>OU343162.1:2304603-7304603 GCA_910595825.1 Philhelius pedissequus
GGGTTAAGAGCTAAAATGTATAGTATTGATATTGAAGATGCATCTGTGATAAAAAAAGCAAAAGGTGTTAAATCAGCAGCTGTAAAAAAATTATCTTTGCAAAATTATAGAGATTGTTTGCTACATAAGCGTAACTTTTATAGTAAAATGTTAAACTTTAGATCTAGACAACATACTATATATACTGAATGTATCAATAAATTAAGTTTAAGCTGTGCAGACGATAAAAGATTTATATGTAGTAATAATATCAATACACTAGCTTGGGGTCATTATAAAATAGATTTAGAAAATGATATGTAAATATAAAAATTATAATAAAAAGAAAAAAAGTATCAAGTATTGTACAAAATTGTTTTATTGAACTATAAATTACAATTCTTAGCTTCACTAATAAATTTACTTAAGAGATAAACATTTTGAAGTGCACATATTTTTCCATGATATTCACATTTGGAAGTTATATTTGGATACATTTTTTAAGTTCTTTTAAATTTGAACATCTGCAATAGGAGTGATATAATTAAAATGTTTGATACTTCAGATTACCCCCTACATAACCCCTATGATATTGCTCAGCTCAATGTGAAAAAATTAGGTTATATGAAAGATGAGAATAATGGAAGAATAATGAAGGAATTTATTGGGTTAAGAGCTAAAATGTATAGTATTGATATTGAAGATGCATCTGTGATAAAAAAAGCAAAAGGTGTTAAATCAGCAGCTGTAAAAAAATTATCTTTGCAAAATTATATAGATTGTTTGTTACATAAGCATAACTTTTATAGTAAAATGTTAAACTTTAGATCTAGACAGCATACTATATATACTGAATGTATTAATAAATTAAGTTTAAGCTGTGCGGACGACAAAAGATTTATATGTAGTAATAATATCAATACACTAGCTTGGGGTCATTATAGAATAGCTTTTGAAAATGATATTAAAATATAAAACAATTATAATAAAAAGAAAAAGTATCAAGTATTATACAAAATTGTCTTATTGAACTATTAATTATAATTCTTAGCTTCACTAATAAATTTACTTAAGAGATAAACATTTTGAAGTGCACATATTTTTCCATGATATCCACATTTGGAAGTTATATTTGGATACATTTTTTTAAGTTCTTTTAAATTTGGACATCTGCAATAGATATCTTCTTCGAGGTTAACGACTTCTACGTTTTCATTATTGAGTAAGGATTGTAGCCATTGTTTCTTTTCAGTACCCTTAACGTAAACAACACCACTTTGAAGTTTTTCTCGAAGAAATATCTTTACTTGAGAAAGGTGTGCAAATCCTCCATTCCAGGTTAATCCATGATAATTATGATACAACCAATTAACTTGTCTTCTAAGTGAATCTGATGTAAGGCTTAAATTAAATGGTGGTCTAACAATAAAGTGATGATGATGATTCTCATTATGTAATACAGCTACTTCCTTCAGAATGAAACGATTGCTGTTTAAATCACCAAATCCTTGAATGTCTACAAAGTGTATATCCATTTTTTAGATGTCTCTTTCTTCTAACAAATTATCATATAAGTACATTCAATTTAAGTAAGTTTGTTAACTTCTCCTGTTAATGGATTGTACTCAATTATACGATCATGAAGTATCATACAATACATGGTTGTTAAAGCAGGAATCGGAGTTAATGTTTTAAGCTCAATTCTTACATCCACAGGACCTGTTTTAATTGTTTCATTTTGACGTGAACAGTTGATAACCATAATTGAAGCAATATCCTTAAAATCCGTCCTTGATAAAAGAGGACTCGCTAGTTTCTGATAGTATGAATGTTGAAATTATCTATACATATCATAGAGAACAGCATATCGATCTAGTTTATATTTAATGTTTAAATCCTCTCGGGGATAAGATTCAGAATTTAAATGAACTTTTACATTGCTGATATCAAAGTTATCAAATTTGCTAGCATCTTTATTTCGTTGATTTTTTCTATCAGTTTGTAGAGCAATGATGATATAGCTAGGCTTCTCAAGTTGACTTGAAGTTTTCACCGTTCATATATGATTAGTGGCGGTTGATAGTGTTGGATATTCATACATTTCCCAATTACGAAAATGTATGAATATCCAACACTATCAACCACCACTGATCATATATGGACGGTGAAAACTTCAAGTCAACTTGAGAAGCCTAGATATATCATCATTGCTCTACAAACTGATAGAAAAAATCAACGAAATAAAGATGCTAGCAAATTTGATAACTTTGATATCAGCAATGTAAAAGTTCATTTAAATTCTGAATCTTATCCCCGAGAGGATTTAAACATTAAATATAAACTAGATCGATATGCTGTTCTCTATGATATGTATAGATAATTTCAACATTCATACTATCAGAAACTAGCGAGTCCTCTTTTATCAAGGACGGATTTTAAGGATATTGCTTCAATTATGGTTATCAACTGTTCACGTCAAAATGAAACAATTAAAACAGGTCCTGTGGATGTAAGAATTGAGCTTAAAACATTAACTCCGATTCCTGCTTTAACAACCATGTATTGTATGATACTTCATGATCGTATAATTGAGTACAATCCATTAACAGGAGAAGTTAACAAACTTACTTAAATTGAATGTACTTATATGATAATTTGTTAGAAGAAAGAGACATCTAAAAAATGGATATACACTTTGTAGACATTCAAGGATTTGGTGATTTAAACAGCAATCGTTTCATTCTGAAGGAAGTAGCTGTATTACATAATGAGAATCATCATCATCACTTTATTGTTAGACCACCATTTAATTTAAGCCTTACATCAGATTCACTTAGAAGACAAGTTAATTGGTTGTATCATAATTATCATGGATTAACCTGGAATGGAGGATTTGCACACCTTTCTCAAGTAAAGATATTTCTTCGAGAAAAACTTCAAAGTGGTGTTGTTTACGTTAAGGGTACTGAAAAGAAACAATGGCTACAATCCTTACTCAATAATGAAAACGTAGAAGTCGTTAACCTCGAAGAAGATATCTATTGCAGATGTCCAAATTTAAAAGAACTTAAAAAAATGTATCCAAATATAACTTCCAAATGTGGATATCATGGAAAAATATGTGCACTTCAAAATGTTTATCTCTTAAGTAAATTTATTAGTGAAGCTAAGAATTATAATTAATAGTTCAATAAGACAATTTTGTATAATACTTGATACTTTTTCTTTTTATTATAATTGTTTTATATTTTAATATCATTTTCAAAAGCTATTCTATAATGACCCCAAGCTAGTGTATTGATATTATTACTACATATAAATCTTTTGTCGTCCGCACAGCTTAAACTTAATTTATTAATACATTCAGTATATATAGTATGCTGTCTAGATCTAAAGTTTAACATTTTACTATAAAAGTTATGCTTATGTAACAAACAATCTATATAATTTTGCAAAGATAATTTTTTTACAGCTGCTGATTTAACACCTTTTGCTTTTTTTATCACAGATGCATCTTCAATATCAATACTATACATTTTAGCTCTTAACCCAATAAATTCCTTCATTATTCTTCCATTATTCTCATCTTTCATATAACCTAATTTTTTCACATTGAGCTGAGCAATATCATAGGGGTTATGTAGGGGGTAATCTGAAGTATCAAACATTTTAATTATATCACTCCTATTGCAGATGTTCAAATTTAAAAGAACTTAAAAAATGTATCCAAATATAACTTCCAAATGTGAATATCATGGAAAAATATGTGCACTTCAAAATGTTTATCTCTTAAGTAAATTTATTAGTGAAGCTAAGAATTGTAATTTATAGTTCAATAAAACAATTTTGTACAATACTTGATACTTTTTTTCTTTTTATTATAATTTTTATATTTACATATCATTTTCTAAATCTATTTTATAATGACCCCAAGCTAGTGTATTGATATTATTACTACATATAAATCTTTTATCGTCTGCACAGCTTAAACTTAATTTATTGATACATTCAGTATATATAGTATGTTGTCTAGATCTAAAGTTTAACATTTTACTATAAAAGTTACGCTTATGTAGCAAACAATCTCTATAATTTTGCAAAGATAATTTTTTTACAGCTGCTGATTTAACACCTTTTGCTTTTTTTATCACAGATGCATCTTCAATATCAATACTATACATTTTAGCTCTTAACCCAATAAATTCCTTCATTATTCTTCCATTATTCTCATCCTTCATATAACCTAATTTTTTCACATTGAGCTGAGCAATATCATAGGGGTTATGTAGGGGGTAATCTGAAGTATAAAACATTTTAATTATATCACTCTTAATATCGCTGTAAAAGTCATCAGTTCGTATTTGATAAATAAATGAGTCAGTATCCATATAAGCCAGTTGTAGGTTCTTAGTAAATTTTGGTTTCATATAAGCATAATGAAAGTCATACATTTTATACTTTGAAATCTCTAATACACAAAAACCCAAGTATATAGGCTTATTATAGACGCAGTAAATTCGTTTTAACTGAATAGCAGCCATAGTTTCGGAAAATTCTAAAATGCTATGAAAATTAGGTTTAGCGATAAGAGCACGACTACCAAGATGTCTACCTCTGCTTTCTACCGAATCAACAATTCGAACATCTTTTCGTTTGTCTACATTCTCCATAGTTTTTCCAAATACAGCATTATTACAGAGTTTACGTTGATCCTTTTCAAACTTTGTAGTTGCTTTTTTTCTAAGTTCATTGTTTAAATCAATATATTTTTTTAGCCATTTAGATTGTTTGAATTGCATCACTCTATGAATTTTCTTTAGCACTAAACCATTTTCAAGGCACTGAATTAAACTTTTGTAATGTATTATATAATTTACCTTATTATTTAAATCAGCAATTAATTTTTTATCTGATTTGTTAGACAATGAAATATTTGACGGACAGAAAGGAAGATCGTTATGATCATCATGTATTTCTATAGGATATTCGAGATCAACTTCTAAAACATAACCAATGTTTATATTTGAAAGTAACCATTCTTTAATCCCATCTAAATTATCTGGAGGTTCAACCCATTTAAAGTCTGAATGTGGTAGATAGTCAGACATTGCCCAACCGTAAAGATTATTAGCATCCAAATACATTAAATAATCAGATGGTTTACTTGAATCATAATCAGACATATATTTATTATTTGCTTTAGAATGTCGTAAGCTACACTGTGTCAAACCTCCTCTTATACCTTTAGCGAAAAAGTTATACATGTTTATATCAGTTAAAAGTTCAAGTTTTACACCTGTTTCTTTCAACATAGCATCCCATGAAAAACCTGGTAATGTATAATAGTGACAGGGGTCTAAACCGTAAATTTTTCTAGAATCAATTCTGAATTTTTCGAAAATGTCTGCTAAAATTAAAACATCTGTTTTCAAATAGTGTTCCAAATATTCTCTTAAACTGCTACATTTAAAATGTGACCAAACTTTTACAGCGTGATTATAGTCATCTTGCTTGCAATCTTCTTCAATCAAAGAATTTCTAAAAGATTCTATTGGAGGGAGCTCTGTCTCACTTAATTTTTCTATAGAGTCTAAATAGTCATAGCAAAAAACACCCTTACGAGTCATTAGTTGAAAAGATTCATCATCTTTGAAAAATGATGTTAAAATTTTAAAATCCGTTTTTTTATCTAATGTTTTTGCTATACTATCAATACTCGAAGGTAGAAATCTAAATGAGTCTAAGAATCGTAATTCTAAAAACTCTCCTTGCTTGCTATTTATTAAGATTTTTGATGAAATTGATATATATTTCTCTTTGTTGAGAGGAATAATATTTATAGCCCTTTTGATATTACCCAGCTCTTTTATGAATAAATGTGAGTCATATCCGGTTAAGTTATGGAAAAAAATAGGAATAAATTTAGGTATCTTATAATTTAAATTACATTTGGAATGTGCAGCCGCTCTGAATTTTCCAGTTAGATGGTCATGATCCCGAACCTTTAGACTCCCCCACACTGGTTTCTTACAGATATGACATGTTGTTGCTTGTTGAAATTTAATTTCATACTGAGGTGTCATAGTCATCGGGATTTTCTCCCCCAAATGATTTTTATAAATATTTTGACAGTCTTCATGCAAGTTCTCTATAAAAACTTGTGTACAGTCTTCACCTAGAATAAAAAACAAAAAAAATATAATTATATTATATTACCAGACAATTTATATATTACATATGAAATGAAGTTTTAAGAATAATTTTTACTTACCGGTGTATTTGAAAAGTTTATTCAAAGATGTATTAAATGAACATTTGATAAAATAGGATACAGCAATTGGAACATGTTTTTTAATAGATGTAGTTGATGAGTTTGATGGATCAGGTTGACAGCTATCGATATTCACCAGCATACACTCAAAATCTGCATAGATGGCAAATGGCACTTCTAGTGATCTATGTTGATGTTCAAACTGTAGTATATTATTTGGAACATCTGGTAGTGTTGTCACAGTTTTATTGCATTCATTTTCATGCTTCTCAAATGCTTCATCTGTGTTGAACGTTTGCAGACATGAATTACATATTCTTACTGGTCGTTTGCTATGACTCAGTTGTGCTCCTATTAATCTAGACATATTTTTTATCCATACATAATGACTACAATCCCCTTCTTGTATTAGTAATAAATTAATATGTTGTTGTCTTTTATGTTGAGAGTTGAAATATGGGCCAACAACTCTATAACTTTCCCCAGATCCATTTTTTTCTATTCCAAAAACATTTATACTAATTGTGGGATTGAGTGTCTCAAAGATCGATATGTCTTTAAGTTTCAAAGGGAACTCTAAATTTGTAAAGTCAATTTGAATTCCACTCATTAAACTTATCACATCACCTTGAATGTTTTCAATGTGGTAACTGCTTGGTCTATAAGAATGCTCATCTATGAGGTAAAGAGCTGATATAACTGCCCATTTAAAACAGAATACATCATCATTTTGCACATTAACACAGGCATGTTTTAGTTCAATGCTTTTTGGAAGGCTTATGTAACTCGAGCCTCTGAAGGGTTTATACTCATTAATATTTACTTCAATATGTTTAATACACAATAGCGCCCATCCTGAATCTCTCCTGAAACTCTTCACTTTTAACTTCAATTGTTTTAAACATATTTTTAATTATGTCTTTCAAATCCTCATTTTGTAAAGCTATTTGCATTGGACATTTAAACGATTTTATGCTTATTTCACTTTTTTCTGATTCTCCTTGTGTTGATATAAATTTTATGAACTCTGCAAATAGTTCAATGCTGAACTTTATACCCTCTTTGGTTTCAAACGAGTATTCAAGTAATTTAATTATATCAAGTATGCAGCTATTTAAAAATTTGGTAATGTCTATAAGCCCTTCATCGGTATTTTCTAAGGAATAGGTTTCCACTTTACCTTCAAAACAATGTCTTATTTTTTTAAAACGAGTATTGTTGACTGGAACTTTGCTCTTTCTCTTATGCTCATTAGTTCTAAGGTGATGACCCCATCCAGATACTAGCACATCTATTTCACAGTTTTCACATCTACGTTTTTTCGATGATGAATCATTCACATCTTTTGGAAGTAGAATTTGCTAGGGGCTGTTGGGAGTACCAGCCCCTACAAGATTACATTTGGAGTCAGATGGCTGAAGATGGTACACTAGCCCATCAGATAGCTGTCTCTAAACTAGTTGATGGACTATATCATCAAGCGATTTCAGGGGGGTTTGACTTAAAACCCCCTCCTGAAATTATTTTAAAGCTCTCAACCATCGTACTCAAATAATTACAAATAAAATAAAAAAAAAAAATAAATAAATACATAGTCTTTTTATTATATAAACTTTTAAATAATTTCAGATTGAAAATTTTTTTGGGTGGTATAACTCCTACGTCTTTTATTCTTATCCCATTTACATTTATTAAGATACATTCAATTGAAATAAGTCTTGAGCGCGTTCATTTTTCTCTTTATTCTTTTTAAATTTTTGAGGTGTATTAAGTAATTCTGCGTCACCAAACGGACAAAGCGATGGATATTCACCCTCTCTCCTCTTTAAAGCATTTGAATGAGGTGTAATCATTCCACTCAGTGTTAACTGTCCTCCTATAATTAAATTTTAGAATAATATAATTTATTTTTTTTTTTATTTTTTCAACAAAGTAATATCCTCACCTAAAAGTCTAAATCGCACATGCTGCATAGATTCAAACTGTAACCTAAAACTGTGGATATGAGATAAGCTCTCACCATTTCTAATATGAAACAGCTTACATTCTACTCCATGTTCTGGTTGTACTAGTAATTTCATTCCTTCAGTATAGAATAATACATCTGTAAATCTCATCTCCAACCAACCAGATTCACAGATACAGAATGTATCTCCTTCTCGTAATCTTTCAATCCAGAACATTTGTGCTTGTTGTCTCACCCTCTGCAAAGGTAGAAATCTAAATGCGCCGCCGCCGCCGCCCCGCATCGCGCCCGCCCCGCATCGCGCCCACCCCGCATCGCGCCCGCCTCGCATCGCGCCCACCCCGCATCGCGCCCGCCTCGCATCGCGCCCACCCCGCATCGCGCCCGCCTCGCATCGCGCCCACCCCGCATCGCGCCCGCCTCGCACGCATTGCAACCTAATCAGGTCATTGTCCTACATTTACTCGTATATAATATTCAATGACATACTATCTCATAACCACATACTTAATTTATTCAACTTTTTTTAGGTCATTGCCCTACATTTACTCTTATATAATATTCAATGACACACTACCTCATAACCACATACATAATTTATTCAACTTTTTTATATTATCCCAAACATTTTTTTTCTTTTCTTAATTTACTTCCCAAACAACTTTTTTTTATATTATCTCAAACGTTAGCGCCATACCTTATCATCCAATTTTTTCCTTTTCTTAATTTACTTTCCAACACCTTCAACCACCACAACCTCGTCACGCGTCGTCGCCTCGCATCACACCCCACACATCGATACCTAATCACTTCATGTGACCGTTGCTGTTGGTGTAGCCCCCAAAAATAATTTATGCGTCATCCAAGATATGATTTCTACAATTTAAAACGAAAAAAAACTTGAATAATCCTTAAGCCCCTAGTATATGATTCATACTACATAAAAAACATTATTTTCTCTTAGATCTTTAAACAACACGACGATTACCATGAAATCACTTCTCAAGCAACATCATGCGATACTGTTTTTGATAGCAAGACCATACGATCAGTATATAGGGCTGCACCGGTGCGCCGGTGGTCGAGAACCCGCTGCACCGGTTGCGCCGGTGGCCGAGAACCCGCTTATTTAAACTACTAAAAGGGACTTTTTGTAAAAGCCGTAGGTTTTTTTTTATGTACCATCACTGATTTTGTTTTAAAAGTAGGGAAAACGCTGTTTCTTGTGTCCCGTTTTGATAGCAATATCTTGGAATCGCATCTTTAACGATACAATTTTAATCTATAAAAAAAACTATGTTTTAGGAGCTTACAATAAGCCCAACATTTCTAGACAAGACTTATGCATATTTATTGTCCTCGCTTTTTTTTAGTTTACCTCCTCCTCTTCGAATTTAAAAATTTCCCCTTTATTTTCTTTGCACCCAAACAATATTTTCCAAGTCCAAATAAAAGCTTAAAAGATATATAAATACTTTATCTATTTGTTTTCACACAAATTTACCCTAATATCCATTAATTGAACGGTATAGCTTGAGGGGGGGAAAAGTCAACATAAGCCTATTGTTCTGAGTTGAAAGTTCGAGAATGATTAAAAATTCATAACTAGAATCATTGTTTTATTTAGAAATAAAAAAAGAAAATTTCATTTTTTGGAAAAAAATAATTGCTAAATTTCATTAAGTCGTTCACTGGCTTGGCCGAGGTCGTGTACCTTTCAACTTTTCTCTCCCACGTACGTCAACACTCCTAAAAAACCCTGTATAAAAAATGTAAATATTTTCCTTCTTTTTTCCATTAACCATACTTACAGAGTTACAGAAAAAAAAAAAAAAAAAAAAAAAAAAAAGTGTATAGGTACATTATTTAAATTGTTTGCATAAATTATTGTTTGAAGCCAATTTTCCTTGGCGTTGACCTGAGAGTTGTTTAGATAAGTCAGGTATACTTGCATACAAAATTAATTTCTTTTATAGTATATCTTTGTATAGATATTTTGCAGCATCACTTCATCATCTCTGAAGGTTCGGTTCGTGTACCGTCTTCAATGGAAATGGTAATTTGAATCTCATTATACCTACATTTTACCTTCAGAAGGTAAAAACACTCACAACCTTCAATCACTGAAACGTTATTATAAACTCGCAATAAATCTTCCATCTAGCTTGTGTTTTTTTTTTCTTATTTCTTAGAATGCCAAGAACATCTGCTTTGACTACCCTGTTTCTGTTTTTATGCAAAGTTCAGGTGGATACAGTGAATTAACGTATCTACAGGTCCCATCTTCTTTAAGTCGCAAATCCATGTTACATGCGAGTTACACAAAATCCACAAAACAGTTTCCTCTAATTTATGAACGAGGCTCTATGTAAGAGAAAAATTCACATGTACAGTGAATTTAGCCTTCTTGGAAATCTGCCTCCCTTGAATGCCTTCAGCAACTCTAGTTCATATTTCCTTAAATTTGGTGTGAGTATCTTCAACCACAAACTACCGATCAAAATGAGCAAAATGCTACACCGATAGAAAAGATTGAATATAAATTATGAATAATTAATAAATTCATGTCATATTATTGTGACGATCAGATATTGTGGAATGAAAAATTAATACGTTCCACAAAATTTCACAAACATTATTTACCGTTTTCGTGCATGGAACACCGATGATAAATGTTTTTATATTTTAGGGCACAAGTAGGCTTGTGAAATGCAATGCTTTAGATTTTAAAGTGGAACATTTCATGACGGCAGGACTTTTCTTTTCTATATTCCACTATCATTTTCACTATTTACTTATAAGCACAGTCCATGAGGAAAATCAACTATAGCTCTACTACTCTTCAAAAAATATATATCAAAAGTGGATCTTGAATTATAAATCGCCACATTCCAATGAGTTGACCCACAAATTCGAGTCAACATTCTCGTCAACCCATCGATAGCATGAGAATCAGCGTAAAACTTAAAATTTCAATTTAATTTTTGTCCATAAATATTTTATTTCACTCGATATCTATACTCAGGTCGTAATGAATGAAATTAACGAATGCGTTCTACAACCTTTCTCATTCCATATTTTAAAAAATCAGTAAAATGTGTGTTAAAATCTAATCACTAGTTTTATTTTAAAAAAAATATCTTTAAAATCAATCAGATTTCTAAGATCACAGGAATGGAACTAAATTTCACAAAAAAACACTTTTTACATATGTATACAGTTGAGGTAAAATGTAAATATATGTATTAAAATTTCGATATTTATTTTTGAATTGGTATTTCTATTTACTGAATATTACCTTTTGGAGTATCCGATGGTGAAATCAAATGAGAAATGAATGCGTTCCACAGTCTTGTAGTGAAATATAAAAAAAAATATATTATAAAAATATACATTAAAATTAATTTAATTGAAGTTTTTTATAATTATGTTCCAATTGTGGAAAAATTTTAATTCTTCTAGGAGTCATATTTCCAGACTGTGAGGAACTTCAATTCCAATATTTCACAAAGCACATTTTTTTAGTTCATCAAACTTGCAATTGTTTTTGTGTTTTGTTTCATATTTAAATTAACTATATTCCTGTAAGCCCCAAGGTCTTTTAAATGCAACCTGAATTGCACGGCACTAGTTAGAAGAAAGAGAATGATAGGAAAGAATTTTTTGTTGGCACAATGGATTAAAGAAACAGGTATTGACTATCTGATCTTAACCCATGGACGGCACCCAATTAAAATTGGAGGTATAGAAAAGATTGCGCCTAGCGCGGGTATCGAACCCACACGTCTAAGTTAGCAATCAAGCACTTTATCCACTTTACCGGCTTTAATCTCCACTACTAACATCTCAACTTCTATAATGTTTCGGTAAGGTCTTATCGAAGCCTTAATGACTTAGCAGTAGTCAGCACCAGTAAATTTGTTCTTTGAACTGAGTATTCATTTCTCATGAAATAAAAAAAATGTATCTCCCACAACTTTTATAATATTCACAGCGATTTGTCAATAAATACTAATTTTTATGAAATTAGAAATTGCAGAATTTCCTGTTTTTTTCCGAATTTAAAAGTTTCTGTAAACAGACATTATTTTCAGCCTGTTCTTTTTGTCAGTGTACTCTGGCAACGTGGTAAGTTATCCCCCCTCCCCAAATTTGACTCGACCAAAACCACCATTTCTTCAATAGCTTCCTCCAATTTCTCCATATACCTAAGTATGTAATGTACCTACGTTAACTTCAACTTCATTTCCTAAACAATCCGGCTACACATTATGCCTACCTTCGAATGGCCTCCGACTCCGACTCCGATCCGAACCGAAGTAGGAAAAACGTCCTTTTCAACCTTTCTTCTGCCGCCGCCGCTACCTGCTTTGCTACTACGTGGCTGTCCTATACCCCCAATAAAAATTAACGATTTCTTCTTGGCTGTCGGACAGGTGTACAATTTCTGATATGCTGCACAAAAAAAAACCAAATCGAAAGCCGTCCAAATGGGGGCTGCAGAGGGCTGAGAAAAGTTACGAGTATATATGGTAAGTGGCTCAAAGAAGACTCAGTGGCAACAGTAACAGCAACAGAAACAACCAAGAGCAATATAGCAAGCGTTAGCCGGTGAACGGAAGAGGGTATATTGAAATATTTTCAATTTGGAGTGTGGCAAAAGTTCACAATAATTTTTCGTCGTCCTGATGGTTATGGTGGTGGTTGTGAAGATTGACGCTGCAGTATATTCCACGTACACATTCACCTGAAATTATAATAAATAAAAGAAAGAAAAAACTATCTTAATGAATACGTAATGCGTACGTTAGTCCCCCCGAAGCCCGAAGCGGGGCAATCTATTCCACATCATCGTAGGGGCTGGAAGACAATTTACTCTTTCGAGCAGTTTGTTCATTCGTTCCACTGGATGGAAATGCAAGATTCCTGGGCTGGAGTCTCTATATTCAGCACTTCTCCAGTTTCCAGTGTTTTTTTTTCGAATGAACATGTAAAGTACATGCGCCTTCAAGACTCTGGAGATTGAGAGAGAAATGTATTTTTCTTTAGCATTTTATGCCAACAATGAATTTCCATTCAGAGTTGGGGCTTTTGCAAAGTCACGACACGACGTACTATCACGTCCGGCCAACCGACTACCGTTTGAAGATGCCATTTTCACACGATGTAGTTTTACCGTAATTCATGTAAGAATTCTTGTCCAAGCAATACTACCTATGAGTATACTGTTTTTTTTTACTTCCTCTCTCTCACTTTACTGCTTCAGCATTTTCTCAAACTAAGCAAGCATAGATTCACACATGCATGTCATCTGGCTCTGGCATCAAACACACAACAACTGAGTGCTGAGGGTGCATTGCTGGAATGAGTGCATTCAGATCTAAGCGTATAAAATTTCAAAAGATACGAGTATCGCATTTCCTATATATTTCAAGAATGTATTAAAGTTGCGCTTGCAAGTTGTTTTTTTTTTTCGTTTCGTTTCTTTTCTTTTTACGGACTGAATGCTTTTCGTAATGTTAAGTGATTCAGTTTACGGAATCAGACAAAATAAGCACCAAAGTACTTCAATGCTGTTCTTACTTCATTCTGCCATACAACGATATAGAAAAATGTCTTGTTTTTTTTCTATGTATAAGGTGTTGTTGGATTCTTCTTCGTTTTATTGAGACGTAAAGGAATCTATAGGAGTTTTTAAGGACCTGCTGATGTTTGGAGCATAAGAGAAAGGACTGAATGTGTGTGTAGGTAAGAGTGTATAGGTATGTGCTGGCACAGTTAAGTAGATTTAGGCTTAACGTAGATTTCTTCGACGTATTTCTACTTAACGAGTATGTGTCTGAGTTGGTTCCTCATTTGTCAAAAGCACGTTTCGTGCACACACGAATAAGGCAAAGTAGTTTGAATGCTTATCTAACCCAATGATTGTTTTGCTAATGGAAACTAACGAATGATTTGATGTACCTTGGCATATGAAAGATAGACATCCACACGTGTAACCGTATTTATTGTTAAGTTAAGGTTTATAAGGATTTTCTGGAGCTTGTATTTAGGCTTGCATTTTTTTGGAATAATTTGATAAACGTTGTTATAGAAGATGTCTTTCTTTTGCAAAAGTCTTAAACATTGAATCTTAAGGCAAAAAAATGAAAATTGGTCGAACTAAGAAAACAATAGTAATTCGGAATCAAAAACGTTTCCTAACGATTCCTAACATAATCCGTAAAGAAAGTAGTAAAAAACACTTGTATGAGTATCAAGACATTATGCTTCAAATCAAATGAGAAAGCGGAACATTGCTTTGTTCTCAACAGGGTTTCTCGTAAATACCGCTTAATATCTGCATATGTACGAGTATGTAAAGGGTTATCCATTTTGCGGTTTCAAAACTATAGGGCTGGAATTCGACATCTGTCAAACTAAGTTGTTAGACCAATTTTTTTTTTCAGTTGAAAGTCTGACATTTCTGAAAATTGATCGCTTAACAATCGCACAAATTGGTAAAACCTACTAGAAAAATAGTGATTCTGCCACAGCCACATATCGTGCTTTAAGAGGAGATTATGGTTTACATAATCGTCCAACTACGCAAGCAATTAGCAAAATTTGCAGAGATTCTCAGGAATTAGGACTGTCTTACTGGACATTATGGCGTATTTTGCATTTGGATCTAACCCTTCATCCATTTAAAGTCCAGCTCACACAACAACTGAAGTCAGCTGACCATTCACAACGTCGTAGATACGTCGAATAGGTGCTTGAACAACAGGCGGTGGACGGCGATTTTTCGAACAAAATTTTCTTCAGCGACGAAGCACATTTCTCAATCGATGGGTATGTTAACAAACAAAATTGTCGTATTTGGGGTTCTGAGAATCCTCAAGTAATTGAAGAGAGGCCATTACATCCACAAAAAGTCACTATTTGGGGCGCTCTTTGGTCCGGAGGTGTGATTGGACCTTACTTCTTCGCAAACGACGATGGAGCGACTGTCACTTACGGGGGGTTATGGTCATATGATAACTTTTGCTTAGTATTGAAGAATACGACTTGGAGAATATGTGGTTTCAACAAGACGGTGCCACATGCCAAACAACTCGAGCGAATATGGCTTTATTGCAAGAGACATTTCCCGGCTGCGTAATTTCTTGTCGTGGCGATATCAACTGGCCACAAAGATCATGGGATTTGACACCGCCGGACTTTTTTTGTGGGGCTACGCGAAAGACCATGTTTATGCAGATAAACTTTTAACTCTTGAGCACTTGAAAACCAACATTCGTCAAGTTATGGCTGAGATACTGCCCAATATGTGTCAAAAAGTAGTCGAAAATTACCTCAAAAGAATCGATGCTTGCAACAATTCGCGTGGTGGTCATTTAAATGATGTAGTGTTTCACACATAATGTCAACGTTCAAACTTTATAATAAAAAAGAAATATCATTAAAAAAAATATTTTATATGTGTTTTATTTACGTTTACTTTTGAAACCGCAAAATCGATAACCCATTATATGAACAAAAGTTGGAAATTTGATGTTGAGATGTAATTTATTTTCATCAACATATACTAATTAAACAAACTCACAACTAAAAAGTACCTACAGTAATTGAAAAGATATCAAGCTGCATGCCTATATTACATTGTAGCTGTTACTAGTAGATGACAATATTTTTGTGGTTGAAGTTAGTGGCAAAAATGGTCCCTTAACTATTTTTTGTCTACAATGGTGTTTGCATCCAAGTCAGTCTTCTCAAGATCTATCCTTTAACACCTCAACCATTCTGTTTTTGGTTCACACAGTTGGGCGCCATTTTAAAAAAAAAATTCATTCAAACAATCGCCAGTTCGCAAAACCAGAATGAAATTTAAAATATGAATCTTATGAATTGGCAACACTAAATCAAATCTGTTGACACTTTAACAGATTACAAGTAATCAAGCACATCATTCACACATGTTTTATTTATTGGAACCCAAATTTGGAAGGAAATTAAACATTTAACGAATTTGATGCTTTCTCTGACTCCAAAGATTTGTTTCCCATTAACATCGCACTGAAATTGTCATTACGGGCGATTTTACTCTAAACAATCCTATAGTTGGACCCGCTTTTCGAGGTCTCTGCTGAGTTGTACGACCTTACTCAGATCAGCTGTAGACGACCCATCACGAGTATCGCACCTTAATGGTCTAACCAAAAATACTCCAGACTTGTTTCTTACATCTGACCCAGATAAATATAATATCAGTGTTTTATCTCCTCTATGCAGATCAGAGCCAGCATTGTATCATATCTGCAAATTTCGTATGCCAACACCTTACGTAAAGAAAAAAAATCACCTAAGAGAACCGCTCGACAATATGAGAAAACCAACTGGGCCTGTCTCAATAATTTTTTCAGGAACCTTAACTGATCACTATGCTTCTTTGGTAGTGGCATTGACTCCAACGCAGATATAATAACAAATTTAATACTTCATGGAATAAGAAATTTTATCCCGAATAGGGTGAAATCTATAAAACCGAAAGAAAATGCATGGCTTGATTCGAGCTTTTAAGATGTTAGAGAAGTAAGTTTACGGAATTATAAAGCCAACCCCACTAAGGAAAACCTAAATAAGTTTCAACAAGCTACGAAGACTTGCAACGTCCACATTCAGACAACCAAATTTTGGCATGACCAAAAACTAACTCAAAAAATACTACAATGTCCCAAAGGTAGTAAACATTTTTGGTCATTTGTAAAAAACATTCGAAATACAACTTCGTTTTCGGTTTCGACGCTTGTCTTTAATGACACCCTGTTTGTCATGAGAAAAGGCTAATTTGCTGGCAGGGTTGTTCGCTGTTAATTCGATGCTGCCAGAAATTGTTATGACCCCTCCAGTACTTGAGAACGTAAATCATTTCATGGGACGAATCTTCTTGCATACTTGTGCATGTTCTCGAGGCTTGAAAGACCTCGATATACACAACTCCGCTGGCCTGTATACCCAAATCACTGTGTAGGGTCTCTAGGCTCCAGGGCATTTCGATGAAAGCCGGTCGGATTATTTGTATTACTTTGAAAATAGGGTGTCTCACTAGAATCAAAAGGAGCAAGCAGAAAAAAGGCGTATAGAAATCCAATTCCATCCTATGGCTAATGTGATGGAAAAACAACTACTTTTATTACACAAAATAATTCTACTTTAAACAGAACACGAGTGCACCAAATAAAGTAGCAGAATTGATCAAAAAGTTTGCCACTGCCCAGTGATGCCAAATCGTGGGGAATTCCCCTTTTAGTGGGGAATTCAAGCCAAAAATTTGGTGAAATGGGAAAAGCGGTTCTAGGACAAAATATGGGGAAAAATCCGAACCTTACTTTAATTTGAGTTATAAAAAATGTAATGATCAACCAAAATACGAACGACACATGATTCGTGCTTGTGCGTAAATGAAAGTAACAACTTAGGCCAACACAGTGTATGTATGCATAGTATGCGCAGTCTGGAAATGTCATTTTTATTGCATTTACTGGAAATGTTTGTATGTACTCGTTTTTTTTTGTGTATTTACCATTGGAAGTTTGGTTTTTTGTTTTTGAATTTTCAAATGCAAAACAATCTTTAGATCCTTGAGACTTTGAGTTAGTCGGTTTTGCTTTAATCTTTGCGTGTTTTTTTAAATCCAAACTAGAAGTAGAAAATCAGTTTTGGATAACTTTTACAAGTTATATTATTAGAAATATATTAATTGCAGATAATGAGTATTGTTAAAAGAAATTTAGATATTTCTTCATCTTCAAAAATATTTTAAGACTCTTGATTGGATATTCCTGATTTCAAGATGCTAGATCCAGTGAATGGTAATCTATTATGCCGCATTGTCGAAGCCTGAAAAAATATGATTACTTATTTTATCTGTACAAAATAAAAAGCTTAACAAATTGATTTTTACGTATATTTATATTACTGTAATTATCGAGGGAAATTTGTGGGGAATGCCGCTGACCGAAAAGGGGAATTGGAACATCTCTAAAGGGGAATTTCGCTTGAAGCGTCTGGCAACACTGACTATACTTGCTTTTGACCAATGGGAAACTTACTCCTCAGCAAATCCCAAATATTCGCTTCGAGTATATAAATTTCACACTGCATCTTCATTTCTTACATCCACTTGTTATATATCTTGGTGTGACTTAGTGTGAATTGTAAGAACCACGAATGAAATTTCTGTACTTGCAGTGCTGACGTCCCATCGAAATGTGATCTGGTGGTGAGTGGTGGGTCGAAAGTATGGTGATAATGCGTTGGGGTAGTGTACTGATCGTATGGTGTTGCTGAATCAGTAGAGATGATGGCGAATTGAATGCGAAGGGTAAATTTAACTTTTCGTTACACCTTATTCTTAATCTTAGGTATTTTAACTTTGGCAACAAATGATAGTTACCAAAATGTTTCTGTATGAATCAGAAAATGGACATCAGCATAATTAGTTTTTTTGTTCGTGATATAACGTTGTTTGTATTAAGAATAAAGGACTCTGACTTATGATGTTTCCATCCTCAGTAAGAAATAATTGATTCACTTTGGGATATGTCATCTTACCATCAATAAGTTAATAATGTTCAGGTCATTTAAATATCCTTTATAACTGTTAAAACCATAACATTTCCCTTAGAAAATTGGGAGAAGATAACTTTTGACACATTGATAAGGTATTTGGTCATATTATGCTGCTGTTTTCAAAGTCTCCATTATCAAATATGCTTACACAGATCAATTTTCATAGTAGAGATACGAGTTCACCTTAATTTTATGCTTGATATGCTTTCGAAAGTTCTAATCCGTCAACTAACAAAAAAATTATTCCCGCAAATTCCCACTAAGCGTATTATCTTCTCAAAAACCAACGAAATCTTTTAATACCGGCCCCCATCATATTTGAATTTCCAAACCAGAATAGTTAACCATGCCAAATTAGAACACAAAACACACGGCACTCCCGCGCGCTGGCATAAAAAGGTCACAAAAATGAATCCAACAATCCATCACCTGGTATTAACGCGTTTTAATTGAATGCATAATTTATGCGCTATTTATTTATATTGTTTTTTGCTTTAACTTTGCATATTGATTGTTAGGCCTCGCAATATCATCTCCAATTAAGGAAGCAAGGTTATTTGAAAATAGATTCTTTTTTTTTTTGTTTGTCAGTTTAGAATCGGCATTTCTAAAAAGAGGTGAAAAACTCGTCCTGAAACGAGCAGCATCGGCATCGCATGGTACAAAAACTCAATTTGCATATTTAACAGAGCGATAAATTATTTTTGTTTATTGTTTTTTTTTTGAATCTTTTATTTTGTTGTTGTCCAAGTTTCAATTTAAAGGAGAGTCTCTAAAAATACCCTAAATTTATTTATTTTTTCCTGAATTTCATGAAATTTTATGTTTCGAATCAGAGATGTGACGGACAAACAACAAACTGACAGCGAGTTAATGCAATTTTGCTTACAAAAAAAATCCGAATCAGTATCTATAAGTTCAATTTGAAACAAGAACTTAATTTTACTTTTTTTTTGTTTCAATTATGTAGATCTAAATAATTTGTTTGTTTTCACTGGGAGGACAAAAAGAATTTATTGCTTTAAGGGAGATGGGTTTTTTTTATTCTAATTCTTCGAGGAAATATTTACATTTATTTTTTTCGAATTTTGACAGTTTTGGGGCGCTAGAGCCTAGTATAGAATTCGATGGGGTAAAAATAGGAACACCTTTTTACGCTTCTTTTAGACAATCATTTCAGTTTCAGAAGGGCTATCAGTTAAGCATTCGCCTAAACTGATATATCAATTGGTACTGGGGTTGTTTTTAGTGCAGTTGCATTTTCCCAAAATAATTCGTCAAGGAGCATTCAACAGAATTTCGAAAAGGTTTGATAACACTAGTCAACAATATGTTTGTTAGACAAGCCCGAATTAAAAAATGTTCATCAAAATCGGTCAACTAGATTAAGGTTAGAATAATTAAGAACATGAATTTGACATAGCGTGGCCAGATTTATAACCGGGACAAACATTTGTTTCCCGGGACTAACCAAAGCTCAGGACTACGTTAGGTTTAGGTTAGGTTGAAGTGGCTGCCAGGAAAACAACTGACACACTAACACCAGATAGGTCCATTGTGATACCACAAGAAGAGATGTGTGCTCTTTAATTAAAACAATTGGAGCCTCTTATGAAGCGATGGAGCTGGTGAATCTCAGCATTTCTTAGATCACTGGGGTCGTCAAAGAAGTATTCTCCCAGGTGTTATCTACATCCCTGGGAGAGAGCTGGACATGGGCACAGAAGATGTGAGATAGTCTCCTCTTCCTCATCATCCATGCATTTTCTGCAGAAGTCGTTTGAAAAAGCGCCGAGTCTTATGACGTGTCTTCCAATTAGGCAGTGTCCAGTTAAGACACCTATTACTCAGCCAAGATGTTTCTTTTAAGCGTTTTGGGTTTATTTCTGGCCAGATCTGTCTGGTAGCCAGCAAGTAGAGATGTTTGACCATCTTATGATTGTTTGTTTTATGGAGTTTTGATGTAACAAGAATTTGTTTGTAGCGATTGGCATACTGATTTCTTCCATTTTCAGTAGAATTGATATTTGGGTTCCTTTCCTGGCGAGTTCATCGGCTTTGCAGTTTCCCAAAATATCTCTACGCCCCGGCACCCAAACCACGTGAATGTTCTGCCATCTCCCTGAGAGATGATCGACAGTTGCGGGCAGTTACAGAGCTTGTGGAAACAGCACCAAGTGATTTGAGGGCTGCTTGACTGTCAGAGAATATACGGTTATCACGTTTTCCCTTAGCCAGGATAATACCTATTTGATCGCCAGAATTTCCGCTTGGAAAACGCTACAATGATCAGGGAGACGGTAAGAGAGACTAAGATTTAGTCTGTCCGAGAATACACCGCTACCCACTCCCTCTTTGGATTTTAATCCGTCCGTATAAAAGTGGGCTGACTCATATTTTAAGAACCTCTCATCCTCCCAATCTGTTCTTGGTGGGATGGTAACTTGGAAGTTATTGTCGAAGATTAGCTGGTGTGTGGTGTAGTTGAAGCGTCCTAGTCTTGGTCCGAATTTGTTCAGAATATTAGAATGACCTATCGAACAGCTAGTCCATTGAGAGATGGCTTGGAAATTAATAGCTGTATTCGCGGCCACTTGTGTGCTAAAAATGTCGAGGGGTGTAAGATTAAGTAGTATGTTAAAGGCAGCCGAGGGGGTAGAGCAGAATGCTCCGCTGATACATAATCTAGCTGATATTTAATTTGTCACAATATGTGACTTTATCCAATTCAGTCCACCATACTGCTACCCCATAAGTATAAGTATCGGTTTGATAACCACAACCAGTGGGTAATCCGTGGGAATAAGCCCCATTTTTTCCCAATGGTTCTTTTGCAAGACAAGAATGCAACTGTTGCTTTTATTACTCTTTCTTGTTTATTGGATTTTTAGCTAAGCTTTTTATCTAGTATGAGACCAAGCTCAACACAAAATATCAATATAATTTTTGTATGTGATGACGTTCTGCAAACCATGCAGTTTATTATGGTCACTCCTCGGGAAAAAGGATTGTCTCGACGGGACTGGTTCAATTTTCATATAAGTACGTAAATTTCAAATAAAGACGAAAAATATAGGTTCTTACAGAAATTGTTACAAATTTCGAAAAAGTCGTAAAGTAACGTGAGAATCGACAGGTATAGAGTGTCATTGATACCAACCAATCATTGCGAGTGGTGCAGTGGATGTACTGCTTGATTGCTAACTTAGAAGTGTGTTTTCGAGACTCAGGGTCAGCAGAATTCGTTTGCATACCATCAATTTTATTTGGATTTCGCCATGTTATTGTCTTTTTCTTAACGCCTGGTAAAACTGTCATAGAAAACTTCATTGAGTTTAGCGTTGCTGTAGGATAGGACTTGCATGTTCCTGGTTGTATTTAAGTTCTGAGTGGTAACCATTTCTTGAGAAAACAGATAAAGCCCAGATTTTTGCATGGGTTCAGTACTTGATTGTCTTGAATTTCAGAGAAGGCCAAGATGCGGCAGTTGAGGTAGATTCGCTAATGAAAAAGTCTGGTATACGACCAATCTGATCGTTGTTACCTCTTACGGGTTTTGACGATAAGGGCGGGCGGTGGTTCCTTTCAAAGATGTCTGCTCGGTCGGCGATTGGAGTTCGGGCGCCAATTTGTGGTGCTTTTTTCGTTAATTCTTTTAATTATTGCTTAAACATAAATAATTTATTATATATAAAACATAAATATCTGTACACAAAAGTAAGGTATTAATATATTGAACGAAACATTTTTTTTAAAAACTATTAGTTATTGTTAAAGAATTTATGAGAAAATTATTTTTATTATAAATATTTATCAATTGGTTTATTGGTCTATTACCACCAGAGTTAGATCTACTAAAAATACTTCGAATTGTAAATCGATCTCTTAAGCTTACTCGGCCTGCATTGAAATTAATTCGACTCAAAACTGATGAAGATGATATGGATCCACTTATAATTCTAATTATAAAACAAAGTTGCAAGTACTCTCGGGAATAGAAAGTAGTGATGTGAGATTAATAAGTTGAAGTCTATTAGTGTATGGGGATAAAATAACTCTGTTCGATTACGGAAGAAAATGAAGAGTATATCCCATGAACTTTCTTTGATAGCCATCTAATCTATTTATGTGAACCGAATAATAAGTTGCCGAAACTACGCATTCATATTCAAGGACAGATCTGACAAATGATACATAAAGAGTTTTAGTGACATAAGGATATCGGAATTCGCGACCGAAACGCTTTATAAAACTAAGCATTTTATAAGAGTTCTTAATAATAAAGTTATAGTAATCCGTCAAAGATAATTTAGAATCTTAAATGATTCCAAGGTCCGAAAAGTTAGAAAGTTTTTCCAAATTAGACTAATTTAATACATAGCTATAGTCGTGATTAAATAAAATATGTTTGCGTGTAAATCTCATCTTTTTAGACTTGTCAATATTTAACAACAAACGATTAGTATTGCACAGTTAAGGAGCTTATTGTTCGAAATATTTTCACGTCATCAGCGTATAATAATGCCATTTAATTTTGCAGGATTGATGGGAGATCATTTATAAATAAAACAAACAACAACGGGCCAAGTTGCGTCCCCTGGGGCACACCTGAATTAACTTTAAGCTGGTTAGAACGATGATTTTTGAACATAACAGAATTATGTCTATTAGTTAGATATGAAGAAATCCTTGACATAAAATGACCAGTGAGCCCAATTTTCTTTAATTTACCTAAAAGTACTATATGACTAAGCTTGTCAAATGATTTACTAAGGTCCGTAAATACACAAACAACTTGCTGTTTTTTTTCCAAAAGCATCTATACAACATGTTGAAAATACCAGTAAATTTGTAATAGTAGTTTTCTCTTACAAAACATGTTGATTTTCACATAAAACAGATGAACAGTTAAGAGAAAGAATGTCACAAACAAGGGACTCAAATAGTTTTGAAATGACAGACAGCTTAGTATAGGACAGTAGTTGGAAATTAAATGCTTAGAGCCCTGTTTTTTTGAATTGGTTTAAGGAACGCAACTTCCATCTACTACAATAATAATCTATCTTTTTTATTCTATGTTTCTGTAAATTATTCTCAAATGTCAAATTGACATTTTATCGGCGGTTTAGTATAGGAATCATACATGTCAAACAGCAGACATTTTGTTTTAATTGTGCCATATTTCACTTAGATCACGAGGTATAGATATAAAAACCGTCACTAAATCACATTTTTGAATATGGATGTAGATTCCTCTTAAATGTGTAAATAATGTAGTAAGAGGTAGAGAAAATGCTAAAGACAACAGTTGGAGAAGATATTAGGGCCCCTGTGATGCCTACGCTAGCAGTTCTTTGAATCTTCTTAAGTGATTACACTTACAACTCTCGACTCGATAGGTGTTAAGGATTTAACTAAAAGCAATACAAAAATATGTCCAAAGCCTTGTATTTATCCTCTATTCAATTATGGAACCAAAAACTACGGTAGCTTATGTAATGACTATAGATAAACATTTGTTAATTTAACTAAGAATGCGTAGGTACTACCTACAAATACTAAACATAGTTCCTAACTGCCACAAGAGTTGTTAAGTAAAGTACCTACAAAATAAATTCAAGCTTAATTTCAATAGGTAGGTACCAAAGAACACAGACCATCCAATTTAGAGGCCCAGGTTAATTGAGTTTTCGTGAATTCTATTCGATGTGCTCTTTAAATTTATTTTAGATGAACTCTATAACTTAAACATCCCAAGGATCTAAACGTGTCTAGACTAACATTTGGCCAGGGGAAGCAATTACATTAAACACACACAAACGCACATAGCAAACAATGATTCCTTTCTTTACCTATACCTTACCTACTAGGTATTATGCTGTTCATGTTCTGTTCATGTCCGAAGCATTTTGTCGTTCCATCACGTCCTATCCATACTTTCAAAAAGGGACAAAAGCACACACAGCCAGCCACACACACATGTAGTGTGACACTTTAACAAAAATTATCCGCATACAATATTATTCAACCCTGAAATTTAATTCAATTATTTTTATATGTCCTGTAGGTCCTCTGACGAGTGTGCTGTATAATGTAAGAAAAGAACAACAAAAACATACACAACTACATAAAAAAATAAAAAAAGGCCACACAAAAAACGAACATTTTTAGGAGCACACAAAAAAATATAAAAATTACGTCAGTTAATTCTGCTGTCAACATTAACTGTCGATTAAGTAAGGAGGTCACGCAAGGGATATACGACAGTATGTACTCTGTATACAGGACATGCATACGCAACGTCTAAACCCCATAAAACAGAAAAAATGCCTTAGGGTCCTGGGTTCGCACAAGCACTCAAGCTCAAAAAAAAAAGAGCTTCCTTAATTATTATCATTAAATAGGTAGGTACATTTCCAAGTTTTAATTATTTAATACTTTTATTCAGGAAGCAAATACCTACTTACCTACCTAACTACTAAGATTGTTCGTTAATCCTTTCTCTGGCAAAATAATAAAAATAAAACAAGGAACACCCAAGTGTGCTCAGTTTAATTTTAAGTTTATAAAAGTTGCCATTTGTCATTGCTGCGCGTAGTTTTCGGCTGGAGGTGGACTTGTAGCTGTAGTTATGGGGCATCCTTTTGACTTGCCATATACCTACGAAGGATATTCGAACAAAAGGTTCTCTAGGAATTTAGTGCTTGTCGTAGAAGCCAGGCAAAATTTCGCTGGCTTTGTGCCTCTCTGAACTGAACGAACGTGTCTCGTTGACGTTAATCCTCTTCCTTTTTGGTGGTATATCGGTTGGTATTTCTTATTATCCTTACATTTCCTTTGATAGCATTCTTGGGCGCGCGTCTCTGTTCGCTGGATTGAATTATTTTGTTTGCTATTTTTAATAACAATTATTTACTCAGAAGACATTATGTGTCGTAGCGTAAAATCGTAAAATTTTTGTTTCTATTCAAAATGGCGCTAACCTTCAAAATGCTCATTTTGCTTGCGTGTTGTTTTATAGCTGTTTAATTAAGCGCAGAAGGAAGCAATTATTATTATAGGTTGTTCTCTATAAAATGAGTTTTATGCGAAAGGATATGTTCGCCTGAATTCATGAGGTGGAACCTATTTCACTTGATATTTGGATCCCGAATACCTCACAGTTCGATAAGTATAAGTGTTGACTAATCTTTATTTTAAGGTAATGGTGGTGGTAATTATGTTGTTGTTCGCATACCAGCTTATAGATAGTTTAAGGATCAGCCGAGGATTTGTATAGTTACAGTACCGAACTTGAATATACCTTTTATGGACATGTTCTCAAGAACATAACAGTCAAAGGTTTAACTAGAAATTTACAGACAGTAATGACAGTTTGGCGGTGTGTAGGTCTTAAGTGTGACAGTGCGAGAAAGCAACAGAGTTTTAGGTAGGTTTTAAGTGCATAAGGTTAACAGTGTAACAACTTAATACTGTGAATACACATATACTGTGATACTGTGAGAGTTTGGGTGGGCTTAGAAAGATGATATTTTAAGGATCTCAGCAATCTCGTTTATATTAACCGTATTGCTTATAGTAAAAATTCCGCCGAAAATTTCAGAAACATTTTTCCAGAGATGTCTCGAATATTCAGCCACTATTCGGCTAATATTTTTAATATTCGGTATTGTGTGTGAACTATTCGGCCGAATAATGAATAACAAATGGAGAATAAAAAAGGCTTATTATCTTATAATAAATGTTTTCTTTTATTCAAAAAATTCGTTGTTAAAATCATTAAATGTCTACTAATGGTTAGCTGTTGTGAATAAAAACTACTTTTTCGCCATTCGTTGGTAGCGAATGATTACGACAAGATCTGCTCGCAAATGGTAACAAATACCTCCAAGCTTTCGGCCCACATACAATGCAATACAATGAGACAGGTAATAACACGTCAAAAGTCACGTAGGAGATAGATACACATCGTTGCATTGACCGAATATTCGGCTGCCAAATATTCGTTATTCGGCCGACGAGTGTGGCCGAATATTCGGTATTCGGCCGAGTCACTATTCGCGGCATCTCTATATTTTTCTAAAAGGATCAAATATTTGTTAATGTCACAGTATTATGGAGTGAAATTGTGTAAAATTGTTGATATTGTGAAATCTTTACAGTATGACAATGTGATTAGTATGACAGTGTGAAAAGTTTGACATCGCAGTAGTGCAAATCTTTCAATTTCTGACCCACTTTCACACTTACAAATTTTGACAAGTCTGTCGGTATAACTTTTAACACTGTCATACTGTTACGGTATTACACTGTAAAACGAGTCCTTTTTAAAATGGTGTCTCCTATTGTCTTGTTAGGCATAGTCGTTGCTAATCAAAAGTAATCGAGTTAAATATTGACAGTTAAAAAATGTTCCCTTCCCTTTTATCTTTTATACTTGAGAATGCAAAAATGGTATCATTGAACGAATTTTTGTTTACGGTCATTAGAGATACAAAGTGCTCTAAGTTCTCAATTGTGTATACTTAAACCCATCGACGAAATATATAAATAAAATCTTTCGTTTGTCCTAAAAAGTTTTGTTTTTTTTTTTGGCAAAGCTGACAAAACCACAAGATGAAGAATGCTATTCAACCCTAATCTCTACTCAACAAGTCTCTTTTATTTTGGATTTAAAAGAATTATTTCTCCAGCCTGCCCATTAAAAATGTGAATCTTCTTCCCTCTCTATCTATACATCATCTAATGGCCCTTCTTTCCAATGGAAATCCAGATTAATCATTAGGATAAAAAATATCTTGAAGTAACGAAAGCTTTTTGATGACCGGCAGGACGGCTTGGGTATCAAAGGACTAATTCTTTACATCATTTTAGAGAAAATGTAATTAATACACTGGATATTTCCAAAGATTTTGATATGTCCTTTTGATATGTATTTTCATCTATGATACAGTTGGTATCGATGAATCTCGTTTACACTGAATTATAAATTACCTTTCGATTTCGATTGGATTTCAACTTTTTTGCAGATGACAGAATTTTTTATATGCGCTTCCAGATTTACAGCCTTGTCTTTTGGATGTCGAACTTCAACAGAAGCGTATGATGAGCTCATTAAGTTCTGACCAGTAATTCCTAATTAAGAATTTTGAGTGATCCATAAGTAGATCACAGACGTATTGCGCAATGACCACATATTGAGCTTGTCGTCAAAATACGAGTAGCTATAATTTTTTTCGACGATGCAAGAAATTTGTTATTCCTTTTGAGCTGGCTGTAATTCTTCTTCTTCGAAAGCATGAGTCTAAAAGATTATTCACATGAAAGTGGGTTGGTGACATTTTCCCTAAGACATAATCCCCAAAGTGAAATCCCCAAAACCAAAATCCCCAAATTAGTGAGCCCAAAGAGAATACAATTTTTTTTTATTTTGAGAAAACAAATATATAGTCATGTAAGTAATAAATAAAGTAATGTTAAAATAAAATAAATTAATAAAATAAGTTTCTCTTAAAGACTTAAATAAAACGGAAAGCAAAAATTCACAAAAAAATTTTAATTACGCGCCATAAAAACGAAAGTCAGATTGAAAAGTGCATGTATTAATAGTAATTGATTATTTAAAAACCGTTAATTGTTATCACTTATTAGTATCACAATAAGAGAATTTGATTAGATTTTTTTTGACAACTAAGGATTCCGTAGGGATTTTTGAAAGAAAGATTGATTCGTTGGGGATTTTGACCATGTGTATTATGTCTGTGGGGATATTGGCTAGTTGCATTTTATTTTTTTGGGGATTTTGTCCGATGGGATTTTCTTGGGGGGATTTTGTACGACACCCGATGAGAGTTACTAACGGTCAACGAATTAACGAATATTCGTCTATTTTGACAGTTCGTTCACTTGGTTCATTAATGATAATCTCTGATTTCTAGGTTAGTCGCATGCGAAAAATTTATTCTCTGAAGTGTGGATGATATGTGGAACGAAAAACGAGCTTGACAGTTCGAACCGTTCCGATTGCAAATTGAGATGACGAATTTGTGTTTTTTATCTTATTCATGGACCATGTACCATTCATGAACTTGAATGCAACCACAACCTCAACGTTTCTCCCCGAATTGCCTATGATCTTTCCCTGAATGTTGCCCAATTGCCACCATTAGGAGGTATAACTTGGTAAGTCCAAAACTTCATGTCAGCCATGTTCCATTGCAAAGCATTTTCCCATGCTGTTAACATATTAGATCCCTAGTTTGACAAGATCTTATGTGAACAGTTTCATTAATTCGGACGTCTACTAGCACAAGTACTGAGATTCTTTCTTTAGCTGTTCAACACGTATGTGTAAAGCCACTATGGTAAATTTTTTCCTATAGGGTGTTAAATAGTGCAAGGTAATACCTCTTCTAAGAAAATGACACATACTCCAACAGAATCCATAAACATTATTGTGTTTCTCTCATCTAAGCCATTTTAGTGCACAATATCAACGAACTTAGTTTGTGAGCATTCAATCAAGCTTTCAAGCGTTCTCTTCTGCAAATATTGTTTTAACATTCATAGCTCACTTGAAAGATATTATATGCGAATTTGCATTCACAAATCTCATCAGCCATTCTCATTCGCACTTCAATACCCCAGCTAATCTTCTCCATAGAGATGGATGGATACCTAGTCTGGCTTCATTAAAAGTTAACTAACTGAAACCTCACAATGTAAATGTACATAATCAGCTAACCAAAAACCACCATTATAGCGTAACCTAATATATGTAATTTTATATGTATGGAAACCTACCAGAAATTTGTCTTCCTCCATTTAAGTTTAAAAAAAAACTCTCTCTCTCTCTCTCTCAACTCAAACCCCAAAGAACCGTGAAAATCAGAAATTATCCTCAGAATACCAAACGCAGATCTCCTTTTGTGCGCTACCTAATCCTATTCAAAGACTTAACAATCAGCAATTTACATTTCCCTCGATATTATGTATTTGTGTTCGTAATCCTTTTATATGCTTTCAGAAAAGGAAGCGCCAGGATCAAACCAAATACGAGCCAACACCACCACCACACATTTCATTTTATAAGAGACAACAGGGGATGCTGCTTAGTTACTTCTGTAATACGTAAGAAATTTTCATCGAAAATCCAATAAAAAAAAATAAAACGAACAATTGTTGCAACCAGCACCGATTAACCTATAAAACCAATAGAAGTATCACACCAAGGGTCGAAGATCTGGCTCGAATCAAAATCATAATCACCTATAGCCACGATTATAGAGATTAAACTTTGGGCAATACAAAAGGGCTTTTATTCCAATTCCCGTATGTGAGACCATCAATAACTTGCCAGTGCCCCAATTTGCATAGATACCGTTAGCACAAAAGAAAAACTTTTACGGCCAGCTCAGCTCAGCACGGCAGCCTCCCACGGGAAAAGTGTGGAAATTTTCTTTATTACATCGAAAATTTGAGCAAATGATTCAATCGAAACAACAAACGGCAACTTAAGAACCAAACGCACTAAGACAACATATGGGGCAGGTGCGGGAAGTGGGCTGCTTGCTTTTAAAGATACAGAAACTTTCCTTTAAATTGTTACAAGTCCTTACAGGGAGGTGTGCTGGCGTGGAGTTGGTATATTCAGGGGGGATAAGAATGAATCACATTGCTTATGAAAGAGGACACACAAAAAAAAAAAAGAAATTTCTTTGTATACTCAGGCACCGTTCGTTGGAAGCACCTTGGCTGAACAAAAAAAGAATGAAAGAAATCCTTTCTTCTGAGTTTGGTATAGGTACATATATACAATTCAGTATCCTCTTCAAGCATTTTCAGCTAGCCAGCCGGCTCTTCTTCCGAATGGCAGGCTTTTAGTTGAAAATATTTATTTTGGGGTGACCGTATTCGTCTGCAACTATTTTTGTTTGTCTTTTGTTTTTATTTCGAACAGTGTCGGTTTTGGTTCAAATATGTTAACTTAGTCCTTCAAAAATACAATTATTTTTGTAAACACTCGTCTTACACATTTCATTTTCGATCCCGAGCAGACTGCTTTCAGCTATCCATAGAGCTTTGGCTTCCGCGAATGTTGGATCGAAAGTTTCGGTCCACCATTCCGCAAAGAACCTGGTACAGTGATTCAATAGGATAAGACTGGAGCATTGTTGAACATCCACATCCATTCCTTGGGGCGGGGCAAAGGGAATCAGCTTGTTTTGTCTTGTCATAGAGCTCACGGTTGTAACTTCTCCGACATAAACAATTTAAAGAACGTGCGTTTCATTATTCCGCAAAAAGAATTAAAAAAGTACTTCTTTACCAAATTGAAGTAGTAGCGTAATTCTTTACTGGCATTCTACCAGGCGGTCGGTCATTCGAGGAAATTTAATTCATGAACTCCTAAATTACTTTAAAGTGCCTTCTATCATGATAACTGTATGTCGAATGTCTTGATCAAATGTCTTTGTGAAATAAGTTCACGCTGGTGTCCGAGCTTTACGTGCTAAATCTTCTAGAGGATCTACCCACTTCATGATTATTCCTTCCTCATTTTTTCAATTTGCATTTTATCAATATCGCCTATGAAGATATTGGGTGTATCGGCAAAATTCTCCGTGTATCAGCGACATTATAAATTTCCAATATAATTGCGGAGTCCCAATTTTTACTGGACGTGCAGATCTAACCTATTTGATCAAGTTATGGCCTATCTAACCTACTCGTATTTAATGGCTGCGACTGCCACATAATCCCACAAGGGGTACATACCCGTGTGACAGCACGGACAACTCCGTATGACACATGTTACCCCGCAGTACCGATAAGGGTTTCCAGGTAAACTGAAGAATGACCATTAGTGCCCCAGCATAAACAGTACATGATTTGCAGCTGCATCTTCTGTAAGAGACAAGGAACTCTGCACCGGTCGCTAAGCCCTTCTTCAACATGGTACAGGTAGAATCGTATATCAGACTGGTTCTACCATTAGCCCGCTGTGTAAGCCATAACAGGCGCTGATCTCCATTCAAAGCTGAGATTTTATTCGTTTAAATAATCAAAAAATTTCACGATTAACATTAAATATCATAATTACCCTAGGTACCACTTATAGGTACATCTAGATAGTTCCACTCATAATTCTACCAACAGAAAATCGCAATCCGTACACACCGCTCATTCCGCATTGGTAGCCCGTTAACCCCAGTTGGAACGGCAAGGGTTTGGTCATATGGTTGCTTACTTGTTGAATTTAGTTGCCTTTCATCTCTTGTAGAGATTGCATAGCAATTTAATATTCACCTTTGTTGGATGTCGGGCAATAGAATTCCAGGGAATTCTAAGTCTTATGGGCTCGCCAAAAGTGGAACAACATTACCTATCCAACCAAGCAGGGTAGATGTCGGTATACATATCGCTATACATGTACGCTAATGCTGTATCTAATGCTAAAGAAAACAAAACCTTATGTGAAACAGCATCACCACTTACCCGCATATACTCTGCCCTATCACAAGGTCGAATGCTCCATTTGGGAGACTTCTTGTACAAAGATCCAAGTGATCTAATAAACCGAGATATTAGTTGTCTCGCACACTGTTTCGAATGAAATCCCCAGTTCCATGTGGAATTACAATGAAACAACCTATGGATATGGTCTAAATGTGTCAATGACTTTTCGCTGGCAGGCACTTCAACCTAACCTAAGCTAATATATCTATTCTGGTTGTATCTGCGTGTGAATGCCTTACGCTAAGAGATAACTAACTAAAGAACAAAACAAGTAAATAGCCAAATGAATTCCAGAATTACAAAGGCATACTTGAGTTTAAGCAGCTCGCAAGTTTCGGAACGTAGAGCTAAGGACTTAAGAACTACGAGCTTAAACTGGATAGTGAACTCTGTGGTGCCTGGTACAAAGAGGTCAAGTCAGCAATAGTAGTTTTCCGCAAAATGAGATCTAAGATTGAATATTTATTTGTAAATCCAGATATTGTTTTTCAAAAAATTAATGATGCAGAATAATCATCAAAGCGGTATTCTGTAATATTATTAAGCCATTGACAATAAAATATGAGTACCTACACGATTTTCTGATGACTTAGCTCCTTAGAGCCATCTGTTTTTTATGTACGTGTTTAAATTACGTTTTTCCTAGGGGCCCTAGTCGAGAAAAAAAATCTTTTCGTACATAAATAACTCAATTTAATTGAAAAATATATTTTAAGAGCCGATTTTTCAATCTCCAGATAATCATCCAGTTAGTTGCCGGAGGAATAAGCTCACTTGACTGTTAAACAACCGGATAACAACATCAAATTTTTCAATCAAGAAAAAACAATCTATAGAATAATTTAATTTGAACCTCACTTTTTTCGAGTATCGAACTTTTCATAGAAATTAATTTTTGTTTAACGTTTATTTCAAAGCAATAATTTTTCAAAGTGTTTTTGACATCGAACATAGCTTTTTATTTTGTTCCTCAGATAACTCCTTATTCCGTTCTAAGATGAGCAGATAACTCCTAGATTAAGTTATATCTGACTGTTAAAAAACTGAGTTTTGCTCTATCTGGAGAGTATATACTAACTGACTGCTTAACTGACTATTGAACATTTGGCCCTAAAACAATAAATTAATCCAAATAAATAATAAGTATTGACATTTTATTCTGGTCATCTTCTAACAAATCTGAATTGTTTTCTGGGACCTCTTCCGAAAATGATAAATGTTTGTAAAAGCCATGAAAAACAGTTAGAACTCAGGTTAAAAATAAGCACAAATCCTTTTTGGATTTGAACTCTTGTATTTTTTTAGGACATTTACGAAATATATTATCATTATCTTTTGTTAAACTTAGAAATGTGTATCCTTTATATCGCAACCGACTATACTAGATGACTTAAGACCTTAGGAGCAACAAGATTTTTGAATTATAAGATAACTTAAGCCCTTAAAATAATTAAATACAAGGGACTTAAGTCCACTTACACCTTTCATACCAAACAAATCTGAAAACTTTCTGCCTTACACCCTTTGTACCGAGATATTTCTATAGGAAGGAGTAAGGCTAGGCTTACGCGCGCCGTTAGGACCAAATGATATAGAACAAAATATGGCTTACGTCCAATAAAAAATCGAAAAACCGATTTTTTTGACTTAATCCCATTCTACCAGACACCAGAGAACTATTAATATTATTTAAACTAGTTAGTTCACTTACTTCCTCTGCGAAAGCAATTCGACCAAGAGGACATGATGATGGAGATTTTTCCCAATCGAAAAAATTGAGTTGCGGTGCGGTAGGTTAATGCTACGGTTATGGTAGGTATTTCAATTGTATCAGTAGTTGTAGTTTGTATAAAAATAAGAGAGCAAATTAGTTCTGTAAATTATTTGGAATTAAATTGATCGCTCTTTGAATCAGAATTGTCTAAATGCTGCTGGAACCTGTATAGCATATGCTTCGGCGCCTAGAATGCCTTCTCTATTTGCAAGAGCCTGCATTCTTGTCTTAAAACGTTGATAAAAATTCGGTATATAGTGATACAGGATTATTTCCATCTGTGGAAAGTGCTCTAAAAATAGCTCAGGTGCTCTCTGTAGAATGAAAGAAAGCCAAGTAGTATATTGTCGTATTTTATACTGTTGGCAATTAGACTTTTACCCTTGAATTCTTATGCAACGACATAATAACAATTATACCAATCGTATACACTGAAGCTTATGAACTAAAAAGAGTTCATCCGTCTCGACACAACTTCAGGAATGTCACTTCACTTAAGATATCTGTTGCACAAACTTCTATTATGCTGGTCACCTCAATTCGCCAAGCAAATTATTTGTGTTTTCCTTACGGGAAGTACCAAAGAAAATACTTCACCTAGGTAATGAAAAAAGGGTCCCCGTAAAAGCGGAACTGCCATCTCCATAACAAGGAGAAGGTATTGCCAAAAAAAAAAAACAAAAAGGTAAAGTACCTATAGTGAAGGTTTGTACTTAAATCCAGGCAGTCAACAAAGAAATGAAAAATAAGAATGGAAAAAAATATATAAAAAGAAAACCACCCGGATATAATGATGGAAAAGTTCTCAAGAACTCTAGTGGTTCGTCTTCACACCAACAAGTAGTGAATTGTAAAGAAGATGCCCATTCAGTTCCAGAGCGACAGCCTCTGCATCTACCGCGCCACACCGGCCACCATGCTAACAACTACACTATAAATCGCGCTAATAGAATATGCTAATGTGAAGGACACTCTTGTACTATTATCGGCGTCATCATCAGCCGCCATAAATGAGGTGTCATGAAAGAAATTAATTGGATTTCAAAACATTGTTCAAAAAAAAAAAATATCAAAAGGATGAAGCAAGCAGTAATAAGGCAGAGTTTGGTTTTGTGTACATCAGAATAGAGCTCGTCGCTGCTGGCAGTTCCGGATATGACACAATCTGTTTGGCAACTTTAATCCATATTCTCAGGATATCTCGCAGAATAATTAAGTTTGTCGTCTCCTATAAAAGAGAGAAAAGGGCAACGCGACGAATATGGGTGGGTGGAATATAATAGTGGTATAGAAAATCTATATGGTATGACAATTTGATGGAGGAAACAAGGTAAACTCAGCGCATCGTTACCGGCCGAACGAAGCAATGCCCTGATTGCTATACTGTACAATCAATTCGCTTGCTCGATTGCTTCCTTTCGTTTAATACTACTGACACATCAGTTTAAGTTTTGCCTTTTTATTATTATTATTATTTTTTGTGCTCTTTCTGTTGTTGTTGTTGTCTTTGGTCCTTTTGTGTTTCCTGGTTATTATCATCACCGTAAGTCTCTGCAACAACAATTTAGATAGTAGTGTTTTCTTCGTTCCTGCTCTTGTGTGATTATCTTTCCAATGTCATATGTACAGTGGGACAGGCCCACCTGTATAATCTTGCAATAATTAAAATAGAGACAAATTAAATAGTCAAAAAAGAACTTTAACTTCGTGTCGTTACCAGAATGATTTTAAAAGTAATCCTAAAATATAACAGTCTGTTTTATGTATTTTTATACAATTTACATGTACATGTTACGCTAAGATAAACTGCCTAGATAAACAAAAAAACCTTAATTGCATTAGCTTTAACCACGTTAGCGGTATTAGACGAAATTTGTACGAAATGATTTAAATTCTGTTTTAAAGAAAATAGTCATTGTTAAGAAATTTTTGTGGGATCCTTTGATGAGATACCTTTTATTGACTGAGCGTAGGTATGGTCATTGTTCTATGGTCCAGGGTTTTACTAAGGAAGCAACTAACTTAAGTGTATTTGTGGTTATTTTATTCAAAATTCTGATTATTTATAAAATTTTACAATATGTAATTTTAGTTCATTTAATTTACTTCAAAATACAATTTTAGTATATTTTATTGGTCTTACAAGCGGGCTTGTCAGATGTGGCGATTTATTGCCAAACTGGCAATTTGAAATTTATTTTTGCGACTCAAAAACTTGTTTGTCGATGTACCCTAGAAATAGCGATATTTCACGTTTTTGGCGATTTTAATTTTTTGAATCGAAATCCTAATACTTTCTTAATTTTGTCTAATTTGCACTTAAATTTTATATCTTTTCCATTCCTTCATGCTGAATGAAGTCATCGAAATAGTAATTCTGAACGCAGCCACTAAATATCGATTTCTTTCTCCTCCCTAAAATAAATGACGTACGTCAAACGTCAAACCAAATATCTGTGCAATGAAGTATTAAAAAACTCAAATTCTAACTGTTCATGAAGTTCCCTTTTCATATTGTTGTACTTACGTATGATATGTTTTAGTTATTTTTTAAATAAATTTTTTGACTCCAAAATTGCAAGTTGCTTTTATTTATTTTAATTTACGATTTTGAGTTTGGTGATGTATGGATGGAACATTTTTTAATTTGGTGATATTTTGGGTTTTATTTTAAGTTTGGCGATTTCGCTTTTTTAAACCTGACAAAATTCATATAATCTTAACATTACCTTGACTGAGATAGCAGGACCACATTCAACACCACAGTCTGAGATAGCAGAAGTTACTTCGGATTGGTTCTTTTACTACTATGGTAATGGTAGAGCTCGGTTTTCTGCTGTTCGTCTACGCTCCCTTATAAATATTTGTGTACAAACTGTGTGAACTTTAAGTTCACAGAAAAACTGGTAATAATATTTCACTCTGAAAAGTACCATCCGGTAGGTAGTATGTACTATAGCACTATCTTACTACTGTTGGTGTTGCAGTGTGTGGTTTTTGGAATGGTCCGGATGTAATAGAAATAATATTTTATTCAGAGCGCTACTATTTTAGATGTAGAGGGTATTATTTTAATAAACGGTGATGGTCGGTAGATGCTTACCAAAGAACCAACAAATTTTACTGGAGATTTGAGATTATTTTTATATGATACTGATTAAGTACTTAGATTATCAAAATTTTACTTTAAATATATTTTCGTTGAAATTATGAATTGTGAATTATAAGTTAAAAAAACTACAAATAATATTCTACTCTGAACTTCAACCAGTAATAGTCTTAGTAGCATCATTCATAGAAACTGTATGTTTATCGTATAACCTTTGTAAAGTAATCATTTGTAAAAAGCGAACACTAAGTTTTGATGAAATGTACCAAATGTTAAGGACAAAGTAATGATGTGCTCATCGAATGAAATAATCGATTTCAGCATTATCTCGAAACATCATCTGAAATCATTCGAATGATTTTCATTCATCATTTGAATGATACCTCAACCTACTAACACTATAAATGTGAAAGTTTGTATGGATGGATGGATGGATGCTTGTTACTCAATAACGCCAGAACGGCTGAACGAATCTGGATGAAATTTGGCTCAGAGCTAGATTATAATCTGGAATATCACACAGAATGCTTTTTGACCTGGTAAAGTGTATGTTTCCCATTGGATAGAATTGTTTTTATTTTGCAAAGGGCTCGAATATTAACATAAGTATGGAATTAATGCTGAGATGCACAAAAAATCACCGTTCTTTATGAAATGCAGTTGATGTTGTTGTTGTTCATATGTAAGTTGAACATCCTCTAGTATACTAGTACACATATTATAAGGTATGTGCTTTCTAGTTTCCATTTTCGTTGTACTTCACGCACGTGTCAAAACTGAGAAACCATTGTATCAAACTAGTACTGGGCATATCCATTCCATTCGTTATTGATACTTAAAAAAAAACAGTTAAAACATATCTGTTAATTGTGAACCAAAAATTGTCAGTACGATAACAATTTTAAAAAATATTTTATACTCGAATCTTACAATTAATAATGTATCATTTTATCATCTATATTCTGCAATTCGGCTCGATCAAAATTAAAATTTTAAATGTTAATTCAATAACAGATGTTTTCGATCTACTTTTAACTTCATTTGCCTTTTTCTTCATTTGCAATTTTGATTCATTAATTTTGCATCTATAGAAAGAAAGTGATAAGTTGATGGGTTTGTTCGTAGACTATGGTCAACGGTCACTTTTTCACAGGGCAAAAATATACTGTATCTTTCACACGAGGAAACAAAATTGCTATAGATTTCTTGTTTCCTTTTAATGTTTCTTGGTAGTTTAAATTGTTCACTACTTCTTGCTCTTCTCCTTTAAAAACTAAATATTGCTATGCTGGCAACTAAGTTGCCCGGTATAAAAGGAGACTTACTTAGTCTTGGGAACTATTTCACGTCGATTTTTTTTGTTCAAAAATGAATGCGAATGAAAGAAATGTAAGATGGAAAATAAACTGCCCAGCACATATAGAACAGAATTTTTACAAACAAACAAATTGCACTAATCATTTGCACACTGACATCTTAAAACTATATTTTGTTGTTAGTTCGGGAGTATAAATCTATTTATTGATTTTAAAATGAAAAAATAAATCAATACTTTCACCCATCTAAGCTTGTCAAACTGCCTTTTTGTAGAACTAAATAAAAAGAAGATTGTTTTATTAAACTCCGTTTATTTATAATTGCCAATAAAAATTAAACACAAAATGAATATTGGTCTTTGTTAGTCAAAAATGAAAGGAAAACGGAAATCGTTCAATAGATATTGATTTTTTTTTCTCAAATTAAAATCGAAATTTATTAAAATTGATCAACTTGACCTTTGTGGTATCGAGAGTATTAAAAATTGCAGATATAGGTTGAATTTTAGACGTGCTCCAGAAAATAATTGAGCAAAGAGTGCACAAGATTTCACTTATACATTTAAATAGTAAAGTGAGAAATTTTTCAGAGGAATTGCTTTTATATTTATTAAAAAATTGAGTTATCTGAGATCTTAGCAATATAAACTGATCAACTAAAAAAGAAAGCAGTCAAAAGGATCGATTTGTTTGTAGAAGGGAAATTAATAATTACTAGCCGACCTAGCTCTCGAAATTCGAGTGCCAATTTATTTATTTAATTCACTATCATTCAATAAAAGACAGAGAAACCTATACACATTTTTGAAACATTAACAATGTTTGTACAACAACAAATGTTGCTGGTTCTTATTCTTCCACCTTTCATTATTTCCATGCTTAACCAAAATACTTACATACAATAATACTGACGCTTTAAAAAAATTTAAGAAAAATCAAAATAACCCAAAACAATGAATTTAGAGATGGGCACGCTTCACACACCTCGTACTTTACCTCTAATGAAATGCCACCACATATGAAATAAATAATGATTGTTTTAATTTGTATAAATTCAATTCTATTAACTTCGAAAATGAAAATTTAGTATTTTCTAAATTTATTGCGCCGGTCTTTGTTCCAGTTGTACATAAATTTTCATTAGAAATTAAATATTTATTTACACTTTTCCACCACTTTCATGTACTCAGCTATTCACCAACCTAGTATGACACAGCACTAAGATAATTCAATAAATAAGTCTGCAACGAACACTCAAGAGTATGCAATTTCTAATTCCTTTTATATAATTCATTAAATTATCCAATGCAGAAACCATTTTCTTTTACTGGTAACAGATGTCGGTAGTGTATGTGTGTATTTTTTTTGCATTTTTATTTATTGTTTTAAACATTTTCTGTGTAGTATATTTAAATAATTTTGGCATTCTGCACATCTATACAAAAAATTCTTTCATTTTATATGTAATTTATGCCCCTTCAGTTTTTGTAGGCCGCGAAAAGTGTACCAGAAAAAACATGTTCGCCGTTTTATTATATTAATAATTTTAACTACTCCATGAACACATCCATCGAGCGATGTTGTATGTAAAATTCAACAATAGATAGATTTACTATGGATAGATTTCCCAATAAAACACGCCTACTATTCGTTTGGGCTCTAGCTCTATGTAAAATATAAATCTGGACACATATATCTGGACCAGATACACGGATAAACTGAATTTCCTATTTATAGCTAGTTTTGATTAAAAGGTCTAACATTTTTTCGAAAAAATCGTCTGAAAAATTAGAAAGACATTTATTGTGTAAAATTTAAAATTCAATCTATTTAATTTGTTGCCAACTTTTTAGGTTGTAATGCCCCAATGTTCGCCACACCAGAGTGGATATTGTACACCTATATCCGCAGAGGACTATACCTCCTAGTAAAATCCTTTAAAAGGTGCTGGTGCTGTGAACGAGGATAGAGCACAATACCTATACATATAAGCTTGTACATATAAAAATTATATGATTTTTCCTACGTTATAATATTCTTTTGTAGAGCTTGCCCTTTTGCTTATACTGTACAACTCCGCCTAGGGTAAGGCCCCGCATTATTATTTTTATGAGAAGCTTTTGTTTGCTGATGTATAAAGTGGTAGAAATAGATACCCACCTACCTACCGTTATTGTCGTAGTCGACTACGTTGATGTCGTATGTCCTCCTGCCAGAGATAAAGGATCAAGATACTAAGGTAGCTTCCTGATTTTTCTTCTTGAAAAAAAGCAACAACAAAGCCGACAGGAGGTAAGGGTTTAGAGGTCTATTTTTCTTGTGCTTCTTGTATCCTTATCTTTTGGCACAAAAATGTGTTTTCTTTAGAATAATATGCGGAGGTGGTATGAGATGGGTGTTCGGTAGTCGTACGTGCTCCTACTCCCATTCACGCATAGTTTCCCCCTTTCGATCAACACTACAACTTTCAGTGTGAACAATTTCTTTCACTATTTTGTCCGATTGACCATTTCGGCAAACAAGCTCTTCGTACTCAGGGCGAACTTGTTGATTCCGCAAGGAAGAAATCCTTTTAGTGATCTTAGGACTTCATGTTCTTTGACCTTTTATTTTTTTACATCTCCTTTTTATTGAGAGAGGTCCAGCTCCGCATGAGAGAAATAGCTATTATGTAAATTCAGAAATTGAAATCACTCTCAAATGGGGGCAGCACCAAGACAGCTTTTAGTAGGTTTTTGGTTTGTTGACAGTTTATATGAAGGATTTTCGGCTCCAAAATCAGAAGTTACACTGGCCTTTTGCTTACATACTCGTATATGAATTGGGACTAGCCGCCCAGTAGTCTAGTCCGATCCGGTTCAACGCCTAACTGAGTGCTGCGGCGACAACGACTGTAAGGGAATAAAAGGATCTAACTACATAATATATGATGACCTTTTTCGCACACACACTCACACTCCCTCGCACACACCACAAAAGGGATTTGTGCAGAGTTATTTCATTGTTGAATGGCCAAATTGAACGCTTCATTTGAATATATTTGCTCATTTAAATTTCCAAATATTCTATATTTGCATGGGAAAAATTGAAAGAACAGTTATTTATATTTTCTGTTGATGGTGATTTTGTTGTTGTTGTTTTCGTCGTATGTATGTACATAGACAGTGTTCTGATTAATTTTGTGGAAGGAAGTGCGAGTTTTAGAACCAGGAAATTGTTTTGTCGATTGGTGGTTGTTCAGCATTGTCACTGTATGCGTTTGGTAATGAGAATGTGTGGAAGAAGTTTGTGTTTATCTTTTGTATACCGAATTACAGTATTTTTGGAATTCCTGTAATGAACAGTTTTCAAATTGAAAGTTTTATTATTTTATTGAAAGTTAGTTTGAATTTTGTAGTTAATCGAAATTGGAAACATTTCATTGCACAGTCCTTTTTCGTTGAAAAGTTTTAAATTAGTTTTCGATACTAAGAAAAAGACAAAATTAGAACACAGCAGAGAGGAAAAGACACACCTTTGAAGTACCTACGCATTTCGACCACATTAAATATAAAGGTGAAGACCCTGAAACTAGAGTGGAACTCTTCGAGTTTTCATGTATCAGGAGAGTTTGCCCAAAGCCAGTTATACATAGTATAGTGTTAATTTTATGTTTTCATTAGTTATATTAAGGAAACAACTTAGGAAAGAACTAATTTTACTTTACCACTGGATCGGACGTACTTGCTCATATGTTCGATTATATCGTAAGCACAAGATTCTTAAAGTAGAAAAGGCTAAAATTTCTTTAGTCTGTTTTTCTAATACAAAACTTGGTACTACAATTTTATGTATTTTATAATATAAGCTTAAAAATATAATTTTCATAAAAAAATTATCATCCGTTTTCGAAATATTGAATATTCATGAAAAAAAAATATTTATTTTTTCAATAATCCAAAAAAAATGTTGGCAAATGTATATAAGAGAAATGTCGTCCGTGTTCGAAATAACTCGAGAACGGGTGGTTCTATGTTCACGATTTAGTGCTTGATACATTTTTGTTGGCCCAAGAAAGGTCATAAGATAAGATATTGGAGGAAAATCCCAGAAAATTTCCAGAAAAATTTGAAATCCCGGATCGAATTCGCACTGTGACTAATGATAACGAAATAGAAATGTCAGATGAATTGCGCAACGAAGCTTTGATTTTGATCGAAGACATGCGCCTGCTTATGAGTGGCAATTTGTTGTGCAAATTGGGAATTGCACCACCAAATCGGCAAATGCATGACGCATTTAATCAAGAAATAGAGCGAGAAAAGGATTTCAATCGAATCGCATTGAGTCATGCAGTTCGAACAAATGTGCCAATGTTGAATCAAGAACAAAAGAAATTATTCGATAAATTAATGCAGGCAGTCGTTAACGGAAATGGTGGCATTTTCTTCATCGATACATCCGGTGGAACTGGAAAAACATTCATGATTTCACTGATTTTGTCTACTATTCTTTCGAGATCTGAGATTGCTTAAGCACTCGCCTTTTCTGCGATAGCGGCTACGTTGTTGAAAGGCGGTCGAATAGCTCATTCTGCATTGAAATTGAAATTGAACCTGTAAGTGAATGAAGAACCTACATGCAACATCTCAAAGAACTATGCGATACCGAAAGTTTTGCAGAAATGTAATATTATCATCTGGGACGATTTCACAATGGCTCACAAACGTGCATTGGAAACCTTAAATCGTACGTCGAAAGTTTTAAGAAATGGTAAACAACGTTTCGGTGGTGCAATGATTTTACTATCAGGGAATTTTCGGCAAACTCTGCCTGTCATTCCAAGATCAACTCGGGCAGATGAATTGAAAGCTTGCCTAAAATCATCGGTCTTATGGCAATACGTCAAGAAATTGCAATTGAAAACAAATATGCGAGTCGCTTTACTAAATGACCAGTTCGCTGCAGGGTTCACCAGAGAATTATTGGCGATCGGCAATGGTGTGATACCAGTGGACTTAGTCACCGGCCTGATTTACAACAACGCCGGAAGAGCTCTTCACGAATGTTTTCCCAAATATTGCTCAAAATTATGGAGCCTTACCAATACGCACTTTTTGTTAAGTTCAGTTCAACTTACATGGATATTTTGACAAAAAAACAATGTGAACTAACAAGATTAAAATTTTAATCATTAAAATTGGAAGATTTTGTTCGGGCCAGACATAGTTAATAAGAAGGTGGTTTTTTTTATAATACATGTGAGTCCAAGTGAGATCGCCGGGACGAAATGCAAATTTTGTGGACTAAAGGCCGTTAAAAGCTATTTTGAATCAATAATTCAACAAGTCCAACTAAATATAATGCTAAGTTTCAGTAGGATATAGAATTGTATTATAAAAAAAAAAACTTTTTAAGATAAGTTTTATTAAAACTGATTTTCATGAAATTCCCAAATCAAAAATACCCAGAACCCAAAATATACAATTTTTCTCCTAACATCGAATTTTTTTATCAAGCTATCAATAGTCTTTTTGGTTATCTGTTCCTTTCACTGTTTCGAAGGAATTCATCTACCTTATTAGGTACCGGTCACACAACTCTGTAGCACCATTTGGGTTTTTAATGTTGCAACCCCTGCGAAAATAGTACTTTTGTATTACGGGATATTGGCTATTATGGGTTTTCTGAATTTTAGGGTTAGGGCATTCCGGACTTGGAAAGTTCCACACTTCTTCAATGTTGTTCCCCCTTTTATCTGTCTTTACAAAATTATTTTTACGTAGGTTATGGCTTCCTCATCTCATTTGAGAAATATCTATGTCATCTCAGCGTAAATTTATAGCCTCGTTAAGTAGGAATAAGGCTGGTTAAGCAGTTAAAACCGTAATTGCTATAATTTTCCTATTGCCACCGAGAATGTTCCGTTTTCTGAGAAGCTTAACCATAGAGGTATTATGCTCTTTTAATGTTTTTCCCTTTTTGAAGACAATCGAATAATATAACTCATTGAATAAGTAAAAAGCCAATCACTACAAGACTTTTTACCCCGAAAAAAAAACATTTTTACCGATAACCAGTTAATGGTATCGGTAAAAAATGCTGCATTTTTCTTTCTGATAAATAATGGTGCATCAAAGTTTCATTTGCAATCAAATTGGCGCCAAACCTGTGATTTATTTTGCGTAAACGTCAAAAAAATCGAGTTATGCTCATAGACGTCAAAGTGAGGCAAATTTAGACACCATCTTTATGAGTCTTCTTGACGTGCGTATTTTGTATCTGGTTATTTCGCAGATGTCAAAGTAGAATTGACACTTGTCACCGATAAGATGATAACTTTTGCGCCACCCTGCAACCATACAACTTTGCTTTACTTGTCTAGTGTAGATTTTTCTCCAACCTCTTTAATAAACTAGTTCCGTTTGGTCTAAGTGGTTGTGTATTCATTTCTAAAAAATTTCCTTCGTTCATAGAAAATGTAAACATCTGAAATAATCAAAGTCCCCGTGTCACGGTTCCTTTGAATTTTATTTGTTCGAATCCCAATCCCAACCTTATCATTCGAGTTCGTGTGACATGCCTACGGTATGTAGGGTTGTACTCCTAATCGATTGGCTGTATTGCGTTTTGTATACTCTTACAAGCTTTTACTCCTCTTTTGCGCTTCAACATATTCCAAAGGAAGAACATACTGTCGTGATGTTCTATTTTTGCGGACCTTGTTTTCCAAAATCCTGGTCTAAACAACCACTCCATCCCCAAGTGTCCCGGCTGACCAAACCAAACCGAAGGCACAAATTCCATTAACGTATGCATGATCGAATTGGCTTCGAATTTGTTTTCAATTTTCCGCAACACAATCTGACTGAGTGTGGTGCAAGCGACCGGAAGCAAGCATCACGGAATTGATTCCTTTTTTTTTTGAGTACGAGAATGTTTATTTTGTCTTTCTATTGTTTTGAGGATGTTCTCCCTTTTCTTGTTGCTCAATCATGGGTAAAGTAAAACGCGCCGTTGACGTTCTGCTCACAAAACTGCAGGATACTTCAGCAGGTTATATATGTTTTCAATGTGTGTACTGTGTATCTAAGTATTTAATGCATGCTGGGAATGTTCGCGATTTACCGGAACTTTCGTTCAATTCATGTGCATAGTTTTAGGATGCCTTTTGGTTTGGCACTTGGAATCTGGCTGAGGCGAACAAGGGTTAACCATGACAACCCAGATTACCGGGGACACCACGGTATCTCGGACTATTATTCGCAGGTTCGCCTCTCACTCCTTTCGCTTGAATTGAACCAGTAGCAGCACCACAAAAATCTAATTCAAGAATTTTGTGTCCTTTCATTACTTGCACAAAATTCTTCTTCTTGTCACGAGGAGTGTGGAGCGAGAGATTGAGAGGCAGTGTGGGTACGATGCCTCCTCTACCATCATCATAAGAAGTCAAAACATTCTGCAGGTCAGAATGTGGTTTGAGTTGATAACTTAAAGCTCTGACGCTTTTAGCAAATGGGAATACAGTGATGTTATACGTTCTTTATTGATAATTTTGTGTAAAAATAGGAGGTTCTTTAAAGTTAACTTTTTTTAAAAAAAGCCGCTATTAGTTCACATTTGGAAGTTTTCAACATGCGTATACTTTCATTTAAGTGCGCCCGGGGGAGCTCCACTGCTCCTTACTTAATGTAGAAATGTAAATATTACAGGAGCATCACTTAAGTGTTCGGTTTAGTTCGTCTAGTTTCTTTTACTTATCTTTCACAACTGAGGACCGCTTCGGAATGCACAAAACGTATTAAGTGGAAATAATATCTATGATAATAATTTTTTTTAAAATGCAATTTTGCGGATATATAATTTTCGTTAATATAATTCCGATTATTATAATTAGCTTCTAACTTTAGCAAAGTTATCAAAGAACATATACTGCAATTATTGTCGCGTCGGATAAAGCTGATGATTTGAGTTCAGAATAAAGATAAGGGTTTGTCAACACTTTTTTGGCATAAAAGCAAACGCATGCTCCTTTTAGCTGGATAGAATTCATTCGTTTCTCCAATTTTTTAATGCGTTTGATTCACCGATGAGCTCTTCATTCGATCTACATCTCTTACCTCCGAGCCATTTCCTCATATTTGGAAAAAAGAAATAGAGCAGCGGATTATATCTGGTATCTTGCTGCAACTCATGCAATTTTTTCAAAGCAATTTCAAACTTGCTCACCGGCACCCACCGGCCGGTGGTGCCTTGTCGTCATGAAAAAGAAATATTTTCTTCTCCAAATGCGACCATTTTGCTTCAAATCAGCTTAGAATAGATCTGCCGCATGTGCGCCAGTGCTCGTTTTACTCTTCAAAGTACATAAATAATGGATTTGAATGACTCCTCGCAGAGCCCCAAAACCTGTCGCCATGAACTTGTTGGCTGTCAAACCCACATTAGCCTTCCTCGGCTCCGATTCACAAAGCGAAGTCATTTGCTTTCACCTTTCCTTAATTTTGGTGTATCGTGGTGAACCTAGGTTTCACCCACGGTTACTAAAAGGTCATCCACGGTATTGAAAACTATGTCCATTTTTTTATCAAACAAAGTATTTCTCCAATCATTTCTGGTATGGTGACCTCAATTGGTGTCACTTGTGCTTGAACGACCTGCCCGAAATTGAATATGCCAGTGGTAAGTAGTTCCAATCGCTTGTGAAGAGTCTCACAATATTTGCCAATCATTTGCTTGGCTTGCTTGATAGTTTTATTTCTCGTAAAATATAATGTTTAATGAGCTCTCGAAATTCACTTTTTTGTATTTAATTGAATGCTCGAAGGCCACCACAACACAACTTTTTGACAGATATTTGAAAATTCGGGTGCATTGTTTTTGAAAATAAAAATTGATAATATTAAGGTGACGATACGATTTGTGTTAATTTTCAGGGACTTTTGAACGACCCAGGCATAACGTTGATCAATTTTTTATCAAATTCACATTCACACCTGAAAATGAGATGTATCAAATGTAATTTACGAATAAATGTACTTTAAAATAATTTATAATAATACATTTTTTTCGGACAGCATATCTCAAAATCAGAAATTACCAATTGTAAAACGTCATTCCCCACGAATATTATCGAACTGTCAAAATGAATGAACATTCGGCTGCGATTGGTCACTTTAGACTGACAGTAATCATGTTACTGACATTTTCACTATGAAATGATGAACGCTTCCAAGATCCCTTCTCTTAAACAAGAAAAAAAAACTTTTTTTTCAGATTCCTAATAGTTATTTCAGAAAAACAATTAGAAGAAAATGTTAAGCTCCCTTCGAAAAAAATATAAATTAAATATTTTCTTATAACATCACTGGCTTTTCAGAAAAAACAAAGGACTGGCTTGTCTCTAAATTTCTAAATTTTGTCACCAATGAAGAGGACATCGATTTTTTGCAGAGCATCAGGACAAAGATATGACAACTATATACATATCTGTGTCAGTTTATATCGTAAATGTGTACTTTTGGGTATGTGTTATCAGGACATCATTATTTATCCTCTATAGCCTAGAGAGACTTAGAGTTATAAGCACTCTAACGGGTGGGGTGTGAGTGTGTTTTCTGCTGCTCTAGCTGTGTGATGGTTTCGGCGAGTATATCATAGGATCTAAAATACTTCCCATAACGACCATCAGAATAAAGTCACAATCACCATCACAACGGGCATGGTGGATCAACACGATGCTATCAAACCATCAGAACAAGGATATAACGCGAGGCTCCAGAAAAGAATTTCCGGAAGAAGAGAAGTCATAAATATGGTTTTGATTACTTGTGCACGTTTAGGGAATTACTCGAGAACACCACCACCCCCACTCTATCATTACTCGTATCTAGTGTTGGACGATTCGACCAACCATCTTGCGTTTATAGAAAAGAGTAGATAAAAAGATTAAGAGGAAGGTAGTGCGAGTTCCAATCTTGGACAGCTGAAACATCCTTATTTATCCTTTTAAAGATGCTTGCTTTAAAGACGAACAATTTTTGAATTTTGGTCGAAAAAAAATCGTATCTGTCACGTCGCGTCACTATTCACTTGTCACTGTCAATAATAAAACTCTTCTGAACATCATAATCTTCAGTCGTGATCCCGATTCCGTTTCCAAATCTGATTTCAATCCAAATATGAAAAGAAGCAAAGTGCTTTGGTATCAAATTGAGGAACCGATTCCTATCGTCATTTCTTTCTGGCATTTGTGCCCAAGTCCAAGCAAACATTTATAGCAGCGCCCACCTGCTTGTTTTATACATATAAACTTATTCTGTGATTGTGGCACTAAACTTTTTGGAGTTGGTTTCTTCTTGGGGACCCGACGACGACGACAACGACGAAGACGACGTCGCGTCGACGACGACGATAACGAATGAGTAAGACATGGTTAAGTTAAAGGAGCGAGGCGTGTTGGCTAGGGTTTTGAGAGGAGCCGCTCTTGTAAGCCGCTTTATCCAGAGTTTTGTTGCATGTTGAAGAGTCTTTCCCGCTGCCAGTGTTCGTCGAGAAGATAAGCAGTCATCCGGGGAGAGCTAGAGCTAGCTGCCTGCACAAATCCAAGAAAGTTTGTTGACTTTTGAATGACTTCTTGGTTTACGTGATAAGTGGGTTGAAAAACTTTTCGCTATTATGCATTCCCCAGCACTCGATGGGCCCGCCCACATACCTCCCACTCCCCTCCTTAAACTCCTTTTCCCTTTTCTCTAATTCTTTTTATTTATTTTTTTGTGTTGTTGTGTGGAACTTGAGTCGAAGCTTGTTATTCTTGTATATATATATGCAGCCAAGATGTACAAGAAAAAAAATTCCTATACGAGGACCGAGGAGCATACATTCTACACACACACACATACACCTTCCAACTATATTTATGTAGCTAGACTCGGTTCAAGGGTCCTTGGGTGTTTGGTGGAGTACGCCAGGAATTAGGTGATTTCATGCCAACACTTGATTGAGGTTGTTTCTCTGTGAGATGCAGAGTATAGTGCGTCTGGGTGGTTCTGTTCTGTTCTGGTTATATTCTGCGGTTATACAGCCACAATTTGACACAATAGACTACAGATACCCAGAGTCACATTAATTCATTTTGTTTTCATTTTAGTTTTTTCTTTGTTCTTTATGAAACAACAATATTATACTCGTATGCAGTATAAATTTCTGCAGTTTATTGAAAAAGCCACATATAAAGGAATTGAGTCGCATGTGCTTATAATCAGGTTGAGGTTAAGGTTTGTCTCAAAATGGTTTCAGTTATTTTGTTCTTAAATTCGAGAGTCTTATTCGACTTTTATTAATGCGAGTGTTTTCGAAATGGTTAGCTAAATCTGGTACAGCTCAAGGCAGGGACTTAGGATCATTTCTTTTTATTTTTACTATTTTCATCATTAAACATTGACAAATCTTACTAAACGGCGGTGTGACCAAGATGTTTACGACCACTTCTTCGACTTATTACTTTTGCCTTATTATTCAAAAATATGCCACCAATGGATCATACCCTTCTGAAAAATTTCAGAAGTTTTCTTCTCGGCAAGACTTATATAAATGACGGAGATTTCTAAAAATAACTGTGTGGCTTGAGATGGCCTCAAAATGGAGTGTGGAGAAGCTTTTAGCATTTAATGCTTTCAAAACAAAATTCTTCATTTTATCGCTTAAACCCAACAGGTCCATGGTACTATGCTATCAATGAGTACAACCCTGGTCCCGGTTAAATGTGATGTTGATACTTGCCAAGCTCATTCAGTCTGCCCACAAGCCCACATTCTCATACCCGTATTGAGCTGAAGAATTAAGAACTTAGTACCTTTAAAACAGCTTGACTATCTGACTATCTAGTATGATTGTATTGTTTTAGTTCCAATAGTTTCTTTCGAGATTACGTTCTGCGCATTTTCATATGGCCTTAACTTCCGCTTGGAAAATGCTAGTGGACTACCCCATCGGAATCGAGAGTTTCCTTCTAGGCCCAAAAACTCCTGCACCAATTTCCTCAGTTGTCCTCGATCCATCAGTGTACAACTTGATGGAATTTACTTCGAGGGTGTACTGATCATGCCATTACAAGAGATTCCTTCATGTAGATTTATAAATCGTGGCTTTTTCCCTAAGCTTAAAGCTATGATTTTCCCCTTAGCAGTTCCCATTTTACTTTTACCAAATCTCAATATGGCACCAGAGCAGGTTCTCATTGCTCCGGTGATGCATAAGCATTCCAGCCTTTGTATATTTTCTAGTGATTTGCTAGACATTATTGATCGGGTTCCTTTATGTCTTGTCTACAGATTCGTCATAATCAATTTTAATCCATCGTTGAGGCGACTCGCGACCTTCCCCTTGAAATATCATATGTGACCAGGGGGTCAATTCCCGATTTGTGAAGATGTGAAGTGATAAATTTTATCACGCTTTCACGTGTAATTCTATTCTCGATTCGTGAAAAAGTGAAATTAAATGCCAAACATTTTTCATATGATAATTTTTTTATCACAGTCAATTGTTTTTTTTTTTTTTTTTTTTTTTTTTTTTTTTAAATTCATTTTTATTTCATATTAACTTATAACTATCTTAAAGCTAGACAAAAATGTTTAAAACTAGACTAATTATCAATTACTTACAACTAACTTACTGGCCCTTTACGGGCGCTCTAAATTAAACAATAACTCTTAGAACTAATGTCTTTCGACCTAAAAACTATTTGAATTAAATCTAATTTTTTTTTATTTTATTTTATATTTCAAGGAAACTTACAAAAAAAACTTGGTATCTTATCATTTTTTTTATTTTTTATTTTTTTTTACTTATAAACTAAACCTAAATATATATTAAAAATAATTAAAACTACATAAAAACTAACTTATGCTAACTAAAAATAACTTAAACTACTTAAAATGCCTAATAATACTTAAAACTACTTAAAAACTAGAACAGCCACAGCAGCATTTTTTTTTTTTTTTTTGTTTTTTTCGTTAACTGGCCCTGGATGGTCAGTAGAACGTCCATAATATCCGCCTGTGCCGCCGGCGCCTTAGGCACGGGGGCCTGTTGGGCGACCTTTGGTGTAGGATGTACCGTGCTTGCCCTTCCTGACGCCATTTGGGCGTAAGAAATTTGGGGGTTGACGGGCGTTGTTGTAGGAGGGCGCACTGTTGGACGCTTTTCTACCACTGTTTGCTTTGCTGCTTTATTGTTCTTTATAAGCAGAAACGTCGGGCATCCCCGATAATTAGCGGGGTGTCCGGCGCCTCGGCACAGTACACATTTAAGCTGGGTCCTATCTTCGACCCGTTCCTTTCCTAACTTGCATTCATCTGCATTGTGGTTCTCTCCACACTTAACGCAGCGTGACTGCATTTCGCAGTTTGCTGCGGCGTGGCCGAACCTTTGGCAGCGCATGCATTGAAGCATGTCGCCACGCCATTTTAATTTGTCCCAAGTTACAACCTGGTAGTTGAGGACGGATATACTCCTCAAACTATCCAGTTTGCTGCTGTGTGAGAGTTGAACAAGGAAGAAGGGAAGACTCCGCTTCTCCCGCCTAGCTCTAACTGTAGCGAACGGCTTGACCCCGATAAAGTCGAGATCGTCATTCGCCTTTTGGCGGAGTTCATTTAAGAGCACCTGTGGTTCCGTGCAAGAATCTATGCCCTTCAAAAGGACCGTTTGAAATTTTTCGGTTTTAGGGGTGAAACTAAAGAATTCAGTAGTAGTTTCTTTTAGCAACTCTTTAATTTTTTTGTGCTGTTCCAGTGTGAAGCACTGGATAGCATGCCTGTCGTTATTTAATCTTTTAATAGTAAAATTTTGACCTATGGTCAACTTACATAGATTTATGGTATCCTGTAACTCCATTTTATAAGTATTTATGGGTGGCACCTTTTCTTTTTTCGTAGTCGGCGGCTGTGGCTGCTGCTGCTGAGACTGACTTTTCTGCTGCTGTTGATTCTGATGCTTTTGAATCTGCTGCTTTTGAATCTGCTGCTGCTGTTTTTCTTGCGGTTGTTTCTGGGCTTGTGTCTGCTGCTGTGGCTGTTGTTTTTGTAATTTCTGTTGTTGTTCTTTTTCGTCGAGTTGTTTTAATTGCTTCGCTCGGCGCGCTTCTTGGCTGGCCTTAACTTTGCTTTTTATCTTTTCGATTTCTGCTTCCAAAGCTTCAATTTGGGCGACCATTCTTTCTTCCTCGTCCTCCTCAGATGATGCCTCTGATGTGGAGAGGTTCACGAAGGCAGTACTATCGCCCGTCGTGAAGTGCCCTTCTCCTTCCTCAGACATATATGCTATACCCTCTTCGGGTGAAGTGTCTAGCTGGGTTTGTCTTGCTGCCTCTGACGTCTCGTCTATATCGGACGTATGCACCCCAGCTGGCAGCTTTGCTGAGGTGGCCGTGGATCTCCTCTTTACCAAATTTGGTGCGCACTTGATCCTCTTTCTGCGCTTTGGATTAGCATCGGATGATGTTGCCGTTGTTGTTATTGCTGTTGATGTTGTTGCTGCAGAATCACTGCCTGTAATTGGAACATCTTTCGATGTTCCCTCAGCTGATGCCATCGCTGGCCTCATTGGTCCTAGGACACCTTTCGATGCCCCGGTGCTTAAGCTCCTCCTCCTTTGCTCGTTTTCCCAACCAATAAAGTTTTCCACTTCACGGTTGTGAAAAAAAGCTGCTAAAGTTCTGATGCCCGGCTGGGAATCCAACTGGCGACGCTCGGATTCTCGGTCGGCCACTCTATCACTGTGCTACTGCACCACTTATGAAATCTTGATTTAATGTAGAACTTAAGCTCACACACGAAATTTAATTTGGAAAAACTGGGAAGCCGAAAACGTGTTAACACTTCCACAGTACGAGATCGACTGACAGTCAATTGTTTTGTGAAGAAAATGTTTCTAATCGAATATTAAGAAGAAAAACAGGATTTGGCACATGACAAGTAAGCAACAATTATATTTATACACAAATTTATTTTGGTAGTAAGTTATATTTGTGTTAATTCGAGTAAACAACGAAATTGTTAAATCAACAGATTCACAACAGCCGACGCGACGCACGGTGGTCATTCCTGCGACAAATCGTTGGAAACTACCCATTGCAAAAAAATGCAGAGCACTTATACTCGTAAGTTGAGTGTTTTTCAAGAATGCTCTCAATTCACGTTTTCAATCCATGCATAAATGTTTTGGGAATCTATAAAGTTCAATAAAGTGCTCCTAGTTGTAACTTCGAATAGATTCTGCCCATCTCGAAGTGAAAGCCTCAATATCCTCACATGAAAACATAATAAATCTTACTCAAAACAGATATACTATTGGATATAATATAAAACCCACAATTGTTCAGTACGACGTCTTTTATTAATTTACTAAACGAATTATTATTTCGGACATTATTCTTAAGCAAATTTAGAAACTGAAATGAAATATTTTACCTTTCTCAACAAAAAATCTAATCAGAAATGACAGAATTTATCATTTAGTACTTTTTAGTAAAAACTTTATCACAATGAGTTCTAGAATCGCATTAGGCATGTGGGTGAAGTTGGAAAATGATAAACCTCTGTGAAAACTGAAATGACATTTTTTTTTTCACTTCAAAACTTCACAGATCGGGAATTGACCCCCAGCACCCTGTTTTACAGATCACACAACACATACATACAGTTTTATAATACATCTTACAACTCATACAACTTTCTCTTTCACATTCCTAAACTTCAAGTCAAGTCTCGTTTATAAATTGTTGTATGACAGCACCAGCTAGCGATGCCAGATTTTTTTTCTAGCAAATCGGGATCTGGGCTTTTGAAAAAAAAATCGGGATTGTCATGTCGAAATCGGGACATACAAAAAAAATGTGTAAAATAAGTTTTTTATTACTTGTCCTTTAATTTGAAATTCAAATTCAGGGGAAAATTATGATAAATACACATTCTTTAAAAAAAATTTATATGTGTACGCTTAAGAAGCAAATTACTTGTGAATAAGATATACTACTCTGACAATTTGACTTTTTCAAAGTTTCCTTTTTTTTCTATGATATATTTGAAAAATTCTTCACAAGTGTGCTCCAGATTGAATTGGATTAGTGGTTCTGCTTTCATTAAATATACAGAGCATTTCTGACTTCCGAAAATGTATAATTCATTTGTGAAAAAAGGCGTTCGGGAAAGCAGTTATAGAAGTTGGGAAACTTAAGATGAAGAAGACGAGGCTAAACATATTCGTCGAAGCATTTTTTAGGAACTGTTTAAACAGCTGGTGGAATTATGAAAGGTGTTACCTTAAAAATTTCTCACTTTTACGTCCAACGATGATTTCCTCAAGTTGATTTCTTTATATAAGTCTTCAATTCAAACATAACCTGACTATTTTAAATGGAATATTAACAGCACCCTCGACTATTTAAAAAAAAAAACTAAGCTTACCAGGCAAATTCAATAAAGAAACAATACATACCTAGTTTCCTAATGGATATCATTACCATTACCACTACTTTTGTTTTGTAATTGCAACTGTCTCTGGTTATATGAAAATATTTTTTCATTTTTGAAAATAATTCTGGGCTTGCATGAAAGAGTGTAAAATATATTACACATTAAAAAAACGAAGTAGATTTCAATTTTTGAAAGACAAATTCTTATGTCGGTATATTGAATGAACATCAAAAAATGATATAAAATATTTGAAAGAGAGGGATGCGCAAACATATTAAAATAAAATGCAGGACTGGATCGCACGTAATTTCTCATATATTCGATCACCTTTATCGTAAGGTAAAATTGGGACTGAGCCAGTCCCGCTCGGGACATTTAATTTTGACCTAAGAATCGGTACGTCCCGCGAAATTTGGGACTTCTGGCAACGCTGGCATCAGCACATAATGCGGCAATTCTGGTAAACAGAAATCATGCAGCAATATTTTGAAAATCGTTGTATTATCTGTGAAACAGGGCCCAGGAGCTCAACTTCCTCACCCCTATCGAAGATAACAATTTATTATTAAAGAAAATTCTACAATCTAATTCGAGAAGCGATAGTCCTCACCTCATTCCCGAAATCGATAGCATCCAACCTTAATCCTTCGATTTCGATGTTCGAGGTCAGTTTTGGGACAATGGTTTGATCCTACCTTCTTCTAATCAACTTGAATTCATCGACTCTATTGAGCTTCCGTTGAGTACACGCCCCTTTACAACTCTATCTTTTTAAACTTTAACCTTCGTGCTCGTAGTATAAGAAGTCCATGTCTTTTCTATTTACCAATACCCACCGCTATACACGTATGATTCGAACTTTATCTTTTTCGACTTAAATCTCTTTTCAAGCAATGTCTCTTTCCACCTCTCTATCTTTTAGTTTCTGTAGCTTTTCCTGTAACTAATGCGGGTCTTGGCCCCCATCAAAACTAAAAAAATAAAATCCTGATTTGTCGTCGTTTGCTTGGTTAATATTTTAGCGAATATGTATAGTACATAACTCCGTCCGGCATAACTATAATAAAAATTTTAAAATTATCATGAAATTTGCTTACGCAAATATTCAAATAAACTATAAAGTTTTGTCCTGCAGCCTCGAGTGCATTCAAGCTATCAACGGTGTAGACAAGAAGATAAAAAGCCAAATAAAAAAATGAACAACGTATCACAATTTGAATTTATTGCAGAAGTTTTACTGCACTGCATCCGAGGTAGGATCAGGATGGTGAGGAGGACGAAAGACCCAGAGGTTCATTATATAATATTGCAAAAGCTTGTCCCTATTTTAATGCCCTCATTATGTTATGGATCTCGGAAGGTCCTTAAAATATTATGGTCACATATAATTTCAATATGGTTCATTTCGCCAAGAGAGATCATTCAAATTATTATCCCCGCGGTATATGAATATAATATCCTACATTGGGGGGGGGGGTGAATCCCCTGTATACAGTGCATCATAAAAGAACGACTCCTCTTCATCAATATAGTCAAGTAGCTAGCAGGTGAATTAAGTAAAGAACTCATACCCCACGAATATATGAGGATGACAATTTTTTTTATGACGACAAAAGCAGCTCCTTGTCAAATTTATTGGAGGTGGAAGGATGGAGTTTTCGCTTTTTACTTCAATTTTTGTTTGCTGTTTTACTGGTCGTTGTTGGTCTCGTTTACTGCTTTGTGGGTATTTTGAGTAAAAATAAAAAAAAAATATTACACGAACGTACAGAGACGGACAGAGAATGACATAAAATAGGGGAGTAAATTGTAATGGTGACCCTTAAAAGCAAATTGAAGTCTGAAAGGGTCGCCATGACCTGGGTATTATTAATTTTCATTGGCAAGCAGAGTAGAGTCGTCAGTCGTCGTCGTGTCAGCGGCCGTCATAACTTGCCGCGCCGCGCCGTTTCAGTAATCAAAATGAATTCAAAATAGGTACGATTACATCAAGAAGTTTTGAATTCGCAAACAGCCACTCAAAGGGCGTCCGCGGGCTTGAAAACACTCAAACGCCTTTTATGCAATGAATCAACTGTAGGTAAATAAAAATGGACGCGCTGGAGTTATCTTCAATTGAAATGCAGGTTAATTTATGCGGTTTTGCTTTTCTTTTTTTGTTTCTTTGCTGTCCGGGTATTGACAATATTTTATGGAATGGTAATACCTACCTACCTACCTGCCTAGCTCCCTATACTTTGTAAAGAAGTTTCAATTGAATTTAGCACAATTTTTTTTGTTCATGTTTTAAATTTTAAATTAGACTTTTATTGATTGAAAAGGAAGCGATTTCATGATTAAAGAGGGAAATGCAATCAGAAAATACTTCTAATGGTTGCTTCTTTATTGAGGCTTAATCGTGTAAAATTGAACAGCTACCTACATGAGTGTGTAATGGAATTGGAATAGCTTATGAGTTCCTATTTACTTACGATATATACAAGTACATTATAAATTTCATTTACATTTCTTCGAATACAAATACATTATACTTCAGGTTTGTTTTGAATTTGAAAACAAAAATCAAACTCGAGATTTTGATGAAACTTGACACTACGATAGGAAACACTACCAGTTTGTTGCCCGCAATATCAATGAATAACTGTAGATTATGTTTTATTTAAAAAAAATGTAAATACAAAATAATAAATTTGTACAATAATTATCTTTATGTAAATATATAATTTACAATGTACCCAAGAACAGATTGTTCGATTTTATCGAGTTTGGGATTGATGTATTCTTATTAGTGCTGGAGAGGACACACTACGTAGGAAATCCCCCGAAAAAATCCAAGAAAGTTGGAAGTCCGGGAAGAGCCTTTACTTTTTTTAAAAAATTTTGTTGTGTTCAAAGTATTTGTGAACAATTATTCCAAGTTTAGTGAGCATTCTGATTTGTATGAATTTTGTTTAATTTGTTTAATTTAAATTTCGTCTTAAATTTTCAAAACCGAAATCGGGTTTGTGTAATTCGTGAATCACTGGACAATTTACTCATTCTTGTTAATCAAGCTCAAGCGAAAACAACTGATATTTCGATACCAGTTGATTTGAATTTCGTCATTCAAAATCATGTTCCGAACTTATTGCTACGCAATTTAAAATTAAAAGTACGCTCCGTTTATGTGCAACATAACTTCAATGCAGCAAAACTTTCTAACAGAAAGCGATTGTGAAGAATCTCAAATAAAATGTAATTCAAACGATGATTTGAGGGAAAAATTGTCGTGCTTTCGCAATGATATTAAGTCGTAAGGACCACATTGGATATTTGTGGCATCAGTCTTTAATGTCCATGTTTCTCACATGGCCAATTGCATGTAGCGTGCTCAGATGTCGCAAACGATGTCGCTCAGATATAATCCAACGTTTCTGCATTAAAATAAGCGTTTGTTTCAGGGATGACACATATGTATTACCTCCGAGCCAGTTCTTCATTTTTGGAAACAAGAAATAGTCGTAGTGGGCTGAGGGAGGAGTTTGTAGCCTAACGCAAGAAATTTTGACATTGCGACTTGTGCATTGTGCTGTTCTTGTAATGGATTACTCAGCAGTTCCCATCTCTGCGTAATATCCGCCGGTGATCGTTTTACCCTCTTCAAGGTAATCGATTAGAATAACAAAGCTATCATCCCAAGAAAATTCCACATAGACATTTCTGGCTGACAACCCCAGCAAATAACTTATGATACATTTGAGTTTTGTCGATACAATCGAGAATTGTTTTGGTTTAATTGAGTGTCCTCGATTCACGGTTACGAAACGGCAGGCGTTCGCAAAAACTGAGTCGAATTTTTCTGAAGCATCGTCAAACACAGCTTTGAATTTGTCAAGAGAATGCGTTTTTTGTCTGCACTCATCTTGCAAAAGCCTTGGCATGTCCAAATATTTATGTAAATTCGAAAGAACTGAAATATTTGATAAGCCTGTGGAATCTTCAAGTCCGCAAACTTACACTCGCCTATCGTCCATTATGAAACCATGGATTTTATCAGCAATTTCTGGTGACCTCAATTTGGCGACAAGAACGCCCGGTGTCACTTGTGCGTGAACGTCCCAGGGAAATTGAGAAAACCAGTGACGAATGGTTCAGGTCAATGGTTAAGAGGCCCCATACTATTTGTCAAGATTTTGTTTGGTTTGCGTGATTATTTTTCCTCACAAACCATAGTGTTTAATGAACAGCAGCCTAACGGAATCCCGCTTGTTAAAATCCCATTTTTCAAAAATCCCGAAAAAAAAGTTTTAAAATACCGCCTTCTAAAATACAGCTTTTTAAAATCCCGCTTATTCATAATTCTGATGTGTTATAATTAAAATCCCGACTTATCCTGTTTAATCCCGCCAAGCTCGTTTTATGTTTTGATAAATGTTACACAAAAAGCTTTTCTTACAGCCAAACTCAACCCCACCTCAAATCATATATTAGCCAAATAGAGGGGTTGCTGGGCGCCAGTATGCCTCCATTTCGCGACGCCCTTTTTGCACCTTTTGTTGATTCTACAAGCTTAATAATAAAAAACGGGATTATCAAAAACGTGATTATAAAAGACAGGATTTTAAAAAGCGGGATTTTAAGATACTGGATTATAAAAAGCGGGATATCGAACTCAACCCTTAATGAACACTTAATGAACACTTGAAATTCATATTATACTTGCGATATAGGTACTATATGGCAAGTTTTGCATTTGGAAAAAAATCGAACTCGAGATTGGGGGTGGCCGTGGCGGGATAGTTGTGTACTCGCCTGTCAACCTCGTGGTCGCAACTTCGATTCCTGCCGTTGTCTATGTCTTCTTATATTCCATTAAAACCCTATTCTAAAAAATTTTCATAAAATGAGTTGCTGGTTTACTCATTACATGCTGTTCAGGCATAACACTAACAACATTTAATTGAGTAAACTACTCATTAATATGTCAACGAAATAAATAAAATAATGCGAATTATAAGAGACATAAATATATAAGACACGGTAATTTTCTCCCCTTTACTTCAGCCGCCATCCCTGGAGATAAAATCTGAGACAGCAACCACCGTCTCAATACATCGCGCCACACATCTTTCATGTCCTTCTTTCTCTTCCTTTACCGGATGCCCGCGCTGTATTAAAATCATATAAAGGGCATTCATAATCCCTAGAACGCGTGCAAAATTAAAAAAAAAAAAAAATTTCAAAGTTCACATTACGATGATTGAGAACACCAAAAAAGTAGGTCCCGCAATTCCGTCTGTCTGTCTGTAGAATAATCTACAGCCTAAACGACTGAATCGATTTTTTTCAAACAAATCAATTTGCGTTTTGGGTGATTGTCCAAAATAGATTTTGAATCGTTGTTTTAGCCCCAAAAATAACGGTCCTTGCCATACAATTTTTTTTGCCATCTTAATTATCTCGAGAACAGCTGTAACGATTTTGATAAAAATTGGTTCGCTTACTAGTTCTAGTATGGTCTACATTTTGGCAGAAAAAAATTTTAAAATATTTTTTATTAACGGTACCTGCCATACAACCATTTCATTGATTTTCGACTTTCTTATAAACGCCTCAACGGATTTTGATCAAAATTTGTACACAGGATCTCCTTCAAATTCTAAATAATACTGCATTTCAAAATTTTCGAAAAATAGTTTTTTTTTTGGATTTTTGAAAATTCAATATTTCGAAAACGGTTGGCCATTTTTTCTGAAATTTTGTTTTCAGGTTTATATTATTATATATTTAAAATGTTCATACCAATTTTTTTTAGAAAAGTTTAAGAATTTTTATATATAAAAAATAAAGTGAAAAACTTTAAAAATATATTTAGCCGTTTTATTAAGATTCTTTTGCATATAATATGATCGAACATAGGAGCAAGTACGTGCGATCCAGTCGTGCATTTTATTTTCATTGTAACGAATATGCTCGCAGAAGTCTATATAAAATGGCTGCCACAACAAACATATTTGACAGATATGTCTGAACATTTGGATGCATTCTTTTGAAACAATATAATATTAAATTTGCAGTGACCACACAATTTGTGTTAATTTCCAGGGACTAATTGACCCACCTATCTGAATAGGTGGCCATGGCTGCAGGCCGAAATCACAATGGATCTCATACAAATAAAAAATCATCCAGAACAAACAAAACAACAAGTTTTAAATTTTTATGACGCATTCATTTTACCAGCTAAAACCTGTTGTTCGTAATTTTTGAACAATTATCCCGATCTCATAGGCACTTGCCGTAACACATGAAATTATCATATCTTTGTGATTAATTTGCTGCAATTTTTGTTTGGATGTTTATTTTCTTTATTTGAAATACTTAGTAGGTTGTATGATGAAACAAATACTTTAAGTTCAATTCTGAACATAAACGAACATCCAATTCGGTATTTTGATTTATTTTATTTCGGGGGATGTGACTTTCTTTGAAACATGAAACTTTTCACAAGTTCTCTAACAACAGCCGACTATTTTATTATGTGTATCACGTTACTGATGTTCGTGCTATAAAAGATTCTCACAAACTTAATTGCAATTTAATCGAAAAAAGACCAACCAAATCGTCTGCTTGGGCGTTTCGTTTGTCAACCTTCATTAAGTATGTATATGTGGGTGACGGTGTTTGACAGAAATCTTACCGAAAATCTGCACGATTAAAGTCTTGTAAAAACAATGAATGGCTCGGGGTTAATTTTGCAGTTTAAATGAATAAGAATTTTAATCGTCTTAGATTATTGTCGATATTGAATTACTGTCAAAAGGTCTTTTAGGAATGAAATAAACTTGGGAGCTTGGTAGTTTTTCGTAACAACGTTGGCAGCCAAAATAACCAATGGCAAATGTGGTTCCATTGGAGAGGGAGGCGCTACAGGTACTTTAAAGGAGTTTAGAGTGTTAATTTATTTCATATGGGAGATGAGTGCTTTTGTCATTTCCTACCTTTTCAAAAAATTAGTTTTTTAATCGAACAGAATTTATTGCAAATAACACTGGAAACAAGATACGAATTTCATTGATTCTAAATATTAGAAAACACAAGATTAAAACAAAGACACTCACAACTAATATTTCATCTTCGAAAAGCTGCTTTAAATCATTTTAACTTCGATAAGACCTTAGCGAAACATTTTAGAAGCTCAAAGATTCGTAGAGTGTTCTTTACAAAATTACAAACATTTCAAACAGTAATGGCAAAGCTTTGACAACCAGAAATTGTTTTTAAGATTCTTTGAAATTTGCATTGGATTCATCTTTAAAAAAAAACAACAACAACAGACTTACAGGATGTTCCAGTTTAATAGAATACAGGGTGTTTTTAATACCGCATAATATTACAGCCATTTTTTTTTGTTTTAGTAGAGGGAATACCTTTTATAACAAGTTTTTCAACTAATTTTAGGGATACGCATACCACAGCTGGAATTAATGAATGTCATTTGAGAATTCAGAGAAAAGATATTGGACCAATTTTGTTAGGATCTGTGGCCTTATATCTAGTTATATATAGTTAATGTCAAATCACGAGATTTAGAGATCGATTAGGAGGCGTTATGTGAGTGTTTCCTTCAATACATTGATGGTTTTGTTCGTTTCATGACACCTAATGCCATCATTATGGAACTACAAATCATATCTAAATATATTATATCCAATCAGTCAAGGAAAAAGTCATTAACCAAGACAATATTATGCAACTATATGGCCAAGATCGTTGATCCGTAAGGCGCTACTTAGCATATGGTCCGAAGACTCCATCAGCCCAACAATCAAGCCCTTACTCTGGTGCCTGGTAGAAAGGGGTTGAGTCGGAAATAGTAGTTTTCTGCAAAATGAGATTTATGATTGAATATTTATTTGTAAGTCCAGATATTGCTTTTTCAAAAAATTAATGATGCAGAATAATCAATAATATGTATTTTGTAATAACATAAAGCTATTGACACCAAAATATATGTACCTATCCGATTTTCTTTTGACTTATCACCTTAAAGCCACCTGTTTTTTGTGTACATGTTTAAATTAAGTTTTTTCTAGGAACTTAAGACACAAACTAAAAATCTTTTTGTACATAAATAACTCAATTGGATTGAAAAATAAACTTTAAAACAATAAATTAATTCAAACTAATAACTAATAAGTATTGAAATTTTCTATCTGGTCATCTTCTAACAAATCAGAATCATTATCTGGTGCCTCTTCTGTAGTTACCAAATTTTTGTAAAAGTCATGGAGAACAGTTGGAACCAAGGTTAAAAGTTTAATATTTTTTTTCAGCAGGTATTGGATTTTAATTCTTTATATTTTTTCAGCATCAAATCCTTGATAGTGAAAAGGGATCACAATGGATCAATAGGCGTACGTGTACGCAGCAGCCTTTGAGCTGCACACGCCCCTCCTAACCTAGCCTAACCTAACCTAAGCCCATATAAGAGCAACAAAATTTAGAATTCTGCTTGTTATTAAAGGCATAATAATTAAATACAAAGGACTTAAGTCCACTTACACCCCTTATAGCAAACAAATTTGGGGGTGGCCGTGACGCGATAGTTGTGTGTTCGCCTGCTAACCTCATGGTCACAGGTTCGATCCCTGCCGTAGTCTATGTCCTCTTATTTTTCCATTAAAAAGCAATTCTTAAATAAATGTCTCATACAATGAGTTGCTGGTTTGCTCACTACATGCTGTTTAGGCATAGCACTAACAACATGTGATTGAGTAAAACTAGTATACCGACAAAATATGACAACGAATAAAAAAAATGCGAATTATAAGGCACATTGATAAATAAGACACGGAAATTTATCCGCATTATTTCAGCCGCCAACCCTGGAGATACAATCTAAAACAATAACCACCTATTGTTGATATCATTTGTCAGCGTTGTATACGTTCAGAGTTAGTTGAAATTACAAATTGTACAGGAAGATTTTTTTCGAATCACTAACAGGCCAAGAAATTTTAAAATTAATATATTCTTTGGACAATTCAAACTCTTGCGGTTATGATAAAATTTCAAATCTAATACTTAAAAAAATCGTTTTAGATCTGGTTGATGTTTTGGTATATTTGTTTAATATGAGTGTTTATGAGGGTGCATTCCCAGACAAATTGAAGATTGCTTACGTCTTACCTCTGTATAAAAAAGGGAATAAGAAGGATACAAATAATTATAGGCCTATTTCCATGCTGTCTTCTATTTCAAAAATTTTGGAAAAAGCGGTAAAGAAGGGGATGCTAAATTATATAAAAGATTTTAAGTTTTTCAATGCAGGTCAGTTTGGTTTTAGAGAAGGTCCCTCTACTGAGGATGCTCTTTTAGCTTTTAGTTCTGTAATTTACAAAGGGCTGGAGGAAAACAAATTTTGCGCTGACATAACTAAAGCTTTGGATATGGTTGACCACAACATTCTATTGGATAAGTTGTATCGTACCGGTTTTCGAAGTTTTATGTTAAGCTGGTTTTCTTACTATCTATATGATATATGCCAAATAGTCAGAATTGGTGAGAGTCTTAGTAACCCTGTGGTTATTAACAAAGGAGTTCCTAAAGGTTCTGTTCTTGGTCCTATATTTTTTTAAATTTTTATCAACTTCCTTTTGTCCTTAAAGTTTCGAGTGAAACTAACAGCTTCCGCTGACGATTGAGGAATAGCTTATGATTCAACAAGCCCAATCAATTTAGTTTCTGATATTAGTCATGATATTAAGTTATTAGAAGTTTGGTTTTGGACACATAAATTAATTATTAGTACAAGTGAGTTCAGCTTTCACACGCCACAATGTAAAAAGCATTTGCATTTTGTCTGTACGTGCAACGAGTATTATGATGGGATAGTTTATAATTATGATGAAAAATGTAGTTTAAGTTGTTTTCATATTGAAATTGTTGATAAATTTTAATATTTGGGTATAATTATTAATCAAAATATGAACTGGCTTGACCAGTTTTCTTATTTGAAAAAAACATTTTCGAGTATCTCTACGTCACGTTTACCATTTAAACCAATTTTTGAGCATTAAAACGATGAAATCGGTCTATTTCGCTATATTTCAGGAGATTATATTTCCAAGATGTCTTCTTGTTTTACAAAAAAAAGTTATAAGAATGATATGCAAAGCAAACCGCTTGAGTCCCTCAATTCAGCTTCATAGAAATTTAAAAATTCTTCCAGTTAAACATTTGTATTATTTTAAAGTCTTAAAAATCTTCTTTAGAAAAAGTGGTTATTTACAAAGTCGTATTTTTGAATCCCGTAATTTATGGAGCAACTTTGCTTCCATTTTGATTCACTACAGAAATTTCTTTACTATTGTAGCGTGAAAATTGTTCAATACATTACCTTTAAATTTGAGACTTTAAAGATGCTTGTCTGGTTACTTAAGGCAAGTAAAACTTAAGCTTCTTGCATTTAATCATGAAGAAATCAAAACTCTGTTAACTTCTATATTATAATAGTCTGGTATCGTTTTTACTTTATATACCAACATAGTTCTTACATTGTCAAAAAAAAAATCTTGAAAAAAAAATAAATGTTCTCCCCTTATTAACATTAACATAAACAATTTAATCAAAATTTAACGAAAATTAGATCAATCAAATTTAATTTATATGTAAATTTCAAAAATTGAAGTGATATACAAACTGTTTTTGAATTAAATATTTACATCACTACTTATTCTCTAATTTAACATTAGATTTTATTAACTAATGTATATATTTCTGAATAAAGCATGAATTAAATTGAATTGAATTGAATATTTCTATATGAAGAAGTAACTCTAGACTAACGCCGATAGGACCCTAGGGTTTAAAAAAAAAATATTATTTTTAAGTCCAATAAAAATCGGAAAACCAATTTTTTGACTTAACCCCTTTCTACCAGACACCAGAATTTTAATAATAATAAAATAATTCGACAAATGTTGTTTTTTTTTCTTCAACACTCTCTGGATGCAATATTCATGCAGTTCGCACTCTTTTTATGCATCTTGGCAATGGTATTGCATCTTGCAATGAAAATATTGTGTGAAATCTGTCATCAAACAAGTGGATGATGCTCAACACTATTGAAGACGATGATGCCATTAATTCCCTTTCGCAGCTTCTGAGAAAGTGCACTCATACGATTACTGACAGCCGAAGAATGCTGACAGAGAATGCATCGTAAAAGACAGGAATGGTAATAAAATAATTTTTTTTTTCAGATTTTGCTACATCTCTATTCGAATCTCTATGTTTTACCGATTAATCCTCAAAAAAAACTTATTAAAATTAACATTTTAACTTAGAAAAATGTGTATGCATGAGTCATGATGTATATTCAACCTCGCATTTCCCCAGTGATGGTCACTTTTTCTCAATTTCTTAATTGAATTACAGCAACTGCTTATTCTACTTGTTTCTGGTTAGTAGTTTGGTTATGTCAAACGTTGAAAGCTCTTGAATTACCTGACTGCTTAACTACATTTTAGTACATATTTCCATTAAAAAAAAATATTTAAAACAAAACTTTTTTCTTTATTCAAAAATTTAAAAAAAAAATTAAATGTTGATTTATTGATTGAAAATTAAAACGCCACAAGCAAATCGTTTTTCCTAACAACTTGATTCCTTTGTCCAAAGCAATATAATCATTTCATCCGAACACAGGAAACAATAAATCCTCGTCCAATATCTTCAACGACATTTTGAGTTGTGTACGACAAATCTCTCGAAATTAAATCGATTTACCGGAAATTGCTATTTCTCTGCCTATATAGATACCAGACAGGAACTATACCTACCTACCGCCACTATAGATATATCTTTGTGTACTTTAATAATAATTGTTATCGACATGATAGCCATAAAGTTTGATCGAACGGGCCTAATCTTCTCCTTAACTGTGGTAGAGGATTATATACCAAAATCCAAATCCCTAAACCTGATTATTGATAAAATATAAATTAAATTATTTGTGAGAATTTACGCTCCATCACCTTCTTTACTATTTAAGATCCAAGGCTGAGGGTTGGATCAATATCCAATTTATCTTTACAAAAATACAAAGCAGCATCATCTCATTTTTGGTTGGAAAAAACATCAATTAAACAAATGTATCATTGATTGAGTACAACACATAAACATTATGTAAGTATACCTACGAGGGATGACATTTCGTTAAACAAAGGCTGTGTGGTCGTGACAGCACCAAAAGAACTACCTTTAATTTCCAAGTGGGACGTAGACGTGCGGGACTATGGTATAGGTGTATGGTTGCCACTGAAGTAAATTATTGTTAGAAGTTTTTGTTTTATTGTAAAATAAATTGAAAGACAAATAGAGTTTGTGGGTCGAAGGTGACGCTTAAGATTTCGCGCTAACGGAAGATGCCATAATTTTTGCAAATGGCGGCAAACGTCAAAACAAAACATTTATTCACGTTATTTAGGAATACACTGACTTCATGTTTTGCGATGTATATTCTATATCTGTTTACTTCAGAAATGTCAAAATAAATTGACATTTGGCGCCCTATTTGCGAAAATTATAGCATCTTTCGATAAGGTATCAATAATTAAACGCCACTTAGTAGCAATTGTAAATACTAAGTTGACCTCAAAAGAAAAATACAAAGTTTTGTGAAGCTTATTGGATTTTCATCGATGAAACCAGAAAACAGCATAATTTACCAAACAGTGACGAACGGCAGCGTCTTTTGTCCAACATTAAATCCGAGAAATATTGAGTTTCGTTCTCCAAAAAAAATGAATGCGTTTCAACATTTATTTAGAACTATTATACTACTCCTCTCGTGGAATGATAAATTGTTGTATTCCAGAATCTACCTATATTATTCCTAGACATACTTGTAATAAGTAAAAGAAGCTAAGGATAAAAAATCAACTAAATTTAGTTCGCTTTAAAAATAAAATCTATTGATGTTGAAAATCAACCTATAAATTTCACTCCAACGATATTTCCTTGTCTTTCACTCAAGAGCCTGCTATCCACCTCAAGCTTAGTAAAATATAAATACGTTCCACAATAATAGTTTTTAAGACAGTTCTCATCAGTGCAAGCAACGCCTAACGAATATTCATTCATTTAAACATTTCATCGCGAATGACGATTTTTAATTGATAATCTCTCTGATTTTGAGGTTATCCTGCCACTAACAATTTATTTACTGACATGACGTGTGGATGGTATGTGGAATGCGAACAGTGTTTGACAGATCGTAGCAATCAGATTGCAAATCGCGATACCAATCTGTTTGTATGAATATTTCACTCTTCGCTTTAGATATAAACTGGTCTGTATGCCGGGCCAAAATATGCACTAGTTTCGAGGAACAAATATGTCCCATGCAAAAAAATTGCTGTATTTTTACATGCTATATAGGTAAGGGAAAGTTTTGCATTTGGAATAAAATCGAACTCGAGATTTTGAACAAACGTTGAAATTGAATTGAAACGTTGCGTTAAAAAAAAAATTTAACGAAACATATTCTTTTGGGTGAAATTGATTGATGATCTTTTTTTTGAAATTTTGTTTTTAAGTTTATATTTTTAAATTTTTAAAATTGCCATACCAATTTTTTTTAGAAAAAAATTAAATTAAATTTTGTGTATAAAATATTAAATAAATTAATTAAAATATGTTTAGCCATTTCTTTTAAGAATCTTTTGCATACGATGTTCTAGAATATAAGAGGAGTACATGCGATCCAGTCGTGCATTTTATTTTTGTTTTCTTTCAAAACTATTTTTATTTTGTTAGTAATTGGCAACCGTGGTCGGTAGAAAAAGGAATGGATATAGTGCGGGGTGCGCACAAGAAAAATCAAATAAATCTTACTTCGTATATCGTGCGCCCCATTTGTTTTGGGACGTCTGCAATTGATCACCGGTTCGAAGGACCAAATTTATGTAACGTTTGTATTATCACTTGACGTGGACTGCGCGCCCCGGTCGTGTCGCCGCCCGAGGGCATCGTTTAATTAATTTCACTTCCATATCCAGATCTTACATCAATTGCTATATGGATATATTGGATATACCACAATCGGGAGTGAATGCAAAATGGAAATGGGGGGCATAAGGGTGACGTCGCGATTTCTTAGCAATTAGCCGCAAGAGCGCTTCCTTGACAATTGCTTGTCTCATTAATTCTAATCATCGTGAGTTGGCTTATCCTCGGATCTCATTTGGGGGTTGCTGCCTGTCTACGCTCCGTTGTTATAACAAACAGAACGTCACACACCACATAGTATGTATGCTGCCAGATGCCATACCATGCCACTAGTGTGTCAGCAGTGCCATCATGTGTGAGTGTGGATTATCTTCTGATGTCTTCTCTGTTCCGCGTGACACATGAACGGAGTTCTATGACAAAATACCAACAACTGTTGCTTTAGGTTGGAATATTTGTGTGAAAAAAAGGGGTTGGAGGTTGAGGGTTGTGGGTTGTGGTGGATTGAAGTTGAATTTGGATTCGGATTTGGATTACAACAATGGGCTCGCCAGTCGGCGGAAATGAAAGCAAAGGCTGCGTCTAGCACGTAGTACAAAGTTAATTCGAATCATTTATCTTAATTTTGTGTGTCCTTTGTGTTTCCTTTTTGTCCTTTAATAAAATTTTTGGGAGTGCTTAGTATATTGTTGACTTGCCTTTTTTCGAAGTAAGTATTGTGTTTGTGAAAAGCAATGAGAAATTACGTGAAATATGATTCGAAGTTCCGAGTCAAATTTTTTTCTTCTTTCTTGAATTCAAGTTGATTTGTTGTCGCACGATTTATTTTATGTGTCATTATGTCATCACTGGATAAAGTTTTTTTTTTATGTGGTTTCAAAACTATGTAATTTTGAAAAGGCTTAAGAATTTTGTTTTACTCTGCCTTCATACACTCAGGCCCCTGTGTAGATAAAATCGCTATATATATATATATATTTGGCGCCCGGGTGAATGTTTTTATTTAATGAAATACTTACTTTCATATTAGGAATGACAATTATCAATTTTGATATTTCAAAACTCAATTAGGCCTGATTACCTGATTAGTTAATTTTTTTTTTTTGTTATTTTATATTATTATTTGGCAAAGTGCTTATCAATAAATAATTTTAATATTTATCAATCGATGACTGATCTGATTCCGTAAAATAATATGCATTATATATTCAGAATTGATTTTTTTAGGAAATTACTTTTTTCAACGAAACCAGGCTTAGTAAATTTATCGATTTTTAAAATCATCGTTTTCGAAAAATGTCGTTTTTAAATATCGTTTTCAAAAAATCTATTGTAATGATTTTTAAATGAAAATCATCGGTTAGATAAAATATCGAAGATTCCGAAGATATCGACTTTACAAAATTTCGCAATTTACTATTTGACTGGTCCATATTGTCGACCAAAAGACACCATCGGCAAAGCCTTAAGACTTATATTAATAATTCATGTTATGTGAGCACTAATTCTAAATCTAGGTGAAGATATCTATATCTAAAAAACTATAAAAAAAACATGTTTTTAAAAATAATATATTTTCTAGGTCTGAAATTGTTTTTTTTTATGAGTAAAAGTGAAACTTTGCTTACACCTTGGCAGAAGGTTGCTGGCTTAAGAATACATGATTAAAAATAGACATTTTTACTGACACATTGCGCAGACAACATTTCATCTTCTTGACAAAGCGGAATTTTCATTTGTGCAATAGATTTTTTTGCGACATATGCGATATCTGAAAAGCATTTTTTTTTGTTTTTACTTTCATTAATTTATTGCACAAACAAAAAAAAGGAATTTCAAATAAATAAAGTGGAACTATTTTACTTGGGCGCCATTTAAGAATATTATATAATATTTAAATATTATTATGTCCATTGCACACTGAAAGAAGGAAGACAATTCCTCTATAAAGTTCTAACTTTACTATTTTTGGTATTTTTGAACAATCATGTAAAAAAAGTAATACCGCCCGGGCGCCATTTACAGCTGAATTGTGGTTCTTAGCGCTAATGACATTTTGATTGTCGCACAGATAACACAAATCTATTAGTTCACCGCTCTTGTTTCTCACAAAAAGCACAATCAATTTAAAGTGGGAAATTATGTAAGACCTATTAGAAGGTTTAAACGCTCTCTGAAGCTGATGAGAAAAATAGTATGTATTTGAAAATGCAGAACTTTTATGCTTCTTATTTTGAAGTGTTATTTTGAAAGTTATTTTGTTAACACTAATCTGTTAAGCTGTTTAAGCAAAATTTAAGCTTGCCACTACTTCAAACTAAATTTCACCATCATATTGTTAAGAAGACGAATTTCAAAGATTTACTATGTGACTTCTTTCCAATTTTGTATCGGAGTTAATTATAGGAAATCTAAGAGCTTCATACACTCTTCTAAGATTTGAACCCATTCGATCAATTCAAGACAAGAACTTGTTGGTAATGGCTGCAAGATATTTGGGCGATACTATTGAGCATTAGCTAGTTAACCGAAATGGTAAACTTTTTAAGAATTCCTATTGCCATCTTAACCTTTTGTGGTGGGGTTACTCAATGTGCCTTCCCTGCACAATCTTAGTCTTTGAAATAAGAAATGAAATAATTAAATGAAAGATGAAAGGAAAAAAACATTGGGCCAAAGCCCAATCCCTGTGAAACACCTTCAGCAGAAATAAAAACAATATTTTGGAAACACTTAAAATAAGTTTCTTTCAGTAATATGCTCTTTTAATTTATTTCAAATATGTTAATACTTTTTAAATACAATGGCGCCATCTAGTGGTTACATATAAAACATTAATGTAGCTTATCCAGGACAACTACCGAGGGAAAATTAATTTACCGAACATATCGAAGAGTTTTATTCCCCTTTACAGTGGTAAGGAAATTTCTCAAAACCAAGGACGAGATCCTTCATGCACTACATATGGACTTGATGAACGATTACCTAAATAAAAATGTGATGTGCTGGGGAAATTTCGAAGTTATAAAAGTAATTTTACTGCGAGAAACCATTATAGCGAGTTCATATTTTCTTTGTTATACTGATGCGCACACTAAACAGGGCTTGTCTACTACCATTAAAATTTGTTTGGTTCAGAGTCGGAATATCAAAATGGGAAAAATGGAGCCAGGTGAGGCATTCCGCATTCACGTTGTATGGCTAAATAAAGAATCTCCGCAATTGACAGCACGTCCGAAGTTGGGATCAAGAAAGGGTAATCAGGTGAGTATTGCTAGAAGCGCGAGTATTAAATAGCTTAAGGAGGGGAATACAACTGGCTATTTCCCAAGAACATTGTTCATAAAAATAGCGATTAAATAATGGAAGACATATAACATTTCGATGGTGCTCTAGAAATCTAAATGTTTCTATAACCTACCAATCTCAGAGCTCTATTTTGAATTCTATCTAAATTATTTAAATGAGTCTTGGGAGCTCCTGTCCAGATGTGAGAGTTATACTCGAGCATTGTACGAATGAAGGCTTTATAAATGCAGATCAATAATAGGACAGTAAGCCTTGCTCGGGCGCCATTTAACAATTAACTTATTATAAACAATTAAATATGCAATATTTTAAGTAGCTAGTCTAAATTCTTATATCATTTAGAGTGTAAGTATTGATCCCGGGTAGGAAACCATTTTCAAACCAAAGAAACAAATTCAATTACTCCCACAGTTTAATTTAAATTTCTTTAACAAAGTTATTATTGAAAAATTCAATCATGTAACAAAATCACTTTTTCAAAAAAAGAAAACTCAAATCAATGCGACGTGTTTGCTGACTTAATACTTTATTAGCATTGCCGTAGACTTGTTCTCATCATAACGGATCAAGCACAGAGAAAGACAACACGAACTGACATAGCTAAAATATCGCTCCCAGTAATTGGCGGAAACAATTTACGAGTGAAATGCCAAATAAAAAAACCATCAGCGAGTGCGTAAATTTTTCATTTCACTTTTCTTCTGCCATTATTATATTGGGCTTAGCAAGCAGTTAGATAACAGCACCAAGTATATATACTGATGGTGACAGTTGAAAATCCACCAGCACCATTCACCACGCTGTGCCTCTTCTCTCCTCACCAACATTATGATGACAGACTCTAAGGTTACTAATGAGCAATTTTAAAAAGTAGTAAAGCAGAGATGTTATTTCGTCTGCATCCTGCTTTGGTTCGCTCTTATCGCACACATAATGAGGAGACGAAAACAAAGAAAAATACACCCCAAGAACACGAAGCACATAATAATAATAAAACACAAAAAAAAAAGTTTTCATATCTAACTATACATCATACACAGGGTGACAGTACTATAAGGAACTGGCGAATGGCTTCATTTTTACTTTTTACGACTGCAAAAATGTGGGTGTGTAGAAATGTTGATGGGAGAAAGGGTCCCTTTTATGCGACATGTTTAGCTGGGAAACTCAAGTTCCATCTAAGGAGACGGAAATGAACTCCAGCCACAAACAGGATTGTCTGGTCGTAGAGCTGAAAATGTACTCACCTAGTCCTACATCAGCCCCCGAGTCCCGAGAACAGTTATGATTTTGCGCCTTCACACGGGCTTGACGCCTCAAGCTATAGTATAGAATGGTGTGAGGGTTGGGTTGAAGGTGGCGGTGGGAGAACTGTTGTTTTACTGGTATTCGGAGTGTCTGCTTCTGCTTAAAAAGATGACTTGAGCCTACGGCATATGGCATAAGGCACATACACACGCCATACTTTTATATACCTACAAACCAGTTGTCTTTGCGTTTTTGATTTTCATGTTGATGCTGTCTATTATACACTTCTTCCGCTTTTCGTCCTTTTATTTTACAGTACCAGTACCTGTATGTAGAATTGAGGAGGTGGGTATAAATGAGCTCTTGTACACTTTTGTTGTAATGATAACCTATGCGCTATGCTCTGCTTACACTTATACACCTGCCTGGGTTGTTGTTAAAAAAAAAAAAAAAAAATAGCTACAAAATGACAAAGAATATGAAGCTTTTTCTTGCATATTCAAATACATAAGTGCGTATGTAATTATTCTATAGACAGCGAAGAGAGATATGTTTCAATATGAAAATTTAGCTTAAGTGTCTTCAGATTTAATTTTCCGTGAGCTTAAACGAGGTAGAATGTAGGAAGGGTTCATGTTGTTGGTACTCGTTGGTATGCAAACCAATTTGTTTAATAAATTAATTATGGAAGTAGGTTTTTTTGTAAGTGATGATATGATGAAATGTGAATGGTTTAGTTGGTGTTGTTGTTGTTGTTTAAAGAATAGGCAAGTTTGCTTAGGATCTTAACATTTCTTAGAATGAAAAGCGGGGGAGATTTGCATAAGTGTGTAGTCATAGAGCTAGTTGAATTGCGATTAAGTTAAGTGGGGATATTATAATGCTGAGTGTTGAAGAATTCGTCCCTATTCAACGGCTGTACTTCTTGAGTAGTTGAACTATCACAAGACTTAAGACTGTAGCGCAATCTTAGGGCTAGCAGTTGCTGAACTTCTTAGTATTCTGACCCACAAATTTCAGCGGGTCAACTTAGGTTCCATCATGGTTTGGGGTCCAATTATAGGGAGGAACCTCAACACTTTAAAATTACAGTATCAATTCCGCTAGAATTCTTCCATCTACTATTGAAATATTTCCAAATATTTAAAATTTCGTTTATATCACCAATTGTGACAATGAAGCAGTAGATATACCACTTGACTGCTAACTTAGACGTGTGAGTTCGAGCCCCACTATAGGCCTCTACCTCCAATTTAAAATGAAGACCTAAATCTCAAATCCGCTGTGCCAAGAAAAATTCTTTGCTGGCTTTCTGTTCTTTCTAACTAGTGATGTGCAATTCAAGTTCCATTTAGAAGAGCTTAGGTCTTACAGGCATATATCTAAAATTATTAAATTATTGGTAATATCAAATTGGTGCACCATCAACCATGTGTAATAGCCTATTCACACCAAACTCGCTTACCAACACCAATAGAGCGTTCACGCCGAACATTTACTTGTTTTTGTTTGACATTTCAATTGTTTTGAAAAAGCTGTCAAAACGTTGATACAACATGAATGCTAAGCAATCAAATCTTATAATGCTGCATAAATAAAGAGCAGAACTAAATATGAGGATTTAACCAACTTTATTTTTGAGCCAGAAGTATATACAAGCAGGAAGAATTGTCTTCTTCATTGGTAAATAATAATTGAATTTATAAAGAAAAGAAAAATAATAGTCAAAAATGTGCAATGCGTAGAAGCATATGGACATAGGAGCTTTTAATAAAAAAATTCAGCCCAAAGTTCGATCAAGAACTCCACGTCCGCACTTTCCAAAATTTCCTAAATTACAAATAAGTATTTGAAAAACCGTCCTTACCGCTGCCATACTTGTTTGAACGATTTGAAATTAATTTTTTTGACAGCAAGCAATCAGCTGATTTCGTTTTTCTGAGGGCCTATTCACAATCATATCAATTTCGTTTGACGAAAGATCTATTCGCTTAATTTATCTTTGAAATGCAACTCGTTTTCAAGTCGTTTTATCAAGAACTGGTCGTTTTGCAAAACAAGTCGTTTATGAGAAATGTTTTGGAAAACGAGTAATTTTTAGTATTATTTTTGAGGAAATTTTACTCATTTTCGTTTGGTGTGAATAGACTATAAGATATGTTCGAAGGAAACGTCACTATTGAGTGGAATGTCAGTGTTTCTCGCTGGATCTTCAAAAAGGATTATATAATGACCAAGTAAAGTCAACAAAAGTCTGCCATTTACCCGACTTATGCACTATTTGCACTTTGTACGGAACCTGTGTGTTGGTCTTTCACTAAGATTTAAAACACATTGCATGGTCTCCTTTGGTTCCAGTTTGTTCGAGTGCTGTAGCTAGCCGTATTTTTTATCTAGTTAACTGGACACGATTTTAGAAATCGACGTCGAAATTTACCGACCGATTATTGGCTCATAAATCGACAAAACTATTCCACGCTATTGCGGAGTAAGGAGCTCCATTGCTTGCCTGTTTGTATACTCCAAATGTCTAGTTCTCAAATAATGTCAAATATGATTGACCTACGACGCCATTTGAAAAATTATGACATCTTCCGATAGGGTTGTTAATTTAGCGCCACGTTTTAGTTTTAGTTTTCAATTTGGTAGTTCATATTTCAGAGAAAAAAATAAGTGTTCACATTTCATAAACTAATTTTAGGAAGTTGGTGTAAATGGGTCAAAGTTGGGAACTACAACTTGCCGTGGGTTCATTTACATATACCACAATATTATACACTTTCGAAACGTTTAAAAAAACCTAAATTAAAAGAAAAGCGGTATTCAAAATTTGAGATGTGAGAGGGAAGATGCAGATGAATTCTTAAAACAATAATAAGACTAATACCAACAGATGAAGGTCCTTCAAACTGGCTGATCATTAATACCATCAGTGAAACCAAAATGCGAGGAACGGATATTGATTTTATTGTCAGGAATTTACTACACAAAGTTTTCATACTATATAGAAAACTTTTTAATGCCTCACTTAACACAACTTATAAATGCCACATAACTCAACTAAGTGCAATATATCGAAAAACCCTAAATTATTTTGGAATTTCATAAGTTCTAAAAGAAAAACTTCAATTTGTCATTCAACCGTGCAATATAAAACAAAACCTCTTCCTGTGATAAAGAAATTAGTATGTAATATATTTTCTGACTTTTTCCGACAAACATATTCAGTCTTATTGCCAATAACTAATTGTACCTGAGCAACATGGATTTTGCCTCAAAAAGTCTACGACAACCACTCTTCTCGAATTCACAAATCAAGTAGACGTTAATTACTCAAAATGGAATTCAAACTGATGCATTTTACGCTGACTTAAATAGAGCCTTTTGGTCGGGTGAGTCACTCTATTATTTTAGTGAAATTAGAAAGATATGGGTTTCCGTAGTGGATACTCAATTGGATCTCGTCGTATTTAAGAAATCGTACTTAATATGTCAAACACAAAAATTTTATATTCAATTTAATACATGCTACATCCGGGGTTCCTCAAGGTAGTCATATTGGGCTATTGCTATTTATACTATTCATTAATGACATTACTACGAACATTCTTTATTCGATGATGACTTTAAACTTTTTAATGGCTATACAAATTCAAGCGGAAGACTGTTTAATTGACCGAATTGAAACCTTTAACGACTTGGGTGTTTTATTTGACAGGAAACTGTTATTTAATCCTCATATTGACATGATTACAAGTAAAGCCAGGAGCCAGCTTGGGTTACTCTAGAGATTTTCAAAAGAATTTAATGATCGTCATATTTCAAATATTCTGTACTGTTCACTTGTCCGTCCCGTCTTGGAGTATTGCAGCTGTATTTGGTGTCCTGCTTATGAGGTTTCCATTACTAAAATTGAAAGTCTTCAAAAAGAAGTTTTTTTATTCGTTCTCCGTGATCTTCCTTGGGATCCCAATCAACATCTATCACCCACGGTTGCCGCGTTAGTCTTTATTGACCAAATTTGGTAATTTTGTTTTCACTTGGTCATTTTGTTTTCCAACTGATCACTTATTTTTTGAAGAATAAAAAACTCGACTTTTAATTGTCATGTTCTCACAAATCAAAGGCATTTTTTTTTTCATCTTCTAATGTAAGGGTTGCAAATGTTAAATTGAACGCACTCCACCCACAACCACTGAATACACGAAAAGCTAAATGCATTCATTTGCTGCTTTTGAAAAATTATTGACAGTTTTAACAAAAATCAAATTAAAACAAACGCTTCACATTTTTTGATTTAGAACTTTTAAAGCAACTGCTACTAAGATTTGATCTCAATAATATTAATTTGAGAAATTTGTCTATAGTAACTTCAAAAAGCACCTTGTCGGATTCCGAAGTTTCAATTTCGACATTGAGTGATAGTTTTCCATACTGAGTTGCGGGCGATCCTAAAGATGTAGTAACGCAATGGAAATTGCTTAGATTTTCAAATAATAATCTTAACGATAAATTGGGTATATTCGAGTTTGGGAAAATTCAGTTACCTTAAAAATGGGTTAAACGAGTATTGTTTTACAAATTAAACCAATACAAACAATTTACAAATAATGCAGAGATTTTGTTCCGAGCGCTTCGAGCTTCAACGATATACATAAATATCACTTTAAAAAAAATTATCTCGAATGGAATTGTTAACAACTGTTTTTTTTTTTTTTTGCTAAAATTTCTTAAACATAATTAAAGTGACACGAAAGTTCAGCAAAAATCTAGTATTTTATTATACAAACGTTTTAGTTGCTAAGATTCTTTTTCGTATCAATAAACTGGTTATTTATTTTCTAAACGTTTATTAATGTTTTTTTTTTTTAATACTTACTCGTAGATTTATCAAGCAACTTTACTTAATGTTTATGTAATAATATGAATTTTTTTTCCGAACAACTTTTTAGTAAAAAAAATCTACGAAAAAAAGTCAGTTTGGTCATACTAAATCAAAAATATAAGTGCCAGTAAATTTCCAACAGCTGACTTTCAAAATAAGATTCATTCAAGTTCATTTTGTGCAATTGGTTGAAAATGAATGTTATTCGCTGGGATGTCAAAATATACAAATTTGTTTAAAATGAAAAAATATATTCTATCGAAATAGCTATTTCCAATTTCAAAATACCGCAAGTTGTGAACTGATTATAAAATGCTGTGAAAAAATGTAATTTAGTATTTTGGTCACTTTTGAATGGGTTTGGTCCGTTTTACTTGATAAATGTACTATAAGGCAAGTTATGTATTCGTAAAAATTTTTTTTTTTCTAACAATCAAACATGACATGACTATCATAGAGAACACCAAAAAAGTGGGTCCCGCAATTCCGTCTGTCTGTCTGTTTGTCTGTCTGTCTGTAGAACGATCTACAGCCTAAACGGCTGATCCGATTTGGTTCAAACTTGGTACTTAGGCGTTTTAGGTGATTGTCCAATATAGGTTTTTGAATCGTTGTATTAGGTCCAAAAATAACGATACTTGCCATACAAATTTTTCTACCATCTTAGTTATCTCAAAAACGGCTCTAACGATTTTGATAATTGGTGTGTGTACTACGTTGGGTATGGTCTACATTTCGGCCAAAAAAGTTTTTAAAATATTTTGTTATTAACGGTTGACTGTCGACTTTCTCATAAACGGCTTAACGGATTTCAAATTTTATGCGGGAGCTCCTTTAAATTATAAATAGTATTGCAGTTCAAAATTTTTGAAAAATAGTTTTTTTTTTTGATTGGATGAAAATTCAATATTTCGAAAACGGGTGGACATTTTTTTCTGAAATTTTGTTTTTGAATTTATATTATTAAATATTTAAAATGTTCATACCAATTTTTTTTTAGAAAAGCTTAAGAATTTTTATATTTAGCCGTTTTATTAAGAATCGTTTGCATATAATGTGATCGAACATAGAAGCAAGTACGTGCGATCCAGTCCTGCAATTTATTATTTTCAATTTTGGTCACAAATTTTATTTCCAGATGGCAACCGTGCTACCACCATATGAAAATCGTTTAAAACTGCTCAGCCTTTCTACGCTAAAGAAGAGGAGGAAAGTGAAGTGAATAACCTTCTATTCCATTTTCAACTTTTATCGGGATCAATTTATTCTCCAAATATCCTCAGTATGCTGAACATAAATTCCCGTCCGAGCTTAACCCGTAATCCTGCATTCGTATATATTACTTCCGCCAGAGTTAATTATGGATTAAATACATTTTTAAACAATGTGTGCAATGATCTTAATCGTTTATATATCTTAATTGATTTTAACATGTCGAAAATTTGTTTAAAAAAATATTATTATCCTGCTAATTGTTTTATTGTATTTCTATTATGTATTTTATTTAAACTTACTGTTATATTGTATAAGTATTTTTTTAACAACCTAGACATCTGTCTACAGTTGAAATAAATAAATAAATAAATAAATATGTGTCCAACCTTGTGATGAATTCAATTAATATTTTGTGTCGAAGCAAATACTTCATCCACTCTAACGCCTATTCCCATATTCATTCATATACACACATAGAACCATCACTAATCATCAAATAATTGCTGCCAGATTACGAAGGGATTAATATGCAAATCCTTCGGATACACAACATATCGACAATTATTTTTAATCCTCTTTGGCACACGACCCCCGCCTTCCCGTAACTCATCACCATCCTATTTTTCAATTCCCGCATATGCAATGTATACACATGTACGTCTTGTCATTATTAACACTTTAATTTTTATTCCAATAACAACACAAAAAAAAACAACCTATATTAACAAAACAACAACATATTTCATGGTAGGTATTTGTGATTTCAGAGAAGAAAAATCCTTAAAAGGATACTATTACGTTAACTCAAAAAACATAGGATCTCGCACGCCAATGATTTTGCTGGTATTTAATTTTAATTAAATTTTATTTAAATCTGTTTGGCTTTAATTAAAACCGAATTAATTTATTATTCTCCATGACATTCATTTTGAATTGGCGAATCAAATGCATTTTTATGTGCCGTTTTGCTTGCTTGCTTCAAGTAATAATACATACCTCCTACAAAAAAAAATATACTCGTACATATATAATTTACACAAAAAAGTGATCAGTGAAAGGCAAAAAAAAAAATTATTAATTTCATGCTGCGGAAAATTATTTCACAGGAGAACACGCATAAAAGCGGGCGCACCGCTCAAATCCCGTTAAACCATCAGAAAGGCCCCTGCATACAGCTCTTACAGCTCTTTGTGTGTGGCAAATAGTGAAAAAATATAAACGATTTAATAATAAAACAAAAGGTTCTCTGGCGGGTCCTGCTGGCGTAATAATGAATTTGTTTGGCCATTAATAATTCTTTACTTTCGATTGAAAAGATTCTTCCCACAACAAACACAATGGAACGCGATGTGATGCGATGTGATGGGCGATGAATGGATGGATGCCGAACGGATGAATGGATGGATGGCTAGATGAATCTGAATCTGGATGATGATGAGTGAGAAATCTCTGCTCCTTCTTGTTAATTATTATGTGTACTACACAGGAGGCTTGCGTATTCGGCTACCAGTGCCCATTAACATTTCAAGGCAATCTCCAATGTAAAGTAGCTGAGATTGTGTAAAGTTTTTTCTTTTTTTTTTTATTTTTTTTTTTTTTTTTTTTTGAAAACGGACATTCCTATATCAATAATTCAGTGAAAAGAACTTAATGTTGGCCGCACGTTAATAAAAGATTTCTTCAGTTGAGCAACGCGAAAGCTGAAGCTCTGACCAAAGTGGATTTATTTCAATTTGGCGCCATCAAACTGGGATAAGTGTATATATGGTGCCTACAACTACATTTTACTCTACAGGAGATAGTTTCAGCTTTGAAGAATAATGTCCTTCGTCCTTGTGAACCATCAATGAAGACTACGACGGGAAGGAGGAGAAGGAGGAGGCTTGAATGGATTTTTCTATCTGTCCATCGTTGTCGTCGTCGTCGGCTTATAAAACTTTTTTTTTCGTGGAGACGAATTTCTGCTACTACTGCAACAGACCACAAAAAAATCGTGCTTTATCAGGAACAGTGTTGACATTTTATTATTTTCTTGTTAAAAAAATCTATAGGTCATATATGATTCATACAAACCAAAAGAAAATTTGTATTTAATTTCAAAAATTCACTCTAGTTATTCAGCATTTCTTTTTATGGGCAAAGTAACGAGAGTAGGGTTACGATTCTGTTCGAAAAATCCTCCCTTAGCGAATTCATATAGACTTCCAGATCATTGCTCAGTATTTCAGGCGGAGCGGAGGTGCTAGCAATAAGTGAGGCGGCTAAACATCTCTCCGCATGTAAAATGGTCAACAGGAATGTAGATATTTTCGTAGACAGCCAGGCGGCAATCAAGCCATTTCCTCAATAATCACAAAGTCAAAACTAGTGATACGCTGCCACAATGAACTAAGATTGCTAAGCGAATCGAACTTAGTCACCCTAATCTGGGTCCCAGGACATAGTGGTATACAAGGAAATGAAATCGCAGACGAACTGGCCAGATCCGGATCATCACTTGAACCCAGCCAAATCGTTTCCGGGATATTTGTGCCACTGGCTCAAGAAAATTTAAGAATTCAAAAAACTTTCCTCAAAACTGCACACGTCAGATGGTCAGGAATTATCAGCTGTCGGGTTTCGAGAAATCTTTGGACAGAAATCTCTCGGGTCACAACTCAATGGGAACCCACATGACCAGAATGGGCATCAGCACATCTGACTTATGTAGAGGTTGTATGGATGAACAGGCGGAAGAGGGCTGATATCACTTCCTTTTTGAATGCCACAGACTAGCTAGAATAAAGAAAGAAGCCCTCAGAGATTACTTCTTCGACGAACTGGGCGATGTCTCGAATAAGCCACTTAAGCATATCGTGGAATTTACTCAAAGGTCAGGATGGCTTAAGGAGGCCCCATAAACTCAAACCTATAAATGTTCCAATTTACTCCCTTCCTAACCAGGAGAATGCAATGGATCCATTGAAATCCGAGTGAGGTGAGATGGCTTGCCGTTTCACCACCCCTTCTAACCTAACCTAAACTAGGGGCAAATTTTTTTTTATCCGGTGGAAATTATCAAAAGACACTTTTTGGTAAGCGGTACAAAGTAGTATGAGAATCTTACTGCACCAAAATCATCGGTAAATCAGACCAATCTATGAAAGATCGACAAATAAGTTATGTTTCTTAATTTTTAAAATTAAAATTATAATGTGTTCAGTACTTTCAGCAAAACAATTTAGTGGATTAGAAGTTCCAGATAAGAGATCATTAAAGAAAATCAGAAATAGATTCGGACACAGAACGCAGCCCTGGGGCACACCACCATTTATTTTGGAAACTTCAGACTTATAACCAATAAAACTTGTTTTGGGCAGTGCGAAAGGTAATTTGTAATCCAACGAAGAAGGATTAAGGAGCGTTCGTTCTTCAAAATATTTCCTAAGCTGATAATCTATCAGCGTTTCCATGACCTTTGAAGGAAGGGACGTATGAGCAATTGGACGGTATTTAGAGGGTAAAGAAGATTCGCATTTTATAGGAACAGACTGGACAATTGCTGTTCTCCTTCCACTTGAGAAGAGACCATTAGGTTTGAACAAATGGAAAATCTTACGCAGTGGTTTTGCCAGCGTTGAGGAACATCTCTTCAGAACAGTGGAAGGATGCTATCCATGCTAGTGGATTTGTGTATATCAAGGTCTTTACGGACTCTAGCAAACTGCACAAGTGTGAACGAAGATTCGTCCCTTGAAATCGCTCTCGAATACTGCAGAAGTTTTAACACTTTCTGGCAGCGTCAAATTACGAGTGGTACAAGCAAAATTGGCTTTTCACTAGAGCTGACAAAATCTTTGTCATTTAAAAGAGCGTTGCAACCAATGATGAAGTTGTATTTTGAATGTTTTTCACAAATTACCAAAAATGTTTATTACACTTGGGACACTGCAGAATTTTTTCACTTAATTATTGGACATGCAAAAATTTTATTCTTTTAATGTTTCAAGTTTTTCTAGCTTGTTGCAACTTATTGCGGTTTTCCTCAGCAATCTTAATTCTCTAACCTTAATAACCTCTTAACAGCTCAAAATCAAAGTATACATTTTTTTCGGTTTTCTAGATTTCAACCTTTTCCGGATGAAATATCTCATTCCGTGAAGAATTAAATTTGTATCATATCTGCAGTCATATCTGGAGTCTATGTTACTACTGAGGACGCATAGTAACCTATTTAAGTTCCTGAAGAAATTATTGAGACATTCTCAGTTAGCGGTTATCTCATGCATCTAAAGCTTCTCTTAGGTGATTTTTCTTTAACTGATGTATTGCATGAGAAATTTTGCAGATATAACACATTGGTTTAATATGCCTATAGGCGATAAAACACTGATATTATATTTAGCTGGGTCAGATGTAAAGAACAATTCTAGAGTATTTTCGACTTGGCCATTAATGTCCGATATTCGGGTTAATTAGTCTTGTAGTATTGTATAAAGGGTTGTTGATGTTTGCTCCAAAAACATAATCCCCAAAAACTATCCCCACAGATAAAATCTACAAGTAAAAATGGAGCGAAGACAAAATTCCCAAAAAAAAATCTCACAAAAATCCCCAAGAAAAAAATAATTGTTTGGGGTCAAGCTTATAAACATTTATTCCTCTATGTAATAATTATATAATAATTGTTAAACAAAGAACCCAGAGAAAAAAACAACGTAAAATCAAAGATGATTTAAAAATAGTTAGGAATGATTCGGGGTTAAAGCTGAAAATGTTATAATCAGAGTGGAACATCATTGATTCAACGTGTTTTCTATATGAAAACGAATAGTTTCCAAGCTCGATTTAAATACGTTTTCCTTTGATTTAGGGTGGAATCGTAGTAAAGTCAATATCATCCAACTTTAAAACAAAAGGGAATAACTTCGATTCTAGCATGGTGCATTGTTAAGTTAAATGTATTCGATCTTAAAAATATTACGAACCAACTTTGAAATCACTCAATTTTAATTTCACTACGTTTCAATGTTGTTTTAAGTAAATTCTTATAGAAATTACTTTGAAACGTAAACTTTTTAGTTTTAATATTGTCAACCATGAAACGTTGTACAATTTACTACTTTACGTATTGAAAATAACAACCCATGATTTACGTCAATCTGAATTTGGTAAAAGTTTTACATTTTTTATAATAAAAAAATCGATCATTTTGAAATAAAAAAATTGTATTTTTATTTTTTTGTTTTGTAATAATTTAAAATTTTAATTTACTGGATATTAATGTAGGGACTTGTGCTTTTCTTCAAACATCATAACCCTAGAAAATGTTAACGGTCCACACTTCTTAATTGCATCAGGATTCGGAATAATGCATCAGAAAATGTTGTTTTGGCTTAATACTTGGTTCAAATAATCTAATGTATAAAAAATAAACAAAATTCCATAAAACTAGGATTAATTTTCTTATGATTTCACTAAAACAGAACTTACTTTTCAACTTAGGGCAAATGTATACCATTTCAAATATTCTTAATAGTCTCCGAAAGACAAAACACGACTGGAAAATATGAAGCCAAAGCTTCACGATCTACGACGCCCGCCGGCGCCGCTCCGACCCGACACTACGTTGCAGGTAGTTTTTTTTTCAGTTTTCATGATTCTACATGGAATCCACTTAAGATCAACTAAGAATCACTTTGAATTTACATCGATTGTAGTAAATTAAAGTTGATTTTATATTGAAAATCTTTCATCAATGTTTGTGGAAGAATAATTTAATGTACATATAAGTGATATTTGAAAGTGGCTGCAACTTCGAAATAATGTTGAACAAAGTAGAATCAACTATGTGATAGTTGTGCATGTAATTTTAATTTTGTATACATTTTAGCATTTTCCACTTTAAAACAACGTTGAACGTACTTAATAATTTATGAAAGTTGTTTCATTGTATAATCGACAACGGTTCACTTTAAAACAAGAAAGACAATACTTAAAACAACGGTGCATAGTTAAATCAATATATTTTCAACGTTAAATTAAATATGTTCATGATACTATTTTTCAACATTAAATCAAATACGATTTATTAGATTTTACGTAGCTTTTTTTCCCTCAGTGAATGAATGCCAAAAATGTCAATTGTCATAATGCGTGACGCACCAATTCTAGATGCTGCCATTTCCAGTAGAATTATATTTTTAACCGATATTATAATATTAGTGTCTAATAATCTAATTATTATTAAATATAAAACAATATATAATATAATTATTATTTTATGATGTCTAATATGTCGTATATCGTATGAATCTTAACGGCTAAGAGTCGTATAAATAATTTTAAAATAAGAACCAGTTCACGAGATGCGCTTCAGTGTGTAAAAAGTGGGAACACTTTTTTCGGATAGGATACTGTCCGGCTCATCAGTGTCAGTGAATGTGTAGCTGGTGGTACCTACTTCTTTGCCACATTTGAAAAATAAATAATTTTTTTTTCCAAATTTTGCACTCTGGAATAAACGTCTACGTCAGTGCGCTAGAGCCAGTACAGCAGCACAGCAGTCCACAACTTTTTGCGGCTTGTACCGCACCTAATTTTGGTCGGAACACCGAAGAAACTTTAAGATAGGAGTGGATATCTACTGCATTCGTTGTTGGTTGGTGATAGGTAGGTCCGCAGATGATGGCTTTGCCTTTTGAAGACCTCTTTCATGTTTCATCCCTCATTCCCACTCCCACATGTTGTGTGTTTCAAATTGAATTTTCTATGTAGGTCCTGAAGCCCGAATGTTACTCTGTTATGCTGCCTGCCTGGCTGGCTGCTTGGATGCCGCCTGGCAGGCTGACAAGAAACTTTGTGATGAAATATTAATCGGAAAAAAGTTTTTTTTGTATGTGCGCCCCAAATTTAACCCACCATCACCACACGAACAATGCGGATGCGGAAGCGGTGCAAATTTGTATCAGAATGACAAACGGTACTACTTACTCGACAAAGACCGACACGACGCTATGCGACGCGATACGACTAAACGCCATCAACCTCCCGTGCGACATGAGGGCGATAAGCAGCAGCAGGACGCATTTGTGTGATGCAACTTGACCTTTGTTTGGGGTTGGCGCTGGGGTCAGTGTTGGTGCGGTTGCTTGCAGCAGGCTCATTTGACAAATTTATCATTCTTTCAAGTGCCAGTGACACGTCCCCGCAGCAGTACATCCCACGTCCCGATCTAAAGGCACGTTCGCCGAAATATGAAACTTAAAGTAAGGCTCCCCTTGGGAAATTTTTAACCCCTTTAAAAGAAGTTCTTGTGATGCTCACGTTTGAAAGCAGGAACTGTGTTGTGCCTTGTGCATCCTTTGTGGAATAATGGCTGAAACCTTCCACATCCACCTCCTTCGTACATCATAGGCATCTAGGAGTAGGTATAGGAGGTTAGGCGACTCACTGACTCAGTCTGCAGAGCAGCAAAGAATAGAGAGGGAGCATAAAGCAACAAAACAACGCATAAACAAGTTGTTTTATCCTGTTACTCGCATCGGGTCGTATGCTCTATGCAAGCAATGCAACACTACACTACAATATACAGCGCGCATGCAAAGCACAAAGGACCCGTTCGTAGGTGGAAAAGAAAAGAAATTATTATCTCAGAGGAGTGTATAGGTCGCAAGATATAATAATGATGACAATAATGACAATTTCCATAAGAGGCATGAGGCTCCGAAGGACAAAAGCAGCGCTTTCAAGAGTAAAGAAGGCAATGACACTTTAGTGCACCTATACATACACTTCTTGCCTTGCCTTGCCTATACACTACACACACTTCACTGAACGTGTTGTGTGAATAGTGACGGTGTATAAATTGCTGTGCAGTGTCTTTTTACACGCCCCCAGGCATTGTCCTTGCTAACTCGTTTGTACAAGCAATTCTCGCACAAGAATAATACTAGCGGGGCTTACTTATATTTTAATGTTTCACTGAAGCTCCATTCGAAGATCGACCAACTGGTAGCGACTTGACTTGGCTTGGTTGTTGAACCGCGAACACAAAGCCGATTTTCTTGCCATAGCATCCACCAACAGTTCACACACAATTTAATGAAATGATCTGAATTTATAAGAAATTGGGGCCCGAGCTGTTTATTTAGGATAAGTTGCCAAACAGTTGCCTGGGTCGCACCTTGCCAGGTTTGAACATTTTTATGAAATTTAGATGAAAATGATCACTTATGTCGGTTTATATTAGTCACTTTTGGGACTTAACGCCTAAATTGCTTTTAATTTGCTATTCGGAGTGAGATTTTCGGGGTATATTTCAAAAGTTTTTTAATTGAATTATTTCGCTTGAAATGACAGATAAGTGATTAAGACGCTATTTTATTAATATAGATACATGCTTGGCAGAATGGAATTTAATTCGGAAAGACATATTCCTTAAGAACTGAAACGACCCCAAAAGTCCAATGGAAAACAATACTTTTAAAATTCTGCTAAGCAAAATCAGCAGTTAACTTTCATACATATTCAAAAATTTAAATACGACCGTTTTTAACTACTCGTATAATATACGTATATTTCTTTTCCAAAATAGTCATGTCACTCTGCAAAAATTTCACTACGCCCAAAACCTGAGGCGATCTCTCTCTATGATAAATGACCAAAAATACATAGTTTTAATAAAAATAAATCCAGAATGTTCAATACCAAAACATCCAAATACGAAAAAAAAACAAGGATAATGTCCTACTCGCATAAGACCCAAAGGTGTGTTTGGATAATTTATCTCAAAAGTTTTAATATTCAAACAATAGGACAAGAATTGGTTCCCATGTTTAACATACCTAATAGAGAACCCATAACCGCATTTTCGACACAAAGTACAGCGAGCTTATCCCCGAGGCTTAAGATTATATGCCCACACGTTTTTTTTTTTCATTTATTTTAAAGAATAAAACTAACCGCCTGCCATACATTTTTTTTTGCCAACAAGGTAAATCTTTTTTTCTAAAAAATAATTTTATTTTTATTTTATTTTTAGTAAAAAAATGAAAAAGTCCTTTTTGCTCGTCCTTTTTTTTAATGGTTATTTTTGGTATGTCTAGTAAAAGCATTTTTTTAGTTTTCGATTTTCTGGAATACGGTTCATTTGATTTTTCTTTGAGAAGCTCCTAAAAGCTTAAATACTAGGTAATGTAAAATTTTCCAAAAAAAAAAAATTGTTTGAAATAAGAAATCAATTGTTCTTTTGAAAACTCATTATTTCGAAGACGAAGCAATTAATTTTTTTCGAAAATTTGTATTGAATGCTTTTTTGACATTATCTTGAATACTTGATTTGGTGCCTCCGATACAAATGTTTAAAAACCATTAAGACTTTTTTTCTCAATAAACGACTCAAACGATTTTGATAAAAAAAAAATTGTGTGTTCTTTAATTCCCATAGAACCACTTTACTTATTTTCGACTTTATCATCATTGGATTAACCGATTAAAATTATTTGTTTAATGCAAATACTTCCTAGAAATTTAAATAATATTGCATATTTACATTTTCAAAAAAAAACAGTTTTTTTTTCGATTTTCAAAACTAAATAATTTTTCAAAAAAAATTTATAATTTTTTTTTTAAATTAAAATTTAATACGTATACTAGTAATTACTAAATTGTTGTTTCATTTTTTTTTTTCAAAAATAAAATTTTCCGAAATCAAATCACTCCTTAGTTTACATTCGCGATACAAATAGGAAGATACTATTGGGGAAGTTTTGCATTTGGAAACAAAAATCTAGCTCGAGATTGTAATCTCATTTGTCTGTTTGTAGATCGATATGCAGCCTAAACGGCTGAAGCGATTTTCTTAAAACTTGGTACTTACTTAAGCGTTTTAGGTGATTCTCACAAATAAATTTTAGTAGTAGTTTTTTTAAGACCAAAAATAACGGTACAATACCAGAAAAATACCATACAATTTTTTCTACCATCTTAATTAGTCTAAATTTAATTAGTCTACATGTTGGCCAAACATTTGTTTTACATATTTTGTTATAACTATAGGTAGGCACCGTTACCTACCATACAAACATTTTTTTAATTTTCGACTTTCTTATAAACAGCTTGCCGGATTTGTATCAAAATCTTTGTGTAGCAGGCCATTCAAATTTTAAACAATACTGCATACCGACATTTTTGAAAAATATTTTTTTTCGATTTTTGGAAAAAAATATTATATTTTTAAAAATTCAATATTTAGAAAACGGATTTTTTTTTATATTCTACACGCGCTCTAGGAATTATACTACCCTTTAAATGTTTCAACACAGTGCGGGCGTGAGGGTGAGGTTAAAGAAGAGAAAGAATGATATGAAAGATGTGTGGCGCGATGTTCTGAGACTGTAGGTGGTTGTTGTCTCAGATTTTATCTCCAGGAATGGTGTCTGAACTAATGTGGAGAAATTTCCGTGTCTTATTTATCTATGTCCCTTATAATTCGCAATAATTTTTTTATTCTTTTTAATATTTTTATCGGTATACTAGTTTTACTCAATCACATGTTGTTAGTTCTATGCCTAAACAGCATGTAATAAGTAAACCAACAACTCATTGTATGACATTTATTTTTAGAATTGGTTTTCAATGGAAAATAAGAGGAAATAGACTACGGCAGGGATCGAACCTGTGACCCTGAAGTTGACAGGCGAACACACAACTATCGCGCCACGGCCACCCCCAATTGATGACGATTTTTTTTCGAAAATATATTTATAAGCTTTTATTATTAAATAATCAAATTGCCATACCAAATTTTTTTTTAAGAAAAAATTAAATTAATTTTATATGTACAAAATTTAGTAAAAAACGACTTTGAAAATATATTTAGCAATTTCTACTAAAAAGCTTGTGCATACAATGTGATCAGACATAAGAGCAAGTACGGGCGATCCAGTCGTGGATTTTGCGCTTCTGAACAATACCATGTAAAGCCGGTTCTCTAAATATGATGCTTTAAGCTTTATGTAAATAATTTAATGAGAGATTTTGTCGAATGCTTTACTGAAGTCGGTAGTGACTACATCGAGATCGTAGCCTTTTTCCAAAGCACAAAGGGTCATGGAAACAAATTGAGTAAGATTCGTCGTCTTGGATCTACCCTTTTAAAAACCATGCTGGAGAGGAGAAACTATTGATTTACAATCAAAGCAAAGAGAATCATAGACAATACTTTCAAAGAGCTTATATTAGATGAGAGTTTAGCGATCGGGCGATAATTAGAGATATCATTTTTCCTGCATTTTTTGTGGATGGGAATATAAACGAGCTCTTCCATAAAGTGGGGAACACAGCTTGCAAAAGCGAAAGACGGAAAAGAGATGTAAGGGGTTGGCAAAGTACATTAGTACACTTTTTTAAAAATATGGCTGGCATATCATCAGGACCAGGAGAAAAGTCGTCTTTCAGTAAGTTGATCTTCTTGCAGACCGAACTATGACTTATATTGACAGAAACAAGTGACGTATGAGAATTGTTCGATAGGAGGCGGAAATATTCAAGGTCAGCAACATTTATCCTATCACTGTAAAATTGACCGAAAAAGTTGGCAAAGAGGTTAGCTATAACTTGGGGATCTGAAGATGATGAGTTGGGAAAATTAAACGTAGAATGTAGACCATCGGATTTTCTTTTTATATTTATGAATTGGTAGAACCTCTTCGGTTCAGAAATAAGGCTACTTTTTAAGGGCGAACAAGTGTTATAAGACTTGTATAACTGTTATAAATTAGCATTTTTCTTGCCTCGTCCTATAAATATAGCTGAATCTGTCAACTTCCGATATGGGCTATATCATATAAAAAAAAACGAGCCAACAAATTTAACAGTTATAATAGTTTTATAACAGTTATTCCCCATTAAAATGAACAAAAGTGTCAAATATTACCCGCACTATCGTTCCGGAATGTCCTTCTCACTCCGGATCCTTATAAACTGAAATTTCGCAAGACAAAACTGTTATAAATTATAAGAAACGGGCTCTGTTTATAATAATTGTTTATCAACCCTTAATAATTAGGCTTCGGCTCTGGGCGAAGGGGGCTTTTTTTGTGTTTGACAAAAACAATAACACAATAAGAATAAATACATTTATGTGTCGTTCTTATCATATTTTCGGACAAGGACACCTCACATCTCATCATTTCCGAGATTACACATACGGTGAATGTCGTCTATGCAATGTATCTCAGCCTAGACATAACGCTGTGGCATAATGTATATACCCAACCCAACACATCGAATAGTGTGTTTTTAGCCTTAGGAATGATGGCATCTGGAAGCTCTCTCCGATTGCACAGTTAACAGGACGATTTCGAATACATATTATGACGCAAGGATGTCTGGTTTGGGATATGTCTGACAAATGGAATTTGATACATATCGAGCGCCCAGACGTGTCCGTAATGATGGACACAATGAAATTCGAGATTCATATAGATGGTAGGAGTGGAGAGTGAAGAAAATAGGACGCATATCATATAGCCATTGGTGTGACATTGGCATGCCCGCTAGGCCCACATTGTTAGTTAACGTGTGTGGAACGATATGATATTCATTAACTTGGCTATATTGTGTAATATATGAAATAAGGACCATGTTTTAGTCATTATTATTCTCCAGATCCCAGCTTTTACTTGGACCCAACGCAATGCCAACCCACAAGCATCCAGCAAATCAGCAACTGTTGGCGCAAAGTGTAAGAGATTATTATATTGTATTGGCATTGTCTACACTCTACACCAACCAAACCGAGGCGAAGCCGAAGGTATGAATTAGACCCCATCATCATCCATGATGTTGGTAATTTGTAAAGTGGGTTTACTATGAACATTAACGATTATGAGGAGGTAAGTGGTGAAGTATGGTGTGTGTGAACGAGAATTCTTAATGAAAACAATTCGAAAGGCAAGAAATTTACTCGTACTTATATACGAGATACTCGTACATCAATAGGCAATTGACCACAGAATTAAACATTTTATAGGTTTAATCAAAACAAGGATTTTGGTCAGCTTACGCACTAATCCGATGTCCAAGGGCCAATTGGATCGTAGAAATTGTACAGATCTATTAGATTATTAGATTTGAATTGTCTATTTGGATTGGAAATTTTTGTAAATATGTATTTTGAGTGATTTGATTAGAAGTTGGTTTTAGGTTATGAATTGGGCTATAATATTTACTTTAGAATGTCAAGGTGTACCTATGTACCTATAGCTATGCTTTCAGCTCACAAGCCCTAGTTTAGTTCACATTTATACATGGAAGAACTTTCACAGTTCAATGGACACATGTGGTTTCTTAGTTAATCTTGTTGTGACATCCTGGAATAATTGATTTCTAAATGTATACTTATCAAGTCTTTTGGCCAAGAAAATGTGAATACCAATAAACCATCCAACTGCAATATTCTGGAAGTAGAAGACTTTCACCCCAAATATGCTCTTTTCAAAAAGACAGAATGCATAATGAATGGATATTATCTGAGTTTGTACAGAGATGTTTCTTCATTTTTGATTGAATAAAACTTAAATATTACTTTTCTTGAATGGAATGTGTTTTTCAATTGATGGCACCTACATAAAAATTACTGGTTATTGTTATTTGATTAATGTTTAATAGATTTTCATGAATTCAGTAATTCTCAACTTGTTGCCAGAGCTTCTTCAAAAGAAGTATGGGATTTCAATAAAAAACTGATAGAATTTTTGCAGATTTCCTCTGCTTGCTAAAAAAGCTTTAAACAGCTTTCCTTAACTAAATATCAATTCCAAATCAAATTTTGAGCAAAATAAAGCTACTCGTAATAATAGCACAACTCACACTATCTTCTGCCGATACATATCTTAATAGAATGAGTGTGAAAGCTAACAGAGTATCAATTCAATTAAACTGGGTGTGTCTTAAACTTAACAGACTGAAAGTTAAACTTGACTATATATAGAAAAGGCCTCGTAGTTTTGAGTATAGATATCTTTAAGTTTTGTTAGACGGGATGAAGACACCGCAAGCTACATCTAACGCACATCTCATTGGATCCATTATGTTGTTCCCTGGACAGGATATACGTAGCTTTAAAGAAAGAGTAGGTGGAACTTAGATGGGTAACGTGCGTTTAGAGTGACTTTCAGGATGTCCCTTAATGACAGTGACCAAATGTCACCCAGATCATTGATAAAGTATTCATCAAAGGTTGATTGTTTAGTTGTGGCTAAGCTGGGACGTCTACAAAGAAAAAATTAAGATCACTTCTCCGCCATTTCACCGAGACCCTCTCTACAGAATTCAGATGCCCCAAGGCATATTCTGGTAATTACGGCTCCACTGAATCGTTTGTAAGTGGTGCCCTGGTTAGCTTCAGTAAGTACAGGTGGGTTAATAAGTCCCTGAACAATTAAAAAATTACGGAACCCTCTTTTCGATATAAAAACATTTTATTTTTCAATCTCCTTTAAGCTCGATAAACATCATCCAAAATAATCTCCAATTTTTTGATGCCCTCCAAATAATACGATTTCTCTCATCATCTGCACTCGACCCAAATCTCTAACCTCCGAGCCATTTCTTCATGTTTGGAAACAAAACAATAATCGCCAGGGCCTAAATATGGGGAATAAGCTGGATGAGGGAGAGGTTCGTAGCCTAACCGAACTCATGCAACTTTGCAATTACGACTGCGGATTTGTGCCATGGTGCGTTATCCTGTTGAAAAAGAACTTTTCTTCTTCGCCAAATGCGTCCATTTTTGCTTCAAATCGGCTTGGAATAGATCCTGAAGACTAATATCCACAATTACGAAACAGCACAAAAACTCTGTCGAATATTCCTGGAATATCACCAAACACAAATCTTTTTCATGCCCAAATATTTATGTAAAATCGTATCACTGCGTCATGTGATAATAGTCTTGTGGCTTATTCAAGCTCTTGCACTTTAACTCGCCGATCGCCCATAATTAAATCATGGATTTCGTCGACCATTTCTGGCGTGGTGTTGTCAATTGGGCGACCAGAACGTTCGGCGTCACTTGTGCTTGAACGACCGCGCTGAAATTGAGTAATCCAGTGCTAAATGATTCCAATGGATGGTTATAATATTTGTAAAACTTTTGTTTAATGACCACTCGAAATTTATTTTTTCCATTTTAACGAAAATGCCCGTAAGCGTCTAAATAAAATGGCTGCCACAACTAAACTATTTGGCAGATCTATTTGAAAATTTGTGAGTTCTTTTGAAAGCTGATTCTTGACAATAACGAATTATAAATTTATAAGATGACAACGCAATTTTTGTTAATTATCAGAAAGTTATTACCCGTATTTTTTTTTTTTTTTTTTTGAGATCTCAGGGCAAACATTTCTCAAGAAAAAATTCATTGCATCAGTTTTGCTAAGTAGTAGTAGCTCGGTGCGATAATAGCCCGCCAGGTTTGACTTTTTGACGAAAGTGGGATTTGTTTTAATTTTCTTTGAATATATCAATATTACTATTTACTATGTCAAAAGTTGGAAGACTTTGTAGCATCGAACACTCAAAGAACTGCCGCTTGAAAGTATTTTGGAATTTTTTCGTCATTAACATCAGGAGTGCTTAACTGATCTGTTTCGCCAAATGAAAACAGAGACGCACCGCTTTCCCATCTTCCATAAAGCTTTGTCCTTTAATTTCGACATATCCCTAGATTGCCATTTTTGAAAGAATGTATAATTGGGTTCAGCCACGTTTAGTTGAAGGCCAAACAGTTTCACTTGTTCTTCAGTCGCCACGCTGGCTATCGTAAAGAATTCTGATTCCCTTATAGTTGGATAGATTTGCTGACGATAATGCCTTGAATTTCCATAAACACCTGGCATCTCCTCATGACAAAATTAAAAAAATTACATGATACCGCATCTCCTCATAAAAATATTGTATTGTTTAGAATAGGTTGAAGGAGCTGTTACCCTAGATTGCCACTGCAATGTATATTTTCCAAGTTTTGACTGGACCCCAAGATGCACCATATCAATAACCATATCTTGGCATTCATCAGAACTGGCTGTCTTTTTGTTCTTAAGGATTGTGTTTAGATATGTCTACATCTTCTATGCCGAGGGGTTAGAACTTGTTCTTCAATGATTAGAGGTGAATTCTCTTCTTACCCTATAAATCTTTACTTGATTGCTATTAGAAGCTGCTGGAAATTTAGCTTAAATAAAATGTATCTACTTTTCGTTGTGAAAAGAAGTGAGTTCAAATCTTAAATCAGCAGTCAGTTCCTTGGCGTTTATATAAAATTTTCAAAGACTCTTATTTCATTCAGCTGGACGACACTTTGCTCTTCCTTCGATATTGTTTTTGTGCACTGTAGCTCTCCGATATTTCCGTTCACTTCAACTTTTGTCCAACTTATCTAGGGATACGTCTTATTCTATTAGAATCCTGCATTGTACTCCTTGAGCAAAACCACTACGAATGTGCAATCTTTCGTTACCAATCTTTCCAATATCCTCGCACCTCTTTGATAACTGAAATTTATATATGAAAATGAAAGTTACAAATGAATGATACAACCCCCAAATCTAGTGAGTCGGTTCTTGCTGAAGCCTGTACTTGAGAAAAGATTCTCCAATGTTTGAGTTAAGTCCATTCGCAACCTTCTCTTTCTCAGAATCCTGGAAAGTCCTAGTTGACATCAGTACACAATTATTTCAGATTTGTTTAAGCCTTTAACTACGCAACAACAGGAACAAGAAAATAAATGAATTCACCAAGGGTTTTCCCCTGATGCTGTTGAACAATTGACACTTGTCGGGTTTCGAGAAACTTTGGATTGCTTTTTTCGAAAAAAAGACAATATTTACTTAATCTATCGGCTGAAGTTCTAAATGACCATGTGTCACAAATCAATGGGTACCTAACTACATACGCAGAATGGACATCATACATAGCATGTGCATATAGTGCATCCGAAAAGCTTCAACCTAACCAGAAAATCAGCAATGATATGGGAGGCATTTCGTTTCTGCCGCTAAGTAACATCCTGAAATCCATTCAGAACTTAGGTTTATTCAAGGAGATACCCCCCAACTTTTTTTCAGTAGAAAAACGAACTTCCGCAAAACTATTAGTCAACCGAGAGTAACGTCCGAGTCGGAAAGTCAAGCAAAAGTCTCAAATCTAAAATTGTTTCAATAGAGGTAGCTATCTTCGCATTCTTTTCCTCCGAATCCAAATGCAGGTACTATGTAAACTTTTCACTTTTTTTTTTAAAGTAATTGAATTTGGAAAACTTTCCCCACAAACATTCCGCATAGTTCAACATCATGAGAGCGCATATTTACGTGTTCGTACAGCAGACGTCCAAAGTCCAGGTAGGAATCAAAACTATTTGAGCCCCAATTAGAGGTGAGAATATGAAGTTAATGAAACAAACTTTCGTCGATGCCCAGAGGGATATAGTTCTGGAAGTATGCAGTCTACATTCGCATTGTGTATCTTTTTTTCGTTTGTAAACCTGCTGCATCCAAGGGTTGCCATAAACCTTGCCTGTCTTATGAAACAATTCACAATAGCTATTCATATACTCTCGTAACTGACATACATATAGAAGGTAAGTGGCCTTAAAAGCATTACCCTCTCAAATTTTATCAAAGTGAAATATGAAATACGTACATATTGCTCGAACATTTGGTTTAGGGATCCCAATCTAGCCAAAAGGAGTTTCACTTCTCGAATGAACAATATTTTTTTTTTAATTCAGCTTATCCTTTAGGGGAGTCTTTTTTTTTGACAACAATCTCCATCTTGATGATTGAAGCTCGAGTACTTATTCTTCGCGACATTTTTATAGCCCTTTCGAATAAGGATTTTCAAAACGATAACAAAACTTCAGAAGTGACGTGTATTTCAAAGCTCCGCACTCTCAGTGACAAATTGTTATTGAATGGCAAAAACTTTGTTCATTTCAAATCCTTCTTTTTGGTAAACTACCATCTCGGGTGCTCTCAGGTGCTTTGTGTCTGCCACTTCCTGCCGTAGCCGTTCCTGATTTTCTTATTCTCATTCTTTTTTATTATATTGTGTGATTTCTGCTTATTCGTCCTTTATCCATGAACGCTGTCCTCATTTTTTTTTTATTTTCCTTCAGAAAAATATATATTTTGGAAAAGTTTTCGATGCGAATAAAAAGAACGAACTTTCTGGTTCTTTTGCTGGTTGCGCTCTGTTGCTGGAGCAATAACGAAGCTTGGAAAATGTCAAACACTAACAAACTCTTCCGGCATGAGTTGAGTATGAGAAGACCCGACCATCGTTGTGGTAGAGAATATGCAGTGGCAGTGGGTGATCCTTATAAAAGAGGTTGGGTGATGGTGGAAAATTCAACCTTCACATACTTAATTCTGTCAGATTGCGTTAAGGTGCAACATCCTCTGGAATCGATATTAAATTTATTAACTGCATCGCCCGTTTAAATCAATGAGTTACGTTACGAACCTAGTAACCCAGTTAAAGTGAGTTAAGGCAGCAGAATCACATCTTTTTTGATTTCGAAGGACGAATACAGCAGAACGGAACGGTGACGGAACAGGGATGATTGCATTATAGCATTTCCATCCACCAACCAGAAGTCCACGTTAGGGATATTATTATATTTGTATTGGTACAGTGTTGGCAAAAAAACAAAAACCTCAAACTACGAGTATATTAGGTAGAGTTATATTTAAAGATTGTTGAAAAACTGCATGCAAATTTTGTAAAAATTGCTATAGTCCATGATATCAAATATTTGAGATATTTGCGGTTTAGTTTGTCAAACATTTTTGGTTATTGAAATATTTCGCTTGAACTTTTGCTGGCTTCACAATTACACGAGTAGAACTGAGGGAAAATGACGAGAAAGAAATAGGAATCGCTGTCATTTTTGTTCTCATTATGTAATTTTGTGTCCAAATATGGTGAGTTTTTTTAAGGCGAGTTATGGTTTTAATCTTTTTTTCATATAACAGTAAATTTTTTAATAAAATTGTATTAAAACTTTGAATTTTGTTTACACACAACCAACACCCGCCCTAAAGAGCAAGTAAATGTTGTGAATATGTTCCTGAAAATTCCGTCCGAGTTAAAAGATGAAATTGATAAATTTACTACAATCTGATGCATGAAACCACACTGCACATAATAGAAGACAATACATACAAAACACACATACAATTTGTCCGAAAATAAAAGAAAGACGAATATGTGTTCTCTTACACTTGATGAGATTCAATCTTCATCTGATCACTTTACTATTTGAAAAGTCTCACATCACACCACACTTACCAGACAATTAGGTATCTTAAAAATAATAAGGCTCTTGAAAGCAATTTTTTAAAAGCTGATTTATATGGGAATTTAAACAATTTTAGTGCGAGCATTTACAAATTGGGTGGCACAGAAATCGACTGTCTTCCAAAACAAAATTGGATTTTTTTTTTTTTTTTTTTAATTTAACTATATGCCTGTAAGACCTAAGGTCTTTTAAATGCAACCTGAATTGCACGGCACTATTTTGGCACAGTGGATTTGAGAATCAGGTATTGACTGACTCATTTTAACCATGGGCGGCATCCAATTAAAATTGGAAGTATAGAAAAGAATGCGACTAGCGTTGGAATCGAACCCACACGTCCTAGTTAGCAATCAAGCACTTCATCCACTGCGCCATTGCCACCCACTTTTATATTTTTTTTGCATATAAAGTTTTAAAAACTCCGTCTTTGGATTTGAAAAGATCCCGTTCGTTAAGTCCTTTAGAATTTAACATTTAAAAGAAAAGTTTTTAATTTGAAAATGGCAATTTTCTCTAATTTGTCATTAGTACCAATGATGTAAATAGAGAGATGCTAGTGCATAAACTTTAAGCGAATTATTAAGAAGAGATTTTTAGAGACTTTCGAACTGTGCTGGTACTTTTAATTCTAACCACCAAAACTTGACAGTGTCAGCTAATGAAGTTGTTGACTGTTATATATAATAATGTTTATTGAACTGATATATACAAAATTGGCTCTTAATTCTATTTTACATTAATTATATTACATTGATATTTTAATTTGTTTTAGCACTTAAGGTGCTAATATTATACATTGTTTTTTTTTGCGTTAAAATTATTAATTTAAGAAATTGTAATTCAATGCCTTGTACTTCTGACTTAAACCTGTGTGGATAATCTCGGGTTGTTCATACCCGGCTGTTTTTGTGGTGAAGTGGGGTTAATGTGGCATCTAGCCACGGTGATAGTTTCACGCTGCATCCTCGTAGAATTGAATTGCTTCGTCGTCGTTGATATAAATATGTCCTTCGTCCAGTAGCGCTGTCACATCCAGATATCTTGGCTCGGGTTATCTCTCTTCGCTGGTCATGTTTTTCACTAGGGTGTTTGGGTGGTTGATTCGGTTGCTCGTCAGTCTTTTGGCAGCACTGATCATGAACTTGTCTAGGGGTGTTATTCCGGATAACTCGAGAAGCGAAGCCGTTTCTTGCTAAAGTGCTTTCGTCGTCGCTGGTCAAAGTGAAGTCCCATGTTGTTTGTTGGTTGCATATTCCCGTTTCATTGTTTGACTGCGACATTTTAAATTTTAAATCAGAACTTTTCTAACTTTTAAATCATGACTTATAAAACGTGATTTTTTATTTCGAATTTTATTTTGATATTAAGATTTTTCTGGAGAAATGTCCAAATGATTGGTTAGTAATATTAGTTACGTAACTGTAGTTAATTATAATTACATTAGTTACGCGTAACTAATTAAAATTTGTAAAAATCGCGTAGGTTACCAACAGTGCTTGGAAAACAACATTCGACCCGTTATTACCAATATACTACCCCAAATTCTACAAAGAGTAATCGAAAATTGGACCTCAAGATTTTACTATATTCAGACCAGCGAAGGTGGCCTTATGCCAGAAATAATGTACTTAAATAAAAATGGCACAAAATTATGTTTCAAACAAAATCAATTTTATGGCAATTAATGTAATTTTTCTGTGTTTTATTTTATTTTATAATTTTATACCTCTAAATAAAACACCCTTTACTAGTTACTTTCAATTCAACTATGTCTGGTGTCCATTGACACAATAATTATTTATGTTTATGACTTTAAAAAAATCCAGTTAGAGAATTTTGACTGTTCATTTTGCTGCTCCTTTCATTTTTAAATAAAGTTCGTCTCGCTGTCTTATTACACACTTCTCATATCTACTAAGTCAGTTCCGAAAATGTTAACCCTTCTGTAATTATCAAAACAACAGTATTAGTTGTATCTTTGTTATTATTTTTCACAAGAAAAAAACTTACAAGTAAATGGACAACTGAACGAAAAAAAGCATCACACAGCTCATTACTTTGGCACTCTACTGTAAATCAAAAGGTTAACGTCCTATACAAATTTTATTGAAGCAGTTATCAACCTGACCATGTCGCCTGGTGCCTGTATATCTTTCTCTACAAATGTGTATCCCACTTCTGAGACTGCAGAGTATATTATGCACCTCTGCAATTGGAATAAATTGTGTTATTTGTCAGTCGGTAATGGTGGCGTATGGTGTGTTGAGAAGCCTGATAGTATGTCTTCCTTGTACCTTTGGCCAGCAGAACAGATTGATGGATGAACCGATAATGTGTGGTTAATGGGACGCGTGACTCAACTTCATACATAATATCCGATAATTTTCTTAATTAACATTTGAATTATTGGCCTCTTGTCTTGTAAATGAAACAGAGGCAGTATGATACCTTCTCTCAACAGTACTTAAGCTTGTAATTAGAGTTGGACTTTCACCACATCGATTCAACTAGAATTACCTTGTCCTTCCCAGGATCTACTAAATCAACGAAGAAGAAGAAGGATACCGAAAATCAGCAGGACTTCTGTCGACTGTCCACAAAAGGCTTAACTTTGAACTTGGGCTGTAACAATAAGCCACAATATGGTTGGGAATGACTTTCATGAGTGCGGCCAGCACTCACTTAGTGGACATCTATACAGCACATATATACTTACATGGATATTATATCCATTGTTCGCAAGTGTGAATACATAGATATGCCAGGACATCGGCATGATGTTATTAGATTGGCATGGTGTTGCGTTGTACAAACTTTGGGCCTGAAGTAGTTCCTTTGATTGGTTTTGACTGCGGACATTGGGTTGAGTTACGTGTTTCAGGGTAAAGCAATCATCGCCAAGGCTTCATTCTCATTGCATTCAATTAAATTAATTATCATCACCCGAAATCATGTTTGCGATATTGATGTTTTCAGATGCAATGTTGATGTACTTTCAACACAATGCTTGCGGATTATGTGGTGTCTCTCATCACTGCAGAGCCGACTCGAATTGCTGATTCGCATTCCATACAAGTTTGAATTACATTTTCGGTGTGCTGTGAGATAAGTACTTGACGTTCGTAAGCACTGGTAATGCAAATTAATCAAAAACAACCCCAAAATTGTTGTTTGATTAGAGCACACACATTATAATGCCTCGCAGAAAGCTTAAGGGTAAGGAACTAATCAAAATGATGGTTCATTGAAAGGTTGAATGATTGGTTTGTATTATTGTGGCCTGACGAAGGATGCATTTATATTCGAGAGGATATTAGATTAGAGTCGGGTTGCTCGGAATTCACAATTATTTTGAGGTGCATTTAGTGTTTTCAAACTGTTTCCCGGTAATTAGTGTGGGCTTTTCAATTGAACGTATTGATGTCTGTTTTAAAGGAAGACTTACCAGGATTTCTTAGGATTTCATCGATATCTTCCACAGGCGCTCCCAATTAAAATACGTTGTTTTTATAAATGTTTTCCAGGGCAATCCTTTCGCATAACAAAAAAAAACTCTTCTTTTCTACTGCGGCTTCATAGTTAAACCCCCATTCACAGTGTAAATTTAAACTCAATTTTTGGTTTAAACTTCAGATCAATAATTTATTCGGTTTCACTGCGTCATTTAAGCCTTGAACTGAGTTCAATTTGTAGTTTAAGTTAACCGAGATTATTTTGCCGTTTAAACTTCAGTTCAGCGTATGAATTGTTTTTTTTTCAGAAAATATTATGAACAAAACAAATTTGTGTATTCAAATATTATCGAGTTGTTATAGTGATTTTGCATATTATTTTATTTATGTTGTTTGTGACAGAGAGAGAAGCAAGACAAATTTTTTATAAAATATAGTTAAACGAAGTTTAACTGATCTGAAGATCAGATTTCACTGTGAAACCGGACGAATTAACCCAAAATTTAAATCAGTTTAAGGGTCAGTTGATCTTAAGTTTAAACTCCCACTGTGAAACTGGGGGTACCTAATACTTTAATTTTAATTCTAAACATTATTCGAACTCTGTTCTATTCTTAACTGCACTTGATACTGTAACTTCTTACCTCAAAGTGTACTTATGTCATTCAAGGTTGAATATCTTATTTAGACTTAATTATTCATCATTTAATTATTATAAAATAGAAAAATTGAAAAAGTGTAAAATTGTGTATCGTACTTGTACCTACTGAATGGAATGAAATAAATGAAAAATGACCCAGTTTTGTTCAAACCCTTAAGATCGAATATCCTAACTTCCCAAATACCAGTACCTAGGTATTTAATATTTGCGAAAAAAAAAATCAATTTACTTTTAATTTGCGCTGAGTCTTAGACTGGAGTAATTGTTTAAACTAGTTTTTTTAATCGCCAATATTTTTCCTGTGCGGCTTCGCTGATTCCACGGTCTTACTCCCTTTTCGGGCTCTCTGCAGCACCCTATGTAAGTCCGCTTACAGTATGTTAAGTTGTCAGGCCCCCGCCTACGTCAACACTCACTTTTTCTGGAAACTATTCTGCGATTACTTGATTTTTGATTTTCGAGATTTTGGATTTTTTTCTTTATTGGACTTTTGGGGTTTTGGGTTCTTGTGATTTCAAATTTTTGGATATATAGGTTTTATGGATTTGACGGTTCACCAGCGGTAATGGGACTTGCATACCTGCTATTATTATAAGGATTTTAAGGCATCCAAAAATGTTTAGTGCCAACGTAAGCCGTTAAGTACAGGTGAAAACCTATGAGTGCCTGGTAAAACCGTTGACTGCCATCAAAAGCTATTGAGTGCCGGCGAAAGCCATTAAGTCCCACTGAAAACCGCTGAGTATCAGCAAACGCTGTTGAGTATCAGAGGAAGCCGTTGAGTATCGGTAAAAAACCGATATCGACCGCACAGTTTCCAGTCGACTATGTCTTCGGAACGTGGCCATTGTTGAACGCGGCAAAAAATATTGACATACAGTTTGACATTTTTGTAACTTAAACATAATGCTAGTGAGTGCTTCGATTTAATTACGCACGAAATATTTCAGCTTCACAAATTACAAAAAGAAAAATTTTTTCAGCTAAATTATTAACGTAATCTACCATATTTTGTTAAGCAACTAAATTCAATTTGGGTTTTAAATGCTAATTAATCACTTAACTTACTAGCGTCTTCGTTCAGTTTTTCATACGTTAATTTGACATTTCTAATTGACAACACTATTAAAGTGAATTCAAATTGTGTGTGTTCGTTAGGTTTTCACATAATATGTTTGTTTGATATCATTTTTGTAGTAAGATATGTAACAACTTTCGAATTTCAAGAATGGCTGAATTTTGCATAAAAGTAAAGGAACACAAATTGACCACATTTATGTGTGTAGAACTTCAATGGTGACCCTCCGCATACAGCGACATAATGTATTGATGGGGAAAATGAGAAATCACTAGTAATAAATTCTTGATTATTTGGTTGTTCTTACTTCGTTACTTTCTTCATTAGTGTTTCTCTATTGTTTTTAATACGAGGATTTTGTTCTAGTAAACAAATTATATACTTCTCGCTTGAGTTTTGATTCGAATGAGCACATCACTAACATAGGGAAATAACATAAATAACTTGACAGCTTGATGTTATCACTGTTGTTACACAAGTTACCTGCAGAATTCACAATTTATTTAATGTGCGGGAAGTTTGTTTCCTCCACTGTGACGTTTAGCTCTTGATTGGTAGCAAATGGTGTTACTATCGATAGTTGTTGTTGTTATCGATAGTTTGTATGGAAATGTCATTTTACGATTATAGGCAATATAAGGCAAGTTATGCGTTCGTAAAAAAAATTCAAACAATCAAACATGACATTACGATCATAGAGAAGCCTAAAAAATTGATCGCCAAAAAATGTCTGTCTGTCAGTCTGTCAGTCTGTCAGTCTGTCAGTCTGTCAGTCTGTCAGTCTGTCAGTCTATCAGTCTGTCAGTCTGTCAGTCTGTCAGTCTGTCAGTCTGTCAGTCTGTCAGTCTGTCAGTCTGTCAGTCTGTCAGTCTGTCAGTCTGTCAGTCTGTCAGTCTGTCAGTCTGTCAGTCTGTCAGTCTGTCAGTCTGTCAGTCTGTCAGTCTGTCAGTCTGTCAGTCTGTCAGTCTGTCAGTCTGTCAGTCTGTCAGTCTGTCAGTCTGTCAGTCTGTCAGTCTGTCAGTCTGTCAGTCTGTCAGTCTGTCAGTCTGTCAGTCTGTCAGTCTGTCAGTCTGTCAGTCTGTCAGTCTGTCAGTCTGTCAGTCTGTCAGTCTGTCAGTCTGTCAGTCTGTCAGTCTGTCAGTCTGTCAGTCTGTCAGTCTGTCAGTCTGTCAGTCTGTCAGTCTGTCAGTCTGTCAGTCTGTCAGTCTGTCAGTCTGTCAGTCTGTCAGTCTGTCAGTCTGTCAGTCTGTCAGTCTGTCAGTCTGTCAGTCTGTCAGTCTGTCAGTCTGTCAGTCTGTCAGTCTGTCAGTCTGTCAGTCTGTCAGTCTGTCAGTCTGTCAGTCTGTCAGTCTGTCAGTCTGTCAGTCTGTCAGTCTGTCAGTCTGTCAGTCTGTCAGTCTGTCAGTCTGTCAGTCTGTCAGTCTGTCAGTCTGCCAGTCTGTCCGTCTGTATGTATAACGAGCTACAACCTAAACGGCTTAAGCGAATGCCTTCAAATTTGGTATGTGTGATTATTTTGGCATTCCTCAGAGGGGAAATGAATTTTTTTATTTTTAGGCCCAAAAATAACGGTACATGCCATATGACCTTGAAGGAAAATCTTATTTTTCTCTTAAACGGCTCCAACGATTCTGATAAAATTTTTTTGTTGGTAATAATTATCATTTAATATGAACCCAATTTACAGGAGAGGTCTATTAACGTTACATTTAACGGTTTTTTTAATTTCCGGCTTTATCGGTAACAGTACCTTGGATTTTTGTCAAATTTTATATCTGAGAAGATCTAAGTAGCTTAATTATTTTTGCATATTAAAATTTTGAATAACTTTTTTTTTAAATTAAAATAATTTATTAATTTTTTTTTGAAAAATCAATAATTTTAAAACTAATCAAAAAAAAAATTATTTTAAATTTTATATTCACATGAACATTAATAGTCTCTAAAAAATTGCACACCAAAATTTCAAAAGAATTTTGTTTTCAAAAAGCGAAATATAAAAAATAGAATTTCATCAAAAAATAAAATAAAATTTTCATTGATCCGGGGCATCTAATGGCGTTCTTCGGTTTTTCGAAAAACTGATTAAAGTGATGGTTTTGGCAGTTTAAAATGTTTAAAAAACGATTTTTTCCCACCTATACACCATTCACTTTCATTATATAAATGTATTTACTTGTACATATTTACATTATTACCCTTCTAATTAACATAATTAAAATCCTTTTAAATATACATTTGTATGTATCTATTTAACTATTCCTTGAATCATGCATTCGACAATTCATTATACTAAGAATCAAGGTAAGATTACCCACATTGGCTTTAAATCTGCATAGAATAACTATAATAGACTAGCTACCTACCAACAGCGTCAGTGAGTAACACTAAAGTTGTTAGCTACAAGGGCAAGTTTGTACGATCCAGTCGTGCATTTTATTTTCCTGGCGTCGCTAATTCCCGATGTCGTTTTTTTCATGCAATTCCACTCACCATTAGAAAAAAAAACATGTCTAAAATTTTAAGTGCAAACTTAACTAAAATAATTTACTATTGGTTAAAGTTTTTGTTGGAAACTGCTTGTTTTCAAGAATGTATGAACCTCAATTAAATTTTAAAAGCCATTTTTGAAATGTGTATCAGATCTGTTCCTTATTCCATACATATACAGCTGCAGTGCGATGTAAATGCTCTAGATTCGCATGAGAAGACTCCTGGAGTGGAGAGTTTAGGTCTTTTGAAGTAAGAGTGTTACTTACGAGTATATGTACCTACATGCTTGTCAGCAGGAGTTCAATGAATTAGTTAAATTTTCATGAAAATGTTCGGATTCCACAGCAAAACTCTTTCGGGCCAAATCCAATCAAACCTTAATAAACATGTAAGCTTGTACCAACCGATACTGCTTTTATTTTGCCTTTCCTGAAAAATCTACAAAATTCAAATTAAATGATTCCTGCAGAAAGGACAACTTTATATATGTAGGTTCATGTTTGACATATAAAACACATACTAACATTGTATATATATAGGTACATAGGTTATGTAGGTAGATGGAAGGTAATAGAAAAAGGTCATAACATTATTTCTCTTTAAGGATTATTCTCTTTTCAAAATTTAATACTATAGTCTCAGTCAAAGTGAATACACGTATTTGAATATTAAATTTTTGGAATCTGTCCACTTGGATACCTCGTTCGTATATATGTAGTGTAGGTACATTAGATACACCATTTATATAAAAGCCATCTATCTAACTTCTATAGTCGCCCCTCCTATGACCCCTTGTCCAATACCCATATCGCTCTGTGCTGTTTCTCATCAATAATTTAATTTTCCAGCATCAAATTGCATTTTACCCAATCGCAATCGATTGATGATTCCCAACAAATATCCGGGCGACCGGGCTCTTGTGTCCAGGGCAATTTAGATGCGGACTGTCCCTCCCTACTAAAACTAATGGATTTTAGGAATATCCTACTAAAATATTAAACAATAAGGACACCCTGACTATACATCCATCCTACATCCGTAGGCAAATTGAATTTCATCCTGAATCCTAATAGAGTGTCTTGACGGTCCCGAGCTTAACGACGACGACCTTACGGGTATGACGCGAAGGTGTGTCGGTAATTTCCTCATATTTTGCTTCCAAGTTATTGCGATTACCTGACACTGCAGCAGGACCTATTTTTTTTTTTGTTTTGTTTTTTTTTTTGTTGGTATCTTATGGACGGTTTTTATAGCTTGTAAAAGAATATGACTCTTGGCTTAACTCCCACTCGTTCGCGGTAATTTATCTGTGTGGGGAATTCCGTAGGAAACAATAAAAATATGGCCTCAACAGGATTAATCCATTATTCCCGGCTATATATGGCATAGCGTACGCTACGCCATTTGTGTACAAAATGGGTTGCCATTATGGTGGCTCACTAGTGGTTTTGGTCAAATGGACGTAACTACTTCGATATGTATATGTTTAAATTGCGTGGTCAAAGGGAAGCATCAGGATGAACAATAACAACAACAGCAGCAGTAGCAGCAAACAACAACAAAAAACACAAAACTACTCATTGGGGATACATTTTCATATACGAGTCGACCGCAAATGTCCTTTAAATAAAACAATTTATGCGAAAGTCAACGTCACCGTATTAATAAGGGTTCTGCACTTTCCAATGTGTTCTACACTAAAAAAAGGATAAAACAAAAAAATATTTTTGTATGTAAATATATTTATTGTATGTGTGTATAGGGAGGAAGGTATAAGAGAAGAATTAATTCCAAAGGGGACATTTTAAACAATGCCATTAATATGCAGACAGGGATACTGAAGGACAAGTTCCGTATATAGCAAGCTTTGCAATTAAACCGTTTTGTTTCAATACCTTGCCTCGCTTGGTAGTGAAAATAAAAGCCGGAGTACAATTATTTTTTGGAGAAATATTGACAAAAAAAATATATAAAACAAATATTTTTTGTTTGCTAATAAATGTGTACGATTCTGGATATTTTTTTTTAATGAAAAGTAAAATCACTTAGGAACGAAGAAAGATATTGGTCTTGAGGGTCTGGGTCTGTGTTTTTTTTTAAATGTAGATTACTCATCGCAGTTTTCTTAAACAAAGAAACACAAATGTAGACAGATCTTAAACATTAAATATTCATACCTTTATTATAATATTTTCTGGGCGACTTATGTTCATGTTTTTATTGTGACAGGTGACATAAATGTAATTGTCAGTCAGCTGCGATGTCATAATAATGTTGTGTCATTGTCAGATTATCTCAAGCTTGTCACTGTCAAGTTTAATCGTTGCCAGATTTAAATTTGTCATGACAATTCTGATTCATGCTATGTCAGGTAATTCATTTATATTAGCCGTGTTAGTTTAGTACTGGCGAGTAGATAAAAACAATATTCTAGTACTATCATCTCTACACAAATGATCTAATGTGCGAGTAAATACCTAGACTAATTTGAGCTCGAAAAAAGTACGCCTTTTTATTTCTTGGATAAATTTGAATTTTCGAGAAAAAAATTTTAAAAATCTGTGGGGCGGTTTTTGAGAAAAAAGTTTTTTTTTAAACTTTTTGAAAACATTTTTCAAAAAATTCAAAAAAGCCAATTCATAGGTATTCGGCAAATACATATAACTATAATTTCTGAAAAAAATTTATTTAGATGTTTTCAAAATATAAATTAAAAAAATTTTGTTTTTAAAATGCTTTTAAAAGTACAATAAAATATTAATTAAAAATATTTGTACGCAGTACAAATTCGGCAACCTATCACTTTTCCTATGTGTGAAATTTCGAAAGAATCGGTTAAGCCATTTACGAGATAGTCAGAAGCAAAAAACGGTCACATGGAAAGTACCGTTTTTAGACATTTTTTAAATATTTTTTTCAACCTGATTGGCCGTACCTAAAAATCTGCACTTATTTTTTTAAATCAAAATCGTTAGAGCTGTTTCCGAGAAAAATAAGCTTTAACGTAACGGTTATATGGCAGGTACCTTTATTTTTGGACTTTCCCCTCTGTACAGTGCCTAAAAAAATCTACATACCAAGTTTTTTTTTTTTTTTATAACTTTGCACGCGCTCAAGGGATTATGAATACCCTTTATATGTTTTTCTTGAAACAATTCGGCCAACCCGTTCGGGCTGTAGGCATCTATACATACATACAGACAAACTGACAAACTGACAAATTTTAACAGCCTTATTAATTAAAACGAAATTTCTAAGCCAAAGAATAAAAGTTTATCCGCGAGTTAAAATGTTCAATTGATAAAAATAAAGGCCCCATCCGAAAATCCATGAACAAAAAATCTACTACAACCATCTCTCTTTTTTTATTTTATGGTTCTTTAAATTACTGTCAAACGTAACCTTATTCAGTGGTGGTTATTCTAAAATTCACTATTTTATTTTCAAAATATAAACAAATTGGTAATTGCGAATAGAACTTTGATTGCTACAAACTGTAAAACTCTATTTGCGTTCCACATACCATCCACATTTCAACGAATAAATTGTTTACGCCCGGCTAAACTGAAAATCCCATTTAATCAGTAGATATTTTTAAACGTCATTCGTGAAGAAACAAGGCCAAGTGAATCAAATGTCAAATATATTAGGCCACGTCGCCTTTGGATATATTTATTTCAGACGTTATTTCAAACATTTTCTTTAACTATGTGGGTAAATAATGTCGTGAAATTACATTTATCTCTCTATTATCTGACTAAGGACATCAGATCGTTAGATTTAATCGCCAATCGCATTAGGTGCATAATTTAGACGTATTCTTTTTATAGATGTTTGTTTTTATCCTTCTTCAACGATGACAAGTTCCTCTTAGATTAACTTGACAAAAATGAGTATATGAACAAAGATCTAAGACACCATGAATGAAAGAATACAAGACTACGACACTTCTATTTTTTCGCTTCATTGTTGTAATTGTTGACAGTTCGTGTGACCTCACACGATATTAAAAATGAAAACGGGTAAAAGCGACCCAAAGTTTTAAATTGTAAGGTTTGGACTTTGTTATTCAAATTGTATATTTTGTTTTTTTGATGACAGAAACGAACCTCTAATTTGAATTGGTAAGTGCATTTGAGTAGCATAATAATAAATAAATTAAAAATATATTCTATCTTCATAAGCTGCACGGATAAAAAACACCCTCGCCTTAAACCTCGTTCCATACCAACAGTCTACAAAGCAACGGCAAACGCTGAATTATGTGGATGGTCAACTAGGGTTTTGGTCAGGGACAATACAAAAATTGTAGAAACCATGTTGGACGTAAGGCGATTTGGATTCAAGTATATGTTGTCGTTCAGATTGAATCAGGACGTATTAGTAAGCACATTTGGTGTGTTACTTGGCAAGGGAGGCCTCCATTATCATCCTCATAGAGAAAAAATCCTCTTTAGATTAAGGTCCCACATCTTAGGACACAACTAGGGTGTTATTTCGGACGCAGCAAATGTAACAGCTTTGACGATACCCCAGATTTGGAAGCGCCATTGACCGGTTTGCAGACATTGCTTTTGCTTATACAAACAAATATTCTCAAATGTTTCCTTAGATACTATATTTCAAATCATTGCTTGGGAACCAGAAGGGGATAATACTGATGGCAACAAAAGTGATCAAGATTTGGCCACTTTAGAGAGTGATGGCATAGAAAATATGGCTGGATACATATGCCATACCCTAAGACACAACATTCCAGCCGAAGAAGTTACATCGTATTCATGGGTGGACCACCTAAGTGAAGGCGGCTTGTCAAAGCCATCACGAAAGATGTTGAATGACTTGAAGAACTTGGACAACATCTTCAAATCCTTCAACGGAGAAGACTTAGCAATTTGTCCAGGCTACCAAACAAGCCTGCTTGAATTGGCCAGACATTGACTACGATGTGGACACAAAAGAACTTTTTTCCGCGCGAGAATGTATTTTTATTTTAGAACAAGAACAACTGTAGACTTATCCAAATGCGAAAAACGAAAATGCAACAAAATCAAAACATAATGAAAATATTTTCCATTTATTTAATTGACAAATCTTCACAAATTGTTGTTTTGCTTAATTTAAGTTAAATCTTCGATATAAATTAAATTTAATTCAACAATATTCAATTATTTAAACAAATTGTATGTTTAAATTATTCGCGCACGAAATCCATTCATCCACATCGGACTAACAAAACAATTTGTTTTGCTGTACGATTTTTTAATCTCGCGTGACGTCAACCAAATAATAGAAAAAAAGAAGTGTCGTAATCTTGTTATTTGATTCATGCTAAGACACCACTCATTTACGATATTTCTCCATACGTCAATGTGCTGGAATATAGAGAGTGTGTTTCTTTATTCATTCTGGTATGTCCAGAATATTCGGAATACCAGTTCTGCGTTTCTTTATTCTATGGAATATTCCGGATAAACAATTTTGTTGTTTCTTTATTCATTCCGGAACGTTTGGAATGCATTCTTTTTATTTCATGTTAAACACGGAATGAAAAGAATATTCTCGGAATAACCCTTTCATATGAAAGCAAAACAAATGACAGCAGCCAAAGACGAAAACCAAGTAAGTAAACAAAATGGATGACCAAACATTGTTTCTATTTTTATTATTGAAATAAATATATAAATAACAATTAAATGTGACTTTTCATGAACTAATAATAATTTAATAATAATTTCTTTTTACTATTTTCCATAGAGATATCTTTTTTTTTGACATCATCACAACACTTTAAAAGAGCTGATTGATGTCATCTTTTTTCTTTTCTATTCCGGAGAGAATTTTTGTTTCTTTATTCATTCCATTCTGGATATTCTAGATAAACATTTCGTCTTTTCCATCCATTCTATTCCTTATCCGGAATAAATAAAGAAACACACTCAGAATGAAATGGGATTAAAGCTGGGATATAGAAAAAAAATAACCGCTCTTCATTAAAAAGAATGGATGTAGTTGTTTAAATGTCAACATAAGTATTTCTAATTTTGACATTTGAAGGAAAAAGTAGTTTCTTGGAATGCCCAATTGAGAAACGTAGACTACTCATAGGGATGCTGATCTTATGCGTTCCATTTAAATTGGTGAGTAAAGTACTCGAGTATAGCTTGCCACTAGCATGACGGTTATTTAAAAACGTTAAGTTTTATCTATCGAATTGATGAACGAAACCAGTTTCAGTATTTAAACTCACTTTTGTCGCATTTCCGATTATAGAATCTATTACTTCCTGCACCCACCTTTCTCAATGTCTCTCTTGACTGCATTTGGCATCTTGCCTATCCTTCTTTCTCTTCTTTCAGTGGATGCCCGCGCTGTGTTAAAAACATATAAAGGGTATTCATAATCCCTTGAGCGCATGCATTGGCGGTCTTTTGCTTCAAACCAAGTCCATTTCAACAAGACAATTCACCGGGACGGTGCACAAGTCTGCAGTCGCAATTGCAAAATTGCATGAGTACGAACTCCAAGCTCATCCTGCATATTACCCAGATTTAGCCCAATGCGACGGTTTATTGTTTCCAAAAATTAAGAAAAGGCTCGGAGGTAAGGGATTTGGGTCGAATGAAGAGTTCATCGCTAAAACAAACGCTTATTTTGAGGGGTTCGAGAAATCGTTTTATTTGTAGGGCAGCAACTAGCTGGAAACGCGTTGGATGAAGTGTATCAAGCTATGTTGGAGAGTAATGTTTCTCTGCCGAAAAGAGTGTTCCTCTTTCACTTTTCCGGGACTTTTCATTAATCCAAACTGTGTTGTGTGACCATTTTTGAAACAGTTTATTCGACAAGTACAACCAAGTCTTGTGTTCGACCAGATCCAAACATAACACGAATGCAAATCATATAAAAGACCAACGAAGTTCAAATCGAGTACCTACCTACCATCTCTTTAAAAAAGAGCTTCGTTCAATCTAACCACAAAAGTAATACATTATGATTACTTTAGGTCCCTTTATACGATTAAAAGCACAAATTACTTCGATGATGTTGGTGAAAACAAATATCGAAAAAAACAGCTTCGGATTTTCCTATTTGTATAGGTATATTCAGATTGTAGGTATCCGAAGTCTGCTGGTCAATTTCAAAGCACATCCCAATACCCAGTTGATTTACTTTTGGCAATCCCTCAAAGCTCAATGGTGTTAAGGTTTATATTGAAGTAGATACCTAACTAAAACAAAAAAAAAATATAAATAAAAAAGTTAAGCAAAAACCCAACACACGAATAAAAAACAAAATAAAAACAACGTGTATTTTGTACAGAGTTCATATAAAAAAAGACCACTTAAGCCGCAATCCCTTTTACAGATTATTTATCTAGATTGTAATTTTTATTCAAAAGCCAGATTAAAGTCCTGAACTCGCGCCCACTTTGGCCATATGCTATATTAGGTGAGGGTGAGGGAAATGAGTGGGGGCGTTTTTCCTTTGAAATAACAAATAGATGCTTCATTGCAATGGCCAGTGGAGCACATGTTAATGGCACCATATTCTCAATGACCATCGACAGTCCAACTTCCAAATGGATTCGAATGCGAAATCCAAAATTGTTGTACATAAAAGCCTGGATTCATTCAAAAAATTATTAAAACAAATAACAAAACCATCCACCATATATATAACTACTCGTACTTCCTTTTTTTTGAACCAATAAAACAAAATGAATGTCGAAATATGAAACATGGTCTTCAGTATGTGAATGTGATTAAAATTCATAATTTTAAAAAACAGTATACAAAAAATAAGAAGAAAAAAACACAAAATAAATTATCTCTCAACTGTGCAACGTGGTTATTAATTTTTAGCACACTGGGTGTTTCAATATAAAATTGGAGATAAGGTTGTATAGCATCTCAGAAGTGGGATAAACAAAATCTGCAATATAAAAGTTGGTAATAGGTTCCGAAAGGTTAACTATATAATTGGAGTAATTAGTGAGCCATTGAGTTTTTTGTTGCATTTTTTTAGTGCGATACCATCCAAAGATTTAGTTTTAAGTCCGAGTTAACTCTTGACAAAAATATGTTTTGAGTAAATTTGGATATCAAATTAACTCAACAAATTCGTAGATCATACTCTGAGCTTAGAAGAAAAAATATATGGCATTTTTCTTAATAGTATTAACTCCCACAAACCCAAAGTTAAACCAACAGGGACGGAGTGATTTTAAATGGCAACTAACTAGGGCGATATAATCATTTGTTATTATTCGGAATTTATTTTTCTTCTCAGCGGTATCTTATAAAAAAAGTATTTATTTTTCTTATTACAAGTCTCTACGGTACCGAGAACATCAGAATTTAGTTGTTTCAGTAGAATATAATATATTTACTTAATTTTACACATTGTCATAAATAAAATAGCATCAAAAAAACCATTCGGAAACCTTTGAAATTATTTATGAAATTATTTTAAATATCTTTTTTTTTTAACCAAGCAGTTTGACATTTCATGCCATAAAAATATAGCCAAAAAACTCTATGCAAGTTTTCATTTAATTAATGGTTTTTCTAGCTTTATTTAAGGTTTGAATCATTTCAAATGTTTAACATGATGTGTGATTAATTAAAATATGAATAATTCACATCACTTACCTGCCTTTTTTTACAATATTTCACTCTGCACTTTTTGTTGTTATTAATAAATAAATAATGTATACACAATTTGTAATTTGTTTAAATCGCTTCAAAATAGTTTAATTTTCCTTCTAATAATTAATGCTTTATTAATTTTGTAATTTTCCTTTTTTTATTCTGTCACCGATTTGACATTTCATGCCACGACTATCTACCGCATTCACGTACACTGTTTCCTTTTCTAAGGCTCTTAACTATTGAACTTAAAAAAACAAATTAAACTGGGGCCCAAACATAAAAGGAAGAGCTAAAAAGCAATGATAGCATTCTATTCATGCAACAGGATATTTAGTAAAAACTGGGGCCCAAATCCTAAAATCATGTGGATGTATACGGCAATCGTTAGACCTATACTTACATACGGTAATCTGGTATGGTGGAATGTCCTGGAAAAAACTACGAACCTAAAAACCCTAACAAATTACAAAGAATGGCTTGTATAGCTATAACTGGAGTGATGAAGAGTACCCCAACAGCGGGATTAGAAGCAATACTCAACTTAAGACCCATTGAACTATACGTAGCAACAGTTCCTTACGGCTAAACCAAACTAACGCCTGGCGCAATAGCCACATAGGACATGCTTAGATTCTGCAGACAATCATAGGCAACAATGTGTGCACAGATTACATGTCACCAAAACTCGATTTGAAAAGACCCTTTAAAACCTGTTTCCCCGACAAACAAGTATTGGTAAACAACGAACTCCATACTAATGGTTCGACAGTATCCATTTATACCGACGGCTCAAAGATGGACACTGGAGTTGGTGCAGGTTTTTTCTCAGAAAACCTTAAAGTAGCCAGTTCCGTTAGGCTACCTGATCACAGTAGTATCTTCCAGGCTGAGGTCCTGGCAGTGGAAAATGCTGCAAAACACGTATCAATGCTGGAGATACCACATACTGACATCACCTTTTTTATCGACAGCCAAGCAGCAATAAAAGCGATTGATGCTGCAGCTATCAAGTCAAAGCTTGTAACTAGCTGTCGCGAAAAGCAGAAGGTTCGTGGCACACCATTAGACTCTGCTGGGTCCCGGGTCACAGTAATGTACCGAGCAACGAGGGAGCTGATGAACTGGCGAGGAAGGGTTCAACACTTGACAGTACACTCTTTGTTATAAAACAGAACCTGGCAAAGAAGATTCTTTTAAAAACCAATGAAAGATAGAACGGACTTGACACCTGTGCTACAACCAGAAAGCTATGGCCTAACTTTGAAAAGAAAAAAAACATAAAGTTTTACCCACATAAACAAGAATTCCCTTCGAACTCTTGTAAGCATACTCACCGGACGTAATCTACTGGGCTATCATAAAAAGAAAATGGGACTTTGTAATGATGCAGAGGCTGCAATTACGAAGAAGAACAAGAGGACACCACTCACTTCCTATGTCATTGCCCAGCACCTTGTCATATAAGGAACAAATTCTTGGGCAGCTATTTCTTCAACAATTTAGAAGAGCTCTCGAATCTTTCAGGCAAAAACCTGTTGAACTTAATAAAAGCATCTAAATGGCTTGATAATGACTATCCATAGTAATCGTAGATTATACAATTCGAAGTTACAACACTTCGGGGTAACACAACAGATCTACCTTGATCTAAGTGTGCCGGTAACAAGATCAACTGGCAGCCCATTTACCTAACCTAACCTAAGGCTCTGAGCTGAGTAGCTAAAAGATTTTTATCAAAAATCCATAGACTTTTATATACATAATATGATATTAATAAAACAATATGTCTGCTATTTGACATTTATAATATTATTATAAAAAAAAAAAATTTGTAGAGTTTATAATATTATTGTAATAGATTTTTGTATGGATTTTCGGACGTGGCCTTTACTTTTATTAATCGAAATTTTTTACCCATGGATTAATTTATTGTACGGTTTAAAAAATTCGTGGATTAGAAGTGGAAAAAGCGTTTTGTTTTTATTATAATTTGGTATTATAGTATATTTTTTTTATTTTATTTACATAGGATGCAATTGGTCCAGCAGGATAAAATCGTCAAACGGTCTTCAACAATTTAAATAAAATCAAGGAACTCTTCATATACTTCTATGGAAGATCTCCTTGTTTGCCTTACTCCTGCATTTTCTGATGCGGAGTTGCTTAGCATATAGAAAGCTGTTCAACAAACCACTGATTTATAGATACAGTGCAACACGGACATACGAAAGTTTGAAAATGCAAGAAATTTCTTTCTTATACCCGAGTGTTTGGATACAAGAAAGAATTTTTTTTTAAAACTATGGGCAAAGGAAAATATTTTGTGCATGTACCTACAAAATTTCATGAAAAAGAAGGCCGTACAAACTTTAAATGCGTAATGAATATATATTCATATAAAAACTTCCTCTATAATATTTTTTATGATAAAAAGCTTTAATGTAACAAAGTTACAAAAATATATTCATCTTCAAAAAGTAAGTAAAAATAAAATAAATAAGTCTCCAAATATAAAAAATTAAAATTTTAAAAAAAGCAAAATATTGTAAGCCTGTGCAATTAAGGCTGCTACATATGATCTTCATATAAATGTATAGGAACTGTTTTGTATTAAAGGTACATTTATCGTCGAAAGACAACCAGCAAAAAGAAGTCAAGCGCAAATGTCAGAACAGAATCACATTTGTGTACATTGTATTTGTAAATTTTAATTTTTAAATTTCTCTCCATAAATAGATGTAAACTACCCGCAAAAGCAAGAATATCAGTTTTATCCTACACAGATGCAAAAATATCAGTTTCATAAAGGTAATAGCTTGTAGGTAAACACCATGAATTAATGTAAACAAGATTACAACACTTCTTTTTTCTCTTATTTTTTTGACGTCACCAGAGATTGTAGCGATACGTGTAAATTCGGAAGTCACCAGCATCGACTGAACGCAGCCGCCTTAAATTTATTACCACAGCGTGACTGACTGCTGTCATGCATGGGTGTGGCGGCATTCTAATTTCGAGGAAATAATCTCAGCCGGTCTAAAAAAGTTTAATTTTTGTAATTCAACCGATCATATTCAGGACAGTTATAAAAGTTATCAAACGGGTTACAAACAGGATTATCAAAAGAAAAAAGGCATAAATTGTAACAACGCCATTGCGCCTAATCAATCTGTGACCAAATCAGATTTTTAATAAAGTTGTATTTCTCAAATCAAGAAAATTTGTTAGTGTTTCACTGGTGCTTCATTGGCGTCGTAAAGGCAGTGGTCCGCCAAGCGCCGACCCGGTTTCCGCAAGCAGTTCAGTCTACCAAAAAGATCAAAATCCATTAATCCACATCGGACAAACAACAACAATTTCCAGATTTTCTTATCTCTGGTGACGTCAATAAAATAAAACAAAAAAGAAGTGTCGTAATCTTGTTTCTTCAATTCATGGGTAAACACAAATAGCTGCCGACATTTTGGAGAGGGCATTCTTCCTTAACAAATATTATAGAGCAGGTTGAGAGATAAATCTACATAGAGCTCTCTCATATACTTTTAACCTCCTCAAAAAAAGCGGCTCGGCTTCACTTTTTCTACATGATAACGTATATGAGTTGGGTATCTAGGTGGTATATATAAAAACCATTGAAAATCAATTTCCTATACTATGGAAACGGCGATGTTGATATTGTCGCCATCTTTATTATTATAGTGCACATCGATTTCCATAGCTTTTTGACATTTTATTCAAGAGTTAAAAATAATGCTCCATTAAAAAACTGCGTTCTAAGTCGATGTCAATTTATTGGCAAGATTAACTATATCTGGTTTAACTAAAGGACAGTTTTCCTGTGGCTGCGTTAACTATAAGTCAAGATTAGATTAGATTTAGTTATTCCTGCAAATAATTTAACTTCGAGTTGGGAATAAGTTTTTCAGTGTTAAACTTTGTTAAACTTTCATAAATACAGAAAAGAAAATGGGTTGATCTTCTTGCTGATAGGTGAGATTGCACAATACGATTATATGCGGAGTACGTTTGCCAGAACTTTTTTTCCCGCGGGTAGGTGTAAGACTTTCAAAAAGCTTTATGATTACCGAAAAACGCATGCTCACAGGAGTGTGAGATTTTTACTGCACCGAAAACACCTCCTCCCGATTGCAACTAAGTTGAAACTTATCTAGCAATTTGTTCTTAACGAATTTAATTAACGCGCTGCAGGTAACTATCCGGTGATAGTTCCTGCTTACGCCTCGATTTTAAAGCGGATTCTTGTTTAGTGCACCAAATCGGAAGGGTTATTCCTTCGCAGGCGGCGCCGGCCGGCGTACTAAATTCGTCTCATCGATTTCGATTACAGTACTATTACAGTTTTGTAATAGCCGTTTTGTTTGATTTCGCGCAAATTTTTTTATTTCATCGCGAACGGTGGGAATCCCCAGATCTCTGTGGAGATCTTCATTTCGAATTTACCAAGGTGCGTTTACAAACGATCTTATCAGTTTATTTCCAAATGTTTGTAAGGTTTTTAAATTAGAATTTCGCGTAGGTACAACCCCAGACAGCATTAAGCATCTTGCTGTACAAAATTAGCTTGTTTTCGATACTGAGCTTAGAGTGTTTCCCGAGGAACCGGAACATATCTCTGAATTTATTATTTAACTTTTCGAATTTCTTTTTAGCATCCGGTTTCCATTTCAATTTCGCGTCTAGAGTCATTCCGAGATATTTTGCTTCATTAGCAAACGGAACTTGAACCGTATTAACAAATACCGGTAATATAATTTCTTTTTATTTAGAACTGACGGGATCAACTGTTTAGGTATATAAACAATTAGATCACTTCTCGAAATTCGCTTTTTGATTAACTGATGTTCTTGAAGCATTGAGTGGTGTAAAACTCAACTGCTGTGGTTATCTAGAACCACAATACACATGTTTAGGTAATATATTGCGCATGTTTACAAAATTCGGTTGTCATAATTCAAAGCTTCGGTTGTCATATTTGGAAAAATGTGTCTGAGATTTGGCATTTTCACATACAAATAGGGATGGATCAATATTTCAGTAAGATGTGTTCAGTAAAAGGTAACAGTAGATCAAGAATAACTGTTATTAAAATAAGTTTTGAAGTTTCTAAATTTGTATTTTTATCAAACCAAACAGCGGAATATTAATGAATAATTGATTTTAAAATGGTAGTGGAAAATAGTTTATCAAAAATTGTTATTTCACTGAGAATTTGTGTTCCATAATTGTTATTTCAGTAACAGGAACTTATAACTGTTATTTAAAAGTAGCAGTAACAGATATTGCAACTAGCAGTTTGGCCCATGTCTAAGCATATGCGCATGCCAAATGTGACACGATTGTCTCTAAGTTTTGCCACATGCCCGAACTTGAACGAAAATGAAAACCGCAATATTATTAACTTTATTATGTGTACTGTGATCTAGAACCTTGAGTAATAGTTATTTTGTGACATTTAGTCACTATGCATTTTTCATACTAGTCTTCTTCAATCCACATTTGCGATATGTACTTGTATTAACCCAAATTAAAATTTTCAATAGTGAAGACGTACTATTTCCGATATATTCTTTAACCAATTCTTGTTAGAAGTCAAGTTTTAAAAGTAGTGCTGATGTCTTCTAAATATAGAGTTTTTTTCTAGTTCTCAGAGTTTCGGTTTTTCTGGATGATTGATAGTGCAGATTTTCAAAAGCAAAAATACAATCCTTGCTATTTCTGGCACTCCACTGTTAATTCCTTTAGATATTAATACCTGTTTGTCTAATTTTTTAATAAGTCGTTTACCCCAGTAATAAGTTCAATATTCACTTGTGTTGTATGCCATCCCGTAGAGACATTTCAGAATTTGTATAACTACTTACGAGCTCACCAAAGTTTTCCAAAGATATGATTTCTGAAGTCTAGTCTTTACTGGCTAACGTAATTCTCTAGTTGACGAGTTCCGTGTAAATCCGTAGGATTTTGCTTTCGAACTCAGTTAAATTTGTCATTTGCTTTGTTTGGTTCCTTTCTGTTGTTTTGGATTGCCTAAATAATTTTGTTGGGACCACTTAACATTTATCTAAAACACATATGTACATTTTTAACAGCAATCAAGTCTTTAATTTCGGAATCAATTTGATTGATTTTTTTATTGCAAGTATGTGGTATTTATAAATGAATATATCACATATAACAGCACAGCACTTCCTATACTATACATTGCTTCTCAAATTTGATTCCAATTTAATTGAAAACAAATCAAATCAGAAACACGTAAAAAAAACAAATATTATGCAAATCAATCTAAATTGAGAAAAAATGTACTCTACTGGGTAGTTTGCGATTGCTAGCATATATGCACCTAGTAGTGTGTGTTTGCATCAAATATCGTTCTATTTTCTATTATTTTGATTTCAAATTCGTATTTATTCAATAGTAGTTAGATGTTTTGAGATCGACCTAAGCTGCGTCGGGTTCTCTGCACCTTTCAGGCATAAGCTTGAAGCTATAGGCTAGGATTCAGAAATGGACCATTATTGCTCACTGTCGATAGTGTACATCAGGAGCTTACCTACGTTGAAAACCACGATACTTCATATCAACCTAAATTTATCGCTGGAGTGAAGGTCGATGGAATTCCATCATGTAATTTATTTTTTAAAACAACGCGATACATAGAAAACTAGACAAAATATCCTGCAAATATTTACGAGTATACTATAAGGCAAGTTATGGATTCGTGCAAAAAAAAAATCTAACAATAAAACATGACATAACGATCATAGAGAACACCAAAAAAGTGGGTCCCCCAATTCCGTATGTCTGTCTATCTGTCTTTCTGCCTGTCTGTCTGTCCGCAAGTCTGCAGCCTAAACGGTTGGATGGATTTGCTTCAAACTTGGTATATATTGTTTGTTCGGTAATATAACCACACGTTTTTTTTCATTTAAAAAAAACGTATTTTTCTCGAAAACGGCTCGAACGATTTTTATAAAAAAAATCAGTTCATTAATGAAGCAAAAAGAAACATTTTATGGAAAAAAATTGTTACGTTTGGTACCTCTAGTAGTAACATTTTTTTGGTTTTCGATTTTCTGACAAATAGCTAATGTGATTTTTTTGAAATTTTTGGCGCAGAAACTCATGAAAAATGTAAGCCAATATTTTTTAAACATACATTTTTTTGATAATTAACAAAAACAAACTTTTTTTTCTTGAAAACTCAAAATTTCGAAAACGACTTAATGGATTTTTGCAAAACTTTGTATTTAGTAGCTTTTTGACATTAGCATGTACACTTAAAAGAACTATATTCCTAGGATAAAACACAACGGTACCTCCCATACAAATGTTAAAAAAAAAGTTAAAAAAAATGTATTTCTCGAAAACGGCTCCAAGAATTTTTTTTAAATAATGTGTGTGTTCCTAAATTATATTATAAACGGTACTTTAAATAGAAACAATTTTCATATTTTCGACTTTCTCAACATTGGATGAACCAATTAAAATAATTTTTTTCATACTACCATTCGTACCTACCTAAAATGGTTAATAAAACTGCATACGAAAATTTTCAAAAAAAAAAGTTTTCGATTTTTAAAAAATAAATAAAAATTACAGAATTTTTTTGAAATTATAATTTTATTTGTATATATAATAATAATGTATTCAAAATGGAGTTTCAAGTTTTTTTTTAAATGTTTTCAAAATTTTATACATAAAAAAATTTTTTATTAAAAAACCGCTCCAACTGGCATCTCTGTTTTTCTCATACTTTAACGACTAGCAATATAAAAACATTTAAGTATGCGTATTATCCATTTATTTCTACCCTTTTATTATTTCCTTTTTAAGAATTTTTGCGTACGTCACTGAATACTACATATAATGTAGGCCCTCATACATTTATATATACATATATATGTCTAAGAATCACATGAATCTTATGTATGCATATTGCACCTAAATTATGGAGTAGTATGTTGTAGCTACCTACCCACCAACATCCTTCATTTTCATTATTATATGTTCATGTTTAAATACTTAGGTTCCATCTAAATGTATATCTATAGATACATTTTACTCTCCGAACTTACATAATTAAAATCCAAAACTTAGATTTAAATATACATTTGTAGGTAGGTACCTATGTAACTATTCCTTGAATCATCCATTCGACAATTCATTATACTAAAAATCAAGGTAATCTTAACTACATAGGCTTTACACCTGTATAGGATAACTACACATAACTAACTCAACCTCAATGGTTACCCACATTAAAGTTGTTAGCTACAAGAGCAAGTTTGAACGATCCAGTCGTGCATTTTATTTAGTTATTTCAATCTACAATTTTAACAATCAACAGATTAAGAATTTTAAGAATAGTCTAATGTTACTACCTAAATAAATAATATAAATGTTAAAAATTTTAAGCAAATGAAATAATTTAACAATCCAATATAAAAAAAAGTAATTTCAATTCCTTCTTGAACCTATATCTCTGCTCACAGATAAATCGATATTGAAACAGTTCTCTGAAAAAAATCATTTAATTTTACTATCATGCAGCGAGAAAACTTGTTGCCTACCATAATTGCAGTATTTTTACGCACGCATTAATTCTAAATATTTAATGTGTAAATGTTAAACAATTTGTGTGTAATTTCAAATAAAGTAAAAATAATCGTCACAAACGGATAGCAAATGTTCACATAAAATGTGTAACTTAGATCAAATGGTAGTTAATATAAGCATTGATTGTTTAAGTACAAACACTTTATGTGTAGTTTTCATAAGGAGTTTGAATTTAAACAATATTTTTGTAATGTTTAATCATTGTCAGTTTAATATACTTAACAATGGTGATTGAAAGGTACACAGAGGTTGAAAATTTGCAACAAATGTTGTAATATCCAACATAATGTGTTCAATTTTTTTGTTACCTATTGTCATGTGTATAAATACGCAACTTGGCTACTTTTACACTAAAAATTACATACAATTTCATGGTAAATTTGCACGCAGTTTTTAGAGTGAGGATGAATTAAAAATATTAGTACATCTTGAAATTGGTTCTCTTTGACCGTAGAAAGTATTATGAGGCAGTTCATAAAGTAATGGTCTTAAACGCAAAGACTTTTCAGGAGCATATAAATTAATTTTTGATAACAGATACCCACTATCAATTGCTGAACAAAGAATGTCGCGAATGAAAACCATGCTGAACTCGTGTTGAAACGTTTTCTGTAATAGGATTTGTTCTTTCGTCGTGCGTCAACCTATATTTCCATATTATCAGTACAATCCCTACACGGTTAAAAATCTGGGGGTGTTTTTTAATACCGCCTCAGTATTACAGGCATATGCAATACAAGAAAAATTTGTTTTTAATATTTTCAATTTATTAAACTTATTTTATACAAAAATTGTATTAAATTTCAATATTTCTTTCATTACAAACCTCATTTTAATACCAGTTTACTGAAATATAATTTCACAAGGTTTAAATTTAGTATTTTAATTCTACAATCTAACCTTGCCCTATTGAAAATTACACTTCAACCATAAGATTATTACAATTAAATTATAGTTGACGTAAAATATAATGTCTGCTCTGATTATATTTTAATATTAACTTATTAAAATTAAATATTTGGTATACTTATAAATCAATACATATTTGAGGAAGACCGTAAATCTAATCTGAATTACATTTTGATAATTACGGAATATTATTATTTAATATTTTACAGAATTCATTTTCAATATTTTTGTGTTACATTTGAATACATTATAGTTATATACGTTAATATTCATTTTTAATGGTATTACTTTTTTACTTAAGTATTATATCTCAATATTTCACTTTTAAATTTTTGAACAAAAAATAACTCGGGTCATTTGAAGCACGTCATCGTTGTGTTATAAATGAATTCTAATATGCAACAATACTTCCTTTAAATAATTCAGACTTAATATTGAAAAATTTATTTTCAAACTTAAAGCACTAGTTTTTTAATCTTTAATACAAGCTTAAAATACGCTAGAATTAGTTTTTAACCCTTGAGTATTAAATTTAAACATTTTGGTATTACATCAATTTTATGAGCGCGCTACCCTCGATTTCAATATATTTACATATTACTTTATAATAATTTATAATAATTCAATATTACATTTTAATAGTCAATTATTATTTTTAAACCTTTTAATACTTTGTTCAAACCCTTCAGTATTACATTCAAATACTGAAGAATTACGTTTTAACCCTTGAGTATTAAATTTTAATTTTTCGGTATTACTTTCAATACAAACAGATATTATTTTGTCGCTTGGTTTTCCTTTATCAGTTCAGTTTGTTTGAGTGCGTGATTCAGTATGGACTTTTTGTTGGACAACTTACTTGGCGTGGTTATAAAAGTTAATAATTTGGAAAAAATACTACAAAATTCAAAAAAATTAAAACGCAAACAAACAGTGATAATTCGGTAATATCGAATGAGGATATTCTTTTGACAGGTAAGAACATACTAGTATATAAGTAAGAATAAAATTCTAAGTGTTTCTTTGGTCTAAATTGTGCATAAAAAAAATGATTATATGTACATATAAGATCAAGTACGAGAGACCTAGTCGTGCCTATTATTTTATGAATGCGATTTGTTTTTGTTTTAGTTCTGGAAGGCGAAGAACTTGAATCTGGGTTCGTTCTTAAAGATCAGGACGGAGATGAAAAAAAAGATTGTTCCCGTTGTTCAAAAGCCGGTTGAACCTGTCGGAGATTTAAGAAAGCAGGACGCAGCTTTTGGAAGTAGTCTCCCCATATACAAAGAAGTACGTAACTTTTGTATAGTTAATATTAGTGTATTTTAAATTCTTCATTCAAAGGGCTTGGAATCTTTTATTAAGTCGGGCCCAGCGGCATATATTTTAAATGAGTACTACCAGAACAATGTCTTAAAAGATTCTTCCCGAAGATCGTTGGTGACAGTTGGATCAGAGTATTTGCGCTCAATTTGTGGCAATTATCCATCGAAGGAGGAAAAACTCGCTTGTGCCAGAGCAATAATTTCATTGTTCCCATGCTACAAAATTGGGACAGCAAGATTGGAGGTTGTGTAAGTATTAATGTACTTTAATTTATTATTTAAAATCACAGATAATTAAGATAAATAGTTTAACAAATGTTTTGTTTTTCTAGCTAAAGGTTTTATTATTAATAAAATGTATATATCTGAAAAAGAACCGTACGTTTTTTTTTTGTTTTGGGATGTTTTCTTTTTTATATAGATGGATGGATTAACATTAAGAATAACTTTTGTCTAAGTTTTTTAAAAGTAAGTATGCCTTCAGAAACATATATGTACATAAAAACTTTGAACATGGATGGTAATAATAATTACTGAAATTAAATATTGTTTTAAATTAATATAAACTTTATTACGCTTACGTCCAAAACTACTATTTGATATTAATGTAGGTAGCTCCTACCAGCAAAGTTTTATTTTGAAATTGTATTTTTTTCTTTAAAAAAATATGTATCTAATTTTGTGTGCAACAATAGATTATTATACATATCTGTATACAATATTGTGTCAAATGGTACGATTTTTAATAATTTAATAATCCATTTCTACATAAAACTAATTCAAATTTGTTTTGAAATTGAATGCGTTTTCTATTATATTAAATATATTTGTGTACTCAAAACTAATTTAATTTTGTATTAAATTTTAATGCACTTTATATTACCTAGTAATTTGTTTATACTTAAAATTAATCCAGTTTTGTATTGAACTGTAATATATTTTGTATTATAATAAAACCTTTTTAAATTCAAAACCAATCTAATTTGGTTTGAAATCTAATACACTTTGTATTATATTATAATTTCTCCATGCTTAATATGAATACAAATTTGTATTAAAATTGAATACATTTGGTGTTTAATTACATTCGATTAATATTAAAATCAAATCAAAATTTGTATTTAATTAAAATAATAGTGTATTATATTCTAATATTCATTGGGTTTACATCAAGTAAAGGAAATATTGAATTTAAGGTGGAAATATTAGATTTCAATGTGAAGTATATTTTTCTTTCTAATACAAATGTATTAAAATCATAAACAATTTTATTATGTAAGGGTTTGATTTCAATACTTTTGGCATTAAAAGCAATCTTAATAAATGTTAAAATTAAATACTATGGACATATTTTTTTAATAGCAAACATTATTAAATTTTAATAAAGTATTTATTGACTTTTGAAATTTAATATATCCAAAATATTAAATTTTAACATTTTTTCAGCGTTGTCATATATACAACCCAAAAAATATTAAAATTAATGCCAGGATTTTTAACCGTGTAGGAACTCAGAATTCTGCCACAAAATCTATTCCTTCGAAATTTACATTCTAGCGTCATTTTCTTCATTTATAATTGGAGATTAGATTCCTAAGAATGTATCTACAACTTTCCAATATAAGCGATGTATAGTTTCTTACTATATTTTAAAAGTAAATAATGTAACCATTCGATGGGATTTATAATTGCCGAATGAGGTATGACCTTCCACTTAGATTTCTTTGTATTATATTGTATTGTATTTATTTATTAGTAACATAAGTATATTAAAAACACAATGTTTTTTGAAGTAATACTTAGTGCAAAGTGGTTAACATTTTTGAAACTGATATCTTTATGTAATAATTTTAAATTGAATTTTAAATTAAATTTGATCACACTACTTACATACAGCTTTTACTGAAAGGGGAAAAAAATATATACATATATATATAGATGATAAAAAAAATACTGGAATTGAATTTATTGAAATTTTAAAATTATTGAAATTAGCACTTCAAATTATCTTCTAGAGCCGTTTTAAACATATCGCAGTTATTTATTCCCCTCATTTCGGCTGGTAATGAGTTTTAAAGACCTATGGAGCACACGAATAAGTATTCGGCTTCTCCGCACATGAGGTAATATATATGTATAATTTTAGACAAGAATCTAATTTGTTATATTTTTTTCAATAAAAGGCCTGATGAAGAGTGTTTTCGCGTTCGAAACGTTGCACACCATATAAAATCTGTCTTTTTATTGACCTGGAGCCTACCACAAAAACGTCCATCCAATATGCATTTAAATTTATGTTAGTCCTCGTGTTTACCTTCAATTTAGGTTAATTTGAGGGTGTAGGTGCAATTACCAGTATTCAGATTAAACAAACCAATTCTCGTTTTAAGTATGTAACACGTGTTTTTTTAGGTAAAACTTCTTTTGCGCCATTGGGGAAAAAAATGTCTATGGACCTGTCAAGCCGATCGACATATGACATGACCCTTTAAGAACCTACAAAAAAAATGTATACGCACACAACCCACAATATTCAACCGACACAACACATATTTTTATTAAAACAACACATGCGAAATTAAACTACCACACATAGGTAACACTTCCTTTTTTGCATAACTACTAGTAGCGTATATATGTTTACTATATACTTACATTAACAATAAATTAAGATAAATAGTTGCAATATTTGCAAAGTAAAATAAACAAAATGACAAGCATTGCCTTTTACAAAGAATCTTAAGTTCAAATACGAAATATCATTGCCATACATTTGAAAGAATTCTTTATTCATGAACACAACAGACAACGGGGTGGCAATGGCGCAGTAGATAAAGTGCTTGATTGCTAACTAGGACTTGTGGGTGCGATCCCCACGCTAGGCGCATTCTTTTCTATACCTCCAATTTTAATTGGATGTCGCCCATGGGTTAAAATGAGACAGTCAATACCTGGTTCTCAAATCCACTGTGCCAAACTAGTGCCGTGCAATTCAGGTTGCATTTAAAAGACCTTATAGGTCTTACAGGCATATATGTAGTTAAAATTAAACGGATGCGATAAGAAAACGATGTGTGGGTTGACGAGATCTCTTCGTACTATTTAAATAATTGTCAAACTATGATGGGGATACACATTTAATGTCGTCACGTTATGTTAAATTAATTGAAAATCAGTTTGCTACACTATTATTTTGTTAAATCTTTTAGTGAAAAGTTTCATCCCATTGATTATATAACCATTTCCCAGGTTATATAATTAGACAATGCTTACAGTGAGTCACACTCTTGTCTTTGTGAATCATTTTCTTTTGACAAATCTCTCCGTTAAAATGTTCGGTCCATTATCAATTGTGTAACTATTATATAACCACTAAATTTGTGTGGTAGGGCTAGTTACAAACGTGGTTAAAATATTTGATCTTTGGTTCAGTAAATGTAACTGCCGATTTCCGTGGATTAACTGAGGTTCAACGATGGGTTAAGCATGTATGAAACTTTTATTACATACTTGCAACATGAATTATCGTTGACCTCCACTTAATTCGCCGCTGAAATCTTGAGCTAAAATTGCTGAATCACGTTTCAAATATTTGTTTATGGCCTTCAGTGAACTCGTGGATTAGGCGTTAAATAAGCATTTTTGGATTAAAACTTCTTTTGCGGCGTTGGGGGTAAAACAATTTCTATGGAGCTCTCAAACCGACATACTATTGACACGACCCGACAGAACACGCTCTCTTTTCACAATTAGAAGATGGAGTCGTTATGGGGGATGTATTTCATGCATGTACGGAGCCGGTATCAAATTATGTAACCTTCGTTGTTCTTAGCCGTTTTACATTAAAACTGAAATGACCAATCGGTCATTGTGGGCGCTTTTAGATCTTTTTCAAAATACATGGGCATCATCCTAATTGCAATTTGATAAAAAATGTCCAATTTCTATTGCATCAAAATCCCTACGGGTGTTCATTTTTAAATGTGCGGTTTTCAAAAACCGTTAATGGGGTTTTGGAAGGCGTATACTTAAAAATACTTAATTGAGTACTCTTATTTCTATGGCCATACCAATCATGGCAAAAGCTTTCGAAAAACTGCTCTTGAACAATATTAGGAAAATTATAGAGGAAAGAATTTTTATTTCGAAACATCGGCTCTGATTTAGAAATAAATATTCCATCATAGACCAAGGCATCGAATTGCGGATATTGCGAAGAATTCAATAGAAGAAAAAAAGCATGTTCTAGTGTCTTCTTAAAAGTTGCTTAAACCTTTGACAAAAATTGGCACTTGTGACTTGATTACAAACTACATTGGGACCTTTCCAGGCAGTACTACGAAATACTGAAATAATATTCTACGAACCGACTCTTGTAAAGTACGGTGCCACCAAAAGTACTGGGAACATACGAAAATTGAAACCGGAGTACCACAAGGAAGTGTCCTAGCACACACTTTGTATCTGTTTAGGGATATTTCAGTGGACATCAACGCTATCATGGCCACGTTTGATGTTGCTACTGCTCTATTGGATAAAAAACGTTGTAGAGGCTACTCAAAAATTGCAAAATGCAGTCGCTAACGATATGGAGATCATCTTTAATATACGAGACAATGTCCGGATCTAAAGATGCCACGCAAACCTCTTGAGGTGATGGCTTAAGAGCTATGTAAAAGTACTTCCTTCCGCATTGTAATTTTAAATTAAGACAGAACAATATCTTGTTGATCTTTCAAAGATTGGTACTGAAAATCCGGTGTTTATGGTGCGGTAAGAGTCGAAGTGTCTTTGAAAAATATCCATCGAGAAAGTTAATATTGCTCTCCCAACATTTTCGATAAGTTCGATAAGGCTTCGAAATGTAATTTTTGTTTCGGTAATATCTTACAGAAACATTTTAGAAACTGAAATTTTAATAAACATATGGAAACTAATTCTACAACACTGTGCCTTACATATTAAGTCCATCATAGGTGGCAAAACTGCACTGTCTAATAGCTAACGTTTTAAGATTAAACTATTTTTTAACATCTGCCATGAAATAGTATCTCCATTTCAACAACCTTCCAAAAAAGTACAATCCCGTCAGGCTGTATAATTATAGTTTCGTTAAGTTTTACCAAATTGCTGATTGTTGAGTTTCTACAATTTTTGGATTTAAAATCAAAATGCGAAAAAGACATGTAATTCGTTTCACTTAAGCTTTCGTTTATTTATAAAAAAAAACTTTACCTTCGCTGAGGAGCTCTTATTCGTTTGAAAATTGAGATGAACTTGATTCAAGTAGTATGCAAATATTACCCAATTTTTAATGTGAATCAAGGTCTTATCCATGGATTAAGCTTCACAAACGTATTGCACTAAATTTCTTTAGACCGCGGACTTAGTCTTTTATGAATAAGCACAAGCAAAATTAAAAGTTGTAATATACGCTTTTTGTGTTGGGCGCCAGTTAACGACTATTCACATATGAGTGACTAACATTAAGCGAATTAAAATATATTCGTCTATTTTTACATTTTGCTCACATGCTTTCTTTAATTCATCACCAATGTTGTTTTATAATTGATAATCTCGGATGTTGAGATTAGCTGTTTCGTAGTTTCTTTTTTCGACAGAACAACTGAACACCCTGTGAAAAATAATAATTATGGAAAATATATTCTTATTCTACATAGATAGGTATAGTCAATCGAGATGCCGATGACGGTGTCGGTGTCAGTATATGTGCTCATAGATCAATCGATAATTTTGCAATTACGTTGAATTTTAATTAATTCTTATTTTGTCAGTGACGAGCAGAGAGAGAGGATGGCATGAGATGTCTAAGCCTGTAAAGCTAAAAATCATTTTAATAAAAATTATAACAGCTCTAATGATTACTCTACAGCCGTGTCGTCGGTTGCTCCGTCAACGAAGCCAATCACCAAATGAGCTCCAAAATAACCGCAGAAGATTCAGACCCAGCCAGACTTATCCCTCGAAGGGCTTACCTACTTACTCAATAATTGATTAGTAACACCCCAATAGATCCTGCTCCTCGCCATAAGACCACATAATTCATGTAAGTGTATATATATGAAGTATATGATTGTGGTACATGGAGAAGGTTATATGGACCGAGGCCCACTGCCTGCCAGGATTTACGGGTTGGATTACAGTAGCCAACACCGAATTCTAAATCAAACAACACCATTATGCTGTTTGGAAGCAATCAGATGCAGAGCGGATGATTGAATGGTCCGAAGGAGGTGGGCAGAAAATTCAATCATCTCCTAGGATGGATATATACACAGCTATTCAATACAATTTGCGGACATCAACAAGGACGAAGATGAAGGACGGGAACAACGACAATGACGCTGACAATGAAAACCTTCGGACTCCTACTTCAAAATCCAATTAAATACGAAGTAATATCCAGCTGACAGGCTTTGCTTAAAGAGCGTGCCAACAGTGAAACCTTTGTAGGTATGTATATACTATTGTTAGATATTGTATGATTGCAGGTGAATTTCACCATTGACTAACTTTTCTGCGAGTTCCTTAAATGGTTTCAGTTCTTAAATGTCTTTTTTTAATTCTATGAATTTAGTATTCCTCAAAAAGATATCAATTCTGACTAAAATTTTAGATCTGATTAGATCCCATGTGCGTGTCAACTCAACACAGGTATACAAAACTTCGAGGCATGAAAAGACAGTATAAATACAAATCTCCTTAAAATGTAGTATACAATATCTACTGTAAATAGATTATCAGGAAATAAGATGTATAAGCTTTCGATGTCTTGCAGCCAACCCTACGGAGGAAAACGACACAAATTCAAATCAAGGAAGACTTCACATCACTAAGTTATCAGTAGAAAATTATTCTTAGAAAGCTGATATTCATGTAAGTTCGCCCTTAACTCTACACTGTCAGGGAGTCTCATGATGATTCCATTTAAGAAATCGTCATTCGAATTATTACAGTGGCAAGGGTTTGAAAAGATCTTAATATATATAAATGTGCTGGTCTCGATAGTATTCTTGTTATTGTTTAGAAGTGGGGTTCTCCCACTTTTGAAAAGGCATTATGAAGGCTTTTCCATATATCCTTTTCTTCCCGTTGTCTTCCGAGTAGATGCAGAAAGCTCCTCACCCTCAAACTAACCTCACTTCTTCCTATGATCATGGAAATCCTAATAATTATCAGCCCAAAAAATACTTGAAGGAATCGAAAGTTGCCTTATGTCCGGTATTTCAAAACCGAACAGTGGAACATGATACATTTTGTTTTGGAAAAAGTAAGATTGATATTTCCAGAGCGCATTTTATAGAGTGTGCCCTTCCACTTTTAAACGAAATGCATCCATTTGGAATCGATGAATTTCTTCTTCGCTGGAATAAGAAATTCCCTTCGAACTGTTCTATACAAGTCGTATTGGATGTCTGAGAGTCTGAAAATATAACAGAAATGTTAGTGTGCCACATGGTTCTGTTTTGTCTCCGGACCTCATTTTCATATTCGTAAACTGATCTTCTAAACGAAACTATACAAAAATAGATTTTCAAGTCTAGAACTCAAATAGCAAAATTTGATAGGCTCGGTAGATTCTAAGGAGGGCAGCAAGTCTAAAGAGGAATAAAAAAACGAGCAAAATCAATTGGTTAGACTACTTTAAGGTTGCGTTTTATTGTTAAAGCGGATCTTACGCTTTTTGTCGCTGTCCACAAAGTGGTCATCAAGGATACTTAACAGTGCTAATGTTTATTAACCAAAATGCGGCAAGGTGTTTATACTTCCCCAGTACCCCTGCCACTTATTTGAACGACGCCCTGTTTTACAGTCACTTCTACAACTGTTCTGATATAATAGCCAGTTGCATGGCTTTCATTAAAAAATTCAACCGTCTTACTCGCTCAATGGATTCACTTATTTTCTTTCTTTTGATGGCGCCCACAGCACAGGATGACCTCAAATATCAAGCCTTTCTAGTTATCTCTTTGCCTAGCCAGCTGTTTCCAGTTACACACACCAAGTTGGTTCAGGTCGTTCTCCACACGCCACATGTTTTGGGTTCCTCCTCTGCTGCGTATACCGTCAGGCTTGGATTCGAAGACTATTAGGACTATTCATACGCTCTAGGTATCTCAACCGCTGCACTTTAGGCTTCTTGACCATGTACCGACATCGCTGTAGAGGCCGTAAATCTCATCGTGAATCGTCTCCTCCACACTCCTTCGATACACACTGGACCAAGAAATTACACGAAGACTCTTCCTACCACACTTTAATTCGATTTTTTACCCCGCAGCACCGAGATGTTCAAGGTTTTGTAAAAAGTCTCCTTGGTTCCTTGAGAGAGGGGTTAACTACTTAGATGCCTTCTTAGCCCGCAGGAACAGCGATTGGCAAAAGTAATTCTTTGCTTGATCTCTACACTGATCCCGGAAGATCTGATTGACATCAACAGGGGCATGTGTTATTTCACCTCCCGACTTGATTAATAAGCTTATAAGCGCGATTGTTGAGCAGAACAAAATAACGGGTGATTTTTTAGCTACTTGGTTTTTGACGTTTATATTTTTGACAGATCACACATGACAAATTCCACGAACATTTGACATTTCGATTCAGTATTGTTTGCCATTTCATCATGAATAGACTTACGCCTGAACAACGTTTGCAAATTATTGAAATTTATTATCAAAATTCGTTCTCTGTGAAAAATGTGTTTCGTAAGCTACGTCCGTTTTATGGTGAGCAGTTGATCTCACGTTTTGGCGCAGTCAATTGGCCACCAAGATCATGTGATTTGACCCCGTTAGACTATTTTTTGTGGGGCTATGTTAAGTCTATTGTCTATGGGGACAAGCCAAACACGATTGCTGCCTTGGAAGCCAACATTGAACGCGTCATTGGTGAGATTCCGGCCGAAATGTGTGAAAAAGTTTGCCAAAATTGGACCTTCAGAATGGACCACCTGAAGGCGAGCCGCGGGCAACATTTAAGTGAAATTATTTTTAAAAAGTAAATATAAATTGATTTATCAATCCAAATAAAAATTTCATTCACTTTTTACAAGTTTCTGTGTTTTTTTTGAATTTTCAAAAACCAAGCTCTTAAAAAATCACCGTTTAAAAGGGATTTATATAGATGTTTTACTGCAAAAGTTTTCTGCTTCCTTTAAAGCATCTTCAAAAATATCACAAGTTTCTTGTTCTACTTTAACTCTAAAATTAAATTTTGATGAAGCAACTTGTTTAATTATATTAGGAGGAATAATGACATCACAACATTTTTCAGATAAATTATTTCGGATAAAATATACTATACTATTTAACATATCAATTTTCAATCGATTCTTTCGTCGATCATAAAACTAAACACACTTTCAACTGCAGTATTTCAGATAGGCAAAACTAAAAACAAATTGACAACTCTTTGTAAGGGTTTTCATTGGATCCATCGGTGAACCCAATTACCTCGCACCAAAATTCACCAATATTTTCAATATTCTCCCATTTATTTAGATTTATGTTGTTCCATTCAATTTTAGAAATAAGTTCAGAATTCATGTTTTTATCTTTATAAAAATTTAATGGTGACTTATGAATCCGCAAACATTTTTAACAGAAAAGAAATTTAATTGCTGCAAATTTCGTAGATTTTGTGGAGTTCGCGATTGAAGCTCTGTAATAAGCCATACGCATTTATGTTTGATTGAGTTTTAATTTTTTAAAGTAATATTTTGTTTTAGGTTGGAGAAATATGAAAACCTGCTAGATTTCCTGCTAAAACCAAATTTCCTGCTAAAAAAAACCGCGCGCCGGCAGGATTTGAAAAAATAAAATGCTAAAAGCAAACTTTTTCTGCTAAATTTAGCTGCAAAAATGCTAAATTGGCCACACTGTACGGTATATTCAGATATCAAGCCTATAATTAGCGGCATCTGGCTCTCTACTCTTGGAGTTATATTAGAGGCTGGTCCTCCAGGATGGAGGATATTGCTTTTTGAGCCGAACTAAATGATTGGAGAATACATTACTCTCTCCATCTTGGACACTTTCGCACTGTGTCCAACATTTAAGGAAAAAAGTTAATCCTTAAGTGTTCTTTAATAAAACAAAAATCAAATGCTGTTCCAGAGTATAGTTCGCTTTCACGAGATTGTCACTGGCATGTCAATGATAGTGTACACTGTCATAAAGGCATCAGTTTATTAATAACTTAGAAGACACCTTTTTTTGAGCAGAAAAATACCCAACTTCACAGTGGAGAAATTCAGCTAGATAATGGTATTTTGCTGAAGAGTCGTACTCAAACTGGAATAAATCAATATTCGTTGTATTATATCGTCAGTACCTATACTTAAATGCCATGAAATGAAATGGACAGATGGAAATACAAAAGTATGTAAGTACGTAAAGTTAAAATTGAAATAAAGCTGGTAACTGCCAAAAAGTCAAAGAGGAATCATCAAACGAAGGAAGGCGAGACTATAAGGCAGCAAGAGTGTTATACAAGCAGAATCCTTGTGAAATTGAAATGAAAATGTATTCATTTTGCTTGAATTCAAATTTATTGAAATTTTGAAATACGAGTATTTGTCCCGTGAAGCAGAAACATCGACCCAAGCGATAGAGTGACAATTAAGCTTAAATCTGTTAGACCAAGCTGAACAATGTGCATTCTAAATTATTACATATTATTGTTATTATTGATGATACCAAAGAAATAGCAGAAGGATAGGTGTGCTTATCCAAAAACCCTATAACTTTGCTTTACTTCTTGTAGATATATAAATTCACATGCATTCCCAGGAATGGTAAATTCCCTTTTGGGAATTAAATCACCTGAAAGAATTTTGAGGGTAATGTTAAACACAAATTTAAGTTCAAAAAGTAAATGCAACTTAGTTACTTGGTTGTTTTTTAGTTCGTTATTTACCTACACATAAATTCATTGATTTTTTTTCAGCCAAAGTTAAAGCATTAATTAAGGAAAGTTTAAGGTTAAAATGGAAACGTTCAAAATACTCTGAATATAGCGATGTGGTAAACAAAAGATTGATGTAAGTTCTTCATTAGAGTCTTAATGTATTATGCGAGCATCATTTCAGTACGTTAATTGGTATACAACCTGATCCAAAGTGTGTCCCCCTGCCGAAAGACGGTATAACTTATGGGGATGGATGGCGGCAACTTAAGGTTTAGTTTTGATATTTGTGAAGTTAATAGAAAAATTTAACAAGCCATTGAAAGCTAGGGATACTAGTTCAGTTTTATAATCAACTTCAATTTTGCCACAGATTTCTTAGCCATCCTACGCAAACTGGTGTAACACCAAGACGTAGTTTTTTTATGCTTGAAGATTGGAGGCGGAAAGAACGCATACCCGAAGATGCACCTGAGGTCCACTCGCTGTGCTACTTTCTGCAGTATCATCGAACATCTTGCCTTGAAGAAGTGTGTCGTATCACTTGTTGGACTCCAGGGTTCTACTAAAGTAAGTACGAAGCCTTAGCCCAAAGGCTGTTTTTTTACATTTATTTGTTATAATTCTTAAGAAAATACAAGATATATATTTAAATGACTATAATATAATACTAATTCTGGGACTGGATTTCCTTCTCTTCTTGTCCGTAGGTGTTTTTGATATAGCGTCGCGCCAGTTTCTTTAACTCTACAGTTCTGCTTAGTTGGTTCTCCAATGAGCTTATAAGCATTTACTGACTTTGAACGGGTACACTGCTGGCTAGGACAGTTTTCACCAGGAGTCAACGGGTTCCTCCGGCACTCAACAGCTCTCGTTGACAATCAAGAGCTTTCGCTGGCACTCAACGGATTTCAGCGGAGCTCAACAGCTTTCGCTGGAACACAGCAACTTTGGCTATCACTCAACCGGTTTCACTGTCACCCAACACGATTTTCGCCGGAACTCAATACTTTCCTTGGCACTCAGAAGCTTTCACTATTACTCAATGTCTTGTTCTAGAGCAGGGGACTATAACACAACGCGAAAAGTTTAAATTCACTAGTCAAACTACGAGTATACTTGTATGACAAGGAGAATTGTATTCTGTAACAAAACGTAAATCTGTTGCACTTGTCAGAAATATAAATTTCCCTTGACTTGTCCACATTGTGTGACAAGTGGTAAAAAATAAAACATGAGAAAAATCCCGAAACGAAAAAAATTGATGTATTAACAAAAATAAAAGAAGAATAAATTATCTTTTTGGAACTTTTAGCGATATTTAAGCAAAGGGAAAAAGATTAAAAAGTGGACAGAGATATTTACTATGGCAAAAAACTTGAATATTATTCCACAAAATAAATACGAATAATTTATCGGCAAGATACTTACTGTGCCGTTGATTTTGACATTCGCAATTTTTCGAGAAACAAATGATCGTCAACTTCAAAATTTATTCTTGGTTTAATCACTTTTAATCTGTACAAATGTTTATTGTTTTCATTCTCATTTATTGACAATCAAAACCAGAATCAAATAAATCCATTTTAAATTAAATATTTGTTGAAAACAAATTAATAATTTATTTAGGTATGTAAACTATATTCTTCCACAATTTAAATTCCTTATTTTCAAACTCCCAGCAAACATTTATATGAAGGTTCAGATTCTAATCACTAAAAATGAAGAATAATATTCAGAAAACCTTCAGTTTCTTGAATGAATTATGAATATATACAAAGATCCTACAAATTCTTACCAGAGAGGCACAAAGAGATATGTATTCTGTGTCAAAAAAAAAAAACAACACTCAGATTTTGTTGTTGGATCCTTCATATGGAGATCCTTTTTTGTTCATCCTTTTATTTTTACCAAGGGGTAATGATGACGGGTCATTGTAATGACAAAAGTTTCGTTTGCATAGTCGATTATCAGTTCGGAAAAGTTTTTCGAAAGATCGGTTTAGATAGGTATATAACCATCAGCTTGTGTTTTAATAGTAAATGGGTACCTACTTACTTAACAAAAAATATATATAAAAAAGCAAATGATAAAACATAAAGGTATGTAAAAAATGGTGTTAAATTTTCTTAGAAATATAAAAATCATTTCTTGAATTATAGCATCGTGTAACAATTAAGAAGTCCTGGAAGCTATAAAAGCCAAACAAGAGGCAAATCAAAAAATGTTCCGGAGGCTCACCGATGAAATATTCAATCATAAATGAATCAGAAATAATGAATTCACTTATGATGCAATTTGAATCCTTTTACCTGGGCTCTTAGACACCGATTTGAATCATTTTAATTATTCATTTATGATCTGAAAATTCTGCAATTAAATGAACGTATATAACCGTTCCATATATTCCTTTAAATGATTAATCCCTGACCCTTTTCTGAATCGCAAAAATGATTCCTGTACGATTAATTAAAGTGAAGATATATAATTAGAAATCCTTCACTTAATTGATTTTTTTTTTAATTATTTTTATGATTTAGAAAAGATTCAGGCATTAATCATTTAAATGGATATATGGAGCTCTTATATACGTTCATTTAAATGAGGAATTTTCAGATCATAAATGAATCATTACAATGATTCAAATTGTTGTCTAAAAGCCCAGGTAAAAGGATTCAAATTGCATCAAAAGTGAATTCTTTTTCGGCCGGTTTCTTCACTTTTATGAATTAATTATCATTCATTTTTGAATTAAAATGTTTACTGGGCTATTTTTGCTCAGTAAATACACACTTTTACACTAATGATAACTTTTAAGTTACCTGTCACACACTAGCCCTGCTTAAGCAAATTTTCTCTGACAATTGTCACGTTATGTTACAAAAGAGGGAAATCCAACAATTTCCCACTTGTCACATTTTAAATAGCAATTGTCACATCGGAGCTTTTAGACTTATCGTTTTGTGTTACAATTTTGTTTAAGACTTGTCGTATTTTACCTGTCCTACCATTACTTGTAGCGTTGTGTTATAGACCCCAGAAAACGTGAAAACGGACGGCAATGCTCTGCACAGATCTGTCCGGAATCTTTGAATTCTATACCACTAAGTTTAAAGGTTTGAATACAATCACGGATGTAACTATATAATATGTTCTTATATAGTCTCTAAGGACCACGGGCAGCACATCATCCTCAGGACGAAAGAACATGAAAGCACGTCTTATATGTATACTTACAGAAAAGAAATTTTAAATGCTCCTGTTTCACGAATTAAAATCAACTTATAAAGTATAACACTTACAACTTATCCTAATGGCCAATTGAAATAGTTTCGTTGACAGAATGCAGCCTAGCCCTATTCCTTAAAAAAAAAAAAACGTCCGCTTTTGCAGAAGGTGCGCTAATTGAATTCCCCAATCGTAGGCTAAATGATAGTAATTAGCAGCTTATCTGGAATGCTTGCCTTGTGCCAGTTTCATTTTTGTAAACTTCATCCCTCACACCCACCCAAGGGAGCATTCAATTAAAGAAGGTGCCTAACTATCACATCGCTGTAAACTATTCTCGTTGGCAAATAATTAACAGAAAAGAAAACCACCCCTCGTCATCCCCCACCAAAGCATTTTGTAATTACTATATTTTATTAATTCTTAACAGGAACATACATTTTCTTTTCAAAGGTAGGTACCAACCTTGTATTGCCATTAAAATACTTTTTTGTACTGCTCTTTTTTTTTGTTATACTCGTAGGAGGAAGGTATTATGCATGTACCTACTGGTACCTACGCGTCACGAAAGCCACCATAAAAACGTTCTTAATCGACTGTTTTTGCGTTGGACTTTGAAAAAAATAACAGGCGTATTTTCCACTCGAACTTTCTCCTTAACACCATAATTAAATTCCCCACTAATTTTTCAACGTTGCTCTAATAAAAGTTTAACCCATTCTCAGCGCCTCCGCCCACCATTTGCATTTTTGCATGCAAAACCTATCACATCCGCCAGCAGCGCCGCCATTCATTATAGCACAGAGAAAAATTAATAAAAATAACACACCACGTTCCTGTAGATGATCTTGGCCTTTAGCCTATACTGGCAACGCAACGGCACAGGCAAAATGACAATTAAAAAGGATATCGTCTCAATTAGATTAATTAAATTGTAATCTTGAGCTATGAAGTGGATGGATGTCATCAGTGCTGGCAATGATGTCCTTTTTCTTTTTGTTCTACTTCTTCAGTTTTTTTTTTTTTTATCTCTGACTTTCGTTAGCTTCATTAAGTGAAAAACACATTGTGTGCAAATGAATTGAATAAAAACCAGAAATAGTTTGCTAAATGCAACTATCCTTTTACCCTTAACTCAACTCAGCTGAACCCTAAACTTCAACCTCATACCATCATATTTTTTTTAGCTTATTCTTCTTCTTCTTCGTGCACACGAATTCCTTTTAGTCGAAGAAGAATGGCATTAACATTAATCATACCTAACGGGGCACCAAGTTAAGTGCACACACAGAGAGCAATGGCAAAAATGAAAAGAACTGAATTAACGATCAAACCCTTCGTCCTTTTCTCGTCCTGTTGTTTTTTTTTTTGGTACTTATTTTGAAATAAAAGAAAAATGTAACACCTTCATAGAATGCACCATACCACGTCATAAAGGTGCATGATGATGAAGTTTTTGGAAACAAGACCAAAAATGGAAGCAACGTTTCTCGTTTTGTGTATAGGTACATACATACTCGTACACTGTTCATAGAGGTAGTTATATGTTCCTGCTGATTTTGCCAACACAGTTATAATGCTCAAAATTCTGCCATTAACAACACGGAGAGGAATAGACGGGAGAGTTTGCGAAGGGCCCCAGGTTAATGATTCTGAATGTTTTCCCAAACCAAAGTTTATTTAAAAGTAGTAAAAACATAATTTATGTTTTCATGTCGGGTCGGGTGGGGGTAATAAAAATAAGGCGAATACCAACTAACTACTTAAAAGTCAATTCTTTATGAGTCGAAACTGAGGTAAATAAAACGCACGACTGCTTTTCACGTAGGTTTATTTGTTCTTGTGGGAATTGTAAGCTTGATATGCATAAATTTGAAATAAGAGTTCCTAACATCAATATTTTTGAGTTCACTTGGCTGGAATCTTGATAGCTCATAGGGGTTTTAGTTCTAACTTAAGCAATAAGTGACTACAGGGAAATTATGAGTTTTTTAAGCTCCTTAAGGCTTCTGTCTAGAAAATAGAAAGATTTGTTCACGAAAATCCGTGAAGTCATTTAAAATCACTAGACAACGTAATTCCCCACACATAAATCAAATTCCAAATATGTAAAGTTTCGAATGGTCTAGTTTTAATAACTGTTTCCATATTTGAATAATTGATTTCACAGATGGTCTATGGTAAATCCTAAATATTTAAAACATTATAAACAATTAACACTTTAAGATCCTATGTACTTATTAAAGAAATTATAGTGTCCGTTCGTATAAATTATTTTCGTATATTTAAAGAGGTCAAAGAATTACCAAAAAATGACCCAGTCCTATTATTAAAACTTTTGAAGATTTTCTTGGGAACTTATTGATTGGTAAAAATTAATGTATCAATTAGAAATATTAGAATTGAAAATATTCACCCGTTAACCGAATTCGGGGTTAATAGGCCGGAATCAGAATGTTTATATATTAACTACATATATATGTGACTTCCGGAAAAGTTGTGCGACTTTAAAAGAATAAAATGCACGACTGGATCGCACGTACTTGCTCCTATGTTCGATCACATTATATGCAAAAGATTCTTAATGGAAATGACTATAAGTATTTTTAAAGTCGTTTTTCACTTTATCTTTTATATACAAAAATTCTTAATTTTTTTCTAAAAAAAAATTGGTATGGACATTTTAAATATTTAATAACATAAATTTAAAAACAAAATTTCAGAAAAAATAGTCCAACCGTTTTCGAAATATTGAATTTTCAAAATAAAAAAATATTTTTTTTTTTCAAAAATCCAAACAAAAATATTTTTCGAAAATTTTGAAGTGCAGTATTATTTAGAATTCTAAGGAGCTTCTGTGTAAAATTTTTTATCAATATCCGTGGACCCGTTTATGAGAAAGTCGAAAATCAATAAGCAGGTACCGTTAATAACAAAATTTTTAAAAATTTTTTTGGTCGAATAGAACCCCTAGGGCAAGTAAAAATATATGAAAATTCTCCACTCTTCGGGAGTAGATTGTTGTCGATATGGGTGGGTCAATAAGTCCCTGAAAATAAAATAAATTGTGTCGTCACATAAAATTTATCTAAATATTTTTCAAAAGAACGCACCCAAACTTTCAGACAGATCTGTCAAATAGTTTTGTTAAAATGGAAAAAAGTGTATTTCGAGTGCTCGAATTAAAAACTTTTTTCGCGAGGAAAAACTATCACGCAAACCAAATAAAAGCTTGACAAATATTATGGGGACTTTTCACCATCGAGTGTAACCATTCATTACTGGTTTACTCAATCTGGTGCATTTGTTAATTCACATGTGACGCCGAAAGTTTATGTGGCCAAATTGAGTTAATCATACCAGAAATGGTGGACAAATAGAAGGTCTTATAATGCTAGTGAAAGTGCCCGAGCTTGAAGAGGTCACAGACTAATCACATGGTTCAGTGATTTTATATATTCTTTCCGCAAGATGGGTTCCGCGTTTGTGCACAATCGACAACAAACGTATTCGTTTGACAACTTCGGAGGTGTGTTTCGAGCTTTTACACCATTCGTAACCATGGATGAATTATGGATTCACTACAACACATCAGAAACCAAGGACCAGTCTAAATAATGGACTTCTTCTGGTGAACCCATAAATTACTTTGAAAAGGGTAAAAAGATCACCCCTGCATATAACGCAGATCTGCTGGATCGATTCCAATTCCAACCCGATTTGAAGCGCAAACGGCCGCACTTGGCCAAAAAAGGGTTTTTTTCACAAGGACAACGCACCGGCGCACAAGACGCCATAACAAAATTGTATGACTTATGCTACAAACTCTTCCCCCATCCGCCTCGGAGGTAATAGATATGGGTCATCCCTGAAACAAACGCTTATTTTGAGGGCTTCGAGAAATCATATTATTTTAAAGGCATCAACAAATCGGAGAAAAGTTTGATGAAGTGTATCGAGCTAAGAGGAGGTCATGTTGAAAAATAAAATGATCTTATGCCGAAAATATTGTTCCTTATTTCATTTCTCAGGGAAATTATTGACCCACCCTCCATCCTACATTCTGACCTGTTTGCTACCTTTGAGTTCGTTATTGGTAATTAACCATGCTAAAAATCAATTTAGACTTCGAGCTGAGTCTGGCTAGGGAGTGAACAATTCTGGAAGTATAACAGTTAAATTCAATAAGGTTTCGGTAAGGTCTGATCGAAATTAAAATGACTGTCCAAAGCCTTATCCAATCTTAAATGTTTGTTTGCTTTGGTTCGCATTGGGGTCATTGGATACTTCTGAAAATTGAAGATCAGTCTTACGTTTTCTTTTTCCTCTTTTATATTTTTAGAACTTATGCTAAAAAGTTTAGATTTTCGGAGAAAATTAAATCACACCAAAAACATAAATATTAAAAAATAGCCAAGTTCTTCTATATGCAAAAACCTTTGCGTAGCAAGTCAGCCGTGAAAAGTAGTGAGATCTAAAAGTACGCCAAGTTCTAAGTTTAATAATGTTAAATATTAAGTAGAGTAATATAGAAGAACCTCAAAATTATCAGAGAAATATGTTATTTAATGATTACTGACTTAAATTGTGTTGGTTTACTTGGCAAATTTTCTTTTATGATAACAAATTACTCAATTTTGAAATGAAAATTTTCCAAGTAAACAATGTGTCCCTTGATTTTGTTTACATCAAGATCTACCCTATATTCAGTTTTCTTAGCATCCTATAGAGTTCCATTATCCGTAAAAAAAAACTCAGCTTTTACAGGATTGACAGAGTTTCGGTCAAAAGTAAGCATTTCTTCTAATCGTTGGGGAAGTTTAAGCCGAGCTGACCAGTCGTTACGTTAAAAAAAGTAAATGACTTCAATGATATCCTGAACTTCAAGACCAATGTTCGTCGGTATGTTGTCTTAAGTCGCTGCCTCTTTTCCTAATGCTCGCACTGTGCTTGATAATGTTATCATAGCCAAAACCCCTTTGGTACGTCCGCAATAAAAAAATTAATATCAGCCACGCATAACCCACCGATTCAACCCGAATAGGAAAACACAAGAAGATGCAACGTCAGCATGTCAAATAAATGATTTACATTCATCACTTACAGTTCACAGTGTATTAGATTGCAAAATATATTAAACATTTATGAGAAATGAGGATGAATGGCCAAACTTGTACGTTCATTATGATTCTTAATATCGATGTGGAATAAGATTGAAATGGGTCGCAGATATTTGATTAAGTAAAAAGGCAAAAACATTATACCATTGGTAAAATATATCCACTAGATTGGGTGTATTCGCACCACGTGATTTCTGTAGAAGTTCTGCGGCTTTACAAACCTTCTCCCTAATCGCCTCTGCCACTTCGGAAATATATTGCTTAGAACTGGACGATCTAGCTCATATTTCAATGATAAAATTTAATAGAGATGGTTTTAAAATGAACCAGTCCTTATCAACATTCAACAATTAGTTATTAACCACCTCTGTCTTTTAAGGGATTACAATAAACCAATAGGCCCCCGTGGAAGCAAACGCCTCTCAGCTTTGCACGCCCCTCCTAAACTAAGTTTCCATACCAGATACGAGATTCGTTAATGCAGAAATATGGTTCGATAACAAGCGAAAATTTAAGACCGCACAAAGAATGATATACTAACCAAGGCAACCTACAGATGACACCAAACCATAACACTGGTATGGAAAATTGGATCATAAACGAGACTGAAAAGAGATGAGAAATAGATTCATTATTTTATAGCATTCCATACTTGCAGTTAATCTTCGAAGGCCAGCTCCCAGCGCAAAACTATTCATTGGATAGGACCAAATTTGACGTACTAACGTTTTATCCAGTGAGAAAAAGATAATTACACCAACCACATCCGTTTTAGCGTTTTTCACTATCGATTTAGGCAAGAAGTCTATAGTCTTTTACCATACAAACAGTAAGCATACGAGTAATGTTGCAAAAGAGGTTATTTGCGATCGTAAAATAAGAATAGATTTCAATTTAAGTACCCTAGCCGATATTCCTCTCACCCAGAGGCCGGCTCCTGCATTATTTACTGGTACAAACAAAATCTTTGGTGCTTTTGCCACAAGACCAGAAAAGACAAGAACTTACTAGAGTTTTGACAACACTACTATAGTCAGGTTTCCGGAACTCAATGTCGATTCTGATTCAAATTCACAGGAGTTGAAATCTAACTTTTTTGTGATGAACTCGATAATTATTCGCCTCTTTGGCTCTAATCATTTCTTTTGACTTTGACCTCTTACCTTTGCTCATGCTCATTCCTTCCATCTGTCCAATTTGCATCATCGATTCTTAAGTTTTGTGAGATTTTGTTTACATTCCATTAAAAGCAGTAAAAGCGATAGTTTTCTAAATAGGCCGGGTTTAACACATTTTCCCCAAAGACAACTAAGTCCGCTGCTGGTTATTTTCAAAAACAAAAAAAAAGTGTTCCCATTTTATACTTTGTATTCATTTTTAGTCAAAGACGAGAGCGCTGGTATATTTTTATTATGTGTGCCATATTCCAAAAGTGTTATTCCGGAAACCAGAAATAGGTATAGTAGTCGGGGGGGGGGGGGGGTGTTTATTGTAAGAGCCCTGGACCGTTTCGCCTTCCGCCCGGATCACCTGCTTTTTCTTACGTATTTACTGCGACTGCACTCAATGTAATTGTTTCGTTCTTACAGACAACAGCATAACCCCAAATCTAACCAAACCACTCACTGGTAAAAAAAAAATTGTCGTGCCTTTGCTGGCGCTGCAATGTTTGGTCTATTACAGTTACAGCGGGCAGAGAAAGCTATCTTTTCGTCCGAATCCAGAATATATCTAAATAAAATAATAATCATAATATGAAGCAATGGCTTTGCCAACAGGAGCAGCAGGCGAGAACCAGCTCATCTGTGCCTATAGTATAGTAGTACTCTCGCGCCCGTCTACTCTATACGAGAACGACCAACGACCCAACCTAGTTTTGGAACAGAAGCAGGAACCATACATGGTGTGGGGACTTTTATTTCATTTGGAATTTATTTGTTGTCATAACATTACCCAAGGGTATAATGGAAGCTGAAAATTAAATTGGACAAGTGCCTAAAAGAACTCGTTTAAGAAGACATAAATGAATGCCTCGACTATATCCTCGAATTTATTACCCAATTTTCCAACATTGCATTAGCCCTATAAAATGGGTGCTCTGTTATATATATATGTGTGTGAGGATGTTTATCTTTTTGTATAAAAGTGTGAGTGTGTGTATATGTTTGTACATAGTTGTTAACTGAGTATAAGAAAAATTAAGTGAGGCCAATTGCAACTCCAACTATACAGTACTGTACGCAGAGCGTGAATGGTGTCAACATGCAACACTGATCCTGCGAGAGGACTTTGGACTTTGTGGGCGAACTTCGTGGGCAGCTAAGGGTTAATCTTCACGCTCGGTGTCATTTTGGTGATAAACAAGTCAGCTTGTGGTCATTTTATAGGTAAGCACGTGAATCTTCCCTTCCCTAACCAATTTATATAAACACAACACAACTACCAATAAAATGAAAGAAAAATAGGACTAAGGACACACACGAGTAGGTATATCCTCAAAAGGCATCGAAGCGTCTTGCAACTAATTACCAAATTGTAGTTCTAGAATAGTAGCCGCACCATGTGGATTGTGGATTTACGATGCGACCGACGACTTGTCTAACGTCTTCCTCTTCTCAACAAGGATATAAATTCATGCAACTCCAGGGACTAATATTCATTCGTTTTTGTTCTCCGAGGACTTAAATGCGAAAAGTCTGATATTATAGTGCAGAAGAGCAGAATATTGTTCTGTTTATGTTCTGCGGAGGAGCTACTACATATACATATATGCATTGAATACTACAACACAGTATTTTGATAAGTTGCTCGCGTTATTATCCTAGAAACACTTGCTCGACACATATACCTTCTCCTTCGTATTCCCACATATACAAAATACATATTTGTATGTGTGTGCAGAAGTCGAAAAGTACCAATGCTATTTTTGATTACACGAGATACAAGTTTATTCGTTTTGGGGGCTGCAAAGAAAGTTTATGGTCGCGAGTGACTCATAAAGCGAGAAGTTTTTGGCGGCTAACGTATGTACGTGTGTATGTTATATTTACCGACGTTGATGGGGATGGGGTTAGGCACTCGGGATAACAGCAAATGATATCAGGAATGGGTCTGTGAGTGAGGCGATGATGGTTTAGTTAGGGCATGGCATTGTTTTCTGTGCGGAGCAAGATTGTAGCAATTCGTGTGAGTTTGCGTTTGGGCCAAAATGCAATAGGATATTATGCTGTAGTTCTTTTTATTACGTTTCATAACTTTTCACTGGTTAATCGCAATCTTGTTGTTCAAAATGAAATATCTGTCATGGGAGATTTCGGGGTAAAACTTGGGAGTTTGTCGGTGTTTTTTTTTGTTGTGGTTATTGTTTGTTTGTTGCTTTGAATATACATTACGTGATGGTGATGCTTATGATTTGCGGTCCACACTTGGGGCAAAAAACTATGATTTAATGAAATCAGCGATACCTAAAGTTGTTTTTCGGATAGGTAGTTGGAATAAGGTGGATTTGGTAAATTAAACTATAAGGTATCAACTCGAGATATTGTAATATTCCTTTTTTTTCCGAAGGTTCCTGTGAAAAAAATAGGGTCTTCCAACAAGAGGGCTCATTTAAAATCACGCGCCATTTTGTTATAGTCCGAATAAGGATGCCATTGCAATCACTTGTGATTATTAAAACTTTGCCCTATATGAAAATATAGCCAAACGTTTCTTAAGTAGGTACCTAAACAAAATTAAATAGTTCTATTCCAGTGGTAAAGTGATTTCTTGAATAATATAGTCTCAGGCTCAAAATGAAAACATCAGATCTACTATTTACATAAAATTAAACGTTTTGTTGGAAGAACCTAATCTTAAAACTTCGGCTAAAGTTCTTCATTTATTTCAATCAATTTATCCATATGAACATTTATATATAATTAAGGGTTTTCCAATAGGGATGGGTAGATTTCAACGCACGACTAATATTTCAACTTCTGTAAGGCTTCGGTAAATCATTCCAGTTTCGATAAGGCATTTCCGAAGCTTAAAGTAAGTTTGAATGTTACTAGTTCGGATTATGCGGTTGATTTTTACAGGATTTTCTCACAATGCCGGGGTTCCAAGGACCATATACTAAACTGCATTTAACTGGTACTGAGCTCTGAAGCAGTTGGAATCGGGTTCAAATTAAAAAAAAAATACGAGTCTTCAAATAACAGATAGCGGTCACAAGTGGAAACCAACATCAATTATGTTTCAGCTTGTAGGCAAATGTCAAATGAAAGCAGAGGTTTCGGGTCTTTATGTTACTAGTTTATGGTTATAAATAAGGAAAGCCTAAAAATTCAACTGTCATTTCTTTCACACACAATTAAAGCTTATACCATACTTTTATGTCGTTCATATGAAAACGAATAGATGTGATTTAGGGCCAATTTTTCAATATTCAGTTAAGCAGTCAGTTAGTACATTTTCTCGAGATAGAGCAAAAATCAGTTTTTCAATAGTCAGATACAACTTAATCTAGGAATAAAGTTATCTGATCATTTAGGACGGAATAAGGAGTTATCTTGAGGAATAAAATAAAAAGCTATTTTCCATATCAGACACAATTTGAAAAATTATTGCTTTGAAACAAACGTTAAACAAAAATTAATTTCTATTCAAAGTTCGATACTCGAAATAAAAGTGACGTTCAAATTAAATTATTCTATAGATTGTTTTTTCTTTATTGAAAAATTCGATGTCGTTATCCGGTCATTTAACAGTCAAAAAAGTTTATTTCTCTGGCAACTAACTGGATGTTTATCTAAAGATTGGAATTTATATTAATGTACAAATAACTGCCTAAATTAGCTTTTTATTTGATAAACTGTCAACTGCATGTTTCCGTTCAATATACCATCCACAATTCAACGAATAAATTATTCGCACGCGACCAATCTCAATACCAGAAATTATCAATTGTAAAAATAGGAAAGTTAAACGTCATTCGCGATGAACAAAACGAAATCCCTGAAAACGAACTGTCAAAATGGTTGAATAATTTTTGTTTATTTCTTGGGCGTAGCTTGTTCTCATGTGGATAGGCCCTTATGTGTCGTGAAGTGATGTGTAGTGTCGGAATGACTGCCTTTACATCATACAATTTCGTCTGGTAAAATTTTTAAACACGTAGGTTGATCTAGTTTGTGGCCGAGATAAACAAAATTGCTTGAGTTGAAAAATTGCAGGGGTGTCGCTGTTTCTTCTTTATGATTTCCGTTATGGTACGATTGAACTTTTCTTAATTAAGTAGAGTAAATAGTGCGGATATATGTCTGAACAAAGTAAGCATCTATTAAATATCCCAGTGTTTAAAAGAATATTTGCAACGGAAAAGATCCCAAGCCAGAAACAACAATTAATAATCGCTCTAGTGTAAAAGCAGTCAATACCATATTCTTCCCATTGCCCACGCCATATTTATGACACCAGCTTTGTTCAGTGACGCATTCTGAACAAAAGAGTACAACTTATTTTTCTGTTCTTTATTGCTCTGATTTGATGTACAGTAAGGCTTTTGAGTAAGAGCAATGTAAACAGAATCGCGAAAACTGTAGTATGGTTGGTTTTTGGTTAGTGTTAGTTAGCAAAAGGTGATATAACAGATTGCAACACGGCCCGCCGGCGAAGTGACATAAGTCCCAATTTTGCTTTTGGGTCTTATATCTATTACAAGAAATAGATTTTAAATGAAAACGATCAATTTAAAAAAAGCTGAAAACCCCCTGCTTGGTCAAATATAGAGGATTTGGGGTGGGTACAAATTTGGGTATATGCAAATTTTTTGTGGAAATTTTTAAAAACAAATCTTCAAATCCAAAAAAAAATAATTGCAAGTTTGGGTTTACTTGTACCCACTCCAAATCCTATATTGGGCCAAGCAGGGGGGTTGCAGGCGCCGACCTTTTTGTATGCCGGCCGTGAACTGAATTGCAAAAACACTTCGCACACGTAGCAAAAAAACCTAATAGTGGGAAAAAAATCCCAAATATTCTTTTTGTGACTTATGCCCCACCTAAGTGGTATATATGTAGGTCCCAAATTAGATGCTGAGAATTATGTCTCATCTATGTGGAACATAAGTCCCAAAAAAGCAAAATTGGGACTTATGTGCCGGGAACTTGTGTCCCTGCACCTTGCCACACAGCATGATTGACACTCGTGTACAGTCAATGGTACGTTACCCCATTCCATAGTACAGTATTCGACATAAAAATAATGTTTGGAAATTCTTGAGTATCGCTTAAGCTTTAGGAAGATTGCGTTTTAGTTCATTTTGACTGAACGAAAGTTGTATTCTTGTTAGATATTCATTGATTCTTGCTACTAGGCCTTCCAACAGCCCAGCCTAAATAAATGAACACATAGTTTGTATACATTTTTTTACAGAAATATTATTAATAAGCAATGTAAACAAAAGGGACCCTGAAGCAGAGCCCTGTGGAACTATTGTGGAACTGTTTATAAACGGTGATTTTTTAAGAGCTTGGTTTTTGAAAATTCAAAAAAACACAGAAACTTGTAAAAAGTGAATGAAATTTTTATTTAGATCGATAAATCAATTTCTGCCATTTACTTTTTAAAAATAATTTCACTTAAATGTTGCCCGCGTCTACGATTCAGGTGTTCCATTCTGAAGGTCCAATTTTGGCAAACTTTTTCACACATTTCGGCCGGAATCTCACCAATGACGCGTTCAATGTTGGCTTCCAAGGCAGCAATCGTGTTTGGCTTGTCCCCATAGACAATAGACTTAACATAGCCCCACAAAAAATAGTCTAACGGGGTCAAATCACATGATCTTGGTGGCCAATTGACTGCGCCAAAACGTGAGATCAAAAACTGCTCACCAAATTCGCCTCTCAATTGATGCATGGTTTCGCGTGCAGTGTGGCATGTGGCACCGTCCTGTTGGAACCACATATCGACCGAGTTCAATTCTTGCATTTTCGGCAAAAAAAAATCTGTTATCATCGAATGGTACCTTTCTCCATTGACCGTAACCCTGAGGCCTTCTTCGTCCTTGAAGAAGTACGGCCCAATGATGCCGCCTGCCCATAAACCGCACCAAACAGTGCATTTTTCGGGATGCATTGGTAGCTGCTGAATTGCCTCTGGCTGCTCTTCACTCCAAATACGGCAATTCTGCTTATTCACGTATCCATTTAGCCAAAAATGAGCCTCGTCGCTGAAGACAATTTTGCGATAAAAAAACGGATCCTCATCCAACTTTTCTAAGGCCCATTCACCGAAAATTCTACGATGTGGTAGGGCGCCTGGCTTCAATTCTTGCACCAGCTGTATTTTGTATGGCTTTAAACCAAGATCTTTGCGTAAAATCTTCCAGGTGGTCGAATAACACAAACCCAATTGCTGCGATCGGCGCCGAATGGACATATCGCGATCTTCAGCAACAATGGTGAAACTGGTGCGAAATTTGGTCACAATGAGCTGAATAGCCTGCTCGGTGGGTCGATTATGACGACCATAAAACGGACGTAGCTTGCGAAACACTTTTTTCATAGAGCACGAATTTTGATAATAAATTTCAATAATTTGCAAACGTTGTTCAGGCGTAAGTCTATTCACGATGAAATGGCAAACAATACTGAATCGAAATGTCAAATGTTCGTGGAATTTGTCATGTGTGATCTGTCAAAAATATAAACGTCAAAAACCAAGTAGCAAAAAAATCACCCGTTATATAGTGGTCTCGAATCACCGCTATCAGTTATGCCTGTTTAAGTCGGTCTGTAATAATCGTATAGCTGTTGATGAACATTTGAAATAATATCTCAATTTTGAAATTAGAAGTGAATGATTAATACAATCAAATATCTTGGAAAAATCCAATAACAGCAATACACCAAATTTGTCCAGATCTAGTTCCGTGCGCCATTCTGTAGTAACTTTAAAAAAAGCTTTTTATAAATCTTTCAAAAACTTTTGATAGGTAGTGTAACAGTCTTATTGTCAATGTGCTGGCAAGGAATGGCTCACTTTCTTGGGAAAAGGTATAATTTTGGATTCCTTAAATTGTATCGGAAAAGTACTTCTGCATATACAAACATTAAAAATATACTTTAAATGCCCCGAAATTATGGGTAAAACTAGATTAATAAATTTTGGAGACCATGATGTCAAACTAAAAGTGCAATAAATAATATCGTGAATAAAATCCGATGTGGCCTTACTTTAATAGTTCCCCACTCCCAACAATTAGATATTGAAGTTGTGAAAAACATGTCAATAAACGATTGGTTATACAATGAACTAAAGCAGGTAATGTGGACCAACGGACACAGTTGTCCAATTCTCCAATGTCTCTACCTCTCAGATTTATCCTGAATTTCAGACACCGCCAATCAGTCATTGTTCGCTGTCAATGATCAACATACACTCAAGTCTTATTCAAATCTCTAACTAATTTCTCTCACAAATCCACTTCAGTTCTCTGTCGAAAAGACGGATGTCCTCTAAAAGTGCTACATGATAGATAACGGCATTTCTTCACCGCATAAACTTAAATTTTTCCTTAAAAACGTCCATGCTGACAATTAAAATTAACAACTTTCGTTGAAGGAAGCTGTGTGTGTTTTGTGCTTTCCCAACCAATTTAACCAATGAATCTAAAACAAATTTAATATATTTCATTTACCATTGGCAAGCTTGTGTGCCAAAAATCCCCCAATAATGAAACTTTGCTTTTTCTTGTTCTTGTGTGCAGGATATGCTATGCACCTAATTTCATTTTACTGAGCTTAGAAGAAATAACAGAGGAACTAGTGCTTCCCTTTTATAGTCGGAGTAGGTGTAGGTACTTTTTAGTTCTTCGTTTTTGTGGCATGGCGCGCGATAGGTAGATGGAAAGCAATAGCATATAGCTTTAGCTTTGTGTTGTTCTTCCCTGAGATGATGACGCCAAACCGAAACCAAAGAGAAGGTGAAGGTATTAATGTGTAACCTTCGGAGGGAGATTTATCGGTGTGAAATTTCATTGGAGACCCAGGTGAGAGCGGCATCCAAGCGAACTTTGCTTGTACTAAAAAAAAAACCTTGTGTATACAGCGAAACAAGGATAAAAACAGAACATTGTTTTTCATAGCTTCTGAGCTGTAAGGATACTTTAATGACAAAATATTCTCTCCTCCAGTGTTTGCGTTCTTGCACATTTTGAGCAGGGATTATGTATTTTCCAATAAAGGTGTCTGAAATGCTTTTCGTTGTTTATTTTTTTTTTTTGCTTGGCTCTTTTATCGGCATAATTTCCCTTATCGCTTCACTCATAGCAGAGAGCTCTAAGTTAAACGTTTTCGCATACCTAATTATGGTATATTTTAGTAAAGAGGCTCTAAAGGTAATTTTATATTTTTATAACCTAATTCAGCAGCTGAGGTTGGGGCTTGGGAGATTGTCTTCAAGATTTTTTTTATGTACCTGCCTATGTAATATGTATGTAGGTAGGTATTGAAGAAACAAATCACTTCCTTTTCAAAGGAACTTATGTACAACATTCATACATATCTAACGTCGGTATAGGTGTTAAGACATTGTAATCATAAGGCTTACAAATATAGGATAACTTATTACAAGGTTGAGTTTTTTCTTTGTACACGTTGCCAAAGGGAACAGTGAGTAACTAGGTTTTCCAAAATGTATTAATGAACTTTGCATACATATAAGTCTGTTAAGCCTTCGACTTAAGTCAAGTATGGTCTTGGTACCATCTACCATGTCAAATCGCTAATTAGAAAGAAATTCAAGAAAAATATCAAAAGATCATAAAATTTGTTTTGGGTGATTAAGTAGGTATTTTTTGTCATTTTGGCTCAAAAGTTTTACATTTTTTAACGATTTGAAATTTAAAAAATAAGAATTTAAGTAAACTGGCATGATATATCACATTTTGACCTCTGATGTTCGATAGCGAAGTTCGCATTTGTTGAACGTTTGAACCCCGCCAACTAATAGGTTATGTTTCCGTTCTTCGTAGGACAGCGAAAATCTACGAGGTTTAACAAGAAACTGTCAAATAACGTTTCCATACACAATAGTTTTAAGTTTTTCAGGGAAGGGACCATCCTAATTTCTATAAGACTTCGGTAAGGTCTTATCGATGCTTAAATGTTTTATCGAAACTTATTGAAGGTTAAATTTTAGTTGGGTAACGGGAGAGTAAGATATTTTGTATATTTTGTGAAAACTTCCTTTTCTGAGTGATTTTTACCAGTACTTTTGGAAAGAAGTAATATCTCTAAACTTTTATCCATGAAGTAGAGGAACACGGCTTATGATACTTCGATGATGCCCTGCATTGACATTAAATAATCTGGAATAACGTTCTGTTATTGTAAGGCGTGCAAAACAACATTTGATGAAAAACACTAGCTATCCGAAAACTAATGTATAGAACAGCTGTCTGCAAGCTTCATTTGGTATGAGTTTTGTTCTGGTTTTCTGAAAGCTTTCAGCTAACCCATCTGAATCAATATATTCGGATAGCTTGGATTCCGAGGTAACATATCTAATAAATGAGTGAATCAGTTCATAGAATTCCACTGTCACTCCTTCAGTTATCAGCGCCGCCGAGGGGGGGATTCAATTGGCAAATTCCTATAGGCACGGTAACAAACCAATTAAACCTATTAATAATCGAATTTCTATTTAAATGTTATGGTCAACTTTGTTTAGATTTGTAAAGAAATATTTCACTATATTTTGCAGCAGTTCAAAACTATGTGAAATTAAAAAAAAAACTACCAGGATCTCTCAGACACAATAGGTTCGGCTAGAGTTGAGGCTGTAAGACTTTCCCCGAAAGCCACCAGAAGCGATCTTACTTCGACTTCTGAACCTCGTAGATATGTTCACGGACGGCTTTTTCCACTACATCACACAATTTGAGAGTATCCATCCCAATGTCTTCAATTTTGTTCAAATTTCTGACCAGTGGTGGATCCAGGATTAGTTCAAGAGAGGGGGGGGGGGTCACACGATTTAAAAGTTAAGATTTTCATAAATTTTACCGACCTAACTAAATAGTTCTTATTACGTTAACTGTGGAACTATTTTGTCTCAAACCAATCCTATAAAAAATCGATTGTGCAACAACAGCAACAAATATTCGAAACAACTTTTTAATAATAAAAATAATAAGCAATACATGGTATTATATTCAGTGTGGCCCACGTCACTTGTTGACAAAAATGCATACAAACCAAATTTAGAAACCAAAACAAACGTATGCTGAACTACGTTGAACACGTCGGTGACAATGTGTGCGAAAGAGAGAGATATTGTAGCCATTTGATACGATTCAGGTTCACTTTTATGCCTAAGAAATGACAACTCGAAGCCGAAGTTCGAGAACAGAGAAATCAGAACGAAAAATAAAGAGAAACACACATAGCCGAGGACTTTAGGCGTTTATAATTATTTGCTTATACATACACTCCTCGCCACTTTAATAGGACACCTCTTTGTTCTGTTTTCTGTCATTCATTGCTCCTAAACCAAGCATGCTATACTCTCTTCAATTTATATTTTCAGTATAGGTCTTATGGGAGAGCTTTTTTAAACACACTGGTGCCTGTCGCTCAAAATTATTTACTAAGAACCGTGATAATACGGAGTTTTGATTTGTATTAAAATATTTTTCATTAAACAACAATTTGCTTAATAGTGTGTTGAGAAACCTTTCTGCTCCAGAACTTCACACATCCGGTTTGAAAGCGATGCATACAAATTGGCCAAATAATTTAGCGAAATCAAGCTCCAAGCTTATTCGATGGGTATTTCGGGTATACTCGAATATTGTTGTGCTGATCTATATATTTGACGTGTCAACCATCCCCAAGCGTTTTCAAGATGAGTAGGTCGGCCAGATTAGTAGTTCCACATTTTGGCCCTCTATATAGGTTTAAACTACCCGGTCTATATGTATTGGCAAGTTATCATGTTGATAAGTCCACGGCATATGTCCAAAAAGGGAATGAAAGTATCGAAATGCCTCTTTTAATATACCACTGTCAGTCAATGCATTTATTGTAGTGGACAAAAATTGAAGTTTCCAGGTGCCATAATAGAAAATTGCCGCCCACACCATTACACCTCCTTGCAGCTGGTCCAAATAATGGGTTTTCTTGCGGATGTAACGAAAATAGTATCTATAGCCATCGGGGCCTTCCAAATTAATTTTTTTTTTTCGCCGGAGAAGACCACTCGAAGCCACTCCGTAGTCCAGGTAACATGTGCCCGACAAAAATTGAGACGTTGCATTTTTCGAACCGGGTTAAGTGGTGGTTTCTTCTTGATTTTAAGTCTTTTTATATGCTTAGCTTTTGAAATAACACGACGCATAATTGTTAGACTTGGCTTGATACAACAATTTTTTGATTTTTGCTAAAGAGTCGAGAGAACTTTACGCTTTTCTTAATATAAATCCGCATTAGTAAGCACACTGTGTGCGCGGCCTTTCATATTTTGTCCATACTTAAACTCATTGCTTAAAAATCTGGATATAAGTGTTCGGCTCCTGTCGATTTCTTTTCAGCTATTTTGGCAATATGTATGCCAGTGAAGCTTCCTTATAAGCTTTGACTTGTCATTTTTCTGCCTAAGTTAATGCTTTTTCTCGACCCATTTTAGGTTGCCTTTTTACCCAATTGTCGAAATTAACACAAAAGTTTGATCAGCGAAAAATATGAGTCCGCGTGTCAAAGATAACAATCAAACAAACCGCCAGTGTTTCTGACTGATATAAATAAACGAAGAGGTATTTCTCAAGAAGGTGTTTTTTTTATAAAACAATTCTAGGTACTACTGAAATTACTCAGCCAAGAAGAGTTAGCATTATATTTAATTGGACTTGTCGCATTATTGATTCAAAATAGCTATTTCTCTCGGCCCAGACGTCATAATTGGCACTCAAATTTCTCGATACCCTAATTACAATTAGTTCACAAGCAATGGAATGAATTGTATCCGAATGCAAAAAAGATTTTTAGTGGAAGTTAAACGGAAATGTCGCCGAAAATCAAGGTATTAAATTAAGTAGAGAATATGCAGAAACAAACTTCAAAAGAAACACGTTTTTTGTGATAATTCTATTAATACTGCAATCTGTTACCGCATGAAAAATATAAATGCAACTTTGCCTGTTTTGAGAAATTTTCAAAACTATAAACGATACTGAAATTCAAAAATACAAATCACACATACTTACCACGATTGCCACATCAAAAAAATAAATATTGTCCAAAGTTGAAAATAAAAATGACCATATAAAGTTAAAAGTGACCAAAATAATTTAAGTCACAAAGAAACACAAACAAACAAAATGCAGAACAATGAATTCATCGCATTTATTTGAGCATATATTCTACCTTACCTATACATGTATATTATACAGATCACAGGTTATTTTAAAACTTAATATTATTAAAAAAAAGAAAACATAAAAAACAGGTACACAAAAATTCACAAAGTACCTTATACATAATATGTACATAAATAAAAATAGCAAAACATAAATATTAACCTCTTGAGCGGCACCTAGACACTCAATATAATTGCGCAATATTTGATATTGCACAATATTATTGTTCGTCTGTGGATAATATTGCACAATATTTGCTTAGTTATCTCCGGGAGTGATTTAATTAATAATTATTGAAATAAATATTGCACCTTCTATTGCCAATAAAATTGTGCAATATTTTGCACAATTATATTGAGCGTCTGGGGACCGCTTTATATCTTCTTAAAATAAGATCACAATATGTTTATGTATGAAGATGAATTATTATCACTTAATAATTATAAATATGTCTAAGCAATTTTAAGGGCAAATATCAATTCATTTTTAATTTAACTTTTCAAATTTGCGCTTGATATTTCAAAAGCATTTAATAGAGTCTGGCATCAAGCTCTCTTATCGAAAATGCGTGCATTTGGTATCGATGAATCTCTTCTTCGTTGAATTAGAAATTATCTTTCGGACCGATCAATACAAGTTGTATTCCACGGTTTCAAGTCTGATATCCACAAAATAAATGCTGGTGTGCCCCAGGGCTCCGTATTGTCTCCGACCCTCTTTCTCATTTTTATTAATGATCTCTTATCTGGAACTTCTAATCCACTTAATTGTTTTGCTGACGATAGTACTCTCAGCTTTTCATATTCGTTTTTAGATGCACCTCCTTGTTTTTCGGATGTGCAACTGGAGCGGCAGCGTATGATAAGCTCATTAAATTCTGATCTTGGCAGCATTGTTCAATGGGGAATTAAAAACCGCGTAGAATTTAATGCTTCAAAAACTCAGTGCTGTCTTCTGTCGTTAAAGCAGAACCCACCCCCCATGCCGCTATCCATGAGCGGCACTTGCATTGAAGAAACCGATCAGTTTTCAGTTCTTGGTATGTGCATCACAGACCACCTCTTGTGGAACGACCACATTTTCGATGTCGCCAAAAATGCTGCAAAGTGTCTGGGCTTTCTTCGAAGGTGCAAGAAATTCTTCTCCCCGTCTGATCTGGCTGTAATCTATAAGGCCTTCATTCGTCCAAAGCTGGAGTATAACTCGCACATTTGGGCAGGAGCTCCCAAAACACATTTGATTCTTTTAGATAGAATTCAGAATGGAGCTCTAAGAATGATAGGCGACAGAAATATAGTAGAGACATTTACATCTCTAGAACACCGTCGAAATGGTACATGTCTGTCATTATTTTATCGCTATTTTTATAAACACTGTTCCAGCGAAATAGCCAGTTGCATTCCTCCCCTTAAATTTTTCAACCGTAATACTCGCGCTTCTAGGAATGCTCATCAGTTTACCCTTGAGCCCAACTTCGGACGTACTGTCAAGTACAGAGATTCTTTCTTTAGCCGTACAACGCGAATGCGGAATACTTTACCCGGCTCTATTTTCCCCTCCCATTTTGATATTCAGAAATTCAAAACCAATGTGCATCAGTATCTCCTCTTGCATCCTTCCCTAATCTCCTAACGCTCGCACTGTGCTTGTTTATATTAAGGGTAGTCAAAACCCCTTTAGTGCGCGCAAACGTTTAAAAAAAAAAAAAAGTTAATAAATGATCTTATTTACAAAATTTAAAAGGAAAACACTGCACACAAATTGTTTAAATATCAAAAAATTAAATTTTAATATATTCTGCGCGACCAACAACAGACTTCTGCAAGCTGTCATAGGTAAATTCGCAAGCCACAACAACAGGACGCACTCCACAAATCGGCGAATAAATAATTCACTCGAATTTAACCTCAAATTTTAGACTTCAAATTAATTGGATAGACATGTAGCTTATGTCTCCTTTTTAAACTTTTATAGCAAAAAAAAAGTGCATAAAAACCACTTTTTTTTAAATAAAATTGTTTTGAACTCATTTTGGTCGAAACATTATTTGTTTACATTATGTACATATGTATTGATGACATTTGTCAGCCGGCTGGTCGGTGACCAAAGATTATATTCATAAGAAAGAAACTTCAGAATTTGCGACCATTACCAATTCGCATTCGCAATTCGCTGTTCATATGAAAGGTGCTTTAGAGCCATCTCTGGCATTAAAATCGCAAATAATGGAAATGGACGCATTCAGTTTTTTGTGTATTCAGTGATCGTACCGTGGCAATGTAGTTCGTTCAATTAAACACATTAATACACTGTTTACATCATACGATAAGAAAACTGATTTTAGTATACATTTCATTTTTAGGAACAAAAAAATAAAAGCGAGTTCTTATTTTCATTTCGTAGAACAAATGACCAAATGAAATAAAAATGAAGTGAAAAAATAATGTCCAGATTTGGTCATAAATGACCAAACTGGCAACCGTGATAATTACATTGTGATGTTTTTTTAAATTGTAGCTGAGGTATCGTCTGCGTCAGCGGTTTCAAGGTCTGACCGAAGAAAGCAATCAAACTCGGTGCGTGAAGTCTGAAGTGTTCAGAACTGCGTTTAAATATCAATTTTCATTCGTTTTTTAATATTTCATTAATTTCAGTCAAAATACTTTCACAAGATATTTCATATACTTTACAACAAGTTTTCTTAAAAATAAACTAACACTAACAATTTTATATAATTTGACGTAGTCTCCGGTTCTAGTCGAAACCAAGGGCACAAAATTTACAGAACTAGGTCCAAAACTGCCAAGCTCCTACCTAGTGAACCACACAGCAAACACTCACCAGTATGTTTCTAATCAGGCACTTCCATTAAGAATACTTGATTGGTATATATAACACCCAATGGAGAAGTCCATGCTTTTCAATACAAATGTTACCTTTTCTTGGAATATTTTCAGTAACAAGAAAGTGTGAATTGTAAGAGTGCAGAAAAACTCATCTCATGTATGTCATATGACATGATATTTGGCTTGATGATGATGCTATGCTTTCAGCTTAAATCGTATGGTCACGTGTCTGCTTACTCACGATGCTCTGCTTATTTGCTCATTGACGGTTATAGCTTTTGAATTTGAAATTCGATTGAAGCTGAACTGACATTTAGCTCGTCGATTAATGCGATGTGTGGTGGAAATTGGAATGTCGATTGTTTGGTATGGTTAAATTTGTAACTTCGTTACAATTATATCTCTAAAGTTGAAAGACGAACTAATCCATCTTAAAAAGGAGCCCACCATTGCTAAATACCCATTTCTAGAATGCTGAGACATTTACAAAAGTTCCTTTTGCGTTCCTGCTTTAATACATAATTTGCAAAATTCACAGTGTTTCATGAATTAGGCCTTTAAGGCTATAGGGGAGCACATAATAATAAAAGAATATCATAGAATACAAAAAACTTCGTTTGAGTGAAAATGTTTTAAATATTTATGCTCCTGAAATTATGCCCTTTAAAATAAACAATAATTGCCACTCTACTGCTACCTAATTCACAAACCCTAAAACAGAACACACTTAGTCGAAGTTAAATGTTATGTTTGGTATGTCATTTCATTTCTCCCTACTGTCAATGCGTCTTGCTTTCTATAAGCAGCTTATTTACTTCATTTTGCAAGCTTGTGCTTCTTTTAGTACTTTGGGCCATTTTCTTTACTACAAAATGAACTCAACTTGAGGATTTTTACTCTCAACTTGTTATTTTGTTTTTCTTCACTCAAAGTTGACAGTTTCAACTTTCGATTCTCAACTCTCGAGTTGATCAACTTCTGGTTTTCTTAACTTCTGAAAAAAGTAAAAGGTGAGAGAGCAAACTTGAGAGTTTTGTGTCAAATTCAAATTTGTAAAACATTTTGTTGCATTTTCTGTCAACAATTATTATTCTCAGTTTCGTTTTGAATAAAAATATTTTTAAAATAAAATTATTATTGGTAAAATATTCCATCGTCTGCTTCCGGAAGCGAAGATGAAGCAGAATTGTTGGCTTTTGAAAGAAGACAATACATAATGTGTCCACGGGTCGGACTTGAAAAATGGGACGACCATGATTTTATTCATCGATTTCGTACTTCAAAGCGAACGACAATCTTGCTCTTGAAAAGGGTAGTTTGCCTTACACTGAAACAAGGTACGCATTGAAATATCTTAAATATTTTTTAATTTAAATTACGCTAACTTACATATGTATGGGTGTAGATCGCGTGAAATTACCCAATTATTGATTGTGCTGAGGTATTATGCACTCGGGGCAATTCAGTTGACCATTGCTGATTTTATTGGCGTAAGTATTTTAACAGTGCATCTTATTGTGAAGCGGGTTTGAGCTTTGAAGTGTAATTGCTAACCTTGCGCCTCAGTTTGTTTTGCATGTCCAAAACACGAAGAGAACGATTACAAGCAGCAAGTGAATTGTATGATATAGCAACAATTCCAAGAACAATTGTGGCATTCAAGTATGGAATATCTGAAACCCAAATCTTTTATCTTAGAAACTACAGTAAATACCTTTGTCAATATTACTGGATTAAAACCTATGCTATTTTAGTTATCTTTTTTGCATTGTTTATTATATGTATGTACATATGCATGTAAATTATGTAATCAGTGGTAAAAAACCACCTAAAGTAGAAGTGAAACGGGAAATCAAATCATCGCACATAATAAATTCAAGAATAAATTCAAATCTAAAGTTGAAACATGCGTGTCTGCCAAAATTTCCCAGGGAAATTTTTAAAAACGCAAGTTGGCGAACTTTTAGATTTCAACTCTCGAGTTTAGATTTAAAATAGTGAAGAAAAGCAAATTTCAACTTGTCACTCAACTCTCACCTTTGAATCAACTCTAAAGTTGGCCAACTTGAGAGTTTGCGGCAATTTGACAAATAGTGAAGAAAATGGCTCTTAGCTTACCAATTACTAAATTCGGACAAATATACATACATATCAAAATATTTGAAAATTAAAACCAAAACATCATAAGACTGACTCAAACCAACTTCCGTAAAATGACCCAATGCAATCTTTAAAACAAATTATAGCTCAAATTCTATAAAGATTTTTTTTTTCGAAAAAATCCATATTTATATAAATGAAGCCTATCCATATCAAGGATAACAAGACTGAAACGTTAGTTGGGGTATCATCTATGAACAGCTGCAACAAAGTTGGTCAAAGAATAAAGTGCAGTGTACCTATATGTGAAATAAAAAAAATATGAAAAAATTGCCCGGAATCATTCGCGTAGTTTATTTTTCAACCGCGCATCAAAAAATATTCTTTGTTATCCAAAATAAATACTTTTGTTCTTAGTCAATCTCCAAATCAGAAAAATGCAATCTTCCAACAAAAAAAAAAGAAAAAAAAAACAATTTAGAGCAACGATCAGGCCGCAAGCAAGCATTGCCTTGAAATAATTCATCACGAGAAATACCATTTGTTAGTCGTTTCAACAGCTGAATACCTCCTCTCAAAATTTCAACCTCATATCTGTATAAACATTAGGGTGGTGCACATTTTTTTTTACAAAAATTCAACTTGTTCCATAGATAACATCAAATGATTTTCTGATTTTTTTAAAATTATATTAAAAGTTCGCGAGCACCTTTAAGAATTATTTTTTTTTAATATAAATCCTATATTTCTTTTCAGATATGGGGTGAGTGTCATCATCATCGATTCTAAACTGTTAATTACATTTTAAAAAAAAATGTTTATATTTTCAGCAAACTTTAGGTTACAAAACTAAACCTCTTAATATATTTTTTAATTTTTTTAATTATGAACCACCCTTATGTTAAGTTTTATATAGCAGTACGTTATAGGTATGTATATCAATCCATAGTTGAATTTGAAAACTGTTCAAATGTTTGTTTGACCAAAAATTGAGAAGAGAAAAAAAAACACAATTCCACACGGCTACACATCTATGATTTTATTTTTGCTCATTTCGATTTTTTTTTTCTAAAAATCCTTTTCATGACTTTTCAAATAAACGCGGTCTTTGTCCGTACACATTCATTAAGAATTCATTTACACAAAGCTGTTCTTTCATTTTTTTGTCGGATCCTGCATGCTTTCATGAACAGCGAGTCTCTGGATGGTGTCCAGAGCAGAGGTTTCTCACTTTTCACCTGCGGTACAAGCCATAAAGTCAGTTCCAATTGAGAGAACGAATAACAGGACGACCGAAGCCACCGGACGACACGATGGTGGAGCTAAAAGGAGTGCCATTTGAACTGTATTAGAGTTAGAGAAGCAAAGACGACCAACCGACACGAGAACTGCTGGACCAGCATCAACAGCGCGGTGGCCGTCGTCGGGCGGCGGGCGTCACTACAAAATTATCCTTAAACGCAATCCAATTTGAAATTTTCTCCCAAACGCCTTAAATTAATGTTTTTTGCCCGATGGGTGGCGCGCAAAATGCACACATGCTGGCACTGCACTACTACACAATCGTGTGTAGCCATTCTACATCAGGTGTTGGTTGTACTGCGTGGAATTAAATGCATTTCACTATTTCATAATTACGTTCGCTTGTTTTTTTTTTTCTCTACATTTTCTGATTCTCACCACTTCCTGATCTTGATTTTTGTAGCATTGAGTCCTTGGGCCATGGCCCATATCCCATATAGTGTGTCAGTGAAAATTTTATGAATTTAATGCACACAGCTTGGGTTTGGTATAGTTACATACATACATACATATATATATATATACTCAATAGGTATAATGGCATCTAGTTGCACGTGCATTATAATTTTATATATAGCAATGAAAAATCGACCATAAAGGATTATGTACATACCCACTATACACATGAACCACTAAAATATTTGAGTTCATTTTATTTTCCCTCTTTCAGGATGGTGGATTTACGGAGTGCGGTGGTGGTTTATTTAATCGGAACAAATTTAACTGTTTGTGTGGATTTAAACTTTAAGAGAATCATATGTAAACAGGGAACTATAATAATGTTTATGTTGCGACCCTTAACCTTAAGGACATTAATTTGTTATTTAGTTAAACAATTGTCAAAAAAAAAAAAACTTCCTATGTCCTTGGGAGTAGCGCTTTAGCTAATTAATGTGTGGCGACGAGCTAAAAAGGATAGCGTTTGAATTGCGGACAATTGTCAACCTAGTCCTGGCGCACGATTAATCAAATGCGAAGGACAAGGTTGTTCATCAATATAGGTGTACCTACCTACCTACATACATAGGTGAACTAGTAATGTGTTACAGTTACTCGTTTATATTGGATGTTTGCCTTTACCATACCTTTACCCACTAATATCATTTTAATCATTAAACAGAAGCAAAACGGCGCGTCGACGCGTCGCTTATCAAGCAAATATATACACTTGTTTAAAATTTACTTGGAACAGTTGGAGAAGTATGACATTTTGACTGAATTCACATCAATCTAAACGATTCGAAGGACATACCTACCTACATTTATTAATGCCACAATTCAATTAGTCGTCATTATATTTAGCAACCAGGGAAGGGTGCTGTTTTAGGCGTTAGGTGAGAGGGTGAAGTAATTTATTTGCTTAGGTATTTGTTTATTCAGTGTTGTAGTAGCAGGTAGGTATATTTATTTTGTTTGCTTATAACAGTAACAAGGAAGCACATTCATATCACATAACAACCGTTTTAATGGATCGTTTATTGAATAAATGAATAGGCAACTAAAAGCAACAGGGGTTTATACCCGCACTTATACCTCTTTAGAGGCAGGTTGTGTTATGTATTATTATTTTTGTTTTCTTCTTTTAAATTCGTTTTAATGATTTATATGGTTTTATTGATTACAAATAATAATCAAATCATCAGAGAAAGCCTTGAAAATTGTAATAGGTAGAACATAGGAGCATGATATATAGGATATACACCCGTTTATACAATGCCTTTTTTAAGAGCGCAATTGGCGTTTTTAACAGTAGGTACCTATCGGCCGGCAGGTCGCTAGACGGACACGGTTTTGCTACCGAGCTTTTATGTTTCAAATTCCATTAATTTCTTCAATGTTTCCCTAAGCAGACATCAGACAAAAGGACACTAAAAGCATTCTTTTATTTACATTCCTAACACTTACAGTTCACACTGCGTTTCTGCATAAAATGTAATAAACGGATTTGGGTTTCTCTTACTTAAGTTTCTGTCTGAATTTTATAGCACTCAATAGCCATGATTTTCGGATGTCAACAAAACATTTGACAGACTGTATCCAGAAATTTAAATCTGTTACAGAAATGTCCTTTTCTGTCTTCCCGAAAACTACGTACATTCAATTCGAAATCATGCAGGTCTTCAATCAAATTCAACAAGGTCGGTGTCGCCCCAGGTTCTAAGCTAGAACCTTTCCTCTAACCTAGGTCAACCGACTGTGAGAGCCTGCTTTTTTGCTGTTGATTCGATGACATTTGTTTCTTTAATATCAACGACCATTTGTGACAGTCGAAGTTCATTTTATCAGACTTTTTGAGTTCTACATAAGATGCGAAATACTGATCAACACAGCCGAATAGGAACTTGCGTGCTTCGGAAGACCCGTGTTCAACAACAGCAGCTGAACACTTCTGATGAATCAACAATATCAGCCAAAAACAAAGCTGTGGACCCCGGCCCAGATTCAATTACCTAAGGAAGGTGAACTTTTTATACCATCGGACTGAGCAAGTCAACAAAATTGCATACCTATAAGCATGAAGTAATTCAACTACAGTTTTCCTGTGTGGAACACCATCTCAAAGATTCCAAATATTCGAAAGTAAAATTTGGTGGATATGCACAAGACTAAACTTCCATCGATATACATGCACCAGCACTAACGCAACAAACGAATCTGCGAAGAAGCCAACATCAAGCCAGTGGATCCAGTAAACTAAAACCTGCTGGTGAGAAGGATGATCAAACAGAAACAGCACATCCCAGTAGCAGTACTTTAGTGACACATGGAAATACTATTTTAAAGACTCCCAATGAAGAGCGAAGAATAAGTTTCAGTCAGGTCACTCTTGCCCCGTAACTAAATCTTCGGAACCAACTATATCATTCCCAAAGTGCAGTTTGGATTTCGACAGAACCATTTTACACACTTCGTCCGCTCTTAAAGTTTCAAAGTGAACCGGATGTTGTCAAAACGCGGTTATTTACTTTCCCGTTAAGTAATAATTTAACAAAAGCCAAATCGAGCTGTCTAAAAGGACATAAAATATCTCTGGGAGTATGCAAAAGATAGGGCATCAACTAATCCTATTTCGAATTGAGTTTCTTCGTCGGTGTGATGGATCACAACTAATAATGAAGCCAACTAACTATTATATCGATATTAACTTCAACGAGAGTATACGTATCAAACCACACGTCCAGACAATGCGGCTTCGAAAACTCTTCGATAAAGCTTCGATAAGGATTCGGTACGTCAGTTCAGTGATGAGATACGTTATTACTCTTAGACTGATTCTACTTACGCATATGCAGGAAAAAATAGTTTTTGGTACCGCCCAATATGTGTCAAAAAGTGGTCGAAAATTACCTCAAAAAAATCGATGCTTGCAACAATTCGCGTGGTGGTCATTTAAATGTTGTAGTATTTCACACATAATGTCAACGTTCGAACTTTATAATAAAAAAGAAATAACATGAAAAAAAAAAATTTTATGTGTTTTATTTACGTTTGCTTTTGAAATCGCAAAATGGATAACCCATTACTTTTCCTTGCTCCGCATTTCTTGGGTTGAGTACTGGTAGCACAAATCTTAAAAGGATTATTTGAAGTGAGCTAATTCCGTCCTATTTCTCTTTCGGATAAACCGGCTTTAGTCTCCAGGAAGAAAATCGTTTGCAATTTGGTTAAGGTTCGCCTATTTCAAAATAATTATTCAGCCTAATGACAACTGGCCAACATTGTCCCCCATTGTTCAGCAGTACCCATTCCCCCCACCACACTCCCCGTAAACCTTTCCTCTTTCTGCCAGGACTTAGCTCTTATAAGTTATGAGTTCCAAAGATTATAAAATATGAATTCTAGATAATTAAAAACGCCTGATTTAGATCAACCTCTTCCCAGAAATGATTCAAGCTGTTCCAAACAATTTTCATAATTGCCTACCTAACTACCCTACTAACCCTTAAATTTTGCCAGTCATCATCAAACACTCATCTCTTATGATTACCACCAAGCAGATACGAAAGAAAGAGAATAAAATCACAATGAGATTTTATGACTTTACAAAAGCATTCCCTGTAAATTGTATCAAATTTCAAACTAAATGCCTTTTTTTCTTTAAGGTAATCAAAAAATTTGATCCCTGATATCCTTTTCTAATCAGATTCACAAAGTACCTACTCAATCACTCATTCAATTCCCGAGGCTTTGAAGCTCACTCCCCTCATTCTCTGACCTCTTTTGATTTTTCACTTAGTGTCTTCTCTTTCAATGTAATATGTAAGAACGAGTAGGTAGGTATAAGGAATTTTTCCTTAAACGAGGAAATGAAAAAAAAATGAAAGAAAAAAATTAAAAATAAATTAGATTGTTGATTCCATTGTTTATGGCGCACAGATTTCTTCTTCTTCTATGCTTCGGAGTCGGAGTATAGGTATACAAGAGCAACTACAACACAAAAACAGTTAACATAAATCCTGTCCCGTGCTCGTAATTTCCCATGAATCACATTCACAGCAAATAACATTAAAAGCAGCGCAGCTCCAGTGACTGAAAGCGACACAGGGACATAGGGACACAACAAGCCAAAGGAAAAAGAACGCTCCTGCGACTTGGTTCCTGCTCCAAATGCCCCGGGCAAGATTTAGGAATTTTATTTAATTTCACTAAAAAGGTTGCAAAACTTTCTTGCGCATCTGAGTGAGTGGGTCTTTTATTATCTCGCCCGTGTATTCTTTCCCACACCCTCACAACCACCTCACACGATCCTGATGTCAGGTCCAACGCCAACCCCGCACCGCACCTGTCAGAAATGGGCCATATTTTTTTTATCAGATTTTGTGTTGCCGTACAATGCGAGCTGTTGCCGTTATGCTGCCATTGCTTTTCCCTATCCATTGCTTTTGTTAAGCGTGTGTTGTGTATAGTAGGTATATGTTTTTACGTTTTTACACATAAAGGAATAAGTCATTAAAGTTCGTTACAAGTATTCTTTATCTTTGCTCCTATGCCGCCTCACCGCTCGCTACCGCGCGCCTGCTCTTCCAGATGACTTGTAAAGTTTTGCTTTCGTTGTTTCGCTTTCATTTTTGTTGTGCGTTGTCGAAAAAACCTGCTTGTCAGAAAAAGCTGCCAGGTAATCTTTTAGGTAAAATATACTTTTGATAATTTTTTTGTGTAAATACCGCAGAACTGTGAACGCATATGGTTATGAGTGTGATAGAGCATGGAGCATGGAGCATTGAGATGTAGATGGCGATGGGTTGACAGCTGACATGGGTGAGCCTTGTTTCATGTACATAAGTGCTCACTTCTTCAACTTATTATAATATTGTTGTGTAAACGAAGTGTTTTAAGTTCGCTGAAACGTTAGTAAAATTGTTATTTCTTTCTGTTTCTTGTATATATGTAACTTAACTATATTTATAACGTTTTTGTTTGATAAGGTAGGTATTGTTGATTGTAAAGGGGCGAAGTAGGGGACGGTGAAGGGGTATAACTTTTAATGATATTTACTTTGAAGTTTAGTTGTTGAATGTTGATTTCTTTTACTATATAAGCACGATATGATTTCAGAAAATGACAATCTATTCCATATGGGACGATTCGCATTATGACAAATGAAATGACATTATTCATGACAATATACATGCATATGCCATAAATGTGTCAACATTTAGTCATTTTAATAGTTTCTAAAAATAGCTTATGAAAATTCCAGACACAGAACAGTAAAGGAAACATACGTCATTAATTAACAAAATGTCTGCTTTTTGACATTTATAAAATTATTCCTTCGCTACCACACCGAAGAAGGAAATGTGGATTAGCAAAGAAATAAGAATTGAAATTTGACAATAATTTGCAGAACCATAGAACAAAAAGAAGAGATTTCATACTTATTGTAGTAGATTTTCTTCATGGATTTTTGGACAGACCCTTTATTTTTATTAATTGAACACTTTCACTCGCTGATTAACTTCTGCGCTATGATTTAGAAAAGTCGTGGACTAGAAGTACATAGAATAAGATTTTTTGTATTAATAGGACTATATAAAGGAAGAATTATTAGCTTATGTCAAATTCTTGTGACATAAACATAACGAAATTTCGTTCGTGTGGAAGGTATCTATTTTTTTAACAATCGGCAGTTTTACTTTGATTTCTTTCGGAGCGCTTCTTACTTAGGAAAGTAATAAAGAATGAAACTGGGCGAAAAGCAATAAATCGCGATACTGGGAGCTTGAATTCGCTTGGTTTCGTACTATCACTTATGGAAATGCCAATCATTTATAGTTCTACTAAGGAAATATGGATATGGACAATCTTTTTATGCAAGTTTTTACTCATTGGCATATTTATTAAACTGCCATTTTGAAAATACGTGATTTTGTATAAGATAGCCGCTATTTTCCTTAAGTCGCTATGTGATTTTAATAGAACCTCGGTTAAATATAGTTAAAATTCAGGGATTAACTCAACAAACACAACTATTGAAAACTTCACCGCCAGCGCTCTTGTCGTGAACCAGATCTTACTAAGACTAAGTCCAACTGGTGTCAAAGTCGTGGCATATGCTGATGATATCGTGTTATTGTCATTAGGGTAATTCGTTCACACACTATGCGAAATCCTTTAAACCAACCTTGACAAGCTCAGTAATTGTGCCAGTAGTTACGGATTAAATGCAAACCCATAAAGAGCGAACTGGTTCTGTCCTATTCACGAGGATACGTAACATTTCAATTATAAGCACTTCCCCCTTCCACTATAAATGGAGCACCACTCCACATTACTTGCACGGCTAAATATGTATCTTGTTTGTTATAGATCGTAAATTGATTTGGAAAGAAACCATTAAAGCAAAGAGAGAGAGAGAAACTTAAATAAGCTTTTGCCACATGTACATAGTAGGATATTTGATATAAAATTGGACCCCATGCCCATAACAATTCACTGGATGAAAACAACCATAATTAGGCCCATAGTGACGCGTACGAATGTTTGATCTGGTGGCCGCCCTTGGAAAGACACCCATTATTCTTACAACCATAACGAAACTTACCTTTCTCTAGCCTAATTCAATCTATTTATGAAAGAGTTGGCGGCAAAGAGTGCCCTACGAATAAGAGAATGCAAGAATTGAAAAATAGACCATTACCGTCACAAAATTATAATAAGTCATAGAGACTACATATCACACACAGATTTTAACTCAGTCGCACTAACGGTTAGGGGTAAGGGTCCGGAATATTTTCAGAAAATCCTCCCTTAATCAAATCGTACAGACTTCCAAGCTTTTAGTCAGTTATTCAGGCGGAGGTGCTCCCAATTAGTGAGGCGGCAAAACGTCTCCGCATGTAAACCAGTGTTGGTAAGTTACGCGAGTTTTACAAATTTGAATTAGTTACGCGTAACTTATATTACTTACGTAACTAATGTAACTAACTAACTTATTTGACATTTCTCCAGAAAAATCTTCACGTCAAAATAAAATTCGAAGCGAAAAGTCGCGTTTTATAAGTTACTTTTTAAAAGTTAAAAAAGTTCTGATTTAAAAGTTAAAATGTCAGTCAAAAAATGAAAAAAGGCATCAATCCGGAAGGTCTGTTACCAATTCCTATAATAATCTCGGATTTATACCAAAAAGATGCCCAACAAATATTGAGTTATTCGATCGAAGTTATAAATAATTGTCATCAGTCAACAACTTCATTAACTGACGCTGTCAAGTTTTGATGGTTAGAATTAAACGTTCCAGGCCAGCACAGTTCACAAAACTCTACAAATCTCGTCTTTATAATTCACTTAATCTTTATGCACTAGCATCTTACTATTTACATCCTTGGTATACTAATGATAAATAAAACACATTATTATCATTTTCAAATTAATAACTTTCTTTTAAAAATGTGAAATTCTAAAGAACTTAACGAGTGGGATCTTTTTAAATCCAAAGACCGAGTTTTTAAAACCTTATATGAAAAAAATATTGAAAATCCGATTTTGTTTTGGAACACAGCTGATTTCTATTCCAACTTACAACTTACAAAGTTCGCACTAAAGTTTCTTAAAATTCCCGCATCGTCCGCAGAAATAGACTGACTTTTGAACGTTCCCAAAAATTAAAATTTCTTTATAAAACTTAAAGAATGGAAGACATAATAATATTAGATTTATTAATTACACTAGTGACGCGGAAAATGAGATGTAACTATCTGCAATTAGTTACGCGTAACTATATGGGTAACATACTCGGAGTAACTTACGTTGCAAGCACTGATGTCAACTGGTCAACAAAAATATAGATATCTTCGTAGACGGAACGAATTAACATTAATCATCCTAATCTTGGTTACAGGACATTGTGACATACAAGGTAATGAAATCGCAGAGGAACTGGCCAAAAGCGGATCGATCACCACTTAAACCGAGTCAAATAATTTCCAGGATACTTGTGCCACTGGTTCAAGAAAATCTTAGAATCCAACTAACTCTCCTCAAGACCGCAAATGACGGATAGTCAGGAATTGATAGTTGTCGGATTTCGATAAATCTTTGGGCAGATATCTCTAAGAAAAGAACAGAATACTTACTATAGCTAAACAGACCTCAACTGTCCCTCTTGATGGTCATCCTATAAGGGGTCAATTCAATGGGAACCCACATGACCAGAATAGGACTCAACACATCTGACTTATGTGGAGGTTGTATGGCCGAAGTGGCTGAAGAGGGCTCATATATCATTTCCTTTGTAAATGCCCCAGTCTAGCCCGAACCAAGTAAGCAACCCTCGGAGAATACTTCTTCCATGAATTGGGCGTTGACTCTATACTAAGCCACTTAATCAAATTCTAAAATTTACTTAAATTTCAGGTTGATTTAGAGAGGCACCATTCACCTTATCTTCCCCACTTACTCTCCTCCTTAAACTATCCCAATTAAACCCTGGAGTCCTTGGGAACACAATGGATCCATTGAGATCCGAGTGATGTAAGGCGGCTTGCCGTCTCACCACATCTACCCTAACCCTAACCATAACCAAACAAGTTAAAATGACTTTGCATTCACATATAAATTAACAATGAAGTCATTTACATTCGTCACGCTTATAGTTCATAGTATGCTAAAGCAGAATATATATCAACAATATGTGAGAATCTCGATTTGGAATTGCTCAGGAATAAGATTCAAATTGATTGTACTTGATAGTTAGGTATTGATCAATTCAGGTTGGTCCGTGTTGTAACGTGGTTTGCTTTTTGAATAATAATTTTTTTGTTGAATAAGCCTTCCCTTGGAATTAGATCAAGACTCACATACAGTTGTTCTCGATACTTGTTCCTTCTGACTTCTGAGCGATCGTGAGCCAAAGTAATTTAGCCTTGGAAGTGCCTACCGGTGGAGTCACAATACTATCATTATGATTCTGATTCACTTCTTCTAAGTAAATACCATGGCCTGAGGTTACTCCTGAAGCTTGGCCTTGCAATTATATCAAATATCCTACACATGATAGAGTTTACCTCCGCCCTTTAAAAAAACCATTTATATATTTCTTACATATATATTTAAGATTAAGCTAGAATCTGAATGTCTATACTCAATACTATACATCAAACAAAAATTTAACGATAATTGTGGAATACCCCAAGGTAGCACTCTAGGTATCATACTCTTTACTATAGTATTCATTAACAAGTTGTATTTACGCATTCATGATATCTGCCATTTATGAAGAAGTCAATATTTGATGTTGTGAGTTGCGAATTAGTGTTTGACTGCTCGTGGAATGCTTTTAAGATCCCACCTTACAAACTACAATAGTCAAACTTGAGTAGCCTTTCGTACATAATATTCTTATTTTCTCTTCATTGTAAAATTATTAAACTGGAACATTGTCTTATTTGCATCTTCGTACTCGTACTACCTTCAAAAATAAATTGATGGCGAGACAGAGCGTGCCAACCAGGGTTTAGTAAGTTACACTTCTACGTGTGTTAAGTTCTTCTGAAATATATTCTGGTAAATGGGAATGACAATTGGAATTCAGTCTACAGTTTAGAGGGTTGGTCTATTTACTTCAATTACAGTCCCTCATAAAACTCAATCATTTTAAATACCTATAATTGATTATATCCTCAAAATATAGAGTCCTTTCCAACTTTATAGCTATTTAGCCCAAACCTCACATCTGCGAGACTCGCTTTTACACATAGATCCGATTTTATTCCTTCTGTCAAACTTTTTTATGTAAATAGTTCCAGATTCATTATGTTATGATATGTATATACATACATTCCAGCGAATGTTAGTGTTGAGTCAAAATTTATGTCCCAAGGCGACGTCAACAACAACGACTAAAAACGAGGGTGGTGACGACGCGGACGATCCTTTTTATATTTCGTTTTATTTTTTGACTTTTATGGAAAAATTTTAGTATTTTGTTTCCGGTCACGTTGACAGCTCAACTTCCTGTTTAATATAGGCAGTATTGCTACCTATAGTTTTTTTTCCTTCCATAAACTTTCCGAATGCCCATGAACTATACCGAGGTTCATCACTTTGTATATCACCATCAAACATATTTGCTATAAATTTTTTTTTAAAACCAGCAAAAATGGACAAAATCATCCTAAGCCTATGTACAAAAACACATACATGTATACCTACAGGCAAATAGGAAATACGGAAAGTTTAGGTTTTATTTATTTTTATGGACTCTTTTGTAGGACTCCTCCGCTACGCCATCTAACTTTATTTATTTTTTTGATGTTTCACAACTTTTTTTTCTGTGTTGTGCGTTTCCAAGCGGTGCGGTTATGTATGAGTATGATGGGGCAAACTGTAGCAAGGCCGCCATTGCAAAATCACAAAAAATAATCCTTTATGAACACAATTTTCCCAGGGAAACTTATAAATGAACCTAAATCCACGCCAGCCGAGTTCTGCGAGCCCATTCTATAGTTCTGGTTCTGCAGAGAAATTGCCATGAAAAATGGAACGAACCATGGGGCTAGTCATTTTAGCCATTCTAATCCAGGCCCAGTTGGTTGGTTGGCAGCACGGGCAAATTTCAAATTCATAAACTCCAAAACATTGCTGCGGATAGAAACAATTGCTTTCATTTGTATTACAACTGCAACTGCGGGACAATTTTCTGGGAAAGTGATGGCGTGGTCCTGGCTGGTTTCGGTGTTGGTGTTTTTGTGGACCAGACCACCAGCAACCAGACAACAATATTTTTAGTCCACAGAAAAAAAGCAAAATATTTTGCAATTAAATTGCTAAATTAAGCTGTCTTTATCATTCTGTCCGATGTCCAATTCATGACCCAAGCCTGGAGTTTGAGTTGGAGTCCTTTTTTAACCAACCAGAGGGAGGCCCTATAATTGAAATGCAACTGAAGTCAAGTCCTAAATTGTTGGTCTTGATGGTTTGTTGTTGAACGCAAATACCAAAAAACAATAAGACAAAAAAGTAACACAACCCCCTGGCCACAAATAAAATGTATTGGACAAAGACAACCAATCGGGTTTGGAGAGTTAAATAATTACCTTCTCTTGAAGTGGTTTTATGGCGGGCTGCTGGGTCATGTGGAGGAAAATTCTGGTGATGAACTTTTGTATGTATATGAGATAGACATTATAGGAGGAGGCTCAACCATCTCACACACATTGATTTATGGTATTGACTGACCCTTACACTCGATGATCATTAATAAAAACGGAACCGGAAAGAGGCCATGTCCGTCCGAAGCCCATAAGAGTCAAGACTAATCTAGTTGTTGGTTTTCCAGTACTCCCATTTCTCCCAACAGTCCAGGCATGTGGAAATCGATTGATGGAAGTCAAAGTGTCCAATGAAGTTGAACAAAGTGTTTAATTGCATGAGGTTTATTTTTTTGTTTATTGTGTTCCTTTGGAAGTCAGCCTTGAACTGAAACTCAGTGTGGGTTTTGTTGAATTTTAATAAAATCAAGGGAATAAAGAGAAGTTTGGAATTTTCATTATACAATATGTGCTGTATTTGTTTTTCAATGATGCACAAGTATATGTTCCTTTGACAGAAGTGATGCTTGTGTTGGAAGAGAAATTGCTTTTAATTTGTGATCAGAAAGAGTTTGCCTATACTTGCATTGAATCAAATTAATCGCACCATTCCGACCGCCATTGGAAGTATCCACTTCAAAAATCATTAGTTTATAAAATTTGACACAGAATAGAGGCTGTGTAGCACCATCCTTTTGAAGAAAATAAATGTTATACACGTTCCTGTCATACAAGTCATTCAACTCAAGTAGTTTGGCCTTTTCGATTGGCCGTCCAGAACTGTTCTGACCCACACAAAATGACAGTTGTTACTCTAAACAGAACAGAAAACGATTCTGGATTTCATTTGAGAATCGAAAACGAATCACTAATACCCTCACATAATTCGAATGTCAAATTCATCGGGTTGCTTTGTTATGTAATTTCGATGTGCTTATTCAATTTAAACTACTTTTCTGGTAGAATGACATAAAAAGAAGCAAGTTTATTATATTGATACAAGTAAATGTGTATCTAAATTGAAATCAAGGGTTTTGGAAATTCTTTTTAGCTGATGTGTGATACATGCAATTCAGAATCAGTCAAATTGTTTCCGGGTGTTTTATTAGGTGAACGTGTGCCGGACTGCTAATCGAAAAGGCCATTAATTTAAAAACAAAATGGTTGAATGACACCACCAGTTCAAAAATGTCAGTCGTTATAACAATTAGTACACTAGGCGTGTTTTTTTCCAAGCTTGAAGAAAATTGGACGAAAACAGAGAGATGTCTTTCTTTGTCAGCTCAGAATAGAGTATGAGTTGTCAAACAAAAAGTTCATGTCTCTTCTCGCTATTAACGTGTTCAATGAGTTTGGATACATTCGATTGAGCATTTTGAGTTAATTACTGAACACACCAAATATGATGTGTCAAGAGCGAAATGTGGAAAACAAATAAAACATACTAATCCAATTAAAATAGCGGAAGATGTTGGTCGTTCCGGACAGAAAGTAAATAAGAAAGTAAGATGAAAGTGAATTGAATTTATAAATGTTAATAAATAACAGCTAAAGTTTGAAACAGATTAAACCACAACTATTGCAACAGGAGCCGCCATCATTTTAGAACCAATCTATTCCACACACAAGCCCAGTTCCAGCCAGTTATGCCAAAGGCTTGAAATTACTATTGCATTGTCGACAGGAATAAAACGCATACAAATGATCATGTAGCTGTGTTTGTTTTATAGGAAATGCCAATGACATTACTGGGCGCAATGTGATTGACAACAGTTTAATAGCCAACATGCTGCTTGTCAACAATGGTGGTGCTGGTTTAGTCTGTCTCAAGCATAAGAATTCAAAATTTTGCTCTGTTCAGAAAAAAACAAAGCTATAGATTCAATTATTTACATGTTAAATATTTTAACAACTATTTCCCTTCGGGCTTAGCTAAGCGCATTGTATTTCGGGTCTTAGCTCATACTACGTAGACCGCAATTATTAACGCATAATTTTAATTTAAATGTAATTATTTTCTGTGATGACCTCGCTAATTCTCGATGTCCTTTCTTCGTACAATGTTTCGTTTGTGTACACTCCAATAAATATAATAATACTCACATAATAATTTTATTTAAATAAGCCCATTATCGTTTGTATTTTTTTTTTTTTCAGAAATATCAATTTCTACGAATTTTATCTCAACACCTATTACGAAGTTCATATACAATTTGCTATAAAAGTTATGTCATAAGAGGCTTGTTCCATGTTCCCTAACCAATGGCTCACTGAGAAATGAAGTAAGTGCATTTCAATCAACTGTCAAATAACTGAATGGCTGCTCGGGTTTTTGATTCCACGTCGAACACATCGGATTTAAAAGTTTCGATTCGAAATTTTTTTAATTTATTTAAATTTAAAACAAACTGTCGACCATCCCAAAAAAAGAACTTTTTTTTTGCAAAATCTTCTTACTACCAACAGCTGATTTGACGCTTCGCAGCTCTGACCAAAACGATCTGTGCTTGCACTGAACAAACATCAAACACAATGGAAAACTGAAAACGCACTGGAGTAAGAATGTTTTACATCGAACACTTCCATAGAACTGGAGTTGCATTTGGAATAATGTGTCAAAATGTGTCATACGTCATATTTTTTACGTGTCCATAATTCCAAATACACGCAGATTTTTGACATTTTGATTGTTGATGCCAGTTTTTTTGGAACAGCTTTTTGAAATCTTTTACGAATTTGTAAAACAAAATTATTATAATCGAAAGCAAAAATTTATTTTTTCACACCTGATAATTTTGGTACAATTGCACTTGTTGACTGGGAATGAATGGAGATATTTCTGGATCCACTCTGGAGGCACTTTCCAATAAAAATTCTCTTGATTGGAAGACATGCTTTTGACAGATGACCAATCAGAGAATAGAGACTTGCCTACTTTTAAGTCGCCTTCGTTTTCTGAATGTGGCCATTGGTACAATTTGAACTTGGCTGAATAGCTGTCAAAAAAAGTCGCATACATGACATATTTTAATGCTCACAATGTAGTTGTACAGCTTGAAGCTGCTTGAATCATATGTATGCGTACTCTTGATTCGATCCGAACGTGCACTTGATTATGAAATGTCAAGAAAGCTGAGGTCTCATTAAAAGTTAAAAATTCGGCAGGACAGAGTACAGCTCCGTCTGCAGTTGCGTTACGTTGTTTTCGTAACATTGAAGCTGAGCTCCGTTGCAGCTCAGTTTTTCTGTGTTGCGCCAAAAAACGAAAAGAATTGCTAGGTAACAGCACGTGCAGAGCTCTATAAAAATAAATACATTTTAAAAGATTTTAAGAAATTCTCTTGAGTATTTAAATTGTAGTGCAATTGGGAGCAGGTCATGCCGGATATTAAAAGCAATTTAAAAATTTTAATGGGGAAAGTTTGTTCGACCTTAGCAGATTGTTTTTTTTTTTGTTACTTCAATAAGCTTCTCAAACAGAACTGTAGATAGGTATAGCCTTTAGCAGTCACACCATATTCGATTACCCTTAATTGGTTACACACATTTTGTTACCAAAAAAAAAAATAATAACCCTATAATGTGTCTGATCTCTGATACATTTTATTACTTAGGTCAATATTATTTATTGAATATTTAATTTTTTGTAAAGCAAACACTTTTAACGTCAGTTGCACAAATTCACAAAGTTCTTGCTATACCTACATATCTACATTACACTATATGACAATAATGAAAAAAAAAGTACAATAATCCATTGGGCTTATCAAGATACATGGTAAATAAAAAAAAACGCAGAATAGCTTTATGAAATGACTTTTTAATAAAAAAATCAATATCACCATTCAATATACATACATGAGTATTGTGCAATTACACTTTGCGTTACAATTATCGGCTTCCTAATTGAACTTTAAATACAAAGCATCAGTCGTTAACCACTACTGATTGGGATGATTTGCGACATCTGTTGCGAATTAAATGCACTTTATCGCTTTCGAGAATGAACCCTGAACTTATTACACATTTATATGAATGTGGTATAGCCGCACCTTCATATCCATACACAATATATACATCCCATAGAGTCAAATAAATTTGCAACTTCCAAAACTATTATAGCTATATGTGCGAGTGGAATCACCAAAGTTTAGCGAAACAAACAAGATGAGTTAACAATAATTTAGCTAAGAGGGAAGAAGTAGAAAACTTGAAAATAGTTGCGTTAGAGTTGAAAGTCTTAAAGTCGACCCACACCTCTATTCCTGGACCCCAATAAACAAAACCAATAAATTCCAATACGCTTAAAGTGATTTCCCGAGCTCAATTATTCTTCCCTATATGGTTATAGTGCAGCCGTAGGTTTAGGTGCTAGTTACTTGGTCTATGGTTACCAGGTAAGTTTTTTTTTATCTGAGCATGTGTTTTTTTTTTTTTTTAATCGGCTAATGCGTCGAGGAAATTAATATACGATTCGATATATCGCCACTTTAAACTTTAAAGACAAGCTAATATATGTGTTTGTTTATTAATAACCAAATTGAAACCACCATTTACTAATAATTATTCTTTTGTTACTACATCCGTTGTCAAACAGACAGCTACTGTTGAAGTGAGATTTGTGATTGTGATATGTGAAATAAATGAAATATGTATACTTATTGTGATGCCTTTTCCATAGAATGAGTTATGCTTGTCGGATCCCAAGGTTTTCCCGAAGAAAGCACATTAAGAACTGTTTCCAATAATTATCAATTTCAAAAATATAATCTTTGTCAACAAATTCCACCGGTCGCAATTACTAAATTCCACCTGGTGGGAAACTAATTCCGATTTACTTTTCATAATAAAAATTACAAATGAATTTCAGACTTAGGCCCGTTTGCTGATACACAACTTAAGCGTTTAAGTTCGATTTACTTAAGTACTTATGTGATAGTTTACGCAGAAGAAAAAGTAGCCCTTAAGCGTTTTAAGTTGAACATAAATATTTATGATTCGTATCAGCAAATGGGCCTTAATAAGCTGCGATTTTCTATAGGAATTTTACTCTTATTTATAAAAAAGTAGGTTAAAAGTAAATGGGAAATTATAGGAAATGAAAGACTTATTTATTAATTAAACTTATTATAATGCCATCAAGTAGGTGATTGACTGCCACTTGCATTGCTTGTTGGGTGGCACTTTGACTTGATTGTTTTTAATGCAAATGCAAGCTTCATTAGAAACTGCATTTGAATTTGAAAAGAAATGTCAAATCTTTTGAATTTAAGGGAATTCGCGGAATTAGACCTATTTATGCAGCGAGCAGTCCTTTCAAATTCATTGTCACTGTCACATTGGTTATTAGCTTCGTCACAATCAGTAAGGTTCAATTGAACAGTTTGGGGCATGCAAATTTCGTATCAAAATTATGACAGATCCAACTTTAAGAGGCAAATTATGAGGCGACACGCAGGCTAAATCCGAAATGTTTAGAATTTCCACTGGGCAATTGACAGATGAGACTCTCTAGAACAATTTGTATAATCGCAATTCTCCCGGAATTTGATTTTGTCTCGTCAAATACAAGTAATTGATTATAAGTAGACATATTTGATATTTAATCAAAAAAAAATTAAACGCGATTTGTGGTCATTGTTATGAAAATATGATTTTAAATTTATTTTTATTGACCGCCATACTCGATAAAAATCTTTAAAAACGAAAAAAAATTTAGTTTTTTTAATTATCGAATGCAATTCGAATTCCTAATATTGAGAGCTCATCTTCAGCAAAAGTTTGTTAGAAAAAATATTAAATAAAGGTGACAAAGCAAACATAAATCAATAGAAAAATTGACTTGCAAAAAAATGGAAATACATTAAACGATGAAACAAATAATATTGCAACAAAATTTAATTTACTAAGTTAAAAAGAGAAGACTGATTAAATTGTACAAATTTGCATCTTCAAATGCATCTGATTCTATAATCATCGGACGGCACTGCATCTTTGATTATTCCTAGTAATGAATTTAGCTAATTTTTGTTATTGTATACAATTTTCATATTAGCTTTGTTTTTGTAGTCTGTTTGTTACATTTGGTACAAAGGCCATGGTCACACATTTTTCTTTTGATTTTTGGCTTAATAAACTCTGGTCGAATAAAGTATTGAAATCAATATACAGTAGACGCTCGATATAGTGAATCACGTTCGAGTGAACTATCCATAGTGAACACACAAAATTTTATACAGGACACTCTAAATAGTGAACAAGGAAAATCTCGCTATAATGAACACCGATTTTTTTTCTCAGAATTTTCCATCTACAATGAGTCCATAGCTTTTCGATGGGGTTTTATCGTTTAGTTTCATGTCGTTTTGACCATAAACTCTTCAAATGCATTTTCGTCTGTGTTGATAAGTTCATTGAATGGGCGGTACATAATAATGCAGATTATTCTGATATTTTAGTTTTTAAAAAATTACAAATAAAGCAAAGAAAGATAAAGAAAGACACAAAGGAAATTGACGAATTATTTTTCCACATTTTATTTTTTGTTATACGAGTACAAAATTTTATTTTTACCTTGGTAACCGATAGGTAATATTAAATTCCATCAATTAGTTTGTTGTTGTTTTTATGAGTTATAGAGCTTTATTTTATGTTGTTGCTTTTTGTTATGTTAAATTGTTGAAATTTTTTCAAAAAAAATTTAAATACTGTCAAAACTCACTCTACATATGTATTTTATTTAATGTTTGTAAAATTGCTTATTTACACTAAAGAATTGTAAAAAAGGTGTGTGTACTTCACACTACTCAATGTGTATAGTTTTTATTAAATTAAGCTTTGAAAAAGTAACAAAAATTCTCTTTCGAAATAGTGAACAATCTCGAAATACTTACCATGCCTGGTTTCTACTACTTCACTATATCGAGCGTTTACTGTATTCCGTTACTGAAATTGAGCCTGCGCTCAACCAATCATAGTTACCATAATTTTGTCAATATTTGGATACCTATACACTAGTCCTAAAGTCATCTTTCATTGAAATGAATTGCAAAATTGCAGGTGGAGTCAGTATTTAACCACTGGAAGTATTGCAACGATTGGTTACACTTCAAAACGGAATTAATTCACCGACACCCAAAAAAGTACCTAACCGACAGACCCGGAGTGTACCATCTAACAAGCTTTGCCAGTGGCAGTCAACCACATACTTGATATCAATTTAATAAGTTTATTAAATAAATTAGTCTTTCATATCGTATAATTCACATTTACTTTTAACCGAATCTATTATAAAAAGGATTCAGAGATAAATGTGTCATTTTGAAATATACATACCTTCCAACAGTGTTTTTAAATAATCACGGCCGATGCGACAGCTAACGCAATTCCACTTTGATCACGTATACTTTTTCTGCAATAATATCGGTAACGCTTTTTTCAGTTCCGCCTGGCGCATCAGGGAAAAAACGGAATGTGCGCCTACAGCGCCAACTGTTGAGAATTTTTCGACTTTTTCCTAGGTCTTCGCGTAGCAATAACGAAACTTATAAGTAGATTTACTTCAAGGCAAGATTTGGACCCAGGTCTCAAGACCTTACAAAAATACATTATTATACTGCTTCAAAAAAAAAATAGGAAATATCTTATCAAAATTATTACTTTCTCATTTCTTTTGAGCCTTTTTGGTACTTCTTTTGTTGCTGCTCTAATTCTGGTTAATTCAACTCAACATCAATTAAATTCCCGCCTTCCATTTTTTTAAATATAAATCACGTTAATAAATAAATAAATAAATAAATAAATCACGACTTATAATGGAATAATCCCCCACAAACAATAACCAATATTATTTATTATTAGATGAAAAGTTTTAGCCGCACATGAGAGCAAAGTATATGAACGTGGGTTCGGTCTTAATTTTAAACAAATGTTCCTTCCCAAGAGTGATGATTGCACTGGATTTTGGTAATTTCAATAATATTTCAAGTGCTTTATCTACTTAAAAACTCGAACTGACAGGATTCGCAAAACAAAAAAAAAGTAAATATAGACTTCCAAATGAAAATCAAATCCAAAAAAACAACAAACGACTTATTCCCCATATCTCCATCCATCCATCAACACCCACCTGGCAACCAGATTCTTATACCTTGCTTGCGTCGTCGGTCGTCCCTTTCCCTATGACATGTCGTAGAGGACATATATAACTTTTTTCCCAGGAACTGGGAAAAGTTTTACACTTCCATGATGGCCCAGTGCTACAGTTTATTGCTATCGTCGAACTTTTAGGGAGGTCGCTCCCAATGATGGCTGTGTGGTGCGGCCGTGCGCGGCGGTTGTGGGGCCTTTTAAGTATCGACGGAGCCAGCTATAGATTTACAGCGACGCACCGTCACCGCTACCGTTATCCAGCCACCGCACCGTACATACATATTATAGAGAGTAATGGTAGTTAATGGAGTAATAAAATTTCACAACACATACACATACACAAAGACACACCGCACCGCATATAATAACACTCGTATCGTAGGCTGCATCGAGGACACCTTAAACATACAAACATGGTTACATTAGATTAACCATTTAAGCGATGAAGTGGGGCGAATAAGGTTCGATATTTGGGAGCCTGGGCTCGGGCTTGGGCTTGGGTAGTTAAGTATATGTAGGTATTTATAAGAGAAAGTTTGGCTTTGCAAGACCTGGGACAAAGTTTTACCAATAATTTTACATCTGCGGACCACCTCGATGGGGTTCTGCTCTGCTCTACTGTCTGTTCGTGGAAGAACCTTCAGTTTTACGAGCTTTCTTCGGTTTATGTTTCATTTCGCATCCGCCTTTTCTAATAGAAAAGAATTTAACTTTCTACTTAGCTAAGAAATAAATGAGAATCTCAAGGTATGTATAGATGTGTTTTTGCGTATGTGGCTTTTGTTTGAACTTTTAACGAGAACGTTACCGTAATTGACAATAATACAGGCAGCCCTACGCAATATACGATCAGCGACAGTGGCGGCGCGGCGCGCGTGGCGGCATTTTACAAAGCTTAAGAAACACTTTTTGTCTTTCTATGAGTTTGCGGGGACATAAAATTTATATTTTACGACTTCAGTTGGAAATTCAGATCTCTACCTAGGTACTTTGTTAATATCTCTCACACACCTGAATCAAGTAGCTATAAGTGGACTTCTTATACATCCACTTTAACATATTACCTATACCAATACTTACGCTATGGGATTCATTTATTGACTTGGTTGCTGAAGGGAAAAGTGCAAAAGTTTTCCATAGCAGCTTGAGGTCGAGGGCAAAAGAAAATAAACTTTTCTTCTATACCTACCTACGAAGTGTATTTAAGCACAAATGCACGTAGGTATAGGTATACCTAGTGGCTATATATAGGTAATTCAATTCAAAGACGTCCTTGAAATGAAAGAAAAAAGGATTTGACTTAACACTATCTAAGTGGATTTTTGCTGTCGCTTACAAAACCTTTTTCATTCAATTAGACAAGTTGGAATTTATAAGCACGATATTAGGTATCCCTATAAGACAAAATGGATTTTCGCTTACTAATACTCTTAGACATCAGGACATTGAAAAGTTGTTCTATGGTAGGTATAAAAGGTAGGATTTATTAATAATGATGATAGGTATAATGTGGGCAAAATGGATTGTTTCTAATCTTAACATTAGTTGGAATCATTACTTTAGGCCCCGTACACACGCACACTGTTGGTGAAAACCGACAAAAAACTGGCTGCCAACTATGTAGACAATTATGTAGATACAATCCAGTCGACGAAGTTAGTACAGTTTCTTTGGAAGTAATGATTTATCCAAGACCTTTTATTTAATAGTCGGGATATATAAAGTCAATACATCATCTGCGAAATGTCTTTGCCGCTCAGAAGTAGGTATAGAGAGAGGAGCAGGCATGAATGAGTTTAAACGATCTGTTCGATTGATTCCCTATAATTTTCAGAATAGATGGCTTTGAAGCTGAATTTTTGAATGATATTACCTTATCGTCTCACATTGTCCAAAAATATAACGAAACACAGTATTAGATGCAACATTATACAGGGTGTTTGTTTAGAGTTATAGAACCACAAATAAGCCACAATAAGATTGGAAACCTTCGTACATTTCACCCCCAAAACCCATTTGTGTACATTGTTGTATTTGTACCTTTGACAGTCTATTCATGAATAGATGGAAAATCGAAAAACAAAACAAAAACAAATTACTATTGCTGTGTTATCTATGTGTCTATAGGAAGATGAACAGAAAAGATTCTTGTGTGAGTTTTTATCAATGTGTCTATTGGAAAATGAACGGAAAAGTTACTAGTGTTCAGCTTGTAGGCAAATGTCAAATGAAATCAAATGTTTCGGGTCTTTATCTTATTAATTTATGTATTGAACTTAAAGTTGGCAGCATTGTTTAAATTGGCATCCATTTTATCATCTGTCATGTGATTTCTCTTTCATGAACCTTGCCAATTCATCATGAATCGACTGATGCCTGAAATACATTTGCAAATCCTGTGCTTTCGAATGAGCTCGGAACGAGATTACAGTTGATCTTGATTTACACACGAAAATTTTGTTCAGGAATGATGATGAAGCTCATTTTTTGTTTAATGGCTACGTCAATAAGCAAAACTGCCGCATGAACCTGAAAAAAAAAAACAAAAACTCGAAGACAAGCCACACTATCCAACTCGCTTATGAGATTGCAACTCGTCGCTAAAATATTTTCCCTTACAAATTCGAGGCACCGCTTTGGTCCTTGTAGCTTAAATCTGGATTAAGTGGTAGGTGAAAATGTAGTATTTGTCACGAAATAACAATTTTTTGATTGAATTGTGGATGTTATGTGGGACGCAAGTGGAGTTTGTAACAATCAAATTGCAAGACGGAACGGGTGTTTATTGGTTGTTTACTGATCCGATGGCCTCGAAGTTGTACACCAAGCGTTGAAAAGTTGAGTGGAATCGATGACCAAATAAATAAAATAGTGGCGCAAAATTTTAAACGATTTAGTAATATGTTATCATTTTTAGTATGATACTAGGCTAAAAAGGAAATTTTGCTAATTTTAAACCAGGTTAGTATCGTACTAAAGTTCTTAACATTTTACTAAAGTTAAAATCACAAAATGGCTATTTTATTTTTTTAGTATCGTAATAAATCCATATGCCACTTTGACACTTACAATCGTCAAAATGTTATGTTCGCTTACTTTTTTGCACTATTTTAGGCGTGTTTAGTTGTCGCTTATTAAGTAAATAGATTTAGTATGGTGCTAGTTAAAAAGTGATTAATATTAGGAAAATATTAGTAAAGTGCTTTAGTATTAGCAACCTGTTAAGTAGTATCATGCTAAGCCCTTAACATCAGGCTGTTTAAAATTTTGGGCCAGTTTATTTAATGTCTTTGAGTGGTATCTATGCTTCCTCTATAGTAACGTAGACTTATCAATGCAGATATGATCATAAATGTAAATGTTTCGCGAACAAGAACTTTTATCCCGAACAGATATAAGCCTCTTTCGTAGAGCCAACTCAACTAGGGAATAGCGGACAAAAATTTGAACAAACGAGATAGGTCAAAGAACCAATTTTTGCTTGGACAAAAATTAGAGCAAAAACTACTATGTACAATTTACAAAAAAATTATGGTAATTTGTAACAAATATTTGACGTACACATCTTCTTCAGTCTCAACTCTTGTTAACCGCCCGAAAAGGCTATTGTGTTTTATTTTATATCTCACGGAACAGTGCCACAAATTTGAATATAGTTTTGGAAGTTTTGCACTTGAGGCATTTAATTGATTTGGCATTTTATAATAAAGAGACCCATCAATTTTGGCTAGTCAAAGTAGATTGTGTCTTATGTGCGATGTCGTCCCCACCGACATCATTTTTCTTCTTCTTTCTTCTAAAGTTTATAAATTATTTGTTGTTGTGATACCTGATGTAATTGTAAATACCTACATAAGTTTTGCTTCATGAAGAACGTAAGCACTTTCGAAAAGTTGCTATATAAAAAAAACATCTTTCATTGTTCTATAGCCCGCATAAACTATTAACAAAATCATTGAATTAAAGGTCACGTAAATAAATAATAACTTTGATCTGGCATTTTGTTCTCTTAACCAAACTTTGTGCAATTTCAATAGAAATTGTCGTGGAATGCTTCAAGACTCTAATCCACTACAGTCGGTGTGCCGCTTGATTCCATTCTGTCTCCCTTATTGTTTCTCATATTTTAAATATGTTCTCTCCGTAACTTTTTATCTAAAAAATATTTTCGCTGACAGAAGTGAATCCAGCTTTCAGATAAGCATTTCCAACCACTGCTTGTGGAACGATCACATCGAAAAGCGTTCAAATGGTCGAACAAAAAGAAATGTCGACTGGATAAATATAATTTCATCGACTGTTATAATGGCGACTAAAATTTTATCAACAAAAAAAAAGTTTTCGGTTAAAAGATAATGGATCAACTTTCCCTTTAAGGATTATCTGACCATGACTTATTGTTTTGTACGTATAACATTGATTTCTCGTGTTTACCACATCCGTCAACATTTCAATTCCGAGATTTTAAATCTGTAGACATGAATGCCTTGCAACTTGATGCAAATAATTTTCCGTGGAACTTATGCTATAATTTGTACAACGTAAATGATAAAGTAAACCTTTTTCAAGATTTGCTATTAGAACTATACGAAAAATATGTTCCGTTGAAGACAGTGATGATTCGTAACAGGAATAGTCCGTGGTTTAAAAAATGATGTTCTCCGTTCCATTAAAACCCGTCGAAAATTCTACTCAAGATGGAAGCATAACCCTTCAACCTTAAGCTGGGAAAGTTTTTGTCAGGCTCGTAACCATTCAACTTTTGTTACACGCAGAGCTAAAAAAAGATACTTTATGCCCAAATTAAGTTATAATCAAACTACACGGAAGTTATGGAGTAATTTGCGATCTATCAGGTTTGGTAGGAAAAACGAAGTTCATAACTTTCCTGATCTAAACGACCTTAACAACGCTTTTGCTTCAAATAATTTGCAGTCATCAAATTTTATACCCAGCAACAGAGCCCTTCTTCAGAATTTAACTTTGAAGTGGTCACTGAGTATGAGCTGATTTGTAACATTCGTTATCTTAAGTCCAATTCTATTGGGGAAGATAGTGTTCCAATTTGTTTTATAAAAATGATTTTACCGCAAATCATATCTACGTTTACCCATATTGTAAACTTTTGTATTACAACCTCCTCATTTCCTCAATGTCGGAGGATGGCTAAGGTTATTCCTGTTCCTAAAAATCCCAAACCTTCCTCAGCCAGTGACTTTCGGCCAATAAGTATATGTCTGTCAAAAATATTTGAAAAAGTGCTATCTAAACAAATTTCAGATCACATAAACTCCTATAATCTATTTTCTCCAGATCAGTCCGGTTTCCGTACAAAACACAGTTGTCCTACAGCAATGGTAAAAGTCCTTGATGATATAAGAGTATGATCAATATAAATTAACTATACTTTGTTTGCTGGATTTTACCAAAGCTTTTGACAGAGTACATCATGAGATCCTTTGTAAGAAGCTTAATATTTACTTTGGCTTCAGTAGGAGATCGGTTCATCTCATTAAAGACTACCTAGGGTACCCAAGCCAGAGAGTTAAAGTAGATAATTATTTCTCAGACCCAATCAATTTAATTGCCGGCATGCCACAAGGTTCAATTTTGGGTCCTCTTTTATTTTGCTTGTTTATCAACGATATACCTAAAGTGTGTAACAATGTCATGTTGCATCTTTATGCAGACGATGTACAGGTATATCTCCCCCGTCCATTTAACTTGTTGGAGGATTTAGTCTGCAATTAAATGAAGATCTTCATGAGATCTATAAAAAGACGTTGAGCAATGGTTTAACCTTAAATCCCGCTAAGTCGCAAACGATTGCAATATCGAAGAAAAAATTTGATACCAATAACCTACCGCCTATTTTAGTATAAGGTTTTCAACTCCAATTTAGTAATACTGTTACAAGTCTGGGCTTTAAAATAAATCGATCTCTTTCTGCAAATGATCATATCAACCTTTCTATTGGTAGAATTTATGGTGGCCTCCGGAAATTGAATAGTTTTCCGACTTAACACCTGTTGACACTAAACTTCGAATCGTTAAATCATTGTTTTTGCCTATAATTGATTATGCTGCAGTAGTTTACTATAAATTAGACTCTCTTTCTCATCACAAATTGCGTGTTGCTTTTAATGACCTGGTTAGGTACGTATTTAATTTGAGGAGGTTTGACCATGTTTCTCAATACCATCAACGTGTCCTGGGATACACATTTGAACAGTCACTTGTTGAAAGATGTTATGTTTTCTTGCACAAAATTATTCTAAGAAAAACTCCGTCATACCTGTTTGATAAGCTAAACTTCGCGCAGTCTAATCGAACAATGAATCTCTTAACTTCTTCCTTTGTTTATTTGAATTCGTCAAGACTATTCTTTGTGTATGCAGTTATGCTGTGGAACTTTTTGCCATTGGAAATAAGACAAATAATAGGGATTTCTCAATTTAAAACAGCAATTTTTAGTACTTTTAATTAAAATTCTAAGTATAAACAGCAATTTGAAAAATAAATTAAATTAAATTAAAATTCTTAATCATAAAATAAGGAAGCGCCTCACAGGGTTCAGCTATTTTATACCAGCTAAAATAAACAAATTTACTATAATTTATTTTTTCTTTTGTTGAAAAATATAAAGCTTATCTAGAATGTATTTCAAATGTAACCCACATAATAATTCGAATCTAAAAAATGCATAACATCGAAATATAAATGTAAATTTCACTGGTCCACGTTTTACCACGATCCACAAAATACATATCCTTAAACTATTTAACTTAATGCACAAGAGTAACCATTGGCAACAAAAATATATCCCAACTAAAGTTTTATAAAAAAAACCCTCGTCTATATCGAATTTCATCCTAATAAAATTAAGCAACCACCCCTTTTGAAGGCCACATGATAAAATTATAGTTAAAAAAGTAGTTTCATTACATTGTATAGTACATCAAGTTTCATGAAAAGTCCTCGGACGGGCGCGACCGACAGTGACGACGCGACGTCCCTTAACATTGGACTTTCGGATTCATTGACAGAGCAACGGAAGCTGCATCTACGTGTAGTAAGCACAATGTTGTGTATAATTCAATTTTGAAGCGCCATGACCTCCTCATTGGTTTCGACCTATCAAACGGTCGTTCGCGGAAACCTATACACAAGGGGCTGACATAATCGAATGATCAATTTTTTTTTTATTTTTTTCATATCAAATTTAAGCCTATACTCTGCACTAATCCACTCTGTTGACATACACATATCCGAGCTTAATTGAATTTCAGTGTGCGTGCCTTCGCATCGAATTCACTATACATTACGTATCCAAAAATGTTACCCATAAATTTAGTGGCAGGCACGAGTAATATAAATGCTACCCAAACCGCGCGCTCCTCAATAACAATAATTATAACAATTTTGTCCAAAAAATGGATAGTTGGTTGGAGGTTTTGGTGTTCGGTCTTGGACGCGTGCAGGTAGGCTGGAATGTTTCACACATGCAATCGAACCAAATATTTCCTCCAAATTCTAATTGATTGGAAAACTCCTATTTCACTCCCCATCAATGTATATGTACGAGTATATGTATGCATTGGTGGTTGCGGCAACCGGAAACTAATGGGGACTGAGAGGTACCACCAAATAATTAAAAATGAAGTTACCGCTCCATTAATGTGCCCAGGCACGCACGCAACCCATTTACCTTGATTTGGTGATGGCGCGGTGGACTTTAGTGGGACCGGGAGCCATCACACCATAGTAAGCCAATCGATGCTTTTCGCTCTCACTCACGTTTTAAATGTCCGTTGCGCAAATTAAATAACCTCGCCGCCGTGATGACGGCTGGCGGCGACTAACGCGACGGCAGGTGGTGGCAAGCTGGGTTATCCCTAAGCTTATGTATATAGTTAGTAGTAGTTATCTTAGTGCCTGATGATAGCCCCCTGCCTTCGGCCACAGTTATAGTGGTGAAAATTCGTGAGGACAGTTATTTACTTTTTCCCTGGTTAGCAGGAACAAAAACCCAAAGAAGGTATTTTTTTTTTGTTTTGTTTTTTTTTTTGGTTCAAAAACACTCGCCGCAGTTGCTCTCTCTTAATTAAAGCTTAACTGCGGGAAATCCAGTCCAGTAGACAAATTGGACGCGAAAGTCCTAGCAGACTTTCTATACCCTATCCCACACCATTTCCTATGGAAATGAAAACGAATGCCAACTTACGAATTTAGGTGATGGTCTTGTGGTATAGGGCTCTGAGTCTGAGAATGCTTTTATTTTATCCCCGAAGAAGGGAGGTACCTACTAACCAACCTACTGCAGAAACCAACTTATAACAGTAGTTGCAGTGTTGTATACCTAACTACCTATATATACATGAGGTGGATCCGGTGTAAACTCTCTATATCTCTGAGTCAGGAGCTTGTTATCCTTCACATTAGGTGTTCCGTTTTGTTGGCTTAGTGTTGTTCATCCCCTTTGTTTCACGGAAGGTGTGCAGGAGCTGAGAGCCACTACGAACAAAGAAGTGGGAAAGCATTAAATGAATTAAGAGGTTAAACTACATACAAGGCCGGATTTGTATGACAAGTAAATAAATCGTCTTTAACTAGAGCCCCCTTGCCTGAGCTAAGATAGTGTGATTGGGTAGACTTTAGGAATTAATTTTCCCAAATAAGAGAAATCTCGAATTTCAGTCATTTCAGTTCAAATCTTCGCATTTAATCATATAGTTTTGACTGTACTAACATTTCAGCTTCTATAAAGTTTCCGTAAAGTTTTATCGAAGTCAAAACGACTTACCGAAGCCTAATGGAAACTTAAATGTTAGTTGGGATGAGATTTCATTGAAATCGCAATGAAATCACATTTCCAATGCGAGCTTTTCATGATGAACGAGTCAATTTTAAACTTCACCACACTTAGGTAAAAAGCTTTTTCTGTGTAAATTACGATCATTTATTTTAACGCGAAGTATTAAAAAGAGATAGCATGAATCTTTTGTTTGATATTTGGCTTTGAGGAGCAAGAAACAAAAAAGGGTGTCGCTTGTGTTTTTTTACTAAACGAGGTCATAGGGTTGGCAGTCTGAACACCAATTTGAAAGCTTAAAACCTTCCTGCGAAAGTCTCAGATTTTGATTTGGTGGAAACATATTTTTTTTCGAAATTCCATTGAAAAAGCATAAAAATTGAGCTTTTAAAAAGTAAAAGTACAGTTAATTTTCGCCATAAATGGAAACTAAGAAGCTAGACATAAATTTGAAAATGTATCCTAAACTACTCCGGTCCTGGTTTTATAAGTTGTTCTTGGCTAAATGAGATTGAGAAAAATGGGGTTAGACGTTATAGTTGTTATAGCAAAAACCATCGAGCGCACAAAGCTAAAGATAAAGTTTTAACAGTGTTGCCAGATAACTGAGGTTGTAAATCAACTCGAATGAATAATGAAGAAAAACATTGTGCGGTATTTATCCCTTCCTTTTGAACACAACTGAAGTAGCCATACTTACATTTTACATACAATGCTTAACTTCTATGCTGAGGTGTCTCTTGAAAAAAAAAAAAAAATAAATTCAAGTATACCTGTAGGAATCGTCGAAGAGGGCTTAAAGGATAAGGTAAAACTTTTGAATTTTAAAAGTAGATATAAGTATTAACCTGAAAAAATAATCCTGTCATTGACTATTATGAGCTGTTAGGGTAAAACAATGATGCAGACAATATTATTATTGAATTGTTTCAACTGTCATTGTTGACAATATTGAAAACAAACAGCAAAAAAATTTCCCTTAACAAACACAAAGCGAAACCACCATGCATATAGCTAAATCACACAATAGTAGGTGCATATTGTATGGTTGAAGTCGAGGACAATCTGACATGGGTCGGTTGATATTTTTTTATACGTCGGTACTATAGGACTAGTTTTGGATTCGTGAAAAAATTTATCAACTCGATGAGAGACAACTTTAAAATAACTGTGTCTATACCTGTAACGCAGCTTAAAGCATAAAGGGCAGCTATAGCTTTTATCGTCATCATTCGTCTATCAATTCTGAGTTATTTAAACAAATAAAATTGATGTCCTCTTAGAACTTAAATGAAGGTAATAAGATACATATTGTTTTGGTCAAAAAATATTTTATTTGATCTACCACTTTTCAATGATAGAAAGCGTTTTTAATGAACTGTTGACATTTTGTTTCCAAAAGTGGAGCACAATCGTCCCAATAATCTCTGTTTCCTTTTTTTTCTGTTCTCATTCGTCAATATTTCTTTGAATGATGAAATCTAACCGCAAAATTACATTTGGCTCTGAAAGATCTTTTCAATGGGACACCAAATTTCAATGATAGCTACTACCGACTTGCCACAAATATTCGATGATCTCACTAATTTGTGTTTCAATGATGAATTTCAATCAAGAAAAATTGATACCGCATGAAAGTGAATATTTTTTCCTGATAGTCGTTTATAGCAAACAGGAAAATTATGTCAGTTGGCAAGAATCATTACTAGACAGTTTTCCTGATTGAAATACAAATCAAAAAGTTTTTCGTCCACAATTCTGACAGTGGAACGAGAGAAATTGGAACCCAAATCATTGGAAAGTTTTGTTTCATTTTGTGTAAATGCCAACAGCTGCCACGAAAAATGAATTTTCATCAGGAACATTAAATTAAATACATTTTTAACAAAAAAATAATTTGCCATCGATTATTGTAGCATTTCTATTTTAAAACATTTAAAAACATCATAAATTACCCTTTATAACTTTTTTCCTGATTTGTTTTCCTGATAGCTATAACTGGCCCCTATGCTCTCACTAAAGTGATTTGCTTCAAACTTGGCCGGTGGTTGCTATAGAATCGTTAAGAAAAAGCTCACGTATTTAAGAAATTCCAAATAATACTTTTTTGGAATAACATAATTTTATTCGTTTTTGACTATCTCGTTCTTATCTTTACCGATTTCGATGAAAATTTGTTTTTTCATATTTTGAATAAAAATGTATATATGTATGTATATACAAATTTTCGTTTCATCAACATGAATATTCTAATGTTCATTAATTTTTTTGAAGTTTCTCTTTGCATAAACTGCTGAGTTGTTTTAGAATTTTTTTAAAGAAAAATTAGTTTGAAGCTTTAATCACCTTTTTTACTTTTTAAGAGCAAGTACGTGCGATGCAGGCGTGAAATTATTTAATTTCTTTTTTTTTTGTAACAAATTGTCAGCGTGCATTTTGTATTGTTTTCAATTTAGTGACTGTTCATAAAGTGAGAAACAATGTCAAGTGACGTTTTTAATTAACTCAGTTAACATTGACCAGGTAAAGTATCCTCTGCCATGTAAATTAAAATGTGTTTTTTTTTGTCTCTTTTTTTAATGCAAAAAAATATACTCAGTCTATAGCGTATCTTTATGGCGAAAGTTATATCCGCGATTAATAGGGAAATATAATTTGTACGTCACTTCCGATCACATGCAGGCATGTCACGATATACTTTATCTGTTGTACTCTATATTCAATGAGGAGGCAAATTTTTAACAACAATTTTGCACGCAATGTATATGTGAGTTGACTTGATTGAAGTCAAATCATTCTAGGAAATTATCATAGTTTCGCAAAGCCCGAATAGGATTTCTTTTTATTAAGAAAAATTGCTTTACTCTATTTGTGATATAGTTTTTAATCTCAACAAATTTTTTATTTAAGATTTAAATTTCTTATTTCCAGATGGACTATTATTAGAAGAGACTTTTGTTCGAGATATAGACACGTATAATTATAACGGGTTACCCATTTTGCGGTTTCAAAAGTATAGGGCTGGTATTCGACATCTGTCAAACTATGTTGTTAAACCAATTTTTTTCAGTTGAAAGCTGACATTTACTAAAATAGATTGCTTAACTATCGCACAACGCATAAAAATTGTTAAAACCTACTAATTGTGATTCTGCCACAGCCACATATTGTGCTTTAAGAAGAGATTATTGTTTACATAATCATCCAACTACGCAAGCAATTGTGAAGAAATTTGAAGAGACTGGATTGGTTACAGATATTGTAAGGCCTATGCATCATCGTTTCGGTCGTACCACTGAAAATATCGATGCTGTAAGTGAAAGTGTTGCCGAAGACCCGAATGTGTCGATTCCTCGTCGTTCTCAGGAATTAGGACTGTCTTACGGTACATTATGGCGTATTTTAAATTTGGATCTACACCTAGATCCATATAAAGTCCAGCTCACACAACAACTGAAGCCAGCTGACCATTCACAACGTCGTAGATACGTCGAATGGGTGCTTGAAGAACAGGCGGTGGATGGCGATTTTTCGAACAAAATTGTCTTCATAACCAAAATTGTCGTATTTGGGGTTCTAAGAATCATCAAGTAAATGAAGAGAAGCCATTAAATCCACAAAAAGTCACTGTTTGGGGCGCTCTTTGGTCCGGAGGTGTGATTGGACTTTACTTCTTCGAAAACGACGATGGAACGACTGTCACCGTCAATTCGGAGCGTTATTGTCATATGATGACCGACTTTTTTTTGCCTGCTATTGAAGAACACGACTTGGAGAATATGTGGTTTCAACGAGACGGTGCGACATGCCACACAACTCGAGCGAATATGGCTTTATTACAAGAGACATTTCCTGGCCGCGTAATGTAATTTCCCGTCGTGGCGATATCAACTGGCCATCAAGATCATGCGATTTGACAACTTTTAACTCTTGAGCTCTTGAAAACCAACATTCGTCAAGTTATGGCTGAGATACCGTCCAATATGAGTCAAAAAGTGGTCGAATAATATAGAAGTCCGCAGATAGCTTTATGTGTGTCAAACGAAGCGAAAAATTCACTTTTTCAATGATTGGACCTATATCGATAAGGGAATAAGTGCGATTCGTAGAACTATATGCCCAATGAAAATTTATTTTTTCTCCTTTTTTCGTTCCATTGGGCATAATAAATTTATTTATTTTTTTATCATAGATCATTTTTGCAGATCTCGAATTACCTGCAAATTTACCCCTGAATTTTCAGCTGCGTCAGCTTGACAAATATATGTGTCGCATTGGACTCACTTAAGCGATTCTCCAAAAATATAATGGGACGATGCTATATAATCATTCAAATTATTTTCATTCATTTTAAATATATCTGTTTTTCAAATTCAAAAATAATTTTGAGATCTTTAGCTCAATTACCGGAACTTGAACGAAAATAGACAAATATATATATCAATACAGCTTCACCGAAAGCAATTTCATAAAAACGACATTAACCAAATCAAAAAAACCAAAAAAATCAAATCTGATTTCAAGTTCCGTTGGGCTCGAAAAAAATCAAAATCTAAATTGAAATCTGGATTTGCCAATGGAAAACCACATTATTCAGGTTCCCATAATATCAAATTCAAATTGATGGAGCAACACTATATTGGTCACATTTACACAAGTGACAAATTGGCATGGCGTTACATATGCGCTGTCTTATTTACATGCATTAAGCCTACTGCATTCTTAAGCGCTTTCATTTCACTGACAAGATTGAGCAGGTTCCTTTTTTGTGAATTGTTGCAATTTTGTATTCATCACAATGCTGTTTGTTAGTAAACAAGACACCTATATTTTGAATGAAAAAATATTATGTCATATTTTGAACCATTTACAAGAACTTACACGATTAAACGCAAGAAAATGAAGGAAATAATCCCAATTTGGCAACCGTGTATAAATCTGGTATAGGAATTCATCAGTTTGTTACTACGTTTATATGGAGAATTGAATCGGTATTGAATCAGGATTTAGGTCTTTGTATGCTTGAATCGGATTGAAATAGGATTACTCGATCCGATCCCAGTAGAAGAGCTGAATCGAATTGAAAATGTATTTATATACCTCAATCGAGGAATTGAAGAATCGAATTCATATCTGATTCTTGGTGTGTGTGTGCACCAATAGTGTTTTTTTGTGTTCAATGGGTTTCCGTTTTCTTTGTATTTTTTCTGTTGCATTTTTTTGTTGTTTATTCTGTAAACTCAAATTGTCACTTCGATTCCATTTTAATTCAATCTTCCGATCCCACGAGGCCATATACCTGAATCGAAATCTTAATTCGATTCGATTCGATTCCTCAATTCACTCATATAAACGGGGTATGTGTAGGTACTCCGAAAACGGAAACAAATGAACCTTCCGAATAATCAACAACTACAAATATGCAAGAGATTTTCAAAATCTTGATCAGTGGCAATTTCAAATATTAAATTCGAAGTTTTCGGTTTAAATATGAATTCAATTTTTAACTTGCGATATAGATATTATAGGGCAAGTTTTGCATTTGGAAAAAAAATCGAACTTGAGATTTTAATCAAAGTTGACATTACGATGATAGAGAGCACCAAAAAAGTGGGTCTCGCAATTTCGTCTGTCTATCTGTCTGCCTATAGAACGATCTACAGCCTAAACCGCTGAACGGATTTTGTTCAAACTTGGTGCTTAGGCGTTTTAGGTGATTGTCCAAAATATATTTTTGAATCATTGTTTTAGACCCAAAACTAAAGGTACTTGCCATAAATTTTTTTCTACCATCTGAATTATCTCGAAATCGACCCCAACGATTTTGATAAAAATTGATGTGTGTTCTACTTTTGTTATTAACGGTACCTGCCATACAACCATTTTATTGATTTTCAACTTTCTCACAAACGGCTCAACAGATTTCGATCAAAATTTTTATACAGGAGCTCCTTCGAATTTTAAATAACACTGCATTTTATTTTTTTTTTTTTTTTTGAAAATTCAATATTTCGAAAACGGGTTGAGGATTTGTTCTAAAATTTTGTTTTTAAAATTATATTATTAAATATTTAAAATGTTCATACCAATTTTTTTTTAGAATAATTTTAAGAATTTTTTATATATAAAAAATTAAGTGAAAAACGACTTTAAAAATACATTTAGCCGTTTCTATTAAAAATGTTTGCAAATAATGTAATCGAACCTAGGAGCAATTACGTGCGATCCAGGCGTGCATTTTATTTTTCTTTAAATTTACGAAAAGTGTATACGTAGTTGAATTTTCTTTTTACAGTTGAAAAACTTCTTAAATTTATATACCCACTCGTATGTAGTCCATTGTTAAAATCAAAGCAAATTCAAAAAAAAAAGAAACACACCGAACATTGTTTTTGTTTTTAATTATTTGTTCAAAATTCATTTGGACTCGTTTGTATTTTATATCCGAATGGTCAATTTTAAGTGGTTTAAAAAAAAATGTACATAATATGAAAAGGAAAAACGCCCAAAGCCATATGATATACAAAAATTACAACCGGGGTCTCGAGGCTTATCCGACTTTGGCCAAAGACCTTTGATGTATTTGGATTGGGAAAACTGACCTCCCAACCACATGTCCATTAAAGATAGTGAAATGGGGGATCATTCCAAGTTATGGACTCATTCATGTCATGAGACTTAATATACAAAATAAAAGAGTTTGCATCGTACGGTTTCAGCCTAAAAAGGCAGATTCTGTGATAAAACCCCGCACCTTTCATTTCTGCGAAACCAACAACCCCCTTTAATCTGTTGGGTAAACATTAAAAAATATGTTTTTAATTAAAATTTCTGAATTACTCAACCATATGGTCGTATGTGTGTATGTGTGTAACTGTCTGTCTGTCTGTTTGATGGCAGTAGCATTACATTTACATGTAAAACACATCATATTTATTAAAAGCAGCAGCCAAAAAGGCAACATCGTTCCGTAGCTTATGGCGAAATGTTAATTTCCCCAGCGTCCTAGACCTCAATATTATAATACATAATAGGGAAATACGCAAAGCTGTCAAACCCCCATTCAAAAAAAAAACACACACAACCAAACAAGTAACAATCAGGCGGCAGCGTGAAGCAAGAAGCTATCGGAAACAAGGACAAATTGAAATTTATTAACGGAGTACCCTTATAGTCAAAATGATTAATAACAATTAAACCTCACAACTCTCTATACACATTATACATACCATAATGTGTGCATATTTAATTTTTAATTTTTTGTTGTTGTTGCTGTCAATTAAAAAAAATATAATAGTTAAAGTATGATTGTTGTGATTAACATTGTATGGGTATACTGTACAGTGTACAGTGAGTCTCGCATCACATGAGTGATGTTATATTCATTTTGTTAACATAAACCAATAGGCAACATGCACTTTGTCGTCCATAGAGGTAGTCTATACCTCTGAGACTTAACAATGTTGTTGTTTTTATTGTTTTTTTTTTTTTAGTGGTTATGAGAATATTTTTTTGTTAACCGCTAGTCATGGTGACAGGATGTCCAGAGCAACTTAATTTTTGTTTTAAACATTGCTCTTACATGCATGTGGTTTTGATTTATTTGCCATTCAATTGAGCTGTCAGAGAGCAGTGCTTAACATTATTGCTTACATTCGTTTTAACGAGTTTGTCGAGTGATAATTCGCGCTTTAAATTAGCAATCCGGAATCTCATTTGTAAAATGCAATAGTTATGAATTCAACAAGGGAAAAATATGTTTTCTACTGGAAATCGTAGACCATTTAAATATCTAAGATATTGTGTGCAAGATACAAATTGAAGGAAACTATAAGTGGCGGCTCTTTTTTGCATTAAAGCCATAATACCTTTTTTTGTTTCAACGTGATCATGGGAAATATTTTAGCAGTTTGTCCCTTAAGTCATTAAAGATCGTAGGAGTGTTATCTATGTTACATTTAATCTTTTGAGAATTTATATCAAATTAAATCAAAATTTTTGGGGGGAACTTCTTGCTGGCTGAACACTAAAAATATTGCAACTGCAATCACTGAAAACAGTGTCGTTCGTGATAAATTGTATGTGCCCTTAATGAAGCTGTACAGGTTTTTACGAAAAAATAACGACGAAGGACTGTAATAGAGCCTGAACTTTGAACTTTATTTCAACTTTCCACGATATGGTTTGACTCGTTCAGTTGTGAAAAGTCAAAAATTCTGCATACATAAGGGTTAAAGTTCAAGTCAACTCTTGCAGCACAAATTGCAGCTCTGGAATAAAAGTGTACAGTTTCAAATTTCGTATCAGATAAGATAATCTGTGTGCTCATAAAGCTTAATATACAACTCTTTTCAACGAAAAAAGATTGGTGAGAACAAAAATTTTCCGAGTAAAAGTATTCTGAATTTTCTACATTTTCCACAAAACAATGTCAGTAAACATGTTTGTCAATGATATTGTTTTGCACGGCAAAATATTTGTGGTGGGTAAAATTTTTGTTTCGAGTTAGTTCGAAAATTTAGTAAACTTCAAAAAACATTTCTTTTTGCGCAAAAAACACTTCCATAAGAAATACTCATGTACATAGTTTTATTTTTCCTGGAGGAACTGTATACCGGAATTAAGCGAACAAAATGAACATTTTAATCTGAGAACATCCCTGTTCGAACATTATTTATGCAATTTTAGTGGATTTCACATTCAGTGACGACACCTACGACCTGTTTAGATTATGACCATTACTACGCCACAGTTGAGGAGAAAAGGGGATTTCACAATCTTAACAGATTCAACTGATTGTTTGATTTCAAGATTCGTGGTGAATATGTGTAATGTCGCATTTACACGACAAATTGTCAATATGTTTGCCAAATTTGAGTCATTATGTGCAATCCGATTATTTATTTAATGTTTTTTTTTATTTTTTATCAGTAAATGCCATTATAATATAAGATTTGTTCACTGAAGAAAATATTATCAAAACATCACAGAAGACACATATTAGAATAAAAAAGTGAGAACAAGTCACAACTTTGTCCATAGAACAGTCAATTAAACGTCAGTATTCGTAACGAAACTAAAAAATAATTATTATTTAAACAAATGTTAACTCAATTCATTTTAACTACAAACCAAAAAATTAACACCAACAATAAGTATACAAAATAAAAAAAAAATTTTGACAGTTCTCACGATTCTGTTTTTCTTTGATCTGTGCATGCAACTCAAAAGCAAGAACAAAAATACACATCAAACAAGAACAAATATTGAACATCAAACCAGAACAATTTACAACAGCAAAAAAGTTGTCATTTTCTGTCCGGATAACTTAAGAACAATGTCACTGAACATAAATACACCATATTATGACAATCAATTCTCAACTAAACGACAGCAAAAAACGACAAAAAATTGACATTTCCATACAAAATATCGATAACAAAGAGGTAATAAGGTTTAAAAAGAAGCCAACCGGCTTACAATATTTTTAAAATCTTACCAGTATGTGGTTGTAAATTGTAAGACATAGTCCAATAGGACTCGGTTGTATAATGTCTCAGTTGAGTGTAATTTATTTTTAGAAATCGATAATTTTGAAGTTGACATGTTGATAGAACTTACGCCGGCCGTAAGAGTACGAGTAAATTAATATTCGCTTCATTAATAATATAAATAGTCCACAATCTACCATTGTATTTTTCATAAAAATATTAAGTTTGTTTTTGAAACAATATATTAGGCATTTTTTGAAGTTCCCGGCGATAGCACCTGCACTTCTAATTTATGTCCGTTTCTTGTTTTCGATTGGCTGTGCCGAGTAATGTTTCCGGAGTACTTTTCTGTTCTCGATTTCATAAGAGAATACAAATAGAACACGCATATAATACATACATTTGAAGTTATTGTTCGGATTATTATCTGTCAAAAGTAACAATTGTTTGAAAGAAGCCATTTTCTGAGATGAAAACATTTAAGTGTGCTTGTGTAAATTTGTAAATGCGACATTTCCATATTGCTTCGAAATCAAATAGGAGTAGAACACTCCAAAAATCTAATCAAAAAACGACAAGGTGATTTAATACCAGAATTACAACTATTATAATACTGTAATACATGATGTAAAGGGTAATCTTTATAAAAAGATTTTAGAGAATTGCCATTTTATAACAGCTGTTTTGCATTTAAAGTGAGAAACATTCACCATATTTCGGAAAATTCACTCTGACCATGTGGGGTCACATAAGCAAAACTGTTATAAATTGGCACGTCAAGGTTCACTTTCTAACATAACGCCGACTCTTAATAAAATAAATGTTTGTCAACTCTTGGAATGTTTTTTTAAGTCATTTTTATTTAATATTAACTTATAACTATCTTAAAGCTCGACAAAAATGTATAAAACTAGCCTAATTAACAATAACTTATAACTAATTTATTCGCCAATTACGGGCGCTCTAAACTAATCTATAACTCTTAAAAATAATATCTTTTGACCTAAAAACTATTTTAATTAAATCTAATTATTTTATTTTATTTAACCAAGAAAACTAAAAAAAATAACTCAATATCAAATCATTTTAAATGTTTGCTTAAAAACTACCTAAAGATAAACTAAAAATAATTAAAACTAGATACCACGAATTTATATTAACTTATACTAACTAAAAATAACTTAAACTATTTAAGATACCTAAAAATACCCAAAACCACTTAAAACTACTTACAAACTAGAACAGCCACATCAGCATTTTTTTCGTTTTTAATTTTTTTGTTGTTTATATTTTGTATACACATGCAGACACACAGCTACATGCAACCCACACATACATGTATATACATATACATATACGTACGCACATACATGTACAGACACGCAGAAATATGCACATATGCCTCCGCACACATACATATTTTTAACTTTTTTTTTTGTGCTACCCCGACTGTTCCTTATACCTAATTACCTTAAATCTATGTAAGTCGGCCAAGACATACCACCTTAATCGACTTTAAATATCATGATGCTGTTCAGAGCGCCACCAGAACTGGTTCTCCTGTTTCGCCCTATCCCTTCGTTCTCGATCGGACACAGTCCTACTGAACCGAAGGCTCTCCTCTCCACCTTGAGCGATTACGTCTCGACCATACAGGAGTCGCCTATCCACAGTTTTACGGCTGACGTGGTAGACGAGCGAAACCGCCCTTCCATCCTGTATCAGCCCTCGACTGTCAAAAAAAAGGAATGCCTCGGGAGGGATGTAGCCACTTAACCGCGCACTCTCGTGATATTCGTTGTTGGGGTAATAAGCCCCAAAAATTAAGCTGTTGGTTGAGGACATCGCTCTCGCAATGTGACCCCGAATCAACTTTAACAAAAAATTATCTATTCCGTTTATGTTGGCTCCGTTGTATAGAACCTGGTTGGAATAATATCGTTTGTACTTCGACTCTGGTGTTCTGTGTAATCCAAGGCAACGTCTAAACACTGCCTCTCAAACACCCGAATATTTTCCATTTGAGATGGGGCAACATTGAACCACAAAGGGCATCCATAGGCAATCATCGACCTGATGAGGGCCATGTAGCAAATCACTTTCACCCTGCTGTCAAGACGGCTGCTATAAAACAATCGTTTTGTCAGGGCAAAGGCTTCCCTAGCCCTGGCCAGAGCAGCACCTATATGTCTGTCGAAATACAATAAATACAAAAATACAAGTACTGATCCAACTAGATTCCAAGGTACTTTACTACACTTTTACTTGCCAGTGGATCTCCATGTGTCCCTACGATCACCAGCTTACGCCAGTTCTTTCTCGTTTCTTTTGAGGTGCTAGACAACGGAGTACTAAAGAGAATAGTTTCTGATTTCTGGAAGTTGATTTTCAACTTTCAGTCATTACAATATCGCTGAATCTTGTCGAAGTCACTCTGCAAAAGATTTTTGATGACCTCAACTGTATTAGCTGTTCTGTACGCAAATAGATCGTCGGCGTACGCAATTGTCTGAGTTAGACTACCTATCAGATCACTGGTGTAAATGCTGAATAGAATCGGCGAGTTAACCGCTCCCTGATGTAGACCATTTTTAATACTAAAAACTGTGGTAGAAGTTACATTGCCAATCTTGACAATAAACTTTCTAACATTTAGCATGTCATAAGGCATATAAGGGGTTTTCCAATAAGAGGTGTTATTTTGAATAGCCCGCTAATTCGGTAGCTGTCACTTTTGAAGCTGTCATTTTTTGACATTTGACAAGTAGAAACTACGCTATTAATAAAAATGGAACGATACACGCTTCAACAACGCATTTCTTTTTTTTGAATATCAAAATAACACCTCTTATTGGAAAACCCTTTATAATAGAGGTTTACTTATACCTATCTGGTAAGCTTTAGATAGAGACCTTAACCAAACGGTGTCGAAGGCCCTCTCCAAATCCACCAGACAGGCACCCGTACACTGCTTTTTAGTTTTGTTCCATTGTATATCGGAAACCAGTTTAGACGCGGCATGAATTGTATCATGTCCCGCCTTAAAACCGAATTGATTATCCGGTATGATATTATTGTCCTCCGCCCACTTGAACAGAGCTCTGTTAATAATCTTTTCAAATACCTTGCTGATGCTCGGAAGGAGACTTATCGACCGGAGACCGGTCTCAAATTTATCTCCAGGGATGGCGGCTGTACGAATGCGGAGAATTTACCGTGTCCTATTTATCTATGTCTCTTAATTCGCATTATTTTATTTATTAAATTGTCATATTGTATGGGTATACTAGTTAGTTTACTCAATCACATTCTGTAAGTGTTATGCCTGAACAGCATGCGGATGAGCAAACCAGCAACCCATTTTATGACAATTTTTGATTAGAATTAATTTTTAATGAAAAATAAGACGACGTACACAACCACAGGCATCGAACCTGCGACCACGAGGTTGATAAGCGAGCACACATCTATCGCTCCACGGGCGCCCCCATAGTGTGCGTGTAAAATCTAGGATATCTTGATAAAAACGCAAGATTTATTTTGACAGCTTAAACTCGATTTTGCTTAGAAATACCTTCGATTGTATTTAGAAAATAAATTAAATGCTTGGTTGCTTGGAATTCGACATACGAGTATAATATTTCGTCAATACCTCTGTCATACACTTCATGTGTATATGTGCCATTAAATTCCATATACATAGAATATTGTTTCAAATGTCTCTAGATAATTATTTCTAATAAAAAAAAGTTAAGAAATATGTCTTGTAAACATTCTCTAATGCGTTTTGTTTTTCTACCAACGTAATTCTTTGTCCTCAAATTAAACTATTTAGGTATTTGTCAAAACAAGCTGTCTACTATACTGTACATTCTAATTTCACCACACAGCAAAACATTTAATTTGAAGTCCCTTGCCCATCTAAAATATTTTTTGGAATCAAAGCCAGGATCATAGAACCCAGGACATCATAGACGACGCTTCGATGTGCTGCCATTGTGATATGGTGCTGTGTGAATGTGGAATCCTTCCTGTGACATGTCCATGTGGACAATCGACCGCTACCGCTCGTCAATGAAAATAAAAAGAACAATGCCATCTATGAATGAAACAGGAGACGGAACGGGTCATTTGATAATGTAGCAATTTAGCCAAATCGCCACAACCTTGCTAGCAGCAAAAGCGCTGTGCAATTGTTCGTCAAGCATCCCAAGCATGCATTGGTATTTTGGTCGTCGACGAAAAATAAGGGAATTCCGTGATGTTGCTGGTGGTTTTGGCTGTTGGCTATTTCGAATGTGTGGCTCACATTTTTGGGGTCGAAAAATACCGAATTCAAAATAAATGAGTAGTCACATAACATACCTACATGTTTTTCGTTTTTCGATTGGAAAACGCTAGCGTTCGTCTCCTTGGGTCCCTGTGACATTAAAGCGAAATTAATTGAAACAAATAGCTGCAACTGTTCAATTTGAATTGGATTTAAAGGATTCCAACCGCATGTGTGATGGAAAACCTCTCGATGACAGAAAAAGCCACCTGGCATGGCAGGCTTTGCGGAATGGATGTAGGCGGACGTGTCTCCATTCCATTAGGACGTATAGGGCGGAACTGCTATTGCTGAACCTTTAGACCTTTTGCAAATGCACTGCATAGTGCGTAAATATTATTTAAATTGTATTGGTATTACGCGTTCGGCAATTAACACAAATTAAGCGCAATTTCCGTGCAAGGGAAATCCGAATTACCGAACTTTCTGGAAAATGTTTTACTTAATGAGGCTTGACAAACCGATGGTTATGACGATGCCAGCGCCATTCGCAATGACTTCCGCTTCATGATGCGAGTGTAATAGTATAGTGTATCCTATATCCTACTCTCAGACAGATGATACGCGGCGGTAAACGTCAACGGTCTTTGTTGGCTCTTGGATTAGCGGGGGTGTAAGAAGGTAATCCGCACACGAGAACACTGGGATATTTGCACTAAATTGGCTGCCATATTAAGCAGATCCCATGAGGAGCAAACATTTTGCCGACAGCTACACACCGACTATACTGATTCAGAGCAATTATTGGATTCATTTTATTCCCCAGATGTTGTTGCTTTTTTGCCGGAATACGCGCGAGGCTGTGAGTATTGTGTGAAGATAATGCACTGGAGACTGGAGTCCTGCATATTATACCTACTATGTACATTTATATGCTGGTAATACTTGCTGCATGAAAACAACAGATAATTCTGTTCACTCCGTTTTCACAATTGTTTGATTATTGTTGAAAATTACACACGCACACTCACAAAAAAATTTAAAAAACAAAAATGGCGAAACTTTCGTGTTTTAAACGGGGCACATATGTATGTACCTTTACACTTCTATAGTCAGCTAATTTAATGTATTTCCTGATCAAATATTTACCTACCAGCAATACATTCATTGGCAGTTTGAATTAAATGAGTATGTTGGTTTACGAGTATGAATGCCTACCTGTTTAAATTTTAGTGCAAATGTGTTTTAAATTTACATTTTTGTTAATTCAAATTTAAATTTCGCTTCAGCTTTATTTCGGAATTTATCTAATTTAAATGTTTAAACTATAGGCATTGTTTGGAACATCCAATGAGAAAAATGACACTAACTAATTGGTTCACAATAACTGTTATACACGTGGTAAGCGGTCACAGCATATTTGTGTCCCATTATTTTAATCTATTCGCGAAACCTTACTACGGGTCGACCCAATTTTTTGACAACCCCAAGAGTTGTCAAAAATCATGAGTTGTTCGGCTCTCAAGAAAAAACCTGAGGGCCGTTAATGTGTATATGCAAATAAATTTGAGCATATTCTAATAATTTCCATTTTAAAAATAACAAGTTGCACACAAAACGCGAATCCTCAACAAAATGTATTACATAAATGCTTCAGATTAGGGATGAGCAATGTTCATCGATTTTAACGAAACATCGATGTTAAAATAAAATAATCGATGTTTCAACATCAATTATTAAAGGAACGATATAAATAAATTCGTTAAAAACATCAATGTTTCCTATTCGATAATTATCAATATAGCCATCTCTACTTCAGATCTTATGTGACTTTGACAGTTATTTCTGCAAGTCGTGCAAATTTAGAACACTTTTGCTAATCGCAGGAATATCTCAGACACAAAGACGTATATAGTGTAATTTCCAAATTCGAACGAAATAATTATGTGACTTAAGTCGAATTTCAAACAACAGTTTCAAATCGATTTCAGATCGATTTTTTGTATATCTTTGTAAAGAATTTGCAAAAAATAGTGTGCGTGTAAAATCTATAAAATCGTACTAGAAATGCAAGATTTGTTTTGAGAGCATGAAATCGATTTTTTTTTAGAAATGATTTGATTGTCTTCAGAAAAAAATCGAATGTTTGGTTGTTTTGAATTCGGCATTCACACAAAAGTGTCAAACAAATTAACGAATATTCGTCTATTTTCAGATTTTGACATTTCCTTCAAATGTATTATTTTTATTTGTGGCAAAAGACGTTTTACATTGATTTTCTTATTTTGACGTTTACCGAGTGCAAACAATGGCCCCGTTCAGAAGACTTAGTTGACTTGAAAGTAAGGCAAGTTTCTAGTCTTGAATTTGTCAGCTGTCAAAAGATTTGTTTCTAGTTAAAGGAGCATTTACTGGAAACTTATTCCGATCCTTTCAGGCGATCCAGGAGCCTTCTGGACTCACTTCAGTAAAAATGACAGTTCTGATTCTGAGAATATGAAAATTATTCCCTTGAATTTGAAATTAGAATCGAATACAGAAACACTCACAAATTTATGAATGAACGTGAACTTCAAACTTGACTGTTGTGATTTTTTGTATCATAATTGTGCAGCAAACATTATCTATTTTTTGATTTGTACTATGTACACGTACACAATTATTTTTACATATACAATCACATTTAAATTTAGAATCGGCAGAATCCAAAAAAAAAGTTTTAAAAATGTGTCATATATATAAAGTGCACGTGAGTGCGATAGATAGTTGTGCCAAAAAATTTCAAATTGGTGACTGCATCGAAGAAAAAAAAGTGATACAAGATACAATTATTTGAAGCGATTTGCTTTTAAATTGTGTATATTTTGTTAAACGTTAAATTTTGTGCAATAAGGCACAGAACGGGGGACAAGAGCATTTCCTTTCATAAGAAAGTTTTATTATGGTTTTCTCAAAAAAAAGTGATGTGAATTATTCATATTTTAATTAATCACACATCAAGTAAGACATTTTAAGTGATTTAAACTTTAAATAAATCTACGAATCTACTATCTACTATTAATTAATTGAAAACTTGCTCATTGTTTTCTGGGCATAATGGGCATAATGTGACACGAAATGTCAACCTGCAATTCTGTGAAACAGGAACGTATTTCCTTCTGTTGGTTAGACGCAATTATTTGTTAAACGCATTTTATACGATTTTGTACGTTTGGAGTTTGTTAAGTTATGTTAACATGTGTCTATATCTTCGGATACTTGGTCGATTTATTATGTAGTCAAATTATTAGTTCATGTGTTCAATGTGAATTAATCTGACATTAAGGAAGATACCCGGGAAATAATTGGTGTAGTTGCTTGAAGAAAAAAAACAATTTCTAAAATAATTTCTATTACATTTCTTTGATGCTGTTTTATTTACGACAATGCGTTAAATTAATTAAATATTTAATAGCCCGCTGAAACAACTAAATTCTGAATAAACTAGATATTACAAAATGTTCTCAGTGCCCTACAGACTTATCATAAAAAAGTAGGTATTTTGAGTGGAAGATATTGCCGAGAAGAAAAATACCTCGGAAAATAAAAACGTTTGTTATGGCGCCCTAGTATAGTTGCCATCAAAAATCACTCCGTCCCTGTTGGAATGTATTGCTAACACTATTATGAAAAATGTAAATGTAACTGTTTCCGTCTGTCTGTCTGTAGAACGATCTACAGTCTAAGCGGCTGAACCGATTTTGTTCAAACTTGGTGGTAGGCGTTTTAGGTGATTGTCCAAAATAGAATTTTGAATCGTTGTTTTGGCCCCAAAAATAACATCATCTTAATTTTCTCAAAAAACGGCCCTAACGATTTTGAAAAAAATTGGTGTGAGTACTGCGTTCAGCATTTTGGTCGAAAAAAAAATTTAAATATTTTAATATTAACGGTACCTGCCATACAACCATTTTATTGATTTTCGACTTTCTCATAAGCGGCTCAACCGATTTCGATCAAAATTCTTATGCGGGATCTTCTTTGAATTCTTAATAATACTGCAATTCAAAATTTTCGAAAAATTGTTTTTTGGATTTTTGAAATTCAATATTTCGAAAACGGGTGGACGATTTTCTCTGAAATTTTGTTTTTAAATTTATATTATTAAATGTTTAAAATTTTCATACCAATTTTTTTTTAGAGAAAAATTTACGAATTTTTATATATGTATAACAAATTAAGTGGAAAACGACTTTAAAAATACATTTAGCCGTTTCCATTAAGAATCTTTTGAATATAATACTCGTATGTTTGAACATAGGAGCAAGTACGTGCGATACAGTCGTGCATTTTATTTTATTTTCAATGGAAAGATGTAGTTGAAATGGTATTCTAATGATTACTCATTACTGTCAGATCTTTTGCCACAAAACTGAAACACTATTTATACTACAACAGTCAAGATTAAGTCAGTTATACCAGTCAATTTTCTAAGACGAAAGTAATGGCTCGTCTTCGGCCATTTACACGACAACTTGTCTTTTGTTTCAATTCTGCATTAGTGTTTTTAAAGGGAATGCAATTTTTCGCACCATTATGTTAATATCGAAAAAAAATTGGAAACATCTTCGTTACACTTCGTGGCATTTTACACTTATTCTTGACAGGGCACGAAAAACATGGTGTCCTTGGTGACAACCGAAATCACTAAACGCGATTTCGATATTTTATCTAATTCTAAGGTCTTCTTCAGAAAACGATAGAGAATCTCTTGTATTTAATTCAAAAAACCATAATTAATGTCGTTTTGGTTTGGCTGTTCAAAGTAGCGCTTTTTACTCCGAATTTTCCGTTTTATAGGAATAGAACATTAAACAGTAAAAAAAAAACTGTAACTTTGCATACACGTTAACTCGTCTATGGATAAATTGTGCCATTAAGATGAATCACACTTATAAATTTTTTTGTGAGGTGCAACTTATTTTGCACGCTTGTCTACAAATATTTTTTAAATACAATGACAACAACACCTCCATTTGCAACTATTTGACATTTCATATGAAAGAAACGCGCTACATATGCATGTTTTTTCCACTGGGATTCCATTTCCACTGAAAATCGCAGTGGCAAAGTTGTCAGCAATACACTAGCAATAGGAGGTCTAGCTTAGTGCATGCTGAACAATTGAAATATATTGGTTGGAAAATAATGGCGGCCATAGTTGCTGCTCGCTTAATCTGTTCCACGATTAAGCTTGCAAGGTTAAGCTTATCGGAAAATTTATACAACCCAAAGTTTAACTTGACCAAAAGGAAACATTTTGAATAGAGTCTTACAAATTTTAAGTTTAGAAGGTTGAAAAATTATTTAAAAAATAGTATTTTTTGCTACCTCAATAAAAGACTACATATTTATATATTATAAGTTGTTTTACCAATTAACTTTAACATTCTGTCTTTCTAATTATTTTAATCGATCGATTGCTTGAGCTTGAGAGGTCAATTTGTAATGCCAATCCCATTAGCCATAAATCCTATTCTTGGTTATCTTAGGTTGACATTAAAAATAAAATACCAAGATTACCAAACCAAACAAAAAATCTTGACAAATTATTGAGGCTCAACATCAACAATGGTTATATACAATCTTTTGTTAAATTATTCCCATCAAAGACGAAACTTACTAGTAAATCATTGTTAAAAATGATTTGGTGCTTAAAAAAAGGGTTTTAGCTTCTTCTCCATAAGAGCTTAAAACAAAAAAGTTTATTGCAATAACTTTGGTCCTTAAAATTGAACAAAAAAAAAAGCAAATTCAAACACCAACTGTTTGAAGTGGCCAATTTTTCTAGAAGAATAAAAGGTTCGCCATAAAACAAAGGTTGTCACATGGATTAAATTTTACATCAGTTCATCGAAGGATGTACCGTGTATATGTTTATCGTATACCTATGGCAAAGAAGGACATAGGACAGCAGTCATATTACATGGTGATTACATATCCAAGTAGTTCCCATCAGATATTCACGAAAAAACAAATGACGCAGATAAAGTGGACCTTTTTTCTATTAAAAAGGAGTCCGCAAACAAAAGGCACCCAGACAAAAACTAAACAAAACGAAAAAAAATAACACAAAATTGACTTTTTATGTCCCGAACTTTTGAATAGGCCAGCCTGGGGGGATCATCAATCGGATTTCAATTTATCATTGTTGTACAACATTGTCGCTTGTGGGACAAGGCTACATTTATCTATGTGATGCCCAAAGTGCTCCAAGGCCGTACCACACACCTATCTTATCTGCCTATACCTTAGAAGTATAGGGGAATGTTTCAGTTTCAGTTTATCGAATCGCACGCATTATTAGCCTCTGCAAACGTGTTCCACCAGAGGACCCTTTTGCAGAAGTTATTATGTGTGGGGACATCTCATCAATCTTGGGACTTTGGGCTTGTTGCTAGTGATTATGTCACTTTTGCTCTCGCACTTTGAGCAATAATAGGGTTCACCAAAGGGTCTTCCAAATATATGGCGAAGGGGTTATAAGCCTTTTGGCAATAATGATGAAAAAATTGGCTTTACTATTGGCAATTAATATACTTATCCCCAATCCAAATTGGATATGAAAGAATCTTGCGACTTATAAACTCTCGAAAACCTAGGTCTAACTTGAATGTTGTTTACAATGTTTGCCCGCCAAAATAGAGATTCAGAAACCAAAACAAAACAACTGAAACCACATCAATTTCACATTTCGTTAAATTAAAGGTAGGTACTTCAAGATATCACGCATTCCACTTTCCGTCCGTCTCATCGATGCAACCATTCTGCGGAGCAGCAGCGAATCCAGTAAGGAAGCCATTCAAGTGCATATTTCACTTCTTTTTACTTGTGTATTTTTTTTTTGCTGCAGTTCCACTCATTCAAGTCTCAATACACATGCATATCTGCATCAAAACCAATGTATAACCACTCAGAGTTATTGTAGGGTTGTAGCTCCTAAACAATTTTTTTTTTGGAACCGAAAGGCATACAACACATCAATCGAACTGACTGACATTGGCAAAAGAGAGGCAAACATTTTCAGGATTTTCTTTCATTTTGCCTTCGAAAGGATGACAAATGTATGCGAAGAGTTCTTCTCTAAAGGATGAGGTTTGATCTACATGCATTTCGGCAGTATGTCAAACTGGTAGAACAGAGTATAGAGACCTCTCAAACTCCTGCAGGCGTATATATCGCCTTCGACATCAACATCAACATAAACATCAACATCGCCATCGCTCCATCGAATCTATCAATCAGCTCCTCGCTCGTCATCACCTCGGAGAGTTATGACCAGTTGAAGCATTGATCGATGAATGGAATGAGTTTTAAAATATACCAGTAGGGCACATGGAGTAGGGTTACCTTGGCGCTGATTTAAATCATAAAAAATAAAAACAATTTTTTAACTTAGAAATGTAAGTTTGCATTTCCAAAGCGGTAGGTATATAGTTATTTGGTATGTTTGAGGTGATGGGATAGTTTCCCTACAAAAAACTATGTTCGGAATCTAAAAGTAATCTAGTTATAATAAAATAATTATTCGCTAATATTTCTTCTCACTATTGTCTTTACAAAAATAATTAAAAAATATGGGTACTGTTGTAAAGGCTAGAGCAGCCATACTCAAAGTGTGCTCCGCGGAACACTAGGGTTCCACGAAACCCCTATGAGAGCTCCTTAAGAATTTAGAAAAAATATTATAAACACCTCTCTCTCTCTAGTCAATAGAATATTTCCTGCATAGACAAGCACTTGCGAGGAGGCAAATACCGTCAAATCTAAAATTAGTTTTGGATGAAGCGCTAAAAATGCTTACAGTAAAACCTGCTAATCGGGACACTCTATAATCCACCTCATAATCGGACCGCACCTTGTGCATTCCCTGCTATTTTTCATAAAAATTTCCCCTTATAATCGGGACACCTGCTAATCGGACCATGGACCACTAAGATAACATGCGTTGCTTAACGTATTCACCTGTCTAATCAGTCCAAGCGTAGGAATTGCTAAATATGAAAACATTGTTGGTACCGCCTTCGCGGGTTACTTTAGACTTATTTGGTGATTTCCCAATAAGTTTGTAATGTTAGCTTTCGTTAGTTGGCAAATGAAACAATTAGAATTTTTTATATTGGACAGAGGTTTCAGGTAAGTCAGTGCAATAAGCAATTGATTTCTTAAAGGTGTTTGTTTTTGGTTTTCAATAAAGCTACATAAGTTATAAAAAAAGTAAAGGGACAATGAGTAAACGAAATTTCAGTGATTTTGATCTAAGTTATAAAAAAAGTAAAAGGATAATGAGTAAACGAAATTTCAGTGATTTTGATCTACAAAATAAAGTTGAAGTTATTACGTGTTTCGAAGATGCACATTTATCTCAGAGAGATCTTGCAAACAAATTTTATTGCACCAAATCTCAAATCAAACGAATTTTGAGCGCGAAGGAGGACATCAAACTGTGATTAAAAAAATTCGTTGGATTGAAAAAAAAACGTATGAAAGCATTTGCATCTTTTGCCGAAATTGTTGTCTTGAAATTCAAATGGTTTTAATTAGCTAGGCAAAAGAATGTGCCAATTTCTGGTACAATTCTCTAAGCAAAAGCACTGACAAATCTAATTGATTGCATATTTTTTTGGAAATTTATAGGTGGTGTTGCGACCGATATGGCAGCTCCATTTATGCCTTAATGAACGCACCCCAATGTTTGACAGCCCCTTTGACGTTTTGTACCATGAGGTCTTTGTAATTGAAATTTGGCGCCAATAGGTTATATTGAGAGGAGATAAAGTTATAGAATGAATTTAATATTATATACATTTTTGTAAGTCAATTCTTATTTTTTAGGAATTTTTAAATAAACTTTATTGTTAAAAAATCGAAGACTTGCTCTTTACAATAGGTGGTATATGCAATGGCAGCAATATATTTATGGACATATATGCATGACAGAAAACCTTTCTAAGTGGACCGGTCCGATTAAAAAGGAACCTCTACAATCGGACCACCTCCTAATTGGACCACTTTTCGTCGGTCCCAAGGGTGGTCCAATTTGACACGGCTTACTGTAATCTTACCAAATCACGACCACAACAATCCCGATTATTTTCATTATTGTGTGAAGATTATGGTAGCAAACGTAATACACTGCTGCTTCATACAGAAGTGCGATTGCTATCTAGGGGTAAGACTTTGCTATTTGAACTTTGAGCCGAGTTACAAATGTTTTTCAGATATTTCTTTTGATTTTAAAGACCGTTTGTGTGATAAGACTTGGCGGTTGCGACTGGCTTTTTATGGCCGATATTTTTCAAAAGCTGGACGAATTGAATTTATCGTTACAAGGTAAGTAGTGCCTTGAACAAAATAACTTCCTTCAAAAGTAAATTATATTTTTGAATTATTTACGTTGGTAAGAGAGAAATAGGAAGTTTTACGTCATTCAGTGAGTTTGTTAGCGGTAATGACTGAGAAATGTTTCAAGATGATGTATTTGAAGAATTGGTCCAATATCTCGCTGGGATGCGCGCATCTTTTAAAACGTATTTTCCCGATGAACAGAATACAAAAATGAAAATGAATTCATCGATCCATAAATCCTTTTCTACCCAACTTGCTAAAGCCCGAAAGATTTATTTTTTTAGAAATGACATCGGACACAAGTATGGAGTCACTATTCAAAACGATGCCTTTCATCGATTTTTGGTACAGAATCCGCGATGAATATCCAATGGCTGCCAAAATGGCACCGAATGTTCTTCTACCGGTCCCAACAACAAACTTGTGCAAAACAGGATTTTCAATACTGCAATAGACTGGACGCCGAACCTGATATGAGACTTAAACTCTCATCTATCAAACCTGATATCAACCAATTGATGAAAAATAAAAAAAAAAAAAACAGTTTCATACCTCACATTAGATTTGTGTTAATAAGAACTGTTACATTGTACTCGTATTAGATATACTTATTAATAAAGAATGAACATTGATAAAGATAGTTTTGTTTTATTGTAGTACTTATCTTTCTAAAAGGGTCCCGTCACTAAAAAAGTTTGAGAACCGCTGGGCTAGATATTAAATTTATTTTTATTTTTCGAGACATGCCACTTAAAGCAATTAATTTTTAGCTCAGAACCGTCTTAATAATCCAAATCAAGTAAGTAGATTTGAGATGATAGTTTTGTATAAACACTTACAAGAATTCTTTTGAAATTTCTGTAACTGAAATTTAAAAATTTTTTACTTGAATTTTTTTTGGTTGAAGCGCTTGTGAGTCTTACATAAAGTATTCTAAAAGATTTTAAGTCCATTTCATAATTTTGCGGCGGTGCCCTTTAATTTTCTTAATTGGAACATGTAACTTCTATTCAATGGCTTAGTAAAGTCTGAAATTAAAGAACATTAGCATGAAAATAATTCTTTTGAATTTGGTATCACTTTAAGTACAAACAAAAAAGAGTGTGTGTACTAATGTACATGCGCCAGAAGTAAAACTTTTCTAAATTGAAACAATGTTTTGTTTCGTTATTCTAAGTCAGCTACAACATATGTATATGTAGTTCAATTTTAAGGAAACCTGTGAAAGAAAAACGAAGCTGACATTTTTTAATACCGTCCCCGTACTTACATAAATACATCGCCCCTAGCTACCGTATCACCAAATTGTACAAACGTCGCCGTACCATCGTTCGAACTTTGATTCATGGTTCAGCAATTTTACATTACATACATTATTCTACTCCGTATATATAAATCTACAAAGTAGATACAGTGAAGCACTCGCAACGAGACCATCGAATTAAACATTACACACATTGGGGGTTATTGTGAATAAAAAATTCCCTGGAAATTTTTCTCCAATTCGAAAATTGGGAACGTGAATGATACTCAAACGCTTACCTCGGAATTTATTGATATCGGGAATTTTGCTGCCATTTCATAAGATTTTTTGATCGAGGGAAATTTATTCAATAGAAGATTCCCGATCGCAGGAAAAATTTCGAGGTAATAAAATATGCCGTGGGAGATTCCCGATAGGGCCCATTAATACAACACAATATAGACTCATGAATCAAAGAACACAAGATTACGACACTTCATTGTTTTTCTTATTTTTTTGACGGCACCAGGGATTAAAAATCTGCAAATTGTTGTTGTTTGTTGTTTGTGGATTAATGGATTCTGATCTCTGGTGACGTCAATAAAATAAAAAAATAAAGAAGTGTCGTAATCTTGATTTCTTTGACACTAATGTATGTGCATCAACAAAACAAATAATCAAAAATCGCCGTCAAATACACACAATACGCACTAATCTAATCTTATCAACAAAACGAACCAACAAAAACATTCCTCGTTGAATACACACAATGCGTATACCTATGCCAATCCACAATGAACCCACAAAAAAAAGGATTTATTCTTGAATACACACAATTCATGTAGGTACCTACAGAATGAGAATCCACAACACGTACCAACAAAAAAAAAATCCTCAGCGAATACCCACAATGCAGATACATACATATCTGCACTCATCTAAGAAAATCCACAAAACAAACAAACAGCTCATAGTCGGCTTACCGTCACTTCAGATGTCGGTAGGTTTGACAGTTCCATAGAATTTTGTTTACCCCCAACACGCCGTAAAAAAAATTTACTTCAAAAACTCTAAATTTAAAAGGTAAACCGAAATTCCGAAACAAAAATATGTATCCACCTATCATTGGGAGTCTTAAGGAATGTAATGTAATGCAATGATTGATTACAGAATATTATCCTAAGCAATATAAATACTACATATAATTATAATAGGCTCAATTATTTTATTTAAGTATCTTATCATTTTAATTTTGTAAGTTTAAAGAATTAGTAGGGATTTTTCGTATATGTCAAATGAATTTTTTAAAGCAAGGTACCATCACTGGCCACGGATGGATTAAACCTGAAAAATCAAGAAACTCTTGTTTGGTACACTACACTCCGTACGCCTTATAATATCGGAATTCTAAATTTAAAGTACACTAGCTTAATAGATTGCTACGATAACTGTGTAAAAGACAGCAGACAAAAATATCCCATAAATTTAATTTCCACGTATGAAGTTTCATGTGCAAACAAAATGTACCTCGAAACGAAAGGAGTATGCCAAAAAACTATCCACTGCCTTTCGAGAATTTAACATTGGTCTGTATCTGCATAAAAGTTTTAAGTTGTGATACACACTCGAGGACTGCTGAACAAATTAATTTACTGCGTCCGTGTCGGTTTGTAGGAAAAGTGTAATGTTTCGTTAGAGCACATAGTCACTCCATGTGTATACATTTTAAAAATACAAATTTTAATAATGTTGATAAAGTAAAGGTTTTATATGTAACGGTTATACATAATTATGATGGGAATGGTTATGATGAGTTTGGCCCAAGTTTGTCAGGAAGAAAAGCTTTCATATTCATTGGAGAATTGTTTCATCCAGTTTAATCTGTTGTTCGTGACTGATTATGTTGTTATGCTACTCATGACATGCCAAGAATATATTCATTCGTATGAGAACCCAACCTAATCCTGGATAATACTTCTTTTCCAACTTCATTGATTGAAGTCTCATAATGTGAAAGTGCTCTATAATTTTCTTTTGAAAATGATAGCAAATGTCATTTTTACTTGCGATATACATATGTAGGTACAATAGGGCAAGTTTTGCATTTTAATCAAAGTTGACATTACGATGATAGAGAACACCAATAAAGTGAGTCCCGCAATTCCGTCTGTCTGTCTATCTGTAGAACGATCTACAGCCTAAACCGCTCTACCGATTTTGTTCAAACTTGGTGCCTAGGCATTTTAGGTCATTGTCCAAAATTATTTTTTAAATTCTTGCTTTAGCCCCAAAAATAACGGTACTTGCCATACAAATTTGTTTACCATCTTAATTATCTCGAAAACGGGTCTAACGATTTTGATAAAAATTGGTGTGTGTACTACTTAGGGTATGTTCTACATTTTGGCCATTTTTTTTTATATTTTGTTATTAAGGGTACCTGCCATACAACTATTTTATTGATTTTCGACTCTCATAAACGACTCAATGGATTTTAATACAAAATTGTTTGCAGGAGCTCCTTCAAATTCTAAATAATACTGCATTTGAAAATTTGCGAAAAATTTTTTTTTTTTTTGAAAATTCAATATTTCGAAAACCGGTGGACGATTTTTTCTGAAATTTTGTTTTTAAATTTATATTATTAAATATTTAAAATGTTCATACCTTTTTTTTCAGAAAAAGTTTAAGAATTTTTATATACAGTGCGCCATCGGTAAAAGCAATTCGAGCAGTTGCATTAATTGAGTTTTTTGCAAAAAATTTGATCCATGCATTCAAATTTGACTTGAAATTAAAGTATAAAAAATTAAAGGAAATTTATTTTATTTACCTAATCCCTTTCTATTTCGAATGTTTAAAAAAATAATGTAAAAAAACTTATTGTAATTTCAACAAAAAAAATCTTGTCAAAAGAATTCATGGCTTCTTTATTTTTTTTTTTAAATATTGAGAAATAAATAAGCTGCTGTAAATGGTCAGCTCTCTGAGTTTTTCCAGAGTTAATATGTCTTCAAGTGAAACTGACTGTTCTTCAGTCCACCATTCTGCAAATGTTTGATTTGTTGCATTTATAAGTTTTATACAAGGTGATTGATCAGATTCACTATAACTCAATTTAGTTAAAATCTCTGCCTTCCGCTTAACTGACAGTTTGGGAACTTTTTTTTAACAATAGCCATGGTTTCTTAAATAAAACTTACAATTAGTTACCGACCCGAAAACGAAAAAAAATTCATAAAACTAAAAAAATATATCCCAAATGTAATGCACGTACGATCAAGAAAAGTATAAAATTCAAAGTAAAGGAGCTGTAAAATAAATGTCAGTTACAGTTTTACCGAATTCCAGAAAATAGAAGCGCAGAATGAATGAAAAAACAGATTTTTTAAAAAGTTGCACTTACTGAATCACTAATGGATAATGGTGAAATGTTGGTTGTTGCTTTAATTGAGGTTTTGCGTTTATCGATGGTTGCTTTTACCGAGAGCGCACTGTATACAAAATCAAGTGAAAAACTAATTTAAAAATAAATTTACCTTTTCTATTAAGAATCTTTTGCATATAATGTGATCGAACATAGGAGCAAGTACGTGCGATCCGGTCGTGTACTTTATTTTACATTACTCTCATCCACTTATTTATTAAATAATGTTATCTTGGAAACTAATTAATTCAAATGCCTATTGAAATTTATTGAAATCTGCTAATGTTCTTGACATTTGTTGTCTTAATTTTGGGATAGTTAAATATAACTTTAATTCCATCAACTGAGTTTTTACAAAGGTTACAACAACATCATTAGCGTAGATAGCTGGGATTTACTATGTAAACGTAGATATAATGTTATACAGTAGTATCGCGTTAATATGCAGGTCTGAAGCGAGCTCCAAGGCCAGTTGATGGTTTTATAAGCATGTATCGAGCTGTACTGAACTTCATGTGATTTGACTCCGCACACTTAACGTTTGTTTTAACAAAATTTTGTCTAAAGGGTTTGGTTTCAGTTTTAAAAACCCTCTAAAATAATTTTGCAAATAAACAATATTTTCGAATATTCCATCGCTTCTCGTAGTTTTATCCAAAGCATATAACAAATATTTGTATACTTTTTTTAGAAACGTCAACTTAATTCCAAATCGATCGTTTAATTTATTTGCTTAAGAAGTTGAAAATTTAATCGCAATTCAACTCGATCTTAAGATATTGCATATAAACGAGAGATTGCTCTGAATTTTCGCCAAACACTCTGATTTATTTTTTTAAATATATACACATTTATAATAAACATGAACTCATAGCTGGCAATAATTGATATTTCGTTAATTCACTCCGGTCTTTTTAATTATTTATAAGAAATACATCCAGCCGCCATTTTACTAGGATTTTTTTCATAACATTTCTCTCCTCACATGACATTTGGTCTGTTCAGCAATTAACTCAGATTGTTCAGATGATCATGTTCGAACTCATCGAGCGCGTTCCGAATTATGGTCAGAACGAAAAACAAAGACAAATTCGAAAATTTGAGTAAAAAACAACAAGCCTTTTTTAAAACTCATGTCGTTTTCGATTGGCTGTTCAGGGTTACTCCTTTTTTCCACTCCTGGTAGTCCAAAAATGTGTGTTTGTCTGTTCTGAGTAAGGTTTTTGGAGTATTTTTCTGTTCTCGATTTTATTAAAAAGCAAAAAAAAGAACACAAAATACCTACCTATACATACATCTAAGGATTTTGGTCGGACAATTTATCAAAGTTAATAATTGATTCAGAAAGTCATTTTTTAAATGGTGACGTTAAGGTAAGTGTGTATGGGTTAATTTGTGAATATGACATTTTTATATTCGATTGTAATCAAAAAATATTAGCAAACTCCCTGCAGTCTAAACTAATATCGATTTTAATTGGGTATTCGGATTGTTTAAATACTTTTAAATACTGACTGAATTTTATCGTTTCGTCAAGACTTCTTCCACAAAAATATATCACAACCTTGCAGTTGTTGAAATTAAATATTGAAGAAGAAATCAGATGTTTTGTTACCAAAAATTCAAAATGCAGTAAGCCGTGGGCAATGTAGATCACTTAAAGATTTGGTCATTTAAGCGATATCATTTGGTCAGCGGTGTGTTTTCATACATTTCACATCTTCAAATTAAAAAAAATGGCTACCAATTCAGATGGTTGGCTTTGATATTACTTTTGTCACGCCTTGTTATTTACCGTTAAAGTTAATTTTTTCGTCAAAAAATGATAACATGGCTAAAACTTAGAACTATAAACTTGGAGTACATTTGACAAGGACACTGAGTATAGTCAACTGATTTCTTCAAATAATACGACTGTGATTAAAAGTCAACTATTTGATAATAAGCTTAAGGCGTACAACCTTTCCTGGACTAAAAACACTTCAAGCCCTAAAAGTTCGTAATAATGAAATCTCCAACAATATAAATATTTCCATCAAAAAATTTTAGCTCCAAATCTCTTGGCAAAGAAATGTCGACAGCTTTCAATTACTATAACCAACTTAATACCTTTTTGTATTTTATCTTTAAAACTAATTATTCCCTACAGCAAAGTATCTTGAGGATACCAAGTAGTTAAAGTTATTTTTTTCTGCTTATCATTGAACCCAGTAATGAAGCCTAATTAGTAATTACATTGAATGCTTAAATAATAATTGTTGTTTTTTTTAAAAATTGCCTAAGGGTAACCCTTGGCAAAACCTATAGAACGCACTTGAGCACTACTCATTGTCTTTACGACTCATAACAGCCCCTACTTCACTTCCTCACACCTATCCATCTCAGATAACGAGATTGCACTCTTTACGGAGTATAGAGGTAGACTCCGGCTTTCTGATAGATGAGCACACGCTAGTTACCTATTGACTTTACCCTCGCGTGGACATAAATCGGTATTAAGAAAACTGCCTAGATTTGCCGTGTCTATTTGTAAAGCTACCGCTTCCGACAAAAGCGTGTATATTAACCCTGCTGTGTGCTCGCTCAGAGAGTGTTTTAAAGGGATATTATACGCGAAGTACACTTCCGGGGGAATTCAAGGGTCGGTCTGTTGGTCGCCACGAATGTCAACTAAGTGATTCCGTCTAATTTAATTAATCGGTCATCGACCATGACGATGGGAATGGGACAAGAGGATCAAGAAGCGCTCATAGCAAAAGGCTCAACAGAAAGTTTAAATGTGAGTTATGTATACCTACTTATCTATATAAAATGAAACTACCTAAAGCCTTTAGGAATAACCAACCAACACAGTGAGTTCTTAAATTTTATCTTTCAGTCATCGTTTAAGCCCTGAGCAAATAAATATCTCTCTTGAAAAGTGATTACAAATTTAATACGAATATAGATACAGATAGATGAGAGTGATGGAACCTTGATAAGATAGCACTGTACGCAGCTATTAGTCGCGGTAAATGTGGTTATTGGTGTAGCAGCATCCAAGACCACCTCACAATATCTAAGAATCTCCTATTTCAGCCATGAGGTTTTAGGCTTGTGGTTTTTTGGATGCGATGGGCTTATCTTTTCCTTGAAGTCTGATTCTATATTTGTTGACAACTTTGTTGTATTCTTTGTAGCTCCAATAAATAGAAAGGTCTATTAGACCTCTACATACAAGAATAGGTAGGTATGGAGGTTGATTTAATTTCGACCGAAAATGATGAAAAAAACGTACAATTTTTATATATATTTTGTCGCTGCGCAGATAATTTTGTTCTCGGTGGCAGTAGACATAATTATTTCTACGTTGAGGATGAGATTTGTTTGCATTCCACTTTGATAAATCAACACCGCAGGCTTGAGATTATGTATTATGATGTGTAATTTTTTTTTTATCAAAATTTTGGAGACTTATTTTTTGGCTTTTCTTACAAGGTGAAGTTCAAATTTCTTAAAGTAAAAAAATTAAATGAACAGAGTTTTTTTTTTAAATTAAATTGTGGCATGACAGATAAAGTACATTATTACACATTGGAAATAATGCAGTCTCGAGCAATAACTTAAAACTGGAAACATTCAAGATGTGCATTATGCATGGGTAAAAGTAAATAAAATGCATGACTGCATCAGGGGATTCTCTGTATGTGACTTATATAAGTTACTATTATAAGTTACAGGCGCTTTCTATTCGACGCAATCAAGCATTGGGATCACCGAATTTCCTTCAACCGATAGATTTTCATAGAAAAAAATCTATTGTACTATCTATTTGTTGTATAGGTATCAATTATAAAGACTAAACTTGAGAGTATCAAATTACGTTATAGATCTACAGCAAGACTTGTTTAAGTCTTTAACATGTAGAAAGCCTAAACATTTCGTTAAGCTAGCAAAGATTTTTGAGCATTCATCCGCTAATATTTTTCTAAAAGAGCCAACAACATTTACGTGACATTGAACTTGTTCGATTTCCAAAATTTAGCCAACGGATATCAATTGTGTTGTTGCATTTTTTGACAGTTCATTCGTTACCTCAAATCACCACAACAAAAAAAGCTGTAATTTTCTATTGGTAAATTAATATTTCAGTCTCGATTTTGACTTTTTCCAAGCCCAATGAAACATGATGTCAGATTTGATGTTTTTTGTTAGGTATTGGTATTGAATTTTTGTAATTTCGTGTATGTGAAACTGCTATCGGTGTAGTTGTCGAAATTAGTTTATTTATATGACATTCATTTGGATGATAGGCATAGCATCGTCTCTTATGATAAAGGGAGTGCTTTTGATAAACAACATGGAACACATACATTTGTGAAGATGACAGCTGAAAATTGTATTGGGATTAGTAAAAACATGTGTAAATCTACGCGAAAAATCTAGATCTGCAAAAATAATCGAGATTCAAAAATCAATCAATTTATTATAACCAATGGAGCGCAAAAAAAAGTATACTCAGTTTTGACAGATCTGGATCCAAAATAAATTGATTTATCTTACCAGTGGAAAACCACATTAGATGTATGTATTACCGAATGTGACCCAAAGTATGAATAATGTAATATCTTTATTTTTTTACTTGCGATTATAGGCACTGTAAGGCAAGTTATGCTTTCGTCGAAAAAAAAGTTGTGAAAAACAATCAAACATGTCATTACGATGATAGCGAAGACGGAGAAATATGGTCTAAAAATATGTCCGTCTGTATGTCTGTCTGTCAGTCTGTCAGTCAGTCTGTCTGAATGTAAGGATAGACACCTACAGCCAAACGGGTGGGCCGAATTCCTTCAAACTTGGTATATAAAGTTTTTTAGGTATTATACAGTGGGTAAATTGAATTTTTTTTAGCTCAAAAAATAACGATACCTGCCATATAACCATTACATTCAAACCTATTTTTTTCGGAAACGGTTCTAACGATTTTGATAAAACACATCAGTGCAGCTTTTTAGCTTCATATAACTTCATATGGTTGAAAAAAAATTAGAAAAATGTCTAAGATCGGTACTTTCCATAGGACCATTTTTTTTATTTCGACTATCTCATAAATGGCTTAATCGATTCTTTCGAAATTTCACACATATATAGACTTAGGTTGACCAATTTATACTGCGTACCAATATTTTTAATTAATATTTTTTTGTATTTTTAAAAGCATCTAAAAAAATTTAATTTATATTTTGAAAACTGCTCAATAATTTTTTTGTGCGTTTTTGATTTTTTTTTTTAATTTTTTTCAAAACGTTTAAAAAAGAAACTTTTTTCTCAAAAACCGCTCCACAGATTTTTAAATTTTTTTTCTCATAAATTCAAATTTATACAAGAAATAAAATGGCGTACTTTTTTTGAGCTTAAATTAGTTTAAATATTTATTTCAGAATTTTGAATTATTTTTTCTTTGATTCGCTTCGACTTTAATCATTTGTTTTTAAGTTTATATTATTAAATATTTAAGATTCTCATACTAATTTTTTTAGAAAAAAATTAAAGACATTTTGTATACATAAAAAATTAGGTAAAAAACGACTTTAAAAATATATTTAGATTTTTAATAGAAATCTTTTGCATACGATGTGATCGAACATAAGAGCAAGTTCGTGCGATCCAGTCGTGCATTTTTTTTATTTTCGTTAAAGTTTTCAGCATCTGTCAAAATCTAAAGAAAAATTAGTTTTCTATAACCCTGTCACTTTTCTCAATATATGTATCTATGAATTATGGAGATTTTCATTGGTAAATTAAAAATTTGATGCGGAATTTAATGTTTTTCGTGGCGAATAGACCACGATTTGAATTGATATATTTGCTATGGTAATGGCGAATATTCGTGTCTGTGAATGTGGAAGTTGTCAAACTAAATTGCTTCAAATGTACTAGTGTTTCGTAGTGTTAATTAAAATACGGATCTTTGGACTTGAGTCAGAATCAGGAAAATATTTTGTTTGCGCAGTGGAAGGATTTGATTGTAAAAATCCGTGTTTCGAGAATTTTTCTTGTACCAATGGAAAACCATATTAATAACACAAAACACGTCAAAAAAATCGATTTTAAATGCAATTTGAACAAAATATAGCAGCCGATAATGAAAATTCCCTAAATAGTTATATTTTGAGTATAACTCTCTCCGTCGGCCTTGTCGGATTGATTGGGTTACAAAATAACTGACAAGGTCTTGAGTGTTCAGTCGTATATTTGACTCTTGACATCTCATCACTCACCTGCTCTTATACCAAAAGTCGGGCGCGATTTTCCGGTTTTTTCATGGGAGAAAAAGTGACAGAATATAGAATATGGTTGTCAAAAAAAAAATAGGATTTTCGGCAGTTTGTTTATGATAAATTTATAAATGATAATTTTGAAAACAAAACAAAAATGCGATTCAGTTTGACCACAAATGAAATGTACCAACAAGTACAACAGTCTTATCCTTATGTTATCTCCTCTAGAAAATTTATTTTATTCAACATCAGATAAACGTAAAACAGCTGTTTTTTGACCACACAGTTGAGAACAACGCCACTGAACAAGTCTACAATTGGCCAGTTCAACCAAATAAGATCTCACAAATTGTGCTGAGAAAACTTCAGTTCATTTAAATGAGATTGTTGAGATCTTATTTTTCCGAATAATTTCATTTACATAAATGTCGTTTTCGACTGGCTGTTCGGAGTTACTCTTTTATCTTCAAATTTTGGTTATTCTTTACGGCCGGCGTTAATGGAATGAAAAACTAATAACTCCGACCAGCATATCGAAAACGACATTAGTGAGGACCAGTTGTACACATGTAGTTCACATATTTGATCCGTGGTTTTAACTCCCGCTTTCGGAGGACTACTTGATGTTCAAAGTTCAAATAGGTTATAATACCCAAATATATGCTTGACACATCACATTGTTGGACATTAGTTAATCCGCCGAAATTGGTTAGTTAAAATTTCCTAACCACGGATCATATATACTTGTACAACTGGCCCTAAGAGAGAGTTCGTGAAAGCCAAATCCCGCTGACGCTGGTTAAACTGAATGTGAGACTAATTACACAATTACTTTCTTCGTTATTATTTGTTATTTTGACAGATGACAGATGACAGATTGGGCGCTGGTGTAGAAATGTGGGGCAAAGCAAGGAAGTTATGATAGTAGGAATACAGCTTTTTCCACTTATAGTGGTTCAATTTTGATATTTAGGCAAGACAAATACAATACCTTAAGAGTTAAATTAAATTTAATTAAATGTAATCAAAATGTTGCCGGGAACTGAAACCGAAACTATTAAAAACCAAAATTACTTCTTTTGCCGTTTTATTGGCTGTCCGGAATAATTACTTTTGCACTCCTTATATTCTAATTTTATAGAATATGTAAGCTTCTGAGAAAAAAAGAGTAACTTCTCAAATTAAAAAAAAATGTTTCCATAAACATCAAATTGAGGAAGGGAAAGGCGACCGTATAATTAAGATGATACGTCCCTTCCAAAAAGAAGAATAACAGATTGAATTGAAAAATAAACCGTCAAATCAGATCTTTGTGCAACTAGCAACTAATTGTGATAGCAATATATGCGTCAAAAAATGACAGTCAAATTTATTTGAAGTTTTCGAAAACGGCTATATTCTACTACTAACGTTTTTTTTTTCGATTCGACGTTTAGAGTTACTCCGTTTACTCCAAATTATCCCGAATAAGAAAGAGTGAAAACAGGGTAACTCTAAAGGTCTAATGGAAAACGAAATAAGATTAAAATTCACTCAAAAATTCATTCGATTTCTCTTAAGCTGTAGAGTGCTTGTTATTTTCTCGAACATGAACACACCAATTTTTTGTTGTTGTTTGCTTGAGGCACCACTATGTTTGGTTTGTGGAAACTAATAAAAAAAATAATAATCACGCAAATGGATTGTCTGAAAAATGGATTCACAATCAACGTTGTTGGTATTTTTTAACTTCTATGTTTTATTTACTTCACCACTACTCATGTATAGTGGTAGTTTCAAAACAAGACTTTCGTTTTGGTTAAAAATGATTGGAACATCACAAGCAGAAAGTAAGTAAGAACCAGTATTCTTTTTCTGTTTGCGTATGATATATTTACCCTAAAATTTTAATTTAAAAAATTAGCTGACTCTATTATTTTTTTAATAGTTCAACTAAAACTTCTTAAAAAAAATACCAATCCCATCATCATTTCGTGTATTAGTATCAAAATAAATTTTCCACGAAAAACCCCTTAATGACCTTTCATATATAAAAAACTGGAAAATTTTAAAAAGACACAAAATCTAAGTTTCCAACTAACCATGCGCCTATATAATTAAACATTCCAGCAAACTCATTAATTTAAGAAATAATAGGAATTATGATAGGCATAACCAGCGTGTTGCATGTACTTGCTGCTATGTTCAAGGTTCTTATAAATTAAACAAAAAAATTAATAAATAAAAACATGACGGATGTGCTACCAGGAGAAAAGTTTTGAAAGACAATATCTGACAATTAAATGATAAACAAACACTTACAAAATCAAATAGACAAATACCTAAAATTGTTCTACTAATTTTGATATTCAATATTAGATCTGTTTGTTATCTTCAGAATTCGTTCGAATTCCTAACAATTTTCAGAAAATGCTGTTTTTAGGTTGAAAAAAATTACTACAAAGCCTGTCAAAGTGAAAGAGAAAAACTTACTCTACATCGAAAAAGTTGTGAATTCTTGTTGTCTTTTTCGATTGACAATTCAGAAGAACTCTCCTATCCGGAACACAAGTAACACAAACAAAAACATCCAATTTGATTCTGAAGTGTTTGTATCGCTGAATGTTTGTAGTATCACATGTACATACGCAGGTGTCTAGAGTTTTTTTTTACAATTGTAATTTGCATGCACATTGAACATGCCGAAAATAAGAATGCAATACAAATTTGTGTGTGGGCATGTTAAAGTCCAGTTTTTAGAACTTTGGTTATTGTATTTTTAGGTATATATAATTAAATTTCTTAATATTAAATTACTTAACATTAAATATTAACATTGTCAAAATATTTTCAATTTATAATTGAAGTTTCTCTTTATATTAAATTAAATGTCATTCCACACCCTTTGAAAACTAGTTGTGGTTTGAATGTGTTAGTAATTCTGAAATAAAATCCAGAATCGTTTTCACTTCTTTTCAGGAGAAGAACTATCATTCTGAATTTCAATAGAACACTTTCAGAAGGGTTTACACGCGCTCCGCACGGTTCCGAATAGCCAATCGAAAAAGCCTACACGAATTTCTGTGGCTAGCTGGTTTAAAAACTGTCAAGACACAAAGCTGTCAATTTTTTTCTGTTCTGAAATGAGAACTCGAGCGAGAAGTTCATTATTTGTGTATTTTAATGAAATCTCCGTATTGAAAATAAAGACCAACAGAGTTAAAGAAAGAAACATAGTACGAAAACACAAAAATTCGAAAAGTGGAAAATTTAAACAGGCGGGTTCCACTGGTCATACAGATGTCCAATATCCAATCTACTAATACTAATACTTATATTGGATTTTATCATGGCATGTTAATAGTTCTGCCATTTTTCATGGCCTGTGGAAGCGGCTTGTAATATTTGTGCACTGGAATTCTCAAGGGTTTTTTTTTGTGTTGCACACTATTCTTTTTGTTGGGTTTTTTTTTTTTGATTTTTTTAGTTTGGTTTTTGTATGGCATGAGTTATCATTCAATTATACCCCCATCACTACTTTGACTTTCTGTGTTTGTGTCCGGACCCGGAGGGCTACTATTGAGGTTTCAATTGGCTTTTGTTTACATTCTTGCAAAATTTCCAACAGTTTCTCCACTCTTGAATATTGACATAGTTGTTACACTTCTTACTACAAAATTACCAAACAGACCTATAACCTAGGTCTGATCCAGACTTTTGTTGGACGGAAATTGACAACTTATCAAATTTTGAAGAGTGGGGATGAAATTCTCTAAGAATCAAAAAAAATCGTAAGAGTCTGGAACGGCTTGACCACAATTTTCTGCCAATATAAAATAAAATCAAAGAAAATTGGGGGTCCGAGTTTCTAATGTTCTCTTTAATCCAAATATCTGACTTCAAAAATATCTCGTATTTAATTTTTTTTAAGAATCCAAGACATGACCACCATTACATATATTACCCAATATCGCCTTCAAATTTAGCCTTACTCTGAAAAATTCCACCAAAATCTATTAAAATCCCTCCAAACTTTCCCTTTTCCTTATTCTTGACTTTGCGTCGAATTAAAAAAAATAAATTTTCTGCCTTCCTCCTCAAATTGCCAAACAAACGCACAAGATTAATCCCCAGGATCTTCCAAAATTATCACAAAATTAAAAAATTCCACAGCTCCATCTGGTCATCTTTCGGCGGCCATCTGGCCAAGTTGTCTTTAATTTTGTTTTTAATATGAAAGTGATTATCATATCTCGTTCCTTTTTTTTTTGATTTAAGGATTCGGCATCAACATCATCATCAGCAATTCCCTTTGCTGGCAATTTTCCTTTTCGATTTTTTTTAATAACGGAAAACGGTGTCCTACATATTCCGCTCACTTCAAAGTGTAGACGGAAATATTTATATAAAAAAAATGAAAACAGTTAGTCAAGTGGAAACTCTGGTTTGTACGGCCGGCAGGTCAATAACTTAATCAACAATCTCTGATGGGTGGAACGTTTTTACTCCCTGGTATTTCATATATAGGAAGCCAGGACAAGGTTGGATGAATTTTCACATTCTACCCCTTGTATTGTTTACTTAAACAAGTCTTGGAAAAAAAATTAAGAAAAAAGCAACAACGTTTCTTAGCGTAAACAATTTTACCACAATCGGACGACTCACTCGCATTTTCATATTTTTGCTCAAAAAGAAATTCACGAGAAGATGCAAATAAAAAATAATAATAAGGAAAAACAAGGACACATCTCATATTTCCATCGACAACGTGAACGAAGACTCGGGATGAGACGATGACGACAACGGAAGCAGGAGGCCGGCGGGCGCGCACGGCCGATTCGTAGAATTATCATCTCGCATCGAGGTCAAAATATTTCAACCAAAAAGGGGTTGGTAATACTCCAGAGGACAACTCGTGGATTCAAGTAGGATTTTCACACTTACACTTGAAAGAATTTTCATACCAAAATGTTCATTTGGGGGCGACCGTCTGGATGAAGTTCAAACAAATACGGTTTTCTGCAGACATACCTACTGACGGTGAGTGAGGGAGTAGTTGCGGATTTACAGTACGGTAAGGGGCTTGAAGAGAAACCAAGAAGTTACAAAACAAAAACCTCTTAAGAGGTTACTCAAGAAAATATTTTAATTGAAAAATATCGCGCATTTTCAAGGATTAAAGTCAGAAGGTCGTTGACGGGTGGTGCTAGAGATGAGTTGCTGATGGCAGATGGAACAGAAATCAAAGGACTTACGAAAATAAAACGTTATTAGCACTTTAATAGGATTATAAAAATAATAAAAAACAAAAATTGAAATTGAGAGAAAAGAGCTTGACGACAAACGTGAAGGGATTAACTATATTTCAGAACATCCTTTTTGCCATATCCAGCCAGTCGTTGTCACAGACCCATTCCGAGCTATATCTTCTTCATGCACGTAAATATTTGACATCATATACCTATACTGAAGATGTAATCTAGAATCTACAGAGTTTCCTGGATACCTAACCTTACATACTTATATTCGCAGCTGTATATGACATACTTTTGCCATACTATGGAAAGAGATTTGTGTCTTTTACCTTCATGGCGATGATGGCGCTCTCATCTTCGAACTCTCGTCGAAGCGCCAACAAAAATATACTCATATCTATGGTAGGTATCTGATGGATACAATTTTCAGAGTTGAATTGGATATTGGCAAAGCACAACCATTCGATTTGCTGTTATTATTAGAAATCGGATCGAATTTCAAAATGCTTCTCTCATGTTGGATTCTTCATCGGTTTTATCGCCCTGTCATGATATATGTGATTATTACCGCACCGTTGCGCTAGCTTGCATCTACATCTACTTACATACCTAGCTACATAACATACATAATATCTGGAACTGTGATTGGGAGGTTATGATAGTTATGAATTCCACACAAATCGGGTTTATTTCTCTCAGGTTTAAAAAAAAACCTAAATCGTGTTGAATAAAATAAAAAAAATAACACCTGTGGTCGAATGTTGATGGGCGATGTTTAAGAGACGAAGTTACATTTATCGGGGTTTTATGAGTGTGATGTTTTGAAAGGGCGAATAAAATAACTTTATAGGTACTTTTATGTATAAATATTTTTTTATGAAAATGTCCCTTACCAATCATTTTAACTTGGGAGTTTTAAATGTGTTTAATTTGGGTAAGTGAAGAGGAAGCGACATCGAAAATCTTTATGGTCTCAAAGCAGAACCTTTTACTTTCTGGTAGGTATTTAGTGGTAGAAGATAGAATTGTCAAGATACTATAGATATGTTTTGTGGAGTGAAATTTTGTCATAAATAGCACTCCATCTCTCGTAATTGCATAGTTACCCCTGTAAACATAAACATTTGCCGAGTTCAGAAGACCTAAAAGCTAGTCAAGTTTCTAGTTTCTGAGTGGCCAGCTGCCAAAACTTGACTAGCTTTTAAGTTGATTATAAATACTAGAGTTGTACCGAATAGTAGCTAGGCCGGATAGTCGAATATTCGGCGGCCGGATATCTACCCAAATGAAAAGCTTAGTAGTTTGGTGATCTGGTACTCAAATCAAACCGGTAGAGGTAAAACCAACTTAAACATGCTTTTTTCCTTCTCCTCCACTTCCACAAGATATTCTTATTTTTCCCACTGCAAATATATGTGTAGAGTCCGGGAAAATTAGACAAAAAAATTATGAAACTTCGAAAAAATGCCGGCAAAGCTGAATTTTGGTGGAGAGCTTCTTTTTAATGTCCTAAGCATTTTCTAAAAAGTACCCTTAATTTGGTGCGAACCAGAAATGTTTAAGGGGGAAAAATTCATTTTTCCGAATTACTCGAAAACTATAGGTTATTTTGAAAAAAGTTGTAGGTACACATTGTAGCTAATATTATTCTACACAAAAAAGATCTAGAAACTTTTTATCGTACAATTGATAGATTTGGAGAAAAGTAGTCGAAATCATTGGGATGTAGGACATTAATTCAAAAAAAATGTAATAAATTTTTGTTTTTGAGTGGGGATTTTTTTTGTTTTTATTGTTTTTATTTGCAAAAACATATTCTATGAAAAAAACCAAATTTTAAGTGTGGAACCGGAAGGGTAATGCTGCCATCTTAAAAATTCTAATTTTTTATTTTGCTTAATAACTCCCAAAATCTTTATTTTTTCTGAAAAAAAAAACTGTAAAAGCGGATTTAAGACAACAAAATTATCTACAAAATGATATAGTAACGACTTCTGTTTGTCAATTCGTTCTTAAGTTAAAGCGTGTCGAAATTTAATTGCTCGTTAAAATGGGAGCTACATTAAGTCTGGTTGCTTTAATGAATGAATTTAATCTACTCGTATATATCTATTTCGATATTTATTTTATTTTACAATTAAACTTTGGCACGCTATAACTTAAGAACGAATTGACATACAGAAGTCATTGAATATTGCTGCATAGTTTGAAGTTCATATTCTGTTTTATAAGAATCGCGAGTATTCAAAAAAAATGCACTAGGTTAGTAATAAACAAAATGTATTTCTTACAAAGTAAGATGCCAGCTTATTGGCATCCAGACATTGGAAAATCATCGCAAGATGTTCGCTTTTTATTCTGTTCATGACATCTTATGTATCATATAGATTGTTCTGATCTCTTAGAATCGATCCAAACGCCCCTTCTTCTCACTCACAGAACTCGAACCTTGTGTCATGAAATTGCTCATAGATTATAGTTATGCCTTCAATGAGCATATAACACACAGTGCCAGGGAAATCAATAACGCTTCGAGTTACATAGATTTTAACATTTATTTTAGTAGAAGTGCGTTTAAAAATATGCTAGTCTTTTAGACTATAAAACAAACTATTAGTTATGAACTTATTTTAATTATTGTTTATTGAATATTACGTGTTTTTATTTTCTGTTTAAAATGCATTATTAATTAATATAATGTAAGTATTATTATAAGCTCTAATTGATAAAAGTACATAAATTAAAAAAAAATAAATAAAAGTACTCATGAATGCAGAAAAACTAATTTTCATTCCCCATAATTTGGCTTTAGTAAACGTACAATATTAAATTGCTGATAGCCCATCCTTAATTTATGAAATAAAATCAATCGGATCATAAAACTTAATATTTTGTTATTTTTTTTCTGAAAAACGACTAACCGGTATTCGGCCGGATATAAAAAGATTATTCGGCTCCGGCCGAATATTATAAAAAGAGGCCTGATAGGCCGGATACCGAATATCTACCGGATATCCGTCACATCTCTAATAAATACGTCTTCTAAACGTAGTCATTTTCTGATCAAAAATCTATAGTCACCACTCCTAGAGAAATAATATAGAAATATAGGAAAAAATTTTTGATAAAGATAAAGATAACAAAAATAAATTAACTTTATACTTTCTTAAAATTAACTTAATTAATAATAACTATATCAATTTATTAGCAGCAAAAAAATTAAATAAGCTTCAGTTCTTTTTTATCACATGACGTGGAATGAAATTATAAGATTTAACACATAAATACATATAAAAAAAACAGCATCTAAAAATTTTGCGAACATATACATAAGTATGATATTTTAATAATACAATGCAAACAATTATCTTTTCTTGGATATTATTTTATTTCTTGATCTTTTCTTGATTAAGTTTTGAATAATAATCAATATTTTTTTTAAATTTTCCTACTTACAACCGGATTTATTTATATACATTTAGTTTTAATTGTTCTTAATTTAATTTATTTAACTAATCTTACTTCTACAATTTGGCTATCCTGACTTCTAATCGTCTCGATTACACTTAAGTATTTAACTCATTACTGTAAATAATCTTACTTCTACAATATTTATATATTTGTCAAAAAAAAATGTTTCAATACATTTTTTTTGTTTTAGAAAAGACCGATTTATTTTGGAATCTGGCCTGTAGGTCAACCAAAAGTTGAACAAGTTCAACGTCATTTTACTTAGCCGGAAAAATATTCTCAATTGAAGTGTTTGATTCTTGGTAGAAATTAATAGATGTTCCCATCAGGTCCTAATCCTCTTCCTCAGATTCACTGCCAGACTCGTTGATTTCAACAGGAACTGCAATATTTTTTCATCTTATACATTCATATTTGCATCCATCAACACAAAACTTTCAGGATCTCATTCAATTTGCATTCACGAAGGAGCTTGAATTTGCTAGAGGAAAGTCATCTTCTGGATCGAATTCACTTCTAATTCAAACTTTCTCCAAAGCCAGCATATTTAAAACAATTAATAACTGTTTTTGATGTTACAAGCTTTCAAGCATTCCTAATAATATAAAAGGATCCAACAGATTCCTACAAAGCTTCAAATACACATTCAACACATATACAAAATAGAGTGACTGTGATGGCAAATGGCACAAAGAATTTGATGCACGCTGTAGACTGCAACTTAAAAAAAAATACCATTGAAAAAATTATCATCGTGATGACATATTCCATCCTGCTCTGGTGTCCTTTTAAGACAAAATATTTTGTCATTCAAGAGAAACTAAAAATAATAAAAACAATGCAACTTATATGGAGCAATTTCTGACCAAAAAAATATGTCCGCCTAAGAGAGGTGTCCGCCTAAGGGAGGTGTCCGCAAAGGGAGATTTCACTTTACTAAGAATCAAGGTAATCTTACCTACATAGCCTTTAAACCTGCGTAGGATAACTACACCTAACTAACTAAACCTCAATGCTTAGCTACATTAAAGTTGTTAGCTACGAGAGGTGGTTCGTACGATCCGGTCGTGCATTTTAATTTAATTCTTATGTGGGTGCAGTCAATCGCGCCAATGACGTTTGGAATTACAGTGCCCGACTAGCGTATGACTTGATTAATTGACTGTCATTTATGATTCTTCTATATAGCCTTTCCTATAGATATGATAGAGACAGCTATAATCAAAAAGTTTAGAATCAACTTAAATGTTTGCATTGTTGACAGTTGTTCAGAAAATTTTTAGAGGCATTCTTATAAACTGTCTTGCTTTCGGAACAAATGCTCTTCCTGCACGTGCAGAAATGATGCTTAATGTAGGCCGCTAAAGCCGTGCTTCGCAATCGTCTTCAACCTTATTTATGTTTAGTAATGTTATTTAAGACTTATGATTATTCAGAATCAAACATCGAACCTCATTACGACTCAAGTATCTAATGGAGCCACATAACCTGCAGATCTACAGGTATATGTCCGCACCTCTTGTGTACCCATTTTGACCATCTTCAACCATTGCTATTAATTTCCTCATATTTTCCTTGAAAAACTTTATATTTCTTCTGAATTTTGTTTTTCATTATTTCTTATTATTTATTTATTTTTATTCAAAATTGATTTCACAAACCTTCACTTATATTTTTTTTTATTTCAGAACAAATTTGACACATCGGTTTATACTCCTTCGCTAAGCAACCTTCTTCGGTGGCTTAAGCTTAGTAAACATCATTCAAGGCCCATTTAGACGATCATTTCAGTTTCAGTTGAGCTATCAGTTAAGCTTTCAGTTAAACTAATGTCTAAACGCAAAAACTAAAGCGTTTAACTGAAACTGATGGAATTTCCATAAGTTGGCCGTTCAGTCATCAGTTAAACTGATATGAAAATGCGTTTCAGCTCAGTTCTCAGTTAAGTCGTCATTTTAATTCCAGTTTTTTTTTTTATAATTGTGCGCGCACTAGGGGATTTTGACTACCCTTAATATGTTCAAGCACAGTACAAGCGTTAGGAAAATAGGGAAGAATTTATAGAGAGATACCGATGTGCAAGAAAGAAGAAGAAAGAATCTCCGTACTTGACAGTACGTCCGCGAGTATTACGGTCAAGTATTTTATAGTTTAAGGGGAGGAATGCAACTGGCTATTTCGCTAGAACATTGTTTATAAAGATAGCGATAAAATAATGAAAGACATGATACATTTCGTCTGTTCGAGAGATCAAAATGTTTCAATTATAGTTCTATCGCCTATCATTCTTAGAGCTCTGTTTTGAATTCTATCTAAGAGCTTCAAGTAATAAAGGTCTTATAGATTGCAGCCAGATCAGACGGGGAGAAGATTTCTTGCATCCTCGAAAAAAGCCAAAGTCATTCCACAAAAGGTGGTCCGTGATGCACATGTCAAAGACTGACAGCTGAACGGTTTCTTCAATGCAAGTGCCGCTCATGGATAGCGGCATGGGGGGTGGGTTATACTTTAACGACAGAAGACAGCACTGAGTTTTTGAAGCATTAAATTCTACACGCTTTCTTGTTTCCCATTGTACAATGCTGTCGAGATCAGAATTTAATGAGCTTATCATAGGCTGCCCTTGCCGTTCCGTATCCGAAGAACAAAGATGTGAATCTGCAAACGAATATGAAGAGATGAGGGTACTATCGTCAGCAAAACAATTTAGTGGATTAGAATTTCCAGATAAGAGATCCTTAATAAAAATGAGCAAAAAGTCGGAGACAATACCTAACCCTGGGGTACACCAGCATTTATTTTGTGAATATCGAACTTGAAACCGTCCAATACAACTTGTATTGCACGGCCCGAAAGGTAATTTCTAATCCAACGAATAAGAGATTCATCGATACCAAATGCACGCATTTTCGATAAGAGAGCTTAGTGCCAAACTCTATCAAATGCTTTCGAAATATTAAGCGCAATAATCTTGCTTTCTCCAAAACGAGTTAAAGCTTTGTGCCACTGCTTTGTGAGATATAGGTACGATCAGATCACCAGTGGACCTATTGCTACGAAAGCCATACTGCCGGTTATTAAGGAGCTTTTGTTCTTCAAGATATTTGTTGATTCTTGGCCGTGAATCCACTGTCTCTTTCTTTCAATCAGCCCTATCATGAGTTCCATCGTAAACGGAAAGTCTTACGAATCCAGAAAAAAGTTTTCGCAGAATCCGTTCGTAATGGCAATTTGTATGAGCATTTCCACAACGATGGATTCTCTTAAAGCTTTTTTCAAGATTCATAAGAAGTTTCCGATTACGATGGAATCCGTGGTAAATCGGATTATGTCGAAAAGGGTTGATATTATGGTCGATTTCATTGAAATTTATCTTCAGACTTTCGACTGCTCACAAGTAAAATGAAAGCTCAACTAAGCACTAGACTGATTCTAAATACACTGCCTTTTTTAACTGAACTGATAACTGATCGTCTAAAAGGGGCTTCAGAAGTAATTTTGTTTTTTTTTCAATAATATTTCGCACCTTAGTCCATGGAAAAACTTCCACTATTCCATTTTTTAAATTCGGGTATTATAGAATTACTAAATCTGAAATAGTGTTTTCACCGATATAAAAGATCAAAAGTAAATTTATTTTGACAGTACCATTAAACTTTCAAATTGTGTTTCATTTTCTCTTATGATATAAAACTGAGATAGCTATTTCATCTGTTTCAAAGCAAAAAATTCACTTTTCCGATGAATATGTGCATTTTGATATGGGTACATAGTAAGTTCGATTTGTACAACTTTATAAAGATTTAAATCTGAATTATTTTAAATCTGAATTGCATGGTAAATCTTATAGATTTGTGGAAGATTTAACTTCACAGACATACCTATTTATATTCGGTTTAGTGGCCGGTGAAAACTTAGTATGAAATAGATTTAAATTTTAATAAAAAATGACGAGTTGAGGATACGAATAAACTGTTAAAGTGAAAGTCAGCTGCTAAAGATTTGGTTTTTTGTTGTGATTTCGAGTTTTGTGTGTTCTTTAAATAGAAAATGGAATTGTTTTTAGACAGTTTCCACCAGGGTTATGAAAAAACATTACCGTTTCACTTATTTTTCTTTACATTTTTTTAGAAATTTATTACAATGTAATGAACAGCTGACTGACAATTCCTTTTGGTGTAAGTATTGTTCTGGTTTTTGACAGTTTTCAAACCTATCTCATTCGTTCACAATTATACCTACTATAATAACCGAGTAAGCGCCTTTAATGGTAGCAACATTGTTTTGTAAAAAAAAAAGAAGACAATACGGGTTTACAAATTCGTTTTACCCTCAGATAAAACTTATGCTTAAAGAAATTAAATGCACGACTTGCTCATATGCTCGATCATATTGTAAATATATTTTTAAAACCGTTTTTTTTTTGTTTTTTTTTTTAATTTAACTATATGCCTGTAAGATTTAAATGCAACCTGAATTGCACGGCACTAGTTTGGCACAGTGGATTTGAGTGACTGTCTCATTTTTAACCCATGGGCGACATCCAATTAAAATTGGAGGTATAGAATAGAATGCGCCTAGCGTGGGGATCGAAGTTAGCACTTTATCCACTGCGTCATTTCCACCCATACTTAATTATTTATATACAAAATTGGTTGACAATTTCTGAAAAATTCGTCTAAATATTGAGTTTAAAAAAAATGAAATGAAGTATTATTTATTTTTCGAACAACCTCCTGTGCGTTGATCGAAATCCGATGAGCCGTTTATGATAAAGTCGAAAATCAAAAAAAAATGTTGTAGGTACAGTTAATAACAACACTTTTTTTATTAAAATCGTTAGAGCCGTTTTCGAGATAATTAAGATGGTAGAAAAATTTGTATGCCAAGTACCGTTATTTTTGGGGCTAAGACAAAGATTCAAAAATCCATTTTAGACAATCGCCTAAGACGCATAAGTTAAGCGTGAAAAAAAATCGGTTCAGCCGATTACGCTGTAGATCTTTCTACAGACAGACGGAATTGCGGGACCCACTTTTTTGGTGTTCTATATCGTCGTAATCTCAAGTGTTTTCTATCATCATAATTTCAAGTTTGTTTGAATATATCGAGTTCGATTTTTTTTCCAAATGCAAAACCTGCCCCATAGTACCTATATCGCAAGTAAAAACTAAGGTTCGACTTTGGTATTGGTGGAGGCCCAAATCAATTTCATATACTTACTTGGCCAAGATGGCGCTGAGGTGTGGTTTTAACTTGAGCCAACATGCTGCTCCAGACAACTCGGTCTCTACTAGTATTGTCTTCAATTTCACACGAAAAGTGGATTGATGTCTTATTAAACTTACACGCCTCACGAGTACTGATATTCTCTTATACTATACATCTCCAGCACAGTTTATTACGGTTGGACACAAAAACTCAAAAATATTGTTGGCTAGATCAGCCCTCTTGATATTTTTCACCTAATTTATCTTAATTTCACAGACCAACCTTATACACCCTGAGCAAACCTCGATAAACCCTGGAATAGGAAAGAACTATGGCACAGTTACCAGACCAACAGAGAACCTGACATACTCATGGTATAACTTAGATGTGTTTGGTGCTGTCCACCAGCCGGGCCCAGGGATGAAGTATCTAGTTAACCGTGTTAAGGGACTTTTTTGCAACGAACGACACATTCCAGCGCCACGAAAACATCTTTTAAAAAATGGTACTATATATTTCTTGTTTGTTTTTAAGTCTTCATGACCATTATAATGTTTTTTATAGTTTCTGGTATCGCATATCCCGGTGAGCTACTGGCCGTACTAGGAAGCTCTGGTGCTGGTAAGACCACACTCCTAAATGCTCTGGCGTTTCGATCCTCTGCTGGTGTTCAAATATCTCCATCGAGCACAAGAATGTTGAATGGCTACGTAGTAGATGCAACTGAAATGCAGGCCCGTTGTGCCTATGTTCAGCAAGACGACCTTTTTATAGGTTCCTTGACAGCCAGGGAGCATTTGATCTTTCAGGCCATGCTACGGATGCCTCGAAATACACCATACCGCCAAAAAATTCAACGTGTAGAACAAGTGATTCAAGACCTGTCATTGGGCAAGTGTCAAAACACAATCATTGGAGTACCAGGCAGAGTTAAAGGGCTGTCAGGAGGTGAGAGAAAGCGATTAGCTTTTGCATCGGAAGCCCTAACAGATCCCCCATTGTTGCTTTGCGACGAACCCACATCGGGCTTGGATTCATTTATGGCTCACAGTGTGGTTCAAGTTTTGAAGAAACTATCGCAAAAGGGGAAAACCGTAATTCTCACCATTCATCAGCCTTCGTCTGAGCTTTTCGAACTGTTCGATAAGATTCTCCTTATGGCAGAAGGAAGAGTGGCGTTTTTGGGAACTCCAAATGAAGCAGCTGACTTTTTTGCTTAGTAAGAATACTTACCTTTATTTAGTCTTTCTAATCTACATACGTACCTATTCTTATATTTCGCAGCTTGGGAGCCCAGTGTCCAACAAACTACAACCCTGCTGACTATTATGTCCAAGTTTTAGCCGTTATGCCTGGCAAAGAGCAGGAATCGAAAGAAAGGATTGGGAAAATTTGTGACAACTTCGCTGTTGGAAGGTAAAGTAATTATTCCAATGGACGTCAGAAGAAATAAGGAATTTGGCATTTTCAGAGTGTCGCGGGAGATGGAACAAACCTTCCAAAAAATGGCAGTGAGGGCAAATGGAATTCCTTTGGATGAGAACGTGAATAACCCCTATAATGCAACTTGGTTTATCCAATTCCGTGCTGTTCTTTGGAGGTCTTGGTTGACTGTGCTGAAAGAACCATTGCTGGTTAAAGTCCGTCTTATTCAGACGACAGTAAGTAAGAATAAGTTCCAATATAACATTTTGTAATGACCATTTGTATTCTTTCAGATGGTGGCTGTGTTAATTGGTCTTATATTTTTAGGTCAACAATTGACACAAGATGGCGTTATGAATATCAATGGAGCAATATTTCTTTTTCTGACGAATATGACGTTTCAAAATGTGTTCGCCACCATTAATGTACCTACAAATGTCCCAAAAAATATGAACCCTAGTTCGTTTATAAGATTTTTTTATTATAGGTCTTCACTTCTGAGCTACCAGTGTTCATGAGAGAGGCTCGAAGTCGTTTATACCGCTGTGACACTTACTTTCTGGGGAAAACCCTAGCTGAGCTGCCGCTGTTTCTGACAGTTCCATTTGTTTTCACGTCAATCGCCTATCCACTTATTGGTCTTCGACCTGGGTTAGATCACTACCTTATAGCTTTGGCTATTGTTACTTTGATCGCCAACGTTTCAACTTCCTTCGGATATCTAATTTCGTGTGCAAGTTCTTCAACATCAATGGCACTGTCTGTGGGTTCACCAGTCATCATACCATTTTTACTCTTCGGTGGATTCTTTTTGAACTCTGGATCTGTTCCGGTATATTTCAAATGGCTGTCATACCTATCATGGTTCCGTTACGGCAACGAAGGACTTCTCATAAATCAATGGTCTGACGTTCAGGCAGGTGAAATTGCATGTACGAAATCAAACACTACTTGTCCTAGTTCCGGTCGAGTGATTTTGGAGACACTGAACTTCTCCGAAACAGATCTGCCATTGGATTTTATTGGTCTAATTTTATTGATTTTGGGATTCAGAATCACGGCTTACATGGCATTAGTAATGAAAACCAAACGTAAGGAATAATCATAAGAATTTTTGTTGAATGTTTTTATTCATATTATTACAATAAATGTATATTTTGGATATTTAAAAAAATAAAAGTTGAATGTTAAGGTTAAATATATTAAATTGGTCGAATTTTTTAAAATTTAGTATTCGTTATTCTGTATCAGTTTTATTCAATAAAATTCGCTTAGATAACTTTTAACGGTTGATTAATTTAAATAAGCATTAGCCCAATTGTTCGCATATTTATATTCATAAAACATTTTCGATCCATTTAAATTAAAATGTCCTTGTGTTAAATTAAATATCAACAAGGCGAATCCATTACGTTTATATAGCATGAAACAACAATTTCTGTATGATAAAATCGTACAAGTTTAGTTGTGACAGAATTGAGGGAACCACTTTTTTTGTATTCGCTATAATCGTAATGACAAGTTCAATTAAAATCTCGAATTCGATTTTCTTTCCAAATGCAAAACTTGCATTTATGTACCTATATCGCAAGCAATAGCTATATTGTAAAGTAACAAAGTATCAAAGTACGCATGCGTCCGATTTTATTTTCGTAATTGTTCCGAGCAAGTTAAGGCTCCACGTTATAAAGATAATATGTAAGCTAATCAGTCAAAAAATGTTGATGGATATGATTTGCTTGCAATTAAAATTTGACAGTTGATTGTCATTTCAAATAAAATGGAATAAAATTATTTAATGGTTTCATTTCCAGCTTGTGTTGTTTCCCTGACAAAATTGTTTAAAAATAAAATTTGGTGTTAGCATGTTTGTGATGATATATGTATTTAACTTATCAACTCACATAATTTTCCTGACCGTTGTACCAAATATCACAAGAAAATATTAATTTTCCTACTGACCACGAATTTTTCTGATGCTTTTCGGCGACCACTATAACTTTTCAGGTTTGATCGCCCAGTTTAACTTATTATTAGTTCTAACAATAAATTAAAATGTGGGATCATACATGAAAATTGAAAACATTTTTGAAGAAATGTAGGTAATCAGTCATAATCAGGATATTCATGAAATGGCAGAAAAACGTATAAACCTCAAGAAGCAGATAATTTCAAATAAATTATTTGGTTTCTGAGGTTTATGCGGGATTTCCGCCGTTGCATGAACACCCTTATTGAAAATTGCTTTCATTGAAAATTTAGTGTAATTTTCCGTAGATAAAAGCAACTTTGATGTTATCATTATAATCATTAACAGCCCCATTAATAATAAAAACTCTTATTCTAACTCTAATCCATAACTCTACTAAACCGCGAGTTATTCCGCGAGTTGAAATATAAAATTAATAAAAATAAAGGTCAGTCCGAAAATGAACGAAGAAAATCTAGTAAAATAAATATGACCTTTATCTTTTTGTATTATATGTATTGTCGTTTTCTATTTGCCAATAGGGATTTTGATCAGGGATTATTGATTTTTGTGGGTGTATTTTTTTATATTGAAGAGTAAACAAAACCATTTGACATTTAATCAAATTTAGCCTTATGTTGGTGTTTATGCAAGTACGTGTTCCATTTTCGTGTAAATCCCTCTCTGTGATCCAGATCTGTGATTTTGATGCCGGATCAAAAAAATCGATAATTTTGGTACAATAGATCGCGAAAACTGGTCCGTGGTCAAATATTTTGGTGAATAGAAAACGACATATGATTCTGTAAATTGTTGTCAAATCATTGTATATAGATATTAATAGTACTATCATGACGACGAAATTCATCCAGCCTGGAATAAGTTCTACTACTCATCATGAGTTCCACTACCAAATCTGAGGTTAGGTAGTGTTGGTGTGTTATGAAAATGCGTATGAAGGGAAATAGTGTGATAATAAATTGATGAGAGAAATATATAAAAAATTTGTTATAAGTTAGAGGAGGAAAGGAAAACAATTTATTTCATAGGTTTTTTTGGTTTTTTATGAGAATTTTTTTGTTGAGTAGGAGCTGGTATTGTGTGTGTTTTTTTTTATTCTACGGGCAGATAGAATGAGAATTGTTTGATGGCTGTAGGAAATATTTAAATATTCAGGTATACACTTGTGTGCAACGGTCACTACTCCAAAAAAAAAAAGTTTCTTACCAAATGCAAAAATTTAAAAAACTAATTTAGTTACCTAGTTAACATTTATTAAATATATTATTATTGGTATCCTATATTTTTATTCATATATTTAGAATTACATATCTACTAAAAAATAAGGATTAAAAATGACGACTTAAAGTTTAAAAATGAAAACGTTTTTAGTACAGAACATTTAAAATGGACTCTTCTTTGAATAAATACATATATCCTTTCCTCAAAATTGGCTAAAACTATTTTTATTTTAAAAAAATCAAGAAAATTAAACAGTTAATTATTGTAAACTTTTTGTTTGTTAGTCAGCACTTTAATTTTATAGTTTAGTAGTTTTTTTGACATTATCTTAAGTACGTAGTTAAACAAAACTATTTTTCTAAAACAAAAACAACGGTTACCTCACATACAAATTTTAAAAAACCGTTAAGAATAAGTATAAATAATACTGCATAGTCGTATTTTCCAAAAAAAATCTTTTTTCTTTCGATTTTAAAAAAAAATTAATATTTTGCAAAAACTGTTTACTGTATCATCTTAAAATTTAAATTTAACACGAATATTAATGATCACTTTAAATTGGCATTTCAATTTTGTATCCTAAATATATATATAAAAAATAAAATGTGTATATTTTTAATACGCAAATTTTTAAGTAAGAATGTCGAAAAAGTTGGTATTATTAATTTCCTAAGTACCAACGTTTTTTCATAAAAATGTTTAAAAAGATTTGAAATAAAATATGACTTATTTTATTACAAATATTTTTACTACAAAATATTAAAGAAAAAATTGTTGTAAAATATATATATTTTTTAAATTTCCTAATTAACAAATTTTTACTTCAAAATGTTAAAAAACTTGAATTAAAATAATTTTTTATATAGGGAGGTATATCTACCAAAATAAATCTGAATTAGTAAAAATCTAACCAAAACCACATACAATTAATTGCCAATAGTTAGGTACATACATATTGAACACAAATGAAAAAGTGAAATATTGAAACATAAACTAACTTAAGTGTATATAGATATAGATGCTCCTTAAAATTATACCTATGTAAATACCTAATAACTACATATGTACCTAATACCTACCTACGTAATAATAAATTAATAATACTAATAATAATAATACTTATGAATAAAAATACCTAGTGTATCTCGGTGCATATGTACCTATTTAACAAAAAAATATTAAAATGTTCTAACTGAAGCAAACAAATGCAATCAAAATATGGCAATCTTGCTAATACAATAATTGTATAGAAAAAGTGAAAAGTAGCAACGTTGCTACAATTCAAAATCCTAAAATCCACCAAATATCTAAAATTTGAAAGAAAAATTTAAAATAAATTCTATAATAACCTATACATGCATGTATATCCATATACATTCTTACTTCAAATTCATGTATACGCCAATAGCCTTGATATAATTTATTTATGCCCACCATATTTTGAAGGTTGCCATGACAAAAACAGCTTATTCGGTTTTCTCCCTTACCATCTATATTGTTGTCAGAACTAATAAGTTTTGACCGTCTCCCTTGTTTTTTTTCGTATTTGCCTCTACATTTACTTCTTCCACATAAACAATTCAATATCAAGAATAGAGAAACTAGCGCCCTCATCGTCGGAACTACTAGCTAAAAAATTCAGTCTCGTAGTAGTACTATAGGTTTCATATACAAAGGTCAAATGTCAATTCTATATTCATTCGGTGGGTTAGAGAAGGATTAAATTGCAAACATCTTTTCTATTATCATAGGTATCCTATGATAAATATGATAAAAAAACATCATTTATTGGCTGTTTATATTTAACGTCTCCGTCTCCCAATATAATATTAATTGCTATTTGACATTTAAAAAATTATGGGAATAAGAAATGACATTTGTCAAGTATTCACAACGATTTTAGGGTCACTTTTACCAATATTTCATACATACGAGTTTTGTTGTATTTTCGCTTCATTGATTTACGGACTGAACTTTTTTTTTATTTATCAAAAATTTTAACTCACGGAAAAATTATTCTATTATTTACAAAGGTCTTTGATTAGAGGTCTTGTCTCAAATCAGAGATACTATTTTCAATTATTTTTATCAGTAAACTTGTAACCATTGCTTCAAAATTTCAAAACCAATTCAATTTCAATGATGCTGCGAACTAAATTATGGTTTATAAAAGTTTTCATTGATAAAGTAAAAACGGAATAAAACTTTCATTAAACCTTTTATGAACTTCACTTTAATCCATAGTTTAAAATCTGAGGAATGCAACCATTCAATTTCAACTGTTTAAATTAAAATTTACTGACATTTCCAATCAATAAATAAAACTGTTATGTACTCGAAACATATTATACCATACTTAAAAATCTATCTACACTCTAACCTTCCATCAATCTAATACCGAGAGTGTATATTAAATAATAGAATTTGTTAAGTTAAAAAAATAGTAAGTTATTATAAAATTTATTTAAATACCATAATTATTATTAAATTTCACCTCGCTTTCAAAACAAAAATTATAATCGAAATCACAAACAAAATTGTACTGCTATTGCGCACTGCGAACACACCCAATCGAAAGTCGTATGATGTTTTTTATTCACCACACTTCTGCGCCTCACAGCAAACAACAAAAAAAATACAACACCCAAACGTCATCCATACTACGACTGTCAAATCCACGACAAGCGAAGCGGGCAGGTGTTCCGTGTTCCAAAGTGCGCGTATTAAAATTACTCCCTCCATCCTAGCAGCCGGTTATACATATTATCCGTGATAAAAAAATAAATTTTCATATTGTTTAAATAATAAGACGACATCGTTCAGTCAGTGAGCTCTTGATGATAAAGTTTCCTCGCGATTTCTGAATCTTACCTCGGAAAAAAAGCGCACGGAAGCAAAATCAAAATTCGAGTGTACGGTACCTACAATTGATTCGAGTTTGAAGAAGCAAAGAAAGAAAAAAGTGTATTCGGCATCATCCAATTTAGAATTAAAAAAGTTAAATCAAATTATTAGCCGCGTCACAAATTTAATTCTTTTCCAGCTCCAATCTTATCATAACCATTATCATTCATCACCTTTGTTTTTTTTTTTTGTTTATGACGCAACGTCGCAATAGATAGACAACGTCGACTTCGACGGTCGGGGTGAATTTAGAGACGACCTTCGAATTCTATTGTTTCGCGTGTTGCTCTGAAACTTGGAAACCTGGCTAATATGAATATAGACACACTTGTCCAAGAGTGGGAAGAACTCACCGCCGAATATGGCGAACTTGAGGTGAGTTGCCTTGCCTTGCCACTTTGCCAGGCACAACGTCACCCACGAATGAGATTTTATTTAAGTTGTCCTATATTCTAGGAGTGCAACCGCAAATACATCGACTTACTGGACCAGGTCCAGAGCTACCAGCAGAAGTGCTTCAATGAGATCAAGCATCAGCGCTATCGAATGGGGCAGATTTCAGCCTCGATAAAAGAGTAAGTATAAATCTGTTGTATTTTTTTTTTGTATATCATTCAACTGGTTGGAGGCCAAAGTCTGTATCTTTCTCATCCAGGTCGCGTGGGTGGTAGCAACCAAAAATCCTCGTACTCCTCCAATTGACTCTTTTGTCCTCCTTCCGTTGTTTTATTTATTTTCCAAGGCAAAAACTGCCTGCAATAAGAGAAATTGGGCAATTGATTGGCTACATACCTATAGGTGCCATAACCATGCGCCCGCTTTGGAATTGTTATCACTTCGTATCGTTAATCTTCTATAAAACGTAATTTTAATTGTGTGTATAATGTGGGGTTAGAGACCTGCACAATTTGTAGTAAAATATTTGTCTACAAATTTATATAATGTGTTTTGGAATGATTGAGCTTGGAATTATGTTGGTTGTGATGAAATTTGGAGGTTGTTGTTGCTGTTATGACATAAAACTTTCTTTTCTTGAATTTTATTTGATTTTTTTTTTATTGCCAATGGAACTGTTGAATATTAAAACTTATGAATCGCTTCACTACAATTACAGTGCGGTGCACTCGGTTAGACTTGTTTGTTAATATTTTCATTTTTACTCGCGATTATGACCATCTAATTAGATGGCTTTTCTATTGGCTTATCTACAAATCAAATACGCATTCGCATTGTCAAATGGAAAAGCCGATGGTGCTTGTAATTAGAAGGAATAGTACTTTTTTTTTTTTAATTTTTGACGAAAAGCAATCTAAAATAATAAGTCGTACGACCAGCGTTGTACTTGGATGTCCACGCACCATACAACCTGCTTTCATTTTTCCGTCTTTGCAATTAACAAATTGCTTGCAACCATCACAGATTGACATACATGATATCGCACCCTTCAAGCAAAATCACGGACCCGAATTTCTCGGTTCACTTAGGAATCACTTTGGAATCCAAAAGGACTGAGTGTCTCACACACATTAACAAATGTTATGTGTAGGCATGTAGAAAGTAGAACGACAACGATAATCGAGATTTTTTATGGACAGAGAAAAAGAGAGAGTAGGTAAGGTAGTCGATATTAGAGTGGGGACGGGGAGTTTTTTTTATGGACTAGAAATGAAGACAAATGGAGAGAAACTCTGTTATTGGTTTTTCAATTTTGCAGAGTAAACAAATAACAAAGAAATCTTCAAGGAAAACCAAAATTTATAAAATAATACTTTAAAATGGAAAAACGGGATTATTGTAAAATAAAGAAAGAAGTGTTTAATATTTGTAAAAGACCATATTTCATATTAGATAAGTTCATTTTTGTTGGATTCCATTTAGGTTCCGTTTTCGCTGAGTATGGGTGAAGTATAAGACTCTCTCTCTTTTCTCTCACAATACATTCACATAATGGCTCCGTGGTGATTCTAATTTCCATACTAATTTGATCCGATTTGGAATCGTTTCGGATCCGTTTTTTAATCCGTTTATGAAGTGGTTTCGGATCCAAAACGGAGTCGCTTGCTTGAACGGTAACACCTGTAAGTAACCAGTGTTACCAATTTAACATTTTTTTGCTTTAATAATAATAATGGAGCAACATTTTAAACAATCTATTATTAAGGCCTTAACACGATACTAGTTAACAATTTACTATAGGGGTATTCACGATCCGATGTAACAAGTCTTGTAAAATTGTAAAATTTTATTTTTTTACAACAGACTGCGAACACACATTTACTAATCTGTAGCAACACTGAAGCAAATGTTCAAATCTGTTTCACATTTGTTCTGAAGAAGGCTTAGTTTGTGTTAAAAAAATCTTCTTGTATTTTTCTGTTACAATAGGGTTCGGGTATTGTAAAAGTGTAAGACTTTGACATTCAGTATGTTTTGTTGTTTTAGTGCAAAAAATGCTACACTTTTACACTTTAACAATGATACAAGACCAGATACATCGGATCGTGAATACCCCTTATATGTATACATAGTAGTCCTTTTGTTAACTAGTAAAATGCTAATTAACCAGATAGCAAAGTATTTGTAGGGTTTGAATTTTGATGAACACAATTATTGTGTTTATGCTTTTAAATTAATTATATGTTGATGGAAACCCAACGTGTGCTCGAAATAAGTATTCGATGTTTATATTTTAATCATTTAACTTCGTTATTGACAAAAAAAAACAAAACAAAAAAAAATGGATACCAGCAGGATTCGAACCTGGGCTGCCTCTCCGCGTGTAAGGCTGATGTGCTATCAGATGTTCGTTCATTGATCTTTACGCAGGGTCGACCCAGGTTTTTTTAACAGCACTTGGGTTTTTCTGTTCTCAAAAAACACCCGAGCGACATTAATTTTATGTTGCAGAAAAGCAAGTTATGTCATTTAATAATTAAAACTTGAAATATGTTAAATTTAGCATCTTAGCAAATTTTTTGTTGGCCTATGCACAATCCACAACTTCAAAGGTTTGCATGTCTGTGTCTGACAATTAATTTGAGTATTCTTTTATTTCCAATTTAAAAGTAACAAATCAAATCAGATTTCATGTGACTTTGACGTTTATTCATTTACCTCAACTTGCCCCAGCTAAAAACCTAGATCTACTTCAGGGCGAGTTGAGGGCGACCCTAGGTTTCAAAAAACACAGAATTCGCTTGTCAGGGTGACTTTTTGAAAAAACGCTTTAGGGCGACTCTAGGGCGACTTCAGGGATCAACGAACAAACCTATTATGGATTTATTACGATATTAAAAAACGAAAGTAGCCATTTGGTGATTTTAACTTTAGTAAAATATTAAAAAGATAATACGATACTAAACTCGTTTAAAATTAGCAAAATCCTCTTTTTACCCTAGTATCATACTAAAAATGATTTAACATATTAGTAAATCGTTTAAAATTTTGCGCCAATAATTTTACCTTGCCAGTAAGACATAAGGTCTTTTAAATGCAACCTGAATTGCACGGCACTATTTAGAAGGAATATGAAGATAGGAAAGCATTTTTTTTTTGGGCACAGTGGATTTGAGAATTAGGTATTTACTATCTCATTTTATTATTAAATTGGAGGTATAGAATAGAAAAAAGAATGCTGCCTAGCATTGGGGATCGAACCCACATATCTAAGTTAGCAATCAAGCACTATATACACTGTGCCATTGCCACCCGCTTTCAGCATTATTTTTTTTTATCCTCCCGGCATTTTTTCTATGGAAGATATCAAAAGCAGAAAACAAAGGGCACAATAGTGCCCAACTAAGTTCTGGCACTTCATCATTCTACAGGAACAAACTCAGGCGATTTTTGATCTCCATCCATCTTCATTACCAATGAAGTCAGAAACTTCAAATTCCGAATTCCTAGATAGTAAAGCACAGGCGCCTCATCAAATTTCAACATTTTAGCATGAGTTGTTCCTGAGATATAAGGACTCAAAAATTCCATAAACCGTAACCGACTGACAGATCATCAAAATTATAAAGCACTTCCACACATCGTAGAAGCTTGTAATTTTGCACAATGGTAGGTCGTGTGATAAATAGAAAATTTGAGGTTTTCCATTCACTTCTTAAGAATTGGTGTTAATTTGATGAAGCACTTCCGATTTCTGTAGAATAATAAAATTTTGCAAAGTAGTAGGCCTTAAAGTACAGATAAAGATAAAAATATAAAATGGGAGATTTTTCTTGTATCCACCCACTTTCTGAAAAAAGGTTTAATTTATATGAGGTTCTTCCATTTTCAGCATCTTTAGAGATTTTGACATGACAAACTCCTAAAATCTTCGCAAAAAGGAGTGAGACCAAAATTTAGTCAGTATTCATTATTTATAATAAAATGTATTTCTTAATTTGTAGTTGTTTCAATATTATTCTGCTTTAATGCAATTATGCAATACAAAAATTACCTGAACGCACAAATTTTCAACGAAATCAAAAAGCATCAAGCGACAACCCTCTAATCAACATAGACGTAAAGTTTTCAATTTCAAATATATCATTTTTTATTAGTCAAACCTGTTATAGCTTGAACCAAATTATTTGGCAAACAGTCAGTTGCGCAGAGAGAGGATTCATGAGAACAAAATTGGTGCGCAAGAGATTTAATGAGTACAATGCCAGAGATGAAATATTTTTTTGAAAACCGCACACTAAACCACGATCTATACCTCATATAAATAAATTCCTTCCCTGGAAAGTGATTATGTGTATCTTTTAAAATTAGTAAGAAGAGCAAAGAAATTTGAAGAGAGCTGCGCAGTAGAATGGCCAAGTGAATTGATTCAAGTTATACTTATAGGGAGTTTCATTCAATATTTTCAATGGAACTTTTTTCCTGATTTAAATGTAGTATTGGTGAATGACTGGACACACACATTTAGTTTAGTTTAGTTTAGTTTAGTTTATTTTATCAAGCAGAGTTTTACAATCTCTTATAGATTACAACTTATATAATAAATGTAATAATAGTAAAAGTAAAAGTAGTATAGTAAAATATGTACACTAAATTTCATTTGATAAATATAAATAAATATTAATTTAAATAAACTATGTGTCGATATATAACAAAACAAGCATGACATTTTTTTTAAAGCTATCTCTTGAACAGAGTTGAAAAATATCTAGAGAGGGTAAAACACTATTTGTCACTTTAATGCAACGGGATATGGGTTCATTTCTACAATAGTTATTTCTAGAAAATTCATCACGTAGGTAGAAAAACATACGGAGACTTCTGCAAGGAAAATACAACAATTTTTGTGATTGCTTAAGATATCTTTTATCATCATTATTGAAAAATATTTCCTTCTTAACTCAAGCGTTTGCATACCAAAGAGCTGGCATCTTACATTATATGGAGGTCTATCAATACTCCAATTAAGCTTATTAAAAGCGTATCTAGTGAAAGATTTCTGTACTCTTTCTATTCTTAAGGAATGAGTGTTATAAAAAGGATTCCAAACAACACTACAATACTCCAGATTAGATCTGATAAAAGCAGAGTAAAGGCATTTGAGCGCGTAAGGATCAGAAAATTCCTTTGTATTTCTTCGTACAAAACCAAGCATCTTATAGGTTTTATTAACTATAAAATCAATGTGAAAATTAAAAGAAAGCTTATGATCTAATATAACTCCTAAGTCTTTTTTTTGAGTAACTTTTTCTAAAATAATATCATTAATTGAGTAATCAAACAAAATGTGTGATTTTCTTCTAAAACACATAAAACTTTGACACTTAGAGACATTCAGAAAGAGTAATTTTCTATCACACCATAATGCTAATTTATTTAGATCTTCTTGCAATAATAGACAATCATCAACAAATTTTATGACTTTAAAAATTTTAACATCATCAGCATACAACAAATAATTAGAAAAATTAATAGTATCAGGAATATCATTTATAAAAAGTATGAAAAACAAAGGTCCAATATGACTCCCCTGTGGAACACCTGAGGTTACTTTGACAGCTTTACATTTCTAAAAAAAAAAGCATGTCTTCATCATCAGATGAAGAGGAAGAATACGAAGACGAAGCAATTAAACACTCCACTAAATGTATACCCCCAAATTTATAAACATGGACTAGGGAAGGCTTAGGACTTATTCCGTGGACTAAGTGCGAAATACTATTAATAAGACACAATTTCTGTTATTTGACGTTTACCAACTTATTCCTTCGCTAGACCATCGAAGACGGTGGTAGATATAGGTTTTTAGCTGGATCGAGTTGAGTTAAACAAATAAACTGTCCAAGCCACATGAGATCTGGGTGATATTGAGAAAACATATATATATTAACATCGATTTTGAAAAATGTTCGAATTGGTAACATCGATATTTTTAACGAATTTCTTTAATTCTTCAGTGGATTCTGATTTCAAATCAAATTTCACTTCAAATGTCTCTTCTCAGAATCCTTAGAAGATGAATTGTTTGTCAATGGAATGGTTTAGAAGACTTCCAGACACTTCGGAATGCTTCTGGATGTCCAATGGAAAACTACATAGGACAAGTTCGAGGTAAATATTTGCGCTGTTTTCGTGAATATTAGAGGATTCCCAGAGTTGGCAAAAAATTTTGAATTTTTTGTAGTAAAAACAATCCTGCTTTACAGTGTATTTATTTTAAATTTCCCTTTGATCACACTGTTGTACTGCTTTGACTGGAATTGAACAATTGTATGAGCATTCATTAACTTTGTCCACAATCATCTTCACTTTTCATTCATAAAAAGCGCTTATTCCTTCTACTTCGGAGGCACTATAGGTCAAGTTTTGCACTTGGAAATAAATCGAACTCGAGATTTTAATCAATTGGCCTGCAAATCCGTCTCGTCTCTCAGTCTGTAGGTCGCTCTTAACTTTAAAGCCTAAACGGCTTAAGTGATTTTCTTCAAGTTTGTTTTTCGATTGTTTTTTAAATCTTATTCTTAGCCCAAAAAATAACGTTACATGCCATACAATTTTTTGTACCAAAAATGGTAAACTTATTTATTTCGAAAACGTTTCCAACGAGTTTGTTTGGAAAAACTATGTGCACTGGTATAGGTATAGTCTACATTTTGATCCAAAAAAAAAAATGTTATATAAAATGTTATTCAGTACCTGCCATAGAACATTTTTTTTTTATTTTGACTTTCTCATTAACGACTCAACGGATTTTTTTTAGTGAGTGACATAAAGCTAACACGAATTTTATCAAACTTGTCCATTAAGGTGATATGCCAATACGAAACTAAAGAAATTGTATAAAAACATTGGTTATTGATTTATTCACATTACAACCACCACTGAATTAACGAATATTCGTCCATTTTGACATTTCTTTCACGTGGCTTAAATTTGATTCGTCATGAATATTTAGTTGATTGTCTGATTTTGAGGTTAGACGCGAGCGAACAAATTATTCGTCGAAGTGTGGATGGTATGTGGAACGCGAATAGTGTTTGACTGTTCGTAACAATCAAATGCAATTCGCGACTACCAATATTGTGTTCTCAAATTTATATAATTTTGGAGATTAAAAAGTAAATGTTTGTGTCTAAACATTAATATAAATTATATTTCTATAATTTTGTTTAGAATTTTTTTATTCGTTGGTAGCTCACATGCGAATAGTCCTTAAGATGGGATCCCAAGTTCACGACAGATTAGAACTGCCAGACAAAGGATGTAATGCAACTCGTAAGCTAGAATCTTAGCTTGATCGGAATGAATTCAGTGGATGATATGAATCATATCTTTGCATATGCTCTTTGTTTTTTGCCTACAGAGCTGGAACTGATGCGTTCTTGTAAGTGCTTAGCAATGCTCCTCTAAGTCGTTCCTTGATATGAAGACCCACAGCTGCAGGATTCCGCTTATACTCAATGTGTTTTTAGAGGAAATCGGTCTTTTGGTCATTAAATCACATCTTTTGGTTTTTTTTTTTTTTAATAATCTACACGCGATCAAGGGATTATGAATACCCTTTAAATGTTTCAACACAGCGCGGGCGTGAGGGTGAGGTTAAGGAAGAGAAAGAATGATAGGAAATATGTGTTGCGCAATATTCAGAGACTGTAGGTGATTGTTGTCTCAGATCTTATTTCCAGGGATGGCGGCTGAACTAATGCGGAGAAATTTCCGTGTCTTATTTATAAAAATATAGATTTTATACCATATCGTTTTAAGACTTTCACTACGCTGTCAGTTACACATTTTAATATAGTATTAGACGGTCCTTATAATGTGTCATTGCCGTGACACTCTGACGTCACTATGACGTAGTTGTCTGTCCTAAAAGTGTCACATCGTGTGATCGTCATTGTTTTGCATGTCATTCCGTGACAAAACCATGACAGGTACCGTGACACGTCACTTTTAGGTCAATGCAATGACAAATTGCCGTGACCGTGTGATAGCCCTTTCATTGTTGATGGGACACCGTGACACGTAGCCTGTCGCCGCAAGGACTGTGTGCCAACCGTGACACGGCAGGAATTTCTGCCATGTCATTGTTTGTCACGGTTGGGCATAGTTACATAGGTACCTACCTACAAATGTGTATTTAAATAGATTTTAATTATGTAAATAAGAGGGTTATTTGTACATACCTACATAGATGGAACCTAGGTATGTAAATATGAACATTATATGTATATAATGAAAGTGAAGGATATAGGTGGGTAGGTAATTATTTATATGTGACGTTTGTAAAAATGTTATAGTTATAGTTTTAGGGGTAAAAAGATGCCATTTGAATTCTTGGGCAAATACCATAAATTTTGTTCTGATTAAATGATAGCTAGTACCAATTCTTAAAATTTTGTATCAAAACCGTTGTAGCCGTTTTCTAGAAAAATAAGCAAGACACAATAACTCGATTGATCCACGGCGTGTGATCGTCATTGCTAAAAATGATAAATGTCATTGCATATTAGTCTCACCTCCAATGATCAGTTGTATGAGAGTTGTCACGTCGTGTGATAGTCATTGTTTTGCATGTCATTGCCGCGACACCGAGACAGAAATATCAATGTGACACACTTTGACGTTCATTGTATTTTGGGACAACAATGACAGACATGTGTCATTCGTGTGATAGTCATTGTAGCTAGCCATGACACGATTACCTTTGTCACGGCAATGACGGTGGTAGGACCTATTTTGTTGTGAGGTCAGAGTGCCACGGCTATGACACATTACAAGGTCCGTCTAATACTAGCTACATACGGCAGGAAAGATTTCGAGTCTAATGGACTATCTTCTTTTTCCTTTGACACAATTAGCTTCTACGATATATGTTTTTTTCGAATAGTCATTCATTGTAATAAACTGACATTGGAATGAAAATATTTGAAAGCATTCCATATTTGGGAAGTCCGGAAAATAAAGGACCATCTAAAATCTGCCAAGAAATTGTGAACTTAAATACATTTAAATGTCCAGTTTCGTAACAGTTCGTGTGTTTTGTTCTTAAGGTTTTGAAAATATACGGCTTTAATTAAAAATTCCTTAATTGGTAGAAGTAATGAATTCAGCTTGTGATACGAAAGGTCAAAGAGTACCAGTAAATCGAATTTCGTTTGCATAAATTAAAACCGTCTCTTTCTTTGCCCTTTATTGATATCAAACACAAATTCATTCATTTTCCAAGTCTTTGATTTCTTAAAGCTCATTTAACGTTTTTCGTCAAAATGCATGTGAAGAATGAAGAAGGCTATGTTCAAATGTGTATGTGGACATTTGTGAACAAAATCCAGTCAAAAATTAAAATGGTTTAAGATGACCGAAACTGAGTTCCATGTAAGATATACTGATTCCTTAGAAACGTATTATCTAAATTTATGATTCTATTTACTTCACGAAGTATAAGATTTAATATAAAAACAAAGTAATTAACAATTAATGCAATTAATCCATTTCACAAACATTTCAAATTATAAACAGACCACTTTACAATTTCACTTATCTTTATTTGCATTAGTTTTTAATTTGAAATGTATGCCTATAGTACCTGGGTATATGTATGTTAAATCTTACTTTCAGATCCAAAACAAAACAAAATTAATAGCAACTTAAATTGTTAAATGTAAATTAAATCAACAACAACGCAGTGTAGTTGAAACAATTTATTCACTTTATCGTCGTCGTTCGTGCATTGGCAATGAGTCAATTGTAAGGTTTAATTGTGAAAATGAGAAGTCAACTTAGAGTTAAGTTTATTAATTCAATAGTAAGCTGTTTATTGTTTTTTTTTTTTTTTCAAATTTATTTATAAACAAGATGGGGAGAGCTTTGAACTTGATGTCGTTTTGCCGGCCTTCAAACACACCCGCCAGCGCATGATCAGAGCTGAAATGAAACCAAAATTAGCTTAGACTCATGTATGTACGTCAAGATAGATAATGAAAACAACTCAGGCAGATAACACTGCACTGGCACACTGCTGAGATGCGACTCAATGTCTCATTACGCCTTTTCTCAGTTTATAAATCTTCGTTTGCCAAAGTTCACAAAAAGCGGATTATATTTTATTCAACTATACACAATTTATGTATGCATGTTATTTTCGGCAGAGATTGAGTGATCTATATATCTTCAAGCAACTTAGATGCGAAGCACAGAAAGTAAGTTCGTCACTTCACATCTGTTAAAGCTTTTTAATATTGTTATACATATATATTTTGAGATTCTGACTAATTGATGAACTTAATAGGAAATTCATTTCTCTTCCATGTTCAGAAGGCATTGATGAATCAACGGATCTATGAATTGAACACAGTTTGTTTTCTTTCCCGTGTTTCTGTTTCTCACCAGTTAAAGAGGCCGAGGTCTTAGAGTGCTGCATACAAATGAAATCAAATTCAGTTAGGTTAGGTCAGGTTGAAGTGGCTGTCAGCGTTATAGCTGACACACTTAAACCAGAGTTGGTCCATTGTGATACCACATGAATCCTTAGATAAGCCTCCTATTCGTTGAAGCTCCTAATGAAACGTAAGAGACTATAGATGCCTATATTGTTAAGATCGCTGAGATCATCGAAGAAAAAGTCTCCAAGATGGAGATTACGTCTTTGAGATAGAGCAGGACATGTGCTCAGAAGATGAGGAACAGATTCCATCTCCTCCTCGTCCATGCAACTTCTGCAAAAATCATTTGAATAAACGCCAAGCTTCGTTGCGTGCTTACCTATGAGTCAGTGTCCAGTTATGACACCAATAACGGAGCTGATGTGCAATATGCTTAAGGATATCAAATACTTGGAGCGTTTCAGATCAAATTTTGACCAGAACTGTTTTGTCGTAATTCAGGTAGTTGTATTTCTCCATCTTCGGTTTGTCCCTTCTACAGCATCTTGTTTCAGCATTAACTTAAATGTAGCAATGGGTATACCTATATTTGCCCTTTCAGGCATTAGAGGTAGCGTCATTCCATTTTTGGCAAGTTCATCAGCTTTACAATTCCCTGGAATATCCCTGTGCCCTGGCACCCAACATAAGTGAATATTGAACTGCTGTGCAATCTCCATGAGAGATGAACGGCAGTTAAGAGCAGTTATGTAACTTGTGGAGGACGATTCGAGAGATTTAATAGCCGCCGGACTATCCGAGAAAATACGGATATCAGTAGTTGATATCACGTTTTCTTTCAGCCATGAAAGGACTTCTCTAACTGTCATAATTTCCGTCTGGAACACGCTACAATGATTAGGAAGACTGAAAGAGAGACTTAATTGTAGTCTGTTTGAGTACACACCTCCACCAATCCCGTCATCTGTTTTCGATCCATCAGTATAAAAATGGATAGCGTTATCTTCTAAGAAGCTTAGGTTCTACCAGACAGTTCTTTGTGGGAATAGGGACTTGGAAGTTCTTGCCCAATTCTGGTTTTCGGATGGTGTAATCAATGTAATTTGGAAGTGATCCGAACGAGTTCAGAATAAAAGAATAGCCAATATCAATATTGATCCATTGTGAAGAAGCTGTAAGACGGGCGGCTGTGCTCACTGCCGTCGGTTTACTGAAAATATCGAGATGTATTAGATGGAGCAGAGCGTCTAGCGCAGCAGTGGGTGTATTTCTTAATACTCTGCATATACACATTGAGGCTGATCGTTGGACTTTGCTTAGCTTGTCACGAGCGGTCTTTTTCTAGAGCGGTCCACCATACTGTTACGCCGTAGGTAAGAATCGGCCTGATTACCGAAGATATAGCCAGTGAGTAATACTGGGTTGAAGGCCCCATTTATTCCTTATAGCTTTTTTGCATCAGAAGAGTGCCACTGTGGCTTTTTTAACTCTTTCTTCTATATTAGGTTTCCAACTTAATTTTGTATCTAAAATAAGACCCAAGTATTTTGCTTCATCTGAGGAAGCTAGTGGAATACCTTTGATAGTAGGAGGATCTACGTGAGGAATTTTGTATTTCCTTGAAAATAGGACAAGTTCAGTTTTCTTAGGGTTGACTCCCAGGTCACACCTTTCTGCCCAGTTTATTAGCTTATTTAAAGCGTTTTGTGGGAGTTGGATTTCATGAAATTCATCCAGTTTTCGTTAAAGCTATACTCCCATATATTCTCAACGCATATATACAATACCTATGTCAAGTGTTTTCTTTTCTGCTTGGAAACAATCTAAAATTATACCCATTCGAAAAAGTCATAAAGATTTTAGATCAATTGGCATTCTATAATTTCTGTCTAAGGTTTCGGAAAGGATCATGAATGCATAAACACAGAACAAATGTAAAAAACAAAAATCTTTTATGTGTAAATCAGTCTTATAAAGTTAATTAAACTCTTTTCGAGTTAAGGCATTAGAGTAACAAAATCATGTAATGCCATGTTTGTTTTAAAGTTATGCAAGGATGTACATCTTTTTATTTGTTTGATGGTGTCTAAAATTTTAGGTTAGCCAGTTGTTTTGATATTTCTGTAAGGTTTGAAGATCGTCTGGACTTAGGGCATTCCAAAAGTATGTGTTGGACAGTCAGACCTACTCTGCAGTCCACGCATTCTTCTATTTCACTTCGGTTATATAGATGTTTGGTGCTGAAGATCGTTTTCCCGACTCGGAAACGAAACAATGCGATACAATCCTCTCTTTTAAGCTTCTCTTGTATGGAATGCGAATTCTTTGTGGGTGATGTATTCGTTGGAAACTGTTGCTATGAAACCATTTTTCATTCAGTTCACTATTTTGGTTCTCTTACCAAACTCTTCGGACAAGCTGATGAAAATTGGGTGTTTCAACTGTAAGCGGTAGGTTTTGCACTTCTTTTGCAGCCACGTCTGCAGCTTCATTTCCGGTGATTCCCATATGTCCGGGTACCCAAGAAAGTAGGATGTTGTCGTTGAGATTTCTTTTTAGTAATTTAAGTGATGGGCACTTATTTGTTGGACTCTTAGCCCCTTTATGACTCCCAAGTTGTCAATACAGATAAGAGTTTTTCCGGACCACTTAAGGGATATTTGTATTGCTTTTTTGAGCCCAGCAAGTTCTGCAATATAATTACCTGTTACCACTGGAAGCAGACCTTGGTGAAGAGTAGTCATCCATCCTGAATGAAGGAGCTCGGTGACTGAATATGATGTGTAATTTTCTGTTAAGGATCCATCTGTGTATAGGATTCTGTTTGGCTTGATGGACTCGATAAAATCTCTGTGAAGTATCTGGAAAATTCTAGCTGGTGTGGAGTCCTTTTTATATTTGGCTAAACAGGTATCAATTTGAGGGTTGTTTATTGACCAGGGTGGTGTGTCTTTTTTGATGGTAAGGCTCTCGTCATCAAAGGATGTAAAAGGCAGGATAAGTGCAATATTGTGAAGTGCCGAAAAGGTTTTACTTTTAATATTATTGGAATTCTTAAAAGCGTTTTTAATCGCGGGGCGTAAAGGGTGACTTGTATCAGTTATAGCCTTCGCCCTAAGGAGATAGCTCTTTTTTCACCGATTTTTTTTTAAAGGAACGTACCCTACTTCAGTTCCTAAAGCGTCAATCGGTATAGCTTTTAAAGCCCCTGTCGCTGCTCGATAAAATTGATTGATTGCTACATCTATATTTTTAATAATTTTTTTAGTGGTCCACATATATGTTGTCAAACCATGCTGGAGTGTTCCTTCAACTAAAGTTTTGGCTATCTTCATGTGCAGTTTCAATGTGCGGACCTCTGTTGCGGTTACATATTATTTTCAACATATTGTTGTGCAGTTTGAGTTGATCTGCTATTTTTTTAGCTTGTTGATTCCATTTTAGCTTTTTGGTAAATATAACTCCTAAAATTATAAGTTGGCTTTTTAGTGATATGATTTCATTACGGATACGGATTGTTCTTGTTTGGCATTTTCTTCTTCGGCATAGATGAAGAGCTTCCATTTTAGGCAGGGGAACTATAGCTCCATGTTTTGTAGTCCATCTTTGTATATTGCTATCAACTTGAACAATGTTTGAATGAACCATTTCGTGTTCCGCAGAACTCTAAAAATATATGTTGTCAGCATAAACGCACACAAAATCAATTTCATTGTTTGGTTGGGATAATTCTTGAATGAGGGAATCGATGTATGCATTATAGGTTATAACTGATAGTGGCGAGCCCTGTGGTATACCATTTTCAACTTGGACAAGTTGTGAATTAGGTATATCCATCCACTCGAAAACTTCTCGTAAGAAACGACCATAAAAGTTGGACAATTATTTTTGCCACTCCCCATTTATGAAATTGATGCAAAGCTGATGTGGCGGTTGCTCGGTCAAATGCTTTCTCCAGATTGGCTGATATTAATACGCTGTGTTTTGATGCATTGAAAACATTTACAACCTTGTCTTCAAGGAGGTGAATAAGGGTGTGAACACCCCTGTTGTTTCTGAAGGCATGCTGTCCCGGGTTTGTTTTTCCTTCTATAATTCAGCCTAATCGTCGTGCAAGGATTTTTTCAAAAATCTTTGAGAGAACAGGCAGGAGTTAAATTGGGCGATATTCATCATATTTGTGCGATGTATAAGTGTGTTTTGTAATTGGTTTAAGCTGAGCGTGTTTCCAATCGTGGGGAAAAATTCCCGTACGTAGGATGTTATTGTAAAGGTCACATAGTCTGAGCTTAAGATGTATGTACGTATGTAGTAAGTTAATAAATAAGTTTAATTTCTCTTCTTCTTCGATAAAGTTGATCCAGTCATACCTAGCAAATGGCGCCATGTCTGAACTTTTCATTTTGGACAGAGGAGTCCCACAGGATTCAATACTGGGACCGTTATTATTCTCCACGTACATAAATAAATTGCCTGTTTGCTAGTAAAACATTTATGTATGCTGACGATACGGAAAAGCTTTCCACTGGAATTGGTAAAATGCAATAGTTGAGGTTAATGACGATTTATCCAAAGTTCAGAGTTGGTCACAGAAAAATGGACTCTGAATACACCCACTAAAGTCCGAATGCTTATTGATTTCAATAAAATTAGTCGACACTTATGATTCCCGAAATATAATTAAATCACAAGCAAAGTGAATGTGTCGATTCTGCAAGAAACTTAGAAATCACATTTACGAAAACACTTTCTAGCAATCGCCATATCCGACTAACAATGTTTGTGATGCTTTTTTCCAAAGGCTGAGGTAAGCTTAAGAAAAACTCGGGTAAACAAGAAGAACTCTCTACTCTACAGTTATCAATTTCAATAATACAATCTTTTTTTATATAGAAAACGGTCTTAACATTAGGGAAATATGGCTTCTAGAAGGACAGAGTTTGCCCAAATCTTGTTTGATACCAAACAATTCACCGGCCCGAATATTCCACCAAGTGGGAAACCTATACTGATTTTTCTGTTGTAATGAAAATTACACATAAATATCAGGTATAGTGAGCTTCCATTTCCTATGGAAATCTTACGTCTTACAACAATTTCGGGTGGCAGAAAATCAGAATGATAAGCGACTAAAGTTTAATTTACTAAAAAATATTTATTATAATGATGTCACGTAGTTGGTTGACAGCTGCTGGGAATTTTAGTTGGCCGGTACACTCTGGGCCGTCGGATGAGATACTTTTTGTGTTGTTGGTGTACACTTCGGGTCGGTCGGTTAGGTACAGTTTTGCGTTCGAGGTGTAATGCATCGTAACAAGTTTACGAAGGGCTTCGTATGCTGTGGACCATTCACAAAATAACACCCTTAAAAACAAGACTTGTCTTAGCCAAAACACTAATAATCCCGAATAAGCTCTTCGGCTGTGAACTTTTTTATAATTGTAATTATTAGCATAAGCGTAAGCTTATTGTGGCATATAACAGCATAGCTAGGTATATTTTTGTGTTGAGAAATTTAATCAATTTTCGAAATCTTACCTACTTAGGTGGCGCTACAGTTCGGAACAAACCTGGGCCTCAACCAACATGCCTCCCAGCTAGCTCGGTCTTTGGCTTGCTGCCTCCAGTTACGGACTTTCACTTGAGCGCGCCACCTTAGTCGAGGTCTGCTTTGACTGCGTCTTCCCTCTGCGTTGGAATCGAAGATCCTGCGAGCCGGAGCATTGTTGTCCCAACGCTCTACATGACCTAGCGATCTTAAATGTGATGTACGTATTTTTGGTACCAGGTCAATGTCGCTGTACAGCTCGTATAGTTCGTTGTTGAACCTTCTCCTTCAAAGCCCGTTAACGCAGATAGGGCCGAACATCTTGCGAAGAACCTTACGCTCGAAACGACTAAGGATATCTTAATCCGCTTTCGATAGAATCCATGTCTCCGCGCCATGGAGCAGGACTGGGATGATTGGCGTCTTATAAAGAGTCTCCTTTGTTTTTCGAGAGAGGGCTTTACTACTCAATTGCCTCTCTAGTCCATAGGAACAGCGATTGGCAAGAGTTGTTCTTCGCTTTATTTCTAACGAGATGTTGTTGTTAGATGTCATAGCGGATCCGAGGTATACAAAGTCCCTAACTACCTCAAAGTTGTACGTGTCTATTGTGACGTTTTGTCTAATCCGCCGGTGTTGTGTGTCCCTTTTTGTGGACAGAAGGTACTTCGTTTTGGCTCATTGACTGCTAGTCCCATCTTAGCCGCTTCAGCTCTAAGGATATGCTGTACGAAGTTGTTTGTGATTAAGCTCAAGGAATACTACTAATGTAGTGATGATTTTTATTTGTTCTCTTCTCTTTCTAGAACTTATTAAATTTTCTTATTTTTCATTTTCTACTTTCATAAGTTGTTTTTGTGAGCATTTTTGTTGGGACTTATAACACCTTATGGAAATTATATAATTAATTTTATTATGGCCTAAGAAGATATTTCAAATTATTGTATTAATCTTTTGGCATATATATTATGAATATGATTAATTTTTACTAAGGGATATAAGCCCAGTACCACAAATATAAGTTCCATGACTCGAGTACTTTATAAAACTTGTATTTTTAACAGAACAAACAAGCAGAGTCAATAAAAGGTAAATGCTCTGAAATTATGTGGGACACGCAGAAAAAAAAATAAAATTGATAAGAAAACCGTATGGACAAATCGACGATTCGATGACTGATTGCGGATTATCGTTGTCATAAATCATATTGAAATATTTTTTTTTTACACAGTCATCAGACTTAATTGAACTTTATACTTTAATGAACATAAAATTCTGAGAAAACTCGATTCTAATCTTTACCCAGTTATTCAATTGAAATACATAAATTGCTCTGATATTCTGCTTCTTGTCGAGCTCGATAAACAGTACAGTCTAAAATTTGAATTTCTTTTCAACTCAACTCCAAATAAATACTGTATTTCAACACAAGTAATGAAATTCCAAATCTAATCCAGCTCAAGCCCTGCAAATAAACAGGGTAAACAATTTGCTCCGAATTCCATATAATACTGTCACTCTAATAAACAGTCTTTGTTGTTAGCTACTTTGTGATGTGCAATGTTGAAAAAACATTTGGTCAGCAATTGTCCTACACCACCAGTACGAGTATGTCTTCATTTTATTTTCTCCAGCCAGACACATTTATTTGTGTGAATTTTTTTTTTTTTTTTATTGATGTAATTCCTCGATAACAAAAGTAGCAACCTTGACTTTTAACATTATTTGTCGTTATTTGTTATTAGAAGAACTAAGTTGCGTCGGGGTTCAGTTTTGTGTGTCTGAAAATAAACAGAAAGGAATAAGCACTAAACCAAAATATTATACGACTTGTATTTATCAGACACGAAATGTTTAATCCAAAGTACTTACACTCAGACGAAAGTGATTCGACGTGCGTTATCGTCGTCGGTAGTTGTAGTTGTACACAGTGTTACATAGTATTAACCATGACCATGTCCGTGAGTAGTATGACCATGACAACCATGGCTATGAAGATCTAGCTTTTAATAGTGAGGCGGTATCTCTGTGTTATATGTGCAATTTATGCTAACAGATCATTAAAAATGACTTCGTCTAGGGTTTTCTTCTTAATAAACTGCATTTAATCTCTTATTGGTTATTTAAGTAAAAAAAATATAAATGGAAATAGAAATGAAAATAGCGTTAAATATATATGATTAATGAGTGGAAGCGATATGAAAATACTTCCGTGCGTCGGCTTTATTGGTCACTGTAGTTTTAGTAATGAAACTATTTGTTTACATTAGCTTTCCCGACCAACTTTTCGGCAGGGGTTGCTGCCTTCCTCAGGGGAACTTTATTACGACAAAAAAGTCAACAAAATTATACATTGATTACACATTCAAAATAAAGTTGATTTTTTGGACCAATTTGTGGATTTAGTACTGCAAAGTGGAAATGTAGTTTTTCTTCGGCTTTTTTGGTCGCTGTAATTTTCGCAATGAAACAATCAAGTTACATTAGCTTTCCCAACGTTTCGGCAGGGGTTGCTGCCTTCTTCAGGGGTATTAGACAAAATAAGAAAAATAGTTAAAACTTCAAAGATTCGGATTGTTCCCCATATTTTGTTCTACATGCCACTGGATTCCCCTTTTCCCATTTCACCAAATTTTTGGCTTGAATTCCCCATGAAAAGGGGAATTCCCCACGACATCACTGCTTGACACACATAACATTTGGTTTGTGCACCAACTAACTCAGAATGCTCAGTCGATCGTATCTAAGTTCATCGAGCGCGCTTCGAACATGTTCAGAACGAAAGAAGAAACACAAATTCGGAGTTCAGAACACTGATTGAAAAAATAAACATAAACAAATCTAAAAAATAAAAAAAAACATGTTTTGACACGTTCGTCAAAAATTCTGCATGCAAGTTAAAAGTTGGCCAATTCTTGAATAAAGCTCTGCAGATGCATTGGGTTGACCTTGATTGTATTTAATATTTTTGACAGCTATACCAAATACGTTTCACCCATTCGTACAATTAACTTAACTTAATTTAAAGGCCAACAAAATCTTGATTTAAAACATTTCAAGATTGCAACTAAAATAATTGATTTTCAGTAAAACATAAAATTAAACATAAATACCTCGATACTCTACTACCCTATCGAGTATACAGTGAATCATCATCATGATAAATAGATAGATGTACCGTGTTTCGTTTTGAATTGCTTTTGTTTACTTAAAGTTAATTTACTAATAGCCTTTTTGTTATTATACTGAAGATTGATAGTGCATGCTAATAATACCTAAGAAAACAGAGATAATTTGTTATACCTTTGGATTTTAAGTGGATCGATGTTGATTTGTAATCATATCACGTATTATTGTGAAGGACTTTTAGGATAATGCTTATACTTCCTAGCGTTATTAATAGTTCTTTTATTCTTTTCTATTCTGCCTTTCTAAATCGATTAATTAATGTGATGATAGTACGCTATGAATAGCAAATTTTGTTTCGTTGATATATAGTTGGAATTTTGTAAAGATTTTTATTTTAAAAATTTTAAAATATAAAATTTAAGACAACTGCCCAAAAAAATTGGAGTAACCCTTTGAACCCTAGATATTCTATAAAAAAAATTGAAAAATAAAATATGCGGGAAATTTTTCCTAAGTCGAAAACACGATAAACTTTGAAGTTTTTTTTTTAATTTTAAAAATCTCCTGCTTAAGGTTATTAGTAACAAAACCATTGACATACTATACGCTAGTCGATTGTCATTTCCATACAAAAGCTCTGTTGAAAATGGGGAGAACGATCTTTACGCCACCTGGGGCAAAGTAGCAAACAAATGTATTACTTTCAAAAGCCATTTATTGTCACTCTTGGCATGCGCACCATATTTAGTCAACAGGTAAAGAAACCAGGGTCATCAATTGGTATTTTGTATAATATAAGTGCTGACATCTATTGTTTATAGAAAGTCAACAATTGCTGTAGTGCTGGGGGACTGTAAGAAAAAAATCCTTTTTGTTTCATTTTAAGAAAGAGATTGGTGTTAAGCTAGTATTAGACGGTCCTTGTAATTTGTCATTGCTGTGACACTGTGCCGTCATTATGACGTTGTTCTCTGTCCTAAAAGTGTCACGTCGTGTGATTGTCATTGTTTTGCATGTTATTGCCGTGACAAAAACAATGACAGGCACCGTGACACGTCACTTTTAGGTCATTGCAATGACAAATTGCCATGACCGTGTGATAGCCTTTTCATTGTTAATGGGACACCGTGACACTTAGCTTGTCGCTGCAAGGACTATGTCCCAACCGTGACACGGCAGGAATTTCTGCCATGTCATTATTTGTCACGGTTGGGAATAGTATCATGTATATTTAAATAGATTTTAATTATGTAAATTTGGAGGGTAATTTGTACCTACCTACATAGATGGAACCTAGGTATTTTTTTTTCCTGTAAATTCATTTTTATTTAATATTAACTTATAACTAGGTATGTAAATATGGACATGGTTGGTAATTGTGTATACATATGTGACGTTTGCAAAAATGTTATAGCTATAGTTTGAGGGAAAAAAAGATGCGGTTTGAATTCTTGGGCAAATGCCGTAAATTTTGTTCTGATTTGTATCAAAATCGTTGGAGCCATTTTGGAGAAAAATAAGCTTTTCCTTAAAAACCAAGACATAATGACTCGATTGATCGACGCCGTGTGATCGTCACAAAAAATGATAATTGCAGTTTAGGCTCACCGCCAATGATCAGCTTTTTGAGAGTTGTCACGCCGCGCCGTTTGATAGTCATTGTTTTGCATAACATTGCCGTGACACCGAGACACAAATATCACCGTGACACACTTTGACGTTCATTGTATTTTGGGACAAAAATGACAGACATGTATCATTCGTGTAGCTAACCATGACACTATTACTTTTGTCACGGCAATGACGGTGGTAGGACCTATTTTGTTGTGACGCCAGAGTGTCACCACGGCAATGACACATTACAAGGACAGTCTAATATTAGCTTTAGAGTTGCATTCGAAATAAAACAAATAAAAATCTTATTTTAATTTTCCAGTTAAATTAATTCTTTATTTTAAATAAATTTATTGTTTCTATTTTTGTTTCTTTTACGTTTCAGTACCTTAAGGGCTGCCATTTGTGTTCTTCTTAAAAAATACAAAATTTTATATAAACAATTAAATAATAATTTCGCTTACCACAGTTTTGTTTGTTTTATTTACATCGGCTAGAAAATTATTCAAAAAAAAAATTTAAATAAAGCCAGTACTTTCCATATATACATACATACTTGCATGGAAGAACTAAGTATTGAGGTTTGCGGCTCGAATTCAATTCTGATGGAAATAGCAGATATATGAGTATCCACTTTATACATTGAGTATTAACGAAACCGTATTAACGAAACCGTATAAGCCTTCCCACATCTGAAAATGTAAAAAAGTTTACCACGCACTTTTCATGAATGTACTTAAAAATCAACTTACGTAAACGTGTGGTAAATGATTTTTTTCTTGATGTGTTTTAACTTGATTAATAACGATGTGTTATTATACTCTCATTTAAAATGTCTACCAAAAATAATACGAGGAAGAGAGATAGTTTTACCAAGATTTTGACTCATAAAACGTCAAAATTAAACGTCAAAAGTTTTCCATATTTACCAAATTCAGATGTTAAACTTTCCCACAAAAAATTATGTACACAAATATACAAATTTTGACAGCTCATTTACCACATTTACCAATTTAACTTATATTACGCAGTATCTTATGTTGAATTTTATAGATTTTATTAATTTCGTCGAAAAGTTAAAGCAAAAACTTAAATGTAATTTAAACTTAACTGCATGTGTTATTCGTCTCGTCAAAAAGTAAAAAAAAATATAATGATATTTGATCTAGCTTTTAATAGTTGTCTATTTTTTTCTATAGAACATAGGGAAAAGGAAATTTTTGGATTTGTGTATGGATTTCTTTGAAAAAAAAAAATCCCTGAAGCACTGGTACTTGATAATATTCGTCATTCCCGCTGGGAGCTGGGTGGCGTTCATCTGGTCCTAGCTAAGGAGAAATCCAACGTGAAGTTGGCTCCTAGTAGTCCATATCTAGTATGTCAATGAACAAAACCTTTTTTTTTCAACACTCTTGGAACCATCCAATACAATTGGCGAAAGTTGACCAAATTCGGTTTGTTCGATGTTCGCACTTTTTTAACCCAGAGGCATCTGTACACTGTGTTCGATGTTTGTTCGGTGCCAGTACTGAGTGGACAACGACACATATTTTTGTCATTTTGTTTGGTCAATTCAAATGTTGACGGCAAGACAATTAGCTGTAAACTAAAATTATTATCTTTTTGCGATTATCGACAAAATTTGACATTTGTTTCAAATTCTACTATTCTGTATGTTTTTATTTTCTTTACTCATTTCATTTTCAACAAATAAAAGATGTTACAACTTGTGTTCAGTGTGAAATTGTGAAATGAAAACACGATTAGCTTTATATGTTTTTAGTACGTAGACAGTTGATTGAATTGAGAACTTCGACCACACCAATTATTCAATACCAATAGAAGGTTTCCACTGGACTCCTGGGCCCATGTTCTGTAATAGCTTATTCGCACCAAAGTCGTTTACCCTTTTCGTTTACCAAAAAGAGTAGAGCGTTCACGCCGAATATTTTCTAGTTTTTGTTTAACTTTTCAGTTGTTTTGGAAAAGCTGTCAAAACATTGATAGAACATGAATGCTAAGCAAACAAATCTTATGATGCTGCATAAAAAGAGAAAAAAAAGTATAGCTCAAAATTGTGCAATTCATAGAAGTATGTGGACAAAGGTGAGCTTTTAATAAGAATTTATTACACAAAGACGTTTATACCTAATATATTTTAATATTTTACCCAGATATGCACTTTCTGGGGGCAAGAAATATTGGAAAATGATGGTGAAAATTTCAAACAACATTATCGGATGTATCCAAGCACGTTTGATATGCTGCGCAGCCAAACGAGAAATTTGGAAGTTCTAGATACAAACAACAGAAATAGTCCAGTCATTTTAGGTTTTATGTACGGAAAAATTCCTAAGGAGCTGAATTTTTGTATACACCTTTAGTAAGGTGTTGTAATGAAGATGTGAAAAATCGACATCGATATCGTGCCGGGTAAAAATGTCATGAATGTCTAAAGGTCACGAAAATCAGTTTTTTTCGCAAATATCTCGCGACCTATTGCTCGGAATTCAATAGTGGCCAGTATAGAAATTGTTCCTCATAAAATTATCTACAAAAAATGACATGCATTTTTCTGTAACATTAACCGTTTTCGGAGTAGAGCGCTGAGAAAGCGACTAGAATGCACTCACATACGGCATTGTATACCGTACACCATGGCGTAAACTCTATTGCTTTTTATTAATGTTTGTAAGTGTGTTAAAAACTTTTATCTGACATTTGGACGTTTTGGGAAAAATATAATTATCTTATAGAGGTTTAGGAACTTAGTAAAGCTACAAAAACTTATCCAAATGACCTTCACTGGCAGATGTTCCGTATTTCATTGTTCCGAGGCCCGTCCCTTTATACATGCTTCTGCCTGTCGGACTGTGATTACTTCAGTTGAAAATTATTTCTTGAGTGTTAAACACCTTATTTTAGTCTTTTTCTGCTTTTAAACAGTTCAGAATGAGTGATATATGTTTAATATGTAATGAATTATTACCGGATGGTGATGTTGTAGAAGTTAGCCGTGGTCCACAAAACAAACATACATTTTTGAAATCAAAAGCGTTGATACATTTCTTAAAGTATAATACGCAGCTCGCGCTAAAATTTCACTATCTGTCAGAATTTAGCGCAGGAAATAAATGTCCAGCACATTAATTCGAAAGCTAAATTTTGACAGATTGTTTTTGTTTGTGTTTTCCGAGATTCGTCCAAGTAGTTTGTGGACACGTGGGCATTCTCGATATTGTTATGCTGCAATGCGAAAAACAACAAAACTTATTCCACCACAACTACGGAAGCTTGATATGATAAGTCAGGCTACAGATGCTAAAGAAACTACAGCAAAGCGACGTTAAAGAAAAAAGAGCTTATGCTGTAAGTTTTGTCTTATAAATTATCATACTATTCGTCTTATGACTTGAACTTTTGAAATTTAAATAATATTTTTTTCAGAACAGCTGTTTTTTGACATACTCTCCACAGAACTCTCGTATAAAATTTTAAACTATCCACAACTCTAATGTCAAATTTTAGCTAGGATTTTAGTTGATGCTTGGAGAGAAAAGTACCAGCGAAATTTTAGCGTGATCATACTAGTCTTTACGTGGGAATATTGATGTACTCTGTTCCTCTTGTCAATCGTTTAAAAGCAACAATACTTAAATTGTTTGCATAATTTTAAAGACAATTACTATGCACATTCACCAAATTCACAGTATTTAAATATTCAATATTACCATCACCTCTAGCGATACTAGCATTTTTAAATGTTTGTAGAACACAGCTAACTTCTGATATATCACCATCCGATAATAATGCATTACATATAAAATATGTATCACTCATTAAGAGCAGAAAATAACTAAAATAACGTATTTAACACACAGTTGAAATAATTTTCAACTGAACTAAACACAGTCCGACAGGCAGTCGTACAGTCGACAGGGAGTCGGCAGTCGACAGGGACGGGTCTCGGAACAATGAAATATGTAACATCTGTCAGTGGAGGTCATTTGGTTAAGTTATTGTAGATTTCACTATGTTCCCGAAACGTCCAAATATCAGATAAAACTTTTTAAGACACTTACAAACATTAATAAAAAGCAATAAAGTTTACGCCATGGTGTACGGTATATAATACCTCCGAGCAATAGGTCGCTAGATATTTGCGAAAAACTGATTTTTGTGACTTTTGACCTTCATAACTTTTTTACCCGGCACGATATCGATGTCGATTTTTCACATCTTCATTACAGCACTGTAATAAGACGTATAAAAAAATTCAGCTTACTAGGAATTTTTCCGCAGATTGGGGCTTAAAATGCCCAAAACGATTGGACTGGACGACTGTACATTCAATTAAAAAAGGGTAGCCATAGCAATTTTTGTGCTGGGATCATCTGTCGAATATAAGGCAATCTCAGCTCTCTTCGGTGTATGTGTGCCTACAATATGTGTATTTTCAAAAAATTCTGCCAGCGTATTCTTCAATCACAATATGTAAATAAAAATAGAAAAATGAAAATGTATTACAAATAAATACATTTTTTTCAAAAATGTCTGCCATAAATGTTTAAAAAGATTTTAAATTAATCTGTTTGACAGGAAGCAACCAGCTGGTCTGTTTTTTTTTTTTTGATGACCTATTCACAATAATATCAATTTGATAACTTGACGGAAAATCTGTTCGCTTAATTCATCCTTGAATTGCTACTCGTTTTCAAGTCGTTTTATCAAAAACGAGTCTCGTTTTGCAAAAAACAAGTCGTTTATGAAAATTGTATTGGAAAAGATTAGTTTTTAGTATACGTTTTGAGGAAACCAAGTAGATAAAATGTCGTTTATGGTTTGGTGTGAATAGCCTAATTTTCCAATCGATAAAAGTAGTCGAGAAACAAAAAAAATGTGTTTGTTAAAATGCCAAAATTACTTTTTCAATTTATCGCCTTTCATTAAAAAATCCCAGTCAAATTAAAAATTGAAGGTATCACCTCAACTTACAGAAACCCATTTTTTCAGAGGCACTAACTGGGGAAAAGTTATCGCCTGAATTACAGAACATAGGCCATGGACTCGAAATTGCCGAATTTCGCGAATTCAATTTTAAATTTAAGCAAAGTGCCGACACTGCAAAATGAGACAATTTTATTTGACAGCTAAGTAAAAAACGGTTGCCAACAACGAAGTTCTAGATAGACCACCTCCCATTTAAAAAGAAATGATTGTTTTTAGACGCTACCATTTTTTTTAGGCAAAAACACCATAAACTAGTAAACAGTTGCTGTCAGTCTCGTTGTTCTGTTTGTCAATTTTATCGAAAAGCTGGTATATTTTCGATCCCAATTTCACGGAATTTGCCTTTATTTGAGTTTTTTTTTTATCCGATGGAAATCTTCAAGACACTCGGTAAGAATCGGTACCGAGTAGTGTGGGACTGTTACCGCACTAAAACCACCGGTGAAATCAGGACCAATCTATGAAAGATCGACAAATGATTTTACTTTCTTAATTTATATGTAAATCGCATTGGGGGAAGTTTAAAGTTATTACACTTTCCCATAGCTTTTAGACCATCATCTCATGAGGCTTGGTTCTTCTTAATCACCGAACATTGTCTCGTACATTTAGGACGGTCTCCATTTAGGAGTTGGTATGACTTCGCAGTCGCTGGTTGTATGGGTTCAGCATTTGTTTTCTTTGTACAGCCCCATAGTTGGATGCCATATGTCCAAACGGCTTTCAGTACTTGCTTATATAACATTAGTTTGTTCTGGATAGATAGGTCAGAGTTCTTTCCTAGTAACCAGTACAGGAGTTCTTCTCGTTTCATTTTGATGTGCTCTTTCCATTAAAGCTTTGCATCCAAGGTCATTCCAAGGTATTTGGCGGTATTGGAGTAAAGTACTGCTGTGCTGTTTATAAATATTGAAACATTATTTATGTTTTTGTTTATAAACTTTATAAACGATTTTGTTTCGTTTAATTTGACACGCCATTCCTGCGTCCAATCACTTACTTTATCCACAGCATTTTGCAATTTTAGTGTAGCCTTCGTAACGGATTTATCTGGCACCAATATTGCCGTATCGTCAGCAAAGGTGGCCATAATAACGTTGATGTCCACTGACATATCCCTCGTATATAACAGATACAGGGTTGGTCCGAAGACACTTCCTTGTGGTACACCGGCTTCAATTTTCTTTAGTTCCGAGTAATTTTGGCCGTACCGTATTCTAAAGAGTCGGTTCGTAACGTAGGATTTCAGGATTTCGTAGTACTGCCTGGGAAGGTCCCTATGCAGTTTGTATTCAAGTGCCAAGTGCCAAACCTAGTCAAAGGCTTGAGCAACATCTAAGAATATAGACCAGCATACTTGTTTTTCTTCAAGTGCCTTTTCCACGACATCCGAAATTCGATGCACTTGGTCTATCGTGGAATGTTTATTTCTAAATCCAAACTGATGGCTCGGAATTAGTCTTCTTTCTTCTATTATTTTGTTAAGCCTTTTCAGTAGCAGTTTTTTAAAAACTTTTGCCATGATTGATATAAGCGATATTGGTCTGTAAGATGTTACTTCTGTTGGTGGGTTACCTTGTTTAACAATGACTTCTGCAATTTTCCAATGATGTGGAACATATCTTAGTTTAATGCATGCGTTAATTATAAATTGGAGTTTCTTGAAGGCTACTGATGGCATTTCTTTCAAAACCTGAGCAGTTATTAGATCGTTGATTTGAGGTGACTTCGAAATTGGGTCACTTCGAATTTTATGTGCAATTTCAGAAAAGTAAGATAGATAGATAACATAAACATACATTTTAAGGTTACATAGGTTGGGTGGCAATAGCGCAGTGGATTTGACTGCTAACTTAGACGTGTGGGTTCGATTCCCACGCTATACAGCATTCTTTTCTATATTTCCAACTTTAACTGGATGCCGCCCGTGGGTTTAAATGAGATAGTAAATACCTGATTCTCAAATCCACTTTGCCAACAAACGAATTCTTTCCTTTCTTTCTATTCCTTCTAACTACAGCCGTGCAATTGCATTTAAAAGACCTTAGGTCTTACAGTTATAATTATCATTATTATTATATACAAATTTAATATAGTTTTTATTACTTTTTTGAAGCATGGCCAGACAGGCCGTCAGCCAGATAATAACAAATGATATTAAAACCAAAATCGAATAACTATTTTTGTGAAGTCTTCTCTCATTATTCTACTTCTATATATTAAAGATATTTAAATGAATTTGAACAATTTTTGCCAGTCTTTGCCGTTTAATATTTCAAACACTACTGTTTGATCGAGGTAATTTCTTTGCCATATTTGTCGACATATTTCCACCAAAACGGGACATTTTGCGATGAAATGAACCACATTTTCCCTTTAGCGTGCATTACACAAAGAGTAGTTGAGAGGTAAATTGCTTCTATGGAGCATGAAATTTAACGGTAGCAGTTCTCTCTTTTGATCGAAAGATTAATGAAATTTTCTCTGCATTTTGGCGATTATTGAAAAGTTCGCTTGCCCTAAATGTGTTCGAGCTTAGAATAAATTTCCCTATGTAACGATGTTTTTTTTTTCTTTTTCGATGTTATGCTCTCTTATATTTAGGTGGAGACTTTCAAGCAGAGTATCTAGGGCAGCTTTCCACCGTGTGCATAAAGCGTAATTGCTTCCGATGTGGAAGTGAAAACTTAATACTTTGAGCTGAAAAGGATATCTTTGTTCCCATAAACTCTTTGTCAATCGCATTTTTGGAAGCCGATTGTTTTGTTTTCAAGAAGTTTTTCCAAGTTAAGGTTACTGGTTATGGTAAAACCCAGATACTTGTGCTCCCTTACCGTTTCTATTTGTTCTGATCCTTAATACCACCTTTGGCTTGCAGCTAACCGCTCTGCACCTCTCCGGAAAGCTATAGTTTTTGACTTAGGGGCCAGTTATAGCGATCAGGAAAACGAATTAGGAAAAAATTTCTAATGGATAATTTATGATGTTTTCACTCGTTTAAAAATAGAAGTGCTACACTAATCGATGAAAAATAACTTTCAAATTTTATTTGCAATAGAATAATTATTTTTTGTTAAAAATGTATTTAATTATTTTCCTGATGAAAATTAATTTTTCGTGCGAGCTGATTGTCATTTTGAAACAAAGTAGAAAAAATCATTCCAATGATTTGGGTTACAATTTCTCACGTTTCACTGACAAAAATGTGGGCAAAAAAACTTTCTGGGTTTCAATCAGGAAACCTTGAAGGCAGGGTGGTAGTGAGGCTTGCCAACTGACAATAATGATAATTTTCCTGTTTGCTATAAACGACCACCAGGAAAATCTATTCACTTTTTCTGATTCGCTTTCCTGAATTCGCTATAACTCGCCCCTTACTTAGGTTGACAGTCAAATTCCACTGAAAACTATAGCCAGGCAATTTGTTTATCATGAGTTGAAGAGACTCAGCCAATAACACAAATCATCCGCGTACATCGGGACTTTTATTTGAAGACAATCTAATGAGCTTCCACATCCACATGGCATACCTTTTAGCAGATATTCAATAAACAATTAAAAAATCGATGAGATTACATCCTTGTTTCAATCCAACCGAAGTTTAAGCGATAAAATAAAACGACGTGATTTCCTTGGGCAGATCATGGAGTAGAATGAAATTTCACGACCTAATTTGTCCACATATAGTTCCATAAGCGTACACTTCAGTTTCAGAAATTATGTCTGACATAATGTCCGAAATAGTGAATCTGGATGCCATTTTGTAAAAGTACTGTTGTTTTAATGGCGAACAATTGTTATAAATTGGCATTTCTCTAGTCTCGTACATCCCGTAAACATTATTGTTAAATAATCAAGATTCAAGAACTTGCATTTGTTTTATTTCAAAAAGACATGCTATCGCACCTAAAAAAAACACCCTTTTAGAATTTACACATATCAAGAACACAAACTATTTGAATTGTGAATTGTGTAGCGTAAATTGAATGTTTTGAACAAATTTGTTTGCGGCAACCTTCGAATAAAACAAAATAACACACAAACACGTAAAAGTCATCAGCCCAGCAATGAAATGGCACTGCTGTTACGTATACGTAGATATACGTCATAGTTTATGTAGCTACTTTGGTGAAAATTACAAAATTTAAATTGGCTGGTGTTGTCGGAATTTTATCATAATGGCTTTTGAGTCGAGTAGTTTATGGAATTAGTTTATTAACATTTATGTACATATGTAGTAGGTACCAATATAACTATACATCCAAGTACTTAATTATTATACCTACTTCTTGTTTTGTAAAACCAAAATGTATGCATTACGTATGGCATGTTGGTTCAAGGTTTTATTACTTCATTAACTTAAACGCCACCTATACCATTATTTCAGTCAGTGCTGGATTTTGAGGAATTGAAATCCTTGTCAAAAATGGCACGAGTGATGAAGAGCAAATAACTGTAAAATGGCATCATCAGCCATTTTCGAAATTAACGACACTAACACGCGCAAATAATATATCTACTCTCTTTTCCAATTCGATGACAGAGGATGATGTCGCCATTATTTACATTCGTGTAATCTCTTCTTCGTTTGATTAGTAATTACCTTTCGGACCGCTCAATATAAGTCGTATTGGGCGGTTTCAAGTCTGATATTCATAAAATTAATGTTGGTGTGCCCCAGGGCTCCGTTCTGTCTCCGACTCTCTTTCTCATTTTCATTAAAGATCTTTTTGTCTGAGACTTCTAATCGATTGTACTGTTTTGCTGACGACAGCATCCTCAGCTTTTTATATTCGTTTTTAGATTCACACCCATGTCCTTCGCATGTGGAACTTGAAAGGCAGCGTATGATAAGCTCATTAAATTCTGATCTAGACAGCATTGTCCGATGGGGACTAAAAAACCGCGTAGAATTTAATGCTTTACAAACACAATGCTGTCTTCTGTCATTAAAGCGGGACCGTCGCCCAATGCCGTTGTCCATGAGCGGCGCCTGTATCGAGGAAACCGAACACCTTTCAGTTCTGGGTATGTGCATCACGGTTCACCTTTTATGGAATGACTACATATTCGACGTCGCTAAAAACGCTGCAAGGTGTTTGGGTTTTCTGAGACGATGTAAGAAATATTTCTCCCCTTCTGATCTAGCTGGAATCTATAAAGCCTATATTCGTCCAAAGCTTGAATACAACTGTCACATCTCGGCAGGTGCTCCCATAACTCACTTAAGTCTTCTGGACAGAATCCAAAAAAAAGCTTTAAAAATGATTGGTGATGAAACAATAACGGAAACAATTGCACCTCTCGAACACCATCGGAATGTCTCATGCCTTTCATTATTCTATCGGTATTTTTGTAGACAGTGTTCTAGTGAAATAGCCAGTTGCATTCCTCCCCTTAAACAACTCAACCGTAACACTCGCGCTTCTAGTAATGCTCATCAGCTTACCCTTGAGCCCAACTTCGGACGTACTGTTGAGTATAGAGATTCCTTCTTTAGCCATACTACACGAATGTGGAATGCTTTACCCGACCGAAATTTTCCCTCCCATTGCGATATTCAAGCATTTAAAACCAATGTGCATCGGTATCTCCTGTCTAATCCTATCCCATTTTCCTAATCGCTCGCACTGTGTTCAAACATTATAAGGGTAGTCATAGCCCCTTGCGTGCGCGCATATTTAAACAAAAAAATGTAATGATATAAAAGGTGAACAAAAATGTTTGACGTTTAAGTTTTTTCATCGAACAGTGGAAAAAACTGAAACAAAATTATACTCACTGCGAAAATGGCGTTACATTGTTTTGTGGGAAAAAAAGGAGAAGATTCCGTGTTGCACGACAGAATGTTTTTCTAACTAAAAAAAATATACCACGAATATCTTTACGTGCAAAACAAAAATGTCACTGCCATTTTTTTATGAAAAGAAGAAAGTATCTTGTTAAATTTTCGTTTTCACCACGAGTTTTATTTTCCTTCAAAAGCACTGTACAGTAAGCATAAGGATGTGTGTCAATTGCGTTAAAAGTTTGGATACATTTGATCCCATGGCTAAATTTTGACATTAATGTGGTGAATACACACATCAAAATTTAACATGTTCTGGGGACCAATTAAAAAAATCAATTCACTCTCAAAATATGCGTAAATAAATTTGCCTATCTGTGTAAACGTTATCTGTCAGAAAAAAAAACGAATCGCACCCTTGTGGAATATCAAACAGAAGAAAACTCACCAGTGCGGAATTGGGCCTCTAGAGCTCGTATAAATTTCCACCAGTGGCCAATTATTCACATTGTTCTATGCTCATGAAGGATTGAGACTGATGAATGTAGTAGATAAATATTTTATTTATGTTCGTGAACTCCGTCAGAAAAGATTAAATAAAAATAAAATCAAATGAAAAGATAACAGAATGGTGATTCCACCAGTGGTAACCAAATCTTCGATGGACATACCTACTATCAATAAATTTGAATCTATTCTTACGGAAAACAGAACAAATCCAGCACTGCCCTCTGCCTGTCCAACAATGTACACGCACACTGCACAGATTGGTTAATGCCGTCCACAGGTTAAACAGATGTTACAATGTTCGTGATTTTTGTATCGTTTAATTCGCTTCGCACTCCTGTCCTTTTAATGCCATTTTCCCTCCCCTTATTTTTTTTTTTTTTGAGACGGAGCTTGCAAAATTAACGAGCACCACAAGACACAATGCAAACAATAAAACAACCCTTATATAGAACAAGTATGATGAAGTTTAAACTGAGTGAAGACCGTAATTATAATATTACCTCCCACCTATTCTTTGAAATTACGACAAAACTTTAAGGTTTAACTTAAATACATTTAATGTTTTTTTTTTGTATTCTTACACACAATTTTCTAGAGGATCTCTACTATTTTGCTTTATTAAGGTGGCAGAGGACTGAGAGGTTTAGGGATGCATACCTTACGCAAAGCATATTTTCAGCACAAGCTTGTTGGTGGTAATGGCAGAGTGTATGTATATTGTGCTTGACTGCCTTTAAGTTCCACTCTAGGCAGCATTCTGTTCTATATCTTCAGTTTAATTGGATACCACCTGCATCTCAATCCAACAACTAGTGGTGTGCAATTCAGGTTGCATTTAAAAAAACCTTAGGACTTACAGGCAATTAGTTAAAATTATTTTTTAAAAAAAATTGTTGAGCCAGAGTCTACTCTTGCACGTCTAATTTTTTTTTCCAATCAATCAATTCGTATTTTATAGAAATTAAAAGTCCGATTCCAACGAGACTTTAAGCTTCAATTATTCGGAGAAACTAGAATTTATAATTTTTTTATTTAAAAAAACTGGTTATCCATTATCATGACTTCATTAAATTGACAATGTGATACAAACCCAATCGGAGTTGACCCAGACATTTAACAAATCGAACGACCCCCGCAATTCGATTGTCCAAAATATCCTTTTGAATCAATAACGATGGCGTGGAAATTTTTCTACCTTAAGGAAATTTTAGATTTTGCAAAAAATGTCTCACAGGGTATTTCAGAACACAGTGGAAAAAATTAAGTTTTCCTAAACGAGTCTAAAGCTTATTGTACACGATTTGTAGGTCTTACAATATTGTCAGATCTGTCAGTGAAAAACATGCTTACAATGTCTCCTAACTGTGTAAACTAACAAAAAATTGTCAGAAAATTTGTGTTCCAATTAATTGGTAGATCATTGTCTGACAATTAATTGTAAGGAATCCTACAATCGTGTGTAAGCTAGCTGACAATCGTGTTATCTTACAATTAATTCTCACAAATTCTATCTGACAATGTATGACATAAAATTGTAAGGTATCTGATAATCGTGTACACACACGATTTGTAGCCAGGCCTCACAATTTTTATCGTTGTCTGACGTTTCTGACAACGAAAATATTGTAAGATGTAGTTTTTTTGCATCATACATTTTTTTTTTGTCAGAAAATTTTAAGTAATTTTGGACATATCACAGTGTTGCGAACAGATAAAAATGTTTATCAAAACTACTCGCCCTGAAAGTGTTTGAATTATTGTTGTTTTTTTTTTTTTTTGTTAAAATGAATAGTTATAGAAAGATTATTTTTCCGTTAAATGAAACAAAAACCGTTCTAAAGTTTTGTTTTTTAGTTTTGATAAATATATATATATATATTTTATTAATATTATATATTAATTTCTATTATTATAATCCAATTTCGGCTTTTACTTTCTGAAAAATCAACTGGGAATAGTTTGAAAAGACTGACAATTAATTATGTGTTTACACGGTTAGTAGAAAATCTACCAATCTCTTACAATTTATTGGTAGGTATTCAGCCAACTATCTAACAATAAATTCTCAGCCAACTTCTGACAATAAATTGTAAGAGATTGGTAAATTTTCTACCAACCGTGTCCACACATAAATAATTGTCAGCTCATTGGTAGATAATTGTCAGACTTTTTTAGGTCTGACAATATTGTAAGATCTACCAATCGTGTACAGTAAGCTTAACACAATATTGTCAAAAAAAAAACTCAAAATGACTTTTTATCTTTTCAAAATAACTACTCAACAGTAGGGGAGGGTAAAAACGCACTATTTTTTAAAGATTCTTTCTCAAGTAAAATAAAAATTTTGGCGTTAGTGGGCGGATTTCAAAATAATTTTTACAGTCAATGAAAGGATATTTAAAAAAAATCAGATGTGTAGCTTTTTGTTAAATAATTAGCGACCTTGATGTGAAAAGCGTCGTAAGGTAGGCGTAACGTAAGTTTAGATAAATTAAGCTGTGATGAGTAGATTGACTTGCCTTGTTAAATCCAGATTCAATATCATTAAAGGACAAAGTATGGTCGAAGGGGATGTGGTTGGATAAGCGGGCTATCTTTAAACCATATAAATGAAAGAATTCGTTTATAATTTAAAACTAAAATCCACTTTGTTTTATAAAAGAAAATAATATTAAATTTTGTAAATTATAAGTTACTTATAAGACGTGTGTATCGCACGATGTCAGTCAAGAGAAGAGAATTGACCAAACTAGATTATAAAAATGTCTATAACCCTTCAAATTTAATTCATAAATTTTTGTGTGCCTACACTAAAGACATAATTAATGAGGAACTAGGTTCGCCACATGACCATGATTTTCGTTCAGTATTGCAATATTTTTCGTTATAACCATATGTGAATTCTAAGGTGATGAACGAAAATCGTAACCTCACTTAATTTTTTTTCGGTGACATTATGTCTCTAATGACGGTGAATTCTTTCGAACTGGAATGTAATTCCAGCTGTATATTTAAATTCGGTTGAGGATATCGTCGTGCGATGAAGATTAGGACCTTGTAATTAAAAACAAGGCAATGAGGCAACATGTACCAATTCGTTGCAAGTGGAAAGTATTTAATACAAAAAGGAGGCGTGGAACTGGGTGGATTTTTAAATGTATTAAGGCCATGTACAGTAAAAAAAATAAAATGCACGACTGGATCGCACGTACTGGCTCCTATGTTCGATCACATTATATGCAAAAGATTCTTAATAAAACGGCTAAATATATTTTTAAAGTTTTTCACTTAATTTTTTATATATAAATTTTCTTAAACTTTTCTTTAAAAAAATTGGTATGAACATTTTAAATATTTAATAATATAAATTCAAAAACAAAATTTCAAAAAAAATTGCCCACCCGTTTTCGAAATATTGAATTTTCAAAAAAAAAAGATATTTTTTTTCAAAAATCCAAAAAAACTATTTTTCGAAAATTTTGAAATGCAATACTATTTAGAATTTGAAGGAGCTCCTGTATAAATTTTTTATCGGAATCCGTTAGGCCGTTTATGAGAAAGTCGAAAATCAATAAAATGATTGTATGACAGGTACCGTTAGTAACAAAATATTTTAAAAACTTTTTTGGCCGAAATGTAGACCATACCCAAAGTAGTGCACACACCAATTTTTATCAAAATCGTTGGAGCCGTTTTTGAGATAATTAAGATGGCAGAAAAATGTGTATGTAATTATAATTACCGTTATTTTTGGGCCTAAAACAACGATTCAAACATCTATTTCGGAAAATCACCTAGAACGCCTAAGTACCAAGTTTGAACCAAATCGGTTCAGCCGTTTAAGCTGTAGATCGTTCTACAGACAGACGGACGGAATTGCGGGACGCACTTTTTTGGTGTTCTCTATGATAGTAATGTCATGTTTGATTGTTAGAAAAAAAAATTTTTTACGAATCCAACCAGACTTATCCAAAAATAATTTGTAAGAAATTAAAAAACATGTTTTTTCCGCAACTTTTGTCACTTTGTACCACTGTATGAAGTTTTCCTTTCGGTATGCAAAACATTGGATTTTCTTGTACGCATTCAGATTGCCATTAAAGACGCTTCAGCACGCTTCACCCACTCTAAGCTTCCTTTTTCTTAAGCCCTTTAAATTTCGTAAATTATAAAAAAAAAACAGCATATTAAATTGGATTAATTCTCTGAGACATGGTTCTTGTTGGTAAATATAATTCAGCTTGACTTGGCCTGTAACATTCATTCAAATTCAGATTAATGGGGTTTTCCTTTGGTAAATCTATATTTTGATCTATAAATTGATTTTCGTCGCGAATCGAATACGTTTTCAGGTTTATTTTTATTTGCCATATAGTATTGGTAAATATCCGTCGGTGAACCTTAACAAAGCTCTTCACCACTTGGTTCGCTGTCCGAAGGTGAGCTAGACGATTACATTAATGGGGTTTTCGCTTGGTAACAAAAATCTATTTATTTTTGATTTAGATCTGTCAAAAAACTGATTTTGACAATTTTTGCCTTCGATTGGCCAAACAAATTGTTTTATATATTGCTTTTAAATCAATTTTTCGGATCTGGATTTTTCGGTAGATCTACCCCTCTCTTACTAACACCACTATGCGCATCATAATTGACAGCCTTCAGTCTGACAAAACAGCCGATACCGCTAGCTGGTTCACAGACACAAATATACGCAATTACTATAGCAAATACAAATCAATCTGAAAACGTATTCGATTCCTTACGAAAAAAATCTATTTATAGATCAAAATATTTACCAAACGATAACCCTATAATTCACTTGAAACTGCTTCCGATTAAACTCAAAACTAAATCTTTCTTGCAACCGAAGGAAATTATTATCAAACAAAAACTTGTCAAACTGATGGCTGTCAATTATGATGTGTAGTGGTGTTAGTAAAAAAGGGGTAGATCAGCCCAAAAATCCAGATCTGCAAAATTGATCAATTAATTGATTTTTTTCCCAATCGAAGGCAAAAATTGTCAAAATCAGTTTTTTGACAGATCTAAATCAAAAATAAATTGATTTTTGTTACCAAACGAAAACCCCATAAGTTCATCCAATGATTTTTCAAACTTATTTGCACTGTTCGAATTTTCAAAAGAAAAAATCAAGTGTTTCACCATCATCAGACTTAATGACTTCTCCCCCGTCCATTCCATATTTCTTGAAATATTTTTTTTTCTTACGTCTCGTCTTTTTTCTATCACTGCATATGCATCACGCGCTGGGAATCTTTATATTTCTTCCTTCCTCGTCTTAGCATTTGAAGTTTTAAACAAATAAAATCAGAAAACCAATCAAAGGGTTAGTTGCAAAAAAAAATTGTTTCTTAAATCGAGCAAAACCTTGGATTTGAATAAATATTCCAAAAATTCCTCTCGCCCTCCCCGTCCGCCATAGCATGGTCGGATATAGAATGCAATTTAAAACCGGAAAACAGTAAAGCGCTTAGTTACCCTCCAATCATCTGTCGCCTAACGGTAATTATACTTTTGAACTCTTTTATAATACAACCGACACGAGCTAAAGTTTTGCCCTGTCCCTACGTCGACGGCGTCGCGTCGTCATCCCGCATGTACTTCTTCAATTCCATTATACATTAAACTTAAATTCATTCTAAAAAGTGTTACACTACTGACTGTATCCTTTTTTGCAGATGCAAAACAGCACAAAGCGAAGAGGAGAAGGAGAAAGTCGCCGAGCTGAACAAGAACACCCTCAAGCGGAAAGCCCAACTCCATGAAATCGAGCAGTCCCTACCAAGAAAGTCCGGATTCTATTTAAAAGTAAGAAGTTCTTAGTCTTTGCGTTTGCCATCGTATCGTATCGCCATCATCATCATCATCCCAGGGGTGTCTTCATCATGTTCCTGGATGATGAAGGAAAAATGAAAAAGAACAAAAAAAAAAGCACAAGAAAATAGTTTTGCCTTATCTTTCTTAACCAACAAGCAAGCACTCACTTCTTTTTTTTTGTCCCTTCCCTCACAGATTATCCTGGGCGATGTAAACGTATCAATACTGAACAGAAACGATAAAGTTCGCTACAAAGATGACTATGAAAAGTTTAAATTAATACTCAACGTAATAGGACTGATAATGGCGTTTCTTAATTTAATATTCAACTACAGGTGAGTTTTGCGATATATATAGAGTGCGGTGCGACGCACGAGAGCACGGTAGCGATGAAGGTGGTGCACCTTGATTAAATTCCACTTAATATCTCTTTGCACAAAGGGCCCTGGAATTAGCATTTATCTTCCTGCTGGTTTGGTATTATTGCACACTCACAATACGTGAGTCGATTCTGAAAGTGAACGGATCCCGGATTAAAGGCTGGTGGCGAGCACATCATTTCATTTCAACAGTGGCTGCTGGAGTGCTGCTGGTCTGGCCACAGAGCGAGCCATGGCAATTGTTCCGGACGCAGTTCCTGTATTTCAATGCGTACATAAGTGAGTAGTGCCGTCGACGACGTTTCCATTCAATTGCCATATGTGGTTGATTGCAGCTTTTAAATTGGTACATGATTTGAAAACTTTACAAAACTCTCCCTCGTATAGGCATGGTTCAATATTTACAATTCGGCTATCAGAAAGGGTTGCTGTATCGGCTAAAGGCTCTCGGCGAACGGCATAACATGGACATCACCATCGAAGGCTTTCACTCATGGATGTGGCGTGGTTTGAGTTTTCTTATCCCGTTCCTAGTCATCGGTTACATATATCAGGCCTACAACGCATGGAAGCTCTATCAGCTATCATTCCATCCGGATGCAACTTGGCAGGTACGAGTAAACGAATACAAGTCTTGAGTCAATATGCTTGCCTGATATATGTGTAATGTTTAAATTTCACTTTTGTCGTCCATAGGTTCCGGCGATGTGTGTCCTGTTCAGCATACTCTTCCTGGGCAATATGACAACAGTTCTGTTGATTGTGCCACAGAAACTTAGAGAAAGAGCAAAGGAAAACTACCGCTTACTCAGTGTAGGAAAATCAATGAAGTTGGAGAAGAAAATCACGGTATTTACCAATTTACCAATAGCAAACATCACAGAAAAAACATCCCCCTATATTGTTTTTTTTTTAATCTTTTTTTTATTGACAGGACGAGCATGCTACAAAGAGCGACGGTCTTAGTCCTGTTAAGGAGCAAGTTGAAACTGTTCTGCCTGCATCAACCCCCATCGCCGCGGCCGCCACCACTTCCATCCCCGCCGATGAAACCGATAAAACTAAATAAATTGGCTGCAAATGAAAATATGACATGCCGTTGTATTAACACATTTTCATTAAAAAAATACTTATTCTTAATTTATTGAAAGTCCTTCAACCCTTGGGCTTTATAATAACTTAAAGTAGTTTAATGTTGTTTTTTTATTTTTCTCTCTTCTTTGTCTGCGAGGTATGTGAATTATTTATTTAAAAGAAAAAAAAAGCATAACCATGGTAAGTGAGATGCTGTGTTGTATTAGTTTTTAATTATTTCCTTTGTTCCTGTCACGCATCACTCATAACTAAAATTATATTAATAAGCAATTGCCTAAACGGGCAACGCATTTGTTTAAATGTAAAAATAAAAATTACAAACATTTAAAAATTTAAAGAACAAATATGTCGTAAGGTACATTTTATTAAATATATTTATGAACTTAAATATGTATATGTAGTTAATGTGTGTGGCTGTGTGTATGTCAAAAATTGTTTCACACAAAATAGAATAAACTGTCAAATAAAATGGATATCAATTCACACATTTGTAGAATTCAATTGTCTTATTTTCTAATGGGGTGAGTTTTTAACGGTAAGTATTTAGGAAAATGGTACATTCAGCCTTATTGCTAGTTTCGCCAAAATTAGGTGTGTTTGGTAATGTGAAAATTCGTACGAATTTATACAAATATTCAAATTAAGCTGTCAAAGGAAAAAGACCAAGAACTGGGAAACTGAAAATTTCTATTTACCAGACGGGCATAATATCTATCATTCTAAATATTTTTGCTGGCTCGGAATCTTAAAAGCTAATTGCGAGTTTCGCTCAAATAAAATTTCACTTTGAATATGAAATGACATTTCAATTCAATTCAATTTTATTGGATAATACAGTACAGACTTAGTCTTCTATAGTTTTTTTACAGAGTGGTTAGATTATAATTTAAAATTAACTGAAAACAAAAATTAGATAAAATTAAACTATTCCAAGTTAATAACAATTTTTTTTTAATTAATTATTATAGATATCTATTTAATTAGAGCAAAAAATTTCTCCCATATTCTTCTTTTATTATTCTCTTTCTTCATACAAAAATAAAAATAAATGTATGAATGTACATTTGAAAAGTGGTTAAATGCTTCAGTTTGCGATTTCTCTGATTTGTTTAATCCTTATTGGCAAAGTATTCTATAGACGAATCCTATTAACAAAGAACAACCGTGAGGAAAGAGGGCGTCAATATAATATTTCCTGTTCTAGAAGAATGACACAAGTTAATTTTTTCGTAAAGATACAAAGGCGTTTTTGTGTGAATTTATCATTTCAATTCACTAAAAAAAAGCGATAAGGATTAAGGATACTAAAAATAAACCAGATATGATTAATTTCAATTCATAATCTCTGCAATAAATAAGTATTATGATGAGATTCGTTCGTGTAATTTCGGAAAAGATATACGTATACTTCTACCAACTTTAGTCGTAAAGTTGTGTCAAGTTCAAATAAAACAATTTAACAGAACTTTATACTAAAATGGGTAGTTTGTGGAAGTAAACGAACATACCCAAAAAAAATGTAAAACTGCGAAAAAGAAGAAAAATTTGACTTTCAAAACTTCTAAAATATGGACTCGCAAACGTCAAATATTTTGGTGTGCGCGCGGAGCCCTGAAGTCACCACAGAGTGGCCCTAAAGCGTTTTTTGACAAAAACTTGAAGTTACCCTTGTAAACAAATTCTGTGTTTTTTGAAACCTAGTGTTGAGTCATCGCATTCATAACATGATGCAGTCGATTGATATTTAGCAGTGGCGTGACTGGGTAAAATAACGCATTGCTGACGATGAATCAGTGGTTGGTGTTCCAGATATTTTTTTGTGTGGTTCGTTAGTGTGTTATCATTTCATTTTTATTATTTTTTTTTTGTGTTCTATTTATGTAATTATTTCTAGGTTCAAGAAAATATTTGTAATACTTGTAATTTTATAGTCATAAGCAAGTTATATCTTTAACTATTAGTATAAATACAGTGTGAATTTAGTAATAAAACAATCATTATCAAAAAGTAACAGTGCGTTTTGATTTAATCAGTTAAATTCCTTCGAACAAGTTGAAGTGCTTGACTCAAAGAAAACCGATCTTCAAGTTAATGTGCTTGAAAATCAAACATTAAGACAAACCAGTCAAAACACGTAGGGTCGCCCTCAACTCGCCCTGAAGTAGATTTAGGTTTTTAGCTGGGGCAGGTTGAGGTAAATGAATAAACTGTCAAAGTCACATGATATCTGAAGTAGGGATGAGCGATATTAAGAAAAATATCAAATACTCATCATCGATTTAATAATTATCGAATGGAAAACATCGGATGCTATTGAGGAATTTCCTTTATTATTCCTTCACCATCTATATTGAATCATCGATTTTTTTGTTTTACCATCGGAATTTCGTTATAATAGATGAACATCTACGTTCAGTCTTAGACTAAACTTCTTATAACAAGCAATGTTTTAAGTATTTTTTAATTTTTTAAAACAATGCAAAACTTTATTTTTTACATATAATATTCCAAAGTGTGAGTCTTCAATTGTTTTTTCTTTGTTGTATACATTTTTTTATTGCTAATTTTCTTTTTTGTATGTAATAAAAAGTCCCCCCTGAAGCAGTCAGCAATCCCTGTCGAAACGTCAGCAAAAGTCAATGTAACTAATTTTGTTTCATTACTAAAATTATTGTGACCGAAATAGCCGAAGGAAAAGTTTTCTAAAATAATTTAAATAATTAATAAGCATCAACTAAAATTGGTCAATAATTTAAGAATTCATAGATGAACATCGCTCATCCCTAATCTGAAGTTTTTGTTTTGTTGTGAATTCTCGTCTTGTATGCAATTTGTTATTTTTAAAATGGAAATTAAAAGAAAACACAATTAATTTCGAACACAGACATGAAAAATAGAAACCTTTGAAGTTGCTTATAGTGTATATGGCCAAAGCAAATGCACTAATTTAAATTTAAAATATTTTAAGTTTTAATTATTAAATGACATAACTTACTTTTATGCAACGTAAGATAAATGTGTCTCGGCTGTTTTATGAAAACCAAAAAACACAGTTTTTTTAACAACTCTTTCGGTTTTCAAAAAAACCTGTGTCGACCCTAGGTAAAGTTCAAGGAACGAACATAACTACACGAGTAAAGCTTCAGATTGCAGTTCACAAGTCCTCCACCAAAATAGTTGTGTTTTAAGTAGGTAGCTAGTTTGCACGCTTGTGACAATTTAAACTAGAGATATGTAGGTACTCGTATATTTACATACTCGTACACCCTATACTAATATGCTTAAGCCCCTCTATATAGGTGGTATTGTTTTACTTCCATTACGATGATTTTATGACATAGATTCGTGTGGAAAAATATAAAATGTAAACGTAGGGGAGAGTGGGGGAAGAAGCGCCACTTAAGCCTTAGATGCTCCTTGTTTTGTTTTCTATTCATAAAAGAGAAGCAAACAATTTTTAAAATAATACTTTAACCTTTGAACTCCAAACAATCAGAATAGTTAAACAAGTATATATAGTGATATACACAAATATACAACCTTACCTAAAAAGTCTGGGACCGTGAAAGAGGCACAATGAACCACTGTTTTCATTTAACAATGATAATACCGGTATTAAAGACAATTATGTTTTATTCAAAGTATTAAAAACCTAAATTTCTTCTTTAAAGTATTAAAACTCAAAGTATGCCGAAACTGATGAATAATTCGGAGTAATTAAGCTAAAAAGTTAAAAAAGACAAAACAACTACGTCTGACGATGATCGTTAGAAAAAGTGGAATAATTCAATTTCAAAATAAACAATAATACCAAATTGCACAAATAATGTTTTTCTACAAAATGATACCGAAACAACATCCCCACCAAAAACTTATTTCATTAATAAACCAATTAATACAATACAATTTTTAATCATAGGAGATGATAAAGGCTTCGTTAATAAATCCGCTGCCATTTCTTCGGAGCGTACTGATTTCAGTTGGATCTGTTTTTTTTGCCACCATAGCTCGGACGAAATGATGTCGGATGTCGATATGTTTCATACGCGGACGATAACATTCATTCGATGCCAGATGAATCGAACATTGACTGTCACACAAGATTTTCATAGGCGATTCAACTCCAGTTAATTCCTTGTGAATTCCTTTCAGCCACATTGCTTCTTGTACAGCGACTCCCATAGAGATGTACTCAGCCTCGGCTGTAGACAATGCAACGGTCGCCTGTTTACGTGACCACCAGGATATTGCTCCTCCTTGAGCCAGAAACACGTATCCACTTACTGATTTCCGTTCATCTAAGTCATTGGTGTAGTCGGCATCACAAAATCCAATAATTTCTGAATTTCCAATTCGATTATAGGAAAGTTTCACGTTCAAGGTTCCCTTCAAGTATCTCCAAATCCTTTTTGCTGCCAACCAGTGAAGTCGACCTGGATTTAGTGGGAAGCAAATATCTGGACGACTGATTTGGGCGGCAAAAAGCAAACTTCCAATTAACTCTTGATAGGGTACATTCGACATTTCAAGTTTTTCCTTTTCAGATTTGGGACAATTGTCCTTACTTAACTTAATATTGACATCCATAGGACTTGACACTGACTTACAATTACTCATGCCAAATCGACTAAATAATTTTCAAATATATTGTTCTTGATTTAATTTTAAATTTCCATTCTTTCTATCATAGTCTATGATCATGCCCAAAAATGAACTAACTTCTGGTATCTATTTCATATGGAATTCTGACTTTAAATAAGACTTTAATTTTTTTGATACATTAAGGTCTTTTGAAAAAATTAATAAGTCATCTACATAAACTGCCAAAAATAAAATCGATTCAGTATTTGTATCATTATAATAAATACATGGATCATATCGTGACTGTTTCATATTAAATGCTTTTAAAGCCTCGCTCAACTTAAGGTTCCATATCCTTGAAGACTGTTTGAGTCCGTAAATGGACTTCTTTAACTTTAAAATATTTTTCTTAGGTATCTCTAAACCTTCAGGTGGAATAATATAAACATTTTCTGATAACTCACCCTGTAAAAAAGCAGTGACCGCATCAAGCTGCTCGATGTGAAGACTCATTTTTGTTGCAAGTGACAGAAGATATCTCAATGAGCTGTATCGGATTACCGGTGAATATACTTCGTCAAAGTCAATGCCTTTCCGCTGTCCACATCCCTTCGCTTTGTATCGGATCACTTCTAGTATGGTGACGATCGATAACATCCCATGTGAGCGTCTCATAGATCTATCAGCAACATCCCCACTTGATAATAAATTAGTTGACGGTTCATAACTCAAACAAACTTCAATATAATTTTCGCTCACATCAACATGAGCATCGTCAAACACCTCATCATCAGAGTCATAGTCTTGAACACCGAACATTTCTGAGACATTGTCAACATCATCGTCACCTTCACATAAATGTTCAGATAAACAAATGTTTTCAACAGCAGGCTCAGTCTCAGCAACAACAACAGGTTCAGCAACAACAACAGGTTCAGGATTTCTTTTTAAGCTCCCCACTAAATTCTGACCTTCAAAACGATTGTCTTCCATGAACTTTACCTCTCTGGTATTATGTATTTTCTTATTTACTGGATCATACATCCGGTAGCCTTTTGAGTTTTCAGAATAACCAACCATTATACATTTAATGGCTTTCACATCAAATTTTGTTCTCTTTTGTTTTGGAACTAACACTATTCCAATAGAACCAAAAACTCGCAAATGTGTTATGTCTACCTTTGAACCAGTCCATATTTCTTCTGGACAACGATTATTCAACGATTTGATCGGAGTTCTGTTTATCAAATAAGCTGCAGAATACACAGCTTCACACCAGTAACTTTTGTCTAAACCAGCATCGAAAAGAAGATCTCGCCAGACATCTCAACCAGCGATCGATTCATTTTTTCTGATTTTCCATTTTGCTCAGGACAATAAGGTTTTGAAGTTTGATGAATTATTCCCGATGATTCAAAGCATTTTCGCGTTTGGCTATTTATAAATTCGCTGCCATTATCCGAACAAAAAATTTTTATTTTTCTTTACATTTGATTCTCAACCATGTTTTTAAAATTATTTTTGGTACTTCACTTTTATTCTTCATGGCAAATACAAACACCTTCTTAGAAAAATCATCCAAGAATAAAACATAATACCTTCACCTCCAAGCGACGCACGGTTTCTCCATCGGACCAGCAACATCTGAATGAATCAACTCGAGAAAATCTGTTGTGAAAGTTGTAGACGCTTTGAACATGTTCTTACCCTGCTTACCCTCGCAACATACAATGCAACCATCACCACTAGTTCTATCGACCAAGTCTAAAGAGCGCATAACTCCAGCACCCGGATGGCCCATCCGCCTGTGCCACAAATCAACTTGAGATTCTGTTGCCACCTTAGCAGTATTGTCCTTCTTTATGTTCAATCAGTACACCTTATCCATCTCAGTAGCCGTAGCCAAAATTTTATTTTTGCTGTCAGAAATTGTACAACCCTTTTTATTAAACTTAATTATATTTCCTGTCTTAACAATCTGACTAATAGACAATAAATTTAAACTGATATCTGGAACATGTAAAACGTCACGAACAAGAACTTCATTGAATCCACCTTCACCATAGACCCGGATTGAAATGTTGCATTTACCAGCAACTTGCAGTTTCGATCCATCAGCCAATGTCACAAATTCTTGCGAAGAACAAAGTTTGTAGTTTTCCATGCCAACAGAACTTTTTACCATGTGCGACGATGCCCCAGAGTCCACGAACCACAGTTGGTCAGCTTCCTGCACAGAAAATGATGCAAATATAGCAAACTTACCTTGCGTGTTTACTTTTTTAGAGCAATCTTTCTTGAAGTGTCCGAAACCACCGCAACCAAAGCACTTGACTCGGGCTTTGTTCTTGTGTTTGCCTTTCATTGCCACCATTGCCTGACTTTCACGACGAGAGTCGTTCCCATCAACCATTCCAATGTAGCATTCAAAATCCTGCAATAATTTGGATTTAATAGAATCACCTGTTATCTTGATTCCGCTACTCTCGATTGTCATAATCATTGGCTGAAAACTTTCTGGCAAACCGCTCATCGTCGACTTTCATGTTGATGGCGTTAAGTTTGTGGGCCGTTCCGATTATCTTATTCACATACTCTGTGATTAATGAACATTCATCTAGGCGAGTAGTCGTCAACTCTCTCAGAAGTCCAACCCTCCTTGTGAGTCCGGAATCATCAAATGCTGCGGCCAATTGGTCCCAAACTTCTTTCGCAGACTTGGCTTCCTTGATATTTCAAGCTGTCGTAATTTTCACGACCCCTTAGTCTCTCGATCATCGGAATATTCGCCATGGTTTTTTTTTACAAATAAAAAATCGAAAAATTAACAATTTAGATTGGCGCACCTAGGCCCATAACCTGATGAATAATTCGCAGTATTTAAGCTAAAAAGTTAAAAAAGACAAACCAACTACGTCTGACGATAATCGTTAGAAAAAGCGGAATAATTTAATTTCAAAATAAACAATAATACCAAATTGCACAAATAATGTTTTTCTACAAAATGATACCAAAACAACAGAAACGACTGGCTTATTAAAAGCTTAAACTTTGAATTTTGACGTTGGTGCTGGGATTCGCACAACGATTTCCTGGTTCACTTTTTGGAAATTTAAAAGCCAGTCCTTGCCAGCCATCTTTGTTTCGTGGTCAAAGGAATCGGATATCTTATTTGTTTCAGCTATCTCACAAGCAAGAGTTCGAGCATCGTGAGTGGTCATTCCGAAGAATCTTTTTTCGAAATCCAACATATGTTCGATTAGTTCTTTATCTTGCTCAGAACTGAAGACTGTTTCGAATTGTCCAAGTTTGTTTTAAGTGGTGTCCAGTCTCACTTTAAGAATGATAATAGCTTTCGGGATCTTAAACTCCTTGCTTGCATTAAGATAGCCCATTTGTTTGCTTTTGATTGCACTGAGCTTTCCTCAAAACTTTGCTCCAAGTAGCAGCTGTGGGTGTTTTTCAAACGTATGTTCGAACCATCTTTAGAAACAAAAAATGTTAAATGAGAACTAAAGTAGATCTTCTTCATCTCTGTGAAGGTCATGGAGCAAAATAGACTTATCTCAGGTAGTTGTTGTTTTGCTTTGAAATTGGCACGGACTGGTAGTCCGTTTTACCCCCAACAAGGAGTTTTACAAACGAAATATTTTTATTCTTCTTTAATATTATTTATTTCCATTTATTTCTAGTATTTTTAAAAAACACAAACGATCACAAACAGTAAAAAATGTACTAAGTTTTGGAAAGTGGTTGTTTTTTTTAACAGATGGGTCGTTTTCAAAATTTCTTCGCTTAAACCACAACTAACGTTAGTTTTTCAATGAAACTGGGGAATGTGTTGCCAAAGTAGGTTTTTCATAAGTTCTCATTATTGGGCCTGCACACACGAGACTATTTCCTCCAGACTAAAACTGGTATTGTGGTGCAGTATGAAACGGACTGAAATTTCAACCCTAAACTTCGTGGATGAACGAAGACTAACTAACACATACACAACAGTTTAAACAGTCAAATACGATAGAAATACTTACCCATATAAAAAGAGGTTCATGTATACAATCTTCGCTCAGCTGAAATCATCTCGTGTGTGCTTGGACTAAAGACGAAAACCGGTTTTAATCCAAAAATTGTTCATCCCGTGTGTGCAGGTCCATTGAATATAAGATGAAGCTAGGAACCACGCCAAAAATCGGGTTTGTTCTTTTTGCACCGTCTTTTTCCACTCTCCCCTATTTTTCTTTTTTTTAAATATTTATCCCCCAATCACTCTCGATCGAAAAATGGCGTTTTTATTTGACAGTCCCTCCGAACATCCCAACTGAATAATTTTTTGGATTTTCACGATTCTGAACTTTAATCTTGTGTGTGTGAAAATAATGTGTACGTGAAAATAATCAAAATCAAAAATAATGCTTGTTGCAAAACTATAATAACAAAAATGACAACAGTCGAGTTTGACCTTTAAGTTAATGAATGTGTGAGTGCTTCATGGCCCATGTTCTGTAACTTTCGAATCGATGAAAGTAGTCAAGAAACAAACAAAAAATTGTTTTGTTGTTAAGTTGCCAAAGTTACTTTTTCAATTTATCGCTTTCCATTGGAAAATCCCATATCAAACAAATTAAAAATTTAAGGTATCGCCTCAACTTACAGAAACCCATTTATGCAGAGGCGTTAAGTGTGGAAAAGTTATCGCCTTAGTTACAGAACATGTGCCCTGGTTTCTTTTCAGAATTAGAACTGTCACTTCTTCCCATGCGAATACTTTCAGAAGAGTCCAGAAATCTTTCGAATTGCCAAATAAAAACGACATACCTAAACCTATTCTAACGAAACTTAGAAGAGAAGATTATGTCGAGTCGAGTTATAGCTAGGTTACAGAATACTTTTGTTTTTAAATACAAGGGCGCAAAATTTAAGTCGATTTAGTAATATGTTTAATCATTTTTAGTATGTTACTAGGTTAAAAAGAGGATTTTTTCCAATTTTAAACGAGTTTAGTATCGTACTATCTTTTTAACATTTTACTAAAGTTAAAATCACCAAATAACTACTTTATCTTTTTAGTATCTTACTAAGTCCATATGCCACTTTGACATTTACAAATGTCAACAAGTTGTGTTTTTTGTTCTCTTTTGGGCGTGTTCAGCTGCACTTTATATATAAATTAGGTTTAGTATTGTGCTAATTAAAAAGTGTTTAAAATTAGGAATATTTTAGTAAAGTGTTTTACTATTAGCAAATTGTGAAGTAGTATCATGCTAAACCCTCAACATAAGGCTGTTTAAAATTTTGCGCCAAGGCTTTTACAAGGATAAATTAATATTCTTCGAGTTTTAGATTATTTCTTAAATTTGTTATAATTACGCTTTTAGAATCCCAAAATTCCAGTTTGCTTTCAATGCCTATGGTGCTTATAGATACTGACATTTAATGACTCTGCGATTGTTGGGAGTGGAAATATTAAAAAAAAACGAACAAAACCAAATTAAGTTACAAGAAAGGGCAGGAGCAGGATTGGGATGTTCTTGAACGCACGTTACACACATACAGACAGCATGATGGGAAACAGAATACGCTTTATTAGTGCTATACACAATCGTAAAATTTACTTCTTTTAAAGTGCCTCCCATTTGTGATATATATTTCTTTCTCTTTATTAAAATCGTGCTCTAACAGATCCCCCTTTTCACTTCAACAATATTCATTTTCATTCACACTATATATAGAAAATGGGATAGACAAGCGCAGCATTAACAACAGCAACATCGAGATGTTCTTTGCTTTTAAACAATAAAGCAAACTCGCTAGTGCGAGTGTACATACTTTTCAAGGATGTTATAAAAATTCTTGACTGACTTGACAAAAAATAAAATAAAGAAAAGACATTCCATCCGAAGGAGGTGAATTTCATTTCCGTTTAATTTGCGAGCTGTTAGCGCGAAAATATTCAATTGGCAAGGACAACCGTTTCTACAGGATGTTCGAGGCATATTTAGCGGTTGGGGGTAGATCTTACACTGGTTATGGAAGGAAATCACTCCGCCGACCGCGCGCCGCTCCGCTCTCGTTGTCATTCGCTCTGTTGTAGCTGTAGCTCGCAGCAATGAAATGAATAAGTTGAATGGAAAGTTGTAGTTCCATTCCAGCTACAAGTACAAGTAATGGTGTGGATTGTGTTTAGCCAGGTACTAGTAGTAGGTACGTACATATGTAGATATATGCTTCAAAAACAATGAACCATGTTCACTTCACTTGTTGTTTCTCTTAAACTGTATGCTTCAAAGGCATTTGCTGCATATGTAGACCAAGATTGTAGACTGATAGCAAGGAAAATTAAAACATTTCATGGAATTAGCTTCAACTTCATTCATCTGAGTTTTAATGGTGGTTGTATTTTGTTGAAGACCATACTCTGTCAATAGTCACGGGAAATAAAAAAGTTCTGTTTGAAAATGTTTTTTTAAAATAATATTACTACATGCGTTGTTACAATGCTAAAAACAGGATACTGTGGAAGGGGTATTTAGTTTGTTGAATATTTGTTTGAACGAGACTAGAGAAATACCAGTTTATAACTTACGTTCACGTTTAGGAATTAAAAACAGGTTCCATCTTTTAGGTTTCGCAATAGTGTATGCTTATTCTTAAGTAAATGTACCGTATCAATTGCATGATAATATGGGTCCTTCCAGAAATCTCCCAGGGAATTTTTTCTTCCCACATAATATATTATTTCCTGCGGTCGTGAACCTTTCACGGAATAAATTTCCCTCAGAAAAATGGAATTTCAGCTATTTTTTTCCTCTGAAAATTTCTCAATTATGCTGACAAACACCGCCAATCATTGACGTAACTATTATACCTATTATTTGGACTGCTGTCACTTCCATATATATCTTTTGAAAATGGGATTGAACGGGCATACCTATTACGAAAAAGATATCAAGTGCTTAAAAAATCGATAATCCCACCGAAGCGAAATGCCGGATATAATAGATTTCAGTTCAAATATTTGCATTTCACCATTATAGTTTTGGGATTTCGTTGAAATCTCAATAAAATCATATTACCAATGCCATTTATTATAGTGAACGAGTCCATTTTAAATTTCACCATACTTATGCCGGATTTACACGACTGGCAATTTGGTAATATTACTGTCAAAATCTTGACATTATTTTTCTTGTCGTGTAAATGGTCGAAAATGTGGCAGTTTTATTTATTTATTTCATTAAAAAACTGCCAACCAGAATTTTCGTTAAGTTGTGGCAACAATTTTCAAATAATGACAGTTTGAAATAAAGAATGAACTTGCTCATTCCTAATACCTGATTTACACGAGTGACAAATTGCCATTAATTCATGCCATTAACTAGTAAAATAATAGTAAAATCAAATCAATAATTATAAGCATTTACATAGCGAAAAATAATGACTTTTTGATTGATAATGGCAATCTTCCATTAAAGAATGATTAAGTTCCTCGCTGTGTGCCATAATTTTCAAATTGGCATCATTGTGCACTTACATGATGCCATTATAATGGCAATATTTAATGCCATTCTTTTCTGCGATTTTTTTAATGAATGACAAATTTTTAAACCATTTACACGATTTTGTCAGTAATGTCAATTAAATAGAAGAAATAATGGCAATTTTTCTCTCGTGTAAATCCGGTATAACTGCCAGAGTTGGCATTATTTTTATCTGTCATTATTTTAGCTTCGTGCATACGAATGTCGTTAATTAAAATAATGACAGTAATACAGTATTTTGGCAGTAATACTGCAAACTTGGCAGTCGTGTAAATCCGGCATTAGGAAAAAGCGTTTTATGTGCAAATTATGATCTTTCACTCTAACTGGAGATAAAAAGAGAGAGTATGAATTTTTATTTGACATTTGAACTTGGAGAAATACAAGCAAACATGAGCGCGTGACTTGGGTTGATTACAAGAACGTAAATGGTTGTTACTTGTGCTTTTGAGAGACGAAATGGTGGTTTTAGCGGTGTGAACATCAATTCTCGAAAGCTTCCTGTAGAAATTTCAGATTTGGCTTTATTTCAAAATAAAAATGCAACTAGGTTCGTTCGTTGAATTTTACTCAGGGTCGATCTAGGTTTTTATGACAACCCCAAGAGTTGTCAAAAAACCAGGTTATTTCGGTTCTCAAAAAACACCCGAGGGCCATTAATCTTATGTTGCAGAAAAGTAAGTTATGTCATTTAATAATTAAAAGTTGAAATATGTTGAATTTAAGTTCTTAGTAAATAGGTACCACGTACAATATGGCAAGTTTTGATTTTGGAAAAAAATGGAACCCGATGGGTCCCGTAATTCCGTCTGTGTGTAGGTCGATCTGTAGCCTAAGCCGCTGAATTGATTTTCTTTTTCTTACTATATTCTATATAATAGTTGTAGTCTACATTTTAGTTCAAAAAATGTATTATTATGTGATGTTATTAACAATTTTTTTTTTGAATATGTATTTGTTTTAAAATAAAAAAAAAATAAACAAATTTTGTACCTTATATAAGAAATTAAATAAAAACTCCTGAAGGTCCCCAGAACTGTATATTTGATGTTTATGTTGATTTGTATTGGAGCGTTCATGAGCCCTACACATTCAATATTTACCCTGAATCCTATCGGAGATCACTTTGATGGGAAGACTTAATCAAATTGCAGGAAGAAAATCTTACGCCTAACAATGACAATATTTCTAGCCCGGCCCACAGGGCACTTTCCCAGTTGCCCGGTGAAAAAGTCCTTCCCTGAATTCTACCACAATCCAATTCTGAAAACTAGTATTTTCTGACCCATTAATAGCTAAGCCGGAAACTAATCAAACCGAAAAGCAAACTAGAGCTATTTACACAGTAATCCCCGCTTATATACCGCCGCTTTTCTGCCATACCCGTTTAATTGCGCAATCATTTTATGCTCTGATTATTTTGTTTCAATTCACATGAAAATTCCAGATATTAACTTCCTCTCACATATGTACCCATTCGTTTAATTGTCTCTATTTTTCAAGACGTTTTCGGAAAACTCTACCTTACCTACACACACACATCAAAAATCACTGAAAATTCATATTGCATCAACATCAGATTAATTTGGGTTATTTTATCAGCCCCAATTATAGACACAAAGCTAATCGGGTTCAAATGTGTAACTTTCCCTGTTAATCCCCGTTAAAAGAGCACCTAGGTGGTAGATATCCGGGCAGTACTGTAGGTATACCGACACAAATTGAATTCAAACCAGCCTAAATCTTAATTCACATAACTCAATAAAATATTATGCCAAATTTAATGTTAGGAGTTAGGTGATAGTAGATCAGAATTATTGTTAAAGGTCACAGCCAACCTCATCTTAAAAATGTCAATATATTTTCAATATTCTCTTGACTAAATTAAACCACTTATAAAATTGTACAATGAAGTACCCCTACTTTACCCAGTTTTATTGAAAAAGTCGTAAAAAATATTCAACAAGAGGACAAATCTGAAGAAATTAAAATTGTGTCTGTGTACTTGAATGTGTCCACAGCCATTCAATACGAGTAGAATGTGACGAATGATGGGAGAAGGTGGTAATAAATAGGTAGGTATGGGTGGAACTTATGAGGCTTTGACTATCGTTTAATCAAATTTCAAATTATCGTGGAAATAGGGTTCTTTTTCTCAAGGATGATCAGTGGTATTAACATTTTTCAAATAATCGACCAAGGATTCCAGCAGGACGATGGTAAATTACTTAATCAAAAGGCATCCTACTTCTCGCCCGGTTCAAGTGATCAAAGGAATTTCCACAAGACAATTGGGAAAATTCTATACCTTCTTGCTTTGGAAAACTTTTGTTGGTTTCCTGCTAGTCTTTTATTAAGTTGCCAAGCTGCCCACTTAACTCTTTAATTGGCAGTCAATTTGTATCTCTTCTCATTCCCTTAATTTTGCCCAGCAGACATTTGGAAGGAGGTTCACAATATGCGTGTCCGTTAGAGAGGGAGGAAGATTTGTTTCTTTTGAAAACTAATATCAACGACTTCATACATATAGCTATAGAGCTTTCCATAGGAATGAAAATAATGCAGGTAGGTAGCTTTTTTGATTGATGTGGTTAAGGCAATAAGTACCGAGAAGAGCGGGTCTAAAACAAATTCTTTAGAATTAGATTTGGTTGGCTTTTAAGGAGAACGTAGACAGGTTTTACTGGAAATTAATAATCTTTTCGTATAACATTTATTTGTGAGACGAAAGTTGTGTTTTTGTTTTATTATGATTAATGATGTCTTCTGTTGAAAAAAGTCAAGAGGGTTGGGCTACTGAAATATATTAATGTCTACAGTTCTCTAAATTTATTGTAAAAGTACGACGAATCTTAAAATTGTTGTCTACGTTCTTGTGTAAGAGAGATGAACGGTGTTGATATTTGGTGCATTCAGATTTCAGTAGGATAGGCTATCCAAGAGTAGTCTATCTACTCGAAATTCGATTGGGTTTTCACTGTCAGTTTTCAGCTCATTGTTATTTTAATTCGTGGCATTTATATAATTTTCCTTATTGTGTGTACGATTCATACTGAAATAAAAAAAAATATAGCATACGTAAGTACGTGTTAAAGCAAGGAATTAATTATTTAATTATTTGGAATGCGCGTTGTTCATATGCTTGGTTTATTTACGTTTATATATTGACTATTTAGCTGAACTTTCAAAAAATATTGATTGTAGTGATACAGCTGGTATAAAAAAATCCCACAAGGAGTTAGAAAATAACCAATCAAATGCTTGAACCCCAGCTAAACCTTAGTTAATCCGCCGAAATCGGTGAGTTAAATTCTTCCAGGTTCAGTTTAACAAAACGGTACTAGCTTGTATGCAAACCAAAATATCTACCGAAATTTCCTATCTTAGTATTACTCGTCTGTAGTTTGACCTCACACTACACGTTATTTAAAAGGGAACGTTAACAAATTTCTTCAAATCTTTGACCGGGTACATTTTGTTCACTTCCCTTACTTCTTGTCGTTCTCTGCAACACACTAAAAGTTTCTGGCAAATCAGTTGCCCTGACAGGGGGCACACAAATTTTGTTTCCTCGTGTGAAAGGTACAGGCGGTATTTAAAACAATTAACAGAAAACGTCAAGGAAATCTCCAGCAACAGTTGCCCTGTGCCAAAGGAAACTATCCATTTAAGTCCCTGAACATCCAAAACCGAGTAGGTTAAATTTGTATGGGCTTGTGCAAGGTTTTTCGGATAGCTTGAGATTTATTTTTTGGCAACACCTGTGTTCGTACACAGGATTACAACAACACCAATTCATCCATTTCAATCACTTTACATCTTGCTTTCACTTTATGATGAGACTTATTCATCTACCAAAAACTACAATAGAAAGCGCGTGTGTGAGCTGACTGGGCTCTGTACAATTTATAAGAGGATTTCAACACAAATCAACCTTAAAGGCGATGTCCATTGTTGGATAAACGCATATGTCAACTAGCAAATAGTAGATTGTCGATTTGGGACTATACCAATCCTCAGGATATCCATGGTCTATCTACCAAGTGGCAATTATTCACTAGAAAGTCACTATTTCTTTTGGAATAGATCATGTGCTAGCAGCATCTTTGGAGCTGACTTTTTCGAAAACGACGGTATCATTGGGTAATTCCTGATAGCATTTCGGACAGTAGGTATGGATCTATCAGGTTGTTAAAGGACAGTTTCTTGTGTTCACATAATAGGTGCGTTTCCGTACTCCCCTTAATTGGTAGAATCTTCGAATGTATACGAAACACTGTAATCCTGTTAACCACTATGATTAATATAAGAAGACTCGAATCCTTCCTAGGTTTCACCCTCCGGAACCGATTTGCATACATTGTTCTGTGCCTCTGTACCCGTATACCAAATTTGTGTAATTTTACACAGAAGAGGGCGCTCATGAAAGAGTAAAATTTTTTCCCAGGCTGTGAATTTTTCTCCAAGAAATTTCTCTGGAAAAAATTATGAAGACTGTCAAATAAAGGAAAAAGGAAAAAAAGCAATACATACGCTGTCAGTTACCATATATGTGTATCGTTACAAAAGTTGAAAATAATGCAATTTATAGTCTGGCCTGGCTTATTCGCGCAATAAATTAAGATTGTGATATCAAATTGGTTATTTTAAGAAATAATTTCATGTAAATCCTTAAAAAACATTTTCAAAAATACACTTTTGTTTTGACGTTTAAAAAATGACTAAAAAAACGTTCCCGTATTTTTGTAAAACTTTGTTGCTCTCTGAGCGATTTTTTCCTCCTAGTCTTGGAAAAATGACAATCTTCACATTTGTATGCACAAATACGGGAACACACTTATTAATAGGATATCGGACAAACTTTATTCCGAATATAATATTTAGCTGCTTTCCTAACAGCGAATTAAAATTGTATGACATGGTATGGTATGCTTATTGAAATTTTTATATTTTGATTTTAAAAATTTTCAGAATATTTACATACGTTTAGAAAATTAGTCGGTAAAATAATTCATTAAGAAATTAGCAACTAATGATTTCGAGTCTAAATAAAGATGAGGGATACCCTTTCAGTGGTTGGTGATCAAAAACTCAGTTACATACATACATACGTATATATGTATATAAATTTCGTATGAAATTTCATACTCCTACAATTATTTAAATGAAGAATGATTAATTTAAATTAATTGACTGTACCACTTTGAGTATAGTCGGTATATTAATGTGAAATCCAGTATGTATGTCTATTTATTAGATTGATTTCATTTAATATGGACATGTTTATGTATCTAAACACATAAATATACTTAATACTTATGGGCAATTAAATCACATGCATGAAGGAAAAGTATTTGGAATTCATTAAATTGAAATCATTGAAATGAAATCGGAAATTCAGTAGGAGTCCTGATTTCTGATAAAGTAATTTATAATTTATTGATTTCAATCAATAAAAGTTAACCCATTTATTATATTTCAAATGTTATATGTATGTGGGTATTTATACTAAAACATATTTCGAAAATTTAAAAAACCCATTTCTTAAGTTATATTAATTTTTTTCTCACTAAATGGTATTTAATGAGCGCACGTTTGCGAGATTAAAATTTAAAGAAAATAAACCTATACTTAAATATGTATGTATGTACGAGTATTTATTTAAGTAAGTGTTTTTTTTATTTCAAATCCATTGTGTCTCATGACTGTCGGTTAATCTTATTCCAGTTTTTTTCTAACCGTCGTAATCGTATATTGGAATTCAATGGATCGAAAGTCTGAATATTACATATAAATTGAATTATTTATTCCAATTATTTTATTCCATTTTGTTCCATTCCTTATCATACATTTCTGCTGGCTTACATTTTTTGGTTTAATGCTACGTTTTCACCTAAAGATAATCCGGTTTAAATTGAGAAGATTAAAAATTAATCTTCAAGTGTTTTCACCAGTGAAAAAAAGTTTGACGTTTTCACTATGAATTGTCATTCAAAAGTCAATACAACAAGACAAAAACAAAATAATTGAGAAGAAGAATAATAATTTCGATGCAGTGAACAAATTTAATTTCAATAAATAAAAATGAGTAATAACTTTAGAATATTGTTATCCCAAAATCTTGCAGCAAATAGATATATTTACATAAATACACTAATCGCCTTTGCACGGTTTTCATTTTATATATTTGGGAGAGAACAACTTCAAAGTATTACTGTAGAATAGCTAAAATATTTTCCATTACATATTCGAGGCACTTTTTATTTTTATAGTTATTTATAAACAAGAACAGAATTTGAAGGCAACGACAAATTATACCAGACAAAAACAAATTAAATAATGTTGTAAAGTTTTTTTTTTTTTTCTTGAATGTCAATGGAGAAAATATGACATTAGAATAGGCGCGTTCTACGAAATAAGGTTTGTTTCTTTCGAGAATCTTCTACTTTGAAAAAGATTTCAATGAGATTAATTTCTAATCTTCATTTAAGGAGATTAAAATTTGTATGGGAAATCTTCAAGATTTAGAAGATTTCAAAGAGGATTTATGGTTAATCCCCTTAAATCTGGATAAAGTGGTAGGTGAAAACGTAGTATAAGCATGTTAAAGATATAATATTGACATATGGTTATTGGAATTGAAACTTGTAATTTTAGAATAATTTTATTTTGGTATTAGATATGAAAGCATTGTATATAATTATGTATATACACTGACGTAAGTCATATAAGATTTTTAAGCTTTTAGTTCAATTTGGATTGGAACAACACAAGTGAAAATAATCAACATTCAATGAATGAACTGAAAACGTTCAGAAGATCAATCGATTGAAAAAATCGATTCTTTAAGCAAACCGATACTTGAATGATTCGATCTTCCCAAATCATCGATTAACTGTATTTTTTCAAAAAAATAATTTTCCTTTTTCAATAAAATCTACTCCGCTTTTGTTAATACGAAAATAAAATGCACGACTGGATCGCAGGAACTTGCTGTTATGTTCGATCACATCGTATGCAAAAGATTTCTAATAAAAATCTAAATATATTTTTAAAGTCGTTTTTCACTTAATATTTTGTATATACAGAATTGGTATGAGATTCTCAAATTTTTAATAATATAAACTTAAAAACAAATGTTTAAGACCCGATTGCTGATACGAATCATAAATATTTATGTTCAACTTAAATCGCTTAAGGGCTACTTTTTCCTCTGCGTAAACGTAGAACTTAAATGCTTTAGTTCTGTATCAGCAAACGGGCCTAAATCGGCTTAATCAAAGAAAAATTAATTAAAAATTCTGAAATAAATACTTAAACTAATTTGAGCTCAAAAAAAGTAGGCCATTTTATTTCTTGGATAAATTTGAAATTATGAGAACATTTCTTTTTAAAACTGTGGAGCGGTTTTTTGAGAAAAAAAGTTTTTTTTTAAACTTTTTGAAAACATTTTTCAATTCAAAAAAAAATTAAAACGCCAATTCAAAGGTATTCACCAAATACATATAACAATAATTTTTTGAAAAAAAATTAATGAGCAGTTTTAAGAATATAGATTATTTTTTTGTTTAAATGCTTTTAAAAATACAAAAAATAATAATTAAAAATATTGGTAAGCAGTATAATTTGGGCAACCTAAGCCTACATATGTTTGAAATTTCGAAAGCATCGGTTAAGCCATTTACGAGATAGTCAAAAGCAAAAAAACGGCCCTATGGAAAGTACCGTTTTTAGACATTTAAAACAAATGTTTCAACCATATGTTCGGTAGTTGCTAAAAAGCTGCACTGATTTTTTTATCAAAATTGTTAGAGCTGTTTCCGAGAAACAGACTGACAAACTGACAGACTGACAGACTGACAGACTGACAGACTGACAGACTGACAGACTGACAGACTGACAGACTGACAGACTGACAGACTGACAGACTGACAGACTGACAGACTGACAGACTGACAGACTGACAGACTGACAGACTGACAGACTGACAGACTGACAGACTGACAGACTGACAGACTGACAGACTGACAGACTGACAGACTGACAGACTGACAGACTGACAGACTGACAGACTGACAGACTGACAGACTGACAGACTGACAGACTGACAGACTGACAGACTGACAGACTGACAGACTGACAGACTGACAGACTGACAGACTGACAGACTGACAGACTGACAGACTGACAGACTGACAGACTGACAGACTGACAGACTGACAGACTGACAGACTGACAGACTGACAGACTGACAGACTGACAGACTGACAGACTGACAGACTGACAGACTGACAGACTGACAGACTGACAGACTGACAGACTGACAGACTGACAGACTGACAGACTGACAGACTGACAGACTGACAGACTGACAGACTGACAGACTGACAGACTGACAGACTAACAAACTGACAGACTGACAGACTGACAGACTGACAGACTAACAGACTGACAGACTGACAGACTGACAGACTGACAGACTGACAGACTGACAGACTGACAGACTGACAGACTGACAGACTGACAGACTGACAGACTGACAGACTGACAGACTGACAGACTGACAGACTGACAGACTGACAGACTGACAGACTGACAGACTGACAGACTGACAGACTGACAGACTGACAGACTGACAGACTGACAGACTGACAGACTGACAGACTGACAGACTGACAGACTGACAGACTGACAGACTGACAGACTGACAGACTGACAGACTGACAGACTGACAGACTGACAGACTGACAGACTGACAGACTGACAGACTGACAGACTGACAGACTGACAGACTGACAGACTGACAGACTGACAGACTGACAGACTGACAGACTGACAGACTGACAGACTGACAGACTGACAGACTGACAGACTGACAGACTGACAGACTGACAGACTGACAGACTGACAGACTGACAGACTGACAGACTGACAGACTGACAGACTGACAGACTGACAGACTGACAGACTGACAGACTGACAGACTGACAGACTGACAGACTGACAGACTGACAGACTGACAGACTGACAGACTGACAGACTGACAGACTGACAGACTGACAGACTGACAGACTGACAGACTGACAGACTGACAGACTGACAGACTGACAGACTGACAGACTGACAGACTGACAGACTGACAGACTGACAGACTGACAGACTGACAGACTGACAGACTGACAGACTGACAGACTGACAGACTGACAGACTGACAGACTGACAGACTGACAGACTGACAGACTGACAGACTGACAGACTGACAGACTGACAGACTGACAGACTGACAGACTGACAGACTGACAGACTGACAGACTGACAGACTGACAGACTGACAGACTGACAGACTGACAGACTGACAGACTGACAGACTGACAGACTGACAGACTGACAGACTGACAGACTGACAGACTGACAGACTGACAGACTGACAGACTGACAGACTGACAGACTGACAGACTGACAGACTGACAGACTGACAGACTGACAGACTGACAGACTGACAGACTGACAGACTGACAGACTGACAGACTGACAGACTGACAGACTGACAGACTGACAGACTGACAGACTGACAGACTGACAGACTGACAGACTGACAGACTGACAGACTGACAGACTGACAGACTGACAGACTGACAGACTGACAGACTGACAGACTGACAGACTGACAGACTGACAGACTGACAGACTGACAGACTGACAGACTGACAGACTGACAGACTGACAGACTGACAGACTGACAGACTGACAGACTGACAGACTGACAGACTGACAGACTGACAGACTGACAGACTGACAGACTAACAGACTGACAGACTGACAGACTGACAGACTGACAGACTGACAGACTGACAGACTGACAGACTGACAGACTGACAGACTGACAGACTGACAGACTGACAGACTGACAGACTGACAGACTGACAGACTGACAGACTGACAGACTGACAGACTGACAGACTGACAGACTGACAGACTGACAGACTGACAGACTGACAGACTGACAGACTGACAGACTGACAGACTGACAGACTGACAGACTGACAGACTGACAGACTGACAGACTGACAGACTGACAGACTGACAGACTGACAGACTGACAGACTGACAGACTGACAGACTGACAGACTGACAGACTGACAGACTGACAGACTGACAGACTGACAGACTGACAGACTGACAGACTGACAGACTGACAGACTGACAGACTGACAGACAGACATACAGACGACAGAATTGTTAGACCATCTTTTTTGGTCTTCGCTATGTTTGATTGTTATCGCTGTTCACATTATTCTCCCTAATGTCGTTTTTATTTTTCAATCCGGAATGCTTCTGGACTATTCTGAAAGTTTTCACGAAAAAATGACAGCTCTGATTCCGAAAAGAAGAGAATTTTGCTTCTGGATTTGAAATCAGAATCGAAACCAGAAGCAGTCACATATACTTGAACGTCAAACTCGACTGTAGTCATTTTTTGTATTATAATTCTGACAGAAACATTATTTTTGATTTTGATTATTTTCACGTACACAATTATTTTCACATACCTATACATTACATTACAATTCAAATTCGACAGAATCGAAAAAGACTGTTCTGTTGCGATCACGGTTCGGAGAGGGATTCCGGATTGTCAAATAAAAACGTTACAAGTTAACCATTTTATTTTTACGCGGTATGTATTTATATTATTATTTGCTCTTTATAGTTAGAGCGAGATGATGAAATGAGCATAATATAAATAATACAAAGATACGAATCCTCGGGTGTCAAATAGGTGTAATAATTATATAATGTAATTACACCGCATGCGTTGTGGTGGATTAAACACAGCAAAGTTTCTAATCTTTGTATTACTCATCTGGGGAAGTGAGGTAGGATTTTTCGACTTGTTTTAAAACTTACTCTTTTTGGGCATTTCGTATTCGATTCAAATGGTTTCCATATTTTTTACATCTAAACAAGACGAATGGAACTTACGTCAAAATAAATTGCTTGCGTTTGACTCCCTCCAATATTAGCAATCTATTTGTACTTACAAAAATCCGTGATTATTTCTTGTTGCCTAGGCATAATTTCTAGGTAAAATTTGTAAGACTAAGAGTTTTTTTAATTGCAGAATCAATGAATACCACCAAATTAAAAAACAAATACCAGCACAACCAAATGTATGATTAATAATATTTATTTTTGTTTAAGCTTTAATTTTTTGCATTTTCCGAAAACATAAATCTATTGCTAACAAATTGTATCTATTGCATTTTTCCATAGTCTGCTTCAAAAAGTGGCAACGCTTGTTCTAATACGTTTCAAGTTTCAAGAATTATTAAATGTTCTACTCTAAACACATAGCACATAAATAGTGCCAACCGCTCATAAGCCTAATTTAACGGCGCGGCGATTCATCGGAAAAGCTTTTGAACCCATGTGCGCCTTTAATTTTTGATTATTTAATTTAAGAATATAAAGGGTTATCCATTTTGCGGTTTCAAAAGTATAGGGCTAGAATTCGACATCTGTCAAACTAAGTTGTTAAACCATTTTTTTTTTCAGTTGAAAGTCTGACATTTACGAAAATGAATCGCTTTACTATCGCACAACGCATAAAAATTTTTAAAACCTACTACAAAAATGGTGATTCTGCAACAGCCACATATCATGCTTTAAAAGGAGATTATGGTTTACATAATCGTCCAACTACGCAAGCAATTTTTGGATTGGTTACAGATATTGTAAATCCTGTGCATCATCGTTTCGCTCGTACCACTGAGAATATCGCTGCTGTAAGTGAAAGTGTTCCCGAAGACCCGAATGTATCGATTCCTCTTCGTTCTCAGGAATTGGGACTGTCTTACGGCATATTATGGCCTATTTTGCATTTGGATCTACACCTACATCCATATAAAGTCCAGCTCACACAGCAACTGAAGCCAGCTGACCATTCACAGCGTCGTAGATACGTCGAATGGGTGCTTGAACAACAGGCGGTGGACGCGATTTTTCGAACAAAATTTTCTTCAGCGACGAAGCACATTTCTCACTGGGTGGGTATGTTAATAAACAAAACTGTCGTATTTGGGGTTCTAAGAATCCTCAAAGTATTGAAGAGAGGCCATTTTATCCACAAAAAGTCACCTTACTTCTTCGAAAACGACGATGGAACGACTGTCACCGTCAATTCGGAGCCTTAAGGTCATATGATAACCGATTTTTTTTTGGCTACTATTGAGGAATACGACTTGGAGAATATGTGGTTTCAACAAGACAGTGCCACATGCCAAACAACTCCAGCGAATATGGCTTTATTGCCAGAGACATTTCCTGGTCGCTTAATTTCTCGTCGTGGCGATATCAACTGGCCACCAAGATCATACGATTTGAACCGCTGGACTTTTTTGTGGGTCTACGCAAAAGACCGTGTTTATGCAGATAAACCTTTAACTCTTGAGCACTTGAAAACCAACATTCGTCAAGTTAAGGCTGGGACACCACCCAATATGTGTCAAAAATTGGTCGAAAATTACCTCAAAAGATTCGATGCTTGCAACAATTCGCGTGGTGGTCATTTAAATGATGTAGTGTTTCACACATATTGTCAACGTTTAAACTTTACAATAAAAAGATATATCATGAAAAAAAATATTTTATATGTGTTTTATTTACGATTACTTTTGAAACCACAATATGGATAACCCATTTATAAAAATGTATTTTTATTTCATTCCTAAATTATGAAAAAGCTTTTGTAATAACAGTTTAATACAATAATGTCCTTAATGAGTAAAATCAAAAAAAACGGAGGGACAATCCGAGTCTTACTGACATTTTGTACACCTATTTTTTCCTAGCCATTAGGTATAAGTATTCTAATTCGGATTGAAGTATATATTAATTTACCCGCTAAGCTAGCTAATTCAATTCAGAATTAACTCAGTGTTCTTAAGAAATTCTAAGAAAAGAAATTTAATTTTGTTTTTTTCGCAAACATTTTAATTTTCCGAAGGAAAATTATGTTTCAAATTATATTTTGTAATTTTCTTCACACCATCTTATAAGGACATATTCCCATTTTCAAGAATAAACACAAAGTTGTTCATATTTCTATTAAAATGTAATTATCTCTCACTTTAAAAATTTACGGGATAATTCTAAGAAAATATTTTAATCTTGTCACTTCTTCATTGAAAAATATAATCTTAACTACGTAGCTACAAAAGTATGTACAGGTAAGTATGACATACATTATGTATAGTATAACAAGAAGATTCGTCCCTTCCTGAAGCTTGGTGAAAAAATTTCATTTACCATGAGATTGCAGAATCAAGAAAGCCTATGCAAATTTCTAGTAGGGATAGGCAATTTTTTAGGGGACAAAAGAGTATATAGGGTGCGTTTTATTCGACGAAAAAAAAACTTTATCATAGCGGAAGGTATTTTTGAATGGCTGAAAAACGACGGCACTCAAAAACCGTTATAGTATTTTTTTATGTAACGATGGCCATATTTTCAGTATCATAAATAAATTAAGGCTCCGTTTATTAAAATCGAGAAAAGTATGAAAACCAAAAATCAAAAGAGTCCATGCAAATATCTATGGAAAAAGGGTGTTTATTAATTTGGAAACATTTTCGGATTCATTCAAAAAATCTATGAAAATTAAAAAACTGTCTGTGAAATTTGGCAAACGTTTTGCAAATCCAACAAATTGGCGCCCTAGCAGGGACCATTACAATTTATTCAAAAGAATAAAATCAAAATTTATTTTTCTTTATCGAAATATTTTATTTTTGAAAATTTAGATATCCAACATTATTTATGCTTTTAAGAAACATGTGCACACATAAATAATCGGTGATGATGAGAAAGCCGAAAATATGAAAAGTGGATATATGGATGAAAAGTATAATAGAAGAAAACGCAAACAATATTTATATATTATTCTTGTTTTTTAGTTTTTGGAAGATTGAAGACCAAAAAATAAAATATTTTTTTTAATTAAAAATGAACTGCAGTATACATACACCATCAAGGTAATATCAAAAAAATATGTTAAATACAAAGTTTCGAAAAAATCGATTGAATCGTTTTCGAAATATTGAGTTTTAAAAACATACAGATTCTTTTTAATCAAAACAAAAAATGGAAAAATTTTGGTTTACTGTTTAAGGTTTTTAGGAACTTTCTATTAAAAATCAAAAAAAAAATTAAATAAACCGTCAGAATATCGAAAACCAAAAAAATAGTTCTACTATGAGGTACAAAAATAACCCCTTTTTCAAAAAAAAAAAAAACAGAATAGTACCCAAACGTTGATTTTACCTACCTTAATCAACTGATTTTTCTTTATAAAAATCGTTGAAGTCATTTTTGTAAACAATAAGATTAAAGTTTAAGCCACAATGTGTGGCAGGTTTCATTATTTTTGGTCTTGAAAAAAAGAACCCTCTGGGCATATTACCAAAACACCAATATATACCAAGTTAGAAGAAAATCTTTCCGAACAATTAGGCTGTAGATTCGCGGACAGACAGACAATCATAATTGTGAGACCCATTTTTGTTTCGTGTTCTCTAATATCGTAATATCAAGTTTGATCAAAATCTCGAATTCAAAAGAATTTTTACATAAAATGTCAAATGAACTTTTTTGACTATCTTATGAACGGCTGTACGCGAATTTCGATCAATTTTTACAGGAGGTCCTTCAAATTATAAATACGAGTAATACTGCATACCAAAATTTTCAAAAAATATTTTTTTGATAATGCAATATATTGGAAATGGATGGTCGATATTTTTCAAATTCTGTTTTTTTCTTTTATTTGTTTAATACATACTTATAATTGATATTACAATATTTTTTTCAGAACAAAAATTTAAGATAAATAAAATATTAAGTAAAAACGACTTTAAAAATATATAGAATGCGACATTGAATTTATTTATAAATAGTGATAAAATATTTAAGAAATATATAATACCATGCCGGTGTTCAAGCTTTTACTGCTTACCTCCTTAACTTAAATATATAAAGTTGGATACACATTTATACACATCAGTGATCTTTTATCGGACAGTGATGAAATAACATTTGTTTCACTTTCCAAATTAAAAAAAAAAACAATAAAATGATTTTTTGGCTTATGATTTTTTTTGTGGATTATGGCAATCGTATCAATCTTATTTCTCTTACTAAAAATCTGCCTCAATCACCAATTCAGTGTATCTAATTTAAGCACGGGAACATACAAACTATAGAAGTATGCAAATTGTTTCTTAAAAGGTTACTTCCATGTAAAACAGCTCATAGAGATTCGACTGTAGGTACTAAAAAATAAAAATGTCTAACAATGTCTAACCAACCCACCGTATGTATAACCTTTATTGAAAAACAAAACAAAAACTAAAATTATTCAATTTTCATGCAAATAAATTTCATGAAGTAAAAGCGTGAAATCTGTGCATTAAGTCTGATATCTATTAATTCCTACATTATAACTTACCTTCCTTATTGCCTGCTGATTTTCCTCGCTGTACAACACAACAGCGGCGCATATTTATTCATTTTTCGAAACCCATTCCGCAATTGTTTAAGAACTTTTTTGCCTGCGATGTCAATTACGTTATCGGTGAGGTGGCGGCATGGCGTCGAGTCGGTCAGTTGTCGTCGCCATCGTCCTTTCTGCCATCATCTATAGTGTATACACAGCCCATCGCCTCTCATACACAAATGCTAATTAATCACCCATTATACGCATATAACGTTGTATACACAATATAAATAAATATTCTCTGAAACTGAATAATAGAAAAACATTAGTGTGGCCTTTAGGCAAAGTGCCATTACTCACAGAAATTATATTCACAACGAATGATCATCATCCGCCATGCCAGTCAGCCAGCCAGCCAGTCAACCACACAAGTCACAATAAGCACTTCACCCACAACCACATTCTAATTCAGTGTGCTCCGTCATTTTAATTTTTTTCTTGTTCGCTTCCCGTAAACTCCCACGAACATGACACAAATACAAACATTACGCATATTTGCTGATTCATGATTGGCCACTTAGACGGCAATAAATTTCCAAGTGGATGGCATCCCTCAACTGGGATTCAATGAAATTCGCTTGACGTATGAGCTTCGTATTCCTTTTGACAATCACAGTACGAACGGAAGGAACCTAACAAACAAACAAAAAAATAGCTGAAAAACAGCCAAAAGTTTTACGATCATCGTAGTTTTATTGCCTAAAAGACGGATACGGACATTCGGTATAATGACCAGCCTGGTCACTTGTCCCACTTTCCTTAGAACAGCCCTTTCGACGGACAACCATAACCTCCTTCACTTTGAAAGGCAACAGGATTCTTTTTCATTTTTTTTCTCATTTGTATTATTTGTGGATTTGGCCATTAGAGCCCAATAAATAATCTGTCGTGCTCAACAAATATTCTGATGGGGATTACTGCGTCCTTACTTTTATGACTCTCAAATTGTCTTTCCATACAAAACTAGCTGCGGCCCTGAATACATTTCAGAAAAGGGTTTTGTGGGCGGGTGGCCATCAGCATTGGCGGAACAAAATGATTACAAATGCCGGGTCATTGAAGAAAACATTATTTCTTATTCATTTTGCCTAAATGGTATTCTGGCGGACTTGGGACTGTTAGAACCCAAGAACGGTACAAGGCAACGATACAGGACAAACACACAAAAAAAATAACAATTTCTTTGACAATGGATTTTCAAATAGAAAAAGAACAAAAAAATCATAATAATATGAATATCCTATCCTTACATAATAGGACCATTATTTTATGGCAGCGTGGTAAGTAGTGTACATTGTACAGTGTACACGCGTCTTACATGAATGCCTGACGTGCGGTTGAACGGCTTGCAGCACATTGGATGGGAATGGGAGCATAAGGAGCAAAAATGTGCATTCGAAAGGACTTGTTCATGTGCGAATTAATACGTGAGAAGAATTTAACTGTTTTGGATACTTAAGGCAACATTCCGTACAACCAAGTCGTGGACATTTCAGCATTGAGATTATAACGCTTCAAGATTTACAAAAGCATGAGCAATCACAACCGAGTCCCCTCCCCTCCCTTTCAAACAAAAAAAACTGTCTAAGGTGTGAATACTATTTTAGACTACACTGAGCGAAATAATTATATACAATTTTGATATCTTTAATTTTTTTAGTTAAAATTGGAAGATATCAAAATTGTATATAATTATTTCGCTCACCAATGAAATCAACAAAAAAAATAAAAAACATCGCCTCTAGCGTTTGGAAAATGTGATTTTTGCATGTACTTATTTTTTACCTACCATTCGGTAATCCGAAGTTATAAGCGTATAAACTTTTTTGTATTTCTTTTAAAGTTTGATCGTTAAAAACGCTTAATACAATAGATAAAGAAAAATTTGACCCAAAATTTTGGCGTTTCAATTTTTTCGATATCTTTAATACTTATCGATATCTCCTACTCTAAAGGAAAAAAAATTTAAATGCAGCGTTCTTCAGCTTCATGAAAATGAAAGAAAAAAAAGGTAACAAATACAATGACATCAGCAGTTAGTCGGCCTCATAAGCCGGGGTGCTTGTCGCCACTTTCTGAGATCAATCCGGCTAACCCCAAGGCACTAAAGTGAAGCACACCAGTACGAGATAATGCCGGAAAAAAGAAGAGGTTATAAATTTTGATATGTGACCAATTCTCTTTGATTAGTTTATTTTAGGTTAGGTTTAGTTAGGTAAATGGGGCCAGTTGATCTTGTTACCAGCACACTTAGATCAAGGTTAATCAGTTGTGATACCCCGAAGTGTTGTAACTTCGAATTGTATAACCTACGGTTACTATGGATAGTCCTTATCTAGCCATTTAGAGGATTTCATGAAGTTCAACAGGCTTTTGACTGAAAGATTCGAGAGCTCTTCTAAATTGTTGAAGAAATATCTGCCCAAGAATTTGTTCCTTATGACAAAGTGCTGGGCAATGACATAGGAAGTGAGTGGTGTCCTCTTGTTCGTCTTCGTCATTGCAGCCTCTGCATAGGTCATCATTACTAAGTCCCATTTTCTTTTTATGATAGCCCAGTAGATTATATCCGGTGAGTAGGCTTACAAGAGTTCGAAGGGAATTCTTGTTTATGTGGGTAATACTTTCTGTTCTTTTGTTTTCAAAGTTAGGCTATAGCTTTCCGTTTGTAGCACAGGTGTCGAGTCCGTTCCATCTTTCATTGGTTTTTAAAAGAATCTTCTTTGCAATGTTCTGTTTTATGACACAGATTGGAGCTTTAATAGACATGTCTATTTGGGTACTGTTAAGTGTTGAACCCTTCCTCGCCAGTTCATTAGCTTTCCCGTTGCCCGGTACATTACTGTGACCCGGGACCCAGCAGAGTCTAATGTTGTGCTTTGTGCCAAGAACCTTCAGCTTTTCGCGACAGCTAGTTACAAGCTTTGGCTTGATAACTGCAGCATCAATCGCTTTTATTGCTGCGGAACTGGCTTCTTTACGGTTTACTAAGAAAAGACCTGCACCAACTCCAGTGTCCATCTTTGAGCCGTCGGTATAGATAGATACTGTCGACCCGTCAGTATGGAGTTCGTTGCTTACCCATACTTGTCTGTCGGGAAAACAGGTTTTAAAGGGTCTTTTAAAATCGAGGTTTGGTGACACGTAGTCTGTGCACACATTGTTGCCTATGATTTTCAGCATGTCCTATGTAGCTATTGCGCTAGGCGTTAGTTTGGCTTAGCCGTAAGGAACTGTTGGCTCCTGATTCTTGTACGTATAGGTCAATGGGTTTTAAGTTTAGTATTGCTTCTAATCCCGCTGTTGGGGTACTCTTCATTACTCCAATTATACCTATACAAGCCATTCTTTGTACTTTTGTTAGGGTTTTTAGGTTCGTAGTTTTTTCCAGGGCATTAAACCATACCAGATTACCGTATGTAAGTATAGGTCTAACGATTGCCGTATACATCCACATGATAATTTTAGGATTTGGGCCCCAGTTTTTACCAAATATCCTGTTGCATGAATAGAATGCGATCATTGCTTTTTTAGCTCTTTCTTTTATGTTTGGGCCACAGTTTGTTTCTTATCTAGGATCACACCCAGATATTTGGCTTGATCCGAGATAGTAAGTGGGATCCCATCAATTTAGACCACATTTTTTGTCCAGTTACAAACATTGGCTAAAGGGTTTTGAAGTTGTTCATTTATAGTGGTTGGGAATTTACCTGTTGCAAGTGGAGCTAAGTGATTGCCATAGGCTACTACCTTCACCCCAATATGTTTAAGTTTAATAAGTATACCCTTAATTACAAGAATCCATAAAAGTGGCGATAGAACTCCCTCTTGTGGGGTTCCTCTTGACGCTGATACTTTTATTTGGGCTCCATCAAGTTCACTAAAGATATGACTATTTCTTAACATACACATGATCCAGTTTATAATTGCATTATCTACTTCAAGATTTATTAGGGCATGTTCCACTCCGCTGCCTTTAATATTGTTGAAAGCTATTTCAATGTCTAGAAAAGCAGCGAGTGTGTATTCCTTTCATGAAATGTTTTTTATATATTACTAACAATGCAGTGAAGAGCTGTTTCTACACTTTTACCTTTCGTATATGCATGCTGTGCATGGGAAATAACTTGCTTTCTTTTTTCCCTTCCCTGCTGAATTAAGTAGACAGGATTTTTCGAAAGCCCTGTTCAGAATTGCTCATAATTCTTCAGTCGATTTATCTATGCTTTCGGGTTCGTTTATTGCTCTAATGTTACAATTACTCATACTTATCTCTACTTCCCTATTAAAAATTTTCGAATTTCTGTTCCTAATATTTCTAACAGGTTTTCGAGAAATTTTTACTGTTGTATTAGGTATGAAGAATTCGTTCAGTTTATGATCTGAAAATGATTTTTCGTGTAATACCTTCCACCTTTCTACCGAAAAGGCAATCGAATTATTCGTAAGAATAATGTCGAGTACCTCGTTCGTATTCTTTTGCCCTATTTGAAATTAGTAAATTATTCTGAAGAATAAATCCAAAGAGATACTCACCCCTAGTACTTATGTCTGTGCTTCCCCATTGCAAATGATGTGCGTTGGAATCGCTGCCAATCAGTGGTTTTATACAGCATGTACTCTTTAGATTTCAAGCCCCTTATCTTGCCACCTGTGGTCCAGGGTTGTTGGATAAGGCTATGTCGTATTGTCTATACTCCAGGAGATAGACTGGTTGGCGCTGGCAGCTTTACTGTGTTGAATATTTACTTGTAAAACTTTCAATTCAATTACAGTTTATCAAAACCTACCTTACTCAGCTATTTTTTCCGATTGGCTATCAATCTCAGTTTACATCTGGTTATGCCCACGCCTATGCTGAAATTGATTTTCCTCAGAAGTGTTATTGATTTGTGCACCAGCATCACTACCACTTCTGTGCCTTCCTTTGTCTTCTCAATGTTCACCACCTCCCAGTTTTGGGTAAGCTGTTCGGTGTTGAGAGACAATATGTATCTTTCAAGGCGATCCCTAGAGAGTGCCGGGACTTTAATCAGTAGCCTTGCCAGCGGCTGTTTAATTCGCCGATCTACTTCTTCTCTATCAGCCGAAGGTCAGCGTTTGGCGATGGAGCTTCAGTTTTGCTGATAAATTCCCGGAGCCATTCGAGGGTTTTATTGTCCTCGCACGTCATCAGCTTGAAACCGTGGGCGGTACTGAGAATACCGAAGATCGGCGGATGGCTGCTCTTTACGATGGCCTCATTTACATCGTCTAGGATCCTGAGCTCCAATAACTCTTGCATAAATGCACAAGCGTTGTGTAATCGTTTACGTTCAAGTTGTGTCATCGTCCCATGCTTTATTCCCCAGTCGCTTTATAGTCCTCTTGTAGTTGGAGATTGTACTCCGTCTTGAAGAGGTCGAAACTCCTGAGATATTGGAGTCAGTCACGAGCTGACACTGTCAACTTTACTGTTCCGCAACTAGCACCATCGCTCTCATTCCGAGGTTCGCGAACGGGTTGAATAGAAGATTTTCTTCTTCCTCCGTCATGGCCAAGTTCAATTCTGCGTTTTTGTTTTCCATTATTATTTTCTTTAGAGGTCTTAACTGTATGCCCCTACTGGTTGTTATATTAGAGTTGCTCGTTCTGTTTGATATAGTAAGATCTGTAAAGATTTTAAATGTTAGTATTATAAACGCAATATCTTCAAAAATATATTTAATTCTGGAAAATGATGTCACTGGCGACTGGCAGTCGTGACTCCTACCGACAGGTTAGCGAATATCCCCGCTAAGATTATGTTTTTTTTTCAATATTTTTTGCCATATATCATTGGTTTGGGTTTCTCTAAGTTAGCTAATGACCCTAACCGGACATTCGATGAGTTGTAAACAACAGCAATTGGCCGGCAAGAGACCCAGTGTAAGCCCCCCTACCACGCTAAGGTGGAAACCCGTCGGGAGGGGAAAAAGGAAGAACGAGAAGTCTAATAAACTAAACTTCCACATTTTTGGTCCACTAGGGCGTATGCGCACCAAAAAAATGTTAATTTGTTTCATTTGAGTATATAATGCATATGAGTAGTGACATCAATAGGACTTGCAAAAATTAGTTGTTTCATATCATCGTCTAAGTCTCAACATAAAAAAGGTAACCCCCACGTTCCATCGTTAAAGTAATGAATTCATATACAATACTAATAACCCTATATTCCCATTTTATTTAAAAGGATCCACTTTGACAAAGCCAGGCTACCCAATACTTAAAAAACAACAGAGAATGTTGTCATACGTATCGCCCACCCTGTCATGACAAAGCCCGGTCCTTCTTTCAGAGGCAAGTTTGAATCTAGCATATAATAGAACAAATGCCAGTAGACATAAGAAGACCAATAAAACAGTTTTTAACTTCTGCAGGAATGTACAAATAATCAAATAAAAGTTTACATTTTGGCCATTTTAAGTGAATTTAAATATTTTTCAACTTCCTGGAATTTCATAGACACAACTTTCTTTCAATGTACGAGTACCTAGTGAAGTGTCTCCCCTGATTTCGCCCTACAAATAAAAAAACCAACGCTCGAAATGACCTCATATCATACATACATAAGTGAAGGTACCTTCATTATATACATTTGTGCATGTATGTTTTTTTTTTGTGGAACAATAAAACGTATAGTTTCTTCATTTCGTGACTGAAATACAGATCCCTTTATCATGTTCCAAATTTAGCCCGAATAATATCCACTTGATGCACACACTCCAGCTGCACTTCCTCCGGCTTCTTTTGGGTGTCAAACTACCGACAACGATGATGTGATGACTATACATGAAGACGACGGCGATGGTTGTCTTTGGGCCATTGCCATATCACTAGCAGACTTATACGCAACACCATTGAAACTCAACATCGTCTACAACTGCACTATGATGTACACATACTGCCAGGTTCCATCAGCAATAGCAATACATGATAACGAGAAGGACGACTTACGCCAATGACTATGACGCTGATGACAACCGACGACGACGACGGTAGATGACGCAAAGTGTCGTCTAATCGAAAAACAAGGCACACACATCCCATTTCTTCGACATAGAGCTTTACGTCCAGTGGACATGTGTTCCTGGAGCATTTATTCAAGTACTTCATCTCGTTATGGAGGGGTGTCGCTGCTGCTGCTGTTTTATTCCCGCAGGACTTCAAATACATAGAAATTGGGAAGGTTTTCGTTTTTTTAAATTACAAGCGGCACAGAGAGTCCTTTGCAAGGATGTAAAATGTGATTTAATTTGTAATTTTTTTCTTCTTCTTTACAATTTTGTTTCCCACTGCTCATTGTTCTATTTATTCTGGCCGGGAAAGGGAATTTAGCGGATGGCAATCCCAGAGGAAGTTGAAAGCAGAAGTAGAAGATTAAAAAACAACATCGCGTCCTTGTAAATACACCTGGGTGGATGTAGTTGTCTTATTTCTTTTTTCCGTTTTTATTTATGTTTCGCTTTGTTTGAAAGGGGCTGCAGGGGGGTGGGTGAAATAAAACTTTGTTAAAATATCTAATTTTCTGTTAAGTGTCACTAAAATTGTACTTCCTTACATAAGTCTATGTAAATTTGTTTTCCTTTTGTTGATGGAAATTGTTTTTTTTTTGGCAAATATGTACGTTGTATGAGTATGAACAACGTAAATAGGTATATGTTCGCCTTCCCAAATGTTATTGGGCCAAAAGTTTTGATTACTTTTTTTTATGTTTTGTTTTAAGAAGCTCGGATTTTATTTCATTGCAATTTGTTCTGAACACGCGTGTCCTTTGTGTTGGAAAAAATTTTGAATGAAACATTCAAAATGTCAATGCTTTTAAAATAAAGTGCAAATTCTATTGTTAAATTATTTACAAAATACCTATATACACACAAAACGCAGATGCAATTCACCGTCATACAAGGTTAAAAAAGGATCTTAATGGAAAAACTTTATGAGTCCTTTAAGGTTTTGAATATTATATTGAATTTAGGAATTGTCTGACGTATATGTACAGTGTGTCGTTGGGTTTATAAAAGGTGTTTTTAAGAGATATTAAAGTTAAGGTTGGCAGCGCTATTTTCATTGACAGCCGTTTTGTTATCTGTCATGTGATTTATATTTAGTTTGGCTTGCTATTTCATGGTAAATCGACTGACGCCTGAACAACGTATACAAATTGTGCAACGTTTACTCTTAATGATAATACTCATCATCTAAGACATCGACCGTGTAACGTTATAATTAAAAAAAAATATATACCTGTTTTTGAAAAAAAGCGATTTAAAAATATGATTTTTTCTTAAATCGAAAAAATACTTTTTGCAAAATGTCAATACACAATATTATAATGTTTCATCCAATAGTAAAATTATAAGATTAATAAGAACGCAAAATAAAATATATATTTTTTAAGTGGACTACATAAGTCTACGAACACAACATTTTGTATCAAAATGCTTGCAACCGTTTTGGACAAACACATTTTTTTAGCGACTGTTTTAATATTTTTTCCAGAAAATCGGAAACCAAAAAAGTGATCTAAAACAGAGTTTTCTCTTCATTAATTAGCAGTTTTTTTTTATAAAAATCGTTGGAGGCGTTTGTGAGAAAAATAAGATTTACGTTTTTGCCAAACAAAAGTGATGGCAGGTACCGTTATTTTTTCTCTTTAAAAAAAAATTTAAAAAACCTTTGGGCATATTACCGAAAAAACAGTAAGTATATCAAGTTTGTAGAAAATCTGTAGACTCTCGGATAAGCAGATAAAGAATTATAAAACCCACTTTTTTCGTCTTCAGTATCATCTTAATGTCAAATTTGGTCAAAATCTTGAGTCCGATTTTTTATGAATACAAAACTTGCCAACCTATGTATACATACATATATCGGAAGTAATAAAACCAAACAACACGAAAATATGAACTCTTCCCAATTCAAATATTACCTATGAGTGAAATTAATAATTGTAGGAGAATTTTTCGATTGGAGATATCTACAGGGTGTCCGCCGGGAAGGTATACTTCTTTGTTTTGCTGCCATTTTGGTAAACATTAGTCTTGACAGTTCATATTTGGCAGTCGTGAAGTAGACACTTTATATTCGATAAACTAATGTGTTTTAAAACATTATATCAAAATCAATAATCGATTACTTTGACGATGAGAAAGTTACGTGAAATTTTTGGGAGAAGCAACATGCCAACAAAACGCACTATCTATGTATCGTCTAGTGATTGATTTCGAAGAAAGGGGGTCTGTAGGTGATACGCCCAAGCATGGACCATGACGTACTGCAAGATCGGCAAAAAACATTACCGCTGCTCAAGTAAGTGTTCAAAACAATCCATCAATCTCAATTCAACGCCGTGCTCAGGAGCTTGGTCTTCAAAGAACAATTTCGGCCACAATTTTGCACTAGGATTTGCATTTGTTTCCATTTAAGATTCAGTTGACACAAGAGCTTCTTCCGCAAGACCATCTACGCCGCCGTACATATGCCAATAGGAAGTTGCAGCTAGCCCATGACAACCCCGATTTTTATGAAAAAATAATAATGAGTGACGAGGCACATTTTCATTTGAATGGATATGTGAATAAACAGAATATAATCGGTTATGGGCAATGAAAAACCCTCAAATTATTCATCAATCACCTCTACATCCATTAAAAGTTACAGTCTGGTGTTAGGAGGAATCATTGGACCTTCCTTCTTTGAAAATGAAAACGGCGTTACGGTAACTGTGAATGGTGAGCGATATCGTGATATGATTGAAAACCTTTTAACGCCACAATTACATGCTTTAGGCTTAATTAACATGTGGTATCAACAAGACGGTGCCCCATCGCATACAGCCAGGCATACAATGGAATTACTGCGAGACGCCTTTCCACAACAAGTTATTTCAAGAAATTGTGATGTTGATTGGCCTCCACGATCGCCTGATTTGACTGCTCTGGACTCCTTTTTGTGGGGATATCTGAAAAACAGGATTTATGCAAACAAACCAGAAACGCTTGAGCAACTCAAACAAAATATTCGTTATGAAATTAATGAAATACCGCGTGAATGTAATGAAAAATGTGCTCAAAATGGCTCGCATTTGTGAGACTAACAGAGGCAGACATTAACCTCATATTGTATACATAATTGCCGACATTAAATAAAACATTTATCAATATAGGATTAATTCGATTTTTTTTTTATAACTTTGCACGCACTCAAGAGATTATGAATACCCTTATATGTTTTTCTTAACACAGCGCGGGCATCGGGTGGAAGGACATAAAGAAGGATAGGAAAGATGTGTGGCGCGATGTTCTGAGACTAGAGCTGTTTGTTGTCTCAGATTTATTTCCAGGGATGGCGGCTGAACTAATGTGGAGAGAATTACTGTGTCTTATGTATTTATTTCCCTTATAATTCGCATTATTTTATTTATTTCATTGTCATGTTTTATGGGTATGCCAGTTTACTCAATCACATGTTGTTAGTGTTATGCCTAAACAGCATGTAATGAGCAAAGTAGGAACTTATTTTATGACAATCTTTAGAATTGGTTTCTAATGGAATATAAGAAGACATAGACAACGGCAGGAATCGAACAAGGTTGATAGGCGAGCACACAACTATCGCGCCACGGCCACCCCCTTCATTTTCATTTAATCAAAAATTATAAACAAACAAAGTTGTATACCTTCCCGGCGGACACCCTGTACATTCTTTTTCCACACATAATTAATTTCCCGGGCTCCGGAAGGATGACGTTTTATTCGTTTTGTTAATTTTCTCAGTACATGATGTTGGTTCTCTGATTTTTGTCGTGTTTGTTTTGATTTTTTTTTTAATTTTCATGAACATACTAAAATTGTAAGCTAACCCTCATAATTTGGCAGTCAGTAATAATTTAAAACATTAAATTGCTCCTTTGTTGCATATCTTTTGACGAATCGATATAACGCATAACGACAGAACGCTTCAATCGAAAAACTACATAAAACCCATGTTAACAGCTATCATAATAATCAGCCAAAATTGATAAATATTAAACTTCGATGTTTACCAAACCAATTAGTCAAAGTTTTAAAGTTCAAAGTAATTTTGTCTCCCTCAAGTAAATTTCTTGCTGCGTTTGCTTAGAGTATAAGCAGATGCAATTTGTTTTCTTAATTGACATTACAAAACCTGGTGGCTAAAAATTGTATTCTAGTGTTTAAAAATCCAGCGCTTAATTTTACTGACGTACTAAAATCGATTTATTTTTAACTATACTTATTCTTTTTCAACTAGATTTCAATCCAGTAATGCAGCAATTTGAAAGTGTGGTGCCATTTGAATCTTCCTACTTTCTGTTGCCTAAAAATCTATCAAAATCGATTTGAGTTACCTTTACTTTAGCTTTTTCTATTAAAACTGAGAGGACGACACTATAAAATTAGTCTTTTCCATAGACCCCTTTTAAACGGGAAACGGAGTTGCCCTTGCTAGTAACATGAATACCATTTCTCCGGTCACCGATTTGAAGAAATTTGTTTGACGTTTTGTTTTCAATACTACGAATATTCATAGATAGGGTGAATAGCTTAAATGAGCAATTCAGTTTCGTTCCTGTGAAAATACAAGAGATTTTGAGATTTATAAAGCAATTAAAAAAAAAACGTCAAAACTTCACCAACTAGTTTCGATGTGTGAAAAGTATATAATATCGCTCATCAAATTTGTATAGGCAAGTATCTAGAAATAATAAATCTATTCATTTAATTTATATAATATGAAAAGTTTACTTTGTTTTAACTAATTATTTTGTTTTATTCTTAAAACGCCAAATTTTTTGTTTTGGCACAAATCGAAAGATCGCCCCAAATCAGTTCTTCTGTTTATGTCACACCGAGTTATATGTAACTGGTGGGGCGCGCACATTAAACCAAATAGTTGAACTTTTTTCTTTGAGTACAAGAGAGAAAGTCATTGCAGTCAATAGTAGTAGAGGGAAGAGAACCGCCTTTCATCCTAATATCAATGTTTTTCTCTTTCATCTGTTGACTGCGAAGATTGAACAGTTGCTCCAACTGAAAAACAATCCTGTATCCTAAGATGTGATTAAACTTAGATGCGCGCACATGCAACTAAATAGTTTCACGGCTTTATATGTATAAATAGTGAATTTCATTCCGATATTTTTGGAAGTGTGATGAGCTAAGTGTTATAAACGCACTTACACTCTCCTCATGTGTTCGTTTTAATTTGACAGTTGTTCTTATGGCCTTTTCGATTAGCCGTCCGGAATACGTCCCCCTAATAAAACACCCGCAAACAATTTGACTGATTCTGAATTGTATGTGTCACTGTATTTAAGAAAACTAAATTTAAAAAAATCACATCGACTAAAAAGAATTTCTAAAACACTTGATTTCAATTTAGATACACACTTTCTTGTATCAATAATAATAAACGTGCTTCTTTTTATGTTATGTTACCAGAAAAGTAGTTTAAATACAATAAACACATCGAAATTACACAAAACAAATCAACCCGATGATTTTGACATTTTAATTACGTGAGTGTATTAGTGATTCTGTTGTCGATTCTGAAATGAAAACCAGAATCGTTTTCTGTTCTGTTTAGAGTAACAGCTGTCATTTTGTGTTGGGGTCAGAACAGTTCTGGACGGCCAATCGAAAGGCCATTAGTTTCGGCTTGTATAGTGTGTGGTTCTTCGATTCGATTAAAAAAAAAACGAAACAAAAACTTAATAAATATTATCTATGTATTGGTTTATCTCATTGATTGATTTTTAAGTTGCTTATGTGTGCGATCATCGTTCAACTAGTGATTAAACTATTTAGTTTCGGAAATAGCATGTGCGCGCCAGCCTTAGCGTCTCCAATACTTCATGGTCATTTTTGCAGGTCTCCCTTATAGGGTTGCTCAAATACTCAACAAATTGAACCGTGGCAAAAAGATTTTAAATATACTTTACCTATTTTAAGGCAACTGCCCATAAAATAGAAAAAGACAAAAAATATGTAGGTACTTAATGAAAAATTAATTGTCAAAATATGAAACCGCGCTAAGCAACATCAATCATTAGAAATAAACAAAATGACGAAATTAGCATAACGCCCGAAGGGGAATAACGACCCCTCCAAAACTCGTCTGCAAATTTACATACCTATACGAATAATTTTAAATTAAAAAAAAAATACTTATTTTTATTACAAAACCAAAAAGAATACATAAATATAAGCTACACAAAAAAAAACTAAACAAGGACGAAATTATCTTCTCAAAACGAAAATTAGTTCAGTAAACTTCCTTTCGTTTCTGTAACCACAGGATATTATGTATACCCTATAGCACAACATTGAAATAGAATGTCTATGAGGTTATATGTACATTTGGAACAATTTAAGACTACAAACCTATGTATTTGGCATCATCAGGACCGAAAATATACATAGTTTTTGATCTAAAACAATAATTAAGCTTGTGGTGTTAGATTTTATCACAGAAAGTGGAGAGAGAAAGCATATATGTGCATAGGAGAACCCATAAAACATAAAATGGTTGACAATAATTATTTTGTGTGTTTACTGAGCAAACAAATTTGTTGCCAAAAATCCGCCTCTCCCGCACTCACTTATAAGTCTTCATTTTTGGAAACCACTATACAGTGCTAGTGCTCTTCTATTCTACTGAACTATACCCCGAATTCACAAAACAAACCCATACTGCCACAGTGAGTGGTTAGACGAAGTTCCATGATTTTTTTTTTTTTAATTCCACTTCACCACAGCAAAACAAACCAAATGATGGCAATTTCCGGGTCCCATCTATACGAGTAGGTATACAAAATGGGGGGCCTATACATTTGGGTTTCCCATCATCTTACATTGAGCTTGGCTCTCTTCCCGTACCGCGCCAATTTCTGAAATCATCGTGCGTTCGTCGGTTGTTGTTAGTTCGTTCCCATTTCCGGTGTGTCATTAAATTAATATCCTTTCAGGTCCAAAGACGACTCACTTTAATAATTAATGTTTATATAGTACCGACCCATCTATGTGTGTGTAATATTTATACGAGCATGAAGGACACTTGGATAATAAGCTATGGAATGAAATGATCCCGAACCATCAGAGCAACAAAAGTTCAAAGCCCAAACCCGAATAACTGCCAACACAATGGCTAGAAATATACATACAATAATTGCCACCGCAATTTCATTAACATACTCGTACAGCAATGCAAACAATTACTCCAAATTCAGCTAATTGTTAATAAAGTTTTAAAAATAATAGCTCACAAAACATGTCCTTCCTTCGGTTGTCTGCGAATTGCGATACAAGTCCTTATATTTATGCGTAATACGTTCACATATAAATCCACAAAATGGCCCACATACGACCGCATTCTACGAGTACCGCACACAATTGGAAATGTTTAACATGGAAACATCCACCGACCATCGTAAAGGACTTCTAAATAATGACCAAACTTGGGTTATCCTTTTTACTTTTTATATTTTATTAAATTATTAAAACTCTACTTCGATGTAAAAGGACATGAAGCCCTACATAAATATGAAACCTACACAGACACACACACACATAAAACGATTGATATCCTGGACTCGTTAATAATTCATGTTCCCTAAGGGAATTCGGAGAAAAGTCGGTTGGCCATGGCCTGGCCATATGGTCGCGGCCAACATAAACATTTCCTTAAATCTATATTACAAGTATACTTTTATTATTACATCGCCATCGCCATTGCCATCGTCATCGGATCGTTGTGATGTGCGACTCGTATTTTTTTTATTACTTGCTTCTTGCCTGTTATTGTATATCTTTTTGTAACATTGAATTGCCAGTTATTTATGCCCGAGCTTGAATGTTATCCTGCAAGCCGCCACAACAAAACACAACACAATACAACAAAAAAAAATGACATTGAACATATATGAATTTAAGATACCATCTTGTGTATAGAAACTAATTATAGAGCTCTCGGAGATGGAATTTATTACATATGTATGTACAATGGGCTTGGACTTGGGCTGATATTTCTTGACGAAAGTAATTATTTATGTATATTGTTTTGTCCGGTCGGTGCTTTTGTTTTCGGAAGGAAAAACAAAAATAGCTAACCGGATGTAGGTATATAGGCAAAACTTACAAATTTACCTCATAACACAGAATTGTTTTTATCAATCTTCGGAAGTGAAGTGCGAGTGAATGATGGAAAAAGTAGAACGGAAAATGCTTGTTGGTTCTGTGTTTTTTCCTTAACAGAAATCATCAGATGCGGTTATTATTTGAAACAAAGAAACTTTATGTCTTTAATTTATTACGTGGCGGCTTCTTTACGAGAATAATGGACTTAAGAAATATTTCCTCAAATCATAGAATCATTTTCTTTTTACACATTGAACTTACGTCCCGTATTTCAAAGGACAAACAAACGTTGATTAATCATCAGCTAGAGCTGAGAAATATATATTAAAGAACGAAAGATCCTGAATGTTCTAAAGTATGAAATTTGTTGGAATAGGTCTTCCGAAAGAAAGACCATTGCACATGATATTTCAAAGTTTTACAGTATTTAAAAATAAGCTTTTTTTTCGAATATGCGTGTCTTTGGTATGTGAATGAATACCTATACCTTCTTTGCAGGATTGGAAATTTCCTTTCGAATTGCTAACCACAATCCAATCCACAATCAGTTCATTTTTACTCAGTGGGCAGTTTCATGTCATGTCATTCATTCCCTTTTCACCAATACTTCTATTTTTCCATCAACATTCACGTTTTTTAACATTTTTTATTGAAACTTTGACAAATTTTCAGAGTTACATCGTACGCATCTGAAAAAAAAATTACCTATTCAAATTTGACAAAATTGCTTTTTTTATAGATCCGACTAAAAACATTGGCGCAAATATTTTAAACGATTTAGTAAAATGTTAAAGCCACTTTTAGCAATTTACTAAGCTAAAAAGATGATTGAGCTAATTTCAAACGATTTTAACATTTTACTAAAGTTAAAATCACGGAATGGCTACTTTAACTTTTAGCAATTTGCTAAATCCATTATGGCATCTGCAAGTATATCGCTGATGGACCCGAGGGTCCCAGGTTCGAGTCCTGCTGGTGCACATTTTTTTTTTTTTGTTTTTTTTTTTGTTTTGTAAATAATGAAGTTATAATGATGAAAATAGAAATAACTCATACCTTTTTAGAGCACATGTTGGGTTTTCGTCACCATATAATTAATTTACAACGCATAACAACAATAATTGTGTTCATCAAAATTCAAACCTTACAAATGCTCAGCTTTCAGCCTAATTAGCAATTTACTAGTTTAGAAAAGGTTTAAAAATTTTGAAATAGTTATTCAATCAATAAGCACTTAGGAAATTTTTAACTAGGAAAATGCTAAGCCCTTAACAATGGGTTGTTTAAAATTTTGCGCCATTATTTTTTTTTTTTCAAATAAAAATTGAACACAAGAACGAAAATGTGTGTTAGTTGGCAACAGATGAAAGCGAAACGGACCTCGTTCAATAGATTGATTTTTTTTTGTAAGATGGAAATCGAAATTTGTTAAAATTGATCAATTGACGTGGTATCGAGGGTATACAAAATTGCAGATATACATAGATGGAATTTTAGTTGCGCTCTAAAAATAATTGAGCACTGAGTGCAACTAATTTCACTTCCATTTTTTAACACTAAGAGTGAAAAACTTTTTAAAGGAACAGCTTTTATATTTATCACCTTATCTGAGATCTTAGAAATATAAGCTAGCCAATCAAAAAAAAATCGATCAAAAGGATCGATTTGTCTGTCGAATGGAAATTATTAATTATAACTACTCAATGAACACATCCATCGAAATTCAATCACGCCTGCTAATCTGTTCCAGTCCAAACATTAGTGCCGGGCTTGACAAGCCAGGGTTGGATAGCTTGCTACAGTCGAACGTCATCAGGAATCAGAATATCCGAATACACCTTAATGAGGATGTACCTCCCTCCGGTCGACTGCCTTTTATAACCAGAATACCAGTATACCAGATTGAAGGCCTGCCGTAACCTAAAATTATTTGAATATCGTTTGTTGTAAATTAATAAGTTTTTTGTTTTTGATAACGATTTTGTAAGAAGGTTTGAAGGATCGAGGAAAACCCCGATTGGAAAGCTAAAGGCACATCACATTATATAGATCCCCATACCTGTACATATTATGTCTTTAAAAGTCAGAATTTAAGTGCAAACATACCTAATTTCTTTACAGCCTACCTAGACAGGTATCTAATTTCCATTTGAATCCATTTGACAATTCATTATAACTAGAACCAAGGTAAATTTACCTACATCAGCTTTTAGTCTGCCTAATGATAGGTAGACCACCTACCTACTAAAAGCGCCAATGATTAACTACATTAAAATTGTTAGCTACAAGAGCAAGTTCGTACCATATAGTCGCGCATTTCATTTTTGAACTTAAGGCAAATATATCAAAAATTCACATTTTTTAATTTAACTATATGCCTGTGAGACCTAACGTCTTTTTAAATGCAACCTGAATTGCACGGCAGTAGTTTGGTATAGTGGATTTGAGAACCAGGTATTGACTGTCTCATTTTAACCCATGGGCGACATCCAATTGAAATTGGAGGTATAGAAAAGAATGCGCCTAGCGTGGGGATCGAACCCACACGCCCAAGTTAGCAATCAAGCACTTTATTCATTGCGCCATTGCCAGTTTTCGTGTATTTCGTTCGCTTAAAACTATAAAAAATTAAAATTAAATTATAAATGCCACAATTATCCTCAATCAAACGCTTGGCCATATCAGACAAAAACAACAGTTTGTACAAGACAGTAATTTAAATATTTAATAGTATCTATTATGAAAATGAATATTAATACTAAAACTAATAATACCTTAACTAAAATTAAGTCACTTTTTCTTTAAATAGTGTCCAACTCCTTCCCCATTGTTGTGTCCATATAATTTATTTTATTTGCATTAAGCAATTACCATACTCTATTGCCATGCTGCCTATCCCTACAACCCTTCGGAAACAATTTACATCAAAAATTTAACATCAATCCGTTTAGTTACAATTATACCAAACTAAAAAGGAACAACACCAACCATCTAACCAAAAACACATCAGTCTTCCCCACTTAATAAAATTGAAGTGGAGCAATCAGTATGAAAATCAACTTGGCAACTTCCGTCCAATTTATGGTTATAGGCAATAATGAGGAACGGCAAGCGATTGCCTTCTTAAGGGCAGATTAAATGGCTTGACGCTTATTCGTTGTCCATATACAAATATATTGGTGCATTACATTGAGCTATTTCCATTAATTTTTATTTTAAGCAGAGCTCTTTCAACTTTCGCCACTATTTGGAGAAAATTAACTTCAGACACGCACATTAATAAAATAACAAATAACTACCACGAACAACCGAATCCCTTTTTAATGAAATTTGAAAAAAAAAAATCAAACAGAGATGATGTTTTTTCCACTTTTCTTATTCGAACAGCTTTTCAAGGACACTATACGCTGTGTCGGTTGTCAATAATCATTTTTAATGATCTAATTTTTTTAAATAAAAAAAAAAAATAAGACAAAAAATATTACCTATTGTCATATTAGTTTCAAGAGCTTTGTCCTAATGGAAGTGTACGACTTCTAGGACGAAGGCGTCCGACGATAGTATGGAATATCCCTTTTATCGAAGAAAATAAAGAAAGCAAACTTAAGTCGTTACAACTTATTCTCATACAAAATACACAATTTGTCCACTTGCTACAGAACGAGCATACAGACACAAAAATAGTGGGACACAAGGACATCTGATATTTTGTGAAAAATAAAAGCGAATCCTGAAAGAACAAACAAACACCATCAGCTACAGATCGAGAAGGATAATTCAATGGATGATTGGTGGCGTCTAATGAGAAATTTATTTCCAAAGATTTATCGAGGGGATTGGCCCAATTAATGGTCCGACAAAAAATAAAAAGAAAGAAAAGAATAAGCCCTTCTCGTCGAGTCTGCCATAAAAAAGAGAGAATAAAACAAGGTAGGAACCGGATTGGGAAACAGCAATTGTATACTTTTATCAAAGTATGGGAAACACATCTTAGATAAAAGCTTATTAATTAGGACTTGAGTTTAAAGTTGAAGATGATCTGAAGGATGTAAAAAAATTATGTTGGATTGTAAAGACGAAAACGGAAAATATTATTTAGGTAGACGGATTTTATTTTTTATTGAAACCAATTAAGGAATATCCTGCCACCTTTCACAAGACAGGTAGATTTTTAATTTGGATTATGAATTTGAGCAGAGGAGACACTTAAGATTTTAAGCTAATGAGTATTATTGATTCACAAAATGAAATGTCTGGCGATTGACCTACTTTTTACTTGCGATTATAGGTACTATAGGGCAAATTATGTATTTGTAAAAAAAAAAAAGTTTTCTAACAATCAAACATGACATTACGATCATAGAGAACATCAAGAAAGTGGGTCCGGCAATTCCGCCTGTCTGCCTCTCTGTCTATCTGCCTGTCTGTCTATCTGTCTGTCTGTCTGTAAAACGATCTACAGACTAAACGGCTCAACCGTTTTGGTTCAAACTTGGTGCTAAGGCGTTTTAGATGATTGTCGAAAAAAGATTTTGATTTCCGACTTTCTCATAAACGGCTCAACGGATTTCGATCAAAAGGAGCTCCTTCAAATTCTAAATAGTATTGCATTTAAAAATTTTCGAAAAATAGTTTTTTTGGATTTTTTTTTTAAATTTAAATATTTCGAAAACGGGTGGACCATTTTTTCTGAAATTTTGTTTTTGAATTTATATTATAAAACATTTAAAATGTAAATAAAGATTTTTTATATATAAAAGTTAAGTAAAAAACGACTTTAAAAATACATTTAGCCGTTTCCATTAAGAATCTTTTGCATATAATGTGATCGAACATATTAGCAACTACATGCGATCCAGTCGTGCATTTTATTTTTTTATTAAATTAGCACTTAATATATTAATTTAATGTTACGTGTCGACATGAAATGCTTTATTATGTGTATTTTCGTCATACTTTGACACTAATTGAACAACAATGAGATCTCATCACACTTTTCTTTTCACATCCATTGTGTTCAAAAATGTCGAATTATTCTAAATGCATGACAGTGCTATTTTGGAGTTGTCAGCGGACTTACTATTACTCGTATATGGCAATGCTGGTCTAGGTTTGTCAAAAAGACAGTTTTTTTTTTTGTGTGGACTTTATTTTAGGAAAATTCATTTGTTAATTTTAAGTAGTTAGATTTTGAGTAAAATTATAAACTAAGTGAAAAGTGTAAAATTCTGTCGGTTTTTGGAAGAAAACGTGTCGGTTTGACATATCATTGACAGCTGATGGTTTATACCACCGACAATATTTTTAAATATAAAAACTATGTATAATTTAAGGAAAAAACTTGAAATATATAAATTTCTTGACATATCCACTTTCGGCTTAGTAACACACTAAAATATTTCGCAATTTATATAAAAATCTGCCTTCAAAAATCATTCAGAGTGCACACAGACTTAAGCTTAGTGTTCGCGATTGGTAGATCTTACAATATTGTGAGATCTGTCAGTGAAAAAATGCTTACAATGTCTTACAACTGTGTAAGCTTACAATAAATTGTCAGAAAATTGTAAGATCATTGTCTGACAATTGATTTTAAGAAATCCTACAATCGTGTGTATGGCCTCTCAATTTGTAGCGTTGTCTGGCGTTTCTGACAACGAAAATATTATAAGGCGTAGTTTTTTTATTGTCAGACAATTTAAAGTAATTTTGAACATCGCTCAGTGTTGCGAAGCCAAAGAAATGTTTATCTAATAAATATAAAATGAATACTTTTCTCATTCAGTATTTCGCCACGTTAATTTTGCTTTGGAGTTTCCTGCAAATTCTAGAAAATTTGACTGCTTCATTTCAAAATAACTTTGAAAGGATTTTTGTCTCTTATGCTTGAAATTATGTTTTGCCAGTCTCTTGGATGGTGAATCTTAGCCGAAGTTTTCTTCTTTTTTCTTTCAATGACTGAATGGTCGGCATCACATTCCATGTGAGTATGGCCCTGTTCGAGGAATTTATGGTCAATAACTTCAAGTTGTTCCCTATTTGCCAAAGCGGCTATGAAGATACAACTCACATGGGAATTTTTATTTTGAGCTGGACATGTATCGCTATAAAAAATCATGTTTTGAATACAACGGAAACTTCTTCGTCAATATGTTTTAAAAGGCAACATGCCATCTCATTACCACCCTCTTCACAAGCCCTTCATGAAACATATAGCAATATTGTTGATCGGTTGCTAAATTATGAACCTTTAAAAAGTCCATAACTGACAGTTATAAAAGGCAATATTGAATTTCCAAAATGGGATGGGCAAGCATTGTTGAAGATCGAAGGCATATGCTGCAATATTTTTATTTGGTTTTGCCAAAGTTTTGTCATTTTTCTTGCATGCGTAAGTAAAATCAGCTTTTCCTTGGTGGTTTGTAAGTTCACATGTCAGCTTTAATCTTTCATCTGGGTTGTCAATAGCTGATATTTTATGATGTATAATGGCTTCCATATGCTGGAAACTTCATAATGTGAGCATTTATTTCCTCTTGTTTTAAAGTGGAGAGTGCATTTGATAGTTTGGAACTTCCTCTTTTATCAACAAAGAATGTGAAAGGAGAATTAATTTTCTTACTTATTATGGTTCTCACAAGACCATTTGTTTCACCCAAACAATCTAAAAACAAATTTTGCACATCAAAATCTTTTCACCTGAAAGTTCAACGCTGTAATCACATGTCAGTTTTCGGTTTTTCTGCTTAACTCCGGCCTATTTTGCTTTTGATGTAGGCTTTTCTTTCAAGCAAATAAGTGAATTAATGTAATGAACTCTTGAATTATAATTTCCTAAAGCCTAGTTATCTCTACTAATATATAAAAGTGTAGTTTTATTACGATGTCAGTTTGTCTGTATATGACAGTTAAACTGACGACTTACCATATGACACGCCTTTGGGCAACTTAAAGGCTATTAAATTTAATACACATTTTGCATTTACCTCTTAAATTTATCCTGATTTTAAAATATAATTTTCAAATTTATATTTCGTTTTGTATACGTTTTGCTGTTTCCATGGATTTTATATCCAAATTGGTTTTTGTTTTGTTAACTTGCGCAATTGTTATTGATTTTATGTCTAAACTAGCAGAAAGTCCCGGTGTTGCCCGGGCACTCGAGCCAAAAGTCTTTTAATGTAATATCTTCCGAATGAAATAAAAAATTAAGAAACAAAATTTGTAAGGAAAAGGATTTCTCATTTATTTTGTCGTTTATTTAACAAGGATTAGCTTTCTTATTCAATTTAACAAAGAAGATTTATTATTTGTATTTTTGTTTACAAACAAACTATTCTTTATTTTTAGACTCTTTCGTTTTTTTACATGCGATTATAGTTAGTACAATATTAGGCAAGTAATGCATTCTTTGAAAAAAAAATTTGAGATAATAATTAAACATGACATTACGATGATAGCGAAGACGAAAAAGGCTGTCATTCAAGTGCGGCTTGAAAAAAATTATGCATAGTGTCGGAGAGTGTCGCATTAGTGCGGTCTTACTTTAAACCTTTAAAGACCCGACAGTTTGAGTTTCACGCTAACAGGGCCCCAGCACGAAAAATTTCGAAGATTTCGATGAAAGAAATTCGAAATTAGACGTGTTCCTTTTCTGTAATTTATGCGGGGCTTATACACATACATGAATTGACCGTCGCCAGCACTATTTTCATGAAAGAAAAAAGGTTGCTAAGGTTTCGCACTGAACTATCAATTTTTTCAAGTTTGCAAGGAAAATTTATTTTAGTGTGCAGACACATACAATCGCGAAATCTTGTATTTTCACGGTTACAGGCGCCGGTGAATTCATGCAATATTCCTTGCATTTCAGCGTAAAGTCGCTTGTGCTTTGCAACATGTTTGAAATGGATAGTTTGTTGAGAAAATTGAAATTAGACTATTAACCGTGCTTACATCTCAAGTATTCCCCAGCGCCAGTGGCTACTTTTGCGAACGTAAAAACTAACTTTGCAAGTGTAAGCTCATGCTTTCTCGTAAGTTGATATATGCATGAAAGTAAAACAAAATTTGGTGGGTCCCAACTTTTCATGTGCCAGATATTGATAGGATTTTACACTTAACTGCCATCTTTTTCATTGGCACATGTTAAGTTTACAAAGAAAAGTTTGATGTGTAAACTTTTACAGTCCCGAAATTTTTACTTTCACAAACTGTTTTTTGCGCTTAGCCCATTTCACCCTATAAACAGCTAAGTTTATCAAACAAATATTTAACCATCAAGCCACTTGCAAACAACATTTCAAAACCAAAAGAATTTTTTAAATTGTAGGTGTGGCGTCCGAGTTTAGCCTTAGCAAGCAAACTGATAAAGATGAATTTCACTTTTTGAGAGTAAAATTATTCAAATCTATGGAGCGGTTTCTAGGAAGAAGGCATATTATGTATACTTATCATTTGAAACAAAAAGTAATGAGCTGTTTTGGAAATATTAAATTATTAAAAAAGGTTTTAAAATATGCTTTTAAAAATACAAACAAATGCCTATTAGGTAATTAAAAATATTGGTATGCATCACAAGTTGATGTACCTAAACTAATATAATAATGTGTAAAATTTCGAAAGAATCACCTAAGCCGTTTTCCAGATAGTTAAAAGCAAAAAAATCGGTACCTTTCTTAGCTATTATTGGTAATTTGTTGTCCAACCATAGAATAGTTCATATCGAAAAAATATTCGCTGATTTGTTTTAAATCAAAATCGTTAGAACTATTTTTGAGAAAAATGAGCTTTAACATAATGGCGGTTTCACAAAAAAAAACTCTATACCAAGTTTGAAGGAATTCGGCCCACCCATTTGGACTGTAAGTGCCTATACTAACATACAGACAAACGAACAGAATTTTTAGACCATGTTTTTCGTCTTCGCTATCATCGTAATGTCATGTTTGATTGTTATCGCAAAACTTTTGTTTTTCGACGAATGCTTGCCTTAAATTGTATTTACCTATCGCAAGTAAAAAGACAATCTCCGGAAAGCGAAGAGTCCCAAAATGAAAAAAAAAAACTAATCCTGTACCCATCTTCTGTAACTCAGGCGATAGCTTTTCCTCACTTGCAGGGGGTTATTACGTTATGTTATTATTTCCAATGGAAGGTAATAAATTGAAGTGTCATTTTGACATCTTAAAACCAAATCAACCAATATTTTTTTTTTGTTTCTCGACTATTATTATCAATTCGAAAGTTACAGGACATGGGTATTGAGGGACAAAATAAATGAAAAATCTTTTTTCTTACAAATTTTTTTTTTATTTTTCATTTCATTTGGAAGATATTGCTTGAAAAGACTTTTGCCTCGGGTACCGGGCAACGTCGGGGACTTTCTGCTAGTTATTAAATAAAAGTTGTTGGTTTTAAAGTGATATTTTCTCACAACAATTGTTTCGACATGAAGATAATGGTTTTAATTTTCTGGCCTGAATCGTTTTTCTTTTTTAGTATAGTATGGAAAACCTCTATTTCTTTGTTGCTGTCGATATTTTTTAGTCACTTTTACTTTAATATTTGAAGGTCCTGCAATATTTTCCCTTTCTGCAGTAGTAGTTGTTTCATTTGGCTCAAAATTGTCAACATATTCTGATGAAACATGCATCACATCCGTTGAATTCTGATAAACTTTTTCAACAGAACTTTCAAGGGCCTTACCACAACGCTCTATACTTTCATCATCACTTTCGCTTGAACTATTGTGATAATCGGGGTGAAAAGGAGGATTTGGTAATACAAGCTAAAGAAATTGAAATATTCAGAATAATAATCTAAGCGATTCGACATTTTGAACTTACATCCTTAAGGTCCATCAGATTGCATATCTAAGATTGCGTCTTTGTATTACAGAATGTTTCTGAAACATATACAAAAGATTTGAAATAAAAAGCTCGAGTAACTACTATCTAGTCTAGTATTCATATTTTTTCTTTTTTTACTAAAGCTGCTGATGCGGAACGAACATTTTCAGAGGTATTCACTAGGAGAGCGAAATGCTAACGAAAACATGAACCAAACAATTTTCAAGAAAAATAAAATGCACGAGTGGATCGCACGAACTTGCTCTTATGTTCGATCACATCATATGCAAAAGATTTCTATTAAAAATCTAAATATATTTTTAAAGTCATTTTTAACTCAATTGTATACGCATACACAAAATTTCATTAATTTTGTTCTAAAATAAAATACAATATTAAATATTTAATAATATAAACTTAAAAACAAAAGACTAAATCTGTTTAATTAAAGAAACAATAATTCAAAATTCTGAAATAAATACTTAAACTAATTTGAGTTCAAAAAAAGTACACCATTTTATTTCTTGGATAAATTTGAATTTACGAAAAAAAAAAATTTTGATCTGTGGGCGGTTTTTGAGAAAAAAAGGTTTTTTTTAAAACTTTTTGAATATATTAAAAAAAAAATTCAAAAACGCCAATTTATAGGTATTCAGGAAATACAAATAAATATAATTTTTGAAAAAAATTTAATGAACAGTTTTCGTATAATAATTTTATTTATTTTACAAAAAAATATTAATTAAAAATATTGGTACGCGGTATAATTTGGGCAACCTAAACCTATATTTTTGTGAAATTTCGAGAGAATCGGTTAAGCCATTTATGAGATAGTCGAAAGCAAAAAAAACTGTCCTATGGAAAGTACCGTTTTTAGACATTTTTCTAATTTTTATTTCAACTACCTATATCGGTCGTAGCTAAAAACCCACACTGATTTATTTTTATCAAAATCTAGAGCCGTTTCCGAGAAAAATAGGTTTGAACGTAACGGTTATATGGCAGGTACCGATATTTTTTGAGCTAAAAAAAAATTTCAATTTCCCCTCTGTACAAACATAAAAAACTCTATATACCAAGTTTGAAGCAATTCGGCCCACCCGTTTGGGCTGTAGGTGTCTATACGTACATACAGACAGACTGACAGACATTGCACATTTACAATATCTGTAACCAATCCAGTCTCTTCAAATTTCTTCACAATCTTGCAAATTGCTTGCGTAGTTGGACGATTATGTAAACCATAATCTCCTTTTAAAGCACGATATGTGGCTGTGGCAGAATCACCATTTTTGTAGTAGGTTTTAACAATTTTTATGCGTTGTGCGATAGTTAAGCGATCCATTTTCGTAAATGTCAGACTTTCAACTGAAAAAAAAAATTGGTTTAACAACCTAGTTTGACATATGTCGACTTCCAGCCCCATACTTTTGAAACCGCAAAATGGTACTTCAAAACTACTACTATTTAAGGGTATGCGTAAAGCAAATACAATTCCAAGAGCAAGAGACAAGATGCTCTAACTGTAATTAAAGACTTTTGGTGTATCTGTTTCAGTAGGATTTATCATCCGAATGAATTAGTAAAAGAGTAATACTCGTATGAAATAGTAATCACTCGATTCTTGAATACAGTTTGTTATTTTTTTATTTAGGAAAGAAAAGATCATGTACTTAAAATTTATAGGTTTAAGTACCTATTGACATATGAGTAGTCTTTTTGTGACTTCTCTAAATTGGAACATGTGCATAATAAAAAATTGTATTGAGCTATTCCAATTTTCGTAAGCTTTCCTAATTCGAATGATAATTCTATTATTTTGATCACTCGAATACTCATATCTCGATTATTGAAATCATTCGATTATAACCATAGCTAACTAAAACCATTGCAAACTAAGTCAATTCAACCTGACGAACACGGGGTTCCAAAATAACAAAATACACTAATCCTATTTGAAGTGTAATAAGAAAGATACAACCTATAATACTCTCAAGTTATATAGTCTCGTGAAAGATTGAAACAAAAGTTTATCTGGTTAAAAAGCACACCCCTGTTTGAAGGCCCAATGCCCAATCGTTGAATAAAATAAAAAATTCCATAAATCCTTGCTGACTGCTCGAAAGCTGATAATGAAATTCCATTGATGTCCTATTTACTGAATTATATAAGCTCATAAATCGAATTACCTTTTAGCAAAAATCAGATTAATTCAGTCAAAAAATATTTTCATTATTCTCGGTTGTCGCCTTTGTGCGGTAAGCTTCACAAGATACAAATCCTACCAACAATTGCCTACTACATCTTCTATAAAATAACGAAGGTTTCTCCACGAGCTTTTGAACAATCATAATTTACCTTCAATCTCGATTAAAAAGATTTTACGAAATTGAAATCACTCCATAAAGCTGGAATATTAATTAAGAAATATAATAAGGACCTTGCTTGCGCCAAAACAGGAACTAAACAAAAAAAAAATAACTAAACAAAGGCAAATTTCCAATGCCAATTTCTGAAATTACCGCTATATGCATCACTGCCCAAATGGGTTGTTAATTTCAATATAACTGATTGTCAACTTTATCCTTTCCGTATCCGCTTCCGCTATTCCCCTCTATCCTTTTCTGATGTTTCTCTATTATCTCGATGGTGATGGTAAAACTCTTGGCAAAAACCATTTAAATGACGAAGCAGCAATAGGAGCTACCTTCGAATCTCACAATATACTCAAGTCACTGGCACTTGCCCCAAATTTTTTTTATAATTTTTTTTTTATAACAATTTCACCCTCCCCGGCTACCACCGTGCTCGCCCTTTATTAATCCATATTATGTTGCTTACATTTTGCAGTACCTTCAGTTGTGTTTAGTCTAGGAAAACAGATATAACAACATCGAGATAATCTAACGTTCTGGCAAAATGACAAAAAAATGACACTGGAAATAGGCAGAGCAGCAGGGAATTCTGTATAAGGCAACGAGAAAAAGGAATAACATTAAAAAAAAAATAACAAAAGCGCCTCGAATCCTTTTCAAATGGACCATGGAGTGCCAGCGTGAATGTCCCCCATCTCCATCGCTGTCAGTCATTCCGGGCGATTGTAATTTGAGCTGAAATCACTTCAAATCTAATACAAAGGGATTACTTCGGGCTTTACCATTCACGCTTGGTTACGACGCGACGCACGGTGATGACAAAAGCAACGACAACGATAACGAGAACGACAACGACAACAACGCCGCCCGCGCCGCCAACTATTCGTTGGATTTATGCGTTGCCAGTCAGCGCTGTTGCCATAGCCCATCGCGTCGCTCGTTGCCTTACCATAATTGTCATTGTCCTGTCTTCCATCAGCCACATTGAAAGAAAAGTAACGGAATAACTGGGATTACTGTGTGTCCCCCATAAAGAGACATATGTAAAATTCCGGAACGCAACCCACAATGGCACACCTCCAGATAAATCGTATTTATAAAGCAAACATATGGAAGGTATAATGGCGGTGGTGTTGGAGGACTCGCACTCATTTCTAAACACGTCTCTAAGTTGTCAACAAGGATCGTATACGAGCCAACGCCAAGTCATCATCAGCACCCGCGCGTTATCCTTTGTTGGTTACTAAATGTGGTGGGAGTTGTGGTGCCTTGCTAGATGGGAAAGGAGTGTGGTGTTTATGCCATCGTCGTACAATTTCTCTGCTCTGCGGTTAACCGGAACATTTCCCTGAATGCAAGGAGAACAAAAGCTCCGTGAAATTAACAGATAAACACCTTCATCCTGGGCATCCCTGGCAGTCCCGAGTCCCGACAGACTTACAGCCTCGCACTCTCAGTGTTTCCAGACCCTGGAAAAAAGTTTACCCATTTTCTGTCAGCAAAATATAATTTTATCTCCCCTAATCATGGAAAAAAAATCCTTTGAGTTCTTTACAAAATAAAATAAGTGGCTTGTGGAACTTGTTTAAAGAAATTTAAAAAAAAACTACCTGTGTTTCTTGAATACGATAAAATTATTTATTTCAAATTTCACCCTATAAGCATTTGCTGGTGCATATATCTAAAATATATAATATATTACAAGTTAGACTCGAGATATTTTTTTTCAAGTTCAATTTAACTTAAATGCATTAAAAATAAAATAACACGTTAAGGAGTTCCACAAGTGGATGGCATTTACAAAAATTCGCTTTAAGAACGAACGAATGAGTTAAATAATTAAACGAGTTTTATTTCTAATTCTTAAGATAAGTGATTCAATAATATGAGCACCAATAACATAATCTGATAAGTGCACTGCGAAGGGAATCGAAATCAATTCTGACATTTTTATTTTTGTAGAAATGTCAAATTGAGGCTCACTCCCTCCGCTTATTCTGAATTACGCTATGTTCGTTATTAGCGGGTTGGACTTTTGTTTCGATTTGGAAAAATTACTAGCTATTGGTCAATTCTAAGTCTTCATTGATATCTACATAAAGAAATATGACTAATACGCCATCTGCTTATAATTAAGGTAAATTGAAAAGAAAATGGGGCTGAGAATGGACCCTTGTGGGACTCGGATAAATTGTCATCAATGAGACCTGAGACCATGAGAAATAAATTAATTTAGCATACAATTGGTTGTTCGGAGTTACTCGTATTACTCCGAATCACATTATATTCTAAAGGAAGAAAATAACTAGTGAGCAATGAGTAACTCCGAAAACCAAATCAAAAGCCACACAAGTCAGAATGTTTGATTGTGTCAGAAAATTCTGATAATTCAAACAATTATATATTCGTTGGTGTTCTTACTTTAGATTTAGGATTTGAAAGAATACCTCTAAGCGTTCACTCGAAAAAAAAACATTAATATCATTTCCGTTTAGCTGTCCGGAGTTAATACTTTTTCACTCCATATGTTCCATTTATATGGAATTTGAAAAATTCGTTGCAAAAAGAATAACTCATAAAAACCAATCGAAAGATCTTGGAGAACATAACTAATGTCGTTTTCAGAGTGTTCCATTCTTTCTTGATGTCAATCGAATATGAAAATGTCGTATTTACAAATTACTCATACACACTTACACGGCACCATCTAAGAAAATGGCTTCTTTAAAAAATTATTACTTTGACAAATAGCCCGACGAAAACATTTTATGTGTGTTCTATCTTATGAAATCTAGAACAGAAATATACTTCGAAAACCTTACTCGGCATAGCCAATCGAACATTTTTGAAGTAACAGTGGTGAAAAAAGATTAATTCCGAACCAATCGAAAACAACATAACGACATATTTCCTGTTGAAAATGAGACATTTGCAAGTGTGAACTGGGTCTGCTAATACTTTTAATATCGCCTTGGTGTCGATATTGAATCTGTAATCCAGCTTGCAGAAATATCGACTTACAATTTAAGTCAAGAAGTTGCAAAATATTTACGCCGAATGATTCACAGCTTACAAAAAAAAAATTATTTTTAATATTATTTAGTCGAAGAATAAGTTCCATAAGATTTCACAACCTACTTACATCTAGTGAAATGAAAAACAAACACGTTCCACAATTCTGCCTAATCTTGTGTATATTACACAGCATTAAGACATGTTAAGTGGAAAAATTAACTGAATCGATTTGTATGAAAATATTAATTCGCAAACCGTTTCTACATCAACGACCTAAATTTATAGATAATAGTGCACATTTTTGTTCAATAATTTATTAATTATCATCAAGTTTTAAATTCACTTCACATTGATGTATGTATATGATAAGCTCTCGATAGGAATACAATAGTGAAGTAACTTGTTTAATTCCATAAACATTTCATTTTTAAATAAATTCGCTTAAGTCTTATAAGTTTAGTTTTCTATTAAATGGGAAATTATTACGTTCCACAATGTTTTAATTGGAAAATAATCCAAAAAGTGTAAGAAAATGTATAAATATGTACTCCAAAATATATAAAATCTAAGTAAATTCCATTAAAATGTGCTTCCACAAATCAAATATTCACTCTCACTTGCTTTGTTATTAAATTTGTGTGGAATGTAAAACTATGATCGTTCGGAAAATGCGTTCCAAAGTTATGTAAAAGAAATTATTTAAGTATAAATCTTTTAAAATGTAATCCCAAAGAAAATGAAATCGAAAATTGAATACGTACCACAACTTTTTTCACATTCGATTAATTATTCTAAATTTAAATTACATGGTATAGAAAGATGTCTAATTTATTTTCACTAAAAATGATTATGTTAGATAATGTAAAACTTTTCAATTTTTTTGAAGTTTTTCCTGTCGGCTTTTCCCATAGACCCTTAAAAGTTTTCATACCCGAAAATTCCGCTATTTGCTCAATCATGGAACACTGTGCGCTTCACATATCCATCAAGAGCATTCTTAACAAGCTCTACTACTAATCGCAATGCAGGACTTAAAACGCAACAAAATTGTCACTGAATGGGACAGGAAAAGTCAGGAAGTTGCGACAGGATTCGTATACTTGTTCACATTTTCCTGAATTTTTGCCTCGCCATTGCCTTTGCTTTTGGTTTTGCTTTTGCCTTTGTGTAAGCAAAGTAACTCGTCGTTGTAGTTGGCGTTGGCATCGTAGTCGAAATCCTCGTCGCCATGGTTATGTCGGTCGTTATGGTTGATAGGCGTGATGAGTAACAGGAACACATTTCCTTTGTGGTGCTAGAGCTAGCTAGTGGCTGGCTTGTGGTATGGTAAAGCGCTGTCGAGATCCTTTCTACAAAACTATACACCTAAAAGAAGAGCAAAAGCAATACACAAACGGATACGGAAAGGAAAGATGCGATGATTCTTATGTTGCAAGGCAAACTTGTGTTCCATATGTATGAGTATATGTGCATTGCAGGCGAGAGGCGACAACACCTCATTTATTCGAAGTGAAAACTTCCTGGCTTTTTGTGAGGATGGGGAAATAGGGGATAAGGAAATATTGAAAGACACAAACAAAAAATTGAAACAGTTTTTCTTTGCTTCACACACATTTAAATGGCATCTCCTTTAATTTCCTCCCTGGTGCATGCTTGCGAGCATAATAAGAAAGTTTTGCTACATAATCTTGTCTTGAAAGCGATGCAGAGCTTGGCGTTGTCTTTATTCTTCTGGTCCTTTGGAATCCTCTTTGTAATCGGCTTGTGTGTTTATTCTATATAAATTATCCTGGATGCGGGTCGGAGCGAAATAAAGAGAAGAGATATTTTCCTTTTTGCCAGATTTTTTTTTTGAGTAGGTATTTTTTTTTGCTTTGTATTTTCCTGTTATTTCAATTCTAATTTATTTATTTTTGTTTTCTTGTTTTTCTTTCAGTTTTTTTTTTTTTTATACATACATATACCGATGCGATGCTCTAGCCAAAGGAACTACTCTCTTGTGCAATTGGATACAGCTTCAGCGTCAGGATCAGGACTTGGGAACTGAGATGTGCCAATGCTAGGCCAGGCCAGGCCAGGCAGCATAAGCAATAAGCACCAGAGCCAAGTATCTACCTCTGTAGCTGCTACGTCCCGTTGCTGCCGCCGCCGCCGCGCGCCGTGTCGTCACAACGGTGGTCGTGTCGGTCGTGTCGTTTGTATTTGAAATGACTTGAACCGAAACGGCAACCGGATACACTATGCGTTGTATATAAATTGCTATGGGATATAAATTGAGTTCAGAAGGGATTTAATGGCATCGCTTTTGGTTTTTTTTTGCTGTTACTGTCTGTGTGCCTCTTCTTTTGCGCTGTTGGTAAATCATTGCTTTGCTCGCTACCCGGTTCCAGTGTGGGTCATATGGAAACGGTATAGTGGACTCCGCATATGTTTTACAACGTTAACGAATATAAATGGTAGTTTACAATAGTTTGTTGGGTGTCTTTATATTGCTATTTAGTTTATTTAAAAATGGAGTCTTATAATTCCTATGATCCCTGTAGAAGTAAGTAGATATAGGTAGCTATCAAAAAATAAACTTTAAGGTTCAGGGAATTTTTATAGTCAGTTAAATATTTATATACCTATCTACATTCAAAGAGAAGATTTAATGAGTAAGGATTTAGTTTTCCTTTTGAAGTTAAATTGTTTTGATTTCTTTTTTTTTTTGCTCTCATTTTTATGGGAAAAGTGATGTTGAAAGGTAATTCCCTATGGTGAATATCTATTTGGATTTTCCATTTGGAGGATTAATAATTGGAGCCTTTAAACAATACTTATAAATGTGTGTGGGTGTTTGGGGGAATGTGAGCTCAGAGATGTTGTAAAAGGTAAGTAGGTAGGTGTATTTATGAAGCTAAGGTACCATGAATAAATTAAGTCAGAAAAATAAAGGCCATGTTATAAGAGCTTAAGTATAACACAGTCATAAATTATGTGTCAGAAGAAAAACACCAAGCCTAATAAAAAAAATTCTTGCAGGATTTTTTGTTTTATGAGAAACGGATGTAGGAGCGAAGTGAATGAAGGTTTAACCCTCAATATAATAGTTGTTATGCTAATTTTAAATTTACTGCTACATATTAGGTTCGTACTTTGTCAAGGTTGTTAGACATTTATAGTATTCCTACCGAATGTAAGATAATTTAATCATATGAACACTTTATGGATGTCCTTAATTAAAGTGAAGGAATATTTATTTGTGGTTGTGGCAATACTGTCAGACCTTTATTTGCTGGTGCCAGAAGGCATAATGTCAGTTATGACTTTGCGATATTTTTCTTACTTAAGACTGAGGTAAGCTCGTCGGATGCCATGGTTTTCCCGAAGAAAGCACAGTAAGACTCGGATAACGAATAAGAACTCTCTCCAATTTATCAATTTCAATAATATAATTTTTTTTATCAAAAACGGTCTTAACAACCAGGTAAGAATAGCTTAATAATACGTTCTTATTTTACCAATATATAACCACTTACATAACAGAGGCCAAACTGTCGGTGTGGTAAGGTACGGTAAGGACTCTAAAAGCAGAGAGTTGGCCCAAATCAAATATTTAGAACAGGTAAGGGAAGCTACTGAATTTGGTATTACTAAATTCTACCACTTGGGAAACTTATTACTTCTTATAATGAAGTATTGATTAGCTTGCCCTTTCTGCAGGAATTTTATTTTTACTTATAAAAGTTTTGGTTAGAAGTAAATGTGAATTATAAGAGATTAAATACTAATATGTAAAATAAACTAATTCTAATGATTATCACGTATGTGGGTGACGGCTGCTGGTATTGTTTGTTGCCCTGTACCCTCTGGATCGGTGGACAATATATTGTTAGGGTACACTACGGGTCGGTCGGTTAGGTACATTTTTGGATGTCCCAATAGGCCATATTGCGTTTTTAAGTGTAACGTGTAACAGAGAGAACCATAACCTGAAACAGCATTTCGAATTTCCGAATGGACATCGTAGAACAAGCATGGTTATAGTTCAATGACGCAGTATAGAGTTGCTTCCAAAAAATCTTAGCAACAACAAGGCCTGCTACCGACCATCCCAGTTGTAATGGTTGATAGAGTGGAAGCATTAAATCCGAATGATTCAACACAATGTAAATGACATTGGGATGGTATGATAGTGGAATAGTGTGAATACTGTCACACGTGCGCGTGAGATTACTTACTCAGGGACGAATTATCTGGGTCCTTTCTGTTAACAAAATTCTTACAAGATTCGAGAACAAATAAACTAAAAATTTGGCCTTAGTAGATCACAGACTATATAGTAATTTGTATATCTTGTAAGTATTTTATAACAATCAAGGATATAATAGAATCTGCACTTAAAGAACTACCCTTTTGGGCAGCACAAAATGGCTGATGGGGTTATAACTGCTATAACTGAACTAGTTCTCTATTTACGAACAAAGGGAAACCTAAGGAAAACTTTACACCTCCAAAGCACAATGAAATTCCTCTGAAATTTTGCAAGGAAGCTAAATATTTGAATGAATTTATGCTAACCTTGAAATGGAACACAGAGGAACCTAGAAATAGAACACAGAGGAAAGAATGAAAAGAGCACTTTGTGCCTTTCAAAAATGCAAAAAACATTCGTTATACAGTGGGACATGCGACCGCAAGTCATCCATTGGTATAAAAAGTCACATGAGACTAAATATGGAGAATATCCTGGAAGAGCGAAGAGTTCGTAGGCTCAATGTGGCTTGACATGCATCTGCATCTGCAGATTTGAAGAAAAGTAGAGCGGGGCCATATAAAACAAACATAAATAAGACAGGGTACACACTCATATCTTCCTATAACTCTGCTATAACTTTTTTGATAAATCTCACAATCACATGTTCATAGCGTTCAGGTATCTACTCGTAGTTATGTGAAAAAAATTTGCGTTATTTTCGTTTTTTTTTTTTAAACAAAATGAGAGGAAATGGTACAAAAAAAATGAAATTTTGTTAACTGAACGGATCAAGTTATGGTACATATGAAAATGATATAATGACGATGAGCATGTTTATCTTCACTATATGAAATCTGCAATCTTCAGAATCATACTTCCTATAATCTTCTTACATGAAGATTATGTGCATTTTGGTCTCCTCTCTTTATCGCACAAGTATGATTTTTTTTATTTTGTGTCTTCTTTTTTTGGCATATATCGATGAAAAGATAAAAATGCATGTAAAGACTTCTTAAATCATGCAATTTTGCCATTGCGATTGGTGATACACAAAAGTGGCCATTTTTGCTTTAAATTGGATTGGAATCGATAGAGCAGCTCTGCGTGATATGGGCCGGTGATCGTTTTACCCCTTTCAAGGTAATCGTTGCGAACCACTACGCGTATTCCCACAAACTGTGTCGCCATGACTTGTTGATAAACCCACCTTGGCCTTCTTCGTCATTGATTCGCTACGAGAAGTCCATTGTTCCATTGTTGAAGCGAATGATCCTTGGTTTCTGCAATATGTTGTGGTGAATCCAGGATGGTCATTCCGTAATTTTCAAAACGACAATCGTCGAAACGATGGTCGTCGACGAGATCATCTTTAATTTGCTTCACGGAACTCAACCACTATCGCCTCGTCAATCGTTTATAATTTGAGAGCATTTGGTACATTTCAGAAACTCTCAAACTTTTGTTCAGTTATCAAATGGACTGCCATAAATGTCAATAAAGTTGTTAATTGTTTTGTATTTGGTGCTAATTAAGTTATATATTTGGACAAAAAATGTAAGTTATTTTATTGTAATATTTTTTACAAATTGATATGTATAAATGTAAATACATCAATTTATATATAGGGCAGCCACACAGTCTCAGATTGGTATTTTGACTCGATATATGAATGAACATCCCGATTTGTCTTGTGTTAGAAAGAGAGAAAAAGTGTTTTTCTTGTGTTAGAAAGTGGAAATGAAAACGCAAGTTGGGAAAAAATACAATTAATACGAATGCGAAGACATATGAGAGTCTTCGCATTCGTATTAATTGTATTTTTTCCCAACTTGCGTTTTCATTTCCACTTTCTAACACAAGAAAATTGCTGCTACGAAACATTTTAACTTTAATTTGCAAATACAACAAATAGACAAAAAAAAAAGATGTCAAACTACAGTGGCTACTCAATTACTCAACTACAGCCACCTACAAACTTCAAAATTAATGCAAGACGATACCTATTTAGCTATCGTCCAAACGGTATCATTTTGAAGATAGCGTTTTGACGATTATCGACTTACGTGAAGCAAATAAAAGCATCACTATATAGTTCAGACGATATCGTCTGACGATAATCGAACTACGGATTGACCCGCCAGGTTTCATTCACGGTTATGAAACTGAGCAAATTCGGATCATCGACAAATACACCTATGAAGTCGGCAAACGAATGCGTTTGTTGTCGATTGTGACAAACCGCGGCACACCCATCTTGCGGTAAGCTTTTCATGTATGTGTTTAATGAGCACTCGAAATTCACTTTTTTTCATTTTAACGAAAATTCTTGTAGGCGTCTATATAAAATGGAAGCCAAAACAAAACTATTTGACAGATATGTCTAAAAATTTGGGTGACTTCTTTTGAAAGATAATTCGTGATAAATTTAAGGTGGCTACACAATATATTTTAATTTATAGACTTATTCGTATGCGCTAATGCACATCCACGTATAAGCTCATGTATTCAATATATGTATGGCAGAAATTTAATTTCTTGTTTTATCTTGTAATTTTAGCCCCGTTCCTTGTTCGAAAAATTAAAATGAACAAAAAAAAAAACAAAATGAATTATACTTAAAAACGAACAATTAAAAAATTTGCAAATATTTAAAAAGCTTTCTAAAATGTTTCCCGAAAGTAAATTTATTCAGGTCTGAGAAGTTTCGATATACCTACATCTCCCATCTCCTCTTAAATTGATACCTATAAAAAAAATCACCGTTAAGTCCCTAACTGAGGTTTAAATTATTTAGCCTAAGTATCTTGACATTTATCGAATTCATCCAACAAACCCCACCCATCCTTCATCAAAAAAAGACAAAAAATATAAGAACATCCTAATATCTCATCTGAAAGTCAGAATCCCAAAAGCCGTCTGCCTACCCATCAAAATTCAAAAGCAAAATATTTATCAAAAAAAAAAGAACAAACAAACGTAAGCAAACCAATTTAAAAAGAATCTACATGTAAATATATGAATAAACATACCTTCTGTCCTTTCATGCCTCTTCTTCTGCCTAAACTAATTACCCCATTCCAGACTGCAGAAAATCCTTAAGGATAAGCAAACAACAAGAACGCTGCTTTTTTAAAAGATTCCCAATGGGTTTCGATATTCTTTGTTCTGTCTTGTTTTCCAAAGAATCGAAATTAATTCCATGACCTAGTGCTAGGATCCAACTTAAAACGAGTGTCGGCGGCTGCCAGTGGTGGTGTATGGGTGTTATGGTAGCATTGATGAGGTGGCATTAAGAAAAACTTAAATTTGCCATTAGCCCTTACAGAGCTCCGCAGATGATTTCCACCGGGACAAATTATCGTAGCCTTCACGCAGTCAAGAAATACTAACTGATGAGGTCCTGGAGTAAAGGAGCCGAGACTGGGCGGCGAAGACAGCAGGCGCAGGATAGATAATTTCTCACTCGAGGGAAAATTAATATGGAAATGAAAACAGAGAAAAAAATAGAAGAAAAAGGACAACAATGCAACGCAATTGTGTTAGTCCAGGCTAGGCTATTAATACATTTATACTCATATTTACTCAGCAAATTACTCTGCGGATTGGTGGCGATCCCTTGTGGTTGTCGGAGGATAAAAATGTAAATAAAAGTCAACAGCAGAGGGGGAGCTAGCTTTTCTTTGCTTAACGATCCAACAGCACCGCAAACAAACACTTCGCACTTGCACAATTTATCGCCTCTGCACACAAAGCCAAAGCCAGAGAGAAGGCGGAACACAGTTTTTTTCCCTCCCGACAGCAACGCCATGCCATGCCCATACAACTATGAAGGTTAAAACCGGTTAGTTGAGGGGGTGCTTCTGATGGTCGACTGCGGTGTGTAGTCAGTGTTGTCGTCTTAGATGACACAATATGTTCCCGTTATAAATATTGTTCGAAATAATCATTCGGTTTTATCACTAAACGAGGACCATTTCAAAACAAAACCAACGACACTGTCTGCTATACCACCCCCCTCCCAACCAGGATCTTTCAATATTTCTGCTTCAGATTGCGCAATAAAAAGAAAATATGAAAGCTCGCAAGGTAAACAGCATCAGCAGCTAGCAAGGTCCTTGGAAACGTCAACGGGCCTAAATTTCACCTGGGATTTATTTAAGTTTCTTCAAGACTTCAAGGTAAGAACAGAGATTGTGTGCAATAAAAATAATAGAAGCGTAAAGTTGTTGGTTTTTCTTATACAATACGAGTATTATAGGTGTACACTCATATTTTTTTTTTTTAATTCTCATTTTTTTATACGAGTAGATACCAGGAGGGGAGAATATTCTTTTATGTTCGAATCCTTCTCAATGGCTGAATACTGTACTCACATGGGAGTCATTGTTGCCGCCAGACTTTTTTAATGAGATTTATTCAACATATTTTTAATAGTCGCACTTAGAAAAAAACATTATAGTCGTTTTCTTAGATTAGAATACTGTACAACTCCACGATATTGTTTGTAAGCGTTTTGCACCAGTCAAACTTTGATGCCGAAATTAGTTGTCCAAATCGTTTGAATGATTTGCTTGATAATAATCATACAATAAAATGCACGACTGGATCGCACGTACTTGCTCCTATGTTCGATCACATTATATGCAAAAGATTCTTAACTACTTAAATTTGAATTTTCAAGAAAATAAAAAATATCTTTTTTTCAAAATCCCAAAAAAGTAGTTTTCGAAAATTTTGAAATGCAGTATTATTTAGAATTTGATAGACATCCTGCTCAAATATTTTAATCGAAATCCGTTGAGCCGTTTATGAGAAAGTCGAAAATCAACAAAATGGCTGTATGGCAGGTACCCTTAATAACAAAATATTTAAAAAAAAAAATATTGGCCAAAATGTAGACCATACCCAAAGTAGTACATACACAAATTCTTATCAAAATCGTTAGAGCCGTTTTCGAGATAATTAAGATGGTAGAAAAATTTGTATGGGTAGTACCGTTATTTTTGGGGATAAAACAACGATTCAACAATCACCTAAAATACCTAAGGACCAAGTTTGAACAAAATCGGTTAAGCCGTTTAGGCTGTAGGTTGTTCTACTGACAAACAGACAGGCAGATGAAATTGCGGGACCCACTTTTTTGGTGTTCTCTATCATCGTAATGTCAACTTCGATTAAAATCTCGAGTTCATTTTTTTTTCCAATTGCAAAAGTTGCCCTATAGTACCTACATCGCAAGTAAAAATTGATATAATAAAGTTACTAAAACTATGTAATTTTGCCAGTGATTGATAGACCAAAATAAGATAAGATCTAAATCAGTGGTGTCCAATCCCTAGTTCGCGGGCGCATAGTAGCCCGCGGTTTGTTTTCTATGCGCCCGCAATCACCACGGACTAAACTCAAGTAAACTCTTCTTGCAGGGTACAATCGGAACTTGAAAGGCATTTTGAGAAAATGTTCTGTATTAAACCTCTGCTTGTTTTGTTTCTTTTTGATCCTTTTATTAATCTGATATTTCGGAATAAGCCCCATTGATGGAGGCTCATTGTTGCATCAATAAAACGAAAACTGAATTAAAAATTATTACAATTCGAAGTGATATCATGCTTAAAAGCACAGACAGTAAAAACAACGAGATTTTCAAGTTCATGGACCTCGTTAAATACAAGAATGTACGTAACTTTGCACTCATCCTTAAAGCATCCTTCGAGTCAACGTATCTACGTAAACGGTAAACACGCTGCTTGAAATCAAACGTGAATAAAACGAAATACAGAAATATGTTACCGAATTAGCGCTTACAAAATAGTAAGGGTAGGAAAGAGGAAGTTTAAGGAGGGTAGTAAATGGGGAGATCATGTTTGAGGTGCCGCCATAAGCCTTCCTGACCTTTGAATAAATTTGAGAATATGTTAAAGTGGCTTATTAGAGACAACGCCCAGTTCGTCGAAAAAGTAATCCCCGAGAGCTTCTTTCCAGGTTCGGGCTAGGCTGGGGCATTCACAAAGGAAGTTATATGAGAACTATTCGGCCTCTTCGACCACACAACCTGAACATAAGTCAGACGTGCTTATGTCCATTCTGGTCATGTGGGTTCCGATTGAGTTGTGACCTGTTAAGATAACCATCAGGAGGGACAGTTGGGATCAGTTAAGCCCTAGCAAATATTCTGTTTTTTTTTCTTAGCGATATAAGTCCAGAAATTGCTCGAAACCCGACAACTGTCCAAACCTGACCATCTGTCGTTTGCGGATTCTAAAATTTTTTATTGTAGCTTTTTTCTCTCTTTAATGAATGTTCTCTTTAAAGTTCAGCTTACAATCTATAACCATACCCAGATATTTAGCAGTGCCAGTAATATGTAGTGGGGTCCCATTTATGATGTGGGAATTATATTTGGAATGTTACTTTTCCTCATGAACAAACCTAGTTCGGTGTTTAATTGGCTTACATTTAGTCCGCAACTACTGTCCCAATTACTGAGCTTATCAATGCCGTTGTAAAGAATTTCGCACAGTGTGTGAACGAATTTCCCTGATGCCCATAACACAATGGACTTAGCCTTAGTAAGATCTGACCAGAAGCCAAAGAAAGGGAGATAGTACCTCTGCATGTCCTAACCTCAAGTTTGCAGTCGCCCAATTCTTCATTCAATCCAATTTGACAGTTGCGGGCCAATGCCACTTGAGTCCAGGGCTTATTAAATTGCTTTATTTTCAACATTGTTAAAGTGCCAAAAAAAAAATCTTTCCTCTTTCTATTCCTTCTAACTAGTGCCGTGCAATTCAGGTTGCATTTAAAAGGCCTTAGGCCTTACTGGCATATAGTTAAAATTAATTAAATTAAAAAACACACAGCGTAAACTCATTGAATTGGATAGATTTTTCACTTGTGCCTACCACTCCATGAAGTGCTGGCTTAACAGATTTGGCCTTAATGTAAGCATGCTGGACCTGTTAGAGAACACCATCATATAGCTTCAGGAGAATTTGTATATCTGTGAGTATTTCCAGGGTCTTCAATAGGAAGGAAGATAGGCTGATATGTCTGAAATCTCTTAGTTTAATGTTCGGAATGAAAAATATATATATATCGTAATCTCATAATAAATAAAAGTGGTATAAGAGAATGATGTAGTTTCCTTTAATCTCACTCAATATTTTTTTTACTGGGTAGTACCCGCGTAGCTCTTTTAAATTTTCAAAAAAACCTTTGGAGCAATATTATTAAGCACTGAAATTGGCAACACTCTCCGCTATTTAATGAGCATAGTTAACATAAATAAATGATACCAAGTTACGAATTCTCGGCTGTCAAACGGGTTTGCTTTCAAGTTGGAAATTAACTTTAGCTGTAAATGGGTGCGTAAAGATTGCCTTTAGCTATAAGTGTATGTGTTTAATCACCGCATTAAATTGTTTTGTAGTTCACATTTATCCATCGAATCAAATTACAAATACAACAATCGCTTTTGGAAAGTGAAACGTACGAAAATTTTCAATCTTGGCAAAGTGTTTTTTTAGACGTGTGATTTTCAAGAAGAAACATATATAATTTAATGTTATGGCCAAGAATTTAGCTTTGTTATACAGATAACCGTGTGTCATTATGGTTAAAAATAATTTCGGGCAAGTGACCGCCACGGCTGGCTCGAATAAATTCCAGCCGAGAGGCCCAATTTTCGACCACTTTTTGCAGCAATTGGGGCCGTGTGTCAGCAATAACGCGCCGAATATTCTCTTCCAAGGCGTCAATCGTCTCGGATTTATCTGCGTAGACAAACGACTTCACATAACCCCACAAAAAATAATCCAGCGGTGTTAAATCGCACGATCTTGGGAGCCACGCTACAAGCCCACGACGCGAGATAATGCGCCCACCAAAAGTTTCCTTCAATAAATTGATTGTTTCGTTGGCTGTATGGCATGTAGCGCCGTCCGTCTTGTTGGAACCAAAGGTCGTCCACATCAACATCCTCCAATTCAGGCACGAAAAATTCATTAATCATGGCTTTATAGCGTTATCCATTGACTGTAACATTATGGCCGGCTTTATTTTTGAAGAAATATGGAACAATTATTCCGTCTGCCCATAGAGCACACCAAACAGTGCCTTTTGGAGGATGTAACGGCGTCTCAACAATGGCTTGTGCATTATGATCACTCCAAATACGACAACAAAGCGAGCTTCACCGCTAAACAAAATTCTTATGAAAATCGGGATCGATGGCCATCTCGTTTGGGAATTATTTTGGTAATAGATTTGCCTGAATTGCAAACGTAGTTCAGGAGTAAATCTATTCATTATGAAATGGCAAGCCACACTGACCTTAAATCAAGTGACAGCTGATAAAAAGACCAACACCGAAAAAAGTATTGCCAGATTGAAAACCACACGCCTAAAAAAAACACCCCGTATTACTCATCTGTCAGTGGGATACAATTCTTTAGAACGAACAAAAATATTGGTGGGGAAAAATCTTGTGTAAGTCCGTATTATCTTATTTCTTTCGTGTTGGTATAATTTTCGGTTTTGTTGGTTTTTTCGGAGTAGCTCACATTTAGATAAAAAAAAGGTTGAATTCAAGCATTTTTCTTTTGTGAGAACCCTTTGTACAATGCATGCATATCCAAACCTAACTGATTAAATTCTATAGGTGGGAATAAGAAAGAGGGAGGAGGAAATACATTGAGAGATAGAGATAGAGATGATGCTTACATCGTCACAACACTTCGAACTGGTAAGGACTTCATTAAACAAAACTGGTAAACCAACAAATATCCAATAATTTAATCATAGCGCTACATTTTAGCGCCCCAGTAGCAGTTTGGCATTCTCACCATTGATTACTTGTATTGTAGATTGTTTAATTCCTTTATAGTCCATTTTAAAATTTTATTTTGGATTTAAAACACACAATTTTGAATGTATTTGTTTTTTTTTTAGATCTTACTTTCATTCGCAGTAATGCAGACAGAAATTAATGAAGTTTTAGAAATCGAAACAAAAACGGGTAGGTTCAGAAACCAAATACGATGGTTATATCGTGTAATTTCAGCTTGCGATTTTAACGTACGTGGCGTATGTGGCGGCCGGGGTAGACAAAATTGCTCAGGTCGAACATTTGCACAGTTATCGCCCTTTCTTCTTTGTGATTCTCGTATGGTACGTTTGAACTTTTCTAAATTATTTGGAGTAAAGAGTGCGGATATATATTTGAAAATACTTACCATCTATGAAATATTGCAGTGTTTAAAAGTATATTTACATAAGAATGTGCAGACAAGAACATGGATTAAAAATCGCACTGGTGCAAAAGCAGTAATAGTTACTTTCTCACGTGAATATGTGATTATGGTTGGCCTTTAATATTGATATTGCTGGTGCATTGCTAATAACTTGACCTTTAACCAGCCACACTTCAACAAAAAAAAAAAAACGATGGAAAATCTAGCTGTGCTTGTTTTGACACGAAATGTCAACCAGATTGAAATTACTCCTCTGTGGTACTGGTAATGTGTGAAAATTCGTTTATGGCCAGCGTTTTTTTTTTTTTTTTTTTTTTTTTGAATTAATTTTTATTTCATATTAACTTATAACTATCTTAAAGCTAGATAAAAATGTTTAAAAACTAGCCTACTTATCAATTACTTACAACTAATTTACTGGCCCTTTACGGGCGCTCTAAATTAAACAATTGTTCTTAGAACTAATGTCTTTCGACCTAAAAACTATTTTAATTAAATCTAATTTTTTTAATTTTATTTTATATTTCAAGGAAACTTACAAAAAAAACTTGGTATCTTATCATTTTTTTTTTTTTTTTTTTTACATATAAACTAAACCTAAATATAGATTAAAAATAATTAAAACTCGATTATAATTTGATTCACAATTTAATCGTAAATATATTAGCCAGGTTTGTGGTCAGATTAATTGTTTGAAATTTGTTTCACCTTATTGACCGCAAAAATCGTAATAAAAAGTTAAAAAATAAATAAAAACAAAATTAAAAATTAAAAAACGTTTATTTTTAAAATTTTTTTTTAAATTTAAAATTTTTATTTATCACGAATGCATTACGGTTCTCAGCTGCGGAACCATCATCAGCGGGCGACAATTAAAAAAAAAAAAAAAAAAAAAAAAAAAAAAAACACTAAAAAAAAAAAAAAAAAAACACTTTTTTTTTTTTTAATTGTCGCCCGCTGATGATGGTTCCGCAGCTGAGAACCGAAATGCATTCGTGATAAATAAAAAGTTTAAATTTAAAAAAAAATTTTAAAAATAAACGTTTTTTAATTTTTAATTTTGTTTTTATTTATTTTTTAACTTTTTATTACGATTTTTGCGGTCAATATGGTGAAACAAATTTCAAATAATTAAAACTCAATACAACTAACTTATACTAACTATAAATAACTTAAACTACTTAAAATACCTAATAATACTTAAAACTACTTAAAAACTAGAACAGCCACAGCAGCATTTTTTTCGTTTTTTAATTTTTTTTGTTTATTTTTTATATGCATGCAGACACACACCAACATGCAACCCACCCATACATGTACATACACACATACATATACGTACGCACATACATGTACAGACACGCAGATACATGCACGTATGCCCCCGCATACATACATATTTTTAATATTTTTTTTTGGTGCCACCCCGACTGTTCCCTATACCTAATGCCCTAAATCTATGTAAGTCGACCAAGATATACCATCTTCATCGACTTTAAATATCACGATGCTGTTCAGAGAGCCACCAGAACTGGTTCTCCTGTTTCGCCCTATCCTTCCGATCGCGATCGGACACAGTCCTACTGAACCGAAGGCGCTCTTCTCCACCTTGAGCGATGACGTCTCGACCATACAGGAGTCGCCTATCCACAGTTTTCCGGCTGACGTGGTAGATGAGCGGAACCGCCCCTCCATCCTGTATCAGGCCTCGACTGTCTAAATAGAGGAATGCCTCGGGAGGGATGTAACCACTTAACCGCGCACTCTCAAAATATTCGTTATTGGGGTAATAAGCCCCAAGAATTAAGCTGTTAGTTGAGGACATCGCTCTTGCAACGTGACCCCGAATCAGCTTGAACAAAAAATTTATCTATTCTGTTTATGTTGGCTCCGTTGTATAGAACCTGGTTGGAATAATATCTTGTGTACTCCGACTCTGGTGTTCTGTGTTATCCAAAGCAACGTCTAAGACATTGCCTCTCAAACACCCGAATCTTTTCCATTTGAGATGGGCAACGTTGAACCACACCGGGCATCCGTAGGCAATCATCGGCCTGATGAGGGCCAAGTAGCAAATCACCTTCACCCTGCTGTCAAGACGGCTGCTATAAAACAGTCGTTTTGTCAAGGCAAAGGCTCCCCTAGCCCTGGCCAAAGCCGCACCTATATGTCTGTCGAAATACAGGTACTGATCCAACCAGATGCCAAGGTACTTTACTACACTTTTACTCGCCAGTGGATGTCCATGTGGCCCTACGATCACCAGCTTGCGCCAGTTCTTTCTCGTATCCCTTGAGGCGCTAGACAACGGAGTCCTAAACAAAATAGTTTCTGATTTCTGGAAGTTGATTTTCAACTTCCAGTCATCACAATATCGCTGAATCTTGTCGAAGTCACTCTGCAAGAGACTTTTGATGACCTCAACTGTATTAGCTGTTCTGTACGCAATTAGATCGTCGGCGTACGCAATTGCCTGAGTTAGACTACCTATCAGATCGCTGGTGTAAATTCTGAATAGAATCGGCGAGTTAACCGCTCCCTGCTGAAGACCATTATTAATATTCAAAATTGCGGTAGAAGTTACATTGCCTCTGTTTATGGCCAGCGTGCTGTTGACGATGTTAACAATAGTGATGGTTTAATCTGTTTCACACATACTATTTGACTTGAACAATGATTGTGATAAAACTAGACATTAAAGATATAGAGCTTTGATGGTTTTTGGTTGTTACTGTTTAAAAATGTTTGCACATTTTTTTATTAAGTAAAACACAAATAATTAGTTCAGAAAACAAGTTGGTATATAAACTTCGAATAAAAAAAATTAATACATTTTAAATATAGAAAGTAATAATTCCGCCTCAGTTGGCAACATCATTTACAAAATACAACCTGTTTTTTTTTTAATTTATAATGTAGGCATCAAACCAAATTCGAAAGGAAGCACTAAAACTGAGAACAAAGCAAAAACACAATTTATATCTTGTTCGTCTTGTGTTCAGCCTACCTGTGCCTCAGATAAAGCAATTTAATTAAATTTAAGCGAAAAACCAAAACCAATAATTTTAAATTTATTTTCATTCCACAGAAAGTAGAAAAAAAAAAACAAACATAAAACAAAAAACAAAGTAAACGCATTAAAGTTAAAGGTTTTTTTTATTTTATATCGTAAACAACTTCAACAGGCAAACATTTAAGACCGGTAATGAATTCAGTGAAATTGAGAAATAAATCAAGAAACTCAATTGAAATTGATGAGCTAGAAGATCTTCTTAAATAGAAAGCCTTCTTTGGATAATGATATAAATGCTTTTGGAAGTTGATTTTTTTTGGTTTAAAAGGAGAAAGAATAAATACGTTTTTAATGCATTAAATTTCGTTTTATTACATTTTGAAATAAATATGACACAAACACAGACTATTGCTTTTCTTTTGGCCTACGAGTAAGCGAGGTAGATATCTGATTTTTTTTATTGCTTTTTTGAAGGTAATTTAGTATGTATTTAACTGTATTTTGGGGTTTTTGATTTTCCTATAAATGTTTTGGGCTACGAAAGCGTTTTGGAAAAGCGGGTCTAAAAATCTGTATATATGTACATTCAACACTCACCTATTTTTATTGCCACCTCTAGTTTCTACTTTCCACGATTCATAAATTCATAAACAGTCAATTTTGGTTCGAGAGGGGCGGAAATCGTCTTGCAAATATCTTAAAACATTAGGGGTATTCACGATCCGATGTAACAAAAAGGTGTAAAATTGCGAAATTCATTTTTTTCTATAAATCGTGAACGCACCTTTTCTATTCTATTATAACTCTGGAGTAATAATGCAAAATCAGTTTGAACACAGCCATTTCTGACAGGAAATAACAGCTGGCAAACTGTCAACGACACCAGGCAAATTTTGAACCATTGTATTTTTCTGTTGCAATAGGGTTAGGGTATAGCAAAATTGCAAAAGTGTTGTAAAATCTTAGTCAGTGTAAGTTGTTGTTGTGGTGCAAAAAAAAAGTTGCACTTTTGCATTTTTAAAATGATACTAGACTAGTTGCACCGAAGCGTGAATACCCCTACTGTTTGATAAGAAGAAATGAAAAATGCAAATAGCGATTGACATTTCATTGACATGACTAACGTCATCTGTAAGTGATGCCAATTGGGTAGCCAGAAGGTGAACTAATAATGAGCGTTGAATGGATCAGATCCATCTGACGTCAGTTATAACTTCGCAGGAAGCAGATAGGTTCGACACTGGGTTCTACTTCTACGAACTCCTCCCAAAAATGTGTGAGCATTGTCGACAGTATGACCTTAAATTACACTAAGGGGACTTTAACGACAGAATTGGTAATGTAGAAATATTTGGTACCTAGGACGATGGGGAAGCAATCACCGCCTTACGACACCGCTCAACAATTTTGTAGCGGCTAAAAAAAAGTGATAAGCAGTAACCAGATGGTCGAACAAGTAACTCCTCCAGCATTTTGGATGTCCGTACCTTCTGAAGAAACAAGATCTACGATCATCACAATCTGAGTGGTGCCAAATTCGGTATATAAGAATATTAAATGAAGCCCTTAGACAACCAACTGAGTACCCAGAAAAATTCACATTTGTTTTAATTGGAAGTGACCGCTATAGTTTATGACTACCGCGTATTTCTTTAGCTCAAAAACTCCATGGCTAATGTTGACACCAGCCGGGAAGGGCTCTGATATCGATGCGGATCAATAGTTTCAATCCGATTGTGTTAGGGTTTGAGTAGAGAAGTTATTTGATAAAAAATATTGACCACCAAGAAAACAACAAGATCAACAGGATAATTTTTAGTAATACGATTTTCATAATCAGTGTTCAGTATTCTAAGCCATTTCTAATTCTATCAACCATTCAGTTGTAAAAATATATGGTTCAAATATTTGATCGGTGGTTCTGCAATTTTAAATGGATTTTGACGGATTAATTGATGTTTAAATTCAAAAATCATTCAAGGTTTGGGATAAAAGTCAAACAAATGCTTGAACTATCGTTGAACCTCAGTTTCTCTCGCAAGCCGACGAGTAAATTACTGAATTACAGATCAAATATTTGGAAACGGTTCAACGGTTTCATTTCCAACGTCAAATCTTAAGCACATAATTCTGTTCGCCTAGCGACAACTGACATTTGGTCCAAAAAAAATGTTCGCCTCCATTTTATTGCTTTATTTGTATTAACAATTTTAAACTATATATTATTTAAATATTTTTCACGAGTTTTTTATGAATTTAATTAACTTTTATATGAATAAATATTCTTAGGGCTAGTTGTACAAACCTGGTTTAAATATCCGTGGTTCAACAGAGGTGGTATTAACAGAGGCTTAACTATGGTTCAAGGTTGATCAGATTTCAACACATACTTAAAACATCGTTGCACCTATAATCATCCATCGAAATCGGTGAGTTAAACATTTCTGAACCACGGATAAAATATTTTTACAACTGCCCGGTTCCGCTAGATGTAAGAATATTTGATTCGCTGCGTTCAGCTTTGGTTTTATTGCCAATATGGATGGAATACCAGAAGTTCAATGATCGTTTAGAGTTCAATTACTTATGTTTTTAAAACCAATTTCATGCTTGAACCATGTTTGAACCTCACTCAGTCCACTGAAACGGGGGTTAAACTATTCAACCGAAGTTGAAACACTGCTTACATATTTACAAACTGCCCCTTAAAATACGTCAGTAAATGTACATTACCAATTGTATGCGTTCTAATATAAAAATTGATAGAAACAAGAAAGCCTTACATAATGTTTTAACTATACGAACAATGCCACTTCCAGATTCATGATATTCACCAGGGGTACCAACGAAACAACTATAACTTTATTTGATACTCGAATAAATTTCACAAATATATCTGTGGCTTAATTTTGTTTCTCCTTTTATCGGCAGCAAAATTTGTATTTGTCTTTTAAGATACAACCTCGAGATGTACGCGCTGTGCAGACACATTATTTGTAGTCAATCAAATATGAACGTTTAAAATAGTTAACATAGCTGGGTCATGTAAAAACCAAGGGAAACGTCATCTTCAATCGTGCAACCAGGTTGAAAATTGAACACAGCGTGCTAGAGATCGAGTCGACTAGAGAGTCGTATTTGTTCACTCACCTTAATTCTTGCTCTTCTTTCGTACAAACTAAATGGTGCTTGCAACTCAGTTTCTTCATGTGAATACGAGAAGGACGAGACTAGATAAATGCCAATTTATAATATTGATAAAAAAAATGACTGTTTGAGGTTAAATTTGAACAATTTGTGGAGAGCGTGCTGATTTTGTGGATTGCAAAACTACGTTTGACAGCTCGCACAATACACGTTATTGGGCGCGTATCCGATATTAAAAAACCTTTATTTTTAATTTTTTATAAATTTCACGCAGGTGAGAAATTCTTTTCAGAGTCGCAGACACTAATTCGCAACTTTAAATAATTAGATTTGACCCTAAAACTGTCAAGTATAGCTCAGTATCCTCTAAATACATACAGCTATATAATCTTTAAAAAGCATGTACATGTGAGCTAACACGTGTCAGCAAATATACCATCGTTGTTTTAACAAGCCAACCCATAAAAGAGCGTATATTAATTCATAGCCAAAAAGGGATTCCAAATGGACAGTTATTTTGACATTTGCATCACATAAATAAACATATTCGTGACTTAACTGATGAAAAATCACCAGAGATTTGTATTACTCCCAACAGAAAACAAAAAAAAAAAACAAAATTCTTAACCCATTTTGTCCCATAAAATCATCTTCAATTCAACATACAAATAACGAAGGGCACAGGCTATACCGACATTATCCTTAAATGTCAAGGAATCCGTTAACATTTTATCAACAAAAACAACAGCAATAACCAAGCCTAAAAAACTTCTTCAAGCATTAATCAACGAAACTGCAAACATTTTAGTCGTGTCCTTTGAACAACACAGTAAAGTCTTCGCAGTTGCCTATTTCGAAAACAAAACTAATAAATTCACATCATCCTTGCTTCGCCACTCCATGCCATGCCACTCAGCCGTCGTCGTCACCGCGCTCCGACCGCCACACAACCCGCCGCCAAAGCTGCCGCCGCCGGCCGTCGACGTTTTTGTCGTCGCATTCCCATGCTATACACAAAATGTCCCTCTATTGAAAAGTAAACTTAAATAAAAGGGTTTAAGCATAGAATATCACTCGAAAACAGAAAACTCATCAGAAGTTATGTCAATGCCAAATAAAATTAATTTTCATTTCATTGCTGCAGCAAAACAATTACAGCACTCGAATTACACTTTTACCTAAAGTCCTAGTTCGTAGTTAGAGCGAGGGGCGGCAGCCTTAGAGTCTCGCGTGTGTTTACAAAAATAAAGAATTAACCCCTTACGGCTTTTTGCGAGATTTAAAAACTCTTAAGACATAGAAGCTTCGAAAACTAAAAGGCCGGGAAAAAGCAATGAAAACATGTTATGACAATTATACTTTGTTGCAATGACAGATAGTTTTAAGACTTTTCCCATTACTATAAACTATTTAAACCCCCTTTCAAATAAAATCCGGGCCACGGCCCTGAACTTACCTGGCGCTAGTGAGTGCCGATTGCTGGATGTTTCGTGAAACTTACAGCCATTAAATGGGAAAACTTTGACAATGACAGTTGGTGGCAGTGGCAACAACATGGAATGGCGATTTCGATGGCAGCGCCCCCTATCCAATTTTGCCCAACCAAAATAACCTTTTTAAACGAAATGCCAAACACAATGGCGAAATGAAATTAAATGAAGAGAAATAAATGTGTAGACATACTCTTAGCGTGAGCTATGCTTTGACTTCGTTGACAATTAGTGCGCTCTATGTCCTTCGACCTCTATGCCTGCCAGCCGCCATTAGTTGAATAACTTCATTTTATGCTCGGCAATTTGTCTTAATTAGCATTTCCAAGTAGTTAGCAGTGTTGTGTGCCATCGCCATTGCCAATAACATCGCCATCGCCATAGATATCGCCGCTTCATTCCATCTCACTATACTCGTAGGTATACAGCCCGTCATCCTCTTGGTTGATGGTGTCCCATCCATTTTAGGTTCCGTTTCCAATTTTGCTTAGGCGCGTCTTCGTAGGTGGGTATAGAAATTGTATATTTTCCATTGTCGTCGACTGGTGATCCTTTAAATTTCCTCTTTAGAAGTGTCCCTTTTGGAAACTCTATCGCTGGCTGTGGGCCGAAATGCCATTCTGCCTTCAAGTTCGACCGAAGATAGGGAAAGGGTCTGCGGATATATTCGCTTGTACAGCTAAAGCAAGAAGAAAAATTATAACAAATTCGAAAATCCACAGTGTTAAGTTGCTGGCGATAGTGGTTGTGTGTCGGGTTGGTGAAGTTGAAAAACTTCGATATGGGCAAAAGTACAGACGAAGAATGTCCTATGCAATAGTTCTGCAGTCTGCAGTGGGGCGTGCCATTTTAAATGGGTTTCTAGTTTTATACTTTAGACAAATGTCCACTCTATTAGTAGCTATTAGCAAATACCTCTGCTATTTAATGAACTATGTGCAGAAAAACGGAAAAAATAGATACAATCGCAGTGATGTGTTCGCAAGAATTAAATAAAACACATAACTGACACGTTCGTTTAATTGGGTTGTGCTTAATCAACCGTTAAACAGTGTTGCAAAATTTCGTTTGCAAATAATTTAGATTTACATCGCATTTTTGACACACGGAGGTACCTGCGAGTGTGTAAAAATGATTGATGATTGATTTGTGTGTGATGGAAGGGCAACCGATAGAATGAATTCAAAATGTCACTCAGACAAATCAATTTGTTGCGCACTAGTGCTTTCAATTTATTTTTGACATTTTTATATTTTTATTACAAACCGTTATCCTTTTTCTTCAATAAAACCTCATATAGTGTGGTATATTTCATTTGAAAATATTGACGAACAAATTTTATTTCCGAAAAAAAACATTAATTTAATTTTTTTTCAAACAAAGTTACGAAAATGTTTCAGTTTCCTTCATAATCAATTCATGTGTGTAAAAATTGAAGTTTTCAATTAATATTCGGTATATTTAAAAAATATATATAAATAACAGTTAGCTGGTTTCATTTTATTTCTAAATTCATACCAGGCATTTTAATTTAGTTACTTAAGGAACACTTCAAGCTTCAAGCCCGTTTCACCCATTTGTAAGTCTACATTGAGTTGAAATTAGGTTCAACTTACTCGAATCGACTTCAGGAGCGGAGTTGAGTTGAAATTTTTGCTGAAAAACCTGCGGAGTAAGTTTGTCATAAACAGTCATCTGACATCTGTCATCTCAACATCTTTTCAACTCAACTTCAAGTGGAGTGCTGAACTCAAGAGACGAAGAACCTAGGCTGAAAATCTGCCCATAATCATACTCAAGTTCCCTATACTGCTTGTAAACGGGCTAATAGATGTGACCTAAGCAAAAGTGGGTTCAGATTCTCAATTATGTTGGTCAATACCGGCATGATGAAAGATTGATAGATAAAACCCATTAGCGTTCAAATGGAAATTGCTTTCCTTATCACTGGCAAGACCCTGCAATTTTCAAAAATTCCCTTTAAAAATCGCAATTACCGATTGCACTATTTTTATTATGTTTGTTCAACAGTTGAAAACTTTTCGAAAATTAAATTTATTTCAAGCATGACATGCATCCACATTCACAATTATGAAGTATGCTTGTCATTCCACTTATATATCAAATTATTTTGATATCCATCACAAATTGGTCGTCGCGAATTGCAATGTGATTGATACGTTTCACATACAATCCACACTTCAACTAACCGAACACAAGCAAGTGCTAGAACTGGAGCTGGAGCCGTTAGTGCAATAGCTGTCAAAAAATATCGTACGTGATATATTTTACGTTCCCACAATGCCGCTGTATAGCCTTTTCACATTTGATAGTCCGTATTACAATAAAGAGAAACGTCAAGAACTTGCAGGGAATATATTACCCAGGCACATGAATCAAATAAAACAAGATTACGACACTTCATTTTTTCGTCTTATTTAATTGACGGCACCAGAGACCAAAAATCTGGAAATTGTTGTTGTTTGTCCGATGTGGATTAATGAATTTTGGTCTCTGGTGCCGTCAATAAAATAATACAAAAAAAGAAGTTGTTTTCTTTGATTCATGACCCAGACATCTTCAGATAAATTTATTTCTGCTTTTTTCATTGTCTTTTGCACTTAATTCATGGGAGGCTAAACATTCACCGTGAACGAGTAGTGACGGAATTACCATTTTATATGAGCTATGATTTTTTCCGGCATTGAAAAGAGTTGGAAAGCTTCTTGTAAGCGCTTGGTTTGACTCGATAGTGCAATTGATTTTGGAATGTCAAAAATACTGCAAGCAATGGTTATAGCTCCGTCTGCAGCTGATTTTCGTTGTGGTCAACCAGTAAATTAAGTGCGCAACGAACGTTAAGATCAGATATTATCAATTTTTAAACGTCATTTGCGACGAATATATTAGAAAAAAAAGCCATGTACACAAAATGTCAAAATGGACGAATATTCGTTAATTCGTTTTTCGTTGGTGGCTCTCACTCACTCATGTGCACATTTCTTAAGAGTTGAAGCCAGTTTCTGTATCGGAAAATCTACTCTTCTTTGTGACCATTGAAGCCTTCACTGATAAGCTTTGTCATCCTCATTCCTCCAGGTATAACAAAACAAAATTTGAATAATTGTATTCAAGTCATAAATCAAAACTAATTACAACTTGACCTGTCCCCCGTAAAATTTAAAGCCTCATTCATTTAATACAAGAAAATAGCTGCTAAAATGATGACATACCCTAGCGAAATTCATTTGACTTCTAACACTGACCCAACGAAGACGAACCACGAGCACGACACGATTTCTAAAAGTTCCTCTCCGCAAGAGGATATCTACTTTAACTTTAAAAGTGATTTTCAATTTTAAATGTGTGGCCACATCTAATCGGGAGAGTTCATGGAAATAGAGGATTACGGGGAGCGATAGGAAGAGGCTAACAAGCTGTATGATGCCATTGCATCATACACAAATCCATGGATGCTCACTGTTACCCCCATCCATCTCAAACAATTGGAAATGAAATTAATCTTATTTAATTTAAAATTTTATTTACATAAAAGCACAAACTTTTTGAAATACCGTTATTTTTTTTATTAAACGTTCAGTCAATTTGTTGTTTTCCCACTTCACCGATGATTTATGATTTCTCACTCTCTCAAGGACGAACCTAAACCAGCCAACCCGCCGCATAAGGCACAGAGCCATGCCCTGGATATGCTATACCGAGAGTGAGAAGTAAAAAAGCGCAAAACCTATCTAGAATGAATAGCAGGTTGTAGCTCCAGTGTGGTAGGAGTATAGTATGGGGTGACGTCCAGTGTTAGAAAAGTTCAGCAGCGCTTAATGGACGTTGGAATAAGGTTTTTTTTTGTGGGGTAGGAAGGGTACACCTTTTGACACCGCCGCCGTAGTTATTTGACGGTGCGATGCGGATGTAGACGCGATGGGGTGAAGAGCTGGAGAAACGTTGGTTTAGAAAAGGTGGGTTAGGCATTTAGTAGAAGCGAGTGTCCCATGCGGCGTACAAAGTTTTTGATAACTGAAAGTTAATGGGTTTTCAACAGCGACAAAGTTACGCTTAAGCTTCACTCACAAGGCTATTTAAATCAAATTTCAATTCATGGGAGTGGCGGCAGGCGGCAATATTTCACCACTCCATATGTCAAGTTTTTTTTTTATCATGGATTCTGGCATCTATGCGTCTGCATCTGCAGAGCACCCTTGCCCTTTCGAGAAATTTAAATTGTAGCATGAGCCTGGGAATTTATAGATATTGGTATTGGAAAATCCCCTTATAATTCGACTACTAATTGAATTTGTGGGCAAAATGTAAAGGCGGACTTTGCCTGTCTTAGTCTGGTATTCGGCAGTCGGGCCGGCTTGAAAACTTTGTTAATACCATCTGCTTGGGTGTGGTAGTAGGTAGCATTGGTACATGACATGACCATCGTCCGACCGAAGCACAAAGTCTTGGACGTTAAATTATTCTGAAAACCAACTCTGATGGGGTTGGCAAAAAGTACTCTCTTGGTTCTTGAAAGAGTTCCGACTGAGAGTTATGGCAAAAGTTGTGTAGGAAAAGGCATCAGGATTTCCACTGCTTTGAACTGTTTGAAAGTAGATACATTCTCCGAGGTCCGAGAAGTTGCTTGCTCATCGAATCATGTGGCAGCCCTATGTACCGGTTATCATGCAAATAACTTTAAAGTATTAAATCTGCTTCGGTTCCTGTTTCCTCATCCGTTTTCGAAAGGCATTTCTGTCTCTCTCTCTCTCTAACAAAAAAAAACTTTTATTGAAGAAAAATTTATTAAAGTTGTAATTTCGGGAAACGTAGCTAAACGAACAGAAGTTTATTTTTTTTTTATTGTTTGTGCAGATATCGCAGTTGTCCATTTGCTTGCCAGTAGGCATGTTGCACACCTCGGTTCAGGTTATGGTTCGAGGTTGGCTCTGTTCTCTGGATCTGGATGCGGTTAGTGGACAAAAAAAAAATAAAGCAAGCAAAACTGAGTAGAATTTTCTATTGAACAGGAACTCCTCGTATCTATAGATGACCAGTAGAATGCTCAGCTCATAGTATAGTATATGATATATCGTGACTCACAAACCTTTAGGGATATGTGTGAGGGGCGAACTATATAGAAAAAATAAATCTATATATTCACCATTGAACATCAGCACAAGGAATTTGTGTACTTATCGATAGCAAAGGACATCAGGAATGTATAGCATAGAATAAACGAAGCGATAGATGTCCAACCCTCTCAAAAGATTGCGCTAGTTCATTCGGTTTATACGAGTATCTATATGAGAGCCGGTGCCGAGTATGCTGCAGATTATGAGGGAAAACAAATTGAAAATCAACCAAGAGCGCACTCCCCCTCCGCCCAACATCACAGCATACATGGATCAACTCCCATTGATAATATTCTTTATACCAACATTGTGCTGCAGCAATCCCTTAAGTTCATACACACACTACGGGTAACTTGATTGAGATATTTTTTTTAAATTGTTTTTTTGATGTTTTTTGTGAGTTGACATTTTTTCGTACACTCGCGGTGCAAAATATAATAAGCATTACATAATTTTACCAAACAAATAAATGCGTGACAAAAAGATATTTATGACAGATAATAAGTAAATTTGTTTAATTAACTGTGTCGTTTTCGTTCGGAGTTACTCATTTTTCACTTTTGTTATGCGAAAAATAATCGATTGGTTTTCGGAGTATTTTTGTTCTCGATTTCATAAGGGATTAAAAATAGAATGTACATATGTATACAGTCGAAGTTCGTCCGACTACTTGGTCAAATAATTTGTATTAATTGTTTGAAAAAGCCAGTTTTGAGATGACGACGCACATGGGTAGGTATGCGTAAATTTGTGAATACAATACTTTTATGTAGGATTACGATCAAAAAGGATTAAATTAAATCATTTGACAAGTAGCCGGACGAAAAACTTTGAATGTACATAAATGTATGTATGTTCTATTTTCACTCCAATATGAAATCGAGAACAAAAAAACACCCCGAAACTCTTATTCGGAACAGCCAATTTAACATTTTTTGAGTAACAGGAGTGAAAACAGGATAACTCCGAACAGTCAATCGAAAACGACATTGCTCTCATTTTGTAACTCTTTGTGATTTGTGTGTTTGTATTGATTTAAAAAAAAGTTTGAACATGCAATAAAAACTTAAATATAAGTGAAAGAAATGACACGTCACTCCTAGATCTCAATCCATAATCGTAGAATGCGGTAATACTAAAGTAACTTCTGAACTCAAACTGCAATCGTCCTAAAATTTTGTTTTAAACCTGAAATCGCGAAAAAGGCCCTTATTATTTTAGCACTGAATTATCATATAAATCGCTCGAAAATAACAGGTGGTGCAAAGCAATTCCAAAATAGTTTTGTTCGCTGAACAAAAGATCAGAACAGTACAGGACTGAACAGATAGAGAACTTAAAATTAGAGAACAAGATATATAACAGTCAATTAAACGTCAGTTATTCAACACCAAAATAAACACACAAAAATATAGAATTTGTTATTTTATAAATAAAACATTTTCAAAATAAAAACCACAAATCAATAAAAAAAACAACAAGTTAACAAAACAGAAAGAAAACAAATGATTTTGGCAGTTCTTCCGATTCTATTCTAGTTAGATCTTATAAAGCTACAACCGCAACAACTGTTATTTTGTTTTCTCATAATGTGGTCTAGAAAACTTCACCGAACATATTATCAGAATAATTATGAAAAGTAAATTCCTGTTCAGAATAATGTCAATGAACACATCTAATGTGAATGTAGAATTATTTTTGCAAATGGCCTCACATTTAATTGTGCTTAAACATTATTTATGTTGTAAATGTCATGTCGAACATTACCCGTGCGACCGATAATAACGCACCAAATGTCATGTGTTTCAAGAAGGAAAATGTAAAAAAAAAATAATCAGATACAATTAAGTTGCGAAATTAAGAAGTTGATCGCTCGTTGATTTTCTGTATCTAGTGTGTATCTGTGCACAAAAAGGTTGTTTTATACTTTGCTTTTTATGATTAAAATGAAAATGTATTCTGATTTGTGCTAGCTCTGTTTGGAACAAATTCAGAGCATAATCTATGTGTTCGAACTCTATTCAGTGGTCTGCTCTGAACGAAAAAAGAAACTTGGCTCATCGCGATTTTTCTGATTTTGAAACATGAATTTCCGAGCCGTATAATTTCCCGTTTTCAACTTAGGCAACCATAAATCGTCAGACCTGATGGCGCCACACTTGTTCTTTTGGGGTTTCAAAATTTCGTGACCCAAATCAGCCAATATTAGATTCAGATTCAGATTTAGATTTATTTATTTTTTTTATTATTAAAGAAGAAATCATCAATTTGGAGCCATATATTTTGCGAACAACAAATTAAAGTGTCGTAAATCAAGCACACATGTTGATTAATTAAGAAGGTGGCCATTTCACTGATACCCTTATTTAACTTAATGCTAATTTGCCGCACTCAAATATATGAATGAATAATTTTGGGTTTTTAGTTGCACTGCGGCCTTAAGATCTTTTGTGCCCTCATTCACAGACAAAAATTGCACTACTCATTTTAAGGTCTTCCACCAATTTTATTGCCTTGAGGAACATTAGGATGCGGAGTATTATTAGAGTGGATAATTCACTCTCTACTATCTGGTGACGCCCAAATCACATATCTATGGATTTGATGTATAAGTGTTATACAACTACTTAAAATGTGGTCCGGTGTTTCCTCTTCGGTGTTGCTCATTTTGTAAATCTGTATATTTTGTATATACCTACATAATGAATGTTTATATTTACTGAATCGAATTGATATAACATATCAAACTGTCCAACTGGCATTTATTTTTCTTCAGTTGTCAAGCATTTTTTTATAGTTTCGTGTTCCTTAGGTGCGTTTTCATTTTCTTTTCTTAATAAGAACTAATGTCGAATTTCAAACATCCTTTTCAATTTGATTTCAGATCGATTTTTTGTTGTTGTATGTAACTGGAAAAAAATTGTGTGCATGTAAATTATATGATGAAATCTTGTTAAAAACGAAAGATCTTTTTTGACAGCATAAGATCGACAGCATAGATCGAAACATTAGAAACAATTCTATTGTGTTCAGAAAAAAATCTAATGATTTTTTGTCAGGAATTCGACATAAAAGAAAATACATATATACTTGATCACAAAATAGAACAAACTGAATATATTTAATGTTGTGAATTGTAGGGCAAGTTTCTTAATTTAATGTAGGACCTAAGGTCTGTTAAATGCAACTTGAAATACACGACACTAGTTAGAAGGAATAGAAAGATAGGAAAGATTTTTTTATTGGCACGGTGGATTTGAGAATTAGTTATTTGCTATCTCAACCCCCGGGCAGCATCCAATTAAATTTGGAGGTACAGAAAAGATTGCTGCCTAGCGTGGGGATTGCACCACGCTTAAGTTAGCAGTCAAGGAATACATCCACTGCGCCATTTCCACCCGTTTTTTTATTGAGAATTTTTGTAGTTTTCAATAGAACACCACTATCAACCCTGGGTATAATGCAATGAACGAATCCAATTTCAGCGAAATTGACTTTTCTCACTATATGACAGTTTTGTATCACATGTCAAAACGAATGCAATTTCAGCGAAATTGACATTTTTCTAATGTAACAGTACATCCACATTTCATTTATATCTTTAAGCCAGGATTTAAAAGCAGGCTATGAATTTTATTTAAAGATTTTGAAAATACGATTTCTTTGTCGTTGGAATTCACATTTGACGTTTGATTAAAGAAAAAGTTTGAAGCAACTGTCAGTACGTATGTTATTCATTGTTCTGTTACGTGTTAACTGACTGAGTTAAAGCGTCTCAATAAAACACCGATACTATATTCACATCATAGGGTATATTTATTATTAATTATCCGATATGATTGATGTACATATTATGTAATTGTGTATTGTGTTGTGAAAAAAGGTGTTTAAAAATGCAAGTTATGATAAAAACATAACCGGAGTGTACATATGCATACCAAGTTCATATACTGGGTAACTATAGGTAAATATATTTCATTTTATGTATGAGTATCTATATCGGGAAAGAACAATCTATTTTGTCCATGAGTTTGCCTTTGCTGCTGCTGCTGGATGTCAAACCATACCGGAAAGACTGGTGCTGGTGCCCTGCCCTGGTGTGTGGTGTGATGGCAATGACAAAGCCATTTCAATTCGTCGTGGAATGAATCATCCCTTGCGATGCGATGGCTATGGCGATGGCAGCGATGAAATTGATTTTCAAATGAGCTTCAATTCTACTGCGCGCGTATCTTGTAGATGCATTTTCGAAATTGAATTAGATTATTGAAAATTTGGCTTGTCAACATTTTTTTTTTGTTTTTCGTTTTTATAAAGTTTTTCCTCTCAAATTTTTTATATATACAGTGGCATTTGCAGAGGGCAGATAGATGGAATCATTTCCATCATTTTCATAAATTTAATTTAACTTTTTTTTTGTTCAAGATGACATGAAAAAGGCAGAAGGAGAGAGTTGGGTCCGCTCCTCGTTCTATTATACCTTCATATAAGTCCTTAAAGTGAACTGTTTTGGATATAAGAATGGGGAAGAGATTTAAATAAAATTTTGTTTTTTATTCAAATATTTACATAAATCATTAGAGAGAAGTCAAAAGGAAAAGTAATATTTTTAAAAAATCCACCAAAGTTAAGTTATGCAGGAAATTGAATGAGAGCAGCTTGATGTATTTTTTTAAAATTAATCGCCTCCTTGTGTTTAAGATGTTAGAAGGGAAATATGCGGAGCTGAGATGTCTTAGTCCTGGGAACTTTCAATCTAATAAATCGATTTTTACTATATTTTCACCTTGTTATCAGAAACGCACATGCGGTTCTTTTGGCTTAAAAGCTTCTTTAAGGCCGCAGAATTACTTTGAGACATCAAAAGAAATATCAAACATATTTTATAATTCTAAAATGGGATAATTAAGTGGCAAATGTAACAGTTTTTTTTTCAAATAAATAGATATAGCTGAAGAAGTGTGATGTGAATTTAATTTTATATGAAAATTATATTTAACTCCAAGAGTGTATTGTTATCAATCATTACACATAAAACATATTAACTGGCTACAATGTCTTTGCCGAGCACCTAATTAATACCTACAACTTCTACATTTTGTTTAAGGATAGTTGTACAAATCTGGTTTAAATATTTAATCCCTGTTTCAGCTTTTTTAAATAACCGATTAATCGAGGTTCAACGATTGTTCAAGGTTCAGATATGTGATAAAAGTCAAAAACACATTTGACCCAGTGTTCAACCCTTTTTAATCCTCCGAAATCGGTGAGTTAAAATTGCTGAATCATGGGTCAACTTAACTTTAGTGTGGAATTTCTTGGTCTAAATATTTCTGATTCCATAGAACAAAATATAATAGATCAACACATAATCATGAGAACTGTCAAAATAATTTTTTGAACTAAATTTTCTTTTGCGCCATTGGGGGTAAAAATATTCTATGGAGCGTTCAGTGGTATGTCAAACGGGCATGTTATGTGTCGAAAACTGACAGAATTTTGTGACGTGTGAAGTGACATGTCAAACCGACAGAATTTTTCTCAACAGATTTTGATTTAGATCTCTAAAAAATGTACCCACCAATAAATACATTCGAACTTCGATAACTTGAACCATCACTTGCCAAGAAAATAATTCCAGTTATCAAGACTTCGATTTATCAAGTAAAACAGAAAATTAATAAAAAATACGTAATATTTATTTGCGAATGAAAAAAGTACAGTTGTTGTGATTATTTAAAATATTATGTTATACTTGACTGACGAATGGATTTTCCGGAATGCTATATTTAATAGCAACATCCTTCTTTCTTGACCCACTCTACACCTCTTATATTAATTTAAATTTATCTTTAAACGATGTTTTTAGTGCTCGTTTAACGACATATTTACGTTAGCTTTACTTTTAATAAAAACTTCACACTGCACTGTTAATATCTATGTCAGTTTCTTTACACTTTTTATTTCGTTTTTTTTTTAATTTTTACAATAAGACTGAATTCGTATAAACTTATATCAACCGAATAATAATATTGTTCAGTGACGAAAAAGTTAGAAGAGAATAGAACAGCACAGGACAGAACAGAACAGATTCGTGAGAAACTTCAGAACAAGAACAGTTAGAACAGTCAGTCATCTGACAGTGATTATAAACAAAAAATATGTTTGTTTACCTTAAATTCAAGTTAGTTTATTTTTGCAGAAACATTCTTAAAAATAATCTGAAATGGAGTTGAATTTGTTTAAAAAATATTTATCATGAAATTAAGTTGATTCCGACACGGAAAATGATTTATCAACTAAATCTAACACATTTTTTAACAACAACCATTGGTTATGATAGTTCTCGCAAATCTGTTCTAACCTGTTCTACCTAAAAAGCTAGTGCAGAAAATCTTGTTCTAAAGTGTTCCAAACAGACTCATTGAACACCAAACCAGAACAGTTTAGAACAGAAAATTTCTCATTGAACAGCAAAATCCGCTGCTTTTCTGTTCTAAAGTTCTCTAATCTGTTTCGAACAGCCTCATTGAACACACATAATGTGTGTTCTAACACCGGAACATGACAGCTTTTACTCACACTTAAGAGAATCACAATTTTCAACACATACATATGTATACAAGGTCATAGAACATAGGAACACAGTGAGCACAAGCGCAATGCATTATGAAATGAACTTGTAAAAGTATACAGAAAAATTCCACTTAAGGTGACGCCAAATAATATCTTCGAGTTATCGAGACATTCGAGATTATAGTTCGAGTTATCAAACAAAAATTACATGTAAACTTCAGGCTTCGCGCTATTGCTAACCAATTTCATTCCAGTTCTCAAATATTCGAGTTATCGAAGTTCGACTGTATTTAAAAAATATCTTTATACCGCAAAAGAATGCTTGTTTGGAAAAGAACCACAAAGATTAATCAACACAACATTTAAACACATATTTTCTTTAAGGCACCAGAACGTTTTTTTTTTTAATTAAATTTAACGAAGAACAACCAACTAAAAGGAATTTTAATACCAGACAAAATAAAATGCACGACTGGATCGCACGAACTTGCTCTTATGTTCGATCACATCGTATTCAAAAGATTTCTATTAAAAATCTAAATATATATTTAAAGTCGTTTTTTACTTAATTTTTTTATATATACAAAATGTTCTTCTATATTTTTCTAAAATTGGTATGACAATCTTAAATATTTAATAATATAAACTTAAAAACAAAAATTAAATCGGCGTAATCAAAGAAAAAAATAATTAAAAATTCTGAAATAAATACTTAAACTAATTTGAGCTCAAAAAAAGTTCGCCATTTTAATAATAAATACTTAAACTAATTTGAGCTCAAAAAAAGTTCGCCATTTTATTGATAAATTTGAAATTATGAGAAAAAAAAATTAAAAATCTGTGGAGCGTTTTTTGAGAAAAAAAGTTTCTTTTTAAAACTTTTTGAAAAAAAAAATCAAAAACGCCAATTCATAGGTATTCAGCAAATACATATAACTGTAATTCTTAAACAAATTTAATGGGCAGTTTTTAAAATATAATTTTTTAAAATTTTTTTCTTTTTGTATTTTTTTTTAAATACAAAAAAATATTGGTACGCAGTATAAATTGGGCAACCGAAGCCTTTATATGTGTGAAATTTCGAAAGAATCGGTTAAGCCATTTATGGGATAGTCGAAAGCAAAAAAACGGTCATATGCAAAGTACCGTTTTTAGAAATTTTTAAAGTATCTGTTTTCAACCGTATGGTAGGTCTTGCCTAAAAAGCTGCACTGATTTTTCTTAATCAAAATCCTTAGAGAAAAATAGACTTTAACTTAACGGTTATATGACAGGTACCTATATTTTCTGAGCTAAAAAAAAATTTCAATTTCCCCTCTGTACAATACCTAAAAACTCTATATACCAAATTTGAAGAAGAAGTTATCTCAAAACTTCTTTTTTCGACGAATGCATAACTTGCCTTATAGAACCTATAATCACAAGTAAAACACCAATTAACATCTTTTCTAAAATTTGCTTAAATTTTAATTCATAAACACTCAATTCTAAATAACACTTTTCACTTTTTTTATAATTTACTCACAATCTATATACTTAAAATTAACAAATACATTGTACTAAACTAAAAAAAATACACACACACAAAATATCAAACCAATTTTGTTGACAAACGTAGACCAGCATTACCATATACAGACTTCTAATCCCACTGAAAAATCTAAAATAGCATTGCCATACATTTGGAAGAATTCTTTATTCATGAACAGAATGGATGCGATAAGAAAACGAAACGTGAGTGTGACGAGATCTCGGCCTTCTTGCTAAATAAGTATCAAATTGTGATGATAATATAAGTACATAATAATGCATTTCATGTCTTAACGTTACGATAAATTGATAGATTAAGTAATTGAAAATCAGTCTTAAATCTCGTCGTGAAAAATTTCGTCCCATTGAATTGGGGAATGGTTTTATGATTACAAAATGCTTACACAGTTTTCTTGCTCATTCTGAGTCATTATTTTCTTAAATCTCGTTCTGATTTCGGTGAGATTAATTCGATGAGTTAAAATCGACGAATATAAATTGCTAAACCACATTTAAGGCATTTTTCTTGTTTAGTTCACAGCAGGGATCTGAACAGAGTTCGAGTGCATAGAGTATTTACTTACTCTGAATTTAATCCGAACAGAGCGAGTGTTTTTAAAACACATTTGAACCACAGATAAGTCATACCAAGATGGGAAATTTCGACAGCTATTTTGGTTTACCTACAAGCTAGTACCATTATGTTATTTTATTACACCACATTTTGCTGTTGGATTTCACACCTATTTGTGGATAGAAAGTCAAATTTACAAATTCAATAATGCTAACAAATGGGTTTTGAAGGGTGAAACGTACGAAAGTTTCCCATCTTGGTATGTCTCTTCTGTGTTCTTAACCATCATTAATTGACAGCTATGCCGCCTTTTCACCGTATGCTGCCATTTTAAATGTATGGGAATGTTTGTCTTCAAGCTTGACACACGTGTCATTTAATATGTTCAGAAATTAGAATGATTTGTCGATCTTGTCTGAAATCATCGAGTTCACTCTCTCTGAACATGTTCAGAACGAAAAAGAAAACATATTCGTATGGGTTCGATCACCACGCTAGGCGCATTCTTTTCTTTGCCTCCAATTCTAATTGGATGCCGCCCATGGGTTAAAATGAGACAGTCAATAACTGATTCTCAAATCCCCTGTGCCAAACTAGTGCCATGCAATTTAGGTTGAATTTAAAAGACCTTAGGCCTTGTAGGCATATAGTTAAATTAACAAAAAAAAAAAAACAAGACTTTGCCCTGAACGCTCTGAACGAAGAAAAAGACAAATAATTTTTTTGACAGCTCAGACTCTATACATAAAAAATAAAAACGCCTACAAATACAGTGATACATTACATTCAGAATCATTTCCGGGTATTTTATTGGTTGAACGTGTTCCGGACGGCCAATCGAAAAAGCTATAAAATTATAACATTAAACGTCAGATATGTATATTATACGTCAACAAAATCTCCAGCAACTAGTTGCCCAGTGTGAAAGGGGACTTATTCGAAAAATGATTCTGTTCCTCTTTGAATATGTATAATATTATATATGTATTGCTATAAATAAAATCAAAATAATCATAATTACGATGTATGCAATTTCCTTTTAAAAGTTGGGCAATGCAATTATGAATTTACGAGTAATAATAAAATATAAAACTCAATTCAACTTAAATTATTCTTTAACTGATAAATCAAAATCCTTTAACATCATCTCTTAATAATTGTTTTCAATTTTTAATACACATCGCATTCACAAAAGGATACGCTTAATACTCAGACTTCGAAATTCGAATCTCACTCATTTAATCTTGCTTTAACATAAATATCAAATAACTATTTACCCAGCGATTTATATCATTACAAATTAATTAACTGCCAATCTTCATCAGACACGTATTTATTATCTTTTGAAGAATCATCTGATGAATGTAAAACAACTCTGCTGTGCCTGTTAGTCATTTTATCCCAAAGGATTCCCTAGCAAATTGTATTCATTTTGCATAAACTTTTCCGCCATCATCTTCATCATCATCAACGTATATCCCTACCTTCTGATTGTACCTACTTATGTACTTCCTGCAGGTACATAATCGTAATTTATTTTTTTTTGCTCCATAACTGGTGATATGGGAAGCTACCTATTAGATACCTGCTTCTACATAAGGCAGCAAGTTATGGATTCGTAGAAAAAATAAAATAAAATGCACGACTGCATCGCACAAACTTGCTCTTATGTTTCGTTCAAGGTTATAATTTGGCTACGTACTAATAATATATATTCTTAATTAAATTATAATCTTAACGAAGTAAGATTTAAAAAAATTAATTGTTTTTATGAAATTCATGACTCAACATTTAAGTCGTTTTAGTGCAATGTAATCACCATTTTAAAATGGCACTGAACGAAACATTACTATCGAGTTAACGACAAAATCGCCAAATATATAACTACTGAATCTTTTAAGAAAAATATGAGCAGAAAATTGCGAATGCGCATTGGTAATGGTCGCAAATTCTGACGTTTCTTTCATATGAATATAATCTTTGGTCGCCGACCAGCCAGCTGACAAATGTCATTCATAGATATGTACAATGCACATATGTAAATAAATAAAGATTCGAAATTGGTTTGCAAGAAAATGAGTTCAAATCAATTTATTTAAAAAAAAAGTTTTTATGCAGTTTTTTTTGCTATAAAAGTTTAAAAAGGTGACATAACCTACATGTCCATCCAATTAACATGAATATCCACGAACATAGAGAAGAACAACCACCAAATAATGTGAAATCTAAAATTTGAGGTTAAATTCGAGTGAATTATTTATTCGACGATTTGTGGAATGTGTCCTATTGTTGTGGATTGCGAATTTACATTTGACAGTTCGAAGAAGTCTGTTGCTGGTCGCGTAGAAAATAGTAAAATGTAATTTTTTGATATTTAAACAAATTGCTTGTAGTATTTTTTTTTTAAGTTTTGTAAATACGATCATTTATTTACTTTTTTGAAAAGTTAAAATGAAAATAAGTTGATATTTCCCCTTCAAATTGCTTAAAAAGGTTAATTAGTATTCGCAATTCGTAGCTCGCAGCTTATATGAAAGGCGTTTTAGTGTTGTACTCTGTGTACCAACTTGGATATGTGTGTTTTTAACGAAGAAAGAGTAATGTCGTTCGTTAAGTAGTACATAATAATACTATAATTCATTGACAAAAGACTATTTAACATTGTACTTGAGTGCAATTGTAGTTAACCACACTTTTTGGAAAGATCAACTATCAATAAATAATTGACTTTTATCAATCAATTTCATTAAATGTAATTTTGAATGCCAATGGACTATTGATCCATTCAATTCGTATCAACATTCGATTTGAATGGAAAAAATTGATATTGTGAACAAAATTTTTATCAACTTTCTTGTCTTCTGTCAATTTATCTTTCATTGTAAATTCCTAGTTGATGAGTTAGTGCCTACTATTATAAATAATTTATTTCTAAACGTCTCAAAAATTAAAAAGCTAAAAAAACACCTGTGCATATTAGTCCATCAAGAAAAAAATTACTTTGGTTTTCTTTGTACGCACTTCTATCAAACTTCTGCTATTCACAATGATGTTGAAAGCATTCACCAGTGCTGGATTTACCAGAAGGCTGAGAAGGCTGGAACCTATGGCGGCAAATTTTCGGGGGCAGCAAAATTGGCCATTGTACAATGGCAAGAATTCGAAACCAAGCAACTACCACTCTTTACGTGCCTTGTGCTGCCCACTAATTAAATTTAGTGGCAACTGCGGCTGCTAAATCATATATAGAAGCTTGCTATTTTTTTATAATGATACATCAAATTTATGGTTTCTTGTAAGCTCGACGCAACGTTGGAAAAATTAATAAATGAAATCGGGAAACGAAAATCCCTGAACAGAGTAAATTTAACACGTTGGTCAGCTAGAGAAGAGGCGTGTAATAGTTTGAGAGATTCTTGGCACGAAGTTCTTACGACTTTAGAATCAATCAAGGATGATTGTACCGAAAAGCCTAACGCGACAAGAAGCCGGGGGAATACTTTTGAGTTTTAAAAAACTATAAATGGCGATAATTGTTGTTGTGTGGAATGTTTTTTTTTGGAAAGAAAAAACAAAGTCACCGTTCAAATTCAGTCTCCCGATGTTGATTTGATCACCGTTGCCGATCTTTACGAATCACTCCGTGAATTTTTCGAAGCTGAACGAGAAAATTTCAAAAATTTCGAAAGAAAAAGGAGTGGAATTAAGTGTATCGAAGCAATATTAAATAAAGAATGGAAACAGAAAACCCATAAGAAAAAAATAACAATTTGATGAAACACCTGAAGAAGACATACGAATGACTGCACGTGAAACTTTCAGGATTAACACGTTTCTCATCTTTATAGATAGACCCTTTCCGAACTACAAAAACGGCAAAAAGCTTACGAGGAATTTAATGAGAAGTTTTCATTTTTAAAGAAAATGACTGAATTGTTGCCATCGACCCTGACAAAAAAGGCATTTCTTTGAAAAAAAAAGTATGCTCAGTATTTAGAAGCGGACTTCGCTCAGGAATGCATATATTTTCAAAGCTATCTACGATCTGGAAACATTTTGATGATTTTGGATCATTAAAAAGTTTATCCGCGTTCCTCCGTAAACAAAATTTGGAGAATATTTATCCAAACCTGGATTACACACCAGCAATCAATTGTTCGTGTGAGAGAAGTTTTTTTTGCTTTAAAATGGTAAAAAACTATCCACGATCTACACTAATACACTACACGTATACGCCTTGGTAATGAACAGGATCTCATATGGCGATATCATAAATGATTTTGCGAATTCAAAATCTCGCAAGAAACTAATGTGAAAATTGTATTTATTTTTTTTTATTTTTAAACTGTACGTTCAATAAAAAGTATATGACAACTTTCTTTAAACGTACATTATTTTATCTACATAAGTTGATTTTATATTGCTGTAAGTATTTTTGAGACCGTTCCCGACTTTTAAGTGAGTAAGACCGATCGATTTTCTTTAAGCTCAATAGCATATCCAAAATTTATTAATCACAGAATCCTCAGTAAATCATGGATTATAAAAATTATCTTGAAGTTTATAACCATGCAATATAGTGAGAGGAAAAACTGATGTAAAGAAGGTGATATAATACAAATCATAAAGTTACAATTCAATTGAATAAATGTATTTATTAAAATTTTAAGATAAGGTATCAGATTTCAGGTCAAAAAAAGCGGAACAATTGAATAGCCTTCGGCGGCAAATTTGTAAATCCGCCTGGCATTCACAATAGCACAAAATTTAATCAAATCAAATCAATTATTTTTCTTCGTTTTCACATTACTTAATTCTATTTCAAACTTCAATCCGTTTATATTTAGTTGATCTTGGTTATAAACTTGCACTATTTATATATACATTTGTGCAAAGTAGTAACACAGTTTTTTAAGCAATTAATCGCGAATGAACCTAAGAAGACTATTTTCCCAAAAATGTATCACTACTTCTTCATTTTCGTGTTGTTAATTTTTAACGAAAATTTGAAATACTGTTTTAATTCAACCACTAAATTATCATATTCATGGTATGAAGATAGATTGAAGTCGTAGCAGACTTTTGGATCGCAGCAACTTTGTTATTGGTGCCAGTTTGTATAGTTTTGGGTTGGAACAGTCTTATACGTCAGAAAAATGTCAAAACAAAAACAAATGTCAAAAAAATTCATTAGAAAGGGAGAGATGTTAGTTGATGTTATAATTATTTGTTATAAATATTTGAATTGTTCAGGTGTTCTATTTTTGCGACTCATTTACAAAATCTACTAAAATCACACAAGTTAAGAGCAAGTCCATGGAACGCATCGCTTTGGATTTTTCTTGTAGTGGAGCATCAGTTACATAGTTACCAGTCATATTTTTAGTATCCCGTTCCTAATAGTTGTATACATGTGTGTGCTTTTTTTATTCAAAGGGAATTAGATGATGATGATGATGACGATACGCTGTTGATGCTAAAAAAATCGTTGAGCTACTTTGATCCTCATGTGAGTCTCGTCTTGTATATTTACCACACTCGCAATGCGAATTGACTTATTTCCTTCAAGAGTGGTGTTGAATTTGAATAGCTACGAGTACGTTTTCATTTTAGCATCATTGGTTGATTAGATGTTTAGCAGCCCACTCGCCGCCCCCTCGTCTCTTTATTCTTCATATGTAATCATTTCAGCTATTATGGATGTTGAATTAGGTAAAGTGCTTTCGAATTTGCCGTGAAAACTTCAATGATCCATCATATTTACCTCATAGGACCTTCAAAGTTCTCTTTTCAAATATGTTTTGTTTTCCACATAGTTGACTATTTTACAATTTTGCAGTATGAGCATTTGTGTTTGTGGTATGTATGTGTTACGTGAGAGGCATGCTTGCTTAGACTTCTTGTGCACTTATAAAAATGTCATACTTAGGATATTTTTTCTTTTTTTTTTATACATATAGGTACAAGTCCAAGTGATTTTGACAAAAAAAAACACTTAGAAAAATAAATTCTAACTGAGAACGTTTTTTAGTTTATTAAAAAGAAATCGGTTAAAAATCTACTTGTTAAGATAAACGTACTCAAGTCGATTAAATAAATTAAATAAACTTAACTAAGTTTGCTAAATTGTAATTTAATTATTATAAAAGTATGAAATGTTTCTTTACCAAACTTAATCGGTCACAGTGACCACTTTAACTTAGACGTAAGTCCAAAGTAGATGTAAATTTAAATATTTTTTCTTAATTTTACACGGATTTTACATAAACTGTTTTTTTCTGCGTGTATCTACTTAAATACTTTGTGCATGAAAGCAAAATTATAGGAGTTGTTATTTTGTGCTTTATATACTTACACGTTTTTAGGATTTTCCTTCTTGTAGGTTGGCTATAAAATTCTTTCAGAATTTAAGTAGCAGAACTAATTTATTAGGTGAAATATTCCTCCTAGAGTTTCGTATATTTAATTCACGTGAAAAAAGTAAGTGGAACGTAAACTTTAATACAATCTAGATTATTAATTTTTAATTTTTTTTTATATATAAAATAATTAAAACAAAGTCAATATAAAAACTTCAGCGTCAACTTACAAAAACTTCTGAAAAATGTGGAATCTACACATGACATGCAAGTTAGTCGATCATATTGGGTAACGCATTCTTTTGCAAAAATGTGTTTTTTCAAAGTTGGAATCAAATATAAATGAGAGTTATAGTTACTTGTATTTTTTATTAAGTGTATTTGGCTTTCATTAGATTTACAGTGAGCAGTGCTGCCAATTTAGAAGTGCTTCGGTGTTTCAACAATTTATTTAGATCTTATAATATTTTAAGTTCCTAAATAGGTTAGAGGTAATCGAAAAAGTTTTATTATCTTGAAAACGATAGAATATTGATATTGATAAAAAATATAAAAGATTTTTGTAAGTGTGCTCTACATTTTGTAAGCAAAATGTAGGTAAACTTAAAAAGTTATTAATGTGCTAAACAGATGTGCAGCATTTTCCATGCAGCGAAATTGAATTATACAGGTTTTTATGCGAGCAGATTCGCTCAAGATCCGCATGCACGATATTTCTATTTCTAAATTTGCTGCGCAAATCATTGCAGCCACAACTGCAAAGAAAAAAGTCTGAAATAATGGTAATTTGGCATTACTCATATGAACTTTAAGAAATAACGTTTATTTTGTGATATTAAAAATGGAAGAAAATCCATGAATTGGTTGAGGAAAATAAATTCGTTTATGGTTCCGTTTTTCTTATAAAAATATTTTCCTGAGGGACAAAAAGAGCATAATGGCGGAAACAGATGTACAGCATGTCTACACGCATCGCTGAATACAACCTTGTGCCCGAAACACATGTACACACTAACTTTTATGTGCATATTTCTGCCAACGTGGTGGCGGCATTCAGAAATGGATTCAAAGCTATCGGGATTTGTTGGTGTGTGTTGTAATCCCGTCTAAAAACACAGCCGATCTATCCGAAAAACTTTGCTCTACTTTTGGATTCCATGAGAAATGTCATAACATATGCACAAGCATACACAAATTTAACCTATCTGGTCTTGTTCAGGAACTTAGATAGATACTAACCTATCTTAGATAGGCTATCGTAACAACTGAAAGCGTCCACTCAATCGAGCTGCATTTTATTTTCAGATCAATTATGCGATAACCTAATTTAATTTAATGGTGTTCAATTAACATAATAAAAAGTTGTTCTACAGGAAATTATTTTCGAACGCAATTTGTTCGGTCATCTATGTATGTAAGAAAGTCAATTAACCGTGGTGGCAACTTAGCGCGCAATAATCTACTACAAATGAGGAAAAAACAAGAAAACTTGAAAGACTGCTTTCATACAAGGGTGATTTTTAACCCTTATTTCTATTTTAGATTCCATTAAATTGCAGAGATGCTTTTATACAACACGCTTAGATGTTTAAAAGGTGTTAACTTTGTTCAAATATCTCTCCGCACTATTCCAATTAATTGAGCAATTTCACTCGACACAACGAAATTCACAAAGAAGAAAGGGTGTTAACACTGCAATCATTCAACCTGAGTAATTTTGTATATCCCCGCCACCGAAATCATACATATCGCACCCACTTGCTTTAAAATGGCAAGATGAAATAATTGTATGGTGTAAAAGCAGTCAAGCAATTTGCAACAGCAACACCGAACTGACTTTGACAGTTTCAAACATTTTTATGTGACCAATCACTTGGCAATTTGTTCTAACAACATTTTGCTGCGTTCAGTTACTTTTTATTCGTTAACTGTTATTAACTACTAGTTGTCCCTATTTAGACGGCTACTTTTCACTACCCCGCGCATCATAACGGTTATGAGTATAAGTATATAATCGGTAAGGAGCAAATATGTTCAAGTTTGTACATTGTTTGGGACGTGAAGGCGTTTGAAGACGTATTATATTACACTTCTAGCTTAAAACTTAAGAGAGTTTCTATAAAAAAAACAAATTCCTGTACTTCATAAATATTTAAATTATTAATTATATTATATGCTATGCGTTCACTGCGAAGGCCTTAAGCAATAAGAATGTTTCTTTGACACTTAAGCTTACTTTTTATAAAACTTGATTAAAAAACTAATTTCAAAGACAGCACACAAGGTTTATTTCAATAGTTTTTCTGTTCAAAATTATCTTAATTCATTTTATTATCATCAATATGATTTTATACAATTATTTTTATGAGTCTATTTTAAAGGAATAAATAGGTAGGTAGTTCTATAAATATTTTGGCAAACATTTCAAATATAAAAATAAAAACTAATAAAATAACAAACTTTGAGGACAAATATAAAATTGAATTAATTATAAATTAAAGAAACATTAATAGTTTTTCTTTATATTTTATTCGTATTTTTGCATTTCAATTTCAAATTTATATTCTAAAAATACTCTCTTGTAATTATAATTTGAATAAAGACAACAATCGCGGGATTTTAAATTAAAGCTTACAAACCCACAGTAAAATAAAAACATTAGGTAATTCTATAAATACACTGCCACAAATATTAATATTAGTAAAATTGTTAATAATATCACTATAAGTATTATTTTTTTCTGAAAAAAATGAAATATAAAATTAGACTATATAAAAATAATTTTGTAATGCATACTTTTCGGGTCTTTTTCTTTAGAACGTGAGCTTGTTCGAGTTCATCAGCTCCCTTGTCTATGTGCAGTGTTGCCTGTTGAGCATGATATTCCACTAACTGTATTGTTTCGCTCTACAACAAAGAAATTATTTAATTAATAATGTAAAATACAAAATTGTATTTTGTTTGTTCCCATTTAACTACTATTATTTTAAATTAATTATTGTTTATTTTATTTTTTGAACTTTTTTCAAATAAATCAAAGTTTATTTTTAATTCAAGAAATAATAATTATTAATTATTACACAAACAAAAAAAAAACATAAAATCAAAAATAAATTTATCTGATTTGTACTTATTCTTAATATAATAATTGTAACGATATATTTATTACTTAACATCACTAATGGAAACCCAAGACGACAAGTCGTGAGCATAATCTATTGAATAAAGGGTTTTTGAATCTACAATATCATTTTGTTTTAGAAATACTTTCCACAACTACATTTCACAAAATATTTCTATTTCAGTATCATAGAAATATTTTGTGAAATACACTACCGACAAATACCCAATTTGCCAGTTAACTCGCCTTTAATGATAAACATCTGCACAAAGATTTTGTTGATGTTTTCTTTATACCTTTCATACGAGGAAACAAAATTGGCGAACGTACACTACACGCAATTTAAAAGAGAGTGTCAAAAAATCTCATCAAATCGTTGACAGGGGAGATTTTGTTCACTGCTCTTCTTATTTCTTGCTCTCTTTTCTTTCCTGCAACTAAAAGTTGCTGACAACTCAGATTCAACGTGTGAAAGCGGTCAAAGTGACAACACTAAATTCGCCTTAAAACATAAGTTTTTGTTTGAAATTCTCTTTCACAATTACCATTGGGGAATGTCAGTGCCAGTGTGGTCGGTGTAGTTTTCCAATGCACATTCAAAAGCATTCAGAAGCGGATGTCTTCTAAAACAATATCATTGGCAAAAAAAATCCTCGTCTGACGATTCTGAGGAGACATTTTCTTCTTGATTTGAAATCAGAATCCACTCAAGAAGCACTAATACTTTCATTATCAAAAATGTCAAACCTCTAATTTTCTATTTGATTCTTCAACTTCCTCGTCATCAGCAAACACAAATCATCAGCATTGAGTAGAAGCAGTTAGCAGGGAATGAATCACATAGTATACCAATGGAAAACGGTATTAATAGCTGCTCGGGTTTTGATTTAACAACGAACACCTTAGAGCTAAAAGTTTTGACAATCATGATAGTGTTGATATTAAGTTCATTAATTTTGTTCCCCTATTGTTACAGTGACATGCATACATATTTTTTTTTAAATGAGCAAACAAAAATAAACAAAAATAACATTTAAAACAAATATCTAATGTTTATACTATTTAAATCGTAGACAATCGCAAACAAAATATTTGCTTGCAACTTATCTTCTTGTGGATAACATATAATTTGACGACTCTGAAGATATTACTCCAAAAGAAACAGAGGCTGGGACCGAATAAGCATTGAACACTGTGCAAATGTATTGGGTCAAAAAAAAAGAGAGTACGAAAATCGAACAGTTCCATAGTTGGGATTTTTTTGTGCTGCACATTACTGAGCTTGATGTGTTATTTCTTAAGCCATAACAAATGACAAAATAGTTTAAATATTATGTGCTTTAATGCACATGAGACAAGACCACAGAATTGCTAATTTGGAATATCACCAATTTGACATTTCATTCACCTGAGAAATTTTGTTGGTCACTGAGAGTTATGAACTGTCAAAAGCGAAAGCATATGCAAGTAAGATCAGTGATGGAGGTCAAATTTCAACGAATATTATATTCATTGGTTTGAGGAATAAATTCGTTCCGATGCTGTGGATTGCAAATTTACTTATGAAATATTTTCCTAACAAAATCAAAAAATTTTCTCATCTCAAAATATTTGTATAAGGTAATGGTTTTTAATTAATTAAACATTTTATTCTTGCACTGTTCAATGCACACCAAAATTTTGGTAGTAAAAATATAAAGCGCTTCCCGTAATATAATTAGTTAACAAATGAAGTGACAAAAACTTAATCTTACCTGTTCTAAAACAAGGTTCTGTATTCGCACGAATAACGCATGCACATCTTCCAAGGACTTCTCGAGCTTCTTCAGCTCTGAAAATCTGTCCATCAAGTCCCTCAGGGTTCTTCTCTCCTTTTCGGTTTCTTCTAAAATCTAAATTACTAAAATTTAACTTTTCTTACTTTCGAACTTGAACAATACACAAATTTTAAATTAAAAACAAAATTATAAAATATCCCTTTGAATTTTTCAATTAATTTCTTCAAACAAAAAAAATACGAATCAACTTACATTCCCCACAAAAAGCGAAGTTGTTTTATTGGCAATTAGTTCTTCGACTTCCTCCTCTGTTGAATTAAAGTTCACTAAGGATTTTGAAAGGGAAAAATAATAAAAAAAAAAAACAATCCAAAGATAAAATGTTGGTTCTTTCATGAAATTAGGTCACGTACTGATTTTGGAATGTAATTGAAGGTTCTTCTTGAGTTTGTCCTCGTACGATTGTAGGAATGCTTCATTTCGAGTCCAAATGTTGATGTACGATTGGTGGAGTCCATAGAAAAGGGTTCGTTTCATTCTGGCTTCCAGGCAGTAATCATCATCAGGTGGAAGGTTCGCTTTGAAATCTTTAAATTTCGTCATAAGTTGTGTGCCGATTTTTAAATTTTCATTGCGAAGTTCTTCTAGTTCTTTTTCTATTTTAAATTGATTTATTAAGAATTTAATTTTATAAGCCTTAAATAAAAGATTGCTTAAAATACCGTTGAAATTTCGAATGTTTATCGATTGAACCATTTTATTCATGGTCTCAAGGTTGGAAACTATCGTACCCAATAAGATACGGATCTCCGTATACTGAAAAAATAAAAACTGGTTAGATACTTGAATTACAAATTCTTTTAATATTGATTGGAGCTTAACATTGGTTAGTAATTGTTTTCTTTATTTCTACAATCAATTAATTGAAAATATTTAATCTGTGGTTTAGCAATTGTAACTCACCGACTTCGTCGGATTAACTAAGGTTCAATGATGATTCAAACATGCATTTGGCTGTAATTACATCTGAACTTTGAGCCATCATTGAACGTTAGTTAATCCACAAATATCTGAACCACGGATCAAATATTTAAGCTACGTTTGTATAGCTGACCTTTAATTTGCCAATGTCACAATGTGAATTGACTGTCATTTTGATAGGAATTAAAACATTCGGATCTGTTTGCACTAAAAGTTTATTTACACGTGTAAAAATGCGGCAAAGAAAAGTCGTTCCACATTATGTATCTTTAGCGCTTATCACGTTATGGTTATATCGTCATCGGCCACAGCAGGGATATTCTAGGTGAAGTGAGCCTGCCACTTCTAGCGATGCAGAAAATTGGTGGTGCAATAAGCGACAGCAAAAATTCCGCGTTCCATTCCATTGCGTTTGGGCTTGATTACATGAGTGCATAATAGAATCAGTTTTATGAAACACAAAAAAAAACAAATTGGGTGGACATGCAAGGGAATGAGGATAAATGAAGAAACATGGCATTTTTTCCCATCTCTTTCTTTCATTCCAAAATTCATCCGTTCTCTTTCTTAAATTGATTTTTTTACCCTCATATAACCAAGCCTTTCTCTCTCTAATTCTCTATCAGTGGACAACATATGTGTCAACGCACACTGACATTTGACGCCATATTTTTTTTTTTTTTTTTTTTTGAGATGGTTAACTTTTATATATTTCTAATCAAACAGGTTGTCAGTTTTATTTTTTATTCTGTTAATTCTGTTATTAATTAAACAAAACTGAACAGATACATATTTACCAAGTAAACTACTTGAAAATGAGTAACTTTTAGTGTAAGATCATCATATCATCTGAATATGGAATGTGATACCAAGATAAGCAACTGTTTATTAATATGAATTTGTGCAGAAATTCCTGTTCTAAATAATATAAAAGAAATGGAACCAACAACTATACATTTATAGTATTATTGTATTTGGACTATTTCAACACTATTATTTCGGTACAATAGCTTACAACTTTCTACAATTACTGTGTGCGTTAACCAGCAGGAATGGAGGCGACCTCTACTTTTTTGCCGAATCCAAACAGAAATTTTTCATGACACGAACTAATCTTAGTGGATTTTTCGTTATCACTAATGAAATGATGAGCGCATTCAATGAAATAGTCGATTCTTATATTATCTCGAGACATATCGATATTTCTTCTAAAATCATTCGAATGATGTCTAATCTCTCATACATAGGTTTTCTCAAATTCTATTTCACTATATTACCATGTAAGAGGCAAGAACAAGAGCCAATAGGTATTGCGATGTGTGAGTGTCTAGTCTAGTGTGGATTGTACGAGTATGTAAACATACATTGTATGCAACTGTTTCTGTATCATTCATCATTCGAATATATTCATAGTGAATAGTAATCACTGGGTTCTCGAAATCGAATACAGTTTGTTACTTGTTAATGACTCGAGTTTTTTTTATGGAATACCAAATGAAAATGAATAAATTGAATGATTTCATTTGCCTTTATAAAATTGATTGTGATAGTCATGGTCGATTTGTGTATTTCCTAAGCATATTAGGGGTATTCACGATCTGGAGTACCAAGCCTTGTAAAATTGTAATATTTTATTTTTTTACAACAGACTGTGAACACACCTTTACTAATATGTAGCAAAACTGAAGCAAATGTCAAAATCTGTTTCACATTTGTTCTGAAGAAGGCTCAGTTTGTGTCAAAAAAATCTTACACTCTTGTATTTTTCTTTTACAATAGGGTTCGGGTATTGTAAAAGTGTAAAAGTGTAAGACTTTGACATTCAGTATATTTTGTTGTTGTAGTGCAAAAAAATCCTACACTTTTACACTTTTACAATGATACAAGACCAGTTACATCGGATCGGACCCTATTATATATTTATGTTAATTAACTACCTAATGTTTTAAAATTAGAATTGCTTAAGGAAAAAGTTGGACCAGAAAAGCGAATATTTTTACAATTTATTTAGTCTTAATAGAATTAAACTATTTTGCTTTATTATATTTTAAATAAATTAAAATAAGTTTCAAGTATTTATTTTATTTCTTTAAGGAAAAGAAACATTATGTACTTAAAATTTAAATGTTTAAATATATATTGGCATGTGAGTAATAAACATTATTCATTTTCGTGACTTTTCTAAATTTGAACGAAATATGGAATATTTTAAAATGCACGTGGCATAGTAAATATAAAACGCACGACTGGATCGCATGTACTTGCTCCCATGATCCGTACATATACACAAAATTCTTAATATTTTTTTATAAATAAAAATTCTTTTTTTTATGAGAAAAATATTGAAATGCCAATTATAAGTATTTAAGAGTATAAATTTAAAAAACAATTTAAAAAAAAATCGTCCAACTGTTTTTGAAAAATTGAATTTTTCAAAAATTCAAAAAACTCGTTTTGGAAAATTGTGGAATGCAATATTACTTAGAATTCGAAGGACCCCCTATATAAAAATGTTGATCGAAATCCTTGGAACCATTTATGAGATAGTCGAAAATCAAACAAATGGTTGTATGGCTAGTACCGTTAATAACAAAATAATGTATTTCAAAAAATGTTGAACCAAAATGTAGACTATATCCAAGGCAGGGTACACACTTTTGTTTATCAAAATAGTTAAAGCCGTTTTCCAGATAATTAAGGTGGTAGGAAATATTGTAGGTAAGCAAGTACCGTTATTTTTGGGGCTAAGAATATGATTCAAAAATCTATTTGAGCCAATCATCCAAAACGCTTAAGTACCTAGAGTGAAGAAAATCGCTTCAACCGCTTACGCTGTAGTTCGATCAACAGACAGACAGAATTGAGTGACCCACGTTTTTCGTGCTCTCTATCATCGTAATGTCAAGTTTTATTAAAATCTCCAGTTTGATTTTTTTCCAAATTCAAAACTTGCCCTATAGTACCTACATACCTATTACATTGCAAGTAAGAAATTGAGTAAACTATTGCAGTTTTCTACCCTTTCATAATTCGAATGGTCACTTGATTATTTTGATCATTCGAATACTAATACCTCGATTATTGAAATCATTCGATTATGTGCCCATCACTAATAGTCACTTTCTCGTTATTTGTTACCCGTAAGTTTTTTATTCTTAAGTGACATTGACTAAAATTTAGTCATGATTTACCTACAACATCGAATTTTCAACAAAAATGATAAATTTGAGAAAACAAAGTGCTCCTCACGACTGATTGTTACAAAATGTTCAAACTCTATTCGTATTCCACACAGCATATCCACACTTCAACGAAGAAATTGTTGGCATCGGAGATTATCAATCATAAAATGGAAAAAATTTAAATATAATTCTTTAATTCTTTTAAGGACTGTTCACATGAGATCGACCAAAGAAGTAACGAATATTCGTCCATTTTGACATTTCGCTCAATTAGCTTTTTTAAGTTACTCCCCCTTCTTATAGGGAAACCAGTTGCTGGAGATTTTTTGAAGTTTTCCTTTAATTGCCTTGTAGCTTTCACACGAAGGAACTGGCACCAAGAAACTGAGGAGGAAACTGCGAAAGATTTTATTGGGCTTATGTGAATGCAAAGCAAAACGTCAAAAACATCTCTTCAAATCGTTGACCGGGGAGATTTTTTTCATTTCCCTTACTTATTGCCCTTCTCACTCTCAAGCTCCCAGTTTGCGGCAACTCAATTTCCTTGTGTGAAAGCAAAATTACGGAAGACGGTTTATCATTCGCGTTCCACAAATGTATTAAATGTATTGTGGATGGTATGTGGAAGGCAAAACAGTTTGACAGTTCGTAGCAATTTGTTTAACATTTTATTTCATTGCGGTGTATATTTGCATTATGGCATTATTTCCTAACGAATAGCGGCAATGAATTTAATAAAAATATTCCTTGAGAGCAATAAAAGATTAAAAAAAAAAGTATGATAAAATGTTGGAAAAACTATGGGAAAAAACATCGTTCTGGAGTAAGTCTAGGTACTTTAATTAAGATAAGATATCTTGCATGAAGTATTCCGGCCGTGTGTCCCATAAAACGAAATGATTCATATGAGCACGACTCAGCCATGATTTTTTTCTTTTTAGCAAAAAAAAAAATGGTTTTAAAAATCATGCAAACTTCTAAGAATTTTTAAGAAGCTAATTCTTATACAAGATTGTTGCTTTGCAGAACTTTCAAATCCGGTTTTGTATAGATTTAAGCAAAAATGCATTAATTTAATTTATATCTCGGGTTCGGCTAAACTTGTTTCTGTTTTTCTTTTTTGATTAATTTCAAGATGGAGCTGATTTTAACAGTATTTGTTTTTTTTTACCCAAATCAACAACAATGCACAAGTATACATTACATTTGGTATAGACACAAATTTTACGCCTTGAGTCACGTTCCAGCAGTTCGATATCAACATCGTGAACTTATCACATAGCAAAAAAATAGTTTAATCACTTGTCGTGCATACTGTACCCCTATTGTTGTTGCAACCACCCAATATCATATATATTGCATCAGTAAACACAGGGTTCGTTAAGTGGCATGTGCCTGCAAGATGATCACCTTGTCACAATTTTTTTCCGTTCACAGTGTTAATTTCACACAAAAACTATTTAACCGAAAATCATATTAATATTTCTCCATACATCTTTACACAATTTTCCATCGGAATCCTAACCTGAATCTGAATCACCCTTAATCATTAAAAAACACACGTTTGTTAACTTCGGAACATACAACAACAATAAAAACACTCGGACTTATTGATTGGTTACGATGAGATATGAATTTTGCGGATGCATCTCAAATTATTTCGATTGAAAAAAAAATAAATGTGAATTATATAATTACCGGGTTAAGTATTGCATCGACGTTAGTGCTGAGTTCAGTCATGATCACGGCTTGGTCCAGCGATCCGTTCGAGGTATGAAGCGACCTCTGTAAGCGAAATAAATTATTTTTTAATAGCTAGTCTAGGTGGTTATTCGGAAAAAAAAATATAATTAGAGTTGTAATTATCATAGCCCAACCGTCACAGTCGTTTGCACAGTGATAAGATATAATACAAAGCCCATATACGAATACCTAGTAAAGACTGCTGCGACAGAGAAGGTATCTTCGCAGCTCGCTGGTAGGTACTGTGTTTATGAGCTTTCGTAGTGTTTTACCTGCAATAGATCGGGCAATCTGTCCCTAACCATTTTCGAGTTTCGACACTGCTTTTTGATAAGGGCGATGCAGCAATGCTAAGATGATGGAGAGATGAGCTGGTTCTCCTAATTGATGGTTGTTTCCATTCGGCAGAGTTTTAATATTTTTTTTAAGATGCACTTTTTCGACATTCCAGAGTTCCGAACGTATGTATGACCTAAATTCTTCGGCACTACACAATTTTCTGAGATAGCGCGAAAATAAATAAAATATAGATACTTTTTTTTTTTATAAGAACACGAACAAGACTTCGTTTGTGCTCTCGCACCCGCCGAAGTTGCGATAAGCAAAAAAATAAACGAAGGTAAGCCTTTATCTCTGGCACTAAACGGGACTGATAATGAAGTTGGTCTCTTTTGTTTTCAAAAAAAAAAAAAAAAGTGGCAAGCTTTTGGAGACCTCTGCTGCTCTAGATACTCCTCTCTCTCTGTCTGTTATGTTATCACATCACGGATCACGCACTAAATACTAAAGTATTTGTGTAGGTAAAAGATTGGGCTATGTTTTAATTAATTCGGCCGTATTGTACATGTACTGTACACATCCGTTTCGGTAACAATGCAAATAATTACGCACCGCACTGGAGAAAATGTGTGTATTTTATAATAAGAGTAAGTATATACTTTGATACTTTGTATGGCTTGATCTAGCCGAGGGTTGATATCGATGTTGTCACTATACTCGCGAGACCAACCGACCCGATCGAGTCTTACAATAGGTAGACTCTGCTTGGCTTATGGAGTGTGGAGCTTTTGTCACGATCGCTCGCACTTCAAGTAAGAAGGTATAAAGTACAAACGGGAAAGAACTTAATTGAAATAGAAATGGAATTCGTGCCACAACGAAGACGAACGACGCGACGACGGGCTTGAGAATAACAAGCTTGTTGAGCGAGAGCTGGCTGGCCAGCTACTTCAGCTAGCTACATATCTGTATATTGAATTCGATTCATTTGCACATTTTTGCCTCGAGATTCAGTTTCAGTTTCGGTGTCGGTGTCGGTTTTGTTTTTTTTTTTTAATTTATTTTCTTCAATTATTTCGTATTCTTAAATATTATATACTACACCATCGAATTAAGTTGGAGCGGTAGGTAGGTAGGTTAGGTACATACCAAGTGATGTGGATGTGTGAACTTGTTGTCGAGACAAGGCAGACAAACATTTGTCATGCAACAAACATCTTTCTATAAAAATAGTTATTTAAATAAAAACAACAATTGATTTTGTTCCACAGCTTTAGTGATGTGTGATGACTGATGACAATGATCAGTTGTTGTGATGGGTAGTATCTACGTACATAGGTATAGTTTTGGGATGAATATGCATCTCGTCGCTACTGTTTATATTGTTATCGGTTGTATTTGGGTTCATCGACACTTCTATCTTTTGTAGAAACAAGAGTATTTTCAACAAAGAACATCCCTTTTGTAAAGTTTTAATGGAAGTCCAATAGAAATGAGAAGCAAAGTGGAGAGGTATATTACGAAGTTTTTGCGAATTGTGTGCTACTTGATAACCAGTGACTTGCAAACTTCAAGAACTCGTTTTATCTGAATTAATAGAAATGACTCGCTTAATTAATGTATGATTTTACTTCATTGTGAATGTGAATTCAGTAAGAAACCTAGGTACCGGTTTGTATTTTACTTACATATACAGATACCTATAGTCAGCTAAACTTAAGCCTAGACAAATTATTGCCGCAATTTTTGAAGCTATTTTATTATAATATCCAGCTATGATGCAAATTAAATTTAAATTAAAATAACTTATTTCATTTTTTTTAGCATTTTCTAACTTTCTATCATAACTTCTTAAGACAAAACTCAAAAACTTCTCCACCTACCAATGTTATGAATTTCTAAATGAACATTTAGGAAATTGGTACCTAGGTATAGACTAAAAGAATAGTTTTTAAAATTGGTTTATATAGGCGCTGACGCAAAACAAGGTTTTCGCGAGAAAAATAACGATTTTCATCACAAATAAAAATTTTCCCATATATTTTTTACTTGCGATTATAGGTACTATAAGGCAAGTTATGCATTCGTCCAAAAAAAAAAAGTTTTGAGATAACAATCAAACATGACATTACGATGGCTGTCAGTCTGTCAGTTCTGTCAGTCTGTCTGTTTGTATGTATAGACACCTATAGCCCAAACGGGTGGGCCGAAGTGTTTCAAACTTGGTATATAGAGTTTTTAGGTATTGTACAGAGGGGGAAATTGAAATTTTTTTTATAGCTCAAAAAATAACGGTACCTGCCATATAACCGTTAAGTTCAAACCTATTTTTCTCATAAACGGCTCAACCGATTCTTTCTACACATATATAGGTTTAGGTTGCCCAAATTATACCGCGTACCATTGTTTTTAATTAGTATTTTTTTGTATTTTTAAAATCATTTAAAAAAAAAATTTTATTTCGAAAACTGCTTATAAATTTTTGTTCAAAAATTATATTTATATGTATTTATTGAATACCTATGAATTGGCGTTTTTGAATTTTTTTTGAAAAAAACTTTTTTTCTCAAAAACCGCTCCACAGATTTTTAAAATTTTTTTCTCATAAATTCAAATTTATCTAACAAATAAAATGGCGTAATTTTTTTGAGATTAAATAAGTTTAAGTATTTATTTCACAATTTTGAATTATTTTTTCTTTGATTAAGCCGATTTAATATTGTGTTTTTTAAGTTTATTTAATTAAATATTTAAGACTTTTTTTTAAAAAAAAATTAAAGATATTTTGTATATATAAAAAATAAAGTAAAAAAACTGCTTTAAATATATATTTAGATTTTTAACAGCAATATTTTGCATTCGATGTGATCGAACAGCAAGTTCGTGCGATCCAGTCGTTTTTTTGTAAATCACAAGTTTTCATAAAGAAACAGTTTTTCGTTTATCAAAAACTAGTTGAAATTCATTGAAAAAGTAAACAACGTTCAAAGATTAATAAAACATTCAGACAGCTGTTGTCAGGAGAAATATACAGTAGACTCTCAGAAAGATGAACAGATATAAAACAGGCCCCGTTCATCTTTTCGAATTGTTCATCTTTCTAAGCATACAATTTTAGAAAGAAGAAGAAAATATATCCACACATTAAAAAGTCAAAACACACCCTAAAATATTAAATAGGTACTGTACTGTAACTTTAATATAACAAGACGAACTGAAGGCAATGAAATGGGAAAAAATAAAATTGGAAATCGAGTGTTCATCTTTTCGAGTACATACATTTCAACCCATTCATCTTTGTTGGAAGAAAACGTTCATCTTTCCGAACTGTTCATCTTATAGAACCGTTCATGTTTTCAAGATTCGACTGTATTTCTTTAATCTGAACACATATTTTAGCGTGGCAAGTAATATTTTTTTACAAAATAACTATGTATGTATAATAAGGTGTTTTTAGAGATGTAGAACCTAATGGTGGCAGCACTGTTTTCATCGGCAGCCATTTTGTCATCTGCTATGTGATTTATCTTAAGTTCGGTTTCCCATTGCATCATTAATCGACTGGGGTTTCAACAAGACGGCGCAGCATGTCACACAGCGCTTCCCAAAATTGAATTGTTGAAGGAAAAGTTTGGTGAGCGCATAAAATTTCGCGTTTTGGCCCTGTAAGTTGACGTCTAAGATTGATTTAACACCGCTGGCGCTGGACTGTTTTCTATGAAGACGTGAAGTCGCTAGTCTACACCGAAAGTCGCTAGTCTACACCGATAACCCAGATACGATTGACGATTTGGAAAACAAAATTTTTGCCGAGTTATTATAATATATGACCTCAAATCCTGCAAATAGTGATTGGAAATTGTGAAAAAAAATTTTCAGTTTTCAAAATAATTGAAATGTCAAACAAAAACATATAAATGTGCAGTACAGATACTATGTTCCGAATACCGTGTTTTTGGTTCGGTATGAAAATGTTATAGCGAGGTTTCGACGATAAGTCGACTGTATGACACTTAAATAGGAAGGTTTGTAATTCCGCACATGAGGCAGTACCCGTCAAACACCATTTTTTGTTTTTTGGCCAGGCTCACAGTACTCATATTAACAGTATTATATCTTGTACATGCTTACTAAAATCGTCTGTCAGATAATAATAAATAGTACAGAATATATTGTAAGTGACCCTGTCAAATTTATATTAACTTTTTTTGTCAAGACTCAATTTTTTTTACACGCAAATTAGCAGTTTAACAATGAGTGAAGAACTTTTTTAATGTTTTGTTTAATCAATCGATAAAGGTTTAAAATTGAAAAGTAAAAACTTACAGAGTCTCTGAAAACTATTTGCTATTCAAGTGCACGAATAAGAACTTGGAATTAAATTTAGACCTCTCTAGTTGTCACGTAACAGCCTATCGCTCTTATTTTTAAATCACGGGCAACATATAAATGTGAAAAAAGTTTGTTTGTTTAAGTCGTTTTCGATTTGTTGTTCAGAGTTACTCTTTTTCCATTTCTTTTACTCCAAAAACGTTTAATTAGCTGTTCCGAGTAATGTACATTTTTTTGCATCCGACTATTTGTCAAGAGTATCTAATAATTGATTTAAACAGATATTTTTTTCAGATGCCTGATGTTTTAGCCGAACAGTGTTCCAAATTTTCAATTGTTGCCCTAGATGTTTGGAGGCGGTTGCTCCGTTGCTCTGCTGGGACCAACAATATTTCTTGAACACGTTTATCATACGGAGCCGGTCTCGCACATCTGTTAGTGGTCCAAGCTTACACGAGGTCTTTATCCAGGATGACTTTGTAGATTTTGCAGGATGACAATGAAATTCGCGCTGCGGTAAAACAACTGACTAGATAATTGGTACAATAAGCAGTAAAAAGAGTATTTTTAGTTGTCAACTTTTTCTCCATCCACCTTCAACACAAATGTCAACATTTGACATCCATTTGCGTCAACTTAGTCGTGATATTATACTAAAACTCAATTTAGATCAGTAAGCTTAACTAATTTTTAGAGTTGACTTGGACTCCGCGCGATGTGAGTAGATATTTGATTTTGAAAAAAATGCTTGTCAAAGTGGTGTCCATTGTACTTTGATTTTTCAAATCATAACCAAACCCGTAAATCAATTAATGAGACAAGAAAGAATTAGCCAGAAGAATTCACTAATTTTCTCAAAAAACATTTCACAGTACATTTTCGGAAAGTGTCGGAATACAATTACGTAGACAAGCGGCAATGTATTTATTGTAAGAATTTTCAGTGTTTTACACGATACACGGAGCCAATAAAAAAAATACATTACATTTTTTCTCATTAGATCACATACATAATTCTTGTCATATTGCCAAAAAATATTTGCAAAATTGTATCAATTTTTTTAGTTGAGACTGTATTTTGATGTAATTTTATGCAAATCTATATTTTTCACGTGCTTTGAATTGTTGTTTTCCTTAGCTTCCATTGAACTTTGGCAGACAGTCATTCAAATTACTTCGTATATGCAAACAAAAATTAGGGCAAGCTTGCCTACAAGAATCGTTTACTAAAAAAGCACCAATCTTTTCTTTAATTGATTGTGTCTTGTAGAATGAGAAATTTTTAAAGTAACGATTGAGCAGTATAGTAATATACTTGTCATTGTCTTACAAATGAATTAACAGGCACACAAATAATTTGCGTTGTTTAAATTTGTATTTGCAAGGCAAGTATGCATATAAGGGTGGTGCAGTTTATTTTTTATATTAAATATTTTTTATATTATATTAAAGGGATTAGTTTCCTGAGATTTTGCTAGAACTGATTTATGTATTACTTGTTACACTGAAAGTGTTATGTAAACGGTATTTCGTTGACTAACAATTCGGTTCAATACAGATGTCAACGTTCTGTCAACGCAGTGACAGCATTTTTTGGCTATAATCACACGACGGACATGGCACAAATAGGACATATGTTGGCTTCACTTTAATATCAGAAGGTCAACGCGTTGCCATTTTTGCGTCGACGTCCTTTAGTAGCTTAATGAGTTTTTATCTAAGTATTTCTCCTATTTAATATTATAATAAATACAGCTTTATTAATAAAAAACGCATATTCCACCTCTAATCCACGGCTTTTCTAAGCCATAGAATTGAAGTAAATCCGCATGTATTTGTCAAATATGAAATCTTATTCCATCACAAAGCACTTTCTTACTTTCTTCAATCGGTTAAGTTTATAAATGTCAAATAGCAGACATTTTGTTTTATTAATGACATATTGCACTTAATCCTCGAGTTAAAGATAAACAGCAAATAAATCGTGTTTTTTTTTAATATGAGTGACTGTATATCTATTATATATGTGCATATTATTTGATTTATTTATTTAGGAAATCGTAAAAAGACTAATACAAATTCACACACGAATAACAGCTGACAGATAAAATGACATTTGGCTTGCTGTCAAATACACTTGTGCATATACTTTTCCTGTTATATTTTTCTGTTCGATTTGGAGTAGGTATATGTAAAGTGTTTTAACACATCCCAAATAAGTATAAAGAAAAGCCAGTAAATTGCTAATAAACATAATTTGAAAGATATGACAGAACCACTCACAGTTTTTGACAGTACCTTATACGATTTGACATGTGAACACTTTCTAAAATTCATTTTAAATTTGACGTTTTTGAAATGTGTAGTGGAACGAGTATATTTTGCGGAAGAATTTCATCAAAAAACACCTGGTAAATTTTATTTTAATGTATTTTTATTTAAATTAACTATATTTTCTTTTCGTTCAAGCACTACTAAATGGAATAATTTCATTTATATACTTCGTGTGAAGTTTTGGCTAAGACAATAAATAAAATTCAAAGAACTTACATTAACGATAGTGGTAGATAGTTCCAAAGATTAATCTTAGTTTTGTTGCGTTTAGGTTATGTTGGGATAATGATAATGATCCAACCTTTTCTTTCTGCTGTTGGCTAAAGCAAGACAAATTGAAATGTTAATTGTCTTTTGATGATGCTTCTGAATACTTCTGTCGCTTTAACAACTTTAAATGGTATTAATGGTCTGGTTTACTATTAAATTAAATGAAACCAAACTAATTTTGATTCAACCCAAACAAAAAGATAAATTGTTGTATCTGAAAATCATGACAATGGCAAGTGAAAGAAAAGTCAAGACTTTTATGGTTCTGAGTTGTTAAGACTACATTCTTTTTGGTGCACCAAAACTAACAAAGTCGCTTCAGAGCCTACGGAAAGTTGTATAAACTTTCATTAAAACCTTCATTGAACAACTAATAGATTTTTTAAATGAAGTTAATCATTATATTAATAATTTTTTCTTCTGATTTATCGAAGGTCATTTACATACATACTTGCATCACCGTACTAACAAACTGAAATACATTATCTACTTACTGTCCGTACAAAATTAACATTCTGTGGAATTAACTGTGAGAAGTGGAGACTTTTCCAAAATAAACCCCCTGTATATATTGCGGAGCATAGCTCAAAATATGCGCTGAATGAATTTCGCATACAACAACATATACAGTTCCTAGAGGAAAAAACTATTTGAGAGTGATTTTTGCGCAAAAGGGAATGTTTGACGTTTAAAATTTTTATCGTGAACAAGCCCGCAGAAAAAAAATTCCCACCACGAACATTTTCACCACAAATGTTTTCTTCTGAGAAAATTTTTTTTCTCACGAACAATTTGTTTTGCGCCCATAAAAACTGTATACTACTACAATCTTTTGAACGAAAAAAATTAATGGTGACAATATTCGTGAATATAACAGCTAGTTCACAGTTAGATTAAAAAAATGTTAACGTTAAATATTATTTTTTTAAGCAAAAAGCACTCCCACATGAAATTCAGGATCTATAGTTTTTTTCGTCGGGGAACTGTATACTAGGCTTAAGCTTAAGTAGACATATTTTAATATTCTAAAACTCTTGATATTATACCAACATTTAGCTACCGTCAATACAAATGTATGCATATTTGTAATATATCTAAGTTAGTGAATGAATAAAAAATAACACCAAAAAACATGAAAGGTAGAGGATGAGGTATTTCTGATGGATGTACCTATAGGCTGACAGGTTCCTGAAATTCCGCGGGCTATAACAAGGAGTTGGCAGAAACACGTGTTGTATAGTAATATTCTTAAGTAACTGTCAATCATTATATTTTCGCTTCTATTTTAAGAGTAGGTACCTAAATTATTATAACGGTGGTGGGGAGATTGTGTTTTTGGCTAAACTTACTTCAACGCGATATGAGACTTCGAGTGTAACGTTATTCATGATTCAATTGAATCGGCATGGCAGTTTAAAGAGGGGACCTCACGCCAAAAATGGAAAAACCTTTTTCCTTTTATTTTTTGTTTGACGTTAGCCCAAAGAATTGACAGAAACGTGCCTTTTTAATGCAAAATGTGACAGAAAAAAATTCACGAATTTGCAAAAGGTACCTTATTTAAACTAAAAAAAACTTTTTACTACGTAAACTTTGAAGGCTACCAGTTAACAGATAAAATGATTAAATTTAATTTCCAAAGTGCAGGCATTATGTATGTGTATTTGCCACTTACAGGTAGGGTGGCTTAAATATCGATAGTTGGCTGTTTCACAGTTGTTTTTCAATAAAAATCTGGCCTTTTCAAAGCCACAAAAATAAATATAATCATTTTTAAACTTTAAATACCTATGTTTACGAAAGTTCCTACAAAGTATTATCTTGATTATCAAAATTCCCACGAGCATTTAATCAGTCTTATAAAATAATTCAAAAATTGTGGTATAATAAAACCCATCTGAATATAACACTGGAAATAAAAAAGACTCAAATAAACATACAAGTTTTTAAGCGCACTTTCTTCTGAAAGTTGAGGAACAAGCATTTTTCAACTTTTTTAATTCATATATAAAAAAAAAAGAGAAAAGCAAAACTTAAAATATTTCAAATTAATAGAAAATAAGTAGGGAATTACAAAATATTTTGTTTCTCAATTTATTGTGAGGAAATAGGAGCGTAGGATAGGTGGCGGTAGTTTGGATAGGTAGGGTGAGGCGGAAAAGGGCTACGAAGAGCTTGGAGAGGAAAGAACGTTAAGTTCTGAGGCACGCTGCCTGCTTGCTAAGCGAATAACAAATACTTAAATCAGTCCAGAGAACTAACGATGTAAGCAAGTGACAACTAACAGACTGTGTCATTTTTATCCTCCCAACCTAGAAATCTGCGGCAATTTTTAGATTTGCCCAAATTAGTCAATTACCAGCTTCCGGTCATATCATCTCCACTAAAATTAATCAGCTACCACCGGCACCCCTGAAAATTGCTACTTCAAAAATTCATGGCTTTCTACCAAGAAACCAGAAAAAATCAATGAATTTTGAATTTTGCGGCTCGAAGTTTTATTGTTATACTAATCTATTTATTTTTCAAAGACATTTCAATCACAGAAATTCAACAAAGTTTTAGCAATCAAACATGCAGTTCATTTAAAAATTATTATTACCACAAAATACTTCGAACGAATATATTTAAACCACAAATACGCAAACCAAAAATACAAAAATGAAAACAAACCTGTTTGTTTTTTACTTGCGAAATATAGGTACTACTCGTATAAAGCAAGTTATGCATTCGTATAAAAAAATTCTAACAATCAAACATGACATTACGATAATAGAGACGCCTAAAAAAGTGATCGACAAAAAATGTCTGTCTGTCAGTCTGTCAGTCTGTCAGTCTGTCAGTCTGTCAGTCTGTCAGTCTGTCAGTCTGTCAGTCTGTCAGTCTGTCAGTCTGTCAGTCTGTCAGTCTGTCAGTCTGTCAGTCTGTCAGTCTGTCAGTCTGTCAGTCTGTCAGTCTGTCAGTCTGTCAATCTGTCAGTCTGTCCGTCTGTATGTATAACGAGCTACAGCCTAAACGCCTTAAGCGATTACCTTCAAATTTGGTATTTGTGATTATTTTGGCATTCCTCAGAAGGGAAATTGAAATTTTATTTTTAAGCCCAAAAATAACGGTACCTCTCATATGACCTTGACGGAAAATCTTATTTTTATCGAAAACGGCTCCAACGATTTTGATAAAAAATTTGATATGAATCGAGTTTACGGGAAAAGTCTATTAACGGTACTTTTCATATAACGGTTTTTTTAAATTTTTGGCTTTCTCGGTAACTGTTCATTGGATTTCTGTCAAATTTTATATCTGAGAAGATCTAGGTAGCCAAACTAATTCTGCATATTAAAATTTTAAATAACATTTTTTATATAATTAAAATTAATTTTTGATTTTTTTTTGAAAAATTAATATTTTTAAAACTAATCGAAAAAATTTATTTAAATTTTATAGTCAAATGTATATTAATAAACTCTACAAAACTGCATACCAAAATTTCAAAAAAAGTTTGTTTTCAAAAAACTAAAAATGAAAAACCGGATTTCATCAAAAGCCGTCCCACAATTTTCGAGATACTTTCTTATAAAATTTTCATTGATCCGTGGCATCTAATCGCATTCTTTGTTTTTTCAAGAAACTGATTGAAGTGATCGTTTTAGTACCTTTTATCAGTTTAAATAACGATTTTAACCCACCTATACACCCTTCACTTTCACTATTATACATATGTATAATTTACATAAATATGTACATATATTTACCTCCCTAGCCGCCATCTATGTAGGTAGGTACACATTACCCTCCTAATTTACATAGTTAAAATCTTTTTAAATATACATTTGTAGGATGGTACCTATGTCACCATTCCTTTAATCATATGCATTCGACAATTCATTATACTAAGAATCAAGGTAATCTTACCTACTTCGGCTTTAAGCCTGCACAGGATAACTAAACTAGACTACCTATACCTACTAACAGCTTCAGTGGTTAGCTACTACTTTACACTATAGCTACAAGAGCAAGTTCGTACGATCCAGTCGTGCATTTTATTTTTTTGGTTTTTGGAAAAACAAACCATACGATAGACACAACATAATTTGACTTTAGATCCGAGATTGAGACTTATGACAATAATGAGATGAACATCAAGATCAGCCACAAATGATCTATGGAGGTCACAAAAACGAGAATACAGGCATACACATGCATTTTGATGAATTTCTGGTGGTGATTTCCATACAAATATAATGTGGATTTCTTTTCAATAAAAACAACGATCTGTCGTCGATCCGCCGTCAATTTTTTTCTGAAAATCAGATTCGTTTCAAATTAAAAACCAATTTTTTTCTGGAAAAACAGATCCGTATTGAATCTCTTTTTGGAGATGAATTAAAAACGGATTTGTACACAGATTCTTACACACACACACTACAATATTTGTTTTGAATTTTCTCAATTGTTGTGCTGTGAATTAATTTTTATTTTGTGGCAGTGTACAGAAAAAGTAAATTAATATATTAAAAAATAAAAAAAAAATGTTAAAAACTTCTTGGAAACAAATATTAAAAAAGTGCAAGTGGGCTTAGGAACTCCCCCGCGTCGGAATCCGAAAATAAAAACGAAATAATGATGTATTAACGAATTGAAGATTTGTTTTTTTTAGAGCTGCCATAAGCAACACACACAGTCACAAAAAGAGGTTCAATCTGTAATCGTTCATTTTAAAGCAAAAAAGTATTGGTTTTAGTAGCGAATCCTATTTATTGAAACGAAATCGACATAAAATTGGGAGTGTGACTGACATTTACAACTTATAAAATTTTGTGGATTCAAGACGCGATACATCTTATAAAAATTGGTACAAAAGATTGCCGCAATTATACATATACGAGTATATAGGACCTTCTATAAGATCTACATGTAAGCTTACATGAATCGTTTTAGCCTTTCGATATGGCAATCCAGAAACTCTTGGAATGTGTGTAAACTGGCTTCTGTCTGTGTTCTTCTTTCATTAGAAAATTCATTACCTGCTCTAAAAAGAATGGAGAATGATTCTGGAATCTGGGGTGTTATTGAAATGGTATGTGTCTATAAAATTGCTTATGCAACAGAGCAAATACACAATATTATTTTTCTCTTTGGTTCACAAAGTTGAAGCTGCCTCTCTCACACCATTTTCGTTTTAAAAAGTGCTGTTAAAATTAATCTACTTTTGGAGCGGTGAAAACACTATTTGAGATTTAGTTTATCTACAAGAGATTAACCTTTGCTGAAAGATGCAATTTTTAAATGCAAATCTGAATTACTCACACAAAATTATTAGTGAGCTTTTTTGTAAACTTGTTATGTGGTCTTCGCTGTTCAGCCGAGGCTTTGTTTGCCCGTTAGTCAGGCTCATAATGAAGAAAGCACGAAAGTACATATGAAACTTTATACAAAATTCTTTTTAATACCGATCTTTAATTCACAACAAGTGATATTTACGGTCGGTGTCTTCAATTTGATTACAAAATGATGGTTGAGGTATTTCCCCATTCTAGTTCATGCATATTTTGGTTTTAAGCAGTTCCTAGTACTATCTACTACTTCTGGACTACGTCATCAGATACCAGAATACCCAAAACCAGTACTAGGAATTGGGTATTCTGGTGTCTAATGACGTAGGACATTTTATAAGATCTACATCAAAGCTTCCATGAATCTTGTGACCCTTTGGATATGGTAATCCAAAAACTTTTGAAATGTGTGTCTTCTGTCTTTGACCATGGTCAGCTTCAAACTAATAATATAAGATTTTATATCACCAAAAGGTCCATAACACAGAGCATCAGCTCAAAAATTACAAGCCAATATTACAACAGAAAGAGAAACATTGAGAAAGAACAAACAACAGCAGGAACATATTTCAACAGCACGCGGTTGTTTATGAACGGTCATCCATCCAATTACTAACCAAGTGCAATGATGCTTTACTTTTCTGATGCTTTCATCAAGGCCGGTGACCTAACGAATATATCGTGGTGAGTATAATTTGTTTTTCTTCTGGTTAGTTTACAGTCCGAGACAAAAATTTAAACGCCCATGGAAAACACATGTTTTTTTTGCTTTAATCGATGACGTTTATACTATGAAAAAGTCAAGTCAAGTCAACAAGATTTTGGACATTGGAGAATCCGTGTTTTTATTCTACACAAACATTTAAGGAAACAAACATCGATATCAATGTTGAAATATTTTAGTTAAAAAACTTAAATGTGTCCAACCCATTTTGTATGTATTTTTTTTATTACCAAACACATCTGCTGTGTAAACGTTATTTACTAAATTCGTCCGGTATATTCTGTCAATAATAATACAAGACCATTCAATACAATATTATGAAAAGATCCTCCGCACTTGACGTCAACACTCGAGTATCCTGACACTTCGCCGCAATAGTTGCAATTGCAGAAAATCACAATTCACAACAAAATTGTGTCCACATATTGGCCCATAGATCCTACAACAGCAGAAACAGCATCTTGAATCGAAAATGACAATGTTCAAATTGAAAATTGAATAGATTTGAGCATTTGAGTGGACAACGCCATAGCATATAGAGTACACGTATATAACCAAAACAAGATACACATATGGAAGCCCACATAAGGGTGCTCTATAAGGTTTCTTCATTTTTCCACATCCGAATAAGCAAGAAGCAACAAAACTGTAGTGTTCCTTAAGTATGTTCAATTGTTAAGATTCTTTCGTCCTTTGCACCACATTTTATTCTATTTTATGCAGGTTGTTGTATCTAATTTTTGTTTCGTTATCGTCAACTGTGAAGGACGACAACATATTATAGTCGAACGAAGCTAAGTCAGACATTCGAACAGTCTGACGAAGTGATTGGGTATGCTTTAGCAGTGTTTTAAAGAGGAATTTAAGTACAAAAGACATGGAATAAAAAAAATATCCTTTTAGTTCTCCTTTTTTATTAAATTAAATCCGATATTTTGTATTCTGTTCTTGGTGGATAAATTATCTATTTATTTCGGAAAGAATTTTATGGGTATATTTTTTTTAAATTATCTTCGCAATTTCAAAATCACTTTCCAAATTATATTGAGGTTAATGTTTCTTCAATTTGGGCAGATATTTTGTTTTGGCATCTCTATTCTGAACAGTGTTATTAAAGTCATCACTTTTGGCATTTTTCTTTTTTATCTCCGAGCAGATCTCTGAGCAGAGACTGAGTAAACCGAGTTAGATCTGAGTAGAGCATGGTCAGATATCTCCGATTTAATTTTGAAATAAACTTAAGCGCAGAACTGTCATATATTATTATAATCGTTTTTATTAAAACTTTTTACTATTTACCAGCAAATCCAAAGCTTTCGTTTTCCGAATTCATTTTTGTATTTAATTGGTTTTACTTTAGTGATTATTATTAAAATTATGAGTAAGGTTAGCCGCGCCCAGCACTTTGCTCCGTTTGATCGGTCATTTTATTCTGAGCTAATGGTTCATGCCCCGATTTAGCTCTGATTTAATAAAGAAACACGAGTTGAGAGATTAAATGTGTTTAAGCTAAAAAAGAAACACAGATCTTTTCTTGACAGCTGAGTTCTTTACTCGGAGCTAAAAAAGAAAAACGCCATTTATCACCGCCATTACAGACAAAAATTGACATTTCCATACAAACTATCGATAACCAAGAGGTAAGTAACGTCCGTCGGCAACACAGTTTTCTCCAGAATAAGAGTTAAGCCCTCTTAGATTTGAACTCGATTTAACTCTTATTAACTTAAATAAACGTAAACAAACTAACCAAATAAAAAACGTGTATGTATCTACTCAAAATAAATAAATGATTAATTCCTTATTTCAATATGATGTGTACAATATGAAGTAATCTATAGAGAATACCACTGCTCGATTAATATTCCTTGGACATGCGAAAAAGGTGGAAAACTCATGATTATTATTCAACATCGGCTAAGCAGTTTAAGACTTCGCTGAAACTCTATTGAAATGGCAAGTTCAAAGATATATAATGATCATCTTCATTGTAGTCTGCAAATACGTTTAACGTTGAAAAAAAAATAATTTATTTAACTTTATTTAAATAAATACAAAACACTTTACCATGTGAAATTATTCTTGATGTATTTATATGAAAGGACAATAAGCTGACTGACGGAAGCCATATACTCAAATTTCGAGTAGATTGACAACTTTTAACTCGAGTTCAGTTAACAATTGTGCAATTGTGCAACGCACTTCAAGTTAAAAAGTTGGTTCAAGAAATAACTCGAGTTCAGCTTATCTTTGATTCAAGTAAGTTAAATTTGTGCAACTCAGTCGGTGTGTAATTTGGAAAGCATTCGATTTCTCTGATTTTGAGGTATCTTCAGCAGTGAGTTATTAATAAGGAAACCGTCGCCATCTTATATGTGTTAGTAAACCACCGACCATATTTCGACATTTCACCTCAATTGTATCAAAATTGAATTTTAAGATTTTATTTTATTTTAAATTCAGTGGTTTTGAGGTGAACAAAAAATCTTCCCTTCATATAAAATAGGTTAAGTGGCACGAGAAATGTAAGGCTTAACAAAACTTTATATAAAACACACTCACTAGGTATAAAAGGATAAAATTGTGTCCATCTAACAACACTACTGATTCTTACATCAAAAGTAAACTACGTGTCATCATTTTCATTTGAAAATCCTTAATGGCAGTGGCTAAGTTGAAGCTGAACAATAGCATCCTTGATTGGGATTTCGTCTTGCCAAATAATATCATTTTCTGCCCCCATAGTATCTGCATCATAGCAGTTGTATAAACTCTATGTAGCTGTTGACTTACACGTACCCGAGTGTGTACTGTGTGTGTATGTATCTGAATTGCATCAATTTAGGGCAAGGTAAGATGCAGACAACATGTGTTCATGATATATCCTGATGGCTTGGCTGGCTGTGTGGTGCTTTGCTTTTTAGTTGATGTATAAGACGTAGAAGGTAGAAATGCATAGACGTAAGGTATAAATAATGGAGTGGAGGAGTGAAAGCATAAAATATAGAATGAATTGCATACCACACTTGAATATATTTCAATTTCATTTATATTCTTTTAATATACTTGCTGCTGAAATGAATGCTTTGAAGTTTAGTCGAGTATGAAGGGTGCTCTGCTGGTATTTTCTATATATAAGGATTCAAAAGGCACACACATTCCATACACTATGGAATCTGCAGCATGAAATACTTACTTCGCATCTGTTTGCTTTTCAAAATAGATTTTCATCCAAATAGTTTACATGGCATTAGTCGAAGTCGGTCTTTAAATTTCAATTGGAAGTTCTTCACAAATAGTCATTATTCTGGCATCTTTCCATAATTTAACATACTGTTGTCATGCAAATCCTTCAACAATCGAGTATATATATGTATCTTTGTGTACTAACCAGGGAAATATTATTCATTTAAGACCAGTTAGTTGATAGCAATCTACAAAACTTATAAGATTATGGAGGAGTATTTTAGTTTATTTATATTTGATTTCATTAATGCCGATCATGGAATAGTGATATGCAAGACTAAATTCGCTACAAAACGCAATTTACCTATTTTACGATCTCTTTTATTTAATATGACAATTAATTAGTGCCTGCATTGCACATACGCTGACGGCTATTTTTAGCTGTGCTCGCTGAAGAAAAGATTAGAACAGCACAGGAGAACAGAAAAAATCGGGAAATTCAGAACAAGATAGAGCAGTCAATTTAACGGCATTTTTTCGAAATACAAAAATCTGTGAAATTTTTATGTTTTTTTGTTCTTAATGAAAATGCATTTTTTTAATAAATAGATAATAAGAGAAAATGAGAGTCTAAAGTAAACAAACCACGAAATAAAGAAAACAAATACTTTTGACAGTTTTCGCAATTCTGTTCTAGTTTGATCTTACTCAAAAGCCGGAATAGAAAATCCTATTCTTTTCTGATCTAATCTGTTCTAAAACACTTCACTGAAGCTCAACTAAAAGCAAGCAAGAACAGAAAATTACTCACTGAACATCAAAAAGTTGTACTTTTCTGACTAGAACAGTTCAGAACCAGTCACTAAACAAAGCTTTTGTGTGTTATGAAAACATGTGACAATAAAACTGTCAAACCAAACGTCAATTTTTTCAAAAGAGATTACTTGATGGGCTTGTCCTTAGTTTTTTTCCTATTACTCGTATTATCGGAATAAGATAATTAGTAGGCTTAAATTTATCTGTACTAAGCAGGAAATGCGATTTACAAAATTTAATAACCGAATTTTTATGTAAATGTAGACAAAATAGTAAACATTTAATTTATATCGAATTATTTACAAGCAATCATTCAATTATTTTCTGAACACAATCGAATTATTTCTAAGGAAAATGCATTTTAAACTGTCAAAACAAATCTTGAAAGTTTAGCAAGATTTCATCGACTTTACACACACACTAGCAAAATCTGACATTTTGTTTATGTCAAATAGAAGTTGAGAAAACATACATAAAGGTTCTTTCAAACCGAAGCGAAAAATCAGGATCACGATAACAATATGGGTGTTGCTCATGTTAAATCAATACAAGGAAAGGCATCAATGCGATATGTAGATTACGAACACTTTCCACTTCTGCGTTCAGTCTCGTGAATTTTATTGTAACCTGCAAGCACCATCTTGATTATTTTATAAACTAAATTTTTTATTTTAAATTTTTGTTTTGCTTCAATTTTCAACGCTCGTGATCGCCACTGCTTTAAGACTAATACGCTGCTGATGCGAATAGAAAAATCCCATACAAAAATGACAGAACGAAATCATAAACGAACATTTTCGCTCTGCTTTTCGTTCTGCAGTACGCTGTTCCATGACGAAATTTAAAAAGTCTCCACTCAGTTTTTGCAGACAATGGGGGCGTTCGGTGTCGCACAGCTTTCTGATACATTGCTGAAAAATATATTGTGCGTTTGTGAACGTATAAAACCCAATAGGTAACCATTTCTGTCAAAAGTCGAAACAGAAAAAAAAACTAATTGCTTACGATTACACTTTGGCTCAAAGTGAATTAAACATACATTTGCTGGATAAAATATAAATTTAAAATGAATCAGGAAGTAGGAACCACAAATGTTTCAACCGATTCAGAAGAAGAAGAATATGTATTAAGTACGTAATTAAAGGTCACAAACAACAATTGAAAAGACAGCTGATTTCTTAGTCAGCTTTGCAATACGATACCTAAGTATGCCAGAAATTTAGCGCTAGCTTGGCTTCGATATGGAAATCATATGTTTTGTTGTTATGGTCATCAGCTGTTAATTGACAGATATTTAACACGTATTACAACAGCAATGAACGTATTGCACAGCAAATCTGTGCGCTACCGAACGCCCCCAATTTATTACTCAGACCAATTAAATGGGTGCGGAAAATCACATTTCAGTTCTTAGTCATGTGTTTTGTTTTCTTTCATCGCAGCTTGTTTATTTTAGATTTTTTTTCTGATTGGATTTTTTTTCCCGAAAATTGGTTTGTTCATGTTGTCGTTAGCATTTCGCTCTTCTAGTGGAGACCACCGAAAATGTTCGTATCGTATCAGCAGCGTACTAGGCTTTAGATTGCGCAATGGTAAATGGTCGTTACGAATTGCAATATTAAAAACTTTCAAACTATAGTCGAGTTCCATATACCATCCACATTTTAACAAATGAATTGTTAACGTGCAGATAATCTCAAATCCACTATTTTGTGATTTGTAATAGCTGAAGCAAACATGAAAACAACAGTTATAAAACTTAAAATATACATGGGTACTCATTCTGTAAGACGAAAACGATAGAAAGATATCGTTTTGATAATAGCTATCTCTATCACATCTGAAAATAAAGATAAGAATAGCTGTACATATTAATACATTGGTCTTACAGAATGAGTACCATGCTTAAGAAGTATGAATAATAATAATTCTAGGAATGTAATAAAATACTGATGTTAGAATTTTACAAACAAGCGTAAACTGTCTTAGGACCGTTTGCTGATACAGAACTTAAGCATTTAAGTTCTACTTAAGAACTTATGTGACTGTTTACGCAAGGGAAAAAGTAGCTCTTAAGCTATTTAAGTAGAACATAAATATAAACGATTCGTATCAGCAAACGGGCCTTAATCAGATATAGTAAAGAAAAAGGATGACGCATCAAAGTTAAAAGACTTTACACAAGAGATTTACCAATGAATTAACGAATAAACGTTAATTTTGACATTTCGTGTAGGTACATGGTTTTTATTTATTCGTTGCGAATGACGTTTTATAATTGATATTCTCTACCTATGTTCCCGTACCTTGTGCGCTAAAATGCACAGGCTGCCATTTTTTTCAAGAGTGGAAGTAAAGCTATCTCAGAGAGCAACAAAGTTTCAAAAAAGTACCAGGAACGCATTAAACAAAAATGTTAGCCGATTTGTAAGCGTCAAAACAAAAGTATATATATAATTCGCTCATACAAATTTTAATTGATTGCAATAATAAATTAGACCGCTCGAAAATTGACACACCCCGGCAAATGATAGATTATGTATTGTTTCATTCATTTGACAGCTTCATAATTTTTACAAGGAAATTTCTTGGACTAAACAATGACAGTCTGGGGAAATATTTTACTCTCTCATGAGACCTCTCTTCTATAAAAAAAAACTACGCAAATTTTATCTACGGGAACAGGATTTTAGGGAATACGAAACACATCTACTGGCGCAAAATTATCACATAAAGTACACTTTAAGATTATTTGGGTAGATACTTAAGTCGAAATTAGTTTTTTTGACAATTATAGATGAAATAAAAGCCACTTTATCGTTATCGGCTCGTGATACATTTAATACCTACCAAAGTAGGTACCTTTTATCTTTTTAATATGGGCTTTCATTGAGCCAAAATATCTGCCAGTTGGACGAAAAATGTCTTCAAATAACTTTTTTTCAAGATTTTTATATTTTTGATAATTTTGAGCTTTATCGAAAACCCGAAATATACAAAAACCGGGCGATTCCCTTTAAATGGTTGAAAACGAATTTTACTCCCGATTTAATAAGATCACTGTCCAGTTTCTTCTTTGAGTATTCCTCGCTCATCCTCACTTCAATTTGGTTTCCTATCTCGCTTAACATTTATGGACAAAAATTGCAGATACAAATTAATTAATTTATGTTTTTTTTTATAAATTTTTTTCCGGTCTATCTCTACTAATATATAAAACTGTAAATTTGTTTCGATGGCAGTTTGTATGTATATGACAGATAAGCTGACGACTTACCATTTCAATCGCCATAAAAATGATTGTATCTTCTTCTGTTGTCTTTTGGTCAACTTATAGGCTATTAAATTTAATATATAAATTGTGTTTTATATGCTTAATACACAAATATTTGCACTTAGCTCTTAAATTTATCCTGATTTTAAAATATAATTTTCAAATTTATATTTCGTTTTGCTTACGTTGTACTGTTTCCATGGATTTTATATCCATTGGTTTTTGTTTTGTTCACTTCCGCTGATGATATGGATTTTATTTCCTAACTAGCAGAAAGTCCCCGGCGTTGCCCGGGCACCCGAGGCAAAGGTCTTTTCATACAATATTTTCAAAGCGAAATGAAAAATTAAAAACAACATTTTGTAAGGAAAAGAATTTTTCATTAATTTTATTTTTCATTTAGTTTATTTACCAGCGCCCATGTTCTGTAACTTTCGCATCGATAAAAGTAGTCCAGAAACAAAAAAAAAGATGTTTGTTTTGTTGTTAAGATGCCAAAATTACTTTTTCCCTTCCATTGGAAAATCACAGTCGAACAAATTAAAATTTAGGCTATCGCCTCAACTTACCAGAAACCCATTTTTTCAGAGGTGTTAAGTGAGAAAAAGTTATCGCTTGAGTCAGAGAGCATTGGTCCAGGATTAGTTTTATTATTAAATTTAGCAAAGAAGATTTAATATTTCTACTTTTTTACAAACGAACTATTTTTCATTTTAAGACTCTTCGCTTTGGTTTTTTTACTTGGATTATAGTTAGTATAATATAAAGCAAGTTCAAGTGCGCTAAGTTCAAGTGCGCTTGAAAAATATTATACATAGAGTCGGAAAGTGTCGCATTAGTGCGGTCTTACTTTAAGCCTTTATAGACCCGACATTTTGAGTTTCAAGCTTACAGGCCCCCAGCATTGAAAAATTCCGAAGATTTCGATGAAATAAATTCGACATTAGACCTGTTCCTTTTCTGTAATTTATGCAGGGCTTACACATTCAAGAATTTACCGTCGCCGGTGACTATTTTCATGAAAGCAAACAGGAACCTGCATGTGAAAGCATACACTTACGCGTGAGTCGGTTGGGAACATAATGAAAGTATAACAAAAGTTTTTTGCTAGTCAACTTTTCATGCGCGCGCCGGTAACAACAGTTCACCCTTGCATTTCTGCGTAAGGGTGAATGTTTAGCCATATGTTAGAAATATATAGTTTGTTGAGAATTTTGAAATTAACCTATTAACCGAGTTTACATCTGCTAGGATTCCCCAGTACCAGTGGCTACTTTTGCGAAAGTATAAAAACTGACTTGCAAATGTAAGCTCATGCTTACGCGTCAGTAGATAAATGCAAATTTTTCATGTGACAGCTACAAGAGTTGGTAGGATTTTACACTTAACTGTCATCTTTTTCATTGGCACATGTTAAGTTTGCAAGGAAAATCAAGTTTTCTTCACAGTCCAGAAATTTGTACTTTCACAGCTACTGTATTTTTTTGCGTTTAGCTCATTTCACGCCACAAACAGCTAATTCGCAAAAAAATATTTAACCCTCAAGCCCTTGCAAACTACGACTTTTCAAAACCAAAAGAATTTTTTTTTTAAGGAGGTGTGTTTCAAATATTTAAAAAAATTTAAATTATTAAAAAAAGTTTTAAAATATGCTTTTAAAACTAAAAAAAAAATATATTAATTAAAACTATTGGTATGCATTTGAAAGCAAAAAAATCGGTCCTATGGAAGGTACCGTTTTAGATATTGTTGGTAATATGTTTTCCAGCCATATAGTAGTTCATACCGAAAAATATACTCTGATTTTTTTAAATCGAAATCGTTAGAGCCATTTTCGAGAAAAATAGTCTTTAACATAATGGCAGTTTCACAAAAAAAACTTGAAGGAATTCTGCCCAACCGTTTGGACTGTAAGTGGCTATACTAAATTACAGACGGACCGAATTTTTAATTCGTTTATAAAAATGAAAGAAAACCCTGGTTGAATAAACAACAAAATAAATAAACAAATCTTTTTTCTTACAAAATTTTGTTCTTAATTTTTCATTTCATTTGGAAGTAATTGCATGAAAAGACTTTACTCGGGTGCCCGGGCAACACCGGGGACTTTCTGCTAGTTTTGTAATAAATACAAGGTTTTCTTTGAAATTTTTGGTATCTTGTTGTATTTTTTTGTTTACTTCGTCTACTCGAAAATGTTGTTCGTTTGTCAGGTATTACACAGCGCGTGACTGAAACGAACAAGTCTTGGTTATTTTCTTTTGAACTTCTATTCGGTAACGCGCGTGTTATTACTCGAAGCCGTTTTCTCATTTTCAGTACTGGGCGTTTATTTGACAGCTATCTTTCATTTTATCTTCTTTACCCAGTGCAGATATTGAACGAAAAATGATTTTTAAAAGAAAAATGGAATCCAAAGTTATTTATATAGGTATTCCGGATGACAAAGACAAGGATTGTAGAGAATGGGGTCCATTTGGTAATTTAAAATGAGCATAGAAGTTTTTCTTTGCTCCATTTAAATTCATCAGCCAATTGAACTGGTGTTCAATCCTCTACACCGAAAATTAAATGAAAGAAATCCGAAAAAGAAAGAAAGAGTAGAAAGAGAAAGTTCAAACACGCGGGGAAAATCATACCCGCTCGTGTTCCGATAGATTTATTTCTGTTTCATCTTTTCGTTCTTTCTCTCTCTTTCGCACTTCACTCACGCAGGGGTGAACACGCGCTGTATAATACCGGACTTTATTTTGAAAAATTTACTGCTCAAACTGTACTTGATTTATCAAACTGTTTAGTTTTTGGTTTGTTCGGAAAAAAAATAGCTGTTGACACTGGACAGGTAACAGGACTTAAAGGTAATACTAGTTGTAAGCAGGTTATTAAATGCTTATAATTGATGTAAAACTAGTAGCTGCTTTTAAAATTAAAAGTGTTAAAACTGCTTAATAGGCGCTGCCTATAATTTTGCGCCACTGTTTCTAAGGTTAGACATTTATTCGATGAAGTGTGAAAATTACACAGTATGCGGAACGCGAATAAAATAAAGCAGTTTTAACAATCAGATTGTAATGAGCGACGACTAATTAGTTTTCTCAAATTTTTCTTATTTTTGCATTTAAAAAGCAAATTTGACCATTTTGTTTCGAATTTGTAAAGAAGGTAGCGGTTCATAAATTATTTTAAATAACTTTGATACGTTGGTCACTCTCATGTGAATAGTTCTTAAACGCAATTTGTGATGAATAAACAAAATGGCGCCATGTAAGCGATATGTCACATCGGGCGAATGTGCGCTTGTCACTCTTGTTTGTTGGTTGGTTGTGATCATTATAAGGCGTTTTTCTTTTTTCGTTCAGAGCAAGCACTGAACAGAGTTCGAACACATAGATTATGCACTAAACTTGTTCCAAACACAGCGCGATTTGAACACTGATATGTTTTTTAAACAGACTTGAACCACACAAATCAGAATACATTTTCATTTGTAACCATAAAAAGCAATATGCTCGCAACTGAAAAGTAGCTTTTTCCTCAAGGAAAAGAAGTATCATCACTGAATTTTCTGGGGAATCCTATAATGAACTTAACATGTTCTTGGCCTAGGAGGCAAGTAGGTGCACCCATTCTCGATGAAGAGTTTGTAATGATATCACCAGTTATATGGAATCATGAAATTCATGAGTTCATATTCTTGGAGAAAAAACTGATGCTTGAGATGTGATGATTAAGTAAAAGAAAAAGAATATATGAAATCGTCGTGGTCTTGAAATCTTCGAATTCCTAAGTTCTTTTTCTTGGTTGAAAATACCTACAGATTCTTGAGATACCTATGAGAAATTAGTCACAGAAAATGATTACATGTCTATCGGGTACTGTACATACTTACAAACGTATACTATGTATGCACATCCAAAGTATTTTAAATAAAGCATTCATTCATTTGTTAGTTGTTTATATTCATAGACCTACAATATTATACATAACGGGTGATTTTTTGCTACTTGGTTTTTGACGTTTATATTTTTGACAGATCACACATGACAAATTCCACGAACATTTGACATTTCGATTCAGTATTGCTTGCCATTTCATGAATAGACTTACGCCTGAACAACGTTTGCAAATTATTGAAATTTATTATCAAAATTCGTGCTCTGTGAAAAATGTGTTTCGCAAGCTACGTCCGTTTCAGCGACGAGGCTCATTTTTGGCTAAATGGATACGTGAATAAGCAGAATTGCCGTATTTGGAGTTAAGAGCAGCCAGAGGCAATTCAGCAGCTACCAATGCATCCCGAAAAATGCACTGTTTGGTGCGGTTTATGGGCAGGCGGCATCATTGGGCTGTACTTCTTCAAGGACGATGAAGGCCGCAGGGTTACGGTCAATGGAGAAAGGTACCGTTCGATGATAACAGATTTTTTTTTTGCCGAAAATGCAAGAATTGAACTCGGTCGACATGTGGTTCCAACAGGACGGTGCCACATGCCACACTGCACGCGAAACCATGCGTCAATTGAGAGGCGAATTTGGTGAGCAGTTGATCTCACGTTTTGGTGCAGTCAATTGGCCACCAAGATCATGTGATTTGACCCCGTTAGACTATTTTTTGTGGGGTTATGTTAAGTCTATTGTCAATGGGGACAAGCCAAACACAATTGCTGCCTTGGAAGCCAACATTGAACGCGTCATTGGTGAGATTCCGGCCGAAATGTGTGAAAAAGTTTGCCAAAATTGGACCTTCAGAATTGACCACCTGAAGCGTAGCCGCGGGCAACATTTAAGTGAAATTATTTTTAAAAAGTAAATGGCAGAAATTGATTTATCGATCCAAATAAAAATTTCATTCACTTTTTACAAGTTTCTGTGTTTTTTTGAATTTTCAAAAACCAAGCTCTTAAAAAATCACCGTTTATTATATTTTATTTTTCACAACAAAACACTTACACCGAAATTAATAAACTTGGACTAGGGAAGGTTTAGGACTTATTCCATGGGCTAAGTGCGGAATACTATTAATAAAACACAATTTCTGCTATTTGACGTTTACCAACTTGATCTTCGCTAGACCATCGAAGACGGTGGTCTAGCGATGAACTAAGAATTAACATTAAAGAACAAAATTTACAGGGACATAGAATAAAAAAAGGTAGAGTTGATACTTATTTTAGTAGATTTTGTTCGATTTTTAATTAATAGTAAATTTTAGTCCATGGTCTAACTCTTATTCCATGGTTTTGTAAGAACATGGACAAAAGGTGGACTAAGCCTTTTTTATTAATACTTAAATGGCAAACTGGTGACCGACTGCATTACCTTTCACCAAGTCATTTTTCATTGAGGAGTGAATTTCCTGCTGGGACCTACCCTTTTTTGTACACTGATACACACCAGATACAGAAAATCAACAATTGATCAACTTCTTTCGCCAACTTATGTACCTAATTATTTTTTTCTTCACATTTTTCTTCTTGGCACACAGCCCATTTGGTGCGTTCAGCAATTTACTCACATGCTCAGTCAATTATGTTCGAGCACGTCGAGGGCAATCTAAACATGTTCAGAACGAAAAAAAAAACACACATTTGGAACAAATCGTTTGACAACTCAGACTCTGCTCTGAACAAAAAAGAAAAACGCCTATAGTAGACATCTCCTACATGAAGCGTTCGCCTACGGGATAGAATAGGCCATTGTGAACATGCATAGATTCTGTACGAATAAATTTGTTTTATTGAAAAAATTTGTTATTGATGTTAATGATTTGATTCCATAACAATATTCTGGAACTGTTCTTATATAATACTGGAATTATACATGCAAAAAAAACACAATTTTTTTCTTCAAATAATTTCAACAGACAAACAATAACGGAATACGGATGAGGAATCCCTTGATTGCAGGAAACATTTTAGAATTACCTAGTAGATTTAAGTGAACTTAAAGATAATCGATTCCGGGATTAAAACGTTGTTCCTACAAATATTTCATTTCCCTAATTCAATGGAAATAATTTCGAAAAAAAATACTCGTACTATAATAGGGTGCCTGTCTTATTTGTCGTTGAAATGTCGACATTGTTTCCTGTTTTCTCCTTTAAATTCGAAATTGTGCTCTAAGTTCCCCGGGACAAATTGAGTTTCCGGAATTATACATAAGGGGTGGTGTTGTAGCAGAATAGGCTGGCGATGAAGGTATAGTGGATGAATTTGCCTTCTAAATGTTGCTCAAATTAAGTTTAAATTTGTAAAACAAATTCCACTCATTCTACGATGGGGGAATATGGAGTTCATATTTTTTTTAATTTTAATTTTTTGCTGTTTACTCCAAATTCAATCGGTTATTATGGGAATTACAAGAATGCATGGACCCAACTTTGGTCTGATATTTTTAATTTGGTTTTGAAAGTACATAGCTGCCAGAGAATTATGTAAGTCAGAAGCGGATGGTATATTTAAATTATTATTTTGGTTATTGTATACTAAAGTAAAATCTACGAGAGAAGTTTTTAATTGGAAATGTTTTTTTTTTATTATTTTTGTGTCACGAAATGTTTTTGAATTTAAGCACGACTGAACTTAAATGTAATAAATGGCCCTGAACAAAAGAAAAGTCGTTTGGTAAACAGAGATTGTAAGTATATAATAATAAATATTTGAACTTTGATCTAAATTATGAATAATTAAACCCTTGAAAATAAGATGCAGGATATTGATTATTTTAAATACGTATGGGCGTATTATGTACGCTAATCCCTTTAAATTATTTCAGGATAATCTAGCCAAAGCAGCTTTATCAGCCTCGAGAAACCACTACAAAATATTGAACCATCAGCTTCTTACCGCTCATAACTACTTTTGTAATAATTTTTCGGCCATTCAAATAAGTTTCATTTTTAGAACTAGAGTCGAAATCTTAAATCTTAATTTCATCCCACATCGACAAGATTTGCCACAGCTCTGTACTCTTTGTAATAGAAGAGAAAATTAAGATACTTACCACTTCGTGGCCAAGTGTCTCATTCTTCAAGAGGTCCGAAGATTACACTTTGGAGTTAGCTTTTTTACTTTAGAAATTTGTTTGGAAATCCTTAATGGAGAAAAGGGATGGTTGTGTCTAGTCAAATATATTCAAGACGCTCTTAATTATAGAAATCAATTCCCTAGCTGATTGGCTCGATTACCTATTTATTTAATTTTTAAAAACAGTAGTTTACTTACTTACTTACTTACTTAGGTGGCGCTGCAGTTCGGGACTAACCTGGGCCTCAACCAACATGCCTCCCCAGCTAGCTCGGTCTTTGGCTAGCTGCCTCCAGTTACGCACTCCAAGTTGGTTGAGGTCATCTTCCACTAGAGCGCGCCACCTTAGGCGAGGTCTTCCTTGACTGCGTCTTCCCAGTAGTTTAGTCCAATTAAATTTTCTTTTTTTTTTGTGTTTTAAATCACTTCAAAATTAATATCACCTATAGTTAGCGACACAGTCAATATGATTAATTTAAGTGCTCCTAATGGTACCCAGGAAGATGTTACATTTGAAGACGTCAAGAATGTTCTTGTAGACCTAAAAACAAGAAAATCCGCAGGCTTTGATTGCATTAAAAACATTTACCTTAAGAATTTGCCAAAGTAAGGAATTCAATGTTTAAAGCTTCTTTTTAATTGCTGTCTTAAATTATGCTACTTTCCTAATGCTTGGAAGACAGCTAAGATTATCCCAATTTTAAAGCCTGGTAAAAGTGCTAATATATCTACCAATTATAGGCCTATAAGTTTGTTAAGCTCGTTAAGCAAATGCTTTGAGCAAATAATAAAAAGTAGAATTCTTTCTCAAGTAACAAGAAATAACATATTACCACTCGAACAATTTGGCTTTAGGGCTCACCATAGTACAGTCCATCAAGTTGATAGAATATCTAAATACATTAAAACTAATTTTAGAAGAGGAAAAAGTACAGGAATGGTTCTTCTTGACGTTGAGAAGGTATTCGATACAGTTTGGCATGATGGTTTATTACATAAACTTTCTAAACTTAATTTTCCAATCTACTTGATCAAAATAATTCAATCATTTTTATCCGAAAGAAATTACAAAGTTTCTATTAATAATTGGTACTCTAGTACTTACGATATTGTAGCAGGTGTACCTCAGGGATCAGTATTTTCAACTACGACTTTCCATGCCTCACTAACTGCGAAAAAGCAATGTTCGCCGATGACACTTGCATCTATTCATCAGATTCGATTGGTTATAATATTGAAAAGAACTTGCAATCTGCACTTGATGTTATACAAGATTATTTTTTCTATTGGAAGATTAAACTAAATGCTTCAAAGACACAGGCTATCTTTTTTACTTGAAAAAGAAAACCCTGTTTCCTGCCTAGCAACAATCTTCATGTTAATGGCTTAAGTAGCGAATGGTGTTCAAATGTTAAATACCTTGGTGTACACCTAGATACAAAAATAACTTTTAGAGTGCAAATACAAGAAGTAATTAAGAAGATTAACATAACTATTAAAACGCTCTATTTAAGTATCAACAATAAACTCTTGATTTATAAAGCAGTTTTTCAAGCAATTATGTTTTACGGGGCGCCGGCATGGGGGAATTGTGCATCGAGTCACATCCGCAGGCTCCAAATAGCTCAAAACAAAGTTTTAAAAATGATGCTTAACCTCCCATGGTCTTTCTCTACAGCTGTTATTGTTAAATTGCTAAACTTGTTAAACTTAATGAGCATTATGTCACTTCTTGTGTAATGTCTGATAACGTTCTAATTTCGAACCTAGCCTTATAGTTTACATATTTTTTTTTTTTTTTTATAATAAGACTGATTCTGTTATACTAATTTTAATAAATTATTTATTTTGTGATTAATAAAACATTTTTTTTTTTCTCTCATTATTTATTTGTTAATTTATTATTTATGTAATTTATTTGTTTATATATTAAATTGTTAATTTATTTATTTCTTAATTTATTTATTTATTAATTTATTTATCTATTAATTTATCTATTTGTTAATTTATTTATTTGTTAATTTATTTAATTGTTAATTTATTTATTTGTTAATTTATTTAATTGTTAATTTATCTAATGGTTAATTTATTTATGTGTTAATTTATTTAATTGTTAATTTGTTTATTTATAAATTTATTTATTTATTATTCGTTAAGTTATTTATTTGTTAATAATTTATATAATTGTCAATTTATTTATTGTTAATTTATTTATTTATTTATTCATACTTTTATTTATTTATATATTTTGTGTTTACTTTCTTCTTTTTTGGGAAGATAAAGCCTGGTTTGAAGAATTCGAACCGCCCACTCTTCTACTCCTTACTATACCATATAATATTATACCTACATAGTTTTTATTAATTAATTTTTTTTTTTTTTGTGTATTTGTTTAATGAAAGTTTTTGAGTAGCTTTTCCTTCAAATCATATTTAATTCATTGTTCTTTTATGCTTAAAATAAAAAAAAAATGTATTGTCAGTAGTAAGGTAGATTTATACCATAACTCCGTAAATTTTGCAATATAGTTTAAGAAAATAATGTATAAATATTCTGCTACAATAAAATATGAGTTATATATAAAATTAATATCACATAGTCTAGAAGGCTAATACCTGTAAAATAAACACATTAAACATTAAATCTATTCTTGTGTTCCATATCATGTCAAAATTGGTATTCCTAAATTGTATATTATATAAACTAATTCTTATTATAAAAACTATTTATTGTATATTATATTTATAAGCAATCTTGGTATGTTAAATCAATAAAACTTATTTGTGTTTCAAATCACGTCAAAATTGAGACATATATTATGAAGAAAAGAATAGTTAGCTTTTTGTACAAGTTTTTGATAACTTGCATTTTTATTATATTTTTATTTATGTTATATCATAAGAAATGTCATTTCAGGCAGACGGCAGCGTTGCCAGTACCTTATTCTTATATAAAATTTTGTAAGTCCTTATGATGAAAAAATAAAGAATCTATCTATTTATCTATCCCTTTAAATATTGTTTAGTAACACTTGTTAACAAGTCAGCTTAATCACGTATGTAAATGTAGTTTCTGACTAGAAAACATCATAGTTTTCTTTGTTAAACTATTACGTCTATTCATGAAATATCGTAAGTTTACCAAGAATTGTGTGTAAAAGGAAAGATGCACACAAAGATGCGTATGAAGCATATACCCTGTTCTATACATTTATATGTAGGTGTGTTTTTCTGAGAACGCGAGAGAAATTTGCGAATTAAATCATATCGGGTATTAACGACGCCATTACAAAAAAAAAATGCATGCAATCGAGACAAACTCAGCTGTCATCTAAAGTGTCATAATATTAACTGAGTGCTTGCTATTTACGATAATAGATCGCTTAACAATCGAGCAATGCGTTAAAATATTAAAACTTACTACAAAATTGGTGATTCACACGTAGCCACTTTTCCGACAATAAACACACATCGAAGTGATCGAAGACAACCATTTGAATGATTTTATTTTTTACATTTAATAGCAAAGTCCAAACTTTATAACGAAATACAATTTTTATCAAAAATGTTTCACTGTCTCTGTTTTATTTAGCTTTACTTTCGAAACCGAAAAATAAATGACTCTTAACATGCTTGACTTACCGTTGAACCTCAGTTTATCCGCCGAAATCCGTGAGTTAAAATTGCTGAATCACGGACCAAATATTTGTACAACTGCTAGTCCTAAGAGGATCTCACACTTAGTACGTAATGTAAAATATTAATTTGAGCAAAGCTTCGTTAAATTTACAACAGTGTTCTAACTTTGTATTATATATAGACTGCATATAATAGCTCTAGCTCACCCCTAAAATAGTGACAGTTCGTGTAAATAATAGCCGTATTTTATTTTCCCCGTGATCCAGATCAGAGTATTTATTTATTAGCGTTACAACAACAAAATGAAAAGAAAATACGGCTAATTGTTTTCGATTCGCTGTCCCTCCTTTTCAATCCCTTTAGTAGGAGTAAAAAAAACAACTCGGAACACCCAATCGAAAACGTTATAAGTACCGGCTCCTTGTTTGACAATATTATAAATGCCAAATTGTTATATTGGGTAATGTCACCGAACATGTAAACTCTGATTAATATATTTGCAAAATATGGCTGATATCAATTTATAGGAATTCGGAATTACTTCTGATAAGAATAGAGATATTTCACTTTTTTTAATAAGACAACCAAAACAAAAATTGACACATTAATGTTTACGTTGAAGGCGTATTTTACATTTAGTCGATCACAAGCAAACTTCTTTCCAAAAGACGAACAGCAATCAAATCCTTTCAGAAGCATTCGGAAACATTTTGGACGACCAATCGAAAACAATATTAGAACGATACTGAAAAGATAATTAGATGTTTGTCAAATTTAACTGGGTGATCTATTATCCTATACGTCTTCAAGTAATATTTTGGGAAACGACTGAATGTGAATTGTATTATTGGAGAATGAAAATCACCCTTCGGATTGATTTTCAGTGATGTATTCCAACTGCCTATTACCCCTAATACATCCTGGGAAACGCTGTACTGAAGAACTGTCTACTGTTGATAAACAGTTATACCAAGTAACGAGTATTTCGTTTTACCTTCTAAAGTTTTGAATGAAACAACAACAAAACGAGTTCCCTACCATTAAACTTAAAGGATAGTTATGACATTTGTTTATGGCGTGTATAAATCCAAAGTTTGTGTCTTATAATTTATTGTCACTATTTATAATAATAATAATTAATAGTGTCATTTCATTGCATACTGCATTTTGACACTCTATACCTGTATGTTTCCAATTATTCGCAAATAAAATTAAATTCAACTAAGCTTTTGATGTTTTGTTAATGAACTTTTAAAAAAAAATATTTCAATACAAATGTAAAAACACGGTGAACAAAAATAAATAACAGATGCGTGCCGGCATTCACATACAATAACATCAACACCATATGTCGGCCATTTTTTTTAATATTTTCGCTTATGAAGGTATGTACAATATAGACAATGTACAGTACATTATATGCGACTCTAATCAATGTGAAACCAGGAAATTGTTTTTGAGTGTTAATTTGAGCTCTTGAATTAGATTAATTAATTATTTTGATTTAAATAAGCGAATTAAATTTTGTACACGCTTCACGGTGTGAATAATTTGTTGAAACTGAATTATGTGATAAAAATAGAACATTAATGCCATCAGGTAGGTTGGAGTGTTTTTTTGTTTTAAATAAATATAGGTATCAGATTATATTATATAAAATACGTAAACGCAAACATTTCTGCACTCTTTTTAGGCCAACACTATAGGCGGATATATGGGCGTAAAATAATATCGTTAGTAATAATTTGTGCTACAGGTGATATGCACAAAATGAAAATCATGTGTATTTATGGAGCATTTTAATAATTTTATTATTTTGGGTGTCGAAAATATCAAGCTATTTCGGATATCCGCTGCCATGATCTTTTTATGAACCATTGTGCAATGATATTTATTTTGTGAAATTAAGAATGTATCTTCCGCCCACTAGCACGCCCCATTTCAGAGAGAAGACAATATATTCTCCAAGATTGATATAAGCTTGCAATGTATTATTCTATCTAAATGTAGATGCAAGCAGAGTTAAGAGGATAGTGAGAGATTAGAGCACAAAGGGTAGTAGTTCAGCGTCGTCGGTCGTCTGTCAAAGAGAGAACAAAAAGTTAGAAAAAGAGGAAAGCCGTGATTTCAAGCATGCTTTATTTTTAGAAAATACCGAATATTTCATGTAGAGTTCTCATTAAACTATTATAGGGTGTAGAAAAATATTCAAATGGAAATGAGTGAACTCTTGCTTCTTGAATTCTACTATATGCGTTTTTCTTTTTCGTTCAGAGCAGAGCACTGAACAGAGTTCGAACACATAGATTATGCACTGAACTTGTTCTAAACGGAGTGAGCTCCGAACGCGGATATGTTTTTTAAACTCACTTGAACCACACAAATTAGAACACATTTTCATTTTAACCATAAAAAGCAATACCCTTTTTTGAACACTGATACACACCCAGATACAGAAAATCAACAAGCGATCAACTTTTTCGCCAACTTATGTATCTAATAATCAAAGGGCACGGAAGTCCCAGCCAAGTTCTGGCACTACACCCTATTTACATGAACAAACTCAGGTGATTTTCGACCCCCCCCCCCCCACTCCAACTTCAGTACCAATAAAATCAGAAACTTCAAACTCTCAGCATTTGCTAAGCTCAGCAGGCTTAGGTAACTCACCTAATTTCAATTTTTAGCTTTAGTGGTTCCCGAGATATAAGACTACAAAAATCGCAAAAACCGTAACTGACTCACTCACTCACTTTTTTTCCCCGTGGGTAGGTGTAAAACCTTCAAAAGGCTCTATGAGGACCGAAAAACGCGTGCTCATAGGAGTGTGAGATTCTTACTGCACTAAAAACACCTCCTCCTCCCGATTGCAACTAAGTTGAAACTTATCTAGCAATTCATTTTAACGAATTTAATTAACGTGTTGCAGGTATCTATCCGGTGATAGTTCCTGCTTATACTGCGATTTTAAAGCGGATTCTCGTTTAGTGCACCAGATCGGAAGGCTTTGTCCTTCGCAGGCGGCGTACTAAATTCGTCTCATCGATAGTTTGGATTATAGTACTATTGCAGTGTTGTAATAGCCATTTTCTATTATTTCGGGCAAATTTTTTTATTTAATCGCGAACCGTGGGAATCCCGAGAGAGATCTTCGTTTCTAATGTACCAAGGTGCGCTTACAAATGATGTTAGGAGCTTATTTTCAAATGTATTTAAATTAGAATCTCGCGTACAACCCCAGAGTTGTATACCGTAAGTCCAGACAGGCTTAAGCACCTGCCTGTACAAAATTAGCTTGTTTTCGATACTGAGCTTAGAGTGTTTCCCGAGCAACCAGTACATATCTCTGAGTTTATTGTTTAACTCTTCGCATTTCTTTTTAACATGCGGTTTCCATTTTAATTTTGCGTGTAGAGTCATTCCGAGATATTTTGCTTCGTTAGCAAACGGAACTTGAACCGTATTAACAAATACCGGTAATCTAGATATAACTGGCAAAAGCGAAATAGGTCTATAACACTTCTTATCATGTGATGGTTTTTCTGGTTTGAGAACCATTATAACTTCCGCAACCTTCCATTGGCTCGAAACGTACTTCAGCCTTAGAGTGGCATTTATTATATAAAGAAGATTAATTAACCCTTTGCGAGGAAGCATTTTGAGAACTTCGACCGTAATTAGGTCATATCCCGGAGCTATACTTAAGCTTTCTTATTTCTCTACTTAATTCGGCAAGGGTAACATTTCTTGTTATGTAATTTTCGCTTGAGTTAGAACTTATATTTAAATTTTCGTTGAGTACTTGCCCATCAAAAGGTTTAAATGTGTTCTCCAGGTAATCCGCGAAAACGTTTGCTTTCACTTTGTCGCTTTTTGCCCATTAGTTTTGATCATTCTTAATCGGAGGCGCTGGGAGCTTTGGTTTCTTCGTTACTTTAACAGCTTTCCAGAGTGAGAGTTCCATTCTTTTCCTGCTGTCAAGCTTTCAAGATAATTTCCAACTTCAGAATTTTTGAATTCTGCTATCGTCTTTTTTAGTAAATTACACAAGCGATTTAAATTTACCTTGTGTTGAGGAGCTCGAGTTTGCTGCCATTTCTTACGTGCTTTTCGTTTCTCTTTTACTAAATCTTTTATTTCCTGCGGTTATTTTAGGTTTTTAAGGCGCGGCATTTCTCTTTGGTACGGGGTGTTTTTCCATGCGCCTTGTTGTTCGATATTGACGAAGTTATCTACTGCGTCTTCAAGTTCGAGAGGCGTTTGTAGTGAAACCCTTAATTCAACGTTATCCTCTATATCTTTCTTAAAACCTACCCAGTTGGTTTTCCCATTGGTTAGCGTGGGTGGTTTTTCATTTTTAACAAGATTTTCTCTCATAGTGAGAATAACAACTGAATGATCTGAAAAAAGATTAAAGCTTTCTGTTATGCTAATTTTATTTGAGGGTATTCCTTTGACCACAAAAAAATCAATAAGTGTTTTCGATGGATCAGTCGGCCAGTAAGTCGGGCTGCCAGTCGAATGAAAATCGCAATTATTTTCCATTACAGCTTCGTAGAGCATTCGACCCTTTTGAGAAATAACTCTAGATCCCCAAAAGCTGTGCTTCGCATTAAACTCACTCACTGATCATCAAAATTATGGAGCACTTCCCGACATCGTAGAATCTTGTAATTTCGCACAACGGTAGGCCTTGTGGTGTATACAAATGCAAAAGTCGAAAATTTAAGATTTTCCGTTCAGGGGGCGTGGTACCCGCCTATTTTCATAGAATTGTTATACATTATTTGAAGCACTTCTGACCGTCATGGAATGATTAAATTTGGTAGAGCGCAGCGGTAGGGCTCAAAGCGCAAGCAAAGGCAACATTTTAAAATTTGGGATTTTACATTCAGGGGCGGGGAAACCGCCTATTGGTATAGAATTGATACCAATTATAAGGAGAAAATCTGATTGTTGTAGAATGATGAAATTTGGTAAAACGATAAGAATCAAAGTGCAGACAAAGGCAAAATTTTAAAATTTGTGATTTTACATTCAGGGGCGTGGCTACCGCCCATTTGCATAGAATTGATATCAACTATGTAGAGAACTACTGATTGTTGTAGAATAATGAAAATTGGTAGAGCGATAGAATAGCGATAAACACCTATTTTCACAGAATTAATATTAAATATATTCGGAGCACTTCCGATTGGTGCAGGATTATGTTTGTTAGAGCAGTCAGCTTTATAAATAAAAAGTTGAAATTATGAAATTTTTCATGCAGGGTCGTTTCATCCACGCACTTCTTATCAATTATTACCGTTTCAATAAATCAATTCACAAAAGGCATAAATTAAAAACTTAAGTTACCTTATGCGGCATTTATTGGGTGGTTATTCCACCCACCTTTCCTGATAAAAAGAATCTTTGCAAAAAGTAGTGAAATCACACCAAAAACATAAATGTTAAAAAAGTAGCCAAGTTCTTCTAATGGGTTTTCCATTTTGCGGTTTCAAAAGTAAACGTACATAAAACACATATAATATATTTTTTTTAATGATATTTCTTTTTTATTATAAAGTTTGAACGTTGACATTATGTGTGAAACACTACATCATTTAAATGACCACCACGCGAATTGTTGCAAGCATCGATTCTTTTGAGGTAATTTTCGACCACTTTTTGATACATATTGGGCGTTATCTCAGCCATAACTTGACGAATGTTAAAGGTTTATCTGCATAAACACGGTCTTTCGCGTAGCCCCACAAAAAAAGTCCAGCGGTGTCAAATCGCATGATCTTGGTGGCCAGTTGATATCGCCACGACGAGAAATTACGCGGCCAGGAAATGTCTCTTGCAATAAATCCATATTCGCTCGAGTTGTGTGGCATTCTCCAAGTCGTATTCTTCAATAGCAGGAATCGACGAGGAATCGAAACATTCGGGTCTTTGGCAACACTTTCACTTACAGCAGCGATATTTTCATTGGTCGAGCGAAACGATGATGCACAGGCCTTACAATATCTGTCACCAATCCAGTCTCTTCAAATTTCTTCACAATTTTGCAAATTGCTTGCGTAGTTGGACGATTATGTAAGCCATAATCTCCTCTTAAGGCACGATATATGGCTGTGGCAGAATCACCATTTTTGTAGAAGGTTTTAACAATTTTTATGCGTTGTGCGATAGTTGAGCGATCCATTTTCGTAAATGTCAGACTTTCAACTGAAAAAAAATTGGTTTAACAACTTAGTTTGACAGATGCCGAATTCCAGCCCTATACTTTTGAAACCGTAAAATGGATAACCCTTTATATAAAAAAACCTTTGCGTAACAAGTCAGCCGTGAAAAGTAGTGAGATCTAAAATACGCCAAGTTCTAAGTTTATTAATGTTAAATATCTGATAATTTTGATGTTCTTCCATATTACTCTATTTAAAATATTTGATATTTAACATTAATAAACTTAGAACTTGTCGTACTTTTAGATCTCACTACTTTTTACGGCTGACTTGTTACGCACAGGCTTTTGTATATAGAAGAACTTGGCTACTTTTTTAACATTTATGTTTTTTGGTGTGATGTTTTTCTTCACATTTTGCTTTAGCAATTTACTCACATGCTCAGTCATTTATGTTCGAGCACGTCGAGTGTAATCTACACATGTCCAGAACGACAAAAGAAAAACACATTTGGAGTTCTGCATGCTCTCAGTTAAAAAGAAACACAAACAATTTTTTGACAACTCAGGAATTCAGACTCTGCTCTGAACTAAAAAAGAAAAACGCCTTATACTACTCTTTGCTACTCATTCATTCTTGCTCTTCTCTCTTCTCGTTCTCGTGCTGTTTGCACAGTGTGTACTTTTAAGATAGTTAACAAATATTTTTGTAGTTTATTTTAAAAGTATTAAAAGTGTTTGATCTGTTTTTTTCGAGCCAAAATTGTCTTAAAATGTAGTTTAGTAAAACTTGGGTTTATCAGCGACTATGAATATGCCGCATTTTGCTTAGTTTATATTACATTGTTGTTTTATTTTTTGTTTGTTTTACTATTGAGAGAAATTAAGACATAATCTATATACTTACATACTAAATACTAAAGAGACTTCAGTCTGTCCGTATGTTACTTCATGTTATAACTCGAGAACTCATCGTTCGACTTTTGCAATATTTTATGCTGGATATATATTCGTATTGGGAAAGACATGTTTTAAGTAGAAAATCGTGGATTGCAGGAATATAGGTTTTCAGTGCATATCTTCAAAAACTTATGACGCTGTACATCGAGTTTGACATTTGCTGATGATTCGAAAAACCGCCAGGTGGCGTAGTATGGTATGTGTTCTTTTCATTTCGTCATTCCATTTGAATTGGATATTATTACCTTAAATTTTTTTTTTTACAATTTTCATTGTGCTCAAAGTATTTGTGAACGATTACATTTCAAGATTATCAAGTGAGATTTATTGTGTTTTCCATGAATTTTGTTTGATTTCTCTACCGAGAAATTGCATTGTTTAACCAACTTTTTTTGACTTGGTTTCGGTGCAATTGGCTTTTTTAAATTTGTGAATCAGTTTAAATGTCACTGATTTTTGTGTTAATAGAAAGTAACTGATATTTCAAATGTCAGTTGATTTGAATTTATTCATTCAAAATTAAATCACCGCGCGCGTGTCGGTGAGATATATTCATACAAATCTCTAGACTCCATCATGAATAAAAAAAAAAGTCAACCAACAATCCCACGATTACTATAGTTTGAATTACTTGTATATTCCGAACTTGCCGCCACGCAATGTAAAATTTAAAGTTGGTTCAGTTATAAATTTGTTTAACAACCTCAATGCACCGAAACTTTGTAACGGAACGCGTTCGATTGTAAAGAATCTCCAATCGTCGTTTTGCTGCGTGGTAAAATCTTCGCGGATGAGACCAGTATATCTATCTAGTGGCGTACATTATTAATTGGTGCACAAGGCTGAGCACTTTTACTCCTACCAACCTGCCGTGATTCCAACAATTATTACCGTAGTTCGACCCAACTGACACGTCGGATATAATTATTTGAAAATTCATATTCAAATACAACCGCCATCTTCTGTTCTTGATAAGCACAGACCACAACCCGACAAGTAGCTTTTAGTATAAACACCAACCCACAATCGTGTTACACTATAATAATAAGTACAGATTTGAACCCAGTTATGTAGTCATCGATTAGTTATTGAAATTTGTCATACCTCATACTAATCACATGGCCTTATTATTAGTAATATGAAAAGGGCATGGGCACATCCGATGGGAATTCGTCTTTTGGGATTCAGCTTTCATTAAGTTTAGATGAACCAATCTCGAGTAAAAGAGAAAATAAAGGAGAAGAGGTATAATTTTCTCTACAAAGAAACAAACTGCTGATGCTGAGGCTTTGGGTACTAGATAGGAGTTTCGCATTTTGAGATCTTGTTTCGACGCTATCCTTTTCATAAATTCTAAACTGCTACTGCTTTTTTTTCGACTAAAGCCGAGAATTTTATCCTAAGCAACATAAATATTTATGTTCAACTTAAAACGATTATGGGCTACTTTTTCCTCTGCGTAAACTATCACATAAGTTCTTAAGTAGAACTTAAAACCCTAAGTTGTGTATCAGCAAACGGGCCTTAGTGCTCTTGTTTTAACTATAATCGGGGGAGGGACTCTAACCCATATAAGAATGAAATGCGGTGTTAGTTATGTCCTTTTCGATTGGTTGTTCCGAGTAAAGCTTTGAACAAGCCATTTTTTAGATAACGACGCACGTTTACGTGTGTATGCGTTAATTTGTGAATATGCCATTTTCATGTTCGATTGGAATCAAAAAAGAGTACAGCACTCCGAAAAAACAATCGAAAACGACATTAGTTACTTAAATTTTTTTTAAGTATTTGAAATACCGTGTTATAGTATCTTAAACAAGTTTTACTGCTTAATTTTTTTTTAAATTGAAATTCCGAACATTTACGTACGACCGACCCTCTGCCTGGGGCCCGACAAACCACATCAGCTGATGACTAAAAAAGCATCCCAACACGATATATTTTTTTATGTTAATTTATTCACAGTCCAGTCGAGACGAGGTGGGAAAGGAATTAGTGAGTGAAGGACTTTGTGGGAATCCATTGCAAATTTGCAGTTCCATAATTAAATTTGTATCCTCAACGCCCAAAGTAAAATTTCAAAAATCCTCTAACGACTTAACGCACCTTGTTGTAGGAATTTCATAATAAATGAAAAAATGAACAAAATATAATTCTTAGCAAAAAAATTATTCACAAGTATGTTGTCAACAGGATAGAATGACAAATATTTTACCAAGGGCTGTAAAATGCGTTTTCAGCTGATTAGAGAGCTCTTTAAATATTAATACTTTAATTATACATCTCTGCTCGATTCCTATAGAGAAAAAACCAATGAGAAAAAAACATCACCTTCTATTATTCAGGATCAGCGTAACATTTCAATTTTGCTCGCGAAGTGTGGCTTAAATGAAATTATGACCAATCTCTCCGGCCGCACACCAGCCAGAATTGGGTATCCGGTTTCATTGGAGCGTTGGCCAAAAATCTACCCAAAACTCCAACCATCAGCTAACCACATATGTCCCAAAGGATACTCATCATGTAATACGGGAAATCTGCATTTCGCCTGCTGCCATTATGCGGTACACATAAATCACTATACACCAATACCTGACAGACAGAACAGAGAGAGAGCCAGTCCAACCAAATCCATATGGCTGTTTCTCTGCTGTTTATAATGGACTTTCCGCACCAGTGTTTGTCATTGGGGAATTCTAACAAGATGTAAACGACGGACCACGCACAGATTCAATTAGAAATTTGCATGCATACATATACTATGTATATATATGTTTAGATTGTGTGTAGTGATTTAATGGATATGCTGTGTTTTCTAAGGATTCTAAGGATGTTAAGGCTGCGGAGAGAATCCAACAGTCTTAAACCTTTTATCGACATGCACACACATATGTGGGCTTCGGCTTGCAAAAGGAGATGAATGGCTTGAACTGGTGGTTGTTGGTTTCTATTATCGTTGCTACCTCAATTGGAATCGATGAGTAGGGGATCTGGCTTGGGTATCGGCCAGGTCTGGTCATGGTGCTGGTACTGAATGCAATTCAATGAAAATTGCAAACTCGTCTATTTTCCTACTACCACCACTACTACCACTTACCGTTGCGCAACACACAATGATAATCGAATTTCGTGGTCTTCCGAAAGAGTCTCGATGCGGTGCTTGATTTAAGAACATTAATTGAGGGGCGGCAGAGGGTGACAGTCGGGGTAAGCCAGCTGCAAGCAGTTGTGGTTATACAATGCGATATAATTTGAGGGTGGAGAAAGCAGGATGCGTTATGGAGACTTTTTGGGGAGACACAATTTCGTACTGTTAAGTCGTTGGACCGTGGGAATGATTCGCACTTCATATCATAAATCATTATACTGGAATTTACTTCCACACTTGCAAAGTTTAATCGTTTTGCTATATGTTTGCCTTGTGTGTATAAATTTGTTAACTACATTTGAAGGAGTTGAAATTCAATTGCCGATTTTTAGTAGGTACCATTTAATTGTGTATGCAACTCAATTTAATTTAGTTTATTTACACACTGTGCAACAGCATAATTTGGGCGCCATGAATCACGGACTTCCATTCGAAAGGGTGGCTTAAGGAATATTTATATTATCCGTCCCACATTAGCAGTACGAGTGTTCCTCAACATGTTCCAAATTCACAGACTTTGGCAATGTATGTTGATGTAAAAGAAAATGTTAGGGTCAGGGTCTGCCAAAGTATGAAGAAATTGATGGTGAAGGTGATGGCGCAGAGAGAGATATGTACAGAACAGCGTACACATTCAGTCAGCGCCATGGTAAGATTCTAATTAAATTTAAATTATACCTATACATACGCGTACATTACATAAGGTGTGGTAGAAAATCGCAAAAAATTGGAGAAAAATAAATATTTTGTGATGACAGATCTCTGACTGACGTCTCCGAACACACCCTTAGAAACGTCATGTCTTAATAATTTCACCACACCGTGTTAAAAACGCGATCTATTTGTGTGTAGATTACCTATAATCAACAGTACTGCGTCAATTAAATGTAATGTAGTGCAACGTTAATTCTTTACTTACATTTTTTAGGCTGCATTAGTTTGAGCTTATGCAAAGCATTTTTTTAAGAAATCTGTTAGCAAAAAATGAAGGAGATGAATATGCATAGAAATCATTTTAATAAAAAAGAATGTCGTGTTTTGCTTTTTTATTTTATGGCTTTAGTTCCCAGAGCAATCCTTTTTAAAATATTATAATGGAAAACCCTGAATGCTATCAAATTTTGAACGCATCGCCTGTGGAGGTATAGGTATGGCAAATCCTACGTAAATAATTTATCGATACAAAATTTCAAATTGAAATATGAAATGATTAAAATAAAAATGAATGCGTTCTTTGCTCAGTACAGTTAGAATGCGTTTAGAAACTCGTGACTTTGTCAAAATATCTTTTTTAAAGTGTCACTTCTTCGGAACTTAAGAATTTGCAGCAAGTACCTATTGACACCTGGTAAGTTGCTTTCAACGCCACCTGAAAATCAGTGCGTGAACTTTCAATTGGAGATATTTAGATATTTTTTCGTATTGACGTTCAATGTATCTCACTTAAGAAAAAAACAAAAATGGGTCTGAAAAACATTAATTTTACTACTTAATTTTATATGAACGGGTACCCGTATTATGATAAGAATACATGTCAGTATGTAAATCAAAACTTAATTTTAATTTGCTTTATTTTAAGATAAAAAATGAAAACAAGCCCGAATTGTTGTTGTTTTTTTTAAATGAGCTCATGTCGTCAGTCAAAAGTGATGTCATGTGCATACATGGGGAGGGGGTTTAAGAAACTAAAGTAAAATAGGAGTTAATGAATTTCTATGTTCCCATATTTTATAAAACAAAAGCTCAATATGTCAAAATGAGAAAGGTGGGCCTTGCGCAAATATATTTATAATATTGATGTAGGTATTTCTATTAATTTAAAGGTTATATGCATTTGTTACATTTTTTTACTAGCGGAAAATTGATGAAATCATTTGTCGTTTGTGAAATTAATTAATATAATTCGTTTTTCTAAAGAGAACTAAAAAATATATCTTATTCAATAAACATAAGTATTGGTATATGCAAGTTATAAATAATATAAGAACCCCTTTGTACGTGGATCCAATAAAAATGTTCATTAATTTCTTTGCTAAATTTTGATATGCAATTTTCAATTTTTGTATTTTTTATTGATATAAAAATAACATATATAAATAATGCAAACAAAAAACAATGTGTTTTCTAGTTTTAAAAATTCTTAGATTTTTTTCCCCATAAAAATTATTTTTTCGCTAAGCAAACGTTCAATTATTCAAAAAGATTCATTTTAAAAACAAACATACTTTTCGTTAAAAAAAAATCGTAATTTTAATAATCCTGCCTACGACCCTGTCTTGTTTTTTCGTAACCCATGATGTTGTTATTGTTTCTCGTTGAAAGGTTGTTTTTTATCGTTTTCCATTTTAAAAGTAAGGCATTATAGTTATCAATTTCGATTTATTTTACGCTTGATTTAGAATCTTGCATGTTTTATTAGTCTATTACTCTCAAAATATTTTATACCTGTTCATACAAAATTAACCAGAAAAAGCAATATTAATGAGACCCTCTTATGGTTTTCTCTTATGAGAAATACATTGAACGTCAAATCGAAAAAAAATCTATCTCCCATTGAAAGTTCAAGCGCTGACTGCCAGGTGCCTTGACTCCATGCGTCAATATTCATTGGCTCTTGTACATTTCAAAACACATCCTATCTAACTGACGATTGGCTGTTCTGAGTTGCTCTTTTTGCACTCCTGTTACTCCGAAAATGTTCTTAAATGGCGTCCTCAATTTTTAAAGTAAGCTTGGGGAGGCGAAATTTAAACTTTTTTTTTGTAAAGTGTGGTATAATAGTTGTTTGTTAAAAATATAATGGTTCAGTTATAATGAAAATTTCTAAAATAAATCTGTTTTATGCAATATGCATATTTTTCTAAATTCCTTTTGTAAAAAGAAGGAAAGTAAGTATTTTGTTCATATAATTGACAAATATATTCCACGATTCTTCAGAAATCTTCAAATTCCTCATTCCTAAAGGTAAATTGGTTAATATAGCTGAATATCATTTGCTTATAAAGTATTGAGGAATTAGAAAAAAAATCAGATTTCCTTAAATCTATACAATAAAAGGGTAAAATAGGGTTTTCTTCTTGTTGTTGCATGAATAACCATATCGGTTACCCATTGATGTTGAATCTATCTTCGGAAATTGTTAATTCTAAATTATTCATTGTTGTAAATGAAACCCTTAATCTCTCCCAAAAAAAAAACTACCGAAGACAAAATTTATCCTTTTTCGCTCTGCATTGTAATGCGCTTGAATGAATTTAAAAAAAGTACAAAAAATATTTAAATCATTCCACAATAATTCCACTTGGCTCTGGAATTTGTTTTTACAAGCAATTTAGCATACTGTTATTATAGGGTGACGTGTTGTATTCAGAAAAAAAACACAAAAATTATGGTATTGACAAAACTCGACATCCGGGGAAAAACGTCACACAAAATGCCAACAAAGAATCATCCAACAATTAAATGCAACCATACGTCAAAAGCTGGGATGTACAAAAAATAACCGTTCTTCACGAAATACGATGGATGTTGGTGTTGAACAATGCCAAAATTAGAAAGAGAAAAGACAATACTAGAAATACCCAATCAGGTGTGTGCTATTAATGAATCTTCTTTATTTAGGCACTGTTGTTTCAAGAAGTTCAAATTGATTTTCTTGAATAAATCGGTGCTTCCCGTATGACATAATATAATGTTAAATGAGGAATATAATCGAACATATCGGAATATATTCAGATCATGTGATATGAACTTATCGTTTACATTCATTTATATATATTTTTCTCACAATTATAAATTATTAATATGATACTTGCATGAAAACGTTTTGCAAATAATAATAAGAATTGACATCTCCGAAATTACAAGTTTGTGGTGTGTGTGAATATCAGTGTGCGAATCTGTGTAAGTCCGTCTTCAGAAAGATATTCGAGAGAAATCAATTCTTACAGAAAAAATCCAATTTCTTTGTCTAAGAAATTCGTTTAAGTCGTTTAAGGGAAATCGACATTAGATATCCATATATTTTGTTAAAGAATTTCCTTTTTTAATATGATCCTCAACCGAATCGAATACGAAAGTACATTTGGTAGTTGGTAGTTATTTTTTTTTGTAACGAATGAACACACATGCGCCCGTGTTATCAAAAGAGAACTTATGGCCTATTCGATTGGTCGCCCGGAAAGCTTCCGAAGTCTTCCGAATGCTTCTAAAATTGTTCGATTGGTATCGAATGACAGTTCTTCTCCTGGATAGAAGAGAAATTTGAAGTCAGAATCAAACCCAGAAGCACGCACACACTAACACATCAAATGTCAAACGCGAATTCAATTTAACTTCATACAATTTCACATAAATAGTTGCGAAGCGTAGTTCCGCTGAAGTGCAGCTCCGTCGAGTGCGGTCTAACCTTTATAAGCACTAGGTCATTGACAAAAGATTTCAGATTATAAGTCGATATTTTAAATCTTAACATCGATGCTGCTATGTTTCACATGCTTCAACATCGATGTTGGAACATTGATATTTTATTGTGTAACATCGATGTTTTCCCAAGATCGATGAACATCGCCGCGCATCCCTACATTTTCATGACGTTGTTTTGTTTTTTTTTTCGCCTTACACATACACTCTCACAATGAAATTCAGAATCAAGATTAGAGGGTTAACTTGTTCGATTGGAATCCTGGATCGGAGAGTTATTCCGGATTACCAATCGAAAAGGACATTACAAAACGTGAACACCATAAGCTGTCAAATTCTATTGAAAGCAAGTAAAAAAACGGTATTTATACCAGTAAAAATTCAAAATTTTTTAGTTTGAAATTGTTTTCCCACGAAAAGTGCTTTTCTTAGCTTTTGTGTGTCAACATAAAGTTTATTCAATTAGAGGATGTCGACGATTTTGATGGATTATAAAACTTTTACAAAGCTAATTTTTTTTTCAATGAAAATTCAAACATTTTTCATGTTTGGGAACAAATATTTTTAGTACGTCAAATATATGTGTCAAGCCATAAAATTTAAATTTTTATTTTGGAGGATAGATAATAATAGATAACCAACTTGTCGAAAAATTGGTGTCAAAGCGAGAGGGGTCAATGGACTCGCAGTGAGTGTTCTGCATCGATGATCAAACGACAATTTTGTGACAGAATTTGATGCCATTTCGTCTTCAGATTCGAGTTTTGACCATCTAATAGTAATTGATCTATGTATGTACTGCACATTAACTTTGTTACGTAAAAACTATAGAAACGAACTTTTGAAAGCGCCCAAGTAGTTTTCAGTTACTTTTTATCACCATTACCAACTTTAATATGAAAAAAAGTTGAGTGAATATGTGATTAGCTATGTATAATCGTTTTGCTCAATTTTATTTACTACGTTGCTTATAATTTTCGAAAACAATGCTACTTTTTATCATTTTTGAAGATAAACAGAACTAATTATTATTTAATCGTATGTATCTTTGTCGTTTTCGATTGGCTGCTCGGGTTTACTCTTTTTTTACTCATTATTTTCTATAGAAAGTGGGAAATTCGGAGTAAAAAAGAGTGACTCAAATCGAATTATACTCAATTTAATTATTTATGAATTGAAATTTTCTATTAGTTGACGCTGAATACAAAAATACCAAACTCGGAATTTCTTTAATAATACCTATACATTGTACAAACAAATTTCTTAAAAAGTCAGTAGTTCACAAAAATATTTTTTTTAATTTTTTGATAGATGGCGCTAAGCACAAACGGCACTAAAATAGAGAAAATTAACCATTCGATTGAGCTAAAACTTAAACAACACAACAATTTGTTATGAAAAAAATTTAAATTAATTGCTATGCTACAGGGTGGCACAAATAAAACATCGAATATTGTTTTTGAATTACTTTTTTACTAAATAAAAAAATTATCGTCACAATTTTCGCTCAATTGTTTATCTATTTGTATACTGCAGCTGTGTAGTTCACAAATGTCAAATATGATTGATGTGCGATGCCATTTTCATTGAGTGATACATTTTGCGCCACCCGTTATTACACTATTTTCTAGTTATACATATTTTATGAAGGAGTCAAAAAAATATTATTTTTCATTAATGAATTTGGATTCCCTGCAGCTGGTGTAATATACATAAACTGAGTAACGACTATTTAATTTATAAAAAAATCTAAATAATAAAAAAAATCCAACTAACAGTAAATTAGACATGTCAAGTAAGTGCGACCAATCAGTGGGTTGCAATTAGTTGGTCTTATTTTTTTTTTGCCAATTTGATAATATATTTAGGCGCCCTTTTGTCTCACACTAGTGAGACATGCGAAATGCAAAACAAATTACAAATATCCACAAAACACCAAGCAGAAAAAACGACTATCGATTGCAAAGTCCATTATCTAACGTTTTTGTATTTTTTTTTCAATTTTTTTTTTTAAAATAAAATACTTGCATTCATCGGCCTCCTCTAATCAGAACACGTCTCTATCCAGAAAAAAGAAACGACAAATAAACCCAACAGATAAAAATCCAATTGACCCGTTGCCATTGTGTTGTGATGGGAAAAAAGCCAAGCGATTTTTTTTGCCATTTTTCTGTAGGATAATGGCCGGGGCTTTGTCCTTTTGGAATTTAATGTTCATTTTGTTTGCCACATATCAGGGCTATTTGTTATTCAACATGTGTGTGTTCATATGTCCTGCCGCACCGGGAGGACCACGCCGACGACGCCTCAGCGAGCATTCGTCGTTTTTGGTTTTCGTTTTCGTCTTCGGTTTAATTTTATTTTGCAGGCTGCCTGCTTGTCCAGGTTATTCATTCATATAAATCCCTCAAACTCTTTAAGGCTTTATGAAATTGATCTGAAAATCGGCTTAGTTTTACAACAACAGAAGAAAAACCCAGAATCGAGCAGGTAATTTTTGTCGAGCAAACCCTTGGGGCTTTTGCAGTGCCTCCTCTTTTTTGTGGGGGGAGGACATCAATTCGCAATCGCCTGAAAGTCTTTTTGGCGAAGAGTCAAACGGCTTGCATCTACCCAGCACATTCTGTCGAATTCAATATTCGAGAATCGATTTTGAATTGTCCGTTCATTTGTGTGTCCGTTCCGTTCCGTGCCGTTGCTTCAACCTTCGAAGACCTCCCCCCCTCCGACCGCTCATTCGTTCCGTTCACTTCCAAGGCAATGAGAGCAAGGATGCTGGTTATTGTCTCTTGAAAAGAAATTTCGCTATCGACTCGGCTCCTTTCACACACAACGTCCACCGACCGGCCTGATGGCCAAGGGATGCTGTTCCGGTTCCTGTGTATTAGGCAGTTGGATCACGTCAACGTCAAACATGGCCAGGTTATACAGGTTTCTTATAAAAAATGGACAGTCCTGTAAGTTCGGAATAAATGTAGGTACTTTTTTCCATTTTCTTCTTTCTGTTAATAGGAATAGGGTTATGTTCGAATTTATCCCAAACTCCCCGGGGAGACAGGCCGGCACCGGCAAGTGAGCGATGTGATGGGACATGCTTCATTCAACTCGGTACCTGGGTGTTAGATGAGAGGAAAGATTTGAGATTCATGCTTTCCACCCGTTGCCGTTATTTTCACCATTACCAGAGATCAATTCACCGTTCCTGTAGTAAAAGTAAATTTATTTTACATAACACAGAGTTGCCATGTGGTTGGAATTTAGGTCGACTTTCGTCATTCGATGATGAAGCGTCTGAGATTTTTTTTTAGAACGTGTAAATTTCATTGCTGGTCAAAAGTTTTAAAAGTATACACGTGGATTTAAGAGGACACCATCATCCGTAAATTTAAGCACAGTAAAAACATCGGGTGCTTAGCCTAAATATCACAAGTAATTGGGATCTTAATGCCTATGGGAAAGTATAAGAAAGAAAGAACTAAGTGTTTTCACAAAAGCGAATACACTTTGTGTTTTTCGTTCACATGGCACCCATTCCGTATAATACATTTCGGAACAATCCTAAGAGTCAATAATAACTCGGTCTACCAAGCTGGAAGATAAGTACCCCTACTGATATCCCGAGCACAACCAGAAAAAGTAAATGCTGTGACGAATTTCACTTTGTTTTTAACTGCATTCGTAAGATATCGCTAGTTACGTCATAAAATAGTAAAATAGTCTTGGATTGGCAGTGAGTGCCGGAAGAAATGCATTCAAATGTACACTGAATAGAAATATCAGAGCTTCTCGCGAGGTCTGCGTGAGGAAGAAAAAAGCAACAATGGCTTCAAAAAAGGTAAAAGATGGGACATGTTGATAAAATGAGAAATGTGTTATGAAAGTTGGGTTTAAATTTGTGAATCACCAACATATTGGCGCCGATAGTATTCACCTTAAGCGTTAAACATATTAAAGCAGCATCAGCATCATTATAGCAATACCTGTTGTCATTATTTTAGAGTAGTATTGATTAGAAGGTTCTGGGCCAGTGGCATCGGAAGTACATGCCACCAGTGGTGGAAGTGGTTGAGCCAGTCGATGAGCTGGTGGTGCCGAATGGTGGCAGCGCCGGTTGTTGTATTGGATAGTGGACGATGTGGATGGTATATTGGATGATGGATGGTGTATTGGATGATGAATGGTGTATTGGATGATGGATGTTGGTGTATTGGATTGTGAAAGATGTTTGTTGGATGATGGCATGCTAGATGTTGGATATTGTGTGTTGGGATATAGGATAATTAAGTTTATTAATTCACGCTAGGAACTTGAAAAATCATGACAGAACATATTTAAACAAAAATGTGGTAGCATGTTGGTACCGTAGGTGGAGCCATCGGTGCCGGCCTCACCTAATCACTACTGCTTTTTAGAGCCAATTTATTTCAATTTTTCAGCACACACTAGATTAGCTTCGGCAGGGTCATCAATAATCAGCTTATAGAACTTATAGCATTGTTTGTTTCGATGCGAAATGTCAAACAGTTGAAAATCACGGGGATGGGTGAATATAACGGTGAAATGTCTGAAAAATGTTTGCTGGTCTGGTCAGTGTGATGTATGCTGTTGACGATGAATGTACTGGTTTAATCTGTTTAACGCTTATGAAGATAAGAACTGCCGGACTCAAAAAAACAGATTTAACACACTTATGAAAAACCAAAACAAAACATGCACTGGCAACATTGTTCAAATATATGTTACCTGTTCCAAAAGGTGACTGTGACTGTCCATTTTTTATCGAATTCCATTGAAGCAGTTTTCAAGCCATCACCATATATTGTTGGCTGTTCGATGGTGTCCTTCAATACGCCTTGCCATGCACGTAACAAGTTCCTGAATAAATATGTATTCCAATTGAAGACCCCAACCATAACCTCAACATTGTTTCGTAATCTGTTGGTTTTAATTATTTACAGTAGTTGTTTGTCCAATAAAATACTCTTCTCTACTCAGTCTCCCTTTACTACGCCTACGGTGCGTTGGAAGTATTTCCCATAGGTTAAGAAAACAATTCATTTAATTGTTTACATTGTGTTCCCCTCATAGTGATGGCATCATTGCCGAATCCCCAGTGCTTGTTGTGTTCTTACGAGTATAAAGTGAGGGAGGGTTGATATGGTTTTCTTTACCTTATCTTGGTTATAGGTTTGGATAGGATATCATTGTGGCAAAATTGATTCTACGAACCCGACTGATGACTAGAGGACTCCTATATACACACATCCATTTTGAAATGCGATCTCGCAGTAATACCTCTGCTTAGGTAGATATACACGTAGAAGACTTAAGCAGGTATTTGCTGCTGCTCGCCGTATTTGCGTCGAAAAAAATTACATCGTCCTGAAAAATAAGAGACTATTTCAGTTTTTGAATAGAAATGGGACAAATGCAATAGCAATGGCTATATTTGAGGATTGTTATACGTGATGGTGGCGGCAAAGTGTACATCACTCTGTGTATCTAGCTAGGTTTAGGTTACGTACACGCACTGGATGCTCATTTGGTTAAAATAGGCCATTTGTATGTATTGCGGACTGGTGGAATTACTTTTTAGTGGTTAATGAAATTACCTATGAAATCTCTTACTTCCGCATGGCATGAGGGAAATTCTAGATATTTAGAGCACAGCTAATGGAAATTGAGCCATAAAGGAATTTATATTCTTTTTTTCCTTTTTTGGTAGAATATGGAGGTTATTCTATTTAGATTCAAGCTACAAATCTTTTCGGTAAAAAAAACTCTGCCAGAAATTGCCCCACGCGCGCCGCGCCAATTGTTTTGATAATTTATATAGCACCACGGGGAAAACACTGTTCAAATATTTGCTATTTTTATTGAACACTTCGATTTGGCGAAATGGTGTTTTGGGGTTGCGGCGTTATCGTTACTCCACCATTCGATATATCAGGTGTATAAGGGAAACAGAGCCATTTATATTGAAGTTGGGGTAGTAGAGCGCATCGTTAGAAGATTAAAAAAATGTCAGTTTCGGTGCCACTGTATAATGTGCATCCAGCTTTACATACATTGCCATGAAGTGAAATGTTGGTAAACTAAAACTTGAATCAACTCTACTATATAATCGATTTCGGTGAAATTTGTGAAAAACGTACGTAGTCTCATAGCAGCTAATTGAAATCAAACAAATTATTGATCCAAACGTTTAAAAAAATTTAACAACTGGCTTCTGTTTTCCGACTCAAAAACCTAGTCGTCAAAGCGCATATAATAGTATATGACAGATAACCAAACTATTGGTATTGAAATGAAGCTCAAGCTCTTTTCAATTCCTCATATTGAGGTTGACAATGCCTCTTTGTTGTTTTTGTGCCAAGACGCTGTTAAGTCTCCTTTCATACAGGGCAACTAGTTGCTGGAGATTTTGTTGACGTTTTCTTTTAACATTGCTTTAAATATCTCCTGTACCTTTCACACTAGGAAACAATGGCCGCATTCAGATCTATCCAAGATAGGTTTCTATCCATAGACTTTTCTAAACATAAAAAAAAACAAATTGATAGGTTAGGTTGTCCAAAATCAAAACAGCTGACTTAAAACATATCCAAATATTTGTTTGTTGGCAAATATATTTTATCCATATGTCATACAGATGTCCAACATCACAACCGCATTCAAATTCAGGGGCAGTTTCCCCTCTATTTTTTCACATCTACGTTCAGAAAAAAGCCAGATAAAATAATTATAACCAAATGAAACGTCAAATCTACCGATACTAGAAAAAACTAAACACAATAAAAGCCACTACAAAAAATAAACACACACATGAAACGTCAATCTATGGACAAGCTCTAAACACAAAAGTAATTTTATTCGACATGACGCTGCATGGACATGGGTTCTTTGGACTCCATTGGATTTTTTTCATGGCATATACATTGGTCTGACATCGTTTATTGGATGTGGAAGCGGCCTGTTAATATTTCACAGTTCCATTCCCTGCGGCACAAAGTTTTCGGAATCTATAATTAATTAAAATCAAATCTTAAACTCCGATCGATTATGTATCACTTAACTTAGGAACTTACTTGTTTTATTTGATTGCTCCTCGGCACCCATTCAGTACATTTGTGCGAAAGCTACACCTAGACAAATATTCAATAATTTTATATTGTTTAAAGAAGCAAAATCAATTACATACCGGATAGTATTTTCTTGCAGATATATTTACTTTCCTCATTTATATATTCAGTATTATTTAAAATTATTGTATTTTGCATTTTCCTTTTGATTTTTAAATTTCTTCTAGAAACACAACTCAGCGATGGTAAACAAAATGAAAATATGTATCGATTTCTGAATGGGGCCAATGTTTCTTGCTTTGAATGCACACTACACGTATGGCCTTTTCGATTGGTCGTCCGGAAGGCTTCCGAAGTCTTCCGAATGCTTTTGAAACTGTTCGATTGGTATCAAATGACAGTTCTTCTCCTGAATAGAAGAGAAATTTCCTTCTGGATTTGAAGTCAGAAGCCCAGTACGCAGATCGGGAAAAACTAAATTTTATCTCTACAATTTTAATCTCTACAATCACTTGGAAAAAGCCGTGCAAAATTTTGAAGTTGGAGAAATAAGAGGAACTGTCAAGTATCTGTCAATCGAGAATTTCAAAAAAAAATAAACAAAATTTGCTTTGTTGCACTCTTTTTATTAAACACATTAAATTAATGCAAAACAATGGGTTTTTACAAGGTTTTTCACAAATGTAAATGTAAAATAGTTATAATTATGCCTTTTTATTTTGAGTCCTAACCTGCACGTAATTGTAATATTTTTCTTCGATCTTAAGACCTTCTGTGTCCAGTTGAAGCGTGAAGGATTCTGCTTCGATTTTCATGTTGGTTTTTTTCATTAAAAACAAAGATACCAGTAATGAAATAATTCGGCTTTAATTTTATTTTTGGCCCGGCCGTATTATTAATTAATAAATGTTTACTTTCAAATAATCTATAGCACAATATAATTCTGCCACAATGACTATGAGCTGTCAAAATTTGTCCTGCAAAACAATGCGCAGAGCATTATTTTGCCTGAAAAATTAAATGGAGACTTTTTTTGTACAGCGGATACATTTTCGAAGTACAGCGGCTACAAACTTCACATTTTTGCGCGTGAGCTGCGTACTGCCCGGAAAAATATCAAAGACAAAATTTGTCCTAGGATAAAATTTGTATGGAAGAAATTTTTTTTCCCGATCTGCGTACTAGGCTAGAATCAAAACCAGAAGCACGCACACACTCACACCTACCAAATGTCAAACTCACATTAATTCATGTCATTGTTTTGTTTTGGTCTACCTGAAATTTTGTAATTTCAATTTTTAGGGAATTATAATTATGGATATTTCAATAGGAGCCGTAAGTGATTTGCTGATATCGTCATCATCATCGGATGAAGAAGATGTTGATGGAGTGGAATTCTTGTTACGAGAATTTAATAAAAAACCAAAAGTCGAGAACTTCATTGAAGACGTTGTACAAAATTATTCGGAAGAAGAGGTAGGTTCAATATGATAGAATGTTACAAATGTTAATTGGAATCCAAAGTTTCGTTTACAGTTTCGAGTTAAAAGAAGAGTTTCCGATATCCTGATACAAAATTATGAAAGCTCAGCTCATTTCAAAACGAAAATAGATTCTGGCGGAAAGAAGGAAATCGCAGCTAAAACCCAAATGCTTGCATTTATTTGGTATGTAGTACCTACTTAAGCCAGTTTAAAAATATGTGATTTTAAAAAGAATAACCAAAGGTTTGCTGGGAATAAGGATTCCTACAGAGAAGTTGCCAGTCTATTTAACATTTCAATCTCAACAATGTATAGGATTTTGGAAAATGTCCTGGAATTTTTGTTTGAAGTCTCTCCAAATTTTATAAAGTGTCCTACAACACAACAAGAAAAGCTTCAAACTGCAGCAAAATTCGAACAGGTAGTAAAGCCTTATATCATAATTAACTATTCACTCATTTTATTTGCAGATTGCAAATATTCCAGGGGTTTTAGGTTGCATCGATGGTTGTTATATACGAGTATATATAACGAAACCTGCAAACAAAATTCGCTCGACCTATATCAATCGTCACGACCTAGTTTCATTGACTCTCCAAGGAATTTGTGATTCTGAAAAACGCTTCATTGATGTGCTTGTGGGTTCTCCCAGCAAAATGCACGATTCAAGGGTGTTCCAACTTTCTTTCATCAGCAAAGATCTCGCGAGAATATGTGGAACCCAATATCATTTATTGGGTGACGCTGCATACCCATTAAGGGAATATTTGTTAACCCCCTATAAGAACACGGGAAACTTAACAAGGATGGAGAGGATATATAACAAAAAACACTGCCAAACACGAGTCAAGATGGAAAATTCATTTTCGTTAATTAAGGCACGATTTAGGCAGCTGTTACGAATAGATTTTCATAGAGTTGAACGAATGTGCAAGTTTATCTTGGCATGTTGTGTTCTGCACAACCTCTGCATTGATGAAGAAGACCTATGGGATGATCCTAGTGATAACGCAGGAAGTGATGATGACGGCAGCAACATACCGTCGGCAAGCGATAATACTGTTAGTGATTTTGAACTAAAAGAGTTGGGAAAAATAAAAATAAATCGAATAAAGGAATCGTTTTTATAAGAAACTTTGTTTGTTAATAAAGATTAAATTAAAGTATCACATATTTCATTTCATTTCATAGCACTTCAGTTTTAATACACATATATATAACTTAAAGTAAAAACTATATTTAATTAAATAGGTAGTATAGTAGATAGGTACGGTATTTCATTAGCTACATTATTTAATAAGGCACAGTCTTTGAAGAATTCATCACAAGTAAAATAAGAAATAAATATAAAAAAATTGAATTTTTCAGTCTTTCAACTTCTGCAAAATTTGTTCCAAGAGGTTTTCTACATTTGTCCTCTTTTCCATCCTTTCTTTGTGCCTTCGCTCTCTGTTTTCCTCTTTCATTGCAGCACGAACCTTCCTTTCTTCGATCAACCGATCGACCATTCTTTCTTGGAGGCACTTTTGCTTTTTTCTTGCTGGAAGAATGGCCTCATCAGCACTAAGGTCTCCTTCACTTTGTGCCGGTTGTATTGAACCTTCAGGAGAAGAATTAATGTGGGACAAGTGTGGATGTGAACTGGAGCCTGATGTAGAAGGCAGTTCATTAAGAAGGCTTTCTCTCCGTATTAGCTTATTAGGGGATATAAAAACTTCTGGAAAAATTGAATCGTCGTTGAAAATTATGACATCCATTGACGATTCAAAAGGAATTTTTTTCCGGACTGCCCCACTTGTTTGGTTGTTTTTTATGATGTCCTTGGTTTTTTTGATTACGGTTTTAAACCGGCCTTCAACCTGATAAGGTGTCACCATCACATTATTGTTTATTGACATGTTCTCGGCAGTGTAGCACCACATTTCTTTCTTCGTGCGGAACTTTTTCATAGGTCACACTTTTGAATGGTTCTCGCTGTATAGATTGAGAAGAGCGTGGGTCTCATCGTCGAACCATTTATGTATTTCTGAAAAAGTTGTCACATTAGATTACTGATTGATTATATTTTGGTGTTTCGGGTGATAGTTACCGGTGGTGCCATGCTGAATGTTATATTCTGATGTAACCCAGAGGGAGGCCGTAAAACTCAGCGACTTCTGTATACATGGCTGAAACCATATCCCCAGCTGTAAAACACAAGGCACTTAGAACTAAATTGAAGAAAATATATTATTCTTACTTAATTTGTTTCGAAGACAAATTTTCCCATCAATAACTGCAATTTCGCCATTTTCATCAGCAATAACTTCGAAATTTTCTAAGTTTGTGCCAGCCATGTTTACAAAATAATATAATCAAAAATGTGCCTTTGACATTTGCCGTCTTACGCATACACTCACATTAATTTTCAGAATCAAGACTCTAGTGTTTACTTGTTCGATTGGAATCCCGGATCGGAGAGTTCTTCCGGATTACCAATCGAAAAGGACATTAGTTTAAAAGGGAACGTCAAGAAAATTCTTTTCAATCGCTGACTGGGGAGATTTTGTTCAATTCCCTTACTTCTTGGCCTTTCCCTCCAACAAACTAAAAGTTTCTGTCAACCCTGTTGCCCTGTATGAAAAGGGGCTTACTCGTGGTCTTCCTTGTAAGCTCATAGTAAATATCACGTAGAATACTTTCTGACAGTTGTTGCCAAAGCAAGCGGTTGCTTTGTGGTGTTGTAATACTTTTGAAAAAGAAAACAGTCGATGAACTGAAAAACGTCAAACGCAAATATCAAGCTAGCCTAAAATTATTGGATTCATTTGGATATTTGAGGAACAGCTGATTTAAAACTGCAGTTGATTTGACAGATACTACCTTATCATTCGAAAACAAGGACGTTACTTTTGTTTCTTAAGATACAGTTCGTTCACAATGGAAATCATCATAAAACTGTGACTAGGTAAACTATAAATTATGGAACTAATATTATGAATGGAAGGATTATAATATCCTTAAGCAACACTAACAAAGCATACATATCTTATTATACATAAAGAGCCTAATAAAAAAAAATTGTCATCTTAAATGCAAATAGAACACAACAATATCATAGCAATACCTAATTTTATTTTCTATAGCCCTCGACATTTTTAAAATTGCTTGTCCACTTTGAAAGTGAAAGTAGTCATAGTATTTTATTCAAATGTAAAGTGGAGGAACACAAGGACCTACAATTTTTCCTCCAAAGTCTTGCTTATAAGCAAGGAGAGTCGACGAAATGATGATACTGTCATATATAGTTGGCATTCAGGGTTCGGGGCATTGTTACTTACATTTCTCTACAAAAAAAAAACTGGAATTAAAAACTTCAGGAGAACTACTAGAGTTGTTTAATTTTATACTGGGCGTTCACACTTCATAGCAGCGCCAACTACCAGCAAAGCTATAGCCTATGTATACCTACTCTCAGGTCTCAACACATAAACCGCTCGCTCTGTATAGTGAAGGTGGAATGCCTATTAAATTTACATTTTTCCTCTTGCCCACAAGAAAGAGAAAAGAGAAAATTTTCCTACTTAAGGATTCAATTTCAAGAGGGCACTGCCGCGAAATCCCCCTCAATGTGGTGTTGCAAGAAAACCTAATTAGGCAGCAGCTTACAATATGAACCGAGACGAGTATAGGCGACCATCATGATGGTTTTGGTTTGCATTAAATCCACCTTAAAATACTCGTATGTGTAAATGTATGTACATATATGTTCATACTCACACATACTAGTATCTGAATTCTTTGGAACTTCTTTTAATTAACATTTATGTGACGTAATATAAGGTGCTCAAGTTCGTCCTTAAGCACAACGATGCTAGAAGAGATTACATTTATTGCTCTCTAACCAAGGTAGTTGTTTTAGAAATGGAAAACCACCACACTACAGGACCATAACCGAACCTCTATACCTCGCTAAAAGGGGTTTGAGGGTAAGTTTCGCTGCAATTGTAAAATGTCGTCGGTCGTCGTCAGTCAGCGATAGGGGGTAGGGTGCGACCCAGCGTCGACCGTGCAAGCTTAAGGGTGATGGTGATGGCATATAAGATCTGCTCGGTAAGGGTTTTTACATTGTCCTACTAAACTTTTTGCATGTGTAAGCATTTTACTATCTCTTCCGTTACACCCACCAACCGCTGCTATCGCTTTGGCGCTTGGTATCGTTCTTTGCAATTCTTTGCCTCTTATACATACATACATACTATATACCCTTACCATGAAAACGCCTGTAGCACCTCACTGAATAAATATTAACAAGGGTTTTTCAACTAACTAGACAGCAGCAGCACCACCAGAAGCAGCAGCAGCAGGACGATGATGACAACGAGAACGACGATATGATGATAGTGGTTGTACTAGTAGCTGCTAGGAGCAAACGCTATAGTCGACCATGTTGGCTTAGCCCTGGTGCGGCGTGGCGTCCATGTATTTTGCTCCAAGCCATGTTCCCATTCCTTAATTATGGCAGAAAAACAAACCATAAACAATATAAAAAGAAAAATATTTTGAACGGGATCGATCCGCGACGTGGTTCGGATACCTGTATGATGGATTATTCTTTTGTTATCGAATATATATGTATATATATATTTTTTTGGGGGTAAAAGTTCTTGGAGGAAGGCTTTTAAGGACGTCTGGTCTAAGCATGTAAAAAGATATATGTAATCAATTACTTTGCAAAAGGATACCACAATTTTTTTTGGAGAGTTTGATTTGACGGATTATATTGATTAGTTGTTTTGTATATAAAATATACTACATATCTACAACCTATATAACATTGTGTTGTTAATATCAGAATAATGTCCTCACAACAATTTGATGATATTATATTCTTTTTGATACATTAATAGAAACGGCGCCCAGGCGATGGAGTTCTTATTTTATAATATGGATGAAATTTTGAAGGAGGGCCAAGCGAAAATATTCTATTCGGTGACTCATCGACCAAAATCCACAAAAATACGTCAAATTTAGTGTTTTTGTTTAATTGACAAGTGTAATACGAACAATTCATAGAGATACAACTTAGTAATAAATTTAAAAACCATTCGTTTTCGTTTTTTTTCATAAAATTTTTTCATTCTGATCTGGCAGGTACCGTTATTTTTTGGCTTGTCTAAAATAAATCATTTTCTCCTCTAGGGAAATTCCTAATGTCGTTTTCAATTGGATATTCTGAGATACTCTTTTTTCACTCCTGTTACTCCAAAAATGTTCGGTTGGCTGTTCCGAGTAAGGTTTTCGGAGTATTTTTTATTTTCAATTTCATAAAGGAGTAAAAATAAAACACACACGATACGATTTCTCAAAAGTAATAATATTGTTAGAACTAGCCATTTAAGACAATTAAGTGTGCAATTGCGCTTCTTTGTAAATACGACATTTTCATATTTGATTTTAATCAAAAAAGTGTAAAACACTCCGAAAATCCAGGCAAAAATGACATTACATGCTCAAGTAACACGTTTAAAGAAAATAGGTTCAGCGGTTTAGCATAAGATGGAAGGCATATAGACACGGAATAGCTTGACGCGCTTTTTCGTTGTGTTGCAGATGGAAACTTCAAGTTTGATCAAAATCTCGAGTTCGATTGTTTCCGAACGCAAAACCCTTCCTAGAGTACCTTGTGCTTATTCATTAATGTATTTTAGAGATTACTTACTTACTTTACTTTTCCTGGTGCTATAGAGCGTGGTACTCCTGGGCCTGGTTGATTATGCCCCTCCAGCTGGCCCGATCTCCAGCCTGCCGTCTACAGTTTAGCACACCTAGCAGTCGAAGGTCTCCTTCTACCTGGTCGCTCCATCTGAGATGAGGTCTCCCCTTGCTTCTGACTTAACTTACCTAACATACATATTAAACTTTGTATTAAAAAGTGAATCGGAACCGCCATCTTGAAGAAGATGAATTTTATTTTGTTTGAATAATTATCAGTCCATTTGATGATTTGATCCTGCTGCTATAAAATTATAACAAAAATTATTGATTAAGAAGATAAACGATATTCATACCGACATGTGTATTTGTTTATTTTTACAGTCGTGAATTTCGTCGTAAATAAATTTAGAATTAATTAAGAGCCGATCTTTCAATCTCGAAATAAAGAGGCAGTTAGTTGATAGAGGAATAAACTTACTTGACTGTTAAACTACCGGATAACAACATTATGTTTCAATCAAGAAAAAACAATCTATAGAATTATTTAATTTGAACTTCACTTTTATTTCGAGAATCGAACTTTTCATAGAAATTAATTTTTGTTTAACGTTTATTGCAAAGCAATAATTTTTTAAAGTGTTTTTGACATCGAAAATAGCAATTTATTTTATTCCTCAGGAAACCCCTTATTCCGTTCTAATTTGAGCAGAAAACTTTGCTCTATCTAGAGAATATGCACTAACCGACTGCTTAACTGACATTTGAAAAATTGGCTCTAAATAATCTGACGGTTCACAGAACTCTCCATCATTCTATGGAAACAATCTGTATTTTTGAATTCTCCAAGATAGAGTGCAGCCCGTGTCGGCTCGGTTTCACTTTCTCTCCAGGGCAAAATATATAAATCCAGTATCGAGGTGTATATAAAGGTCTATGCAATAAGTCAATTTAGAATTGCTAACTGCATTTTGGCCTTGTGATTTTTATTTTTAAGCACGTTCTGGTCTGAGTGAACTTTTCTAAACTAATTGGAGTAAAGAGTACGTAGAGATATTTAAGCACTGAATTTATTAAAAATTGAAGTGTTTTTTTTTTAATTATTAAGTCATTAATAAGGCAAGAATTAACAATTTAGTGAACTTAAAGACACGTCTGACTTAATCAACTACACAATAATATGTTTAAATAAATGTCTTTAACATTTAAACCTTTAATTCATTATGAAATTAATTAATTGATTAGTATTTTAGTGTACACTTGCTCCCGGCGTACAAACTCAACTTTGTATTTAAGACACTTTAACTTATGACTAGAACTTAGAACTAAATACTTAAAACTAAATTATAACTAAGAAGGATAACTTTATCTATTTACCAAGAGGATGAAGTTATTTAAATCATAAATACACTGAAAGCAAAAGCCTTGAATATTCTTAAAGAAAATATAATTTTTTATATCATCCAAAGAATACCAAAAACTGATGTGTTATAAACAAAGGTTTATGTGAGTAGGTATATATATTTTTAATCAGTATCATCGCCAAAAATTTAGGGCAGATGCTTTTTCATAAAACATTACGGGGAGAGTTCTACTTGTATCTGGTCTTATTTAGAAGCATTGATTGTTCATTAAGTAGATTAAATGGTGATAGGTAAAAGTTATCACTTAAACTCAGATTAATATGAAAATCAAGTAAAGATCTAACTAGATTGGGGTGTAAACTTATTCGTTACATTTTTTTAACAGTAGTTCGATTTGATAGATCATTAGGGGTGTTATTTTTGTTGTTTTATATATGAATTTATTAGAGTATATTTCTTGTCAGGTTTTCTAAATTTTCCACAACAGAACCTCAAGACTTTTCTTTCGAAAGTCTCAATTTTCTGGGCCACGGTAGGTGAAATTGTAAACAAAATAGGAAAACCATATGAAAGTATTGGTCTTATTAAGGTTTTATAAATGAGAGTTTTTGTTTTACTCGACACTTTTTTGGAGTTTAGTAATGGCTTTACCATCGCTGAAACCATTTTGTATCTATTTTAAAATATTCTTGCGTGTTTAAAAATTTGGGGGTGGCCGGCCGTGGCGCGATAGTTGTGTGCTCGCTTGTCAACCTCGTGGTCTCAAGTTCGATTCCTGCCGTTGTCTATGTCATCTTATATTCCATTAAAATTCTAAAAAATTGTCATAAAATGGAGTTGCTGGATTACTAATCACATGCTGCTCAGGCATAACGCTAACAACATGTGATTGAATAAACTAGTATAGCCATAAAATATGACAACGAAATAAATAAAATAATGCGAATTATAAGAGACATAAATAAATAAGATACGGTAATTTTATCCGCATTAGTTCCGCCGCCATCCCTGGAGATAAATCTGAGACAATAACCAGCTCTTGTCTCAGAATATCGCGCCACACATCTTTCCTATCCTTCTTTCTCTTCTTTCATCGGTTGCCAACACTGTGTTAAAAACATATAAGGGTATTTATAATCCCTTTAACGCGTGCAAAATTATAAAATAAAAACCTAAGTACTTCGTATGACTTCGTAATGCTATTGGGTTATCATTTATTTTTAACGAGAGTGCTTTACTTTAATTGACGGCGAGATAATGTCCTTTGCCACTGGAGTTTCTAAAGCATGTTAGCCCGCATTTATCGGTATTTGTTTTAAGTCTCCATTGTTTTTAAATAATTGTCCACGTGTGGAAGTTTCTGCTTTATTTTATCCAACGCAACACTTGGCCGTAGATCGCTAGCTAATATAGTGTAGGGTGTTTCATTTTTCCAAAGTTTTGATTTTCACATGACTTTGCTTACGCCCCGAGTCTAAGTGATATAAAAGTTATATTTGTCAAATTTCAAGAAGATCGGTTGATGTTTAGGGGTTGCACACTTTGGTCACTTTTTCTCAACTTTGTAAAGTTTCGGTAATTGACGTCCTTTTGTATTACTACGTTTATTTTGTATCCGTTGCAGGTAATTGAACCTTAAAATGGGAACTAAAAGAGGAATTTGGCTGCTAGAAAAAATGCCCATCAATGAATTTTTAGAAGCTTGGCTACCTTCTAAGGAAATGAAGGAACCACTATCGAATTCCGCAAAATCTACTAGCACTAAACTGAAGGAAATGTGGAAGAAAGCAAATATCCCTGTTATGACGGAAGAGAATATACGTGCTTATATAAGTTAACGCAAGAAATGTTTGCATCAGCAGATAACTGTCCCACATCCAGATTCGCTTCCCACGACTCATAAGAATCACCAGGTGACTACGTGAAGGAATGTGATGACGAGGCGTCTGGAGACAGCACATGCAACAGCAAATTGCAAACTCGGGTTGGATAGATTAAGTTACTTTTCAGTTAGATTTTAGGAAACTAATTCTGTCATAAGTTAGTTCGTAAGTAGTACTCAAATAAAGAGGTTCATCCTCATAAAAATAAAAAGTTTGTGTTTTTTTTATAAAATTTAAAATAAAATAAATTTAATTGGCGCCCAACGTGGTTGGCCTGAGGAAGTGTTAAAAAGTGAAACGTGAAATCGACCTAAAGTAGTTCGTCGCGTTCCAAGACCTAGAACATTGAAAGTGATATGACTTAAAACTTAAAATCGACCTAAAGAAGTTCGTCGGGTTTTAGGACTTAGTTCACTTCAAGTGGTAAAGAAAGAAAAGAAAATCAAACAAGAACTCTAACGTGAAAATAGACCTCAAGAAGCTCGCCACGTTTCGAAGAGTTAATTACCAGTGTTCGTGTCACTTCTTCGGCCAAACCCAAGAAGAATAAATTTGCTATAGTCTGTAGACATAGTAAACCACGAGGGAGTGTGAGACAAGGAAGTGCCTGAGTACCAGCTGTAGCTAGAAAAAAGGATCAACACTTAACTCACCAGCGTGGGATCATGTTCTTCATTTTTATGTAAGTTAGACTTAAGTTAAAAGAAAGAAAATAAAAAAATAAAAGATTAATAGGTAAAGGGAAAACTCAATTTTGAATAAATTTTTTAAAAAAAAAATCTGTTTTGAAACAAAAATATTTTAAAGAAAACAGGAAAAGGGTTAGAAATTTCAATTGTGAATTAATTTTTAATTTTTATTTTTACGAAAAGTTTTATAGTGTAATAAATTTGTAATAATTTTCAAACTAAATATCTCAAATATTCAAACATATTTTTTTTTTACGAAAAAACGTTATAGTATAGTAAATTTGTAATAATTTTCAAACTAAATATCTCAAATATTCAAACATAATCATGGTGGCTACACGATCGAATACCGATAGTATTGCATCTGAAACCAATTCTGCCAGTAACCCTTCACAAAATCCGCAAAATCCTATTCCAACAAACGCTAGTACAGGTGCAAATAATTTCCCGCCATACGCGGCATCCACAAGTCAGAGTATCCAACCTACACCAGAATTAGACATACTCATCACGAGTATCGTCAATCGAGTCTTAAGGGAACAAAGCCAGCCCACTCAAAATAATCCCACCCAAAATATCGAAAGAGACCAAGGTATTGACGCACAATTCAGAACAGACATATCAGAAATGGATAGAATCCCCGATATTGTCAAGTGCCTAAAAATTTTCTCAGGTGACAAAGCTGAATTTGGATCCTGGAGAAAAAGCGTTGAGAGAATTCTCGGAATATATGAACCTTTTAAAGGCACTCCTAAATACTTTGCAATTTTAAGCGTTATACGCAATAAAATTGTGGGAGAAGCGGATATCGCTCTAGAATCATATAATATCCCTTTAAATTGGGAAAGTATATCCCAATGTTTGATTATGCACTATGCAGACAAACGGGATATTAATACGTTGGAATTCCAAATGGCTTCTCTTGTTCAAGGAAGTAAAACGGTCCACGAGTTTTATCAATTAGTTTACTCACATCTCTCACTTATCCTCAATAAAATATCTTGTGGGGATATGGGTGTTGAAGCAACCAAAGTTCTTACGGAAACTTATAGGTCAAAAGCCCTTGATACCTTTATAAGAGGGTTAAGAGGAGACTTACCTAGATTACTATCCATAAAAGAACCGATTGATCTCCCTCATGCCCTGAACTTATGTTTAAAGTTAGAAAACCAAAACATTAGATCTAATCATATTCAACACCAAATAACACCAAGAAAACCACAACCACAACCCTTTATACCCCGAAGAAACCCAAATATGATTGGCAGAACTTATCCCTCTGTAGCACCTAAACCAGTTCCGCAACAATACTCAACATACCCTAATCCTCATCCTTCCAGATACCCGACAATGTCAAACGTATTAAACCAAACCCCAAATTATGGACAATCTCCAAATTATTCTAGCCCAGGCTACCAGAACTGGAGCACATATAATAATCAATTAAGACCCATGCGTCCGCAACAACAGAATCTTCAAAAAGGTTATCAGCCTAATATGACTAACATCAAACCAGAACCGAATTCCAGTCTTAACACTAGAAAAGTAAATAACGTGGTTACAAAACAAAACCAACCACATTTTCACATAGAATCTGTTCCGGAAGATACTCCTTATGAACAAAACCAGAGCGGATTCCTCGAAAATCCAGATGAGGAATTACAAGGTTACATAAATTCTTTAAATCAATATGATGAAAATGGAACGTCATCTGAACATGACTACTTTACGGACTTTGCAGATATCCATTTTTTAGGTTAGCGGACTCTTCGCTTCCATTTTTTGAATGTAAGACGAAGAGTGGGAACATTTTAAAATTCCTGATAGACACCGGGTCTAGCAGAAATTACATTCAGCCCCAACTCGTTACAACTCCTCTAGATAATAAACAAAACTTTCTTGCAAAATCAATTGCAGGCGATGTTTCAATAACCCAACACACCTTTATTAATTTATTCGGTCAGAACATTAATTTAAAATTCTACATCTTACCAAATTTAAAATCGTTCCATGGTATACTTGGGAACGATAGCTTGAAAGAATTATCAGCCGTCATACACACAAAAGAGAATTTTATCACAATCCTCAATAAGATTAAGGTAAAAATTAAACAACAAAACTCTATGACTATCAATTCTATTGACACACAGTTCGAACATATGTCAGAAACTCAGAAAGAAGCTCTTATCACAACTATCAAACATTTTCCCTCACTTTTCGCCGATCCCGACGAAAAACTAACTTTCACGACAAAGGTTCTTGGAGAAATTCGTACTTTCACGGACACTCCGATTTATACGAGGTGTTACCCATATCCTACTTCTCTTAAGGAAGAAATCGAAAACCAGCTTGGGAAACTTCTAGAAGACGGAATTATTAGACCTTCTCGGTCACCATACAATTCGCCCGTCTGGATTGTACCCAAGAAACCTGATGCTGCAGGTAACAAACAGTATAGATTGGTAATCGACTATAGGAAGCTTAACGCAAATACTATCGCGGATCGTTACCCAATCCAAGACATTAACGAGGTACTAGCACAACTAGGCAAAAACCGAATGTTTTCAGTTCTCGATCTAAAAAACGGATTCCATCAAATACCTCTTAAGGAATCTGATATAGAGAAGACCGCCTTCTCAATAAATAATGGAAAGTTTGAATTTGTTAGGCTCCCATTTGGCCTAAAAAACGCGCCGTCAATTTTCCAACGCGCACTCGACGACATCCTCCGCGAACACATAGGAAAGATTTGCTTCGTCTATATAGACGATATTATAGTGTTTAGTAAAAGTGAATCAGAACATTTAAAACATTTGGAAATTATTTTTCAGACGTTATTCGAAGCGAACATGAAAATTCACCTGGAGAAATGTGACTTTTTTAAGAACAAGGTCGAATTCCTAGGTTTTATTATTTCCTCCGAAGGAATTTTAGCTAATCCGGCTAAAGTAGATGCAATTTCGAAATTTCCAGCCCCAAATACCCTTAAGGAGCTACGTTCATTTCTAGGTATGTCAGGATACTACCGTCGCTTCATTAAAGACTATGCGAAGCTCGCTAAGCCCCTGACATCCCTTTTAAGAGGGGAAGGAGGACGTTTGTCCAAAGTAAATTCTGATAAAATAAAAATTAATCTCGACGATAATGCTAGAGATGCCTTCCTGAAGATAAAAAACTCCCTAACTTCGCAAGATATTATTCTCGCATACCCAGACTTTACGAAAAGTTTTGAGCTAACTACTGACGCGTCGAATTACGCGATAGGTGCAGTTTTGTCACAAGGTGACAAACCGATAACATTCATTTCGAGAACACTAAGTACCACCGAAGAGCATTACGCAACTAACGAGAAGGAGATGCTTGCCATAATATGGGCACTCACTTCTCTAAGAAATTACCTATACGGTACTGCTCGTGTCAAAATATTTACAGACCATCAACCATTGACTTTCGCTCTCAGTAATAAGAACCACAATTCTAAGATGAAGCGATGGAAGTCAATTTTGGAAGAGTACAACTATGAGATCAAGTACAAACCCGGAAAAACTAATATAGTCGCCGATGCACTGTCTAGGCCACCAAGATGTTGTCAAGTAAATGCTTTAACAACAACTCTACATAGCCACGAAAGCTCGAATCAAAACCTTATCCAAATGGCGAATCAACCCATAAACGTGTTCAAAAACCAAATCTTTCTTAATGTCGGTAATACTTCTGAATATAAATTCGAAATCATCTTCCCAACGTATCATCGTCATACTATTGTTGAACCAAATTTTTCCTCAGAAAAACTTGTTGAAATTTTTAAAAAATATCTCAATCCTTCTGTAATAAATGGAATCAAAGCCGAGGAAGCGATTCTCGGAAAAATCCAAGAAATATTTCCCTCACATTTTAGCCTCTATAAAGTACTATTCTCAAGAAACATGGTAATAGACCTAACAGACGAAAATTTACAAGAAACCGAAATTCTTAAAGAGCACAATCGCGCTCACCGAAACAACAGAGAAAACAAAATTCAGTTACTACAAAGGTTTTATTTTCCAAAAATGCGGGAAAAAATAAAGAACATTACGGATAAATGTCAAATTTGCAAGGAACAAAAATACGATCGACACCCCAACAATATACCCTTACAACCTACCCCTATACCCGTATATCCTGGGCAGATCTTACATATTGACCTATATTTCACTGACAATAAGGTTGTACTGACTGCCATAGACAAATTTTCCAAGTATGCTTTAGCAAGAATCGTAGCGTCTAGAGCTACAGAACATATCAAGCAACCCTTAAGAGAGCTCATATTATCTTTCGGTGTCCCAGAATGGATTGTGGTTGATAATGAGAAATCATTAAGCTCAAATTCCATTCTATTCATGGTTGAGAATTTTTTCAACATTAAAGTGTTTAAAGCCCCTCCATACGTAAGTTCTGTGAATGGCCAAATCGAAAGGTTTCATTCAACACTTTCTGAACTATTACGTTGTATGAAAGCCGAACAAAACTTTAGTTCATTCTCCGAAATGCTCGACAAGTCCATTTACGAATATAATAGATCCGTTCATACCACCACAAACAAAAAACCTATCGAAGTATTTTTTGCACGAAATAAAGTTAATAACCCCGAACAGTTACAAGAAGAGAGACAAATTGTCACTCAAGCAATCAAAGATAAGCAAACTGCTGATCTTAGTTATCATAACAAGAAAAAGAGAGCTTTTAGAAATTTTGCAATAGGAGATACCATTTATGTAAAAATTAACAAAAGGCTAGGCAACAAACTCACTCCTAAATATAGAAAAGAAATAGTAGCCGAAAACAAAAATTCTACAATAGTAACTAGGTCTGGAAAAGTTGTCCATAAGAATCTAATTAAGAATCAAAATTCCTCTTTATAGGTTATTACCGCTATGCGCAGCGGATATACAAATATTGGATTACTCAAAGTCTCAATTGGTCAAGATAAATGTTGGAACCTCGAAAATACAGACAGGATCTTTCAAAATAATCCACATAATTAACATTGAACATTACGAAAACCTGACAAGGAATATAGAAAATACCCTGATAGAAACCACACGAAATCACCCCCTTTATCCTTACATTTCTCATGAAATAGATAAAATAAAAACCTACCTGGCAGGATTGAAAGTTGAAGACAAGAAAAAGAAAAGATCACTTGATTTCCTAGGTACCGCCTGGAAATGGATCGCCGGTAGTCCGGATCATCATGATTATGAAATTTTGACAGGAAAAATGAACAACGTACTCGAAAACAATAATAGGCAAATGATAATAAACCGTATGACCATAGGGAAAATTAATGAAATCACCAATGTAACAAACGAAATATTTAAAATTGTAAGAAACGAAGTAAAGAATAAAGACACTGAAACATTAAAATTAAAATATGAACTAGATTTAGTAAAAGAAGAATTAATAAATATAGCATACGCCATTCATTGGGCAAAAGTTAATGTAGTGAATTCTTTTATACTGTCAAATTCTGAAATTAAGCTAACGGAAGAATTTTTTAGAAAACAAAATACACCTTTCATAAATATTGACGAGGCACTTGATTTTTGTAATATTAAAATTGCCTCTAATGGTAAGAATTTAATTTATATAATTGATATACCAACAACAGACTCAGATATTTGTACTATGCTTATAATAAAAGCAGTAAAGATGGGAATAAAGATAAACGAAATTCCTTTTAAAAAAATTTTAAAATGTAAAAATAAAACATATGGTATAAAACAAGATTGTTTAGTAATAAGCGAACATTCTATTTGTAATAGTAGAAATATTGTAGATATAAGTAACTCTACGTGTATCCCCAACCTGTTGAAAAGCAAAATACCCACCTGCACTACTATCGATAACCGAAACACACCATCCATCGAAGAAATCTCGGACGGCATATTATTCCTTAACCAATTCAATGACTCGGTAACAATTAACAATGAGGCTATTCGATTAGATGGAACGTATATCATAAAACACTCAAACACCACAATCATTGTGAATGGAAAGATTTTCAAAACCAGCGAGATAACTAAACATCAACCTTTACCAGCTTTGTTGCAACCTAGATCATCAGTGCAAGAGTTCAAAGAGGTACTTTCTCTGGGAATGATAAAAGAATTACAGATGAATGGCACGGAACAGATTGATCTACTGGAAAGGAAAAATGCATTAAATATTGGGATTAACGTATTCCTGGTAATAATACTCCTCATAATAATAACAACTTTCCTTTATGGTAAAACAAAGAAAAACACCAACCAAGAATTCTCACCTAAAAACGAGCAAGGATCCATTACCATAGGAATTAAGGATTTGCCAAATCTAATAAAACCATCAACGTCGAACGAGGGCGTTCGAATTTGAGCAGGGAGGAGTTAACGCAAGAAATGTTTGCATCAGCAGATAACTGTCCCACATCCAGATTCGCTTCCCACGACTCATAAGAATCACCAGGTGACTACGTGAAGGAATGTGATGACGAGGCGTCTGGAGACAGCACATGCAACAGCAAATTGCAAACTCGGGTTGGATAGATTAAGTTACTTTTCAGTTAGATTTTAGGAAACTAATTCTGTCATAAGTTAGTTCGTAAGTAGTACTCAAATAAAGAGGTTCATCCTCATAAAAATAAAAAGTTTGTGTTTTTTTTATAAAATTTAAAATAAAATAAATTTAATTTATACAAAAGCTGTGAAAGAATACCAAAATTTGGGTAAAGAAAATTCAAGAAACACAGATAAAGCAGATGCCAAACGGCAAATTTGGAAAAGCGATCTTATCGAACTATTTGATATTTCCCGGCAAAATGTGATGGAACTGTCAACCGTTTCCCAAGAAGATAAAGAATTTCTACAGTCGCAAAGAAGAGATCGTATGAGTTCGTCAATGAGTTATACTGGAAGAAGCAGACTCATCAACATCAGCACATAGTGATGGAGAGAGCGAGTTTTTGGTTCCAGCTACGAAAAAACTACGTTCTAATCCGAGATTAAAACTGCTCGATCAAACACTCACGTCTACTTGGGATAGAGAACAGCTCTCGAATCGACAAGCAAGTACTTCATTTATAGCAAGTCTTGGCCACGATGTTTTAAATATTTCCTTTTCTCCAGCTACAGTTTACCGAGCTCGGAAGAACAATAGAAGTAAGATGGCAAGGAAAATCGAAGTCACTTTTTGAAAATCCTCCTAAATTGGTCTTGCATTGGGATAGTAAGCTATTGCCTTCAGTTGTCCATGGAAGTGGAAGTGTCAAAACTTTGGAAGATAGAGTTGCTGTTCTAGTGACTGGCAAAGATTTTGAGCATTTGCTTGGTGTACCTGTTGCCCTGAATAGGACTGAGGAGCAGATGGCTGAGGTAATTATTCAAGAAGTGGACCGATTTGGGCTACGCGACAAAATAATTAACGTATTGAATAAGGTTCCGATCTTTCAGATTTGATTGATATTGTCGTAGTACGACTTGAGAGAAAGCTATATATCATTTTTGTACGCCAGTCAGGATATCTTAAATTTAAAAGCTTAAATATAAGTCATTCGTGCCAGATCGAATCAAAAGCTTTTTCAAAGTCAATATTTAAGCTCACTGTAAAATTGCAGTGTTTAAAAGCTAGTTTGCAATCGAATAGAATACAAAACAGAAACAGAAATCGTTCTTGTGTAAAAGGCGCAGGAACAGTGCTGATTGTTTGTACTCAATGACGAGGAAGACGAAGAACCAAATAGAAAATAACTGATTTGACATTTTAGTATGAATGTATTAGTGCTTCTTGAGTGGATTCTGATTTCAAATCAAGAAGAGAATTTCTCTTTTCAGAATTGTCCGAAGAAGATTTTTTACGAAACTTCCTGACGCTTCGGAATGCTTTTGGGTGTCTAATGGAAACCCACATATAATTGTAGTTTCTCTTTCTATTTAACATCCAAGAAACAACACCAATTGTATTTCTGTCACTTTTTTGTGTTCCAATTTTTATCACATAAGAACAATTACAAAACCCAGCGAATTGAATGGCGGACGTTCCGAATTGTCATAGTTCTGGTTCTGATAGGTTTTTTACGGAGCCAGTGTGAAAAATAGGATACCATATATGTATATATGTACATAATACGAACAGGCTTTCTCCACAAAAATTCTCTAGAAAAATTGGATTCAACTTCTGACTTTTTAGTAGTACCTTGTGAGATAATTCCAAACTATCCAATTAATTTTGTTTAAAGTAAAAGTTCGGCTGGACTAAATTAGGTGTAAGCTTTTATTTTCCGTGGGTGATGTAAAACCTTCAAAAGGCCCTATGAGGACCGAAAAACGCGAGCTCATAGGAGTGTGAGACTCTTACTGCACTAAAAACACTTCCTCCTCCCGATTGCAACTAAGTTGAAACTTACCTAGCAATTTATTTTTAACGAATTTAATTAACGTGTTGAAGGTAACTATCCGATGATAGTTCCTGCTTATACCGCGATTTTAAAGAGGACTCTCGTTTAGTGCACCAGATCGGAAGGGTTAGTCCTTCGCAGGCGGCGTACTAAATTCGTCTCATCGATAATTTCGATAAGACTATTACAGTGTTGTAATAGCCGTTTTCTATGATTTCGGGCAAAATTTTCTATTTCATCGCGAACCGTGGGAATCCCGAGATCTCTGTGGAGATCTTCGTTTCTAATATACCAAAGTTCGCTTACAATTAGTAGTAAGCTGAGCAGACGATTTCGATTTCGATACTATAGATGTGGTTAAAACAAAATAATTATTATTGTGATTTTTCGGTTTTTTTCTAATGTTTAACATGCTTGCGAGTGCAATGGAATATAAACATTACGCTTCCAAAATTTAAATACTCACTATCGAACATCATAATTTCAACAAAATGATATTTATCATTTTGAATATTTATTCGGCAAAATATACTGTATATTTATATACTTATATATGTGACCATCCTTTGCGTCGAAATCTAATTAACACTCCGAACACTTAATTCCGAATTCCCAAGGAAGGAAGGCTTTCGGAATGTCAGTGGAAAAGCAGTGCTATAGGAATCCTCAAACAAAAAACAATTAATTTATTTCAAGCTGAGTGACAAAATATTGATGTAAGTATTTAACTGACAATAACATTTGCAAATTGTTTTTAGGAAATGAAGTTTTGGTATATGAACTGAATTCATCAATCTCAAATTTAACTAAGGAAACTACTTATTTTTTGACATTTCATTAATGCCAAATTTGCAACTCTACTTCACACATTTACCGACACTTTGACCCAGAAAAAAAATAGGAAAATAATAATTTGTGTGATACATATGTTTTACTAATCGATACACCCGCAAAGATTTCTTATTTAATCACGACATTACCCATACAAAATTGGCTTGAAATTAGGATTTTTTTTAAACTACAAGTGCTTCTTTTGCATATCTTCCATCAAGTAGTCTGTCCTAAAAACTAGAATTGTTGTACTCCATAAATGTGAAGATAATTATAAAATAATATTTTATTTAAGCCTGACAGACTTTTAATTTACCATTAAAATTCTTAAATCTGGGGCCATATCAATCAAATATTTTTACTAATTCCGGACTTACACGACTGACAAGTTCGCACTATTTACTGCCAAAATACTGTTGTTATTAATGTCATGCATTTACACGAAGCTAAAATAATGAAAATACTCTCAACTGGCAGTAACGAATGAGCAAGTTTATTCTTTATTGCAAATTGTCATTATTTTAAAATTGTTGTCTGGCTTTTAAGGAGCTAGTTGTGAAGCCAGTAGGGAAGCCAGTGAGGACGAAGTAATTTAACAGAACTTGCAAAGATGAACCTCCAATTTAGGCTGTTACTAAGCTCTCTGCTGGATTAGCCAAAATGCGGCTTCGTTAGTCACTATGTTGAAATTCAAAACAGCATAGGTAATTTAAACCAAATTATATAAATTACAATTACAATTGCACTATAATTATACTTTTCAAATTTATTGTTCCTGACATTTATTTTGTCTGTTGAGGTATTCTTCGATTCTGTCATTGTCATTGTCAAAGTTAACGCCACAAAAATACTTGAAAGCAACTTGAAAGCAAATTGCTTGTGCCGCCTACGTCACAACAAGAGCACCGATACGAATTTGACAGGCATAGAGTATGAACCCAACTGGCTAGCCAGTACCGACTCGTGTGGCCTCAGGATAAGTTAGCATTTGAAGGTTGAACAGTTTGAATGTAGGTACGTCAAAAACGTTATTGATAAATAATTAAAAAATATTCATGTTTTGTTGTTTTATTTCTTAAATATGCTTGGGCAAGCCTCAGGCAAATTCATAAATCCTACAAGAAAATTTAAACAATTAATTAGGTGCTTTTGTGCAAATATGTAGGTACATCAATCCCTCTTGATGAAAAACATACAACGATTACTTATAAATTTACTAAATTCCAATTAAGGTATATCTCTAGAAATATCACAGAATCACTCAATTGTCTTGAATATTCAATAAATAATCAATCCAATCGCTTTATTCAAAAGTCAACCCTAAAGAGCCCATAGCCATACCTACATATATACATACATACATAGGTACATACCATCCACATGTGTGTATTATTATTATGTTCCCATAAATGCAAATATCAGTTAACATTTGTCTACCACAGAAATTGAATTTTAAAAATTCAACACATAGTTACCTTAAGCAATTTAGAAATGTTACACCCAGTCGTCCTCAGCCCTCTTCAGCTTCGTCAGTCTTAAGATTCATTGTCAAAACATATTGCCACTGTTTGGCATTCAAATATATTCAAACCTTGTAAAACACTCCACGAATGGAGGCATTATTCCAATCCAACTCCCGCCGCCGCGCCGTGCGTCATTGTCGTTGCGCGCCCTGCCAACGCCCTCTATGCTAAACATTCAAAAGAAATCCCAGCAAGATGTGTTTTAGTAGTAGTATCAATAATTCCTGTTTAATGGCACGGTATTTAAATGTCGAAAGAATTCCTAAAGCCAAAAGCACTCCGCATACGATTAGTAAACTCAAACCTGCCCCTTTTTGCTTTTGCAACTTGGCTTTACCTTTGTCATTTAAGTCATTTGGCCCTCAAGGCCCCACATCTACAACAAGTTTCAGTTCTATATAGCACCATCGAGGGATATGGAAATCTACAACCTACAACCAACTGATTTGTGCGAATCACAGGGCTCCAACACTTACCACTAATTACAAATGCGAAACAAAAAAAAAATATACAAATAAATTTCTACGAGTCGGGAAACTGAATGTGGTTACGATTTCTTTACACGGATTTGAATTCACAGGTTCTTGGAAGTTAACTTCATAAGTATATGCCATGACATTCATGCATGGAAGAATCTGCTACTTTGAGGAAACACACAATCTGTACATTTGATGTTCTGCTCCTTCTGTTCATGACGATTTAATGGGGTGCGAATCCGCGATGAGTATTATCTTCAAAGTTACAAAAATGATTTCTATATATGTATGCATGTACCTATTTATACATACAACAGTCGACGTCGAGTAGGTGTGTTATGTGCTCCTGGCGAATATATTTGCGTATGCAGCAGGTTGAGGCTGTGCAGGAATAGCTAAAGGAATCTCAAGTAGGAATTTATTTCGTTATACATTCTTTGGTAAAACCAAATAGGAGATATCTCAAATTCAGGGCCGCATTTACTATGAACTTAGATTATGTACTAGATTCCTTTTTAAAGTTATTGGCGCAAAATTTTAGACAGCCTGATGTTGAGGGCTTAGCATGATACTACTTAACAGTTTGCTAATACTAAAGCACTTTACTAATATTTTCCTAATTTTAATCGCTTTTTAACTAGCACCATACTAAATATATTTTATTAATAAACTATAACTAACCACGCTTAAAATAGTGCAAAATAGTAGGTGAACATAACTTTTTGACGTTTGTACATGTCAAAGTGGCATATGGATTTAGTACGCTACTAAAATAAAATAAAGTAGCCATGTGGTGATGACTGGTTTAAAATTAGCAAAATTCTGTTTTTAGCCTAGTATCATACTAAAACTGATTTAACATATTATTAAATGGACTAAAATTTTGGGCCATTGACTTTTATGTTATAAGGTTTTGATACCTAATGCATGTGTCGAAGAGCCAGGTTTTTAGTGCGCGATCATCATTTTTTCGTGGTAAGCTGAAACTAAATTCTGTAACCCATTTTAGCAATTCACTAATCTCTAAAACACTGGAGATGGTATTCCCTAAAACAGTTCTTTGACTCTAATTGAAAATGACGTTTTTGCAGGCAGCTCTACTTTCTGACGTTCACCGTTTTCAAGAAAAAATGTATTTTCCTACATCCAAGCAATTATCCTATGATAAAATTTTTTACATCCCAGCGATTGACGTAAAGAGCAATGTATTGCGATTGTTCAGCACAATATATCATCAACCCTTCAAGCTAAATCACGGACCCGAATTTCTCGGTTCACTTAGGAATCACTTTGGAATCCAAAAGAACTGAGTGTCTCACACACTTTAACAAATTTTATGTGTACGCATGTAAAAAGAAGAACGAGAATCGATATTTTTGTATGGACAAAGAAATAGACAGAGTTGGTAAGGTAGTCGATATTAGAGTGAGGACTGGGGAGTTTTTTTTGTGGACTAGAAATGAAGACAAATGGAGAGAAACTCTGTTATTTCAATTTGGAATCGTTTCGGATCCGTTGTTGGATCCGTTTAGAAGTGGTTTCGGATCCAAAACGGAGTCGCTTGCTTGAAGGGAATGGCGAGTTCACTCAGTTATTCTCAGCAATCTGGAATAACTTTCTGTTGTTGTAATGCGTGCAAAAGCACATCTGATGAAAACACAGGTGTTCCCATGAAAGCTATCTTGAGTTATTCCAAAAAATTTGGAATAACTAGCTATTCGAGAGCAAATGTATAGAACAGCTGAGTGCAAAATTCATTTAGTATGCGTTTTCTTCTCATTTTTTGACAGCTATCAGTTAATCTGATTCGTTCATAGATTTACTACGATAGCTTGGTATCTGAGATAACATATCTTATAAGTAAGTGAACGCCCGCAATATCAACGTCCAGGCATCGTCGTTAGGCTCAAGCTTGAAGCTCTTTTCAATCTCATGAAACTGTTTGGTTCAACTCGTACTCGATCGTGCAGTTGAGCTTGAAATATCATAAAAGCTGAAAGCCAAAAATAAAAGATGGCCACCTCTTGCAGCACCGAGTATAGTTTGCATTTTCATTGCTTAGAGTTGTGTTCGTATAGATGAATTTGTGTGTATTTAATATTTTAACAACTATTCCAGCTCGATATGCAGCTCTTTCTCCATTTTGTTCAGCTAGTAAGTAGTAAGTGATATGTTTTATCTTTTGTGTGCCCACATTAAATCTATACAAATAATATATACATAGTTAAATAGAGGATATGGTTTGACTTTTAGGCCGTGTGCCAATTGGGCCCAATAATTAGGCGAGGATACATTTTTGATACTAGCGTGATGGAAAGGTAAATTGTCAGCTGTCAAATATATATCTGCTCTCTGGGAGAAATATATGTAAATATTTATCTGGCTAAGACAATTTATTGTCGAAGTTTTGTGATTTGTTTTTTTTTTCTGTGAATGCTTTGAAAATAAACAATATAACTAAAAAAAATTTGTGCATAGGTTCTAATTTATAATAACTTCGAATAAAACATTATAAAATGATCACAAATAAGAATTCAATCATGAAAACGTGTTGGGAGTGAGTACGTATTTTGCTAAACCAAAGGATATCAGTTTATTTAACAGCGTCAAAATTAAATTTCAATAGGCGAATTCTCTTAAGCTTCATTTTTTTCATTTTTAAGCATGATGTAATTCGTTCGATTGTGAAACGTCAAAAAAGCTGGATGCCAAAAGTTGTTAAAAGTTGTCCAAAGCTTGCTGCTTACAAATAGCTTAACTGCGGAAACACAATGAATTCTGAAAGATAAGAGTGCCGTGACATCATCATGCCATCATTTTCATGTTTTTACACCCAATAGATGTTTAACTTTTTTCGAGCCCAAAATCATGTTTAACTTTTAATGTTTTATAAAAAAAATTTACTCAATATCAGAACTACCTTTTTGTTTCTGTACATAATTTAATTTTTTGTCTGAAAATAGATGAGAATTCGCCACACAAAAATTCATGATAAAAGGAACATATACTATTGCATAACTTAAAATTTTAGCTACTTACCACACAGCTTCTTCAGTGACAAGAAATCTCTTTTATCTCTTTTTACTATTTTCCAACCAAGAAATCGATTATGTTCTTTGAATTAAAATCGTGTTTTTTAAGTTTAATCTCTTGTAGATTTATTAAACCTCAAATAGTGTTTTCAACGTTTCAACAGATTAGAAAATGATCGTGACTCGGGACATCCGAACAGTGTGATAGTAAAGTAGGAGTTTACGCGGCCCCGTAGGTTTAAAACAGCATTCGACTTCCAGAAATTAGTTGTATGATTTAGCAGCATTCCAATCGCACTAAGCGATGAAAAATTAACCACTTTTAAAGGCGAACAATGTTATAAATCTAATATAACTGTCATAAATTGACATCTGTCTAGTCTCGTCTTTAAAAAATAGATTAATTTTGACAGCACCAATCAAAATGCAAATGGTGTTTCATTTTCGTATATTATGTAATTAGAAGTAAAACAGGTAGCTTCATCAAACGAAACGTAAGAATTCACTATTTCGATGAACGCGTTCATTTCGATATGGAAATAGGTTCAATCGTTTTGTACAATGGAGATTTAAATGATATTTATTTTAATTCACCATTTGAGGAGATTTAAATTTGTATGGTAAGATCCTAAAGATTTATTGAAGATTTAGCTTAGTCTATTTAAATTTCGATTAACTGGCTGAACAAAATGGACGCGCGGTCGTTCGCGAACATCAACCGCCGCCGCAAAAAGCGAGGCTACCAAAAGAAAATTGAACACAATGGACCGCGCGTTCGTATCAAAACAGCGGTGAGAAATTGTTGTGTTTAATTGATTTTGTATTTATTTTTGCAAACTTTTAATTTGCAAATTTGTTGTGAATGCGTATTTTGGCGTCGGAGGGCCCCGGCGAAGATCAGTAACTCTGTGGATGCAACAACTGACAAGATGTTTTGTTTTTTTGTTGTTATCTGTCAAACGATGCGCGGAAAACCCGAAAAAGTTAAAAGTTAACCAATTGCTAGCGTCGCGGCTAGCGGTTGCGGTTCCATTGTGTTCACTCAAACGAGTTTCTATTCATTTTAACTTTGACAGAGCGGTTTTTGACGTATCGCGAGATCGACCGCGCGTGCATTCTTTTCAGATAGTTAGTCGTCGATGGGTGCTGACTGCTGAGTGGCAGCACTGGGGCTTTCAAAATATTCAAACAAAATGTAGAAATACATAATATTATTTTTTTATGTTTCAGGCAAAAACACTTGTTACGGAATCAAAAAGATCAATTATTGCCCTTCAAAAACCACCTCCTCAGGCCTTGTGTTAGGGTTAGTGTATTGATGCGAACCTGGTTAACACCTTCCCAGCTAGCAAGAGTAAAACATGTACCTACTTATACGTACCGCATTAGAATAACAAAACATTGTATAGGTACACACAGTGGAAAAGATGGCACGAGCTCAGGGCGCGGCATCTTCGCAATTATGGTTTGCCCTCCCACATGTTCACATTCTACGAAAGGAAATGTCTAGGTAATACATTTTGAGTGTCTTATTTGAGAATTCATTTACGAAAGACACAAGTACATCAATTACGTTCACACCATACCCTACCTATAGCTCATAGTACCTATATAGAATTCTGACTACGATGGGTTTTATCATGATTATACGTGATGACATTTTGATGTCGAAGATGAGTTTACTTTGATCCAGATGTAAGCCTCTTTGCGGCACATCAGCCATTACAAGTCGCATAGTCAAAAGTTATATTACCGCCAGTACCTCACCTTCAAGCTCTAACGAAACCTCTTTTAGCATCCTCCTGTTGCCTTTTTTTTTGTAAAAAAAAAAAAAACAAGATACTGTGTTCTGGTTTGTATACCTATATGTGTATGTAGGTACTACAATGGCTTCATGTTTTTAAAGCTTCTGATACCTTGATGATTGAGGATTTTCAAATTCTCATTTGAAATATGTACAATGCAGCTTTTAAAGGTTTGTACATCTACTTTTACCTCATCCGGTCGCCCACCCACCGCACCAATCGAACAACAGCGATAGACATTGAGGAATGGATTCATGATGCATCATTGTGTGTTGAATCCTACTTCACAATGATGTACATCATGCAATTTAACTTTTTCCAACTCAGCATCATCTATGACTCAAGACAGATGGATATTGGAAGAGCAAAAATCAGGCAGCATTTTACAAATCCGACGGCGACGGGTTAAATGGAATCGAGGATGTATACGAGTACTCGTAAGCTACCGCTCTAAGAGGCAATCATATAGTGAACAGGAACACTGGTTTTGTGAATTGTGTTGTATACTTTGTGCAACTCCTGTACATCCTGTGTCCATTGTCCGGAAAATAAATGTATTTTTCATGTGCTCGCAGTGGTATATATGGTCAGATTGTTCGGACGACGTATAGAAATCCATAGATATAGACGATCTTTCAGCTTAAGTTTGGTTTGAATCTGAAGACCGCAGTTTCACAAGAAAAATGTACGAATATTGCACTCTTTTCTGAATTTTTTTTGTAGGATTGTGGCATTTAAACTATTTCCTAACCATGTGATTTTACACTCAAGACAAGAGGATTAAAAGAAACCAATTTTGCTTGTGTAGTCTTTGAAATATTACTTCGTTATGTACATAATATACATTCATATATCGGGGTGTTTCTTTAATATAATACTAACTTCTGACAGTTTTGTATATCTGTCACAAAATTCCCACTTTTGTTGTTGGTGAAATGGTTTTTAACTAATTTCTAAAAATCAAAGTAATTACTGTTTAAAAAAACCCTATATAGTTGTAACGAAGGCGATTCGAATTAATTTTTTGTTGTACTAAAATTGGTTATATTCGCATCTGTGAAATCTGGAATTGTTAAACTGCGAGCAATGATTAGTAATGTTAATTAAATGAGGGTAGGATTGATCGAAAATGCGAACTTGTAAATTTGATTCATAATTTAAAAATAATATTTTTTTTTTTGCAAAAAAAAAGGATTTGATTGTCAATATCCGTATTTTGACAGATTTGTATCAACAAAGAATTGAATTCTTGTACCATTCGAAAATCTAAAACCAAATATTAGTGAACACGTTTTTAACATAAAGAGTGCTACCCTACCTTCTGCACAAAAATGTGAAGACAAGAAAGTGTGGATAAAAATCTTTCAAAGACCCACAAAAGTGTCACAAGCGTACGTGTCTTCGAAATTGTTTTCGGCGTTATAAATGAAAACTCAATCCAATTTATTTTAAAATATATTTAGATATAAGTCTAAACGTTATGAGTAGTAGTTCCAGAATGATCAAAATTCTTCAAATATTTTATAATTGAAATTTATAAACAAACAGTTAATTCGATTTAAATAAACAAAAAAAGTTAAAAACATGCAAAGTAATTAAATTTTCTTAAAAGTACGGGAATGCGAAAATAAGAAAGAAAACGACCTTAGAGGGATTGACATGTACATAAAACACGCACTTGCACACACACAAAAGTAAAGTTACATTGTTGCCTTTTTTAATCGCAGAATAAAAAATAAACACAAAAGTACAATTTACAATAATGCGTTCTTTTTGCTTAGAAAACTCTCCATCCCGGATCGAAATCATTATCGTGTTTTATTTTCCCCGTGATCCAGATCAGATCATCTTTTTATTTGCGTTACAACAACAAAAGGACTTAGTTTTGTTATTGTAACGCAAATTAATAGATGATCTGATCTGGAGCACGGGAAAAATAAAACACGGCTATTATTGGCAAATAGAAGACGATCATTTACTGGTTCATTGTAGAAAAAGAAACGGATAATTTTTAGAATGAAAGAAGGGGATAGAAAAAGGGCCAAGTTTCATTATTTTCAGATATGATTATTGCAGATACAGAAGCTTTTTTTTTTTAAATTTGCTTTTTTTTAAAATTGACGTAGAACGAAACGAAAATATAAACGGGAACGAGCTATCTTGTTTAGTTGTTTCATGTATATGGGCTCTGCACAAATTTGGGCAGAGTACGAGTAAGCTTGGTTCAAGTGAAACCAAACTATTCGAATTTCAAACTTTATTTTTACTTCTTATTGTTTTGAAATTGCAAAAATAAACTTTAATTGTAAGAACAGGGCTGATGACAAAACATCTGCTGCTAAAAAAAAATAGTAAGCTATCCGAAAAACGTTGGTATACTTTTGTATCCCATGAGAAATTTCAAAAGCATGTTGGTTGTTCAGGAACTAAAGGGGATAATAATCTTCATACATTCGTACCGAAATACATTAGAATGTACTCATATTAGAATGATGTAGTCCACTTTGTGTCAACTGGAAATCAGCTGGCAAGAAAAATGAATGTTCGCAGGAAAATAAATATACACAAATTTAACAAAAAAATATTTATTACATTGCAAAAAAAATCCCTGAGTTATTTGTCATCGATTAGTGTACGTTTGTATTTTAAAACGCGTGGAAACATTAAGAGAATACTAAAATTTATCCCCGTGCACAAAAATATAAACTTTTGAACTACAGTGGATTGAGCATCGGGTTAAAACGCATGCACTAAGAAATTAAATTTAATTTGTTTTAACTTTTAATTATTAAATGACATAAATTGCTTGCTGGGTGTTTTTTGAGAACCGAAAACCCAAGTGTTTTTTGGATGACATTTGAAATTTGCTTTATATTGACATAAACGTCCTTTTAGCACATATTCCTGTCAAATACGCATTTAACTTGGCCAAAATTCGCATAGAGCTCAAAATTGGTTTCGACGTTTAATAAACCATTAAAAATGAAATGTCAAAAATCCCTTCGATTCTACTTCTGCAAAAAATTGTATCCAAGATCAAAGGTCAAATTTTTAGGCTTTTCCCATTTTTCTGTGAAAATGTAAGTGTTATCGAAAAAATAGGTTAGACAAAAGTTGTAGATCATACTTCTCAACAGAAATTTGTTTCACTACTTTTTTTTCGTATGAATCACGAGAAATTCGCGAGGTATTTTGTTTTTTATTTTAAGATTTTAAAAGTTGAAAAATTCATATTCTTCATAATATACAGCATGTATCGGAAGTTTAATATAAGTAAAAACAAGAATATATTGAATTTTTGACCATTGGTAATTTTTTCGCAGAAGTAGGATCGAGGGGGATTTTTGACATATCATTTTTAATGATTTATTAAACGCCTATACCAATTTTGGGCTCTATGCGAATTTTGGCAAAGTTATAAGTTTTTGTTGTCTATTTTAACTGGTTTAACGGCTAACAAACAAAAATAACTTTTCACAAATCCGTCTCTTGGCGCTTGTCTTGAACTAACATATGCCATGGAAACTTTTGAAGAAAAATGAATGCCATATTTTAATGGAACAAATATGTTAAAATAATAACTGTAATTGTTATGATTGATATAACTTCGAAATGAAAAAATAAATAAGCTTTAACGTTATCTATGTTTAACAAGATCATTTTTTTTCTGCATTTAATACATTCGCGTTATTGGCAAAAAGTTATAGATGGAACCATCCAAACATCAGCTTCTAACAGTCCAAATATGTACAAATCAATGCACATATATTTAGTGAAGCAGCAAAAACTGCTTTAAAAAAATGCAATTTCACCCTGCGATTTTTAAGCACTTTGGTATGAAAAGCGTATGGTGGAGAATATTGCAGAGTTATAGCCCTTTTTTCTTTGAGGTCTTGTGGAAATTAATTTAATATCCTCTTTGTATCCGGAAGAACTCTCCGATCAGGGATCCCAATCGAACAAATAAAAACTAGATTCTTGATTCCGAAGTTTAATGTGAGTGTATGTGTAAGGCGAGAAATGTCAAACAACCAAAACAATGACATAACAATGTATAGTAATGGGCCGTGTTGATCGATGTTGGCAAAACATTGACGTTAGACGAAAAAACATCGATGTTAAAAATCGCAGCATCGACTTAGAAAAAGCTGAAGTCTTTTGCAAATGACATCAAGCTTATAAAGGTTAGATCGCAATCGACGGAACTGCACTTCAGTCGAACTACACTTGACAAGTATTCGTCTGAAATTGTATGAAGTTGAATTGCCACTTGGTGCGATATACGAGTAGCTTATACATACGAAAAGTGAAAAAAAAATACGATAAAAAAATGGCTATAATTTTCAAAGCTGTGAAGGTATTTTGGATTTATAATAGGTATATTGCATTTTTAATCGATTTTTTTTCTAAAAAAATACATTTAGAAAATCATTGATATATCTGACAGCGATGTTTTTTTCGATGTTAACATCGATGTTTTTCAATATTACTCATCCGTACACGACATTGTTGTTGAGATTAAATTCCAGTTTGACATTTAGTGGGAGTGTGTGCTTGCTTCTAGGTCTGGATTCTTCTCTTTCCTCGAGAAGAACTGTCATTTTGATACCAATCGAATATTTTCAGTAGCATTCGGAAGAATTCTGAACGACCAATCGAAAACGACATAAGTAAAATGTGTGGAGATATACATATTAAAATTGAACAAAGTTAACATTTATTTAATCGACGACACGAGAGAAATTCCAATTTATAATAGTTATAACAGTTTTATAACAGGTGTTCGCAATTCATATTCACCTAGAAAAAGCAATTAAGTTTAGGAACTCGAATACCCTTGTGACCCTTCTGGCCCGCCTAAGCAAAATATATGCTGTCAACAGGGGTTGGCCGTGGCGCGATAGTTGTGTGGTTGCAGGTTCGATTCCTGCCGTTGTCTATGTCTTCTTATATTCCATTAAAAACCAATTCTAAAAAAATTATCATAAATTAAGTTGCTGGTTTACTCATTACATGCTGTTTAGGCATAACACTAACAACATGTGACTGAGTAAACTAGCTTATCCCTAAAATATGACAAAGAAATAAATAAAATAATGCGAATTATAAGGGACATAAATAAATAAGACACAGTAATCCTCTCCGCATTAGTTCAGCCGTCATCCCTGGATATAGATCTGAGACAACAACCAGCTCTAGTCTCAGAACATAGCGCCACACATCTTTCCTATTCTTATTTCTCTTCTTTCACCGGATGCCCTCGTTGTGTTAAAAAACATATAAAGGGTATTCATAATCCCTTGAGCGCGTGCAAAATTATAAAAAAAAAACAAGTAGAAATACATCACCGACGGAATATGAGATAACGTCACAGTAGACTGCTACAACTTCGAGGATTTCGTCTATCTCGGTCTGCTTAACATCTGACAGAAACATCATTCAAGAAATCCAATAAAATATCAGTCGATGTCTTTTTGGGCTAAGAATGCAATGTAGCAAAAGAATGGCTAATTTTTTAAGTAAGTACCACTTTCGACAGCCAAACATGTGATTATTATAGTGTGTACATGAAGATAAATCTATTTACTTTTTCGTATATATATGCATTTGTATTCAATCGTTCACACAATTGAGACTTTCATTTTTTTTGTAGCCAGCCATCTCCCGAACAAAAGCCAGCTACAGACCTGATTTCGTTTATAATGGAATAAAATGCAAACTCAAACCGCATTCGACAAATAAAGTCCCTATTGAGTATGCAATCCCCATATACTGAGTCTTACAAAGAAGAACAGAATAAATCCCAGGCTCCATACCCCTCAACACACTAACGGCAACGGGGTGACAAAAGTTCGCCATCATAACGTGCATATTTTATGTTGTTTTTATCCTCTCAATAATAAAAACCGACGTTTGATTAGATCCTGCATGAAGCAGCCATTCCTTGCCCAAAAGTCCACCACGTCCGGAATGATAATACCTAAACATGTACACAGGACTACATACATATATCCACCAACATACATTATGACATACATATGATGGCGATGGGTATTTGCTTTTTTCGGCATTCTCTTGAAGGGGGAATCAACTATTCATCTCACACGCTCATCAAAATCTCATAAATTCTCAACTTTTTTCAACAATTCCGTGGCTGGCTTGGTTAAACGGTGTGAGGGAAGGTGCGGGCGTGGGTGTGGGGTTCAACTACCTATATAACAAATGGGATTGGAGTCAATTCTAACTGTTATATGTGGCAGGTATAGGTATCCTACTCGGGTAACTTAGCCATTTGCTGTTTTTGCTTAACGTGTGTCAAATTAGTGCTCGACCAATCCCCGCACAGCAATGTGACATTTATGTTCCAGGATATGTCACTATCCCTAATGAAAAGTTATACTCTCTGCCCTGCTTGTAAAAATAAAAAAAAACGAAAAAAAAACTTTGTAGCTACCTACATTTGAAGCCTTTAATACCGTTAGGCTGCAATTTAACATTCCTGTGGAAGGATACATAATGCAATTTTTTTGCTCGTTTTTTTTTTTTTTTTTTTTTTTTTTGTTCAAAGTCGTCGTTTTTTGCTATAAACTCAATTATTAGGGTGACACTGTTATGTTCACATCCCAGTGACATGGCATGTTCTGGAAATGTGGGTCCTTGTGAAACTATAACGGAAGTCAGAGAGGATGTATAAGGAAATTCCTTATTTCGTGACAAGATAGATTTTATTTGATTCGCGTTTCGAGAATTTCATTCTTCTTATGGCCCTCAAAAAAATATTTAAATTTGAGAGAATGTGTGGGCGAAAACCAATGTGATGAGGCACGAAGCAATAGCAAGACAGGATTTTATTCGATTGCACAAAATAATAAAGAATATAAATGTGGATAGGTTTAGGTATATGTACATAGGTAAGGTAGGTACCTAAACAAGGACAAGTAATGCTCGTCAGGGCAAAACTTACAAGTCTAGAGACACGCGTATTGTTTGAGTTTGGTTTGATATTATGCGGTACCTTGAAATAAAGCCAAGTGAGATTTAGGAAATTGTTTGGAAATTTGTCTAGAGAGCGCAGTTCGCCTGATATGATTTTGGAACTGTTTACTTCTAATTTAGAAAATGTTTGTTGGAAGTCTCATAATTGCTGTTTATCCTTCCTGTCTAGAACTCTTACGTACTCTTAAGATTAGGTGATTCATTTCATGAAGGTTATATAGTGTACTTTTTAAAAGGAACAGCTATTGCTCAAATTGACATTTGTAAGAAAACGATTATAGAAATTAGCGATTGGCTTAAACTGGCATCACATGACGGCAGATTATGTTGATACAAATTGTATAATGTATAATGTAATAACTTTAAGTTCAAATTTAAAATGAATGAAAAATGTATTTCCAGAGACTACACTAAAGTTCATTATTTCGCTGCAAAATGTTTGATTGGATTTTCCGAGTAAGGCCTTTCGGAGTATTTTTCTGCTCTTGATTTCACAAGGGAGTGCAACTAGATCGCTCATATATGTAGATATATATAAAGGTTTTCGTCAGACTATTTGTCAAAAGTAATAATTGTTTAAAGAAGCCATTTTCTTAATGGCGGCGTTTAATGTTTTTTTCCATTGGATTTTCGGAGTGTTCCATTCTTTTCTGATTCCAATTAAAATGTCATACTCACAAATTAAAACATACAAACTTAAACATCGCCATCTAAAACATAGCTTCTTCAAACAAAGTGCGTGGCGTATACACATATATTCTATTCTATTATATTATATTGGAATTTATAAATAGAGTTGAACATTCCGAAAATTATATAATAACTGAGTAGAACCCGGGTTCCAGTTTCCAGGGTTTTCGGAGTGTTCTACTCCTTTTTGACTCCAATCACTCTTGAACGTCATCATCTAAAAAATTGGAGTATCAAACAATTATTACTTTTGGCAAATAGTCCGACAAAAATATCTGCATGTAGGTGTTGTACATGTGTGATCTTTTTTTAGTTCGTTATGAAATCGAGAAGTACTCCCAAAATCTACCAAACGTTTTGGGAGCAACGGGAGTGTAAAAATAGTAAAAAAAGAATAACTCCAAGCAGCCAAACAAACAACACGTTATCGGGTCATGTTTATTAATTCAAAAATAAAAAAAGAAAAATTGAAGTGGCGGACAGTCTTGACATGAAGTATGTTTAAAAAATAAAATATATTCATTCGATAGTTAAGAGCACGTTGTCGGGAGATTGAAAGATAGGTTTTGGACGGAAAAGAGAGATGACAGATGAAATTTGACAGATGAGTACTCTTGCAGTGATGCCAATTCTATTTTATTTATCGCCAATTGATCAATCTACGACACGAATACGAAAAAATTATCTAAATTAACTTTATTTAATGTAAATTTACCTTGCATAGTTTTTTATTCCGGGCTTAAGTATGTGAGGCAAACAAATCACAATAAACGGTATTCCAATGCGCGAAATTTCAAAATTATTGTGTTTTGAGCTGTTTTAAAGGTTGTAAGGATCTCTAGTCTAACTCAAATACATTCATCTGAATTATGAACATCGTCAAATAATAGATAAAGCAAAACGTTCGCTTGGCCTTATTTGACACCACCGTAATGTGTCAAGATTCCCGTTCCGCCAAACATCACAAACACTATGGGTGGGCGCGTAATATGAATGGATGCTGTGTTCGTTGAATAAGCAAAATAACGGGTTATGCAAAATAGTGTCTTCGCTTCGGTTCGGCAGTGGCTGCCTGCTGCTTCCTGTTCCTATTCTGCGTTTCTTGTTGTCTCTTCCCTTGGCATTATTTCAATTTGATCACATTTATATGGCATAGAATACTTTGTGGGGAAGCGAATATTTTCCGACAGTTGAGCTCCTGCCTCTGCCTGCTGCTTTACAAGCAAGCATTCCTACACTTGACTCTGCCGGAAGTGTTTTCCATTCCGTTTTATCTCTTCCTGTGAAGGGGTTCGGATTTGGAATTGGGAGGCATTTATTTGTTTATTTGCTTCCGAATGTTTTACTTTCCTGTCATTGTCGTTTTTTCATATTTTTTTATTTACTTTGTGGAATAGCAAAGAAAATCGCTTGCTTGGCTTGTCGAGAAGGGGGTTCAAATCAAATAGGACTGGGAATGATGTGCAGACAAAAAATTGCTTCTTGTCAATATATTACTTTAGCTGCTTCAGATTGCATCTTTTTTACCGTTTTTTTTTTCTTAAGCCACACCAAGACACAACTTTGGAGAATACAAGTGTTCGGATGAATATGCCTTCGATAATAATGATAGTGACGCGTACAATGTTGAAAAGGAAAAATGGCTCATCCAAGGCTATTTTCTTTTGACATTTGCTGTAGCTGTACGTTGAACGGCAGAAAAATTCAATTATATTTGGTTAGGCAATAATTTGGCAAAAACTTATTCATATTTTTATTTCCTTCAAACGAATATGATATTGGAAAATATTTTTGTATTCATTTGAATAATTTGCTAAACTGAGGGAAAAAATTCAATAACTTCAACAACAGCAACACGCGATGCTGTAGAGACTCTTGAAGTGAATTACTTTTTGAGGGTTTTAGTATCCAAATATTTGGAGTGTTTTGAAATACTAAATTGTGATTGTGAACAGTTTTTAAAATGGTAGATAGTAATTGAGGAGCCTTCATTTGCAAACAACATCAAGTGCATAGGTGGCTGCAAGAGGATTTTTGGACGATTATGAAGTTATGTGGATGAAAAGCTCCTTTTTGACCATAAAATACAAATTGAACTTTATGTTATGAACCTTTGGTTAACGAAACATTTAACTTTATATAGATTTTTTATTTGCATGAATGGGTTGTTAAAATAAACTAACCATTTTTTTTTAAATAATATGGGTAACACGCCATCTCCACTGGCGATAAATTTAACGGAATATAACTGTCAAATTTTCTTTTATCGCTTTAAATTAAATAAAAAAATAAATAATAAAATAAAACAAATATTTTCAGTAAATATTTTGGAAAAAAAATGTTGAAAAAAAAACCGCAGTAAAAATTGTGAAAAATTTAAGGATGGGAACATTAATGTGACATCTCTTTGACAGTTTTGTTTGCGGTAAAGTATGCGATGATAAGGTTGCAATAAAGCATTTTTTTTATTAGTTCATCAGTTAAATTTAAGATAGAGTGTATAAATTCATAGCTGCATTGTATATTTTTTATATGTACATATAATATCATGTGTAAATTCTCAACAAGTAACCAATATACAGCTTCACTGAATGTTTTATTTAATTTTATTTAATTATTCCCATAACTAAATGCATTCGTCAGCTGAATTTTACATTTAATTTCCAATAGCTTCAATAATAAATCATCCGCAATGTGTATACGAACACCTTGCAGTTATTAAATTACAGGTAAGCCTGTCTGGCGAAATATAAATTGGTGATTTGAAAATAATTATATTCACCATTCAACGTTTTGGCTTATTGATTGGTCTTCCAGATAATTTATATTATTGCTTTCCTCTACCCGCGGTAAGAGGCAATAATTTTAAATTAAAAATTTACTTGCAGATATTCTGGTGTTTTGCCTGAACTATTTCTTGTCGTCAGAGTGAAACACTTTGGTCGACAAAGTGGGACAAGATCGTGCAAAGAGCATTTGATTAAAAATCGCTTTTGATGGCATTTACACACAAATTCCCCACCTTGTGAGGAATCAGAAGTGTCAAGCCCTTAGGAATTCTCCTCCAACTGGACTAAGAAAACTCCCAAGGAAATTCACCACATCAAAGGGTAATTATCCAGTTTAATTATTGGAACCAGATGATTATTAGAATTAAACTAACAGCCCGATTCTCCCCCTTGTGATGAATCACAAGTCACACGTGACAAGCCCTTGTGAATATTCTCTATGAGGATTGTTGTGACTTGATAACATTTATCGAACTCTCCCCCAATCGTCACAAAAAAACTCACACCAAAACTCACCACAGCTAAAGGTGAATTGTGAAGTGGCATTATTGGAACTGCAGATAGTTAAAATTCGGTTTTTAAAATAATAAACAAAAAATGCAAGCGCAAGGTAAATTATTTCATAGCAGGAAATGAATTACTTTTATGTATTTTCAGAAGAAATCAATCTGGATTATAAGAGAGAAAGAATAAAAAAAACTTGTGGTTTTAGCCTTCGACTCTGGAATCTAAACAATACGTTAGTTTGTTAATTTTCTTCGATAAGATGCGGAAGAATATAAATTTTTTTTCACAAAAAATATATCGAATGCCGAATCGAAATGGAAAACTATTTCTGAGTTGTATGACCTGCTCTGAAGTAGATCACAATTTGGATTGTTTTTATGACTTTCACAAGTTGTGACTGTGGGTCAGAATGCGAAAAATCAATTTCGCCTCTTCTTGTGTGGGCAAATCGGGCTGTAAATTTAAATTGCACCAACAGATTTATTATTTATTTACAAACGGCATGGAAATTGGCTAATAGTGGTTTGACATTTTAAGCTCGGTTTGATGGTTTAACAATATTAGTAATAATCATCATATAGCAGCACATTGACGAATGGTGGATATTACTAATTCACTATTTACCACGTTAGGTGGCTTATCACTCGAAAGTTTACAATTTGTAGAAAAAGATTTTTTTTTTTACAAATTTTGACAGTTCTATTAGCACGTCGTAAACATTCCGGTTTTCTGACGTTTCATGAATACTCTTATTATTTTCGGAGGGAAAAGTAGAAAAAGTAAATTTCTTATGTATGGAAATAAAATATAAGAAAAACCGAGATTTTTTTATATCAGTTTTTGAACTCGGACTAACACTTTTCCAACTGGACCTGTATATAAATAGCCATTAATCACAACTTATCATATAAAAACAAAACTTTTTCCACGCATCCATCCCGAATCCTTTATTACCAACATTAAGATTGAAATTAAAAGTGAATATAAAAGTTTTTTAATCCCACTTGCATTGCTGCCCTATCTATAGATTACCAATAAGACTCACTTATTGTTAACACATAATTTTACATACTCTGAATAGTTGTTAAGCTACGATCAGATGGTCAACGTAAATAATGCGATAATTCTCTGATGTAAAAATGACATCAAAATACACTTCATTGTGTCATGTGATTGTCAACGAAAAATGTTATAAATGCGTTTTCGAAAACGTTGGTAACTATGCTTGCAGAATGTCCATTGTGACTTTCATTGTGTGGACCGCAGAGCTTCATCTTCCCGGAACTACATGTTTTCCCCGGCCGAAATTCGCATCAAACAGTAACTTGAACAATTAGCAAAATATTGACGGACGTATGTGGTCAAGACAACATTTCCGCCTCGGACTTGTAACACCGACCATGTCTTTATTGAAACACCCTTATCCTTAAATGCGTGAATCATGGCAATTCACTAGATTTAATTTTTTTAATAAGAATTCAAGAGTATATATGGTCACAGTACACATATTATAAGGTAATAAATTCCGAGTATCCATTTTCGTTCAAGCTCGCGTATGTGTCAAAACTCAGAGACCTTTTTGTCACCATGGAATAGGAATAGACATAGACATTGGGTAAACTGCTATTTACAATATATACTATTGCTACTTTTACATAGCAGTTATAACTACCTGTTACTAATCAAATTTATTGAACAGAAACTGTCACTTAAATAACAATTTTAAGCGATTATTTTCTACTCATCATCCATTCCATTCATCACTTTATCATCTTTATTCCGCTATTCGGTCCCAATAATAAAAAATCAGTAATCAAAATTACATAACTTTTTGTTTTCTTGTTATCTTATACTCGTATTTCAATAACAGGTATTGTCGATCTTCTTATACCTGTTACTGAATAACTTTTACTGAAATATTGATCCATCCCTATTTGTATGTGGATCTGTCAAATATTGGACTGCATGTTGCAATTCTCAGAGACCTTTGTGTCATATATGACAACCTAATTCTGACAGCATGCGCAATATATTACCTTTTAACGCGTTTAAACGTGGACACATCGTGAAATCATAAAAGTTTTGGGGGCCATTGAATTGACAGCCAAGAATAAAAATCACGTAGATATATATGATAAATAATTGCAGTTTGGGACAACATTGAAAGACTTGCGTTATTTGTGTGAAACAGGGCGGAATTGAGAGTGAGCAAAGCGGAGATATCAAACATCTGCTCTCATCGCTGCGATTTTTAACTAGACGTCCACGTTAGGATCCATTTTTATTCACAGAAGAAAAATATTTAAATAGAAGCAAATGAACTCTATTTCTAGTTTGCTCTCGCTCCTTGCTCATTGCTCATCAATTAAGCTAGGCTTCATCCTTGGTCAACTCTCGGGCTCTTTGCTCTTTTCTTTGATGAATTTCGCAGCTTAGCTCTCGCGTTCCATTCTGTTTGTACACGAAGATTGAAGGAGTGAGGTAACGCGAGGAAAATTTATGATTGCCATTTAATTGTGACTTTATTCATATTTAAATAAATGTGATCACTTCGTCGTATACGTGTTTTTTTTTTTGTTTACTTAAAAAGTTAATGTAAGAAAACTTGAAAAATACTACATGCGAGATATTCCCATATGAAATTAATCTTCACCCTCAAGATATCGAATTAGTTTTCATTATGCTGAACTTATTAATTATTATGTAAGAAGCTTGAGAATGCAAAATGTTCGTTTTCCTATCATTAAAAATATATCTAAAAGACTTTGAGCATTTTCTGTGCAAAAACATAGTGTGAGAAGCAATCTGTGCCACAGCAATGCACCTGTGCTTAGATCTCACATTTCACATGCGAATAATATAATATTGTGCAGAAGCCTTTAACTATGTTTTCTCTGCCACAGCATGCTTGAATTGGAACACCTGTAAGATTGCCATTTAAAGTATACGTGTAAGTTGCAACCTCATTTGTACTCAACGTCATCATTGTCATCGTACATTTGTGTATGTAGTACTTTAGACTCTGGTGGTATTATCCTCTTGCAATTGCTCAACCTGTATAAACAAATTTCCAAACAATTCTGAACGTTTTATTTGCCTTTGTCAGATATTGTCCTCTTCGTATATGTAAAGTATGTATAAACGTTGCCGCCACCATCGCACATCCCCCGCACTCGACACCACCATACCATTGATGCCTTCCGTAATATTTACAGCATTTTCTAGTACGATATCCTTTAAAATGTACTCCTGAATATTTGCACACTTTACTTAGCTCTCTGGTGCTCTTATCCTTGTGATGTCGGATATATTGGTATCACATCCCTGGTATATACGAGTATATGAAGAAAGTTGTCATGCTCTAGGATACAGATACCAAGTAGAGATTCAAGTTTCATTAAGTTGGAAGCCTGTGAATGTTTTTTTTTGTTTCATTTTTTTTTCTCTTTTTAGTTTTATTCAAGTTTCCTATGGGAATCTAGACGAATTTTATGACATTTTCTGCAGGTCAAAGTGGTGCAGTTTAAGATTGTTTTTTTTTGCTTTTTATTCTTTTGAAAATCACTTCTAAACTATCCTTGAGACTGAGCGAGATATTTTCGTTTTCCATAATTTTAATTTAGAATATCAAAAAAAATGGTAAAAAAAATAAAACCGAAGGGGAAATCCCTTCACTACACTTAAACGAACTGAAAAGAAACCAAGCCCAAGATGGAGCGTGATAATGGCACTATGAGCTACATCCGCCTGCACATTTGCGTTCACCATCAGGATCTCGACAGGGAATATCGCATTTCCTTTGAGCAAAACTGTCTAACCCAAGAGTACACACAATCAACTTAGGATATTATTTCACTGATTGCATAAAGGGAACGGAATACACTCGGAACTCCTGTCCTCACTCCTACTGCACTGTTATACTTTTCCTCCTGCTTAGCTCATGCATCTCCAGCGCAAGAAGCTGCATTTCTGATGCAGCAGCAGACGCATAAAGTGAAAAACTAAATGAAAAGAAATGAGATATCCTCGCTTCCTCTCTTGTGCCCAGCTAAACATACATATGTATGTATGAATATGATGGAGCATGGTATCTACGTAGTATCTTGTCTCGGAAGAAGGTTTTCTTATTCGACTATGATATATGTGTATGCATTTTCTGTGCTTCCATTTAGCTTGCCCCATTCGAACTACGACATGGCGTACATCCGATGCCACAAAAGCGGACTTGAAATCGTTTAAAAAGAAAAACGGAAATAAAAACTTGTGAGTATATCAAACAAAGGCCATGTATATTGTGTACCAAATGTATGTATACATTTTTACCTAAAAAAGTATGGAAAAACGGGGAAAATTAAGCTATGATACCACTGGTGTGTACAAAGTACTCCTAAGGAGGTGCTCCTTGCTATCGCAAATTACACGAAATGGTGAATTTCACAATAACAAAAGCTACCACTAACAGACATATTAAAAAAAATGCTTACTCAACGTCTAATCCATGACTTTGAGTATGAAGTCTTTCTATTGTTCGGTAAATTGTGTTCCAAATGTCAATTTTTATTCCTTCACTAAACCACCTTCTTCGATGGGTTAGCGAATTAATAAGTTTATAAATGTCAAATAGTAGAAATTTTGTTTTATTAAAACTTAATCCACGTGATGGGTGTAATAATTTTATAAATCGACATAACATTTATCCACGTCTTATTAAGCGTATTCTAAAATTCGATTTGTTTTCTGTTTCAAATGTCCTTTTCGATTGGTAATCCGGAAGAACTCTCCGAAAATCTGGGAATCAAATCGAATAAGTTAACGCTTGATTCTGAATTTTAATTTGAGTATATGTGTAAGGCGAAAAAAAACACATCAAAATGTAGGGATGGGCGGTTATCGTCGATGTTGGCTAAACATCGATGCTAGACGAAAAAAATATCGATGTTCGCATCGCAGCATCAATGTTAAGATTCAAAACGACTAATTCCGATGATTACAAAATCCTTTATTAGGAAGAAAAATATTTCATATTAATAGTTTATACATTACGACGGAACTGCACATTAGCAGAACTGCGCTTCATAACTACTACAAATTGAATGAAATTTTATGAAGTTCAATTGGCGCTAAGTGCAATATTTAAAGCTCATACTTACTTAAAGGGTTGTTGACATTCAATTCGCGTTTGACATTTAATGTGTGAGTGTGTACGTGCATCTGCTCTTGATTCTGACTTCAAATCCAGAAGGAAATTTCTTTTCTATCCAAGAAAAGAACTGTTATTTAATCCCAATCGAACAGTTTCAAAGCCTTCCGGGCGAGAAATCAAAAAGGCCAAAATTCTGAAAAAGTGTGGAACGGCTTGAGCACGATTTTCTGACAATTTTTAAACGTCAACACAACATTTGTTTTTTTTTATATTTTGGTTGTTTAAAATTCACACTGCATTAAATTTTCTTTGTAATTCACAGTTATTCATCGACACGAAATCAAATTCAAATCAGCAAGGGCTAGTCGAACCTTCATTCGTTTTTTTAATTTTTTTTTTAAATTACGATTTATGATTTATTCAAGCTCAGACTAATAAAACTAATAATTATTGTTATATTTATTATTGGGCGAATTTAAGCTTTTTAAAAATTGAGACTTAAGCAAAATCAAAATTTCTTACATAAATTCCATTTTAATCACAACATTATGAAGTTGTGGTTTTTTTGTAAGCGCTGCTTTTACACGATACAATTTAAGCTTTCAGTTTGTAAGCACTTGGATGAAATATGTATAATAGGTGGGGGCCGTGGCGCGATAGTTGTGTGCTCGCATGTAAACCTCGTGGTCCCAGGTTCGATTCCTGCCGTTGTCTATGTCTTCTTATATTCCATTAAAAACCAATTCTAAAAATTGTCATAAATGAGTTGCTGATGTACTCAGTACATGTTGTTCAGGCATAACACTAACAAACTAGTATAGCCATAAAATATGACAACGAAATAAATAAAATAATGCGAATTATAACAGACATAAATAAATAAGAAACGGTAAATTTCTCCGCATTAATTCAGCCACCACCCCTGGAGATAAATCTGAGACAACAACCAGCTCTAGTCTCAAAACATCGGGCCACACATCTTTCCTATCCTTCTCTTTCTCTTCTTGGTTGGGGAATGTAAGTTACCTGAGGTTATCGCCCATTCTTCTTTGTGATCTTCTTTTTGGTATGAGTGAACTTTTCTACTGTATTGTGGAATAATATTTGAACAAAGATAAAATCGCAATTGCAACATGTATTTAGGTTCGTTTGTTGAACTTTGCTAGGGTCCCTCAGGTTTTCTTGCCAACCCTAAGGGTTTTCATAACAAAAATTGGGTTTTTCGGTTCTCAAGAAACAACCGAGATCCACTAATGTTTATGTTGTTAAATAGCAAGTTATGTCATACATTAATAAAAAACTTAAAATATAAAAATATTCAATTGCCTTAGCTACTAGCCTTAGCTCCATACCTTGATCTACTTAAGGGCGAGTTCAAGGCAACCCTAAGTTTCAAAAAACAGAAACAAACCTTTATTAAAGAGGTATATTAGAATCGAATGGAATCCAAAACAGAAACAGATTCAAAATCCTTTATAGTAAAGCAGACATAGGAAACTAACGGCTGCACTACAGTAAAAAGTGACATATCCATACGAAGTATCGATTATAAAAAAGTAATTCACGCGCTGTGTAAGTCTTGTTTCGGACTTCAAATTTGGTAGTTTTGGCTGGAAATATTTCCCCTTTCTAATAATTTCTGCTCTTTAAATTTTTGTAGGTATCAAAATGTGGGCAGCATACAAATGTCAGGTTATCGTTTGACATAAAAGAAAAAATGTTTGTGTGTCTCGTTGTCGCTGCCTAGTTGTTACAAAAAGTTTAGTCAAACAAATGAAATGTGTTAAAAAAAATTATTTAAAAATAAAAAAATTATGAATTTCAACCAAATTTAAAAATCGGCAGAAAATTGTACTCAAACCATTTCAGACGTTTATACATTTTATTTCTCTTTGACAGAATTTCATCCCGTCGCTTAAAAAATTGATAAGCTGCCAATTTCTAGGAAATGAGTTTGTTCATATTAATATCGTTTTCGATATTAATATGAACACCGCAAGGAGTCCGAATGCTTCTGAAAGTGTTCGATTGGTAACAAATGACAGTTATTCTTCTATAGAAATAAGAGATATCTGATTCTGGATTTAAAGTCAGAATCAAAACTAGAAGCACGTACACACTCACAACCAATAAATGTCAAACTTAAATTTAACGTTTGGTAGACCATGTTTATAAAATAAAATAATCGCAAACGTCCTTTTCTCATTCCCCGCTTTAAACTTTAGAATCTAGTGTTTACTTGTTCCATTGGAATTCCGGATCGGAGAGTTTTTCCGGATTACCAATAGGAAACAAGATTTGAGTTCAGCGCCGAAAATTTTCTGCGATAGATCATTTTATCAAAATGACAAACAACCAATGGAAAACGACATTCATTAATAATAAAAATGCAGTTTGATTGAATTTAAGTTTTTGTTTTTAATGTATAAATAACAATTCCAACAACATCTAGTGCAATCAATCACAGCTTAACTGAATAAATTCACCTTTCCATGCGAAAACATTGTACGCAAAAGATGGGTTTCGTTGCACAAAGACGAAGAAGACCACTTCTTATGCCTGTTTGATAAATACTCGCACTTCAAAGGAAAGACTTCATTTCCACGCGACAGGCCCTTTGTTGATATATGAATAGAATGAACTAACGGCCAAACGATTATAGCCAAGAAGATATAATTGGTATGCACACTAACAAGTATAATAGTACCATGGACAGGAACATAAAGTGAAGCCAGACAAGCAGAAATAAACGAGCAAAATTGCATGGAAAATCCTCACTCAGGTTTTTATTTTGTGCTACCAATCGACATCCTGATCATAGTGTAGTGTTTCTAGCATAATTTCCAACAACATTGAACATCCTATAGCAAAAGAAGATGATGCCGATGTTGATGGCATGGGAGGACGTCGGCAGCAGCAAAGTCCTCTTGGAATGAAGCACTGATAGTAGATGTTTTTCTTAAAATTATTGAGCATTCTTAATTGTTTGATTGACAAAGGAAATACTAAGCCTTTGGGTGAACGATGACGACGGAATGAATACGCCGAGATTTTAAATCACAATAATGATCACAGAGTCTGCAGGAGCAGCAGTTTGCTTTTCATCTTTGAACAATTATGTACATATGGACATAACATACATACATACATCGATGTGTTTGTATCTTCTTTGGGTTGAACGAAATGACGACTGCGTGTAGAGAGTTGAAGTTGAATCCTTTTTCATTCAGTAGGTAGCTTTTGATTTATGAGCAGCACTCAAACTGTGCATGCATATTTCTTGGTGGCTATTTGAAAGGCATATATGTACGACCACAGCTGTGCAGAAGAATCAATTTATTTTAAAACTCCAAGAGAAGTGCTGGTGATGCCCTTTGCTCTCTGCATGATGTTTATTTTTTTGGATAAGCTAAGGTTTCAGACTTTCGACGGCCACAGGCATTCAAATAGATAGACCTTTTATGTGAGAGCTTTAATTCGAAGTTTCATACATAGGTTATGGTCAAAATTTCTCACAAGAACTCATTTCAATCCTTGGATATGTTAAACAAAATAATATTTTGAAAATCAGCCATCTTTAACGATGCTGGAGGTAAGCTTTACAGCTCAGCTGTCATTAATTTGATTGTCCTGACATTTTAATTTCGTGCAACCAGATGACTGAACATGAAATGGAATCAGAAAGTTCAACAGGTTTTTCATGTGCAACGGTCGTGTATCTAATATTTTCTTAAGCTTTTCGGAAATGAGAAAATTTGAAGAAATAAATAAGTTACGCTCCTATTACCTTTGAATAAAGTTTTCGAGTTGTTCGTCGAGTGCGGTTCTAACCTTATGACATTTGACATTACCTACCTTATACATTCACTCACAATAAACTTCAGAATTAAGAATCTAGTGTTTACTTGTTCGATTGGGATCCCGAATCGGAGGGTTCTTCCGGATTGCCAATCGAAAAGGACATTCGTCAAATTTTAGGGGACAGATACGTAGCTGCAACTAAAAAATCAAATTTTTATTTTCCTCTATACGTCCACTATATGTCAAAATTTAGCACTGGAAATAAATGCCCGGCACATCAAATATTCTGAAGCTAAAATTCTGACAGATCACTTTTTGTTGGACTTTGTGTCATGTGAAGCTGATGAATTTTAACATTTATTAAGTCTGTTTCTTTACTCACCTTCGAGATCCCGCGGGATCCCGTGTTTCTTTACGTTTTTTCTGGTACGAAAATGCCAGAGCTTTTGACTTTTCTTCATTTCTTTTTCATTTCCCCTCCTGCAAGGATCTGCCCGAACATTTTACCTACTACACTTTCTTGCTTGTCAAACAAGAAATCAGGTGAAGGAATAATTTGAATTTGAATTTGTGAAGTAGTGTAATTAAACTCTTTTTTACAATTTTTAGAAGAAGAAAACCAAACGATTTAAGATTATGTAATAATAAACTTATCTCCAGGTTCTTTTGGTAGAGATCAAAGTGATAAGTACCTGCAAATTAAACTATATTTCGTGAAAACATTTTTATACATGTTGTGTCCACCACATTTAATTTCTGTTGTTAAATGTAGCAATTGCCCAGAAACAACCCAAATGTGTTTCTTTACTTTTCGTTTCTGGTAAAAAATTGCAACAACAACAACAGCTTGAGCCCAAACTTTTTCCCTAGCTTTTTCCCAAACTTTACCCAAAAAGTAAAGGAACAGACCTATTATCTATGACTTGTCTCTGCCTTCTGCGATTTTGTTTTAGAAAAAGTTATGGATCCGACTGGAATGTTTAACGAGTATTTGGTAAATTATGTAGAGGATGAGGAGCCAACAAATTCACCTCAATCAGAAAAGTGGGGCAACCAAAAAAGTCTATATTGGACGTAGACACTAGAAAAATAATCCCAGCTACCTAAAAGAAAAAAACAATCATAAATAAATGCAAGGCACCAAATCTTCTTCAAAATTGTTCAATATACATATTCAAATTCATTTTTCAATTTAATATATATATTATTTTTAATTATCACACTTGTTTATTTTTAAAACTTGAAATTGGAAAATTTTTCAGAGAACAGCTGTTTTTGACATATTCTCCACAAAACTCTTGTGGCAAATTTAAAATTCTTCACAATTCTCCCATGTCAAATTTTAACTGATGTTTGGAGAGAAAAGTGAAAGCGAAATTTTAGCGCTAGCTGCGTACTTGGCTTAGGAAAGTTGAAGTAATTTTATTAAATTTCGTCGTTGCCTTAATTTGATAAGTAAAAGAAATCAACGTTGGAGAATATGCCAATGAAATGATTTCTGAGTCACATTTGGGCATTCAAATCTAATGCACAAACACGCATTTACTGCTGCTTAAAACTGAAGTAGGTCTAAGGATAAGGAACCGATTGCCTTAAATATGGTGCCGTCATCAACACCTATTATTTATTTCGTTTTCGATTGCTCATCCAGGAGGATTCCGATTCTTCCGAATGCTTCTGAAAGTGTTCGATTGATATCAAATGTCGGTTCTTCTCCTAAAAAGAAGAGAAATTCGATTTTGGTTTTGAAGTAAGAATCAAAACCAGAAGTAAGCATATACTCACACCCATTAAATGTCAAACTCGAATTCACTGTTGCGTCGGCCATTTTTATAAAATAAAATAATCACAAATGAGGTGTTTGGAACTTCCCACCTTAGGGCGTGTGCATGAATGAAAGAAAACAAGATTACGACACTTCTTTGTTTTTCTTATTTTCTTAACGGTACCAGAGATCAAAAATCTGCAAATTGTTGTTGTTTGTGGATTAATGGATTTCGATCTCCGGCGACGTCAATAAAATAAGACAAAAAAAGAAGTGTCGTAATCTTGTTTTCTCTGATTCATGGGCCGCGTGTGAATTGCCTTAAAATGTTGTTAAATTTTCGACCTTGGTTAAATTTTGAAGTTTGGTTTGTGGTGGTATCAAAATTACACAACAAACTTGTGTGGCTAATAAAAGCGCTAGTCGTTTCAATGCAATTTATAAACAGAAAACCTGCTTTAGGTTGGATCTGATCATGTGGGCTCGGTGGCGAGATGCGAAGTGCGTTGGCTACTAAGCAGCTGGTCATGGTTCAATACACGATGAAGGCACAAGAAGTTTTTCAATTAAAATGATAAAGTAGACCAGCACCACTAGAGCAAGGAATCTGATGATCGACCTTGGCAAGTCTTGAAATAGCTATAATTTCAGCCAAAAATTGAGAAAAATTTGGTGGTAGCACACTCAAGTCATTGTTGGGCATTCAAAGTCATTAAAATGATACAAAAAAGTGCTTTAAAAAGCAAGTATGTAATCATACAAAAAACTGAATATAATATAAATAAAAATGACCAGTGTCAAAATCCTTTACATCAAAATCTCCCTCCTTATATGACCAACAAAAATGTTGGTTTATAAACGAGTAAGGAGAAAATAAGAAAGAACCCGAATGAACAACAACAAACTTATGTGGCTAATAAAAGCGCTAGTCGTTTCAATGCAATTGATAAACAGACAACCTGCATTAGGTTGGATCTGATTATGTGGGCTCGGTGGCGTGATGTGAAGTGCGTTGGCTACTAAGCAGCTGGTCATGGTTTACACTCAATTTTGTTGTTGGGCATTCAAAGTCATTAAAATGATATCAAACTTAGCTTTTTGCTGTGTGAACTGCGTTAAAAGGGATTTATTAAAACACAATTTGGCTAAAGTTCCTTCAAGATTTAAGAAATTTCCCTTGTTGTTCAAGTTAATTAATTTCTTTCGCAAAATCCGACTTAGAAGATATAAAGTTAATGATTTTGCACGAAAAGTGTAACGAAATCTCAGCTTTACTTATATGTTTCGGTTTTACATTGTTAATTTAATATTTTGAAACAACAATTCCAAATATTTTCAAAACAATTCCCTTTATGGTTAGAGTGTTGATTCAGTATATAAAAACACTAGTTTTCCAAGCTGACAAGAATTTGACAAACCAATCTATTTGTATTTAACTTGCAAAATGAACTACAAAAAGTATTTTATATTTGTTAAAATATCAACGGATTATATTATGTATTTGTTTTTTCCTCTTGAGGACCTACGCAAACAAAAATATTAATATAATATTATTTTTCAATTGAATAAAAAAGAAAGCATTTAAAGCTTACATTTATTATATGGTTTCCCAGTAGATGTGTACTTTTTAGAGTTCATCATTATTTTCGGTTATCGTTTAAGGTTTCAAATTACTCTATCTTGAGAAACGTCAAATTTGAACACACTTTAGCCTGCTCTACAGCTACATACCCATTTTATTCACCACGTTAGTGTCAAAATTTAACCCAGGGGCCCAATTCCGCAAGCGTGAGTTTTCTCTGTGTACACAGAAAGTTGTGTACACATACATTTTTCCGACTCCGCAAGGGGGCGATGATTATTTTTTTATAGATAACGTGTACACAGATAGGCAAATTTATTCACGCATATTTTGAATAATTTTTTTTGCACGAAAAAGCATTCACGCTTGCTGAGTTGGGCCCCATGTAGAAAATTTAACCAACATTTTAACGCAATTCACACATCCTAAACTTCAGAATCGATGATCTAGTGTTAACTTGTTCGATTGTGTTCCCGGATCGAAGAGTCCCTACGGATAACCAATCGAAAACGACATTGGTCACACATGTAATCATACCTAAAATATAAAATTAAAAGCCATACAAGCGAAAAACAAAATGTTGCATAGGTAGGTAAATATTTATTATCGTCACACCTACCTGAAGATAGATGTTCCAACAATCGAATTTACTTTTCGGTCCCATTATTTTTTTTATTTTATTGAATAAGCTTATGGGTATACCGGTGATGTCCAGCATCATGATATCCTGGTTTTCATTTATCATCTTCCTTATATTCTAATTCTATTCTGTTTTGATTTATCAAACGCATAAAATGAACAATTTTTTTTATTCAACTGAGCCTAAGGACGTTTTCCAGAAAAGAAAAGCAAAAAAAAAGAATATCATAAAAAAAACTTAAGACAAAGAATTTAGGACAAAGAACTTTTTAATAAATGGCAAAAAAATGGAATCCTCTAAATGCCGTCGAGAAGAGACAAAAAAAATAACGAAAGAACTTTAAATGCCAATCGTTTAGGAAAGAAAACAACAGCCTGGGATGGGAGCTCTCTTTAAACACAGAAATGCTTGTTTTCTGCTTTTACTAAAACAATAATAGCACAAGCCATTTTGTGCAATATCTCTTCCTCTATTAACCTAATTATAATAAAACTAAGTGATTTGTAAATGGAAAACATGGTTGGTCCTTTAAGTCATTCGGAATTTAAATCTCTTTATCAGTTGAAAATAATAAACATCTCTCTCTTTCTCGTTTGTGTGACAGTTTTTGCTTTTGTTGTGTATTATTGAGAGGTACGAGTAAAACAGTTTTATAAGGACAAATATCACGAAGGATGAAATCAATGGGATACCATGTCTGTACTAAAGTTGTAGACGTAAGAGCACACACCGGATTATAATATTAGTATTCGGTTTTTCATTCAATGGTGGAAGAAGTGAACAAAAAATTCTATTGACAGCTCATTTAATTTTGATTTAATCATATAATGTACGGTATAGGTACAATTTTGTACTTTAAAGGTCATCTTTTATGAAATAAATTGATCCGAGGTATATTTGTTCCATATCTTAATTTGAATTATAAATTTTGTATTGAAGAAAATGGTATTATATTATAAGACAGCACTACAAACAGATATTTGCATGATGCAATTTTTTAGAAAATTTATTGACGGATGAATATTAAATAAAAATGCATGCTGTTGAATAGTTTAAATGAGCCTTTTCTTAATATCATTTTGTTTTTTAATAGAAATCTGAAATAATTGCACTCAAACTCGAGAATTTCACTTTTGAATGGAACATGTTTGTCTTTCGATTGGTAATCCAGAAGAACTCTCCGATCATAGATTCCAATCGAACAAGTATCGGATCACTATACTCTGTCCCAGAAAAATAGGCAGTACACGTCTAATGGGAAAGCTTTTTCAAAATCAGTAGCGTTTCATATTTATTAACCATACTAAATTGAAAGAACTTTTCCATAAAAAGTGTTTGCCCGCCCGTAAATATTTAAAATAATAAAAACAAATTTGATTGTATCTGACGCAGACCCAACGTACTACTCAGCGCACATCTGCGTGTCGATGTCGACTGAATTGCTTTTGCTGTGGCCTGTGGCTGCTGTTGCTATTCAACTACCATTAAATATTGATGTGCTTTCAGAGTTACCCGTGTCCATTTGTTAACTCGTTCGGTTTTTTTTCCTTGGGTTTCTGTTGAGGTGCTTTTGATTTGAGAGCTTTAAAAAAAGTTTTGAATGATGAGTGTTATCGTGGAGTGTTTTCATTTGCTGTACTTCTTTTTATGTGTGGAAAATACGTTAAAATGCAGGAACAAAATTTTAAGCTGTTTTCTTTGAAGAGCAGCAAAAAATCATAAAAATTTGCAACATTAGACAGAAGCTGTGAAGCAAGTAGCTGATAATTTTCCTGTAGGTGAACGAACAGTTTACAGACTTCTTAACGAAAACAGTTCCAAAGGCAAAAACTCGCCACCAAAGAAAAACAGATCTGATAATGAATAATTTTTGCTTGTTTTTTTTATTTAAAAGCGATTAGGCCTACTGGGCATACCCTTCAAAAACGCACCTTTTATCTTACCTCATGGTAGTGTGAAAATAAAAATGTGAAAAAAAGATCGGTTACCCTACATAATATATTCTTTCATATTTGGGTCCATTTAAATACACACTACAAGAACCCTGTGAGAGCTTTATTGAGTGATAGATTTATGCAAACCAATTTAGCGAGAATGAGAGGCAAACGTCCTATCTTGCCTACACTGCCTATTTTTCTGAGACAGATTAAGTAATCCCCATTTTGAAATTTAATAAGTGTAAATATTACCCACACAATATTGAATTCGGGTTTGACATTTAATTGATGTAAGTCTGTGCGTGCTTCTGGTTTTGATTCTGACTTCAGAACCAGAATTGAATTTCTATTTTTCAGGAGAAGAACTGTCATTTGGTACAAATAGAACACAATCATTCGAAAGATTCCTGGACGACCAATCAAAAACAAAAAAAAAAAAGAAAAGATTTCGAATTTCGAAAGTCGAAAGTCGAATTCCAAACAACCAAACATTCGATTTTTTTCTGAACACAATCGAATTATTTCTTAACAAAATCTGTCAAAACAGCAAGATTTTATAGACTTTACACGCAAACTATCTTTTTTCAAATTCCTTACAACAAAAAATCGATATGAAATGGTTGTTTGGAACTCAACATAAATCAGAAAAATTAAAAACTCACACATAAGTAAATCCATCAAAATCGGATCATGTCATTTTTTTTTTGTTTTTTTTTTTTTTTATTTTGAAATTGTGCATTTGTAACCTGATAATGATGAATAATTCAGTGTGGAATTTTTATTAGAGTGCTTTGCTTAAAGTAAAAAACCCCAGGTTGAGAAATTCCAGGAAGCTATTGTCAAACGGGCCCAGGGCCAGGGTGCTCTGTTAAAAAAATGAAAAAAATTGGTGGTTGTGAAAAATTACTTATTTTCTGTCGCTTTTTATTTGGCAATTCAAAATCTATCTCTGATCCGGGATCCCAACTGAACACTTTTTACATACTGACGACTGACGTTTGATGTGATTGTATATGTGAATATAATTATATAGGTATTGTGTAAATAAAAAATAATAGTTGCTCTAAATCGTTTTTTTTTTTTTGAAAACCTGAACTCACGATGGTGAAAACAATCTGTTTTTTGAAACCTAGAATCGCCCTGAACTCTCCCTAGTATTTTTCTATGGCGGCTTGAGGTAAACGAATAAACTGTCAAAATCACATGTGACCTGAAGCTTTTATTTTCATGTGGATTCGAGTTTTGTATACAATGTGTAATTTTTAAAATGGAAATTGAACGAATACTAGATTTTAAATTAATTAACAGAAATAGAAAGTGGAAACCTTAAAAGGTGCGAATTGTAAATCGTGTTAATCCGCCCAAACCACATGAAGTAAGGAATTAAATTTTAAAAAACTTAAGTTTTAATTATCATAGTAGGTTATAACTTGTGGTTTCTTGTTATCCCAACTACAGAAACTATGATGCCCCTTGGTTGTTTTTCTAGAACTTAAAAACTTACTTTTTTCAGGACTTTCAGTTTTAGTTTTTTATTTTCGCGGACAATATTCATATTATATAAAGTTTATATTTTTCGGAACATACCGCGTTAAATGTTAGAACTTCCAAACGTCCGTCGGGCAAAAAGAAACTTGAAAATATTTCTAACATTTAACGTGGCAAGTTCCCAAAAATGCAAGCTCTATGTTACTATTGAGGTTGTCCAGAAAATCTAGGTCAACTCTGGGTAAAGTTCCACGAACAAACCTAATGGAATGGAAAAGAATTTCTTCACCAGGGTGAGTGCAGGTTTTTCAAGAAATCGCATCAGGGTGATCCTATCGTTATTTTAAGGATCAACGCACAAACCTATAATGTTTGCAGCACAATTAGGGCATTATTACAAATAATTTGGCGAATGCTTTCAATCTTAGTATTAAAGTTCGTTCGCGAATATTCGAAAGACGCTTCGATTCGATAGTAAGTTGCCGTTGTCTTTAAATCTTTTTTTTTTAATTTTAAATAATTTTATTTTAAATTACCCCTCCCGCCTAAAAAGAGGCAGATAGACTCCCTCTCATAAAATCCAATAAAAAAGTAATTTTAGTAATTTTCAATTTTCTCAAAATCTAGAAGACATAAAAACAAAATTTTAGTCGATTTAGTAATATGACATTTTTAGTATGACATTTACAAACGTCAAAAAATTATGTTGGCTTACTTTTTTGCACTATTTTAGGCGTGTTTAGTTGTAGTTTATTAGGAAAATAGATTTAGTATAATGCTAGTTAAAAAATGTTTTAAATTAGGAAAATATTAGTAAAGTGCTTTAGTCTTAGCAAACTGTTAAGTAGTATCATGCTAAGTCCTGAACATCAGCCCTTAAGGATTTAGTAACATGTTAAATCATTTTTAGTATGATACTAGGTTAAAAAGAGGATTTTGCTAATTTTAAACGAAGTTAGTATCGTATTATCTTCTTAACATTTTACTAAAGTTAAAATCGCTACTTTAATTTTTTAGTATCGTACTAAATCCATAGTGTGATCTGATAGTATATCAGCCCAGGAAGACCTGGTTCGAATCCTGTTGGTATACATTTTTGTTTTTTTTTGTCAATAATGAAGTTAAATGATTGAAATATAAACATCGAATATTTATTTAGAGCACACGTTGGGTTTCCATCAACATATAACTAATTTACAAAACATAAACACAAAATTTATTGTGTTCATCAAATTCAAAGCCTACAAATGCTTTGCTATCTGGTTAATTAGCATTTAACTGGTTAACAAAAGGTTTAAAATGTATGAAAAGTTAGTAGACTACTATGTACATAGTAAATTGTTAACTAGTATCGTATTAAGGCCTTAATAGTAGGTTGTTTAAAATTTTGCGCCATAGTTTTTAGTTGATAAGGAATAAGTTTCAGAACGAGTTTCAGAAAAAAAAAATATATAATTTTACAGTTTTGAAAAATTACACTTTAAACTTTTTTTTTATCTTTTTCTGCCCAAAATTTGAGTTTAAACCTTCTTTTAAATTATGCAAACATTTTACTTGATTTAAAAATTTGATAATAGCGAGTTTCATTCAAGAAAAGATCTGCTCTTTCTGACAAAAGATTTAATCTTTTTGAATTTTGAGTTTCATTCTAACAAAAAGAGCAAATCTAGATCAGATCTCAACACAAAAGACCTGATATTTGCGGTGTAGGCAGATTTGATCTGTATGCATACACGTAAAATGTGTTTTCTGTCAAACATCAAATGGAAACTATTTTGTTATTAATTTATTGTGAAATTGTGCCAGTCCTTGCTAAAAAATTAAACTAAAAAATAAACAAATAATAGACGAAGGAGTTAATAATTTAAATTTTATAAATTTAGTGGAGTTTTTTATTGCTTTGTCTTCATCTTTCTCATCATCTGATGATGAGGATATGTTTTTTTTTAGAAATGTGTGTGTCAGTCATTCAGCATTGGATGCGTTCCAATGCCGATAGGCTAGCCAAGATACCTTAGTAACGGGTTTGTTTTCGAACGATCCAGGTAGTTTGCTCTGTTAAGTCAGTTGTATTGCATTCAAATCTGAAGTTTTGAATCAGCTGTTCCTGTAATTAATGGCCTCGTTCGGTGGCGCAACCTAACCGATCCGGATTGCTTGGTGTTGTTGTAACGCCTAAGGAAAAAACTGCTGATGAACTAAACATATGTTGTCAAAAACAAATCTCAATCTACCCAAAAATTATTGGATTCGTTGAGATTCGTTTGGAATTGTGAGGAACAGCTGATTCAAAACTTCAGATGTGTATGCAATACAACTGACATAACAAGAAAGCTACCTGAATCATTCGAAAATAAATCCGCTACAAAGGTATCTTGGATAGCCTATCGGCCTCGCACCGAACGAGGCCAATAATAATTTTTGGGTAGCTTGAGATTTGTGTTTGACAACATAATGTTTAGTTCATCATCTGGTTTTTCGTTAGGCGTTACAACAACACAAAGCAATCCAGATTTCTTAAGGTATGCCACCGAACGCGGCCAATACTACAATTAAATTTGGACACAAAGTTCAAATCTCCATTTTGAGAGAATCTTTGAAATTTGAAGGAAACTCGCTACAACAGAGTTATTTGTTATTACCGCTAATTTTTAATATTTTTTTTTCATTGCTGTACTTTTATGAAATTACGCCTCCCGCGCAAGCGGTGTAAGATAGACCCCATAGTAAAAAATGCTTGTTTTTGATCCCTCTACAAAAAACGTTTCTATTTGGAATTCCGGAATCCGTCTCCGACCCGGGATCGTAATTGAACCCTTTTTTGATTCTGACGATTCTGAATTTTAATGGTATTATATATGTGAAAATTACAATTATTATGACACAAAAAATGATAAGATTCGAGTGTATGAATGTGTGAGTTCTTCTGGATCGATTCTGATTTCAAATCAAAAAAAGCATTTTTTTTTCTTCTTTTTCAGAATAAGAACTGACATTTTTAAATATCGCCGAAAATTGTACTCAAATATGGAAGCATAATCCTATAACCTTAAACTGGGAGATAATTTGTAGTTCGCAGTACTAAGAAATATGTTCACTAATGTCGTTTTTATTTGGCAATCCAGAAGCCTTCCGAAAGCGCTCACTTGGGAAAAAATGACAGTTCTAATTCTGAAAAGAAGAGAATTTTGCTTCCGGATTTGAAATCAGAATCAGAACCAGAAGCACTCACACATTCATATATTTGAACGTCAAACTCGAATGTTGCCATTTTTTGTATCATAATTGTGCAACTAACATTTTTTTTGAATTTGAATATTCTCACGTACGCAATTATTTTCACACATACAATCTCATTAAAATTCAGAATCGTCAGAATCATACAAAAGTGTTCAGTTGGGATCCCGGATCGGAGAAGAATTCCTGATTGCCAAATAAAAACGCCATAAATTAAGTAATTATAAAAGCTTATCGAATTTTACTCTACAAAAGCTTAAAGAATTTGATTTTTGCGCTTTTCTTAAGTATGGCGTTATAAGTAACATCTGTTCTAATCAATTTAATTATATTGGCGTAGAGTGTAGACACTCTTTTCCGATATAAGCATGTGTCCTCTGAATCAGTCAAGTCATTTGGAGGCATTGACGAAGTTCGATATGTTAGTTCCTGAAATATTAGAGAGCTCTTCCAAATTATTGAAGAAGTAGCTATGCCTAACAGATTCTTTCTCTAGTGACAGAGTGCAGGGCAGTGTCCTCATACACCTCTTTGTCACCACATCCCCTGCATAGATCGTTTGTACTGAGTTTCATTTTGAATTTATGATATCCCAGTAGGTTATGTCCGTCCAGTGATTATGCTTATAAGAGAGCGAAGGGATCTCTTACTGAGTTGCATAATTTTGGCTGTCCTCTGCTTGTTGAAGCATGGCCATATTTTCCTGGTAGTGTCACAAGTGTCAAGTAGGCTCCACCTTGTGTTGGATTTCTTTAGGATCCTGTCAGAAATTTCCTGTCTAGCAGCTGTTTTCACTGCCAGGACCTCCGCTTGGAAGGCACTACTATAATTGAGTTGTTTAACTCAAGGGATGCCGAGAAATAGCTTGCACCAACACCAGTGTCCATTTTAGAGCCATCAGTATAGATTGCTATCGCTGATTCACTGATGTAGGGTTGGTTGTTCGTCCATTCTTCTCTGCTTCGAATGGAAATTTGGAATGGTTTATGAAAGTTCAGTTCGGGTGTTTTATAGTATGTAATAATACTATCTCCAAGATGAAGTATTGTGCTGTTTTTCCAGATATTAGTCTGACTTATCCTTAAGGCGCTATATGCTGCGGATTCTTGTACGAAAAGATCTAGGGGTTTCAGGTTGTGTATCGCCTCAAGCCCTGCGGTTGGCGTGGATCTCATGATCTCCGTAATTCCAATCCACCCAAGTCTCTGTACTTTTGTCAGGGTTTTAAGTTTTGTTCTTTTTTCAATTGCATTCCACCAGACCAAATTACCATATGTTAATATTGGTCTGATTATTGGGGGCGTTCGGTAGCGCACAGCTTTGCTGTGCAATACGTTCATTGCTGTTGTAATACGTGTTAAATATCTGTCAATTAACAGCTGATGACCATAACAACAAAACATATGATTTGCAAATCGAAGCCAAGCTAGCGCTAATTTTCTGGCATACTTAGGTATCGTAGTGCAAAGCTGACTAAGAAATCAGCTGTCTTTTCAATTGTTGTTTGTGAACTTTAATTACGTACCTAATACACATTCTTCTTTTTCTGAATCGGTTGAAACATTAATGTTTCTTACTTCCTGAATTATTTTAAATATATATTTTATCCAGCAAATGTATGTTTAATTCACACTTTTTTGTTTCGACGTTTGACAGAAATGGTTACCTATTGGGTTTTATACGTTCACAAACGCACAATATATTTTTCAGTAATGTATCAGAAAGCTGTGAGACACCGAACGCCCCCATTGCCAAGTACATCCACATGATAATTTTCGGACTCGGTCCATTTCCTTTTTTAGCTCTTTCCCTAGTGTTCTGACTACAGTTTAATTTTCTCTCTATCACACCAAGTTACTTTGCCTGATCTGAAATTTTCAACGGGGTATGTCGGCGTAGATGGCTTTTCAATGTATTGTATTAAAATGATACTTAATTTTTGTATAATCCCACACTTTTTTTCTGTAATTTTGGATGCTTGCAAAGGTTAGCCCAATCCGTCATCAACTACTGGTTTTTCAAAAGCTTCTTATTCAATACTCGGCCCTATCAGAGAATCCATCGTTATCGAAAATCGGCTACGAATCCCCCAAAATCTATCATAGAATCCATTTGTGGTAGATTCATAGTGGAAAATCATCTACGAATTTCGAAATTCGTAGAATTTCGCATCACTAAATACGAATGAAGCGGAAATATTTTAGCTTTCTCTACAAGTTATTTTTCTCGTAGTCAGATGAAAAACGACTCTTTTCGTAAAAATGTAAGTATTTTTAATGAATTTTTATTCAAATTCAAGTCTTCTCTCCATTGAGCACTTTTTTTTAAATTGAAAGAAAATGTAGATTGTGTCATGTCAACTTCGGAATCCTTACCAGCACCTTCTCCCAAAAATCTCAGCGCAGCAGCCAGCCAACAAACCAAGTTTATTGATGAGGAAAATAAAATCCAACTTCTTGAAATGCCTGTTGCAGCTCCTCTAAGACGTACATAAGCGCTTGTTTGTTCAGGCGGAAATTTCGGATTCTGTGAAAACAGATTTGTTACGATTGAATCTGTGATAGGGCTGACTATGTAGAACACCGTAGTCAAATGGCGATAGTAGGTACTATATGTACCTCAGGGTTCAGAGTTCGGGTACTTTTTTATTTTGTACTTTATTAATGACCACAAGTTTTCAAAACTGTTCTCTCATTTTTATCATTAAGCTACGTGTTGCTTTTAATAATAATGGCTAGGTAGGTACGTATTTAATTTGGCTAGGTTTGATCATGTATATTTTTGCATAAAATTATTCAAGGGCCATTATTCACACCATTATTGAATCTCATAAATCGGCCTTTTAATTATATAAAATTTTGTAGACTTTTATTTATATATGCCACTACTCTATGAAACCAATCTATGAGAAATCATTTTTTGAATATAATTTTGTATAGTTTAATTTATTATTTTATGGTTACGGTGTGTATAACTGCTTAACTGTATATGTAAATTAAACCCAGTGTTGCCGATAAATTACAAAAAAAAATATTATGATTTTTTTCATGAGATTAAAAAAAAAATCACGAGTTTGCTTTTTCTTCGTTGAGCTTACACAAATCACGGCAAACTTATGATCATAGACTTTTCCCCTTTCGTCTTATTCCTCTTCAATGATCAAATGACGATTTGCTAACACGTAGGCGTTTTTTACGCATACTTGTCCGAAATCGTCAATAATTTGACAGCTCAGCTTGGGGGATTTGTACAAAGAAGGCAAATAGCCCTCTTTATAATAATGTCTCTATGCTTATGATTCACAGAAATTAAACAATTTTTAAGTAAAAAAAATTCTAATAGTGTTCTATTTCATTTTATTAAGCTTCAAAAATAAAGTAAATTATTTATTTATATAATATTATATTTATTATATATAAAAAAATAATTTTAAAAATTTTACTAATTGTAAACTTTTCTAAAATATTTGTCTTTCAAAAGCTTAGTAACTTTGTTATCAAAACAGTCCTGATTTTTGAATAAAACGTAATAACTTTTTTCCAGTGTGATAAGTCGTCTTATTTTTTTTTTATTTTATAGGCTACTATTTAGATTTATCAAAATGAAAGCTTGGGACACTGAAAAAAGGATTTGGATAGTGCAGCGATACCATTCTTTGCAGTCCGTCATTTCCGACCAAAGGGAATTTAGGCTGGAGTTTGGCTATACTCCCCCGAGTAGATGGACCATTATGAGGCTGGTGAACAGTTTGCCGAATCTGGAAGCATTGAACGAAGACCGTATCATCGAGATTCCAAAAGTTCGTTTTCAGGATACAATCGTGGCTGTTGCATCGGCAATACAAGCAAATCCAAGTGTTTCGACTCGAAACTTATCGGGCCAAATTGGAGTTAGAAGACGGTCATTACAACGGATACTTCATGATGACTTAAACTTGTTTCCGTACAATGTCCAAATTACAAGCAAGTTAAACCGTCAGGATTTGCCTGTTCGCCTGGAATTTTGCCGAAAAATGATTGCAATGGCTGAAGAAGACAACACATTGATAAATTGTTTGTTCATGTCTGATGAGGACCATTTTGACTTAAACGGCAATGTCAACAAGCAAAATTGCCGTATATGAAGTGAATCTAATCCAGAAATGCTCCATGAGACGGAACTGCACCCAGAACGAGTCACTGTGGTGCGCAGTTTCAACAAGGTGTATTGTCGGGCCATACTTCTTTGAAAAAAAAAACGTTGTAACACAAACAGTCAATGGGGACCGTTATTTAAAGATGTTGAAGGAGTTTTCTTACCCAGAACTTCGCCAAAGACGTATCCCTTTCAGCAGGATTTGGTTTCAACAAGATGGAGCAAGTGCACACGTAGCCAAACAAGTTATGGCGGAGCTCCAACGAAAATTCCCAAACAAATTGATATCCAGAAACTGCACTTTGCGCTGGCCCCCAAGGTCACCTAACATGACTGCACCAGACTTTTTTATGGGGTTGTGTCAAGCAGAGGGTGTACAAAACGAAACTCAGGAATTTGACTGAATTGAAGCAGTCCATTAAGACAATACTTGAAGCGATCCCAATTTCAACCCTTCAGGCCGCAATGAACAATTTTCTGATCATGTGTCGCATATGCGTGGATGAGCGTGTAGGTTATTTAAAATAAAATTTAATTTTTAATCCAATGAAAAAAAATCAATGAAATACATCGATTAAAGTAAAAGTTATTTAAATTTCTTATTGTAGAACGATTCGTGCGCCACCCTGTATGAATAATCCATTATTGATTGAATCAACGTCAAGTCGATTTCTTATTTGGTTTTGAGAAGCGTAATTTTGAAAAAATTCGTTCAGTATTAGCTGAAGAATGTGGCAATGAAAAGATTTCAAAAACAAAATTCGTCAAGAATGAATGTGCCAAGCTATCGTGTTGGCCAGTTTAATTTTTCAATAAGTTGATATTGCCAGAATTACACTATGAGGTTTATTACTTTGTCATTTACTATAATGTTTGAATTAACAAGCATTCTCCATTCATTATCTATTTCCTGAAAAAAATCTTCAGCTACTAAATTTGGAAAATGTTTAATAGGGGAAAAATTGATTGAAATTTTTAGTCTACAACACTATTGTTGAAATTAAATATTGAATAAATTTGTTTAGTACCTTCAACCAAGAAAGAAAAACAACGGCATTGAAAGCCGTGTATTGTTCAAAATTGTTCCCAGATTTAAGGTTTTCGGACTCAGATATATTTTTTTTCTTTTTAATTAAAAATTTTTCCATTGACTGTTTTACTTAGGCCCGTTTATGTTCAACTTAAAACGCTTATAGGCTACTTTTTCCTCTGCGTAAACTGTCACCTAAGTGCTTATGTAGAACTTAAACGCTTAAGTTGAGCATCAGCAAGGGGCTTAAATAAATAAACTGATTTCCGGTTCTGAATCATAACGCAAGAATAACACATGAAAATAACTGTAAACGGTTTACTGTTCTTTTTTTGATTTTCTTTTTTTTTTGTTTTGTTCATTTTCTTTTGACTTTCATTTGTGTTACATGAATGTTAAATAGGTAGTTGTTTGAATATTCTTAAATTATAATAAAGAAGTTGCATGGTCGATATCATACAATATTCGCTTCATTTCCTTGAAAATTTGAGTAAGTTATCTCTTTTTTGAGAAAAATATAAAAAAAATCATGAGATTTTCAATGAATTCATGATTTCATGAGACGAGGGTGAAAAATTATGACATTATTATGAGATTCGGCAACACTGACTAAACCTGATTTTCATTTTTGACTTATGTATGTACTATAATAGACTATTTCTTTAAAAAATATAGTTTTTCACTTATTCTACTTAATTACTAGACCTAAACTAATTATTTGCAAAAATGCACTAATACATCCCTTGTACTTATGTGTCGTATAGTTGCATATACACATCCATATACATTTCATCTAGCCATCAAATTCATAGATTGGATTAAATTCACTGTCCCAAGTATTTTTACACTTCTTGAAGGCACACACAAGATACAAAGCTACAGAGAAAACAACTATTAATTTATCTTGTCATTATTTTTTTTTTTAAATCCAACTTACTTGTTACTTCCCACTCTGGTTTTGACAGAGTTCCATAAGAATCTGATGTGCTCTGAACTTTGTTTGTAAAATTTTCAACATGCTCGAACTCTTTTTGAATTTTCAAATCTCTTTCATAAAAAACCGTTTGAAGACATTTGTTTTTTCTTAACAGTTCACTGCCTAAAGACTAACAAAAATAATATTTTTATAATAACATAGCATAATTTGTACAACCTCTTTGGTAAGATGCATCAAAATACTCTGCAAATGTGTTGACCTTGTCCAGCTTTAAACCATTTTTCCGGCAAAGTTTGACCAGTGTTGGAAAATGTATCAAAAATTCGGAACAATCAATAATATCTTCCAATTGGAACCGATATTCGGCACCAAAGAGAGGTGGCCGTTTAGTATCGCACAAGAATTCAATATTGTACAACTCATTTCCAAACGATCTACCATCTTTGGATTTCCTCAAACGTTGCATAATCTCGTATGCATTTGGAATTGTCGCTATGAAGAAACCACCTGCCTGTAGACATTCACTTGCATTGCTAATTATGCAATCGGCTTGCTGATAAGATCCAAATGAATAGTGCAATGCAAATTGACAACTAACTAAATGGTGTTCCAGCCAAGGAGACTTGTAGTATTTCTTCAATCTGTCTTTGGAACAATCACAGGCAAAGAACTCGGCAGAAAAATGCGATCGTGTATCATCTTTGAATCGAAGGTAACGTGAAATGCATTGTTGGAGACTTCTATTTGCAATATCCGTGCAGATAAGATGAGATATTTGGTTTTGAAAATACTTGGGGAGATCGCCGCCTTTGCCACAGCACATGTCGAGCACTCGCAGATGATCACCTGATTGCTGGTTGCCTTTTATTTTTTGTATATACTCACTGATCAACATATTCTTTATCCAGTTGTTAAAGTTACGCATGTGGAATATTATTGACCGTCTTCGAGGAACCATTTCGCTTTTGCTTTTTTTATTGTAATGCGAAATGACATTGGCATTAGTACTATTATTTTTAGTAAGTTGGCCTTTTTCGAGGAAGCTCATTTTTTTGTTTGTTTTAATAATAGCTGGACGGAGTATGAGCTCTTCAGATAACTCCGAAGACTTGGTATTTGAGTTTCTTGTTTGAAACTCTGAATTTGCAAACTCAAATCTCATTAAGTACTTTAGATGGAATTTCGTTCCTCTTAAATTATCGGTTTTTATGATTTCATTGGAACACAGTTTCACAAAGGATGGTAAGCAAAGCTTTTGGAACACCTTGTGCGGTTTAACATAACTTGCAATGAAATGCATTTTTAAGAGACTTATACAGTGCCAAGGGTTTATTAGCCATGTTTTGCTTGCAGGATTAATAACTGCTTTCCGCAAGTCTGCGGATGTATTTTCCGTTTTTAAGTGAGTCATTGTCTAAAAAATGTATGTTTAATATTTATAAATTAAGTACATTAAACATTGTCTTTATTTATTTAAGCAATAAAGAAAATACTAAATTTTTCAAGTGTTGATAAATAAATATTTATATCTTTTTTCTATATGAAACCTATAGTACTACTCACAAATAAGCCATATTAAGATCGGAAACCTTCGTACGTTTCACCCCCCAAAATCCAATCTTGACTTTGTTGTATTTGTACCTTTGAAACCATACACATGAGTAGAAGGGAAATTGAAAAACAAAACAAAAACAAATTACTAGGGCTGTGTTTCTATGTCCCCTTTCACACAGGGAAACCAGTTGCTGGAGATTTTTTTGACGTTTTCCTTTAATTGCCTTGTAGCTTTCACACGAAAATACTGGCACCGAGAAACTGAGGAGGAAACTGGGAAGATTTTGTTGGGCTAATTGGAATGCAAAGCAAAACGTCAAAAAAATCTCTTCAAATCGTTGACCGGGGAGATTTTTTTCATTCCCCTTACTTCTTGCCCTTCTCGCCAACACACTCCCAGTTGCCGGCAACTCAGTTTCCTTGTGTGAAAGGGGACTATGGGTCTATATAGCATAGAGAAACTAATTTAATAATAATAATTTAATTTAATTATTTTCTCTATGCTATATAGGAAGATGAGCAGAAAAGATTCTTGCGTGTCTATTGGAAGATGAACGGAAAAGTTACTTGGGTGCGTGTTTCAGCTTGTAGGCAAATGTCAAATGAAAGCAGAGGTTTCGGGTCTATGTTATTAGTTTATGGTACTACTGAGACAGAATTTTTTAGCTAGTAGTTCCATCTATGGGGGCGCTAGTTGTTCTTTACTTGATTTTGAATTGTTGATGTGGAAGAAGAAAAGGTATTGGCGAAAAGGAAAAGTAGCAAGGGAGACGGTCGGTACGTATTAGTTCTGACAACAATATAGAACATAGAGAAACTAATTATTAATTAATTATTTGTAATTATTTTCTCTATGATATAGAGGGTAAGGGAGAAAACCGAATAAGTTGTTTTTGGTATGGCAACCTTCAAATATGACGGGTATAAATAAATTATATCAATGCTATTGCCGTATACATGAATTTGAAGTAAGTATGTATATGGATATACGTGCATGTATAGGATATTATAGAATTTATTTTAAATTTTTCTTTCAAATTTTGGATATTTGGTGGATTTTAGGATTTTGAATTGTAGCAACGTTGCTACTTTTCACTTTTTCTATGCGAAAATAGCAAAGCAATGTTGAGATATTTAAATATTTTTTGTTTAGGTAGGTCCATGTGTACCCAGATACCCACCTACATACGATTATGATTGTACATAGGTACTTTTTGTTCTTTTTCAAATAATATCTATTGAGATTAATTTAATATGTTGCTCCACAGACAGATTTATTTGGAAATAAATTATGTAGGTATCTAGGTAGCACAGAAAATTTTTTTTTACATTTTTACCAGCGATATTATATATGTAGGTACTATATTGCAAATTATGAACTCGTTAAAAAAAATCGAACTCGAGATTTTGATCAAACTTGACATTACGATGATAGGGCAGACGAAAAAAATGGGTCCCACAATTCCGTCACTCTGATGTCTGTCTGTCTACAGCCTAAACGTTCTTTTCATAAATATGCCCAGTTTTTTTTCATTTTTTTTCAGCCGAAAATATGACGGTACTTACCTACCTGCCATACTTTTTCTTTGAGCAAAAAGGTAAATATTATTTTTTCTCAAAAACGGCTCCAACAATTTTTATAAAAAAATCAATTCATTAATGAAGGGAAAAGGCACTTTTTGGTAATTTTTTTTGATTTATTTTATGCAGAAGCTCCTAGCACTATTTTTTTTGAAAACTCAATATTTCGACACTTCTCCTTATTCGATTTAAAACAACGGTACCTCCCATAGAAATGTTCAAAAAAAAAATGTTAAGAAAAAATGTATTTCTCAAAAACGGCTCCAAGAATTTTCAAAAAAAATGTGTTATTAAATTTCATTTTATTTTTTGGATTTTAAATAAAAAAAACACAATATTTTGCAAAATTAAATATTTTGACGATTTGTTTTTAAAATAATAATTTTAAATGTATATATATTGGTAAATACTCATTTAAAAAATACCTAAGTAAAAAAGGACTTACAAAAATATTAATACCTATTAATAAACAATTCTTATTTGAAAATTCGTCAACTCTATTTTTTACGAAATTACTTATCAAATCTGAACATTCAAAAAAATTATTTTTTTTTTCAGAATAGAAATAAAAAAAAAAAAAATTTCACAACAACAATTTTTTTTTGCTCAACGATTAACAGAAACCTCAAATTTGAACTGTTAAATTATTATCATGTTTGTTCATTTATTGAGTAGTGACCGTTGCACACAAGTGTATACATGAATAAAAAGCACACACACACAACCAACTCCTAACTATTTAGCCAGTCAGCCTGTAAGATAAAGTTAATTTACGAAAAAATACAGTTTTGTTCAATAGAAGTTCTTGTCGCTGCATGTACATGGATTTTTGGACTCTCTTTGATTTGTACATGGTCTGTGGAGGCGGCCATGTGCAGAATAATATTTTGTTCGTATTCTTACTAAAAATTACAATTATAAAATACAGTTCTTCAATCTTCTCTTCTTCGCCTTAAAGCGATCTCTGGGTTTTCTCTGAGTGTGTTTCTTTATTTATTCCGGATAAGGAATAGAATGGATGGAAAAGACGAAATGTTTATCTCGAATATCCAGAATGGAATGAATAAAGAAACAAAAATTCTCTCCGGAATAGAAAAGAAAAAAAGATGACATCAATCAGCTCTTTTAAAGTGTTGTGATGATGACAAGAAAATAGATATCTCTATGGAAAATAGTAAAAATAAATTATTATTAATTTATTAATTATGAAAAGTCACATTTAATTGTTATTTATATATTTATTTCAATAATAAAAATATAAACAATGTTTGATCATCCATTTTGTTTACTTACTTGGTTTTCGTCTTTGTCTGCTGTCATTTGTTTTGCTTTCATATGGAAGGGTTATTCCGAGAATATTCTTTTCATTCCCTGTTTAACATGGAATAAAAAGAATGTATTCCAAACGTTCCGGAATGAATAAGGAAACAACAAAATAGTTTATCCGGAATATTCCATGTAATAAAGAAACGCAAAACTGGTATTCCGATTATTCTGGACATACCAGAATGAATAAAGAAACACACTCTCTGTGTGCACTAGGAAATCGTGTACACATAAATATTTTCGATTCCGTGCAAGGATGTTTTCCAATTTATCACGCACATTTTAAATGAGTTATATGTTCGCGGAAAATCAATCACATTTGCAGAGATGGAACCGTGCACGTGCAATCATTTAAATAATGAAAGCTGCAATAGTATGCATTTTAAGTGATGCGCACTTTTCTTTTTAAATATCTGTCATGCAAAAATAGACAAAACTATTTGTTATGCTACGTTGTCACCTAAAGATAATCCGGTTTAAATTGAAAAGATTAAAAATTAATCTTGAACCGTTTTCACCAGAGGACAAAAGATTAGTTCGACGTTTTCACTATGAATTGTCATTCAAAAGTCAACATAAGACAAAAACAAAATAATTGGGAAGAATAATAATTTCGGTGCAGTGAACAAATTTAATTTCAATAAATAAAAATGAGTAATAACTTTAAAATATTGTTATCCCAATATCTTGTAGCAAATAGATATATTTACATAAATACTGGAATCGCCTTTGCACGGTTTTCGTTTTTATATATTTGGGAAAGAACAAGTTCATAGCAGTATTACTGTAGGATAGGTAAAACATTTTCCATTACAAATTCGAGACACCGACCTCTTTGGTCTCTGTAGCTTTATTGCATCTTTTATTCTTATACTTTTTTAAAAACAAAAACAGAATTTGAAGGCAACGAAAAATTATACCAAACAAAAACAAATTAGATAATGTTGGACAAGTTTTTTTTGAATGTCAATAGAGAAAATATGACATTAGAATAGGCGCGTTCTATGAAATAAGTGTTGTTTCTTTTCATAATCTTTTACTGCAAAGAAGATTTCAATTAGATTAATTTCTAATCTTCATTTAAGGAGATTAAAATTTGTATGGGAAATGTTCAAGATTTAGAAGATTTGAAAGAGGATTTATGGGTAATCCACTTAAATCTGGATTAAGTGGTAGGTGAAAAAGTAGTTACAGTCCAGGGCCCGATTACGCAACTGTGAATGCTTTTCCGTGCATACAAATTATTCACCCTCAAAATATGCCTGAAAAAATTTGCCTATCTGTGTATATGTTATCTGTCAAAAAAAAATATGCATCGCACCCTTGCGGAATCGGAAAATTGTATGTGTACACAACTTTCTGTGTACACAGAGAAAACTCACGCTTGCGGAATTGGGCCCCAGATACATTGGCCTCATTCAATAAATGAACTAAAGCTATCCGGATAGGTTGGTGTTGTTGTATTCCCATGTAAGAACACAGCTGATGACAAAGCAACTGCTTAAAAAAAATACATGTTCAGCTTTTACATCATACAATTTGAGCTTGCGATTTTTAAGCAGGGGTTGAGGGACGTTATGTGGTGGCCGGGTAGACAAAATTGCTGGGGTTGAAAAATTGCAGAAATCGCCCTTTCTTCTTTGCAAATTTACGTTATGGTACGATTGAACTTTTCTAAATTAAGATTGCGGATATATATTTGAGGAAAGTTAACATCTATTAAATATCGCAGTGTTTAAAAGTGTCTCTACAACCGAAAAAAGCCCAAAACGGAAAAATGGTGTAAAAGTAGTATAGGAATACAACAACACTACCTAATCGGATAGCTTTTAGGTCTGTTGTTGGGGGCGTTCGGTAGTGCACAGCTTTGCTTGGCAATACGTTCGTTATTGGGGGTGTTCGGCAGCGCACAGCTTTGCTGTGCAATACGTTCGTTTTTGTTGTAATACGTGTTAAATATCTGTCAATTAACAGCCGACGACCATAACAACGAACAAAACATATGATTTCCAAATCGAACCCAAGGTAGCGCTAAATTTCTGGTATACTTAGGTATCGTAGCGCAAAGCTGACTACGAAATCAGCTGTCTTTTCAATTGTTGTTTGAATTTTGACAGAAATGGTTACCTATGGTTTTATACGTTCACAAACGCACAATATATTTTTCAGCAATGTATCAGAAAGCTGTGCGCTACCGAACGCCCCCATTCTTGTAATACGTGTTAAATATCTGTCAATTAACAGCCGACGACCATACCAACGAACAAAACATATGATTTCCAAATAGAACCCAAGTTAGCGCTAAATTTCTGTTATACTTAGGTATCGTAGTGCAAAGCTGACAACGAAATCAGCTGTCTCGTTGTTTTAGTTTTTTTTTCTGTTTTGAATTTTGACAGAAATGGTTACCTATTGGGTTTTCTACGTTCACAAACGCACAATATATATTTCAGCAATGTGATACATTTTCTGATAGAAAGCTGTGCGACACCGAACGCCCCCATTGAATGAGGCCAATTGGGACGTTCACTCAATCTTTGGGGGCGTTCGGTAGCGCACAGTTTTCTGATACATTGCTGAAAAATATATTGTGCGTTTGTGAACGTATAAAACCAATAGGTAACCATTTCTGTCAAAATTCAAACAACAATTGAAAAGACAGCTGATTTCGTAGTCAGCTTTGCACTACGATACCTAAGTATACCAGAAATTTAGCGCTACCTTGGGTTCGATTTGGAAATCATATGTTTTGTTCGTTGTTATGGTCGTCGGCTGTTAATTGACAGATATTTAACACGTATTACAACAAAAACGAACGTATTGCACAGCAAAGCTGTGCGCTGCCGAACGCCCCCATTCTCAGCAATCTGGAATAACTTTCTGTTGTTGTAATGCGTGCAAAACCACATCTGATGAAAAAACAGCTGCTCTCATGAAAGCTATCTTGAGTTATCCCAAAAAAATTGGAATAACTAGCTATCCGAGAACAAATGTATAGAACCAGCTGACTGCAAAATTCGTTGGTATGTGTTTTGCTTTGATTTTTTGACAGCTTTCAGCTAACCTATCTGATTCGTCCACAGATATACCCCGATAGCTTGGTATCCGAGATAACATATCTAATAAGTGAGTGATAGATCTAAAATTTTTTTGTTAAGTGTACCTTCTACAGTGCCATTTTCAGAACACTTCCGCTTTGCATATTTTTGTTTACTTCTTCGAATAAATCTGTTTCTCTCTCTTATACTGCTTGAAGTAAATGTGCTAAGGAAGGATAAATATAAATGATACTGTCACTGTCAAAAATAAATATACCAACAAAAGAGAGAGAGCAACACATAACACCATGCAATTTCCACACAAATCCAATAAAAATGGGACTATATTCGGATTTCGAAACAAATTTTTGTCAATTAAGTGCGCGATAAATTATTATTTTTCATAAAAAGCAACAAAAATATTTAAAAACAAATTTAAACAAGTGTTCATTGTAAATTTTGATTATATTCCACCTCCATCTTCATCTCCAAATAAGATGTTCCTTTGTCGATAAGAATGGACGCCAATTAAATCCTGCAAATCAAAACAGGTAAACACACAAAAAAAGTTTTAAAAAGATTGCTACGACGAACGACAGATTTTTCATCGGCAGTCGCTCACGGTAATCCTATCCTTCCCTATCCTCTATGAAGAAGACGTTCGCTCTGGGACAAGAACAGTGAAACTACGACCATAAAAAGTACGCCATTTTTCTAAAAAAAAAAAATTGTGTAGAAATATAAGTACTGCAACTATATTTCTTTCCAATTAGGTTGTTCCGTGTTGTTAATTTAATCGTAAGTTTGAATATTTCGAAAAAATAATTAACTCTTGGCGGGATTAGGGAAAAGTGGAATATTTATTTTCTTGGTGAAAAAAATTAAATTTTTGTCGACGAAATTTTCAGGCTCACAGAAATAACAGGAAGTAAATCACTTCAAAAATTTGCTTCGTAACAGAGAATCAAATTTCCGTCGGACGACGTCTACGTTAATTAACATCTCCAACTCAAAACTTACGTTTGTAACGAACAGCAATGGCAGCGGCCGCCCTCCAAATACAATTTAGGTCAAAAGCTTTATTCAAAGATCGACGAACAAAAAAAAATATGAGACTTGAAAAATAATTAAGTAAGAAGGTGGTGGGTGCAAGGCCATTTTAATTGTAAAATAATTTCTATTTGTTTTTGTTCCATAGAATAATTGCATCTCGATTTGATTTGCAAGAAAGCAAAACACCCAAAGCTAGAGACTTGAACTCTGTTGAAAATGGCGGGTAGCCACTAATTACTGCTTTGAGATTAACTTGGCTGTATGTACCTACCTGTTTTTAGGAAGCGTTTATTTATATACTAACTAATATTTTTGGAGATGATTGGTTAGGGGGGTGTCAGGTTTTCTGGTTGGAAAAAAAAAAATAGAAATTATAAACTGCGCAGATAATATCCTTTTTTTGTACGCAGTGATGTAGTCTGCTTATTTGCGCTTCTTTTATTTTTAGGTATGCAGTGAAATACCATGTATTTTGTTGTTACTTTTTGTATTGAAACCCTAAACGTTCTTTGTAAGGTTTTATCGTTTAGGCGTGGCTATAATATTATTCAAATAAAAATCCTTTATAGATAGTAAGGGCCTCTCTTGTAAAACCTTCTAAGTTTGAGTTCATATTTTATATTACCTCCTATTTAATGTAGTAATCTCTTGTTTTTATGGAGAGTAGATAGAGTAGATTCCAATTGTAAATTCGATTTCTGTTATACCCAAAACAAGCAACTGAAATCTGTCTCAAATTTTATAAAAGTCAAGTCGATAGAGATCGTATGCATGATCATTGTTATGGCTACCCGAAAAAAAGTTTACTTCTATATGAAATTTCTTCTTAAAAGGACAATCTTCCTTCAGGAAGATGTGAAAATGGAAAGCTTTTATTGCATTATATGGTTACATCATCTATATACATATTTATGTACGAGGCCATTGACCTCTCAATTATTTGCCCGGAAATTGTCACAGCTTCGGGAATCCGTGAAATTCTATTCTGTCAAGTATACGATGGTAGGAAGTCGAATTCTTCGCGGTTTCGATCTCACTTCTATTTCGCTCATGATCAGACCTCGTACATACATACAGAAAGTTTCAGATGGTAAACATCAAACCAGTTCTAAGGTTTTGCTTATTTTTTATCGTTTTTTTGGGTGCCGACAGTTGGCTATGGTCGGTTGGCGAAAATGACAGGCGTCCTCGTGGATCTGCCATCATGAATATGTTTGGGCAAATCTAAAAATGGCCGCAGATTTCTAGGTTGTGAGGTTAAAAGCAACACTGCAATAACATCCCCAGTGCCCTTGGAGTGGTGATAGTCCGTCCGCTGTCACTTTTGTTGGTTTGTTTGTTTTTCTGGCCTGATATGTGTATTTGTTGCCGGTGAGATTTAGTTTTGGGGGCATCGGATATCTGGTCAGATTCTTTTTCTGTATCTTAACATCGAAAACGAGTGGCGCAGTGGATATTGAGTGCTTGACTGCTAACTTAGACATGTGGGTCGATCCCTCCGCTTGATAGTTTCTTTTATATACCTCGAATTTTAATTGGATACAGCCCGTAGGTTATAATGAGGCAGTACAGACCTATTTCTCAAATCCACTATGCCAACAAATCTTTCCTAATTTTCTATTCCTTCTAATAATTGCCATGCAATTCAGGTTGCATTTAAAAGACCTTAGATCTTACAGGTATATTGTTTAAATTACTTTAATAAAAGCATATAAACTCGAACGATACTAATGTGATCTCTTTTTTTTATTATGTTTTAAGCATTGTATTATTATAGTGGCCTCCGTTCTGATCAAATCATTGAGATAATCAAGTTTTGAAATTTCTCTCCACTCTATCACCAGCATATCGTCCGGTTGTTGTCGATAGCAAGTTGAATATTGTTTTTGAATTGAGCCAGGTTCATTGGACGTTCGATGTAACCGATAGATATCAGATAGCGCCACAAAAAGGAAAGGGCAAAGTTAGGCGGCCGCGCTGGCCACTGAAGATCGCCATGGGTCCAGGGAAATGTTCTCGCAAAAGATTCATCGACGTGTGGGCTGTTGTGCAATCCTGCTGAAAACAAAGATCCCCTTCATAAATTCCTTCAGGTTTTAGAAAAAAAAATTCCTAAATCATGTAGAAATAACGAACAGAATTGACCGTAACTGTCTGACTATTTTCTTAAAAAAATAAACATGGTTTAGTGATACCTATTCTAAGCAATGTACACCAAATAGTCACACGTTCTGTATGGAGAGGTTGCTCATGAAGAAAGGAAAGATGAAAATGAGCCTAATTGGTAAAGAACACAAGGGCATCATGGGGCATATTGTCAAGACCGGGTTTGCATGTATTTTTTGTTTATATAATTTTTTCACTATATGCCTGTAAGACCTAAGGTGTATTAAATGCAACCTGAATTACACCGCACTAAGGAATAAAAAGATAGGAAACAATTTTTTGTTGGCACAGTGGATTTGAGAATTAGGTATTTAACCCATGGGCGGCATCCAGTTAAAATTGGAGGTATAGAAAAGAATGCGGCCTAGCATGGGAATCGAACCCACACGTCTAATTTAGCAATCAAGCATTATATCCACAATGCCTTTGCCACCCGTTTTTCGTGAAATAAAATAAGTTTAGTTAAGCTAAGTTTTTGTACCACTGCCAATTTAGGAATTCGTCTAACGGAACGATCAGACATCCCAAGACCAGGAGCATATTTGCACGCATAACGCCTGGGGCAAAATTGACTGCCTAACCTGCTCGATATTTTCGGGTGTCCTGATGGTTCTTGAACCTCCAGGTTTTGAAAAGTACGACTCCACCGTGAAGCGCGCTCCTCGTCGACGATCGTTACTAGACATACATGTCATAAAACATTAGATACCGCTCTTTCGAATGAGGGCCATCCCAACAGTCTTGCATTTAATTTTATTATTTACTAGCGGAGCAGGCGAACATCGTCTCGCCCCAATTTAACGCCTTCAAATCAACTGCAGATCTATTAATAAAACACAGATAGTTCAAATTTCAAAGTGATTTATTTTAATGGAATAAAAATAAGGAGAGAGTGATATAATAAACATTGTTTTTCGATTTGTTTTCCGGTGCAAAAACAAACAAAGATCGTTTACCAAGCTATCGACTACGTTCTTTTTCTTCGCTGCTAGTATTGCCCGTTCACAAATCCAATGGAGATTTTTATAAGTTTTTAGAAACTATAAAACCTGGAAACACTTTATTTTGGTGATGAGTTTCTCCTTCGACGTTGTTAACTCGCAAAAATTTGTCGGGAATGATATCAATCCAATCGAGACATCAACAGACATTTGGCCATTGCCAAGCGCCAACAGTTGTCTTGAGAATTCAGCAGCCGATGGGTCGTTCAACTTATTACCATGCCGGCTCAAAGACGATTATTTTAAGCATCCATTAAGTTCATCGGCAGAAGTAGATTTAAGGATGACGGGAAGCGTTTGACGAACATCTCCGCTGAGCATATCACCACCAAATCATTTCGAATCACCTTGTAAATCCTTCATTGTTAGTTCAACTGCCTCCAAAGCTCGTTTATGCGCCATGGTGCATTCATCCCAAATTATGATTTTGCATTCTCGCATCAACTTCGCTGTCACTGAATTCTTGGTCATTGTCCACGTTATTGGTTTGTCAACCGTGAAAAAATTCAAAGCAGAACGTGCAGTTCGACCGCCTTCAAACGGTGTGGTATCAATTCCATATATGCCATAGACTGCAACAGACAACGAAAGAAATCTAAGCCGAATTGTTGCTAGAATCAACTAAATGACGAATGTCTTGCATCTCCCACCGGGAGCATCGAGTAAGTAAATGCGATTGCGGAATCGTATTCCAAAGCAGCGCGATTGAAGTCTACATATACCACTTTTCTTCTTCTAATAACTTTTTGTCGAATTTGTGGTGCAGTTTGAAGCTGTGCAATATGTCTCCATTTATTTCCTCTGCACGTACCTCTTGCGCTTGATAATCACAGACATTCTGATTAATTATTGCAAGACGTTTACGTCATCCAAGGTTAGATAGGAATCAGTGTAAACGTATTATTTAGAAATCGTTTTAGTTTTTTACGCAACACAAAAACGAATTTTCACTCAGCGGTCAAATGATGTGTATTTGTAGTTTATGTCAAAGAAATACACAGCGAAATCAGGAATAATACGTTTTTGACAACATTTTTTTATATGTAAAGTTAAAGATTATTAAAATAAATATAAATTATTTAGTACTGAATGTTGCATATTAAAATGTTTTGTATCATTTAACGATGGAATATATTTTTTATAGTTTTGCGCGCACTAAAGGATTTTTGACTACCCTTAAAATGATCAAGCATTAAAGGAGATAACGTTGAGCGTTGGTTTTGGATTTATGAATATCAAAATAGATGCCGAGAAGGCATTCAACATAACGTTCGTGGTGTATGGCTAAAGAAAGAACCTGTACTTGATAGTACGTCCGAAGTTGAGTGATGACAATTCCTAGAAGCACGCGACTATTACTGTTAAATAATTTAAAGGAAGGAATATAATAAGCTTGCCTGCACATTTTTTTATGAAAGACATGAACCTTATTTAACAACAAATCAATATATATATATATATTTTTTTTTAATTATGTGCGCTCAAGGGGTTATAAATACCCTTAAAATGCTTGCACACAGTGCGAGCGGTTAGTTAGAAAGAATAGAAAGAAAGGAAAGAATTATCTCATTATAACCCACGGGTGGCATCCAATTTAAATTGGAGGTATAGAAAAGAAAATGCTGCCTCGCCTGGGGATCGAACCTGCACGTCCCAATTCCCAATTGCATATGAAATTCTTAGAAACCCCAATTTAACAAATATAAATAAGATAACTGAATTCTTGTAGTTTAACATTACAAAAATAAAAAAAGAGCCAATAGTCTTCCGCAGCTAGGTTCTTTAATCTTATTATTAGCATCTAGGTGTAATTGTAATTAGATGTTAATAATTGATAATAATAGTAATAAATTACGGTGGTGTTCAAGGCTAGTAAATGAGTCTGTTATACATATTTCAATCACCTTTCATTTTTAGAGCTCTATTTTAAATTCTATCCTTGAGATTCAAATGAGTTTTAGGAACTCCAGCCCAGCTTTGTACAGCCAAGTCAGAAAGGAAGAAGAATTGCAGTTTGCAGCTTTTTTGTCGACATCATGGTTGCACATACTAAGAGTGAAAGCTGATCTGTTTCTTCAATGCAACTGCCCCTCATGGATACCCGCAAATGGTGTATGTTCTACTTTGACGATAGAAGTTTGCATCGAGTTTTTGAAACATTAAATTCTAAGCTATTTTTATTCCCCATTGGACAATGCTGTCGAGATCAGAATTTAATAAGCTTTATCATACACTGCCGCCTTAGTTCCACATCCGAATAACAAGGAGGTGAATGTGAAATCGAATATGAAAATCTGAGAGTACTGTTATGAGCAAAACAATATAGTGGATAAGAAGTTCTAAATAAGATAACATCAATGAATATGAGGAAAAGTGGCTGAGATTTTTTTTATTTTCCTACTATTAAAAATAATATTGTGTGTAGTTTTAAGTTGGAAATAAGTAAAAAGAAAAAAATTTCATTCTTCTGAATCCCATATCGAGTCGAATTTTGGATCTTGAAATGGTAATTTGGTTAACATTGGCTGTGTACGATTTAGCCACACAATAGTTTCAAGTAAACGCCGTTAACCGCCATTTCTCAAAATATTAGAATAAGTTAATATTCATGTTTATTCTGAATAGAGTAAAGTGATTTTTAGTTTAGTTTTATATGTTCTTTCTGGCTTCTTAGTAAAAAAAAAAAAAAAAAAAAACTATAATACAAAAAAGTGATCAAATGAGTAACCGTTCTTGTGTCCAGATATTTTCAACACATTTCTAGGAAGAAATTTGAATGAAAAAAAATATGGATCTAGCCAAGGCCTTGTCAACAATAAAAACAGAAGCACTGAACCCAAGTCCTATTAAATCAGAAGAAAAAAACATCTCGTTTGACACAATTACAACAATCAAATCTTCAACATCAGCTAAATCTAAAACCAACCTAGATGAAAAATTTAAACTTGAGGTAGAATTAAAAAATAAATAAATACTTAATATTTTCTCTAGTAGTAGTAAAATTTTGAATTGAATCCCTAGAGCGAACCTTTTGGTGAATTACTTGGATCTGTCACAACACAAAATTGCCCTGGCGTGCGAGCTAGCGCCAGAGTTATCCAGAAAATGAAACAAGATTCAATACGGCCATCTACACCGCCACCAAATGAAAAAGAAAAAGCAAAGGACGACAAAAATGTACAAAAGACACCATCACAACCGAAGACAACTACTAAGGCAACTTGGACAAATATCGAAAGAAATTATTTCTTCGATGCACTCAATGAATGTGGTAAAGAATTCGATGCTATCGGAAATTATATTAATTCGAAATTAAAAAGAAAAAGTTCCACGGATGCCGCTTTCAAGTCAAAAGATCAAGTTCGTCAACATTTCTATCAGACTTTTCATAAATTATCAAAATATGTTCGATTTTCCGATGGTAAGTGTTGAAATTATATAAACAGACACCTAAAGTGGATTACCTAATTGTAATTTTAGAAGTAAAAAAACCCGTACAGGAACTTTACACTTTGATAAACTATGGAGAGATGCGTCGAAAGTTGCAATTTATAACTGACAAGAACTTTATGAAACTCAAGCATCTCGTCTATAATGGACACATCACAATTAGAAGCAAGGGAAAGAATATCCGCATTAAAACCCCGATATGCAAAGCCTTACGTAGACTAAACCAACTTGATGGTAAAACAAACACAAAATCGGCCTTTTGTACTAAGCTAGAAATATAATTACGTTCATTTACTTATACCCAGATTGCCTTGATGATATTAAACTTCCAAATAAGGTTGAAGTAATCGTTACTCCAGCGAACATGGAGTCTTTTGGAAGAGTTCAAATACTAGCCCAAAATCCGAGAGCTAAAGCTACAGTTTCTCTGCAAAAGAAATTAGTGAACTTCATTAAAACTTTTCAATACAAATGGCGAAGCAGTGAAATAAAATTGGTAAGTTTTACAAAAAATATATCAAAGTGATGTTGAGTGTGTGTAATGAATTGAATATAAATTTTTAAATCACTAGGCCGAAGAGGAACCAAAATTGTTTCCAAGTAATTCAGCAACCGATACAGAAAATGTTACTACTACTGCCTTTCATGATTCTGATATGTGCTTTAGACCAAAGCCAGGAGTGCCTATTCATCGACCACTTTTAAACATCACTGAATACATTAGTAGTCTAAGCCTTTCACTGTCTACATATGAAGATCGAATTGGTGTTAAAGTTCGAAGTGAGAATCTTTGTCAAGACCGTTTGATGTCAAATAAACGGCAACGATGCGACTCCAATTCCGACAAACGAAGTCCTGAGAGCAAGAAATCAAAATCAAATGATCTATTATTTGAATCAGGTTGTTCAATTATTAAGGAAGAACCCTCTACACGGCAAGGAAACGAAAATGAAATCTCCAACAATGATGAAAATATGAGCGATGAGATAAATGAAATATTAGGTTTCGCAAAAATTAAGAGCAATAATATCTCAGATATAGCTTTGGATAGTGACATAAAGACCCAAAAAGAAAACCATCATAACAATCAGGTGGAAAATGGCAATTCAAATAATGAGCACCACAAAGATCAATCTGTTCCGTCGGCGATTAGTGAGTCGAAGGGAAAAAATGCTAGAAAACGTAAAGGTGAACACAAGAAAAATGACAACAACTTCAAACCATTGATCAGTGACGATGTAATTAAAAAAATTCGAAAGGGTTGGACGATCTCGAATGCTGATGATATAACAATAGGTGATTTGTATGTTGTTTTTGGGCAGGATTCAAAGTTGGAATTTGAGTATTACTGGACAAATACTTGCCCTGAAAAGAAGAGCGTTTTCAATCAGAAACAAAATGGAATGCCATATAGCATAAATGACTGTGACGAACCGCAGCTCATCAACTCATTAACAAATTCTACTTTGGGAAATAAATTGAAACATTTACTATTGATAGCTAATTTGAGTGAACGAATTCGAAAGAAACAGTGTTCATGTGGTCATACCTGCGACAAGATGTCAAAGCCACGAGTAAGTATTGAATAACAAAAAAACACAGTAAACAATATTTTGCTTGAATCTTATATATATATATGTGTGTGTTTGTTATTTTATCAGCTTGACCGCGAAATTGTCACAAAATCCTTTGTTTCATCGAAAACATTTCAATTGTCAACTGTGGATTCTGGTGTTTTTCGCCAGCCAGTGGTACCATTTCGAAGGCCAGCTTATAGCTTGGATCCCATAAAACAGATGCCGAATGTAAGTACAAAAATGCAATCAGACAAAGAATTGTTTGTTGTTTATAGATCACTTTGCCGCCTTAGGCTTCCCGTTTGAAGATGTCAAAACAAGTGCTAGTACAACGCATGCTTTTGCCCCATAAATCTGGACAAGCGTATGACGTTGTTGATGTCAAGAATTTACAAAATAAACTTGTTAATAGACAAGAATCTCCAGCGGCGGCGGTGACAAATGGAAATTCATCGTCGACGGTATCAACTGAAGCGTTGTCTATGCCCTCAATAACTTCAACCCATGAAAATGAAGAACTCGAAAAAAAGAAAGCAAATGAACAACCCACCAGTATTACTCCTGACAGCGGTATAGAAGCGTGTCACAGTTCACCATCTGCAACATCTGATCAGATTTCGAATGAGAGTACGGTGTTCTTGAGCGAACAACCTTCAGATAGCATTGAATTTGACGAATGTTCAAGTAAGTTTCTTTTGTCACAAACTTACAAAATTGGTTTTCTATTTTTTAATCACAATTTTATTTTAGCGAGCAGTATTTTTAAAGGAATTTCTCCTTTAAGCCCAATGCAATTGCTTCGGGATTCTTCATCAAATTCCCCTTGGCTAGAAGATAATCTGAATGACTTTTCTTTGAACAGTTTGCTTGGACATTTGGATGAGATTAATGGAAACCGTGATATAACTGTAAGGAAGTAAACATTTTATTTTACTATTTCTTTGGCTTAACTACGGATTTTTTAAAAAAATATTTCGTAGTTATTGTGTTTTACTTATAATTTATTTTAAGACAACTTAGTAGAAAAACTAATCAAAAAACAATCAATAACTAATAGAATAAGTTCCTGGCCAACTTTTCTGTTACTTCTATTTGTACTTGGTTCTTCTGAGTTCCAAAAAAAAGTGGGTGAAAATCTGAATTACACCTTAAAGGCAAATGCCATCAAGTGGTACACTGATGGATTGAGAACAACTGGGCCTAGAATCAAACTCTTTGTTCCGATGAAGCAATCCAGTAGCATTTAACAGGCGAAAGTTACCGCCATATGAAAATACGTACAACGCAATCTCCAAAGGAATTATAGGAACCAAAACATCGACATCATGTCAGATAGTCAAGCTTCACTAAAAGCACTAAGCTCTTATTCCATCAGCTCAAAATTGGTATGGGCATGTGTGAGCAGACTGAATGGATACCTTAATATGTAAGAGTCCAGGACAATAAAAAAAACAGACTCCCTTGCAAAAATTAGGATCAATGTCAAATTTAACGGGATCGGATCCCTGTTGCGGAATGAGAGAAAATGTGATCAAAAACAAGATCAAATCTGAAGGAGAAAACAAATTGAGAACTACAACCAAAAACTGTTTTTATACCGTATTAACCAAAAAAGGTAAATCTAATAATAATAACAGACATCATCACTGGCCAACAACTATGTTCTCTTAAAAGACCCCCGCTTTTAAAATGGTATTGCGTAACTTAAACGCCAGCATCCTCGTCGCTCTTACATTCCAGATGAGATCCACGATCCAGAGAAAAAAAACATGTATTCACACATGTTCTGCATTCCGAGTGAAAATGAATTTCAATTTCACTTAAAATGAAATAACGTTTTCTGCATTTCGAGTGGATTCAATTTCTTCCAATTCACTTCGAATTCATTTTCGAATTGTCAAAAAGTCAGCTGTTACACAAACAATTTGTATAAATTAACACTACATTCTTTTTTTCTTTCCAAAACTGAAATATATATTTTTGATTAAATATGGACCTAATTTTACTTTCAATAATAAGAGAAAGAAGGTCGGAAAATCGAATTGAAAGAATTCGAAGAAAAGTTTTACGTGAAAAAGCCATTATTTTGGATCTTCCAGAAACCGTGTTAGTGAAAATACGAAAATAAGCTTACTCAATAAATTTCTATTAAATTAAATAATTTGTATCTTCAAAAGCAGCTTTAGATTGAACAAAGAAGCATTTATTTACATTTTGGAGGAATTAAATCCTGTAATGAAGTCATCCTCAATTCCTTTGCCCCATAAACTTGCGGCAACACTTCGTTTCCTAGCTGAGGGAAGCTATCAAAGATCAGTTGGAAATGATTTTGATATAGGGTTGGCACGGTCTACAATCAGCAAAGTACTTTCCGAGATACTTGACGCCTTGCAAGTCAAATTATGTTCCAAATGGCTAAAATTACAGAGTACAGAAATTGAAGAACATGATGCAAAAATACATTTTTTGGAAAAGTTTGGAATTCCAGGGGTTATTGGTTGTTTGGACGGAACACATATAATTATGTGTTCCGTCTTCGGGAGTGCAACCTCTTTTTCAATAGAAAAGGATATTTCAGCATAAATGCTTTGATTGTGAACGTTTTTTTTTTACTTCGATTTTAGCATTGACACAAATTATGTTTTAATTTGCTACAGATCTTTGACCATAAAATGAAAATAAAAGCTATAGATGCTACTCGTCCTGGTTCAAGCCATGATTCTCTGATATGGCAAATGAGTAATGCAAGAAAATATTTCGTGGACAGATTTGAAACCGGTCGAGGTGGCGGACTTGGGGATGCCGGCTTCTGTCTTGAACCATTTGTGATGACGCCGTACAAATCTGCCGAGCCAAGAACAATTTAGTCAAATTTCAACAAAAAACATTCAGCAGCTAGAAATGTTGTCGAAAGGACAATTGGCAATTTAAAACCGCGATTCAGGTGCATCCTTAATACTTTAAATTATGAACCTAGTAGAGCTGTAAAAATTGTTAACATTTGTAAAGAATATAATTTAGAAGTAGAAGGTGAGAAAATAGATCAAAGAGAAGAGGAAATAAATTCAAATTATGAAAATGAAGACAATGGAGAATATGTAAGCGAAGCAAGAATGATTCGTGATTCTATTGCAAGAAGTCTTTAGCAATAAAACATCGAACTTAACAAAATACCGTTTATTTTTTCACTAAACAGTAAAAGATAACAAAGTTTATATATTAGTCTTCAAAGTTCTGTGTCTGTATGTTGAATGGCATTTCCTCAAGTTCCAGTCGCCGCTTTTTTATTTCGTTTTTTTCCTTTTTCAGCTTTTCATTTTCAAAATTATGGCGCTTTGATTCTTCCGCCTGCTGTTTAAAGTGTCGGAAACTTTTTCCAAACTACGATATATCCGTTTTAAACTAGACCTATTTTCCTTTCCAAGCTCGACGGACTCGGATAATTGCTTGGATATTCCCTTCAACGTAAGCTCTTGCACTTCCATGAAATGATTTATATATATGTTTTTCACTTGATATCTGTGGCGGTGAAGGCCTAACAGAACGAGAAGTGCAGGGGTCCCTGAAAGTGCTTTCAGAGTTGGGATTTTCTGTTGCCTCTATTGTACTTTCAGTAGTATTGTTTGCACCAAATGCAGGTGTACCTTCAATGCCTTCCACAACACTATAAATGCCAGTCATCTTTGCAATAGCGTCTTCTGTTGCTGAAATTGGTTATAAATTGTTGGGTCCACCTCCAGTTGTCTTGAGCTCCTTTTTGTTATTGGCAAGGTTTTTGCGAATATTCATCTTCCAATCCAACCAAACCTGTATTAATAAGTAACGTTAATAAATTTGTTTATTATTTGAATATAGCATTTTTTCCTTTTTCCAAGCACTTATGTCCTTAATTGGAGGCCCTCCAATATTTAAAAGTTTTGTGACCTTCTTCCACAGCTCCTCCGTATTTGCCTTATCTCCCTTGGTGAAGCCTTTGGCTAAATCCAAATGTTCATCCATAAATTTAAGGAAGATGGTTTCTTGCCGCAAGTTCTTGTGTTTTCCCCTATAAACAATAATTTATTTAAAAAAAAATCAAGGAAAACCTTCAAACTTTAACTTACATTTTTGTAAATTGTACAGCTGTTTCACAAGACAAAAGAATTTGAATTGAATTCACATTAAAACGGTATATATTCGGAATGTAGAACATGAATTTTCATTTTCGAAAAACCAATTCACAATTATCATTTCGACTGGAATTCAGAACACTAAAATTACACATTCGGAATACAGAACATTTAAATTCACTTTCGTTTCTCAAATTCACAAAAAGTTAAATACAGAACATGTGCGATTATGCGACTATTTTTGGGTCTGTAGCTAGCAATTTTGTGAACGACAAAATTTTGGCGTTTTAACGGACGTTTTGGTTTTCAAAATTACTAACGAAAAGTAACTATATTACGATAAACGTGGAATGCATTCCAAATGATGCCGTACGCAATAACAAATTCATGTGTCGTGTTTTAGTATGTCGTTCAACGACTGTCGCAATAAGGATGATTAATACTCGTATCCCTAATTTATTATAATGCTTCTTTACTTCAGAAATTATCAATTAACCTTAATATTCTCTGGTCTACTTTCAGTATCCTTAAATAAAACAAATTTTTACCAAATATTTATTTTGTATTCTTTGTGGATTCTATTGTTAAAGGGAAACATTTTTGACTAATTTAGTGCTTAAGATTTTGCTTTAAATTTTAATATACAGACAGACCTTATTCCATGTTTACTCGAAATATCATTTCTAATTTGGAGTGAAATTTTATTGGGGCAAAGTTCGCAAAGGCAAACAAAAATATTTAAGATGAAAGATATTCCGGGCGAAACTCACAATAAGGCTGAATATGTACATATATTTATAGAATGGAAGCTGCTTTAAGTGGCATAATCTCGGACTCAGGAGTCCAGCTGCAGATGCTCATTCTTACTATATTTAGGGGATTCTATTAAAAAAAAAAAGAAATCAAGGATTTCTTGGATTGAAAGCTCGACGACACTCAATAAAATAAATAAAGTCGTCATTCTCTAAAACTTGGTGATGCATTTTCAGCAGAATAAGTAGATCAATCGAAAGCAATTTAAAACAAAAACCCTAAAATGTTAAAATTATGTTACTTTAGTCCTTACATAGATAATAATTATAAACAAAAAGAAAAAAATAGACACAAAACTATAATTATTCATTTGCTTATAATTTCAGGATCAATCATCAAACATCTCGGTGCTAAGTGAATCCAGTGTCGATTATATGACGAAATTTGCTGAAATCACTGCATCAATGCAAAATGAAGAAAAAGACTTATAAACACCATAACATCATCCGTTTTCATACGAGTGCGAAATCGGTTTCAAGATATTATCATTAAATCACTAACAAAAAATCACGTTAAAACTTCCCCTGCCTCGTATCGTATTTATATTTATTATTATTTTATTATATTATATACTCTCCTGTATCTATGTGATTCTTTATTTAATATGACGTTCTGTATAGTTCTATGGTATGATGAACACAAAAAAAAAAAAATTAAAATATTTAAATAAATATTTGAAAAAGTAGAGGTCTTTAATGACAATATAGGTGTATACACAAATTTTAGATTTATATACATTTTCAAAAACAAATACATATATTATTTTAAGTTTATTGTATTGTCAATGTAATGAAAAGATTAAAATATTTTGTTTATTGTTTTTATTTTGTTTTGTCATTATAATTTGTCTGCTAGTTGTTGCATTCATAAAAAGTTTAACTTTTTGTTCTGATAAATTTCCTTATAAATTATAACTTTTAGAAATAAATAATGTAAAAAACGTTGATTTTCAGTTAAGGATTTAAAAAATATATTATTATATTAAATGCGTGACCTTTGTAAAAAAAAAAAAATGTTTCATTTACTATTTAGTTTTATTTTTAAATTTAGATACTCGGATTAACTGAAGAGATATTTTATGATGAAATAGGTATTAGTAATTTAATGTACATGCTAGATTAGTCATGTCTGGTTTAACTGAGACTTAAGTCAGTACTGAAAAGTAGTAGAAACTAGTGTTAACCGTTAGTCAAAAGATTTGAAATTGTACACGTAACTTGTGTGTTTTTCCATTGGACATCCAGTAGCATTCCGAAGCATCCGGAAGTCTTCTAAAACAATTCCATTTTCAAAAAATCCACTTCTGGGGCCCAATTACGCAAGCGTGAATGCTTTTCACCTTCAAAATATTTGAGAATAAATTTGCCTCTCTGTGTACACGTTATTTGTCAAAAAAAAAAACTGAATCACACCCTTGCGGAATCACAAATATATATGTGTACCCTATTTTTTGTGTACTCAAAGAAAACTCCTACTGAATAAACAGGAGTTTTAAGAAGTTAGATTTTCCTCATCAATAAACTTGGCTTATCGGCTGGCTGCTGCGCTGGGATTTTTGGGAGAAGGTAGCTACCAGCTTGGTGCTGGTAAGGATTCCGAAGTTGACATTTTCTTTCAATTTAAAAAAAGTGCTCAATGCATTGAAGAGAATACTTGAATTTGATTAAAAAAAAATCATTAAAAATGCTTACATTTTTACTAAGCCAACCGTTTTCCACTTGACTACGAGAAGAATAACTTGCCGTAGAGAAAGCTAAAATATTTCCGTTTCATTCGTATTCGGTGTATCGAAATTCTAAGAATTTCGAGATTTGTAGCAGATTTTCGACTACGAATGGATTCTATGATAGATTTTATGCGGTTAGTAACAGATTTTCGATTACGACTCTGTGTCTTTAAAAAAAAATTAGAATACATTTGAAATGTTATATTTGCGTTTTACATTTATGAAACACTGACATTCATCATTTGCATTTATGAATGCTAAACATTCGTCGAACTTTCGCAACCATGCATTTATGAAAGCACCCGTAATCCCATAGTCTATTGCGATCAATGCGGGTTATGATATCTATCATATCCGTACCGTGTTGAAGCAGGACTTAGCGAAAGGTGCAGAGTTCCTTATTTTGTACAGAAGATGAAGCTGCTACTAAGGAGTGGTAAGCTTTGGCATTAGCGGTCATAGCCTAAAAACCGTTATTTGGAACTGAGGGGGAACAGGTGCAACGCGGAATTGTGTATGTTTTGATTTATTAACTTTTTTTTCAATACAATTCGTATTTTTGAGACATTTCTTTAATTGGTATTGGATGTTTCATTAGAAAAGTAATTATTTGTAACCCAGAATTTTATTGATATCTCCTAGTTCGCGGGTGCTCCAGGGTTCAAGAGGATCCTGATAAACATCTTTTCTGTCATGTTTATTAAAAGGGGCTGATCTCTGGCGATACTGCGTTTCCTCTATGTCCGGAAATATTCTGAGAAACAAGAAAAATAATTTATTTACATTAAGCTTGTTTTCTGTTTAACTTATGTATACTTGTTTTTTTTGCGAATCCTTGCACTCTTGGCTCGTCTGTTTGCTTCGTTCCGAGGGATTTGTGTTCTTTTAAGATGAAGCTGTGCCATTGCACGATGTACATCTTGTGCGGTTACTATTTCTTCGTTTGCCGTTTCCTGTTCTGTTTCTGTAGATTGTTCAATAATATTTGGTTCATCTTTAATTGGGCTACTAACTTCTTGTCGCTCTTCACTTTCACTCTAAAAGCAAAACATCAATATTTATGTGAAAAATAAAATAATAAACATACAGATTGCTCATTATTATTATTTGGTTTATTCAAAAGATCTTGAAAGATGTCCATATCATTGAACTCTGCTATATTTTGAAAGACATCAAATTGTGATAGTCCAATTTTAGTTCTTCTCACCAAAGACAGTTTTCCCAAAATTGGTTTGCCAGCAAAACCAGCATCACTCTCTTCGGTATCGATGGCTTCAAGCATTTTATAGAACTCTTCTACTTTGACCGGATCAACGGCAAATTTTGGATCTTGAAATAAATTATGCAAGTTTTCAGATTGCGACTGTGGCAATGGCTCGGGTAATATAGGTTTTGTCTCAACTGGAATAACTTTCGGGTCAGGTTGTTTCATTTCAATGTTCATTGTCTGTTCAACCAGAGTTCGAGCTTGACAAGCCAATTTTTTTAAGACTGATTTGCAATTCGGATCAGTTTCATCTGAAAGTTCAGCATGCAAAACCAAATCCCTGAATGGATCACTAGCAATAGATTTTTCAATTATTTTCGTTGTTGCAGGATCTTTTCCAAAGTTTATGACATTGAGGGCATTTTCAAAACCTGGCTTGGGATTTAAATTGTACGGATCCTTTAGCTTCTTTTTTGTTATTTTTATAGGACTGGAAATAGATGCTCGGCCCCACATGAGACGTCGCATTTGTTCCCCAGTCATACCTCGTTTTTTGAGTGCATTTAAAGTTACTTTACCAACTCGCTAAGCAAAAATTATGATAACAATTATTTTTTTTACAAATGCAATTTTGTTTCAAAATAGCTTTTAATGGCATTTAGTCCACAAAATTTGGGTTTCGTCCCGGCGATCTCACTTGGACTCATCAGTTGGCTAGTGAGGTCCTTACCAATTAAAATAAAAGCTATTTTGAATCAATAATTCAAAAATTCCGATTAAAATAAGTCTTCCACTTGGCGGAATAATTTCAGTAGTATAAATGTTTATTACCTTCCAATTGGAGACAGCACCTTTCCTCTGTTTTGCCCTGGTTTTATTCTTACTTTTTATTACCATTACACCCCTCTGCTCAAAGCCAGTATCATCAGAAACGCCCAGAGGAATCGAGTAAGCTTCAAGATATTTTTGAGCATCTGTTTGGGGAACTGCTCGTTCCAGAGTGACAACAATTTTCGCCCACTTTCATACGAAATTTTATTTTAATAAACATGCAAAATATTTTTTTTTTTTTCAATATAAAGCACCTGTTTCATCCATTCCTTTTCAGATTGCTCAATTACATGAGCGTATGTATTGCCCATCATTGCAATTAACATGTTCAACAGCAAAATCGGTACGAAAATCATAAATGTTACGAAAACCGTTTTTGCTAAATTCGGATATGAAGTCTGATTTAGGTCTGGATACTAAAATGGAAAAATGAGATATTAAAACCAAAGAAGCAATTACGGTACATATACATTATAATCTCCTAAGGTTGTTTGAAATAAAGCCATCCATGTGCTGGGAAATGTATTGAACATGGTTGTCTGCAACTGAGGATGCCCTTTGAAGAGAAAGAAGAAAGCCTGTGAGAAGCCAAATATCACAATAGCGTAAATTATTCCAAACGTGAACATGTCTCCAGTCAGCATAGAGTATATCATTGTAACAAAGGGTCCAGTTAAACGAACTGCTCTAAAAGTTTATACAAAAAAAAAACTCAACGTTAATTGGGCATTTTCCGACCGTAGATTTGTTTACCCAGCAAAAAACATCAGCAAAAACCAGCTTCCAGGAACTGCAAATACCAATATTGCTTCCTCTGTATCAATATCTCCCATAATTCGAAAAGGTATACAAGCTAAAATAAGCAGATTTGAGACCAAGAATATAGCTTTAGCTGGTGCATGTGGCTAAAATTATTATAACCATTATTGAAAATTATCTGTATTATTTTTATTTCAATAAAATACCCAACCAATTGTTTGAGGAAGGCAGAAAGCCCTTGATTTTTGACTTCGTCACCTTGCTGAAAAATCACATAACTCAATACACCAGCTATTGTGGCTACTTCAGCGCAATATCGAACAATATTCTGTGCATCATTAACTTGTTCAACTCCACCATTTTCATCCGGATCTTCAGGATCAGCATCTTCACTAGCTAGATCAGTTCTAACAGGACGTAAGTAAACCGAGAGGGACAGACAGAATAAATGGATAAACAAGATAAGAAGTCGTTTTAAGAATTGATTGCGAGCAAAGGTCTTCCATTTTTCCTCTAAAAGACGTTGGATAATGCCACCGTCAAGCATGTCCAAATGCTCTTCTTTGGTTCCATTTAAAATGATAAATAGTGCTGAATTCCAATCTAAAAAGAAAAACAATAATTGTATAATGGAACATTTTTTTTATCAATTGCTAACACCCTGATGTCGTCGATTGTACAAATTTTTTTCAATTTAAATTCAATTCGAATCAGTAATAAAATTTTGAAATTTGTAATATAATTTCAGAATTTGTTCTTACTTGTACGTCCATCTGGCAGTAATGTATCGAGAGCATTCAATGGATATCCAGAACAGGTAATATTACTATAACGCCAAAATTCACGCGAAGATAGCTCCAACATCTCACGGAAAACCTCTGCTCGACCGAGCTTACATGCAAGCGTTAGTGGTGTTAGTCCAGAATGATTTGCTATGCCATTCCTTGCGGGAATTTTGGGATGGCGCAAGGCATACCCGAACATATCCTACAATTTTTTTTTTAAAGATTTATTATTAGATACATATTAGATTGGATTTTTTTTTCGAAATTTAAATTCATCTTATAAAGGGTTATCCATTTTGCGGTTTCAAAAGTATAGGACTGGAATTCGACATCTGTCAAACTAAGTTGTTAAACCAATTTTTTTTTCAGTTGAAAGTTAAACATTTACGAAAATGGATCGCTTAACTATCGCACAACGCATAAAAATTGTTAGAACCTACTACAAAAATGGTGATTCTGCCACAGCCACATATCGTGCTTTAAGAGGAGATTATTGGCAAAATTGTGAAGAATTTTGAAGAGACATTGTAAGGCCTGTGCATCATCGTATCGCTCGTACCACTGAAAATATCGCTGCTGTAAGTGAAAGTGTTGCCGAAGACCCGAATGTGTCGATTCCTCGTCGTTCTCAGGAATTGGGACTGTCTTACGCCACACATTATGTCGTATTTTGCATTTGGATCTACACCTACATCCATATAAAGTCCAGCTCACACAACAACTGAAGCCAGCTGACCATTCAAAACGTCGTAGATACGTCGAATGGGTGCTTGAACAACAGGCGGTGGACGGCGATTTTTCGAACAAAATTTTCTTCAGCGACGAAGCACATTTCTCACTCGGTGGGTATGTTACAAAATTGTCGTATTTAGGGTTCTGAGAATCCTCAAGTAATTGAAGAGATCCACATCCACAAAAAGTAACTGTTTGGGGCGCTCTTTGGTCCGGAGGTGTGATTGGACCTTACCTCTTCGAAAACGACGATGGAACGACTGTCACCGTCAATTCGGAGCGTTATGGTCATATGATAACCGACTTTTTTGCCTGCTATTGAAGAATACGACTTGGGGAATATGTGGTTTCAACAAGACGGTGCCACATGCCACACAACTCGAGCGAATATGGCTTTATTGCACTTCTCGTCGTGGCGATATCAACTGGCCACCAAGATCATGCGATTTGACACCGCTGGACTTTTGTGGGGCTACGCGAAAGGACCGTGTTTATGCAGATAAACCTTTAACTCTTGAGCACTTGAAAACCAACATTCGTCAAGTTATCGCTGCGATACCGCCTAGTATGTGTCAAAAAGTTGTCGAAAATTACCTCAAAGGAATCGATGCTCGCAACAATTCGCGTGGTGGTCATTTAAATGATGTAGTATTTCACACATAATGTCAACGTTCAAACTTTATAATAAAAAAGAAATATCAAGGAAAAAAATATTTTATATGTGTTATATTTACGTTTACTTTTGAAACCGCAAAATGGATAACCCATTATAAATTAAATCATAATAACATTTTGTACACAAATTTTAATTGCATGGCTGTGCCGTTGCCGACTGCTTATATTTAAAGGCCACAATCAAATGATTGTGGGTTTGGTGTCAGTTCTTTTTACAGCCTGTGTAGTAGAAAATCTTGTAAGAATTTCGAAATATGTAGAATTTCGTATCATTGAATCGGAATGAAACGGAAATATTTTAGCTTTCTCTACGTACTCCTCGTAATCGAAAATCTGATACGAATACCAAAAATCTCAGCGATGCAGCCACCCTACAAACCAAGTTTATTGATGAATAAAATCTAACTTCTTGAAACTTCAATTGCAGCTGGTCTAAAACGTACTTAAAAGCTTGTTTATTCAGTTAGAATTTTTTGTATAAAACTGGAAAAGTTTCGATTTAGCTAATTATTTGATCTTACGTAACACAGCTGATTTCGAAATTGATAGTGAGAGCTTTCAATGAGACAAAGCTTTTTTCGATTCCATTCGTCTTCTGTTAGAACAATTATTCGGGGTTCATAGCGTAAAAATCCGTTTGGAGATTTATTACGATGGAATCTGTGATAGCGCTGATTATTTTGAATTTGAAGGTCATCCCAAATTTTGATCGAAATCCGTGGCGCCGTTTATGAGAAAGTCGAAAATATATGGTAGGTACCGTTAATAACAAAATATGTTAATAAAATGTTTGGACCAAAATGAAGATAATTAATATGACACAAAAAATGTATGGCAGGTACATTTAGTTTTTGGGCTTAAAAAACGATTCAAAACGCTTAAATAACAAGTTTGAACAAAATCGATTCAGTCTTTCAGGCTGTAGCTCGTTGTACAGACAGACAGACGGAATTGCGGAACACACATTTTTGGTGTTCTCTATCATTTTTTTTCGACCAAAATGTAGAACATGCCTGTTCGGTATCTTTTTTGTAGTAACTGCCAAACTTCAAGAGTGGGGGAAGCTTTGTAAGTCTTTCAACAAGTAAACAAACGCAAATTAACTACATTTGTTCGTAAAACGACAATGGTGACATCCAGGCACGAGGACAGTGGGTTCGATCCCCAAGCTAGGCGCATTCTTTTCTATACCTCCAATTTTAATTGGATGCTGCCCATGGGTTAAAATGAGACAGTCAATACCTGGTTCTCAAATCCACTGTGCCAAACTAGTGCCGTGCAATTCAGGTTGCATTTAAAAAACCTTAGGTCTTACAGGCATATAGTTAAATTTAAAAAAAAGGACAGAAAGTAGTGATGGGCATAATGGAATGATCACTCGATCAGGTATATGTCCAAAACCAAACTTAAAAAAAATTAAAAAATAAATAACCCGCAACACAAAGAACAGTGCACAAAACTAAAATATTTTATAAAATGAAATGCAAAAACACATTTAAGAATTACAGTGAACAAATATTAAAAATGTCCACTTCTCGATACGAACATTTCATTTTAGTACACAAATAATGGACATCTCGCTCGATCTATAATTTCTTTCGAATTGGCCGTCCGGAATTGTTCTGACCCCCACAAAATGACAGTTGTTACTCTAAACAGAACAGAAAACGATTCTGGATTTCATTTCAGAATTGAAAACAGAATCACTAATGCACTCACATAATTAAAATGTCAAAATCATCGGGTTGACTTGTTGTGTAATTTCGATGTGTTTATTGAATTTAAACTACTTTTCTGGTAAAATAACATAAAAAGAAATAAGTTATAATTATTATTGATAAAAGAAAATATGTATCTAAATTGAAATCAAGTGTTATGGAAATTCTTTTTAGCCGACGTGATTTTTTTCTTAATTTAATTTTCACAAACCCAGTGATACATACAATTCAGAATCAGTCAAATTGTTTCCGGGTGTTTTATTGGGGAAGCGTGTTCCGGACGGCCAATCGAAAAGGCCATAAATCAAAATGAGCAGAAAAAATTTGACGGCTTGGTGTTTTAACAGTTTTTCCATTGACATACTAGATATGGACTGGTAGAAGTCAACTTCGCGTTGGATCTCTCCTCACCTAGGACCACACGAGCACCACCCAGCTCCCAGCGGATATCACGAATATTATTAAGTACCAGTGCTTAAGGGATTTTTTTTTTCAATGAAATCCATACACAAATCCAAAAATTTCCCTTTTTCTATTTTCTACAGAAAAAAAGTAGGCAACTATATTATAGAATTAAGGCTTGATCAAATATCAATTTATTTTTTCTTTTCGACGCGACTAATAAAATTTAGCACACGACTTAAACGTTTAAGCTACATTTAAGTTTTTGTTTTAACTTTTCGACGAAATAAATAAAATCTATAAGATTTAACACAACTACGTAATATAAGTTAAAGTGGTAAAATGGTAAGTGAGCTGTCAAAATTAAAAAAGTTTACCAAAAAATGGTAAGCCTTTCCGCATAATTTTTTGTGATAAAGCTTACCATCTGAATTTGTTAAATGTGGAACACTTTTGACATTTAATTTTGACGTTTTATGTGTCACAATTATGGTATAACTATCCTCATTCCTGGTATTATTTTTGGCCGACAATTCAAAATATAGGAAGAAAAAAATCATTAACCACGTTTACACAAGTTGATTTTTAGGTGCGTTCATGAAACGTGTGTCGTTAACTTTCCCATTTTCCGATGTGGGAAGGCTAGCACGGTTTCATGAATACTCTTAATGTATAAAGTAGATACTGAACTCGCATATATCTACTATTTCCATCAACTATCAGAAGTGAATTCGAGCCGCAAACCTCAATGGTTAGTTAGTTCTTCTATGTATGTATATATGGAAAGTATACATGGCTTTATTTAAATTTTATTTTTTCGTAAACAATTTTCTGGCCGATGCAAATAAAATAAAAAGTATGGTTACGAAATTATTATTTAATTATGTTTATATAAAATTTTGCATTTTTTAAGAAGAACAAAAATCGCAGTCCTTAAAAGCACTACAGAGACCGAAAACTAACAAAAGAGAAACAATTTCCTAAATAAATTTATTTAAAACAAAGAATTAATTTAATTGGAAAATCAAAATTGTCAATAGAGCTTTTGTATGGAAATGACAATCGTCTAGCAGTCCATGTATAGTATGTCAATGACTTTTTCCATCCACGTGTATCGTGGAGCAATGTCAAATTCCAAACAACCGTTTCAAATTTATTTCAGATCGATTTTTGAAACTTGAAAAAATATTGTGCGTATAAAGTCTATGAAATCTTGTTTTGACAGCATAAATCGATTAACTACAAAAAAACATATAAGTATATGTAGATTTTAGACCGGACGAGGCACGCCCACGTAACAAATTTGTTGTGTGGATCAGATTATCAGATCAACTTACCAATTTATCGCAAACAACAACCATATGTAATATCATGTTTCCAAATGAGTCCTGTGCATCGGGATCAGCTCCATGATCTAGAAGCAAATTGTACACGCTCTCATTGGTACAGCATGCAGACCACGCCAATGGATATTCTCCCATATACGCTAAACCCTCATAATCGGTTGTCTTAGATGGATTTGATTTTTGTTGGTCTCTCGGCAGAAAAAAGCTTCCTATCGCCCTCTGATTAATATCTGCTCCAGCTTCAATCAAATCGGCTACTAACTCATTATTGCTATATGCAATTGCCAAATGCAAAGCACTTGCACCCAAATACTCTTCACCTTCCATTACGTCAAGAGCTAAATTTGGGAAAACGCGTAGCAATATTCGCGATAGTTTTGTATGAATTTTTGAATCGCATATTATTAAAACATGTAACAGACTCTCCCCCAAGGCACCACGGTATTGCATTTTCCAACACGCCTTATGATCCGCCCATTTTCCCAAAGGATCATGAATTGAAAGCGATGCCTCTATTGGAATCATTACCTCAGTGTGATCCCTATACTTCCAGCGTAAGAATTCCGGTCTATTAATGACCTGCCCCTTACCATCGTTATACATGAAAACTCCAAATTGTGCTCGAATCAGTTCTTCCACTGCAATCAAGCCACCAGTATTGATAGCATCTATCAAGTCTCCTCCTGAAGAGAAAATAATTTACTTTTTATATACCTAACATATTTTTTTGTATAATAACCCTTTTTGTAGTCAGCTAACTTATATAGGAGACACCTATTAGCCGTCGCCGAAGACTGGGAAATAACCTGATCCAGAATTGCTCCTGGCTTCATTTCTGGTTCCTTTTTCCGGAAACATTTATTAAATAGAAATCTCATTGAATATAAAATACCCCTCTTTCAATAGCAGCAAAAGTACAATATGAACAAGTTAAATATATTTTTTTATAAAGTGTTTGATCGATTAACTTTTCCGAAATCCGTTTTTAACCATAGCAACTAAATTCTATAATTTTGTAGTAGGTAGTAGTTTTCTCTTCTAACAATCCTCTACAATTCAATGTATCATGGGGAACTTAAAAATTCCTAAGAAGCGGAATCCCCGACAGGAAAGAAGGCAATTTTGAAACAATACAAAAAACAAACAACTGAATTATTTAAAAACAGTTTTGATGAAAACACCACTAAATATTATGCGAATCGGTAAGTATTTCTTAACTAGACAAAAAAAGCATAATAATTAATCTTGTTTGTTAGAAGTTAGAATTTTACTTACAATGAAATGAAATTGCACAAAATCGCATTTATAATTGCCATTGAACGTTAATTAAGTAAGCGATCAACTAAACAAATATTTCGGTTAAACTAGAATTTTTCTACACGATTTACGTAATCGTTCATCGTGTTCACTCTATGAAGTCAAAATATGTAACATCGCAATCTTTCCTCTTGTTAAATCTTAAATATAATCTATATATTATAATAACCTTTGACGTCTAGTTAAAGTCCTCCATGAAGCATTTTGTAAATGTGTTCACATAAGCATAAGCTAAAGGTTATATAGAGCCTACATAAAAGGGATTTTTTTTACCGAAAAGTCATTTGCCATTGCCCATATCAATTTCAAGGCATGCTGTGTAGCTGTGTTGAAGCCAACCTTGTGCCTTGCCTCGATCGTCGACCGAACAAGTTATCTCCCGAAGCAGGGTTATATTCATATTTGTTTGTGTGTCATAAAGAGAAAATAGAAGTACACATGAATACTTTACTTTGACTAAACACATTATAACCTATATCAAGAAAATGTTTATTGTATAAGGATTTGCATTGCGGCTACATAAGTCCTTATGCAATGCATAACTATACATTAGCATTGATAGTGTTTTAAGATTTATACTATACTATAAATTTACAAATATTCTCAGATTTCATAAATTTATCCATTATAAATGTGCCCGGAATATCTAAATAGGTATATTCTAGCGTACTCCCTAAAACTGTGAAGACTAAGAATTTCAAGGAAAAACTGTCAAATCCTGTTCCGGTGTACACTAAATGTTCTTAGTTTTTCACATAACAGGAGAGAACGCTCATGAGAGAGTAAAGCATTTCCCCCAGCTGGGAATCTTAGTCCAAGCGGCTAAATATATTTTTATTCGTTTGTTCCTAATTTATATATTAGGTATTTACTTATAATTTATTTATAAAATTTCTTTAATTTTTTTCAAAAAAAGAAATTGGTATGATAATTTTAAATATTTAATAATATAAGCTTAAAAACAAAATTTAAAAAAAAATCATCCACCCATATTGAATTTTCAAAAATCCAAAAAAATATTTTTCGAAAAGTTTGGTATGCCAGATCTTCTACGTAAAAATTTTGATCGAAAGCCGTCCAGCCGTTTACGTGAAAGTCGAAAATTAAAAAAAATGGTTGTATGGCAGGTACAGTTAATAACAAAATATTAAATTTTAGACTATATACCTAAGGTACTGCACCCACTTTTTTTATCAAAATCGTTAGTCGTTTTCCAGGTAATTAAGATGGTATACAAAATTATATGGCAAGTACCGTTATTTTTGGAGGCTAAAAAAACTATTCAAAAATATATTTGGGACTTCACCTAAAACACTAAAGTACCAAGTTTGAAGAAACTCTCTTCAGCCGTTTAGGCTGTAGAGCGTTCTACAGACAGAGAGGCGGAGTTGCGGGACCCACTTTTTTAGTGTTCTCCATTAACGTAATGTCACATTTGATTAAAATCTCGAGTTCGATTTTTTTTTAAAATGCAAAACTTGCCCTAAAGTAACTACATATATCGCAAGTAAAAATACTTGTTACCGAGACACCATGGCGTATGCGTAACTAAAAAATATTGCACGCTAATTTTGATCAAATCTGGCATGCCTTTATATCCAGCATGTAACTAATTACGATTGTATATTTGAGTCGACAGTTGAGAACCAAATTGAAATTTTGTTTTATTATTTAGAAATGATGCAGCGGTGGATTCGGTTAACGTGATAATTAATAATCAAAATCGACACTTTAGCTCCATGTAAAGTAATTATCAAATCGAAAATCGTTTTTTGCGTTGATTTTAGCTGATAGCTGTTTAGGCCTCATTTTCAAATTTTAATGTCATTTTTATTAGAAGTTTGGCGTGGTTAAATTTTAAGGAATTATAATATAAAAAAAAATAGTTTAGTGCAGTGCAATGTTTACATCATTTGCAATTTTTCAAAACGCGAGGAGACAGAGAAGTGAAAATAACTATAAAAATGTCCGATTGATAAGAAAAAAGGCAAATTCTTAAACGCTAATCTTGCGCATAATATGCTAAGCAAACTGTCTCTAAGCGCAAACGGAAAAATCTCTGAAGCACACAGTCCCAAAACGCAGTTCATTCTTTTTCTTGCGCAAACATCATTGCAATTGTGCAAGTGTTGCGCACTTCACTTGCTTTTTAATTTTTATCGGGTTCGTGCATTTGCTTAGCATGAGACATGCTTTGCAAATCTTGCGTTTAGGAATTTGGCCCAAGCCTAATGGCGGATCGGAAAATTCTCTGAAAACGTCCGTATCGGAGAATATCTGTTTTGAGGAAATCTTCCTAACGGAAGAAATATAGAACATTTCTCCCACAACAAAGTTTAACACACGCCGGCGCGCGGCGAAATGCGCAGTAGTTTGATGAAGTGCATTTCTTCAGGTTATTCATACAAGTTTTTTTCCGAAATCGTCCGACAAAGTTTTTTATCGCGGAATTTGTTTACTTGTGGAAAAAAGGGATCAAAATGTAAGCAATACAAAACCGGAATAAAAAACTAGCGGGCAGCAATTTGAGCTTATGGTGAACTGTTTAACTGTTTACAAGATATGCCCGACATAGTTCGGAATTATACCCAAAAGCCACAGCAAGATATTTATGCTTAAGTGAACAGTTTAAAAAACTTGGACCACGCCTGAGAGATATTTTTGGCTGGAAAAAAGTATATGTACATGATCCATAAAGAGAATCAATGGATAGTCCTACATAAAAAAAAACGTTCGGGAAATATCAAACCATGGATCTCTATGGATCATGTGGATACATACTTTTTTCCGGCTACATGAGTATCTCTCTGGCGCTTTTTTTCTATAACAATTACGTCAGATAGTTATTTAATCTACGACAAAGTATCCGTTGAGGAAAATGTTCCGTTTAGACGGTTACCTCGATAGGACCCATCATATTTTAGACATCTTAAAATCATTTGTTTAACAAAACGAACATGTTCATGTTTCGCGTTTTTTTTTTTTTAATTTACACACGCTCAAGGGATTATGATGTTACCCTTTATAGGTCCGTTCCCGTACTCCCTAAAACTGCGAAAATCTACAAATTTCTACGAAAAACAGTCAAATCCAGTTCCCGTACTACAAAATTTTCGAAGTTTTTCACAGAAGAGAGCGCTCATGAAAGAGTAAAATATTTCCCCAGGCTGCGAATTTTAGTCCAAGAAATTTCTTCGGAATTATGAAGACTGTCAAATGAATGAAAAAAGAAAAAAAAACGATACGTAAGCTGTCAGTTGCTAAGTGTATCGTTACAAAAGTTGAAAATAATGGAATTTATAGTCTGGTCGTGCTTATCCGTGCAATAAATTGAAATTTGTGATATCAAATTGGTTATTTTAAGAAATAATTATACGTAAATCTTTAATAAACATTTTCAAAAATACACTTTTACGTTTACGTTTGAAAAATGGCAAAAATTGTTGTTCAAAGCGATCCCGTACTTTGGTGAAAAATGACAGTCTTCACATTTATGTGCAAAAAGTACGGGAAGAGGTAGAAGGATAGGAAAGATGTGTGGCGCGATGTTCTGAGAATAGAGCTGGTTGTTGTCTCAAATGTATCTCCAGGGATGGGCTGCTGTACTAATGCGGAAAATTTACCGTGTCCTATTTATCTATGTCTCCTAATTCGCATTATTTTATTTGTTACGTTGTCATATTGTATGACTATACTAGTTTACTCAATCACATGACGTTAGTGTTATGCCTGAACAGCATGGATGAGCAAACCAGCAACCTCATTTTTTATGACAATTTTAGAATTAGTTTTTAATGAAGAAGACATAGACAACGGCAGGAATCGAACCTGCGACCACTAGTACGAGTACACATATCGCGCCACGGCCACGGCTCGAATTAGCGTCTGGGATAAGATCAACGGAACTTGCACCAATGCTAAAACGTGCTGCAAGAATAAATCTTCTTGCTGGTGGTTATTATCAAAAACAAGTTGGTGCTGACTGGGCTGGGACTGTGTTTCGAGTTCGATTTCTGTTTCCAAATGCAAAACTTGCCTATAGTACCTGTATCGCAAGTAAACACCCTTATTGCAAGCTCTACTATCAACCAATTGACGGTTGAAAGATTTTATCAATTCAAATAAAAATCAGTATTCTGAAAATGAATTGATAAAATATTGTGCTATTATTGTGAATGCCTCCAAAATATTTTTTTTATTGTGAAGCGAAATGTGCGTTTGATAGATGTTTTTTTTTTTTTTTTAAGAACGTAGAAATAAAATAATTTGCCAGTGCAGTGGCTGTTACTTTAATGTTGTTTTTTGTTTTCTCTTTTTAGTTTTGCATTTTGGATTGATCTTTCTCTGCCACTCTTCTGAATTTCGTTGTGGACGCCCTATTCTTTTCAGCTCTCCGGAAATTATTTACTATTTTGTATTTGCTTCACCTTTGGAGCAAAATCCCTTGGCGACCTCCACGTTATCTTCCATCAACTGGACCAATCTGGTCAGCTGTGTTACTTACTACATTTTCAAACCTTTAAAAATCAAAAAAATAAAAATGTATCACTTATTTAATTCGAAACTCTTTTTTTATTTCTTTAGCTTGCACGAAATCATATACTGCAGATTTACGATTGAAAGAACAATTGACAGCTAACAAGAAAATAGATGAAAATTGTTGTTCACAATACCGATTTTTTTCATTCACAATAGATTTTTTAAAAAATGAACAGTACCATTTAATAAAATTGATTTTTAAATTTCAATTGTTAATTGATACTGATTCATCAATTTTGTTGATTAACATCAAACATAGTATTGATATTTGATAACTGTAATAGAGTTGTTAGTATTTTATTTCGTTTTGGTTGAGTTTTAGCTTTTCGACTTTAAAATTAATATAAAAAAAAAACAATTATTCCAGTAGTAAAATTTTATTTATCTTATTGTATAAATTTATTAAAAAAGTTTTTTTTATTGTTAATCATTTTGCAGAGAGATACACACATCAATGTAAAAACCTGTCATAATATTGAATATTCAAATATACACAAACACATTTATTTCAAACAATAAAATTAAAATTTAATTAGTAAAACTTTAAGTTTAATCATTTAAAAAAAATATATATGTATCATATTTTTAAGTTTTTGTGTAAACAAAAAAAAATACCTACATTATAATAAATAAGAAAATATTTATTCAAAAATGTATACTGAAAATTTAAATAAATTAAAACAAGCAATACAAAACAAAATTACTAAAAAAAAACTTCATTCGAAAATTGTATACTCTGCACTTCCTATTCTTTTATTTAAATTTGATTAGATATAAAAGTTTGTTTAGCTTGTAAAGTATATGTAAATATAAATACTTATTTAAGAAAAAAAATATAATAATCATATTATCTTATTATTTAATATGGGTTTTCGCGAATAATATTTCGCTTTACTATTAAAATGTCATCGTGTGGTTCATTATTGTTATGATGTTATGAGCAAGATGAATTTTTGTGGAATGTTATCACTATTTGTGTTTTATTTGTTCGCAATTGCAATTATTTTTTGTTTCATTGTAAAACATTTTTTTTAAAAAGCTTTTATTGATTGTTTTATTGAGTTCCCTTTTTTAACGAGTATAAAAATTGTGTATAAATATAAAAAGTTTTCTTCTTTCTTCATTTTCAATGCTTCCTCCAACGACGAATCCTTCAAATAAAAATTTCTCTAAAGAATTCCAAAAAAATCTAAAACACATTATAGAATGTGTATAGACACAATGTTATTTGAATTTTTGGGACTTCTAGAGATTAATAATTATGATATCAAAAAGGATTCTTTGATGGCGCTGATTAGTTTTGGGTATCAAAATTGCAGTAGCGATGTATATTTTTTGTATAAAATTGTATAAACTGGCAATGATCAGGAATATTCTGAGTGTCTGTTTTTTTTTTATGGCAATGTATCCATAGTCTTATGGTTATATTTTTTTACTTGAAAATTACAACAACAAAAAATAACTTGGAAGAATCTTTGATAGGGATTATTTCATTTTTTGTTTTTACTTTTTCATTTTAAATTTAATATAAATTTGTGGATATCCGACTAGATATTTTGATTGAATTACAAATTAATAATTAGTTTTCTTTTCTTGACTTATGGCAACAGATTTCTTTTTAATCTCTAATTAAAAATTAAAATTAAACTTACAATACAATTTTAAATGGGATTTAGAGAGCTTCAAGTTAAGATTACGGATTACGGATTGATTTTTGTTTTTCTTGTAAAATCTCGACTAAGAATGGGATTTAATTTTTAAGATAACAAATGATATACAACATATTATGCTCAGAGTAGGTATGTTTTTAGTGTTCCACATTTTAAGACGATGTTTTTTTTTTGCTTGTTCTTTGTTTTGTTAACGTTTAAGATTAATAGTACTATATTTTGTTATATTATATTAATTTTATAATCTTATTCCTAAAGCTGCTGGCGAGGTTCCAGCAATATTTCTATAGCGCCTGTTGTCAGTTTTATTCTTCCCATTCGTTTTCGTCCACTCCTTCCATTTCGTCTTGTTCGAGTTTGGTGTTGTATTCCATGCGAGCACTTACTGATTTTTGAATCTAAAAATAATTTAAATTAATATAAAAGGCATATTTTTTTAAGATCCTGATTTACTATTATATGTACATATACTGCATAATATGTACTTACAGTAAGTTCTAGTCTGTTATGTATATGTTATGTGTATATGTACTAGTAAACGTACATAATGAAATCAATTAAAATTCAGTCTTCAGTTTTTAAACGATATTTTTCGAATTGAAAATTTATTTATTTATTTAATAAACAGATGGTAAAAAAAATAATTGTAAAAATAAGCGCACAAATCAATAATGAAGCCATTGTACGCACAATCCACGCACGCACAATCAGACTTAGAATTGCCAGAAAGAGTTGCCAGGAATGTTCCATTACTCAGAGCTAACAATATAATGTTTAGAAAAAATTTGCCTAAAAGTTGAAGAGGATCAAAAAATGGAGTAATATCCTCCGGAGTGACGAAACAAAAATTATTTTGTTCTCATTCTAGACGTAATTTAAAGCGAGCAAAACGAAAGGACTACAACGCTCTTTATACCCAGAAAACGATTAAACACGGAGGAGGAAATATTATGGCCTGGGGCTATTTCTTGTAGTATGATGTGGGTCCTATTTTCCGTATTAATAACATCTTGACTTAATGCGGGTAAAGGGATATTTTAAAATATGTAATGCTTCTATTTGCCGATTAAAACATGCATTTGCGATGGAACTTTCAATAGGATAACGAGCTGAAACATACGGCGGGTCTTGTAAGATTGGTTAGAGAGAAAGAAGTCTCAATTATGGGTGGCAATGGCGCAGTGGATAAATTGCTTGATTGCTAACTAGGACGTGTGGGTTCGATCCCCACGCTAGGCGCATTCTTTCCTATACCTCCAACTTTAATTGGATGCCGCCCATGGACAGTCAATACCTGGTTCTCAAATCCACTGTGCCAAACTAGTGCCGTGCAATTCAGGTTGCATTTAAAAGACCTTAGGTCTTTCAGGCATATAGTTTAATATAAAAAAAATTGTTTCATGGCCAAGTCTATCCCCGGATCTCAACCCGATTTAGAACTTGTGGAATGAGCTTAAGCGAAAACTAGGAGGCCAATATTTTCCAAATAATGACCGATTGTGGGAACATGAACAAGAACATGTCTAAAGCTTGTAGTCAATGACGCGCCGACTTAAAAAAGTTTTGGATAATAATGGTGCATGATCGGGTTATTAAAGAAAGGTAAACGAAAATTATGATAAAACGCAACAAAACATGTATACAAAAGATCATTATTGAAAATTTAGGTAGACGCGCCTATTTTTGTGTCCAAGCGTAAATGTCTAAACCGACGGGTTTATCACAAAAAGGTATAAAAACTTAATTAAAAAAGGGTTTACTGTTAATATTTTGTGAAGTTTTCAAAACTAATATTTAATTTAACAAAAAATAATAGTAAATGGAGTTTATATAAAAAAAAAAGAATAATTGTACATATTTTTTGAACAGCTGTGTATATGTACATATTTTTTAATACAATAACTACTTTTACCAAAACACTAGAATTATTTACAGGATACAAAAGATGCGCTAAATAAAAATCATTACTTACTTCTTGTTGTTTCGCTTTTTCATACTCTGATTTTGTCAAAAACTGGGGACTGGATGTTTGGTCCGGCTTTTTAGTCTGTGCTGCTGGTTGAATGGATGATACTAAGAATTAAATTTTTAGTTATTCAATTAGTTTGAACCGTACTTAATTTATATCACTTTAATACTTACAGCACTCCATACCCTCCGGCTGAAGACTGATCTTTTTGGGTTTTTTATCATTCAAAGAAAACCAATCGTCGGCTGTCATTGTTGGCACCCATGTCACAAGAGTTGGGGGAAAGAGATCATCTTGGAAAAGTTCACTCTAGATTAAAAAAAAATCATTTAATAATTTTCTATATTTGACATAAATTCTTAAATATATGTACCTTTATTCTTGGCACTGTAAAACTTAGTGGTTCGATTGTTGTGTTTGTCAAGCGATAAGCCTTTGAGAATTCCACACTCGCCACGTCACAATGATTCTTTGTGAGGAAACTAAGACCTTGATGCAACGTAGAACACCTGTGATGTGAAAGTGGACATATATATGGTTCCTCATCTGTGATTTCATAGGCATAAATAGTTGAGTCTCCTTTTCCGGTAGCAAATAATGTTGAGCTATCTTCATCGTAGAATGGAATCAAAATAGATGGTGACACATCTAAACTAATTGTATTTAATGGAGCAGCTAATTTGTTTGCATTATAAACGCTTATTTGTCGCTCCGATACTCTTTTAAAGTAGAAACAAAAAAAAAAAACAGTATAACGAAATTAATCTTTAAAATTTAATATTTATTTAAATTTACTTATCAAATCCTGTACAAACTATGTACTGCCCTTCAATAGCCCAAGTTATTCGAGCACCTCTCGTTCCTACTGGTCCATTTCCTTCCCTGATTGGTGTCTCCGACTTGCGCGGATTGTAGACCCGTATCTTGCCATCTTTACATACAGTGGCAGCAAACTTTCCACACGGACTCCATGCCAAATCGAATATCTGATCATTGTGACCTTGCAAATTGCACTTCTCCTGCATTGTATTTAGATCCCACAACTTTATTGTCATGTCGTGGCTTGTTGTCAAGAAAACATCCTTTGCCAGCGGATGAAATCGGATAAAATAGATCTTATCTAAGTGGGCTGTGAGTTCTTTTTCGGGCGTGTTTGTCGGTTCGGTTAAGCCGTTCTCATCGATGCGCCACAGTTTTACTATTCCATCGTCACAGGCCACAGCCAAACGCTTCGAATCGAAAGGATCCCATTGGAAATCCATAATATTGCTCCCGTTAACCAGAGATGGAATGACACCGTCGGGTAAGCGACCAGGGCGACTTAGTTCAAATATTGCGATTTTGCCTCCCGGACCAGAAAGCGGAACTGCAACTCGTTCATGGTTTGCATGGAAACCATTGCACTCACCAGGAATTTGCCGACTTAAATTTCGCAAATTCTCTATGTGTGTAGATTTATGCCCTGGAGTTCCTTTTAAGTGTCGGAACTTGGAAACCTTACCAAATACTGTCGAAGTACGCTTTGTTGACGTTATGGTTGCTTCTGTGGCTGATTTTTTTATACCCTCCATGTTGCGGCGTTTTTCTTCTAAGAGCTTACCTTCCGGCACCGAAATACGCTTGTTTTCTGTTGGTGCCTTTATTGGTTCAGGTTTAGTTAACTCACGTCTACTGCAATGAATTCATTTAATTTAAAAGTTTATAACAGAAAAATACTTTTAACTCACAGTGGAGCCGGTGATTGAATTTTTTCGTCTTGTGTGCTTCTCGATCTGTTTTCATATAAACGACGTCGATCTGCAATACTGCCTCGTGTTGTGGGATTCCTGCGTAACTCAACCTCAGGTTTGTCTTCTCCTTCGGTTGAATTTCCCGATGATTCCGAATGATTAAGTTCAAATATCTAAAATTAAATTCTGTTAATTTCAAGAGATCTATAGGGTTTACAAAATGATTTTGTTAGTGAACCTTATCAGGAGATTCATCTGCCGACTGTGGATAAGATTGTTATTTGAAGCAAGGATAAAAGAGAGGAAATAAGAGATAAGAAAGATATTTACTACTTTTGTTAATATAAATTTAAATAAGGGAATGGTAAAATAAAGTTAGCAAATATAAAAACACAAAACATACCTTTCGTCTCTCCGAAGTTGTCAACGACTTTGAACCAGACTCTACATCTGCATCGCCATTTCTATGTGGCATTTCTTCTAAAATAAATATACGTATAGTTTGATAAATTTTCTAAATAAAGAAAAAAAAATAATAAGTAACGAACTTTTTATTTCAATTTCAACAATGAGATCGGGCTTATTCAAAGCAGGCGGAGAAATTGTTTCATCTAAACTATTAAGCGTGTCTTGGAATCCTGGCGCGTGTGGTACAGCAAATACTTTGTCCAAAGTAAGGTCTCCCGAATTGCTTGAAAATGGTTTAGGTCCTAATCTTGGCTGCTTGAAGAAAAACAGCAATTGTAACTTATTCAATTGATACAACCGTAAATAAAATTACGAAATTGAAAAATAAGCAAAATTTAAACAAACATTTAACTTGAAAAATATTTCTAGTATTTGGTATTACTTCTAGCTTCAATTTAAATTAGTATTGTATAAAAACTAGTTCATTATAATTAAAATAAGTATTCTCAATTTATTTTATTCCTAATGGAGCTGCTCCATGAGAAAGACCAATTAAATAATTTTATTCTTTTCTAAAGAGAAGTTTTTGCAATTCTAAAAGGAATCTACCTAGGTACACTTGCTACTAGCTCAGAATATGCAACGCTAGCCAAAGAAATTTCAGTGTTTTGAAAAATAAAAATTTACAAAAAACCAATACGAAGCTACAAAATAAACAAACATATACTAAAAGAAAACACTTAATAATAATAGTACGAATCGAAATGAAAGATTTTAAACAAAAAACGAAACGAAATTAAAACACAAAACGAAGACATGCTACATCAACAACTGGAAATAGCAACAAAACAAAACCTTGTACGACGATGGTGTTGTTGTTCTCGGCTTCGGTCGAGGAGTCTCATCGCTAGATGAGCTTTGCTGAGAGTCAGGCAATGAATTATTTCTCGAAGTACGTGGCATTGGTTTAGGTGGACTCGTAACCGAATGATCACTGCTACATGACTCCTCGGGAGATTCTTGCGATGAATTATGGGAAACTATTCGTGGTTCATGATTATTATCACCATTTTGGGGTGATACAGTCCTTTTTCTAATCGAGCTGATGTTTTTTTCAGAATCTGTTTTGTATTTGCTATCAAATTTTTTCATTATGTCATTTCTTGAAAGTGCAAGTAATTCATCGTCGTCTTTGTTGTCAGTCTTGTCACTTAATCTGAGATCATTTTTAACTGTAGCAGCAACAACTGGACATGACGTATGACGTCCGTTTTGTTGCTTTTTGGCTTCTAAGGATTTTTTATTTTCGATATTCATAACAACCGATTTTAAATTTCCTCGATGAACCTATCGTTGGATAACGAACAAGACCCATTATCTTAATATTCTTTCACTTGATTCTATCAAGCAGTAAGCAATTAAGAAAAACAAAAGTTAAAAACTGACTTACCGTGATTGGAGCGTCGCCTAGCTCCCGTTTTGCGGGGTCCAAGCTCATTTTTGGCACGGGAATGTTAATACCATTCATCCATTCACTGGCACTCAATTCAGTCTTATAACCGGTAGTCTCTGGGTAGAGATCACTATGGAAATCTCTGTAAGTCTTTAAAAACAAAGAAAAAAATCAAAATTCCAATTTTTATTTTTTTAGGGGCAAATGAAATAACTCACTTTTCTTGGAACTTGATACATTATAGGAATGACCATATTCGAAGTCAATTGCAGAATTCTATTAACCTCCCCTTCCATCACTTTGAGGGCTCTTTTTGGCACTAAACAGGCACCTTTTGTCTGTTCGCCAGTATGACGTAGACCTTCAATTAAGAATGGATCCTTGTCGCTAACCTCAAGATAGTTTATGGTTGTATCACCCTTTCCGGCAAGGAAAAGCATATTGGTGTCCGGATCATAGAGAGGCATCAAAATACCAGTTGAACAATCTAGTTCCAATGTTTTCTCTGGCACAGAGAAATTACGCAAATCACGAATGATTACTTGTCTGAGACGAGCAGCATCAAACCCAGTGGTTAAGATTCGATTTTGATTGCCCAACCATACGACACGGGAGTCTTTGATGCTCTGATGACTTTCCCTAACCATTTGAATAGGGTCACCAGCTACTCTTGGATCTAGAATCCGCACGTTCTTATCCTTGCAACTGGTAGCCAAAGTGGTTCCATCTTGCTTCCAACTAACCGATTGTATAACCTCTGGATGTTCGTTGTTGGCTGTAAGTAACATTTATTTTAAATATGTTTTCTTTTAACAAATTTCAAAAATATTCTTTCACTTACAAAACACTTCTTTCTGTGCAGTGATGTCCCAAAGTGTAACACATCCAGCTGCTGTGGAATGTAAAAGACAATCGGCTGTAGGATGAAAGCCTACGGTCTCAACACGACGTTGTTTGTGAGAAAAAACACATTCAGCATCTGATAGAGATGCATCTAGGCCTTTTTCTGGAATGTGCCAGATTTTTACTAGACAATCTTGCGATGCAGTCACCAGAAGCCCATCATGAAAAGGTGAGAACTCTAAGTCTGTGACAGTATCCGTGTGACCGTGCAGCAATGGCATAGTCTTGCTTTTCCTTCCACAATCATCAATTGGCAGCACTGCTAAGCTGGATCCCGTGTGCTCCCAGTTGAATGCCATAAAAGCTCCGGATGCTGCAATATTGTTCCCGAATGTTTGATAAGATCCCACGCATATGTCTCGAATGCATGCTTCTGGTTTGGGTACAATAGGGGCAGCATTTTTGTATTTCGAGGCTTTGAATCGCCACGCCATGGTAACTTTTATTTATTTACTACCTGAAATAGTTTTAATTTATTATATGTACCAACAAAAAACTGTTTTTTTTTTTTAATAACCGATAATACTCGTATAAATATTGTTAATATGCATTTGCATTCTTATACATTTCGAATTAAATGAATTAATTATTATATAATTTATTTGAAATTCCAAGAACAGTTTTTGAATGTAATTAAAACATGAAATGTAAAATATTACTAATTTTCAATGGTCATTGGGCCAAATAAAATTCAAAACTAAAAAAAAAAAATATGTAGAAACATAATGATTAGAGTGTGAAAAATCATTTTTTATCATGAATGGTCTCAAAATTACACGGCAAAAAATAGGTACTTAACTTGAAATTTAAAAACCTAATATTTATATTTATACGATGCAGCGTTCGACAAAATTGTATATCTTCCATTGTTTTTAATGCAAAACTCTAAAGTGCAACATTTTTCTATACTAAATAAAATCTTGCAAAACTGTTAAACTTTCACTTTACCCCAACCCTATTGCAAGAGAAATAAAATGCACGACTGGACCGCACGTACTTGATCTTATGTTCGATCAATCCGTATGCACTAGATTCTTAGTAGAAACGGCTAAATATATTTTTAATTTAAAAAAAAAAAAAAAAGTTGTTGCATTTTTATGTACATATTTAATAATACGAGTATAATTTCTAAGAAAAATTGTCATCATTTTCGAAATATTGAATTAAAAAAAAAATATTTTTTTTAAATCCAAAAAACAAAACAATTTTTCGAAAATTTTGGTATGCAGTATTATTTATATGGATTTTGGAGAATTTTTAAAAAGTGATTCTCATCGGGTTTATTGGTCGTAATGATGATTAAATGAAAGCAATTTTCGTCTTCTTCAGGGGTGTCTTTATTTACAAAATTAAACAGAGATATAATGTTTGTACAAATTGATATATATGTACATACTTATATCAATATGTACAAACATTATATCTCTGTTTAATTTTGTAAATAAAGACACCCCTGAAGAAGACGGCAACCACCGTCGAAACGTTGGGAAAATAAAATAAAAATTCATTACGACCAATAAAGCCGATGAGAATCATTTTTTAAAAATTCTCCAAAGTCCAAATAAAAACCAACTTGGTCAAAAACTTCAAAAATAGTATTATTTATAATTTGAAGGACCCCCTTTGATCGAAATCCGTCGAGCAGTTTATGACAAAGTGCAAAATCAACAAAATGGTTTTATGGCGGTATCGTTAATAACAAAATATGTACACAAAATTAACCAAAATGTAGAATATAAATATAGAAGTGCACATATTTTTCTTTTATCAAAATCCTTATAGCTGTTTTCGAGATAATTAAGATGGTAAAAGAAGTTGTATGGCAGGTGCCGTTAGTTTGGGGCTAAAAAACGATGCAAAAATCTATTTGAGATATAATCACCTCAAACGCTTAAATGCCAAGATTGAAGAAAATCACTTCTGCCGTTTAGGCTATAGATCGTTGTACAGACAAACGGAGAAACAGACGGACAGACTGACAGGCGGAATTGCGGGACCCACTTTTTTGGTGTTCTCTATAATCGTAATTTCAAGTTTGATTTCGATTTCGCTTTTTTTTTTAAATGCAAAACTTACACTGTAGTACTTTATGTACATAATGTATGTATATCGTAAGTAAATTAAGCAGAGTAAAATTTATACTCATGATATTTGAACACATGCTAAATATTGTCATTTTCATTATGCTGTTATTCATTTGTGAAATTTTGTAAATTTACATCAGTGTTTTCTATAAGTTAGCCGATATTTGGTCCTATATGCGAAGAGGGCGAATGTATTTGTATTTTATTGAAAACATTAATTTAATTAGTAACTCTATACCATTTAACAATATTCAGTCTGACATTGAATTATCTGAAATACAAAGTGTATTTAAATTTAGGGAAATCGATCTAAATGAATTAAGAAAAATATGCAAAACCATGAATACAAAAAGTGCCATGAATCTTAATATTAACATAATTCTGGATTGTTTCGATATTATAGGTCCAATAATTTTAAAAATAATTAATGAATCTTTCATCCATGGTGAATTCCCGAGAAATTTAAAAGAATCTACTGTCATCCCAATACCTAAAGAAAATGGAACTAAGGACTGTGAAAAATTTAGACCAATAAACATGATGCATATACTTGGAAAAAGAGTAGAAAAGTGTGCTTATCAACAATTTTATAAATATGTATGTGATATTGAATTATTAATTGATAATCAATCAGGGTTTCGACATAATCACTCATGTGAAACGTCCCTTAACTGGCTGATAATGACTCTAAAGCAAGAAAAACATAGTGGTAACAGAAATATTTCTGGACTTTCAAAGAGCATTTGAAACAGTTGATCGCAATAGACTTCTCAGTAAATTATCAAACCAAAAGACCTGTGTGAATAATTCTAATTCAAGTGCAATTAATACATATTTTGGTATACCGCAAGGAACTACACTTGGACCATTACTGTTTTTAATATACATTAATAATAATTGTTAAGTCTTAAGAAATTCTAAAATATCTTTGTTTGCCGATGATGCTCTCATCTTCGTAAGTGGTAAAGTACTATCTGAAATTTTGGAAGATATTAAAGAAGATTTAAATAATCTATGCATGTGGATATCTACAGTTCAACAAACTGAAAATTAATGTGAAGAAGACTAAATATATGGTGATTAATAGTAGTGATATAATAAGTTTATAGATTGAGTGTAACCCCATAGATCAAGTGACTGAAATTAAGTACTTCGGGGTAATATTATATAATAGTTTAAATTTCAATAGTCACATGGCATATGTATGTGTGGAAAAAGGTTTAAAAAAAATTGGATTTCTTAAACGTATACGAAAAAATATAACAACAATATGTGCCATTAATACTTATAATACGATTATTAAACCTTACTTCGAGTTTTGTTCTACAATTTTATTTTTAGGAAACAGTGAACACATAAATCGACTGCAAATCCTACAAAAGAAAGCTATGAGAACCATTCTTAAATGCAGCTTGCGTACATCAATAAATTGGATGCTAGAATGCTTAAGATAGCTTAACATCAAACAAAGAATCATGTTTAATGCGTTACTGTTTGTGTTTAAATTAAAAAATGATCTAACACCTAAATACCTTACAGCAAGCTTGTCCTGCGTGGGAGAAAGCCAACCACATTATTTAAGATCGAACTCTGATTTTAGACTTCAATTTTATAAAGACTCTCGAACTCAAAATATGATATACTATCGCGGACTTAAATTATTTAATGAATTACCTATAGAAATAAAAAATAAAACAGTTCTAAGTAAATTTAAAAAAGTGCTTATATCTCATATTAGAGAAACAATTGTATAAAAATATTTAGTTTTCCAGTTATATACATAGTTATTTAAGTGTTACTATTTTCTGTTTATTTATTGAATTGTAATAGTAAAATTTACTAAATAAAATATACATACATACATACATACATTTGGAAAAAAACGAACTACAGATTTGAATCAAACTTGACATTACGATGATAGTAAATACTAAAAAAGTGGGTTCGGCAAATCCGTCTGTGTCTGTCTGTAGGTCGATCTACAGCCTAAACTGCTGAAGCGATTTTCTTCAAACTTGGTGCTTGGGCGATTCTTTTTCTAAATCTTTTTTTAGCCTCAAAACTAACGGTAACTACCATACAATTTTTTGCACCAAAAATGATTAATCTGAATTACCTCGAGAACGGCACTACAACGGTGGAATTGGCAGAAATCATATTCAAATAAATATGACAATATTAATTTTATGGCAATTAATCAATTTATCTCTGTTTTACTTCAATTTATAGTTATATACCTCTAAGTCCCTTTTACTGATAAACAACTTAAGAATTTAAGTTCTACTTAAGCACTTAAGTGACAGTTTACGCAGAGGAAAAAGTAGCCCATAAGCGTTTTAAGGTGAATTGGTCTAAAAAAACACACTTTACTAAGAATGCTAAAGCTCCCAATGGACGATACCCGGAGACATTAGATACGTTATTCAAAATCCACTCATAAAAAAAAACTATATTAGTTTTCAATTTTGTATTATTAACCAAGGCTATTACCTACCTACTAATATAAAAAAATATTAATGAACTTACAATGTTATGCGTACATATCATATCATACGTACATACTTACATGTATCATTCAAATATAAACTGTTGCGAATTTTTGCAAGGCATGAATATATTCATTTATTGCTAAAATTCTTCAATATTCTATTTTCTATTCATAATTGAAAAATATATAAAAATTACTAAAAGTACACAACATGATGATTACCCTACAATATTCTATATTATTACAATGATGATAATACTTGATAACCAACTCCAACGATAAACTAATATGAATCATAGACTTTATTTATATTTTCAACAAAGAAACAATCAATTATGGTTTGGGGAGTGGCATGAAAATTGTCACAATCAAGTGGAAGAGTTACTTATACTGAATTTGCTATTGCCAAAATATATCTGCTTACATGTATACATACAAATATAGTATGTAAGTGACTTTGTTTTTGATTTCCGATAAATCTGACTAGGTAGCTGAATTCGAAAATTATGTTGTTTGTTTTGAAAAATAAGTTGCCAAACTTTTATCATAATACAAATACCGGCTAAAATCTCACCCTTTATTATGTACCTACTTACATATTTTTTTTTTGAAATTTAAAAAGAGAAAAAAGGGTAAGTTTGAGTCTCTTCGCAAAATCTCTTTGGATTTTAAATGGAATGGAAATGCAATGTGCATTATGCAACCCTCAAAAACGTACTCTTTGAAATGGCACTTTCTCGTTTCCCCATAACTTTTCAATTGGCGTTTGCGTTTGATCTGACTGTGTGCTCACAGTGGCTGTCATCGTCATGCTCATGGTCACCGTCACCGCCGCGCCGAAAAGCGACAATGACCACTACACAGTAGATCATTTCCATGCAAAAATTGAAGAAAAAAATTATAGTACATTCATTTATTAAAAACTAAGATCATCTTTCCTTAAGCATTGTTTGTTATCTGTTTATGCTAAAAACTGAAATTATTCTAAGACTGAATTAATTAAACAGTTGTTGGTTGGTTTTAAATTTAAACTCAATAAATAATTTAATTAAAAAAAAAAAACTTGTGCGTCTCTGACGTCCGACAAAAGTGATAACTTAAATTAATCTGATGTCGTTTTTATTTGGCAATCCGGAAGCCTTCTAGATTCTTCTGAAAGTGTTCACTTGGTAAAAAAATGACAGTTCTGATTATGAAAAGAAGATAATTTTGCTTCTGGATTTGAAATCAGAATCGAAACCAGAAGCACTCACACATTCATATACTTGAACGTCAAACTCGACTGATGTCATTTTTTGTATCATAATTGTGCAACAAACATTTTTTTGAATTTGAATATTTTCACGAAAACAATTATTTTCACACATACAATCTCAAATTCAGAATCGTCAGAAACACACAAAAGTGTTCAGTTGGTATCCCGGATCGTAGAGGGATTCTAAATAAAAACATCAAAGTTGAAGTATTTTATATTGAAATTGTTTAACTTGAGAAAAGCTTCAAAAGTTCTTCGTTAATTTGAATAATTTCAAAAGTTTCCCCTATGCGTGAGAGAAAGAGAAGCCAGACAGAGACAGATTGGAGCCGTAACGCGTTACGAACGAAAATTTTATGGCTTTTTAAAAATCCCAGAACTACTTCCATCTAATTTATGTTTAATTCTAAAGTTAAGAATAGTCGAATGATCAAACCAAATAGTTGAAGGTTAAGTTAGATTAGACGCAAGCGGCATAACCTCATTGGGATCTCTATGGATCCATTGTGATTCCCAATGTATAAAGTAAATAGGTAGGTACATAAGGATGGAAAAGAGAGGAGTAAGTTCAAAGTAGGTATGTGATGCCTCCGTGAACCAACCTTAATTCAGAGTGAATTTCAGAATGGTATTGAGTGTCAGTGACATATTACCAGCTTATTTTCTTTTTGGCCTAAAATGCCAGATAATAGTATGTATAACCTACTTATTTCAATTCGTATTGTGCTGAGAGGAAAAAGTAGGTACAGATAGTGTAGTTCCGTGGTTACACCAGAAGGGATTTTCCTGTTAAATATCACCATTGAATTTGTTGACATAATTAACTTTGATTTTAAAATTCATTAACATAAAACATTTCAACTTTTTACCACCTTTGTTTTTTTTTTTTTCTTAAATTCATTTTAGTTCGAATTTCGAATACAAGTATACAACTGTATGATGTCGTTTTGTATGCCTAAATCTTACTTGCTATATAGGTAGGTAGGTATACTCATAACAATTCTTATTCTTATAGGATTTTTTTTGTGAATATATTAGTGAGCAATTAAAGCAAAAGGAAATTTCTTCCTTATATTTTTAATTAAAAAAAAAACTTGTAATTTTAATAACAATAGCTTTCATAAAATAAAGTTATTTTAAATACGAATAAATACTTGAGCAATTAGGTAGATACTGTTTTAACTAAGTTGTTTCAAGCAACATTACATTGAGGGCAAGTTCTTCCTGGGGGTCCACCCTTTCCTAATCCGTGCTACAAACATGTGCAGAGGAGGATATTCCTTTTTTCTATTTTTCTTTTCTTTCTTTTTCTAAAAAAAACATGCGTACATGCAACAAAAAAAAAAAAAAAAAAAAAACTGGATAAAATCAGTCCAAATCTGTGAATTTACTGCACTTGACTCGATATCGATACAGGCATTGAGCCAGCCACTAAAATGGAACTTGTATCTTGTACACAAAAAGCAGTTTTATGGGTTTCCTGATACCGTATTTTTACTAGCCGTAGCCGCACAAGGAAGATAGAAGAAGGCATTGTACATACTCGTCGTCTTCGTATCCGATTTAGACTCTTGAACTTGTTACCTCCTGTGCTGCTGCTAGGTGGCTGAGGCTGGCTGATTGGTGCCAGAGGAACAAAATATCGATATATCTCCACGAATAACGCTTAAGAAGTTACCTTTCCAGTTAAATACCAAGTTATTGGTTAGATGGTTGATGATGATGATGATGATGATGATAATGGTGTTGACCACTTACCTAGTTAAGCAACTTTCTTCGTGCGAGAATTTACTTCTTCTTTTTTATTCGTTCGTTCAATTTTTACGATTTTAAGTAATTTCTCCCCCTTTCCAACGGAAAACTATGCGGCGATAAAATAAATTTGCGACACTCTCAACGATTGGTTTGGTAGCAGCTAGCAGCGGCTTCGACTTGACGACTTCTTCAGACTTCCGGAGTTGCAGCTAGCTATTTTTTCCTTTTGTGCATTGAACCCCACTAGTTGGCACCGTGGCACTTTATCAAAAATCCTTACAACTATTTAAAGTTCTTCTCAATTAATAAAATTCCTTTAAAAAAAAACAAAAACACTTTCTTTATGAAAAAATATTGGTGTTCGAATAAAATTTCTTTTTATTTGTCACACCACACACAAAAGAACCAAGAGAAGCGCAGCACAGCACGGGCACACACCCAATAAAAAATTAAAGCAAAGAAAAAAATGAAAACACTACTGGAGAAAAGTTATCCCTTTGTATTTTGGAGACTTTTTTTCATTTATTTTGTGTCTGAAGCTTTACTTTGACTTTTAATTGATTTAATTAGTATGAATGATTACAATAAATTATTTTACTTTGTTTTATTTCTAAAGAAAACACATTTACCGGTGGCCGCGAACTCAGAAATATCGCACAAGATATATTGAATGACCAAGAAAAACTAATCGATATCAAACAACACCTTCCTTTTCTATAAACTGGAGTTGAATAAATTTTAAGAGAAACTCTCTTAAAGTGTCTTTTATTATATAGAGTTTGACATATTGACAGGTACAGTCTCATACAAATTATTGACACTGAGTAAGTGCATTTAAAACATTGTTCACACTGGACTTGTTCCGCACATTTTTTATTTTATTTAAAATGTAGATGACCTCCATTGTTTGGTGAAAAACACCAAAACTATAATTGCGCTTAATTAAGAAAGGAAATAAATTGAAGTGTTTACCATATTGTAAATTGTTTAATCACAACCTTGTTTTTTTTGGGTCAATTTCCTTCGGGCTTGGATGGAATGATTCTGTCTATAAACTTTAATAGAACATACAGTTTGAAATTTATTTCAATTAGAAAAATTAAAAATTAACTTCTCCATATTTTCTAATTGAGGCTTCCATTTTAGACCCGTTAATTTAATTCGACTCCAATACCAACGTACTGAATACGGCCAGAATGTGCCCTTAACTAGAATGTTGAGCACAGTCCATAATTTGTTTAGAATTTAAGTTAAAAAAATATTGTCAAAAACGTATGACGTTAATGATCTCAGTTGTCATTCGACCATTTTTAAAATACTTTTTTTTATGAAAGATATGCACCGAGATTCAGCTATTTCGGCGAGTGAAGTGAGATGACTCGCCGACTCATCTCACTTACCGCCAAATTGTGATTAAGCTATTTAAGTGAAATGAGTATGTTCGAATTTAGTTTCGAACACCTAAATGTCTTGAAGCAACAACAAATACATAAGCAAATAAAATGTAAACAAACAAATCAAAAAATGAAAATGTTCAATCAATTAAATCCAAAAGAATATTTATATTAAATACACATATTTATATTTACAATTACATCTACATGTTTTATGCATTAAGTACAAATGCACAAGTCCTACATTGTTAATAATGTGTGACATACAATACAAGGTTATTGCAAATCATTCTTTCCATATTTTTTATACTTTGTTGGATTCTTTTGGGCTAGTTCATTGTTTTTGTAATTTTTATTTCGTGTACGTGAATAGTTGTGAAACAATTTTTTTGAGAAAAGAATAAATACTTAACCAAAAACGTAAATACACCAACAAATGCACCAAGTCACTGCTGAAATCTCAGGCGAGTAATCTGGCATTTCATTTCACTCACTCACTCCCTCACTTTTACTAGCTGAATCGATTTTTAATCAAAATTGATTCATCTCACTCACTGACTGTGGTTTCGAATTAGCTGAATCTCGGCGATGGTCGAGAAGAAGGTTTTAAGCTATGTGCTAAAGGTACGTGCAGAGGAAATAAATGGAGACGTGCCCATATTGCACAGCTTAAAACTGCACCACAAATTCGACAGAAGGTTATTAGTAGAAGAAAAGTGGTAAATGTAGACTTCAATCTCGCTCATTTGGAAAACGATTCCGCAATCGCATTTACTTGCTCGATGCCCCCGGTGGGAGATGCAAGACATTCGTCATTTAGTTGATTCTAGGAACAATTCGGCTAAGATTTCTTTCATTGCATATTGCATCCTATGGTATCTATGGCATTGATACCACACCGTTTGAAGGCGGTCGAACTGCACACTCCGCTTTGAAACTGTTGATGAATTTTTTAAAAATAATTTGTTAAATGTGGGAAATGATCTGATGTTCATTGAAATTAATTTAAGAAGTTTGTTTATTCTCTTTCTACATCAAATTCGTGAAATAATTTTATCTGATTTGTAGAATATTTTTCCAATAAGAACTTTAACAGTTCATTTCTGCGGAGATAAAATTATCTGGTTTCTGAGGTTTACCTGGGTTTTCCGTAGTTGCATGAATACCGTTATTAATGTTTAGAAAAAATAAAATAAGATAAATTTGAAAAAAAAACAATATTGGTAGTCGCGAATTGCATCTGATTGCTACGAACTCTATTCGTCCCACATATTATCCAAACTTAATGCTACGTTTTCACCTAAAGATAATCCGGTTTAAGTTGAGAAGATTAAAAATTAATCTTCAAGTGTTTTCACCAGTGATAAAAAGATTAGTTTGACGTTTTCACTATGAATTGTCGTTCAAAAGTCAATACAACAAGACAAAAACAAAATAATTGGGAAGAAGAATAATAATTTCGGTGCAGTGAACAAATTTAATTTCAATAAATAAAAATGAGTAATAACTTTGAAATATTGTTATCCCAACATCTTGCAGCAAATAGATATATTAACATAAATACTGTGATCGCCTTTACACGGTTTTCGTTTTTATATATTTAAGAAAGAACAACTTCAAAGTATTACTGTAGGATAGATAAAACATTTTCCATTACAAATTCGAGGCACCGACCGCTTTGGTCTTTGTAGCTCTATTGCATTTTTTATTTTTATACTTATTTATAAACAAAAACAGAATTTGAAGGCAACGAAAAATTATACCAGACAAAAACAAATTAAATAATGTTGGACAGTTTTTTTTTTTTTATTGAATGTCAATGGAGAAAATATGACGTTAGAATAGGCGCGTTCTATGAAATAAGGTTTGTTTCTTTAGAGAATCTTCTACTTCGAAGAAGATTTCAATGAGATGAATTTCTAATCTTCATTTAAGGAGATTAAAATTTGTATGGGAAATCTTCAAGATTTAGAAGATTTCAAAGAGGATTTATCCTTAATCCACTTAAATCTGGATTAGTGGTAGGTGAAAACGTAGTATAAAATTTGTATGGGTAATCTTCAAGATTTACAAGATTTCAAAGAGGATTTATGGTTAATCCACTTAAATCTGGATTAAGTGGTAGGTGAAAACGTAGTATAAACTCGCGTCTAACCTCAAAATCATACTTTCAACTTATTGCCTTTTCGATTGGCCGTCCAGAACTGTTCTGACCCGCACAAAATGACAGTTGTTACTCTAAACAGAACAGAAAACGATTCTGGATTTCATTTCAGAATCGAAAACAAAATCACTAATACACTCACACAATTAAAATGTCAAAATAATCGTCTTAATTTGTTGTGTAATTTCGTTGTGTTTATTGAATTTAAACTCATTTTCTGGTACAATAACATAAAAAGAAGCAAGTTATAATTATTATTGATACAAGAAAATGTGTATCTAAATTGAAATCAAGTGTTTTGGAAATTCTTTTTAGCCGATCTGATTTTTTTAAAATTTATTTTTCACAAATACATTGATACATACAATTCAGAATCAGTCAAATTGCTTCCGGGTGTTTTATTGGGGGAATGTGTTCCGGACGGCCAATCGAAAAGGCTTTATATTCGTGACGAATCGAATTAAAGCCAAGTGCATGAAATGTCAAAATGGAAGAATATTTGTCAATTCGTTGGTCGTTCTCATGTGTATATTATTAAAGTGTTCCCCGGCATTCCAAAAAATTACAAAAATCTCGATTAGATTTGTGAACGTGCAATACTAGCAGCATTTCGTGAATACCCCTAATATTAATCAAGTATTAAGTCTTAGTTTTAAGTGACTTGTATTAAGCTTAATAATAAAATTAAATTATTTATACGTTTTAATATACATATTTGTCGTATTTGATAGGGAAAAAAAACTTTTTTAAAGCATTCCTGGATCACGGTAACGGATGACAATGGAAAAATCAATAGAAAGACAAACTTTATACACGATATGTGGGTTGCAAACAAACACACTATACTAAAAGTCACCTGATTGAACGCAGCAGGTGCTCGCTGTATCAAGCGAGTTTTTTTGTTTAAATATCTCCACTATAATATTAATATCACCACCTCCAAACATCAGCTAAAATCTTAGTTAAAATTTAATATGATAGAGTTGCGGAGAATTCGTAAATTTGACACAAGAGAAATTCAGAAATTCAGGTTGCATTTAAAAGACCTTGGCGCAAAATTTTAAACGATTTAGTAAAATGTTAAAGCCACTTTTAGCAATTTACTAAGCTAAAAAGCTGATTGAACTAATCTTAAACGATTTTAATATTTTACTAAAATTAAAACCACGGAATGGCTACTTTAACTTTTAGCAATTTGCTAAATCCATTATGGAATCTGATAGTATTTCAGCCTTGCATGCGGGGTGCCTAGGTTCAAGTCCTGCTGGTGGACAATTTTTTTTTGTATTTTTTTTTTTTGTAAATAATGAAGTTAAAATGATGAAAATAGTAACCGTAACATGACCATTGACGCACTACACAGACAAAAAAGTGGTCTACTGACAAGACTAAAACGCTTGTACAGACGGTTTACTGATACACGAGATCTGGAGATTATGCCACTGAAGTCCTCCATCAAAAACATCAACCAATTGATCAAAGAAAATTATAGGTTGTCTATTAATTTGTTTTGGGACAATAAAATTCGTGCCGTTAACTCTAGCGACCCAAGTTATGCTAATAAGATTTTTAGAAGAAAGGATCAAAACGATCTTCCATGTCTTAAGCTCTAGAGAACAGAGACGTACTTCTGACAGCGGGCATATACCCAGAGCATAAACTATAATAACGTAAAGACCCGAAACCTCTGCTTTCATTTGACATTTGCCTACAAGATGAAACACGCACACAAATAACTTTTCTGTTCCTCTTCCAATAGACACAGTGATAAAAACGCACAGAAGAATCTTTTCTGTTCCTCTTCCTATAGACACATAGACAACGCATCCCTAGTAATTTGTTTTTGTTTTGCTTTTCGATTTTCCATTTATTCATGGATATAAATAGTTTCAAAGCTACAAATACAAAAATGTAAACAAATGGGTTTGGGGGGGGGGGGGGGTGAAAAGTAGGAAGGTTTCCAATCTTATTATGGCTTATTTGTGACCCAGAGGATGCCGTATTGGACGATGACCTCTATATAATCGAAGATATGCAGGAGAGAGTGGAGGCTGTGGGGGCTGCTATCCAGCAAGTGAGTGTACAAGGTGAATGCTAGCATTCGCCCGAATCATGACCTGGAGAACTGAGCTCTACTTCATCACTTATGGCTCCGGAACGATATAACCGAACGGCGATCTGAGAACCTTGGTTTTACCAGGTTAAATGATGAAGATTTGGCAAACGCCATAATCGCCGACCGAAATGGGCCCAGTCCCCTGTTAATTTCGAAGAATGAGCTCCAGCTCATCTTCGATTCATTAAAGAAAAAGAAGTCAGCAGGAGTCGATGGTATATCCAACGTTGTCTAAGACATTTGCCTCAGGAAGCAGTTGACATTTATACCACACTGTTTAACAACGCGCTGAATATTGCATATTATCCAGTGCGGTGGAAGACAGCTGTGGTACAACCTCTCCCGAAAAAGGGAAAGGACAGCTCCAATCCGGCGAATCTCCGGTCGATAAGTCTTCTTCCGAGTAAAAGCAAGGTATTTGAAAAGATTATTAATAGAGCTCTGTTCAAGTGGGCGGAGGACAACAATATCATACCGGATAATCAGTTCGGTTTTAAGGCGGGACATGACACAATTCATGCCGCGTCTAAACTGGTTTCTGATATACAATGGAACAAAACTAAAAAGCAGTGTACGTACGGGTGCCTGTAAGGTGGATTTGGAAAAGGCCTCGACACCGAATGGTTAGAAAGCCTACCAGACTAGGTATAAGTAAACCTCTATTATATATGTTTTATGACATGCTAAATGGTAGAAAGTTTGTTGTCAAGAGTGGCAATGTAACTTCTACCACAGTTTTTAATATTAAAAATGGTCTTCAGCTGGGAGCGGTTAACTAGCCGATTCTCTTCAGCATTTACACCAGCGATCTGATAGGTAGTCTAACTCAGGCAATTGCGTACGCCGACGATCTAATTGCGTACAGAACAGCTCATACAGTTGAGGTCATCAAAAATATTTTGCACAGTGACTTCGACAAGATTCAGCGATATTGTGATGACTGGAAGTTGAAAATCAACTTCCAGAAATCAGAAACTATTCTGTTTACCGCCTCAAGGGATACGAGAAAGAACTGGCGCAAGCTGGTGATCGTAGGGCCACATAGACATCCACTGGCGAGTAAAAGTGTAGTAAAGTACCTTGGCATCTGGTTGGATCAGTACTTGTATTTCGACAGACATATATGTGCTGCTCTGGCCAGGGATAGGGGAGCCTTTGCCCTGACAAAAGGATTGTTTTATAGCAGCCGTCTTGACAGCAGGGTAAAGGTGATAGACGACTCCTGTATGGACGAGACGTCATCGCTTAAGGTGGAGAGGAGCGCCTTCGGTTCAGTAGGATTGTGTCCGATCGGGACCGAAGGGGTAGGGCGAAACAAGAGAACCAGTTCAGGTGGCTCTGTGAACAGCATCATGATATTTAAAGTCGATTAAGATGGTATGTCTTGGCCGACTACACTTAGGTTAATTAGGTATAGGGAACAGTCGGGGTGGCACCAAAAAAAATTAAGAATATGTATGTATGCGGAGGCATATGTGGATGTACCTGCGTGTTTGTACATGTAGCTGTGTCTGTATGCGTATGCAAAATATAAACAAAAACAATTAAAAACGAAAAAACGCTTATGTGGCTATTCTAGTTTTTTAAGTGGTTTTGGGTATTTTAAGTAGTTTAAGTTTTTTTAGTTAGTATAAGTTAGTTGTATATAGTTTTAATTATTTTTAGTCTAGCTTTAGGTGTAGTTTATAAGTAAGAAATAAAAATATCATAAGATACCGAGTTTTTTGTGTATAAGTTTTCTTGGTTAAATTAAAATAAAATAATTAGATTTAATTAAAATAGTTATTAGGTCGAAAGACATTAGTTCTAAGAGATATAGTTTAGTTTAGAGCGCCCGTAAAGGGCCAGTAAATTAGTTGTAAGTTATTGATATTTAGGCTAGTTTTAAACATTTTTGTCTAGCTTTAAGATAGTTATAAGTTAATATTAAGTAAAAATGAATTTAAAAAAAATCGACCTTGGCAAGTCGTGAAGTAGCTACAATTCCAGCCAAAAATAATTGAGAAAAAACTTGGTGGTAGCACACTCAAGTTGTTGTTGGGCATTCAAACTGAATCTCCCCCACTCCCCGTCAAAAAAATGTTTGCACCGCTTCGCAAAAAAAAAAATTGTTTTTTAATGCAAAATGCGTGAGAAAATAATTTTTGAAGAAGTCTAAGCACCTATGGTATAAAAAAATGTATGTATACCTGGAAAATAAAAAAAAAACAAGTGAATAACTGACTAGAACTTTTTTATTCTGAGTGAGTTCAGTCCTCTCCTAGCGAACTAGCCTATACAAGGCCATTCTATTAATAAGTCTATAAGCAGGAAACTTCTGTTTCGAATTGAAAGCCAACACAAATTTAAAACATCGATATTATGGTTTCTTTATTTGAATTTTCAATAAGTTAGGATTGTTACATAGGGTTCACAGATACATACATCATTTTTTATTATTTTTGTGTTTTAAATAATCATCTTCATCAATACAAAAAACTACTTGATAATTATTTTTTTTCTTTATAAAACATGCTGATCTATTTCTCTCCGGTGTGTTTTATCTTAAATTAAAAAAAAATAATAAGAAGAATCCACATACTCGACCTTTTAGCACACACATGAAACTATCATGTGAGTGGGTGTGTTGTTTAGTTACGATAGTTTAGTGTAAAAGATATTCATATTTTATGTATTTAATCAATAATAATAATAATAATAATGATGATAATAAATCAAATGTATGCGATGTAAATATTAAATATTGTTTTATTATATATAATACATAATGCAAACCCTAATATTACATAAGAACTAGACACATTTTTTTATAATATATTTTTGTATTCTTTAGAGTAGAACTATTTTTTCTTCTTTTTTTTTTATTAAATTTATAAAATCAGAGACAAACAATTAAAAAAACAGTAAAGAAAAAAATATTAAAGGTACCGATTCTAGTATTTACAATGATTTATTTATACATAATAATAACGACAGAATAAAAAATAATTTAATACAATCACACGATAAAGTATGTATAAAAAATATTCTATATATATATATATATGTTATGTGTATATATGTAGGTATGGCAATTATGTTAATAGTAATAAAAGCATGACCGCTGAATATTAAATTCAATTCAAGAAATTACAAACAAAAATTATTAATCGATAATAATGCAAGCATAATTAAAACGAGACAAATTAAGTAAAAACATAAATACAACAAAAACAGATATATATACTTAAAGACTAAAACTTATGTCTTATTTTTTTAAAATTGCATCTTAAAAAAATATTTTTTACACTTATAATTTATAAAGATAAATGTTTACTTCTGGTGTAAAATTTAAAAGTTTACTAATAATAATAAAAGTTAATAATTTGTTTTTTTTTTGTTTTTAGCACAGAATTTCGATTAGTTTTCTTTTTTGTGATTCAAAACTTTTTTTTTTGGTTTGTCTAATATAAGATAGTTTTGTATAGATTAATGAATTTTCTACAATTAATACAGACTTTTCTTATAGTATATATATATATTTTTTTTAATTTTGTAAATTTGCATTTTAACACATTGGCATGCATTGTTTTTGTATATTTTTTTTTTGTGTATAATACCTATCAAAAATTTGGATACGATTGAAAAAAAAAGCATTTTTGTCGACACATTTTAAAGAAGAATAACAAAAATAATTTAGTTTACAACACTGCTATTTATATTGGTGAGGATAAAGATATTGTGCGTAAAGAGCACTACCATCAAATTCTTAAAGAAATCCCATTACAGTTGTCGGTGGCTTGGGTTTAAAAATGAAACGCTTGAAAATGGTTCCAGTCCCACTATCTAGCTTTACAAACATAAAAAAAAACAAAAAAAAGATACATGAATAGGTGTTTGAATATGATCCCTTATTGACTCTTGTGACTTGGATACTCAATTTTTATGAAGGAATTCAAGTTTAAAAATCTAGTTTTTAGGTCTGTGCAAATCACATAAGTTAACAATGTCGTATCCATGCTTTTGAACGGGACTATACATTATTTATATATATAGTATAAATAAAAATGCCTTTTTAAAACAGATTTGTGCTGAAGAAAAACCCCAAAAACAAAACAAAAAATAGAAATAAGATTGCACTTTCTTAGTCTATCATACTTTATAAAATGTATGTAGTTTCTAAGTGAACGTTATCGGTAAGTAAATTACGTTTTTTAATCAAATTAAATGTATTGCCTGTGCGCATATAAAAATTTAAAAAAAATAACAAATTGAGAAAGTCAGTTTTGAAAAGTTTCAGCGATTAAAAAATCACACAGCGATTGGATTGTTTGTGCATGAAGAAAAATCATTAGCATAAAATAGTATGTGCTTATTTTCCAACAATTAATATCGTCATACATACAATTATATTTATATATATATGGTTTGTTTGCTTTAATTCCTAATTGTTAAGACAGTCTTGTTTTTCTATATAATGATTTGATTAATAATAGTTTATAACAATAATTAATAGAATTTCACGTCTTCATTTCTAGTTAGTTGCCTTACACGGTCTGTAGAGTACAAGAGTTACATTTCAAAAGATGCGTTCCCCCAGACACGTTATCTAAGACGTTTTAACTCTATACAAATATTCTATTTGGGGACAATAGTTTATTTTTAAAGTACATAATTATTATTATGGGACAGGGATTGGGAAGAAAGTGTTTTTTTGTGTTTAGTTTAAATTTTGGTATAATTCGTTTATGTGTGTTCGGTTGGCTTTGGTCTCAAATGCAGCTAATAGCTGCCTCACCACATTGTGTTTTCGTTGTGTAAATTACTTGCTTGTCTCAAAATCAAAAAATATCTGTTCTCCTAGATTGATGATTAAACACATTTGAAAGTGTGGTTTAATTTTGTGGTGCTCTTCTACCGCGAGGTTTAATATTTTCTGAAATTTGCCACATTTGTTCCTCGCCAAGAAAATTTTCGAAGTTTTCAAAGAAACGAATTATTCGTTCGTTACGTTTAAATGGATATGCACTGGAAGAAAAAAAAAACAGAGATAACGATTTTCTTATACAGATTATAAGCTTACCATTTTTTAAAACGTTTCATATTGACTATTATATTGTGTTGTTGCCAGCGTTTGGAAAAATTAATAACTCCGTCTTTGAGATAATCTGGGTTTCCCACATGCACAAATGTCAGGTCTTGCAACACAAGTCCACTATAAAAAAAAAAACATTCGAAAGACACTGCGTTAATAAATTACTACAGAAACTTACATATATGGGATACAAGGGGGGTTGGTTTCGGCTAATGCTTGACGATAGATTCTAAAACTAGAGCTAGAATCAATTAGAGCACAATATTCTTTTAATCCTTCTGTTATTGTCTTATGCCATTCAAGTCTAAAATAGTTTAGAAAATCAAAATTAGTAAAAAAAAATTGAAAACAAAATTTTAAAAGAATACCTTCTTATAGGTGCTGAATCCAAAGCAGATAACAATGCCAAATACGAATTATAATTATTCATCTTGCGCAGGTGTTTCATTATTTTAATAAATTTAATCACATGCTTTTCTCTGTCTTTGGCATCTGGCTGCATAAGAATTTTAGATCGCGCCCAATAGGACATCTTATTAAAGTGCTCCGTGAATTTATTTAGATTTGGAGATTTCTCTTCACATTGCTCTTTGGCAAACAATAATACTTCGGGTATTTCAATTTTCTGAAATAATTCAGCATCAAGCAAAGTCATTTGTTCGGCGATTTCCAGTGATTTTAAATCCAGCAATGTCGGCTGATTGGCTGTGATGCATCGCTGCTCAGATAAGTAACTACTATACAGTTTTTGTTCTCTGTACGTCATAACCTAAAAATAATTTAAACAAAAACGATCATTAGTTTGAAATAAAGCATTTTCATAACGATATCGTCTACCTTTTCCACAACTTTATTTCTGAGCAGTTTAGCCATATATAATTCACCAGAGCACACAAGCTGGTTAACAAATTCAATCAAAAGCTCTAATAGATTTTTTACTAGATCCGTTGACCTATAAGTAATTTAATGTTATTAAAACATAATTTGGTTTTACTATTAAAATAAATGCTTCTTACGTTAAGTCATTTACAACACGAACTAAAAGAGAAAACGTCTCTTTGGCGGCTCTTTGCTTCTGGTCATTATTCATTTGACAAAAAAGCACGGAATAACGACGAGTAAGTTTCTCAATTAGTTCCAGTGGTTGAATAAAGGTTCTAAATGTTGTAATAAATGCCTCACAAAAAGCTGAAATGTAAAATATATTTTAAGGATATGCTTTCTAAGATTTAAAAAAAAGGTTAATAGCAATTCAAAAAGTGCAAAGCCAAAGTGCTACGGAAAGAATATTTCTACAACTCGTTGAAGGGTGGCTGATAAATAATGAGTGCGTTTCGTAAATGATGTATATTTTTTCTTTTCTTTAAGCTCATGCAAAAAATAAATCTAGCCAATATGAAAGGAGAAAAATTTCCTCCGATTTGTACGAAATGTACGAATTTTGTATCATTGTAACCGCTCCGATTCATCAATCGGACCTTCTTCCGAAAAAAATGGAAGTTAACAGTTTTTAAATCACAGCAACGCGTTGCGAATTCATCACAAGTTTGACGATTAAATGTCAAAATCTCTTATTTAGATTTGTTTTTCTTTCGATGCGGAACCTTGTCTGACGGCGGCGGTTACAAGACACAAATAAAGTTAGAAATGTTGGAGATATTGTCTGAACTGTAAGTAATATTTGGATTCATTTCTATCATTTACATATTTATTTATTTATTGTGTTTATTTTAGAAAAAAAAAAAAACAAAACCAATACGTTGGTTGGAACGGTGAAGGCCAAGACAGATTTTCTAATGTCAAATACATGCGTCGATACGTTTCAATATTTCTTTTCCGATTCGGTTAGCATCAATCAAATAAATACACCGGTCGGTTATGATGATAGGCCTGATTAACAAACTTTAGATGAACATATTATTTTTTTTTTAATTTAGAAATTAGTACATTTCCTTTCCAATGAAAATGTAGTATTTATTAGAGTAAAAAAACGCATTATTTACAACCAACCCTATATACCACTATATCGCTATGAACATTTTAGAGATATCCTCATAAAAGTCTATCTTACCATCTTTTTCGTCTGCTGATATAGCAGCGTTAAAAATAGATAGTATAGTGAATTTGAAATGAAAAAGAAAGAAGAAGAAAGAAGAAAAGCTTAAAATTGAATATTGAATGAAATTTAAGGTTTGCTGCTACTTAGGAGTGAGTGGTTTTAAAATGTTTGTAATTTTATTTTAATATCTTCTTACCATTATCAGAGTTTTTCTGAACTCTGCAAGCATGCACAATAAGAGCATCTAAATAGCCACCCTTAACTTCGGGACCGTCTTCTATGTCTTTTTTAAAATTCATATAGGCTGAAATATCAAGCTCCTCTATCAGATTGGGTAAACCTTCGTTGTTTACTGAATTTGTTGGTGAGCAGTCCTTAAAAAATAAAAACGCGTTTAAGATTTTTATTTCAGTTTTAATTTAGTTTTTACCTTCTTATTATATGAATTATTTCGAAGAATAACATCTATTCCTTCATCTTCTTCATTGGTGTTGTCTAGATTTGAAACTGGTGAATCCTTATCATTTTCCTGCTGTTCACATGCATTATCATCTGACATTGGATTTAAGTCACTACTCGCACTGTGAAACTCATCATCTACACCTTCTTCATTTACTGTAGACATTTCTGTACCGGCTGCAGATGTTATGACCCGACCGATGCGACCACCTTCTTGAAAAGATTCTAAAGCCATAGCAGGTTTAGGACTTTGTGGTGGTGTTGTTATTATTGTTGGGGTGGGAGTCGATCGCATCCGTTGTTTATTCTTTGGCGGCAGTGCTGGAGGTATTTCATTGATTGGTGATGATGTCAATGATGATTGCGATGTAAGGGGTTTACTAACAGGAGATAAACTGAAAATATAGGCCATTATTAATATTTGTGGTATTTGAAGTTGATATATTTTTGTTTGCTTACTTCATAGTCTGGCTATGTGATATGTTTCTATTTAAATTGTACGTGTGCACCGAATGGCGGTGCTGTTCGACTGACCTTGATGTAGCCGAACATATTTCCATGTAGGCCAAAACTGAAATAACGTTTCAAAAACCTAGTTAGTATGATAATTATTATAAACAACGTTTAAACCAATCATAATTCAAAGCTCTGTTAATACGTTCAGGACTCGCTTGCTTAATTTAAATATTTTCGATTATTATAAAAAAATTAACATGTTTTTTTTTTTCACAAAAAAAAAAACAACAACTGCAGTTTGATGTTAGAAAATTTTGCTCTTCAAGTATAAAGCGTCAAAGGCTTATTTTGTTCCCACCATTACGAAGAGAGAACAGCATTTATATATCTTGTATACTTTGATAGGTGAGCCAAAGCAAATGCCCAGCGCCACAAGTTTTATACATTTTGTAAGCTTTTAAGCTTTATAAACAAAACTTAATATACCGAAACTCTGTTAGTTAAATTTTGATGATACAAATTGACAAAACTCAACCACAAAATAAAAATAAAAAATTGATGATATGACTTTTTTTTAATTGATTTTTTTGGACAGAAGATTCACAAAAAATTAATACACATGACTATTTCTAGTTTTATAAATAATATTAGTTGATCCTTCGATAGCTTAGTCGTGAACGTCTTAAAATCCAGTTAATATAGAACAACTATTTATTGAACAAATATAAGAAGTATTTCGTAATATAAAAATAAAGTCATAGATACACTAAGATGCGGTCACAATAATGAGATTTAAAAAAGCCGCATTTTATAGTGTTAAAAATAATGGAAGAAAAAACTAAATTGAATAATTAATACGAAAATGTAATAATAAGCAAGTGGAAATGTGTTATGAAAATGATTTTCAGTGTCCTTGCAACAATATCAGCTTGCTTGGTTTGCTTTTGGATTTAGCACAATCTCAAATCTAAGAACCAAACAAAAAACACAATCTATTGGCGATTCAGTAACCTTGTATTGTATTTAATTTTTAAGATTATATAAATTAATATTTTTTTTTAAATTGGTGCGCGCACTAAAGGAGGTTTGACTACTCTTAAAATGATCAAGCAATGTGCGAGCGTAAGCAAAGTAAGGAAGGATTTATGATGAGATACCAATGCACATTGGTTTTGAATTTCAGAACATCAAAATGGGAGGGAAAAAACTGGTAAAGCATTCCACATTATTGTTGTACGGCTAAAGAGGGAATATCTGCACTTGAGAGATGGGCTCAAGGGTAAACTGATGAGCATTCTGGAAGCGAAAGTTGAACAGTTAAAGGGGGACGAATGTAACTGTCTATTTTGCTAGAACACTGTTTTTGAAAATAGGGATAAAATAATGAAAGACATATAACATTTCGAGGGTGTTTCTAATCGATTCAAAGAATTTTTGGGAGCAGCTGCCCAAACATGAAAGTTATACTCGGGCTTTGGACAAATAAAGAATTTATTACTGCCAGATCAGAAGGGGAGGAGAATTTCTTGCATTTTTCAAGAAAGCAACTTTGCAGATTTTTTGACGACATCGAATTTGTGGTCATTCCAGAAATGGTGTTGTGGTGGTGTACTGTGTTGTACATACGAAGGACTAAAATATGATCGCTCATGGATAGCGGCATGGAGGTGGGTTCTGCTTTAACAATAGAAGGTTTTAGAAGCATTAAATTCTACGCGGCTTTTTATTATCCCCGCCGAGATTAGAATTGAATGAACTTATCAAGGAAGAACAAGGAAGTGAATCTGATAACGAATATGAAAAGCTGAGGGTACTATCGTCAACAAAACAATTTAGTAGATTAGAAGTTCTAGATAAGAGATCATTAATGAGAAAAAAACAAAAGGATCGCTTTATCTTTTCTGTCGGTTCCTGCTAACAAAATATGTAGGTATATTAATACATAATTTTATGATAACTTTTGATCCAAATTGGACTCATGTTTTCCATTTAAGAAATCTGATCCATGGAATCATAAGGCACACAATCTAAACTTTTACAAGCAGGACAAAACAAATTGTTGAATTTTTAAAGAAACATAGATATGTATCTAAATAAGGCAGGTTGTACTCTCCATGATTTTTTGAGAAGCACAAATATTTCGAACACAAAAATATTGAATACATAATTTATATGTATTTCAAAGTTCTAAGTGTAATATGTATTTAAAAAGTTAGGCCAAACTAAATGTTCAATAAAAATAAATAATTTTCAAAATCATAAAAAACATTCAATACACTCTGTCGAATTGTAACGAGTAAATTTAAATTAACACGCGACAAGACAATTACAACTAAAATTGCGTCAATGTTATCAGCATATTATCCGTTAGGTACATCGCAAAGGTTTTCCACGATATTTGCATTGTTATATTGACCGTATGTCTGAAGATCATGACTGGAAGGCTGACTTGTTTAAATATTTTTACGGAAAACAGATCTCCGGTGATATCGATTTCAAAAGAAAAAAATAATAATGGCACCTAACAAATTTGGTGCCGCGATGAGAGAGCGCATAATTAATGATCTTACTTCGGTTAAGCGAATTATAGATCAATATTACAAAACAAATAAAATAGCTTTTGTCCATCGCGGCGGTCGCACACGTAAAACAAGCCCTCGAACGGATGATAAATTATTAAGAAACAAGGATCCCTTTATGTATGTCCCCATATTGATTCAAGAGTTTCAACTAACAGTAAGTGCTAGAACGTTATCTCGTCGAATAGCCTTTCATCATTTATGAACGGCCTGCTAAAAAACCCTTTATTTCGAGATCCGAAATCAGAAAAAAAGGAAACGTTTTCCGAAGGGACACCTATATTGGAATATACAGAAATGGACTGGAGTCCTTTATAGCGATTCAGCGAAACTTATAAGACCTTTTAGCAAGCGGATTCAACTACTTTATTGCTTAAAACCTGTGAGCTGTGGGAGGAAATGTTATGGTGTGTGGTTACTTTTCTGATGCTGACTCGACTTAAGGCAATTGTATCGAATTAATGGACCAATATGCCTACAAAGGTATATTAAAAGATGTTATGTTGCCGAATGCGGAATGGGAAATGCCATTGCGTTTTTGGTCTTCCAGCAGGACAATGATCCAAAACTTGGTTCATTGACCACAATGTCACAGTTATGAATTGGCCACCACAGTCACCGGATTTGAACCCGAGAGAAAACCTGTGAGAAATCGTCAAACGCAAATTTATTCGGGCAAATGTTAGAAATGTAGACGATTTTTTTTAGTAGAATAGAATCAGTTTGGAATGAAATACCATTAACCGTTTTACAAAATTTAATTTAGTTTATTAATGTTTACAATATTATTTTTAAAATTATTTAGTTTTATTTTCTTTAAATATAGAGCTTTCGCAATATATGAAAATTGTTTTGGTATTGAATAAAACTTCGAAAAACTTTTAGTTGCACATGTTTTGTCCAGTACGGTATGTATTTTAGAGTGAATTCTTTAAAATAGAAAGTATCAATTTATTTAACAGATGTACAATCATTTTTAAAAATATATGTTTTATGCCCTAGATGACTCAAAAATCAATAAAATATTGATTCGTAAGCCGCACAACCTAATCTATACATATTCTGTTACGACGAATTGACTCGATCTCTGTACAAGTGGTTTAGGGAGATATCTTACAGTTTAAAGTACGTACAAAAATACAACGGGAAATACGGAGAAACCAGTGGAGTTGCAGTTATGTGTAAGTGTTTTGATGTGATCCCTTAGGAATGAAGAAAATCACTACAAATAAATTAACCCAAAAAAGAAGTAGATAGGTACATAGAAATTTAATAAATGCGAAGAAATCCAAACATTTGAATAAAAAAGTTAAAATTAAATACTACTCACAGATAACACTGACTATATAAAGGAAAAAAAATCTAAAACTCGTCTGCAATATTGTTCTGTTTTAATTTGTAAAAGTATGTCTTCAGTTTGTAAAAATGAATGTGTTGCTGAGAAAGTTGTATACTTTTTTTATTTAATAATAATGTATATTGCAAAAAGCTATAATTGTAGTTTTATGTTATTTCTTGTTCAATAAATCAAAATCGAAAAAAACACAATCAAAATAAAATAGAAAACCAAAATAGAAACTCTTTCGAACCACTTAAACTTACCCGAGAAGGCCACACTTTGAAACACTAAATCATTAAAACAAACCATATGCGTTAGAGTTTTTCTAATAACAATATTTGGTTTTACAACAGAATAATTAAATTCCCTATCACTTGATTCTAAAACCTTCGATCTAAATCCAAGTATAAAAAACAAAAAAAAAAAAACCATAAATAACATAAGTTAAACTCATTGGGAACTTACTGTGCTTTTTCTTCATAGGCAAAGGCGGTGGTTCCTCAAGACTTGGTTCCATTGAGAAATTGTGACACTGACGCGGGTCAATTAAGCTCTGATGTTTGCTTTGCCATTGGAAATAAAGAGGATTTGAGCGCAATTCAGGGAGATCGTTATGTTGAGCACCAAACATACTAAAAAAAAAAAGAAAAAAACTCAAGATTGAAAACAAACTTCTGAAGAGAAAAAAACAGATTTTTACAAACCTGTGGATATCATCGATCTCATCGAGATTATCGTATTGCGAGAAGTGTTTTTCTTTCATCTTGGAAACTTTCGGTGGCAAGGCTGGAGGAACCAAATCCGACAATGAAGTTGAGAACATGTCATCCGAAGAAGAGATGTCTAAACTGTTGGTTTTTGTCAACGAAGACATACTCTGCTGAACATTGACGAATTTCTCAGATTTCATTGAACTTTCAAAGTGATCCGGACTAGCACTGCTATTACTTATTGATTGATTGTCATCATTGGTTCCGCTACTGGCTTTCGAAAAACTCATCACTCCATTCTGTGTTTCGATTCCAGAAAATGTTGCTTGATTATTTGTCGTCACTGACAAAGAAGTAGTAGAAAAACGTCCAAATGATTTGTGATGATGTGACGAAATTAACTCCTGGCTATTTTCACTTGTAAACTGTCCAGCTGATTTGTGTTGTACACTGTATTCTGATGATCTCTTCGATACACTTTGGGTACTAGTGCGGATAGATTGCATCGAAACAAAGCCTGAAATTAGTTAGAGAGTTTTAGAACATATCAAATTACATACATACTCAAACACAAATTAAAAAGCCAAAAGAGTAAGAAAGAAAAAATAAAATAAAAAAGACCAGAGCAACAGAAAAACACTGCTATTTTGTTAAACAAGAAATGTACCCGATTCGTTTGAATGGCGGTTGGTTTTTCGCATTTCAGGCTTCTCCATGACAGCATTGACCAGTTTTTCTGAGCCCTTTTTGTTTTGTGATGATTCTATGAAATGAAATTATGTTTTTGTTGTTGTTAAAGTACATATAACCATTCCACTGTTTTTTTTTCTTGGCAAGTAATTATTGCCAGTATATTTTTCTCTCAACGACTTCGTTAATTAATTTACTCACTTAATGCAAGCAGCTTATCCGGATCATCTTCGAGAAATTGATCTTCGGAAGATGTTTCCATTGTTAGTGCTTTAAGTTCTTCTTCTTCGCGTGAATGATTCAACGCTGAATCCAGCGAGCATTGACTAGAATTTTCATCCGGCGATCTAGAGCGTACTGAAAGACTAAGAAAACAATATGAAATGTTATTTGTTGTTAATATATAAAACGTTTAGGTTATTTTACTGATCCACTCCATAGTTAAGCATAGAAAAATCAGAGCTGAAATCTAGTTCAGAATTAATACTGCTTGCATTGTTTTGACTTGATTGACCCCGTCGTTTAGGTGGCAAGGGTGGAGCTCCAATGGATCTGTAACATATAGAATATTGAACATTTGTCAATTAAATAGTATTAAAACTTTTTTAAGTTAAATCTTGATAATAAGGAATAGTAGTAATCCTTTCAGCTTTTATAAATCTATACATTGTATATATGTATGTATATAAGAAAATGTGAGATGATAACTCGAGAACAGATTTTTAAATTTTCTCAATTTTGGACTTGATGGATTAATATTGACCCAAGAAAGAACATAGCGGATTTTCATGAATTTTGTTTAATTTTGAGAAATCTGCGTTTCACTAACTGCTTTTGATTTCGTTCTCGTGCAATCGGATTTGGGGAATTTGTGAATCAGTGGAAATTTTACTGATTTTTGTGAACTAAACGGATCCAACTGATATTTCGAATGCAATGTGGTTTGAATATCGGCCTTTAAGATCAAATCGCCGGTGTTAGATTCATACAAATCCATCGATTCCGTAATGGATAAAAATGAAGCCACCAACTATACCATGGAATGTTAGAACTCCTTGGATATTCCAAACTTACTGTGTCGTTGCGCACTTGGTGAAAAAGCGTAAGATTGGCCGACCCTTTAATCATTGCAGATTGAAACATGTCGACATTGTTATATTTTAGCCGTTGAAAGCTCAAAAATTAGAACTCGCGGATATTGGAATCGCTTGAAAATTACAACTAAATTTTAGGTATGCATTATTAAAACTGCATATCTCCGAAAAGTCCCAGCTTTGAAGATTCGGAATGCCCATTCGTTCTTATCTACTTTGGTATCTATTCACAGAAAAATTTCAGCTATGATAAAATGACGTATGTCTGCCGGCTTTGATAAAATAACGTAGTTGGGTATGCACTGTTAAAACGGCATATCGCCGAAAACCCCAGCTTTGAAAATTCGAAATGCCCATTCGTTCTTATCTACTTTGGTATCTATTCACAGAAAAAAAATTCAGCTATGATAAAATGACGTATGTCTGCCGGCCCTGGGATCTTACTCTATAAGGTAATAGATCTCCTCTATTAAAAAATAAAAACGCTTGGAAATTAGGAACATTTGAAAATTAGAATTCATTAAAACTTTTCATTCTAATAGAACTGAAAAGATAGATTACGGGAGTATACTTGGGGAAAAATACCTAGCTTTGGGAAGACTTAGCTTCCTTGCCAAATGGCCAAGATTGGATACCTTTATATGAATTTTGTAAAGAGGCGCTGTCATATCACCGGCAAAAGTTTTTAGATTAATACACTTGTGATTTTATTTATTTGTTTGGCATAAATACGAAAAAAAAGAAAGTCGGATTTAATTAATCTAAAAGTCCCCATAAGTTTACTTTAAATTCTTTTAAAAGTCATTATAATCATTATTTTGTTTTAACTAAACTAAAAGTCGAAATAACCCTTAATTTGTGTTAACTAAGCTATAAGTCCAGATTTTAAAATTTTGTTTTAGCTAAACGAAAAGTTACAAATATAAGTGTTTTAACTAAACAGCAAGTAATGTAATTTGTAATGTATTTAAATTGTCTTCATTTTTTATTATTTTCACATTGAATTCCCAAATCGAAATGCAATATTTCTTATAAGGAAAGGAAAAAAAAGAAAAATAATTTCTATAACTTACATAACTCTAGAAGTAATTAAATTGCCATTATGGCTGACGACATTAATGTCTGTCTTGCCTATATAATTATTCATAAAATTGTAAAATATTGATCTGTACACATGTAAAACTCAATTGAAGAATAAAATTTTATCTATCTATCTATCTACCTAAAAACAAAAAGAATAAATATTTGATAGGACTTTTGAATAAACAATTTAGATTAACAGAATTACATGAAGCAGTATACATAAAGAATTTGAGCGAAAAGCAGTTCGCTCAATGTAAATGTAATTTTTATTAACTAATTTTAGATTCTGTATATAAAACAATGAACCGCTTTTAATTAAGCTTTGTTGAAATTTAATTAACTTTTGGACATAGATTTTATGATTGATAATTTTTTACAACCCACAGGAGTGTTATCGGCGCTAAATTTTAATTATAACTTTGGAATTGGACCATTTTTAAAATTCAGTTAACTCATGATATCGGTGTTATCTTTCATTCCGAACTCACTTTATCGGCGTTTTTATTGTTTCGGTCAATGAACTTTTCGTTGGTTATGATAATAATATACTATTAGAACTATTTGTTGCGCAATTTTTGGCAACATTAAATACAATGTAATTTCTGTGAGTCATTTAAGCACTCCACTTAAATCAACTCTCAGCCCCATGTTTTTCACACCACGATCTCAACACTTGACTTTCGAATGTGAACCTACATACATACTTTGACAATTCCTTTAGTTTTAATGATTTAAAAAATGTCATTTAGATATTAATCAATTAATCAATGCCATCAGTAGATGAACAATTATATTTTATAAAAATAACATTAGCAACCTTTTAATATCCATGCACCACTTAAAACCAAATCGAAATTTAGAAGTGATTCAGCGTAGCTAGTAAACCACATTTTTAAAGTTTTTTTTTATGGAACGTTTTTAAGTTTTTCATTATGGTGACAAATCCTATAAACGTTCGAAACGTTTCCCTTTAGATGTTTTCTATGAAGATTATCTATTGAGAAATAGATATACTTCTGAAATATGCGAAGCAAAACATCGTTTCTATACTCCAAGACAGGATCTCTCTCAAGCCTCATCTCTCACAAGCCTCATAAAAACTTGGAAAAACTTGAAAACTATTGGTATTGATATTCATCTCAATAAAATTGATCCAAATCAACTCAATAGAACCTTTATATCTCCTCCCTCTACTACCCCAAATCATCTGCCCACACTGTTCTATGATAGTCTTTAAAATTAAGATCCTACGAATAGATTTAACTTTAAAGCGGACGTTTTGGAAAGCTGCATCTCAATTAGATATAACTCAGTTGGTTTTAAGGAAATTCACCCAATCTTCGGTAAAGATATCCTTTCGTACATTCTTAAATCAACAACTCTTTTCAATGCAATTATCATGACTGGAGTATTTCCTTCTACTTGGAAGCGTGAGAAAATTGTGCTTGTTCCTAAGAATCAGAATATGTTCCGGCCGAATGCAATCTTACCATGAATTTCTAAGGTGCTTGAAAGAATTTCAAATTCCGATACAAGAACATCTGAAGCCAATCTGATTTAACCCCAAAACACAATTACACTACCGCTATGATAAATTTTGTTGAGGACTTAAGACAAGCCGTGGACAATAATGTTACTTTTCCTTTTCTATTGGATTTCTCGAAGGCATTGGATACATGCCAATTGTTGTTTTATATATGAGCCTTAGCAATTAATTTAATTTTTCACTGTATTCTCTTAAGCTAGCATACACCTTAATGACTCCAATCGAGTTTGCTAAATCGGCAAAAAATCTTGCTATAGTTTCCAACACGACACTCTCAACGAATCGTCATATACGATTGACTCTGTGAAGGGTTTATGAAAGCTTACGTTTACTATGAGCAAGTCAAAAAATTACCACCCTTAAAACGAAAATCATTCTTACAAAAACACTTATTCTACCAATAATGCTTTTTGGGTGCGAAATATTCAGTAATTGTGATTCTATTTATTAAAGGAAATTAAATGTTGCTCATAATTGTATTGCACGGTATATTTATGGATTAAAAAAATATGACTTTATTTATGATTAACCTAACTCATTAATGGTGAAACTCTAGAAAATCTCTTTAAGTGTAGAACATTAGTGCTGCCTCACAATGTAATGGAAGCACATCAACCGATTTACTTTTATAATAAGATTTGTATGCCATGATCCATAAAATCGTTCAATCTGGTACTAATACAGTGTGTATACTTGGGATCAAATCGTCAATTATTTTCGTTCTCTGTCCAGTTGCGGAATTCTCTCCACATTGAGCTTCGAATGATTGGTGGTACTAAGCTGTTCAGGATGATACTTGGCATCACTTAGAAAGCTTTTGATGATAGGATTTGTGTAATCTGTGAGCTCTAATTATTTAATAATTATTTTTATTGTTAATACATTTAAATTTTATTTTCTGTTTATTTCTTACTTTCATTTCCCTACTGCTTTTATATTCTTTATATAATGTAATATTCTCTGAATTTTTAATTAATTTTTTTTAAATGAATTTTGATGCTTGCGTTATTTTATAAGATATTGTATATTAATGTGTTAAGTAATTACCTTGATAATAGTAAATTAAATTGAAATTATTTGAATTTTATATGCTAGAACACCAGTTAAAGTTATCATTAAGGACAAATATGATTTATTAAAGCGAAATCCGATAAGAATGAATATGCCTGTATACAAAAACATAAAAATCCTTGCCTAAGTGATTCATACAACATACATCCAGAAACAATCATTTTCTAAACTGCTTTATCTTACACGAATAAGCAATAATATATTAGTGATTTACCTGTTTGGAAGTGGAGGTTTTGGAGGTGGACTAGAATCTCGCAAAATACTCTCAGTGCTGTGTGTCGCACGAATAGGATTTGAATTTGCCTTTTCTAATATATCACGATCTCTGCAAGTACAAAAATAGTTTAATAATAAACAAATAAACATTGTTATATACATACTTGGGAGTTAATGGTATATCGGGTAATGATGTCCGCTGACCTACCATTTCAACTGGTGGTCGCATAAGATTATTTGGTGAGATTTTATTTTCAGATGAAGTTGTGGCATATTTTAAATTAATTTCTTCTTTTTCTTTAAGTTTTTGTTGAGCCAAGCCAACTAAATTCTAAAATAAAAATACAAATACATTTGTTTAGTGTCTACATTCATATTTAAGTTGAATTAAATATAATTAAAAAATAAAACAACCTTCACTGCTTCATCAACTAGGTCAACGACTTCTTTAACATTTTCTTTAGTTAATGATGTACATTCATTTGCCTCTTCACAGAGCAATACTTCGTCACAAAGCTTGATCAGCTTTCCCAAGGACAAATACATTTGACGCGTAGCTGATAACATGACATTACTGTTCTCTTTAAGAGTGTATGTTTGAATAACTAAACAAATAGGTATAATAACCACATTATATTTAATTAGAATAACATCATTTAAAAAAAAAAGAAGATAAATAAACGTACCTGCATACATGCTGGCAATCATTTCTAAAATCACAGTTCCATTGCCTGGCAACACTTCCAATTTTTTCTTTGAGATCACATCTCGAAAGTGTTTTAAGGCGTTTTGTATGTCCTTAACGTGCGTCTCAAGTGATTGTAATGAACGAACTCCATCTTCATTTGATGAAAGTTTAGAGTGTTTGCTTCGCGGACTGTGAGGCGAATGTGGCCTGAAAAATTAATATATTAATACAAAAATACAAAAAAAAAAAAACACATTACCTTCCCAGGGTGTTTGTGGGCGTTCTCATTAGTGAAATCTTTTCAAACAGATCGTCCTTGAAAGATTTTGCTCGTCGCGCTAGTTTAGTACCCTTGAGGCTATTCTTGTGACCCGATGAACCAATCGTCGATGAATTCGGCGTTGATGGTGAGCTGACGTTGTTATCTGAAATATAATAATGATTTAAAACAAAAAAATATATATAAAAAACTTTCCCTATTTGACAAGTTTGTATTTGCAATTTGCGTCAATTCCACCCGGGCATACAAATTCAATTAAAATTCCAAATGATTCGCACATCACACTACCAAATACGGATCAATAACTTACATCGAATAACATTCTTGATAAGTACCCTTGGCTTGGTTTTCTTTTTTAAATATCGCCTATCTAAGGAATAAGAATATGGTTTATGCTTCTCTATCTGAGCACATTGAATAAGAAAAGATTCATCGAATTCAGGCATTGCATAACGATCAGTAATTAGAAAACACAACTAATTTCCACTATTCAACACAAAGAAGGGAAGAAGAACATTGCAAATTAATTAATTATTATGTATAAAGGCACACGACACCGCGCCAAGTTTGCTACTCGTCTGAACTCTGAATTGTAAATTATTAAAAAGTGAAATTTTATTGTTTTTTTTTTATTTGTTTTTGTTTACAAAAAGGAGTAATAACTACGATTATTGAAAAGAAACAGAAGAAGAACAACGAAACTCGCACTCTGTCCACTCAAAGTAGCAATAGTTACTTTGTGGCAAGTGGCTACGGTGGCAATGGTCTTTATTTTATTTTGCCTTCCTCATTCATCGTTGTCATGCAAAAAACTAGTTGCGCCGCGGAGAAATTGATGAAAAAAAAATTCACAATTTGATGGTATTTTTAGCACAAATTTGTCAATCTCTTTTGCTCTCTTTGCTTTAAATCTGCTGATCGAACGAATGATCAGCCGTATTGTTGATTATCATTATCGTCACTTGGCTAATAAAAATTGATGACGACAGAGACACGTTCGTCTACTAGGTGCTCTCGATCTTAATTTTTAGGAGCACACAGTGTGCTCTCTAGTCCATATTAAATATGAATAACAAACAAACATAAAAAAGTATGTAACAATATTGGTAGAAAACCATCAACGTTACATAAAAGAGAATATACCTATTCTATCAAAATGCGACACAAAGATATAAATTAAATTATAAAATAAAATTCAAAAAAAGGAGGAGTAGGCACCGTGAATGCAAAACACGTCATGTGCTTAAACAAAAATAGATTTATGAACTGTCGACGACAGGCGCCTAAAGGGCGACGATGGTTGAAAACTAATAAAAATCACTTGCTTATTAGAAAGTTATTAAATATTGTTGCCCATTAAAGGCAACCTTGATTGATCTTTATTATGACTCACTTTTATAATTAACTTTACCTTATTTTAATAGCAATACAATTATTGTTTTCTTAGGTTTTTGATTCAGCGCTAAACGTTAAGTCTTGAACTTCCTAAAAGGCAATAAACACATTGAATAAAATCTTTACCAATGCACCAGCATAAAATTAAAAGAAAAACAAAAAAAAACGTCAAGCTTAAAATGTTGAGATAAAAGAATTTTTCATGAAAGCTAAATATAGAAACAGTTTGTACACAACCAAGAACGACTTAATCTGACTCTATGCGGTGACAGAGTAGAAATAAATAAATACGCTTAGTAAGTTACGATTATGAGCCAGTGCTTGGAGCTGGAGACTGCAATAGAACGATGGATATTTTAATTATGTCATGCCTCGTAGGTGACTAATTACAAAAGTATTTTGCGTAAATACTAGATTGTTTACAGATGAGAGAAGAGGTTTGTGTTTTTTGTGGTGAGGGTGTCGGTGTTTGTATTTCAGGCACGTAGTCGGAAAGGGGATAAGGGAGCCCCTTTTGAATTAAATCGAGTGTTTGATTTAAAAACCGGTATTGGGTATATTAGGTATGAGTTTATTAAGGAATGAATGATTTTTTTGCTGTTTGATTACAAACTTTTGAAAAAAAACTTAAAACTCATTGAAAACTTTGTAAGTGGGTGGCGATGGCGCAGATGATAAAGTGCTTGATTGCTAACTAGGTTCGATCCCCACGCTAGGCGCATTCTTTTCTATACCTCCAATTTTAATTGGATGCCGCCCATGGTTTAAAATGAGACAGTCAATACCTGGTTCCCCAATCCACTGTGTCAAACTAGTGCCGCGCAATTCAGGTTGTTTTTAAAAGAACTTAGGTCTTACAGGCATATAGTTAAATTAAACAAAAAAAAAAAGAAAAAACAAACTGTAATATGAACTGTCAAAATATTACATAAGATTATGGCAGTGCAGTTGTATTTTTTTTATGGAAATAATACTGTTAATAATATTCTTTCGTTTGTATTGTTTTTATATTTCTTCTTAAAATTAACCAAGCCTGACCACGGGCATTATTTTCTGAATTCGACCGAATTCCCCTAAAAAAATATAATTCAGTGTTTGAAAGGTGTAAATTTTATTTGTGTCGGTAGCCATCGACTAATATTTTGCGTCTTAGAAGAGTACTACAGCATCTAAATGATGAGCCAAACTGTAGTACATATAATATATATACATATATATGTGTCATATTTGCTTTAATGATCAAATGAACTAGAAAACAACATTCAAGACCTTTTGTGTTAGATCAACAGTTAAAGGGAGGTTGGCGTATTTTGCCAGGAAAATCTAAGTTTTTTCAGTGAATAAACTTTCTAAAAAAAAAATTAAACGCAATATTTTGAACAAAAAAAAAATAATTTGGGTGTTCAATGAGGCTGGTCGGAACAGATTAGACCACTTTAGAACAGAAAAGTACAGGATTTTGCTGCTCAATGAGAAATTTTCCGTTCTAAACTGTTCTGTATTGGTGTTCAATGAGTCTGTTTGGAACAGTTTGGAACACTTTAGAACAGGATTTTCTGCACTTGCTTTTTAGGTAGAGCAGGTTAGGATAGATTTGTGAGAACTATCAAAACCAATTGTTCTTGTTAAAAAAACATTACGGTGTTAGATTTAGTTGATAAATTATTTTCAGTGTCGGAAAAATATTTTTTTAAATAGATTTAACACCATTTCAGATTATTTTGAATGTTTCTGCAAAAATAAACAAACTTGAATTGTGGGTAAACAACAATCATTTTTTTTTTATAATCTCTGTCAGATGACTGTTCTAATGGCGTTTTTATTTGGCAATCCGGAATTGTTTTCCGATCCGGAATCCCAACTGAACAGTTTTGAGAATATTCAAATTAAAAAAAAATGTTTGTTGCACAATTATGATACAAAAAATGATAACAGTCGAGTTTGACGTTCAAGTATATGAATGTGTGAGTGCTTCTGCTTCTGATTGTGTTCTCAAATCCAGAAGCAGGTGTTCTCAAGTTTCTCATGAATCTGTTCTGTTCTAACTTTTTAGTCACTGAACAATCTTATTGAATGCTAAAGACATTTTAGATCTTCTTGTTTTGGAGAAAATTTAGAAAAATCAATTATATTTATTTAAATGGAAGGTACCCGTCTAATGTAGATTGTCACTTGTAGTTTTCTAATCGGGAAGCGTACGCATGGTCGACAAAAAAAAGTCGACTTGACAACTATAAATGTCATCGACTGTTAAAATGTCAACTAAAAATTAATAGACAACAAAAATTGACGTTTTAAAATACAGAATATTTAAATGTCGATTGAAAAGTTGTCGGTAAAAATGTCGACTTTTATCAAAAAAAAAAAAAAAAATAAACAGTAAAATAAAAATTATTAAAATCCCGAAAATAAAGTGCATGTTCCATCTCTACTTGGCAAAATATAGGAATTTGAATAGACACAAACTCAACCCGACTCCAAATCCTATATTTAGCCTAGTAGAGGTTGCAGAGAGCAGCCTGCCCCCTTACGCGCCATGTGGTTTTTAGAGATTGTGTTTTCGGGATTTACGGTTTTTAGGGCTTTAGTTTTCGGAATTGTTCCCCAATCCGAAAATCATTCACTTTGTCACTATCTACCTTTTATGAGTCGATATATTCGAAATAGACTTTATAAGAGTCGACATTTGGACCAGTCGGTATTTTTACCAATTGACTTTTCGAAAGTCAACATAATCGACATTTAAAAAATCGATCAATCGTACCCAACCCTTTTTGATCTTCAAATTAAAAAAATTAAATACAAAAAATACGAGAACTTATAGAAGATCTTAAATTTGACTTTCAAAAACAAAATATTATAAACTACCCAATTGACCTTAAATAAATTTTAATATTAAAATAAAACTAATTCCCCTTTAAATGAATTCCGCAACGGGCCCGCGCCGTTTAGCGATGACTGTTTTTTTTTTGTTGTTTTCTTGGTATTTTGTTTTGTGATCACCAGAAGGGATTCTCGTTTTTAGCTATCACGCATTCGGTTTTCTGTCAAACAAACGATGTCGATCGACGTCAAAAAAACGTAGATTTTAACAAGCTCTACAAATGCACTTATGATATTAGGTAAAAAAAACAATAAGATACAAGACCACCGCTTATTTTCAATGAAAAGATTAGGTTGAAACTTAAAATAAATGTTTAGCATAAATAATATTAATGTTCCGTGTTTTACTTTTTTTTCAATTTCGATTGGCAGTGGCACAGTTGATATGGAGCTTGACTGCTTGCTAACATAAACGTGTGGTTTCAAGCTCCACTCTAGAAAACATCCTTTTCGATTATCTATAGTTACACCCGTGAATTATAAGACAGTAAACACCTAATAATTCTAATTCCAATAAGCCAATTAGAGCTGTGCAATTCAGATTGCATTTAGATGCCCTTTATGCCCTAGTCATTTAGTTAAAATTTGAAAAAAAAAATATTTAAATAATTATTAATGTGCACATTTTTTTTAATTTCTTAATTAAGTTGTATGTATGTACTTTTTTTTGTTGCTTCGCTTTATTATTCATCAGTGAATTAATTGACCGACGAACGGGTAGGTGACTTGGTGATACACATTTTATAAGTTTTTTTTTTTTTTATGCATTTTTGTATTATTGTTGCTTTTGTTTATGCACCACACAAAGTTCACTTGAAAAAATTTGTTGATAAATAATAGATATTAAAAAAACTAAAAATATTATATTTTTATTAATTATTGAAAGGGAAGCAGGGAGTAAAAATGTCTATAGGCAGAAAAAAATATACACAACATTTCACGAAAAGAATATGCCCAGGCAGACAATGCAAAGGCAATCAACCCATCATCACCGAATCGAATAGAGCAAACGTACCAGCTTTTTGTGAAGAATTCATTGTAATTGATAAAATATTTCCGATTTATTTATTAACTAGGTAAACAGTAACTCAATCATATTGAATTTAATAGATTTTAACATTTTTTTCACACACAATTTTGGATCTTTCCTATGAGAAGAAAATCTACTGTCATCAAACTGACGGCTGAGCTGACGACATTTTAATTTTTCTCCATACCCGCTGAAATTTCGGATAGATATGTGGGGATGTTGCCAGATAAATGAGTTGTATTGTGGTTTTGATGAGTAATTTTTTGTCCGAGGTGGGTATTTTTTGATTGAATTATTTTGCGGTGGGGAGGAAAAGAAAATTATTTGGGTCTATTCGGCGAGATCTTTTATTCTGTTATTCTGCTATTCTGTTATGAATTTTCATACAAAAGTTTAAGCTGTCAAAAAATCTTTTATGAATTATAATTTTGGTATTCTGCATGCTAAATCTGCTATGAAATCTTTTAAGAAATCTGCTATTGAGCTGTCAAAACTTCGAAATTCTCAACAAGTCTTTTATGAACTGCATTTTTGGTATTCAGCATGCCACAATCTGTTATGGAATCTTTTATGAATCATAAAAGAATAAAAGACACATTTTGGTTACTTTTATCATAAAAGATTTCAACATATGTAGTAAAAACTTTTATTTCGTGAATGAATTGTTCTTAAAAGGAGACAGATATAACAAAAAATAATTAAAATGCATAATAACAAACTCAAATATTTAAATAATTTGAAAACTAAATTATTTCAATACACTAAAGCACAGAACACATTTGATGGATGAAACATAAGAAATTAGTCGCTTATCTTGCCGATGTGCGTTTTGTACAACTTTTTATATTGGATAAAATAAATTCAGGAACTGTTATGGGCAAATTGCAAAAATTAAATATTATTTATCTACGCGAAGCAAAACACGATAATTGCGCAGGTTAATATTTTCATTAGTCAGTGCCTACTGCCGAGAGTTTTTATTTACCTACTACAGCTGATAATTTGATAGCAGATTTTAGGTCTGTTCGTATAAAAGTTTCTTTTTCGAAGTTCCATAACAGACTTTTATAAAAGATCGAACTCCGGAATACCAATTATAAAATATCTTTTATAGTGGAGATCTGTTATGCATCATAACAGAAAATTCGTAGCAGAATAACAGATGTGGCAGAATAGGCCTAATTAACATCTTGTTTTACCAAGTTGTTTTTGTTTTTCCCTACTTTGTATATTTACAAAATGGAATTCTGATTATTCTCACAATTTAGTTTATTTTACAGATTCAACATTGAATGAGAATACTGAAAATTAAACACATCTTACAATAAAGCAAGTTTTTTAAGTGCATTCACGTTTTATATACCTATAAAAATAACAACGGTCGCGTTCGTAGCATACACAAAGCAATCGGGATTGCTTATTGGGTTGTTGTAACACCTTTGAAAAAAAAAAAACAGTTGATGAACTAAATATTGACCGCGTTCAGTACGATGTCGCTAGGCTAGCCAAGATAACTTAGTATCAGCTTTGTTTTCGAACGATCCGTAACTTTCTCTGTTAAGTTATGGCCTTTTTGATTGTCCGTCCAGAACTGTTCTGACCCCCCAAAATGACAGTTGTTACTCTAAACAGAACAGAAAACGATTCTGGATTACAATTCAGTATCGAAAACAGAATTACTAATCCACTCACATAATCAAAATGGCAAAATCACCGTGTTGATTTCTTTTGTGTAATTTCGATGTGTTTATTGAATTTAAACTACTTTCCTGGTAAAATAACATAAAAAGAAGCAAGTTAATTATTATTGATACAAGAAAATGTGTATCTAAATTAAAATCAAGTGTTTCCGAAAATCTTTTTAGCCGATGTGATTTTTTAAATTAAATTTTCAAAACACAGTAGTTATACATACAATTCAGAATCAGTCAAACTGTTTCCGAGTGTTTTATTGGAGGAACGTGTTCCGAACGGCCATTAGTTGAATTGCTTACACATCTGAAGTTTTGTGTCAGCTGTTCCTCAAATTTCCAAACGAATCCAATAATTTTTGGGTAGGTTCAGATTTATGTTTGACAACATATGCTACCCTAAGATTATTGGAGTCCTTTGGAAATCTAAGGAACAACTGATTCAAAACTGATGCTGTATAAATGCAATACAGTTGACTTGGCACACAACCAGGTAGATTATCCAGTTTATTTATTTTTATTTATTATTTTTTATCGTTCGAAAACAAAGCCGGTAGTAAGGTAGTTTGCCTAGCTTAGTCGATTCATACTCGAAAGCGTGTAATAGAGGCGATCACTCACTTATTAGTTATGTTATCTCGGATAACAAGCTATCGGAGTATATATCTGTGAACGAATCAGTAGTGTAAAAAATTCTGATCTTTTGTTTTTTCACTATGATAACCAGACTACTTTGCACTAAATCGTACTGCATTTCGTAACGCTATAGTGATGTCTAGGGGCTTACAATCTAAATCCTTCCTTTATCAGCAGGAATGGAGATAACATTTTAGGTGGAAAAAGCTGGAAACGACCGCACAGTGAGAATTTGATAATGTGGCGGAATTCAATTCAAATACCAACTTTGTGCAGAGACAAATTCAAATTGTTTGTTTTTTTAAGATAAGCTTATGATACAGGGTGTTTAATGTTTTTAAATAATTACATACGTAAGAATACATATTCAATAGTTCCCGTAGAAAAATATTTCAAAATAATTTAATTAGTTTTTTTAAATATTTCAAAAATCGCAATGCGTTGGGGTTAGTTTATAGTTTCGAAAGTATTTTTCTTTTGTAGTAAATTGGTTTTGCATTTTGACATTGGTACATTGTAGTAGTTAGTTTCCCAAGTAGCACACTTTGTTACTATGAAGTCATGGCGACTTCTATGTAACAAAGTGGCGGTCACGTTAAAGTTACAAATAAGTCGCTACAACCTCTCTGCAACCAAAAAAGCGCAAAAATGGCCTTTATTTGCTACTCAATTCTAGTTCCCAAGAAGATACATATGCAACTTGTGTGTAATCATTTTGAATTGTTACAAAGTGGTTTCTTGTAACTTAATTGCAACTTATAAAGTAGTTACTGTGCAGTTTAACGAGACTGTATTGTAACCCTGCGATCAGATACTGTGAAGTTTTTCGTAACTTTATTTTAACTGAAAGTAAGTTTCAATAAAGTTTTTGTAGGATACATAATATTTTAGTTTCAAAATAGTTCCTTGTAATAAAAATGAAACCATTAAATTCGAACTAGTACAATTTACAATCAATCAAACATTTCAGAGTATGACAGTAAGAATTATACAAGCTATTTGTTTCCATATAGCCTGCAGATGCAGGCTATATACAAGCTATTTTTTCCACATAAGCTACAGACGCAAGTTATATACAAGCTATTTGTTTCCATATGGCTTGTGACAGATCTTCATATGCAAGTAAATAGCTTGTAGAATGTGCGCCAAAATGACTTGCATAAGGCCTTCTGTGGTTAATAAACAAGTTAGGAAATAGCTTGTTTATAGCCTACTATAAGCTAAAATGTTAGTTGGGTGTATGACTATGTGATTATTATGGTATATGGATAATTTATAAATCCGAGTATGCATTTTCGGCCTTTACTAAGGTGAATTTTTTAAACGCTCGCAGTTATAGGTACCATGAAAGCGCGCATTAAAAATTTATAAAATTTGAAGATTTTGTAAAAAAAATTGCTATTTTTTTGTTTTAAACCGTCGAACCTGAAAAATCTTTTTGTGTTGACATCCTTGTAACAAATGATATATAAAGTCTTCCTTTTAAAAGCATCAAATTCGTTGCTTTCATTTATAATTTTAAGAAAAAGAATAAATATTTTTTATTTCTGTTGAAAAATATGGCCGACGATACTTGTTGTTCTTCTTACCACATAGTAAGCTCATAGGAACTGCTTAAATGCGATCAGCGCTGTCATTTTGAAAATTCGGGGAAGATTGCATACCATATAGTTAGTGCTAAGCGTCTTGCGTATTGTTGAAAAACATGATTTAAAACCAAAAATGTACGGATGTTGTTTAATAGTAATTTTTTAAAACAACTCCATAACAGATTTTGAACACTTTTTTAATCTGTTTTTTAAGTATTTTAAACAAATAATTGATTAGCTTAGTGCAATCTTAAAATTTAACGTTATGTAAGTCACATTTTGTTCGTTTACTTGTATATATAAATAAATAAAGACACCCTTGAAGAAGACTGCAACCACCGTCGAAACGTTGGGAAAATAAAATGAAAATTGCTTTCATTTAATCATCATAAGGACCAATAAAGCCAATGAGAATCACTTTTTAAAAATTCTCCAAAGGCCACATAAAAACCAACTTGGTCAAAACTTCTAAAATATGAAATAATTTTTCGACTCATAATTCTCGAAAACATATTGTATCTAAGTTTTGTTACAAAAACTTTATTGAAACTCTTTAGTGACTCATTTAGTTTTTAAGTAGTCTTCATTGACACCGTTTGAGTTACTGAGGAGTTTCATACAAGTTTTTTAGAAACAAAAAACTAAAAAAACTAAATTCCTTTTATTAGTGAAGTTACAAATAATAGGTGCGTTTTTTTGCAATCCCCGGGGGAATTGGTTGAAAAAACGACCAAGGGGCTTAGTGAAATACTTGGTAGCACTATTAATTTGCAAGATGACATTTGAAGAACAGCTGTAATGCAAGAAAAAAATAACTATCACTGTTTCCCTCATCCTCATTCTTCTAAAAATCATCGGGTTGGTTTGTTTTGTGTAATTTCGATATATTTATTGAATTTAAACTACTTTTCTATTAAAATAACATAACAAGAACCAAGTTAATTATTATTTATACAAAAAAATGTGAATCAAGTAATTTGAAATCAAGTATTTTGGAAATTGTTTTAGCCGATGTGATTTTCTTTTAATTTAATTTTCACAAATACAGTGGTACATAGAATTCAACTACTTGAAATCTACCCCATTCGTCGGTCACTGGTGACATGATATTAGTGGACGAGTTGCTTTTTCGGGCGGGACGCTCAGTTCCTATGTCATTAGGAATATAGGTCTGAGCAGGAGCTGACGACGATCAAGAAGTATGCCAAGGATGTAGCAGAGAATCTGTACTGGGTTGCTCCCGTGTGCAACAAAACGCTGCCGAAAACAATCTTCTCAGTGAAACCTTTGTTTTATTGTTCATTCAATTATTGTTAACGAATATCAACTTCAGGAAATGCTTTTTTATTTAATAATAATTTCAAAGTCAAGTTTTAATATACCTATAATAAAAATAAATGTTAAAATTGATTTGTTGTTGGGTTGCGGAATGTATATTAAAAGGTAGGTTAGGTTGACATGGCCGTCGGGAAAACAACTGACACACTTAGACCAAATGCTCAACCAAACCAAACAAAATTGATAATTATCTGACATGTCAAAATGTCAGTTTTGAAGTTTCTATACATTTTATCGATAACTTAGTGAAAAAGTTTTTGGTAGCACAGTTTTTATCCTCTCCAATAGCTAAGCCCCGAGAATTCTCTGGGTTTAAGCTAAGCACCCCCGGGGATTAGTTGTTTTTGGATTTAACATGCAAATTGTTAATCCTACTCATCGTTTTTTTCGTCCAATTTCCCCGGGGCTTAGAAAAAAACACGCCTAATATGTCTTAGTAATCGTTCAGTAACTATAAAGAAATTGAAACCTCTTTGTGACTGGTTAGTAATAATATAGTAACAATAGATGTCGTAAGAACATCTGCCAAACTTACTAAAAAGACACAAAAAAGTATTGACATCGTATTTTAAAATAAACAGTTTTTCCATATCCTATAGGCTCAGTCCATCGCATAAAATGCTATTTAGCTCATTTACAAATTCTTGAAGAAATTTGTTCACGTTAACTGGTTAACCTAGCAAATAAAAGACGAATTTCAATCAATTTTGTTGAGAAATTAATTTACACTTAGTTTTCCCACATAATATACCAACAATTAATGATCGTATTTTAGTTCTCAATTCATGAATTGACACCTATATTGGCCAAAAATTGACTAACAGTGAACATAGGAAAGCCATCGATGTTAATATTCAAGGAAAAGCACATGTTACTTATATTGGGACCGCCAATCTGCGCATCTTCAAGGCATTTTTTTAATCCGTAGGGCCAATATTTATTATTGTTGCCTTCATGATGTTATTATTCTGGTCCGACGCGAATAGATGCCCGGATATCTTTTGGCAAATTTGAAGAAGCCGGGACATAACTTTTCAATAATTCCAGTAGTGAATTCATGCCAGCACGAGTAATCTGGTGTTCAATTGACCAATTCGCCAAGAACGATTGAAATTCTACAGTCACCACAGGAACACTTTCGTAATTTTGCTCATCATTATCATTAATTTGAATTTACATAGCCGAAAAAAATAAATTTTCCTTTTAATTTTCGACACTATAGCCATACAAATTTTACGATAATTTGAATCACTCTTTTGAACTATATTTACTTCAATGTTTCTACTTGGTTGTGGAAAAATTTTATATTTCGCAAGAATAGATCTCTTTTTCTTCCCGAAACTACCATTTTTTTTAATCTTTGCCATACATTTGTGTAATTGTTATTTAATTTAATTGGTGCAATTTTGTGATGGAAAATATTAAACAACAATTATTGGCACTTTGACTTATGACAAAAGTAGTTATTGTTGTCTCTTTTCAGTCCCTGTGGCTTAAGTTTCTTTAAGTTCCATATGAGTTGCAATTCAGTTTTCCATAATATGTCAACATTCGGTTACTGTTGAGTCACTCGCAGGTTGCAAAAGATGAAAGTTACTGAATTGTTTTAATTTCAGTTACAATCAAAATCAAATGCAAGTTAGATTGTACTGAAACTGTGGAGTAACTTCTTAGTAACATATATTCAGAATCATTACTTTTCAGTATTTATGTAACATAAATGAAACTCATATTATTTTGTTTTTTTGGGAAAAGTTGAAAAACTTCTCAGAAACATCTAAGCAACTCAATTGTTTTAGAAAAACTTCAAAGTAACGCGAATGTAACAAGTTTTATTGCTTTCTTGTCACAAAACTCAAAGGTGTGCCACTTGGGTAGGTGTTTAGAAAATGTAATACAATATTTTACAATATTTGTTTTTAAGCAGAAAAACATTAACGTTTGCGCAGTTGGGTGCTTGATGGTATCGGCGACGAAACAAATTTTCTACTCCAAACACAAAATACATGCTTTTGGTTTAAGACTTAAAAAAATGGAGTCCAAAATAAGATACAATTTTTTGGTCAATAAACTTCGGTTTGAATTACTTGTAATAATTTTTTTTGAAAGAAATTTTTTTTTGAAATAAACTGAAGAATTTAAAAAAAGCTAAAGTATGCACTGATCACATGATCTTCCGTGACTTACTTTTTTTATAAATGATTTCAATTTAATTTCCGATCTGTGAAGCTGTGAAATGATAAATGATGCGTGAAAAGTGAAGTTAAATGCCAAAAATTTTTCATATGATGATTTTTTATCACAGTAAATTTGTTGGCACAAGACAAATTAGTAACCATAGGTATACACAAATTTATTTCTGTAGTATGTTATATTTATGTTAATACGAGTAAATAACGAAATTTTTCAATCAATAGGTTCACAACGGCGGACACGACGATGCTTATTCCCGCGATAGCTCGTTGAAAACTACCACTGGCAAAAAATCGCATAGTAATTTAACACCTTCATATGGCATGGAAGCGCACTTATACGTTGAGTGTTTTTCAGGTATTATTTCAATTCATGTATTAAATACATACATAAATGTTTCGGGAATCTGTAAAGTTCAATAAAGTTGCCTCCGTTGTAACTTTGGAATGGATTCTGCCCAGCTCGAAGGGAACGCGCAATACCTCACATTATTCCTATGAAAAAATAATAAATCTTACTCAAAACAGAGACACGATTGAATATTATTAATTTTTAATTATTAAAAGAATTATTATTCTTAAGCAAATTTAGAAACCGAAATGAAATATTTATATTTCCCAACAAAAAAACTAATCAGAAATGACAAAATTTATCATTTAGTACTTTTTAGTACAAACCTTATCACAATGAGTTCGAGAATCGCATTAGACGTATGCGTGAAGTTGGAAAATGATAAACCTCTGTGAAAACGGAAATGATATTTTTTTTTCACTTCAAAACTTCACAGATCGGGAATTGACCCCCAGAGCACTGAACAGAGTTTGAACACATAGGTAATGCACTGAACTAAATTTGCTTAAGAATAATGTCCGGAATAATAATTCGTTTAATAAATTAATAAAAGTCGTCGTACTGAACAATTGTGGGTTTTATATTATAGTATTTCTGTTTTGAGTAAGATTTATTATTTTTTCATGTGAGGATATTGAGGCTTTCCCTTCGAGATGGGCAGAATCTATTCGAAGTTACAACTAGGAGCACTTTATTGAACTTTATAGATTCCCAAAACATTTATGCATGGATTTAATACTTGAATTGAGAGTATTCTTGAAAAACACTCAACTTATAAGTGCGCTTCAAAGCCATTTAAATATGGTAAAGTGCTCTGCATTTTTTTGCAATGTGTAGTTTCCAACGATCTGTCGCGGGAATGAGCACCGTCGCGTCGGTTGTTGTAAATCTGTTGATTTAAAAATTTCGTTATTTACTCGAATTAACACAAATATAACTTACTACCAAAATAAAGTTGTGTATAAACATAATTGTTGCTTACTTGTCATGTGCCAAATCTGTTTTCCTTCTTAATATTCGATTAGAAACATTTTCTTCACAACACAATTGACTGTGATAAAAAAAATTATCATATGAAAAATGTTTGGCACTTCACTTTTTCACGAATCGAATTAGACGTGAATGCGTGATAAAATTTATCACTTCACATCTTAACAGAACGGGAATTGAACCCCTGCTCTGAACGAAAAAAGAAAAACGCCTTATATAAGGAGAACTTTATCGTGACTACAAATGAATGAATATTTTTTATCTTGACTGTATAAAAAACAAATAAATCACCCTGTTAGCCACCTCTGCAAGTATTCACCATTTCACCACTCTACGTCAAAATCGAAAAGTGACAGCAGGACGTGGACTCGACAAATTTGTTAGGATTTTTTCTTTGATATTTCACTTTCTGTTTGTTTGCGGGTGGAAAATTCAATTAAAAATATAATATCCTGATGGATTTTCTAAAGAGTGGAATAAAAACTGTCCTCGGGACGTCCGAGCCAGGTGAACAGCCTAGTGCTGCAGATACTGTAAGTTTAACCATGTATTGATATATTCATTATTCAAATATGAAAAAATATGTTTCATTTAAAAATTCACTTTTACATGTTTTGCATTTAACAATAATAATAACTTTCCACGAGCCAACTTCAAGCAAACATTTTGAAGGTCAATATGGTTTAAAATTAGAGCAAATAATTCGACAAGCAGAAGCGGATCAAACTCGTAATATACATACATGCACTTATCAGATTCCTATTTTTATTATTGCATGTGACTGGTGATCGCCAACTCTTGAACCTTCAACCCGATATAACAGGTGGAAAAGCTTGTAGACCGAGTGACGTCATCCACTCTGCTCGAAGATAGACGAGATGCCTGTCGCGCATTGAAAGCACTTTCTCGGAAATTTCGCATCGAAGTTGGCGCTCAGGGAATGCCCTCTCTCATTCAAGTGCTGCAGAACGATTGCCAAGATAGTGAAATCATCAGCTATGCACTCGACACGTTGTGCAATATTATGTCCTCGAGTGAGTTCGACGAGGAAGCAGACAATCCGACTGTGACTGTAAATGTGGGCGAACAGTTTACAGAAATGTTCATTAAAACCGCCGACAACGTCACTCTGGTGATGGGCTATCTGGAGGAATATGATTTTAGGGTGCGGCGTGCTGCTATTCAGCTTATCACTATTCTCATAACGAACAAAACACGGTCACTGCAAGAAATAATTATTGTCAGTCCAATGGGAGTCTCGAAGCTTATGGATTTGCTCACCGATAGCCGGGAGGTGATACGCAATGACGCACTGTTGCTGCTTATTCAACTAACTAAAGGTAAAAGTTTTTTGTTTAAATTTTCTATAAAAATAATTATAGGAGTACTAATGGATAATTTAATTTAATTAATTTTGTTTTGTAAAGATTTAGTTGTGTTAAATTTTAAAATAGCTCATACGAAAATTGATATAAATGTTGAAAGGCAAAAGTTCTTATGCGGCTCTGGCCATTCGTACCCTTGGTTGCCCTTCTTTGGTAGTGGACCTCAATTTAATTCTGGATAGTATAAAGATTGACAAAGGGTTAGTTTTGGTTGCGATAATTTCTTTCGATCCACATATTTTGGTTTGACATGAATATACGCCTGAAAAATGCTTGTGGACTGTTCCACTGGTATTAAAAGTTAGGTTCTAGCCCAATGATTCCAGCAGCAGTCCCCTCAGACGATCTATATGGACTTGATGGCATTGCTGTTAGTTAACTAGGTAGTTTATTCTCTCACCTACCCTCTCGTTCGTGCTACATGCCGTCTCTTGGAATGTGAGTTAGTCTAGTTACTGTTGCCTTTAAAATGCCCTCCTTAAATCTAAAGTTTATGGATTTCCCAATTCCCTCTTTTACAAATCTCATGATGGCTCCCTTTTCAGCACTTTTTATAACCTCGTGAAGAGGAGACAGATAAATAACCTCCATAGCTGCTGTAGGGCAAATTCCCATTGCTCCAGTAATACAAATGCATGGGAGGCTTTGGACTTTTTCTAGTGATTTCCTATTTGCTAGTAATTCAATATAGTTCTTTTGTGCCATGATACCGCGCCATAGGTAATGATATGTCTTACCATCATGGTGATCATCCACCTGAGGATATTTGGTTTCTGCAAGTCTTGCATATTATTGGGCATTTGTGGCTTTCCTGATAGTTCTGAATGTAAATTCCATCCGAGTTTATTATCCAGTGTAGTTTACAGGTATTTTATCACCCTATTTTTAATTATATTACTTCACCAGCTAACCTGATAGGTTTCATGCGTGGTAACAGCCTCTTTCCGGTAAATGGGATAATTGTATGTATGTTTATTTTTTTAGTATTTCCAATTATTTCATTGCAAAAGTTAATAATAATGTACATTTTATTCGTTTGCGTGTTTAAAAGAACATCATGTTTAATATACTAAATAACAATTATTTTACAAATAAATAAATAATTTATACCACATTATTAAAAATAAAAAACAAATAATTTTATACAATTAATTTTGGAGTTTAACAAAATTTACAATTTGACGTTTGAATCTGTTTAAGTTGTTTTCAGACTTTAAATCGTTTGGTAAGTTGTTGAATATTTGAAGTCCCTTGTAGAATAGGCAATTTTAGCCAGCACTTGTACGTGCCAGTGGAAGGCGGAAGTTCTGATTGTTTCTTAATGCTAACTGTTGAACATCACCTACATAATTTACTAAACGAGAAAGATAAGCAGGCACCAGATTATTTTTTATTTTAAAGACAAAAAGTAAAACATTCATCAAAATTCTTTTTTTAACGCTTAGCCACATTAACATATCTAACATATAACTTATAGGAGTATAAATACTGCACTTTAAAATTGTTCGCATTGCTTTATTTTCAAGAATTTGAAGTCTATTGATCATTTCTTGATTGCACAAAAAAAGAATTGATGGACAGTATTCAAAATGTGGTTTTATTACAGCATTAAAAATGTTTATTACACTAATAGTTGAAATATTTTTGCGAATTCTTCTTAGTCGATTTGTCTTTTTTGATATTTATTTCACTATATAATCAATATGTTCATTAAATTTTAATTTATTGTCTATGACAACACCCAGGTACTTAACTTCAGATATTATTTCCAGTCGCTTATCACATTGTTACCAATAATCATCATTTTTGTTTTGGACACATTCAGTTTTAGTTTATTTGCTTTAAGCCAAAAACTAAGATTATTTAAATCGAATTGCACTTTTGAGATACCCTCCTCTAAATTATTACAACTAACATACAACAGACCATCATCTGCAAACAATGCATATTCACTATGTGTTATTGCACTACCAATGCCATTGATATAAACGTTAAAAAGAAACGTGCCTAGAATGGATCATTGTTGTACCCCAATGTCAATTAATATTTCGTCTAATAAAACGTTGTTCACTTTTGTCTTTTGTTTTCGACCTGATAGATATGAAATCATCCACGATAGTCATTTTTCACGCACTCCATAACTTTGCAGTTTTTCAAATAAAATGTTTCTATCCACTGTCTCAAATGCCCGTTTCAAATCAAGAAAAACACATATTATTTTCGTTTTCGAATCTAGCTGTTGCTTTCAATTTGCAAGACCATATTAAGTGCACATTCACAAGAATGCTGTTTTCTAAATCCCGATTGGTTTTCAATTAACTTATGAAAGTCGAAAAATGATTCCAGTTGGAAGTGAACAACTTTTTCAAGTACCTTTTCATAGAGAGGGAGGGCATTAATGGGCCTATAATCTTGAATTGAAATTGAATTTTTAACATTTGGGATCGGAGAAATTTGGGAGACTTTCCATGAGTTGGGGAAAACACCATCGCGAAATCATTGATTTATAATTTTAATCTATGGAGGGGTCTTTGTAGGGTTAATTGATAAGCGTACGGATAGGTATCATTTCTTTATGATTGCTATTCCTCAAACTTACCAAGTGCTATAATAAAAATGTCATCGACAAAACCAATAACTTGATTTATTTACTTTTTTTTTATTTCAGGTCATTCCAACATTCAAAAAATCGTTGCATTCGAAAGCGCATTTGATAAGCTTTTCGAAATCGTTAGCGATGAGGGCTGCTCCGATGGAGGAATTGTAGTCGAAGACTGTCTTATTTTAATGTTAAATCTACTAAAGAACAACTCCAGCAACCAACAGTTCTTCAAAGAGGGCAGTTACATTCAAAAACTAGCACCAATGTTAACCATTCCACCAGAAATCGAAGAGATCGGCTGGACCCCACAAAAAGTCTCCAACATACATTGTATGCTTCAAGTTGTTCGTGCATTAGTCACACCCAGCAATCAGCAGCAAGTTATTGCTTCCTGTCAGAAGGCAATGCGTTCTTCCCGCTTACTTTTTTCTCTGTGCAACATTCTTATGAGTAGTGGTGTACCTGCTGACATACTCACCGAAACCATTAACACTGTGGCAGAAGTTGTTCGTGGTGATACCAACAATCAGGAGGATCTAAGTAATGTTTTGGCCCCGAGTAATCCTCCACGACCGGCCATTGTTGTGCTCCTGATGTCAATGGTCAACGAAAAGCAACCACTTGCTCTGCGCTGTGCAGTACTTTATTGTTTTCAATGCTTCCTCTATAAGAATGAACCCGGTCAGACTGCGGTCATACAAACGCTGCTTCCCTCCAGTACGGAAGTTTCAAGTCTAACAACAGGTCAACTGCTCTGTGGCGGCCTGTTCAGTATTGATCCGTTGGCAAATTGGTTTTCGGCAACCGCACTTATGCACGGGCTAGTAGATAACGTAACACAAAAAGAAGAACTACTACGTGTCCTGCTCGCCACCGCAGCAGGTAGTCAACCGATTTCACTCCTGGAGCAATGTACGAATCTTTTACAAAAAGAGAGCTACAAACTACAGAGCAAAGTAGGTCTATTGATGCTGTTAAGTGTTTGGCTGAGTAATTGTCCAGCCGCAGTTAAAGCACTCATTTCAACACCTGGTTGTGTAGCATATTTAATAGCAAAAGTATGTGCTAACGAACACGATGAGAGCGAATATTTGGTGCAAGGACTGTGTGCTTTTCTCATGGGATTGTGCATTCAATTCAATGATAATTCTGCACCCAACAACAAGCGAGAAGATATTTTACAGGTAAGTTTCGAGTTCGATATTAAAGAAGCGAAGATTTTAAATCGAAAATTTTGTTGTAGCTCATTATCAAGAGAATAGGGCAGGAAACGTTCTGTACAAAGCTGAGTGATGTGTCGAGACATGAAGCATACAGTCGTGCATCAAAAGCACCCCAAATCCGGGCGAAAACTTCATCAGACCTATTCTTGGACTACGAGTACTGTAAAATGCATAAATCTCTTGAAGGTAAGTCTCACACACATCCCATATACCAAAATTTATTTATATTTTTTTTCAGCATCAATTGTTAAGCTTATCAGCGGTTTTGACATTAACGGAACTGATTTGACAGAACTTACTTTAAGCTCAGAAGCCTCTGTACTTGTAGCCCAATACAAAGGCATAATTCGTGGTCTCGATACCGAAATCTGCACTCTAAAAGATACCGTTCGTCATCTAGAAGCCCGTAACGAAGAATTAGAGAAATCACTTTCTCAAGTTCAAGCTACCAATACACAACTCTCTGACCAAAATCTCCTACTAAGAGCCCAATTAGCTGCAGTTGCAGGTCCAAATGCATCTTCCGAACCAACACATGCAACAGGTGATTCTAATGCAGTTAATGTGGAAAATTTACGTTTAACAAAAGAAATCGAATCATTGAGAGAAAAACTGTCTGAAGAAATGCGACGGTCGTCTAGCTACGCAGATGATTTGTCGAAACTTCATAAAGACCAAGAAGATCTATTGGAACTTTTAACAGACCAAGAAAACAAAATAACAAAATATGCAGGACAACTTAAATCTGTTGGAATCGAGGTCGAAGAAGATGTAGATGTTGATGTTAGTGAAGAAAAAAAAGACAATCATGAGGAAATTATTTAATGATTTTCTGATCACTTTAAAAATTAATGTATATACAAAATTATAATATAGTTAATAATCATCTGTATGTGGTTGCTGTTTTCTCATTTTTTTTTTTTAATTTTGAAGTAAATTGTTACATAAGCAAAATATCTGTTTTACTTTCAATACTCGTAGGATGAATAACTATCCAAATAGATCGAAGATCCAGATTGTTCACTTCAAACCCTAAGGTTTGGTCAATTAAGGACAGCGTTCGTTTTACTGCAGGCCAATTAGTATTAACAATTTTAATGTCTTGAAGATTTAATTTCAATCTTTATTTATATATTTATTTTTTTTTGTATTTTATTTATTATTAATTTGTTAGGTACAATTACATGTAATATGATACATTAAAATTAGAAGACTATAAAGATTAACATGTGTAGCAAAGTTATTACCAAAAATACTAAGGCTAAATTAGAGGCCAATCTAGAGGTTTTAATTATAATATTAAGGTTTATATTATAATATAAAAACAAATTAATGAAATAAGTAGACAAAAAAAATAGTGTTCTTCCGAATAACAAATTTGTATCTAAGCCTAACAAAACAAAATAAGAGACACTATAACTTAGCTTAAAGCTAAAGCTAGTGGCGAATGTTCATAAAAAAAATATTCAACATAGTAGTGTGCAAGGTGAGAAGTCAGAATAAAAAGTATTTTTTTTTTTGTAATTAAGTAATAAGAGACAAGTTTATAATTTGAGTGTGATCGTGACCAATAAGCCATAATTTTACATTGTGTAGGAAAGAGGAAAATACTCTTAGAGTTCTTAAGGAGAAAGGTAATTTGCTAAAAGCTCAGGCAGCTACTTTTGTAAAAAAAAAACTTCGAAAATGCATTCTATTAAAGTTCATGGAATTCACTCTTAAATTGTATTGAGATATTGTATTGAGGTATTGCAAGATATCCACTTCTAATAAAAAAAACATTCAAAACCTTAAAGTAGTACAGATGTCTAAGAGTACAAACCTTTAATTCCTTAAATAAAATGAAACTATTATGAAAGCGATAAATAATTCGTACATGTTTTTGAATAATAAGAAGAGGATTAATCTTGTTTTTATAAGACCCCCTCCCCCCAACAAGTTATTCCGTACTGAATTTTTGAATGAACAATACCATAGTATATAACAACTAGTAATTTCTTCGAGTAGTACAAACCAAGAGTATAAAACTGCCCAGAACAGCATAGAAAATAATTTTTTAGTGCATTTGTATGATCAGACCAGTTCATTTTACTATCAACTAAGACACCCAGGTATTTGAAAGTCTTGACAAATTATATATATAAATCTACGAAGAGGGAGTGAAGTACTGGCAACGGGACCATCGGCTTAAACATTACATTAATACAACAGAGAGAGACATTTAAAGAAAGAACAACAGAAGAAAAAACAGACAGAGGTTTTAAAATTGTCCCCCATAGTCCATCCAAATACTAACCACAAGCAACGTTGCTTGATTTCTTTGATCGATGGGAAGCGATGCTTTCATCATAGCAAAGGCTGTTGACATTGATCATAATTTACCTTCTTTATTGTTTTGAAATGTTGTAAATTATGCCAATGAAATGTTTAAATTCCTCAGAAGTGGATAAAAACATGAGTTATATACAGAAAGCAACACATATGAACACCAAGGCCAGGGGAGGAATCGGCTAAAGTGATAGTTGATCGTCATTTTTTTTGTAATCGTTTTGACGAATTCTGTTTATCATTTCAATAAGGAACTATGGAGAGAAGAATCAGCAAAACGAAAGCAATTAATCGAGCGATCGATTCGTCTTAACCCTATACGGTCCAAGGCTCGATTCACAAATTGTACGCAGTGTGTCATGAATACACAAACACACATATTTCAATTTAAAAAAAAGAAACAAAATTATTACAACCAGCAACAACGCATTATAAATGAAGTTTTTATCAAATTATTGCTGTTTTTTAGTGACCTAAAATTGGATTTCATAAAACAAATAAAAAGATATTAGCGTTAAAACACATTTATTTGTTTTTCATTTTTACTTGCGATTATAGGTACTATAAGGCAAGTTATGCATTCGTCGAAAAACAATGTTTTGAGATAACAATCAAACATGACATTACGATGATAGCGAAGACGATAAAAGATGGTCTAAAAATTCTGTCCGTCTGTATGTCTGTCTGTCAGTCTGTCTGTATGTATGTATAGACAACTACAACCCAAACGGGTGGGCCGAATTGCTTCAAATTTGGTATATCGAATTTTTTAGGTATTGTACAGGGGGGAAATTGAAAATTTTTTTTAGCACACAAAATAACGGTACCTGCCGTTACGTTAAAGCCTATTTTTCTCGGAAACGGTTCTAACGATTTTGATTTAAACAAATCAGTGCAGCTTTTTGGGTACGACCGATCATATGGCTGAAACATTTTTTTTTTTAAATGTCTAAAAACGGTAGTTTCCATAGGACCGTTTTTTATTTCGACTATCTCATAAATGGCTTAACTGATTCTTTCGAAATTTTACACATTTCTTACATAGGTTTAGATTTAATAAATAAGAAGAAAAAAATAAAGTTTGATTTGATAAAATGCGCCCACTCACACGCCTACTTTTTCTTTGTTCCGATGCAATTTGAATTGTTTGTTCTTATGATCGAGAGGAAAATTAAAAATTATGTAAAATAAGCTCCGCTAACTGCCACGCCTAATTTTATTATTTCTTAGTATCTCAGGAAATTACACCATAGGATGTGTAATATTGTATGGAGATAATATTTTACATTTCAAGTTTAAAATTGCCAAGAAATGTTGATTTTTCGGTTCTGATCAGAAGCTTTCTAATCTTCAAGGTTTTCTATATAGCAAAACAACTTCAAGCTACATGTAAAAATTACTGAGGATGGGCATAACATATCATACTTAACGAGATGGTAAATGTGTTATATTATTTAATGCAAAAATTGTTACAAAATTTTAGAATTTCAAAAATTAACATTAGTCATTTTATAAGGATTAACCCATTTACTCGTATTTTTGTTATAAGGGGTTTTCCAATAAGAGGTGTTATTTTGAATAGCCCGCTAATTCGGTAGCTGTCACTTTTGAAGCTGTCGTTTTTTGACATTTGACAAGTAGAAATTACGCTATTAATAAAAATGGAACGATACACCCTTCAACAACGCATTTCTTTTTTTTGAATATCAAAATAACACCTCTTATTGGAAAACCCTATACATCCACTTCAGTATGTTGTCGGCTTTTCTACGATAAGGGTAAAACTTCGGGTATAGAGTAGATGAGTACTTGAAATAGCCCTACTGCAAAATTGATGCTTAAAAACATGATTTCCTTCACATTTTTCTTCTATTCTTTTGTATAAAATTAATTTTAAATTTATAATAGAAGAGTATGTAAATATCCATCTATCTGACTATTACGGGAATACAGCAATAACTTTTCCTATGGGAACTAAAAACATATCAAATCTAAAAGAAGGTTTTATATGTCAAAATTCAAAAATCTTTCGTCTGACAATCTGTGGAAAAACATTAAGAGCTTAGGCATATCTAAAAAAAAAATAAAAACAATTCTCTAAAGTGTGATTCAAATGAATTGAAAGCTCAATTTGTCCGCGCATTCTCTAGTCTGTATTCGGAAGATAATTCTGTATCATCCTTCGACATTCCTAGCTCTGTAGAAGTAAATGGTTTGTTAAGCTTCTGCATACTCGAAGAGTCTAATGTTTTTAAGGTGGACCATGAAATAAAATCAGAAGCAGTTGGTTTAAATGGTCTTCATCAAAAGTTCCTCAAGATAATATACTCTTTATTTCGCCGTACCTTACCCGTATTTTTAATTCTATCCTCACAACTTCCTTTTACCCCAAAATCTGGAAAGTCTCAAAAATAATTCCCGTTGCTATGAACTCTAAAGCTGATTGTAAGGATTTTATGCCCATAACTATACTCCGTTTAATATCAAAATCCTTTGAAAAGCTTCTTAGTGAACAAATATGAACTTTAACCAATTGATTACGTCTGTTCAAGCACGATTCAGCCTTTTTTCTAAAGCTTACGGCTCTGTTCCCCATAGTATTCTTTTAATAAAACTGAAACACATTCTATCTTTGATAGAACGGCTGTAAAACTTTTTGAGCAGTATATTATTGGAAGAACACATTCTGTTTCCATTAATTCTCAGCTATCCGATTTCCTCCCAACACGAGTCCACTACTTTTCTTTACTTTCATTAACGACCTACAAACCATCCTAATTCACTTTAAATTGGAGTGTATGCTGATGATGTACAAATATAATATCTAAGTTATCCTCTTCGTATGGTTGAAGATGCTACATATCGTCTGAATATGGATTTGCTTGAAATTAACCATTGGGCTGGGGAAAATAGGTTACAACTTTATCCAAAAAAATGTCAAGCTTTAGCAAAAATATAATTGATATCACCTATTTGCCTCAAGTCCTTTTCGGTAATTCGACTCTACAGTATGTAAAGACTGCGAAAAATCTGGGTTTGATATTTAATCACTCTTACTGTATGTGCTCTAGAAAAAACTCCAGGAGCTCTTCGGGCTTTTTATGTTTCCGGTAAATTAGTCTTGGTCAAAACACTAATTAGCCCAACAACATTTTATGGCAGGTTAATCTTCTGCAGTTTAGAATATGTGTTGCTTTTATATTGTTCGGAAATTCTAAAAATCAAACCACTCAAATCACCAAAATTCGTGACAATATTTAAAAAAAAAAAAAAAAATTAAACTCCTCTGGATACCAGGGCACTCTGGCATCAAAGGAAATGATTTAGCTGATAGTTCAGCCAAAAATGCATCTATGCAAACAAATATAAGTGAGCTCGCGTTCTCTAAAAGAGATTTCCTGAAAGTAATTAATAATTTCTACGAAAACAAAAGGAAAGAAGAATGGAATTCTTACAACCACCACAATTCGACCATTAACCCAAAAGGGGAACCAAGCACGATCCCATCAGAAACCACAAATGCAATGAACAAATGTTTTATTTGCCTTCGAATTGGAGACATTTAGTTAACGCATATACATCTACTGAAAAAAGAAAACCCTCCAACCTGCCACCTATGCCAATCCATTCATATCTTAACAATTAATTATCTTATCTCCAACTCCTATTTTTTATTTAAACTTAAATATTTATAAATTTCAAGCCGAAGTCATGGTAGCTAGCGCTTTGTAAATTTGTATTATAATGTAAATTTATTTATATCGTAATAAATAATTATAATAATAATAAAAATATTCTTCGGTTTTTTCTATAACCTTAATTTAATTAATTTAATTATATACCTTAGGTCTTAAGGTCTTTTTTAAATGCAACCTGAATTGCACGGCACTAGTTAGAAGAAAGAGAATGATAGGAAAAAAATTTTTGTTGACACAGTGGATTTGAGAACCAGGTATTGACTATCTCATTTTTAACCCATGGGCGGCATCCAATTAAAATTGAAGGTATAGAAAAGAATGCGCCTAGCGTGGGGATCGAACCCACACGTCTTAGTTAGCAATGAAGCACTTTATTCAATGCGCCATTGCCACCCAGCTCTACTTCAGGGCGAGTTGAGGGCGACCGTAGGTTTCAAAAAACACAGAATTTGTTTATCAGGGTGACTTTAGGTGTTTCAAAAAACGCTTTAGGGTGACCCTAGGGCGACTTCAGGGCTCAAAGAACAAACCTAATGTCTATCTTGAATGGCTGTATTTTACTAAATAAAATCTGATACCCCGTTTTCTGAAAGTCCTGTGTGGTAGGTAAGCTCAGGCAATCAAACTGGAAGTGACAATTTTCTGACAACAAAAACCACCATACTAAAAAATCTTTTGAACAGCCGTTTTAAAATATACCCACCTATTAATGTTAACTTTATGTTTCTAACTATTGTTTATTCATTCGAAAAAAACAACTCCACATACTAGCCGTTAAATTTTAACTTTCACTGAATTCATTATTTATGTACATCCATACATACATACATTCCATTGTTTCATTCATAAAAAAATACAACATCGAAATTAATTTGTTCATTATAATTAATCAACAAAAAATCTATTTTTAAATTTGATAAGTATGCTATAAACAATTTATGAATTATGCTGGCATTCATTCAGCGACAATGGGTCAGTAGTTAGTTAATCTTGCCGCACAACAAGCAAATATGCGTTGGAACTGATAACAAAATATACCATCAACAACGAAAAGCTATAAGTAACCCTATCGTTCGCCGTGTATAAAATTATCAGTTGCAAAAAGTCTTTCTAGAAGTTCAAATCCACCAAGATAATGTCCATACTTCGAGAATTAATTAAAATCAATTGCCTTCTTGTAACTTTATTCGCGTTTGATGTTGGATACTGTTTTCCAGTTAGAAGATCTATGCCAAGCATAGAAGTTCCTCCACCGAAATTAGTAAGTTTCTATTGTGATTCGATAAGAAAAATAAACACGCTTACAATTTAAATTGGTAAAGATACAATTTATGCGAAAATTCGGCTACTTAGAATCAAATCCAAGTGACTCTGAAGCTCTTTACCACGAAGTTGCAATAATCGAAGCTATTAAGAACATACAAAAATATGGTGCAATCAACCAAACCGGCGAATTGGACAACCCAACATTGCAAGTAAAAAAAAAACTATTAATCTCAAGTGTCATTGAAATTAAGCTTCTGCTTTATTTGTGTAGTTACTTTCATCGCCCCGCTGTGGAGTGCCCGACATTCAATCTCAAACATTAACTCGAAGTCGGCCCCGTTCAAAACGTTACATTATTGGTGCACGATCTTGGCAAAAACGCAAAATTAAATATTAGTAAGTTAAGATATCGAATAGTTATATTTTTCAAAATCTAAGGTATTTTTCATAAGCATAGCTAATTGGTCGGCCAAGATGCAGAGGGAACAGATTGAACGAGATTTGGAAAGGGCCTTTGACATGTGGTCTCGATATAACCGTTTGAAATTCCAACGTGTCTTTGAAACGTCAGCAGATATTATAGTTGGATTCGGAAGCCATTATCATGGAGATAAGTAAGAAATTCCAATTGTCCATTAGTATCATAAAATATTGAAATTACAGCTATCCCTTTGATGGACCTGGTAATATTCTTGCTCATGCATTTTATCCATATGAAATGGGTTCATATGGAGGTGATGTACATTTCGATGAAGACGAAAACTGGGTGGAAAATTCAACAAACTTGGCTGATGGAGTAGATTTTTATTCAGTTGCTCTGCACGAATTGGGTCACAGCCTGGGATTAGCTCATTCTCCGGTATATTCATCGATTATGTTCCCCTACTACAAAGGACCTGGTCAAAATGTCTTGGATTATGATGATGTCTTGGCTATGTACGAACTCTATGGTATTTTTTGTTTGTTTTTTGTTCTTTCTTTTATTAATAATAATGTAATTAAACTAAAATGGAATTGTTTCATAAAGTCCAAAGAAGATTATCTGGGGACGATAAACCCGAATCATATACTCCAAGGTCAACTTCAACAACACCTCAATATGAAGATACAACAGAGAGTAATTTCCAAGCACCAACAACAAAAATAGACATTCAGTTTACATATGAGGGCGACTATGAAACAGTTAGCAACCATAAGGTAATACCAGTTCTTTTTTCTTATTTACCCATTCTATTCTATCGATTCTTTCCAGCGAAAGTACTCTACAAACATGATTTGGAATATAAGTGATGTAACCACAAAAATTCCAAAACGAATTCGGCCTGTTGCTCCTGGCAGTTATATATGTCAAGGCGACTTTGATGCAGTCTCGATGATAAAAGGAGCGATGTATGTATTTAAGGGAAAATACGTTTGGAAGCTTACACCAAGGTACACAATTGAAAGTGACTACCCAAAGCCGATTTATGAAATGTTACCGTTTCTACCAGAAAATTATAAAAACATCGATGCGGTGTATGAACGATTTGATGGGGCTTCGGTGTATTTTACAGGTTTGTTACATCCATTCTTAATTAAGATATGATCTAGGGTCTTGCATGTTTACAGAGAATCTTTATCAGACCAAGTTCTTACTTTATGAAGTATTGATATCAAATATTTAAAGTAGAATAATATTGAAACAACTACAAATTAATAGATAAATTTTAAGTAAGAACTTTGAGTACTCTTATAGCGAGTTTCATTTAAATTTCAAAGAACTCCTCTCAAATTGTAGATTTGATCTTTTAAATGAATTCGGATTGCTTTGTGTTGTTGTAACGCCTAAGGAAAAACCAGCTGACGAACTAAACATATGTTGTCAAACACAAATCTCAAGCTACCCAAAAATTATTATTAATTTGAGGAACAGCTGATTCAAAACTTCAGATTTGTATGCAACACAACTGACTTAACAGAGAAAGCTACCTGGATCGTTCGAAAACAAACCCGCTACTAAGGTATCTTGGCTAGCAAACTCTCAAAATTCAAAAAGATGAAATCTTTTGTAAGAAAGATCAGATCTTTTCTTAAATGAAACTCCATAAAAATTAAAGTTTTTTTCAGAAAGTGAATACCACACCTCCTAAATGAAAAACCTCAAATTATATATTTTTCTCTTTTTTTTCACTCCACTTAATTTCATTACTCTACGCCTTCGCTAATCATTAGTGATCTATTTTATTGATAACATTTCTGAAAAAGTGGTCGGATGCCTCTAAACAGAAAATCTTAAATATTTTATTTGTCTCTTTTTTATGTACTTTAAGGCCAAATTTCGTTATTCTACAGCAATCGAAAGCACTCCATATAATTAACAGCAACTCAGAGGAAGTGAGCGAATAACACGCCTCCAGATTGAATAACCTAAAATCCTAAAATATTGTATTTATTCCTTTGCTGGGACCTACGGTTGTGCAAAATTACAAGATTTTATGATGTAGGGAAGTGCTCCATAATTTTGATGATAAATAATTTTGATAATCTGTCAGTTACGGTTTTTGAGATTTTTGACGCCTAATATCTCTGGGACCACTTATGCTAAAAATTTGAAATTTGTTGACGAACCTGTGGTTAATCAACTTAGCGAATATTCGTAATTTGAAATTTCTGACTTCACTAGTACTGAAGATAGATGGGGGTCGAAGATAGCTCAAGTTTGTTCCTAGAAAAGGGTGTATTGCCAGAATTTGGCTGGGCCGTGCCTTTTGATCTATATTAGTTTCAAAACATTTACTTAGTGGAAATTCATGGAGAATACAAAAAAAAACATCCAAATTAACTCAGCATTTATTTTAAAACAAATGCACGTAGACTGTACAAAATTAATTCCTAATTGTCATATAATTTCCAATTAAGTGATCCTCAATTCTAAAAAATAAATTTCAGGTAATAAATATTGGATTTATAATGGTCAACAACTCATTGAAAATAGCCCAAGGAATCTCACGAATTTAATTTCAACAGCTTCAAACATAACGAAAATAGATGCTGCAATGGTTTGGCGTAGGTTATCTTAAAATACAAATTAACTACTTTAGAAATAAAACATTTCCCAACTCAAAGCTAAAAACAACTTGACTTACATCTTTGCGGGAACACAGTTTTGGAAAATAAATGAAAGAATACGTACATTTGAAGACAATTTCTCCAAGCCAATGCAGAGATGGGTTGGCATTCCAACACACATCGATGCAACTGCTACTCTGGCAAATGGTAATACAAATAATCATGTCTTTTGGAATTTTGAAAACTTATAGAATATTGTTTTTTGTTTTGTATTTTAAGGTAAAACATATTTCTTCAAGGATAATTTGTATTGGCTATATAACAACAAATTTGTTCGGCCCGAACGTGGCTATCCTCGGCGAGCGTCCACAGCATGGATTGGTTGTTTACCCACCACAGAAAAAACAAAACTAAGAAATTCAAATACAACGGTTTTTTTTATTTAGATTTAAGTTTCTTTTTAGTCTTGGCACACGACAAACTTATATCACTCATATACAAAATATAATAATTTAAGAATATGTAAAGAATACCAACACTGCAGTAAATACTTGTCAAAAGTAACGGAAGGAATGGTAGTTTTGTATTTAAATGTAAAACTGGACTGACAACATACTCGTACATAGGAAGCATTATGAAACCCAACAAATAGATGATTTCATACCATCGGAAACTCATTTTTGGATGCAAAAATTTTAGCAATACATAATGTGCTGAACTGTACGCTAGAAATAGGAAATACTTCACGGCGATAAGTTGCGAGGGGAATAAAAGAGGAAATAGTGAGAAGTAGCCGACAAAACTCAATAAAAATGAGTATTGAGCATCCTTGCTGTTAAGAAGACTAAGCAAACTGAAAAACAAGTTTATTATTTTACTAATAAATTACGCAATGTTTAGGTGGGGGCTTACCTTAAAGGTATAGTTACCATTAGGATGGCTTTTTCATGTACATGCCAGCCGAACATAAAGGAAGTACAGGCACATAGACTAACTGCTTGTAGAAATCTTCGAACACTGTCGCTGGAATTTTAAAAATTATTTACAGTCTCAACATTGATTTTAGTAATTAAGATTTTCATTAATACATTTTATGGACAACTTAGATTAGGTAACACTAGTAGATATTATGAATACAATCATTTAGATTATTTGATTCTTACCTTTTGTGTGTAAAGAATAACAGCCTAATGACACAGGGAGCCATAACTAATGCAGTTAATACAAACGTTAGCAATGGACTGATCTTTGGCAAAAACACATGAACGTACTCCTTTACAAGACCTCCAGTATTAGATCCACTTTGTTTTGGTATTTTCAGTGTAACTTCGGCCACTTTATCAGCGAAATTGTACAAAGCCCAAAAGTTGGGAGCCCAGTAAGCGTGCGTCAACCCGCGCTTAAATGGAAACAATCTGGAAAATACCTGTTTGGAGAACAATATTACGAATACGTTTTGATGACTCGTGCAATTTACCTGTGGCAACTGTTGGTAGAACAGAGCAAATGACACGACAAAACAACTCAGTCCTGATATCAGGAGTGTGAGAAAGTTTGAAATTTGATGACTTCCTTGTAAGCAATAGAACTTTAAGTAAAACGCACCAAAAGCCGGTGCCATGTAAATGAAAATGTGTTTGAAATTCAGCAACGAAGCGAAAAGCACGCATGAAACGATGTATCTCTCTTCAAACAGATAATTAATGCTAAGAAGCAGGATTCCAAAAAGGAAGCCATTGTATTGAAAGTGTATGTGATCGACAAAAATAAGGCCAACATTGCAGAGAAAGATAAAGCTGGCGGCGAGGATACCGATAGAGCTCTTGATTTTCAAAGATGACATACATCTAATGAAATTCTGGAATGATTAATTTAAAACTCTCAAAGAAAAATGAAATTACTAACTTTTTTACTCCAAGTGCAAACACAACATCAGTAGTTATCACCGATAATCGCTGAAACAAAACCGTGGCATCAGAATCATAGTTTAGATTCTTGACTTCTAACATTTTCGGATCGAAAAATTGCGCTAAATGGGACAGAGACCATTCGAAAAAAGCAAAGAACGGCGGGTAGTCGAGTGTCCATTCACTTGTATTTTCAAAATACCATTTGGAAGGGGGCAGCGAATGAGTGATGGCCATCCAGTTGCGATGCACTTCAAAATCAGTTGACCGGCTGAAATAGAAGCAAATTGACTTAATGTTCATGTGATTGTTTGTCTAAATTTACTAGAATTTCATGAGAAGTAATTTAATGCAAGTGGTCAGTATAAATATTGACCAAAACATTGTTTAATTTTTAATTATTTTTGTTTTTTTTTTTTAAAGAAGTTCGATTATAAAATCTTTTGATTAGCATGACGTGGGTATAACATCGGACTTCGGAGTACCAGCATTACCAAATTTGATTACAAATTTAATTAAGTGGAGTATACATTTATAATCTTAGGCGTGACCTACACCAGTTTTACTTGAGACTTTTTCAACTTATAATTAGGTATTTATATCATATCCTTAAATTCAAGAAACGTAGAACAATTAACTTGTATGTCGTTATAATTAAAGTTATCGGTCGGAGAGCATGTGTTAAGCACAGTTTCATAAATGCGTTGAATCCTATTACAATACATAGACCATTATGTCAAACAAAGTGCGTTTTCAATATAAGCTGCAACGCATACATAAAATGTGACATTTGCGTGTTTTCTTATCAATAATAACCCAAAAAAAATCGATATGGGTTATGAAAAAATTGTACTTAAATTTACCCTCTGTTCGCCAAACTTAATACTAATATTTGCAAGCTCAGATAGAAACCTTGATCTCGTGTTGTTTTTATACTACGTGTTAAAAATAACCCAGACATAGCTATGGTAGATAATAAAACACAGCTATTGTATCAAATTACAGATTTGTTTGTCATTCAAGTCGGGTGGCCATATTCATGAAAATTAATCAAATTAGTTACATTTTTTGTCAACTAAACTCCTAGCAAATTTTCACATAATAGCATTTTGGAGAACTGTTGGCCCCTGAGAAATAAATGTTTAATTGCAAATAATTTATTTTTAAAATCGTAAGTTAATTTAAGCAATTGAAAAGGAATATGTTATAATTAATTGAATTGAAATTTTTGTAAGTGATTTTTCGCTTCGATTCAACAGCGTGCTAAGCTTTAAACCTTGAAATATTATTAAAATAAATTCTTTTTGTCTGTGATAAATTCATTTTGTATTTAATTTTTTGTTTATACTAAGTAATAGGCTGACTCCACTCGCCATACAGAATATACATATGTTCAACATCATATCCACAAACCAATTCACAAACGGACATTTTACCCGCTGGGCAGTTGCTGTCATGTCGTTAATTTTCTTTCACAACTTCTTTTCTACTTGCATCATTATTGAGACTTTATTGAGACATACCAGAGTTAGTAAATGGTACACGCATCTGACACAAATCAAAAGTCACTATCAAAAATAAAAACATCATGACATGTCAATCTATAGCCAACCTTTGCACACAGCACTCATATCTTATTCAACAAGTATTTTTTCCTACCTGCTGCTGCATGGACTTGAATTTTTTGGACTCCATTGGACTTTTTCATGGCATGTTCATAGTTCTGCCATCATTTATATGACTTGCCTGTAAAGTTGATGCAAGCCTATAAAAGAATCAGTCAAAAATTTTATTTGAAAGCTTATGTTAATTATTTAAGCTTAGTACGCAGCTCGCGCTAAAATTTCGCTCCCATACAAAATGTTCTCTAAATTTAGCCAAGCATTTTAGGGGAGAGGTACGCAGCTCCAGCTAAGAAATCAAATTTTTGGTTTCCACTGTACTTCCACTATCTGCCAGAATTTAGCGCAGGAAATAAATGTCCAGCACATTAATTCGAAAGCTAAATTTTAACAGATTGTTTGTGTTTCCCGAGATTCGTCCAAGTAGTTTGTGGACACGTGAGCATTCTTGAATTGTTATGCTGCAATGCGAAAAAAAACAATACTTATTCCACCACAAATACGGATGCTTGATGTGGTCGGGCTACAGATGCAGGAAGCAGCAACATTGAATATGGCAAGAGTTTTGCTGCAAAAGAAACTACAGCAAAGAGACGTTAAAGAAAAAAGAGTTTATTCTGTAAGTTTTGTGTAATAAATTATCATACTATTCGTCTTATGAATTTAACTATTGAAATTTAATTAATATTTTTTTCAGAACAGCTGTTTTTTGACATATTCTCCACAGAGCTTTCGTATCAAATTTTAAACTATCCACAACTATTATGTCAAATTTTAGCTGATGCTTGGAGAGAAAAGTGCCAGCGTGATTTAGCGTGATCTGCATACTAGGCTTTAGAGTAAAATTAATAATAATTGCATTATTGCTTATCCATTTTCTCAACTTCTATATTAAGGATATACATAATAGCATTAAATTTTTTTCTCTTTTAAAATAATTTTAAGCATTTTAATATCATTTTGTAATATTATTTTTATATTTCGCTTCACCCATTACAGATTTTAATTATGGCAGTGCCGTAGTTTGACAGCTCTTTAATTTCGGAGTGACTGTAAATGGACGCCAAATCAGCCAATCATGATCAATGGCGGACAGCAAAGGTTTTCTATTGGAGATTGCAGCACCTCAGCCAATACGATTATTGGTCTCTGGTCGATTTTTGTTGATCATCGTCTCTCATTGGACAACCAAATAGAAAACATTCAAAATCCAGCACGTGCACTTTATTGTTTTGATACAAAATAAGACCAAAGTTAATGTGTAACAAACAAAACAACATTAACCAAAAGTGCATACAAATATTTTTCATCTAAAAATCATTCTTCAAAGCAATGGCATACTTTAATTTGTGACGACGGAATCCCAAGAAGGAAAAGGCACCACAAACGGCTACCTTAATATTGTAACCAACCGTCTAAATTTGAAAAAAGTTGTCAAATATTTTTTGCCTACATTAATTCACTAAAGTAAGTAGAATTGTATTTTCTTATGGAAAACTTAATTAAGTTGGGTCTTAGCAAGCAAATGGAACACTCAATCACTCTAACCCCAATAAAAGTTGAAGTACCTGAAATTGTGGAACCATCAGTGTCGTCGTCGAGCAATGATCGAATCAGAACTCACAAAGCCACAAACCAAAGGAAGAAGCCCCCGACTATTGAAACCTTTTGGCCGACAGTATTGGAGGAGGTAAGGAGCATACAGCAAGTGGATGCGAAGCATCAAGCACTGCCTCTAGCACGAATTAAGAAAATAATGAAATTAGATGAAAACACGCGAATGATTGCGGCCGAAGCACCTCTGTTGTTTGCTAAAGCTTGCGAATACTTCATTCAGGAGCTAACGTTACGTGCTTGGGTACACACTGAGGACAGCAAAAGGCGCACACTCCAGCGCAGCGATATAGCGCAGGCTATTTCAATTTGTGATCAATTCGATTTTCTGATTGACATAGTTCCGAGAGAAGAAATCAAACCACCGTCTACATCGGTGAAGAAGGAGGCTGACAAGCAAGTCAATCAGCAGACTATACCGAGTGCAGTCAGTGTGAATTCATCAAATAATGTTCCGACGCAAGCCCCTGATCAACCCATGCAGTATTATATACAACTCGGCAATCAACCGGGCCAGCTACAACAATCGCATATTCAAGCGTCGAATATAACACCTAATGGGTTGCTGGGTAACCAACAGATTCAGCAGTCTTTGCAAGGCATCAATATAGTAACAGCTCCACAGAACATTCTTCTGACCGCTGGAAATCCGGGGCAGCAGCAAACAACTGCTGCCATGGTGAATAGCTTACAAAATCCGCAACAGCAAATACAGTTAATTCAGCAAGTGGTTACACCCAATGGAGAAATTACCAATGTTCCGGTAAGAATATTTGATTTTTGTTTTTAAGACGTGACTAGAGAAATTCCAATCTATAAGGGTTGTTCGCCATTAAAAGTATGAAAATAGTTTATTTGAAAACAAAAATTGAATTCGTGATTTGATCAAACTTGACATTCCGATGATAGAGAACATGAACAAATACACAATACTCGCAATTCCGTCTGCCTATGTATGTCTGTATATCGATCTACCGTGGGCTTGATAGTAAAGCTTTTTATAGAAATTGTTTTTTTTTTGTTTAGCTTCAAAAATACCCATTTTAAAAATTAACTACATATCTCGAAAACGCTTCTTACAATTTCGATGAAATAAAATTTTGCATAATATTGTCAAAGTTTTGATAAAAAGAATTAGACATCAATAATGTTATAAACAGTATCTGCTATAGAACCGATTTTTGATTTCGATTTTCTCTTCTCTTTAACGATTCTACTGATAGGTCCTTTAAATTCTAAAAACTGCCTACGTATTCATTTAAATTTTTGAAAAAATATTTTTTTGGATTTTTGGAAAAAAGAATTAAATTGAATACATATGCGTATATGTATATAACTATTATACAGTATATCATGTGAAAAGTCATGGTATATGTGTACACATGTACAAAACTGTAAACGTCGGAAAATATACAGTTTAAAATTTCGAATACGAGTATTCATAATTCACTTAAAGCTAGGGTCAATGCTTGATGAATTGTATACCATTAGAACGGACATAAAGTGAGTACATTTTTAAGATGCGGTTAGTTTATGAATATGTTTTTAAAGCTTTTTGAGATCAATTCTTACAAGGGATAATAGTTGCACAGATAGTGGAGAAAGCTACATTTAATTACAGATTTAAGAATATTTTTAGAAGCCAGTCTATCAGCACCTGCAAATTTGACAAGTATATATACATAGATGTTAGTATAGATGTGAATAAAATTTTAATAATCATATTTCAGAAAACCAAAATACATGCACACATATTAATTAGAATTCGAAAGACCTCTTGTAAAAAAAATTTGATCAAAATCCTTCGAGAAGGCGAAAATAAAATAAAACTGATTTTTTTTGCATCAAAATCGTTAGAGCCGTTTTCAACATAATTAATTATTTTTTTCATTTTTGCTCAAAAAATTGTATTGCAGGTGGTACCGTTATTTTTGGGGCTAAAAAAATTTTAAAAATTGAACTGAACCTAAAACGCTTAAGTATCCGATTTGAATATCAGCCCTTTTTTGCTATCCGATCCGATCGAATCTTTCGATTCATGTGAATATTTCAATCAATTTTTCACAATTTATTTTTAAATGTCTATCTTTGGAGTCCAAAGCTTTAAACATTTTTTTTTTGTTAATTCTTAAGAGAATCTAATTGTTAAAATTTATTTTTGATTGAAATGTATATACTGTAACACGGAACAATTCGTTTTTTTCGTCGGATATCAGAATACAAATATTCACGTGAGCGTATAACAGAATAGGGATGTATATTATTTTTTTGAAAAAATTTAATTTTTTCATAAGGATTGAGCAACACATAATAATAAAAACTAATGAATTCAATTCAATTGGATGAAAATTTTTGTATTCAATCATGTCAGTGCATTTACAGCCTTATTCTGCTATTCATCTGTGGGAATTTTCTATGAATTTTCACTATTCTGCAGTTAATTCGAAGTGTTCTGTTCTGTTCACCCGACAGATAGAGCGAAAAGGGATCGAGGCGAATGGAATCCACAGTTAACGTGAATAGCAGAATAGGACAGTTAATATGCCTGTTTGGTAACTAGACATTTTCACCAAGTTTCCCAAAGTTGGGTTTTTTCCTATGAGTTTTGTACCAATTCGTATGAATTTTAATGTTACCAATTTCTCAATGAGAGCTTTTTCGATTTAATAATTATTTTACTTTAATGCAAAATTTGACTGTGTAATGTGGTCAATATTTAACAATGAAAATTCATATGCAGGAGGCATAACATAGTGCACCATTTTTTTTTATTTTAACCAATTGTTTAATATTATAACATAATGAAAGCAATTAATATATAAAATTATGTTTATTTATAATTACAGATAACTATAACAGCAAATCAATTAAATCTTCTGCGAATGCAAATGCAGAATAATCAAGCGGCAAATGCCCTGCAAACGCAGCAAGTTCTTATACCAACTATGTCGACTCCACAGCAAGCTCAATTAGTACATATAGGTGGCGGAAATGTGGCTACCGCTGCAAACGTCATACAAAGTCCAGGACATGGAAATATTTTTCTAAGCACAGGTCATGGAAATTCTATAGTCTCAACCGATCGGAATCTTGGAAGTACTTTCCGACCAAATTGTTGATCCAAATTAGTGTGAATAGCTACTAAAAATACATATAAAAATATATTTACTGTTAAAACACTATAAATTATATTAACTATTTATCTATAAGTTTTCTCAAAAAAAAATTTAAATATATCATGTACATGTTAATGGGGCGCCAGTCGCCTGGCCGTATTCACGCTCCTAATTTTAAGTGTGATTTTGAGAATATTTTTAATTTTAAGTGTGTAATAACAACTTAATAAACAAATATTCATGTACATAGGATGGATATGTAGTGCTGAAATTGGCAAAACAAAATATTTTTTATAAGTTCCCTAATGTAAAATAATTATATATAAATAAATGTGTATAAATGTACCTTTGTTTTTGTGTTAAAATACATAATGTAAATTTTAACCATAAAGTAGACAATGTGAATAATATTAGGTAAACAAAATATAAGTGAAATTAAGAAAAAAAAACGCAATTGTATTATGTATGTATGTACGAACAAACAATTGTATTCATATAAATATAAAAATATTAAATTAAAAAAAAAATTCTTTGGCGTAATTATAGTTCACAAAAAGTTCTGCTTAAAAAAATGGTTTCACTTTTCGGTTTTCGAATATTAGGGGGTTTTTCGTCAAAACCATTATGGCAGCACTCACTGCGGGTCTTCACTATTTATTGGAGGCGAAAGAAGCAGCAGCAAGAAGTGATTATTATTTGTGTACGTTTGGGAAAATATAGTACATGAAATTATTGACGAAATTTTGTTTTACCTGAGGAAGAAGAAAATTAACAGAGTAGATGATAAAGTTGGATTTAAATAATTGAATTAAAATAACAAAGACTCGTTATTACAAATTACGAAACGAAAGGCAAAAAAACGATACACAAGAAAACGGTCGTCATGACATGGGCCGATTTGGGTTTACGATAATGGATGCATGAAAATATTTGCCAGAAAATGGAAAACTATTTTTTAAGCGCATTTAACTTCTTTGCTTCAATACTACAGCTAGTCATGCACCAAAGCAATAAAATACGAGAGCTAAACGCAGTCGTAAGAGAAAACGAGTATCGTTAAAAAAAACATAGTATACGATCGGAACGGAATTTTCTCCGAATTTTAAGAAATATCACTTTAATTTTACCCTTTTCGACCGCACGTTGATATAATTTTCCGGAGGTGTAACGATTTATTAGAAATTTGTATCATTAAAATGAAAATAAAAAACATTTTGTATGAGTCGGAGAAATTTCCGTTCCGATCGAATACTATGATAGGGCTCAATATCGTAAAACGTAATCGCAATGTAACGATAACGAGGGATTTTGAACGATAATCGTAATTCGTAATACGGGCCCAGAACCTGATCGTACAGCTTGATATCAATAATCTTGATCATTAGATATATCCATTGAAATTATTTTGCTAAATAGAAATAATTTGTCATTTAAAAATGGTAAAACATTTTCGCGAAAGAAGTAAGCATCAGACACACCCCATCTGGTTCATTCCAATTCATTATGTAAATTTTCTTTATCGTATAATGCCCACAAACGTCTTCCTTTGTCTGCTAGTCAGCATATCAGTGAGTGCAATACTTAATTCAATGGTAGCACAAATTCCATCCTAATCCGATCGTAAATTTATTACGAAACTCGAAATCGAATCTCCATTGTACGAACATATTTTGAGATAATTTTTTTTGGGATTCGTAAATCCTCACGATTACTATCTACGTAACTCACGATTTCAAGCCTGTATAAATATTTTAAATATTTATTTCAATAACTGCCTTTATAACTGTATTCGATTCGCATTTTCCTTTATTTGCGCAACGGATATAACTTACGATATCTGGTACTATAGCTTTTTTTAATGTTATGTTTACTAGCTAGGTTTTTTTCGTTTTTTTTTTAAACGGAAGGAATTGAGTGATAGGGATCATTGGCATCGCATTTCATTTAAGTTTTATAGCTTCTGTTGTAGATTGTATATTCTAAAGTTTATAAATAGGGTTAGCTAGCTCTAATCTTAAAAAATTGGAATGGAGAATAGCCCAACACTAAAGATAGTGATGGAATTAAAATAAGAAAATAACTTAAATTTTATTTTCTATACATATGTAGTGTCTTTCGCAAGTGGGCGAAGGAAGACCGCCATCTTTTGTCTCTTGTGACTTATATTCACAATTGATTTTTAAAATGTAACGCGTGTCATCACTCGGTTTTTATTTAATTTCACGTGAGATTCAATATTAATAAAATTATACTAAAAACGCCGAAAATTACTAACTTAAAGAAAATGAATTAATTACATTTTTTTCATACATGATACAGAGTATCTGTTTTGCAGTTATATGAAACAAATTTGTCGCACAAGCAAACTTTTGTTCACTTTTTCGAATCATGACTATAAATAAATAAAAATCACTTTTTCAATTGTTCTCACCGTAGATAGCTGGTCAACAAATATGTGAATTATTGTGTTTTCCATATAAACTCGATTTTTTAATAGTTTCTCGTTTATTTACATATAATTTTATCATTCATTTTTATAAAACTATTAAAACTTTACAAAATAGTAACCGCTAGAGCTTTTTAAATTAAATTGTTTTTGTTTTTGATGAAACAGCCGGCTTAGACAAGTTTTGTTGCGTTTTATCATAATTATCGTGTACCTTTAATAACCCAAACATGCAACATTATTATCCAAAACTTTTTGAAGTCGGCGTGGCATTGACTACAAGCTTTCGGCATGTTTATTGGGGTATAGAATACCATTCCCCCTGAACAGCATCTCACAATCGCTGACCATTTGGAAAATATTGGGCTCTAATTTTCGTTTAAGCTTATTCCACAAGTTCTCAATCTGGTTCAGATTTGGGGACTTCTTTCTCTCTAAGCCAATCCTTCACAATAGCCTCCGTATGTTTCGGATCATTATTCTGCCGAAAGTTCCATCGGAAAGACATGTTTTCCTTGGCAAATATTTAGTAACGATGTTATTAATACGGAATATAGTACCTACACCATACCAGACGAAATTTCTTCTGCGGATTGTACGAGCGATGACTTCAATATTGATTTCTAAACTTCATTTTCTTTGAAAAAGCAAAAGGGTTTGATTTTGCAAAAAGGGGGTCATTGCGATCAGTGATAACTGACTTTTTTTTTACCTCACCCAACTTTCGCGCTCTAATCTGGCTTTAAGATGATTTGTTACAAAATTATTGGGATCTTCTATCTTCTAGTCTTCTTTCTTTCGGTGGGTAGTGGAGGTTTCTAATAAGAGTGATAAACAAACAACTATTATTAATAGATAGTAAAATTATTAAAAACAGCTCACCTTAAAAGTTAGTGCCGTTTTTGGAAATAATAATGATATACACTGTGCATTTATTTGGATGACACCTATTTTAATGACCAACTTTTTAATCTCACCAAATCTTAATGCAACATAGCACAAGCAAAATGCAATAACATTAGCGTCAATGTCTAGAAAATAACGGTTTTTTCCTCAAACAAAAAGGACAACAGTGGTTAGCCAAAAAATTTAAATTTGATCAGCTGCGTATATAGAAGGAATATCAAAATAATCCTATAGTGGTGTTTTCATTGCAAATTTGTTTAGCAAGTAAGCCTTTCAAAAAATTTGAGAACATTTTTAATGCCAATTTTTGAAAGGATTGCGCTCAAAGTAGGGATATTACTTCAAGAGTTATTTAACACATTTAACCAGTTTTCAATTCAATAGAGAGGTATCGTTGACTCTATTTCTACCTTAAGGTTTCTACAAAGCTTGTTGCGTATTTCACTCCACTTAATATTATAAACATAAGAACTACATATTTAAAACACAGTGGCAATGCAGACAATTATATATACGCGTAAGTCGTCTTCTTGCAGTACTGCCACACAATTCATAAACAAACTAACCTTTTTGACAAAAGAAACAAACACCTCATTAAATGAATGAACAATTACAATATAATATATTTTTTCGAAACTTTCGTATTTCATTTTTTAACATTTAAAAAAAAATAAATTTATAACCTTTTTTTTTTTAAATATAATCTTCATTCTAAGACACAACTTATAATATTATGTTAGGTTTGTTCAAATTTCTTTTAGTTACTTGCATTTGATTTTTTTTAATTACAGGAATTCGATCGTGGAACACCGTAAGATACAATATTATTATTTAAAATTTTTTATTAATGCAAAAAATTTTTTGTTTGTTTTATTATTTATATAGTTATAAACAATATATTTTTTTTAATGAAGAGTGAAAATCGACAAGCAACAACAATAGCTAAAATAAAAACAAGAATATTAGATATTCAGAAAAGAATAATAAAAAAAACAACCAACAAAAGAGGAAAATGGGGAGCTGCGTTAGTTGTTTTCTTATTTCAAAGCGTAAAAATACAACGGAAGAATTTTTTTATTTTATTTTAAATGTAATAATATGTAAGAAGGGCGGTAGTAACATTTTTACTATACATAAATACAATACACAACGACAAACTGAAAAAAGGCACATTTTGAAACACACACGACTTTTGTGCAATTCTGATATTCTCTGTACATTGTTTTATTCCTAATATTTCTAAGAGCCAGTGAATGTCTATTTTAACGTGGGCCATTTCAATTTAAATTTTCTATTCATTATTATTTATAAATCTGTTGACACTTTGAACTCTGTCTTTCATAAGCGAAGTTAATAACGCCGTAATTTAAGTCTCTTCTGTTAACTCTTCCACCAAACTATTGTTTCACTGTCTCATTTAAACGCTTGCTAGGTTATAAGAGAATTATTTAAATTAATAGGGGTTATTGTGAATAAAAATCAATTTCCCTGGAAATTTGTCTCTCCTTCGAACGTGGGGAACGTGAATGATGCTCAGAGATTCCCTCGGAATTTATTGGTATGGGGAATAAGCTTCCCCAGGGAGTGTTGAAGTCATTTCTTACGATTTTTTTGTTAGAGGGAAATTTATTCCGTGAGATTCACGTTCGCAGGAAAACTTTCGAGGTGGGAAACGAGAGAATAAATCTTCTAACACCAGTTAATTTAAAGCTAACCAGTTTTGGTGTAGTTTTACGAACATTTGAATATAGTAATGCCAAGGGACTACTTGACCATACTTTTATTCAAAGAACCACTTAAAATTTGGATATGACTCTGGACATATCAACAGCGTGACAGAAAATTAGTTATGGAGTTAAATGGGCATTCGACTTTCGAAAATGAGTTTTATCTGGTTCAGCGCAGCCTCCCAACCTCGCGAAGTGCGGGGAATATTTAACATTTATAAGGGCGCCCAAATGTTAAAAAACTGATATAAATTGGCGTTTCTCTGGTCTCGTCCTTAAAATTTACATCGAAAGTAGAATAAAGTTACAACGCATGTATTTAGTTGGGTCTCAGCACCAACATAGAGACTCAGGCATTTTAGCCTAGTTCTAGAGAAATTCTTTCGAATACTTGAAGGTCATGTATGTATTTGAGAAAGGGCGATTCCGGTGGTGGTCAGTGGTCACCAATCATAGTTAATTATAATGATGATTCATGAATTTACACATTACTCCACTCAACAATGGTAATTTTTGAAACAACACAGTTTGGTTTCGCACATATTGGCGTCATACCCAAACCTTCAGCAAAAAAGGACCGTCTTCTGATTTGAAATTCCATCTAAGCCTCAATAAAAACGTTTCACACCTACATGTAGGTTACATTATAATATCGTTTATAAATAAACCCTTTTGGTGACACAACAGCGTGTGGAGAATCAGGTCCTTTTACAACTATTAAGGGTTATCGTTATAGAATCTCTTTGAAAATTACAATGTCGCAATATAATATTCACTGGATCTTTGATTTATAGGACTGAGAAAAATTTATAAATAAATTATTTATAAGCCAATGTGGTATACGTATCTGCTTCTTAGCTACTGTTGTTCTTTCTGTGATGTTTATATAGTATTTATTACCATAAAGTCGGATTAGACTATAATGTATATATATATATATGTATGTATGTATGTTAGTTTGTGTTTGTATATAGTTTTTTTTATATATTGGCTAGCTACAAATATGCGACGATATTATACGAGTTTGCATTGTTTTTTTTGGATTTCTTTTTTTTCATAAGAAATGAAATCTAATTTATGAAAAAGCTGTAAGTTATATATGTAGATGCAGCTTATTTTTTTTTGTTAATCATATAATCATTATCCTCGAACCATTTATACAATGAGAATTTGTGTGTCGATTAAAAAAAAATACTAACTCCAGTTATATACTTCATATATACGTTATTGCTGCTTCTAATTTTTGTTTTCTTATAAGTAAATCAGATATATAGCATTTCCTCATATATATGTATATATATATAAAGTTTCAGTATTGTTAAATTTAATATATATATAAATATAAGTAACTACCATTTTCAATTTTTCTACTACTTCAACGCCATTTTCATAGTAACAATACGCGTGCTTGCGATGACTACGCCAAAATAAATGAAATGAAAAAAAATAAAATTAATTACAGACATATTTTAAATGTTTACTACAATTTAATAGACAAATAAATATTCGTATAATAGAATTATAATTCAACTAAAATTATACTTTACAAATTAAATTAGCAAAAGCATTAAAAAAAAAGTTTGAAACAAATAAAAAAAGAGAGAGATAGATTTAACATTTAACAAGGAAATAAAGTTAAGATAGGGTGTTTGGGGAAGAAAGAAGATACGAGTAATTAAAAAAAAATTAAGTAAAATAGAATGTCACTTAGCCCACAAAAAAGTATATTATGCATGTAAATATTAAATCTTTCGTATGTTCTTCATTTTTTTTGTTTTGTTTAAATATCTGTTCTAATTTTTATTGCAAAAAATATATGTATATATTTAACATTTTTTTTATAACGAATACAATATAGAATCAGATCTGTTTTTTGTTCTTTTTATTTAGAATAGTTTGTTTTTACTCATATATGTATTTTTAAATCGTTTTAAATAACTAAGATTCGAATTTACTTCTTTGCTTTTATTTTAATTAATTTATTATATAACTTAGTATGTATTTTAGTGTTCATATTTTGTTTGTTTGCATGTATGTCACAACATTTCGCTCAGCTTTTGTTTGTATATATCTTGCTAGTTTCGCTCTCTCTTGTATGGTCGTAAAGAATAAAACTATAGTAAAGTTAAATTACTATTTTAAATAATAAGACAATCATAAGAATAATAATATGTAATAATGATTAATAACGATAAAGATAAAAGTTTTTTGTTTTTTTTTGTTTGTTTAGTTATTTTAATGTAAAAATTAATTTTAAACAAATCAGTGATGCTGATTTGTGTTTCTCGAGACTGGTCGAACATGTACTCGAGGCGGCAGTGTCCATGTCGTTGTGGCTGTTGGTCATAGAGATTCCTTCGATGGTACCCATATAGTTGGGCCAGCTTGTGCCCAGATTGTTTGTTTTACTTTGCTATAGATTTCCTCTATGGTGTCGCCTTGAACAACTCCTGAAAAGTACAAAAGCAATAATAGGTTACTTTAATTGGCAATTGATTTTTGTGATAAACCGAAAAAAAGGCCCGTCTTGTTTAATTAATTCATTAAATTTTAGGGACTCATCGAACAAAAATAAAAGAGTGAATGTATGAGTATGAGTATGAGTGTGTACACGCGAAGGAAGTGAAATATTATTGTTTCCCAATGCAGAATATGACAGGTATATAATATACAATATTTCGAAAATGTACATAATGCTTATTCAATTTAATTTAGCATACATTACATATTTCTTCTTTGCGTATAACGTTTTTTTTTTCTAAAAGTTAGACACTAAGGCACTACGTTTTTTTTGTAGTTATTGCCAATAGCTTTGAGTACACTTCTTAAAAAATAAAATAAAGTTTTCAACGAATGAAGTTCTGAAGAAATAGATCATTATATAAAGTTTTAGATCCTTTTTCATTATTTATTTCGGATAATTAAAATAATAGAAAACAAAAAATGTTTATTCAGAATGGAATGAACATAACTTATTTAAGTCTCTTGGACAAAATCCAATCCAAAAAGAGCTTTAAAAATGATAGATACAGGAAACAATTGCAACTCTCGTTGCCGTTCATTGCTGAAATGAAATGCTGATGCTGAAAAGTTTCCCTCGAAATTTTCCCAGGAAACATTTCGAGGGAATACAATATTCCGTGGGAAACGAAATTCCCTGGGAGATTCCCGATAGGACTCATTATGATTTTCATACATTCAAAACTAATGTGCATCGGTATCTCCTCTTAAATTCTGTTCTATTTTCCTAATCGCTCGCACTGTGTTTAGACAATTTAAGGGTAGTCTTTAGTGCATTGATTTTAAACACTTAAAAAATTGTTCTAATTAATGTAGGTTTTTTAGGCGATGGCAGAAAGTTTCAGTTCAACACGCCTATTTTGACAGATATAGAAATCAAACAGAACCACAACATAAACACATATAATATCAATTTCAATTTAAATGCATTTGCTTTCGTTTTTACTTGAAGGATGTGAATTGTGAAAACGAAAAAAAAACTACTCGGCTAGTGTTCCAACTATAAAATAGTGAAGAAAACAAAATCCGTGGAAAAATGTATTTTGTTATTGGATCCCTTCCTCATATTGACGTTTTTAATTAAAAACCCCATTGTTCTGGCTAATTGGTATCTTGAATAAAATTCAAAGTTCTCAAATTCTTCGAACGGATTTGCTCAAAATCTTCACAAATATTAAAATCGTCTTCTTTAAAAAAAAATTTTTCTTTAATTTTTTCTAATGAAATTTCAAACGTCCACTAATAAATTGCATTTTGAAAAAGATGAGATAAACAGCCCTATTCTGTTAAACGTTCACGTAAATATTTGTAGGTTTCGCGTGAAACTTTGTAATTGTTCCAAAAAGTGTCCGATATGTGTTATCGATAAAAAATAAATTTTAACAATTAGATTCTCCTAAGAATTAAACAAAAAAAGTATTAGTAAAGCTTTAGGCTCAAAAGATAGAAGACATTTGATTATAAATAGTGAAAATTTGTGTGAAATGTTCACGTGAATCGAAAGATTCGATCGGATCGGATAGCAGAATAGGGCTGAAGGTTAGACAACTTCTTTAAAGTTAAAGTAAACTTTTTGTCGACTGCCATTTTAAGACTGATTTAAAGTGGGTTTTAAATATTTAAAATTGTGTGCAATTGTAATACTTTTTTTAGTTTCTTAAAGCATTGGGTAACCTTTTAATGTTTATTATATTTAAAAAAAAAATGTTTAAGATCATAAATAATGAAAAGAAATACAAAAAACATACCTGTGAAGTATTCGCCGAATTCTTGTTCCATCTTAATGGCTCGTTCGTAGGTTTTCTTCGCTTGTTCCTCAGTCATTCGCCGATTCATTTCCCTATATGAAAACAAATATACGAATGTTAATATAAATTCTTGTTTTTTTTTTTTTTTAATTTAAAACAATAATTCAAACTCACATCACCGAATCAACAGATTTTGGTTTAATGAAAACGGCTACTGGATATAATTGAGCTACTTGTAATCGTTTAATTGCGTTGCCCGATACATCAAGAATACAATGTTTGCCCTTTTCGGCAACATCCCTAACACTGGCCACCGATGTTCCATACAAATTGTCATTATACTGGCCAGCCTCAATAAATAGGTGGTTTTGAATGTCACGTTCCATTTGTTCCCTTGACGATACAAAGTGATAGTCTCTGCCATCTACTTCATAATCCCGTTTTGGCCGTGTAGTATCTAAAAAAAAAACAAAATATACATTTGTTATAAAATGTACTTTAAATAATTTATTAAGGAATAAAAAATAATTACGTGGCACACAGGATCCAAACTTCTCGGGATATTCTGAAATAAGGTCATCATTTATGCGATCCTTAAGTGGCCCCAATATAATGACTGGTCTAGTGTAGTTTATCGAAAGCCTTTGTACAGCTTCATAAGAAAGAACATTCTCTTCGGATGCTGTTTAGAGGTAAAAAAAAATAGTTTTATTTTTATATTACAATGATAAAAGAGTATTTTGGTTTGAATATTTTTTTTAGCGCTACTCAGGCAGTTAACTGAATACAACATTTCTTGGGAATCTTCGGTATACACAAAGAAATTAAAGATTCTGTCCAAAAAAAGATATATTCAAACTATTGATAGTTTTTTTTTCACAGTCAGATAGATACATAAAACATTAAATAGTTTTTTAACCAAATTAAAGTTTTCAAAGAATAGGAAAATCTAAAAAAAACAACATTTAGTTAAAAATAATAAAAAAAAAATGATTTCAACAATTATATTTAATATTATATACTAACAGGACGTTTTACGAGAGAAGCAATGCAAAATGTAGTGCATTCGCCAATACTATACTACTCACTCTGTCCAACATTTCTAGCGCTGCGCAAACGTTTCATTTTAGAGTATAATATACAAAAATGCTTAACATGTTCATCTGATTAATTAAATGATTTTTTTTTTGTTAAATCTTAATAAATTGATTCTAGTTTAAGTGGTAAACTCTAGATTAAAATTTAGTTTTGCAATTTACACAAAAAATATATAAGATTGAGAAAGTAAAATCAAAGTTAAATAAAAAACATTGACAAACATCTAACAAGCTGAAGTAAATTTTGTTAAAAAGAATTAAAATATAAATTAATGTTGCAAGAAATACATAAAATAGTAAAAATAAGTTCAAGTAGACGAAAGATATCGGAACACCCTGTTTTTTTTTTCTTCTTATAGTTAGTTTTAATTTATTCTTTTATAACTATTAGGTAGGTATATTGATATATTTTGAAAATTAAAAATATTTATAAATGAGTTGTTGTAGATTAAATTTTGCAAGTACCTACTCTTCGTGCTTAATTTATTAAGATTTCATTTGATGGAAAGAAATTGTATGTTCAAATTATTCTTCAAATATCTTTAGAGGCAGTATGTGGTTTAAGTCAAAATGTTGAGGTAAAAGTTTTTCGAGTGAAATTTTTGCTGAATTTTTACTAATTTCGTTTTCAATTTGGAAGAAAAATAAATATTTTTTCTTTGTGTTAAAAAAAAATATATTTTTTTTTGTTTTTTGAAACAAATTTATTGACTTTGATTTTTGTGTATAGTGTATATTGGTATCTACGAAGTTATCAAGGGAGCCTCTTCTAAGGAATTGTATCTGTTTACATTTTTACAACGAATCAAAAAAAAAATTGACACTGAAAAAAATGCCTAGTTACCTTAGGGTCACCCTGAACTCGCCCTGAAATAGATCATGATTTTTAGCTGGGGCGAGTTGAGGTAAACGAATAAACTGTCAAAATCATATGAGACCTGAAGTAGGAATGATTGCTTTTGAAAAAAACATCGACAAGTTAGCATAGATGTTAACAATCGAAAACATTTAAGCTTTTAACAAATTTCTAGCATAGATTTTTTTTGTTTTTAAATCGATGTTTCGTTAACATCGCTCATCTATAATCTGAAGCATGTGTTTTAAATTTATATTCATACACATAAATAGAAACCTTTGACATAGGTAAGCAAATCCACTGCGGAATTATATTTAAATATATTTTGTTTTAATTATAAGAACTTAACTTGCTTTCAACCTTTTTAACAACATAAACATTATGGCCTCGGGTGTTTTTTTTTGGATAGACCCTGGGTAAAGTTCATCGAACGAACCTACTAACTAAATCACCACATACAAGATTCTCTTTAGTTGTCAAATAAATTGATGCCTGGCCAACTTCAACTGCCAAAAACATTATTTTTTGTCATTTCATTAAACGAATTATCGATTCGAACTTGTTACATTGTTTATAAAGATGAGTCTATGGGCTGTAGGTCAATTTTTCGCGCTGGATCTTCAGCCGCCATTTTTAATTTAATAAAAATTTTACTTTGGGCAATAACTTCGCCATTTTTGATTTCTGAGTTTCAAAAAAAAAAACGCCCTTACTTCAACTGAACCTGCACGGTGTTGCGCTAAAGGGTTGTATATGAATACAAAAAGATAACCAATTCTTCATTAAATTCAAAATGGCGACTAAAACTCCAGCAGTATTTTCCCGAAAATCGATGTTTAGACTACTAAGGATCCTCCCAACAAACTATAAGAGAAAATTGTACGTATTAATATTTCATAGTCCCAGAAGTCCCAAAGAGTTTTTCATTAATATCTCGCGAACGGTAACTTTATTGAAAAAAAATATTAAGACTTGTAATTAAATATTTGTAGCAGGCTCCAGGACCACAATAAATATTTTGTTACAGTTAAAAAGGGAAATTTAAAAAAAAGTTCATAATAAAATTCGTAATATTCCAATTTTTTTTCTTGGCAAATCGGTTATAGCAATCAAAAATTGCCTTCATTGAAAAGTGTGCTTCCGCATACAAAAAACAACTTTCAGGTTAGAATGGAACTAAATGCAGACAGATGAGAATAGATAAAGAAACGTGCGTATATCATATATTGGACACGTTCACACAAGTTTTCTTGGCACCCAAACATTTTTCAAAAAAAAACCGTTTTTCGTTTCCAAAAAAACACTCAAGGATTGACAATTGAGTTGTTGACATTTTTTAAAGCGTAAAACAAGAAGTTATATACATATGTCATTTGTGATTATTAAAACATTTCGATTTCTATTATCGGTTGATTTAGTGTGGTTTGGACGGATTCGCCCGATGCACAATTACAATATACTACAGTGTCTCTCAGCTAAAATGATGTAGTCAATTTCTTTGTTGAAAAACTAAAAAAAAATTCGTAAAACAATGGCAAATGGAATAAAAAACAAATGTCATCTTATTAGCAGGGTTTGTCTAAATAGCGGATCAACACAAAAAAAAAAAAGAAAAAAATCATATTTTTAGCATTAGAAAATGTATTAATTAATTTTTTCATCAAAAAACTAGGTCACAGCTTAAATGATGCAAAGTGTTAAATCAAATAAAAATACCATTTCAACAGCAAAAAAAAAATTAAATGCACGACTGGATCGGACGTACTTGCTCCTATATGCAAAATGTTCTTAATGGAAACGGCTAAAACTATTTTTAAAGTCGTTTTTATATATAAAAATTCTTAAATTGGTATGAAAATTTTAAATCAAATAAATTTAAAAACAAAATTTCAGAAAAAATCGCAAACTCGTTTTCGAAATATAGAATTTTCAAAAATAAAAAATATTTTTTTTTTCAAAAATCCAAAAAAAACTATTTTTCAAAAATTTTAAAATGCAGTACTATTAAGAATTTGAAGGAGTATATAAATTTTAACCGAAATCCGTTGAGCCGTTTATGAGAAAGTTGAAAATGGTTGTATGGCAGGTACCGTTAATAACAAAATATTTTAAAAAGTTTTTTGGGCAAAATGTAGACCATAATCACGTTAGTACATACACCAATTTTTATGTAAATCGTTAGAGCCGTTTTCGAGATAATTAAGATGGTAAAAATATTTGTATGGCAAGTACCGTTATTTTTGGGGCTAAAACAACGATTCAAAAATATATTTTGGGCAATCATCTAAAAGGCCTAACCACCAAGTTTGAACAAAATCGGTTCAGGCGTTCTACAGACAGACAGACGACGAAATTTCCGGATACACTTTTTTTGGTGTTCTCTATCATAGTAATGTCAACTTTGATTAAAATCTCGAGTTCAATTTTTTCTTCAAATGCAAAACTTGCCCTATAGTATCTATGTCGCAAGTAAAAATAAATGGTTGCTAATATTTTGTAGGGTATCCTTTTTGTTTTAGCACCGCTTCCAGTCTTCTAGACATTGATTCAACGAGCTTTCTGGTGCATTCCGCCGAAGAAATAAGGCCCCATTATTCCAAAAGAGCCGTCTTGAGGTCCTGTGATCTTATGTCATGTTTCCGAATTTCGCGCTCAAATTTGGACCACAAGTTCTCAATGTCATTGAGGTATGGCGATTGTACAGGGAGTTGCGTGACATGGGGGTAGATCCAAATCAAATACGATTGCACTATTCCTGACTTATACTTATGCTCGGTGTCTTGGTAAAGTTGAAAGGTGTCTTTGATATTGAGCTTTTTAGCTATTTGTATTAAATTTTCTTTAAAAATTCCCAAGTACATATTTTTGCCCATGTTACCTTTGATAAACACCAAGTTTCCTACGCCAGCAGAAGCCATACTGCCCCAAACCATAACGTGACTTCCACCATGTTTGACAGTGCCACGCAAACTCTTGGGCTGGAGCTCAGTATTTGGCTGCCTCCAAACGTAAGCCTTGCCATCCGATCCGTGAAGGTTAAATTGCTCTCTACTGTAAAGATAACGGTGTCCCAAAATGATGAGTCCTTGTTTATGTGTCCACGAGCAAATTTAACTCTTGCTGTTTTATTTTTGTTGCTGATGAATGTCTTTTTTCGGGCACTTCTTCCATTAAAACTACCTCCTCTCAGTATTCGGCGTATGGTTTCAGCACTACATTTTTTGCCCAAATAATTTTCCACCTCTTCTACCAATTTTGGTGCACCTAAAGTAGGATTTTCTTTAACTTTTCTTACAATCCATCAGCAATAACTTTGCCGGAAAATATTTTATTTGGGGATTTCCTTCCCTTACTAAGGATTCGATTATTTTCACGCACATAACGCTCAATAATATGTTGAATTGTAGAAGAACTTATTTTTACCATTTCTGATGTTTTTCTTTGGATTTTTTCATCTTTAAAATGTTGAATTACCAATTCGCGGTTTTCAATGCTGGTGTGGCGTCCCATATCGAGAAAAATAATTCGGCCAATTTAATAACGCGATGCGTAATTATGTTTTTCATCAAATAACAAAACCAGTACGATATCATTTAAGCTGTGACGTTGTTTTTTAACAAAAATATTGAATAAATTCTTTTTCAAATGTTAAAACTGTAAATTTTGATTTTTTCGCTGATCCGCTATTTAGACAAACCCTGTTAATAAGATGACATTTGTTTTTTATTCCATTTGTCATTGTTTTACGAGTTTTTTTTTTATAGTTTTTTAACAAAGAAATTGAATACATCATTTTAGCTGAGAGACACTGTACCTACCAAACAATTTCTGAAAACATTTCAATTTCTATTTCTATACTTATTAAATTAAATTTTAGTATTCTTTAAATCTGAATTTTGAAAAATAACAAAATAAATACAAAAAGCATACAAACACAACAATGAAAATAATGCAATCTCATATTGACAGTTTATTTGCTACCTCAACTCGACATAGGTAAAAACTTATGACCAATCGAAAGGTCGTCTGGAAGGCTTTCGAATGCTTCTGAAACTGTTCGATTGGTATCAAATGACAGTTTTTCTCCTGGATAGAAGAGAAATTTAATTCTGGGTTTGAAGTCAGAGCAAATCAGAAGCACGCACACGTTCACACCCTAAATGTCAAACTTAAATTCAATGTCAACGACAACGTCGGGTAGGGATGAGCGATATTGAAAAACATCGATGTTGACATAAAAAAAAACAATATCGAATGAGAAATATTGATGGTTTTTAACATCAATTTTAGGAAAAATAATAGCATGTTCAAAAATTTAAATGCAAAATTAAATATGCAATATATTATAAATTCATTGTTTTGAAAATTGTAGCAATGTTTTTTTATTGTAATTTTTGTTAGTTTTATGTATGTATGTGCTATATCGCATTAAACGTCAACTCGATTTTACACAAATACTTATGAAGTGTAGTTCCGCTGAAGTGCATTTCCATCGATTGCGGTCTAAGCTCTATAAGCATGATGTCATTGACAAAATATTTCAGTTTTTTTTTAAGTCGATGTTTTGAATGTTTCACATGCTTCAACATCGATGTTTTTTTTTTTCATCATTTTTTGAACATCGCCAATTTCTACATTGTCATGCCATTGGTTTTTTTTGGTTCGCTGAAATTGTCTGGTTTCAATGGGCGTTTGTCATTTAACGCATACAATCGCGTTGAACTTCAGACTCAAGAATCTAGTGACCACGTCAGAAGGAATCCCAGATCGGAGAGTTCTTCTAGATTAACAATCGAAAATGACATTATATTTTATGTACTTTAGTTCGAGTTCAGGGCGACTGACCCACGGTTTCATGAATCACAGAATTTGCTCACCATGGTGAGTTTAGGTTTTTTTTGCAACAAAAGCTTAGTGCGACCCTTCATGGGCAAACAAACTTTATGTTGTTGTAACCTCTCTGCAGCTGTTGTAATTAAATTTGTATATAGTTATGCAAAAGCATTTAGCAAGGTCGCTTTTGAGTACACAGCCGCTGGAGGCCAGACTATACAACACAATTTAGTAGCGGATATGGTTGTGAACGATCAGGTAACATTTTCTGCCATAAGTCACTTGTACCTATTGCACATACTGCTGCGCATTGAAACCAATAATTTCAGGATAGCTTGATATTTGTATTTAACAACATATGTGTATGTAATTGGATTAGTTACACAACAAAAACCCCGTTTTTGATGTGTAAACATCTAAGCTGAATTCCAAGCTGTATTTATGTAAACACATATTATGTACAAGTATATATGTATGTATAAGCATGAAGTAAACTATAGAAATAAAATGTGTGTATGTGTTGCAAAATATCAAATAATCCATTTCATTACAAGTCGTTCTAATTACTATTTTTAAGGGTCAATCCAGGTACTTACCAAATTTTTAAGTTTTATTTTTTAAATTAGTTTTTTTCTTAATCTTAAAAATCTCCTGCTTCAATTAAAAGTTATCTTATTAAAATAAATACAAATTGTTTATTGTTATTATTATTTATTTAAGATAAGTTCACAATTTTCTTTGAATAAATTTTCTAAAGAAAAACAATCAATTCCCATTTAATTTTATACAAATAAATTCCTTCTAAAAAACAATTTTTAAATTGCCTTGTGTGCATATTATTGACATTAATTTTTGTTAAAAAAAAAACAAGTGTATAAAATAAGTTCATAATTAATATATATTCAGCTTTAGTCTTGCCTGTGTGTTTTATCTATCTAAACGTGAAATTAGTAAAAAAGCCTTTTTTAAAAGACAAAACAAAAATTAAAACTGGCGTGTAAGGAATTACAATTGAAACAGGAGATTTATCATTCACGGGCTTAAGAGATCTTAAAAATATTGAAGCGGGGAATACGCTAAAAGATTTTGTAACTACATTTAAATAATAATAGTTAGTTCCAAGTAGTATTTTTGTGTAATCAGTGTGTATATTATATTTAAAAAAAGGGAAACACTCGAACATGCCAAAAATCTTGTGTTTAAATTTGGGTTTTCGAGTCCAAGGGATATAACATTTTGTTTAACACTTATTTAACAAAAAGTATTAATATTAAATTTAAATATTAAATAGTTATTAAAAAAATCTATATCTTGACAGCCTATATTATTTTTGCAAGAAAAAACAGAGTTGCGAATTATTTTTTTAAATGTCCCGATACATTTCTGTTAACAATTTTCAAGTTTTGATTACCTTCCCGGTTTAACAAGTTGGGAACGATTAAACAAGTGTACTGTCATTTAATCATAACTTTCACTTTCAGCCAGATACGAGGGCGGGTCAAAAAGTCCGTGACTTTTGGAATTTCTGACCTCTTTACTGAAACAGCAACACTGCTCCTGTCAACAGGCATCTGTCAGTTGACTCCTGTCAAAATTTAAACTTGCTGCGTCAGTTAGTTTGTGTTTGACAGCTATTTTTATCAGACTACTTACTAATTTGAGGAGAAAATGGAAAAAAGTGAATTTCGTGTGCTTATTAAGCATTATTTCTTGCGAAAAAAAACCATTACCGAGACCAAGACTAAGCTTGATAAATACTATGGGGACTCTGCACCATCGATTTCAATGGTAAAAAAGTGGTTTACTGAATTTCGTTGTGGCCGTACAAGCACTGAAGATGCCGAACGTCCTGGACGCCCAGTTGAGGTCTCTACTCCCGAAACAATCGAAAAAATTCACGATATGGTGTTGGCCGACCGAAGATTGAAAGTGCGAGAGATTGTGGAAGCCGTAGGGATCTCGCATGGCTCAGTGGTTTCAATTTTGAATGATCACTTGGGCATGAGAAAGCTTTCCATAAGATGGGTGCCGCGTTTGCTCACAGTCGACCACAAACGCAATCGTGTAACAACTTCACAGGAAGGTTTGGCGTTGTTTAATCGCAATATGGAGGAGTTTTTGCGCCGTTTTGTAACCGTGGACGAAACATGGATCCATCACAACACACCAGAGACCAAACAACAGTCAAAACAGTGGGTTTCTAAGGGTGAATCGGCGCCAAAGAAGGCCAAGGTGGGTTTGTCAGCCAATAAAGTTATGGCGACTGTTTTTTGGGATGCACGCGGGATAATCCACATTGACTACCTTCAAAAGGGAAGAACAATCAATGGGGAATATTATGCCAACTTATTGGACCGATTCAATGACAATTTGAAAAAAAAACCGACCTCATTTGGCCAAGAAAAAAGTTCTTTTCCACCAAGACAATGCAAGGGTGCACACATGTGCAGTTGCCATGGCAAAAATCCATGAATTGGGCTATGAATTGCTTCCTCATCCACCCTATTCTCCAGATTTGGCTCCGAGCGACTATTTCTTGTTCCCAAACCTGAAGAAATGGCTTGGTGGAAAAAGATTTGACTCCAATGATGAAGTCATCTCGCAAACAAAGGCCTATTTTGAGGACCTCGACAAATCATTTTTTTGGAAGGGATAAAAAAATTGGAGAAGCGTTGGACAAAGTGTATAGAGCTCAAGTTGAAAAATAAAATTATTTTTTTATCAAAAAATCTGTTTTATTCCAAAAGTCACGGACTTATATTGACCCGCCCTCGTACAATGTTGAAATAAGCTACAAACCTAATATAGAATATTTCCATTTTGCCATTTTTCGCTAACGAGGTCATCACATTTTTCTTGAATCTACTACAATTTATGTCAAACAACACTAATTCTAAAAAAACTAGCATTTTTTATACCTTTGAATGAATTAATTTATTTTCGTATTCATCTCAACAGAAACTAGGTTTGTTTGTTGAACTCTACACATGGTTGACCCATGTTTCCTTGACAACAATAAGAGTAATTGTCAAAGGTTCATCAATGTTTTTGTTGTTGACATAGTATTAAGCAACAAGTTATGTTTTCTGATAAATTAACATTTAAATTTGCTTAAATTTATTTCTGTGTATTAAATTAAATCTGAGCAATTAACTTCCATTTTAAAAACTACAAAAACCAAACGCGAATCGACAACTAAACAAATGCTTCAGATTTCATATGACTTTTACTGTTCATTCATTTGTTTTTCTTTACTCAGAGTATTCAGAGCTCCAAATGTGTGTTTCTTTTTTCATTCTGAACATGTAGAGATACGTTGGACTCGATGTGCTAGGACATAAAGACAGCATGTGGCAAATGCCACGTGTGTCAAGAAGGAAAATACGAAGAAAAAAATAATCAAATACAATTAGGTTGCGAAAGAAGTTGATCGCTTGGTGATTTTCTGTATCTGTGTACAAAAAAAGTTGGTTTTGTGTTATATTGCTTTTTAAGGTTAAGATGAAAATGAATTCTCATTTGTGTGGTTCAAGTCTGTTTAAAAAACATTTCAGTGTTCAGAGTTCGCTATGTTTGCAACAAGTTCAGAGCATAATCTATGTGTTCGAACTCTGTTCAGTGCTCTACTCTGAACGAAAAGGAAAAACGCCTATTAAGGCGAGTTCAGGGCGAACCTAGCAATGAATTTGCTCATCAGGGTGAGTTCAGGCTTACAAAAACGCTTCGGGGCGACCCTAGGTTGACTTCGGGGCTCAACAAGCAAACCTACTATGCAATTAAGGCTTTCCATTGGTAAAATAAATCAATTTATTTTGGATCTAAATCTGTCAAAACACCGACTTCCCCCCTATTTCCGTTCCATTGGGTTTAATAAATTGATCTAGTTTTTTTAATTTAGATCAATTTAGCAGATGTAGATTTTTCGGCAGATTTAACCTACTTTGTAAGCATATGCAATTTTCAGCTGTCAGCTTGACAAATGTATGTGATCCAATGAACTAATGTCGAATTCCAAACAATTAAACATTCGATTTTTTTTCTGAACAAAATCGAATTATTTCTAAACAAAATCTGTTAAAACAGATCATGCGTTTTTAGCAAGATTTCATACACTTTACACGCAGACTATTTTTTGCAAACTATGCCTTACAACAAACTAAAAAATCGATCTGAAAACGATTTAAAATAGTTGTTTGGAATTCAATATAAGACGATTCGCCATTTTATTTAAAAGACACATACAAATATATGGATCTTTCACAGAAATACTTCACGGTTGTTCAAGTCTTATGTTCTAAAATCAGTTTTATGCAAAGAAAGAAAGTAAAAAAAAAAAATATTCAGCAAGGTAGCCGTAATATTGAATATTCTATTTTGTGCATTGAAGAAGTTAACACCAACCGATTGCTTCCAAATGCTTTAAAAAGTGTTCGATTGGTATCAAATGGCAGTTCTTCTCTTGGAAAGAAGAGAAATTTGATTCTGAATTTGAAGTCCGAATTAAAACCAAGAGAACGCATAATAACTGTCAAACAAAAAGTTGTTTAGCTTAACACCTACATACTCTACTCACAATAATCTTCAAAATCGGGAATCTATAGTTACTTTTTCGATTGTGATCCCAGGTCGCCCAGTTCTCCTGATTACCAATCGAAAATGACATAAGTTTGCTACGATAAAAAAAAGTTGCACTTTTTACTGAGTATGTTTGTAAAGGATTTAGATAAATGTTCTATTAAAAATGACAGCTATTTGTGATTCAAATTTAATGACGTCAAATTATTTATAGAAAGTGTATCAAACATGACTTCCTATTACTGATAAGTTTTTCTTCGTTTGACATTAGTCCGGTTAAAAATGGCTAATTAAATTGTTAAGATTTTAGAAATAAACGGTTTTTGACAAAACATGAACTAATAACGTTTTCGTTTGGTAATCCTATCCGGATTCCGGAGTGCTAGACGAACAAGTTTCAACGCTTTTTAATTTATTCTGAAGTGTGTTCCGTTGTATTTGTGTGATGTTCACATACCTGTTTCTCAAAATATTTATCAATAACTTTCAGTCCCGGTATTTTACTAACGAATTCATCATCAAGATGATGAACGTGATGAAATATTTGGGTTTTTCCGTTTCCGTTTCCTATTACTATTTTTATTTAATTTAAAATTCCAATATAGCTTTACAAATCACAAATGCAAAATTATAAAATTAAATAACAATAAATGACATTTCACGATTTTGACATTTAAAATGTGCGGATGTGTGCGTGTTACTGATTTTTGTCGAATTCCAAACAACGAAACATTCGATATTTTTCTGAACACAATCGATTTTATGCTGTCAAAACAAATCTTGCGTTTATAGTAGAATTTCATCGAATTTACACGCACAACTATTTTTGCAAGTTTCTTACAGCAAAAAAAGTGGATTCGAAATTGATATGAAATTCGACATTTGATTTTTTCTTCAAATTTGATTTTCTCGCCGTTTAAAAAAAAAAGAAGTATCATCTAGTGCCAAACGAACACTATCAGAAGCATTCAGATTGCTTCCAGACAACCAAACGAAAACGCTATAAATAAATAATTGCTAAATCAGTGCCAAACTTTCCTTCGCAATCCGCTAATCAATTGGCCAGTTCAGAAAACTAAGATCTCAGAAATTTCGCTCCGAAAAAAATTGAGGGGGTACGAATCAAACATTTTTTTTCTCACTATTTGACAGCAAAACTGAGAAATATTGTTGAAAAAAAACTGTTCATACGAGTATGAAAGAAGTTGCTGAGATGTCATTTTTCTGAACAAGCCAAGAATTCAATCAATTCAATTATTGTCTTTGTATTTGTCTACCTACGTGCAAATAATTCAGAAATAAAAAGAAATACGTAACCAAATCACAAGAAAAACAAAACAAACGTAAACATGGAAATACTGTAAGTGTATGTGTGTGGTATTGTATGGATTCGACATTTATGTGTTTTAATGTTAATTTTTTTTTTAACTTTTGAGAAAAAAAAAGGAATTTTAATTCGCAAAAAAATAAATTTTTGCGAACATAAGTGCAAAGGTACTAAAATATTCATACCAACAAGGAATATAAAATGATGAAAGTGACACCTGAAAAAGGTGTGCATTATAAAAACTACAAGAATGGTAAATTCATTCAACCTGTTGCAAATCTTACCATCCGAGGCATTGTAACTCAATATTTAAAAAAAAATAACACATATATGAAAACAAATTAAGAAATAAATAAGAAAACAAACTAAATAATTAAAAAAAAAATCAAATACATAATATGATGAAAAAGAAACAAAATCAGATATTGTTCAAGCATTCTAACAAGAGTGAATGGAAATTATTATGCATTTGCACTTTTGAAATCTGACAAAAGTTTTACAGTTTATAATAACAAATGTGTTTGAAAAAATGCTCATACAAATCATATACATGTTTTTGGTAACAAATTCTATTTAAAGAGGGAAAAAGAGCAACAGGGGCAACGAAATATCCATTGTCAAAAAAAAATCGAACCAACGATTCACGGTTGCTAATACAAAACAAAACAAAAATGAATTTAAAAAAAAAAAAAAATAAAATAAAAATATACTCCCATCAAAAGGAGTATACAACTCAAAACTTATAAATTAACATCTTTTTTTTTCGATTTACTCTACAAAATTTAATCAAAAGTTTACAAACAAAAATATTAAAACAATTTTTTTTCTTGCATTAACTGCTGCAAATAATTCTATTGATTTTACAAAATTTTGTATTTTTTTTTTGATTTAGTTGCTCGACTTACGATAGTCAGCATCACTATTCTCCAAGTAGATAAGTGTTATCTGCTCCATATCAGGCAACTCCACTCTGTAGATAATCTCGCCTTTTTTTACATATAATTAAATAACAAATTTAAAAGAAAGAAAAGAAATTATAAATTAAATTATTTCGTTGGTTTTGTTTTTCGTGATTTTTTTTGTTTGTTTTTTTTTTTTTGCGACAGAGAGTTGTAGTTCGATTGAATCAAATGTAACGAAAACTAAGGTATAATAAAAAAGAAAATTTGTGAAAAATATAGTGAAAAAGTGAATGAATGTAATCGGGTCGGACCTATTCTGCTATCCGAAAGGAAACTTTTATTTGGTTCGCTTCGAATTTGATTAGACATTCTATCTTCCATCTAATTGGTTGCATTTGCATGTGATTCACTATAAATAGGGCATACAGCGCCAAAACAATCTAAGCTGCAGTTTTAAAAAATATTAGGTCTGAATTCGTACAAATTCGTAAGAATTTCTTCCCCACTTTAAAAAATTTGTGTGAATTCTTACTACACGAATTTCTGTGGATAACTAGTGTAAAAACTGTCAAAACACAAGTTTTTTCCACCATTTCTTTCAGTTAGTAATGGGCACATTCGTAAGGAATGAGAACTCGAGCGAGAAAATCAATATTTGTGTACTAAAACGAAATCTTCGTATTGAAAATTAAAGACAAACAGGAATAAGGACGGACAAAACACCATAAGGAAAACGCAAATAATCCAGAAGTGGAAAATTTCAATATTTGTTCACTGGAATTTTACACACAAATGTGGTACATTGGCATTTGTTTACTATGTATATTGCAAGATTTACAAAAATTCCCACACTCTTATAGTTTGAGAGTTGTTAAACTTCTTACTACAAAAAAGATACCAAATAGAGCTTTTTTAATAAACTACATATAAATATATATAAATCGATCAAACCGACGCACGTGACATACATGAATGATGTTAGCATTAGGTGTGTTTGATGTAATCTACCCCCGGGACGCACTGGTATATTATTAAAAGTTTCGACACATTTGTTTGTTTTCTTTTTAATGCAAGTGACAACATTCAAAGATTCAAAGAAATAATAAAATTTAAGAAAAATATATAATTTTTACTGCATAAATTGTTAACAATCGCATTAAGATGTGTATTTTGTCTAAATACACCTTAAATAACTTTCTTGTCAGCAAGAACTGATTTGACATTTGACAGTTCTCTGGGTCTGTTTAGTGCGCACTCAGTGCTTGCAACGAACAAACTTCAAGCAAATGTCAAATGCCATGGGTCAAACAAATGTCATATCAAAGACTTCAGTGTGCCCCAGTGCGAATATCGAACAAACCTATTATGTTCAACTGTCTGACTGTTGCGCAAACTAAATAAAGCAAAAAAATTCCTTCGCAGTTTAGTCCAAAAGTTCATCAAATTCAATAAATCTTAAATATTTTCTTGGATCACACCATTAATGCGCTTTCGACCGATATACACTTTTGCTCTATCTGATCATTAATTACTAATTGACTGTTTTATTGGAAATTGAAAAATTACTTTTTAAACTCATTTTTGGACATTAGGCTGTTTTGACACTGAACGCCCCAAATATGACAAATATAAATTTTAATTACTACAACTGTCATATATTAGTACTAATAATTTTATATATTTTAAATGTCATATTTTCCCTCGGACGTAATGTAGCAGAATAAGTTAATACCTTTCTATTCTAATTTTCGATTTCGATTGCAATGAAAAATGTGAATGAAAGAAACGAACAAAAAGAGGTAGGGCAGTATTTTTGTCTGAACAATATGCCAATTCATTTTTTTTTGTATAATGAATATTATTATATAACTTAAGAAAATAAAATAAGCCAATAATTTTTTTCTGAAAATTAACTATAGTGCCTTCTCACGCACAATTTTCCCTACTGAGACTATCCGATGACATAAGATCGTAAGGAGGGGTATGAAAGGACGTAAACCGATTTTGTATAACAATATAAAAAAAATGATTATCAGTGTATTGATTATTATTGAGAGAAATAAATAATGAAAACTAACTAAATAAAAGTTAATCAAGCCAAAGGAATTTTATGAAAGGGAGAGATTATCTAAAAACTTAATCTAACTACTCTCAAACATTGAATGTTTTAATATGCTGAAATGTTGGATGAGTAGGATTTCTTTTGTTTTTATTAAATCGTTCTCAGCTAAAATATATGTATGGATATGTATTTAAATATTTTTTTTACCGATAAATAAACAAGTACTGAAATATACTATGCAATTGTTTAATATTGATACACAGTTAGCATTCATTATGTATTTGTATATTATTATTATTTTGTTTAAAAAAATATCTTGAATCATAACTTTTGGATATATTTAGGGGTAATTTGTTTTCGGATTTCTGTTTCAACTTTGACACTCGCTTTATATTTTTTTTATATATTATATGAAATAGAAACAAGAAATATACATGCCAAGGATTAATTGAAAATATACAATAAATAATAAAGTCACTATTCCCAGCAAAGGAAAAAAATATAAAAATTATTGGTTACCTATGTATATAAGAATCGGTGTTGGCAAATAGAAAAACCGAAGAATGTACTGGTAAACAGGTAATACTTGTAACGGGTGATTTTTTTGCTACTTGGTTTTTGACCTTTATATTTTTGACAGATCACACATGACAAATTCCACGAACATTTGACATTTCGATTCAGTATTGTTTGCCATTTCATCATGAATAGACTTACGCCTGAACAACGTTTGCAAATTATTGAAATTTATTATCAAAATTCGTGCTCTGTGAAAAATGTGTTTCGCAAGCTACGTCCGTTTTTTTTCCGCTCATTTTTGGCTAAATGGATACGTGAATAAGCAGAATTGCCGTATTTGGAGTGAAGAGCAGCCAGAGGCAATTCAGCAGCTACCAATGCATCCCGAAAAATGCACTGTTTGGTGCGGTTTATGGGCAAGCGGCATCATTGGGCCGTACTTCTTCAAGGACGATGAAGGCCGCAGGGTTACGGTCAATGGAGAAAGGTACCGTTCGATGATAACAGATTTTTTTTTGCCGAAAATGCAAGAATTGAACTCGGTCGACATGTGGTTCCAACAGGACGGTGCCACATGCCACACTGCACGCGAAACCATGCATCAATTGAGAGGCGAATTTGGTGAGCAGTTGATCTCACGTTTTGGCGCAGTCAATTGGCCACCAAGATCATGTGATTTGACCCCGTTAGACTATTTTTTGTGGAGCTATGTTAAGTCTATTGTCTATGGGGACAAGCCAAACACGATTGCTGCCTTGGAAGCCAACATTGAACGCGTCATTGGTGAGATTCCGGCCGAAATGTGTGAAAAAGTTTGCCAAAATTGGACCTTCAGAATGGACCACCTGAAGCGTAGCCGCGGGCAACATTTAAGTGAAATTATTTTTAAAAAGTAAATGGCAGAAATTGATTTATCGATCCAAATAAAAATTTCATTCACTTTTTACAAGTTTCTGTGTTTTTTTGAATTTTCAAAAACCAAGCTCTTAAAAAATCACCGTTTATTTAGTACTGGTGTACAGAATTAATCACTTTTTTAATTAATTAACTCTCTTTCTCAGCGTCGTCGGGCGTCGTCTCTCCTTGCCCTATGTTATGTAAAAATTTAAAAAAATATTCCTAAGGTGTACGATAAATTACAAAAATTATTCTTTCAAATCTAAGGTGAGATGCAATTTATAACACGAGATACTGTTGGAGGTTGTGTCCTGTTCCATTACTATTCAATTCATTTAGCTTATTAGTTTAGCATTAGAATGGTATTCCATTTGAAGTTCGAACTGGGTAGCGAAGGGCTCTATGCAGTTTTAAAAAGTTCACAGTCTAGATTTTCGGTTCAACTGGTTCCAGAAAGAGTACAATTGGCAGAACAAATAAAATTCACGACTGGATCGCACGTACTTGCTCTTATGATCGATCACTTCATAAGCACATGATACAAACACACCGAAATATACCGAAACCCTATTTTTACTTTTAATGTTTTTCTAAAGAAAATGTTAGAGTTTAACGTGTTTAACAATATAAATTTGAAAACACCCGTTTTCGAAATATTGAATTTTCAAAAATACAAAAAAATATGTTTCGAAAATTTTGTTATTCAGTATTATTGACAATTCGAAGGACCTCCTATATACAAATTTCGATCGAAATCCGTCGAGTCGTTTTTGAGAAAGTCGAAAGTAAAACAATGCTTGTATGCCAGGTAACGTTAATAACAAAATAAGTTAACTAAATTTAGGCGCCTATTTTTTTTTATCAAAATCGTTACAGCCGTTTACGAGATAATTAAAATAGTAAAACAGCTGTATGGCCGTTATCAATGGGGATAAAAAAAATCCAAAAAAACCTGTTTGAGACAATCACCTAACACGCTAAAATACCAAGTTTAATGAAAATCGCTTCAGCGGTTTAGGATGTAGATCTATATACAGACAGAACGACGGAATTGCCGGACCCATGTTTATCGTGTTCTCTATCATGATAATGTCAGTTTGATTAACATCTCGAGTTCGATTTTTTGTCTCAAATGCAAAATTAGCCCTATATGGGAGACTGGGTACGGCTGAAGCACAACACGGTTGAAAGTGAAACAATACAAATATCTCAAAAGCCGTTCGCGCAATGTGTATGGTGTAGGAATAATGAGAGAGGATGAAGTATAAACAAATCCGTTTACGATTTTCTTATTCAGCCTTACTTTGATCGCCACGAGGTAAGAGTGTAGAATACAACATATTGGTTAGTAGGTTCACATCATCAAACATTTAAGCCGGGTTACGGAAAACTGGAATCTTTCCATTTAATCGTCATTTATTCACTAAGCTTGATTTCGCACTCTCATTAGTAATGGATAGGCTACCTCTTGAAAATAGGAGATGATGTTTATATATCTAATATCCTAGCTATTGATGAAAAGTTGCCACTACCGCCTCTACTTGGAATAAAGACACACCTCTCCAGATAGACGTAACACCAAAAATATCTGAACAGCAGTGCTCTCCAAGACAATTAAAAAGTGTTCAGACCATATTGTCTCTAGGTGATAATGCGTTTTTTTTCGGAAGTAGTTTGACCTCTGCACAAAGCATTTGCAAGAAAAGCTTAGAGGTCGAAGAATAAGAAACTAAGGCCCGTTTGCTGATACACAACTTAAGCCCGTATGTGATTGTTTACGCAGAGGAAAAAGTAGCCCTTAAGCGCTTTAAGTTGAACATAAATATTTATGATTCGTATCAACAAACGGGTCTAATTTGTTTGTGATTTGACTATTAAAAAACCTGAAGTTCCTTATATTTATTTTTACATTTTTTAAATAAATTATTATTTTTTATATTATCTATTATTTTTTAAGTTTATGTTTAAATATAAAATACATTATTTTATTTCCACGTTTCACGTATTTCAATTGACTGCAATCACTGTTTCAACCGCCCCTGGGTTGGGGACGGTAAACGGTTGGAACAAATCGGCTTTTTTTCTTAAAGATTTATAGTCCACTTAAATCTCCGCGCACACAACAAACGCGGCACTCAAAAAGCACTTTTTTGAGTTTTTTCTAATGTCATTAGAAGAAGGAAGGAGCATGAATGTGAAAAGGTTTAGTAATTGGTAGCAGCCAATAACATCTGTTCAAATAAGCAATTTGATAATGGAATGCTGGGATAGGTGGAGAGTATGGTTGACAAGAGTTCAGGATACAATTTAGACTTAAATAAAGTGAGTGCCAAAGTCTTCTTTTTTATAAAAAAAAAAAAACATCCATTATAATAAAACGGTTTTTATCTACGCCGACTTCGAGTTAGAGACTCAAGATCTTAAATTTTGTGTAGATATATTTACAAGAAATGCAACTGATAATAAAAATAATATTGGATAAATATATCAATCAACAAAACGCTCGAATAAAGCTCTAAATAAAATTTTATAAAATATATATATGTATCTACATTTGGTATGTATGGTATGTACGAGTATATAATATATTGGGCTTAAATCATAAAATTCTTGCTGCGTATTTTAGGTCGGTTATAATCGTAATACACCATAACATGAAAATAATTCTTATATTCCGAAATATACCAAAGTAAAATAAGTGTGTTGTGATTAATTTATTTAAGAAAAAAAAATCGTTTTTTTTCTTTGCTATTTTGTATAGGTATACGAGTATTAATAGTTAGTGTATATATTTTATGTTTTTTGGTAATGTTTTATATTTTTACTTTGTTTTAGTGATAGAGGAAAATATTAACTTGTTTGATTAAATTATGAATATATAAAAAAAAATATTTGATTTATATTTCAACACACTATAGTACAAACACAACAATTTACATTAATAAAGAAAATAAGAGCAATAGTGTAGTGAACTTGGTACATACCTCCTTCAGCATTGGCATCGTCTTGTGTGTAGCAAAGCATAAAAGCTAGAAAAACGAATCGAGAAATAAAATAGATAGTTATACATAATGCAATACAAGAGAAAGTTAAGAGCTAGTTATGTTCGATAAAAAAAAAAACAAATAATAAACAAAGAGAATGGTATAAAACAAATAGTGAAGTTGCGAATAAATAAATCAAATTGTCTAATAAGTGCTGCGTGTTGTGTGATCACAAAAAAAAGGACACCGAAGAAACCTTTGTTAATTTAATCCCCCCCAACTACTTCCATTTAACAGATATGATACCACATATTACATAAAATATTATTATTGGTTAAAAGTTATTATTTAATGCATTTTTTTTTAATTTAATCCGTTTATAGCGAGCACAGCTTTTAAAATTTATAATTAGAATTAATTCTTTGTAAACATTTAGTAATTAGAATACTGTTTATGTTGTTTGGCAAGATTTTGTAAACTTACGTTGTTGTTCGTTGCAGTCATTATTGTTCACATTGTCGTTTTCATTGCTAACGACTCCATTAGCTATGCAAGTTCAATTTGGTGTGTGTAATTTTTGTTTGGATATTTTGGATTTTTTATTTTTTTTTGACAAAACACAGTTAAGTTGGTGTGGACAAGCGACAAACACACGTTTAAAATTGTATATGAAATTAAACAAAACAGAAAAAAAAACAAGAAACAAAACGAAAACGTTTTTGTTGGTGAAAAAACAAAATTAGAAAAAAATGAAAACAAAATAAACAAACATATAACACAAGTAAAGCTTAACAGACTTGATCCAAAAGTCCATTTATACTCACGCTCTTGATCGCTGCCATCTTCGTTTTTATCATCGCGACTTTTCATAAATGGGAATCTTCGCGAAAATGTAAAGTTCTTCTTTTTTCGATCCAAAGTTGATTGCTATTTAATTGCAATTTTAAATTCATATTAAACACGATATAACATTCGCACATACCTTGTCCATATTGTTATTAGCTGCATGTCCTTGGAATTTAACACTACGATCTCTTGCTCGCATTTTTCTTTCCCATCGACGTTTTGATGGTACAATACCGATAACTTCATCTTCACTATCACCAAGGACTCGGCGAGCTTGCCACCATTCATCGTCAGATGCATTTGTAACATGTAAGATGTCTCCATGTTTGAATGGAAGACCTCGTGATGGCAAGCCATCATCTCGATTTGGATCGTAGTCGAATAAGGCTCGCACGTAGAGGGAGCGCTTTTGTGACGTACGCAGTAGAGTACCAGTACCAGATGAGAGAGCAGCTTGTTGTTTGAGTTCGTGAATACGAGCTTCGAAGCGATTATAGTCCTCTGGTCGATATTGAGCGACCAGAGTTACAACACCACCAGAATTCTAAAAAAAAAAAAATGGTATAAATTTAGTAACTTTATAAATTTTCTGGCTTATGTGTTAAATGTCTTTAAAACTGTAAGGAAAAATTAAATTATCTTATTAACCACGATTTCAGGAATCTGGTATCATCTTATACCAGTGAGTATGTCACTATAAAACTGAAAATCTCCAAATGCTTGAATAAAATTGGTTCTCATTTAATTAATGTTTTTTTTACATAAGATTTGTTCTCGGCTAGGCTTACCACATGTCAGGATTTTGCTTACAAATCACGGAAAAAGGATTCATTTTTCTTTTTTTAGTTATCACTTTTTGGAAAAAGACAAAGAATTGCGAAAAATGTGATACATACTTTCATTTTATCAAAGAATTCTATGTACTATCTAGATACCCAATATTGCTTAACAAAATGGAGCCAGGCCGCAATCTTGGAGAAGCCAAAAAATCAGATATATGGAGAGTTTTGCGATTTTTTTTATATTTTTAATACATAACAATATATATATATATATATATATACTTTTTTTATTGACATCAAGAAACGTTTGCCTCAGCAGAATACAAATTAACAGAAAAATGATTCAAAAAAGCTAAAATAAAAAAAAAATAAATTTACAGTAGCCTTCTTTAAACTTAATCTTCTAGCCTATAAAAAACATGGCTGATCGGCTTTAGATACTGTTTTTTTTTTATAATAATTTCTTAAAATTACACAAAAAAAAAACAAATTTTGTCAGGTTTTTTTATCTAGCGTATTGTTGTTATCACGCCTATTGTTTGCGTTTCTTTTCACACAGAGCGTTCAGAGCTCCGAATGTGTGCTTCTTTTTTCGTTCTGTCTGATCATGGTAAGATCCCGCTCAATGAGCTTAGACAAGATGAACATTCTGAGTAAGTTTGCTGACCACACCAAATGTCATGTTTGTCAAAATCGAAATGTGAAAAAAATACTCCATATAAATAAAATGACGAAAAAGTTAGCAGAATTTTTTTCCGTTTTTATTTGACAATAGAAAAGCCTTCTGACAGTTCTGATTCTAGAAACAATAGAAATTTAATTCAGACGTAAACGTCAAATTTGACAGTTACCATTTTTTTATCTTGTGCAAAGTAATTTTCATTTAACAAACTATTTTGGATTTTAGAATAATTTCACATATGTATACAATCACACTAATAGCGAGTTTCATTCAAATTTCAAAGATCTCCTCTCAAAATCGAGATTTGATCTTTTCAATGAAACTTTTTTCCAGATTTAATTGTAGGATTGTAGAATAACTGACACACACATTCCTGAAAAAAACATATCTTCGTAATCTTCGTCCATTATTTATTTATTGTTAAGCACGGATTGGCACAATTTCACAACAAATTAACAAAATATTTTCCATTTAATGTTTGACAGAAAAGACGTTTTACATGTATGTGTGCGTTCAGATCAAATCTGCCAACCCATCACAGATCAGATCTTTCGTGTTAAGATTTGATCTAGATTTGCTCTTTTTGTTGGAATGAAACTCTCAAAATTCAAAAAGATGGAATCTTTTGTCAGAAAGAGCAGATCTTTTTTTTAATAACTCTCGCTATCAGAATCGGCGGAACGAAAAGTGTTCAGTTGGGATGCCAGATTGCCAAATAAAAACACCATAAGAGTTCATATCACGTCTAGTGCATTAAATTATAGTAATCTTTATGGTGTTTCCGGTTTATTTATGCGGTTTTTTGTTTTTGGTTAAGGTTCGTTGCTGTGACTTATTGTAAAATATAAAATAAAACGATTGTAAACTATTTCATTCAAATTTTCTGTTCTAAACGATTGTTTTTTCCTGTTCGTACTATATTCAATTAGGTAATATTTAATTTTGTAATTTTTTATAAAGGAAACAAAAAAAAACTACACACAATTTGTTCACTTAAAAATTAAATGAATGTAAAAACAATCAAAACAAAATGGTTTTATTATGTGAATACTTACTTTAAGCGCTTGAGCGGCTTCTTCGTGTGTAGCATTCTTAAGATTAACATTATTCACACTAATCAATTGATCTCCTCGCTTTAATTCACCACCCAAATCAGCTGGCCCACCAGCCAAAATGAATGACACATAAATTCCTTGCCCATCTTCGCCTCCGACAATATTAAAGCCCAGTCCTTGGGGGCCCTTTTGTATAGTTATTGTACGCGCCTCTCTATAGGTTTAAAAATGACACAAAAAAAAAAGACAAAATTGATTAAATAAATAAGTAGATTTCAACATCAGCATACTCATTAGGTTAATGAAGCCGTTTTGTTAAGCACCTCACGTATTTTTGCTTTAAAAAATTCTCATTGAACAAATGCAGCTGTAAACAGCTCATTTTTTTTCTTACAGTGGCGGTGACTAATCAATGATATTTTGTATAAAAAAAATATATAATTATCACACTTTTTTAAAGTCAAATAATGTACTCGTACTAAGTAGGTAGGTTAGATAGATTTTTCTCTTTATGACGACGATAATAATAATTTAATTATAGTATTTCAATTCTAAATTATAAAACGTTAAATAAATCAAAACACGATCTGCACGATCACATTGAGTGAGCTAAGCTAACTGGAAGGAGACAAACAATACTGGTTAAATGATGGCGGACGGCCGACCGGCCGGCGCGGCTTTTTGTCATGAAATTATTTTTTTTTTGTTTTTCTTTAATTGCGATGCGTTTCCGATTTCGATATAAGGAATGTAGGAGCGATAATGATTTATTTCTTAAAATCTGTCTCTGATTTTATCTATTTATCTATGCGCAGTGATGTTATGTTAATGTTAAGGCACGATATTGTGTTCATTGATATTAAATGCGTTTTTGTAATTTGTAATGTTTTCTTTAATTTATTTTAGATACAACAAAGATATTGAAAACATTTGTTTAGTAATTTTGTGTGTGGTTTACAGTGTCCGACCGAAGGTCGATTACTAGTGGAAGCCAAATTTTCGGCTAAACAATAACTTTCGGCCGAAGCTTTAATAACTTAAGGATTGGTTTAAGATCGCTCCCTCGCTTGTCGACGCGGTATCTGTAATAATTGTTTACCGCTTTACCAAATGAATACCGATATCATGTTCAGCTCCTCACTTGTCGGTAAACTTTCGTCGCAGAATTATGCATTTTGTATCAAAAATTATTTTCTTCTTGAAGTAAAACTTCTTTTGTTGCGTTAAGAGCAAACATTTGCAAACCGACGACACGACATTACACGACACACTCTCAAAAAATGTCTACCCACAATATTGTTCTTCTATGGCTTTCTCTGTTGCATTAATGTGTTATGTTTAAGCCGATGGTCTCGTTGCCAGTGCTTCAGTGTATCTACTTCGTACATTTCTATATACGGAGTAGTATAATGTAATGTGAAATTGCTGAGTCATGAAGCAACGTTCGAAGGACGCGACGGTGACGTTTGTACAATTCGAAGATGGGCTATGTATGCACAAAATGTCAACTTCGTAGTTCTTTGACCGATTTCCATGAAATTGAAAATCGAAAAATTGTTTCGAATTAGTGAAGTCTTACATCTGCGCATGCAGATAAGTACACATAATCTTTTTTTTTTGTGTACAAAACAAACTGCTGCTGTAGTCAAACACAAACACTTGCGGTAAATATCGGAACACTATTATTTCTTTGTACTACTACTACTACTGCTACTTTATACTACTACTACTGCTACTTTCTTACAATACCGATTCCGCAAAAATCAGTAGGTGTCATTGAAATGTGTTTATCGGTTCCGAATGTGTAGTGAGTAAAATCAGAAAAACGATACGACACTGGCAAGTGAGGGGCGGCCTAAGGTTGTCTAGAAAAGTGAACGAAACATTGGATCGAACAAATAAGTGCATGAACTTATGCTCATAGTTTGTTGTGTAATAATGATGTGACGGTGGCGCAGCTGTCCGAGTATTGTGCATTCATAACGGCTCTACGAAAAATGAAATTGAACTTTTGTCGGCGCTTATCCGCATTTCCAGTGGAAATGAAAGACAGTTTCCTCCCCAGGTCAACACAACTAAGACAGTGAGTATTGTAAGGGATGCCCCTCTTATTCCATGTTAAACACGGAATGAAAAGAATATTTTCGGAATATCCTTCTCCTGTCAATGTCAAACAAGCAAACAAAATGACAACTACCAAAGGCGGAAACCAAATAAGTCAAGTTGTTTCTCTATTCATTCCATTCTGGATAAACATTTCGTTGTTTCCATCCATTCTATTCCTTATCCGGAATAAATAAAGAAACTGACTGCATTTGAAAAAATTTTTTCTGACATTAGATTTATTCCCGTACTTTGTGCACAAAAATGCACTACACACTCTTGTTTTTTTCAAAAGAGCGAATTAAACTATCTCTCAGGGAGAAACAAATTGTCACAAAAGAACGGAAACGAATTGAACAAAAATGTTAAGCATATTTTAAACGTCAAAAAAGTGTATTTTTGAAAATATTAAATAAGGTTTTTTTTAAGTAAACAATTTGCTATCACTTATTTTTATCTATTGCGCGAATAAGCCCGACTACACAATAAATTCGATTATTTTCAACTTTTGTAATGCCACACCTGGCAAATGATAACGTATTATTGGGTGGCAATGGCTCATTGAATAAAGTGCTTGATTGCTAACTTAGATGTTTGGGTTCGATCCCCACGCTAGGCGCATTCTTTTCTATGCCTCCAATTTTAATTGGATGCCGCCCATGGGTTAAAATGAGGCAGTCAATACCTGGTTCCACACTGTGCCAACAAATAATTCGTTCCTATCATTTTCTTTCTTCTAACTAGTGCCGTGCAATTCAGGTTGCATTTAAAAGACCTTAGGTCTTACAGGCATATAGTTCAATTAAAAAAATATTCAGTTTTATTTTTCCTTTTTTCCTTCCTTGACAGAATTCATAATTTTATCCCAAGAAATTTCTTGGATTTAAATTCGTAGCCTAGGGAAAATATTTTGACAGCCAGATGTCAAAACAATTGAAATGTCAAAAAAAAAAACACATAAGTGTGAAGTGTTCATTTTATGAGTGCTTAAAACCCTTTTGACACAAGCAGAATTTTTCGATCGGTGATGAAAATTACTCTAGTAGATCTTTAAAGGGTCAATATAAATATTTTAACAAATCGAATTAACCAAACATCGTACTAAAAGTATTAATTGTTTGTTAACAGTTTAAAATACTTGTTAGTGAAATAGATACCAATAAATTATGGATCAAAAATTGGCAGTAAAACAACAATTTTAATAAACTATTTTCTATTCAAATTTTACAACAAATTTTTCATCACTTTACCATCTACATATTTCGCTATTCAGTTTGATCAAAATAAAAATGTTTAATGTTCTTTCAATAAGGGGCCAGTTATATCAATCAGGAAAACGTATCAGGAAAAGTTGAAACAGTATTAAAATGAATATTTTTCCTGATGGTCGTTATAGCAAACAGGAAAATTATGTCAGTTGGCAAGCCTCAATACCAGTCTGCCATTAAGTTTTTCTGATTGAAACACCCACGAAATAGTTTTTCGTCCACGTTTCTGTCAGTGGGCATCCGGTGAAAGAAGAGAAAGAAGTATAGGAAAGATAACGATAAACAGATAATAAGGTATGCTCATTAGATACACCCATTTCGCCATCTTGCTTATGATGTGACGTCATCGTGTTCTGCTAGTTTGACAAGGGAGGTCATTAATTGTAATTTATCAATTGGTTTTTTTTTATTGTATTTGTGTTCGTGGATTAGTGCTTGTGGTAATAAAAAATATCATTCTTGAAAAAGCAGTCGTGTTTGCTCAGAACATTTTGTTGAAAGCGACTATGCACTTAAAGATGTACTTTGAAATGTTACTGAAAATAAGAGAGCTTTAAGAAAAGAATCAGTACCATCAAAAATTTGCCAAATGGACCTGAGCAATCTTCGAGAGACAAAAGACAAGAAATAAGAGAAAACAAAAGGATCGTTAATAAATATCCAGCTGCTTTCGAAAAGTAATAATTTGAAATAAAATGTCCTATATTATATATTTAACCATGTTTAATACATATAGTTGTCACAAACACTCGACAAGTAACTTTGTCCCCGATAGTCCACAAGAGGAAGAATTTTGTGGAGACTATGATCAGGAGGATTGTTTGTATTACACAAATGGTAGCACCCAAACAGAGTAAGATGTGCTATGAGGACGGCTATGAGGACATCTTTAAGAGGGATATTTACATCCACCCAAGCAGAACATTTGGAGTATCCCAATAAAAAGGCACGCTGGAACGCTGAGGATTTTCTTCAGCAATGTCCCTATATTCTGCTAGTACCAGATTCCTATAGGCTACTTGGGTGGATGAAAAGTAGGAAGGTGGACTTAAGAATCCAAGCAATACATTCCTTGAAAATGTTAGACTTTTGGAAAATATTTTTATGAAACACAATAAGGAACATCTATAAGGTCATGGAAATAAAAAAAACACTTGCTAGTACTCTACACTCATTGGGTTTAATGCAAGCACAAATTTCTACTCTCGAGGAAACAACACGATTGCTTTCAGAAATACAAAAAGAAAACGAAATGATTAAAGCTGAACTAAAAACAACAAGAGAGAGACTTGATAATGTAGAGTACATGTACCACTCTAAACACATTGAACTGCGTGAGGTTCCCTTTTTTGAGAACGAAAATGTGTGTGCAACGGTGATCGAAATCCTAAACAAGGGAATTGATATGCAACTGACGGTCGATGATGTGGAGATGTGTTACAGAAAGAAGATCAAGGGGGCACCATCTGGTACAGTGATTGTGCAGCTTCGAAGTAGGAGTGTGAAGGAGGAAATTTTGGCAGCTTTATATGCTAAGAAAGTGGCGATCAAAGCTGAAACAATCTTCTCTTCATGCAAAGGCCGAATATTCATCAACGACTGGCTGTCAAACAATACAAAGATGCTCATGAGGGAGGCAAAAATTGCAAAAACAAATCATAACTATGAATTTCTTTGGGTGAGATATGGGAAAATTATGATGCGCAAGACGGCTGGAATGGAGGTTAAATTCATCAGGTATCAATGCACCTCTAAATCATTTATAATATTTTTTATTTTCTATTTTTTAATATTCAATTATATATAGCTCTTATTTTATTTAAACTATGATGCGCCATAATGAAATATTTGATCTCAATAACTGCAGTGTAGGTGATAACATCTTTATTGGTTTAAATTATAGTAAATCTTATAACGATTTTGTGGTCTTCCACCAAAACATAAGAAGTATGAGAAAAAATTTTGATAATTTTGTGATAACTTTAAGTAATGCCTTTAAAATCTTACCTGATGTAATTGCCTTATCTGAAATTTGGATTTTTGACCATGAATTATGCAATTACTCAATTCCGGGTTTTAACGTTTATGCGGAATGTAATGATAAATATGTGTCAGGTGGGATAGCGATTTTTGTAAAAAACAATATTGTTGTGTCTGAAATATCCACTCCTGATTTGAAAAGTGCTGATGCCATTATTGTGAAAATTAAACTTGAATGCAACCTCTGCATTGACATTGTTGGTATATATCGGCTGCAATTTATTCACAAAGATATATTTCTGAGAGATATAGAGGATCTACTTCGTGGATTGAACAGTAACAACATTTGCATGATCGGTGATATGAATATTGATATATTGGGCTTCCCGTCTAGCTGTGATGATTATTTGCTCCTTTTATCGTCTCTGGGGTTTGAATCATTTGTAAATGTGCCAACAAGAGTTACAGATTACAGTAAGACCTGTATAGACCATATTTTTGTTCGTACCAAAAGTTCTGAAAATATGCGTTCGTTTTTACTTGAATGGGATGTTAGCGATCATTTTGCAACGGGGGTGTCTTTCCTGGACTTATTAAAAAATAGTAAACAAAAAAATGAAAGTACGAGTATTCAATTACTTCAGGAAATAAACTACACGTTGCTTAATGATTGTCTCGCCGCTGAAAGTTGGAATTCTGTCTATAGCTGTAACTGTCCTTCAGACGCTTTTCGAAATTTTATTGACACTTTATCTGGTCATGTTTCTTCTAGTAAATCCATAAAACAAAAGCGAAAGTACAAACAAATTAAACCATGGATGACTGACCACTTGTGCCAAAAAATCAATGCTAAAAATGAATTCTATATTAAGAACAAAGGTAAATTACATCTACCTAATATAAAGATCGCCTACAAAAGTATGCAGAAAGATATCCTCGATGGAATTAGTAAACAAAAGGAAGCATACTACAAGAAAAAATTTAACGATAGTAGGTTCAATCCAAAACAGCAATGGAACATCATTAACAATCTTTTAGGAAAACAAAAGGGCGGCAATGAACTTAAATGCATAGAGTTTTCAGAAAATACGGTTTCAGAAAGAGATGCGGATATTGCAAATAATTTTAATCTATTTTTCAAAGATGTAGTTAAAAATCATACACCAATTTCCTCAAACATCGAAAATATTTACCTAGAACATACAAATGATGATCTAGTTTTGTCTTCTTTCTTTTTTAGTGCGGTTACCGAAAATGAAGTAACTCATGTGATTGCTAACTTGAAATCAAAAACTTCCTTTGGAATAGATGGCTTAAGCAGCATAGTAATAAAAAAAATACATGGTTTTATAACAAGGCCCTTATCATATATTGTCAACTTAAGCTTTGAAAGTGGGGTATTCCCAGAATGCCTTAAAACTGCAATTATTATCCCGATACATAAAAAAGGTGACAAAACAGACCCTAATAACTACAGACCAATTTCGTTGCTATCTGTTTTCTCAAAAATCTTTGAAAAATTAATAACTAAAAGAATGCTTAAGTTTCTTGGTAAATATAGAATTCTCAGCTCTTCGCAATTTGGATTCATGAAGGGTAAGTCTACCGAAGATGCAGTAGTGACTCTCTTGGAAAGCATCAATAATGAACTTGATAAATCAAATAAATCTGGTGCTCTGTTTCTTGATCTGACGAAAGCATTTGACTTAGTCGACCATAAACTTCTTTTAAATAAACTCTACAGATATGGATTCAGAAGTAACATTTTAAATTGGTTCTCATCCTATCTTCAAAACAGGTCCCAGCATGTGCGAATCGGTACAACTATGAGTGATTCGATCACTAGTGCATGTGTAGGCGTCCCCCAAGGATCAGTGCTCGGGCCTTTACTTTTTATTGTTTATATAAATTCAATTTTTCAGTTGCCTTTGAAAGGAAATATGGTTGCTTTTGCTGATGACTTAGCCCTTTCGTATGCTGCTCCTTCTGTTGATAGAATAAAAGCCTCAATGAATAGCGATCTATCTATTTTGGCAAACTGGTTTAAGTATCATCAGATGGTGCTGAGTAGCAAATCCAAGATTATGCATTTTTCCTTGTCAAATGAGATTTTTATTGAAAATGTTGGTCTTCATGACGCAAGCTGTGATCATTCTAGTTGTACCGTTTCTTGCATGCCACTTGAATGTGTAAGAGAATTTAAATACCTTGGCATAATACTAGACTCAAAACTGAACTGGAAGTCACACATTATGAGTGTTAAAAAAAATATGTATATTGTTTTGAACAAAATCTTTCTCTTGCGAAAATTAGTACCAGCAAACCTACTAACATCTATTTACTATGCATTAGCTAACTCTCGCTTAGAATATGGTATTTCCTGCTGGGGTAGTGCATTTATCAGCAATCTGCAGACTTTAATCACAGCCCAGAAGAAGATCATTAGAGTAATGCTTCACAAACCTAGATGGGAACCATCATTTCCGTTGTTTAAATCGCTCAATATATTACCACTTCGGCATCTGTATGTTTATAAGGTATTGAGACTGTTCTATCTGCGGGGTGGTCACAATACAGTAAGAAGAAATGCCATAAATCGCTCGTTGAGATCATCAGCTTCTACTGTGACTATCCAAAGAACTAGAACAGAGCATCTTAGACGCTTCTGTACTGTCATAGCTCCATTTATATATAACAAACTTCCAGCAGATATATGCAACGGCAATGGCCAATGCCACAGGTTCTTAAAAAATCTTACAATTTGGCTCTTTTCTAAATCAGATGTGGAAGACTTAATGCGTGTATTAGCTTGACCTCTTATACCACGACAACATAAACCATAAAAAAGATAGCTTTACTTGCTTTATTTAAATTAATTGCCATCCATAATTTTAAATTCATATCTCATTATAAATTCATATTCTCTCTCACATATTGCCCAATCCTAAAATCTTCATCTGATGCAAATATATCTCTTTTTGTTTGTAGTGTTCTCTCACTCTCTTACAGCAATAACTTCGACGCGGTTTTTCATCTAAATTAAAAGTATATCTAATGAAAACGCACTTTACACTGGTATCCGTACCACAAAGTGCATGATACCATTTCATTTTATAATTCATGGTCCAACACTCTTTTGTTTTCTATAGTTTTCATAATTATAATTCAATGAGTAATGATTTTTATAATACATTATGTATAATTAAATACTGTTAACCTTTAAATAACGAATTTGTTAATACTTTCTGTACAAAATATAATTAAATAATTATTGTTAACTCTACGCTATTAATCATTATAATTAAAATTTATTTTGCTAAGACAATAATTGTAAACATGAAATGGAAATAAATCTTAAATCTTAAATCTTAAATATACAGAAGGCAAGTTCCTGGAAAAAAGATTTAAAAAATACTGAAGCTGTGCTTCTAGATATAAGTGTAAAAAAACTATTTTTTAAGTGCAGACTGTATTTTAGAATTAAGCATTTAAACAAATAATTTTTAAGTGAAATTAACTGTAAGAATAGAAAAATTATGAAAATTCTTTTCCTTCATCTTATATCCGGACCAGTTGACGATGACGTCACACCACAGCTGTCAAAACAATGAGCATACCTTATTATCTGTTTATCTTGGGAAAAATATGTGGCGCGATATTCTGAGACAAGGGCTGGTTGTTGTGTCAGATTTATCTCCAGGGATGGCGGTTGAACTAACGCGGATAAAATTACAGTGTCTTCTTTATTTAGGTCTCTTATAATTTGCATTATTTTATTTATTTCGTTGTCATTATGGGTATACTAGATAACTCAATCACATGCTGTTAGTGTTATGCCTGTACAGCATGAAATGAGTAAACCAGCAACTCATTTTATGCCAATTTTTAGAATTAGTTTTTAATGGAATATAAGAAGACATACAGCCCTATTCCGCTATTCACGTGAATTGTATATTCGATCCACCTATTCGATTCCCTTTCACACTACCTTTGTATTCTGCTTTCCATCGGGTGAACTGCTCTATCCCCACTTTATATTACCATTTATAAAAGATACTCATACGAAATCGTCTGAAGTTTGGATAAAAATGTGTATGTATGTATGTATCGCACTTTTTTCCCTTTCACAAACATAAATAAGGAAATTCCCAAATTGATAACTACGGAGGAACGATATAAAGAAAAACTTAATAAAACGTGTTTAATGTTTAAATAGAAAATTTGTTATTTGAAGCTTAAGATGTATTTATAAACAACTCCACCCGAGTTTTCTAGCAAATTTATTACATTTCAAGACCCGCTAACCTTTTAACACTCAACCAGACATAATCAAATACCAAATCCGCAACAATTGATTTGCGGGTTTGAATTGTATGGAGTGATTGGGTTTACGTGAATAGCAGAATTCCGCACAATATTATCGAATTTACAAATGTATACAAGATTCACTTCGAATGAATAGCAGAATAGTGATGAGTGAAAATTCAAGAAAAAATCTCCCCGATGAATAGCAGAATAGGGCTGATAGACAACGGCAGGAATTGAACCTGCGACCACGAGGTTGACAGACGAGAATACAACTATCGCGCCACGGCCACCCCAAAATTTGTTCCACTTTGTGTCAAATGGCAATCAGCTGGTCATGGCACGAAAAATGAATTTTTATCAGGAAAATTATTAAATACTTTTTTAACGAAAAATAATTGTTTTATTGCAAATATTTTTGCCAAAAAAATTCTCTGAGTTATTTGTCATCGATTAGTGTAGCATTTGTATTTTAAAACGCGTGAAAACATTATAAATTATCCATTTAAACTTTTATTTGCTGTTTCGTTTTCCTGATAGCTATAGCCCCTAACAGGTATTTTCTTGGCACTAAATACTTCTTACTAAAATATTAAACCATCGCGTTTTGTATATGGATCTGTAAAAATCAGAGTGCATTTGTCAAATCTCAAACAACATGCGCAATATATTACCTTGTAAGTGAATTGAATCAACTTATCAATTTTTTTTACGGTGGAACTTCACTGCATGTAACAATTATTTAACTTAACCTATATGATAACCCTTCTATAAAAACATATCCCAGGATTCCGATGAAACATCTAAATTGTTTCAACTTAATAAAACCGTAAGCTGTTGGCAGACAATTTTCAAAATAGTCATTTCATAATTTTAGGTTTGTCAGATATTTTATAAAATCATGGTATAACATCACTGCTTAGTTTTCTTTGGCAGTTTCTTATCTCTCTGGACCAAAATTACAGTTCACGGCGATCATCATTCGCTCCTCTTATCATTACATCACGTTCACAAACAAAGTCATGCGATAAGATAACATTGTAGTTTTGATTAATTTTATCTCTTACCTGGTTATGTCTTCTGTGCTTACAGCACGAGGAGTACCCGGCGGTACAGCAGCAAGAACATTCGATGATGCATACCTTGATGCAGGTTCTGAAAAAAACAAAAAAAACAAAAACATAAAGATAAAGATATCTCGGTTGAAAAGAAAGTACCAAACTATCATAAATTTGCATTAGGACAAGGTAAATGATAGAAGATACAATGAGTCGTGTTAAAATGTTTATATATATTTGGCAGAGTATATATAGTGAGTGTCTTACGAGGCAAAGGTGAGTGGGATCTTGATGTTGCTGGGGCGGGTGAAGGTGATCGGCCGAAATCGACAACACTTTGTCCGACATTATTAATCGCACCTGTTGAATGCGAATTGACTTGATTAAATGACGAACTAACTAAATGCTGCGTCTTCCCAACAACCAATGTCACTTTATCAGTTATTGATTTGAGGGTGGCCACTGCATGTTCGTGAGTAACATTCTCCAGATTCTTCTCCGACTATAAATTATAAGAAAAAAATCCATTAGTTAAATTTTAATTGAATTTCAAAAACAAAACAAAAAATCTATTCTATTCAACTAACCGCATTGTGCCGAACAGCAATCAACTTGTCGCCAATGTTAAGACGACCATCTACATGCGCCGCTCCACCCTCCATGATTTTCGTTACGTATATACCATTATCGCCTGGTATATGCTGATTGCCAATGCCGCCTGCGATAGAAAATCCTAGACCCTTGCCTCCTTTAACTAAATCAATCTCAATAACTTGTGGGCCCGTGCTGGATGCAGCAGCTCCACTACTCAAAGTCGAATTGTCACCTCCCGCTAATGCTACTGCACTTGAATTCGCAGGCCTTTTACGTTTAACGTGCAATTTTACATGATTTCCAGCTCTTTTCAAGGCATCAACTGCACCTGCATGCGGCACATCTACAACAGATACATCGTTTACCGACACAATTATATCATTCACACCAAGTCGTCCATCAGCAGCAGCAGCTCCACCAGGGATTAATTTTGTTATGTATATTGATGTATCTGTGCCGATGTGCGGATTGTCTGTTCCACCAGCAATAGAAAACCCAAGTCCAGAATTGCCTCGTTCCAATTGGATGTCCTCATATATCCAGCTATCCTCGCCATTAACCTGACAATGCAAATATAAATAATAGAAAGTGTTATATGTATGTATGTATGTCTGTAATGTCACAAGAAGAGTCAGTGGCTTCTTTAATTAAAAAAAAAGAAGAAATTATGAAAGAAAGCACATGTCAATGGCAGAGTCTATATACGAATACAAGAGTACATCAAGTTCAGGTTATGTTATACAATAAAAACAAAAATTATTCTCTCTATAGCAGCTCTTCCTATTTGTAGATGTAGATACGATATAAGCAATTGTGAGGTATAAGAAGAAAGTTGATTAATTTAACTTTGTCATTTAAAATTAATTAAAAGCATATTATGGGCGTTAAAGAGATGATAAATGAATTTAATTCTTAGAGTCGAGAAGTCTTTTCCGAAGTAAAGACTTTAACAATTTTCTGCAAAGTAAACGTGTTTACAAAAGATTTTTTTTGAATATTTGAATTAGCAATTTAGCTGACAGGTTAATTTATTTCATATTAATTCTCAATTATCCGACAACAAACAAAAACACCACAAAAATCGATTTGATAACCTATAACTTCCAAGCCATAAATATGAGGCAATTAATGTGGTTTTCCATTGGTAAAATAAATCAATTTATTTTGGATCTAAATCTGTCAAAACACTGATTGTCCTTTTTTCCGTTTCATTGGGTTTAATAAATTGATCTATTTTTGAATTAAGATCATTTTTGCAGATCTAGATTTTTTGGCAAAGCCCACTTTGTACTAATACAAATGCAATTTACAACTGTCAACTTGACATATTTATATTTTGTACTGGACAGGACTGACTAAAATGATTTTCCAGAAGTATCAGAAGTTTTACATTATTAGTCATGGTATTATATATTCATATTCATTCCTTTCTTGAAAAATTAAATATTTTAAAATTTGTTGCTCACTTCTGAAAACTTGAGTGAAAATAAAAAAAATTAGACAGCTACATCGATAGCAATTTCACAGTCACGACATTATACAAATACAATAGAAAAAAATCAAATCTGAAATCATGTTCCGTGGGAATCGAAAAAATAAAAATCTAGATTGACATCTGAATTTACCAATGGAAAATTACATGAAAAAGGAATATGGAATCAGATATGAGACCCAATCGTAATAATTGTTTAGAATTCTAATAGCTGTGTTCCCGTACTTCTTGCAAACAAATTAGCAAACTATCATTTTTCAAGAGTGTAGGTAAAAAATCTCTCAGAGAGAAAAAAAAATAGGGAAACGCATTGAATAAAAGTTTATTTTTTAAACGTCAAAATAAAAGTGTATTTTTAAAAATGTTTAATAATTTTTTTTGTGAAAAAATTTTTTGTTTAAAAAAAAACAATTTGCTATCACAAATTTTAATCTATTTCACTCATAAGACCGATGAGAGGATAAATTCGATTATGTTTTAATTTTTGTAATGACACATCTGACAACTGACATCTTATATATTGTTAGATCTGATCCCGTACTTTCTGCATAGAAACTCAAAACATTTCAAATTTAGAAGAGTTGGAATGAAATTCTTCTCCCGCAAAAGTAGGGGAACGCTTTTAGTCTAAAAAAAAATTAAACTCATATACAAACAAAATTCAAATGACACCTGTCCTCGACAGCTGTTTGGTTTTTCTGTGCAGTAAAGCAGCAGAAAATGAAAGATAGGGGAAATTTTTGTACTCTCTATGTCAAAAAGTATGATCAGTTGTATAGAACTTACAAATTGGCATTTAGGACGAAGTTTTAAAAAAGATTTACACGCACTTTAAGTCGCAAGTATTTAATTGTAATTTAGTTAACATGTGAAAAGATCTTTACAAAAAATGTAATACCGTAAACCTCATAATTATCAAACAAAATGTCGGAGAAAAAAATCAGTTTTTGACACTATTGTCATTTTCTATTGATTATTCCACGATTCGGGGTTCCAATCCAACCACAAATAAGCAATCAAACATACATCTGGAATTATACGGAATTTATTACTCATTGTATTGTACAGTTAACCTGATTTTATTGCAAGCAGATATCTTTTCTATCTCTTATAAGAGGTGGGCAAGATGTTAAAAAATTGTCTCCGTCAAAAATAAATTTTGCTCCTTGTTATTTAAGAGCAAAATTCCCTCATGATAAGGCAGTTTTTAACCGTCTTAACAACGAATTAAAAAAAAACGAATCTGTAAGTTCAAAAATTATTCACTTAGTAGATTCCTGAAAAATCTGACGACGAATGCTTCTTCCGAATACTCCTTATAGAAAGCAGCTAAGCGCCTAAAAGACCTCAGACACAAAGCCATCCAGTAAAGTCTGAAGATGGTAAATGGATCGCACACCCGAAACAAAAGGCTGATCTCTTCGCTGAACATCTCTTGAATGTTTTTAAGCCATTCCCAGCAAACGCTGCTACAGATCCCTTACAGTTTATTGATAGAAACGACAAATTAGAAATATCTTTTTTCACGCTCAAAGAAGTAAGTAAGAAGTGCCTTAAACTAAGATATGTTCCACATCATTGGAAAATTGCAGAAGTCATTGTTTTACCTAAACAAGGTAAGCCACCAACAGAAGTAACATCTTACAGACACAATATCGCTTATACCAATCATCGCAAAAGTTTTTGAAAAACTGCTACTGAAAAGGCTTAACAATAATAGAAGAAAGAAGACTTATTCCGAGCCATCAGTTTGGATTTAGAAATAAACATTCCACAATAGACCAAGTGCATCGAAGTACGGATGTCGTGGAAAAGGCACTTGAAGAAAAACAAGTATGCTCGGCTATATTCTTAGATGTTACTCAAGCCTTTGACAAGGTTTGGAACTTGGGACTTGAGTACAAACTGCATAGGGACCTTCCCAGGCAGTACTACGAAATCCTGAAATCCTACGTTACGAACCGACTATTTAGAGTACGGTACGACCAAAATTACTTGGAACTAAATAAAATTGAAGCCGGTGTACCACAAGGAAGTGTATGGGGACCAACCCTGTATCTGTTATATACAAGAGATATTCCAGTGGACATCAACGCTATCATGGCCACCTTTGCTGACGATACGGCAATATTGGTGCCAGATAAATCCATTACGAAGACTACACTAAAATTGCAAAATGCTTTCGATAAAGTTAGTGATTGGACGCAGAAACGGCGTGTCAAATTAAACGAACAAAATCGACGCATATAAACATTTTTTTTTTTTTTTTTATTTCACTATATGCCGTAAGACCTAAGGTCTTTTAAATGCAACCTGAATTGCTGTCCCTAGTTTGGGACAGTGGATTTGAGAACCAGGTATTGACTGTCTCATTTTAACCCATGGGCGGCATCCAATTAAAATTGGAGGTATAGAAAAGAATGCGCCTAGCGTGGGGATCGAACCCACACGTCTAAGTTAGCAATCCAGCACTTTATCCACTGCGCCATTGCCACCCTTTTACAAACTTTACAAACAAAAATAAACAATGTTCCAATATTTATAAACAGTACAACAGTTTCTTACTCCAATACCGCCAAATACCTTGGAATGACCTTGGATGAAGAGCTTAAATGGAAAGAGCACATCAAAAAGGAACGAGAAGAACTAAACTTGAAGCACAGAAAAATGTACATGTTACTAGGAAAGAACTCTGACCTATATATCCGGAACAAACTAATGTTATATAAGCAAGTACTGAAACCCGTTTGGACACACGGCATCCAACTATGGGGCTGTACAAAGAAAACAAATGCTGAACCTATCCAAAAATTCCAAAGCAAGGTCCTTCGTGGAATAATAAATGCCCCTTGGTATATAAGAAATAGCGATCTATATCGTGACTTTCAAATTAAAATGGTTACAGAAGTGGTTAAAAAACACGCTGTATCACACAATCAGCGACTGTAAAATCATACCAGCTCCGAAATGGAGACCGTCTTAAATGTACGAGACAATGTTCGGAGATTAAGAAGAACCAAGCCTCATGTGCTGATTGTCTAAAAGCTATGGGAAAGTGTTATAACTTTAAACTTCCCCAAATGCGATGTACATATAAATTAAGAAAGTGAAATCATTTGTCGATCTTTCATAGATTGGTCCTGATTCACTGGTTGTTTTAGTGCGGTAAGAGTCCCACACTACTCGGTACCGATTCTTACTGAGTGTCTTTTGAAGATTTCCATCGGATAAAAAAAAAATGTTAAACTAACCTATTTAAATATTGTGAATCTGCCTTTTTTGACATTTATGTTGTAAACAAACAATGGAGCGATGTACACTTGAAGAACCTAGAATTATTGTAACTGGACATTTAACTGATTTCCGGTAGGTTAATGCTAAACCGATCGTTTTCCTCGCCGGCCTACAACTTGCGCGAAAACAATAAAGCGCTTGGGTGAACGTCTCGTCCAAACTGAATCCACGCAAAAGCTTTCATTTAGAACTAGTCTTTAAAGCCAACTCAACTTTGAAGAAAAATTCACCGATTTTAGTGTTTTGCTACCAAATATTAAAAATACCTTCAAGTTCATCAGCTCGGTCAGTTTGTCATTCAACTGTGATTTTGTCAACTTTATTTCATCATTTTTATAGAGCCCAATTTTTTCATGTCTAACTACATGGCAGCCAATTTACATTAGGAGTGTTTCGTAATGTCATAATTCGTACGAATTTGAACAAATTCTCCAATTTTGCTGTCAAAACCCATAGGAAAGAAAAACCCAAGTTTGGGAAACTTGGCGAAAATTTCTAGTTAATAATAATAATAATTTTAACTATGTGCCTGTAAGAGCTAAGGTATTTTAAATGCAACCTAAATTGCACGGCATTAGTTAGAAGGAATAGAAAGATAGGAATATAAACTCTTTAACATAAAACATTTATATTTTATTATAAACTTTAAATTTCTATGACAATAATATTTTCAATCAATTTACATATAATTACTGTTCCAAACCAAGTGACCAATTCTTCATCGTTCCTCGCCTTTAACAACAAAGCATGGCCTACTCATTAATAACGGTGGGATTGGTATTGGAACCATCTGCATCGTCTGCCTGCGTTGTTAAAGGAAAGAATTTTTTGTTGGCACAGTGGATTTGAGAATTAGGTATTTACTATCTCATTTTAAATCACCGGGCGGCATCCAATTAAAATTGGAGATAGAGAAAACAATGCTGCCTAGCGTGGGGATCGAACCCACATTCCTAAGTTAGCAGTCAAGCACTATATCCACTGAGCCAATGACATCCAGTTACCAAACAGAAACATTATCACATAAATAAAAGAGGAAATGATATCACAAAAATATCTGTTAAAGAACAATATTTTTGCAAAGATATTTAAAATTTTTTATAATTATTTAAAATTACAATCATGCTCTTATGCCGAATTTGAAACGACGAAGGAATTTATCTAAGAAAATGAAATTGCTTTATTTAAATTTAAACTCAACGGTTATCATCTTTTCAACCAATAAAACTCTTAATGAAAATCCGGCAGGAGATTTGATTAGGAAAATTTTTATGATAGAATCATATGATTTTTCAAATGGTTATAACTTGTTCGTTTATCTTCACTATTGGTCATTTATGAGTTAGTACAAATAAAACAGATCGAGTCGGACTATAAAACATTTACAACATATAGGACATTTACAATATGCACACGCATATATACATTTGTACATAAAGCTATATTTATACAATCGATATCTCTAGATATAAAAAAATATACTACTCTGATAACTAATGCACGAATATGAACATTGATAGCAGTGACACAGTTAAACAAGTTAAATTTTATAACTTGACTTAAGTGCCTTACCTTGTGTGTTGACGTCGAATGAGCCTGAAAATTATAATTTAGAAAGAAAAAAATTAATAAAAAATAAAAATCATAAGAAATAAAATTGTTAATAAAAACTAAATAAAGCAATAGTTTATTGGTTTTAAATAATATTGTTGATTTGTATTTTTTTTTTCTTAAAATCATCAGCGCAAAATTTAAAACAGTATCTACTCGTTTAAGGAAAAACACAACGCTAGTTAAAAAAGTCGTTTATTTGGGAGCCCTTATCTAACTTTTTGGTATTTTTAAATACTTTAAACAAATCTTCTAGACAGTTTCAGTTGAACGCGACTGTTTTTGACAGATATAGAAATCAAACAGGACTAGAATTAAAAATAAACACATCAATTAAAATTGCTTTGAAACATTTTGATAATGTGGATTGTGAACACGAAACAAATAAAATGCACGACTGGATCGCAATTTTAAATATTTAATAATATAAATTTAAAACCAAATTTCAAACAATCCACCCGTTTTCGAAATATTGAATTTGGAAAATATTTTTTGGAAAATTTTGGTATGCAGTATTTATAATTTGAAGGACCTTCTATATAAAAATTTTGATCAAAATCCGTAGAGCCGTTTATGAGAAAGTCGAAAATCAAAAATATGGTTGTATAACAGGTACCGTTAATAACAAAATATTTTTTAAAAAAATTGACCAAAATGTAAACTATACCTAAAGTAGTGCACACAATTTTTTTCATCAAAATCGTTAGAACCGTTTTTGAGATAATTAAGATGGTAGACAAAATTGTATGGCAGCCATACTTGCTACTTAAGCAAACGCAAATTTAAAAAAAATCGCTTCAGCCGTTTAGGCTGTAGATTGTTCTACAGGATTTTAGACAGATGGAATTGCGGGACCCACTTTTTTTGGTGTTCTCTATCATCGTAATGTCGAGTTTGATTAAAATCTCCAGTTCGATTTTTTTCCAAATGCAAAACTTGTCCTATAGAAGTACCTACATATATCGCAAGTAAAAATAAAGACTCGGCTACGACTCCAACGATTTTATAAGCGAAGAAAACAAAATCCGTGGAAGATCGCGCTTTGCTACCGGTTTTACATAGAGGTTTTCAATTAAAAGTAAAAACCGTTGTTTTTTTTTTAAACCGGTATCTTGTAAAAATTGTATGTTCTCAAGTTCGTTGATCGGATTTGCTCGATATATGTACATACATACATTGGTACTATGAGCTAGTTTTGCGTTTGAAAAAAAAAATCGAACACGAGATTTTAATCAAAGTTGACACTACGATGATAGAGAACACCAAAAAAAGTGGGTCTCGCAATTCTGTCTGTCTGTCTGTAGAACGATCTACAGCATAAACTGCTGAACCGATTTTGTTCAAACTTGGTGCTTAGGCGTTTTAGGTGCTTGTCCAAAATTGATTTTTGAATCGTTGTATTAGCCCAAAAATACCGGTATTTGCCATACAAATTTGACTATCATCTTAATTATCTCGAAAACGGCTCCAACGTTATTGATACAAATTGGATATGGTCTACATTTTGGCCCAAACATTTTTTTCAAAAATGTTGTTATTAACGGTACCTGCCATACAACCATTGTATTGATTTTCGAATTTCTCATAAACGGCTTACCGGATTTCGATCAAAATTTTTATACAGAAGTCACTTTAAATTCTATATAATACTGCATTTCAAAATTTTACAAAAATAGTTTTTTCGATTTTTTGAAACAATTTTTTTTTTGAAAAATGAAAATTTCGAAAGCGGGTGGACGATTTTTTCTGAAATTTAGTTTTTGAATTTATATTATTAAATATTTAAAATTTCCATACCAATTTTTTTGGAAAAAATTTAAGAATCTTTATATAAAAGAAATTAAGTGAAAAACGACTTTAAAAATACATTTAGCCGCTTCTATTATGAATCTTTTGCATCGAACATAGGAGCAAGTACGTGCGATCCAGTCTTGCATTTTATATATTTTTGGAATGCTAAACATTTCAAAATCTTTAAAAATATTAAACTCTTCTTCAGATTATATTTTTCGTAAATTTTTTATTATGAAATGTCAAAAGATAACTGGATATAGTATACTTTTAAAAAAGTCGACTCTAATTTTAAAACTTATTTTTAGATTCGACTCCCATTTTAAAACTGATTTAGAGTAAGTGTTAAATGTTTAAAATTGTGAAGGTGAAAAAGCGATCGATTTTTATAAAAACAAAATCAGTGCATTAAAGAAGTGATAAGGTACTTTTTAGTAATTTTGTTTTTGGGAAAAAATGGTTAGGAATTTTTGGTACCTCTAGTAGGTTTTTTTGGTTTTCACAAGTTATAACGAATTATAGAAATTTACTAACCACTTGTGTGGTCACATGTTCGTATTATGACGTACATATTGATTCCCTCTACTTTTCTTCAAATCTTCTGATCAAGATACATATACGTAAATGTTCGCCTGTCACAATTGTCAATTGTCAATAAAACACTTACAAAATTATAAATTGTATAATTTGTCTTTCTTATTAAAAAAAATGTCAGTCAAACAATTCAAGACAATTCTCGGAAAAATCCTGACATTTCAACATTTCCATGACAATTTTTTGTATTATCCTTGATTATATATTGATCTCGTTAATTTTCCACTAATCTCTTTCACACAATTGTCAAATTATTAGTGGAGCAGAAATTTGACATTTGTCAAGTAGTCACTTTACAAATTGTCACCTGTCACACTTGTCAATGGCCAAGTTCAGTTTCTGGTTTCTTATTTGTCAGCTGCCAAACAATAAGGCATTTTTTTTAGACTGGGCAATCATAAACCAGAAACTTGAGTAGATTTCAAGTCGTCGACTACGTCTTCTGAACGTGGATAATGTCTGTGAAATAGGGCACTGGTTATTACAATTTTTATTTTATTCGATTTTAGTATGCGTATCCATATTTTATTTTTTTTCATTTATGGGATACTAGCAGATACCCGTGCGATGCTACTTTACTTCTTGTAAATGGGCTGGTTCGCGAACCGCTTACTGTTGGCGAAAACTTTAGATTTTATCGAGTTCGTTGGTTTCGATGTTCGTCGTGTATGGTCATGTGCGCGAACAAAGCGTAGATTTTATATTGAATTCAAAAAGTGAGAACTACAAAAATTAAGTTGGAAAAAATAAATCATGGCTAATCTTCCAGCTGCGTACCAAATTTGATTAAAATCCATTCAATAGATGAGGCATGAATGCGGAACAAATACCCATAAGTATATATTTTGTGCATATTTAAGCCTCCCCCATAGGAACCGTTCGGTTACATTTTTCGGGATAAAAATGACCTATGAGATATTCGAGTGTGTATTTGTGAATTTGTGTGTGTCTGCATGTGTGTATGTGTATGTGCTTTTTGGCTTTTTGTGGACGTAAGCTATGTTGGTTATTTCTAGAATGAGCAGATAGGTACATGTTATTATGAGCCCTATAGAAAATTAAAACAAATCTTTCCCACGGGAACCATACATTTACCGGGATAAAAAGAATGCTACGTTCTATTCCAGACTATAATCTAGTGAATAAAATATTTGTAGAATGACCAAATTTCATCCAGATCCGTTCAGCCGTTCCGGAGTTATTGAGCAACAAACATCCATACATCCAAACTTTCAAATTTATAATATTATAGTAGGATTTTGTTATGAAATTATAATTTTAATAAATTTAAAGGAATTATTTTTATTCTTGGAATAAATAGGAAATGCAAGGGATAAGTTAAAAAATTTCAATTATCCTATCTTAAACTATTATTTATGAGATTTTTGAATAGAAAAATGTGTTGAAATTTTTGTCTTTGTCTTATGCTGTGCATTTGTGATTTTCAGCCCAAAATTGTTAACGAACTTATAAACTGCAAAGTTTTTGAAAATTAAAATTTCCCCTACCTATGATTTTCCGTCAAAGAAATTTGTTCGTACAGAAAATTACAGCCTAGAAAAACCAAAGCAGATTGATAATTGGGTTGAATCTTGATGGATGTGTTCATGGAGTGTTATAATTTTTAATTTCATTCGTAAGACAAATCGATCTTTTTGATTCTTTTTTTTTTCTTTTTTTTATAGTTGGCTAGTTTATATTTCTAAGATCTTAGATAATTCCATTTTTTAATAAATTATAAGCCGTTCTTCTGAAAAGTTTCTGACTTTTACTATTAAAAACTATATTCTTTGGATTACGTCTAAAATTCAAACTAAATCTGCAATTTTGCATACGCCTAATGTCAATTAATCAATTTTAACAAATTTCGATTTCCATTTTGAAAAAAAAAATCAATATCTATGGAATGAATTCGGTTTTACTTTTATTTTTGACTAACTAAGTCCAATATTCGTTTTGTGTTAAATTTTTATTGATAGTTATAAATAAACGGAGTTTGGTGAAAAAAATCATCTTTTTATTTAGATCTGCAAAAAAGCAATTTGAGAAGACAAACCACATTGGGTGGAACTGCACTATAGAGGAACTGCTCGACACTGCGCCGCAAAATATTTATTCGTATGAAATTCTATGAGCTATAATGCCAGGCGCGCACATATGCAACTTACAGTTTTGCAACAGTTTGGTTGCTAAAGTGAATACCATGGACTTATATGAGTGCGCGCACATGCAAAAACTATTCAGACCGCGATTCGAGCAACTTAAAAGTTTTGTGTTGGCACACATCGAACGATCGCCCCAAATAAGTTCTTCAGTTTGAATCAGACCGAACTATAATGTAACTGCGCGCACATTAAATCAATATGTTGTCTGTGTGTTGGTTTATCTCGTTGATTGATTTTTAAGTTGCTTATGTGCGCGATCATCGTTAATTAAACTATTTCGTTTCGGAAAAAAATGCATGGGCGCGCCTGGCCTAAGCGCACTAAGCGGCAACTGAACTTCACAAAATGTGCTTTTTCCTCACTGTTTAATGGACGTTGACCATGAACGGTATTCGTTTCACTACATGGACATGGACTGGGCGTACAATTTTGTGATCCCATTGTTTTTTTTTTTTTTTGGACATGTGCATGTAAATTGCAAACCAAATGTTAACTATTTGTTCCTTAATCCGCGTATGTTAAGTGCAGTATGATCTCTGTTGAGTGAATATTGAATTGAAAGCTAAACATACTCAGAAAATAAATTTGTAAATTGACTTGAAAAATAAAACTCTAGCTATCGATCTATTCAGAAAATAAATAAAAGCATGAAATATAAAGGGGAAATGTAAGGGGAGTGAAAAATTTTAACTACGTTGTAGTGTGCGTTCAAAACCAAGAAACATTAAAAGGAACTAAGTAAATCTCCGGCAATTGTGTTTCCTCGTGTGAAAAGCATAGACGGTTTTTAAAGCAATACAAAAATTGCCCTGTGTAAAAAGGGACTTGACCATAGTCTATGAACAAACCCGTTCACTTATCATTTCCTTTCTATTGGTGCAAAATGTTCGAATTTAAAATTGCAAATGCAGAAAAAGTGAACACAAGAAATAGGTTTGAAACATAAATTACATATTGGAACGTTTTACTACTTTCCATTTTATATGAATAAAAGCTAATTATTGTTCCTAATTTTGATTTTTTAATAATATTACTCTGCAAAAGAATCTTTCATTACTTGTGACTGCTGTGCAGGTGTACCATTTTTACAAAAATAAAAAAGCTACAGTCCATGCTACGGTCGATGTGTTTTTTTGTTACAATGGATAGATTCCCAATAAAACACAGCTAATGTTGTAATTCCCTCTGGAACACCCCGAATGCTTAGGAATTCCTATAACTACTTTAATATTTTACGCAATAGTTATTTTTTTTTTTAAACCACCAAACATTTCAACCTTTTTACAATCTTATCTAACAAAACAATGCTACCCGTGTATCGCATTCTAACCTTGCATTGTTTATATTCAAAATTTCTCAAAAGCTCCGCAAGTTAATTTTTTTTTTTTGTATAATAACAAATCGTTTTAAAGTTTTATTTATGAAGCAACAACAACTTGAATTTACTACCACAAGGTTTAAAGATTTAACCTAGTTGTTTGATGTTATTGTGACAATTTGATTATGTGATAAGTTGAAAGAAATACCTGTGTAAATAAATAGTTTAAGTTAAGTGAAATAAAAGCAAGACAAGAGTCCAATCAACAAAATTCCATCTGTAAATTCATAATTTGATAAGTGAAATTTCATTTTTTAATGACGTATGAAATGCGAATTGAATTGTTTGTTTTTTTCTTGTTTTGGTATTGGTGTTTGAGTCTGTGAATATGCTAATTTCTTTCTTTAATGAAATAAATAAATGAAAGCAAAAACTAGCCAAACTGACAGCTGTCATTTGAACTGGTGTTAGTCAAAAGAGGAGAGTAGATTCACCGAAAAATACGGATCTGCAAAATTGATTCAAAATCACTTTTTTTCCCATTGGCAAACTATGATTTAGCTATCAAAATCTGTGTCATGACAGATCTATATCAATATAAAATGCACGACTGGATCGCACGAACTTGCTTTTGTAGGTTACAACTTTAGTGTAGCTAACCACTGATGCTGTTAGTAGGAACAGGTAGCCTAGTTATCATATGCAGGTAGCCGATGTAGGTAAGAATACCTTGATTCTTAGAATGGTTACATAGACACCTACCTACAAATGTATATTTTAATGGTTTTGAATTATGTAAATTAGGGAGTAATATGAACCAACCTACATATAGTGAACCTAGGTATGTAAATATCTACATAAATATGCATATTAAATGAAAGTGAATGGTGTAAAAGTGGGTAAAAATTGATTTTTCAACTTATAAAAACTGCCAGAACCATCACTTTAATCAATTTCTCGAGAAAAAAAACGAAGAACGCCATTAGATGCCTGGGATCAATGAAAATTTTATAAAAAAGTATCCCGAAAATTGTAGGACGGATTTTGATGAAATCCTGTTTTTTATTTTTAGTTTTTTGAAAACAATTGTTTTTTGAAATGTTGGTATGCAGTTTTTTAGCTTTTGTTAATATACATGTGATTTTAAAATTAAAAATTATTTTTTTGATTAGTTTTAAAAATTTGGATTTAAAAAAAAAAAAAAAACGTTTTAAAAATTAATTTTTATTAGAAAAAAAAGTTATTCAAAATTTTGATATGTAGAATTAGTATGGCTACTTAGATCTTTGCAGGTATAAAATTTGAAAGAAATCCAATGTACTGTTACCGAGAAAGCCAAACATTAAAAACAAACGTTATATGAAAGGTACCGTACCGATTTTCCAAAACGGTTTTTTGGCAGGTACCGTTATTTTTAGGCCTAAAAATAAAATTTCAATTTCCCCTCTGAGGAAGCCCAAAAGAATCACACACACCAAATTTGAAGGCAATCCCTCAAGTCGTTTAGGCTGTAGCTCGTTATACATACAGCTACAGACGGACAGACAGACATACATTTCTTGCCGATCACTTTTTTAGAGACTTCTCTATGATCGTAATGTCATGTTTGATTGTTAGAATTTTTTTCTTTTTTACGAATACATAACTTTGCTTTATAGTACCTATAATAGTAAAAGAATTTATTTATTTCACAAATGAAAAACCACATAAGAGTGAATAATTTTTTTTTTAATTTACGACTGTTCGAACACATCGTATGCACAAGATTGTTAGTAAAAACAGCTAAATATATTTTTAAAGTCCTTTTTTACTTATTTTTTGTGTATTTAATAAAATGAGCTTAAAATATAATTTAGAAAAAAAAATCGTCATCCTATTTTTAAATATTGAATTAAGAAAAGAAAAAAACATGATTTCTTCTCAAAAATTAAAAAAATAAAATTATTTTTTCGAAAATGTTGCTATGCAGTATTATTTTTTATAATTAGAAGGACCTTCTATATACAAATTTTGATCGAAATCCGTGGAACGTTTATGAGAAAGTCCAAAATCAAAAATATAGTTGTATGCAAAACAAAATTTTAACCAAAATGTAGACTATACGTACTCTGTCAGACAAAATAAAGTGGAAATGCATTTGCATCGCTTTTAAAATGCTGCGATTAAAAAGCGAGAGGGATTTATCACTCTATTTAATGTTCTATCGTCACATATCAAACCACTTAAAATGTTCCGTTATTTTTTTTCTTTGGTCAATTAGAATAGCATAAATATAACAGCACATAAGGTAGGCACGTGACAAAATAAAGCACAATTTTGATATTTTTCTTTTAAAAATTGTCTTAGGTTCTCAATTAAATAAAATGCACGACTGGATCGCACGATATTGGTACGCGGTATAATTTGGACAACCTAAACCTATATATGTGTGAAAATTCAAAAGAATCGGTTGAGCCGTTTATGAGATAGTCGAAAGCAAAATAAAACGGTCCTATTTTTTTAACCATATGATCGGTCGTAGCTAAAAATCCGCACTGATTTTTTTAAATTAAAATCGTTAGAGCCGTTTCCGAGAAAAATTGCCCATATCTGGAGCAATTAAGGTTTGTATAACCGTTTTGAACGATGATCGTCTTCCAGTTTTAGAAGTCGCTGTGGAAGGAAGAGAAAAACGTCAGCAGCTGATGACCTAAGAATCAAAATTGAGGCCCGAAAAAATCCATTATCTTCATCTAGAATTATCAAAGAAGACCTGCAACTTCCCATAACACCAACGACAGTTCAAATGCGGTTAAATGAAAGCGGTTTAAGGAACTATTTAGCTAAAAAAAACTATTGCTTCGCCAGATATTAATATTTATCGTTATAAAGCGACTAGCTTTTGCTAGGAAGTATTTAACAAAGCCGCAAACCTTTTGTGAAAGCCTTATTTGGTCCGATGAGCCTAAGTTTGAGTTAAAAAAACTCAAAATCTAGAAAGAGTTTGGTGTAAACCCTCTGAAAGGCTTGACCAAAGGTGCAACCAAAAAACGGTTAAGCATGGAGGAGAGTCTCTTATGGTCTGGGGGTGTTTTTCTTATAGTGGCGTTGGTAAGATTGTCAAAATTGATACCAAAATGACGGGTCCTCATTACATAAACATTATAAGAGAAAACTTAGCCTATTCAGCGTCTAAAATGTCGTTGGAAAATTATATTTTCCAACAAGAAAATTACCCGAAACATACGAGAAAAGTGGCAAGCAGCTTTTCCCTCAAAACAATGTTGAAGTTTTAGAATGGCCACCTCAATCCCCAGACCTGAACCAAATAGAGCATCTTTGGTCCATATTGGATGCCAGGATTCCCGCCAAAATTTATAATCTTTTTGGGAAAATCTCCAGTATGAATGGGAGAGAATACCATCTAATATTTTGGAAAATCTGGTCCGCAGCATGCCCAAGCGATTTGCAACCATCATACAAAACAAAGGAGGAGTCACAAGCTATTAACTAGACTTGCGATTATAGAAACTATAAGGGAAGTTATGCATTCGTAAAAAAAAATTCAAACAATTAAACATGACATTACGATCATAGAGAAGCCTAAAAAAGTGATTGCCAAAAAATGTCTGTCTGTCAGTCCGTCTGTATGTATAACGAGCTACAGCCTAAACGGCTTAAGCGATTGCCTTCAAATTTGGTACGTGTGATTATTTTGGCATTCCTCAGAGGGGCAATTGAAATTTTATTTTTAGGCCTAAAAATAACGGTACCTGCCATATGATCTTGCAGGAAAATCTTATTTTTCTCGATTTTGATAAAAAATTTTGAGATTTTTTTTGTTGGTAATAGCTATCATTTGATATGAACCAAGTTTACATGAAAAAAGTCAATTAACGGTAACTTTCATATAACGTTTTTTTTTTAATTTTTGGCTTTCTCGGTAACGGTACATTGGATTTCTGTCAAATTTTATATCTGAGAAGATCTAAGTAGCTAAATTATTTTTGCATATACAAAATTTTGAATAACTTTTTTTTTTTAATTAAAATAATTTATTATTTTTTTTTTTTTGAAAAATCAATAATTTTAAAACTAATCAAAAAAATAATTTTAAATTTTATATTTACATTAACATTAATAGTCTCTAAAAAATTGCATACCAAAATTTCAAAAGAATTTTGTTTTCAAATAACGAAAAATAAAAAACAAGATTTCATCAAAACCCGTCCTACAATTTTCGAGATACTTGTGTATAAAATTTTCATTGATCCGTGGCATCTAATGGCGTTCTTCGTTTTTCCGAAAAACTGACTAAGTATAAGTTTAGGAAAACGATTTTTTCCCACCTATACACCGTTCACTTTCATTACATACATGTATGTACTTGTACATATTTACATTATTACCCTCCTAATTTACATAATTAAAATCCATTTAAATATACATTTGTAGGTACCTATTTAACTATTCCTTGAATCAAACATTCGACAATTCGTATGACTAAGAATCAAGGTAATATTACCTACATGTCCTTTAAATTTGCAAAGGATAACTATAATAGACTAGCTACCTACCAACAGCGTCAGTGAGTAGCACTAAAGTTGTTAGCTCCAAGAGCAAATTTGTACGATCCAGTCGTGCATTTTATTTTTATATTATTTTAAATAAAATTTCAAATTTGCACTTTATTTTTTCTTCTTTTTTTTGCTAAATATTTTAATACTTTATATTTCTGATTTTAATTTTGTTTATCATTTATTAATTTGTTGTATAACAACTTTAATAAGAGAAATAAAGTTTTATGGTGAAGGAAAATTAGATAAATCGATGTACAATAAACATGATATGATTTTGCACTTTGTTTTGTCCAGCAGTGTATACCAACAGCAGTGCACCGATTTTATTTTTATGAAAATCGTTAGAGCAGTTTTTGAGATAATTAAGATGGTAGAAAAAATTACATGGCAAAAATCTATTTGAGACAATTACCTAAAACGCTTAAATACCAAGTTCGAAGAAAATCTCTTCAACTCTAGGCTATAGATCGTTGTGCAGACAGACAGATAGACTGAATTGAGGAGCCCATTTTTTTGTTTTGTTTCTTCTCTATTATCGTAATGTCAAGTTTGATTAAAATCTGGAATAGAGCCCTGTTCAAGTGGGTGGAGGACAAAAATATCATCCCGGATAATCAGTTCGGTTTTAAGGCGGGACATGACACAATTCATGCCGCGTCTAAACTAGTTTCTGATATCCAATGGAACAAAACTAAAAAGCAGTGTACGGGTGCCTGTCTGGTTGATTTGGAGAAGGCCTTCGACACCGTATGGTTAGAAGGTCTCTATCTAAAGCTAACCAGACTAGGTATAAGTAAACCTCTATTGTATATGCTTTATGACATGCTAAATGGTAGAAAGTTTGTTGTCAAGAGTGGCAATGTAACTTCTACCGCAATTTTTAATATTAACAATGGTCTTCAGCAGGGAGCGGTTAACTCGCCGATTCTATTCAGCATTTATACCAGCGATCTGATAGGTAGTCTAACTCAGGCAATTGCGTACGCCGACGATCTAATTGCGTACAGAACAGCTAATACAATTGAGGTCATCAAAAGTCTCTTGCATAGTGACTTCGACAAGATTCAGCGATATTGTGATGACTGGAAGTTGAAGATCAACTTCCAGAAATCAGAAACTATTTTGTTTAGGACTCCGTTGTCTAGCGCCTCAAGGGATACGAGAAGGAACTGGCGCAAGCTGGTGATCGTAGGGCCACATGGACATCCACTGGCGAGTAAAAGTGTAGTAAAGTACCTTGGCATCTGGTTGGATCAGTACCTGTATTTCGACAGACATATAGGTGCTGCCTTGGCCAGGGCTAGGGGAGCCTTTGCCTTGACAAAACGAATGTTTTATAGCAGCCGTCTTGACAGCAGGGTGAAGGTGATTTGTTACATGGCCCTCATCAGGCCGATGATTGCCTACGGATGCCCGGTGTGGTTCAACGTTGCCCCATCTCAAATGGAAAAGATTCGGGTGTTTGAGAGGTAATGTCTTAGACTTGGATTACACAGAATACCAGAGTCGGAGTACACAAGATATTATTCCAACCAGGTTCTATACAACGGAGCCAACATAAACAGAATAGATAATTTTTTGTTTAAGCTGATTCGGGGTCACACTGCAAGAGCGATGATTAATTTTTGGGGCTTACTACCCCAAAAATGAATATTTTGAGAGTGCGCGGTTAAGTGGCTACATCCCTCCCGAGGCATTCCTCTTTCTAGACAGTCGAGGGCTGATACAGGATGGAATGGCGTTTCCGCTCATCTACCACGTCAGCCGGAAAACTGTAGATAGGCGACTCCTGTATGGTCGAGACGTCATCGCTCAAGGTGGAGAAGAGCGCCTTCGGTTCAGTAGGACTGTGTCCGATCGGGACCGAAGGGATAGGGCGAAACAAGAGAACCAGTTCTGGTGGCTCTCTGAACAGCATTATGATACATAAAGACGATTAGGATGGTATGTCTTGGCCGACTTACGTAAATTTAGGTAAATTAGGTATAAGGAACAGTCGGGGTGGCACAAAAAAAAATTCAAAAATATGTGTTTGCGGGGGCATTTGTGCATGCAACTGCGTGCCTGTGTATGTATGTACATACGAATATGTATGTACTTATGTACTTGGCTGTGTGGGTTGCATGTCTCTGTGTGTCTGTATCCGTATACAAAATATACAAAAAAAAATATATAAAAATAACCGAAAAAAGCAGCTGTGTCTGTTCTAGTCTTTAAGTAGATGTAAGTAGTTTTAAGTATTTCTAGTTAGTATAAGTTAAATGTATTTAGTTTTAATTATTTTTAGTTTAGCTTTAGGTAGTCTAAGCAGAAAAGCAAATGTTACTAAGTTTTTTGTTAAAAAAGTTTTCTTGGTCATAAAAATAAAATAATTAGAATTAATTAAAATAGTTTTTAGGTCGAAAGACATTAGTATTAAGAGATATAGTTTAGTTTAGAGCGCCCGTAAAGGGCCAGTAAATTAGTTGTAAGTTATTGATATTTAGGCTAGTTTTAAACATTTTTGTCTAGCTTTAAGATAGTTATAAGTTAAGATTAAATAAAAATGAATAATAAAAAAAAAAAAACGGAATTGACGAGAGCACTTTTTTGTTTTGTTTCTTCTCTATTATCGTAATGTCAAGTTTGATTAAAATCTGGAATCCGATTTTTTTCCCAATGGAAAACTTGTCGTATATAGCAACTATATCGCAAGTAAAAATGCATTGAACAACAGCTCAAATGTCTTGGAAATTTAACTTTTCTATTTTATAATTACACGTGTGTACGTATGTATATTTAACCTTTTATCTGCTTGCATTTTGCTTTATTAAAATTAACTTAAAAATGATGAAAGAAGGTGCTCCAACATAAAATTGTGTATTACTTTTTTTTATATTTGGCATACATTTTTGATGATGACAAAGCAGATACACTCATGCATTTAATTAGATACTTTTAACGATGAACGAATTTCTGCTTCTTCATTCTAATTGTACGTTCTAGTTTATAAGTCTTACACTTTCGTCTACAGCCGGTCGGGCCGGGCGGCGGCGTGTTCTGAAGGTTGAAAAGTGAATTTCTCCTATTATCGTACACTGAATGACCTTATAGCTTAGGGACTTAAGGATATCTATTCTTTTTTTTTTGTGCTGTATCTGTTAATAGAGATACGATACTTTTTCAAACCCAATTGCTATGTTAGGTCAGTCGGTCACATGAAGCAAATAAATATTAATGGAGAGAGGGAGAGTTCTCATCAATTAGCAGTCATTGCGCACTCCATTAACACAATTACTAAATGACTATTTTAGTTAAAGGCTGCTGCTGATGTTAGCTTGTGAATATTCATATACATGTATATTGGTGTGTTTTTTTTTATGCCATGATTATTATTACGATATTCGAGTTTAAATACGTATTCTTAGTTATGTGCTATATCAGATAGTTTGAATGGAATTTTGTTTTTGATTTGAGTAATTTTTTTTCTTTATACCGCACCCATCTGATTAAAGTAACAAGTTCAATATGCCCTCCTATCAGTTGAACTTACAAATTAAGAATGTAAATGATATATATATACATTGTGTAGTTTTTTATTTATTTAATATTTTTTAGCGATAAGAGGCAAAGTTTTGTAAGTAAGGGCTGTAATGGAATCGAATATAATATTATTGATTGACTTTTGAGTGGGCAGCACCACTTATCATATTAACGTGCTCCATCTTTGCCGAAACATTTGGATTCGATAGAAAATTGTTGGTCTCCTCTATACTTGCCGACGAACAATTCCCGTTCTGAAATATGCCTGTTGTTTCCTATGGTTTGAATAAGGACGATCCAACTACACCACGTACTATTTAATCATTGATAAGAGCTTCCAAGTTACCATCCCAGCAAGATCTCTCTGGGATAATGAGATATTCTTAAAAGATGAATCAGTTCACTTCTTCGATTAAAGAGGTATCAACTTCGCAAAGGGAAAACGTGATTTCTATATTGGATACCCATGTATGTTCACAGACAGTCAACCAGCCCTCAAATCACTTGGTGCCGTTTCCACAAATTCTTTAACTGCACGAAACTGTCGATCATCTCTCAGGGAGATGGCATAACAGTTTAACATTAACCTGATGTGGGTGCCGGACATAGGGATATCATGGATCCAATGAACTTGCGGGAAATGGAACCTTAATAACAATTCTACCTATTTCGGAGGACGTTGGTATATATGTATATCGCTACTTGTAAACTTATGGTAAAACAAGATGCCAGAAAACAAACTAATATGAGATGGTCAAAAACACCAATACCTGCCTAAAAACTAGGCGAATCTGACCAACAATGGATCGAAGACGTTTCAAAATTAGTTTGTCTTTGAACAGAATAAATCTTAGCTCGGTATTAGGTGTCATAACTCTACACTGTCTAATTGACATGCATACCAAAAGACTTGACGTGTTCTCCAACGAGATTTGCAGAAGCTGCATGGTTAATGATGAGGATGAGACCATCCCCAACCTTCTTTTTAATGACCTGCTCTCTCCCAAATACGTTAATTACACCTGGAAGAATACTTCTTCGATGAACCAAGTGATCTAGGATACGGTGTAGAGATCCACTGAGTGTATCGCTTCATTGGAGGATCTACATAGTTTATTTAAAGAGACATCACAATGGGCCTATCTGTGGTCGGGAGTTTTCCTGACAGCAACTTCAACTTAACCTAATCTAATATCGAATTCCTTACAACCATTTAAAATAGATTTGTTCCAATTTTTTTTCCTTGTTGTAAGGAATTTGAAAGAAAAAAGATAGGTTTTAGTTTTGAGTGGGTGGGTGATAGTTGGACTTTTGGGTAAACAATGACAATTATAATTATTGTGAGAAAAAAATTTCAAATTTTGCTAGTGTGTGTGTTAAGTCCATGCAATTTTGTTTAAAAAAAAGCCAAGAATAAAATCGATTCTGTCTAAAACAAAGGCCGATTTTGTTTTTAAAAAAATCAAGTTTTAGTTGAAAAGAATTTCACATAAGTGACAGATTAGGCTAAACAAATATAATGTAAATACATTTCAAACCCTTTATTTTTTACTTGGGATTATATGTACTATAAGGCAAGTTATGCATTCGTCGAAAAAAAAAGTTTTGAGATAACAATCAAACATGACATTGCGATGATAGAAAAGACGAAAAAAGATGGTCTAAGAATGTTGTCCGTCTGTATGTTTGTCAGTCTGTCTGTCAGTATGTCTGTCACTCCGTCAGTCTGTCAGTCGTCCTGTCAGTCTGTCTGTCAGTTTCTCAGTCTGTCTGTCTGTCAGTCTGTCAGTCAGTCTGTCTGTCTGTCTGTCAGTCTGTCTGTCAGTCTGTCAGTCTGTCAGTCTGTCAGTCTGTCAGTCTGTCAGTCTGTCAGTCTGTCAGTCTGTCAGTCTGTCAGTCTGTCAGTCTGTCAGTCTGTCAGTCTGTCTGTCTGTCAGTCTGTCTGTCAGTCAGTCTGTCTGTCTGTCTGTCTGTCAGTCTGTCTGTCAGTCTGTCAATCTGTCAGTCTGTCAGTATGTCAGTCTGTCAGTCTGTCAGTCTGTCAGTCTGTCAGTCTGTCTGTCAGTCAGTCTGTCAGTCTGTCTGTCAGTCTGTCTGTCAGTCTGTCTGTCAGTCTGTGTGTCAGTCTGTCTGTCAGTCTGTCTGTCTGTCTGTCTGTCTGTCTGTCAGTCTGTCTGTCTGTCAGTCTGTCTGTCTGTCAGTCTGTTTGTCTGTATGTATGTATGTCTATACACCTACAGCCCAACGGGTGGGCCGAATTGCATAATATTTGGTATATAGAGTTTTTTAGGTATTGTACAGAGGGGAAATTGATTTTTTTTTAAGCTCAAAAAATAACGGTGACTGGCATATAACCGTTACGTTGAAGCTTATTGTTCTTGGAAACGGATGTAACGATTTTGATATAAAAAAATCAGTGCAGTTTTTTAGGTACAGCCGATCATATGGTTGAAAAAAAAAATTTTTAAATGTCTAAAAACAGTACTTTCCATAGGAACGTTTTTTTCGCTTTCGACTATCTCGTAAATGGCTCAACAGATTCTTTCGAAATTTCACACATATGTATATATGTAGGTATAGGTTGCCCAATTTATACTGCGTACCAATATTTTTAATAATTTTTTTTTTGTATTTTTAAAAGCATTTAAAAAAAAAACTGCTCAATAAATTTTTTTCAGAAATTATAGTTATACATATGTATTTGCTGAATACCTATGAATTAATGTTTTTTGATTTTTTTTGAAAAATGTTTTCAAAAAGTTAAAAAAAAAACTTTTTTTCTGAAAAACCGCTCCATAGATTTTTAAAATTTTTTTCTCGAAAATTCAAATTTATTCAAAAAATAAAATGGCGTAATCTTTTTTGAGCTCAAATAAGTTTAAGTATTTATTTCAGAATTTTGTTTTTAAGTTTATATTATTAAATATTTAAGATTCTCATATCAATTTTTTTTGAAATAAATTAAAGAAATTTTGTATATATAAAAAATTAAGTAAAAAACGACATTAAAAATATATTTAGATTTTTAATAGAAATCTTTTGCATACGATGTGATCGAACATAAGAAAAAGTTCGTGCTATCCAGTCGTGCATTTTATTTTGTTATCATATACCATCACTGGGTATTTATACATTAGGGGTATTCCGGATCTGGTGTAATAAGTCTTGTAAAATTGTAAAATTTTATTTTTTTACAACAGACTGTGAACTCACCTTTTTTAATCTGTAGCAGCACTGAAGCAAATTTCAAAATCTGGTTCACATTTGTTCTGAAATATCTTAGTTTGTGTTAAATAAAATTTACACTCTTGTATTTTTCTGTTACAATAGGGTTCGGGTATAGTAAAAGTCTAAAAGTGTAAGACTTTGACATTAAATATATTTTGTTGTTGTAGTGCAACAAAAATGCTACCATTTTACACTTTTGCAATGATACAAGACCAGTTACATCGGATCGTGAATACTCCTATTATGATAACCTCCAAATAGACTTTCTAAGCTCCTGATGGTCAATGGATTTTATTTTAGCCAATGGCTAGCAATAACATTGTGCAAAATATCCAATAGAGCAGTTTATTTTGAAATTGTCATAAAAATAAAATGTTGTACGTATGTACATTATGTAACTACATTATGTTTGTATACAAAACCTTACAAAATAAAACACAAAAATATTTAATTTAACATCTGAGACCTTGCCATGTCACACACCTCAAACAAAAAACTAATCATTTCATATTGAAGCGATAGCATATTCGATTTCCCTAGTAAGCGATAAAATGCGCCCTATTTGTAAAATTAATTTAGTCGCATAAACGTTTCGCCTATAACAAAATGAGTCATTGGAATTTATTATATCCGAATGTGTTGATGTTCCTTGAAAACTAAACTAAGCAAACAAAAAAAAACTGTTCAATAGATGCTCAATTATGGTGTGTGGAACATTATATCTGCTGTAGAATATCTTAACGTTTATTAGTCACGCATTTCTTATCATTCAATTTCTTGTCCTTCATGCAAAGATTTTTCATAAGTAAAATATTGAAGCAAAGGTTGTTCAACTTTGATTGTAGAATATCTTGTTAAGCTAAAAAAAAAAAACTTGAAAGTTTTCTTTGCAAAAATCAAGCAGTAAACCAAACGTCTATAAAAGCTGTTTAATGGTGGTTATTAGGAAGAAGATTTCTCATTAAATGTTTGCAGCGTTCAAAAATGTTTGTTAAATGAACGAATTGAGCCAATGTACTATGTGCACATATGTACAGACAAATGTACTAGGTAGACGTAATGATCAAAAACTAATATGAGAAATAAAGTGAATTTATGCCCGATTTCTCATATTGACAAGTGTTTTACATCATTAGATGTATTCATGCAAAGTCGTAAAACAATAGTAAAAGTCAACAAATTTACGACGTAAACGAAATTTCGAAATATGCATGGAGAACCTCTTTCAACAAATTGTAATCTATCCATGTGATAAACTTTGTAAGCCGGGAATTAGGAGTATCCACCATATGCATACGTCAATGAGCTGGAATGAAAATTTGATCTGAATAGAAAATTTGAGTATGCTGCGATGCAGAAAAGCGACCATCTTTTTGCCTCAAGAATCCATGTATGTTCATATAATTGTACAAATTTATTTTGTGGCTTATTTAGACAGTTTTAAACTGTGAAAAAAACATTTTACAAATGCAAAAATGTTGTCAAATGATTTTAATTGTTTGACGTTTAATAGACAGCTGACTCATTTGCGAAATGATTACCTAACGCAATCAGTTATCGGGCGCCCATGAAACTGGTGTCGGAAACTTTACAGTTTTACGACGCGACGTCGTTTACGGTGTTGAATGAATGCCGACTTTTAATATTTTGTATAAGTAAGTTTGTTCGTTGGACCCAGAAGTCATCGTAGAGTCGACCTAAAGCGTTAAACATTAACAACAAAAAAGATACTTGTCAGAAAACTATTGAATTCAACGTGCCAAATAATGGTAAGAGCGATTTCGATCGTGACGTCGTCTCCACTATTAAAGTGAAATGACAATTTTCATTTATTAAAAGTTTAAGTTAATCCTCTACTGAAAAAAATGATTTCTTAATTAACGCGGATTTAATTGATATACAGTTACAGGTTAAATAATTCACTGAACAAAACCTGACTCTTAATGCCATACATTTTGAAAAACTTTTATTATCAATTTTCGTCTTTAAATAACAGATCCTTCTTTGTTTTTATTAAAGAAAATACATACTAGCTTTTTGACATTAGGGGGGTTTACATGGAACAACAAGCTCGACAACATGGCTCGACAACCATCAATGTTTGACTATTTAAACGAAAAAAACAACCGGTGGACTAATATAAAATATTAAATTACATGACACATACTCTTCCGTATATATAAATCTACGAAGTAGATACACTGAAGCACTGGCAACGAGACCATCAGCTTAAACATTACACACATTACTACACATTTTTTTTAGAGAGCGTGTCGTGTCGGGTCGTGCCATATGTCGGTCGGTTTGACAGCTCCGAATTATTCAAATCTTTAAATGAAAAATTAATTCGTGATGAAATCTTCAAACCAAACAAATGTTTAAACTCTTGCAACTCAGGTTGCGTTTAAAAGAAATTAGGTCTTACAGTCAAATAGTTCAAATTATTATTAAAATTATTTATGAGTAGATTTTTGGAATTAGTTTAAGTTATTATTGAATCTATTCAATAATGAATTGTTCAAATTTGTATTTGTATTTTTGTATTTATTTAATTAAAACTAACATAATACAACAAGATAAAAAATCTTTTAAAAGTATCAATGTTTGATTATTGACAAAATCAAATTGCACATATAAACAGACTATTTAAATCTAAATTATTATTACAAAGAAAAATTATGTATAATAATACATTTAAACAGAAAAAAGTTATTAATATTGGAGATGGTGAAATTTAATTAGTTAGTTTTTATAATAGGAAAAAATCTTCTTCTTGAAAGTGGCCGGTGATGTGATTATCTGCAATCCATTTGGGAGATTATTGCACAGTCGAATTCCAGCGACAAAAAAGATCGCTCCCCAACGGTATTCGCAAAACGCGGCAAAATTAAACGCAAGCCTCTTTGAGACTGGGCAAATTGAAGCATTTCTTCCAAATACACTGGTGCTCCATTATATAATGTTGTGGATGGTAACAACATTACAATATTTAAGGTAATTATCTATTCCTAGGCCTAATCGCGACGATTGCAAATGTGATTCACTATTATATCGCGGGATGTTGTGAATTAAGCGCAAACAGTCATTAAAAGCAATATTTACCCTACGTTTACACTCATAATCAAGCACAGGATAAACTGAACAGTTGAACGTGCAAAAAGGTAGGATAAGAGTTTTTATAAGATGTGCCTTCATTACAGGATTCAAAATGTTAGATCAAGATCTTAAAGAACGGAGTCCAGAATAAATGCGCCTTATAGATTCCAAAATTGCATCACAACAGCTCAGAAAATCGTTTATTTGAAAGCCCAAATAGTTAACTTTTCTAACATAGCTAATTTCTTGCCGGTTTAAAACAATTTTTGGTAAACTACTGAGATTGATAATTCTTCTTGAGCATACCATACTCAATGTTTTTGACGGATTAAGAATAAGTTGGTTGGAATCAGCCCATTTTTGTATACTGGATAGATCTTCATTAACTCGATAAACGCCGTCTTCAATTAATCCTAAATCACGAAAGATATATACAAGAACATCGTCTGCGTACATGTGTATGTAACAACTATGAATAACATAAAGAAGATCTTTTATAAATAATGAAAACAAGAGAGGACCCAGAACAGGTCCTTGTGGGACACCTGAATGAACAATATACGGACTTGAACTTCCATTTTCAGTATTAATTTGTTGAGTCCTATGAGAAAGATAGTTTTTTCAAAAGCGTAAGAGCTCTTTTTGAAAAATTAAACTATTGTCTTAATTTAAATAGCAGAATTTCATGGAAAATGCAGTCAAAAGCCTTTGAAAAATCCAAAAGAACCATGATTCCTAACTGGTCTTCATCAATAGCACTACGGAAATCTGACGTGATTTTAATAACAGCAGACTCACAACTAGGATCGGTGCGGAAACCCGACTGCCAGTTAGTGAGCTTGTTGCTTGTCCGAAGAAACTCGAGCATTTGATTTGCCATCACAATTTTTCCAAAAAAAAGGTAATAAACACTTATAGGTCTAAAGTCTGATGGATCAGAATGATTGTTTCTGTTTGGGATAGAAATCACAGTTGAATAAAAATAATAATTATCAATAATTCCTAAATACTTTTACATTTATACAAATTAAAGTAATTTCTTAAATTTTCTGTGGAAATATTTTTCTTCTTTAAGTCATGAAAAGGGGTTTATCGAAAATTGTGATATGACAATCTAGATTGACAAAGTAATTTGGCAAAAGCCATGCTATTCAAACGCACCAATCAATGTCAAATAAAATGACCACATTTTCAACTTAATTTAATCTCGTGGGGGAGAGTTTTCGTCACCATCGAGTCTGAGTCATTTGTGGCACTCATATCCATTTCTATAAAAAAAAAATATCCAAGGACCCATGCGTATGAATACATTGCAAAAACAAAAAAAAAAACAATTTTTCAACTCTATTTATAGTTTTTCATCGCTTGTCTGCTAATATTCAGCACAAGTTATTTGATGTGATGTGCTCATTGCTGGATTAACCATCAGGAATCGTTGTAAGCAACAACTGTTAATGGAACGCGTGTCTGCAGATTAAAGTATTTAAAAAAATACGTACATATTTTACATGCATTGATTTAGTTTTCAAAAGTTATGTATGTATGTTTTAGTATATTTTGTATAAATATTATCATATCTTTATGAATGCAGGCTTTATTTGCATGTGACTACAATCAAAATGAACACCATTGGTCGCTGGAGATGAAAAGCGCTATCGAATAAGAAATGTTTGAACGTAAAAAAAGAACAGATTGCAAAGTGCGATTTTGCTGAATGTGGAATTAAAAAAAAATTGACAGATCTTTAAAAATATATTGGTAAACAGACAAATTGCTAAAGCGAATCATAAATATTTATGTATGATCAACTTAAAATTCTTATGGGCTACTTTTTCTTTTACTTAAACTGCCACATAAGTGCTTAGGACCCGTTTGCTGATACACAACTTGAGCATTTAACTTCTAATTAAGCACTTATGTGTGACAGTTTACGAGGAGGAAAAAGTAGCCCCTACGCGTTTTATGTTGAACATAAATATTTATGATTCGTATTAGCAAACGGGCCTAAGCAGAACTTAATTGCTAAAGTTGTGTATCAGCAAACGGGCCTAAGTACATAAATCATAGCCAAGGCTAAACATTTTTTAAAAAATTGTTTGAGGTCTGGGTTTGATTGGAATCTGGTCGTTAACCAGATCTTATCAAGACTAAGACCAACCGGAGTCAAAGTCGTGCAATATGCTGATAACATCGTGTTAATCGGATCAAGGAAATTCATTCACATACTCTGCGAAATTTTTCAAACCGTACTTGAGAATCTAAGTAATTGGGCGAGCAGTTGCGGACCAGTGTAAAAACATTAAATTCGGAACTGGTTGTGTTCACGAGAAAACGTAACATTCCAAATATAAGCCCCTGCCCTAAATGGTGCGCCATTCCATGCTACTCACACGGCAAAATATCTAGCTCTTGTTATAGATCGTAAACTGAACTGGGAAGAGAACATTAAAAAAAGAGAGAAAAAGCTTCAGTAGGTTTTTACACAAGGATATTAGAAAAAAGATGGTTTTCCAGTCCCATAAAGATTCATTGGATGTACACAGCCATAATAAGACATATACTGACGTACACATGTTTGGTCTCGTGGCTAACCTTGGAAAAAGTACAATTCTTAGAACCAGAACAAAAATACAAAGACTAGCGTGTCAGTACTACTACTACCTCCCGACCCTCTCGATCTATTTACAAAAGATTCGGCAGCCGAGAGCTTTCTACGACTAAGAGAGTGTAAGAATTGGTAATTGGGCCATTACGGTCACAAAACAATAATACATTTTATATGTAAATACGAAAATTCATATAGAACGAAAACATTGACATAAATCATGTTCCGCTCTTTACGGAAGGATCCAATACAGAAATGTGGGTAGGGTCAGGAATCTTTTCAGAAAATAGTCCCTAAACAATTCAGATAGACTTGCAAACTTTTAGCTTTTTAGCGAAGTTGCTCGCAATTAGTGAGGCGGCAAAACATATCTCCGCATGTAATATGTGCAGCCAGAGCATGGACATCTTCGTAGACAACCAGGCGGCAATCAAAGCCATTTTTTCAATCGTCACAAAATCAAAACTAGTAGAACGTTGACGCAACAATTTAAGATTGCACAGCAAATTGAACTTAGTCACCCTAATCTGTGACAAGTCACAAGGTAATGATATCGCTGACGAACTGGCCAAAAGCGGATCATTACTTGAACTAGGCCCAATTATTTCCGGGATACTTGTGCCACAGATATCTTTAAAAAAAAAACAGAATACTTACGAGGGCTAAGTAGACCTCAACTATCCCTCCTGATGGGAATCCTAACCGGTCACAACTCAATGGGAACTCCCATGATCAGAGTGGACATCAGAACATCTGACTTATTTAGAGGTTGAGACGGATGAGAACTCATATCACTGCGTTTATGAATGCCCAAGCCTAGACCCAACCAGGAAAGCATTCCTCGGATAATGTGTACCTACTTCTTCGATGAACTGGCCGATGTCTCTAATAAGCAACTTATGCATATCCTGTTTAGAGAGGAACCACACATCTTATCTTCCCACTTACTCCCCTCCTGTTTCTGTCTTCCTTAAACATACATTAAGATCCGAGTAAGGTGATGCGGCTTGCCGTTTCACCATCCCTTCTAAACGAACCTAACTTAACCAATATTGACTCTTGAAAGAAAGTTAAAATACTCCAATAGAATCTAAGAGTCACAAATCCACAGAACATAAAGAAACCTACACTTCGTCCAAACAAGAGCCTAATGACTTACACAGTCTATGTGTGTTGACTCAAATGCCGTCTAAGCACTTCATGGAATTTGTCACTTCAGAGCGATCCAGTCAATACCCTTGACAAACACTTTTGTATGTAGATTAAGCTGACGGCAGTATGATATACCAACGCACTAACCAAGCCGCCAAAACACACCAAGCTACCAAATATAGTCTTGAAGTCACAATTTAGGCTATCAAAACGACTTATTTCAATCATCATCAATTACAAAGTAAGCTAACTTTCGCAAGCTTGATATCATATCGACCTATAAATGCCATTTATTTTTAAGACAAAATTTAATACAAATTAATTTAAAGTGACCTGATGAATTGAATCCGAAAGACGAATTATAAATGCCTAAATACATATGTAGTCACCTACTCATTTGATTTTTGATAAATCACACTGTAAGAAGCAATGAAATTACCTGGGATGGGGATATATTTCTAGTTAATAAGAATAATGGTACCTATACCATTTTATGTACCAGGTAATTATTCAAATTGTCATACTCCACTATGATAATCTATGTAGGTATTGCTGATCTGAAGTCACTGCGCAGAATGCACATACTAGCTACCGTCACTGTCACCACCCATTATTATTGGGCCCTATCGGGAATCTCAGAGGAAATTTCATTTCCCATGGATTATTTTATTCCCTCGAAATTTTTCCTGCGATTATTAATCTCCCACAGAATAAATTTTCTTCGAACAAAAAATCGTATGAAATAACTTCAACAATCAATCCCTGGGAAAGCTTATTCCCGATACCAACAAATTCCGAGGGAAACTTAAAAAAAAAAAAGAATATTTATATAATACAAATGGGATGCAAAAGGCATATAAGGATACCAGAACAAGAAACCATCATCTCAACGTCTCAAAATGCCGCCAGTCTCCGCCTGAACTGATAACAAGTGCCACTTATCAATCTAATACATCTGGAAAGGGAATTCCACAGCTGAAAAGCGTTGATAAAAAAAGAGTATCGTATTGAGGAAAGATCAAGATTTCTTTTTGACCGCGATGTAGGAATCCGATTGTAAAGGTAGGGTGGCTGATGAGTTCGCATTGTATTATGCAGTAGAGTTATCGTCCTAAAATTCAATAAGTTCTGAAAAGTGAGGCCATATATCGATCTGGAAAATCTTGAAGTATGACCATACCGTCGTAAACCATACACCTAACGTGCAATGCTGTTAAACGACGAGTTTCGTTTACGTTTATGCTCATAATCACAATTCGCAAATATTTCGCAACTATAGAGAATTATGGACATAAGTAAAGTTTTGGCAAGTATTTTTTCTCGTTTGAATTGGGGTGATATATTGAGTGTCAACAGTGTGCGAAGTCCACCATAAATTTTACCAAGCGCAATTCTGATATGATTATCCCAGGTAAGTGTTTTGTTAAAGGTGATACGCAGGTTCTTAGCCGTATCACCAAAACAATTAGTATGCCATTTAAAAGAATATTTGGGTATTACGAAGTAGCAATGCCATTTCAAAATACCTACTGCTACTTTAGAGTTTTTCATTCATCCCATTCAACGACAGATTATACGAGTTGTACAACGTCATTGCTATAGTCAACGAAATTCGAACTCATCGACTTTGGGTAGAGAATGTAGAACGAATGGATTCGCGGACAACGAAGTAGAGGAAGCCCTCAGCCTAGATGGTGCGAACAAATCGATGACCCTAAGCAACTTGGAATTTGCGGTTAACCAGAACCGAGCTAATTGGAAGAGACTTATTGGCTGGGGCCCATGATCACTCCGATCTATAGCCCCACCTTGCTTAGGTTAGGTTAGAGTAGGAGGCGCGTGCACAGTTCAAAGGCGGTTGCATACACGGGGGCATATTGGTCCCTTCTGTCCCCTTTTACACAGAGACGTCCTAAACTAATGTTTAATAGCCGCTTTTCTTTTTTCGTTCAGAGCAGAGCACTGAATAGAGTTCGAACACATAAATTATGTATTGAACTTATTCCAAAGAGTGCGAGCTCTGATATGTTTTTTTAAAAACACCTGAACAACACAAATCAGAACACATTTTCATTTTAATCATAAGAAGCAATAGCCGTGTTTTATTGGGAAATTTATCCACCGTAAATTTATCCGTCGTAGTATTTTACATACAATTCGCTACGGTCGATAAAGAGCTAAAGTAGAAGCTACGGTGGATGGCTAGATAACGTTTATTCGAGTCTCGAATTTGATTTTGTTAGTTTTGTTGGTACGATTGATAATTGGGTTGAATCCCGATGGATGTGTTCATGGAGTGTTATAATTATTAATTTCATTCGTAAGGCAAATCGATCTTTTTGATTCTTTTTTTTTATAGTTGGCCAGTTTATACTCCTAAGATCTTAGATAATTCCATTTTTTAATATATTATAAGGTGTTCTTCTGAAAAGTTTCTGACTTTTACAATTAAAAACTATATTCTTTGCTCAATTATTTTCTGGAGTACGTCTAAAATTCCACCTATATCTGCAATTTTGCATACCCCTTATGTCAGTTCTTCAGTTTGAATCACACCGAACTATAATGTAACTGCGCCCACATTAAATCAATATGTTGTCTGTGTGTTGGTTTATCTCGTCGATTGATTTTTAAGTTGCTTATGTGCGCGATCATCGTTCAATTGGGGTTAAACTATTTGGTTTAGGAGAAAAATGCATGTGCGCGCCTGGCTAAGCGCACTAAGCGGCAACTTCACAAAATGTGCTTTTCCTCACTGTTTAATGGACGTTGGCCATGAACGTTATTCGCTTCACTACATGGACATGAACTGGGCGTACAATTTTGTGATCCCATTGTTTTTTTTTTCTGGACATGTGCATGTAAATTGCAAACAAAATGTTAACTATTTGTTAATTAATCCGCGTATGTTAAGTGCAGTATGATCTCTGTTGAGTGAATATTGAATTGAAAGCTAAACATACTCAGAAAATAAATTTGTAAATTGACTTGAAAAATAAAACTCTAGCTATCGATCTACTCAGAAAATAAATAAAAGCATGAAATATAAAGGGGAAATGTAAGAGGAGTGAACAATTTAAACTACGTTGTAGTGTGCGTTCAAAACCAAGAAACATTAAAAGGAAACAAGTAAATCTCCGGCAATTGTGTTTCCTCGTGTGAAAGGCATAGACGGTTTTTAAAGCAATACAAAAATTGCCCTGTGTAAAAAGGGACTTGACCATAGTCTATGAACAAACCCGTTCACTCATCATTTCCTTTCTATTGGTGCAAAATGAATGTTCAAATTTAAAATTGCAAATGCAGAAAAAGTGAACACAAGAAATAGGTTTGAAACATAAATTAAATATTGGAACGTTTTTCTACTTTCTATTTTATATGAATAAAAGCTAATTATTGTTCCTAATTTTGATTTTTTAATAATTTTACTTTGCAGAAGACTCTTTCATTACTTGTGACTGCTGTGCAGGTGTACCATTTTTACAAAAATAAAAAAGCTACGGTCCATGCTACGGTCGATGCGTTTTTTTGGGAAATACTTATGGTACAATGGATGGCTTCCCAATAAAACACAGCTAATATAACACAAAACCTACCCTTTTTTGTAGACTGATACACACCCAGATACAGAAAATCAACTAGCGATCACCTTCTTTCGCCAACTTATGTATCCAATCATTTTTTTCTTTCTATTTTCCTTCTTGACACACATGGCATTTGGTGCGTTCAGCAATTTATACTCACATGCTCAGTCAATTATCTTCGAGCACGTCGAGTGGATCTTTACATGTTCAGAACGAAAAAAGAAACACACATTTAGAACTCTGCATGCTCCGAGTTAAAAAGAAACACAACAAACATTTTTGACAACTCTGACTCTGCTCTGAACCAAAAAAGAAAAACGACTAATGAAGACAGGTTCATTTACGAACCAGGAGGAAATTTTCGACGTTGGAACAACATTTCAGACACAGACTTTTTATGAACAACGTCTTTAAATTTTTGAATAGAGGGTGGTGACCTTGTAACCTTGTACTTACACCCCTACATTTATAATCTAATCATCGTTTGCTTTTCTTCGCAAATTTTATTTCTTTTTTTTTCAAAAATGCCATATTTCAAGAGTCTGTCGTCATCCATAAATTTATTTTTTTTTAAATTTCTTTTGAAGATGTAAAAATAGCTAACATAAGACAATTAGAAAAAAATATCCAAATATACTGAAGTATCTAGTAAAAGTTAAAATCATATTTTATTTTGTTTGTTTGTCATGAAAAGTAAAAACAAAAAAATCTATTTTTAAGAATCAACCTCCGACAGAATTCGCCGGATGGTTCTCTAGCTTGGGCTAGCTAATATGTATGTAGGTACAGTGTATGTATGTATGTACATTAAATGTGCAAAAATAACATACAAGTGATTTAAAGAAAATATGAAGATACTCTGATGATCTGGCTTCTGACTTTATATTCAGTCGTTCTAAATGTTTAAATTTAAATTAAAAATAAATAAAAATTATGACAAAATTACCGAATCCAAATTAAAGAGTGAAGAGACTTTTTTTATGAATCCACCTCCACTATCCTGTTGACGTTTCTTTTTGCGGGTCGTCATTTTTTCTTAGTTTTAAGGCTTTTGTGTGGGAGAGTTGGTTCGTAGGTTACTTTTCTTTTTTTTTTACAGACAAGACACAAATGACAAAAAAAAATAAATACACGTTTTGTTTTTGTAACAAAAAATAAGCGAAACTAGAAACGCGGAAAATCAAATCAAACAAAAAAAAAATAAGAGTAAGAGAAGGCACTTGGCACTTGGATTGGGTTGGAATGGAATTCCTGCCCAACTAGGTAATTAACTTGATTCACAATTTTGTTTATCACAAACTTCGGTAGCGACTCCAATTAAAGCCAAGAAGAACATTGATAGAGTAATAGGTCATGAGACATTTCGAGGTCGTTTGTTCGTTTGTTTCTACATAATTCACTTGTTTCTTTTTATATAAATTGTCCCATTTGGACGATGACGGAAACACATTCGGATATTATTTTGTTTAAGCAAAGAAAGCCACACTATACTATGCATGCACCAATGATGAAAAGATGAACGAACAAGTAAAGAAACAACAAAAAAAAAAACTAAAATAGATGCAATGAATGGAATGCAGCAGCAGCAGCAGCAGCAACAGAGAACTTTCACACAATTTTTTTTTTCTTTTCGTTTGGTTGCCTTGATTTTTGTGTCGAGTTTTTCGTAGTTACTTAGCAACCACCTGGACAGAGTACAAATGAAATTAAATAATCCAACAATAAAACAGCACCAAAAGCAATCAATTTACATATAAGTTTTTATAAATTTTAATTGATAAAAACAAAAAACAAAACGGAAGATAAAGACATCGCGCTGCCGCCGATCAGATTCAGAATTTCAGATTCCAGCAAAAAATTTACAAATTTTCTGACAACTCGACTGGGAATTCGTGGAAGAGTGGAAGAAATTGTCATTCCAGGGTGCATGGCTACGCAACATTTGTGGAAATGAACGCCGCGATACTCGAACTCGAATGCTACTGGAAAATAATAATACTCATTTCTTTTTTCCAGTATTGCTTTTCTACTGACCGACGATCACCGACTACAGAGTTTGAGGATTATTTACAATTTTTTCATTGTACACATATTATAGACTATTATGTAATTGTTTAGTTTAAATCACAACTGTTGCTTATCTATGTATTATTTTTGTTGGTAAACTTTTATTAACGAAACGAAAGTAATAGAAGAATTATTATTAGAAAATGATGTAGCCGCGTACTTCTTGCTCTATTCACTCGCAGTCGCTAACAAACACCAACACCATCGCACTCGTTTCATTTTCTTCGTTCAGTATGGTTTTCTTTTTCTCGCAAGTCATTTGCACACTCTTTCCATTAACATTTCCAATATAAAAATTGACAACTCGACTCTTTAGTTGCTATTTTCTTCCAACATTTCGGGCGTTCACTTTATACAAGTCTAGTCTACAGGTGTTTTTTTTTTTTTTTGTAAAAGCAACATTGTCTAGCTACAAATGAATATTAGTGTTCATAGATCGTGGGGTTCTTGGGAGAAATATTTTGTGCTCCCATTGAAATTAGCTTGCTAAATGCTTATTTAAATTTATTTACCAACTAACGACTATGGGGCGCGGTGTGAAAATCGCACAATTAAATAAATAAAACGTAAGAACGAAACGCTTTTAAACAATCAATCTACGCTATTACATAAAATTGGGACTCACAAATAATAAAAAATAGATACATTATAGAGAAATTGTACAGAAATATGTACAAACATATACAGAAATTTAAACATATTTCTTGACATTTCCATCAATTTTATCTAGCAATATCAAGGATAAATTTACTTTAATTTCGGTTTAGTGGTCGGTGAAATCGCACGTATAACATAGTTAATAGTAATAGCGAGAGTTTATAGGGATATTTAAGTTTGAAGTACTTATGTACTTTTCATTAGTTGGCAGAAAATAAATATTAGAGTAGAAAACTTTGATGGAAAATCAAGTTTAACAAGTTTTCTTTTAATTATTTTTGAATCTCATTAAAGGATTAAATTGTTAAGTGTTAATAAATATAGGTACTCTTATTTGACGATGCAACTGAAAGGATAGTCGATTGTAGTCTGATATATAGAGTTATGAAGATAATTTTAAAATGTACATAATTTGAAATACAAAGCGATGTTAGATGTTTTATTTTTGGGTAAATTGGCGCTTTTATGTATTTTTTTAAAATTGGTTATACGGAATGTAAATGTTTGAATCACAACTAAAACATGTCGTATTAATTAGATTTTGATTGTATAGTTTTCAACTAAGTTATTATCTAAATTGAAAAACATTAGTTTGTCAGTACGTATTTATAAGCAGCCGTATTCATTTAATCATCATAGCAAGTACATAAGGCTATATTTATGTTTGCTTTATAATTTCTCTTAACACAAAAATCTTAATAATAACCTTATGTAACTCTGCATAGCCACAACAAAGTTTGCACTAAACGATCAATGATAATCGATTTTTGTTTCTGAATAGATTCAAAAATGTTTTAACTGTTAAATTTTAGTAATAACTACTACTTTTTCCCTTATAATCTTATCCATTATGTTTTTATAAGAAAACAAACTAAATGAAAACAAATTGTTCCTATAATTGTTTTGAAATAAAGCAATTAGTACTCTATAAAATGCCGATTAAAACACTGTATTTATTACAAATTTAACGAAATCGATATAATACATTTTCAAAAAAATTACATTAATCAGAACTAAATTCTGAATATTAAAATCGATACTAAAATAAATTACAATTCGAAAGTAAGCAAGTTTAGAAATGAAAAAAATTACAATTTTGCGCACGAAAAATTAACAGAATATAAATACAAATTGGAAACATTGTAATTGGTATAAAATGATATAAGTTCTAATTAAAATGTCGAGCCACGATGAATTCAACACAATTCAACGTTGAAAACACACTCTAACAGAGATTAGGAAGCGCAGCTGTGAAACAGATTTTTTTGACTGAGCCTTAATTCTTCAAAATTTAGGGCGGGGGAGATTAAAGAAAACTCTAATAGAGTGTTCTAAAAGTAACGTTCTCAATTATACACTTTGATTCTCGAAATGAACTAATTTCAAAATTCTCAATCTCCTCAAGTTGTTTTTACTTTTTTTTCTAAGTTCGGTATTACACAGCGCGTGCTTACCCCTGCGTGAATGAAGTGCGAAAGAGAAAGAAAAAACGAAATTATGAAACAGAAATAAATCTATCTGATCACGCGCGGGTAGGATTTTCCTTCCGTGTTTTTGACGTTTCTTTTTCGGATTTGTTTCATTTAATGTTGACTCTAATTCAAATGGCTGACAAATTTAAATGGAGTAAAGAAAAAACTTTTAAGCTTATTTTAAATTACCAAATGAAATCCATTATCTACAATTCTTGTCTTTGTTATCCGGAATACCTATATAAAAAACTTTGCCTTCCATTTTTCTTTTAAAAAATATTTTTTGTTCAATATTTGCACTGGGCAAAGAAGATAAAATGAAAGATAGATGTCAAATAAACGCGCAGTACTGAAAATTAGAAAAGGTTTCGTGTAATAACACGTGCGTTACCGAATAGAAGTTCAAGTCGTGAAAATAAACAAAACTTGCGCATTACATTCACGCGCTGTGTAATACCTAAGTTTCATCAATTTAAATTTTTACATTTTTATTACCCATTCTAAAAAAAAAATGTTTAAACTATTCTAAACAACAACGGTCTGTGAACACACTGAGTAGCAATAATGTTTTTGAATTTAATTAATGTGCATCATGTTTCTTAGCTTAAAATTGATACACCTGCTATTTACAAATATTTAAAAGCGATAATACCAAAGCACATAATTTAGAACCAGTTGTACAGACGTGGTTTAAATACTTGATCCGTCATTTATCAATTTTAATTTCCGAAACGATTTAACTCGTGTTCAACGATGGTTACAGGTTTAAGTATATGTGATAACAGCGAATTACACGCTTGAAGCATTGTTGAAACTCGGTTCCTCCGAGGAAATCGATGAATTGAAATAGCTGAACGGTGTATGAAATATTGAACCACTATCGTACAACTGACCCTTAATCAAACATCAAACAAAAAATCACTCGATATTGTAGTTTCCGGCATCTAGATCCGGTAGTTTATTTAAATTTGTAAAATATATTTGTATAAGCATTCACAGAACAAAACAAAAATTAAACTCATGCAGTAATATAAAACTAGCAAAGTGGATTATGTTTTTTATTTGTTGCAAAATCCATTTAAAAACAACTAGATATACCAAATTTAATAACAAAAACAAAACAAAAAAACACCAAACAACACACAAATAAAAATTATTTATTACAAAAACAGATATTGATTTATTGCGGGTAATAAATAAGGATGCTCAATTCTTAATTTTGGGGTATGTCTGCACTTACAGCTTGCTCAGAATGAAACGATTCTATGGGGGCCTGTTGCACGTTGTTGGCTGCGGGCTCAGGCGAATGAGGTTGGGGTGACGATTGTTGGTAATGTCCATCTGTTTTTGGAAGCTCAGATTCGCCATCGACTTTGAATCTTTGATTTTGCTAAAAATGAAATGACAGAAGTTAAGTTAATCAAAATAAAAAAAAATTAAATGGATGCATAATAATGATAAAATATAAGATATTTCTATCCTCACTTATTTTTCTTATTTCAAAAGCTTCATAGAACCGACACAAAATGTGCAAAGTTTAGAGTGGAAAAAAGCAAACACGCCACGCTTTTTTATCTAATACTCGTATCATGAAAAGTTATTTAACGAAATGGAATTAATTTTTGACGTAGCTGACGATTTTGTTTGGCTATAAAAAAAATTAATTTGATGGTGCGACAGCTGGTGGAACCACTGCCTATAGAAACTTTCCATGCATTCTAGTTTTTTTTCGCCAGGAATAGAGGGGTCGAATATAAATGGCTGAGATGAGTGGCATTTTATCATGCCTAGAGGTATTTTTGGAGGGGTTTTGTCTTCCTCTCATGGGATATTTACCCTGAAATAAAGAGAAAGGCTGGGATAATCCCATCAGGCCTCCGACCATATTACGTAATTGGTATCTATTATTTGGTTTGCTGTTTTTGTTTTTTTTAAATCTAAAATTAACTTTGAATAGGTATATAGATGATTTAAATGTATAACTTAAAAAGTGAATTTCTTTTTAAAATGAACATTATATAAATTATCGATCTGCCACATCAAAAACAAACGTCAAAAGTTGTTTTTTTATTTTTTTGTAAAAACCAACATAAATATTTTAATAATTTCAAATATTTTAAAGCCTTATTACTTTTAATGTTTAGATTTTGACATTTGATCAATAAAATTGAAATTCTTGCGTCGTAAATAGGTAGCTTATAAATAATTTTTAATTACAAATCTAAACGTAGACATTTTATTTATGGCCTTTTCGATTGGCCGCCCAGAACTGTTCTGACCCCCACAAAATGACAGTTGTTACTCTAAACACAACAGAAAATGATTCTGGATTTCAATTCAGAATCGAAAACAGAATCACTCACATAATTAAAATGTCAAAATCATCACGTTGATTTGTTTTGTGTAATTTCGATGTTTATTAAATTTAAACTACTTTTTTGGCAAAATAACATAAAAAGAAGCAAGTTAATTATAATTGACACAAGAAAATGTGTATCTAAATTGAAATCAAATGTTTCGGAAATTCTTTTTAGCGGGTGTGATTTTTTTAATTTAATTTTCACAAACACAGTAATACATACCACGTGTTTCCAGGTATTTTATTTGGGGAACGTGTTCCGGATAATCGAAAAGGCTTTGACAACTACTTTAGCTCTGTTTCTTTACTATTAGGTAACATTTGGGAGAAGATTGAAATACATTTCGGGATCGAGGCGTTTGATGCTTTTGTTCTAATTTTTCCATATATGAAAAGTTTGGAATATTTCTAGTTAAATATCACATTTAACAACAAAACTAAGAAGTAATATTTTCAAAATATATGAAAAAGTTTTCACGAAATACAAACTAATTTCAAATTTTGTTATTTCTTTTCTTTCTTTCTACCAAAACCCGAATAGCTTTTCAGATTTTTGACAGTTGTTAAAACGCACTGACATTCCCCAGTTCTCCCTGTGGCTGACAACATCGAACAAACCCTTTTTAAATGTCATTACAACAGTTTTATAAGGGTAAGCACACATTTTATTCCTGCAAATAATGTTGTGCCTCCTGACGGTATTAGAAAAAAATAAATATGTATTTTTTGTTTTGTAAACAGGATCTTAAAATGGGAGGAAGAAGTATATCGGAAGTGTAAAAAAAAGTTAAATAAAAACTCTCCAATATTTATTGTTTTCCTACTGAAATGTAGGGTCAAAATTTAACATGCATACAAACAAAATCAAATTAATAATCTCCCTTCGAATTTCAGCTTAGACCAACCCCCTAACAAAAAATAAACACTAAAACTCTGTTTATTCTCCGTCTCCCCAAAGTTTACCCTCTTTACTTTCACGATGATGTGACGGCTTTTCGTAAGGTTTCTGCGTAACGGTGTTTTAATATGTATTATTGAATTTTTACCCTCTGTGTAGACATTTCTTATGGTACACGAAATATTGAAAATAAGACTTCAAATTTCAATGTGATTCCAAAAAAAAAAAGAAAAAAGATACCCATAATTTACTTGTAGATACATTTATATTATACTCGTACATATGATTATATATAACTACATATGTTTAATCAAACAAATTATATCTTCTCCATTCTGCCATAGCAGAGCCCCAGCCAAAACCACACCTTGAATTATTGAACTTTTATTTTTTTTATTTTTCGTAATTTATATTTATGCATGTAAATTAAAAAAAAAAGCATAAATTTCAAAAAACAAATAAAAAACATTTCATATAATGTATATCTTCAAAACGAATAACTTACATTCGAACAACAACAATTATATTGGTTCTCTTTCAAAACATGAGGTGGAGGTGCGCGTCTACGTTTACGGATGCGAACTGGCGATCGTGAACCAACGTAATTTGAAAAACGCCGCCTCGAGTGGCGAACTATCGACACCCAATCAATCATTTTTATTCTCTTTTTGTTATTGTTTTATTTTTTTTTTTATTTTTAGAAATTGTACCTATATATCACTTTTGGATTTTTTTATATATTTTGTTTAAAAACACAATGAAGATATTTTTTTTTTTGAATTATAAACCATTTACGAGCATCATTAAAAAATTTAAATTTTCCATTTTTATTATGTGAATATTTTTATTTTTAATTTAATTTATTTGAAAACGAATTTATCAAAAAAAACATCCATCTACGAGTAAATATTTTTTTGTTTAAATAAAACATTTGTTTCAATAGAGCTAGAATTTTTGTTGAGTCTTCAAAAAAATATCAAGTGGAATGAATGTCAGGTAAATAACTATTAATCCTAAATAAACACAACACAAAGAGCTAAGTCAATCAGAATCAGAACAATTAATTATATCGTAGGAACGTATGTATGTATATGTATATCTATTATAGTATTGGCAAGACCCGGTTATTTGCTCAGGAGGAAACACCATACGCGATACACCACCAAAGCACCTCCGACACGGTAAAACCCGCGACAGGTTATTTTCAATCAAATTCTACATTGTTCACGTTTCGCTGAATTTCAAATCTTATAGATACTACTGGTTGCAGTTCGTGTATCTAGGCGAAAGGTATCTACTTTAAATTGTATTCTTTGTGAGTTTTTATTTTAGCAATCAAAGGTATAATTTAAGGAACAAGCAGCACAAGACGGACGGAGCACTTTTCTCATATTCACGTATATACCACTCCAGCGAGTAATTTGTATCTCACTGAAGACCGATTGAAGAATGAGAGACTTTTTAGCCACTATGACTAGCACTGGATGGGATGTATGCATGTACGTTACGAATTGCTGTGTACATATTTTCCTGAAGTATTGTTTACCAAAATTCAAACAGTTTAATTTCGCAGCACAAAGCAGCAAGAAGCTCCTTCGTTCACCTCATTGTCGACATTTCGATGTTGATGATGTCGATGTCTATACGGTGTGCGGTGTATTGTTTAGATGAGCTTTCACGTCACTCGATATATCTACATATGTAATACGCATGCTCCTTATTTGTATGCTCCTGTTTCGCCGCCACGCAAATAACTAATTCGATGATGTCTAATTGAGCCGTTTTATTTTGAAAAATATGAACGTATATTACCAAAAACATGGCATCTAATAAATTTGGAACATGTTTTATGAATGGCCCGCTTTAGAAAACACAATCACTTCTTCCGTCGAGTTTATGTTTTCAATGGTAAATTGTTGATTCAAAATTAAAAGTAATTTTACAAAGTTTTTCAGTAGGTAGGTAGGTACCCCAACAAAAAATTCCATATACATATAACACAACAAAAAAGTTAGCTACATAGATTATAACTGCTTTGTTAACGGGATAAAACAGCACATTATTCATTTTGGTATACCTATTTGATTCTTATTATTATTGACCGAGCTCTTCACATTTTTTTAAATAACCGATTTCGAAAATGTAAATCTGCGTCAAAATTGCATTTGCATGTAAAATATTCTTATGGCGATTTCGTTTCAATAAATAGGATTCGCTACTAAAACTAATACTTTTTTGAAACGAACGATTACGGCTCTAATCTCTTTTTGTAACTGTGTGTTTTGCTTGGCAGCTCTAAAAAAAAACAAATCTTCAATTCGTACATCATTATTTCGTTTTTTTCCTAAATCCACTTGCACTTTTGTAATATTTATTTCCAAGAAGTTTTTTACCAATATTTTTATTTTTTAATAATATTAATTTATTTTTTGTACACTGCCACAAAATAAAAATTTATTGACAACACAGCAGTTAAGAAACTTCAAAACAAATATTAGGCGTTTTTCTTTTTTCGTTCAGAGCAGAGCACTGAACAGAGTTCGAACACATAGATTATGCACAGAACTTGTTCCAAACAGAGCGAACTCTGAACACTCATATGTTTTTTAAACACACTTGAATCACACAAATCAGAATACATTTTCATTTTTAACCATAAAAAGCAATACCTACCCTTTTTTGTACACTGGTGTGTATAGATACAGAAAATCAACAAGCGATCAACTTCTTTCGCCACTTTATGTATCTAATTATTTTTTCTTCACATTTGCTTCACACACATGGCATTTTGTGCGTTCAGCAACTTACTCACATGCTCAGGCAATTATGTTCGAGCACGTCGAGTGCGATCTACTCATGTTCAGAACGAAAAAAGAAACACACATTTGGAGCTTTGCGTGCTCTGGGTTAAAAAGAAACACAAAAAAATTGTTTGACAACTCAGACAATGCTCTGAACTAAAAAAGAAAAACGCCTATTGTAGTGTGTGTAAGAATCTGTGTACAAATCCGTTTTGAATCCGTCTCCAAAAAGAAATTCAATACGGATCTGTTTTTACAGAAAAAAATTGGTTTTAATTTCAATCGAATCTGAATTTCAGAATAAGTTTGACGGCGGATCGACGGCAGATCGATATTTTTATTGAATCGAAATCGATATTAAACGCAAATTGCAAAACTGTTAAAGTTTACGAGTTCGAAAATGAAGATTCAAAAGGAACATGTCTGAAAATTGTAACTTGCTCCTAAAATCACCAGCGCAAAATTTTAATCAGCCTGATATTATGGTATTACCATGATACTACTTAAATATGTACTAATATTTGAAGGCTTTAACTTTAACTTTTTAACTAGCACCATACTACCTATTTTCTTTTCTTGATAGTCTGCACAAGCCTAAAAGAGTGCAAACAACTAATCGTACATATCTTTTTGGCGTTTGGAAATAGTGTTTTTCAGTAACTTGTGGTGAACAGTTATGAACGGAAAATTCCAACTTTTTGGTGTTTACTTACTAATACTGTCTGAATTTTCGGTAATGGGGCCAAATTTCGCAAGCGTGAGTTTCCTCTGTGTCAAATAAAGTTGCGTACACATACATACAGGGTGGCGCACGAATCGTGCTACAAAAATAAAACGTAATAACTTTTTTTCAGTGTGAGTAATCGGCATATTTTTTTTTATTTTATAGGCTACTATTTAGATTTATAAAAATGAATGCTTGGGATACTGAAAAAAGTATTTGGATAGTGCAGCGATACCATTCTTTGCAGTACATCATTTGGTCAGTTTGGCGGTATTCTCCCGAGTAGATGGACCATTATGAGGCTGTTCGGGTCCAGGATACAATCGTGGCTGTTGCATCGGCAGTTCAGGCAAATCCAAGTGTTTCGACTCGAAACTTATCGGGCCAAATTGGAGTTAGCAGACGGTCATTACAACGGATACTTCATGATGACTTAAACTTGTCTCCGTACAAAGTCCAAATTACCAGCAAGTTAAACCCTCAGGATTTGTCTGTTCGCCTGGATTTTTGCCGAAAAATGATTGCAATGGCCAAAGAAGACAACACATTGATAAATTGTTTGTTCATGTCTGATGAGCCTCATTTTTTTTAAACGGCAATGTTAACAAGCAAAATTGCCGTATATGGAGTGAATCTAATCCAGAAATGCTCCATAAGAGGGAACTGCACCCAGAACACAAACTGTCAATGGGGACCATTATTTAAAGATGTTGAAGGAGTTTTTTTTTACCCAGAAGACGTATCCCTTTCAGCAGGATTTGGTTTCAACAATATGGAGCAAGTGCACACGTAGCCACACAAGTTATGGCGAAGCTCCAACGAAAATACCCAAAAAATTTGATATCCAGAAACTGCACTTTCCGCTTGCCCCCAAAGTCACCTGACCTGACTGCACCAGACATTTTTGTATGGGGTTATGTCAAGCAGGGAGTGTACAAAACGAAACCCAGAAATTTGACTGAATTGAAGCAGTCCATTAAGACAATAATTGAGGCGATCCCAATTTCAGCCCTTCAGACCGCAATGGTCAATTTTCTGATCAGGTGCCGCATATGCGTGGATGAGCGTGGAGGTCATTTGCGGTCCATCATCTTTAAAATCCATTAGTTATTTAAAATAAAATTTAATTTTTAATCCAATAAAAAAAATTAATGAAATACATCGATTAAAATAAAAGTTATTTAAATTTCTTATTGTAGCACGATTCGTGCGCCACCCTGTATTTCCGATACCACAAGAGTGAGATTCATTTTTTTGACAGATAAGGTGTACACAGATGGACAAATTTATTGAAGCATATTTCGAGGGTGAATACATTTTTTCCACGGAAAAGCATTCACGGTTGCGGAATTGTCTGAATTATTTTGTCAAAATTATTTTGTTTGCTATTTTGTTTATTTCGCCGTTTGTTAATTTTTGTTTATAGTAAGAATTAGCATACATATAACATATATTTTAATATTCAAATGTCCGTATGTTAATGTGAATTAAAAACCACAAAATTTCGCATTATTCCATATTGTTGCTTGTTTGCGTTCCCAAAGATTTTCGATTACAGGTTCCGTGTTGTTTTTTCGTTTGGTCTTTCGAAAACGTCAAATAATGCGCCAACAAAAAAAAATGTATGCAAGCGGGACGATTGCTGCTTTCGCTGCGAATCGCAATAAATACAGCATCTCGTTTCTTTTAACGATAAATGAGTACGACTCTGTCAATCAAATACTATGAGTTCCATAAGTGGTATGAATAATAAAATTTTTTCATATATCAACAAATATGAAAAAAAAGTCTTCAATAAATCGGTTGAGCTTGAATCAGCAACTAATGTCATTTTCGGGTTGACCCTCTGATTAACTTTTTCCTAACTCAAATTTCCCATATATTCAATAAAAATAGAACATAAAAAGTGAAAACAGAGCAACTCAGAACGTCCAGTCCAAAACGACAAAAAAACTAGTGGTAAACATAAATGTGATTTATTTATATTTAGATAACTACGTGTATAGTATAATACAAAATTTTATAAATGTCCGCGGGATAATTAAGTGCGTTCCTTTTGGGCCAATTATTTATCCCAATTGGCGCACGGCGTAAAAAATATTATGGAAGCGTAGAATGGAACACACCTATTATTCAAATTTCATCAGTATGAGAGTCTGTATTTTACGTCCAAGAGTGTAATTTTAATGTTAAACTCGAACAATGCTCCAGCCCAATTTTGGTGCGGATATGAAAGGAACACGAAAAACCTGGGTCATCATGAGTATGGCAAACGAATCTGACTTTCTGAGCCGAGTAGGTACCTATAAGAATATAGGGGTATTCACGATCTGGTGTACCAAGTCTTGTAAAAGTGTAAAATTTTATTTTTTTACAACAGACTGTGAACACACCTTTACTAATCTGTAGCAACACTAAAGCAAATGTCAAAATCTGTTTCACATTTGTTCTGAAGAAGGCTTAAGTTTGTGTTAAAAAAATCTTACACCCTTGTATTTTTCTGTTACAATAGGGTTCGGGTATTGTAAAAGTGTAAAAGTGTAAGATTTTGACATTCAGTATATTTTGTTGTTGTAGTGCAAAAAAATGCTACACTTTTACGCTTTTACAATGATACAAGACCAGATACACCGGATCGTGAATACCCCTTATATATCATTATAGATGGGAAATTTAAGTGAGTGAAGGAGAGCAAGCGATAATACTAGGAAGTCACATCATACGACTGCCATAGTTACAAAGTGTTACTTTTTTTTAGTTTCGGTCACTTATACTTGCGTGAGCTAGTAGATTTTCAGTTGCTCTTCGCTTTGACGTTTCGGAAAGCTGCATACAGTTTATTAATGACATTTCTGCATTAATGAGCTTCCGACTATTATAGATCTATGAACTTTACGGAGTTTTATGAAATAATTCATCAAAACTTATCAGTTTAACTCAGTAAGTGTTATGTAATTTTCCTTATACATATATAAACGAAATTTAACAACAGTTAATTTGTTATGAATTCTTTCTAACTTATTTCTTTTTTTCGATTTCGAATATTCGAAATTGAATATTAAAGTTGCAGTAGGTAGCAGCAGAATTACGAAGTATTCACAATTTTATGACAAAGAAGAAAACTAAAAAAAGAAATTCCAAGCCTAAACGACTCGAAGGATGTGTACCTACCAAAAGTTGTTCTTCGTTCCTTGCCGAAGTTATCTCACAATTTCGGCTGATATTCGAAGAAATCTTAATTAACTGTAAAGAAACGAAAATCATTGGATCAGACTTGTATTGTGTGTGTTTGTATTTTTTTATTTCACTTTTCACTTTCGATTTCATTGTTTATTTTTTTATTTTGATTTCTACAATTCGTGCTACATAAAAATTAAAAAAATGTTCGCTAAAAAGAACGAACGAACAAACAATTAGCAAGAAATACACATATACCAACGATATAAAATATAGAAATGTACATTTATACAAAGAAAAATTAATATTTTTTGTATGTTATGTGATTCTGTTTTGAATGAGAATGAAAATGAAATGAAAATTAAAACCAATATACCAAATGTGTTATACTCGTACCTATACGTCTTTTTCCAAGACGTATTGAGGGTCGGTCTTTGTATATTTTCTGTTGCTTGTTGTTCTTGCCTAATTTGAACAGTTTTCTTTTTCTTTGATGTGTATTACGACATATGTAAGGAACTAGGTTAGCGGTATCGTGTATAATCTAACACTCATTTATCACCCACAATCCTCGGACAGAGTTGAACTTTGCTCCTATGTACAAAAAACATATATGGATGTCCGATTCAATAAAAAATTGCTTCGCGTTAAGAAGGGGAAAATATTCGAATGAAGCATTTCCTGGCTTGCCCATGAAATACCTCTTCCATGTATTCAATAAAACACTGATATTATACGATAGGTTTTTCTCCATAAATTTCGACTTTTGAACCGCTCGATAACTCGATTTAAACGAGCTGAGCTGATTTCAACTCAACATCGGTATACAAAAGCTGCTCATGCAAACTCAGTATTAATGGGTTTACACAGCGCGGATATACTCTTCGCAATATAATGTACTGCTACCAGGAGTGGACTGCCCCATAAAGAAAATTTTGTCAAATTAAGGTATGGAAAAAACAAAACCAACAAATATAGAGGACAAAACTTAGATCCAAATGGCTCAAGCAACTTATTTGTATTCCTATCGAATATGAAAATGATGTAGGTATTCACAAGTTTACGCATACACACTTGAATGCAGTCATCTAAAAAAATGGCTTTTTCAAGCCTTCTGAACTCTTCTGAAAGTGTTCACATCGAAAAAAAATGACAGTTCTTATTCGGTAAATAAATTACTTCTGGAGAAGCACTCACACATTCATATACTTAAATGTCAAACTCTACAGTTGCCATTTTTTACCCCAATTAAACGAAGAGATTTCCTCTCAACAAACTTTATTTTTAATTTTGAAATGGATAACATTAAAACATTTTCATAAGTAATTCTATTGGAATTCTCTTCCTCGTCTTCATCAATTATTGATGATGATATGAGTGGACTTGACTTTTTACTAAAGGAGTATACCACAAAAAAAATGCAGAATTTCTTGGACGATGTAGTAGAAATATATTCAGAGAAACAGGTCAATATTAAGATCTTTAAGCTTTTAAAGTGTAAAATATTAAATTTATTTACATTTGACGTTTCCATAAAAAATCACACCAAACTTCATAAGCGTCAAAATAAAAAAAAAGGTTTAGTTGGGATCTCGGATCGCAGAGAATTTGCGGACTGTCAAATAAAAACGCCATTAATGTGTTTATATGTGTTCTATTTGCACTGTCTTATGAAATCAAGAACTGCAAAATACTCAGAAAAGCTTAATCGGAACAGACAATCGAACGTTTTTGGAGTAAGTTAAATTTGTGCAACTGGGCCTTACATTCATATACAGTCGAATCTGTCCCTGGCTTTTAATACATAGTTGGAACTCAGTAAAAAGGTTAGTTTGATCATTTTAAATTTTTTTAAAGGTTTCACAGAACAGTTTTTTTTTTACTTTTTGATTTTGACAGCGAATTGTGAAAATTGTAAGAAACATCGAATAACCAAACATACCTAGATCGTTATAATACCTGAATGTCATTTTGCTCCGTTAAAGTTTTTATGAATGTATTGGAAGCGTTTGAGTCCTCGAATTTATTGCAAATAATTTCAAATAAAGTTTACATTCAAAGGGTATAATGTATATACATTAGTGTATTAATGTGTGGGTACACACAGGATACGTATTTTGTAAGTTGTTTTTTTTTCTTTTGCAAGACACCGGAAGAATGTCATGAAAGAAATTCTACATGCGATATCAAGGACGCCAATTTCGGTCGTTTGGTTGGTTTAACAATGGCGTGTTGTGTATATAAGTAGCATACGTGCATACATATTTATGTGTCACATCATCATCAAAACACAGATACTTGAGTTCTTGAGATATATATGTATCTACCTAGTTACTTATTATAGTTTTGAGGCCATTATACTATTTACATGTGCAGACATTGTGAATGTGTTTGTGAATTATATAGTTGGTATTTTTTTTAATGTATAAATTATCCTTGGCTTACTTATAAATTGCAAAAGGGGTAGTAAAACTTAATTGCATGTAGTGCTTTTATTACATAAGTAATTGTTATTGGCATCGAATTGAACTGATTGAATTTAAAGAGTTCTACAATAAAGTTTTCAACTACACAAGTTTTTTGACAGCAGTAATCTCTGATGTACAAACTTTTGAGTTACATAGGTACTCGAAGATCTAAAAAATAAGAATGTCGGGTTCAGTACACAACAAAACTTGTATACCTTCCATGCATATAAAATTGATTTGATGTCAAAAAATGTCTATGGAACTTTGAACTTGAAGTTAAAAAGGGGTAGAGATAAGTACAAATAGGTACAATCGAATTAATATGAGATCGTACCAATTTTTACAAAATTTCATAAACTGCAATTTCTTAACTCGAACAAAATTACTACTAAGCCTATCAAAGTCGAAGAGAAAAACTTCCCCTACATTGAAAAAGTTGTGAATTCTTAAACTGTAAAAACTGTCAAAAAACCAAACTGTCAAGTTTTTGTATGCCATTTCTCTTGTGTGTTTGTGTTAGGAGGCTCACCATTGACTTTTACACAAATGTGGTCAAATTGCGTTTTCAAAAAATTTGACAGTTAATACACATTTTGTACACTATGCTAATACACGATGAAATTAGATAGAAAAAAAATCGAAAAAATGCGACGAAAAAAACTGCCGTATCGCGTGGGTAAAATTTTCGGTGCAACATTTTTTGTAGCTTTATATTTTCTCTTGTTAATTTTTAACATTTCTGCTTTATATTGTTTCGTCCTCCGAGGAAAAAACTGCCATATTTCTCCTTATTGTTCTTCATTTAAAGAGTCAATGTATTTTCTTATTTATTATAAATCGAAAATAGAGTAATGAAAACAAAATACAAACAGATATACTTTTTTTAGTGCTTCATTATTTTAAAGAGCGCAAACGTAGCGCAGGAAAAATAAAAAAAAATGTCAGATTGGTTTTATGAATTTGTTTTTTTTTTCGTCTCAATTTTTCGATTTTTGTGTCTCTCTTGTTTGAAAAGTCGCGTCAGTTTCATCCTGTAAAGCGGACATACCAAACAGACGCAACATCGTGTCTTTTATACTGACCGCTTTCGATAGTATAGCCATAAAGCAATCCGGATTTGTTTGGCCAAACATTATTGGATTCGTTTGGAAACTTGAAAAACAGCTGATTCAAAACTGCCAGTATATAAACATAATACAACTGACTTCACAGAAAACCGCCACCTGGATCGTTAGAAAACAAAGCCGCTATTAAGGTAACTTGTCTATTATATAATCGGTATAGCTGTGAAAATTTGCCAAAAGAGATTTGGTCAATGATTGCGTATTTCTCTTGACGAAAAGAACGCAACATTGTATAATCTGTAGTTATATATTTATTTATTATGAAGAGCGAACAAAAACGTTTCACTTTTAAGCAAATGTCACTTCATGTTGGGGGGTGTGCAAGTGTGTATTTTATGCACGTGCAAATCCCTCTAAAAATCAAAATATGCGATTTTAATCTATCCATATCGTTAATTGTTTTAGAATAGAACGCGAAAACTGGTCCGGGATCAAAAAATCCCTGAGGGATCGATTATTTTGGTTGACTTTATTTTGGTTGACTTGAAAACGATATGCATTTAATATGAAATTTGTTCTGAATTTTTGACAGCTTTCAGCTAATCTTCTTGAATCGTTCACAAATATAGTTGGATATTATGGTATCTGAGATAACTTATCTAATAAATGAGTAAATATCGCCAATGAGTAAAGTTTAAAATTATTGGGCCCTATCGGGCATCTCCCAGGGAATTTCGTTTCCCACGGAATAGTTTATACCCTCGAAATATTACCAGCGATCGTAAATTTCCCACGGAATAAATTTCCCTTGAACAAAAAATCATATGATATAACAGTAAAATTCCATGGAAAAGTTTATTCCCGATACCAATAATTTCCGAGGGAAACTTTAGGGCATCATTCAATTTCCAGGGAAATTTTTATTCACGATAACACGATGTAAACACGATATAAAAAATGAAATCTGCCGAGCAAATTAGAAAGTTTTATCACAAAAGATGAAGATCTTAACGAAGGTAATGGCTATTCGACGGAAACTAGTCTAAATTAAGAGATAATAATTTATTACACATCATATCCGTTTTGCAAAAAAAAAAAAAAATAGCACGTATACGCCCCAGTTTTCATAAAAAATATGAATACAATTAATCTCTATTAACATTATGGATATCGGTGATAGATACCTCTCGTAAGTCAATATCAGAGTTAAGTACTCCATTATCCGAAAAAGCCAATCGAATTCCTTTGAAATATAGATGTAAATATAATATGTATGTTCATAATAACCCAATTATTAGTCAACCGTCTAAGGAATCTAATAAATGCGACTCGGCTTAATTTATCGAATTGAAAATAAACCATTCGAATAAGATTAAAAAAGAACGGGCAATTTTACAAACCTCAGTTTGTTTAACCCACCATTACATAGGTATGCATGTGCCAATCGGTCATAGCAGTAAGTATAAGTCTGGTTACAGGAGCGTAAAAAATAATCAGTTTTGTGGATATACAAAGAAAACAAATTGATTGGGCATGCAAGGGAATTGGATGGTAAATTAGGAACCCATTCTGTTACAAATAAAGCGAAATGGAAATGGTACGAGGAAAACAAAGCTATTATGTAGTACATTCTCCTTCACCGGCAAAATAAAAATGAAAATATCTGTCAAAAGGAGAACGTTTTAGAATAAAATATGATTTTTAACGCAATACTCATATCTGAAAATGATCAAACTTTGACCATTTTTGCATCCCTTTCTTTCATTCGAAAAATCATCCGCTCTCTTTCTCGTGTAACCAGTCACTTATTTCATAAAATTGATCCATTTTAATTTGTTTTTTTTCTTTTTAATTTAAAATTCACAAATCCCAACAGTTTCTTTTATCCAAGAAAAAAATTCCCTTAGGTATCATAAGTACCAAACTTTTTTTTTTCAAACAAAAACAAAATTACCTACAGACGTACAATGATATTGATAAAAATAAAAGTTGTACATGCTCTTGATTTTCATTTATATTTTAAATAAAAGTTATGTCTTTTATCGATGGCATGTTGTTTTTTGTTTGTGTGTCTACTTTTAAATTTACGAGCAGAGCATTCATGGAAAAGTCCCTTAAATTCATGCTTAATTTAAAACATGTTTTATACAAAAAAAAAATTGTGTTGTGTTTTTTTTCAAACAAGAAGCATGATTATAAGAAGTTCACTTCTCGCAATGCAAATTAAATATATTAAAAAAGAAATTATATATTGAAACATTCAAATTCATATCTATAAAATTTTTTTTTTGGTTTTCTTTTAAACTTACATCTGACAATTTAATTGTGTGACCTTCTTGTTCCCATTTGCTTGCTATTTGTAATGTTTCTGCGGTCTTTTGTTGAATAGTCTTCGAGTCGTCCAATAGAGTTAATTCATAGAATTCTTGTATATCTAAACAAAAAGATAGAAAAAATTTCATATATTTCTTATTTGGTAGTCAGGTTAAATTTGTCAAAAAAAAAATAAAAACGAATCAATTATTCATTGGTAGTTCCCTATTCGTTTTGCAATTCATAGCTGTCTGCAACATTTTCATTGGCAAAACATTTTTTATCAGTTGGGTTGTTAAATAAATATTTATCAGTTAATAGTTGGCAATCATAATTTGAACCAGCGATAGAATTACCATAATGGGGGTTATCGTGAATACAAATTTCCCTGGAAGAAAGTGAATGATGCTCAAAAGTTTCCCTCGGAATTAATTGGTATCGGGAATAAACTTATTCAGGGAATTTTGATTCATTTCATACGATTTTTTCTTCGAGGGAAATTTATTCCGTAGGAGATTCACAATCGCAGGAAAAATTTCGAGGAAATAAAATATTCCATCTTCCCATAACTACGCCGAATTACGTACTTACTTTAGAAACCGGATTACCAAGCCTTTTCAATTTCACACTAAAATTACACTTTGACTACGTGCTCAAAATATTCAAATACCCCACGCATAGACTTCCACTTATACTCACTAAAGAATTGCGCAATATCCGTAATGTGAGAAATAAATTATGGAAAACTTACTTGAAATCCCAAACGCCCATAAATCTTTTCTACTTCAAACAAGCCTCCCGCTGTTTTCCATCCCTATGTCATTCTCTCTACCAAACATATCTTAGTGAAATGCAGACTTGTCTTATCTTTGAACCTAAGCGTTTTTACCAGTTCATAAACGTGAAAAGAAAATCAGATGGTATTCCTTCAACCCTTAGTTTCCTCGACGCCTCTTCCTCTGATCCCAAAGTAATAGCTAATTTCTTTGCGACCTTCTTTAGCCTATCTTATGTCAATACTTCTAATGTTCTTGACCTTGAATACCATATATTTTTTTCTAACTCTCCACATACATCTCTCGTTTCCCTTTCTGTCTGTTCCCGTACCGTCTATGACAAATTAATTGTGTTGAAAGATGACTTTTCACCCGGCCCAGATGGCATCCCAGCAATTTTTCTTAAAAAGTGTGCTCATGCTCTCTGTGAACCCCTTTCTAACCTATTCCAACTGTCTCTCCCACAAGCAGTCTTCCCCTCAATTTGGAAATAATCGTTTATTTTTCCGACCTTTAAAAATGGCTGTAAGAATGACATTTCGAATTATAGGCCAATTGCAAAGCTCTCCACTATACCCAAGCTCTTTGAAAGCATAGTGTATGGCTCCCTATTTTTTCATTGCAAGTCAATTGTTTCTCCATTACAGCACGGATTTTTAAAGGGCAGGTCCACCACGACTAATCTTACCCAATTTGTCTAATCGACACTCTTAGCTCTAGAAAAAGGATTTGACGTCGATGTTATAACTACTGACTTTAGTAAAGCGTTTGACAAGATCAATCACCAAATTGTTTATATCAAACTCCAGGCCTTCGGCTTTCCTCCTTTGTTTATTGAATGGATCAAATCATACCTCGAGAGCCGTGTATACAGAGTTGTCTTTAGACTGGTGTCGGTGGCGGTGTCTGAACCAATCTTCGCCTCATCAGTGGTTCCTCAGGGCAGCCATCTTGGCCCACTTCTATTTGTGCTTGCCATCAATGATGTGGGTAATATCATTTCCTTCTCCGATCTCTCAATTTATGCTGATGACATTAAAATAGTAAAAGTAATCTCATCTTCTAGTGACTATTCCCTTCTTCAAAAACACCTAAACACCTTTTTTACCTGGTGCAATAAAAATTTTCTAGAACTTAATGTTCAAAAATGCCAAGCTATTTCTTTCTGTCGCAAACGTTTACAAACGACTTCCCGAACGTATCACTTCTGTAATGTATCTATTCCTATAGTTTCCTCTATTCGCGATCTTGGGATAATATGTGATAAAGAGCTAAATTTTCGATCTCACATTGATCATTTCGTTGCCAGAGCAAATTCTTCCTTGGGCTTTATTAAACGATGGTCTAAGGAATTCTCCAATTCCATGGTTACAAAATCTCTTTACATCACATATGTTAATCCAATCCTCGAGTATGCAAGTCAGGTATGGGCTCCTTTTCAAATAACTCATTCTCTCAGGATTGAAGCTGTACAACGAAGATTCCTTCGATTCGCTTTACGCAATTTACCATGGTCTGACCCCCTTATATTAGCCCCTTGTGAATACTGTTTACAATTAATTGACTTACAGACTCTTGCTAAACGTCGTCGTATCGCTGATATCCTGTTTATCTACCAACTTATCACTGGACTCATTGACGGTCCTGAATTACTCAAATAAATTAATTTTAATACAAATCCACGAAACTTAAGATCCGTTCCTTTCTTCCGCCTTCCAACCCACCGCACCAACTACGCCCATTTCAACCCTATTTGTAAAATGCTCCGCTCGGCTAATTCAGTACATGATATCCTTGATTTCTCCCTTAGTTCTCCATCCCTCAGAAAAGTCCTATTAAACACCTCCCTAACCCATTAACCTAGTTTTATTTATTTTTTTTAATTTTTTTTTTTTAAATTAGTATTATGTTTATATTATTGGTATTATTATTATTATTAACTTATGTTCATCTAAAATGTAACTGCTTGTATTAAGCTAAATTAAATTAAATTAAATATAGTATAAATAATAAAGTAGAATAGGCTAAAGACTGGATAACTCTGGCAGAAAATGTGATATTAGCTTAAATATCTGATGATCCCATAATTTTGAAACAACAGCTTTATAAAATTTTAGAAATATCCGATACTCTCTACAGAAATGAAAATAAAATAAGTGCAACATCGTCCATTAACAGGCTAATGTATCCTGAACTCAACTATGATCTAAATGAAAAAAAAAACAATTTCAATGACAATATAGCACAAGGTCGATATCTCAAATTTGTAGAGCAAGATGCGATATGTTGAATTTAAATGGTGCGCCCTTGACCATTAATCTTTGCACTATATGCAAACTCCAAATGAAAGAAGACACATTCCACTTTTTGGCAATATGTGCAATTTATAAAGAATTGAAATTAATTTTTTTTCGGGAAGCTATCATTGACAATGAAACAAACTAAAGACATTCTTAAGGGAGAAAACTGGCTAGCACTCCACAAATTTATTGACACCGCATGTAGGTATATTTTCAAATAATATGCTAAAGGAATTTTCACAAGAAAGAAAAAAATACAGATATGTATATATATATGTCATGGTTTTAAATCCCTTAAAATATTATTTATTTTCGTTTTAATTTTTTCTTTTCTCTAATCAAATGTTTAACTTTCGTCAATCAGGCAGACGGCAACGCCATTGCTTATTTAAATTATTAATTTTATTTTATTTTTTTTTGTCCTCTGTACTATATTATATTATGGAAACCTAAAATTATGATGTTATTGGAAAATAAAAAAATAAATAAATAGTTTATAAAATCTAAATCTAAAAAATATTCTGTGAGAAACGAAACTCCCTGGATATGGAGATTCCCGATAGGGACCATTTTTTCTTTGGGGACTTAAAACAGTATTGGTTCAAATCGTTTCCGACCGTTAAAACTAACAACACACATACGTCATATTTAAGATCTGAGCTTATTCGAATAGTGTCGGATATCTGGATAGTTAAATGAGGCAGTTAAAATCTAGGATCGAGTACCTACCATCTAGATAAATTAAATATAAAATGCTAAATCCAGAATATTCGGTTATATTCAAGAAATTTTCTGAAAGACAAGTAGTTATAATCGTTAATACCGACTGGATAATTACATTTTAACCTCAATTCAGAGATATGCCAATTTAGAATAATCATTTAAAATATAATATGTTTGAGAATTAACAATTAAATATACAAGAAATTTGTGAAGTCATTTCCTTGTAAGAGTTAAGAAATATTCTTACGTTCTTTTATTTCTTAACTATTTGGCCGGCATTTTAATACTGCTTCATGTAATTCTATCGATTTAAAATTCTTTATTCAAAAGTTATAGCAAATACAAGTGAAGCTCGAAAATTAAATTAAAATGTTTTGGTGAATTATAATTTTCAAATGTTTCTATAATACAAGCGTTTTTTTAATAGAAACATTAGTTGAAACGCTATTAATTTTTTTAAATTCAAGAAATTTTAGTACCAAAACTGAGTTATTCTTAAATTAATTTATTGAAAAAAAAGAAAATAAACCATATTTGCATTTTATTTATGTTTTATGAAAAAGAAAATTGATGGCGATAATAAACGGTTCCTGTTTTTTTAAAACGAAAATTAAAGATATGGAATAACTAATTGAAGAAAACGCAAACAATATGTTTATATTATTTTTGTTTTTGTTTTAGTGGAAAGGTACTACAGCATCTAACTGATGAGCCCAGCTGTAGTACCTGGCCGAAACGCATTTTGGACTAAAGGTCACAAAAACATTCAATTGGCTTTAAATCCACACAGTCCACTAAGCAAAGCAACACTATCAAAATGTAGGGATGGGCAATGTTCGATCTTGGTAAAACATCGATGTTAGACGAAAAAAATATCGATGGTCTTAACATCGATGTCGAAACATGTGAAACATCGCAGCATGGATGTTAAGATTTAAAACATCGACTTAAAATAAGCTGAAATCTTTTGTCAATGAACTCATGCTTATAAAGGTTAGACCGCACGCGATGGAACTGCACATCAGCGGAACTACGCTTGACAACTATATATGTGTAATTGTGTATATGTAATTGACTTTGAGGCACATGGTAATTCAAGACTGATGCACGTTAAATTAAAGATTCTTAAAGTAATATGCACATGAGAGCGACCAACGATCAAAGAATTAACGAATATTCGTCCATTTTGACATCGTTCATATGGCTTTAATTTTATTCATCACGAATATAGGTTGAAAATCTAATTTTGAGGTTAGACGCGCGCGAACAAATTACTCGTTGAAGAGTGGATGGTATGTGGAAAGCGAATAGAGTGCAATTCGCGACGACCAATATTGTTTTCTCAAATTTATCTTATTTTGGCGATTAAAAAGTACATTTTTCTGTCGTAAACGTTAATATAAATTATATTTCTATAATTTTGTTTACAATTTGTGAAGAATTTAAGTTGGTAAATTGTTTTAAATGGAATTTATTTGTTTATTCGTCGGTCGTTGGTCGCTCTCATGTGAATACTCCTTAATAGTATATCTGCGGAATCCGCAGAAGAGACCAAGATACCCTCCTTGAATTTTCCGTTTGAATGAAACTGATATGAGAGTTTTCACAATCAAACGCGTGTAATTACGAAGTATTGAAGCATTGAGGTTTTTCAACAAAATAAGTCAACTTTCAATTTTAAATTGTGTGACGACAAAAAATGCCTTGGGATAGTTGGCGGCTTGGTTTTCATCCATCGGGGGGTCGTCGGTCGGAATTTTAAGAATATAACCAGGGATTTGATTTTCAACGACGAATTAAATTCAATCGGCATTCAAAATATCAGTCGGCTCCGTTTAACTCACAGAAATCATTTAAATTTCTTCTGATTAACAAATTACCCAGATTCGATTGCACCCGAACGAAATCAAAAGCAGTTAGTGAAACGCACTTTTCTCAGTCCTATTTTTCGAGAGAAAAATTAAATACCATAAAAACCCATATGCTTACTTAATAAACTTGAAACAATCGTTCATAAATACTTTGAGTAGAGCAAAAATTATAAGAAATAAATTCGGGTCTTTCCGGATTTTCCTCCGCTATGTTGTTCATTGGGCGAATATGAATCCGTCAAGTCCAAAATCGTGAAAATGAAACCATCCGTTCTCAAGTTATGAACTCACACACAAATTGGCATTCTCATTTATATTATAGATATTCCCTTGATAATGAGAAAGAGAATGAAAGGGCTAACTTAAATTAAAAACTCTTTCTGTGAATAAATAAAAAACAACTCATCTGCTCTGATATCGGGCGGTTTTGTTTGCAATTGTATTTAAAAAAAAACATTTTTTAGTGTAAAATAAAATTATATTATATAATGTAGAGTATGTAAAGTTACTATCAATCTGCTCATTAAGCTTAAAAATATTTAAAAAAAAAAGTATTATTAAAAATATTTTGTCCAAGTAATAACGACCATTTCAAATTTAATTAATTTAATTTTTATTAAAACTTAAAAAAAAATCTACAGTCCTTATGAAACAGTATTGAGAGATGGAAATGGATTCTGTTTGGACACAACCAACTTATTATGACTATGCGAAATGTAACCCTTAATTTTGCCCTCAAATATCAAGTTCGCCACAATGCAGTGTGTTTCATCCATAGACATGTCCTCCTCTCCAACAAATTCCAGAGCTGAACGAAAACTCTCCAAGTCCAATTGATGTGTACCCTTGATGAGATAAACCTTCTTGAAAAGATTCCGATACACCATGAACTTCAACTTTTCCACCAGCAAATAGATTCCACATTTGATGAAAAACGATTCATGCTTTTGAATTACTTCATCGAATTTGCGAACGTTTCCTTCTTTAATGGCATTGGATAGTTCGTGGAATTGTAAGACATCATAATTTTTGAGAACTTCATTTGTTGGCATGTAGCCAAGGAGCATCTTAACCGGAGCGAGATATATCAGAATTAGTCGTTTATTTTTGTAGAATTTTCTCGGACACTTTTGAAATGCAAAGCTGAGAAAATCATCGGCACTCTTGTAGTCCGAATCGAACATAGCCTTTCGACCTACAAAATACTTGTAGGTTATCTGCTCTGTGATTGGAAATGACTCCTTAAATGCCGAGCTTTCAATGGCACGTACGAGTGGCTTACACAAATGCAACTTGTTTATTCGAAAATAAACTTTAAACAGTTGGTTAACTAGATTCAGCATTCCCAGGCGTTTGGTGTCTTCATCAGAGGACCTTTAATTTTATTTATAAAGAGACAAACAGATAAAATAACAAACGCCCATACCTATTATCGGCTGCACAAACCCGAAAGCAACTCATTAAGCTCTCTGCCGCCTTTTCCAATATCTCGCCGGGTGTGGAAATCTTGCCATTAAGTTCACATCGTTGCGCCAACACTCTTAAGTCCAGACAAGTGGTGTACATAATTGGCAGACACCAATTCTCTTCCTTAAGTTGTTGTAACATTTTCACAACACTCTGAATGCATAGCATTTGATTTTTGTATGCCTCCATGTAGTCACGACCTTTTTAATGAAACATAAATTGTATTTAGCTTTTCATTCAAGAAAAATCTTACTTTCTGAATTGAGGTGGTAGAGCACTTTTAAATGACTGGCAACTACCTCATCGATTGGTGGATCCAATTGCCGCTCAACATAGTTCTCCGGTTCTAAAAGATATAGATTCCGATTCATAATGTGCTTGTCTTTCAATGACACAAATCCGGCTACCGTCTCTCCATCCTGGACGGACCAAGCCCTTTGAACACCAGACAAATAATTGTTCAACGTGCCGAACATTTTATTCGTCGGAAAACACTAAATTTATTAAATTATTATTAACTCCTTTAATGGAGATATATTGGTAATTCTTTTCTTCATAAAATACGCAATGTTATTAAGATTATAAATAAATAATTAGCTCATTTTATCGCGCGAACTCTGCGAAAATTAAAAATATTTAATATGTAAAAATAAAAAAGATAGATAAGTCCAAAAATATATTGACGTTTATTTCCACCACACTTACTGAGTTAACTCACCAAAATTGATGATTACTAAGTGGTGCCACCTGTGATTTGAGACAGAAAGCGAATTGTTTGTGTTGAAAAAGAACACGTTGAAAATTTACACCGAAGCGAAAAAGTATTCAGCCGATTTAAACATTCTATATTTGTTTTAAAAACATCTAATTTAAGCTTTTATGAGAGTAAATTCGATTCATACAAATAAACATGTTACGAAACGCTTAATTACTCTATGACTTACTTATCCATTATCAATAAATTATGCTTAAAATTAGAATTTTAAGTAGTGTGTTCTCTCTGTGGATATTTTTATAGAATCATTAGTTCTGATCCAAACCAAATTTGGTTGCTTATCAAATTTTAAAAGGTGGGGACGAAATTCAGTTTTTTTTGTTTTTTTTTTTAAGTCAAATTTTCTGCCCATTTTCAAAAGCAAACTGGGTTGCAATTCACAATTTTTTTAATTTTTTTATTAATTTCGACCATGTTTTTTTTACAACTTTTCATTTGTTTAACATAACTACTTGCAACAACCAGACAACGAAAACGACACAAATACATTTTTTTCTTTTATGACAAACGTCAACCTGACATTTGTAAATATGCTCCCTTCAAGCAAAAACACGGACCCGAATTTCTCGGTTCACTTGGGAATCACTTTGGAATAAAAAAAAAACTGACTGTCTCACACATATTAACAAATTTTCTGTGTACGCATGTAAAAAGAAGAACGAGAATCGATATTATTTTTGCATGGGCCGGAAAATAGAGAGAGTAGTCGATAATCGAGTGGGGAGAATTTTTTATGGACTAGAAATGAAGACAAATGGGGAGACACAGCTATTGTTTTTTTTCAATTTTGCAAGCAACAAGCAAATTCTTATCTTAAAGGAAAACCAAAATACATAATAACAAACAAAAATAGTTTATAAAATAATATTTTAAAATGGAAAAACGGGATTATTATCAAATAAACAAAGAAGTGTTTAATATGTGTAAAAGAGAATATAGGTACCTATTTCTTATTAGATTAGTTCATTTTTTTTGGATCCGTTTTGGATTCCATTAAGGTTTCGTTCTCGCTGAGTATGGTGAAATAGAAAACTCTCTCACAATACATTCACATAATGGCTCCGTGGTGATTCTAATTTCCATACTAATTTTATCCGATTTGGAATCGTTTTGGATCCGTTTTTGGGTTCATTTATGAAGTGGTATCGGATCTAAAACGGAGTCGCTTGCTTGAAGGGCTGCTCACAAAAATTTTATTGGGAAGACAAGGCGCTTTCTTTTGCCCAAAACTAACAATCTTGAATAATAAATGTAGACGTTGTTGTTTCATTCAAAATCTTCAATAATAAATAATTATTTGTATTTTTAACAATTCTACAGAAAATATTCGAGTGCTCGAAATTAGTATTTTTTTTTACAAATGTTTGCACTTGCAGGCATCTAAAACGAACAGTTGTCATTTGTCTCGTGCGAAGAGGCCCCATACACACGCATCAGAAAATATAAATCTTATGTTTCTTACGTGCGTAATCAGTCGATTAGCTGAGCAGGAGGTCAATTCCCGATCTGTGAAGCTGTGAAGTGATAAATTTAAGCACTTTAGCACATTCGCATGATGGCATTTAAACGCATTTATACGTTGAGTCTTTTTCAGGAATGGTTTCATTTCATCTATTAAATAATATGCAAAAATGTTTCCGATGTAATTGGTAGCCGATGAATTCTGCCCATTTCGAAGGGAATGCCGCAATATCCTGACATTATTCCTACGGAAAAATATTAAATCTTACTCAAAACGGAGACAGAATTAAATATATTTTAATACCCACATTTGTTCAGTACGATGTCTATTTATAATAATTAAACGAATTATTATTCCGGACATTATACTCAAACAAATTTTGAAACTGAAATGAAATATTTACCTTTTCCAAAAAAAACTAATCAAAAATGGCAGAATACGCACAGAATTTATCATTTATTTCTTTTTAGTACAAACTTTATCACAATGAGTTCGAGAATCGCATTAGGCGTGTTCGAGAAAATCGTGTAAAATCTCTGTGAAAACAGAAATGATACTTTTTTTCACCTCAAAACTTAACATATCGGGAATTGACCCCGAAATGGGGTAAACTAGATCCAAAATAGATGTCGCGAAAAGAGGCAAGTTCGGAGATAAAATTATCTGGTTAATATTTTGCTTAATTAAAATTGGATTTATAACGCCAATTTAACAGACAACAATAAAACAATAATATATTATGTCAAAATATTGTGTTATTACATTAAGGGTATTCATGAAACCGCGTAAACTTTCCCGCATCGTAAAACGGAAAATTTTACCACGCACATTTCATGAACGCAGTTATAAAAATCATCTTGCGCAAATGTAATGATTATTTTTTCTTCCTGTACTTTAACTTGACTAATAACAAAGTGTTTTTACTCTCATTTAAAATGTCTGCCAAAAATATTAAGAGGAAGAGGAAGCTGCGCTCTAGCCGTCAAAACCTAAACAAACAATACTGTGATAATTTATGTTTCTTATGTTTCTTTATGAAGTCTTTTTAGTCTCAGTGTTTTAATTTATTAAGTCTTGATTTTTATGCTTATTTATTATGATGAGCAATAATCAATTTTATTTGCTACGCTGGTTATAATCTTCACGAAGACACAGCTAATGAATTGATGGAAAAATTCATCATAAATTAGACTTTGTTTTTTCTTCTTTCCTTTTTAACATATTTTTTTTTTTTCAATTTAAGAACTTTTGGGTGTGATAGTTAGTTACTGTTAACCATGAAAACTGTCCTTAATATCATTAACTTACTCTTTTGTTGATTCATAATATGTCTGTTTGGTAACTAGAATTTTGCACCAAGTTTGACAAACTTGGGGTTTTCTCCTATGTGTTTTGACAGTAAAATGTGAAAATTTGTACAAATTCCTACGAATTTTCAAGTTACCAAACACACCTGATATTGAATATATAATTATACTCGTAGAAACATTATTTTTGATCCACACTGTATTGCAAATCTACCGCCGAGCCGGCTGCTGTGTATTTGGCATTAATGTTTGCTTTTATTTTGAATATAAAATACATATTTGTATTTTATCGTTGCTGTCTATTTCTTTTGAAATAAAACCAAGATCATGCGCATTTATAAGAGAGCAAGAAGCCGTATAATATATATAATGTGTCAATGCCGGATGATATATATATACCTACATACATCCTACATATATATATAATTTACATACGTGCAATCGTGCATTTTAATCTCAAAGGAAACATTACATGGCTACATTATGATATCTTCTAGCGATTTAGGTTTTAGGAAGGCGCTTCGCTCATATTCATATTAAGAAAGGAATGCCAGGGCAGTGTGCTACAACATAATGACGCTTGTCTGTTCATTAGTTTTAGGACTTGAAGTGATTTTCAAGTAGTTTTTTTTTGTTTTTTCTTCTTCGCTACTTGTGCTTGCGACTACATCAAAAATAGAACTTCAATTATTCTATTTTTTTTTTAAAGTAGCCAAATGAGAATGGATACACATGCGGCACATGTCTATTTTTTCATAATTTTTTTTTTGCCTCAATGATGTTATGTAAAACGAACAATTGAAATTATATATTTTTTAAATGGTCATCAAATTTGAAACTAATTACGAACAAAAAAAAATAAAATAAAAGTGTTGACCACACATTTTAGATCTTTGGATACAGTCAGCCATTCAAAGAGAGACTCCAAGTGAGCTTGGGTAGGTAGGTATAAACTTACAAAATGTTTTATGATAAGAAAGAAAACTGTAACACATTGAATAATTTTGATTTGTGTCATGGGTTAATAAGACGTTCTGAATATGTATCTTGTATTTTACAAATAGGCACAATGATTTTATTAATTGATTTAACCAAAACGAAAAATGGCGCCCAATTCAATACACATGTGTTCACTAAAATTGTGTTCCCGTACTTTCTAAAACTGCGAAAATCTATGAATATCTATGAAAAGCTGTCAAATCATCCTGTTCCCGTACACCAATATTTCTCTCAGATGGCAAATTTTAGCGCAAGGAGTCAGTTGTCCGGGGTGTCATTACAAAAGTTGAAAATAATCGAATTTATCGTATCTTCGGGCTTATGAGTGCAATAAGTTAATATTTGCGAAAACAAATTGTTTATCTTAAAAAAAACTCGAAAAAAAAGTTTGTAATAAGGATTTTCAAGAATACATTTTTATTTTGACGTTTTAAAAATGGATTACATTTTTTTCACCTTTGCCTCTCTCTGACAGAGTTTTACCTAATACAACATTTTCATCTACCACTTAATCCAGATTTAAGCGGATTAACCATAAATCCTCTCTCAAATCTTCTGAAATCTTGAAGATTTCCCATACAAATTTTAATCTCCTCACAGGAAGATTAAAAATTAATCTCAATGAAATCTTCTTCGAAGTAGAAGATTTTCAAATCAAACAAACCTTATTTCGTGCAACGGACCTATCCAAATGTCATTTTAACCATTGACAATCAACGCTTTCAAACGGGCTTCCGCCAAAATCGGACGGGGATTTACTCCCTCGTCTCGTTAGCGAAAAAGTAACTGTATTATATATAATTTAATTCTATGCAGTAAAAAGTAACAATAATTGTTAAAAAACTATCATAAGAAATAAAATAAGGAAGAACCGTGTTGAAATCTTGAAACAAATATAAGGTGTCCATTTCTTTCTAATAAAATCCGAAGTAGAAGTCAATCCGTAACAGTCATGTTTCACACAATCATCACTCCTTGAACACACATCATCCATGTATGGATGATGCTGTACCGTAACGGAAGCATCCTCAGGACGTACAACGACTGCACATATCAGTCCCTAATTGGCCAGTCCCTGGATTAGCATATAACTCAAACGAGCACATCGCATATCGTACACTAATGGACCATGCTGTACAGTAACAAAGAATCCCTAGGATCCGCGCATTAGCCGCCCATAACCGACAAACGGATTTACCCGTTAATCAACTACTGTTCATAACAGTTACCAAGAACCACATGGAAGAAAGCGTCATAGGAGCAAACAGTCTCAACATTCCACATATTATTTGCATTAAGCAGAAAGGACTCCTCCTCATCAACTTACTCTTCAATTCAATGTGTTTTTGTGCCATTCAATAGTGTAAAAAAAAAAATTGTGCTAAGTTAAAAATGAATTTCATATAAAATCATAACCTTTAAAAAGTTAATTTCTTTAACTAGTTTTTTCACATGAGTACAAAATCACATGTCTTATTTAAAGTATATAGTGCGTATGCACTCTCGTTCATTTAAATGTTAAGTGTATATATGTTCATGTATTAATAGTATAGAGCTCTCGCTCTAACTTCAAATGAAATGTTAAGTATATCATTAACTAGGTATATATATAAGTAAATATTTGTCTCAAACCCATAGTTTTAAGTGTATATATTTATTTTAGGTGACACCACGTCACAAGTTACCAAACACTGCTCCTGAGCAAGAGCAGTTCAACTATAGAAAGTTACAATAGCCAAGAGGCATACATTTCCATTACTGACAAAGCAGGCAATACATTATAGCCGCTTGAAATATTATATTATTATCGAAAATTGTACTACTATGTAAAGTTTCAAGAGATAATACTCAATAAATTTAAATTCAAAAATTCATTTACAATAAACAAAAAAAACCTGTCATACATTATTTAATTTTGTTGTGATGTGACTGGTATAATTTGTCGTTGCTTTCGTATTTTGATTCTTCTAGGTTAAAATATTATAAAATCACATTTTAATGTCTTGAATAAAAACACGATATAGCGTGAAGCCTTGGTTTCAGTTGAATAAAGATTAATTATTATATCATAATCATAATATTCTTGCTTTCTTTAGCACTGGGTAGGATTTTTGCCAGTGATCCACAACCAGAGTGACCAAATGCGATCTAGTCCGCACTTTCATCTCGAGATAGTGATATAGTAGCTACAAATAACTGATTATCATTAGCTCTGGACATCTGCAATAGCTTCCAGTACATTCGTCCTTATTAAAAATACAGTTGCACGGATCTTTCAAGTGGAAGAAAAAAGAAATGCAGGTCTAGAAAGAACAGCAATTTCATTCGAAACCGTGTAAATGGACATTTTAGGTATACTGCATAGAACCAATTAACTGTGACTTTTGAATGACAATTCAGAGTGAAAATGTCAAACTAATCTTTTTTCTATGGTGAAAGCACTTCAAGATTAATTTTTAATCTTCTCAATTTAAACCGGTATCTTTAGCTGAAAACGTAGTATTACTCTTGTAATAATGAGCCAGTTTATTTTTTGTGCACAAACTATGGGAACACAGCTACACATTAATTGTATGTCGCTAGAATTTTTTTTTAATGCCAGAATTTTATATAAAGAATTTTCTGGCGTTTTTTTCCTAAAAAAATTCTGGCGTAATTTCCGGGAGACTGTTTTTTCTTAAAAGTTTTTAATATTAAGCGTGATCCTTTGGAGCAGCAAAAATACTCGTGAGTACTTTAAACACAAGTTCCAATTGACTGCACAAAATAGTTTGGTTAGTAGCAATCTACTACAAATTAATATATTGCAAACTATTGTTGTCCATTTTTGGTTACTTTTGCCCATGGGCGGCTTTCTCTTAAGTGCATTCGTGCGCTAAACCACCAAAACTATGTTTGCTCATTAATTAAATTAATTTTTAAAATGCCGGTAAACATAAATCATTGATATTTATACTAGTAGTACATATATACTAAGAAAAACACTTTTGAGAAATAAGATAAATGATTCCCCGTGGGCTAGGTCGAAGCGCACGGAGGTGCTTGAGTAATTTCTATGAGGAACGAGCGAACATGCCTAGCACGTGACACAAAAAATATTTAATACAAACTGTATTGAGAAAAAACCCTTTCTCGTGCGCCGCACGAAAGCAGAAAGCTCTGCCAATCCTTACCCGAACCAGCGAAGATTCCCGATAACACGTGAGGTTGTCTTGTTCTGGTCTTGACTTGTAAAATCAGGGCAGTATCGCTTTAGGCGATGAAACTGACATTTTTGCACATGTGTAGGAAAAAACTGTTTTGCTTCGGAAAAAACCGATGCATTGATATAATTTATAAAACACTAGCAGAAAGTCCCCGGCGTTTCCGGGGATCTGAGGCAAAAGTCTTTTCATGCAATATTTTCCAAATGAAATGAAAAATATAGAAAACAAATTGATAAAAAAAAAGATTTTTCATTTATTTTGTCATTCAACACCCATGTTCAGTAACTATCGAATCGATAATAATAGTCGAGAAACAAAAAAAAATTGTTTTGGTTTTAAGATGTCAAAATGACTCCAATTTATTGCCTTCCATTGGAAATAATAACATAACATAATAACATAAACCCATTTTTTTCAGAAGCTGGAAGTGGAGGAAAAGTTATCGCCGGAGTTATAGAAGATCGGTACAGGATTAGTTTTCTTATTTTTTTAACAAACGAACTATTCTTCATTTTGGGACTCTTCGCTTTAGGGAGGTTGTCTTTTTACTTGTGATAGGTAAATACAATTTAAGGCAAGTTATGGATTCGTGGAAAAAAAAAGTTTTGAGATAACAATCAAACGTGACATTACGATGATAGCAAAGGCGAAAAAAACATGGTCTAAAAATTCTGTTTGTCGGTATGTTAGTATAGCTAAGCAAGAACAGCGTAAAATAAAGGAACATGCAGTCCACTCCTTAAAAACGAAGAAGGTAAGACAGCATTGATCGATCCATTAGAACTAGTCCTCTTGTCACTTGTCGATGTTTTTGTGGGTAAATTCAAGGGTTCGTGGTTGTGAAAAGTCACAATCTAAACTCAATAAATTCCTTTGTTGACAAATAAAAATAACTTTGCAAATAGAGTTTTTTTTTTAATCATCAATTTAAAACAATTAAAACCTTCTTTAGTTGATGAAAGGATTTTTATACCACGAGTATCAGTATATATGGCAAGGAAGATAAATGTATGTTTCCCCTCCTTTCTGTCACAGTAGATTTTATGCATTTATAAACGTCTAGCTGTCTATTGTGTATGCCAACTTTTCTCTATGCCTAACAGTCTTTTCGAAGACAACTTTTAGGTATACGAATAGAGCCTCCTTTACCCAACCCACGCCCATGTTCATTCAAAGACACGGAATGTAAATCAAATTGAAAAGCCTATTGAACATGGCTGGTTTTTAGTCCTTGATAAGCACTTTATTTCCTTTTTTCGTAGAATAAAGCATATACGAGTATAGATATGCCACAAGAGTTTACAGTCGACGACGACGATGACGGACTGCAGCTACAGCCTTCCAAAGCAAGAGTAAGAGAGCCAACATACTAAAAGTTAAAAACTCTTTAGACAAAAAAGGAACAATGCATAGTGTGTAATAAATGATTGCATCTTCACATCAAGTGGAATACAATACTGCTTCTGCTGTATGTAGATATCGATGATAATATGCAGTTTTGAATTACAAATAGGATGTGTTGTTTTTTTTTTGTTTGAATAGTGTGCCTCTTACTTTAGAAAAATGTATAGATGCAAAAAGTGACAAGAAGATACATAAAATAACTAATATATTTGGGGAAGACTGAGTGACTTTTAAATTCAAATGAACAAGGGTAAAAAAACAAGGCCGATTTCTATAATTAAGAAAAGCTATCTATAAAATGGTAATTTCTTTGTCCCACTTTGTTGGTCAAACTTCATATTTACATTGATTTTAATATAATTTCATAAACTTATGTAAAATGGTAAGAATAACAATTATGGGGTTTTATAATTTTTAAAAATATCAATATTTCAAGTTCCAGATCGGTCGCAGATTCAACCTAAACTTTTCTAATGTCGTTTTTATTTGGCGATTCGGAATCTGTCTCTCATTCGGGATCCCAACTGAAAAATAATCAAAATAAAAAATAAACAGGCCAACACCACTGGCTTTTACAGATGCTTAACATCACAACCACTGGCCAATCCACAAAGAGTGCATTTTTACTCACTGGGCAATTTCATATCATGTCATTTATTTTTTGGCCATCTTTCTTTCGCAGGAATCAAAATTTTATTGAGACTTTAAGAAATTTTTCATAGTAAGTAACGATACGCCTCTGACATAAATCAAAGACCATTGCAAAAAATAAACGCATACATTATATGAAACGTCAGTCTATGTCTTGTTCACGTCTTATTAAAAAAGTATTTTTTTCGACATGTCGCTGCATGGACGTGAATTTTTTGTACTCCATTTGATTTTTCATGGCATGTTCATAGTTTTGCCATCGAATATAGCCTGTGCAGGCGGCCTTTAATGTTTGTTTCACAATTAGGTTACCAGAAATGTCAACTGTCGAGTTTTACCAAGTGAACACTTTCAGAAAAGTCCAGAAGGCTTCCGGATTGCCAAATAAAAACGACGTAGCGCTGCTATAAGTTATATCGTTTTTAACTGATACCAACTCTACAGCACGAACGCACACATATCACATACACCAATACTATGATAACAATAATGCCAATATGAAATTATTCTTCATTCGGCACAAAACCGGTACCGTAAAATAACGCCGAATTTCAATGTTCGGTCTTATTTCACTTTGATAAAGTGAAATAAAGCCGAGTCAGCCTTATTTCGCTTTTCATTTATAAAGACATTTAGATAAGGATTCCTAACTAACAGAACTCCCAAATGTTATAAGACATAACTATAGCCACATGACACATTGTGAAATCTTTATTCAAAACGTAAAATAGATTTGAAACAATAAATTTTAAAAACCTGGGCGCGTAAGGGGGGGCATGTTGCCCCCTTTCAACCCCCATGATTGGCTCAATATAGGATTTGGGGTGAGTACAAGTTTGGGTATATGCTTGTACCCACCCCAAATCCTATAGTGGGCCAAGCAGGAGGGTTACTGGGGACATGCTGCCCCCTCCTTACGCACCGAGCTTTTTGTACGCCGTGAACCTAATTGCAAAAAACACTTCACACAAGTACCAAAAAACCCTAATATTCTTAAGCCACGTCCGGCGTTATTTCACTTTGTCATAATTCGCTTTTACATTTAATTTTTTATTTCGCCCGGCGTTATTTCACGGCACCACAAAAACCCCAATAGTTCATTTTTCACTCACTTTTTTTTGCAATTCGAATCAAATGTGACAGTTCATCAGGACAAATGCAAAAACAAAAACAATACTCGTACAAACGCATGTACATATGTAGGTATTGTTTTTGTTCTTTATTTTGTAGACTGTGATTTTAAATTTAATTGAGTTTTTTTGCGACCTTTAGTAAAAATCAATATGCGTTTCGCCCAGGTACTACAGTTGGGCTCATCAGTTATTCCCCTAGAAGAATATAATTCGCAGTGTTTAAAAATAGTAAATTTTATTTGTGTCGGTAGTCATCGACTAATATCTTGCGTCTTAGAAAGGTACTACAACGTGTAAATGATGAGCCCAACTGTAGTACCTGGGCGAAACGCATATTAATTTGGACTAAAGATAGCAAACAAAAAAAACTCAATTAAAAATTCATCAGGACATTTGTATTGATTTCGTTCCATCACCTGATCGCTCCATTACTATACTTTGTGATAAGTACTACAATATGTTAAGCCAAGGAAAAACTTTTTAACGAACCGAAGTAAATCCATCCTAGATTTAAAACTTTCTTGTATTCGAGTGATTACATTTGTTGATTTGGAAATGCATATAGCGGCAAGAAGCGTTCGTATTGTATTACTTAACTTGTCAACCGACTCCACAGACCAGGTCATACTTATGTACATATTCCCAACATTACAAACAAAATCCAATTTTCATTTCATCGTCTATATTTTCTTATTTAATTTCCGTTAAGTTGACCTTATTTGGGTCAAAGTCACCACGGTAAAAAGTTCTACGGTTTTTTTTCTTTGATTATTTGCTATAAATTTAAATTAATTTTCAAAACATTTATTTCCCTACTGTACATAATAGAAATGTAAAAGTAGATCAGTTCGTATTCATTTTTTTTCAGAGCGAATTAATACTTTTCTTTTCGGTAATATTTTTCACTAAAAAAAGGAAGATAAACTGCTTTAAAAGAACGCGATTTTTAATCTTTGTTTCTGGCATATCCGCACTCTTTACTCCAATTAACTTATCAGAAAGAAGAAAGGGCGATACCTCTGAAATTTTTCAACATGAGAAATTTTGTGTTAGCAGACGTATAAGAGAAAGTCCCTCTTTTTCATACCAAAATGGTATTTGTCCCCTCTATAAAAATCTCTGTCCATTTTAACAATAATTTAAAAAAAGAAAACCTTGAATTGAAAGCTGTAATAAAATTGTCATTAAATATGCTAAAAAAATATTCTTAGAGAACACATCCATTTGAAGTTCAAATTCTTTCTAAGCAGAAAGATACACTTATGGCCTTTTCGATTGGCCGTCCGGAACACGTTCCCCCAATAAAACACCTGGAAACAATTTGACTGATTCTGAATTGTATGTATCCCTGTATTTGTGAAAATTAAATTAAAAAAAATCACATCGACTAAATAGAATTTCCAAAACACTTGATTTCAATTTAAATATACATTTTCTTGTATGAATAATAATTATACCTTGCTTCTCTTTACCTTATCTTACCAGAAAAGAAGTTTAAATTCAATAAGCACATCGAAATTACACAACAAAACAACCCGATGATTTTGACATTTTAATTATGTGAGTGTATTAGTGATTCTGTTTTCGATTCTGAAATGAAATCCAGAATCGTTTCCTGTTCTGTTTAGAGTAACAACTGTCATTTTGTGGGGGTCAGAACAGTTCTGGACGGCCAATCGAAAAGGCCATTAATGAACTACATCTCACTTCTGGCGTTAAAATTATCGTTCATCTGTCAGTTCATGATTTGTTCTGTTATCTTTCTTTGTCATAGTTTTTTTTAACAAATTATTTTCGTTTGTATTTAAAAGTAAAAAAAATGAAAGCTTATTGAAAAATGTCAAATCAAGCGAAAAGTATGTTTAAATCGTATTCTTTTTATATTAATATTACCGTTAGTATTCATGTTCCTATTAAATTATGAATTTAAAAAGACTTATAATTTACTTCTCTTGTTTACTCTGGTGTTATGTTTAAAAAAAAAACATGTTTTGTCCTACTTTTTGAACACTTGTTCACTTTTTATTCAGTGAAAAGTTCTGGAATTGGTAAGAACAGGTCAGAACGAGATTTTCTGTTCGACTTTTGAACTGTCAAAATGGTTTTTTCTTGTGCTTTAGTAACTTATTGAAATGTCTACTTTTTGGTTAGTTGAATAATCTTTTGTGGTTATAATTATTTATTAGTAATAAAAATAAAAAATTACAAAAACAACAAGGAACAAAATGAGAAATGTTGGTTGTTTTGACAGATGACGTTTAATTGACTGTTCTATTTTGTTCTGATATTTCTGGTTTAAGCTGTTCTAATAACACTTTCTTAACATGGAAATTTAAAAAAGAAAACAAAATGGCGGCCAAACCTTCCATGTAACGAAAACTTCGATTTATAAGCATTTTGTTAGAAAAAGCAAGGAAATTAAGTATTTACTTTAAATCAATGATATAAACGGTGATTTTTTAAGAGCTTGGTTTTTGAAAATTCAAAAAAACGCAGAAACTTGTAAACAGTGAATGAAATTTTTATTTGGATCGATAAATCAATTTCTGCCATTTACTTTTTAAACATAATTTCACTTAAATGTTGCCCGCGGCTACGCTTCAGGTGGTCCATTCTGAAGGTCCAATTTTGGCAAACTTTTTCACACATTTCGGCCGGAATCTCACCAATGACGCGTTCAATGTTGGCTTCCAAGGCAGCAATCGTGTTTGGCTTGTCCCCATAGATAATAGACTTAACATAGCCCCACAAAAAATAGTCTAACGGGGTCAAATCACATGATCTTGGTGGCCAATTGACTGCGCCAAAACGTGAGATCAACTGCTCACCAAATTCGCCTCTCAATTGATGCATGGTTTCGCGTACAGTGTGTCCTGTTGGAACCACATGTCGACCCAGTTCAATTCTTGCATTTTCGGCAAAAAAAAATCTGTTATCATCGAACGGTACCTTTCTCCATTGACCGTAACCCTGCGGCCTTCATCGTCCTTGAAGAAGTACGGCCCAATGATGCCGCCTGCCCATAAACCGCACCAAACAGTGCATTTTTTGGGATGCATTGGTAGCTGCTGAATTGCCTCTGGCTGCTCTTCACTCCAAATACGGCAATTCTGCTTATTCACGTATCCATTTAGCCAAAAATGAGCCCCGTCGCTGAAGACCATAAAACGGACGTAGCTTGCGAAACACATTTTTCACAGAGCACGAATTTTGATAACAAATTTCAATAATTTGCAAACGTTGTTCAAGCGTAAGTCTATTCATGATGAAATGGCAAGCAATACTGAATCGAAATGTCAAATGTTCGTGGAATTTGTCATGTGTGATCTGTCAAAAATATAAACGTCAAAAACCAAGTAGCAAAAAAATCACCCTTTATAATCAGAAAGTTGTAGGTATACATATTTTTAAAATACATATGTATGTCATTATTCTAATCTGATTCTCAAGTCCAATGAACTACTGAGCATGTAAGACCTAAATATTAAAAGTGCTAAGAATGTCTAAAAATGCATGTCTTATAGCTACAAAAATTATGTTATGCTTTTAAAATAACTAGCTTCCTACTTTTCGATTATTACAGCCATTCAAGTGAAAAACCTACTCATCCTCATCTCATATGTATATGCAGTTACATGCTTAAATAATATTTCCATAGTATCCATTGTCCTCGTAAGTAGGACATGCTATGCATTTATCAATATATATAATATATGAATGCTCATGTTTTCATAATAAAAGTTTCTGTGTAAAGTTCCCTTCACAAAAAAAACATCTTCTCCCCACTTAAAAACTTTTAATGAGCGCAGTGAAAATGAAAAAAAATATTTACAAACACAACAGCTTCATAAGTAGAACAGGAACAGGACACATAACCACTGATTTAAGATGTTCCACCTACCAACTTTACATACACATATGTAGTTATTTATATTTGATTGCGTTCGTTAAACCCTTTCAATTTTCAATATATTATGTATGAGGGTAAATATATATGTATGTTCTGTAAGGGCAAGTTTTCAGTCTTTAACATAAAGTTGGTTACGGTTTTTTTGTTTTGAAACACGTAGGTATGTAGTGTTTTTTTTTTAATCCAGAAAGGACTTTTAAAATGAAAAGCCTTTTGAGAAATTTGTTTTTATTTAGACTAGAGGGGCACACTTGCGATTTTGATCTCACGACTATTAATTCGCAAAGAAATTGAACACAATTAAATATAGAAAATCGTATATAAGTTCCTAGCGACGCATTACAGATAAAAATTGACATTTTCATATACAAACTATCGATAACAAATAGCCCAGATTATAGGAAATGTCATAATAAAGAATATTTATATATGCATATGCAATATAATATACGCACTCTTTCACACATTTCTATTTCAGTCCGGATATCCTTTGCGCTAAGTTAAGCCCGTAGGGAATTAGTTTATTGAACTCAACGTGTATATAAGGTTGACCATTGTTCTTTGGCCCAATAATACATTTTGCTTGGAAAAAGTACACCTATCGTTGTGTTATCGATAAATGTATTTAGAAACGTCAGAAAGAAGTCATACAGTCGAAAGAATATTAAATGCACTTGCATTGAATTGCCATAATTTTTAGACAAACTCCATAAGTTTCGACGTCATTAATTACCCCGGCTAAATGCAGTTTTGAAGCTAGATTCAAGTTGAAAATCCTGAGTTCAGAAGCTGCTTTGGCATATAAATATGTAGATAGAGTACATACATTTTTTTAATGTGGGCTTTAACAAAATTACTCGACGTTATGTAATTCTCATTAAATTACCTTGTACAAATTTTTGTTACTTATCTGTTTACCTCACGAGCAAAACTCCTTAATCTATAAAAAGTTTTTTTTTTGATAATGTACTTACCTAGGAGCGCTTGAAATAAGCGTGATTTGAAAATTCGTATTACGCGCTCGATGGCAATACGTAAGGCTCGATCCTGGGGCTCAGATAATCTTGAGTGATAGTCTTCCAGCAGTTCAAGGGCACGGTGAGCTTCTGCAAAAATAAAAAAAAATATTACATTACTTACATACAATTAAAATTAAAATGAGAATTAAACAAGATATAGATACAGCGCTATTGTGATAGGGACATATCAATAATTAAATTAAAAACAATTAACTACAGTAAAACCCGAATAAGTTCCTCACTATCAACGCGTAATTTTGAGAGGTACTTATCTTGATAAGGCTGTTATACAAACACCGCGCTTATTTGCTCACAAGCATCAATCTCATATTTACAAGAAAACACGATTTACTGATAACTAAAGAAATAGAGTTTTATGCGGTTTATCACTTATGAAAGGTTTATCCAGGTAGGTATACTAATTATTTAAAAGAAAATATTCCAAACAAAAAAAAAACATTCACCTATTCACAGCAAAGCAAAGGCAGCCATTATAGCAGAGCATGAATGTAATGCGCAACTTTTTGTTGTTTTCTGTTGAACTTCTATTCGGTAATACGCGCACGTAAACCTTATTTGGAGTTACGCATCTTTTTGACAGTTCTCTGTCAATTTTATATATATACGATTTTGTTCTTAACACAAAAGCATCCAAATAATAAAAGTAAAGCAAATAAAATAGAAAACGAATAAAGGAAAGAGAAACGCCAACAACATGCAGGGAAAATCGTACACATGCATGTTCAGATAGATTTATTTCTCTTTTAACTTTTCTGGCTTTCTTTCTCTTTTGCACTTCATTCCTGCAAGGCAAAATTGTTTTCATTGCAAGGTGTACACACAAAAACTAAATCTGACATTAGATATAATTATTAAAAGAAATAATGACGGATGAACAGAGGGGAAAATTACTCAAACTATTGGAACGATTATGATTCAATTTCCTGAAGCTAAGATCAGATGATTATTGAAAAACATTTTAATTATTTAAACAGTCTGATACTAAGGTGCTTTACACTTTCCTAAAATATTTTAGTGTTTAAAATCAATTTTTAATAAGAATCGTACTAAAGCAATTTTCTTGATATCTGAGCATCCCTAAAAGTCTGCAAAAAAAAAAAATAAGCGACCATAACTTTTAGGTGTTTGTAAGGTTTGTGTCATATGGATATAATATTATGATGCTAAAAAGATAAAATATACTTTTCGTTATTTTAACTTTAGTAAAATGTTTAGAGAGAGTTCAATATTAACTTGTAAATTATCAAAATCCTCTTTTGATGTTGCGCCGTTGATTTTAAGTTAAATGATAATTTAAAAAAAAACTAATATTTTTTTTGGCGAACGAGATTATATAACTAAGAAGCTTCAATTGGGTTTCAAATAATTTTCTTTTGTCATTCACAACAACACATAAATGTATGAGCAGGGATGTACGTATAAGTAATAAAACAAATATTTAGCTACCTACTTTTGAGCCAAGGAATTTCGAAGCAGATACACTGCACGTACTTGTTTAAAATTGGCCACGAACCATTACGATTTATCGGTGGATCTAACTTCATTATAGGTTTGTCATCCATTAAAACATCAATCACCTCATCTTCACTTATAACTAAATTATCACCAAATACCGACGACCAGTACGACCGCTCTTCAACCGGTTGAAAATTATCATCCGTTTCGAGTTCCGTTTCCGGGTTTCCATCGCCAATGTACGTTTCGATTTTATCAATATTATCCTTTACTCTTGAATGTTCGTTTTCTTCGTCGCATTCTTTATCCTCACTATCTCTTTCTCTTTCTCCGTCGTTTTCAGACTTATCAAGGAGATTTTCATCAGAATCACTCGAATTCACATTAGTACAACGTTGAATATCCTCCGGTTCGGAACTTTTTTCTTTTTCATCATCCCACGAATGGGAAATTTCCTGATCCTCCACGTTTTCTTCGTCACTTGAATCAATAGTTTGATTTTTATTAATATCACGATTATTACCCAAAAGTTCTTCCTTTTCTTCTTCCATTACGATTTTTTTATTTAACTTTATTTGCTTTTTATAAGAACATGTTCAATTTTTTTACGCGACCGCGATAGGAATACATCCTTTCGACACATAAAAATTTAACCGATCGATATCGGGCAATAATTTTACATTTGGATTTAATGGCAGAACGCCATTGAAGAAAGTAAAAAAGTGGTCGCCCATCCAATTATGTTGAACAAGTGAATAACGAAGACGAACACACGACTGCAGTCTTTTTCCAATCATAAACCCTCCATACTGTTATGCTCAATAAAGTAAAAAATACTTATGGTTACAGTCAGGTTGAAAAATGTCGAACTGTTCTTATTATGGTGCGTGGTAATTACCTTATCCTATCCATACGAAAACTCCCGCAAGTAAACACTTCCAGCATGAAATGTCAAATCTTGATCAATCGAACAGACTATTTTTTTGCGAGTGTAACAAAATTATTAAAATTAGGCACTATGGAAAGAAAGAGTTCTATAGTCTTGTGTCCACAGATAAGTAATACCAATATTCAAAACTTTCTTACGTTTCATCCTCCAAAATCCATTTGTATTTGTAATTTTATTCGTGTGATGAATAAATGTGATTAACAAAAACAATTTACTGTAGTGATTGAACGCACACATTTACAGCTAAAGTCAATTTTTAGCTGGTAGGCAAACCCGTTTCACAGCCGAGGATTCGTATCTTGGCATCATTTATCTACGGTGGTGCCATTGCGAATTCGTTCGATATTAATGTCGATTTCGTTTCAATAATTAGGATTCGCTACTAAAACCAATACTTTTTGGCTTTGAAAAGAACGATTACGGACCGAATCTCTTTTTGGGACTGTGTGTGTTGCTTGGCAGCTCTAAAAAAAAAACAAATCTTCAATTCGTTAAAACATCATTATTTCGTTTTAATTTCCCAATTCCGACGCGGGGGAGTTCCTAAACCCACTTGCACTTTTTTAATATTTGTTTCCAAGAAGCTTTTAACAATTTTTTTTATTTTTTAATATATTAATTTACTTTTTCTGTACACTGCCACAAAATAAAAATTAATTCACAACACAACAATTGAGAAACGTCAAAACAAATATTGTAGTGTGTGTACGAATCTGTGCACAAATCCGTTTTGAATCCGTCTCCAAAAAGAGATTCAATACGGATCTGTTTTTCCAAAAAAATATTGGTTTTAATTTGAAACGAATTTGATTTTCAGAAAAAAATTGACGGCGGATCGACGGCAAGTCGATGTTTTTGTTGAAACGAAATCGACATAAGAGACCTGCTCTTCGTTAACTTTCATTTGTTTATTTGTCAAATATACATATAAGCTGATACTCAACTTAAGCATTTAAGTTGTACATAAGCACTTATGTGACAGTTTAATCAGATGAAAAAGTAGCCCTTAAGCGTTTTAAGTTGAACATAAATATATATTATGTGTATCAGCAAATGGGCCTTAGTTTATATTTTCTGAGTGCATCCAAATTTGTATTCCTCTACTTTCGCAGTAAAACTGAAAAATGTTGCTAAACTTTATGAGATTTCTGATACTTAAGTATATTTAAGTGACCAAATGCCATTTATTTCTATTTAAAGGAACAAACCATTTTATGTTGCGTTAATGCTAAAGTGCAGATGCATTCGCCACTTTATCGCAAGTTATTTCTAAAAATATGGAGTATTCAACATTCGCAATAGTTAGCAATTTTCTGGATTTATGGGGCTTGCACATGCTATCGCATAAAAGTGAAAAGGAATACATTGAGCTTCCCCCAAAAACTTGAAGTTTTACGTAACAGACGCAATGTTTAACTGAATTCTTGGGATAGCATAACAAATAATTAAGGTGGTTGGATTTGGAACTAGAGAACATTGTTACGCTAGTAAGTAATAAGTTTGGATAATAATCTACATACTTTGGTCATTGTTCACGCTAGTTTCTTTTTCACTATACATACGTTGGTTAACACTTTGCTAGCAAATAAATTGAAATATATTTTTGACATTTAAATAAACTTAACTATGTACATGGGCAAGACAGGGAAGAAAAATAGGGATATTTTTGTAGCATAAGTGAATTATTTTTTTACGCTGCCCGCTATAAATTTTAGTTTCTATTTTTCTCCTCACACATCAACTAAGATTCTGGGTAAATTTTTACATAAGAACGTTGTGGACGCAGAAAACATGGTTTATTTTTGCTTTTCAGAAATTTTAACATTCAGAATGTAAACAGAATTCTTCGAAATTGCGAAAAATTATATAGAATGAAAAATTTGTGGTCTTTCGATTTCGAAAAATTTATTTAAAATATAAACAAAACAAATACTAGTAGAGTCATCAAGTAAACATTTAACAGGAAGACATAAGATTGTACATCGCGTTGTGATTTCATTAAGTTTGGAATGCAGTAAACTTCATTTTGGCAAAATAAAATGGTGGACGATTCAATCTTCTGGTCTCTCTAAAGCCCGTATGATACTGTTTTTGTTTTTTCTCTAAAACATTTGCATTAAAATGCAAACAGAGCAGTACCACAATAGTCAAATGGAAAATCCCATTAAGTGTGAGTGTTAACACAATACAAACAAAAAATGCAGAACTGTCAGGAAAAAAGTACTAAAAATGAAAGTGAAATTACATTTTTCAGTCATTGGCAACTTTTTTATGATATTTGTACATTAAAATTTGACAAATCAAAAGAAGTTTTTTTTTATCAAATTGTTTGGTTTTGGTTCAGAAATTGTAAGGTTACAATAATTAACCTTAAGATATTTGGCGACTGGTGGGTATTTCTTCGAATTTATTCAAAACAAAATTTAAAAATGCCAATATTTCTTTTAGCGTACAAACTCAATACGTTATGCTGGACCCTGAAAGTGCAAAACCTTCGCAAAATAAACAAATGGAATTGCTAAGACCGACATCAGATCAAATTTAAAAGAATCAAGTAATGAAGGTTTACTTTCGCATCAAGATTTTATCAAGACAATTAATTATTATTAGCTTAACGTATCTTTTTCTCAATTGAATGGTTATATTATTGAATAATCGTCTATTTAAAAAATTAAATTAATAAAATGATGTACTCGTATATTTACCATACATTTACAATGTTTCTGTTTCGGCAATAAAAACATATTTTCTTTTTCACACAAAACTGACAGTTTCATGTGATTTAATGCATTAAAAATGAGACATTTTAATTTTCCAAACTTTTTTATTGTTAAATGAATAATTAAAACACTATGTCTTCCTCTTTTTAGAATTAAGTTTATAAAACAGGGTGCTTAAAAGCTTGGAATTCGCTCCAGCTGAGGAAATTGTCTGTAACTTTAATGGTTGTTTTATTTTTTTAAAAGATCATTTTGTTTTTAGATTAACATTTCATTGAGAAGACGAATTTGAAATTATTTGCAATGCACACGTATTAACAGAATTGACCGCACCTAAAACAGGGACAGTTCATTCGAAAAAAAACTAAGCAAAAATGTCAAAGTCCAATATACAGTAAGTACCATATACTAAAAAAATAAAATAGATATGTGATAATTTTAACGTTTAGGCTAAGTTGTACAAATAGTCAAAACCTAGTTCATCCTTGATTGAAGTTTTTAACCCAACAATTTTGGCAGATTAACTGAGGTTTAACGATGGTGTAAGTATGTAATAACAGCCAATACGTGCTTAAAACAACCTTCAACTTCAGTTAGTCAATCGAAATCGGCGAGTTAAAATTGTTGCACCACGAGTCAAGTATTTGTATAACTGGCCTTAGTGTTTACACTACAAATAAAGATCAGAGAGTAGATTCATTTTGACAGCCGCTTTAAAAATGCAAATGTTATTTCATTTTTTCCTATGATCTTAAAGTTAGAATACAGCTTCATCTGTGTCAAACGAAGGGAAACTTCACTTTTCCAAGGAGCGTGTTCATTTAGATATAGGAATAGATTAGTTCGATTTGTACAACTATGTATAAGCCTTTTCAAAGATTTTAATTTTTATGGCACTTATTGGTAATTGTTTGAAGATTTAGGCTAAATCTACTTAAAAATTGGCTTGGTGGTCAGTGAAAATTCAGTATGTATGTAGTGTTATAGTAAACTCGTTCATGATCTGAACACATCATTCTCAATAAAATCGTTGCAACATTGTACTAAAGCTACTTAAAATTTTAACCAGTATATTTAAAAATAAAATATACGACTGGATTTCACGTACTTGCTCCTATGTTTTCGATCACATTATATGCAAAAGATTCTTAATGGAAACGGCAAAAAGTATTTTAAAAGTCGTTTTTCAATAAATTTTGTAAATTGGTATGAACATTTTAAATATTTAATAATATAAATTTAAAAACAAAATTTCAGAAAAAATCGCCCACCCGTTTTCCAAATATTGAATTTTCAAAAAATAAATACTTTTTTTCTAAAATCCAAAAAAAGTATTTTTCGAAAATTGTGAAATGCAGTATTATTTAGAATTTGAGGTAGATCCTGTATACAATTTTTTATCGAAATCCGTTGAGCCGTTTATGAGAAAGTCGAACATCAACAAAAGGTTTGTATAGCAGGTAACGTTAATAACAAAATATTTTTATTTTTTTTTCGGCCAAAATGTAGACCAAACTCAAGTTAGTACACACACCAAATTTTATCAAAATCGTTAGAGCCGTTTTCGAGATAATTAAGATGGTAGAACAATTTGTATGGCAAGTACCGTTATTTTTAGGGCTATAACAACTATTCAAAAATCTATTTTGGACAATCACCTAAAACTCCTAACCACCAAGTTTGAACAAAATCGGTCCAGCCGTTTAGGCTGTAGATCATTCTACAGACAGACAGACGGAATTGCCGGACCCACATTTTTGGTATTCTCTATCATCGTAATGTCAACTATGATTAAAATCTCGAGTTTGATTTTTTTTCCAAATGCTAAACTTGCCCTATAGTACCTATATCGCAAATGAAAATAATAATTAATTCGACTTGAAAAATTTTATTTATAAAGACTGTATTTTCTTTACTTAGCATTATGCTTTGCTTTTTCGTACGAAAATAATTGACATTTTCCATAATTGTATTCTACTTTCGCTATAAAGCCAGACTTCACAATATGCATTCCTCATGTTCACCAGTCACTTTATTACGCTTTAGGAAATTCTGGTATTCCTAATTCTTTGTCGTTGGCCCAGTTTGGGCAGCTAGAGTTTTGTATGCGTGCATATTCCACTCTTATTGCTTACTTAGACTAGATGACATCGTATATAAATAAATATTAAAACAAAAACAAAACAGCAACAATTCCTTAAACTTTTTTGCTGGGCGCGTTTTTTAAACTAACCTATTGTAAAACAATAATTGGATTAAATTATGACGATTATTATTATTTTTGTTAGTGTTACTTTTAGTTCAGACGATTGTTCTGCATTCTATTTCTGCAAAACAAAAACGCCAGCAACATGTTGCTAGTTCTAAGCAATGTAAGAAAGGTAGTTAAGAATAAGAATATTAAAGTCAGCAGACATCCGACAAGCTATCAATTAAGGGACTTTTAATTAATTCGATTTTTTTTTATTTTAACGAAAATAAATTGTCATTTTCTTGTTTTAGTGACTGATTAAAATGCAAAATGTCAAATTGAGGCTTAAGCTAACAAAAATATCCATATTTGTATGCAAGAGCCAACGGGTGGTTTCTTAATTGACATTATATCGAAGCAGAAGGGTGAGTGGCATTAGCATAAACATTATATGCACAGCACAATAAATAAATACGTACATATACTCGTACATCCGTATGTTAGAAAATAATGGGTCATTAAGCAAGACACAATCATGTTACCAACTTTAATTAAAAATCAATTGAGATTTGGTATTCATTATTATATTTAATGCTTTGGACTAATTTGACCTAATAGAGAGAAATAATAGTTTTTTTTTAAAATTAAACCTAAGAAGCTCTCTGGTCAGCTTCGTGGGTTCCAAGAGTTGGAACCCTCTTTTTCTGCAGGGCAAAGTATATAAGTTTAGTGTCTAGGTATATTTGTATATCTATGGTTGCTTTCGCTTTAGGGTATGTTAAGTTACAGGCCAGGTCACACTAATGTAAATAGTTTTCAGTTGCACGTAGGTATATATACTTAACCGTGGTTCAGCAATTTTAACTCACCGATTTCGGCGGATTAACTGAGATCAAATAATGGTTAAGAAATGTCTTGCATGAATTATTCTGTAATTTTCATTTTAATTTTGTTTAAATCTCCTCAAATGCAGATTTAAATTATTCTCACTTAACTACAAATCGAACTAATCTATTCCCATATCGACTTGAACTGGTTATTTGCAATTTGAATGGTGCTGTCAAGATTAGGAGGTGTATATTTTTTGTTTTTAACCCTAGTGTCAAATTGAGAAGAATCCTATTTTATTTAGACAGTAATTGCGTTTTATTATCTACGGGTCTGGGTCTGGGTTATTTTTTAACACGTATTACAAAAAACAACACGAGATCCAGGTTTCTATCGGGGTTCTATCTGGGTTTGCAAATATTAGCATTAAATTCGGCGAACAGAGGGTACATTTAAGAACATAACCCAGATCGTTTTATTTTCACGGGGTGAACCATGGGTTATTGGCAATAATAAAACACAGCTAGTGTATTATAGCATGTTTGCCACCAAAAATAGAGCTTAAAATGCCACTAGTCAACGCTACGTAAATTTTATGAATAACAATTCCGTGTGCAGAGACATTGCACTCTTACGCAGTCTCTAAAATGCATTTATGAATAAAACTGATGTGATATAACAATTTAGTAAAATTATTAAAATTATGCGATTCACAACACAATATAATTATTTTGTTATAAAAATCAAGAATTTTTCAAATATCAATTGAAGAATATTTTCGGAATATCCACTCACACGTAAATGTCAAACGAGTAAACAAACATATTAGCAAAATGCCAGTTTCTAAAATATATTTTTTTTGGAATTGGAATTAATTAGTATAGTTCTTTGTCTAACTCGATCTGCAGACGACTGCTGTAAGTGTATGCAAAAATCCCGGGTTCTTCGAAATTCAAGGTGTGCAAACTACCTTAAAACTATCCCCTTTCCAGTCAAAAGGAATGTTTTGTCATCAAATCGTTTGCTCATAAAAAATAATTTTTTTTTTAAATTGTTCTTCGGACAGATTCATGTTCGTTATCAGTATGCGCCACAACTGCTATATCACTAATAGAATTGTTTACACGCTCGTTAATTGCTGCCAATAAAATAGTTGTGTTCACTGAATAAAAGATCAGAACAGAATAGAACAGAGCTGCACAAGAAAGTCAGAACAATATAGAAAAGTCAATTAAACGTCATTTGTGAAAACAATAACAAGCATATTTTTAGCAGTTCTCACGATTCTATTCTAGTTTGATCTTACTCAAAAGCCAGAAAAGAAAATCCTGCTCTTCTAACTCGTTCTAGAGCTCGTCACTCAATATCAAAACAGAAAATTCCTCACTGAATAGCAGAAAAGTTTTACTTGTTTACCCAGAACAATTCGTAACAAATCACCGAACAAAGATACCTAATCCTAAAATTGTATTAATTGCCTTTCACACAGGGCAACCTGATGCTGCGCTGGAGATTTTTTGACGTTCTCTTTTAATTGCTTTAATAATCGGCTGTTCATTTCACACGAGGCAACAAAATTGCCATAGTTTTTTTTTCATTTCCTTTTAATGTATCTTGTTTTGAAGGCACATAACATAAATACGTGATCTTAAGAAAAATCTCTTCACATTTTTGACCGTGGAGATTTTGTCCATATTTCTAACAGACCCAAGCTTAAAGCTGCTGGTAAATCAGTTTCCTCGTTTTTTTTTTATTGAAAAGAACATGCAAGAAATAGTGTCGAAGTCGATGCAATCTTGCTATTTTTGACAGCATAAAAACGATTTTGTTTAGAAACAAATCGATTGTGTTCAGAAGAAAAACGAATATTTGGTTGTAAGGAATTCGACATAAATTTTCACAAATTACTTCACGGAACAGCTGATTGTCATTCTTTGCATTCTATTTTCGTTTTATTTATTAATTTTTTTCTGCATAAGGCCTTGTCTTCCCATCAATTCCTTTCATTATGCGGAATAAATAATTAAACACAAAGAATTAATGCATTTTCATTTTTTCAAATATCTGTTCATTTCTTGTTGGAGTGTACCTCTCCTGCAGGTTCGAATTGTTAAATTTAACCCCGTGAGATCATTCCCGAAAAAAATAGCACTATGCAGTTGAATTCGAAGATCAAATATTTTTCTAATATCCACTTTTTGATTTTTTTTTTGGCTACGGGCCTTGATCTTCGATCTTCGTCTGTTAACCTTCAACCAAAGTATTTCCAAATGTCTCGCCGCTTTCGTCACCACAAGCAAGAAATGTTATATAAAATTTTGAAAAATGATTGTGTCTAGCCAGCAGACACAGAGAGAGAATTTAGAGGAAAAAATATATAATTTATTTTTTTTAGTTCAATGCCACTTAAATATAAATAAAAACAAAACTGAAATGCTTTTAGGTGGATGAATTGTTTTAAAGACGTTCCCTTGAAAAATAATATATCTAGCTATCCAAAAGTCTTAAACTACATACCTATATAGGTACTAAACAAACACAACAAAAAACACTTATTTATTAACAAAAGGTTAACAAACGACATTTATTTTCTTTGTAATTTCAAATTAAATAGATAAATAATTGTCTAGCCAAGTCAGTGCTTTTACATTAACATACCTTGCTTTTTCACAGGCATTGTCCTTTATTTTATTGTTGTTGTTGTTCTTATTGTTATTGTTGTCCTTTCTAGGGGTTTCTCTTGTAACGCTGACTTTCTACTTTAATATGTATGTACGTAGGTATTATGTAGGTAAAGTAGGTACACAAAAATACACGCGATGTATGTTTCCTTTAATAACACTTTAATATATTTTTCTATCCGAAGTACGATATCTATATACATACGAACAATATAGATTTTTTTTTAATTTTTCTATAAATAAACAATAAATTATTAACTTTTGTGTCTGGCTGTGCTGTAGATTTTTTATATATGTAGGTATAATATTGTTTCGAAGAAATTTGTTTGTTGTTAGGTAATAATTATTCACTGCGGGAAAACATATTATTTCGATTTGCCACTTGTATACTGAATTTATTATTAACTTTGATTTATTTCTTTAAAGCACACACTTGAACTATTTTACATATTAGGATATTTATACATGTGTATATATTTTCTGCCGTTGATACCAAATAAAAAAGAATACACCAACTCGAAGAAGTATCTGTATTTTATGTATAGGATTATTAATAATTAATATTTAAAGCGTTGAGATTCTATTATTATATTTTTTGTTTCATTAAACATTATTATTTTTTTTTTCACACAGAAATACAATAGAGAGTTATTGTTGATATATATTTATTGCAAACAAAATAGCATTAAAAACAAAATTATTTTTTGTCTTCCACGAGATGAATATAAAACTTAGGAGCAAAAAATTACATTTAAAGCTCACACAGTCCAGAGGGTTTGTATCTACACATGAAGAAGAAAATTGCAAAACTTGAGTTTTGTGCTTACGCGAGAAAAAGATACACCATCATCATTCTATTTGCCACTGTAGTCCTCGTTCGTGTACCGTAAACGTGCTCAGGAAATATTTGGACAGATATTTGTGCGATGGAGAGACATGGTTCAACATTCGCGCACAAAGACTAGCCGTAGTTATAGAGTACTGTGCCTCACAAAATTAAATGTATAAATACGATGTTTATTTTTATTTATAATTTTCTTTTTTGAGAGGTTATCTAATTGTCATGTTCAGGTATTTAAATTCTATGATCCCATATTGGGCGCCATTTTTTTTCATTTGTTTCTCAAACAAATTTGGGATTCTTAGCTGTTCTTTTTCTAACACAAATATACGCATTTAGATATGAAACATTCGCTATTCAAAAACACAATCGAACAAGCCTTGAACAAAAGTAGGGCTCAGAAAATATTTGGACAGATGTTTGTCTGATGGACAGAAATGTTTCAACATTCGCGCACAAAGACAAGTCGTAGCTTTAGAGTTTTGTGCCTCACAAGTCGTAGCTTTAGAGTATTGTGCCTCACAAAATTAAATGCATCAATACAATGTTTTTTTTGTATCAAATTTCTTTTATGAGAGGTTATCTAATGGCAATGTGTTGAGATATTTAGATTCTATGATCCCACATTGGGCGCCATTTATATTTTGTTTGAGTTTTGATTTCAGTTCTCGTATATGTATTAGGTGTACTAAATTGTTGTTTGGTGTCTATAGGTAACTACCATGAATAATTCAAGTTTGCTGAAAATGGAATATAAAAAATGGTTGAAGAAATTAGGTTTAAAAAAAACATTAATGGTGTTCATTGTAAAAATGTTTGTTTGATTAAATAGTTCAACAGAGCCTTTTTTAGAATTAACTTTTAAAATCATTGAAATATATCATAAATTAAATCTTCATTCACTATGAAATTTCTATGAACAATTTTTTTACCCACAGTATATAGACACACGTTCAAAAAATCTGAGATGAGAGTATAGAGAGTTTTGAAAAGGACGAACAGCCAATTTACGGTGAGGTTTTTCTAGGTTAGAAACTTCCCCTTGATCTGAATTCCTACACTGAACATTGACTACGTCATATAGGACAATGATACCAAAAAAATATAATTTATATTTCCACACACGGGACACGGTTACTCCGATTCAAATGTATATTATCTCCAATCGTCTCTATGTCTCTCATTTTCTCTCTCTCTGTTTTGTTTTCTAGCAGTGAGCTTAATGAGAAGAAGTCTCCATATCCATATTATAACGTTTTGTCAAGGTAGGTTTGACATAGATTTGCGCATGTTGATTTTCATGTTATTCGAAATCCCTAAAAATAATATTCAGCTTGCTGCCAATAATAACAAAAACGAAAAATCGTAAAAAAGAGTAAGCAATTTTTGTATTGAAATGTCAAATAATGTTTTTTTTTCATGTTTGCCTATATATGTGGGTACATAAGTCTGACTGACAAGGACAAAGTGTTTTTTATGTACAGAATGACAAGAAATCGACCGGTCGACAACCTTATGTACGTATGATCTTACAAGCTTAGGGGGTTTTGTCAGGAGAAAGAAAACTCAAAAAAGCTTATATTTACAGAACCTTTCTCGGCCATGGTCAAAGTTTATTTTTTTCCAAATGATTATTTTAATTTTCTACCTCCATAGGTATATCTATTCGTGTAATTAGTTCCCAGGTAGAGTTTTGAAAAAATTAATTTTTCGAAACACTAAAAAGTCATGACTTAAAATTTTGCCTACATCAGCGGTATTCCCGAAGTTGCAATACACTTTTGCTTTGGCAATACTTTTATTGACAATCAGGAATTAAATAAAAGGTTCTTTTGAATATAAAATATTCTAGAGTTGCTTTACTATTATGTAGATATAGATACTTTTTCGTTTTTTGCATTTTAAAAAAATCATCCCTAGTTTTTATAGTATCTAAAATTGAACATTATTATATCCCAGGGGGTGGAACTTTTTTCATTTTTCCACTTTTCGTATAATCACTTTTCACTATTCATTCACCCCGGAGTACAAACAAAATTCAAATTTATTGATTGGAAAACAGCAAAACGATTTGGAAAATTATTAAGATATGCCTTTATTACATTTTATAGTTCAAAAACTTATAAAACTTTTGTTTTAATTAATTAAAAGTTTTAGAGCGCGTACACTAGAACGTGACGACACACCGACCGACACGACAACGACGGACGTTTCGCTATTTACTTCTTGTTCTTCTCAGCTGAGACTAGAGGCACGGAGGATTAAACAAAAAAATATATATTTCACATTTGTATAGTCTTGGCAGACGGACGCAGGAAGAGAATTGAGTGAGATACGTTGCGTTCACCGCAGATACAGATTAGAAATACCTATTGGATTCATTTTTATCTATCAACATAATATCTACATACGAGTACATACATATTTAATTTCTTTACTCAAATATAAAAGAGAACTACTTAACATAGATATGTACGAAGAGCTGTGTTAATACAGTTAAATCATGCACTTTCTTATAATATTAGTTTATCTTTACGATTAACATTATCGATGTATGTATGAAGTATCTACCTCGTGAATGCATGACGTTTGGCAAATTCTTGCGCAGTAGATTCTATATGAGTTCTTTAATTTTTGAAAGAGCTATCTATTGAAGAGACATTTAAAAGAGTTTAAGAGCTTAAAATATACACTTGTTTTCTTTTTTGCATCATGAACTAAATAAAATACTAAAATATTTGGAAACAATGTATCTTGTTAAGTTGAGTGTCAATATACTTGTGCAATGTGCACGTTGGAATGTCACATGGTACATTCAGGAAGTATATTTAAATCAGTGTTTAGTTTGACAGATTATGTATGTGAAGGGGAAAAGAGAAATTGTTAACTTTAAAGAGTTTATTTTTAAAACTACTCTTGTTATTTACATCAAATTCAATATAATTAGTGACGATAAAGGTTATAAATAATGTTGTAAGCGTAAAAAAAACAAAATAATACTTCACGCCCCTCTGTATTTGTACCTTTTTGTTTCATTCACGTGTACAGATAATATTGCCAAATTCGAAAGGGTAAAGGTATAGGTACCATACGCTACGTTTTGCAAAGAAAATAAAACTAAAGATTTTTAAACTTTTTTTAGATACATAGGTTTGTATGTAACAATTTTTTTTTTCAATGTATTAGAAATCTTAATTGTTGGTTTCTAAAACTTTACTTTTTCTTCAAAGAAATGGCGCACGAAAAATATTTTTTTTTTTACTTTTTTGCAAAATGTAGCTTATGTAGTTATACCTTAATGACGTTTCTATTTGGTAATCCGGAATCTGTTTCATCCGAGATCCCAACTGAGTATTCTGACGATTCTGAAGTTTGGTGTGATTGTATTATGTGAAAATAGTCAAAATCAAAAATAATGTTTGTTGCACAACTAAGATAAAGGGCTATCCATTTTGCAGTTTCAAAAGTATAGGGCTGGAATTTGACATCTGTCACACTAAGTTGTAAAACCAATTTTTTTTTCAGTTGAAACTCTGACATTTACAAAAATGGATCGCTTAACTATCGCACAACGCATACAAATTGTTAAAACCTACTACAAAAATGGTGATTCTGCCACAGCCACATATCGTGCTTTAAGAGAAAATTATGGTTTACATAACCGTCCAACTACGCAAGCAATTTGAAGAGACTGGATTGGTTACAGATATTGTAAGGCCTGTGCATTATCGTTTCGCTCGTAGCACTGAAAATATCGCTGCTGTAAGTGAAAGTGTTGCCGAAGACCTGAATGTGTCGATTCCTCGTCGTTCTCCGGAATTAGGACTGTCTTACGGCACATTATGGCGTATTTTGCATTGGATCTACACCTACAACATCGTAGATACGTCGAATGGGTGCTTGAACAACAGGCGGTGGACGGCGATATTTCGAACAAAATTTTCTTCAGCGACGAAGCACATTTCTCACTCGGTGGGTATGTTAATAAACAAAATTGTCGTATTTGGGGTTCTGAGAATCCTCAGGTAATTGAAGAGAGGCCATTACATCCACAAAACGTCACTGTTTGGGGCGCTCTTTGGTCCGGAGGTGTTACTTCTTCGAAAACGACGATGGAACGACTGTCACCGTCAATTCGGAGCGTTATAGTCATATGATAACCGACTTTTTTTTCCCTGCTATTGAAGAATACGACTTGGAGAATATGTGCTTTCAACAAGACTGTGCCACATGCCACACAATTCGACCCAATTCGGCTTTATTGCAAGAGGCGTTTCCTGGCCGCGTAATTTCTCGTCGTGGCGATATCAATTGGCAACCAAGATCATGCGATTTGACACCGCTGGACTTTTTTTGTAGGGCTACGCGAAAGACCCGTGTTTATGCAAATAAACCTTTAACTCTTGAGCACTTGAAAACCAACATTCGTCAAGTTATGGCTGAGATACCGCCCAATATATGTCAAAAAGTGGTCGAAAATTACTCAAAAGAATCAATGCTTGCAACAATTCGCGTAGTGGTCATTTAAATGATGTAATGTTTCACACATAGTGTCAACGTTCAAGCTTTATAATAAAAAAGAAACATCATGAAAAAAAAAATATTTTATATGTGTTTTATTTTTCGTTTACTTTTGAAACCGTAAAATGGATAACCCTTTACAATATCAAATGCCCGACTGAACCGCAGATACTAACTTGCTCTTATATTAATTCATTTGTAAGCGCACAAAATTCTTAGTAGAAATGGTTAAATATTTTTTAAGGTCAATTTTAGTGCTTATTATTTTAATATACAAAATTTGTTAACTTAAAAAAAAATTGATAATTTTAAGTATTTCACAATACATATGTATAAAAAAATAAAATAAATAAAAAATACGAGTATTTTCAAAATTTTGATATGCAGTATTATGTATAGAATCCGAAGGACCCCGTGTATTAAAAAAAAATTGAATGAAGTCCGTTGAGCTGTTACTGAGAAAGTGGAAAATAAAAAAAACGTTATATGGCAGGTACCGTTCATAACATTTTATGTAAAACAAATTTTAAACATAAATGTAAACTACTCCTATAATAGTGAACTTTTTTTTTGTATCAAAATCGAGAGATTTTGAAAAGTGATCGGTCTGTCAGTCTGTCCGTCTATATGTATAACGAGCTACATTCTAAACGGCTTAAGCGATTACCTTCAAATTTGGTATGTGTGATTCTTTTGGTATTCCTCAGAAGGGAAATTGAAATTTTATTTTTAGGCCTAAAAATAACGGTGCCTGCCATATAGCCGTTTAGGTAAATCTTATTTTTCTTGAAAACGGATCCAACGATTTTAATCAAAATTTTGAGAATTTTTTTGTTGGCAATTCATAATTTGAAGCAAGTTTACGGGAAAAGTCTATTAACAGTACCTTTCATATAACGTTTTTTTTTTTTAATTTTTATCTATCTCGGTAACGGTGCATTGGATTTCTTTCAAATTTTCTATCTGAGAAAATCTAAGTAGCCAAACTAATTTTGCATATCAAAATTTTGAATAACTTTTTTTTTTAATTAAAATTAAATTAAATCAAAAAAAATAATTTTAAATTTTATAATCACATGTACATACTGCATACCAAAATTTCAAAACAAATTTGTTTTCAAAAAACTTAAAATAAAAAACAGGATTTGTTCAAATCCGTCCTACAAGGTGGCCCACGAATCCTGCTACAAAAATAAAACGTAATTACTTTTTTTTGAGTGTGAGAAATCGGCTTATTTGTTTTTATTTTATAGGCTACTATTTAGATTTATCAAAATGAATGCTTGGGATACTGAAAAAGGGATTTGGATAGTGCAGCGATACCATTCTTTGCAGTCCGTCATTTCCGTCCAAAAGGAATTTAGGCTAGAGTTTGGCGGAACTCCCCCGAGTAGATGGACCATTATGAGGCTGGTGAACATGTTTGCCGAATCTGGAAGCATCGAACGAAGACCGTATCACCGAGATCTCAATGTTCGGGTTCAGGATACAAACGTGGCTGTTGCATCGTCAATACAGGTAAATCCAAGTGTTTTGACTCGAAACTTATCGGGCCAAATTGGAGTTAGCAGACGGATACTTCATGATGACTTAAGCTTGTTTCCGTACAAAGGCCAAATTACAAGCAAGTTAAACCCTCATGACTTGCCTGTTCACCTGGAATTTTGCCGCCGCACCCAGAACGAGTCACTGTGTGGTGCGCAGTTTCATCAAGGTATATGATCGGGCCATACTTCTTTGAAGAAAACGGTGTAACACTAACTGTCAATGGGGACCGTTATTTAAAGATGTTGAAGGAGTTTTTTTACCCAGAACTTCGCCGAAGACGTATCCCTTTCAGCAGGATTTGGTTTCAACAAGATGGAGCAAGCGCACACGTAGCCACAAAAGTTATGGCGGAGCTCCAACGAAAATTCCCCAAACAAATTGATATCCAGAAACTGCACTTTCCGATGGCCCCCAAGGTCACCTGACCTGACTGCACCAGACTTTTTTCATGGGGTTATGCTAAGCAGGAAGTGTACAAAACGAAACCCAGGAATTTGACTGAATTGAAGCAGTCCATTACGCTTTAGGTTTTCAGCCAAAACCGACAATTTAGCGAAAACCGTGTTTTGGGTTTGGTGTGAAAAGGCTTTAAAGTGAAAACACAAGTTTTCCCATACATTTTTGATAAACCACTCGTTTTGATAAACTAAAAGTTTTAAATAAAACCTGTCGAAAACATGTTGAATTTGCAAGATGAACTAAGCAAACACACCTTGTGAAACATTCAGTGCTCAATTAATCGTTATGCTACGTTTTCACCTAAATATAATCCGGTTTAAATTGAGAAGATTAAAAATTAATCTTCAAGTGTTTTCACCAGTGAAAAAAAGATTAGTTTGACGTTTTCACTATGAATTGTCATTAAAAAGTCAATACAAGACAAAAACAAAATAATTGGGTAGAAGAATAATTATTTCGGTGCAGTGAACAAATTTAATTTCAATAAATAAAAATGGGTAATAACTTTAAAATATTGTTATCCCAACATCTTGCAACAAATAGATATATTTACATAAATACTGTAATCGCCTTTGCACGGTTTTCGTTTTTATATATTTGGGAAAGAACAACTTCAAAGTATTACTGTAGGATAGCTAAAACATTTTCCATTACAAATCCGAGGCACCGACAGCTTTGGTCTTTGTATCATTATTGCATTTTTTATTTTTATACTTATTTATTAACAAAAACAGAATTTGAAGGCATCGAAAAATTATACCAGACAAAAACAAATTAAATAATGTTGGACAGTTTTTTTTTTTTTTTTTTTTTTGTTGAAAGTCAATGGAGAAAATAGGACGTTAGAATAGGCGCGTTCTATGAAATAAGGTTTGTTTCTTTTGCGAATATTCTACTTCGAAGAAGATTTCAATGAGATTAATTTCTAATCTTCATTTAAGGAGATTAAAATTTGTATGGGAAATCTTCAAGAATTAGAAGATTTCAAGGAGGATTTATGGTTAATCCACTTAAATCTAGATTAAGTGGTAGGTGAAAACGTAGTATTACATAAATACTCGTAGCCGACGGGTTGCTGTTAGGAAAAACGAACAAAAAACAGCTGTCCGGGGTAATTTCAATTTTTTTTCACAATGTATTTGTTGGTGTCTGTCGTGCCAAAATAATTAAAATGTCAAACGAAAACTTATAAATCTTCAGTGTGAACGGTTTTCGAGTTTTCGTAAACTATTAGCTGAAAACCCGGTTTTGGGTTTGGTGTGAAAAGCCTATAAGATCGCGGTAAGAGAAGAATCCAATTGATTTTTTATTGAAGATAGCCTCTAGTATGATTTTGTACATACTTGACAGTAGCCAAAATTTAACATTTATTTGCTGATTTGAGTTTCAAATATTCGCAAATAAATACAGGAATTTAGCCTTATAACATATAATTCATGAGTCCTCCTCTGCATCACTTCATGTTGACACCCATGATGTGTGATGTGCTAACACCAGTTCTGCTTATGTGTATTCCCATTGCGTTTTGATCCATTAGAATACCAACAAAAAGCTTCAACATACATAAATGCAATATTATGTTTTGTTTCAAAAAGATCCGTCCAAGACTTGTTTGTCCTCACTCAACCGTTTTATGTTGACGTCTGTGAGCCCCATCTCTCTTCTTCCTTAGGCGTTTTTCTTTTTTTAGTTCAGAGCAGAGTCTGATTTGTCAAAAAAAATTTTTGTTTCTTTTTAACTCAGAGCATGCAGAGATCCAAATGTGTGTGTCTTTTTTCGTTCTGAACATGCGTAGATCGCACTCGAAGTGCTCGAACATAATTGACTGACCATGTGAGTAAATTGCTAAACGCACCAAATGCCATGTGTGCCAAGAAGGAAAATGTGTAAAAAAAATTATATACATAAGTTGGCGAAAGAAGTTGATCGCTTGTTGATTTTCTGTATCTGGGTGTATATCAATGTACAAAAAAGGGTAGGTATTGCTTTTTCGGGTTAAAAATGAAAATGCAAAAACACCTTTTATAGTTAGAGCGAAATGCCGAAATGAAGCAGCAGTTTTTTTTCAGTTTTTTAAAGCTCAATGAGGCTTATTTATAGTCGGTGGTAAGTCCAGGTTTTACTAAACTACAGTTTAAGACAATTTTGGTTCAATGAATACAGACCGATTTTACTTACAAATTGTTGGTTCTATATTTTTATAAGATTATCAACTTGTATTACTACACAAATAGCTTCATTTTTTTTGGAATAATAAACTTAAAAAAATAGAATCAACGTCCAAAAATTCAACTAAACCTAGGTTTAACTTAGACATAGTTAAAAAGGACTATTAATACGCCCCAATGGATTTTTTTTCATATTTTGGTATTCCGACACTTGCTAATTTCTTCCTTTTCATTCGATTTAGTATAAGTTTGTTATTGTTTTGTAAATTAAACTAGTTTACAAATATTTTATGAGCACAGGAGTACGGCGGAGATATTTAAAAAAAGTGAATTCTGTGTGTTCACACTATTTTGTGTCTGAATGTCAAAGTCAAAACAAATCGGTAGAGTTAGGATTATGTGAACACCGTCAAAGTTATTGCCATACAGCATTTTAAGCTATGGTATGATTTAGGAACTTTCAAAATTTTGTTTCATAGAACAGAGCCGATATGAAAATCTCTCCGAAAGATAAAGAGCTGCCAAACGAAAACTAGACCATTTCTATTGAGATTTGCGTTAAGATCTCATAGATATCTATATGAAAAGGAATTTAGTATGTCCATTTCATATAGGATATCAACGGTATTTATTTATTGGAAAATATTTTTTTTTCAATATATTTTTTTTTTTATTGAAAAGAATTGTAGTTATATTAAGTTTTAAATACAAATATCTTTAAAATTTAATTTAAAAATGTTTTTATTGGTGTTTTTCGTGAAAAATTGGGTATCGCCCGAAGTCTTCATCAAAACCACTAGTTTTTCCATTCAATTGTTTGTAGCTACAAGTTTTCGTAAATGACTAGTTTGTTGATAAAATCTGAAATACACAATAGGTGTGTTTTATTGGGAATCTATCCATTGTACCGTAAGTAATTCCCAAAAAACGCATCGACCGTAGCATGGACCGTAGGTTTTTTGTTTTTGTAAAATTGGTACCCCTGCACAGCAGGCACAAGTAATGAAATAGTCTTTTGCAAAGTAAAATTAAGAAAATATCAAAGTTATGAACAATAATTAGCTTTTATTCATATAAAATAGAAAGTAGAAAAACGTACTAGTATTTAATTTATGTAACAAACCTATTTCTTGTTTTCATTTTTTCTGCAATTGCGGTTTTAAATTTTCATTCACTTCATTCATTCATTTTGCACCAATAGAACTGAAATGATAAGTTAATGGCTTTGTTCATAGACTGTGGTCAAGTCCCTTTTTACACAGTCCAATTTTTGTATTGCTTTAAAAATGGTCTATGTATTTTACACGAGGAAACAAATGTGCCGGTGATTTACTTGTTTCCTTTTAATGTTTCTTGGTTTGGAACGCACACTACAACGTAGTTTAAATTGTTCACTCCAATTACATTTCCCCTTTATATTTCATGCATTTATTTATTTTCTGAACTTATCGATAGCTAGAGTTTTATTTTTCAAGTCAATTTACAAATTTATTTTCTGAGTATGTTTTGCTTTCAATTCAATATTTACTCATCAGACTGCACTTAACATACGCGGAGTAAGTAACAAAAAGTTAACATTTTGTTTGCCATTTCACTCACCATTTTGGATCACAAAAATGTATGTCCAGTCCATGTCCATGTAGTGAATCGAAGACCGCCCATGGCCAACGTCCATTAAACAGTGAAGAAAAACCACACTTTGTGAGTTCAGTTTCCGCTTAGTGCGTTTAGGCTAGGCGCGCACATGCAATTTTACCGAAACGAAATAGTTTAATCACTAGTTGAACGATGATCGCGCACGTAAGCAACTTAAAAATCAATCAACGAGATAAAGGAACACAAACATAATTTTGATTTAATGTGCGCGCAGTTACATTATAGTTCGATGTGATACAAACTGAAGAACTTATTTGGGGCGATCGTTCGATTTGTGCCAAAACACAAACTCTTAAGTTGCTCGAATCGCGGAGTGAATAGTTTTTGCATGTGCGCGCACTCTCATATAAGTCCAGGGTGTTCACTTTAGCAACCAAACTGTTGCAAAACTGAAAGTTGCATATGTGCGCGCCTCTAGCCTTATAGCCCATAGAATCTTATACGAATAAATATTTTGCGGCGCAGTGTCAGCAATTCCTCTATAGTGCAGTTCCACCCAATGCGGTTTGTCTTCTCAAATTGCTTTTTTGTAGATCTAAATAAAAAGATGATTTTTTTCACCAAACTCCTTTTATTTACAACTATCAATAAAAATTTAACACAAAACGAAAATTGGGCTTGGTTAGTCAATAATAAAAGTAAAACGGAATTCATTCGATAAATATTGCTTTCTTTTTCAAAATGGATATCAAAATTTGTTAAAATTGATTAATTGACATTAGGGGTATGCAAAATTGCAGATATAGGTGCAATTTTAGACGTACTTCAGAAAATAATTGAACATAGAATACAGTTTTTAATAGTAAAAGTCAGAAACTTTTCAGAAGAACGGCTTATAATTTATTAAAACATGGAGTTATCTAAGATTTGAGAAATATAAACTGGCGAACTATTAAAAAAAATAATCAAAAAGATCGATTTGTCTTAAATTAATAATTATAACACTCCATGAACGCATCCATCGAGATTCAATTCAATTATCAATCGTACCAACAAAACTAACAAAATCAGAATCGAGACTCGACTGAACGTCAACCAGCCATCCACCGTAGCTTCTACTTTAGCTTTTTATCGACCGTAGCGAATTGTATGTAAAATGCTACGACGGATAAGTTTACGGCGGAGAAATTTCCTAATAAAACACGGTTAATATACACCGTATAATGCATTTTCAGAAAAGAAACTATTGAATAACATATAATAATAATATTTCCTATAGAACGGTTAATTTTTCAAACGCCAGCTTTTATCATGGTGGAATTTCTTAATTGGTAATTAAGTATTTAGTACCTCAGTATATAACACGGACGGCATTCAGTAAGTTTTAACTGGAGGTCTATAAAAATGCTGGGCCATTGACACCAAAAGCATTTTGTTTAGCGCTTTCTTCTCAAGTGAAGATTTACAACAAATCTTCATATGTGGCAAATAATGTTTACACAGACACGAAAATTAATTCACGCATATTTTTTAGGCTGAGCAGATTATGTACACTTTTGGGAAATTGAACCTCAGTTGGCACGCAGCTTTCACTTCTACTACGAGAAAATGAAAAATTATGCATTCGAAATCAATGCAGTTTTTAATCTTTTGAAGCAGTGAAAACACTATTTAAAATTTTGTAAATCTGCAAGTATAAATCTTGAAGATTTTACGTACAAATTTAAATCTTTTCAAATGAAGATTTAAAAAAATAAAATGAACGACTGGATCCACGTACTTGCTCTTATGTTCAATCACATCGTTTGCAAAGGATTTCTGTCAATAATCGAAATATATTTCTAAAGACGTTTTTACTTAATTTTTTATATACGAAATTTCTTTAATTTTTTTCTAAAAAAAAATTGGTGTGACAATTTTAAATTTAATTAAAATTAAATAAATTAAATTTAATAATATATATTTAAGAATGAAATTTGAAAAAAAAACATCCACACGTTTTCAAAATATTAAATTTTCAAAAAAAAATTGATTAAAATCTCGCTTTCGATTTTTGTTCTAAATGCAAAACTTACCCTATAGTACCTATATCGCAATAAAAATATTTTAAATATTCATTGGACCTACCGAACATATCAATTACCATATCAAAATGAACACATTCATCAGAAATAAATTAGGCCTATTCTGCCACATCTGTTATTCTGCTATGAATTTTCTGTTATGATGCATAACAGATCTCCACCATAAAAGATATTTTATAATTGGTATTCCGGAGTTCGATCTTTTATAAAAGTCTGTTATGTAACTTCGAAAAAGAAAAATTTATACGAACAGACCTAAAATCTGCTATCAAATTATCAGCTGTAGTAGGTAAATAAAAACTCTCGGCAGTAGGCACTGACTAATGAAAATATTAACCTGCGCAACTATCGTGTTTTGTTTCGCGTAGATAAATAATATATAATCTTTGCAATTTGTCCATAACAGTTCCTGAATGTATTATATCCAATATAAAAACTTGTGTAAAACGAACTCCGGCAAGATAAGCGACAATTTCTTTGACGTTTCATCCACCAAATTTGTTCTGTGCTTTCGTGTATTCAAATAATTAGTTTGAAATTATTTACATGTTTGTGTTGTTATTATGTATTTTAATAATATTTTGCTATATCTGTCCTTTTAAGAACAATTCATTAACAAAATAAATGTTTTTACTTCATATATTGAAATCTTTTATGATAAAAGTAACAAAAATGTGTCTTTTATTCTTTTATGATTCATAAAAGATTCCATAACAGATTGTGGCATGCTGAATACCAAAAATACAGTTCGTAAAAGACTTGTTGAGAATTTCGAAGATTTGACAGCTCATTAGCAGATTTCTTAACAGATTTCATAGCAGATTTAGCATGCAGAATACCAAAATTATAATTCATAAAAGATTTTTTGACAGCTTAAACTTTTGTATGAAAATTCATAACAGAATAGCAGAATAACAGAATAAAAGATCTCGCCGAATAGACCCAAATGTTTCTTTTCGTTTGACACAAATGAATGAATCTACATCATAAGAACAATTAAAGCTCCTTCTGCATTGGGGACGTTCACACAGTTATACTTAGGAATCTAGAATAACTTTTTGTAGTTGTAATGCGTGCAAAAGCACATCTGATTAAAAAAAAACTGCTGTTTTTTATGAAAGCTATCTCGAGTTATCCCAAAAAAATTGGAATCACTAGCAATCTGAGAACAAATGTATAAACAGCTGACTGCAACATTCATTTAATATGCGTGTTGTTCTGATTTTTTGACAGCTTTCAGCTAACCTATCTGATTCATCCACAGATATACTCCGAAAGCTTGGTATCAGAGATAACTTATCTAATAAGTGAGCGAACGCCCGCATTTTTGATGGTGCAGTCAAATTTAATCAATTAATCTATCCTTTGTACTAAGAACAGACATTTAGGCCTATTCTGCCACATCTGTTATTCTGCTACGAATTTTCTGTTATGATCCATAACAGATCTCCACCATAAAAGATATTTTATAATTGGTATTCCGGAGTTCGATCTTTTATAAAAGTCTGTTATGTAACTTCGAAAAAGAAAAATTTATACGAACAGACCTAAAATCTGCTATCAAATTATCAGCTGTAGTAGGTAAATAAAAACTCTCGGCAGTAGGCACTGACTAATGAAAATATTAACCTGCGCAACTATCGTGTTTTGTTTCGCGTAGATAAATAATATATAATCTTTGCAATTTGTCCATAACAGTTCCTGAATGTATTATATCCAATATAAAAACTTGTGTAAAACGAACTCCGGCAAGATAAGCGACAATTTCTTTGACGTTTCATCCACCAAATTTGTTCTGTGCTTTCGTGTATTCAAATAATTAGTTTGAAATTATTTACATGTTTGTGTTGTTATTATGTATTTTAATAATATTTTGCTATATCTGTCCTTTTAAGAACAATTCATTAACAAAATAAATGTTTTTACTTCATATATTGAAATCTTTTATGATAAAAGTAACAAAAATGTGTCTTTTATTCTTTTATGATTCATAAAAGATTCCATAACAGATTGTGGCATGCTGAATACCAAAAATACAGTTCGTAAAAGACTTGTTGAGAATTTCGAAGATTTGACAGCTCATTAGCAGATTTCTTAACAGATTTCATAGCAGATTTAGCATGCAGAATACCAAAATTATAATTCATAAAAGATTTTTTGACAGCTTAAACTTTTGTATGAAAATTCATAACAGAATAGCAGAATAACAGAATAAAAGATCTCGCCGAATAGACCCAAATGTTTCTTTTCGTTTGACACAAATGAATGAATCTACATCATAAGAACAATTAAAGCTCCTTCTGCATTGGGGACGTTCACACAGTTATACTTAGGAATCTAGAATAACTTTTTGTAGTTGTAATGCGTGCAAAAGCACATCTGATTAAAAAAAAACTGCTGTTTTTTATGAAAGCTATCTCGAGTTATCCCAAAAAAATTGGAATCACTAGCAATCTGAGAACAAATGTATAAACAGCTGACTGCAACATTCATTTAATATGCGTGTTGTTCTGATTTTTTGACAGCTTTCAGCTAACCTATCTGATTCATCCACAGATATACTCCGAAAGCTTGGTATCAGAGATAACTTATCTAATAAGTGAGCGAACGCCCGCATTTTTGATGGTGCAGTCAAATTTAATCAATTAATCTATCCTTTGTACTAAGAACAGACATTTAGGCCTATTCTGCCACATCTGTTATTCTGCTACGAATTTTCTGTTATGATCCATAACAGATCTCCACCATAAAAGATATTTTATAATTGGTATTCCGGAGTTCGATCTTTTATAAGTCTGTTATGGAACTTCGAAAAAGAAACTTTTTTACGAACAGACCTAAAATCTGCTATCAAATTATCAGCTGTAGTAGGTAAACAAAAACTCTCGGCAGTAGGCACTGACTAATGAAAATATTAACCTGCGCAATTATCGTGTTTTGTTTCGCGTAGATAAATAATATTTAATTTTTGCAATTTGCCCATAACAGTTCCTGAATTTATTTTATCCAATATAAAAAGTTGTACAAAACGCACATCGGCAAGATAAGCGACTAATTTCTTATGTTTCATCCATCAAATGTGTTCTGTGCTTTAGTGTATTGAAATAATTTAGTTTTCAAATTATTTACATATTTGAGTTTGTTATTATGCATTTTAATTATTTTTTGTTATATCTGTTTCCTTTTAAGAACAATTCATTCACGAAATAAAAGTTTTTACTATATATATTTAAATCTTTTATGATAAAAGTAACCAAAATGTGTCTTTTATTCTGTTATGATTCATAAAAGATTCCATAACAGATTGTGGTATGCTGAATACCAAAAATGCAGTTCGTAAAAGATTTGTTGAGAATTTCGAAGTTTTGACAGCTCATTAGCACATTTCTTAACAGATTTCATAGCAGATTAAGCATGCAGAATACCAAAATTATAATTGATAAAAGATTTTTTGACAGTTTAGACTTTTGTATGAAAATTCATAACAGAATAGCAGAATAAAAGATCTCGCCGAATAGACCCAATTATAGTCAAATCGAACAACTCCAAGGCTACGCAAAAGAATCCAAACTCAACAGAACTTTATAGTTGTTTCCAATTTTGAACGGAACGGAACACTATAAGATGAAACATAAGTGTCACCTGTCAAGTCAGTCGCATTTTTTTCTCTTTTCAGAATGAGGTTTTCATTAGTAATTTTTAAGTGAACGATTTTATTTCTAAATTGTGGAAAATATTTAATTTCAAACAGAAAAAATCCATTTTAAATGGTTGCCCAAGAAATTGGTAATGCAAACAAAGAAATGACTTCAACAGTAAAATCAGCCTTCCCAAGACTTTTTAACAAAATCGTTCTCACCCTCGAGAATAGCTTGATTCCCGAAGTGAAACTAGATGCTACACCATCTCAAGTCGATGGCTTGGATAAAGAAACTGAAAAAGATCTACGAATTTTAGGATGTGAACTCATACAAACGGCGGGCATACTCCTCCACTTGCCTCAGGTGGCAATGGCAACAGGGCAAGTGATTTTCCAGAGATTTTTCTATTCGAAAAGTTTTGTGCGGCACAATATGGAAACCGTAGCCATGAGTTGTGTATGTTTGGCCTCGAAAATCGAAGAAGCTCCTCGTCGTATTCGAGATGTCATAAATGTTTTCAATCACATCAAACAGGTTCGCCTACAAAAGTAAGTTAAAACTTCAAAAATATTTTTTAGTTTTAAGCATTTTTTTTATTTTTGGTATTTTAGAGATATTACGCCAATGATACTCGACCAATTTTACACCAATCTTAAGAATCAGGTCATTAAAGCTGAACGAAGAGTCCTCAAAGAATTGGGCTTCTGTGTACACGTCAAGCACCCGCACAAGCTGATTGTTATGTACTTGCAAGTGCTAAAGTATGAGAAACACGAAAAAATGATGCAGATTTCATGGAACTTTATGAATGATTCTCTAAGAACCGACGTGTTCATGCGCTATCAGCCAGAGACTATCGCCTGTGCTTGCATCTACCTCAGCGCCCGAAAACTAGGAATCGCCCTCCCAGCAAATCCCTCATGGTATGGAATCTTTAAAATTCCTGAAGAACACATTATCGATATATGCTATCGCATCATGGAACTCTACAAACGACCAAAGGTTAGCCCACATAAATTCTGTAGATAGACTTATATTTTCATATTTTTCTTTTTACCCTAGCCCAATGTAGAAAAGCTTGAGAGCGCTGTCGAGGAACTTAAGAAGCTATACATGGAATCCCGGAATAAAAAACAGGATAATAATACCCCACCAGCGGTAACTACAGTTGATCGCAAGGACACTTCTCATAACGCATGGGGTGGATTCATACAACGAACAATTCCCTTGCCAGTTCCATCGGATGCGAAGTCGCCCGACAAGCGGTCCCGTTCTAGGTCAAGGAGCCGTTCTCGCAGTCGATCAAAAAGTCGATCCAGATCCAGGTCACGCTCACAATCTGCTGACTACAAGAGTCGATCGAAGAAAGGGCATCACAGATCAAGGACGCCCGTAAAGAGCAACAAAAAGAAATCACGTCATTACTCACGATCGCCATCATCCTCACCGCATTCCAAACATCGCAAACGGTAACTTTATTAATAAAAAAAACTATAACAACCCAATTGATATTTGTATCATTTTGATTTTCAGGAAATCATCAAGAGATCGCGAACGCTCAGACTACTATGCAGACAGAAAGGATCGTGACAAGTACAGAGACCGTGATCGCGATCGCCGAGATAAAGACCGTTCCAAGCACCATTCCAGGTATTCTGGTGGCAGAGGATCTGGCAGCAGAGGAAGCAGCAACAAACGACGTGACCGTTCACGAGAAAGAAAACGTTAATTATTTTATTCAACACAAAAACACTTAATGTATATAAATATATGTGCACTCTTAAATGGACAAGATATTTTTTTAATTATTTTTACTCATTGTAAAGCTACAGCTCTTATTTTATTGCTTAATACTTTTTACAAGTTCTTGTTAAATAATAGTCGCAAAAAACAGAAGAAACCGAAACAAAATTAGGTTGTATCTTAAACTAGAAGTATAACCTATCACAGCTCAAAACAAACGTAAAAAACTCAATTTGTATTCCCAGCAATACTAACTTTTTTTTTACAATGTTATACGATAGGCTGCGAGCATCACTTGCGGGTGATCTAAGTCCACATCTCGAAATTCGTCTGTGAATGTCAGAATGAAGAAGCAAAATATAGTGGCAATTATCCATTCAGATACTGAACTAACTACATGGAACCGCCAACCACCATCAGATGGGTACCTGAAATAATAATTTCATAATTTGTTTTATGGGAGTAGGTAATACATGTGTTTTGACGAAAAATGTAACGATTTTCAGTTTTTTTTTTTATAAATTGGTTGTATATAAATACAAGTACACACAATCGTAAATAAAACATTAAAGAGCTTTAGTAATAATGGCGGATTAGTTTACCGGATTGGTTATGATGTGGTTAAAAAAAATATTATTTTTAAATATTTAACGTACACAATTCTTATACAAAATTAAAATTGGCTTAACATCATCAAATATAATTGCATTAGATGAACATGGAAGTTGTCCACTAAACTAACAAAAATAGGACGGTAAGCTACTTGAATCTTTTGGATAAGACAAGAGATAAGAAAAGAGAGCTTTAAATATTTTAAGACAATGTTCTCACTAAATTTTCCTTACTTGGACGAACTTTTAATTTATATTTATTCTCCAGATGCATTAAACGAATATGAAATACTATACTTTGCCCTTTTTCTCATTCCATTTTGAAATTCAGAAGTTCAAATATTATAGTTCCGAGAATATTCAATGAATTCAGCAATAAACCGCCACTGATATAAGTATGTGTTTTTAGCCCTATCGCGAATCTCTTAAGAACTATTCACATGAGAGCGACCAACGACCGACGAATAAACGAATAAATTCAATTTAAAACAATTTACCAACCTAAATTCTTCACAAATTCTAAACAAAATTGTAGAAATATAATTTATATTAATGTTTACGACAGAAAAATTTACATTTTAATCGACAAAATAAGATAAATTTGAGAAAACAATATTGGTCGTTGCGAATTGCATCTGATTGCTACGAACAGTCAAACTCTATTCGCGTTCCACATACCATCCACCCATCGACGAATAAATTGTTCGCGCGTGTCTATCCTCAGACTTCCTACTTGTATTCGTGACGAATAGAATCAAAGCCATGTGAATGAAATGCCAAAATGGACGAATATTCGTCAATTCGTTGGTCGCTCTCATGTGTATAATACTTTAGTGTTTCGTTTCCAACGGAATATTTAATTTCTCTATTTTTTTCCTGCGATCGTAAATCTCCCACGGACTAAATTTCCCTGGAACTTGTGAAATGACAGCAAAATTCCCTAGGAAATTTTATTCCCGATACAAATATATAAATATATTCCGGGGGAAATATTAACGTCATTCACGTTCGAATGAAAGAAAAATTTTAAGGAAGAATTGTATTTACCATAACGCCCGCATTTTTTATTTAGAAATATTTTTTCAACGGTTATAATTATCGGTGATCTCCAAAGGCATGTCAATTCCCACGAAATATACTATATTCCCTAGAAATGTTTCTTTTGTTCTTAAATCTTCCACTGAACTTCGTTTAAAAGTCACTCACATTTTAGCATCATTCATGTTCCCAAGATTCGAATTGGAGAACAATTTCTAGGGACATTTTTCTTCACGATAACCCTCAATACTGCATGAATATTTATATTATTTGATCAAACAATTTTTGTTGTGTGGCAAGAGGGCGAAGGACGGTTCCGAGAACGGGGACTGTTACAGTACACAGAGTCAGCTCTTCAGACGGTGGGCAAGAGAGCCCACGAAACTCAACCTCGCCAGCAAACAAAAACAATTATCAGGCCAGGAAAAAAAACTGGATTAGAACTAGGTGATCGGAGTATCATTACAACTGAACTGTGGATGTTGTTGAAGTGAGCCCATTACCCACCCTACCATAGGAATCTTCAAGAATAATTAGTTGATAGATTTGAAATTTGTACCGGTCGTTTTTAAGTGCTACACTCGTTCAGATAGTATTATATCACTGTATGACAAATTTCAAAGTGATTCAGTATAAATCTGTTCAATTTTAACGTAATGACATCATATTCCATTTAATATTACTTGCGATTATAGGTACTATAATTCAAGTTATTCACGATGATAGCGAAGACGAAAAAAGATGGTCTTAAAATTCTGTCCGTCTGTATGTCAGTCTGTCTGTATGTATGTATAGACACAGCCCAAACGGGTGGGCCGAATTGCTTCAAACTTGGTATATAGAGTTTTTTAGGTATTGTACAGAGGGAAAATTGAAATTTTTTTTAGCTCAAAAAATAACGGTACCTGCCATATAACCGTTACGTTCAAACCTATTTTTCTTGTTAACGGCTCTAACGATTTTGATAAAAAAAAATCAGTGCGGCTTTTTAGCAACGACCGATCATATTGTTGAAAAATAATTAGAAAAATGTTTAAAAACGGTACTTTCTATAGGACCGTTTTTTTGCTTTCGACTATCTTATATATAGGTTTAGGTTGCCCAAATTATACCGCGTACCAATATTTTTTTGTATTCTTAAAATCATTTTTAAGCAAAAATTTAAAAAAAATTATATTTCGAAAATTGCTCATTAAATTTTTTTCAAAAATTATATTTATATGTATTTTCTGAATACCTACAAATTGGCGTTTTTGATTTTTTTTTTAATTTTTTCAAAAAGTTTAAAAAAAAACTTTTTTTTTCTCAAAAACAGCTCCACAGATTTTTAATTTTTTTTTGGTAAATTCAAATTTATCCAAGAAATAAAATGACGTAGAAAAAATAATTCAAAATTCTGAAATAAATATTTAAACTAATTTGAGCTCAAAAAAGGTACGCCATTTTATTTCTTGGATAAATTTGAATTTATGAGAAAAAAAAATATTAAAAATCTGTGGGACGGTTTTTAAGAAAAAATTTTTTTTTTAACTTTTTGAAAACATTTTTCAAAAAAAATTCAAAAACGCCAATTCATAGGTATTCATCAAATACATAAACCTACAATTTTTGAAAAAAATTTAATGAGTAGTTTTCAAAATATAATTTTTTTTTTTAATTCTTTTAAAAATACAAAAAAATATTAATTAACAATATTGGTACGCAGTATAAATTGGGCAACCTAAGCCTACATATGTGTGAAATTGCGAAAGAATCGGTTAAGCCATTTATGAGATAGTCGAAAGCAAAAAAACTACCGTTTTAAGACACTTGTTTACATTTTTTTCAACCATATGGTCCGTCGCACCTAAAAGGCTGCGCTGATTTTTTAATCAAAATCGTTAGAGCCGTTTTCGAGAAAAAATAGGCTTAAAATTAACGGTTATATGGCCGTTATTTCTCCTCTGTAAAATACCTAAAAAACTATGTGTACCAAGTTTGAAGGAATTCGGCCCACCCGTTCGGGCTGTAGGTGTCTATACATACATACAGACTGACAGCCATACAGATGGACAGAATTTTTAGACCATTGTCTTCGTCTTCGCTATCATCGTAATGCCATGTTTGATTATCTCAAAACTTTTTTTTTTTGGACGAATGCATGACTTGCCTTATAGTACCTATAATCGCAAGTAAAAATGGGGTGCTGAGAGTTCTTCGAGTTGTAATTTTTAGGAACTGCCGTATTAGTAGTTATGCTCTCATATAATAACTTGCTTTATAGGTATAAATAAGTAGTATTTTTAAATCTCTCTCCTTCATTGATATGACTTAATTCCCCTTTTGAACACCACAATTACTTTTCTATTCCAAGTCTTTTAGAATATAAATTAATTTATGTACATATATACCTACATAATATTTAAAATGTATATTTACCATTTTCGAGGATTTGTACCACGAAATAATATATGCGACATTATTCCAGTCACTGCCAATAAAATAAAGAGAATCGTGCAACAAACTGCCATTCCCAGTCTTATATGCGCCCTAACCTTAGTTCCAGCCATCGGTTGTATCATATACGATATAAAAGCCTACAAAACAACTAATGCAATCAAATTTACAAAAAATCGGAATTAATTTCTAACCTGCATCCAAAAATACAAAGTGCCTGAACCAAAGCACATAAATGCACCAATGAAATGAACAATTCTAACGTTTGTTTCTTGAAAATTCGCCACTATGCTGATTCCAAAACATGATATCACTCCGAACCAAGTCGAGAGTTTGTTATACTTCAATAATGATGGTCCCATCTCGGGATGATGGCAATATAACTCAAGCACTTGACGATATCTTATGTAAATGGTGATTCCCACTGAGTGCAATATAGTAATTATCATAGTGATTCATAATTGAATTAATCTTTATCTTATTATTAAAAAAATAAAACCTGATGAAAACACACTCACATAGAACTCCACCGACATTCATGAGTTGGCCAAAAACACAGCTTTCAGGGGCGTATGTTGCAGCATCGCTTATGTAGGGTACCGTTGGCACAACATGTCCTTGAAGAACTGCCGCTATGTAGCTGCAATTTGGCAAACAAAAATTATTTCAATTGAAGTCTGTGCACTATAGAGATGTCGCAAGTATGCTAACCATCCTAGAAATGAAACTTGGAATAACAAAAATACCGAAATTGGTATAAGATGCACTGCGAACATTTTATGCAATACACAATTTTTACAATTTTGTTTTTTATTTTGAAAAACAATAAAAAAAATGTTGATTACAGGAATTTCTCTGTTTTGGGTTGCTTTGGTTTGAGAATTCTTTTTCTTGAAATTTCGATTTCTGACACAACATAGAAAAAACATCGAATATTAGGGTACGTACATACGTACATAAAAGCTGTTGAAAATTCAATTACCCATGTCACAGGTATTTGATTTTCTAGTTTCAGAAAGTATTGTAATCGCTGATTTAGACACCGAACGCGTAATTAATGGCCAAATAAATTGATTTATTTTTTGATTTTAAATCAATTTTGCGGATCTGGATTTTTCGGCAGATCTACCCCTCTTTTACTAACACCACTATGCATTATAATTTACAGCCATCAATTTGACGAGACAAATGATACCGATAGCTGGTTCAAAAACACAAATAAAAATCAATCTGAAAACGTATTCGAATCATTACGAAATAAATCAATATATGGATCAAAATATAAATTTGCCAAACGAAAACCCCATAAATCAACCATAACTTTTGTCGTTTTGATTGGAAAACCGGAATCGTTCCAGATTACCAATCGAAAACGACATTATATTTCCCTTAAAGTACATACATATAAGCATGGACCTATAATACGTCCATGCATATAAGCTTGACCGTTTAATTATTTAAGTCGATCTAAATGTGATATTTTTGTATACAAAACAAATATAATTGGTTTCAGTCTTAAAACTGGCCTAGTAGACAATTGAAATAAAGTTAGACGGAACCTTCAATTAATAGAGAACACAAGACGTTTAAAAATTATATAAGACAGTTTATTATTATCGACGGAATATCGAAAACATAAAATTAACAATCGTTTTTTTTTCGGCGGATTAACTGAGTTTCAACGATGGGTGAATCATCTATTTGGCTCCTATAACATACCTAAACCAATGTTATCCTCAGTAAATCTGCGAAATTGTGAGTTAAAATTTTACTGAACAACAGGTCATGTATTTGAATCATGTATAGTTTTAAAACTGGATCTAACGACAAATTATACCAGACAAACACAAATTAAATAATGTTGGACAGTTTTTTTCTTGTTGAATGTCAATGGAGAAAATATGACATTCGAATAGGCGCGTTCTATGAAATAAGTTTTGTTTCTTTTGATAATCTTCTACTTCGAAGAAGATTTCATTAATTTCTAATCTTCATTTAAGGAGATTAAAATTTATATGGGGAATCTTATGATTTAGAAGATTTCAAAGAGGATTTATGGTTAATCCACTTAAATCTGGATTAAGTGGTAGGTGAAAACGTAGTATCATTGAACAGCAAAATCCTGTACTTTTCTGTTCTAAAGTGTTCTAATCTGTTCCGAAGAGCCTCATTGAACACACATATTAATAAACATACAAAATTTTAATTTCCAAAAAATCCAGTAACTGGATTTTGAAAAATCGATTTTCAAAAAAAATGGTAATATTTATATATTTTTTATTATTATTATTTTTTTTTTTTTGAGTATGCAGTTTTAATAATACTTTTAAGAAGCATTTGCATCAACAAAAGTATTTTAATGGGTTCATCCAATAGTGAGAAAAGTTGATATGAAAATTTGGTTCTATGGGAAGTAGCGTTAGTAATATATTTACGCAAAATAAAATATTTGTATGCTTAAAAGTGAACGGAAACTGAAACTGAACAAACACATTTTTGTATTAACATTCTTGGAGCCGTTTTTGAGAAATACATCTTAACGTTTTTTCCAAACATTTCAAACGGTTGTTTTTTATTTTAGGAAAATAGCTTTTAATATATTCAACATAATGTCAAGAAACTACCAAATACGAAGTCTAAAAAAATCGATTAAGTTGTTTTCGAAATTTTAAGTTCTCAAAAAACAGAGTTTTTTTATTTTATTATTTTTATTTAAATTTTGGTTCACATTAATGTTTAAGTTCCTATGCTTCTGCATAAAAAAAAATTCAAAAAAAATCAAATAAACCGTTTTACAGAAAATCGAAAACCAAGAAATGTTTCTACAAGAGGTACCAAAAATAACAATTAAAAAAAATACGGTAACTTATCATTAATGAACAGTTTTTTTTTTATAAATATCGTTGGCCCCCTTTTTTGAGAAAAATAAGATTTTATTTTTGGCCACCAAAAATGAATGGCAGGTACCGTTATTTTCTTCTAAGAAAATTAAAAAAACTAGTCTGGATATTACCAAAAAAACAATATATACCAAGTTTGAAACAAATCCATCCAATCGTTTAGGCTGCGAACTCGAGGACAGACAGGCAGACGGAATTGTGAAACCACTTTTTCGTCTTCGCAATTTCAAGTTTGATCAAAATCTCGAGTTCGGTTTGTTTTACGAATCCATAACTGCATAGTACCTTACCTATATAGTTAATGTGGATACGTTTAATAAACACAACAGGAGATCGTGATTGGTTTTAATTGTGATGGGCCGAGATCGAGCTTAATGGCTCTCTTGTATAAGGTGAAAAGTAAATCTGTACAAGCTTTTATTAATTTTTCATAAAAAAATAATATTGGGTCAGCGGGATTGAAAGAGAATATTATCTCCTGATATTTTGTTTTCAATTAATTTTGATCCCGAATTTACTGAACAAATCTGTAGTTAGCCTTGGATCAATAGATATTTCACAACAAAAAACACGATGTCGGAAGGGTGATTTCTATAGTATCGCACATCGATTTTTTATATATTTTTCCCCAAGTTAAAATTAATCCTCTACTGAAGAGCTGCTTTTGAGCTAACTTGAATTTATTTTATGTGTAGGAATAAGTTGCTCTGTTTTGACTTACCTAGACTTATAAATGTGGCTTTTATAAGCCTTTTTTTACAATCGAATTAATTCACAATTTTAAAGTTTCAAACCCAAAAACAAAAAAAAGAAATCTGTTTAATATAAGTACTGATTTTATTGCTTTTATTATCAGTGTTTAGTATAAACTTAAATTACCATTACATATTACAAATTATAATAAATTATTATTATTAACTCCAATGCCTTTGCACTTAACTAACCAAGTTCCAGTGCGCTGATTTTCTATCGTCTCAAACTTAATACCAGTCATCAACTCAGCTATATGAATGGCAGTTAGAGTGTGAGTTGTGAGTTTACCGGTTAGCATTGTACTAGTACTATTTGTCAAGGCCATGTAAATAATCAATTGGTCTTGAACGTGTTGATCTATGCACTGTCCGTCTTGTATACAAGGAAGTAATTCTTTTGCCGCACCAACTCCTACTTGATAGGGTTGAAGTTTTCGGTCACCCAATGCCGAACTGCCCAATACACAACCCGAGGTTGTCTTTGCTCCCAGGATTATTCCAGATCCCGGATCCCTAGCCATTTCTTGGTTTTCTTTATATGCTTCAATATTGATTTTCTGAATACGACATGCATCAAGAGTATCTAACGCCCCTTTCTTCATTTCTTCTGCCACATATAGGGGAAGAACACCAGCAACGTAACTCCAACCGAAAATTTCATCAACTTTGCCAAAATCTGTGATTTCAACAGCGTTTAGCTGCTTAAGAGGTGATATTATAACTCGACAATGACCGCCACCTTTAGGAAAGTATCCCCTTCGCAAAAGTTCAAAGTCAAAGGTAGCTCCAAATTTTTCAAGATTTGGTCTGAATATTTCTGTTATGAAATCCACCTGTGGGGCCATGGATGCATTGGTACCACCTTTAAGATCTAGCTCCGATGATTTTTTCCCGAACAGAAGTACAGGTAGTGCAACTTGCATCAAAAGGGAAATGCTTGCTGCGGTTTTGGCGTCTGCATAATAATTGCCAGATTGTATCTCTCCTGGATGAAACTGAATAGACGTTGATCCAATTGTGTTACCAGTAACTTTAGCGTTTGTTATTTGCTGCAGAAGATTAAGGCCAAAGAGATGTTGGGCTGCCAAACCAGGTTTGGGACGACCAGCACGAATTTTGTTCACTCTTATGGGTATCCTCAAAATGCAACTAAGACTTAAAGCATTGCGCAATATTTGCCCACCGCCTTCGAGTACACTGCCGTCAATGACTATTAACTTATCCATTGAAACGTAAGATTTCGTAAGATATTTAAAATATTGGGTACTGAAAGCTATTTTATCGCTTCCTTATTAATTTATTCTATTTTCTCGTGCATCAAATATGTCAAAATTAAGTTAGTCAAGAAACACGCCTCTATGATATGTCATCTTTGGCTAATTAGGCAAGTTCAAAGTCGTGAGCATAAGCAAATAAGATAAAGTCCCAAAACTCTGCTGTCATTCGCATTTGCCAGCAAGCTTAAAGGAGGCTTTACATGCATCTTCATCTTCATTTGCATTGACATCTGCAAAAAAAGAGGAAACAAAATAAAAAATTCATACTTGGGCGATAGAGAGCGAAAACCAAAATGGAGATCATCTTCATGTATGAAGATTATAGGAAGTACGAACCTGAAGATTGCAGATTATAGTGAAGATGAACATGTTCATCTTCATTATAGCATTTTCATCTGCACCATAATTTGTTCCGTTCAGATAACGAATTTTCAAGTTTTTTTTTAACATTTCACCTCAGTTTGCTTAAAAACAACGAAAAAAGCCAAAATTTTCTTCTCAAAACTACATACCTGAACGCTAAGAACATGTGATTGTGAGATGTGTCAAGAAAGTTATAGCACAGTTCGAGTAAGTTATTAGTGTGTACCCTGTCTTACTTTTATGTTAGTTTTATATTATTGGCCCACTCTACTTTTCTTCAAGTCTGCAGATGCAGATCCATGTAAAGCCGCCTTAAACACGCACCCAAGTAACTTTTCCGTTCATCTTCCATTACACACATTGATAAAAACGCACACAAGAATCTTTTCTGTTCATCTTCCTATAGACACATAGTCCCCTTTCACACGAGGAAACCAGTTGCTGGAGAATTTGTTGACGTTTTCCTTTAATTGCCTTGTAGCTTTCACACGAAGAATCTGGCACTAAGAAACAGAGCAGGAAACTGGGAATATTTTGTTGGGCTAATTGGAATACAAAGCAAAACGTCAAAAAAAAACTCTTCAAATCGTTGACCGAGGAGATTTTTTCATTCCCCATACTTCCTGCCCTTCTCACCCTCAAACGCCCAGTTTTTGTTTCGATTTCACATCAATACATGGATAGAGTGTAAAATGTACAAATACAACAATGCTTTTGAGGGTGGGTATTATAGAGATCAGTGGGGGTGAAACGTACGAAAGTTTCCGATGTTCAACAAATGTATTCATCCTCAAAAATAGCTTTCACGCTTGCGGAATTGGGCCACAGGACTAAAAGCTAGCTTTATTCGTTCGTTATGTTAAAGACCCACCTATACTAAAGTCACATTTTATAAAAAAGTTAACGAGATATTTTTGTCTTCTTCTAATTTCTATCTCCTATCTCAAATTTTGGTACTAAATCATAGAGAAAATAATTAAATAGAGGCGCGACTCGTACCCCCCTTGCCTTAAACACCCGCAAATTTTTTTTGAGTTGAGTAAGAGAAAACTCTCTTAAATTACTCATTTTTTCCTATCCGTGAATACATGTGAGTGGTGGATTAAAAACCCTTTTGCTCAAACTGACAGATAATTTTTTTTGTTGTTGGTTTGTCAAAAGTCTGTCTGACATTTCTAATTACCAAAACAAAAATAATAATTTTTTTCACATTTGGTAAGTTTTTTTTCATATTTATTTAAATATTCTTTATTTCAATAAAAGAAATATATATATATATATATAAAAAAATTGTTTTTTATGTTTGTTTGATAAAGATTTGGCCACAATGACGGAGATCCGATGGAAAGCGTACATCCAAAGGTATATCTTAGATTGGAAACTCTGAAACCAAACCCAATTGTTTCTTGTTTTTTACAATTGTTTTGTTGTTTTGTTTTAGATTGGGAGTGAAGACGTACTTAGTTTATCTGGGAATGATACCACCAACCACTCCACTTTACACAAAAACCAATCCATCAACAAAAAGTGAAGATCGAATTGGTTATTTAGAAAAGGAGGCTTCAAATTGGCGGACACAATGTGAAATCTCACGAATAAGCGATTCGCTGCCACATGAAGTGTCTCGTCTATGTAAAGAGAAACAACAATACAATGAGCCATTAGTAGTGGCGGGTTGTTGCTGTATTACAGAAATATAGAAAGCTTTTCTTGGAATCTATTCTTCGACAGGACATGTTTTGGTAACGGAAACAATTTCCCCAGCAAAATGACAGAGTAAGTAAACCTTTATTTTGCAAGTGCAAATTCATATCTAATCGATGTTTTTCTTATAAACTTTCACAGAGATCTCGATAAACTGAAAGAAGGAATCGCTGAGAAAGTAGCCATATTATCTTTTTGGAAGAATTATATCGTCAGTGGCAATCTCATGAACGAGATCGATATGCACATGTTTACCGAAACACCTCGGTCTGTATCTTCTAAACAGATTGTTGGTCTGTCTGTGGATCAGCATTTAGGCAAGCAGAAATAAGGTACGTTAAATACAAGAAAACCTAATTTCATGTATTTTTAAGTATTTGTTTTTCTTTTAATTTTGTAGGATAAACAGCGCCTGACATTCATCTCAAAATCATGACGAACAACAAGGTCAGACCACACAAACAATGAAGCCCAGCAGGAAGTCATTATTGCCAGATATTATAATTAAATACATAGACTCAATATTTTAAAGTGTTCTCCTTTTATATATATATATATATTTGTATATAGCTTAAGAATTGTGATTCACTTGATTTTTTTCAATTACATTTTCTTTAAGGGTGTTCAAAAAAATTCTTTTCTTTTCAAGGGAAATGTAATGTTGTGTGTCTCAATGACACATAGGTAAGTATTATAGCCCTATGCTGAGGTAAATTAACACTCAGTACAGTTACAATCATCGAGATCAAGCAAGTACTTTGGAAATGACAGCTTGTCCAAAGTAGCAAATCCAAGAAATTTCTACTGATATCAAGAAAAATCTTGAAATCAGTACTTACGCCAAGCTCTAATTTCCAAACTACTTGCTTGATTTCGATGATTGTAACGGTTCTGAGTGTAAATTAACCTTAGCTTCTAAATCCCTGCAATCATTTTAAATTCAAAAAATTATTTCGAAAAATTGCTATCTAAAAGTAGTTTCTTCGTGTTTTAAAAAAAATTAAAAATTACAAAATTACTTTCAGATGCAAATTTTTTGAAATATTTGCTCGAATTGAAAACGGTTTCAAGAATTTACAAGCTGACATAAATTAAAACTCAAAACAGTTTCAATCATCGAGATCAAGCAAGTACTTTGGAAATGACAGCTTGTCCAAAGTAGCAAATCCAAGAAATTTCTACTGATATCAAGAAAAATCTTGAAATCAGTACTTACGCCAAGCTCTAATTTCCAAACTACTTGCTTGATTTCGATGATTGTAACGGTTCTGAGTGTAAATTAACCTTAGCTTCTAAATCCCTGCAATCATTTTAAATTCAAAAAATTATTTCGAAAAATTGCTATCTAAAAGTAGTTTCTTCGTGTTTTAAAAAAAATGAAAAATTACAAAATTACTTTCAGATGCAAATTTTTTGAAATATTTGCTCGAATTGAAAACGGTTTCAAGAATTTACAAGCTGACATAAATTAAAACTCAAAACAGTTTCAATCATCGAGATCAAGCAAGTACTTTGGAAATGACAGCTTGTCCAAAGTAGCAAATCCAAGAAATTTCTACTGATATCAAGAAAAATCTTGAAATCAGTACTTACGCCAAGCTCTAATTTCCAAACTACTTGCTTGATTTCGATGATTGTAACGGTTCTGAGTGTAAATTAACCTCAGCTTCTAAATCCTTTCAATCATTTTATAATCAAACAATTATTTAGAAAAATTGCTATCTAAAAGTAGTTCTTTCGTGTTTAACCGTTTTTTTTTAAAGGTGAAGTTGAACAAACATTCCCGAAAATAAACAAAGAATCATATACATGTATATATATATAAATATTGTATTAATGACAACACAAAATAATTAAAATTATTATTATTATTCATTACAAATAAGTTTGCTGCTCACAGAGATATATAGAACATTATGAAGAATAGAATAATCTCATTTTTGCCAGGAACACAATCAATGTTAATTATTATGATCCTTTTTTATTTCAATATTGGATGAGGTGGATGATGTGGTGTCTTGCAGTTTGTGAGGCAGAATCATCTGCAACAGTTGTCGCCTGTGCTTCGCGTCGTCGGTGTTGGTGTGTGTGTCGTCATCGGTCTCATTTACTGCAGCAGATATTTCTCCATTGAACTGAATCAAAACACAAGGCTCCATGGCATAGGCAAGCAGTTTCATAGAAATTGGGTGTAATTTCCCACAAAAACTATCTGTAAAATAAAAATTAAACAATCTGTAAATATTTAGAGATTATGAAATCTGATTTTATGATTTTCGACTACTAACTAATGGATGCTATGATAGATTTTTCAGGATTCGCAGTAGATTTTCGATTGCGATGGATTCTGTGATAGGGCCGATTTATAAGTTTTAAATTTCGAGTTTTCTTTATTGTAACTAAACTTTGACGCTGTTAGTATGTAGGTCCAATTATCATTAGGTAAACTTAAAACCGATGTAGGTAAGTTCTTAGTATAATGAATAGAATTATTGTATGTTTCAGGAAATAGTTACTAGGTACCTACCTAAAAATGTATATTTAAATCTATGTTATGGATTTTAATTCTGTAAATTGGGATGGTAAAATGTACCTACATTACATACATATGTATGTATATGGACCCTAGGTATGTAAATATGTAGGTACATAATAATGTATAATGAAAGTGTTGGATGCTTATGGTTAGGTAGATCCATATATGCATATAAAACTTTATATAATAGTTTTAATATACATAATATTCATTTGATTGTTAAAGATATATATTTATATAAATGTCAGAGAGTCCACTTAGTACATAATGTATGTAGGTTGGTACCTATTCAGTGACCTAGATATCAGAAACTACTAACTCGATTTGCGTTTTGTACGTAATTTATTATTTTTGAAATGGAAATTGAAAGAATAGTCAAATTTATAAATTTAAAGTTTAAAGCTTATAAATTTAATTTGCTCTGGCCCGATCCAAATTCATAACTTCAAGTTTCTATTTTTCATTTTTATTTATTAGTTTTAAACTAAATTTGAATATTTTTTAATGTAGCTAAACATTGACGCTATTAGTAGGTACGTCCAAATATGTAGGTAAGTTTTTAGTATAATGGATTGAATGGATGATTCAAGGAATAGTTACTTAGGTACCTACATACCTACAAATTTATGTTTAAATCTAGATTATAGATTTTAATTACGGAAATTAGGATGATAATTGTGTACCTAGAGGTACATTCAGATATGAATATGTAGGCATGTAAATGTGTATACATACAATGTACATTGAAAGTGTAAGTTGGTGATAAGTAGGTAGATATATGCATATAATTTTATATGATAGGTGCAATATACATAATATTCATTTGATTTTTAATGATATATAGGTATATAAATGTATGAGAGCCCAAATAGTATATACTGTGTATTTTTTAAAGATATTTATAACATTCACCTCTATGTTTTGTATCATTACTCTGAAGAAGTGGAAGAAATCCTTGCTCCTTCATCACTCGGATTCTGAGAAAACTTTAATGACAATTCTATGAGTATCTCAGTGACAATTTTACAAACTCCACTATGCACGATATACTTAGGTGCGATATCGAGAGGACGGCGTAAAAGGAGCCTATAAATCTTCGATTTCTTCTTTACTCTTAGACATTCTGGAACTGTTAGGAGTTAGAAGTTAAATATAACATTTTATTTTTGTATAAAGTTTCAACTAACTTACCTACAGCTATATGGCGGTTCATTGTGTGGCACGAATGGATCATATGGCACATTCGTTGGAAGTATTTCATATCAGCAGGTCTCCATCAGGCATTTGGTTACATTTAGTTGCATATATAATCTGAAAAATATAATGAGACTATAAATATAATGGACTATATCTTCGGAACGGGTTGTCCAATAAAGGTGAGCGATATCTTTTTAGAATCAGCACTTCATACTTTCAAAGGAAGCATCAACATTTTTTGCAAAGAAGTTGTATTAAAAAAAATAGCTCCAGGAATACGCATACATCATTCTAAATATGCGTATTTCAAGAGTGATATTTTGCAATAAGGCTTCTACATAAAAACTTTTGATGCTGATTTTGAGAGTATCAAGAGTAGATTACAAAAAGGTATCAATCAAGTTTTTAGGATAACCCGTTCCAAAGATATAGTTGAAAATCTATTCACTGTTCACCTTGAAATACATAATCTGAAAATACTTTGAAGTGTATCTTTGGAACGGGTTATCCTAAAAACTTGGTTGATACCTTTTTGTAATCTACTCTTGATACTCTCAAAATCAGCATCAAAAGTTTTTATGTAGAAGCCTTATTGCAAAAAATCACTCTTGAAATACGCATATTTGGAATGATGTATGCGTATTCCTGGAGCAATTTTTTTTAATACAACTTCTTTACAAAAAAATGTTGATGCTTTCTTTGAAAGTATGGAGTGCTGATTCTAAAAAGATATCGCTCACCTTTATTGGACAACCCGTTGCAAAGATATAGTTGAAAATCTATTCACTGTTCACCTTGAAATACATAATCTGAAAATACTTTGAAGTGTATCCTTGGAACGGGTTATCCTAAAAACTTGGTTGATACCTTTTTGTAATCTACTCTTGATACTCTCAAAATCAGCATCAAAAGTTTTTATGTAGAAGCCTTATTGCAAAAAATCACTCTTGAAATACGCATATTTAGAATGATGTATGCGTATTCCTGGAGCAATTTTTTTTAATACAACTTCTTTACAAAAAATGTTGATGCTTTCTTTGAAAGTATGGAGTGCTGATTCTAAAAAGATATCGCTCACCTTTATTGGACAACCCGTTGCAAAGATATAGTTGAAAATCTATTCACTGTTCACCTTGAAATACATAATCTGAAAATACTTTGAAGTGTATCTTTGGAACGGGTTATCCTAAAAACTTGGTTGATACCTTTTTGTAATCTACTCTTGATACTCTCAAAATCAGCATCAAAAGTTTTTATGTAGAAGCCTTATTGCAAAATATCACTCTTGAAATACGCATATTTAGAATGATGTATGCGTATTCCTGGAGCAATTTTTTTTAATACAACTTCTTTACAAAAAGTGTTGATGCTTTCTTTGAAAGTATGAAGTGCTGATTCTAAAAAGATATCGCTCACCTTTATTGGACAACAAGTTGCAAAGATATAGTTGAAAATCTATTCACTGTTCACCTTGAAATACATAATCTGAAAATACTTTGAAGTGTATCTTTGGAACGGGTTATCCTAAAAACTTGGTTGATACCTTTTTGTAATCTACTCTTGATACTCTCAAAATCAGCATCAAAAGTTTTTATGTAGAAGCCTTATTGCAAAAAATCACTCTTGAAATACGCATATTTAGAATGATGTATGCGTATTCCTGGAGCAATTTTTTTTAATACAACTTCTTTACAAAAAATGTTGATGCTTTCTTTGAAAGTATGGAGTGCTGATTCTAAAAAGATATCGCTCACCTTTATTGGACATCCCGTTCCAAAGAAATTGTTCAAAAGCTATTCGTATTCTATATTATATAATATGTGTCTAAGAATCACATGAATCTTATGTATGCAGATTGCACCTAAATTATAAAGTTATATGCATATAGCTACCTACCCACCTACATCCTTCATTTTCATTATTATATGCACATGTTTACATACTTTAGCTTCCATAAATATATATATATATATGTATATTTTACTATCCTAACTTACATAATTCAAATCCATAACAAAGATTTAAATATACATTTGTAGATTGGTATTTACCTAAGTAACTATTCTTTTAATCATCTATCCGACAATTCATTATACTAAGAATTAAAGTAATCTTAACTACATCGGCCTTAAACCTGCATAGGATAACTAGACTACATACCTACTAAACAGCTTTAATGGTTAGATACATTAAGGTTGTTAGCTACAACAGCAAGTTCGTGCGATCCAGTCTTGTATTTTATTTAATAATGACGGAGAAAAAGCAGGAGTTTTTGTTTTTTATACTATACTATACTATACTATACTATACTATGAGACTTACCTTCTCCTTCCATTCCTTGATCATATCGGTACTATCAGCTGGCATTTGATCCGTATAAACCATACACATGTATCCGGATTCGCGCAAGCATCTCTCAACTTCCAGTACTTCATCTGCCGAATTGCACAAGACCGCACAACGCTCCAACTGATATGCGCACTTATCCAAACATTTCATAACACCCGACATCTTTTCGGAGTTACTTTGCAATTTAATGGAAACTTTAGCCTTTTCATAGACTGCAGCTTCTAAATAGTCTGCAATGCACAACAAAGGCTGATTAGCAATTCTTACAAAATTAATAAATCGCCGAGTCCATGTCTTGGAAGTGACCACCAGTTGAAATGGAATCTTTTCATCTTGAAGAACTGGAGAGATAAGCTTGAAGAGGGTTTCATCAAACCCGGGATTCTCGTTCATTATGCTGTCCAAACCATCGATAACTAAAGTTTTACTTGGCGTATGTTGAGTAAGTTTTCCTTCTCGTTGGCCTCGAGCAAACGTCAGGTTTTACCAGTTCTATTCGAGTTGATCACACAAAAGAAATTGCCACGAACTAAATGCGACCAAGCGTACGCGATGCGATACATTTTAGTCAATCGCATGTGCACCATTTCTTGGTAGATTTCTGCTGTAAACAAGGCATTCTTCATGCGTTCAATTGGTTTAACATTGTTTTTACTGTGAGCCAATACAAGATGCTTAAAGAAATTTGTTTTCAAAGTAGCTTTACCAATGACTTCGGGAAGATTAAGATTGGTTTGGTATGATGGAAGAAGAGGATTAGTTAAATTACGAAAGTAAGTTTTTTTGTTAATATTTTCTTAGAACGTATGGACGGATCGGAATTTTCACTAGTAACTGGTGTGGAACACGGAGATTGTAAAAGTGATGAATTTAACGATTGGACAGTTTCATTTTTAATATATTTTATAAAGAAATTACAGGACAAAATACAAAATAAATAAAATAAAACTCGCGAAATTCCAATATTTGTTTTGAAATGAATATCTTTTTTTTTATTGTTTTGTCATCTGTCAAAATACTCACCTCACATTGAGTAAACTGGTCTATTCTTGTGGTGGAATTTTGGCACGTACGCATTAATATGCTATGGTTTGCTTCTACTTTTTGATTGGATTTTCTTCATTTTGGACATAAAATTAATAAATATTGCTTAATTTGTAAGCCAGAATCAACAAAAAGTTTTTATTAGTATGTTTTATGTTTGATTAAGGCCTTTAAAAATACAATTTAACTAAAAAGCAATTAATTTTTCAATTTTTGAATTTAACGGATTTCCATTTTAAATATATAAGGTCACCATATCTACCAAAATTGGGAATGCGCACTCCTCCGTTTCGATAAGCCTGTGTTGGTGTCTGCCCCATTTAAAATGCACGGGCAACTAACACATGCTTGTCGAAACGGAGGACTGAAGTTTTTATGTAGAAGCCTTATTGCAAAAAATCACTCTTGAAATACGCATATTTAGAATGATGTATGCGTATTCCTGGAGCAATTTTTTTTAATACAACTTCTTTACAAAAAATGTTGATGCTTTCTTTGAAAGTATGGAGTGCTGATTCTAAAAAGATATCGCTCACCTTTATTGGACATCCCGTTCCAAAGAAATTGTTCAAAAGCTATTCGTATTCTATATTATATAATATGTGTCTAAGAATCACATGAATCTTATGTATGCAGATTGCACCTAAATTATAAAGTTATATGCATAGCTACCTACCCACCTACATCCTATTCATTTTCATTATTATATGCACATGTTTACATACTTAGCTTCCATAAATATATATATATATATGTATATTTTACTATCCTAACTTACATAATTCAAATCCATAACAAAGATTTAAATATACATTTGTAGATTGGTATTTACCTAAGTAACTATTCTTTTAATCATCTATCCGACAATTCATTATACTAAGAATTAAAGTAATCTTAACTACATCGGCCTTAAACCTGCATAGGATAACTAGACTACATACCTACTAAACAGCTTTAATGGTTAGATACATTAAGGTTGTTAGCTACAACAGCAAGTTCGTGCGATCCAGTCTTGTATTTTATTTAATAATGACGGAGAAAAAGCAGGAGTTTTTGTTTTTTATACTATACTATACTATACTATGAGACTTACCTTCTCCTTCCATTCCTTGATCATATCGGTACTATCAGCTGGCATTTGATCCGTATAAACCATACACATGTATCCGGATTCGCGCAAGCATCTCTCAACTTCCAGTACTTCATCTGCCGAATTGCACAAGACTGCACAACGCTCCAACTGATATGCGCACTTATCCAAACATTTCATAACACCCGACATCTTTTCGGAGTTACTTTGCAATTTAATGGAAACTTTAGCCTTTTCATAGACTGCAGCTTCTAAATAGTCTGCAATGCACAACAAAGGCTGATTAGCAATTCTTACAAAATTAATAAATCGCCGAGTCCATTTTTTGGAAGTGACCACCAGTTGAAATGGAATCTTTTCATCTTGAAGAACTGGAGAGATAAGCTTGAAGAGGGTTTCATCAAACCCGGGATTCTCGTTCATTATGCTGTCCAAACCATCGATAACTAAAGTTTTACTTGGCGTATGTTGAGTAAGTTTTCCTTCTCGTTGGCCTCGAGCAAACGTCAGGTTTTACCAGTTCTATTCGAGTTGATCACACAAAAGCAATTGCCACGAACTAAATGCGACCAAGCGTACGCGATGCGATACATTTTAGTCAATCGCATGTGCACCATTTCTTGGTAGATTTCTGCTGTAAACAAGGCATTCTTCATGCGTTCAATTGGTTTAACATTGTTTTTACTGTGAGCCAATACAAGATGCTTAAAGAAATTTGTTTTCAAAGTAGCTTTACCAATGACTTCGGGAAGATTAAGATTGGTTTGGTATGATGGAAGAAGAGGATTAGTTAAATTACGAAAGTAAGTTTTTTTGTTAATATTTTCTTAGAACGTATGGACGGATCGGAATTTTCACTAGTAACTGGTGTGGAACACGGAGATTGTAAAAGTGATGAATTTAACGATTTGACAGTTTCATTTTTAATATATTTTATAAAGAAATTACAGGACAAAATACAAAATAAATAAAATAAAACTCGCGAAATTCCAATATTTGTTTTGAAATGAATATCTTTTTTTTTATTGTTTTGTCATCTGTCAAAATACTCACCTCACATTGAGTAAACTGGTCTATTCTTGTGGTGGAATTTTGGCACGTACGCATTAATATGCTATGGTTTGCTTCTACTTTTTGATTGGATTTTCTTCATTTTGGACATAAAATTAATAAATATTGCTTAATTTGTAAGCCAGAATCAACAAAAAGCTTTTATTAGTATGTTTTATGTTTGATTAAGGCCTTTAAAAATACAATTTAACTAAAAAGCAATTAATTTTTCAATTTTTGAATTTAACGGATTTCCATTTTAAATATATAAGGTCACCATATCTACCAAAATTGGGAATGCGCACTCCTCCGTTTCGATAAGCCTGTGTTGGTGTCTGCCCCATTTAAAATGCACGGGCAACTAACACATGCTTGTCGAAACGGAGGAAGTCCTCTCAATTTAGCTTGTAGGGTGAAAGAGAATAAACCCCCGAAGTCGTGCCTCTATATTAGTTTCTCTATGATCCCTCTTTAAAAGCATGTAAATTTAACGACGAGGATTCTGCGTGAATAGCATTTTTAGTTTCTCGGTCGTCGACTGAGCAAGATATCGGCAAAGCTCTTCTGTGCCACAAAACAAATGCTTTCTTTGCCATAAGCCCATTAAAACTGTAGTTCCTTTAAATATATTTTCTTATATAATATAGTTTCACATCCGAGGTGACATAACTATTCAGAGCTGTTCCGCTAGTCTAGTGGAGTTCATTCTCCCTTTATTATTTGGCTAAAATGTCTATTTGGAAATAAACAGAACTACGTGGCTATTGAAAATTGAACAAGCCTGGCTTTTTGACAGCAGATGTCTGACGTCTCCAAACCCAAAGTCAGCTGACCTACTAGGCGAAATCCGAAATGGCACCAAAGAACGAAAATAATCCAACTCCCAACAAATCTTACGAATCAAAAAATGAAATTGAAAATGTTGTCGAATCAGATCTGGCTGGTGAGTGCATTCATATTGATGAAGCATCTTCATATCAAAATAATTAGTTTTACTTAGAATTTGAATCTGTTAATGACAGCCTTGATGAATTGAGCACAGCTTTAGATTTCATTGAACAACGCACCGACAACATAATGGCCCAACTGAAGGAGCTTTTGCATTCCAATCGCGAAATCCGACAATCCTTGGCCGAAGAAAAGACAACCAACAGGCATCCTTCGGAAAGCGAAGCAAAATAAAACAAAGATTGGTAGTTTCTTTTCTTGTTATTTAAATGTGTACTTTAGCAAAACAGTATTTTATGTGTTTAATTATTGAGTATATTTTTGGTTGAAATTGAAAACAATTTCCGGTTAATGTTTTTGAGCTTTTTAATTTCCTCTCGCAGTGACTCGATTTCCTCTGAGGTTGAACCTGTTGTAGAGGTCAATGCGTTGGTAGATGTCCGATTACTTTGCTGTTGAACTTGACAATCAGGTTCGTCGTTCTGTTCGACAAATACCTCCACTATATGGGAATCGTTTGTGTCAGCAGAGTCCATCATGCGTTTCAGATTATTGGTGAACATATTTAAAAATGTGTTATCCGGTCCAAAGGCACTTAGTTTCCTGAGAGAAAGAACAACGTTTGATATGGGTCCCCTGTGAGGGAGGGTTCTGATCAGCTGTCTGCTTGGTATGTGCCAAAGATGTACTTGGGAGTCCTCTCCTCCCGAAACAAGCGTCTCGCCGTCAACAGAGAGGGCCACACAAGATACGGTGCCTTTGTGTCCCAAATATTTATTTACGTTTTCTTTTGTCATGTGATATTCCTTAACAAAAAAAAAAAAAAAAAAAACTGAAACGTTAATAGCAAGGAAGTTTAGCTCACACTTACCTTTGTTCTGGGTAAGGCGTTGATGTAAAATTCATATATTTGTCCTTCTGTCGTTCCAACATGGACTGATGTCTCTAAGGTGTTAGAAACAACACAACTAAGACTCTCTGTGAAGACAATATTGAGCAGCAATGTTGCCGAACTTAGATCGTAGATTTTGCAAGTCCTGTCCAAGGACACAGAATAGAGATAGGACCGGATACCACCACTTCCAATGTGTACATCTGTGACTGAAAGCCCATGATCATTGAAAGCATACAGAGGTTCTTGGTTATGGTCTCCATTACAGACGACTTGTGCAAGATTCCATACAAGAACACCACCATCTAAACCTGCAGACACAAAGTGTGAACCATCATCAGTGAATTTTATGCATGTGATAGGCTGATAATGCTTGGAAATATTAGCAAGCATTCTTCCAGAGTTAATTTGCCAAATATACAAGGTCTCTTGGATTCCTGCTACTAGATAATTGCCATCTGGGCTGATGGCGAGTGCATTTGCTTTGCCAGGGGCGACAAATCGAACCGATGATATTTGTTCCTGACTATTGATGGGCCAGACATGGAATAGTGGCTTTGTACTGTTTGCGCTTATAATATGGTTTTTGCCAACAAAGCTGAAACATCTTGCATTTACGGCACCACCACCTTTGTACACCATTAAACTGGTTGCAGTCTTGTAGTCCCAGGCACAACACGACCATTGTTGGTCACTAAGGTCGCTTGTATACAGGACTTCGACGGTCTCACTCATTGCTGTAATTTGACTTGCTTGTCTTATTGCTTAATTGATCTTTTTTCGTAAAAAATAAAATTGATTTATGGGCTACAATAACAATATTTTTTTACGATATGAAAACGAAGCCACAACACACCACAGCAACACGTGCAGTACGACAGTTCAGTTCTGATTATTTTTTTTTTGGTTTCCCAAAGGTAAAGGTGTGTTCCTCCATAAAGCTTTTAAGATTAATTTAGTTAAGTATTTAATTTTCAAATTTGTTTGTATAAATGGAGTGATTAGATGTTTAATTGAGTATGGGTTGGTTAAATTTTCGGCAACATACAATTTTGAGAACTAGTCTATCGAAATAGTTTGGATAATCCCCTACATATACTTCCATCTTAAATCGAGTGAAATATTCATTACAAAACTTCACTTAATTTCCAATTATAGGGAACATTTAGGAATGCTTAGCGCTAGTTATAACAACTTTTTTAATTTTGGAGAGCTTAAAATGAATACTTTTACAAAATTCAATATATCTGTTTCTTGCGCCGTTTGTTTGTATAGAAAAACAGCACCAAAATTGTTTTCAAAATTAATTTTTTCTAAAACATTCAGTTATACAAACTTGGTTTAAATATCGGAACCGTGGTTCAGTAATTTTAAATCCCTTTTTCGGCGGTTTAACGATGGTTCAAATTTAAAGTATGCGATAAAATCTCAATACATTCTTGATCCATCGTTGAACCTCAGTTAATCGACGAATATTTCAAATATTTTACTATGGAAAACTAACTAAATAGGTTTGATAATTTATAATTTAGCACTTTTAGTTTTACCTTAAAACGGTTTTAGAGCATGAATACCAAACAATTTTTATGACTGGTATTAATTTGGATTTCAGTAATCATTTATGTTACAAATTCTGTTCCTGAGAGTGATCTTAATTATTAGTAATTGAACAGAACTAATAATATTTTTTTCAAACACAAGTGTCAAAACGGGTAAATGGCTTTGACGTTTTTTTCTTCGCACATGCAAGTAAACAAATTGAGTTTTACAAATTACAAGCGCCTTTTAATTTGCCTTATTAAAAGTAAAGATCAGGTAATAAAATATCCCATATCATTTTAATACTAATATTAATTTTATAATATTTTAGTAATTTTCATTCACGATGGATGAAGATACCGTCTTGTCGTTACCTCAGAAAAGATACTATCGCCAGAGGGCTCATTCTAATCCAATAGCTGACCACTGCTTTGACTAGTGAGTTCGTAAAATTGTTGGGTTCAATAAGATTTAATATAATTTTCCTAGCCCATCGTGCCCAGATGAATTCGACTGGACTACCCTATATCCAGGCATAACCACACAGAGCGTGGAGTTCGCTGATGTTGGATGTGGTTATGGTGGCTTTCTGGTAACACTCGGTAAAATGTTTCCGGAAAAGTATGCCCTGGGAATGGAAATCAGAGTTAAGGTTTCTGACTATGTAATGGATCGAATCAAGGCATTAAGAACCCTCAACCCTGGGAACTATGGAAATATTGCGTGTATTCGAACAAATGCCATGAAGTATTTACCAAACTATTTCAAGAAAGCTCAACTTTCCAAAATGTTCTTCCTTTACCCGGATCCTCATTTTAAAAAGGCAAAACATAAGTGGCGCATAATAAACAATGCCTTACTATCAGAGTATGCTTATGTTCTTAGAAAAGAGGTATACTATAAGAGAAATCTTTTATGTTGGACATAGTCGCTGATAATATAATTTTTAAATTAAGGGCCTTGTTTACACGATAACAGATGTTGAAGACCTGCATAAGTGGATGGTTAGTCATCTTGAAGGACATCCTCTTTTTGAGAGGCTTTCTGAAGAGGAGACCGTAAGCTTAACATCGAGCGATAGGATTTAGATTATGTAATAAAATTTCTTGTCCTGTAGAAACTGGATCCAATTACACCGCAGCTTTACCAAACCAGTGAGGAAGGAGCAAAAGTGGTTCGAAATAAGGGAGATCATTTTGTTGCTATATTTAGAAGAATATAAAATTATTAAAATGTTTCAATTTTTACGAAAACAATTTCCTGTTAACTTTCACAAAACTATGCATTTTTATAAAATAATTAGGTTAAACGACTATTATATTCAAGTCTGTACGTCGTGCCGGAATAAGTACCTTATTACACTTGTTCAATAACTTAATATAATGATGAAATGATTTGAACTACCCGCTGTCCATAAATTTGTTCCAAGGGATGAGATAGATATCCGTAAAATGTAATCATTAATATAACAAATTTTTTAAAGGAATTTTCGAATCATGCCTCTTTTTGATACGGAACCCGAATCCGCTCTATTGTATTCGAGTAGATTTGTGTTCTTTTAAGATTTATCTTAAGACACTGTAATGCCCAACTAATGTATTACTTGTGAGCATCATCTTTTTAATTTAGAAATTATTTGAATACTACTCAGATGGTCAACGGATGTTATACGTTATGAATCTGTTTTCTATAGTACCGTGAATAGTTGCGGACTAAGATTGTTAGAGGCCCGGGTCGTCAATGCATATGTTATCAGATATTTTTGTAGTCAGCTTTTACGACAAAACAAAAAACATCAATCATATTAATCATATAATACACGTACGGGTTCAGAAAGAATGCACACCAGCATTAGAAAAAATAATAAATAGAAGACAAAATACATAAGAGCTTTTATTTAATAGAAAATTAACGAAATTCCGAACTGAATAATTTTCTTTTTATCTAAATTGTTTAAAAAACTAATAAGTTACACCATCATTTTATAGACGCTGCGGTTTTTTTTTTTGAAATATGTATATACTTCCAAGGCAAAATTCTTAATTCGGAAATACAAAGGTTATTGTTTTTTTTTAAGTTAACATCATTAACCAAATTTTAAGCCCTAAATCGTATATTAATTGCATATTTACCTGAAAAATAAATTAATGACAAATTTAAAATGATCAACTTTTTGTATTTTTGTAATGCAGAAATTTGACATGGATTTAATGGAATCACAATCTTGGTATGGGTGCTTTGGTCCATTTAATACCATTTCAATGATTTTACTTGCGCTTATAGGTACTATAAGACACGTTATGTATTCGTAAAAAAAAATCTAACAAATAACATTACAAAAGTGTGTCCCGCAATTCCGACTGTCTATCTTCGAGTTTTTTTCGGTATTGATTACACGTTTTTTAAATTTTTTTTATTAAACAAAAATAACGGTACATGCAATACATTTTTTTTTGCCAAACATCGGCTCCACCGATTTTTCATTCGTACATTTTGGGACTATTTTTTTTTGAAAAAAAATAGTTATTTTCGGTAACCTCTAGTAAAACGTTTTTTTTTGGTTTTCGATTTTTTGTAAACGGTTCATTTGATTTTTTTTTAATTTTTTTATGCAGAAGCTCTTATAAAGTTTAAACACAAAGTAAACCAACATTTTTCAAAAGAAAACTTTGAAATTAAAAAAAAAAAATTGAAAATTAAAAATTTCGAAAACGACTCAACGATTTCTTCCAAACTGTATTTTGGTACTTTTCTACACATAATCTTGATTAGTTATGTTCTTAAATTAGTACAGTCCACTTTTAAGTATAAAAATATTTTATTTTGTGCACTTATTAACGGTACTTCCCATAAAACCACTTTTCATTTTTTCGACTTTCTCACTATTGGATGCACCGATTCAAATTATTTTTTTTATACAAAATCATATTAATAGTGATATCATGACAACGAAATTCATCCAACCTGCAATAAGTTCTACTACTCATCATGGGTTCCACTACCAAATCGGAGGTTAGGTAGTGTTAGTGTGTTATGAAAATGCGTATGAAGAGAAATAGTGTGAAAATACATTGCTGAGAGAACTATATACAAAATTTACTATGAGTTAGAGGAGAAAAGGAAAACAATTTATTTCATAGGTTTTTTTTATTTTTTTTATGAGGATTTTTTTGTTGAGTAGGAGCTGGTTATATGTTTTTTATTCTACGGGCAGATAGAATGAAAATTGTTTGATGGCTGTAGGGAATATTTAAATATTCAGGTATACACTTGTGTGCAACGGTCACTACTCAATAAAATAAAGTTTTTTACCAAATTAACAAAAATGATAATAATTTAACAGTTATAATTTGATATTTCTATTTCTATTTCTATTCTATTTTTTTTTATTTTATATTAATATTTTTTTTTGATTTTGAAAAAAAAAATATTTTGTTTGAAAATTCAGATTTGATAAGTAATTTCGTAAGAAATCGAGTTGACGAATTTTCAAATAAGAATTGTTTAATAGGTATTAGATACTTTTTAAGTCGTTTTTTACTTATTTTTTGTTTGTAAATGAGTATTCAACAATATATATATACATTTGAAAGTATTATTTAAAAAAATCTTCAAAATATTTAATTTTGCAAAATATTGTTTTTTTTTTCAAAATCCAAACAATAACAACAATGTTTTTTTTTGAAATTCTTGGAGCCGTTTTTGAGAAATACATTTTTTTAACGGTTTTTAACATTTGTATGGGAGGTTCCGTTGTTTTTTTATATTCAAGATAATGTCAAAAAACTACTAAATATGAAGTTTCGAAAAAATCTATTAAGTCGTTTTCGAAATTTTGAATTTTCAAAAAAAAATTAATTTCCAAAAAAATTTGTTTTGAAAAAATTTGGTATAAAATAGTGTTTACATTTTAAATCAGAGTAACTGTTTCCGATAAAATCGAAAACCACAAAATGGTTCTACTAGAGGTACAAAAAAACATTTTTTTTCCAAAAAAAAATTATTAAAAGGTACCCTTTCCCTTCATTAATGAACTCATTTTTTTTTTATAAAAATCGTTGGAGCCGTTTTTGAGATAAATAAGATTTTTGTTTTTGGCCAAAAAAAAATTATGGGAGCTACTGTTATTTGTCGTCTTAAAAAAAATTTAAAAAACCTGGGGGCATATTAACGAAAAAACAATGTGCCAAGTTTGAAGCAATCTATCGAAGCGTTTGGGCTGTAGACTTGAGGACAGACAGACAGACGGAATTAGGGGACCCACTTTTTTGGTGTTCTCTATGATCGTAATGTCATGTTTGATTGTTAGAAAAAAAATAGTTTGCGAAAAATAATATTTACCTTTTTGGTCAAAAAGAAAGTATGGCAGGTAGGTAGATATTGTCATTTTTCATCTTAAAAAAGTTGAAAGAAAAACTGGGAACATGTTTCTGAAAAAAACGTTTAGACTCGGGGACAGACAGACAGAGAGACGGAATTGCGGACCCATTTTTTCGTCTTCGCTATCATCGTAATGTCAAGTTTGATCGAAATTTCGAGTTCGATTTTTTTCGAATCCATAACTTGTAATATAGTAGCTACATTTATAATATCGCTAATCAAAAAAAAAATACTACCTAGGTATACCTACTTTATTTCCTAATAAAACTGTCTGGAGAAAAAATTAAATTATTCTCAATAGATATTATATTTGAAAAAGAACAAAAAGTACATATGTACAGAGATATTGTATGTAGGTGGGTATCTGGGTACACATGTACATACCTAAACAAAACATTGAAATATTTCAACATTGCTTTGCTATTTTCGCATAGAAAAAGTGAAAAGTAGCAACATTGCTACAATTCAAAATCCTAAAATCCACCAAATATCTAAAATTTGAAAGAAAAATTTAAAATAAATTCTATAATAACCTATACATGCATGTACAATCCATATACATTCTTACTTCAAATTCATGTATACGCCAATAACCTTGATATAATTTATTTATACCCACCATATTTTGAAGGTTGCCATGGCAAAAACAGCTTATTCGATTTTTTCCTCTATATTGTTGTCAGAACTAATAAGTTTCGGCCGTCTCCCTTGCTTTTTTTCGTATTTGCCTTTACATTTACTTCTTCCACATCAACAATTCAAAATCAAGAAAAGAGAAACTAGCGTCCTCATCGACGGAACTACTAGCTAAAAAATTCTGTCTCATAGTAGTACTATAGGTTTCATATACAAAGACAAAATGCTCCTAAAAGTCTTAATAAAACTACATACTCGAATTTCTTAAAAAAAAAATATTTTGAAATTTAAATTATTAATTACTTCAAAATGGCGCTTCAAACTTTTTTTCTAAAAATGTGTTTAAAATTGTATACTATTTGAAATTTTCTTAGGTTTCCATTTTGACTTCTGTCTCTGATAGAAGTCAAACATATTTTTCTTAAAGAGAAATTTTTTCTTACAATTATATTATTACATTAGACCAAACCAAGTGAGCTACTTAAATTAATTCATTGTGAAAGAAAATTTTAAGTTTTAATTCTTGTAGGCAAGGTTTAAGGCACAAATAAGCCATACTAAGATCGGAAACCTTCGTACGTTTCACCCCCCAAAACCCATTTGTTTACATTGTTGTATTTGTAGCTTTGAAACTCTATCCATGAATAGATGGGAAATCGAAAATCAAAACAAAAACAAATTACTAGGGCGGTTTTGTCTATGTGTCTATAGGAAGAGAAACAGAAAAGATTCTAGTGTGCGTTTCTATCAATGTGTCTATTGAAAGATGAACAGAAATGTTTCTCGTGTCCGTGATTCAGCTTGTAGGCAAATGTCAAATGAAAGCAGAGGTTTTCGGTCTTTACATTATTAGTTTATGGGTTTAAGGTACCTTATATGTAACTACTCCTTGAATCATCCATTTATGGTATCTGAGATAACATATCGCTGGCCGAGAACTATAAGGTTGTATGCAAAAATAAGCCATACTAAGATCGGAAACCTTCGTAAGTTTCACCCCCCCAAACCCATTTGTTTACATTGTTGTATTTGTGCCTTTGAAACTCTAGACATTACCGCTTTCACACGCTACATCGATCTATCATGTCGACGAAGTAGTTCGTTGTTGTATGAGCATTCACACGCACATACGTCGATGTATAATTTTATGTTAAAAACAGCTTGCAAATAGAAAAGTTGGCAAATTTACTTTAAAAAAATAAATTATTGAAGTGAAAATGTTTGTACGCCACATTATTTTCAAAAATTAATTAAGTAGATTAATTTAATACAAAGGAAAAATGCAAATAAGATAACTTCAAATTATGAACATGAGCAGACAACAACAAAAAAACAAAAGCAAAACATATACTGTGCCGGCAAGCTAGTTCGATTCCTTTTACACGCCATGTCGACACACCACTTCGATCTCCAAAAATCGAACGCTGTGTCGACACAGTTTCTTTTCACACGACAAAAAAACCGTGCCGACATTATAGATCGACGAAGTAGTTCGTGGCGTGTGAAAGCGGTACATGAATAGATGTGAAATCGAAAAACAAAACAAAAACAAATTACTAGGGCTGTGTTGTCTATGTGTCTATAAGAAGAGGAACAGAAAAGATTCTTGTGTGCGTTTTTATCAATGTGTCTATTGGAAGAGGAACGGAAAAGTTACTTGTGTGCGTGTTTCAGCTTGTAGGCAAATGTCAAAAAACAGCAGAGGTTTCGGGTCCTTATGTTATTAGTTTATGGTTGTATGTATTGTTAGTTTAATCACTTTAGATGACAGAACCTTGTTGAGAAAAAGTTAATAAAATTTCCCAAAAAGTTCTATGCACAATACATAGAACCTTTTAGTACTGAAGAGATTATATGGGAGGAGATGCTTTTATATGGAGAAATAAAGGATTATCTTAAAAAAAAGACCTAAATTACGTTTGGTTGATGTTTTTATATTTAAAAATAAAAAAAAATCAATAAAAATATATTTTTCTCAAATGAAATAGTCCACAAATCACTGAACTGATGTAAAAACTAAACGGATTTCAAATTATGAAAAATGGTTCTGTCATCGAAAACTTAGGACTTTGTGTTTTAATTAAAAATTAATAAATTCAAAAAGGTTCTATGAGGATTAATTTTACAAAGCAAAAATTTCTATGTAACTTAAACGCGTTGGCGCAAAATTTAAAACAGCCTGATGTTAAGGGCTTAGAATGATACTACTTAACAGTTTGCTAATAAAGCACTTTACTAATATTTTCATAATTTTAATCACTTTTTAACTAGCACCATACTAAATCTATTTTCTTAATAAACTAAACTAAACACGCCTAAAATATGTAATTGTAAATGTCAGTGGCATATGGATTTATACGATACTAAAAAATAAAGTAGTCATTTTGTGATTTTAACTTTAGTAAAATGTTAATAAGATAGTACGATACCAAACTGATTTAAAATAAGCAAAATCCTCTTTTTAGCCTAGTATCTTACTAAAAATGATTTAACATTTACTAAATCGACTCAAATTTTGCGCCGTTTTGTTTTGTATGATAAAAACTACGTTAAAGGTTCTATGTTGAACATAACTGAATAATAAATAATAAATAATGCGAATTCAATGAGAGTTCTATGTCTTTTTTGGCTGTAGTGCTGACAACAATTTTTAAAAAATTTTCTTTTTTGTTCTATCTGAAAGTCGCTAAAATTACGAAAATGTTGGTAAATAAAACTCATGTTTGGTATTTTGGTCGACACACAACCTTATAGTTCTCAGCCAGCAATATCCTATAAGTGAGTGAGACCCGATTGCCAACAATTTTTAGTTTGTTTGTAGGCCAAGGAATAAGAGGAGTAAACAAAATCTCCCCGGTCAACCATTTGAAGAGATTTTTTTGATTTTCCCTTTTAAACTACATGGTGTGCGTTCAAACCAAGAAGCATTAAAAGGAAAGGAAACAAGGAGCTATTTTTTCCTCATCAAAAAATCTCCAGCAACTAGTTGCCTATGTGTGATAGACAAAATGCAAAAGACGAAATATTTTTATTCAATGAAAGACGGCATTAGTTTATTGGTGTGAAAGGGGATCATAACTGACCTTTTTGCTGGAGAATCATATTCATACAAAAGAGATTGTTGAACTAGCCCAGAAGTAAAGTCTTTTCGTGTTTGGTGATTCAGAAACCTAATTTTTATATCTAAATGAAAAATTAACACGCGCGTTTCAAATGTTATATCACAAAAACACTTGAGTACCCGAACGGACCTTATCTCTCAGCCAGTGGGAATTCTGTTCGGCTTCATTGAGCGCGTCTAGCAAATTCTACTGTTTACTATTTCAGTCATGAAATTTTGTTTTGGTTGTTGCTAATTATATATTTATTTTCCCTTGCAGTAAAAAAAATTTAATTAGAAAAAATCAAAATTGGATTTTGAGTTGTAGAGCTAAAATCACTAAACAAAAATTGGAGAAGATTTTCCAGCTAAAATAAAACAAAAAATTAGATTACTTGCCGGTAACCAAAAAAGGCGAATTTCTGCAAAACATTGGTCATGGAGGAGGAAGACGAAAATTTATCGGACGAAAGAGAACATCGGAATAATGTTATTCACTACATATTAAATAACAGCGCCAGTAAATATCCTTTAAAGAATGCGGAAATAATCAATCGAGCTTTAAATGGAAAGACTTCTTTGTTAAATAAGATTTTACCAGACGTAAAGTCTGCTCTTGAAAATGTAAGGTAATCGAAGAATAGGTTTTTGTTATAAATCTTATCACCCCTTTTTTAGACCTATGGGATTGTCTTGAAAACAGTCCCGGATACAAAAGGTGGAAAACAATACATTTGTATTTCTAAATTCCCGGCAGTGTCGGCTAACGAATTTGATGAAGTTCAACGTTCACAGATAACACTATTGTTTATAGTGCTTTCATATATTTTTATGAAAGGAGTTCCAGTTGTTGAAGGTAACATAAAATATATAAATTATCACTGTGCATTTGCCGTTCTTCTGCAGTTTAGGGTTGTAACGCCTTCCCTGTTACATACAGCTTCTTGAGGATAAGTGCCTGACTTATCATCCCCAAGAAAATGTATGGGTCTTTTCAGGGCTTCACTTCTGGATTACGTACATGGTTCATAGGTAGAAACTTGAAGCAAAGGCCAATAAAGATTATACTAATCGGGTTTAAACATTGAATAGGTAACCCCGACTGTTACGAGTAATAGTTTGTAAGGGCATAAGAAGGCACATTTTTGCATTTTTCGAGTTGTCAGTTTGCACATAGTATTTTTTAGAACTTTAATTAATGAACCGTCTATATGGCTTTTAAATGGTTCTTGGTCCAATGATGTATTAATTTCGATTAAACAATTTTAGAAACAATACGATGCCAACATTTAGCTTGCAAGTATAAACTAGGCTTTATTTTTTCTTTTAATAATTTTAAAAACAAAATTGGAATGACGGTGAACAATAATTTAAAGTTATTAAAATCAGTAAGACAATATATTTCCATAATATGCTATCATTTTGTTTGTTTAATCTTCATTCAAAATTCTAGTTCTATATCGAAATTCTGTATTACAATAGGAAACTAAGAAGCTACAATTCATCAAGGATACATTTAACACTATGATTTCCCATTCGAAAACTCCATAATGGTTTCTCCTTATTTCTATCAAAATAGTACATGTTCGAAGAAAATGCATTAGGTCTTTGTTCTCAACGCATAAACTGCATCGCAGTGGGATTTAGGTTAAGGAGCTATCCTCTCACTCGTTGATATTTGGACAAACTCGTTGTTGAACTCTACGCTCGTCACAGTCTCTGCGCTGATGCCTGTTCCACGTCCCTAGCTAAATTTAAATTATTGAGTTCCACTCTGGAATATTATCCTGTCTCAGATCAAGAGTGATGTTGTATTTTGCAGTGATATTTCCCCGGTCATTGTAAAAGTGTCCGCGCCCTCAGTGATTTTTGAACAAGAAGTTTTATCCTCGTTATTTACCATACTTACATACTTCATAATCAATTTGAAGGTGAATACGAAAAGGGGTGATATTCCAGTCTCAATTTCTAAGAGTAGTATCTGAAAGTTTTACAGCTTAAAACACCATCTTAGCCAAAATTCTCACCTTCCAATTCCAAATAAAGTTTCTCCAAGTGAATTAATAGTTCTTTTTGAGTCCGCCAGCTTCAATTTAAAGTGTTTTTTTTTTTTTTTCAAAAGAGGGGTCGTGGTTTATTGTTAGACCCAGATATTTGTATGATTTAAAACTTCAAGGTTCACTCCTCCATATTTTCACTTTTCCTTTTATGCTTGGCGACTTTTCCTTTCCTGAAGACTAGAACTTTCAATTTCGTTGTTTTTATTTGAAGGCAGTTATATTTGCAATACCTCAACTGCTTTATCAAGCTAGGCGATTCTGCTAATCCTACTGTGTACTTTTGCATCAGTTTGCAATCCATTGTAGTTTTTTTTTAACAAGGTAACATCTGAGTAAAACTTCAATGGTAAATTCGCCATGGACTTATTTTTATCGAACCTGTATTGATGTGGCGAATTATTATCTTCTTTAATTCATTAAATAAAAAAAATAAAAAATCGCATAAGTAATGATACAAGGTTTAATCCAGAAAGGGCTGACGATCGCAAAACGGAAGCAAAGCCAAACATTGAAAAAAAAACGTTTTTGCATTTTCACTTTACTATATTTGTATCGCAAAGTTTTGCGTCTTAAAACTAAAGCATAATGACATACGAGTAGTATTATTTTGTATATTTGTTATGAATTAAAGTGGTAGTAGTATCTCTATCTCAAATTGTGGTGATGGACGAACGTTTTAGCTTACAGACCTGTACAGGTCAAATTTGTCATTAGTAACTGATCAAAATTATATTATTGGGTGAAATGTTGTGATTAACAACAGAATTAGTAATACCTACAAAATCCAAGAAATTTTCTGTCATTTAATATAACATCAATTTTAATTTTAGAATTCTTGGAAGAATTCCTTAAGGGTTTGCATATCTATTTTGATAAAAGTCATCCATTTTTTGGATCTAACATTAAAAAACTCATAACAGAAACTTTTGTCAAACAACTTTATTTGAAGAAAACAAAAAGTGAAAAGGATGCAATAGAAAATGAGTAAATATTAATAATAAAAAAAAACTGTTTTCAAAATTTATAACTTATTAAAAACGACTTGTTTCAGATTATTTTACTCATGGGGATATAGAAGTGAAGTAGAATTTTCAAAAAAAGATGTTTTGGATGCTGTAGCTAAGGTAAGGAAGAAAAGTTCATTGTTTAAATATTATATACATATTGGCAAAACTAACTCAATCATATGTTTACTTGTTTTCGTTGTAGTTGCTGAATAAACCTGCTAAACATTTTGTTTTGCAACACATGCAAGCGAACTCTGAAACGGAAAATTGATTGTTATTAGTTTAGTATGGAAAATATAAATTTTCTTAGTTTTGTATAAAAATATGAACGAACATTATACTTTTGTTTTATTATTATTATTTCTATTTGTTTTTCGTTAAACATTTTTGGTGGCAGTATAGGTTTGTACTTAGTATATGAGAGAGTTAAACATTCATAAATTTGGGAATCGCTCGATTTTAAAAATTGTGACATAGGTATGTTAATTTTTCGTAATTCTCTTCAATACTTTACCAATTGCTTTGATTGCTTTTTCACGCGCCTGCCAGTCTGCGGGATCTTGTATATTGAATGGCTTTCGAATTTATCTCTAAATGACTTCTCCAAAATTTTGCATTTACAACTTTCAACAGACATGGAACTGTGAAATATCTAGGTTTTTTTTAATGTACATATTCAAATTATTATGAAAAATTACAATTATCGTAGAAAATAAATTTTTTGACTGTACTTTAAACATTGATATAAGAAAAGCCTTATTAGATTTCATATCGTTTCAGTTAAATGTGATATTTCTTAATTCTACGAAGATGGCTTTCTAAAAAAAAACATTAAAATGCTCATATTTACAAAAATCAGTTGTTGAAAAAAAGTGGATTTTCAGTGACCCTGTCAATTTGTATCTATCTTTTAAGTGCCCTTGCAAATATTCCGATACATTTTTGGAAAACAAAAACAAATCAGTGACAATTGGCGTTTTTCTTTTTTATCTCCGAGCAGATCTCTGAGCAGAGCCTGAATAAACCGAGTTAGATCTGAGTAGAGCATGGTCAGATATCTCCGATTTAATTTTGAAATAAGCTTAAACGCAGAACTGTCATATATTATTATAATTGTTTTTATTAAAACTTATTTACCAGCAAATCCAAAGCTTTCGGTTTTCGAATTCATTTTTGTTTTTTATTGGTTTTACTTTAGTGATTATTGTTAAAATTATAAGTAAAGTTATCCGCGCACTTTGCTCCGTTTGATCGTTCATTTTATTTTGAGCTAATGGTTCATGCCCCGATTTAGCTCTGATTTAAAAAAGAAACACGAGTTGAGAGATTAAATGTGTCTAAGTTAAAAAGAAACACAGATCTTTTCTTGACAGCTGAGTTCTTTACTCGGAGCTAAAAAAGAAAAACGCCAAATGCGAAAAGAACTTACCCCCAGTTTCACAGTGCAAGTTTACTCCACTTTTGGTTTAAAATTCAGATTAACAATTTATTCGGTTTCACAGTGTCGTTTAAACCTTGAACTGAGTTCAATTTGTAATTTAAGTTAACCGAGATTATTCTGCTGTTCGAACTTTAGTTCAGTATTGTCTTTTTTTTTCAGAAAATATTATTAACAACATAAAATTGTGTATTAATGTTATCGAGTTGTGAAAGTGATTTTGAACATTATTTTATTTATTATATTCGTTTCGCTGTCGCTGACCAAAATCAGAATGATGACGGTACTTTGAAACAAAATAAATCTTCTCTCGCGTGTCAACAGCACTAAGCGTTTGTTGTTGTTCCGCACATTTTTTTGTGTCAGAGACAGAAAGAGAAGTCAGGGCAAGAAAAATACTGCCAATTATTTTCATAAAGTCTAGTTAAACGAAGTTCAACTCATCTGAAGATCAGATTTCACTGTTAAACCAATAATTTAAAAATCAGTCTAAGGTGCAGCTGATCTTAACTCCCACTATGAAGCTAATCTAGCATACTCCAAACTGGACCTAAGGAAACGTATTGATAGTTTGATTTAAAAAAAAAGTCTGGAAGGTTAGCACTCCCACCCTAATCCCTATTAGAACCAACAACAAAGACCGCCATACGCCTACCCAACGTCAACTTCAAAAACAAATCATACCACATTTGCTCGCGTCCGACTTGCACATAAAGCCATCTATCATCAGTACTTATTAAAAGAGATGATTCACCATTATGCACAACATCCAACAAAATATTGGCTATACATAAATCACATGCTCGGCCTTAATTCATGCAACGTTTAAACAATACCTAACGCATTCAGTCATGAAAATATTTCTAAAACAGTCGATTTCTTCCACAACGCCAACGTTTCTATTTAAACTTTTCTTTATAATTTATCTTATTACGTTTTTATTTAGCAATCCGCAATCCCTCTCCGATCCGGGATCCCAACTGAATAATTCTTGTTTTATTCTGACCATTCTGAATTTAAATGTGATTGTATGCGTGAAAATAATTGCCTACGTGAAAATAATCAAAATCAAACATAATGTTTGTTGCACAATTATGATACAAAAAATGACAATAGTCGAATTTTCGTTCATGTTTATGAATCCAGAAGCAAAATTGTCTTCTTTTCAGAATCAGAACTGTCATTTTTCCCAAGTGAACACTTTCAGAAAGAAGTTAATGTCCTTTTCGATTGGTAATCCGGAAGAACTCTCCGATCCGGGATTCCAATCGAACAAGTTAACACTTTATTCTTGATTCTGAAGTTTAATGTGAGTGTATGTGTAAGGCGGAAAAAAACAAAACGTACAATGAAAATGTAGGGATTCGCTGCGATGTTCATCGATATTGGCAATGGATCTCTCATCATCGATGTTGAAGCATGTGAAACATCACAGCATCGATGTTAAGATTCAAAACATCGAGTTATAAGCTGAAATCTTTTGTCAAAGAGCTAGTGCTTATAAATGTAAGACCGCACTCGACGGAACTGCACTTCAGCGGAACTACGCTTGACAACTATTTATGTCAAATTGTATGAAGTTTAATTCGCGCTTAGTGCAATATATGTAGCTCATACACACAAAAAGAGAAAAGAACATTGGGATAAAAAAAATTGCTACAATTTTCAAAACAGTAAAGGTATTTTGAATTTATAATATTTATGCATTAGAAGCATCGATGTTAAGAAACATCGATATTTCTATATCGATATTCAATTTTCGATGTTAACATCCATATTTTACAATATCGCTCATCCCTATACAACATTTTTGTGTGCGTGCTTCTGGTTTTGATTATGACTTCAAATCCAGAAGGAAATTTCTGTTCTATCCAGGAGAAGAACTGTCATTCGATACCAATCGAACAGTTTCAGAAGGATTCGGAAGACATGGGAAGCATTCCGGACGACCAATCGAAAAGGTCATAAGTTTCTCCTATTCAGGAATACTTAACCGGTAGAACAAAGGTAGTTCTGGTATATAATGAACTCTCTGATTTCCTCCCAAGGTATTCTGGTGCCTCACAAGGATTTTTATTTTGTATTATTTTATTACTTATCAATCTTGGGTCCTATCTAAAATCTCCCATGGAATTTCGTTTCGCACGGAATATTTTATTCCCTCAAAATTTTCCTGCGATCAACGACAACTCGAACAACAAATCGTATGAAATGACAGCTAAATTCCCTGGGAAAGCTTATTCCCGATATCAATACATTCCGAGGGAAATTTTTGAGCATCATTCACGTTCCTAAGATTCGAATTGGAGACAAATGTCCTGGGAAATTTTTAAATTGGGTCCAATCGGGAATCTCCCACGGAATATTTTATTCCCTCGAATTTTTTCCTGCGATCGTGAATTTCCCACGGAATAAATTTCCCTCAAGCAAAAAACGTATTATATGACAGTTAAATTACCTGAGAAAGCTTATTCGTGCTACCAATAAAATCTCCGAGGGAAACTTTTGAGCATCATTCTCGTTCCCAAGATTCGAATTGGAGAAAAATTTGCAGGGAAATTTTTAAATTGACAAACCTTTTAAGAGCATCACCTTCTTCACCAACTGTTGCGCCACCATATTTGTTGTATTTATTACCACCAACCAAGCGGTAAGTACATAATTTTCTATAATTAAACTGATTTAATCTATAAGGCTATCAAAAATATTGGGAAGCATAAGACAAAATAATAATAAATAAATCGCATATTACATTTAGATGAGGTATTTATTAATAAGTAATGTTTAATCCTAACTTAAGCACGCATTTATTAGGCTTTCATCCTGCGTCTTAGGTATTTCCAAAAATTTTTCCCAATTATATTTAATTAACCTCCATAGGACGATCATCATGTCATTTGGTAACGCTTGTTCCTAAGACACTTATCTCATAAAAAAAGTGTACATGATTAAGTTTTAAGTGCCAACTAAAACTAGTCAGAACTGCAATTACTGAATTTGGCATGCACAGCATCTCATGGTTCAGTGTATTCTCTATGGTCAAAGACATCTTGATCGCGTTAAGTATTGCTAAATGATTCCACGGCAAGAATCAGCCGGTTACGTTCACACACCGGATAGACATCCCAAAAAAAAAACACATTTAAACATAAAGCAACAAAAAGGGAACAAAAAAATTACACCATCAGCCGACATGAGTCTCCGAGGTATGTAGACGATATAAATGAAGTTACTTATCGCACTCGATCAAACCTGCTGCTGGAAAATACGACTGCCGAGCCGAAGGCGACTTTAGCCCAATGGTAGTTTTCGGGCAAGTATTGGTGGTGGTTGTATGGTGGTTATCTCTGGCTCGGCACTGTCTAGTGTGGTGTGGAGTTTAATTACTCAGTCAACAGTCACTCAGTATTCATCCAGATGCGGTACGGTGCAAATCGTTTATCGGCTCCAGATTGCGGTACGTTTTTCTAAATCGATCGAAACGCGACCAATAGTTTGTTCTTTTTTATTTATTATTTTTTTCTCCTAAAACAATTTGGTAGTTTTGAATTTTCTGCAAATTATACAGATAAGGTTCTGTAGTGGAAAATACTGAAAAATAGACAATCTGTCTTTGAACATAAAACGATTTATTTTTAATTAAGCTATTTTCATCTAATAATGCCCTATGTGTTCGTAGGTACCGTACTTATTCTATTGAGTGAATGTTTGATATTTTAAGTACCTTATTCCTTTGGATGAATCTAAACAGAAAACGCAAAAAAATTGGTTTAAATAACGCCCACATAACGATTTAAAATTGCATTTTATATGCACAGATCGCGTTTGTATTTCGATATATCTGCGTCCGCGAATAGTACGAGGTCAAGAGTGATTTTGGAGATTCTTTGTTTAAATGAGAAAAGTCGAACAATGATATTTTTAATTTCAAGTATATTTGTGCATTTGCAAATCTATGCCTGTGTCTATTTCCATCGGCGCGGTGGATGCCTTCTCTCTACCTGTTGCCACTTTAACTGGTTTCTCTTATAGGTAGTACTGGGCAATAAGTTATTTCTCGCGTTTTTCATCATACTCGTACACTTTTATAAGCAGCAAGTGTATGACCAAAAATAAACTCTGGGTCTGGAGGAAGCGAACAACACCACGAAGATGTGAAGACGACGATCTACTTACTCTCTAGGCAAGTCCACCAGTCGTAGTGGCAGGTAGACAGACAGTCAGGTAGATTGTGTTGCTTCTTGTGAAGTGAATGTGGACAGCAAAAAAAAAGTAGGGATGTGTGAAGAATGAGGTGGCAGACTGGCTGCAAGGAAGCAACCGAAGCACTACAAAAAAAGAAGCCCTTCTGGTTGTCGTTTCATTAGTGGTGTCGGCAGGAAGTGGTGTTGCGGTTTTTTATCTTTCCTGTTGTACAATTAAACAAAAAAATAAGAAAACCGAACAATAAGATGAGTTTATTCTGTGTTTAGGTTGCACGATGCATTGCTGCATACACAAACTGATAAAAACCTACTAAATACTTGTGTATCTGGTTTTATGGGAAATTAATAGCCGGCAATATAATGTGGTGAACGTTTTCTCAAAATTGATTTGTTTACACCATGGAATAGAGTAGCAAGTGTGCTTTTCTTCTAGACACCTGGGCAGACAGCTGCTGCTGCTGCTGCTTTAATTGGATTTTTATCGGTTGTTTACGTGTTTTGGTAGGTAGGTTTTAGTGTTGTGGTTGTTTGAATACATCGCCGTACGATGTTTATAAAAGTACTAAAACTTTCTTCTGATTCAATAACAAGTCTGGCTGTGCCTGTAGCTTGTTTGTTCTTAAAAAAAAGTAATTAATTAATAGCCGATTAAAGCCATGTGCTCTATTCTAATTTAATTTATTGGTATTTTGTGCAAAATTTCCCATTGAAAAATTGTAGGAGATACCTAGTTGTTATTATAACCGGATTTTATTATCAGTTTTATTTTTAGTTCTAATGAAACGCAAAAAAGTGAACACCAATTGTATTCTAAACTTTAAAATCATTTTATTCATATTATGAAAGTGTAAGGAGCTACAGAGATAAGCAAAATAATTCGTTTTGTGATGACCTCTGCATACAGAAATTTTAAATACGCATTTATTGTCGTATTAGGATTTTTTTACTTAAATCATTTAATGTGATTGAACTGTGACTTTTATTAGTTGATAGCGCTTTTTTTGTTGTAAGAAACAAGAAGTGCCTTAATCGATGAACAAGCCGCTACAAACGTGATGAGAATTGGAAAACAATAATTTGTAGTTTAACTATTCATTTAGATCTTAAGTTATTTAGTACTCTACAAACAAAACGACAACTTTTTCAAAGTTCTTGCTTAAAAAGCACAAAATGAATCATAAGAAAAAAGACGGATTTTGAAAGTCGTTACGTTTTTAACTATACCTACTTGCGTGCGTTTGAGAGGTAGATTTTAAAATGTTGAATACCTATATCACTTACGCTTATGGGGATGCTCATGAGTTTACCCTTCAGCCCAATTTGGAAATACTGTCAAGTACAGATATTCTTTCTTTAGACGTATAACGCGAATGTGATATTCAGATATTCAAAATCAATGTGAATCGGTGTCTCCACATAAATCCTTCCCTATTTTCATAGCGCTCGCACTCTGCTAGATCATTTTAGGGGTAGTCAAAACCCCTTTAATGCACTCATTAGTAGGTTCGTTCATTGAACCTTACCCAGTGCCGACCCAGGTTTTCTTGACAACCCCAAGAGTTGTGAAAAACCTAGGTTATTCGGTTCTCATTAATAGGTTCGTTTCTTGAACTTTACCCTGGGCGACCCAGGTTTTTTTTTTGAAAACCCCAAGAGTTATCAAAATAACCTTTATTTGCTTCTCAAAATACATCGGAGGGCTATTAATTTTATGTAGCAGAAAAGCAAGTTATGTCATTTAATAATAAAAACTTAAAATATGTTAAATTAGTGTATTGGCAATCCACAACTTCAAAGGTTTCTATTTTGCATGTTTGTGTTCGAAAATAAATGTGAGTATTCTTTTAATTTCCATTTCAAAAATAACAAATTGCAAACAAAACGCGAATCCACAACAAAACAAATACTTCAAATTAGGGATGAACGATGTTCATCTATAACTGCGTTTTATGTCCTTTTCTATTGGTAATCCGGAAGAACTCTCCGATCCGGGATTCCAATCGAACAAGTAAACACTAGATTCCAGATTCTGAAAATTTATGTGAGTGAATGTGTAAGACGGGAAATGTCGAACACACATTTGTGATTATTTTATTTTGTAAACATGTCTGACACAAATGTAGAAGATTTCGAAGTTATTCCTGATGAAAATGCGAAATTAGTGTTATTGAAAGGAAAATTTGTCTTCGGAACAGATATCCATAATTTCAATTATCTAAAGATTGAAATTGAACTTACAAAATTTCAGATAAAGCAAAACAAAACAATGACATGAATAAATTAATTTGAATTTGATATTTAGTAGGTGTGAGTGTGTACGTGCTTCTAGTTTGGTTGATCCTGAAGGAAATTTCTCTTCTATCATTTGATACCAATCGAACAGTTTCAGAAGTAATCGGAAGCCTTCCGGACGACCAATCGAAAAGGCCATTAATATCTACGGGTCTGGGTTATTTTTTTAACATGTAGTAAAATAACAACACAAGATCCAGGTTTCTATCTGGGTTTGCAAATATTAGTATTAAATTCTGCGAACAGAGGGTACATATCAGTACATAACCCAGATCGTTTTATTTTTACGGGGTGAACCATATGGGTTATTGGCGATAATAAAACAAGGCTTATGTTAAGGAAAGATCGATGTTAAAACAAAAAAATCGATACTTCAATATTGATGTTGAAGGTCGAGTAAAGGAAATTCGTTAAAAACATCAATGTTTTCGATTCGATAATTATTAACATGGATGACGAGTATTCGATGTACATCGATCCATATTTCAGATATCATGTGACTTGGACAATTTATTCGTGTACCTGAAGTAGCTCCAGTTAAAAACCTAGATCTACTTCAGGGTGAGTTGAGGGCTTCCCTCAGTCAGTAGAAATACAGAACTTGTTCACCAGTGAGAGTTCCTGTTAAAAAAGGGGCGACCTAAGGTGACTTTAGGACTCAACGAACAAAATTAATTTAAAAATACCGTTATTAACATTTTATGTACAAATTTACCGTTAGCGTAACGGATGCAATTGTATTATTATGGATTTTTCAATTTTAAATGCGCGTAATTTTCACAATTAAATAGTTAAAAATATGAAAAATATACTAAATTTTAATATAGAATTTTCTTTGTTTATTTATATTTAATTCTTATTATTTGTTTATTAAAAAAGAGCTAAAAATGGTATATTAATAAAAGCTTGCCAAAAACTACAACTATTGGCACCCGACTACAATTATCGTCACCCCAAAAATGTAGAACTATTGGTACCTATGAATTAAAGAAAAACAATATTTTGTTTTTAGTTTTTTTATTTATAAAATTTGTGGTTCATTTAATTTCAGTAAAAAAAGTAACGTAAACATTTACCGCTTCGTCCGGGTTATAAAGAATAGAAATAAATAATAGATATTAGGTAAACAATAAGTTAAATATGAAAAAATAAATAAAAAGTCTACAACAAAAATAAATTATTTAATACCGATCGCATAATATTATATAAGTTGAAATAAAAACTTGAGATCTGTGACTAATTTAATTTTTAGTAATACATAACGAACTAATAAAACTTGGAAGAATAAGATATTTTAGTTTTTAAAACATTTTATAATGATATTCCCTTATACATATATTGCACATCTTAAACTACAAATATCAGTTCCAACCTGAAAGTATATTTATTGGCAGTGCCAATAATTAAAGTTCCATTTTCCAGAGTGCCAATAATTGGAACCCCTTCTTTTTTGGAACCAATTATTGACACCTTTTTAATTAAAAAAATTAATTTCTTAAAAAATAGTTAAATACGAATAACTTATTATTATATGATATTAAAAAACATATTTCTTGTATATAATATTCATATATTGATAACTAAAAGCGACTCAACAAATCGTATGGCCTTAGCAAAAACACACAAAATTTAGCAAATTTTAAAATTTTTTGAAACGTGTTAACATTTTCACTTCCACACATCGGCTGAAGAACTAATTAATCAAAACAAAGACGTACAAATGTGAGGAATAAGTAGTAGTTTAAGAATAAAATTAAATTGGCTTGATAAGATTGATAGTTTTTGTAAGAATGGTTATTGAATGAGGGGGTGCCAATAATTGGTTCAACAAAAGGGGGGGGGGGGGGCAATGATTGTAGTCGGTACGCTAATACCGTTAGTTTTAGCGCTAAAAAAGAATGGATCCAATTACATGAGACGTTTAAGAACAAAGTTTGAAGGCAATCGTTTCAACCGTTTAGGCTGTAGATGGACCTACAGAGAGAGAGTCAGACAGACGGAGTTGCGGGACCCAATTTTTCGTGTTCTCTGTCAACTAATGTTGAGTTTGATCAAAATCACATGTTCAATGTAAAACTTGCATATATATGGATACATCATAATTACATATGTATGTACAGGTTCCTTTAATTGTTTATCATAGGGAAACTCAAGTTCACACTTTCGCTTTTACATACATACATATATCGCAAGTAAAATTTAACGATTAGAAAAACATTTTGTTTTCATAGTTACATATAAAGTGAAATCATTTCCAAAAATTCGTTTTGGGTAAATATGATGCTGGCTTGTATCCTTATAAAACATTAGCTCAGCCGCCATCCCTGGAGATACAATCTGAGACAAAAAGTCTCCGAACATCGCGCCACACATCTTTCCTATCATTCTTTCTCTTCCTTAACCTCACCCTCACGCCCGCGCTGTGTTGAAACATTTAAAGGGTAGTATAATCCCTTGAGCGCGTGTAGATTATAAAAAAAAAAAAAAAAAACTTAAACAGTTTTTTCTCTGCGCCCCAATCACGTAAGACATCATCGTTTCGTTCGCGTAATAAACATAATAGAGACATGCCTATAATACGTGCCTTATATTTCCCATGTTTGGGAAACGAATCTCCTGAAAAAAAATTCCTCAAGCAAATAGTCGTTTGAAATGAGTGACAAAATTCCGACACTAATGTGGCCTATCGAGAATCTCCCAGGGAATTTCGTTTCACACGCAATATTTTATTCCCTCGAATTTTGCTTTTCTGTATTAAAAACGATAACGTTCAAACATTTTTAAACTTTTGTCTGTAAATATGATTTGATAATGCAAATATCGCCAATCAAAAAAGATCCATGGCCGGCAGACATACGTCATTTTATAATAGCTGAATTTTTGTTTGTGAATAGATACCAAAGTAGAACGAATGGACATTCCAAATTTTCAAAGCTGGGGCTTTGAGTTGTGTGTTAAAAGTGCATACCCAACTACGATATTTTATCAAAGCTGATTATTTTATGTTTAATGTCGTTTTTATTTGGCAATCCGGAAGCATTCTGGACTCTTCTGAAAGTATTCACTTGGGCAAAAATGACAGTTCTAATTCAAAAAAGAAGAGAATTTTGCTTCTGGATTTGAAATCAGAATCGGAACCAGAAGCACTCACACATTCATATACTTGAACGTCAAATTCGACCGTTGCCATTTTTTGTATCATAATTGTGCAGCAAACAGTTTATTTTGAATTTGAATATATCCACGTACACAATTATTTAAACACATACAATCTCATTAAAATTCAGAATCGTCAGAATCATACAATAGTGAGATTCCGGATTGCCAAATAAAAACGCCATAAGGTGATACGTGTCTCAAACCTTGTTTGACACTTGTCAAACAGCTACAGTAGGGCGTTTCGTCTGACAGACACCTTTAAGATGTCATATTAAATGTGTCTGTCAGACGAAACGCCCCACTGTAGGTGTTTGACAAGTGTCAAACAAGGTTTGAGACACTATCCCCTTAAACATATAAAATAAAATCCACGACTGGATCGCACGTACTTGCTCCTATGTTCGATCACATTATATGCAAAAGATTCTTAATGGAAACGGCTAAAAGTATTTTTAAAGTCGTTTTTCACTTATTTTTTTATATATAAAAATTCTTAAATTGTTTCCAGAAAAAAATTGGTATGGACGTTTTTAATATTTAATAATATAAATTCAAAAACAAAATTTCAGAAAAAACAGTCCTTCGAAATATTGAAATTTCCCAAAAAAAAATTGAAAAGCAGTATTATTTAGAATTTGAAGCAGCATCGGTATAAAAAAATTTATCAAATTCCGTTGAGCCGTTTATGAGAAAGTCGAAAATCAATAACCCACTTTTTCGGTGTTCTCTATCATCGTAATGTCAACTTTCATTTAAATCTCGAGTTCGATTTTTTTCCAAATGCAAAACTTGCCATATAGTACCTACATATGTATATCGCAAGTAAAAATCAGGTTTGATAAAATAACGTAGTTGGGTATGCACTTTTAACACTGCACATCTCCGAAAAGCCCCAGCTTTGAAAATTCGGAATGTCCATTCGTTCTTATCTACTTTGGTATTTCTCACAGACAAAAATTTTAACTATGATAAAATGACGTATGTCTGCCGGCCCTGGGATCTTACTCCATTAGATGGCTTCCATTTTACGACGACGACCTTATAATAGATACCTACATAGTTAAATTAGCTAATCTTAAAAATTATTTTCTTAATTTTTATTAGAAATTACAATAATTTTTAAAACCTTGCAGATATATGTATGTACATATTATTTATTATCGAATTGCATCAAACAAAAGAGAAATAAACGGTGATTTTTTAAGAGCTTGGTTTTTGAAAATTCAAAAAAACACAGAAACTTGTAAAAATTGAATGAAATTTTTATTTGGATCGATAAATCAATTTCTGCCATTTACTTTTTAAAAATAATTTCACTTAAATGTTGCCCGTGGCTACGCTTCAGGTGGTCCCTTCTGAAGGTCCAATTTTGGCAAACTTTTTCACACATTTCGGCCGGAATCTCACCAATGACGCGTTCAATGTTGGCTTCCAAGGCAGCAATGGTGTTTGGCTTGTCCCCATAGACAATAGACTTAACATAGCCCCACAAAAAATAGTCTAACGGGGTCCAATCACATGATCTTGGTGGCCAATTGACTGCGCCAAAACGTGAGATCAACTGCTCACCAAATTCGCCTTTCAATTGATGCATGGTTTCGCGTGCAGTGTGGCATGTGGCACGGTCCTGTTGGAACCACATGTCGACCGAGTTCAATTCTTGCATTTTCGGCAAAAAAAAATCTGTTATCATCGAACGGTACCTTTCTCCATTGACCGTAACCCTGCGGCCTTCATCGTCCTTGAAGAAGTACGGCCCAATAATGCCGCCTGCCCATAAACCGCACCAAACAGTGCATTTTTCGGGATGCATTGGTAACTGCTGAATTGCCTCTGGCTGCTCTTCACTCCAAATATGGCAATTCTGCTTATTCACGTATCCATTTAGCCAAAAATGAGCCTCGTCGCTGAAGACGATTATGAAGACCATAAAACGGACGTAGCTTGCGAAACACATTTTTCACAGAGCACGAATTTTGATAATAAATTTCAATAATTTGCAAACGTTGTTCAGGCGTAAGTCTATTCATGATGAAATGGCAAACAATACTGAATCGAAATGTCAAATGTTCGTGGAATTTGTCATGTGCAAAAAAATCACCCGTTACATACAGATGTATGTTTCAACGGTTTTTTCCCAAAACTGAACCTCAGCTTAATATGAGGGACACATTTCGTAAAGCAAAATTAGCGAAGAAAAAGTACACAAAAAAATAAAGTATAATGACGCAGGTACATTATGTATGCATGTACATATTGTATCATACACTTCGTACCAAAGACTAGAGAAGATTTGTTCTTAACTTTATTTTGTACAACGTTCATTTCCCATTGTTTTATATATCTTTTTGACTTTAAGCCCAACGAATTGTTTTATTCTGCTTTTTTTAATTAATTTTTTGGTTATAAATAATATAACTTATTTGTGTTACAATTATATGTAATTAACGAAGTACTTGGTGCAAAACACGTGACATTAGTCAATTCCAGTTCCGAAATACAAATTTTTGCATCAACTCAAAACAGATCTTATATAAATTTAGAGAATGATAAAAAATTGACTCGTGTTTTTAAAAAAGTGTGAATACAAAAATCTAAAAAAATAAAGATTTCATATAAAATTGAGTAGAATAAAGCTTGTTTAATTGAAAATAGAAAAAAAAAAACAGTTATTAAAGAAAGAAAAATGAATCCCAGATGGCCGTATGTGCTGTTTTTGCTGTTTATTGTTTCTATATCCTGCGTTCAATGTAGAAAAAATGGAGCTGAAGGCAAACGCAATAAAAAATCAGATCGTCAACATTCCGATGAACAGGAGGAAGATGATTTATCATTGTGGATCAACGAACAACAATTACGAGTTCTAAGTGGTACATCAAAAAAAAAAAAAAATAAAGAAAACCAAACTTAATAAAACTTCTCTAATCAGGTTTCAGTATAAAAATCTATGCTATACAAAACGGAAAGGTCTACACAGACCTTAGAGATCCAAATTTCAACCAGTATCTGCCCACAATACCCTCAGAAGTGAACAGTGTTAACTTTACATGGAAATCCGGAAATAAAAAATATGACTATAATTTCGATCGTTTGAAATCAACCGATGAGAGCATTCTTAAAACACCAACTGTTTCCATTAAGACCAAAGGAAGAATACCACATCATGAAAAAGGTAATGCCATTTTTTTTATTCTACAGTTCTTAAATTGAATGTATTCTTTTTTCTTTTACTTTTACTCGTCACAACACTCATCGTTTATATAATTTATTGGGGCAAGATTTTAGCATTTTTCTACCATGTACGGGTAACAATTCCGGAACGGCTATGTTTAGTATAGGTTTGCTTATACAAAATCGAAAAGGTAAACCTCTGCCAGGTACACCACTTAGGCTGCGTTTCAAAAAGGAATGCGCACATAGAGGTGTGTATGATAGAACCGCTTCCAACCCACTAACATCCCAGCAAGGTAGTGTATATGCTTTTATCTATTGTTTTTTTTTTTAAGAAGAGAAATTAAAAAACAACCAAACTACTTTTTTCACTATTAAGAGCCTATTAGTAGGAATGCTAAGTAAAGCCATAATTTTGCACATTTTTATTGTGACTAAAATAATTAATATAAAACATTCCATTTGCTTATAATTCCCGCTTTTGTATAATTATTGTTAGAATGCTTTACTTAAATTTTAACTTTAATTTCAATTTTGTGCCCTAGCGGAAAGTCTGACGACAAAAAGAAATTTAATTTCTTAACGTCTTCATTGAAAGAAATAATACTAATTACTTCAAGTATATCATTATACATAAAAATTATGTCAATTTCGTTTCAATAAATAGGATTCGCTACTAAAACCAATACTTTTTTGCTTTGAAACGAACGATTACGGACCGAATCTCTTTTTGGGACTGTGTGTGTTGCTTGGCAGCTCTAAAAAAAAAAAAAAATCTACAATTAGTTAATACATCATTATTTCGTTTTAATTTCCTGATTCCGACGCGGGGGAGTTCCTAAACCCACTTGCACTTTTATAATATTTGTTTCCAACAAGTTTTTAACATTTTTTTTTTATTTTTAATATATTAATTTACTTTTTCTGTACACTGCCTCAAAATAAAAATTAATTCACAACACAACAATTGAGAAACTTCAAAACAAGTATTGTAGTGTGTGTAAGAATCTGTGCACAAATCCGTTTTGAATCCGTCTTAAAAAAGAGATTCAATACGGATCTGTTTTTGCAGAAAAAAAAATTGGTTTTAATTTGAAACGAATTTGATTTTCAAAAAAAAATTGACGGCGGATCGACGGCAGATCGATGTTTTTGTTGAAACGAAGTCGACATTAAAAACCCGTTCAAAAATCGTAAAACATATTTCTTAAATCGGTAAATAAATTTCGAAATCAATCTGAACAGGACTCAAATAACCATCGGGCATAACTGCACATTGTCTGGAAAAAGTTCTCACTTTATTTTGTAGATTAGAATAAGACTGATTTTTATTTTCATTTTACAAATGTTTACAAATATTCAATTAAAATATTCATTTATAATTCTGATTCTTTTCTATTTGTATAATTTACTAGCAGACCCGTGCTCGCAAATGCTAAGAATATTTAGTTTTACTATAAGTGTTATATCGTATCAAAACGCAACCAAGGCCTTTTCTGTGATTTGTGGCATATTTTTATTAAAAAGCTAATAAAATGGTTATGCTTACCGTAGCCTAATAAAACAGTTGATTTTGTCCCATAAATTCTTAAAAAATAGACTGATATTTGCACATATTAAATTTGTTTTATTTCAAGGCCCTAGATTATACAATGTTAGCCATTTTAGCATTTTCATGAAGAAGTAAAAACTGTTTATTTTTTGACCCTACTCTTGAAAGTGCAACATATAGTTGACCATGGGAAAAAACATTTTCTCTGAGATCTACCCCAATTAATTGAAATGATTGACCCTGAGCTTTGTTGATTGTCATGCAAAAGTTGACATAAAATTCGGTATAAAATTCAATTCATTACCTCTTAGCCGGAACATTCTTCAAATTTGATCAATGGTCATCTCGGAAATAGTTACATTCATTACGGTTATAACTCAATTTACTGTTGATCATTCGGCGTTTGATTTCAACGAGTAAAAATCGTATACAAACACAACGTAGTCTTCCAAGAACTCCATTTACTAGCATTTGTTTCAACACCAGGAGCTTGTAGAAGTTCCATCCAGTCTTAAAACCATACTGTCTTGGAATGTATAGCATGAAGGGCGGTTTTGTTGGAAGCCGATTTTTTCGCATATTATGCTATATTAATAGCTGTCTTACCTTTCGAGAGCTTATTGGTGAAATAACTTTCCATTTTGAGGTTTTTGGTGAAATAGACTTCGACTTAGTATTTGTACTCTTTTATAACTTCAATTTGTTGATTATTCAAAGACCAATGCTCGATAGCACTGGACCTTCCTCCATCTTCGACTTGTTTAGGTTGGCCGACAAACTCCATCGCATACAACATAATATTCGGCCAGTCTATTTATCATAAGCTGGAGCGATTCAGGTGAGCCAGCAAACAGTTCGATGTCGTATGCAAAAAGCAGAGCAAAATAAGAGCAGATGTAATGCTTCAGTTAAGTAATCTTTTAATAGCGCGAACAAACTTGAACTTAGTGCACAACCTTGTCTTACTCCTGGCTCAGTTAAAAACCTAATGAGATAAACTTTTTCCAATCCAAACCGCGGCTCTGGTGTCCATGTACATCCAAGTTTTGCAATATTCGACCAATCTATGTACATTCGTATCGAAGGCTTTTTTAAATCAACAAAAAAATGTATAACTTTTTACTTCCAATCCAATTCCAAACCAATCTGCGATGCCATTGAGTACAAATATGTTGTCTATTGTAGAGAAACCTGTTCTGAGCCCAAATTGAAAGTATCGTGGTAAAGATTTTATAAGATGAGTTTAAAAACGAGATGCCTCTATAATTTGAAGGATCCTCTTTGTTGCCTTCTTTATGCACCGGAAACATCAGGACATCTTTGAATGGTAAAGGAATAATTGTTTAGTTAGCTCTTCCATTCCATATATGTATGTAGAATTCCCTCATATAGTGAATTATTTTAATCCAAAATGTCTTCATGGAATCCGTTGGAGCGTACTGAATCATGCATGGGTTTGTGTTTGCGTCTGATCTTAGCAGTTGATTGAAATGAATTTGCAATCTATAAGAAACTAGTTTAGCACTGATGATGTATTTTGTTTATTTTTTTTTAGCTGATTGTCTTTTAATTCAGAAACACATTGTTGCAAATGCTCTTTGCTTTGGTCAAACATTTTCGGTAGTCAAAACGGATCGAAAACAATTTGAGCATCGGCAGTAATACATATACATATTATGTGAATTTTATAAACCTACTCCTATATCCTGGGGAGCGTATTTGATGTAATCCGAGTTGGTGAGGCGACTTGTCAAAAAAATCTTTTCAGTTTTGTCGGAACTGGTAACAGTGTAATTGATAAAGTATTTTATTTTTAAAAATCCCCCATGTACTAAACAAACAAAATCGTCAGACTTTTTCGAGCACACCTTTTCCACCTGTATCTAACGGCTCATCCATTCAACCGCTTGTGTTATTATTGTTAAAAAACATATTTGCATTTAATATTGTTAAGTTAATTATAAAATTGAAAAATTACAACATTAATGAAAAACAAAGGTCCTGATCCTCAATGCAGTCTTAAGTGCGGCAACAATGGATTTTGCAATCACGACATATGCCAATGCAAAGCTGGCTATATGGGGCAATACTGTCAAACAGCGCTCTGTTATCCGCAATGTATGAATGGTGGAAATTGTACAGCTCCAGCTGTTTGTTCATGCCCTGATGGCTATCAAGGAAGACACTGTGAAGGAGGTAAGTACATATATAAGTAACAACAACACAATAAAATTATACAAATATATATTTAACGTTATAATACACTGTAAAAGCAACTGTTTTCCCGTATCGACAGTTATATATAGTTATGATGTTAGAGTCTAAATATTGATGAGCATTTTAATAAATTTTATTCCACCAATAAGATGGATTGTTTATATTTTCTTTGAGATACTTATAGCCGTCTTGCAACCCAATTTGATAACTTCCGTAAGTGCCTTATAGAATGGTGCTTGCTCGGCTCCAGAATCAATACCAATATCATGATGCTCTTGCTCTTCATCTCTGAATTTCGTTATTATGTCAAGTAGTTTCTGAAAAAAAGGGAATATCAATAAATAACAAAATTGTCTGCCTCGACTGCTAATTACTTTGTCAACATTGGGTTTCTCCATTAATTGTCGCAGTTGATCGTTGTAGTGTTCAACAATAACTGTCTCTACAGCTACAGTACAAGCCATTGCGGCTTTTTCTCCAAGTAGTGCAGTTCCTTAAAAAAAAGAATATTTACTCCAAACATATAATGTATCACCTATTAAAATTGTAAACTTACCTGCACCTAGCATGAATCCGGCAACATTCCAAATGGGAGTCATAATGGTGGGTCGAACTCGATACTCTCGTATTAATTTCTCGAACTCATTTCGATGGTGTTTCTCTTGTTCCCACATATGGGATATTGTTTTGCCCATTGGCCCATTGCCAAGGATTGCCATTTGTCCAGCATATATCCGATCGGCACCTAATTCACCTGCGTGATCAACTCGAATAATCTCATCAGTTAGTTGACAAGCACGTTTGTGAACCAATCGCAAGCCTGAATGTCTAAAAACTCTGTTAGATACCTTAAGCATTGTTCTCAGCTGGTCGATGAATACAAAAAGAAAGTATTTTTTATTTAAATTCTACAGGTATTTGTGCAGAGAAATGTTTGAATGGGGGTAAATGCATTCAAAAGGACACCTGTCGCTGCTCAAAGGGCTACTATGGACTGCGATGCGAGTTTTGTAAGAAAAAGAAAAAAAAATGCAATCAAAAAATATGTTCAACTTATTTTATTTTCCAGCAAAATGCGTTGTGCCATGTAGCAATAATGGACGTTGCATTGGGAACAATATGTGTAGGTGTCAAAATGGCACTAGAGGTAATCATTGCGAAATCGGAAGAATACAGCGTTCAACGTGCAAACGACCTTGTCGGCATGGTGTTTGCCAAAATAACAAATGCAAATGTGACGAGGGTTGGCAAGGAAAAAAATGCAATTCTCGTAAGCTTTTTTTTTTGGAGATATATATTAAACTTTTGAAATATATATTTTTGTATGTCATTTAAGGAAAAATCAAGAAACCCCGCTCAAAATCGAGTTAAAGCAAACAATTTGAGAATGAGAACTCGTTAACACAGTCAGTCAGTATCATTGTAGCATAGCTATAAATGAGCTTCACATGGGATATAAAAATATTTTTTGAATTTTAACATTCATAATAAATTGTAAACCAATTAATGTGTTAAGAATATTTTGTGATAGATAAAAATATCATTTAGTCGGTAATGTTTGTTTTTTTTTTCAATTTATTTTTCTAATCTTCCTACGGACTCTAAACAGGTGTTTAAGTGACACAGGTTCAGGCAATTAAAAATAATTTTATGTAGTTAATACAAAATTCCGGAATGATACAGAAAAGATTGGTAAAAAATGGATACTTAGAATCTGTGAAACCTCAGTTGTGAGACCGAAGTGCAAAACTGAAAAAAAAAACAAATTTCTACCGTAGAAATTAGTATACTTGTGAAGATTTGGATTTGTGTTAAAAAGAATCAGAGCCATCCAGCGTATAAAATAAAACAAGATTCTAGTTACTCTTTTCAGACTCACGCTCCGAAGCTGTTTACAAAATAAACAGACTTGAAAAAACGCACATGAATAAAGTGCACGACTGCATTGTATGCAAAAGATTTCTATTTAAAATCTAAATATATTTTTAAAGTCATTTTTACTTTATTTTTTATACATAAAGTTTCTTTAATTTTTTTCTAAAAAAATTCGTATGAAAATCTTAAATAATTAATAATATAAACTTAAAAACAAAAAATTAAATCGGATTAATAAAAGAAAAAAATAATTAAAAATTCTGAAATAAATACTTTAACTAATTTGAGCTCAAAAAAAGTACGTAATTTTATTTCTTGTATAAATTTGAATTTATGAGAAAACAATTTTAAAAATCTGTGGAGCGGTTTTTGAGAAAAAAGTTTTTTTTAAAACTTTTTGAAAAAAATTTAAAAAAAAAATCAAAAAACGCCAATTCATAAGTATTCAGCAAATACATATAACTATAATTTTTGAAAAAAAAAATACTGAGCAGTTTTCAAAATATAAGTTAATTTTTTTTTTAAATTCTTTTAAAAATACAAAAAAATATTTATTAAAAATATTGGTACGCAGTATAAATTGGGCAACCTAAAACTATATACGTGTGAAATTTCGAAAGAATCGGTCGAGCCATTTATGAGATAGTCGAAATAAAAAAAAGATCCTATGGATATAGATATTTAAAAACGACAAACTGAAAAGCCATACAATCGATTTGAACGGAGTTAAAATTCTTGGTAAGAGATATATTGCTCAGCGGAGTGCCTAGTATTTAAATTATTTCATGTGTGTACTGCTCTCTAGGAATATGGAAGAAGAGTACTAATCTTCTTTGGACGTGTTCTTAAAATAAAGCATTTTTCCTATTGAGATATAAGTTACACTTTGCATGTACATTTTTAATTGTCAACTAAATTTAAGTTTACTAATATGTTTTGCATTAAAAACTTTTGTTTTAAATTATCATTACTGTTTTTCAATAAAAGATCCAATGAAGAATATGGTAACTATCGTCGAAGCACCGGAAAAAAATGAAATGGTTGTTTCATTATTATCATAAATAATATAGTAGCGAGTCCTTGGCTAGAGTTCCCTAAAACATTGTCTATGTATACATACCATCAGGTTTGATTCGATCATTCGACTTTTTTCTCGCTTCACAAAATTGTTTTTAAGAACTTTCTAATTGGAAAGATATCGAAGTTATAAATTATTGTTTTAGTTTAATTGAGGAAGACATTATAGCAATGTGCCTTAGGTTTCCGAGATTACAGGATTAACATAGACTCGAAGGAAGACTCGTCCCAAAGAGAAAACATGGGATGAATTACAAATAAACACTCCAAAGAACCGAAAGATACAATTAGGAGATTTAAATTAATTAAAGGCAAATACTTACATAATTTATTATTAATTTTGCAAAGTAAAATAATCACGTTGTGAAATTAAATAAATAATTATTTTTTATCATCTACCGAAAAGGCGAAAACGAAAACAACTCAAATGAGCTGTCACTAAACAGCTGTTCGGTCTAGTTTGTTTTCTTGATGCATAAAGGTCTGTTTAGTATTCGTGAATGCCTTTTATAAAAAAAAAACAAATATAAAAACACAGTTCACATAAATATGGGCCATACAGAAAAATAGTAAAAAAAGTTTTTACACGAACTTAAGCGAAAATATGTATGAAAATACGGAAAATATTAATATGCGTTCTGTGATGTGAGAATGCCAATCAATTATTTGAACTGCATACACAACTGGCTAGAACATAATTTCAAACAATTAAACTGAGTTGCTTGCATTATGCTACGTTTTCGCCTACCACTTAATCCAGATTTAAGCGGATTAACCATAAATCCTCTTTGAACTTTTCTGAAAACTAAAGATTTCCCCTACAAATTTTAATCTCAACAAATGAAGATTAGAAATTAATCTCATTAAAACATTCTTCGAATTATAATATTGTCGAAAGAAACAAACCTTATTTCATAGAACGAGCCTATTTCATTTCCTCCATTGACATTCAACAAAAAAGAAAAAAACCTGTCCAACTATTTAATTTGTTTTTGGCTGGTGAAATTTTTTTGTTGCATTCGAATTCTGTTTTTTTTTTTTATAAAAATGTATAAAAATAAAAGATGCAATAAAGCTATACAAAGACAAAAGCGGTGCGTCGAATTTGTAATGGATGATGTTTTAGCGACGAGTTGAAATCTCATAAGCGAGGTTGATAGTGTGGCCTTGTCTTCGAGTGTTTGAGGCATTCAGGTTGAAAGAATCCATTATCTGGAATTGTTGGTCTGATAAAGCTGCAAATATTGTTCATTCAGCAAGTTGGTTTTTCATTTTTCTTCTAGATTATCGAGATCGTGTCCTGGACAGATTTCAGGCATTTATTATAATATACCTACTGGTTGAATTTTGAAGGATAGAATGTTGCGATAACAATATTTTTTAAGTTGTTACTCAGTTTTTGTACTGAAATTAAATTTGTTCACTGCACCAAAATTATTATTCTTCTTTCTAATTATTATTTTGTATTACTCTTGATACCTACATTGACTTTTGAATGATAATTCACAATGAAAAAGTCAAACTAATCTTTTTTCTCTGGTGAAAACACTTCAAGATTAATGTTTAATCTACTCAATTTATACCGGATTATCTTTAGGTGAAAACGTAGTATTAGTTGATAGCGAAAGAGGGGCAAGAAGTAAGGCTATTCACACCAAACTCGTTTACCAAAACGAGCAGAGCGTTCGCACCAAATATATTATTTACTAGTTTTTGCTTGACTTTTCAGTTGTTTTGGAAAAGCTGTCAAAATGTTTATAGAACATGAATGCTAATTAAGCAATCAAATCCATAAAAAGAGAAAAAAAGTATAGTTCAGAATTGTGCAATCCACAGAAGCAGGTGAGCTTTTAATAAAAATTCATTACACAAGGAACGTTTATATTCAGATACGTACTAATGCCGGATTTACACGAATGACAAATTGCCATTTTTTCTCTTATTTAATTGAAATTACTGACAAAATCGTGTAAATGGTTTGAAAATTTGTCATTATTTACGTCTTTGAAAAAGTGGCAGGGAAGAGTGGCATTAAATATTGCCATTATAATGGCGTCATGTAAATACACAATGATGCTTGCTCATTCTATAATGGCAGATTGCCATTATCAATTAAACAGTCATTATTTTGCCTCGTATCAATGCTTATCATTTATACAAGTCATTTATGAAAAATGGATTGGAAAACGATAGTTTTTCGTATTCGTTTTGAGGAAAACGAGTAAAATGTAGTTTCTGGTTTGGTGTGAATATCCTATAAGGGCGGAATGAACAAAATCTCACCGATCAATGAATTGAAGACATTTTCTTTTGACGCTTTCCCCTTTAAACTATAGAAAAGGAAAAGAAAAATTTCTACCAGCAATTTTGGTTTCTCGTGTGAAAAAGCTAGTTTTTTAAGTAATTAAAGAAAATATTAAAAAATTGCCGGCAACTAGTTGTCATGTGCAATGGGAATTAAGTGAGTGGTATCAAACACCGATGTGATGTACTTCGTCGCTGTATACTGTTAAACCCTTAGAGCCAGTTGTAACAATACTCAAACCTTCGAATTAAACCAACTAATATTTGTGGATTAACCGAAATTCAACGATGTTTCAGTTAAAAAAAAAAAAATGTGTTAACCAGTTAAATGATTAAATCATGACATGACAATTGTATTTGTACTGCATACGACGGATTAACTGGGATTCTGTTATTTTCACACGTGAACCTTGAATCATCGGTAAACCTCAGTTAATCCGCTGAAATCGGTTATTGACATTGCTGAACCACGGACCGAATATTTACACTAACGTTTGTATAATTGGCCATTAGGATAATTGTTGTACACATATTTAAATATTGGTTGAAGATTTTAACCTACATATGGCGGATTTGTCTATGTTCCTACAGAAGCGATATTTCGGATTTCATAGATTTCAGTCCAAATCTTCGCATTTCAACGGATAGTTTTGAGATTTTGAAATCCGAGATTATTTCGTTGAAATCACAATGAAATCCTAGTACCTATGCGGGCCATTAGAGTGAACGCAAGTCCGTTTTAAACTTCACCATATACTTAGGTAAAAATCTTTTTATGTGCAAATTACGATCTTTCACTCTAACGATAAGGAGATAAAAAGAGAAAGTATGCGTTTTTATTTGACAACGTGGCTTTTGGGTTGATGGATTAGATAAACAAAAATGGTTGCTGTTTGTGCTACTGAGAAACGAAATCGTGGATTTGGTGGTGTAATACTATGTTCCCACCGAAGCGAAATCTCAGATTTCGTAGATTTCAGGTCAAATCTTCGCATTTCACTATATAGTTTTAGAATTTCGAAATCCCAGATTTCGATGAAAACACAATGAAATACCATTGCCGATGCGGGCCATTCATAGTTAACGAGTCCATTTAAACTTCACCATACTTAGGTGAAAAGATTTTTATGTGCAAATTACGATCTTTCACTCCAAACGATAAAGCGCAGTACTCAGTTCGGGAAAAATATTATTTCTCATACAATTTTTTTCCCAGAACAAATTTTATCTCTAATTTTTCCCGAACTGTACTCACTTCAACGCAAAATAAAAATCTTTGTTTCGAACTGTACATACAAAAATCTCCACTTGATTTTTCCAAGACAAATAATGTCCGAATCATTATTTTGCTAGACAAATTGTGATGTTTGATGTAAATCGTGCATTTTAACACCTCATATCATACCCCAAGCCATAGAGAAAATAATTAAATAGAGGCGCGACTCGTACCCCCCTTGCCTTAAACACCCGCAAATTTTTTTTAAGGTGAGTAAGAGAAAACTCTCTTAATTTTCTCATTTTTTCCTATCCGTGAATACATGTGAGTGGTGGATTAAAAAACCCTTTTGCTCAAACTGACAGCTCATTTTTTTTGTTGATTTGTCATAAGTCAATCTGACAGTTCTCAAATAGCTTACGAGAAATAAAATTATTTACTTTCATTTTCTCAATTGTTTCTTTTTATTTATTAGTTATTTCACAATTTTATTTATTTTAATCAAAAAAAAAAATTAAATAATTCCGCGGAAAGTTTTTCAATTTAATGCGAAACTCGATCCTGTAACATCACTCTCACAATACTGTGTAGTTAGGCGGTACTCGGAATTTACAAGTACATAGTGTTATGTTAATCAAAGCACGTAAACTAATGAGTATCCTTATGAGAATTTGGCCAAATTCTGTTCATTGAGGAGCATTCTTAACTGAAACATCTACACATGATAGATCTAATTTCGGAGGCCGAAATTGAAGGCTACACACTTGGAACCGATTAAACAACCATACCATAGTCTTAGAAGTATTGGATTATGTAACTCATTGTGTGTCGAGAACAAAGATTTGGCCTCGTCTTTTTGGAAGAAATATATCGTGAGTGGCAATATCCTGAACGAGATAGATATGCACATGTTGACCGAAACACCTTGGTCTGTATCTGTAGCTTCTAAGCAGATTTTTGGTCTGTCTGTGGATCAGAATTCAATCAAAGAGAAATAAGGTAAGTTAAATAGAAAAAAAAACCTAATTTGATGTATTTTTGAGTATTTGTTTTTCTTTTAATTTTGTAGGACAAACAGAGCCAGGCATTCATCTCAAAACCATGACGAACAATAAGGTTGGACCACACAACAATGAAGCCCAGCAGGAAGTCATTATTGCCAGATATTATAATTAGATACATAGGCTCAATATTTTAAAGTGTTCTCCTTTTATATATATATATGTATATAGCTTAAGAATTGTGATTCACTTGATTTTTTTCAATTACATTTTCTTTAAGGGTGTTCAAAAAAATTCTTTTCTTTTCAAGGGAAATGTAATGTTGTATGTCTCAATGACACATAGGTAAGTATTATAGCCCTTTGCTGAGGTAAATTAACACTCAGAACAGTTACAATCATCGAGATCAAGCAAGTACTTTGGAGATGACAGCTTGTCCAAAGTAGCAAATCCAAGAAATTTCTACTGATATCAAGAAAAATCTTGAAATCAGTACTTACGCCAAGCTCTAATTTCCAAACTACTTGCTTGATTTCGATGATTGTAACGGTTCTGAGTGTAAATTAACCTTAGCTTCTAAATCCCTGCAATCATTTTAAATTCAAAAAATTATTTAGAAAAATTGCTATCTAAAAGTAGTTTCTTCATGTTTTAAAAAAAATGAAAAATTACAAAATTACTTTCAGATGCAAATTTTTTGAAATATTTGCTCGAATTGAAAGCGGTTTCAAGAATTTACAAGCTGACATAAATTAAAACTCACAACAGTTTCAATCATCGAGATCAAGCCAGTACTTTGGAAATGACAGCTTGTCCAAAGTAGCAAATCCAAGAAATTTCTACTGATATCAAGAAAAATCTTGAAATCAGTACTTACGCCAAGCTCTAATTTCCAAACTACTTGCTTGATTTCGATGATTGTAACGGTTCTGAGTGTAAATTAACCTTAGCTTCTAAATCCCTGAAATCATTTTAAATTCAAAAAATTATTTCGAAAAATTGCTATCTAAAAGTAGTTTCTTCGTGTTTAAAAAAAATGAAAAATTACAAAATTACTTTCAGATGCAAATTTTTTGAAATATTTGCTCGAATTGAAAACGGTTTCAAGAATTTACAAGCTGACATAAATTAAAACTCACAACAGTTTCAATCATCGAGATCAAGCAAGTACTTTGGAAATGACAGCTTGTCCAAAGTAGCAAATCCAAGAAATTTCTACTGATATCAAGAAAAATCTTGAAATCAGTACTTACGCCAAGCTCTAATTTCCAAACTACTTGCTTGATTTCGATGATTGTAACGGTTCTGAGTGTAAATTAACCTTAGCTTCTAAATCCCTGCAATCATTTTAAATTCAAAAAATTATTTCGAAAAATTGCTATCTAAAAGTAGTTTCTTCAATTTTTTTTAATACAACTTCTTTACAAAAAATGTTGATGCTTTCTTTGAAAGTATGAAGTGCTGATTCTAAAAAGATATCGCTCACCTTTATTGGACAACCCGTTGCAAAGATATAGTTGAAAATCTATTCACTGTTCACCTTGAAATACATAATCTGAAAATACTTTGAAGTGTATCTTTGGAACGGGTTATCCTAAAAACTTGGTTGATACCTTTTTGTAATCTACTCTTGATACTCTCAAAATCAGCATCAAAAGTTTTTATGTAGAAGCCTTATTGCAAAAAATCACTTATGAAATACGCATATTTAGAATGATGTATGCGTATTCCTGGAGCAATTTTTTTTAATACAACTTCTTTACAAAAAATGTTGATGCTTTCTTTGAAAGTATGAAGTGCTGATTCTAAAAAGATATCGCTCACCTTTATTGGACAACCCGTTGCAAAGATATAGTTGAAAATCTATTCACTGTTCACCTTGAAATACATAATCTGAAAATACTTTGAAGTGTATCTTTGGAACGGGTTATCCTAAAAACTTGGTTGATACCTTTTTGTAATCTACTCTTGATACTCTCAAAATCAGCATCAAAAGTTTTTATGTAGAAGCCTTATTGCAAAAAATCACTTATGAAATACGCATATTTAGAATGATGTATGCGTATTCCTGGAGCAATTTTTTTTAATACAACTTCTTTACAAAAAATGTTGATGCTTTCTTTGAAAGTATGAAGTGCTGATTCTAAAAAGATATCGCTCACCTTTATTGGACAACCCGTTGCAAAGATATAGTTGAAAATCTATTCATTGTTCACCTTGAAATACATAATCTGAAAATACTTTGAAGTGTATCTTTGGAACGGGTTATCCTAAAAACTTGGTTGATACCTTTTTGTAATCTACTCTTGATACTCTCAAAATCAGCATCAAAAGTTTTTATGTAGAAGCCTTATTGCAAAAAATCACTTATGAAATACGCATATTTAGAATGATGTATGCGTATTCCTGGAGCAATTTTTTTTAATACAACTTCTTTACAAAAAATGTTGATGCTTTCTTTGAAAGTATGAAGTGCTGATTCTAAAAAGATATCGCTCACCTTTATTGGACAACCCGTTGCAAAGATATAGTTGAAAATCTATTCACTGTTCACCTTGAAATACATAATCTGAAAATACTTTGAAGTGTATCTTTGGAACGGGTTATCCTAAAAACTTGGTTGATACCTTTTTGTAATCTACTCTTGATACTCTCAAAATCAGCATCAAAAGTTTTTATGTAGAAGCCTTATTGCAAAAAATCACTCTTGAAATACGCATATTTAGAATGATGTATGCGTATTCCTGGAGCAATTTTTTTTAATACAACTTCTTTACAAAAAATGTTGATGCTTTCTTTGAAAGTATGAAGTGCTGATTCTAAAAAGATATCGCTCACCTATATTGGACAACCCGTTGCAAAGATATAGTTCAAAATCTATTCGTATTCTATATTAAATAATATGTGTCTAAGAATCACATGAATCTTATGTATGCAGATTGCACCTAAATTATAAAGTTATATGCATATAGCTACCTACCCACCTACATCCTTCATTTTCATTACTATATGCACATGTTTACATACTTAGCTTCCATAAATATATATATATATATGTATATTTTACTATCCTAACTTACATAATTCAAATCCATAACAAAGATTTAAATATACATTTGTAGATTGGTATTTACCTAAGTAACTATTCTTTTAATCATCTATCCGACAATTCATTATACTAAGAATTAAAGTAATCTGAACTACATCGGCCTAAACAGCTTTAATGTCTAGATACATTAAGGTTGTTAGCTACAACAGCAAGTTCGTGCTATCCAGTCTTAGAAAAAGCAGAATTTTTTTTTTTTTATTCTATACTATACTATGAGACTTACCTTCTCCTTCCATTCCTTGATCATATCGGTACTATCAGCTGGCATTTGATCCGTATAAACCATACACATGTATCCAGATTCGCGAAAGCATCTCTCAACTTTCAGTACTTCATCTGCCGAATTGCACAACGCTCCAACTGATATGCGCACTTATCCAAACATTTCATAACAACCGACATCTTTTCGGAGTTACTTTGCAATTTAATGGAAACTTTAGCCTTGGCATAGACTGCAGCTTCTAAATAGTCTGCAATGCACAACAAAGGCTGATTAGCAATCCTTACAAAATTAATAAATCGCCGAGTCCATGTCTTGGAAGTGACCACCAGTTGAAATGGAATCTTTTCATCTTGAAGAACTGGAGAGATAAGCTTGAAGAGGGTTTCATCAAACTCGGGATTCTCATTCATTATGCTCTCCAAGTTTTCCTTCTCGTTGGCCTCGAGCAAACGCTGCCGCACGGTGGTGTAATTACGCACACCACACCCATTAAGCAGTTCAATTTTAACATCTTCGTTGTTTCGAAGTCCATATGCTGGGACAATACTAATTTTTGGTGTTGTGCTAGCCAAAATGCGTCGACAATGACGAGAAATACTCTCAACCTGAACGGACGATGGTGCGATTATAATAACAGCTGAACCATAGGTCGGCAGAATGCCTTTCGATTCTAGATGGAAACTCAACATGCTACAAACCGGAGGCAAATAACACCAGGTTTTACCAGTTCTATTCGAATTGATCACACAAAAGCAATTGCCACGAACTAAATGCGACCAAGCGTACGCTTGGATGCGATACATTTTATTCAATCGCATGTGCTCCATTTCTTGGTGGATTTCTGCTGTTAACAAGGCATTCTTCATGCGTTCAATTGGTTTAACATTGTTCTTACTGTGAGCCAATACAAGATGCTTAACGAAATTTGTTTTCAAAGTAGCTTTACCAATGACTTCGGGAAGATTAAGATTGGTTTGGTATGATGGAAGATAAGAATTAGTTAAATTACGAAAGTATTTTTTTGAGTTAATATTTTCGTAGCAACTGACGAAACAATATACTTTAAAATTAAATTACAGGACAAAATACAAAATAAATAAAATAAAACTCGCGCACTTCCAATATTTGTTTTGAAATTAATATCTTTTTTTTTTATTGTTTTGTCATCTGTCAAAATACTCACCTCACATTGAGTAAACTGGTCTTTTCTTGTGGTGGAATTCTGGCACGTTCGCATTAATATGCTATGGTTTGCTTCTACTTTTTGAGTGGATTTTCTTCATTTTGAACATAGAATTAATAAATATTGCTTAATTTGTAAGCCAGAATCAACAAAAAGCTTTTATTAGTATGTTTTATGTTTGATTAAGGCCTTTAAAAATACAATTTAACTAAAAAGCAATTCATTTTTCAATTTTTGAATTTAACGGATTTCCATTTTGAAGATATAGGCTTACCATATCTACCAAAAGGGCAAATGCGCACTCCTCCGTTTCGATAAGCCTGTGTTGGTATCTGCTCCATTTAAAATGCACGGGCAACTAACACATGTTTGTCGAAACGGAGGAAATCCTCTCAATTTAGCTTGTAGGGTGAAAGAGAATAAACCCCCGAAGTCGTGCCTCTATATTAGTTTCTCTATGCCCCAAGCCTTTGCTATATTAAGAGGAAGTAGGTATATGACCAGAAAAAACGAATGAAAAAAAGTGTATAGGTAAATTAGTTGCAAGAATTAAATCTATTCATCAGCTGATTTCATTTAGGCAGTAGAGTAGCTGTAATGAGAAAGAGTAGGTACAACGAGCACGTACTTTGAATAAACTTATGAAATATTTCTCAGAATTATGTGGTGTTTTCTTATCCAAGTATGTGTTTGTATGAATTTGAATAGAATGGATAAATAAATTGAGAAAAATCAATGAGCTTTAAAATTAAAAGATGAAGCTGAAGAAATCGAGAAATCTTATAAATCAGTTAAAAAAAATTATATCGAACTGGGAGAAAATAATAATTTTGCATATATAGGTATATTTAATTTACATTACATAATGTACCTATGTATAATGTATATTGAAAACGCATAGAAACACTGAAGCGAACTTGCGTTATTTTCATTGTAAATATGTACCTACTTGAAAATGAATATCTATTTTAGTCATTTAAGATGCCTATCTACATTATAAATCTTCTTTTTTTTCTTAAACACAAATGTTACTCAAAATGAAATTTAGAATAAAGCAAGTTAAACAATGTACATTATTTCTTTAAAAAACAGTCACTAACAATAATAGCGTCAGTGACTGTTCTTATTTTTCCCTACTTAACATTTCTTAGATACGCTACTGTTCGCATTGAAATTGTATGTTTATCTCTACAAATTCAAAATTTTGCTTGGAGAAAAATATGTAGAGATAAAATTTACGTTTGCTCGAACTGAGTACTAACGAGATAAAAAGAGAGAGTATGAAAAAGAAAGTGAATTTTTATTTGACAACATGCCTTGGGTTGATGAATTAGATAAACAAAAATGGTTGTTGTTTGTGCTTCTGAGAGACGATAACGTGGATTTGGCGGTGTGAACGTCAATTCGAAATCTCGAAAGCTTCCTGGTGAAATTTCAGATTTCGCTTTGGTGGGAACACAATATAAACCCCAATTTGAAATCTCGAAATCATCCTGCTGAAATCTCAAATTTCAAATAAATTATTTAGTTTCTGAGGTATATACGGGTTTTCCGCCGTTGCATGAATACCCTCAATGATAATCGTAGCAAAAAATATAAAGAAAATATAAATAAAATTTTAATATCATGTAATATTTAAACATCGATGAGTTCCAATTATTTAATTAACGCTGAACCACGATTTGGATATATGTGCAACTAGCCCTAATAATATTCTCGACAGATATAACCACTTAGGCCGTGTGTGAATTGCGTTAAAATGTTGGTTAAATTTTGTACCTTGGTTAAAATTTGACACTAGCGTGGTGAATAAAATGGGTTAAAATGTAGGCAGCTGTAGAGCAGGCTAAATTTGCGTTAAAATTTAACGTTTCTCAAGATAGAGTAATTTGAAACTGTAGTGTAGGGTCTCAAGAGGAAAAAAACAAATATTATAATCCTTTGATATTTTAACAAATATAAAATAATTAATTAAAATACTCATTGTATTTCATTTTGCAAATTGAATACAAATAGATTTATTTGTCAGCTTGTCAAATTCTTCAGCTGTAAAAACTAGTGTTTACATACTAAATCAACAAACTAACCATAATGGGAATTGTTTTGAAAAGATTTGTAATTGTTGTTTTAAAATATTAAATTAACGATGTAAAACCGAAATATATTAGTAAAACTGAGATTTCGTTACTTTTTTCGTGCCAAATTATTAACTTTATATCTTCTAAGACAGATTTTGGGAAAGAAATTAATTAACTTGAACAAAAAAAAAAATGTTTTAGGGAAATTTCTTCAATCTTGAAGGAATTTTAGCCAAAATAGTGTTTTAATAAATCCCTTTTAACGCAATTCACACAGCAAAAAGCTAAATTTGATCCCACCACAAACCAAACTTCAAAATTTAACCAAGGTAGAAAATTTAACCAACATTTTAACGCAATTCACACACGGCCTTAATAGAAAAAATGGAAAATGATTCATGTTACCAAACGGACCTATTATGTTCAACATGAATAAATTTGAAGCAAACAAACCTTATAAAAAAATGCCTCATTGCGCTTCCGCCTTTATATTACCCACTGAACCAATTTTTCTTACCAACGGCAGCTGCTGTCAATATTCAATTTCGAAAAAAAATACAAGAAAAACGGGATTTCATTCAAGCGTACTAGAAATATAGTTTTCACTTAAAAATCATTTTAAAAAGTGACGAAAAATAAGAATTTAATTTATACAAAAACTAATAAAATATTCGATTTAAATAATTATTAAAATAATGGCTGCGCTATCAACTATAGCGGCTTTTGATGATATTCGGCGTTGCATTCATGTGCTAACCGATGGAACGGCTGAAGAAGGTTTGATTTATTTAAATTTGTATTTAATTTAAAGAAACTATTATTATAAAAAGCATGTTTTTCTCGTCGTTGATTTCAGAATTTTTGAAAGTCTTGAAACTTCAAGAAACATTTCGTTTGGAATGCCTAAGTGGGACTCGAGAAGCACAACGCATACAAAAGGAACTGGACGCTTCTCTGCAGAATATGGCTGACTTAGAAACTAAATTGTTTCATGCAAGACGTCTACTTGAAATGGAAAGTAAAGCTAGGAGAGAAGCTGAACACGAGCGTGATCAAATGGTATGCAATTTCTTACCTCTTAGAGTAGTATTATAGTAACCGTGTTTTTATTAATAACCCATAGGGTTCACCCCGTAAAAAACAAAATATCATGTACTGATATGTACCCTCTGTTCGCCGAATTTGATACTAATATTTGCAAACCCAGATATAAACCCCGAAAGAAACCTGGATCTCGTGTTGTTTTTATTTATTTATAAAGTTAATAATTTATAAACTCTTCGAGTTAAGGCATTAGGGTGACAAAACCATGTAATGTCATGTTTGTTTTAAAGTTATATTTTATATTTCATTATTTTTCCCATGCAAGGATGTACATCTTTTGATTGTGTTTTGATGGTGTCTAAAATTGTAGGGTCAAGAAGGTTAGCCAGTTGTTTTGATACTTCTGTAACTTAGGGCATTCCAAAAGTATGTGTTGGACAGTCAGACCTACTCTGCAGTCCACGCATTCTTCTATTTCGGTTAAATAGATGTTTGGTGCTGAAGATCGTTTTCCCGACTCGGAAACGAAACAATGCAATACATTCCTCTCTTTTAAGCTTCTCATGGTACGGAATGCGAATTCTTTGTGGGTGATGTATTCGTAGGAAACTGTTGCTATGAAACCATTTTTCATTCAATTCACTATTTTGGTTCTCTTGCCAAACACTTCGGACAAGCTGATGAAAATTGGGTGTTTCAACTGTAAGCGGTAGGTCTTGCACTTCTTTTGCAGCCACGTCTGCAGCTTCATTTCCGGTGATTCCCATATGTCCTGGTACCCAAGAAAGTAGGATGTTGTCGTTGAGATTTCTTTTTAGTAAATTAAGTGATGGGCACATATTTGTTGGACTCTTAAGTAATACATGTTTAAAAATAACGCAGACCCGTAGATAATAAAACGCAGCTAGTATTAATAGGAATTAAGGATTAAAGAAGCCACGAATTATTCAGACCTATCACGAGTTCCATAGGTATCGGAAAGTTTTACGAATCCCGAAAAAAGTTATCGCAGAATTCGTTCGTAATGGCAATTTGTATGAGCATTTTAACTACGATGGATTCTGTGATAGATTTTTCGCGATTCGCACCCAGTTTTCGATTCGGTAGAATTCGTGATAGGACTGATTATTAAAAAAAATGTGTTGATTTTTCTTTCCAAAATAGTTAGGTAGATTAGCATTTTTTTCTTTATTCTCAATATAAACAAAATTTATTAATAACAAAGTAAAAGCAAACAAATTACAGTATTGAAATCTTAAGAATGTATGAAAGAGAATAGTTAGAGGAATTTTTTAAATTAGTTCAAAATAGAGTTAAATGAATAAACGTGTACGGTTTTAGTGTGGGGTGAATATGAACAAAAAAAAAATAAAATCAAATATGATATTAAAACAATTCAAGATTCAAAAATGAAAAAAAAAAAACAAACAATTAAACTATACTGTATAGCGCACCAGATTTTCAATTTCATTGTAATCAAAACTTAAAAGCCATAACTTAAGTTGCTTCAGAAAGATGAATAAAGACCTAACGATTCGAATATTTTGCGGGAGAGCATTAAATCATTTATGGGACAAAATTGAAAAAAAGTTTCTAAAACTAGAAGTTCGAAAACGTGGAACTGTAACAGTGGATCCAATATTACTTCGAAGATGATATAGGTCAGATATGGGACTTTGTAAGTAGCCACCTCTTGAAGAAAAAAACTTCAAAACTTTGAAATAATATAAATGTCTATTATGGAGAAATTTCAACCTTTTGAACAGAAACATATGGCCTTTTCGATTGGTCGTCCGCAAGGCTTCCGAAGTCTTCCGAATGCTTCTGAAATTATTCGATTGGTAGGAAATGACAGTTCTTCTCCTGGATAGAAGAGAAATTCCCTTCTGGATTTGAAGTCAGAATCAAAACCAGAAGCACGCACACACTCAAATACTAAATGTCAAACGCGAATTCAATGTCAACAACAATGTTGTGTAGGGACGAGCGATATTGTAAAACATGGATGCTAACATCGAAAATACAATATCGATATCAGAGTATCGATGTTTTTTAACATCGACATTTTTTAAAGTTTTTTTTTGAAAAATAATATCACCTTCAAAAATCAATGTATTATAAATTCAAAATACCTTCAGTGTTTTGAAAATTGTAGCAATGTTTTTTATCGCAATTTTCTTTTCATACCATTTCAAGTTAATAGTTGTGAAGCGTAGTTCCGCTGAAGTGCAGTTTCGTCGAGTGCGGTCTAACCTTTATAAGCATGAGTTAATTGACAAAAGATTTCAGCTTATTTTAAGTCGATCTTTTGAATCTTAATATCGATGCTGCGACGTTTCACATGCTTAAACATCGATGTTGAAAGATCGATATTTTTTTCGTTTTGCCAACATCAATAAACATCGCCCATCCCTACATTTCATGTCATTGTTTTGTTTTTTTTCAACCTTACACATACACTCACATTCAATTTCAAAATCCAGAATGGAGTGTTAACTTGTTCGATTGGAATCCCGGATCGGAGAGTTCTTCCGGATTACCAATCGAAATGGCCAATAGTGTGTGCTAGACGTGACAATTTGCAGATTTTTCTAATCACATATTTTTGTAATACAGTTAATTTTTGTATTTTATTTAAATGAGTTCCAACCCAGCAGCTAATCCCGTACTGCAATTTTGAATGAAACAATCCAAAATAGATATTTTTTAAAACTTTTGAAGAGCAGTATTTCGAAAGCCGGTAAAAGCAACGCAGACTCGATAGAAAATACTGTTTCAAGCTCATAATATATGGTCGTTCCAAATATTTATAGTTAGTTACTATATCAATTTTGAAACAGTTTTCATTACAGCTGTTATCCTTATTGTATAATAAGTAACAATTGCAATACAGCATGTTCGCTTTTTGACAATTAGCCGCATGAAATATAATGTTGAACTCAGGGCAGTCCGTTGTGCAAAGAGAAAAACACATACGTTTTTTTTTTTTTTTTTTGCTAATTAACAACTTGTGTTTCGCAAACCATAGCCGGAGTAAATGAACATCACTATTAATTTCAGCAAGTAATTCAAAAATGTTAGTTGAAACATAAGCAAAGGCAAGATCATCCGCAAAAGCCTTAACCTTGCCGACAAAAGGAAGTCAAACACTGAGTTGACATAAATAGGAAATAAAATCGGTCCAAGCACAGATCCTTGAGGAACACCGAGACTTACAGTCTTAGAATCACTTAAATTGTTTTCAATTTGAAATTTTTAAATTCTGTTCTTAAGGAAAGAAGAAAACCAGTCTAGAATGAATCCACGAAAACCTACACCATACAGTTTGTTCAATAAAATTTCATGGTCAATGATATCGAAAGCTTTGGCTTTGTATATATAATCTATAGTAATATCATGTGGTGTCAACGTATGTTAGCCACCTAGTGTCCTTATCCACTAATTTCTCTCAACACTAAAAGTTGCGGAAAAAGTGTTTAATGTTGAGGAAATTTTCAGATTGGGAAACATGTATGTGAATATATGGTGGAATAATTGACTATTGCGAGAATGGGAACATTATATAGAAAATGTTTAAGAGTGCGAGTGAACAAAAAATAGAACATTATAGGCAAAAAAGCGGTATTTTTCCGTATTGTATTGCATGCATATACCTAAATATATATGTGAAACATAGAAATACATTTTTGTAGGTGTAGATACGTGGATTTGGTTTGGGTGTGTAGTTCCTTATGAATGAAAAAGATATTTTTTTGCTTAAAGGCGAGAAAATGGAAATACAATGTTTTTCTGTAGATGTGGATTTGGTTTGGGTGTGTAGTTCCTACTGAATGAAAAATATATTTTTTGTTTAAAAGCGAGAAAGTAGAAATACAGTGTTTTTCTGTAGATGTGGATTTGGTTTGGGTGTATAGATTTTTACGAATTCATTGATATTCTTGTAGGTAATATCATTAGAATTTCGAATTTTTGTGCGAAATCCAGCAACGTTGTAGATATAACTACATAAATGTGGGATGTAGGTATGGTTGTAATATTATTAAACGGTTGTCGGTTAGAATCAAAAAAATGTCAACAGAAAATCGAGAAAAAGTTCAAAAGCCTTTAACTTCTGAACTATTTTAGATAATAATTTTTTATAAGATAAAACTGTATGTACTACTAGGTATACTATACGTACATTTTTGGTTAAACATTTTTTTCTAATTCAGATTCTTTTGTAGTTATGCATATAGGTACATACATATGTACCTACCTATTCTTGCATTTTTGAATTTTTGTGTAGGAAGGTATATTTCTAATAATAATACATATAATAATAATAATAATATTTCTAATCTAAATTTGAATTCTGATACCTATTTAGGGTAGGTATGATTATATACATAGGTACACAAATTTCCAAAAATCTTGGAGCGGTTTTCTTAAAATAATTTTTACTTGCAATTGTAGGTAGGTATTAAGGCAAGTTACATACATACATATGCTTTTTTAACAATCAAACATGACATTACGATCATAGCGAACACCAAAAAAGTGGGTCCCCCAATTCCGCCTGTCTGTCTATCTGTCCTCGAGTCTTTAGCCTAAACGGTTCGGTAGATTTGCTTCAAACTTGGTACACATATTATTTTTTCGGTAATAAGCCTACACGTTTTTTTCATTTTTTTAAGACGACAAATAACAGTAGCTCCCATTCATTTTTTGGCCAAAAACAAAAATCTTATTTTTCTCAAAAACGGCTCCAACGATTTTGATTAAACAAAAACAGTTCATTAATGAAGGGAAATGGTACCTTTTGATAATTTTTTTTTGGAAAAAAATTGTTATTTTTGGTACCTCTAGTAAAACCATTTTTTTTGTTTTTCGATTTTCTCGGAAACGGTTTATCTGATTTTTTTTAATATTTACGCAGAAGCTCCCAAAAAGGCTGAACAGTATTGTAACCAAATTTTTTCAAATAAATTTTTCAGAAAATAATTTTTTTTTTGAAAACTCAAAATTTCGAAAACGACTCAATAGATTTTTTCGAAACTACGTAGGTATTTGATGGTTTTCTGACATTATCTTGAATAGTTAAAAAAACTATTTTTCTAAAATAAAAAACAACGGTACTTTAAAAACAGCTCCTAGAATATTTATATAAAATGTTGTGTTCTTATAGTAGTACAGTCCATTTTCAAATATAAAAATATTTTATTTTGCGTACTTATTAACAGTACTTCCCATAGAACCACTTTTAGTTTTTATTAACACACTTTAATATTTTCGACTTTATCGCTATTCGATGGGCCGATTAAAATTATTCTCCTAAAATTATTCTTGCTAAAAGTGTTAATAAAACTGTTTACTCAAATTTTCAAATACGAGTTTTTCGATCTTTAATAAATAAATAATTTTTTTTTTGGAAAACCGAATTTTCTAAAACTAGTCAGTGATTTTTTTTGAAATTTGAATTTTATATGTATATTAATAATATCTTCAAAATGTCGTTCCAATTATTTTTCTACAAATGTTTTTAAAATTTTATACATAAAAAATTAATTTAAAAAAAACCGCTTCAACGATTTTTGACATTTTTTTATATATTCTTATTTATCCAGGAATTCAAATGACATCTTTGTTTTCCCTCAAACCTTAACAACTAAGCAAATGAAAATATTTACATTTGGTATTATCCATTTATTTTTAGTCGATAAAAAATGCGTTTTTAATGAAGTTTTAGCGTCACATCGTTTTGTATTGTAACAAAACTTAGCTTCTTTGATGTTTAATATTTTTTTCAAAAATTTTTGTCTTCTTTCAAATTTCATATTAAGAAAAACATTGATTAGAAACTTCACTTTTGTCAAAAAAAAAAAAACTTTTTGAAAATTTTTAGCCAATCAAAAAATATAATGTCGATTTATATAGCCTTTCCAAATTAAATTCACGTTTTTACAAATCAAGTTCAACTTTTTGCAAATCAAATTCACGTTTTTGGAAATTAAATCGTTTTAAATAAATTTTTATGAAAAAAATGTCAAACCATGTCCATAACAACGTAAGAAAGCAAACATTTTATTACATGAAATTCAAATAAAATAATTGCATATTAATATGCTATAGACATAAAAACAGAAAAATTCTTTTTTGAGAAAACAATGTAAAACAGATAGGTATGTAGGTACAAATATACAAACAAAAATATATTACCATATTAATTCGATGCTGCTGGTCATTTATCTTGGTGTGGAGGTTAAATCACAATCACTGCAGTCAAGAGTCCAGCTGTTAGTTATTCCCTTATCACAATTGTTATATTTTAAGATACTACACAAATTATAAGATACTGTTTGATGTAATTTAAAAGGCTGTATATATTTATTAAAAAGAACAGCTGACTTTTAATTGTACAGGCTATACTTCCAATAAATTCACACACCTTTCTTTATTATAATTTAAAAAAACACTTAATACAAGCACTATACGAAAAAAAACAAAAATACATGTTCACTCCACATTAAAGATACCAAAGGAGGTATGTAAGTATGTACATATATAATTATTGACACTTCACAGATTTTATAATATGTTCACAACACTTAAAATTACTAAAATTCCATTTGCAAATAGAATTGCATTGTAGGTGTTTTAATTATATCTAAATTTTATCCGCGTAATTCACACAAAATACTACCTACAGCACAAACTGAAATTCACAAAACAATTATGTAGGTATGTAATCTGCCCATATTCAACTGGACATTTTTCACTATTTCATTATTATTAAGATGTTATTTTTCTTATTCTTATCGAAAGACCTTGAAACACCTTGAACTTAAACTTAAAAAAATGTAAAAAAAAAATTGCCAAAAATAAATCAAAACAAAACATAACAACAAAACGAAACTAAACGTAAAATTCACACACACGCACTGAATATTTTTCTATTTACTTGCAATTTATCTGTTGTTTGTCCTTGATATGACAAAAAAAAATATAGTTTTTAATTAACTCTCTTACTCCTTTATTAATATAGGTAATGTACATAATATACCCTGCTCTTTCTAAAATGGTGTGTATATTCAAAATGTTGCGACAAATCTGACAATGTTGCTAATTTTAATGTAGAAACTAGCGCCCTCATGAGTCCTTATCCATCGTAAATAAAAGCTACCTCATAGTATTACTATAGGTTATATATACAAAGGCTTTGGTTATGTCCACGAATAGTCCAGCACAGCATTTTTTGTCATCAAGACCTTTGTAAATATTTTCACAAAAATCGAGTAGAGCATCTTCTGTGGTAGAGTTTTCCCTGAAACCAAATTGCTTTGAACTAAAAAAATTCAGTTTAAAAATCCTGCTTTTCACATCTTTCTCAATTTTTTTTGACATAGTAGAGAACAAAGAGATCGGACTATAATTTATCTTTACGATATCCTTTCTTGAAGATAGGAATTAGATGCGCAATTTTAAGTGACTCACGAAAAGTACCCGTCAAAACACTTAAGTTAAAAAGATATGCTAGAGCATCTACCACATAAAGGGCAATTTTTTTCAAAACGTTGATCGAAATGCTATCGTCTCCAGATGTATTTGAATTTTTGGGGGAATTTATTATTTTTAAAACTTCGAATTCTGTAATATTTTCATAAAAGAAACTATTTCCATTAAATGTAAGCTCAGGAAGTATTTCTGGGGCCCTATTCCTGAATACGAGTCGAGCGAGTTTCATGTGAAATCGAGACATTTCACATGAGTCGGTATTCCCGAACACTACTCACTAATAATTGGAATTCCTCAACTCTAACATAAAATGTCAAATGCCACTCGAGTGAAAAATACGTATTCCTGAACACTAAAGTGAGCATTTTTATGTGACAAACCATTCATGTTTACAAAGCAATCGAATGCAAACATGAATCCCAAAATGTAAGTACAAACAAGCAAACAAAAAAAAAATAAAAATTAAATAATTTATGAAATTTTAATTAAAAGTTACGACTGCTAGGCAGTATGAGATCTTAGTGGATTTTTTTACAATGCATTCCCACCTTGCAAAGGGAAGAAAAAAATCAAATGAATCAAGTAAATACAAACAAATGATATTGTACCCGGAACAGTTGTACAAATCTAAAAAACAATTAATTTATGTTTTGATTATTGCTTTTATTACATAATTTATTCTTATACATTGGTAGGACTAAGGGATTTGTTTCATCTCTTATTTTCCTCAAAATGCACCTCCTGTATTCGTCATCACAATTATCATCCACCACTATTAGAGTTATAAAATAATTACCTACTTATCATTTTTTTTGTGATTTAGTTTTTTAAATTTTAATAAATTGAAATAAAATAACTGCTGCAAATGTTGTGTTTCAAAATGTAAATATTTTTCTGTGAAACGTCAACTTTTAACAAAGCAGCTACAATTGAAAAGATGCGTTCAGACATTTTAAGTCATGTCATGTTTTTGACTCTCACTAGTGTTGTGGAATACCTAATGCCGCTCGACTCGACTGTGAGCTTTCGAGTGACACCTTACTCGACTCGTATTCAGGAATAGGACCCCTGATTTTGAGCATAAGTCACATGACATTGAAAAATCATGAAGAGAAGAGATATGTCCAATAGATGCAAAATAATTGTTAAAAATGTTTGCAACTGCTGCTGGATCTGTTTTCATTTTCATTTATCAATGCAATTGAATCTTTATGGCATTTAGATTTCCGATCAATAATAGTATTGACAACTTCCCATTCTTTTCTAAGGTTACCCTGAGAATTTTCAATTTTGTTAACAAAGAAATTATCCTTGCAGGTATTGATGTCTTTTTTCAATTTTTTTGAATATTTGAGTGTAACGAGTTTTTAAGGATTTTGTGGATGCTTGCAGCATTTCTTATGTAATCTGTGTTTGAATTTTATTCGCATAAGAAGAGATCGATTCATCCTAAGTTTTAACTTTACTTCCGATCTTCTAAGATTTGAATTTATAGTGGAATCATTTATGCGCTTCTTAAAAATTATAACAAAAAGTTCAAATGTTCGCGACGCGTTCTCTTCAAAGTAAACATCGATCCAATTCTCTCTTAGCAGTTTAGTTCTTAAAATAATATAGTCAGTTTTTAATAAACTCGAAGAAGAATCTCTATTAGTCGTGTTTTCAATGCTAATGCTGGTAAATAATAAACCAGTCATGCTCTGTAATCTAATGGTCAAAATTTAGAGCAGTGCATTGAATACTTGTCAACGTTAAAAACCGACCGAAAACCATATCAATGTCTGCAATTATCAAAGAGCACTCTAGCTCCCAGCCAAGTTCTGGTAGTACATCCTTTTTACAGGATCAAACCTGGGCGATTTTCGACCCCTCTCTAGTACCAATACAGAAACTTCAAATTAGTATTTGCTAAGCTCACCAGGCTTAGACAAATCAGAAAATTTCACAGCTTTAGCATGTGGTTGCCGAGATATAAGACAAAAACGTGACTGACTGACTGAATCACTCACTCACTGCCAGTTCATCATAATTATGGAGTAGTTCAGCCCGCTTTCATAGAAGTGATACAAATTACTTGGAGCACTTCTGATTGTCGTAGATTGATTGAAATTTGGTGCAGCGATAGGGCTCAAAGCGCAGTCAAAGGCAAAACTTTAAAAGTTGAGATTTTTAATTCATTCAGGGGACGTGGGATCTACCCATTTTCATAGAATTGAAATAAAATTATTTGGAGCACTTCTGACCGTGCGTCGTGGAATGATGAAATTTGGCAAAGCAATAGGACTTCACATGAAAACAAAGGGAAAATTAAAACTTTAAGATTGTACATTCAGTGGGCGTGGTAACAACATATTTTCACAGAATTAATGTTAAGGACCTTATTATGAAAAGCGAATCGAAGGCCAAATTCCTAAACGCAACATTTGCAAAGCAAGTCTCATGCTAAGCAAATGCACGAACCCGATAGAAATTAAAAAGCAAGTTAACTGCGCAACACAAGTTTAAAACGTGCACAATTGCAATAAGTTTGCGCAAGAAAAAAGAATCAACCTGCGTTTTGGGACAGTGTGCTTAGCAAAGATTTTTTGTTTGCGTTTAGGGACAGTTTGCTTAGCATATTATGCGCAAGATTTGGATTTAGGAATTTGTCTGAACATTCGATAAGTTGCGAATACTTTATCGAACTTCGATTATCACAGTATTATTTATAGCGACCTTCAACGTTCGCTTAAAAATAAAAGGGGCCAAACATTAATTCCAAATAAAACACATGTTAAACGTCAATGCTGTTTATTTTATTTTAATTTAAAAAAAGACAATTTATGTTAAGTAACGTTTTATTTTTTGAGTTGATTGAGTTTAAAACGAAAAGGCAAGGCAAAATTAGCATGTGCCGGTTGAGAAAAAAACATTCGTTAAATTAATTTATTCAAAAAAATCAGTGTTTTGTCTTCCATTAGATTAATTTTGTACTTCGGATTGAACAAGGAAGGTTTTTTGTATGTCCCCAACCAAATAAAGCATTTATTAAAGCTAAAAACTTCTATGAAGATCCATCTCTTATAAAACTGGCTTGGAAGTAGTTGCTAGCAAAGCTGTGTCGGTAATGATTTCGTTTGGGAGTTTCACAGTCGACATTGTCAGGCGACAAGGAAATTTAGCAGTATGTCCCGCCACCAGTCACATATTTTTGTTAACTGCAATTTGTTGGTTCAGCCTTAACTTATAGTCCGACCAAAACTATGTACAGAAACAATCATCATAAATAAAATTATTTTCTTAGTAACGATATGAAACTCTTTTCCGTCACGAATCGGATACTCAAGAGAGTTTCGACAGGAAATTGTTCCCAATAATCTTTTTTGTTTTTTTTTTTCGAAGAACCACACATACTTGTACTTTTACATACAAACATCCATATTCGATTCCATCAAAACAACTAGTTTTGCAAACTGATTTGCATTGGTCCTTATGCTAAATTGTTATTTTTATTTAACAATATTCAAAATTTACACATAAATACCTTTTTCTTTTATCGGTCATTACGAAAAATAGCTACCTACAGGTTAATACAAGTAAATTTGAAACTTTTATCAACAATAAATAGAAAATGTTACCCGGCACAACAATTCGCTAACGTTATCACTAAATATTTTGATTCGATAGTATATCACACTTACATGTGTTATACTCTGCCCCAGAAAAATAGGCAGTACAGGACGTTTGCCTCTCATTCTCGCTACAGTGAATTGAATAAATCTGTCACCCAACAAACAACAAAGCTCTCACAGGGTTTTCGTAGTGTCTATTTTAAATGGACTCAGATATGAACGAAGAGTATGTACGGTTACCGCCCTTTTTTTAGATAGGAATTTTTATTTAATCGTTTTGCTTTTAAAAATGTTATCTTTTTCCACACCACCATAAGGTAAGATAAAAGGTGCCAGTAGGCGAATCCCTTTTAAATAAAAAAAACATTTAAAAATAAAACATTTATTCATTAGGATTAATTATAAATTAAATAACAAAACTAAATATAAATTCATCTTTTAAATAACTATATTTAAAAAATATTTTATTCAGAAAATGAGTTGGTGCTGCTGCTGCTGCTATCTTCACCTAGGTTTATAACAAGATTCTTACAGAGTGTTCCGAAAAAAACGTCCATTTCCCACATTATCAGCTGCTCGACGTATCGGACACACCAATGCCATTTTTACTTCACTTCACATTAATTAACCACGCGCTTCGAAAATGTACGCAAATAATGTTCTTCTTCAGAACGGCTTTAAATTTTGTGACTGCATTTTAACGTATTTTCCACACATTGAAAGTAGTGCAAGAAATGAAAATACTCCAAGATAACACTCATCATTCAAAACTTTTTTTAAAACTCTCAAATCAAAAGCACCTCAACAGAAGACAAGACTAAGGAAAAAAAACCGAACGAGTTAACAAATTGACACGGGTAACTCTGAAAGCACATCAATATTTCATCAGGGTTGAATAGCAGCAGCAGCCACACAGGCCACAGCAAACGCAATTCAGTCCACACTCAGATGTGCGCTGAGTAGTACGTTGGGTCTGCGCCAGAAGCAATACGGACACGGGCAACAATTTTTATGGAAAAGTTCTTCCAATTTAGTATGGTGCAAAAATATGACACCTTAATGATTTTGAAAAAGCTTCTTATGGGACGTGTACTGCCTATTTTTCTGAGACAGAGTATACATTAGAGAAGATTCGCTATTATCCCTCGATAATCAAACTCGCTACAGTTTTGACATTTGAAGCGAGCTAAGTTTGAGCGAATCGCTATTTGTAATACGAAATTAGCGAATTCGCAAGATTTGAAGTTCCATTCGCTATTCATAATGAGGGCCTTAATATATTGAGAGCACTTTCGATTAGTGCAGGATTATGAAATTTGTTGGAGTGCTCAGCTGAGTTGAAATTATGATATTTTTCATCAACCCCCTTCTTATCAATTATTATCACTTCAATGGAACACTTTTATCTTATGAAAATTGTTAGAGGGGTGGGACTTGTAGTACATATAATGGGCATAAATTAAATAATTACATTTCCTTATGTTTATTCCACATTTTGCCTGATAAAAAGAATCTTTGCAAAAATTATCGAAATCACATCAAAAACATACAGTTGTGTGCAAAATAATAGTTGTGTGCTAAAAAATCATCAACAACGCTTGAAAAATTGTAAATGTTGGGTTGGTCTTAACAGCTCTTGTAATCTGCTGATCAGTAGTTTTAGTAGTTTTTCTTTGGTATTCCTCGGGATTCTGGATGGGTGGTCCATTTTAAGGCATTTGTGTCCATGTTTTGAGAACAACCAACATGTCGGGCGATTGTTTTATACAACCTAAACGCAAAATAGTTGGCATATTCATTAATTAACAAATTAACCCTTTTTCTTCACCTATTTTTCTGATCCCAAGCAGTTGTTGTTTAATTTTTTTTGTCAATGTAATAAATTACATTTAATAAGTAAATTAGACCAAACAAAACTTAATTTGAGGAAGCACATATGGCTTCAGTTTGCATTCTCCTAAACAAAGATAGAGCATAATAGTTGGGTTACTCTCTCTGGGATGTAAAAAAGTTGGCCATTGGCGATTTAAATAACCGTTAACCGTTATTCAAAAAACGTCATGCACTTGTTTTGCTGTTTATTGATCTCTTGGTTTATGCAAGCCACCAACAGTTTGGTGTCATCCTTAAAAAAACGTTCAAGTTTTCAACATATCTAATGATATGGGGATTCATGTCTGGGCGGGGTTTCGGCAATTTACATTTTGTAAATGAAATTGTCAATGCTGCCAAGTACAGGGATATTCTAGAAAATGAGCTTCTATCAATACCACGACTTCAAGTTAGTGATGGACACTATATTTTCCAATCGGATGGTGCTTCTTGCCATATAGCAAGGGCTACAATTGCGTAGTTATCTGCTGAATTAATACTTTTACTGGAATGGCCTTGCAGCAGCCCTAACATTGAAACTATCTGATATAAAATGAAGCTGAAAAAACTAAGAAAAGAACCATTCCGGACTCTTCAAGACTAAAAGCTAAAACCATAAATATTTGGGAATCTTTGTAACCGAAGAATGTCAACAATTAGTTGACATAATGCCACACGCAAAGAAGCAGTTATCAAGGCCAAATGCGCCGCAGGACCATGGTGAAATAAAAATGTATCAATCCATTTTTCATTTTGTAAAAGTGCTGTATATCGTTATTTAATTGAAGTCATTTTGATCATTTTGAGCTTACTTTCTCAATCGTAGGTGTTTCCTTCACTTTGAAGCTTTTTGATAATTTCTCTTAACTTATGAGAACAATGTTTAAAAATAGTTAAATTAATTAATACAAATATTATTACAGTAAAAAAAAAACTAATGACTTACATCTCTTAATTTAATACCACGAATGAGAGTATTAGAATTATACAACAATTTTTTTTGCAAAGAGAAATTTAACAATCTAATCATTAAAGGGACAATAAATCAAAAGCAACGGCTGGATGCATTTAAACCAGCAACAAGAGGATAGGAAGAGTGGTGCGACGTATTTTATAAGTCATTTTAGAAGCACTTGTTTCACTCTTTCTTAAGAAAATTGAAGCTTTCTAACATTCTTTTTCGCACCTATTATTTTGAACATTACAAAGCCAGGTTCTTCTATATACAAAAGCCTTAGCGTAACAAGTTAGCCGCGAAAGTAGTGAGATCTAAAAGTACGCCAAGTTCTAAGTTTATTAATGTTAAATATCAAATATTTTAAATAGAGTAATATGGAAGAACTTCAAAATTATCAGAGAAATCTGATATTATGAAGTTATATATATACCGTTAAAGATATTTGTGATTTTTTGAGGGCTCTAGCCTAACTACACATATACACGTTAGTCTCCAGTCCATCTTCAACTAGTATAGTAATTTAAAATGAAAACCAAAAGATCCCAGCTTTTTATGTAGTAATTTATCATTCACTCTATCAAATGGCTTGGAAAATTCGGTATAAATTACATCTAACTGATTAACTTTTTTAATAGTAAAAAGCACAGACATTTGTAAACAAAATCAGATTAGTTGCTGTTGACTTTCCACTGACAAATCCGTGTTGAGAAGGTGATATATATTGTATTTCACAGCTTCATACATCCTTTTCTTTATAAGAGACTCAAAAACTTTTGCAATTAACTGTAATTTAGCAATAGGCCTATAACTTTCAACATATTGTTTTGGTCCCGACGTATGTATCGGAGCTTATATGAACTCTTCCAGCAGTACAGAAAAAAACCATTTTTTAGATAATTTTTAAAGTACGTGTCTAGAGAAATGCCAATTTATAACACTTGCCAAACAACCTAATTCAGGAAAGACCTCGTCTTCCGAAGAAGAAAAGTTAGAGAAAATTAAAAGAGTTGTAGCAGAAATATCAGGCTCTGCAGAATTATTTAAACTTAAATTTAAACTTAAAATTTAATTGAAAATAAAAGATAAAATAATCACAAATAATCGGCAGCATACGCTTCGAAAACTAGGGTCGCCTTTACTCTTACTTTGCATTTTTGTCATAGCATTTTTTAAACGCGATACACTCTTGCAAAACGAAGTGGGTTTTCTACACTATACGCAGATGATATTGCGAACTTTGAATTCCATGGGCTTAAATATATATATGGACGTAAAAAGGCAACCTTATCTTTGTTTATAATCGGACTTTTTTTTATAGTTTTTATGTAGTTTTTTTTTTATGTTTAACGTTTAAACAATCTTCATTCTATTACGAACAGGAGAAAAAAATAATAGCTGTAGCTGAGCTGCTTCGCAATGAACGTGACATTAATGAAGAAACCAAAGACAAACTGGCATTTCTCAACACATTCCAACAGAAAAAACGCAAATCTTTGCATACGCATACAGAAGAGAAATTTGGCAATGATATCAATTCAACGGGCTCATTTCTCTCGGATCTCTCTCTCACACAATCTGAGGATGATTTTCTTGATGTGTGTACTTCAAAGAACTGGCAGAAGCATCATCCATTACTCCCGAAGAATACAGACCCATTTATTGGTGGCAAGAGATCACGATTAAGTACGGGAACTCCTAAAGCTCCCACCCCACAAAAACATTCTGTCATCAATGGCAACAAACACACCCTGGAGATTGGTGTGAATGAAAAAATTTGTGCAACAACAAAGGTTTCAATTCCCCAAGATGGCAGTGGTGCTATTCGTGCCGAATCTACAATTGAAGCAGTTCCAATTGCTGCAGAAGAGCATCATCAACCAGAGGAGGTTATTGTTTCCAGTCCTCAGTCTAAGGTACCGCTATCCAGTAACAACTACACCCCACGGCCTCCGCCATCTCCGCATAAGGAAAATCCTGTGACTCTGTCGGTTAATCCGTTTGCACCTGCGTCTCCAGCATTAAAACATCGAAGCGTGATGCGCCAGCACAATTTCTCTTCGAAAACTTTCATTCGAACAGACACCTGTACCCATTGCCAGAAAAAGTAAGTTTCTCAGTTTGCTGTCTTTTATTTTTGTCTTTAAATTTGATTTTTTTTTTCTTTAAGAATTCGTTTTGGTTCGGTGGCCTTGAAATGTCGCGATTGTCAACTATGTTGCCACCTAGACTGTCGCGGAGTTCTTACAGTGACCTGTGTGCCTCAGAGCGGAACCCCAACACTTAAAGGCCTAATGGGTTACATAGGCGAACACGCTCCACCAGTTTCGCCAATGATTCCAGCTCTGATTGTTCATTGTGTTTTTGAGATCGAAAATCGAGGTCTAAATGAAGTTGGAATATACCGTGTGTCTGGTTCTGAACGAGAAGTCAAAGCGCTCAAGGAGAGATTCCTTCGTGGCAAAGGAAAACCACACCTGACAGACATAGACATCCATGTGTTGTGCGGTTGCATCAAAGACTTCTTGCGTTCTCTGCGAGAACCACTAATCCCGACTGGCCTATGGAAAGATTTCTGTAATGCAGTGCAAGATGTCACCGAAAACGAAATACAAAGGAATTTGTACAATGCAATTCAACAAATGCCACAAGCGAATCGTGACACACTAGCTTTTCTCATCTTGCATTTCCAGCGAATAGCTGAATGCCCCGAAGTTAGAATGCCCATTGAAAATATATCACGAGTATTTGGCCCAACTATTGTTGGTTACTCAAGTCCAGACCCAGATCAACATGCAATTTTCACTGAGATTCACATGCAGTTTTCAGTTATGCAGAATCTAATGAAGATTCCTTCATCCTATTGGACGCAGTATGTTGATTTTGAGAAGGAGAACACTCCCAATAATATTGCTTTCTCGGAACCACGCACTCCAGTCAACAACAAGGATCCTCTCTACTCCTTATATGGTTTGTTAAGTTAATTGACAAAAAAATCGTTCCCTATTGACTTGGATTTGTATTATAGCCACTCCACTGAAGAGCACATTGAAGAAAAGAAAGTACTATGCTACACCACCTTATTCGCACAAGAAAAAATGAAGAACATAAAAACTGTCCGAAGAATACTAAAATACCTGTTTTAATTGAATGAAATTTATTATATTACGTTTTTCTTGGTTCTATAGATGAATTTTGTATTTGATTTAATTTAACACAGACACTTTTTTTCTTTTGAAATATTGGTGAGTTAAGAATATATTTTGAGTCAACACTGTTTAAGAATTCATTTCAGTTTTGTTTAAAAAATTAAGCCGGCAGATTATATACCAAATCTATAACATTTTGTATTATAACTCAAAAATATTCATAATGAAAATAAAAAGGGATTTTTGTATGATAATTACAAAGCGTTTGCACCATCATAAAGACTGAAGTTATAGTTTTCCGATTATTATCGTTGCAGTCTTATTTACCAACGACTTTTTACAATTTGTTTATGAAGCACATGCTATCGCCAATGAATGTGCTCCGCAATTTCGACAGATACGGTCATACTGTGCCCTGTGGGCTGATTAGGGAATACGAAGCGAATCGTTTTAGGTGGCGAAAATGAGATTTGATATTACTGTTTTCGCTTTCGTCTTACATTCGCCCTATTTTCGAAATCGAAAGCGAATTTGATTTGACATTTCAATTTTTAGCGCGTGCATTTCCGAGAAGGTTTCTTTGGCGGATTGGTTTATCGACACTGTCGAAAGTGATATTTTGGTGGATTTTTTTCATTTAAATAAATGAAAATGTGAGTAACTATTTTTTTTTTATAAAAACAAACTAAAGAAATAAACAATAATTTTTTTGTAATAAACGTGTAGGCGCCCAAGACAGCAAGACACCAACCAGCAACAATTTTCTCCGCTCGTCGAATTTATGAGGGAAAACGAAGGGATAGCCAAAGGACACAATATACAACGTTTTCTGCAATATGTCTAGCGCTTCGGACATTGAATTGCATCCTGTGGGTTGCGCCATTCCAATATTTGTATCCTGCCCAACCAATTTCTGGTATGATCCGTCTGCAAGGAATCTCAATGTTGCAGCTAATTTTATAATTGGTGGTGTCCCATTATTGTTCTGTGGGTTATATTTGTCTTTTATTTCGTCCAAGAAAATTGTAAATGTTTCTTTTGAAAGGCGAAACAACTTATCGAGTTTTTATAAAATAAAGCTAATTTAACAAATAATAAACACTGAATCGAAGCAAGGAAGATCAAAAGGTGAAGAAGTACTTCTTAATAATTTTCTTCTCAAGTTTTTTTTTTTTTTTTTTTTTTTTTTTTTAAATTTAACTATATGCCTGTAAGACCTAAGGTCTTTTAAATGCAATCTGAATTGCACGGCACTAGCTTGGCACAGTGGATTTGAGAACCAGGTATTGACCGTCTCATTTTAACCCATGGGCGGCATCCAATTAAAATTGGAGGTATAGAAAAGAATGCGCCTAGCGTGGGGATCGAACCCGCACGTCCCAGTTAGCAATCAAGCACTTTATCCACTGCGCCATTGCCACCCAAGTTTGAATTTTAAGATTCTTTTTCTTCCTCACGTTAAGCATTTATATAAATAACATTTGAGTCCATTTTTTAATTAAATAAATATTTTATTACAAAGTTAATGCACCTCGGACAGAACACAAATGATTTTGATTGAAATAATAAATATTCACTGGCATATCAGCTGTCAATTATCTGGAAGTCTTGGAAGTAGCATTTACGATTCGCTTCGAATTCGTAAATCGATCAAAACGAAGCGAGTCGAAAATGAGATATCGAATTAAAAACGAATCGCTTCGTATTCCCTAATCAGCCAACTGATGTACTTCACTTTTCGACTAAGCCCTAAAGTTTTTCCGCAAAAATAATTCGAAATAATTTATAGATACACACTTAAAAAAATTGTTTGACTGTGAATATTCTAGTTCCTCTTCAGCTTTTTGCAATGAAACATAGTTATTCCATTTACTTACGCGACACGTTTCGACAGGGATTGCTGTCTTCCTCAGGGGATCTTTATTGAAACAATCAATTACAAACACAGCAGAGCAATCACATCGTCTATGTCTATATCCAAATACGGTGATCGAAAACTTCACAGTGTTTCTAATGATGCAGCAGTACGGGTTTCGAGCTAAGCATTCTTGTTCATCGCTGTATTTATTGACCACAAACAGTTTCCTTACTAACAGGTCTCAACGTACAATAGTTAATATAACAACTTCAGGCTCACTGCCAGTAAATATTGGAATTCCCCAAGGGACCCTTGGTGTATAGATGTATCTCATTTACATTAACGATCGTTAATAAGCGGGACCCTCCCTCAATGCCGTTATCCATGAGCGGCGCTTTCATCGAGGAAACCGAACAACTTTCAGTTCTCGGTTTGTGCATCACCGACCACGTATTGTGGAATTGCCACGTATTCGATATCGCCAAAAACGCTGCAGTGTTTGGGCTTTCTTTGAAGATGCAAGAAATATTTCTCCCCTTCTGATCTGGCTGTAATTTATAAAGCCTACATTCGTCCAAGGCTTGAGTACAACTCGTCATATATGGGCAGGTGCTCCCTTAACTAACTTAAGTTTCGTGGATAGAATCCAAAAAAGAGCTTTAAAAATGATAGGTAATAGAACAATAACCGAAACAATCGCATCTCTTGAACACCGTCGCAATGTTTCATGCCTTTCATTGTTTTATCGTTATTTTTATAGACAATCAGCCCTATCACAAATTCCATCGTAATCGAAAATATGCTACGTTTCCCGATAAATCTATCACAAATTCCATCGTAGTGGATTCGGAGTGAAAAATTCGCTTACGATTTTCGAAGTTCGTAGAAATTGGAATCACTGAATTCGAATGGAATGAAATGAAACAGACTTTTTCTACGACAAACTATTTGTGTCGAACACTGAAAGTAATGCGTCGTTAACAGTTATTTTAAAGAAAAATGTAAGTATTTTTACAAATTCTATGGTTTTATGAATAATATTTGATTTGAAATTGCAATATTAAAGTCTAATGACCGAGATAGGCGACCTGGCCTCCCAAGGCTGTAAGAAACTGGCAAAAGAAGAAATTGAAAATTTCTAGGAAATTGTAAGAGGCAACCTTGGACTACAAGATTGTTTTAAATTTTCACATAATCATATGCGCAAGCTTAATTAAAATTGAAAATAGCACGGTATTGCTATTTATCCTTTCATTTTGGCATACACCGCTGATTTCGAAAATAAGAATATTCCACTCGGATTTTGTGAAAGCTGTTAGTCGTAGATCGGAGAGTAACTGTCCGTGCGGGAAATTATTACGATGGAATTTGTGATAGGGCTGAATATTCTAATGAAATAGCCAGTTGCATTCCTCCCCTTAAAATATTCACTACCGTAATACTCGCGCTTCTAGGAATGCCCATCAGTTTGCCCTTGAGCCCAACTTCGAACGTACTGTCAAGTATAGGGATTCTTTCTTTAGCCGCACCACACGCATGTGGAACACTTTACCCGACCCTGTTTTTCAAACATTCAAAACTTATGTGCATCGATTTCTCCTATTAAATCCTCTCCCATTTTCCAAATCGCTCGCGCTGTGCTAAAACATTTATGGGTATTCACAATCCCTTGATTGCTTAATATATAAAAAAAAACGACATGGAAAAAGTTCTGAAACGTTCCGGGCTCAAACTCTTTGCTGAGGAGGGCCTTTTGTGTATTTCCGGTAATGAAGATCTTTGTGGAATAAAAAACTGGCTTAAGATGAATCGTCTTTTGTTAAATAAGGAAAAATCAAAGTGTATGTTGTTAAATCCCTCGAAATTTTGCAGCACATAAAGTATCTTGGTGTTACATTACACAAGAAATTAATGCGGCGAGCATATTGACTACCTTTGCAAAAAAGTGTCAACAAAATTGGGAGTTATGAGACTTTAAACTGGTTCAATATCAACTAAAGATTATATATATTAACATTGGTATTCGTTTAATAAATAACAACATGTATACAGAGTTCTTATGTTTTTTTTTATAATTTTTAACACAGCGCGGACATCCGGTGAAAGAAGAGAAAGAAGGATAGGAAAGATGTGTGGCGGCGATGTTCTGAGACTAGAGCTGGTTGTTGTCTAAGCTGATTTCATTTAATTTTTTTCATTATTTAGATTATTTCATTGTTAAAATTATTTTATTTATTATATTTATAAAAACACTTTTTGTAAATCAAATTTACGTAAATTGAAATGGCACCTTAAAGCCAAATAAATATTACAATTGCAATTAATTAAAATTACATAATTACCCACTCTCCGTACGTTTGTACTTTTGTTTGTATATGAATCTATATACAATGGTCTAGGATAAAGGGTAGATAACCTGATTGTTTGATTTGCCTCTTGGCGCCCACTGCGATATCGCCGCAGTTGTATATTTTTCAATGAGTCCTATCTGGAATCTCCCAGGGAATTTTATTTCCTACGAAATACCTTAATCCCTCGGAGTTTTTTTCTGCGGTCGTAAATCCTCAAGGATTTAATTTCCTTCGAAAAAAAAATTGTATGAAACTTTCGAATGCGAAAAATTTCCAGGGACATAATTCGAAATGTGATAGATAATTTCATCAAAATGTGTCCGAATGCTTCATATTCATTATAAGTTTTTTTTTTGTCATCCCGCCATTGTATATGAAACCTATATTTTCAAATGTATGTATATAATGTTAAATACCCATTCAAAAAAAAAATAAGTACAAAACGACTTAAAAAAATATATAATACCTATTAATAAATAATTCTTATTTGAAAATCTGAATTTTCAAAATCAATAAAAAATAATAATATAAAAAATTTTTTTTTTGTCACAAGAACAATTTTTTTGCACAACGATTAACAGAAATCTCAAATTTTAACTGTTAAATTATTATCATGTTTGTTCATTTGGTAAAAAAGTTTATTTTATTGAGTAGTGACCGTTGCACACAAGTGTATACCTGAATATTTAAATATTCCCTACAGCGATCAAACAATTTTCATTCTATCTGCCCGTAGAATAAAAAACACACACACATAACCAGCTCCTACTCAACAAAAAAATCCTCATAAAAAAAAAAAACTATGAAATAAATTGTTTTCCTTTTCTCCTCTAACTTATAATAAATTTTGTATATAGTTCTCTCATCAATTTATTATCACACTATTTCTCTTCATACGCATTTTCATAACACACCAACCCTACCTAACCTCCGATTTGGTAGTGGAACCCATGACTTTGTATATATAACCTATAGTAATACTATGAGGTAGCTTTTATTTACGATGGATAAGGACTCATGAGGGCGCTAGTTTCTACATTAAAATTAGCAACATTGTCAGATTTGTCGCAACATTTTGAATATACACACCATTTTAGAAAGAGCAGGGTATATTATGTACATTACCTATATTAATAAAGGAGTAAGAGAGTTAATTAAAAACTATATTTTTTTTTGTCATATCAAGGACAAACAACAGATAAATTGCAAGTAAATAGAAAAATATTCAGTGCGTGTGTGTGAATTTTACGTTTAGTTTCGTTTTGTTGTTATGTTTTGTTTTGATTTATTTTTGGCAATTTTTTTTTTACATTTTTTTAAGTTTAAGTTCAAGGTGTTTCAAGGTCTTTCGATAAGAATAAGAAAAATAACATCTTAATAATAATGAAATAGTGAAAAATGTCCAGTTGAATATGGACAGATTACATACCTACATAATTGTTTTGTGAATTTCAGTTTGTGCTGTAGGTAGTATTTTGTGTGAATTTCGCGGATAAAATTTAGATATAATTAAAACACCTACAATGCAATTCTATTTGCAAATGGAATTTTATTGATTTTAAGTGTTATGAACATATTATAAAATCTGTGAAGTGTCAATAATTATATATGTATATACTTACATACCTTCTTTGGTATCTTTAATGTGGAGTGAACATGTATTTTTGTTTTTTTTCGTATAGTGCTTGTATTAAGTGTTTTTTTAAATTATAATAAAGAAAGGTGTGTGAATTTATTGGAAGTATAGCCTGTACAATTAAAAGTCAGCTGTTCTTTTTAATAAATATATACAGCCTTTTAAATTACATCAAACAGTATCTTATAATTTGTGTAGTATCTTAAAATATAACAGTGATAAGGGAATAACTAACAGCTGGACTCTTGACTGCAGTGATTGTGATTTAACCTCCACACCAAGATAAATGACCAGCAGCATCGAATTAATATGGTAATATATTTTTGTTTGTATATTTGTACCTACATACCTATCTGTTTTACATTGTTTTCTCAAAAAAGAATTTTTCTGTTTTTATGTCTATAGCATATTAATATGCAATTATTTTATTTGAATTTCATGTAATAAAATGTTTGCTTTCTTACGTTGTTATGGACATGGTTTGACATTTTTTTCATAAAAATTTATTTAAAACGATTTAATTTCCAAAAACGTGAATTTGATTTGCAAAAAGTTGAACTTGATTTGTAAAAACGTGAATTTAATTTGGAAAGGCTATATAAATCGACATTATATTTTTTGATTGGCTAAAAATTTTCAAAAAGTTTTTTTTTTTTGACAAAAGTGAAGTTTCTAATCAATGTTTTTCTTAATATGAAATTTGAAAGAAGACAAAAATTTTTGAAAAAAATATTAAACATCAAAGAAGCTAAGTTTTGTTACAATACAAAACGATGTGACGCTAAAACTTCATTAAAAACGCATTTTTTATCGACTAAAAATAAATGGATAATACCAAATGTAAATATTTTCATTTGCTTAGTTGTTAAGGTTTGAGGGAAAACAAAGATGTCATTTGAATTCCTGGATAAATAAGAATATATAAAATAATGTCAAAAATCGTTGAAGCGGTTTTTTTTTAAATTAATTTTTTATGTATAAAATTTTAAAAACATTTGTAGAAAAATAATTGGAACGACATTTTGAAGATATTATTAATATACATATAAAATTCAAATTTCCAAAAAAATCACTGACTAGTTTTAGAAAATTCGGTTTTCCAAAAAAAAAATTATTTATTTATTAAAGATCGAAAAACTCGTATTTGCAAATTTGAGTAAACAGTTTTATTAACAGTTTTAGCAAGAATAATTTTAGGAGAATAATTTTAATCGGCCCATCGAATAGCGATAAAGTCGAAAATATTAAAGTGTGTTAATAAAAACTAAAAGTGTGGTTCTATGGGAAGTACTGTTAATAAGTACGCAAAATAAAATATTTTTATATTTGAAAATGGACTGTACTACTATAAGAACACAACATTTTATATAAATATTCTAGGAGCTGTTTTTAAAGTACCGTTGTTTTTTATTTTAGAAAAATAGTTTTTTTTTAACTATTCAAGATAATGTCAGAAAACCATCTAATACCTACGTAGTTTCGAAAAAATCTATTGAGTCGTTTTCGAAATTTTGAGTTTTCAAAAAAAAAATTATTTTCTAAAAAATTTATTTGAAAAAATTTGGTTACAATAGTGTTCAGCCTTTTTGGGAGCTTCTGCGTAAATATTTAAAAAAAAAATCAGATAAACCGTTTCCGAGAAAATCGAAAAACAAAAAAAATGGTTCTACTAGAGGTACCAAAAATAACAATTTTTTTCCAAAAAAAAATTATCAAAAGGTACCATTTCCCTTCATTATTGAACTGTTTTTGTTTAATCAAAATCGTTGGAGCCGTTTTTGAGAAAAATAAGATTTTTGTTTTTGGCCAAAAAATGAATGGGAGCTACTGTTATTTGTCGTCTTAAAAAAATGAAAAAAACGTGTAGGCTTATTACCGAAAAAATAATATGTGTACCAAGTTTGAAGCAAATCTACCGAACCGTTTAGGCTAAAGACTTGAGGACAGATAGACAGACAGGCGGAACTGGGGGACCCACTTTTTTGGTGTTCGCTATGATCGTAATGTCATGTTTGATTGTTAAAAAAAACATATGTATGTATGTAACTTGCCTTAATACCTACCTACAATTGCAAGTAAAAATTATTTTAAGAAAACCGCTCCAAGATTTTTGGAAATTTGTGTACCTATGTATATAATCATACCTACCCTAAATAGGTATCAGAATTCAAATTTAGATTAGAAATATTATTATTATTATTATATGTATTATTATTAGAAATATACCTTCCTACACAAAAATTCAAAAATGCAAGAATAGGTAGGTACATATGTATGTACCTATATGCATAACTACAAAAGAATCTGAATTAGAAAAAAATGTTTAACCAAAAATGTACGTATAGTATACCTAGTAGTACATACAGTTTTATCTTATAAAAAATTATTATCTAAAATAGTTCAGAAGTTAAAGGCTTTTGAACTTTTTCTCGATTTTCTGTTGACATTTTTTTGATTCTAACCGACAACCGTTTAATAACATTACAACCATACCTACATCCCACATTTATGTAGTTATATCTACAACGTTGCTGGATTTCGCACAAAAATTCGAAATTCTAATGATATTACCTACAAGAATATCAATGAATTCGTAAAAATCTATACACCCAAACCAAATCCACATCTACAGAAAAACACTGTATTTCTACTTTCTCGCTTTTAAACAAAAAATATATTTTTCATTCAGTAGGAACTACACACCCAAACCAAATCCACATCTACAGAAAAACATTGTATTTCCATTTTCTCGCCTTTACGCAAAAAAATATCTTTTTCATTCATAAGGAACTACACACCCAAACCAAATCCACGTATCTACACCTACAAAAATGTATTTCTATGTTTCACATATATATTTAGGTATATGCATGCAATACAATACGGAAAAATACCGCTTTTTTGCCTATAATGTTCTATTTTTTGTTCACTCGCACTCTTAAACATTTTCTATATAATGTTCCCATTCTCGCAATAGTCAATTATTCCACCATAATTTCACATACATGTTTCCCAATCTGAAAATTTCCTCAACATTAAACACTTTTTCCGCAACTTTTAGTGTTGAGAGAAATTAGTGGATAAGGACACTAGGTGGCTAACATACGTCTTTGTATATATAATCTATAGTAATATCATGTGGTGTCAACGTATGTTAGCCACCTAGTGTCCTTATCCACTAATTTCTCTCAACACTAAAAGTTGCGGAAAAAGTGTTTAATGTTGAGGAAATTTTCAGATTGGGAAACATGTATGTGAAATTATGGTGGAATAATTGACTATTGCGAGAATGGGAACATTATATAGAAAATGTTTAAGAGTGCGAGTGAACAAAAAATAGAACATTATAGGCAAAAAAGCGGTATTTTTCCGTATTGTATTGCATGCATATACCTAAATATATATGTGAAACATAGAAATACATTTTTGTAGGTGTAGATACGTGGATTTGGTTTGGGTGTGTAGTTCCTTATGAATGAAAAAGATATTTTTTTGCGTAAAGGCGAGAAAATGGAAATACAATGTTTTTCTGTAGATGTGGATTTGGTTTGGGTGTGTAGTTCCTACTGAATGAAAAATATATTTTTTGTTTAAAAGCGAGAAAGTAGAAATACAGTGTTTTTCTGTAGATGTGGATTTGGTTTGGGTGTATAGATTTTTACGAATTCATTGATATTCTTGTAGGTAATATCATTAGAATTTCGAATTTTTGTGCGAAATCCAGCAACGTTGTAGATATAACTACATAAATGTGGGATGTAGGTATGGTTGTAATGTTATTAAACGGTTGTCGGTTAGAATCAAAAAAATGTCAACAGAAAATCGAGAAAAAGTTCAAAAGCCTTTAACTTCTGAACTATTTTAGATAATAATTTTTTATAAGATAAAACTGTATGTACTACTAGGTATACTATACGTACATTTTTGGTTAAACATTTTTTTCTAATTCAGATTCTTTTGTAGTTATGCATATAGGTACATACATATGTACCTACCTATTCTTGCATTTTTGAATTTTTGTGTAGGAAGGTATATTTCTAATAATAATACATATAATAATAATAATAATATTTCTAATCTAAATTTGAATTCTGATACCTATTTAGGGTAGGTATGATTATATACATAGGTACACAAATTTCCAAAAATCTTGGAGCGGTTTTCTTAAAATAATTTTTACTTGCAATTGTAGGTAGGTATTAAGGCAAGTTACATACATACATATGCTTTTTTAACAATCAAACATGACATTACGATCATAGCGAACACCAAAAAAGTGGGTCCCCCAATTCCGCCTGTCTGTCTATCTGTCCTTGAGTCTTTAGCCTAAACGGTTCGGTAGATTTGCTTCAAACTTGGTACACATATTATTTTTTCGGTAATAAGCCTACACGTTTTTTTCATTTTTTTAAGACGACAAATAACAGTAGCTCCCATTCATTTTTTGGCCAAAAACAAAAATCTTATGTTTCTCAAAAACGGCTCCAACGATTTTGATTAAACAAAAACAGTTCAATAATGAAGGGAAATGGTACCTTTTGATAATTTTTTTTTGGAAAAAAATTGTTATTTTTGGTACCTCTAGTAGAACCATTTTTTTTGTTTTTCGATTTTCTCGGAAACGGTTTATCTGATTTTTTTTTTAAATATTTACGCAGAAGCTCCCAAAAAGGCTGAACACTATTGTAACCAAATTTTTTCAAATAAATTTTTTAGAAAATAATTTTTTTTTTGAAAACTCAAAATTTCGAAAACGACTCAATAGATTTTTTCGAAACTACGTAGGTATTAGATGGTTTTCTGACATTATCTTGAATAGTTAAAAAAAAACTATTTTTCTAAAATAAAAAACAACGGTACTTTAAAAACAGCTCCTAGAATATTTATATAAAATGTTGTGTTCTTATAGTAGTACAGTCCATTTTCAAATATAAAAATATTTTATTTTGCGTACTTATTAACAGTACTTCCCATAGAACCACTTTTAGTTTTTATTAACACACTTTAATATTTTCGACTTTATCGCTATTCGATGGGCCGATTAAAATTATTCTCCTAAAATTATTCTTGCTAAAAGTGTTAATAAAACTGTTTACTCAAATTTTCAAATACGAGTTTTTCGATCTTTAATAAATAAATAATTTTTTTTTTGGAAAACCGAATTTTCTAAAACTAGTCAGTGATTTTTTTTGAAATTTGAATTTTATATGTATATTAATAATATCTTCAAAATGTCGTTCCAATTATTTTTCTACAAATGTTTTTAAAATTTTATACATAAAAAATTAATTTAAAAAAAACCGCTTCAACGATTTTTGACATTTTTTTATATATTCTTATTTATCCAGGAATTCAAATGACATCTTTGTTTTCCCTCAAACCTTAACAACTAAGCAAATGAAAATATTTACATTTGGTATTATCCATTTATTTTTAGTCGATAAAAAATGCGTTTTTAATGAAGTTTTAGCGTCACATCGTTTTGTATTGTAACAAAACTTAGCTTCTTTGATGTTTAATATTTTTTTCAAAAATTTTTGTCTTCTTTCAAATTTCATATTAAGAAAAACATTGATTAGAAACTTCACTTTTGTCAAAAAAAAAAAAACTTTTTGAAAATTTTTAGCCAATCAAAAAATATAATGTCGATTTATATAGCCTTTCCAAATTAAATTCACGTTTTTACAAATCAAGTTCAACTTTTTGCAAATCAAATTCACGTTTTTGGAAATTAAATCGTTTTAAATAAATTTTTATGAAAAAAATGTCAAACCATGTCCATAACAACGTAAGAAAGCAAACATTTTATTACATGAAATTCAAATAAAATAATTGCATATTAATATGCTATAGACATAAAAACAGAAAAATTCTTTTTTGAGAAAACAATGTAAAACAGATAGGTATGTAGGTACAAATATACAAACAAAAATATATTACCATATTAATTCGATGCTGCTGGTCATTTATCTTGGTGTGGAGGTTAAATCACAATCACTGCAGTCAAGAGTCCAGCTGTTAGTTATTCCCTTATCACAATTGTTATATTTTAAGATACTACACAAATTATAAGATACTGTTTGATGTAATTTAAAAGGCTGTATATATTTATTAAAAAGAACAGCTGACTTTTAATTGTACAGGCTATACTTCCAATAAATTCACACACCTTTCTTTATTATAATTTAAAAAAACACTTAATACAAGCACTATACGAAAAAAAACAAAAATACATGTTCACTCCACATTAAAGATACCAAAGAAGGTATGTAAGTATATACATATATAATTATTGACACTTCACAGATTTTATAATATGTTCATAACACTTAAAATCAATAAAATTCCATTTGCAAATAGAATTGCATTGTAGGTGTTTTAATTATATCTAAATTTTATCCGCGAAATTCACACAAAATACTACCTACAGCACAAACTGAAATTCACAAAACAATTATGTAGGTATGTAATCTGTCCATATTCAACTGGACATTTTTCACTATTTCATTATTATTAAGATGTTATTTTTCTTATTCTTATCGAAAGACCTTGAAACACCTTGAACTTAAACTTAAAAAAATGTAAAAAAAAAATTGCCAAAAATAAATCAAAACAAAACATAACAACAAAACGAAACTAAACGTAAAATTCACACACACGCACTGAATATTTTTCTATTTACTTGCAATTTATCTGTTGTTTGTCCTTGATATGACAAAAAAAAATATAGTTTTTAATTAACTCTCTTACTCCTTTATTAATATAGGTAATGTACATAATATACCCTGCTCTTTCTAAAATGGTGTGTATATTCAAAATGTTGCGACAAATCTGACAATGTTGCTAATTTTAATGTAGAAACTAGCGCCCTCATGAGTCCTTATCCATCGTAAATAAAAGCTACCTCATAGTATTACTATAGGTTATATATACAAAGCCTCAGACTTTGTATATATAATCTAGGTTATATATACAATGCCTCAGATTTGGTAGTGGAACTCATGATGAGTAGTAGAACTTATTGCAGGCTGGATGAATTTCGTCGTCATAATAGTACTATTAATATCTATATAAAATGATCCCGCCAAAAAATGGACGTTTTACGACATAGTAACGTTTCCCTCAAATTATTTTGAGAAATATTTTCTCATTTCTCTTATTTCAACTATAAAAGAAAGCAAATGGAGGCCGGGCCATCTATTGGTTGATCTGTTAACTTGTCTGCTTCCTATAAAAATTAATTAAAGGGAAATTTAGTCAATACCCAAACCTGTATTAATGGTATAAAGTAAAACAGCATGGACGATTGGGACAACTAAGCTCTTCTCTTTCATTTATTATATGCATCTCTGTTTGATAACATACTTTACCTCTGTTCGACAAAATTGGTAATCATCCAATCAGATTTCAATTAATTCAGCCATATTGAATTTCAAATATCCCCTGCAAATAATACCAGTTTTTTATTCTTATTTCATTTGGTTGACGCCTTTTTACCTGAGTTTTTTGTTTTATGTTTTTGGTTTGGGTTTCATTTCATTAAGGCCAGAGCAATGTGTACACATTATTCAATCTTCATTCTGCTACTGTAAACCGTGGTATACAAAATAATAACAAAATAATATAAAAAAAAGAAATAGGTATATCTACCTAGCTACCTACCCGTAAACCTAATTTAAATACGTACATTTTCCTTCAATTTTGATTGTAATAGGTACATATTTAGGTATATTAGTCTAGGCCTTCTGAATAATGAACTAGGTAACTAGGTTTGTATTATTTCTATTAATAATAACTGTCACAACTAAATTGAGAATAAGAGTTTATTGAAATGTTGTGACTCAGGATACCTAAACCTACTTCACCTAACTTGTGTATACTTACATACCTATGCATCTCATAATTTCATTAGAATTTACTCCATAATAATAATAATTTAAGAATAAAAAATTAAATACAAATCACTGCCCAAAATATATATCTACATATCACCCATGTTGTGCATTTTGATAGAAATCGAATTGAAATCACTTTCCATAATTCTCGGGAAATAAAAATCCTTGTAACATTTCGATCGAATACGAAAACTTCTAAATAGGAACTGTCAAAAAATGGGAGTTCATCCATTTTTATTTTGTCTCTAAAGTGAAATTACTACAGCTACTGACTGCTTATGAATATGCATGCAATTTTAATTATGTCAAATTTAAAAGAAAAAAAGTAATTTACGAATATTCATCCATTTTGACATTTCGGTCACATGGCTTTGTTTTTTTAATATATCGAATAATTTTGAGGTTAGTGCGGATGGTATGTATGGAAAGCGGAAGGCGTTTGACAGTTCGTATTACAATTACAGATTCAATACGAGACGACCAATATTGTTTTTGAAATTTACCTATCTTTTTTGGCAATTCAAAAGTAATTTTAAGTATTTTAAAAAATTGATATAAATTATATTTCTACATTTTTGTGTAGAATTTGTGAAGAATTTAGGTTTGCAAATTGTTTAAAATCGGTTTAAGGTCGCTCCCATTTGAATAGTCCTTAAGATCAAACACGTTGAAGAACACCTTTTTTTAGGCAGTTACCTTTGTAGGTCTCTCGAAATTTATTAAAGGCATAGCAGCCATGTTGTTGAAGTAATATCTGTAAATATTTGTTCAAATATTTTTTTTTTTAGAAAACGTGTAAAAATCATTTGATTTTATTTTCAATAAAAATAGGATAAAAGCAAAATTGACTGACTTAAGTCCACCCGATATCCGGCATCCAGCACAAAAAATGCCTCGCGAGGAAATTAATTTGGTTTTGGGTTGGTGACTTTTTCCATAACGGAAATTGGGAACATCTTAAATAAGGTATTGTACCTACCTACATCTGAATAAACAGCAAACAATGCCCAATAAAACAATGACGTAAGTAGTCGACTTGAAAGCATAAATAAGCTATACTTATGTTGTTTTCCATTGGTATAAGAATCAAATTCGTTTTTAAAACGAATCTATCAAAAATTGGATTTTGACAATTAAATCTTTCCATTTTTTGGTGAATCTACACCTCTCTAAGCACAAGTGCAATTTTAAGCATTTATTTTGACAGCTACCAGTTTCACAGACGCGAATATAAGCCAACACTATAAAATAAACAATTAAATCCAAATAACATTCCATTCACCATGAAATAAAATCAAATTCCGCATCAAATTCTGCATTTACCAATGGAAAACCACATAAGATTGAAGACTTTCGTACGTTTCACCCCCCAAAACCTATTTGTTTACATTGTTGTATTTGAAACTCTTTCCATGAATATATGTGAAAGCGAAAAACAAAACAAAAACAAATTACTAGGGCTGTGTTATCTACGTGTCTATAGGAAGAGGAACAGAAAAGATTCTTGTGTGCATTTTTATCGTGTCTATTGCAAGAGGAACGTAAAAATTACTTGTGGGCTTGTTTCAGCTTATTGGCAATTGCGAATGACGTCAGAAGTTTCGGGTCCTTATGTCATTAGTTTGTGCTTCAATGTATAGCAAGTTTCTAGTCTCTGATTCGCCAGCTGTCAAAAAATTTCCTTCCAATTAAGAGAAATCTAGTCAAGAAATATCTCCCTTGCTTTCAAGTCAACTGCATTTGTGGCAGAATTATCACACGTTATGTATCTACCAGTTCAACTTTAAGGTGTCAGTCAATTGTTAAATAAATAATATTTTCCTCAAATCTTTGAATGTGTATGTATATAAACAAAAAAAGAGTAACTTTATATTATATCACAAACAAATATTGGATTCATTTTTTAGCAAGACCAACTAAAGTTAAATGTTTGAAGTTAATTTTCAAATTTGTCATATAGATAACATGTGAAAAATTTACTAGTTCTTATCTTCAAATTTGCGTTCAACTAATGCAGTTGACTATTATGAAGTCCCTTATCTCTTCTGAAAGTACTCAGCAAAACGCAACAGATTTTTTTTTATTTCTAATTAAATGTCTTACACTTGACTTAACATTTTTATGATAATATATAATGATAAGAAACTGAGAGTAAAATACCATCTTAAGACACAAAACAAAATGGTGCACAGTCTTAAATAGCCTGATGTTAAGGTTTTAGAATGAAACTACTTAAAAATTTGCTAATACTATAAGAATTTTCCTAATTTAAAACACTTTTTAATTAGCACCACATTAGACCTATTTGCTTAAGCTTGATAAATAGTGCAAGACAGTAATCGAAAATATATTTTTGGCGTTTGTAAATGTCAAAGTGTCATATAAGTTAATAGTATGATGCTAAAAAGATAAAATAGACTTCTGATGATTTTAACTTTAGTAAAACGTAAAATAATATTTAATGATGATTAGAGATTTGGACTTGATGATGAAGATTTGGACTCCTTTTCCTCATTTTCAACTGTTTTGGCAAGAATTTTGTGTGAATTTGTCACCTATTCTAATGAAGGAATCAATCAATTTCAATTCATGTGCGGCAATAAAACTAATTGATCATTGTTCGGCATCAAAAAGACTGTCAAAGTGCCAATATTACATAGAGCAGGACTCTGAACAGAGTTCTAGCGCAAATAGTATTTTGGAACTTGTTCCGAACGGAGCGAGCTCCGAACACTCTGATTTGTTTTTTAAACACACTTGAGCTTTTAGCTGCTATTAATGACTTTATTATTTATTCACTTCCTTATTATATGAAAAAAAAAATACATTCTGTCAGCCTTTTCCGCCATTTATTAATATGGAGTATTTTTTTCACATTTCGATCTTGCGATCTCACCACCGATAACTAGACCATCATACTTACTTACTTAGGTCCTCGGACGTGTTATGCCCGTAAGGTTCCCCTTGCGGGACATAGGGCCTCCACTAAATCCTACGCGCCATAGTGTACGGTTTCTGGAGATGTATTTCAGCTCTCTCCAACTCTTCCCCAGTTGTGCTGATTCCCCTTCGACCGTCCTTCGCCAAGTACTTCTAGGTCGACCCACACGTCTACCTCGCTGCGTGAGGGGGTTCCATTGTATCGCCTGACTCGCAATGCACTCTTGACCCTTTCGAAGCATATGTCCAATCCACTGCCACTTTAGTTTTCGTTTTATAGAGTCGATGGGTTCCTGACTTTTCCTCGCATGAAGTTCATCATTGGAGATATGGTTTGGCCAGAAAATCTCAAGATATTCACGAACGTTTGCAGCTTTCTTGTGACAGCGGGTGTTATTTTCCAAGTGCTGCACCCGTACAGAAACACGGACTCAACATTGGAGTGGAACAATCGTAGCTTGGTCTTAAGGCTTATAGAGTTGTTTCTCCATATTTTGGACAGCATTCTGAATGCAGCCATTGCTTTCCCGATTCGATTTGTTACATCTTGTTCGGTCCCGCCATCAGTAGAGACAATACTCCCAAGATATTGAAAACTCTCTACCATCTCTACTGGTTGTTCAGAAATATCTATTTGTGTAGATGTTGAAGTTCCAAAAGTTTTCTGTTTTTGCCGTATTGAACTTAAGCCCGCGATTTCAGTTTCTCTCTCCAACCTTATTGTCATTTAATTGGGATCCATGATCCTATGAGAGAGTAAGCATACTTCGTCCGCGTAGTCCAGATGTTTGAGGAAGGATTGCGGATTTCACTGAATTCCTCCATTTGCAGTCGACAGAGCTGCATGCAGCACATCACTTATCACCAACGAGAACAGTATTGGTGACAGTATAAAACCCTGTCTAACCCCACTTTGGATTTCAAACTCCTCTTACAACCTTGCTGTTGGCGCTGCTTTTAGGAGCTCTGCGCTTTGTTGTTCTTCAGTGCTCTGATTGCGGTTAAGATTTCTTGCCTACTGCGGGATACGGTGCTTATTCAGGAATAGTTTGACGTTTAAGTATATTAATGTGTGAATGCTTCTTGTTCTGATTCTGATTTTAAATCTAGAAGCAGAATTCTCTTCTTTTCAGAATTAGAACTGTCATTTTTTCCCAAGTGAACGCTTTCAGAAGAGTTCGGAAGGCTTCCGGATTGCCAAATAAAAAAGACATAAATCGGCAAAATTCAAATTCTTAAGTGTGCAATCAATGTAATCAATATAAATGTAAAAAAAGCTCAATAAAAAATACATACATATATATGTATAACTTGCTTGCTTGTCGGTTACATCTTCTGAACGTTGCCAATATCACGTAGGACACTTTTTGAGAGTTATTGCAGTTGCAGCAATTTTATTTGATGACTTCATCAAAAAATCGATCGCGTAGTCATTTTGATTTGTCTGTAGTGGCCGCGTATGAACTGTTACAATTAACTCCCTATAGGTAGCCCTAAACTAGTAGCATTCTCGCCGAACTTGTCCGTGTTCGTTTTGCTTTTCACGTCTAGGGGCTGATTCGAGATCCGTTTGCTGTTGGCGAAAAAATGTTATTTTTTCGTGTTCGTTGGCTTCAATGTTGGCCATGTAGGGCCATAAGAGCAACCACCTGTGCGTTATTATACCACATGTTTACACTACACAAAAATCAACACGAAATGGATCCTCGCTAAATGAGTTCGCCGTGTAGGGTATAACGCAAATGAACAAGTTCGGCGAGCATTTTTGTCGCTTAAGAAAAACCTCTATGATTGTGAAATGGAGTGTAAGGGTAAGGCTGCCGGTATGTGTGTTTTGACTGCTTTCTCATAAGGAAACTGAGTTGCCGGCAACTGGAAGTTTGAGGGCGAGAATGGAAAAAAGTAAGCGGAATAAAAAAAATCTCCCGGTTGAAGGAAAACGTCAAAAAAAATCTTCAGCAACTGGTTTCCCTGTGTGAAAGGGGACTTTCATAAACATCTGCCTAACTAAGACCTGCGTTAGACGTGTTCATAAAGTCAGGTTTTCGGTCGGACTAACCTAGTTGAATTGCAGTCCTACTGTTCATAAACGTCCAAATATCATCGGGATTGAGTAGATTGCATAGTTATTATTTTTTGGTTGCAGGAAGGGTGCGAATGCCAATTTTTTGCATTTGTGTATGCGTTCAATAATGTATTAGAAAAGAAATTCGATTGTACTGGCGCAGATTTTCTGCGTATGAAAACACCCTCTGTTCAATTTATATTTGCAGTACAGGGAAGATAGGATATTTGCATTTCACTCTGACTGTAATAGACGCCAATAAGTTCGTACTGTTTTAAAGCTCTTACAGGGTTGCATTAGTAAGCAAACTAAATTACCAGAAACGTAGCAGTTGTAACTCTCATTCTATAAGTTTATTTTAAAAGCACACAACGAGGACTTAGTGCATAGTGAAGGTACACAAGCAGCAGGGTGTACTTGGATGAGCAATAGGTAGGTCATGGTTTTAACAAGATTACTAAAATAATTTGTATGTAACTCAGTGGGAATTTCAGCGACGACTGGCACTAGTGTGTTTGAAAAAGCTCTCTAATAAGGTCGGCACTGAAAATATAAATTCAACAGAGTATAGCTTATTACAGATTCCTTTAAAATCTAGCTTCGCCCAAACTTAACTATGACCTTAACTCAATTGTTTGATTACATAATCCGATGAGTGCCCTTTGGAATGGAACGGGACTCAATTTTGACATTTTTTGCTATTGTAGAAATTTAGAAATGTCAAAGATGTTTCTGACTTTCTCACAGTAGTTCATTAATCGGATTCTGTAATTGTGGTGATTATTATTTTCATTTTAAAATTTAAAACGAATTTCTTTTGGAATAAATTCCCTGATGATTTAAAAGACATAAAAATCAATAATCAAAATGATGCTCGTCTTATTACTTATGCTTGCAAGTCTCTCATCCCTTACTCCAGTCAAATTCTCACATCTCAGTAACAAGAGCCTAGTCATTTTTTTTGAGGACCAAAAAAAGATTTTTAGAATATCGAAACAAAAAAGAATAACAAAATATACATATATGTACCTAAATGAAATTGTTCAAGGATTACAAATACGTTGCTTAAATTTCGACATCGAAAACGGTTTGTTTGAATTGAGTCTTGTGTTCGTTTCATTTGACTGAGTGATCGGTGATGGGATTTCCATGGAAAATCTTTGAGAAGTCTTATTTACCATTTACCATTTATTTTTGCGGAGCGGAGGTTGTGTTGCTGATATAATGTACCTACATAGCTGCGACGTTGTATAACTCAGCAATTAATTCAATGAATCTATTGATTTTTCACTCCCCTTATATTTCTCGGTTGTCTTGTCAGGTCTGGCCTGTTCAGGTGTATGAGAAAAGAGGCATTGTAAAAAAAGAAAATTGGAATCATGTGTATGGATGTGGAGGTATATTCAGTATACCATCCTACCGACCTACCATTTACCTTGATGCGAACTGACGGAGCAGAAGTGTCGACTGGATCTCCCACTTAGGTCGAACACGTTCGTTTCGACTTCGGCTTCAGCTTGGGCTCTGGGTTTCATTTGGGTTTTTGGGTTTTCGGTTCCTGCGCTTACATTTTTATATGTACATATTTGTTTGCTCCACCTTTAGACCATCCAACCATCAGGCATTCGTGCAGCGGCTCTTATTTATATTTTCACATTTCGGTGAACCTTCGATATGCTTTGTTGATGATGGTGTCTCTTTTGAAAGAGGATCTAAAGCGCTGCTGGTCCTTAATTCTCTGTTGTGAGGATGATGATACTCCTGCCGGTGAGTAACTCTGCTTATGATAGCAAAGATTTTTTTTTTTTAGTTTTGAATTGCTTATAGCTTTAGGTGTCCAGGATGTCGTCGGCTCCTTTGGGGCTGGATGCAGGTTATTTTAACAGTCCAGTGCTTTAATCTTTGTACCGTGGGAAAAGTGACATTGGCATTATACTTAGAAGGGCTATTAGTGTGTTTCAATCTATATGCATAATTATTAAATTGAAAATGAAACCGAAACTGCTGAAACAAATAAAAATTAGGCTAGCAGGTTTTTTTCGTTCAGATATAATGTATGCGCACTCGAGGGCTCAAGGGCGTAGGTTATGAATAACCTTAGTTTGATTTATACATGGGCATATATTTATAGATTTCAAGACTTTCTAATAGAGGGAGCATTTTTATTCCAAATTTATTGAATTCGCCTTAAAATAATTGAGGCTTTTTGTTGGATATGTATGTACCTAATATATTTCCTCCGTATTGAAAACTGCGGTGTCTCAAGTCGGAACTCTTCACTAGTCTATAGCCTGTTAAACAAATAATTAATTGAATTTTTATGACGGGATCAACAAAAACCAAAAACAATTTTTGTTCATAAATTTCAATTTTACCAACATTGACTGATTTAATTTAAGAAAAACTTGCGGGCATATTAACCGAAAATCAATATCTACATAGTTTAAGGAATTCATCCACTCGCTTAGTACACTCGTGGACAGGCAGACTGACAGACAGACATACGAAATTGCGGAGCCCACTTTTTTCGTGATCTCTGCCATCGTAATATTAAGTTTGATCAAAATCTGGAATTCAATTTTTTTTACGAATCCAAAATTTGCAATATATGTATGTATGTATGTATGCACTGTCTATATATCGCAAGTAAAAAGGCAGTTAAGCAATCATTTAACACAGATATCTAACATAGTTTCTATATTTTCTACATAGACATTAAATATCGCATGAAAAAGTGAAGCGATTTTTGAGTAGGTTTCCAACCTATGGCAGTACAGATCAGAGAGAGAGAGAGAGAACTCTTCATTGATCTCCCTCACATACTTCTCTTCATCTTCAAGTCACACACTGCAAACCGATACGTTTTCTGTCAAAAGCCAACAGAATTTTTCGCGACAGATTTTGCGTTTGCTTACTAAAAAAATGTTTGCCCACCAATAAATACACATTTAAAAGAACATCGTTTTATACCCGAAAATAATATTTTTTTTAAGAACCACAAAGATTAACCAGCACAACATTAAAACACATATTTTCAATAAAGAACCGAAAGTAGTTTCTTTTTTAAATTAAATTCACCATAACCAAAAACTATTTCGTTTACAAAGAAAAAGCATCAACAAATATCCCTTTTACAATTTTGTTTATTTTAACCAATATAAACTTAATATTAAATAGCACTTTTCACGTGTAATCTGACTACTTAAAATTAACAAATAAACTTCCGCGAATAAAAAAAAAACAAATTAAACAAAACTGTCATGGTGACAAACGTAAACCAGCATTGCCATATACAAGGGATCGTAAGTCCGCTCACAATTCTGAAATAGAATTGCTATAGATTTGGAAGAACTTTTTATTCTTGAACAGAATGGGCCAGAACGTACCAGATGAATTCTTCCGGGTGGAAAACCAGTTTTATATACTTTACTTTACGCGCACACGAGATGAACTATTCTATTGGAAAAAAATGTAGATAAACATGTTAGTATTTCTGTCCTGACCAGGGTTGCCAGGTTTAAAAAAGCGAAATCGCCAAACTTAAAATAAAAATCGCCAAAAAATCGCCAAATTAAAAAATTTCCACCCATACATCACCAAATACAAAAATCGTAAATTAAAGCAACTTGCAATTATGGATTCAAAAAATTTATTTAAAAAACAAAACAACATATACATATCATACTTATGTACGTACAATAATATGAAAAAGGAACTTCACATAACAGTTAGAATTTGAGTATCTATAGGCGTGTTTTTTTCTAAGCCCCGGGGAAATTGGACGAAAAAAACGATGAGTAGGATTAACAATTTGCATGTTAAATCCAACAACAACTAATCCCTGGGGGTGCTTATATTAAACCCAGAGAATTCTCGGGGCTTAGCTATTGGAGAGGATAAAAACTGTGCTACCAAAAACTTTTTCACTAAGTTATCGATAAAATGTATAGAAACTTCAAAACTGACATTTTGACATGTCAGATAATTATCAATTTTGTTTGGTTTGGTTGAGCATTTGGTTTTAGTGTGTCAGTTGTTTTCCTGACGGCCATGTTAACCTAACCTAACCTACCTTTTAATATACATTCCGCAACACAACAACAAATCAATTTTAACATTTTTCGCTTTTGTATTGCCTCTATGGTTTTTTCCATCTCGTCATGAGCACAACCTTCTACAGCGATTTTCCTTTTTGCGTTTATTTTTATATATGTATATTAAAACTTGACTGTGAAATTATTATTATATAAAAAAGCATTTCCTGAAGTTGATATTCGTTCAATAAACAAGAATTGAATGAACAACAAAACAAAGGTTTTTCTGAGAAAATTGTTTTCGGCTGCGTTTTGTTGTACACGGGAGCAACCCAATACAGATTCTCTGCTACATCCTTGGCATACTTCAATCTTCTTGATCGTCGTCCGCTCTTGCTCAGACCTATATTCCTAATGACATAGGAACTGAGCGTCCCGCCCGAATAAGCAACTCGTTCACTAATATCAAGTCACCGGTGAGCGACGAATGGGGTAGTTTTCAAGTAGTTGAATTCTATGTACCACTATATTTGTGAAAATTAAATTAAAAGAAAATCACATCAGCTAAAAACAATTTCCAAAATACTTGATTTCAATTTCCAAATTGCTTGATTCACATTTTTTTGTATAAATAATAATTAACTTCGTTCTTTTTTTGTTTTTTTAATAGAAAATTTAAATTCCATAAATATATCTAAATTACACAAAACAAATCAACCCGATGATTTTTAGAGGAATGAGGATGATGAGGATAAAAAATAAATTTCAAATCGCCAGTTTGGCGATAAATCGCCACATCTGACAAGCCTGGTCCTGACCCTCAAAGGCAGAAAGTTGCGGGTGTATTAATGTTGCACCTCGTTCTTCCACTCAAAATTTGGTGGACTTTTTATTCCGTTTCGTTCCGCATACTTCGCTTCCCTCTCATAAAAATTCATTACTCTGGCGGTAGAATTCATCTCGTGTGCGCCGGCCTATTGAATGGCCGCGTTCTGTGCGATGCTGCTAGGCTATCCAAGATACCTTAGTAGCGCTTTTGTTTTCGAACGATCCAAGTAGCTTTCTCTGTTAAGGCAGTTGTATTGCATACCCATCTCCAGTTTTGAATCAGCTGTTCCTTAAATTTCCAAATGAATCTAAACCACTCCAATCATTTTTGGCTAGCTTAAAAATTGTGCTTAGAAACATTAGTTTAGATCATCTGTTTTTTCCTTAGGCCTTACAACAACACAAATCAATCGGGATTGCTTTATGTATGCTACCGAACGCTGCCAATGTGACAAGAAAACGATACGTGAGTTTTGGAGATCTCGTCGTTGCTTTTTAAATTAGTGTCAAATTATGACGATGACACTCATAATAAAGCATTTCATGTCGTCACGTTACGTTACGTTATGTTACATTAATAGATTAAATAAATGAAAATCAGTTAGCTTCAATATTATTTTCTTAAATCTCGTAAAAGTTTCGTCCTATTTGATTGGGGTGAATCATTTCAAACTTTCGTGTCACTTTCTTGCGAATTGACGTTTTGCGACGATGACATTTGTACAATTGGAAGATGGGGTTGTTATGGGAGATGCATTTATGCAAGAACGGGGTCGGCTTCAAAAAATGTCAACTTCGTTCTTCTTTAAATTTAAATTGAAATATTTTGTAGCTGAAAAAAATAGTTGAAAAAAAGGGTGGGTCAAACAAAAATAATAAAACGTTCTACATGAAAATTTTTAGAATTTTTTTTTGAATCATAAATGGTTTTTTAAAAGCACTTAGGCCCCTTTGATGATACGAATCATAAATATTTATGTTCAACTTAAAACGCTTAAGGGCTACTTTTTCCTCTGCGTAAACTGTCACATAAGCTCTTACGTAGAACTTCAATACTTAAGTTGTGTATCAGCAAACGGGCCTTAGAGTATACCTACTTCATTTAAAACTCACAAACGCTTCATTCAAGAAAATACAGTATTTTACGGATAAAAGAAACACTCAAATAAGAAAAACTCGCTTATAAGAAACGTAATGAGAAACACCGTGCCTTTTTCTTTATATTTCTTTCGAAATTAAACATTTTTAAGAAACTCGCATATAAGAAAAACACTGTTATAAGAAAGCCTTTCTTACACACCCAAATCATTTCTTAGAACAAAGAGGAACACTTATAAAAAATTTACTTTGTCAGACAAACCTGTGCTAAAACCTTTTGAATGTGCATCTTTGTGTTAAAACATTAATTACAAGTTCCCACTTTCAAAAGGAATGACAGCTGAAAATTGGAAAGGCTGCGAATATTCTGACCACAGATGAGCAATACAAATATTGGAAATGTAGTTTCACTTACCCTACACCACATATTGTTGTTAGATTCCACATCTATTCATGGAGAGAAAGTCAAATTTATACTCGTAAATACAACAATGTAAACAAATGTGATTCTGACATTTGCGCTTGAGTTCTTTTTGCTTGTTGTGTTTGGACGAAAAATGTTTAAAGATTACTACCTGTAATACAAAATAGTTCCCGTACATTTATACATATCTAGATTTGTATCAAACTTAATTGTATAGCAAACGATATTTTTCTTAATTTTATTTATTTGAAGAGAAATCTTATTTTTTTATTGATATTTTTGTTACATTGTTACATTAAAGCTTTTAATCTTAAAAAATATTATACATGAAGTTTTTAAATATATGAACATACATTCATTATGCATATAAAGTTTGTATGGCCTACTATGTTTTCATGAAATTTTGTAGGTAGTACACGTACCGAATATTTTCCCTTGCCCATAGTTTTTTTTAAAGAAATTTTCTTTCTTATATCCCCTGTTTTGATATATGAAACACTCCGATATAAGAAAGAAATTTCTTGGATCTTCAGAGTTTCTTATATCCGTGTTGTACTGTAGTCTTAAAATGTCAGCGTTTTGTATATAAAGGTTACAACATTTTTAAAAGAAAAGCATAGGAATTCAGGCAAGTGTAAGTTACAAAACACTGTCATTTCAAATTTGGAATATTAAAACTTATATGATTTTCAATTTAAGTGATATAAGTAGTAAGATCAGAAAAATTAAAAGAAAGTTTTCCTTCTAGCGTGTGATATAAGTACAGACATTCTTGTTTGTTTTTTTTTTAATAAACTAATTATTATGTATAAGGTACAATTTTTCTTATTGGTCCTTTTCTGGTAGTTGTACAACAACTTTTGGCAAAGTTGTAGGTTCAATAGGTTGTGGTTTCTTATTCGACTTTTCGTTGCCGAATATAAACTTCTCCAATACCAAAACCGGAGATTCAAATGCCAGCGAAATGACAATCGCAACCATGAGTGATATTCCAAATCCTCCCCAAAATTGGAGAACCTGAAAGAAGTATCAAAAGAAAATTATTTCTTAAAAAAAAAATATCCAAACTCCAATGTATGCACCTCATCATAGGTTGAAAAAAACGTCGCAGTTCGCATTGTTCCGAAATTTATTCTCAAGACAAACATATGCCAGAGGTACAAAGAATACGTAAGACGTCCCAGTGGTTGCCAAAACGGATGGGACAAAAATGAATCGATGATTCCTCCGAATCCAAAGTGACAAGCGAACGTTAACCACGCCAGAGCAATGGACCATGAAACTCGTTTCCAGGCCTCATACATTGCTGTCCCGAAGACCGTTCCTTGACCGCTATGATGTTTGATTGCGTCATACGGAGCAAATATTATTAACAGCATGGTCCCAAAACAAACGATCCAACCCACAAGTTGAACGAGCTGTTAAAAAAATTAAGAACAGTAAAAGTTAGATTATGAAAGTGTTGGTGTTTTGTTTTCAAAAAAGAAATCCTACCTTTGAAAGCCGGAAAGTTCTGTTACGATTAATATGCATAAAATATCCCAAGCCAAGGCCGACCAGCCATGGAGAGCATCTCGTATGCATGGGAGTGTAGGTCTTTGCCCACTCGTCTTTGTTTGAAAAACTATGCAAGCATAAACAAATCAATAAGGGGTTAAAATATCGTCATAAAACTTTAAGGTGGAACTATATGTGTCAGAGGCAAACTTAAGCAGTCTTACGAAAATAATTATAAATTCAAATTGTTACGTCGAGTTTTGGAGACATTTTGCAAGCCAGCAGCGTTCCCGAGCATTATACCATTACATGAATGACTTTTTTTTTTGTGTTTCATTGATTCCAATGGAATTTGAAAATTCGTGCTTTGAAAATTTACATACACACTATCGAAAGTCGCCTTTTTAATAAGATGGGTTTGTTCCCATCCCAGTTTCAGAATATCTGATTTAGCCATTTCACTGTCCTACACTTTAAAAATTTTGCTGTTCTGACAGAAGAGAAAGAGAGAGAGAGTAAAGCATTTCTTCTCCTTTTACTATTTCTGGTTCATCTGTCAAATGCCAAGTTGATGAACATATTTGGTCATTTCAAATAAATGAGATCCCACAAATTTTGTTCCGTCAACATGTTAGGAGGCGAATCCAAAATTTTGTTTCCTCAAACAAAAATGTTAGAGAGCAAGCCTGTTTATGTTCATTTTAATGTGGACTCTCAATCATTTATTAGAGAAGTTATTTCGGATACTAAACTAACTAATGGAGTATTTGTGAACGATTCAGATACGTTAGCTGAAAGCTGCCAAAAAAAACCAGAACAAAATTTATATCAAATCAAGTTTGCAGTCAGATGTTCTATATATTCAACTCAAGATAGCTTTCATGAGAACAGCTGTTTTTTCTGGAAAGATATGCCAGATTGCTCAGAAAAAATGAGTGATCGCCCCCAATGATATTGCTGAGATATTGGGGACTTTCACTCAATAATTCTCAGCAATCTGGAATAACTTTCTGTTGTTGTAACGCGAGCAATAGTACTTCTGATGAAAAATCAGCTGTTCTCATGAAAGCTGTCTTGAGTTATTCAAAAAAAATTGGAATAACTAGCTAACCAAGAATAAATGTATAGAACGGCTGACTGCAACATTCATTTGGTATGCGTTTTGGTCTGATTTTTTGACAGCTTTCAGCTAGCCTAACTGATTCGTTCACAGATATACTCCGATAGCTTGGTATCCAAGATAACATATTTAATAAGTAAGTTAACGCCTGCATTAATTGTTCTGAAATCGCTTATTACTCTAGGCCTCCACTTGAAATAAATGAGTACAAGAAATGTGTCTTGTAGTCAATATATTTTGTAGAGGCCCCTTATGCCAGGATTTTTTTATTTTCAAACATAAAAATCTTTGGGAATTGATTTCCACGACTGTTAAATAATTATGTAAAAACGATTTCTTTCGTTTACTTTATTAATAAAATTCATTAATTTTATCATACAAAACTGATAAGCGAATTTAGTTTAATTTGGGTGTGGACGACATGAAACGAAGAAGCGAAGTGAACTCGACCAGACGTTCAAAACCAAAATAATTTGATTTTTTTTTCTTTCTCTCTTTGACTTGTCAAAATGAAGTCGCCACAAATTTGTATTTATTTCTTGTCTTCTAAGAAGAAATAAACGGAGAAATAAAATTTGACGTTTCGTGTGATCCACAATAATGGTGCACAAATTTCTCACAAGACATTGAAACTTGTTCACAATTTGCTTATTTTCATGTTAAATTCCAATAATTATTTATTAAAACAACAGATTAGGTATACCAATTCTAAGGATAATTCTAGGAGAAGAATGAAATTTCTGGATTTATTTTTGGCCACATAGCAAAGAAATAGTAGATAGTAGTAGTGTCTGCAATAATGACTGAAATAAATATTTCTAACGGAATCGCGGCCATATAATCAGATGACACAATACGTCAGTTTGGATTCAAATTCAATGAACAAAACAAATATAAAATAAAATGTAATGCACGACTGGATCGCACATACTTGCTCCTATGTTCGATCACATTATGCAAAAGATTCTTAATGGAAACGGCTAAAAGTATTTTTAAAGTAGTTTTTCACTTAATTTTTTATATATAAAAATTCTTAAATTGTTTAAAAAGAAAATGGTATAAACATTTTAAATATTTAGTAATATAAATTTAAAAACAAAATTTCAGAAAAAAATAGTCCACACGTTTTCAAAATATTGAATTTTCAAAAAAAAAATATTTTTTTTTTCAAACATCCAACGTTTTGAAATGCAGTATTATTTATAATTGGAAGGAGATCCTGTATAAGAATTTTGTACGAAGAAATCCGTGGAGCTGCTTATGAGAAAGTCGAAAATCAATAAAATGGTTGTATGGCAGGTACCGTTAATATAACAAAATATTTTTAAATTTTGTTTGGCCCACATGTAGACCATACTCTAGGTAGTCCACACACAAATTAATTTTTATCAAAATCTTTAGAGCCCTTTTCGAGATAATTAATATGGTAAAAAAATTTGTATGTCAAGTACCGTTATTTTTGGTGCGAAAACACCGATTCAAAAATCTATTTTGGACAATCACCTAAAATGCCTAATCACCAAGTTTGAACAAAATCGGTTCAGCCGGTTAGGCTGTAGATCGCTCTACAGACAGATACACAGACAGACAGACAGACGGAATTGCCGGACCCACTTTTTTGGGGTTCCCTATCATCGTAATGTCAACTTTGACCTACATGTATCGCAAGTAAAAATAACTCTTATGGTCATATTCGATTAGATGTTCGGAGTTACTCTATTTTCACGCCTGTTACTGTTCCGAGTGATGTTTTCACAGTATTTTTCTGTTCTCGGTGTATGAGTAAAATGGAATAAAAATAGAACACACATATACATTATAACATATGTACATATATTAAAAGTTGTTCGACTGATTATTTGTTAAAAGTAATAACTGTTTGAAAAGACATTTTCTAGATGACGTAAAGGTCAAGTGTTTAAGTATGCGTACATTTGTAAATACGACATTTTCACATTCGATTGAAATCAAAAAAAGAATAGAATAATTGTAATTTTCTGAAAAATTTGATAAGGGTTTCTAATTGATATGTAGCAACCTTTTTATGTTCTTTAAAATTTAAATGTTCAACCGGTTTCGGACGTTTTGACAGTTTTCCTTTTCTCCGAAAAAAATTTCATCCCCACTCTTCAAAATTTGACAGCCTCTCAGATTTGGTCTCAAAATATCGGAAACACAGCTAATTGCTACTTCAAGATTATAGAGTATACACCCAAATTTAATCGAAAGGATAAAAAAAACTTTTAAAACATAACTGCGAACAGAATAGAAGAGTCATGTTCAATGTAAGAAAGGAATACTAGTATTATTGAAAGGAACACAAAGTAAAATGAAACTTAAAGAAATAAAGAAAGATGATTTCCTCACTTAAGTTCATTATGGGCGACTTTACATTTTAACTGCTCTGAGTTCGGAAAGCTGCTTTTCGTTATTTTATGACATTGGTTTAAGTGAGCTTCTGACCATTAAAGTTCTACCTTAGATCAAGTAGACAGTTTGAGTGTAATGAACTTTCCCCATGCAAAAATATGATGCAATAAAAATGTCAACTTTACATTCCTCAGTTCTCATCCGACACAAAATCAAAAATATCTGAATGTTAAATTCGAATAAAAGAAAAAGCAACAAATTATTTAAATATAAAAAAGTAAATGATTGTGGAACGTATACAATTAGCATTTTACCTGCATGAAGCGAGTATTGTACACGTTCCATTTATTTATTTTAATTTATTATCCGTTTTAATTTCTTTGAATTAAAAATAAGAAGAAATCTCGATGGAAATTATCATTAAACATTTGATTAAAATTCCGCCTAACAAAAAAAAACCAAATAGATAATTTATTTCTGATACCAATAAGCTTTCGAACTTCATTGAAGTTGCCACAACTTTCAAAGGAGGAAAACATTTCCAGAGACAAGCTTATGCACGATAATCCCCATTCCCCAATAAGTTCCACACCATTTGAAAGATATTTGTAAATCTACTAATTTTCGTTTCAAGAAAGAATCCCTGAAATATAAAGTTGTGTGAAATCCACAGCACCCATTTTCGTTTGAAAAAAAAACATTTTCACTCAAATTGTTTACATGGATAAAGATAATATAAAAAAATTTACCCTCTAAGATCTGTGAAGCCTTCTGTAATATAGATAGTCATTACACATCCGATTGACATGAGTGATAAAGCAACCAATACCGGAGCGAATTTCTTTCCCCATTTCCACAACGGAATCAAAAGAAGTGGTGACAGGATATAAAGTTGAAAATCAATGGCTAAGTACCAAGTTCGCCCATAGCACTTAAACGATTATTTTCGTTAAAGAAAAATATGAATAAAAAAAAAAATAGAAAACAAGAAAACTTACTTTTGAATGAAAGAAATAATTTTGCAAATACAACAAAATTCCCCACCAAGGACCTTTACATTTTTCTGAATTGATTGTATCTTGCCTAAACGGACCAGTACCAATGATTTCGTTTAAACTGAATATAAATAAAAGCCCAGAAGCTACGACTGGTGTGAGACGAATATAACGGTGCACGTACATCATAATAATATTTAATTTTCCATTTCTGCAACGAAAACAAAAAAACGAAATTAATATTAAATTAAAAATAATACTTCTGATAATATCCATACGTTTTATCCAATTCCCGAAATCCTATCCAAGCTACTAATAGGCCACTGATGAAGAAGAATGAATCCACCGAAACGGTTCCGTTCACAACGGGCATCGATATAAGTGATCTAAACCACTGCAAAATTATAGAATTTTATACCGGTTGCAATTGTTTCTTCTACATCAACTACTGTCAAAATGCAAGTTTAATTTTTAGCTTCTACTTATAAGTCAGTGAAATAATATAGTAAGAGTAGTATATTAAAACATGAGCTGCGAACTGCGAATGTGAATATAACTTTTTAAGCAATTTTATGCTGTCAAAACAGATCTTGCTTTTTTAGCAATATTTCACAGAAATTACACGCACGCTATTTTTTGCAAGTTCCTTACAATAAACAAAAAAAAAATGATTGAAATTGATTTCAAATGATCGTTTAGAATTCGATATAAGTATGATGAGATAATGACAGGTCAAAAGAAGCGGAGAGAGTGAGTCTAATTCGAATTCCTTGCAAACAATAGAAATCGAATCCATTTTTTCTCTCTTCTAAGGAATTCAAAAAAATCGATTTTTGTTTATGAATATGTGAGTGTAAATTGATAGCTGGCAATTTTAATGAAACAACAAAAATTTATTTTTGCCATGAAATTAAAACTATCAATCTGACGTAAGAGAAATGTCAAAATGTGTATGTAAAGTCGATGAATTATAAACTTATAAACAGCCTAAAATCGATTTTGATTAGAAAAAAAACTCGATTTTGTTTACAAAAAAAAAAAACAATAATAAGGGTATTCTTGCAAAGAAATAATCTTGCAGAAATATATATCTTTCTGCTGGAAGTTTGCATGAACGCCCTCCTTAAAAATACTTGCGTAAATGTAGGAAACAATCAGATGTTCATTGAACTAACTTTATGAGGTTTATTTCTACTCTTTCTACATCAAATTCGTGAGATAAATTTATCTGATTTGTAGAATATTTTTCCCATACAAACTTTGACATTTCATTTCTACTGAAATAAAATTATTTGGTTTCTTAGGTTTATCCGGATTTTCCGCCGTTGCATGAATACCTTTAAAATGAATAATTTTAAAGCTGTCATTAACACAACATGTCAAATGATGTTAGATGGATTGTCAAGTTATTGTTGTGTGATGTTGAGATAATTTCGACAAAAATATTAAGCTTACTGCAGATTTGTCAAGTCCGTTAATTTCCGGAACGGCACGACTGATCAAATAGGTGTGGCAATAGACAACCCAAATCATTGAAAAGACTCGCATTCCCGTAAGGCAGTCGATAGTATTTGGTGATCGCTTGGTATTAATTGCGAACATTTTTCTTCCATTGGTCAGCACTGAAAATGCCAATAACACAGGAACTGGGTTTTCTGAAAACAAAATCAAACAAATCAAATAATGATTATTAATTATAATTTTTTTTTAACAAAATAGAAACTCTATTTTGCTGATTCGAGCTCTCTTTTTTAAAAGTGCATTTTAGTTTATTTTGATTTCTGGAGTCAAAAAAAAAACACTTACTTTTAAAGTATTTCATAAAGAACTCATACAGCGAACTCAGAATCATCAGCAGGGCAAATACTGAAAATATAACTCTGAAAAAAATTAGAATTAGAATATTTTTTAATTTTTTTCTTTAATTAATTATTATACTCACATTCCTACAATGTTAATAGTTTTCAATGGTGGTATTTTGCCATCTGTACATTTGACAACAGAAACTCCAGATAAAGCTCCATTGAAGGCCTTTCGAACAGCTGTTTCAAAAATTGGTGTGACCACCTCAGGGCTACAACTATCCGGAATACATATTCCAATATTGATTTTCGAATTTGCCAAACTAGCTCGACCCTCCATAACTGGTGAGTTTAAAAATATTGGCGTCCGTTCATTGGGAGATTTTTGATTTTTCAGTGGAACTTTCAAGAAACAATATTGTCCTCCGACGACACCCGACAATTCTGATAAGGTAACCGATGTTCGTACACACTGATCGAAATTTCCAATAGTGTATAAGTTTCCATGAAGTATTCCAGAAGGTAGTTTACCCCAAGAATCGATAACTATTAATAAAATTTAAAATCCGAATGAAAAAATATATTTTTCATGTAACTTTTATATAATTCTGCGAAAATTACTTACTTTAAGAAGAAATAAGGAAAATATTTCATTTTCACTTGTATGATTGCACTTGCTTAAATTTGCAACATTATAAACATACATTTTCACAATTACTAAACAATATTAAGATTTAGACTTTAAATATGTCTTAAAATTTGTTTTTAATTGTCGAAATAAGATAAATTTCAGTAAATAAATTCGTCGTGGAGAATTGCGATCTAATTCGCATTCCACATACCATCCATACTTCAACTAACTAATATGGTTTTCCATTGATGCAAACATTTAATTCTTTTTTGATACAAATCTGCCAAAACAGGGATTTCTACAATTAAGTCCTTGCAAGAAAAAGTTTGGTTCTAAATCAAATTCGCAGAACCGTATTTTTCGGTGAATCTATACCTCTTTTTACTAACACCTAAATGACTAAGCCCTAGTATAATTGGAAGCATTCAGTTTGACAACTATCAGTTTAACAGAAAGAAATATACCCCAATACCATAGCAAAAGAAAATTGAATTCAAATCGCGTCCCATTCGCCATGAAAAATAACAAATTCCGCATTTACCAATGCAAAACCCCATAACTAACCTAAAAATCAGTCATTGGTCACGTTCAGAAGACACAAGGGACTACATTTGTTTTCAATTGCATTTATTTAACGTACATATTTGGCTAAGAAAACTATTTAATTTTTCACAAATCGCCATTAATTCATGCCATTAAACTGGCAAAATAATGGTAAAATCAATTCAATAATGATAAGCATTTACACGGGGCAAAATAATGACTGATCTATGAGCAAGTTCATTCTTCTTCGCGGTGTGCCATAATTTTCAAAATTGCATCATTGTGTATTTACATGACGACATTATAATGGCAATATTTAATGCCAGTCTTACTTGCCATTTTTTTAATGATGAAAATAATGAAAAATTTTCAAACCATTTACACGATTTTGTAAGTAATGTCAATAAAATGGAAGAATTAATGGCACTTTGTCACTCGTGTAAATCCGGCATTACTTCAAAATATATCTTTTAGTTGATCTTGCAAAAAAGTAATCCGAATATTTTTTGTGATATAAAATGTGTTTTCTTGTTAAATTATACAAATTTCTTATCTTTTTTAAGAATTAATGCAAAAACAAGCTGGACTGTGATTTTAATTTTAATTGATTTTTTTAAAGGTACTACAGCATCTAACTGATGAGCCCAACTGTAGTACCTGGGCGAAACGCATATTTTTTTGGACTAAAGGTCGCAAAAAAACTCAATTAAAATTTGTTATCAACATTTTTTTTTTACAGAAAACGTCTCGGTTTGACATGTCATTGACAGTTCCAAAGAAATTGTTTACCCCCAACGACACGCAAAAGAAGGCCAACAGTGTGACATTGAATTGGGCTCTGTTATCTTCAGTTATAAGTGTGACAGTGTAAGAGTGTAGCAGTATCGAATTTCGATTTTAAGTGTCAGAGTATTACAGTGTGATAGTATAAGAATTTAAATGACAGTATTACAGCCTACAAGTTTCAGTGTGTACAAATTTGATAGTAAGACAGTGACGTCATATATTCAGTTCAATATATGTAAAAGTATGTCAGACTAAAAATGTGACAATTTAAAAGTGTGATCAAAATATGACACGGTGAAACTAAGATGGTATAAAAATGTGACAGTAAGCTTAATTGTGATAGCGAGCAAATGTGACAGCATGAGATTGAAAGAATGATAAAGTCAAAATGTAAGGGAATACAAAGTGAGAAAGTGTGAACATTTCTAACACTGTCACTATCTGTTACACTGTCTATTGCACTATCATACTTGCACAAGAAATATTAATGTCCACTTGTGATATTGTTTACTTACATATGAGTATATATTATCATCCAGTCGCACTTAAGATCGAATGCGGTTTCAAACATTATCATACTGGCACACTGTTTGCGTGTCATGCCACAATACAGGAATTTCATACGCAAATTCTTATACTAAATTTTGTTAACGGGAAAGTAAATTTATGTTATGGTATACTTTTGCAATCTTATTAAGACTAGGTACCTTTAATTCGTTCTGTTTAAGATAAGCTTAAACACGGAATCATTAGACTGAGGGCACAGAGGCACATACTGACCGACGACAAGACGCTACAGTGTGACGGAAATCGCTTTTCTGGACTCCTTTACTTTTTAGATATTAAACAATTTAAAAGGAAACTTTCAAGCTTTTAAGCATTTCACGTCAAAAATCCATCGAAAGTTAAAATTAGATTTTGAAATACATTTCTAAATATAGATAAAATTTTTCTAAATGTAGGCATATTATTATTATTTTTGTATAAATAGATACATTACTTATTTAATCAAAAATAATAAATCACTTATAAAAAACATAGAAAAAAGGCAAATAGCAGTATTGCGTCAATTTGTGTGATGAGGAGCGATAAACATTATTTAGTTTGAGATATCTTTTTTTTTTTAATTCTTTTACATACTCACATGGTAAAACTTTGATACTGGGAAACTGTCGTTTTATCTCACTTAAACTGTGAATACATATTTTTGAGTCATACGACTTAGTTGAATCACGAACAGAAATTTCGAGCAAATCCGGATTATTCTTAATTTCATTATAAAACAGTTCGTTCAAAATATCACCAGACACAGTTACATTATCCAGAACTGAGAATGAATAACTTCCACTTATTAAAAATCCAAGAACTAAAAATCCAAGAAATTTCATTTTTTCTTAAATATAATTTTGTACTTGTCGACTTTATTAGTAATATGTTAATCAATATTTGGCTATAAATCCGGCAATACTGAGCAATTTTGTATATTTCCATTCGTTTTAAATCAAAGTCTTATGATTCCTTGGCTATGGCTATTCCATTGATAAGAAAGATTATTATCTACATACTTGTTATTTAATTTAGTGACAAACAAAACAAACTACTTTAAGTTGAAAAGGAAAAGATTTAAAAAATCAAAGTTTGATACTAACACACATTTAATTTGGCAATTAGATGTTAGTGGTGTGAAATATTTGATACGATATCTTAGCGAAAATATAAATTTAAATTTTTTTAGTGAAGTTCGCTCAGTTCAAGTTCAATGAGATCTGAGTGGTCTCAGTTAGTCAAATGCCTCAGTGGCATACTACGGTTACTCTAATGAGATATAAAAATAGTATCCTTGACAGTAGGGGACTGAATATTTCGTTAAGTTTGGTGAAAGTGGTTAATATTTTATATTCTTATGTGAGTGTTTCAGCTTGTAGGAAAATGTCAAAAGACAGCAGAGATTTTGGGTCCTTATGTTATTATACTCTGTTCAATTTATATTTTCACTACAGGGAAGATAGGATATTTGCCTTTCACCCTTATTATTATGGATTTCAATACGCTATCTCTATTTCTATTAGGCTTTTTCATTTTCCATGGTTGCCGTAGTGAGCATTATAAATTGGCATATTTCTCTCACAAATGTCGGTAGGGTTAGCAATTGTTAATTTAGATTTCATAAACAGAAATATGTACATCGCAAACTAAATCTAAAAAAAAATTAAACTAAATCCAAATAAAGAAAAATCTATCTTTCTCCACACCACCAAGAAGTAATAAAGCAGGTGCGTTTTTTAAGAGTTCCCCAGAAGGCCTAATTTATTGTAATGTGAAAATAAATCACAGAAAAAAACGTATAAATAAAGTATAATAAGGAACTTGTGTCCTTCGAAGAACTTGAAGCCATTTTAAATGTAAGTAAACACCGCATAAAAATAATAATATCACCTCAAATTGCACCACACTATTTTAAATAATATATTTATATACACGAAACCATCTCCGAAACTATCAACCGTCTCAAAAACTTGCCCAAATAGTATTTTTTCGTTAAAAAAATACCCAACAAATAATATATGTATAGCTGCATTTTAACCGTTTAAAAAAAAAAAAAAAAAAAAATATGTAAGCAGAAAAGAACGCATCGGCAACACCTTTTTCCTTAAATTTAAAATATGTGGCCTCAAAAGCTTTAAGCTTCAATTCTGAAAGCTCCAAAGCGAAAACCAAAGAAAAAGGTATTAGAATTTCCATCCAATGTTAACTCTTAATTAATGTGTTTATTTCTTTAATAAACGAGAGTCAAATTGGCTATCAGTCTCCTTCAGCCGGAATATTTCAGTAGTAATTTCTTAAGTTGTGTGCCATGCAAACACCAGCCGGCACCAGTGTGTTTGAAAAAGCTCTCCCATAAGGCCTGTACTAAAAATATAAATTGAACAGAGTATAGTTTATGATTCAAATTCTTTTCAAACTCAGAAAAAGTTCGTAGTTGAAATCAATGTTTATGAAATGTGAGCAAGTTGTAAAGCGGCTTGTAGGTGTACATGCGTCATTTTTAGCAGCCATTACAGCTACGGCATCAGTTTCAGTCAATCTTACCACGATTTTATGGAGAATTGAATCGGTATTGAATCAGGATTTAGGTTCTTGTATAATTGAATCCAATTAAAATTGCAGTACTCGATCCGATCCCTCTATACTATCTAACAAAAATAGTCCTGCATGCCTTATGCGAAAGCTTTTCGAAATACACTGGTGCCTGTTCCTGAAATTCCTCCTGCAGATAACCACTGAGTTACATACAAATTGCGTCTGCCATATTGTTAAAACCAGCGCATATTCCACCATGACCTACCTACTGCACAGCACATCCAAGCACCAAGTGTACACTCATTATGCTCTTTTAAAATAAACACATTGAATCAGAGTTACCACTGAAACGTTTGTGGTAATTTAGTATGCTTACTAGTTACTACGGAAAACCTGTTAGAGCTTTACAACAGTATGAACTTATTGGCATCTATTACAGTCAAAGTGAAAGGCAAGCATCCTATCTTCTCTGTTTTTTTTTTTTTTTTTTTTTTTTAATTCATTTTTATTTCATTTTAACTTATAACTATCTTAAAGCTAAACAAAAATGTTTAAAACTAGCCTAATTATCAATAACTTACAACTAATTTACTGGCCCTTTACGGGCGCTCTAAATTAAACAATAACTCTTACAACTAATGTCTTTCGACCTAAAAACTATTTTAATTAAATCTAATTTTTTTTTATTTATTTTATATTTCAAGAAACTTATATACAAAAAACTTGATATCTGATCATTTTTTTTTTTTTTTTTTTTTTTTTTTTTTTTTTTTTTTTTACCTATAAACTAAACCTAAATATATATTAAAAATAATTAAAACTAAATAAAACTAACTTATACTAACTAAAAATAACTTAAACTACTTAAAATACCTAATAATACTTAAAACTACTTAAAAACTAGAACAGCCACAGCAGCATTTTTTTCGTTTTTTAATTTTTTTTTTGTTTATTTTTTATATGCATGCAGACACACACCAGCATGCAAGCCACCCACACATGTACATACGCACATACATATACGTACGCACATACATGTACAGACACGCAGATACATGCACGTATGCCCCCGCATACATACATATTTTTAATTTTTTTTGGTGCCACCCTGACTGTTCCCTATACCTAATGCCCTAAATCTATGTAAGTCGACCAAGATATATCATCTTCATCGACTTTATATATCACGATGCTGTTCAGAGAGCCACCAGAACTGGTTCTCCTGTTTCGCCCTATCCCTCCGGTCCCGATCGGACACAGTCCTACTGAACCGAAGGTGCTCTTCTCCACCTTGAGCGATGACGTCTCGACCATACAGGAGTCGCCTATCCACAGTTTTCCGGCTGACGTGGTAGATGAGCGGAACCGCCCCTCCATCCTGTATCAGCCCTCGACTGTCTAAATAGAGGAATGCCTCGGGAGGGATGTAACCACTTAACCGCGCACTCTCAAAATATTCGTTATTGGGGTAATACGCCCCAAAAATTAAGCTGTTAGTTGAGGACATCGCTCTTGCAACGTGACCCCGAATCAGCTTGAACAAAAAATTATCTATTCTGTTTATGTTGGCTCCGTTGTATAGAACCTGGTTGGAATAATATCTTGTGTACTCCGACTCTGGTGTTCTGTGTAATCCAAGGCAACGTCTAAGACATTGCCTCTCAAACACCCGAATCTTTTCCATTTGAGATGGGGCAACGTTGAACCACACCGGGCATCCGTAGGCAATCATCGGCCTGATGAGGGCCATATAGCAAATCACCTTCACCCTGCTGTCAAGACGGCTGCTATAAAACAGTCGTTTTGTCAAGGCAAAGGCTCCCCTAGCCCTGGCCAAAGCAGCACCAATATGTCTGTCGAAATACAGGTACTGATCCAACCAGATGCCAAGGTACTTTACTACACTTTTACTCGCCAGTGGATGTCCATGTGGCCCTACGATCACCAGCTTGCGCCAGTTCTTTCTCGTATCCCTTGAGGCGCTAGACAACGGAGTCCTAAACAAAATAGTTTCTGATTTCTGGAAGTTGATTTTCAACTTCCAGTCATCACAATATCGCTGAATCTTGTCGAAGTCACTCTGCAAGAGACTTTTGATGACCTCAACTGTATTAGCTGTTCTGTACGCAATTAGACCGTCGGCGTACGCAATTGCCTGAGTTAGACTACCTATCAGATCGCTGGTGTAAATGCTGAATAGAATCGGCGAGTTAACCGCTCCCTGCTGAAGACCATTATTAATATTAAAAATTGCGGTAGAAGTTACATTGCCACTCTTGACAACAAACTTTCTACCATTTAGCATGTCATAAAGCATATACAATAGAGGTTTACTTATACCTAGTCTGGTTAGCTTTAGATAGAGACCTTCTAACCATACGGTGTCGAAGGCCTTCTCCAAATCAACCAGACAGGCACCCGTACACTGCTTTTTAGTTTTGTTCCATTGGATATCAGAAACTAGTTTAGACGCGGCATGAATTGTGTCATGTCCCGCCTTAAAACCGAACTGATTATCCGGGATGATATTTTTGTCCTCCGCCCACTTGAACAGGGCTCTATTAATAACCTTTTCAATTACTTTGCTGATACTCGGAAGAAGACTTATCGACCGGAGATTCGCCGGATTGGAGTTGTCCTTTCCCTTTTTTGGGAGAGGGTGTACCACAGCTGTCTTCCACCGCACTGGATAATATGCATTATTCAGCGCGTTGTTAAACAGTGTGGTATAAATGTCAACTGCTTCTTGAGGCAAATGTCGTAGTACAACGTTGGATATACCATCGACTCCTGCAGACTTCTTTTTCTTTAATGAATCGAAGATGAGCTGGAGCTCATTCTTCGAAATTAACAGGGGACTGGGCCCATTTCGGTCGGCGATTATGGCGTTTGCCAAATCTTCATCATTAAACCCGGTAAAACCAAGGTTCTCAGATCGCCATTCGCTTATATCGTTTCGGAGCCATAAGTGATGAAGCAGAGCTCTGTTCTCCAGGTCATGATTCGGGCGAATGCTAGCATTCACCTTGTACACTTGCTGGAAAGCAGCCCCCACAGCCTCCACCTTCTCCTGCGGATCTTCGATTATGAAGAGGTCATCGTCCAAGACGGCGTCATCTGGGTCTATGCCTGCTGTCAGAAGTACGTCTCTGTTTTGTGTCGTCCTCTGGAGCTTAAGACACGGAAGGTCGTTTTGATCTTTTCTTCTGAATATCTTATTAATTTGTGGGAACATACTCGGGTCGGTGCGTTCACGGCCCGAATTTTGTTGTCCCAAAACAAATTAATGGACAACCTATAATTTTCTTTGATCAATTGGTTGATGTTTTTGATGGACGACTTCAGTGTCCTTATCTCCAAATCTCGTGTGTCCGTAAACCGTCTGTACAAGCGTTTTAGTCTTGTCAGTAAGCCACTTTTTTGTCTGTGTAATGCATCAATTGTCGCGTTACGGTACATGTCAGTTGCGTTACGTTCTTTGTATTTCGGTATTGTCCTGTTCATTGTTCGTTGAATTGTTTCGTCCATTTGTTCTAAGTATCTGTCAATTTCAGTATTTGTCATGTTCCTGTCATTTGGTGGGGATATACCATTTGATCGTAATTCGCTCAATAAGACGTTCGAGAAGCGTGGCCAGCGCACCTTACTGTAATTGTAAGTATGCACCGGTACATACTCCTCCAACTCCATAAGCGAGTTCGGAAGTTGTATTACGGTGGCGAGTCCGCAGTGGTCACTGTCGTACTCGATCGTTCTTAAACAATTTTTAGACCGATGGCTCACAGTATCAGTAATTGTTAGTCTTGCGTCTTTCAACAATAGATCCAGATAGGCACCGCTTCTTGGAAACGATGGCCTGTCTGTAGCGAGAAGTTCAATGCGATACTCCAGGTTGTATCGACCCATCCAATTATACAGATGGTTACCACGAGGATTTTGTATTTGATTTCCCCAATCTATATGTTTGGCATTCAAATCACCAGCCAATATGTAGTAGTTTTCTTCCGAGCTCAATCTTAAGCATTCAAAAAGCTTTTCAAGCTCTGTTATAAACTGTGTGGGCTGAGGTGTTTCCGGTGCATAGGCAGCGATCACATACATTCGCTTCCCCTGTTGGAGATGAATGCATATGATGCATGCCTCTAACGTCCGAAATTTACGCATATCACTATTATATATTACCTTATGACTAATGCCTTTACGTATAAAGATTGCGACGCCCCCTCCTTGAGTGGAGTTGGGTCGGTCTCTCCTTACGATATTGTAATTGTTGTTAGTCAATTTATGTTTCTGGTTAAGCTTAGTTTCGCTAGCCATAAACACATCTGGACTTATGTCTTTAAGCAATTGGAATAAATTCGATCTACGTTCGGTCCTAATCAATGAATTTACATTCACAGCTAGGATCTTAAAGGGCCTCTCCGGCAGCGCGCCCTTAACCTCTAAGTTGCGTTAAGCTCGGCAAAACAGAGTAGAGATAATCCACCCTAGTCGCCTGCTCCCTGATCTGGTTTTGGAGGCCGTTCAACTGGCCCTGGATGGCCAGTAGAACGCCCATAATATCCGCCTGTGCCGCCGGCGCCTTAGGCACGGGGGCCTGTTGGGCGACCTTTGGTGTAGGCTGTACCGTGCTTCCCCTTCCTGACGCCATTTGGGCGTAAGAAATTTGGGGGTTGACGGGCGTTGTTGTAGGAGGGCGCACAGTTGGACGCTTTTCTACCACTGTTTGCTTTGCTGCTTTATTGGTTTTTATAAGCTGAAACGTCGGGCATCCCCGATAATTAGCGGGGTGTCCGGCGCCTCGGCAGAGTACACATTTAAGCTGGGTCCTATCTTCGACCCGTTCCTTTCCTAACTTGCATTCATCTGCATTGTGGTTCTCTCCACACTTAACGCAGCGTGACTGCATTTCGCAGTTTGCTGCGGCGTGGCCGAACCTTTGGCAGCGCATGCATTGAAGCATGTCGCCGCGCCTTTTTAATTTGTCCCAAGTTACAACCTGGCAGTTGAGGACGGATATACTCCTCAAACTATCCAGTTTGCTGCTGGGTGAGAGTTGAACAAGGAAGAAGGGAAGAATCCGCTTCTCCCGCCTAGCTCTAACTGTAGCGAACGGCTTGACCCCGATAAAGTCGAGATCGTCATTCACTTGTTGGCGGAGTTCATTTAAGAGCAACTGTGGTTCCGTGCAGGAATCTATGCCCTTCAAAAGGACCGTTTGAAATTTTTCGGTTTTAGGGGTGAAACTAAAGAATTCGGTAGTAGTTTCTTTTAGCAACTCTTTAATTTTTTTGTGCTGTTCCAGTGTGAAGCACTGGATAGCATGCCTATCGTTATTTAATCGTTTAATAGTAAAATTTTGACCTATGGTCAACTTACATAGATTTATGGTATCCTGTAACTCCATTTTATAAGTATTAATGGGTGGCACCTTTTCTTTTTTCATAATCGGCGGCTGTGGCTGCTGCTGCTGAGACTGACTTTTCTGCGGCTGTTGATTCTGCTGCTTTTGAATCTGCTGCTGCTGTTTTTCTTGCGTTTGTTTCTGGACTTGTGTCTGCTGCTGTTGCTGTTGTTGTTGTTTTGGCCGTTGTTGTTTTGGCTGCTGCTGTGGCTGTTGTTTTTGTAATTGTTCTTTTTTCTGCTGTTGTTCTTTTTCGTCGAGTTCTTTTAGTTGCCTCGCTCGGCGCGCTTCTTGGCTGGCCTTAACTCTACTTTTTATCTTTTCTATTTCTGCCTCCAAAGCATCAATTTGGGCGAACATTCTTTGTTCCTCGTCCTCCTCAGATGACGCCTCTGATGTGGAGAGGTTCACGAGGGCAGTACTATCGCCCGTCGTGAAGTGCCCTTCTCCTTCTTCAGACATATATGCTATACCCTCTTCGGGTGAAGTGTCTAGCTCGGTTTGTCTTGCTGCCTCTGACGTCTCGTCTATATCGGACGTATGCACCCCAGCTGGCAGCTTTGCTGAGGTGGCCGTGGATCTCCTTTTTACTAAATTTGGTGCGCACTTGATCCTCTTTCTGCGCTTTTGATTAGCATCGGATGATGTTGCCGTTGTTGTTATTGCTGATGATGTTGTTGCTGCAGTATCATTGTTTGTAATTGGAACATCTTTCGATGTTCCCTCTGCTGATGCCATCGCTGGCCTCATTGGCCCTAGGACACCTTTCGATGCCCCGGTGCTTAAACTCCTCCTCCTTTGATCGTTTTCCCAACCAATAAAGTTTTCCACTTCACGGTTGTGAAAAAAAGCTGATAAAGTTCTGATGCCCGGCTGGGAATCGAACTTGCGACCCTCGGATTCTCGGTCGGCCACTCTATCTTTGTGCTACTGCACCACTTATGAAATGTTGATTTAATATAGAACTTAAGCTCACACACGAATTTTAATTGGAAAAACTGGGAAGCCGAAAACGTCTTAACACCTCCACAGTACGAGATCGACTCCTATCTTCTCTGTACTGACTATTTTATTGGACAGAGTATAGACGAGCTGGATTGAATTGAAAATATATGTGTATTTTTTGTGTATACCTAAATTAAGGAATTGAAGAATCGAATTCACATGTGATTCTTGGTGTGTGTGTAAATAAAGTGTCTAGAATAAAGTTAAGCTCCAAAAATTGTATGCGTTTAACTAGGCCCGAATAAGGGAATTCGTTTTCAATTCGTTGTAAATTATGTGGTCAGTACTACTTCGTTTTTTTGTCCAATTTTCATCGGGCTATAAAAAAAATTGGCCTTAAACTAATTTGAGCCATTTTATTTCTTGGATAAATTTGAATTTATGAGAAAATAATTTTAAAAATCTATGGAGCTTTTTTTTAAAAACTTTTTGAAAACATTTTTCAATTCAAAAATTACTAGACCCATCAGTTAAGCCCAGTAATGCAAAATTATTTTCTCTTTTGGCCAAGCACAAAGTTAAAATTTAAATTATTATATAAACACATCGACACACTTATTATAATGTAAATATAGTTAATTAAATATATATAATTAAGTAATATCAAAACCTGTAAATAAAATATATCCATATTTATAGATAAAAAAGTATGTTCGCAACAAAAAAAACCTATTTATATACATATATTGTAACCGTCATATGGGCATAATTTACCCCGGCGTTATATCCCGGACAATGTAAGTTTATTTATATTGTATCCTTTGAAAATAAAAAATAAAATTCAAAAACGCCAATCTATAGGTGTTCAGCAAATACTTATAAACTATAATTTTTGAAAAAATAAAAATGTTGTAATTTTTTTTAACATGCTTTTAAAAATACAAAAAAATATTAATTAAAAATATTGGTATGCAGTATAAATTGGCCTACCTACACTTATATGTGTGAAATTTCGAAAGAATCGATTAAGCCATTTATGAGATAGTCGAAAGCAAAAAAACGGTCCTATGCAAAGTATCGTTTTTAGACATTTATTTAATTTTTTTTAACCATATGATTGGTCGTAACTAAAAAGCTGCACTGATTTTTTTAAACCAAAATGGTTAGAGCCGTTGTCGAGAAAAATAGTCTTTATATAAGGGCTATACCGTTATTTTTTTAGCTAAACAAAATGTTTCATCTGTACAATACATAAAAAACTCTATATATATCAAGCTTGAAGCAATTCGGCCCGCCCGTTTGGGCTGTAGTTGTCTATACATACATACAGTCAGACAGACAGACAGACATGTAGACATACAGTAGTACAGAATTTTTAGACCATCTTTTTTCGAATTCGCTAACATCGCAATGTAATGTTTGATTGTTATCTCAAAACTTCGACGAATGCATAACTTGCCTTATAGTACCTACCTATATAATCGCAAGTAAAAAGAAAATAAGGGTACTCATGCAACGAGAAAATGTCCCACTTTTCAGAAAGATATAACAGTCCGCTAGATGTTTGCATAAACTCCCCCTTAAAATACTTGTGTACTCGTAAATGTAGAAAATAATTATAGATATTCGTTAAACTAACTTTATGAGGTTTATTTCTTCTCTTTCTACATCAAATTCGTAAGATATATTTATCTGCTTTGCAGAATATTTTTCCCATACAAACTTTGATAGTTTCTGAGGCTTATCAACCAATAAAGAAATACAATTTGAGAAAAATATTTAATTTTTGCTATAATAAATAATAAATTGTCGATATTCACAAAAATGGAGTTTTCCATTTCAAATTGGTAGGTACTAATATTCTTGCCTTGCCACTAAAAGCTTATTTGACCTCTCTTTAAACTTTAAACTAGAAAAAACCTGGGACCTGGTCCGTTTTCTAATGAGTAATACAATAAGGTGAGAGAACATTAACAAAATGTGAATTAACCACACCTAAGAGTTCAAGTGTGCTAATCAGCGTGTTCAGAATTCGCTCTGTTCGGAAATAATTAAGAATTAGACGTGGAATAAATGTTTTTTTTTAATATGGTTGCTGGCTTTTTTTGTTTTTGTTTTTTTTATACATTACAAAGCTACAAGCTACATGCAGAATGAAGGTCCTATAAAGCGCTTGCGGGGATTCAAAGCAATTGTTAAAAATTGTTTTACAACTCAGGCTGACGCCTTAAGTTGGTTTATAAAGAGTTCTAAATTTCATATCAATTTTTTTATAGCAATGCCAGAAATAGTTTCCGTTTATGATAACTGTAAAAATGATTATTTATTGCATACAAAAATTCGGAAGATAATCTGTGTTTGATAAAAAGATATACTTGTAAGGTAACGATTTCACAAATAAGATTAAAAAAAAACCTATATTAGCATTAGAAATTACTTTTCTTAACTGATCGATTAGAGGTTAATAAAAAGGTAAGTCGCCAAGCAACTATTGACCAGTTCATTAGAATTTGGAGATAGTCTAAGACCATATTCACGACTTTAGTTGAAATTTATTAAAAACATCACAATGCTTCATAAGATAATTGTTTTATTTTTGGAAATCTTCTTAATTATCAATGGAATTTATTCAGTATCAATTGTTAATAATGTGACTCTTTCTAGTGAAATACTAAGTGAAGTTTTCTTTAATGAAATTCGTTACAATCAAAATAATTTACTTAAAAAATCTAGATTGTACTACGACTCGGAAAAATGTGTCCGGGAATTAAGTGAAATAATAAAAAAGCCTACAAGTCTAGAGGTCTTACCTTGTGAGTATTCTTTAAACTCTAACCCACTGTTTCATACGGTAGGATTAAACTACATTTTTGGGTTAAACTTCAGATCAACAATTTATTCGGTTTCACAGTGTCGTTCAAACCTTTAACTGAGTTCAATTTGTAGTTTAAGTTTGTAACCACTTTTCACTACGGTGACATTTCAATTTGACAGCTGGCTTTCATAGAATTGTGTTTGATAAAACGGAGCAAATAAAATATTTCTTTGACAGAAAAAAATATATATATTTTATTACCTTCATTTTGGTACCAAAACGACATCAGTTTTATTTATTTATGTGCCTCAGAATTGATAGTGAAAGTTTTCAATGATGAGTTTCAATGAAAGCTATAACTGGCTCCTTAAACCAAAAATTTAAACTCATTTTAGGTTTCAGCTGATCTTAATTTAAACTCCCATTGTGAAACTGGGGGTAAATGTGCATACAAATCTGATCTTTTACAATTTATTTTACGAAAGTGTCTGCGATAATTTTTTGTTTAGTGCTTATACGCATTTTGTTGATAAATAAAACGACATATAAAAAATATTAGTCAAACTAAATAAAATCTACGAAATAGGACCTACAACAGGTCTTAGAAATTCTAAATAGAATCGTGTGCCATAATTATAATTATAATGAGAGAAAAATATTTACATTTATTCTTATATACGTGCGTACAGTGAAGCGATATTTCATGCGAGTGTTACGAGTTACTCGCAAGCATACGGCAAGCATCTCGCTCGCAAAGTGTTCCGATCACTTTTTAGAGCGAGTTTGTGCGAGAAAGTTCATATTGTTTGTTTTGACGTTTGAAAAAAAATCAAATGAGTTAAATTTGGTGAGTTTTCATCCTTTTTCTTCCTCTTAGGAACTTTAAATATACATTTTCTTTTAAAAATTCACACAAGGAAATTAAGGTGACCGCAACTGGGAGTTTGAAGGCAAGAAGGGCAATAAGTAAAGGGAATGAAAAAAATCTCCCCGGTAAACGATGTGAAGATTTTTGTTTGACGTTTTGCTTTACATTCCAATAAGCCCAACATAATCTTCCCAGTTTCCTCCTCAGTTTCTTGGTGCAAGTTTCTTCGTGTGAAAGCTTCAAGGCAATTAAAGGAAAACGTAAAAACAATCTTCAGCAACTGGTTTCCCTGTGTGAAAGGGGACTTATATGCAGAATCCATATTGTTTCCACACTAAACAATCGGGCAATGTAACTGCACAAATTGCTTTTACTGTGCGCACCATGTACGCGCAGCCTTACTTCAAGCAGCCCTTGACCTGGAATTCTAACGGGTGACAACTGAATGGAAACTCAGGCGAGCAGAATAGACATCTGACTTGTCAAGAATGTGTTAGAATTAAGAATGAAGAGGGAGCTGATCTCGTTTTTTTCGGTGAATGCCATTAGTCAGAAAAAGCAGATAAGCCCTCGAAGAATACTTTTTGAGCGACATCTAGTCAATGCCTCTAAGGAACATTCTGAAATTCACGCAGAACTCAAGGTGGTTCAAGGAATTACCTATAATAACTGCATAAATTCCACTTCTCCTTTCCTTACCCCTACTTAGACCCTAGGGAACACAATGGAAATCCCTCGACCTTCTGTCCTAGAACATTAAAGCTATTAGCCACTCACGTCAGTTGCTTCGTGTTAAAGGAGATTTACCATAAATTAATAATTACCAATAAAAGTCTTCTTGAAGTACATAAAAGTACATCTTTTATTTTATTGTCTTATTTTTTTCAAAATGTTTTTTCCAATAAAATACCATAATTATATCTTAAACTACATATAATAACATCTACTATAAGGTAAAGGCCTCAAAGTCTAGACTTTAGTATATGGTAGATACAGTCAACTCCGTTTAACTCAAACAGCAATTTGACACATTTTTTTTTTACTTAAGCGGATTTTCCCTTAGCGACCTCCTGGTAACTGAAAATAATTATTTCATTTATTCCAGCTTAAAATCTAAAAATTTTAAAGATGAAATCTGCATTTGTTTGCGGTTCTGTATGTTGTAGAGATATATTTGTGTGTTTCGAGATTATCATATTACTGTTTCTCCTGAAGAAAAATCCTTTAAAGTATACTAAAAACCTAATTCGCTGAGAGTTTTCTTTGAAGTGAAAACTCTAATCGAATCTTTAAATTCAAAAAAAATAATTTTGCTGTCAAAATTGAGTCAAAGTGAAATGTCAAGCTAAACGAACGAGTTCAGTTTAAAAAAAAATATTTTGGTGCGTTCAGTTATTTACTTATTTCAGTGAAGAGGTATCATCTGATATCAGTAAAGCGTTGTTTTTCTTAAGCGGAATTGACTGTACTTGTTACCCAATCTAAATTATTTATAACTGCCAGATATATAAACACCGATTAGCGGTATTAAACTTTATAACCAACAATAATTTAGATTAAAGGCCTATTTAAACGAATAACTTGATATATTTTTTTTACAGTTTTTGATTCTTGGGGTAAATTTCCGTCTGGAATACTGTATGGCAATGTATATGATGCAGGCAACTTTGACCAGTGCGTCAAAGCATCGGTGAAATTTAACGAACTACTCGATGTTGTTAATGGACAGTTTTGTTTTGCAAGCATACCTCTTAAAAATGCGCAAGGACATCATGAACGTGTTTCTATTTTTGACAATGATGGACCGATTACAGAATCCAGAGCAAGTCTCTCACAATTGGAATTAAACATAGGAATATGTGTTCCAGATAGTTGCAGCTCCGAATTTCTAACTACTGTTTTTAAAGACGCCCTTGGCAAGGCTGGCTTGCAGGATGTACTCAAGGGAATGTCGGTGCATTGGTGTACAGATGGAAAACGTCCGCCTTACAAAGCAATTAATATTATAGGGATGTAGGTATAATCTTTTCAGACGACTTAAAAATTTTTGATTTCATATACTTTTTTTCTAGAGCTATTTTTAGTTTATTTGGAATTCTCATGGTCTTGAGTTCGCTGTATGAATTTTTAATGGGTATATTTGAAAGTAAGTAAAAATAAAATAATTAATCCTTTATTTTATCTTTAGTCATTATTATCATAAGGAGAGTTTTATGTGTCCTTTATGTTGAGTAGACTAAAAGTAATTTGCGCGGCAATTTTGTATTCTTTCAGAAAAACCAGTTCCTGTCTTATTGGCTTTTTCTGTTATAACAAATGGCAGAAAATTATTTGCTATCAACACGAACAGCTCACCAAAAACAATTAATTGTCTCACTGGAATTCGTGTCATTACCATGGCGTGGATAATGTTTTGTCATACATATTCGCTTATTCAAACGATTCCAGAAATTAATGCAATCGAAAACTTAGCGGTAAGTTTGATAATCTGTAAAGGTTTATAAAGAAAAAATATAATTAAGGTAGTAGGTTTCGAAAAATTTGTCGCCTATAGGAAAAAATATGGCTGCAAATGTCAAATCTACTTTGACGTTTGTGAAGTACACATCAACAAGACAAAATTGCTATATACAACACAGAATAATTGGCCACGTTCAGTAGATCGGGCAACTTAAAAATAATGCAAGTTTATAATAACTGATTGGCCATCTGTCAAAAAATTGCTTTCAATTAATGGACATTTTAATGGAAATGCTAGTATCAAGAACTACCCCTTTATTCATAAGTATCAGCTTCTAGTTCAACTAACTGCAAATCAATTGTGTGTGCAGTCAAATCAAATTATCAAAAAATAATCATTCCAATTCATAACAAATGTATCATGTTTTTCTTCTGTTGCAGCATTTGCATTTATGTACATAGACAACTCCTTCTGCGATCGTTTTTGTTGTTACTCATTTTACAATTTTTTACTTACTTCTTTCAACAAATATATAAAACACTTTTAAGATAAAATGTTCGACGCTCATGCAACTTTACTGTGTTCTAGTTTCCCAGCCGTTCCGCTGCTGTCAATTTTCTTGCATCACCAAGCAAGTTTATTTATGTGCAGTCAATTTTGCGATCTTTCACCAACATTGAATAATTGAAATAATTACTTTTATTGAAAAAATGTGTTCCTTCATCCAAACCAACTTTGAAGTTAGAATTGATCATTCAAAAAACTATGTTATTAAAAAGATTATGTGCTCAACTTCGCAGAAACGAAAATCAAGGGCCCAATTCCACAAAGCGTGAGTTTTCTCTATGTACATTGTATATACACAGAAAACCATGTACAAGGGTGAGATTCATATTTTTATATACATATAGATAACTTTATCACAGATGAATAAATTTATACACGCATATTTTGAGGGTGAATACATTTTGTACACGGAAATCATTTACACCTACGGAATTTGACACCACCTATGCATTGAAACCGATTTCGATCACTGACCACGTTCACAGATATTAGATAATTTATATGCGATATTTAACAATCGGACTATGTTTCTGGATGAATCGATCAGTTTAGTTAAAAGCTGTCAAAATTAAATCAAAAGCAAATTATTTTTTTATGAAGAAAATTAAATAACAAAGTATCTTAAATTTTCCTTTTTTAACAAAGACAAAATTTTTGGTTCCCTGATATAGTATAGTGGAAAGTCACAATCTAAGCATGCAGTAATTCTATTAGAAAATCATAAATATTTATATAAATATTGTTATATGAGTAGCTTACCGGGCTTGATAAATAAGCTAACTTATTTCCATTGTTTTATAATTTTCAATACTTTATTTCAAAAATTTCAACTTACACATTTCCTTTGAATTTTTTCAATCGCGAAATTAATTTCACTTTTATGTTCACGCAAGCATGTTCAAAACTGAATTGATTGCCATCTGTCTTTCATATTTTCTAAATTTTGATAAAAGTTTTTATCTTTGCTTTCGAGAAATTTACCCTTCAATGTGAGTAGGAAAATTCGTCGATGAATTCAGGAAGATAAATTTCCCTGGGTGGTTGTCATTGCTAAAATACCTAGTAGTATTTATATATGAAACCTAGATGGCGATAATATTCATTTCAAAATAAATTGTCAAAAATAATTGTTTCAAATGTATTATACTACGTTTCCACCGAACTTTAATCTCTTCTAGATTTAATAATCTCAAAAAGTGTTTCCACCGTTCCAAAAGTAGATTAATTTTGACAGCCCTATTCCAAATGCATATATCGTTTCATTTTCTCTTATGATGAAGAAGTGAGACAGGCAGCTTCATCTGTGTCAACCGAAGAGAACAATTCACTTTCCCGATGAATGTGTTCATTTCGATATGGAAATTGGATAGTTCGATTGAAGATTTAAATGAGATTTATTTTAAATCTTCATCTGAGAAGATTAAAATTTGTATGGTAAATCCTCAAGATTTGTAGGAGATTTAGCTAAATCTACTTAAATCTCGGTTTAGTGGTCGGTGGAAACGTAGTATTAGTCGTGTTCTCGTGACGAACAAGTACAGCAAAGTAAAATATTTTCACTAAAACGATCCACACTCCAAATTGTTGGGGCATATTCATAGTCATTTTTAAACTTTGTCTAAGTTAAACCTAGGTTTAGTTGAATTTTCGGACGTTGATTCTATTTTTCTAAGTTTATCGTTCCAAAATATTTGAAGCTATTTGTGTAGTAAAACAAGGTAATAATCTTATAAGAATATAGAACCAACAATTTGTAAGTAAGATCTTTGTGTATTTATTGTGCCAAAATTGTCTTAAATTGTAGTTTAGTAAAACCTGGGTTTATCCGCGACTATGAATATGCTCCATTGTATACATATTTATTTTAATATGGAGCGATTCTCAAATCTGTGTTTTTTTTAAAGAAGAATAAGGAACAAAAGCAGAAAAATAAATACGAACATACATCACTAAAAAAATCACTTCAGTGCCCTCTATGATTGAACACACTTACTGATTATCGGTACTCAATTATACTTCGGACGAAAAGGCAAAGAAATTATCAGTTCTTATTGTTGTTTTCCTTGTAAAATGTTTAATTTACTATACTTGCTTGGCACGAAAACACGACTATTTTTACATAAGAGAACAATAAAAATGGAATGCTCAATGGAACACACGGAACCTGATAAAGCCTTGCACTTTCCCTCTTGTATTGTACGGCTAAAGAAAAAATCGCTTAACTTTACTGTAATCTTCTAATATATAAAGAATAATCCAAATTATGTTTGTGCGCTATCTTCTTTTTTTCGGCTCGATCGATTTGAATGAAATTTTTACGAGATCTTAGGACATGGTTGGAGAGTGCATATAAGAAATCTATTTGCCGTACGATATCTAGAACCGTAGTTATGACCAAAAATGTTACTAACATGTAGGACGTACACGTCTTGCAATAATTAATCAAATGGAGACGTGCCCATATTGCACAGCTTCAAACACATTTGACAAGCCAATAACGTTCATAATGACCAAGAATTCGGTGACAGCGAAATTGATGCGAGAATGTGATATCCTCATTTGGGACGAATGCACGATGGCGCATAAACGGGCTTCTGAGGCAGTTGGCCGAACAATGAAGGATTTATGAGGTGATTCGAGATGATTTGGTGGAGATATGATATTGCTCACCGGAGATTTTCGTCCAATGTTTTCCGCCATCCCGAAATCTGCCGATGAATCTAATGCATGCTTGAAATCGTCGTCTTTGTGCCGGCAAGTCAAGAAGTTGAAATTGAGCACAAATATGAGCGTCGCATTGCAAAACTACCCATCCGCTGCTGAATTTTCAAAACAATTGCTAGCGCTTGGCTATGGCCAACTTTATGTTGATGTCTCGACTGGATTGATATCATTCCTGGCATATTTTCGCAAGCTAACAACGTCAAATGGGAAATTCATCACCAAAGTAAAGTGCTCCCTGGCATTGCACAAAATTATAAAAATCTCGATTGGATTTGTGAATGGGCAATACTAGAGCAGCGAAGTCGTCGGTAGCTTGAATTTCATTATTCAAAGTCAAATCGCTGGAGAACTGCATTCGTACAAATCCGTTGACAGCGGACCGGCAAGGATGAAGCGTACAACTATCCGACGACATTTTTGAACATATTGCGGTGATTCCAGACATGACCATCAAGGGCAATATCCAACGAATACCAATTATTCCAACTGATCTTCCATTCCAATTCAAACGGATTCAGTTCCCCGTTCGATAGGCTTTTGCGATGACAATCAATAAGTAAACAGTTATTGTTATTTGTTTTTGCGCCCGAAAACAAATCGAAAAACATTGTTTATTATATCACTCTCTACTTATTTTGATTCCATTCAAATAAAAAACGTTGAAATTTGAACTATCTGTTTTTATTATAGCTCTGCAGTTCATTTGAAAGCGTTAAATTAGGGCGAGACGAAGTTCGCCTGGTCCGTTAGTACTGTATAACGAGAAGAACAATGCTAATGATATTTCAGAAAAAAGACACACTTACACAATACCAAATGTCAAAAGATTGGATTTTGTGGTTTTGATGTTTCATTTCGGCATGTGTATGTTCTGTGGATTTGGGGCGTTTATAAATTCCAAATTCGCAACTCAAATTTCTCTAAGATCACTGAGTTAGCCAATTGATTAAAATTTTCTGTTATTTTAAGAAATTATTTCTAGGGCAAGTAAATGTTCTAAATAGTTAAAAGATTTTCATAAAAACTGTTTCAGTGGTTCAAAAATTTCTATTCGATGATTGTTGTTAATGGAACAGTTTCTGTGGACTCGTTCTTTTTTATCAGTGGACTTCTTGTTGCCTGGCTTGGATTTCAAGAATTGGATAAAACGTTAGTATGAAATTGAAATTTGAATTTGTGAAAATTTTTTTTTTTCAGAGATGGCAAATTAAATATTATTATGATGTACGTCCATCGGTACATCCGGCTTACTCCCTTAGTAGCCGCTTCCCTTTTGTATATATTCAGTATAAATAACCTTATTTATACAGGTCCATTCCGAGAAATTACTCTTGCATCGGAAGAATGTAATTCAGAAAATTGGTGGCCAGTTCTGCTCTACATTCAGAATTATTTTAATCAAGGAACGAAAGTAAGTGCGTTTAATGTAAGAAACCTTCAATATCAAATTAACAATTTCTATTTTTAGTGCTTTGGAAGATCCTGGTATTTGGCCGTTGATTTCCAGCTTTATATCCTTTCACCAATACTCCTGATTGCTACATGGAAATGGGGGAGAAAGTTTATGCCGGTTTTGGCTGGATTCATTTTGATGTCTATAGCGAGTGTGATAACAATTTTTATAACAAATGATTACACTAATCTAATATCGTAAGTAACGCCATGGAATTCATCAAAAATTAAATGATTTATTTGAACACACATATTTAAATAAAACACTGCAGAATGTACAACCCAAATGAATGGTTCATGACGTACGTCCCAATGCACACTAGGTGCTCACCTTGGCTAATTGGTTTTGGAATGGGTTATTTTATGCACATCAATCGTGAAAGGACTTTTCACTTTTCAAAGGTTTTTTTTTTTGATTTATGAACACCTCTCGGAATGATATACAAGGACTTTTTCTTATCAATAGATTGTCCAACTTTTTGCTTGGATTGTAAGTGCCTTTGTTATGATTGCTATTGTGTTTGGGCCTTATTTCACTATGAGGACGACAGCCAATGGAACGGTTTTTGAAGCTGCCATGTACGAAGGATGGAAGCGAGCTTCTTGGGGCATTGTTTTGGCTTGGATCACATTGGCTTGTCACTTTGGATTTGGTGGAATAGTTGACGCAATCCTGTCGCATCCGTTTTGGCAGCCTTTAGCAAAATTAACATACTCATTGTATCTCATACATCAATTCGTTCTGAGAGCTAATTTCGGAATGATGCGTACTGGAGTATACTTTTCCGATTACAATACGGTAATTTTAACGGATTGATGCCGATTTACTACCGTTGATAACAGCATACGCTGTATACTACACTACTGTTATAAAACTTTTATAAATTGGCATATCTCAAGTCTTGTCCAAATATAGCCAAAGTATTACTAATCATTTCTATCTTTCAAAACATTTTTTGACAGTTTCTATATTTCTGGAGTACTTTTGGAATTTCAACCATAATTGCGATTATTTCTACCTTGGCATTCGAATCGCCAATATTAATATTAGAAAAGTTCATATTTGGCCAACCAAATAAGAGAAAACAGCCTGAGCCTGGAAGTCAGCACTTAAATTTAGCAGATTCGCCACAAAAGAGTGTTTAGTTATTGAATTGTTAAAGAAAACAAAATGTCATTTCTCAGCTGTTAAATTGTCATTTTTTTTTATAGATTTAAATAACACATAGATTATTAAATTTAATAACTTTTATTGTAAATAAAATAAATAAAGATAAGTAAACTACTGGGCACAAAGCCTAATGACTTAAATTTTCAACTATTTTTCTATGCGAGTTATTATTCGCCCAAGGAAGGGGGGAAGGAGAGGATCTATTATTTTTTGCCGAATTGAGCACTGAAATGTCAAACACCAAATTGAAACGCAGCTTTAATACGACTATCTCTGCTTTATGTGTTGATTTCTTCGAAAAAAGTATTCAATAGACACGATGAATTCTGATATGGTTGGCCAATGGGAGTTCCTGATATATAGGTGTGAATGACTAGAGATATGAACTAGCAAAGGTAAGATCTTTGGCGAAAGTCACCAAAGAATTCCCAATAAAAGTTGGTATACATTAAGGGAGTATTTTGGGTCCTTTGCTGTTTTATTATATTCTTTGTATTCTTCTAGAATAATGAATCCGGAAGTGAATAAGACATCCTTTGACAGCTGTTGTGTGATGCAATTCGTATAATAGATTGACAAAACTTGATTCAAATAAAACCAAGATCTGCTCGAGCAGTGATGCCACTAAGAAATTAAAAAAGAACATAGTCTTAAAACATGATTCGGGATAAAAAATCATGACGGACCTATCTCGTAGTTAGAAACGCGTTAAATGAACAACAAAAGAGAGAATTCGAATAGACAATTTGAAAACCATATCATGCGTAAAACAGATATATTTAATTAACAGTTTATTTATGCAATTGCTGAAGTTGGACTCAATGTCCAAAGCAAAATGGTATCAGGAAAATAAAGAGTATTGAACAGGGAGAGAACGATTGACTCTTTTAATAATTGAAAAATGAAAAAAAAAAACAGTTTCATTCTTTTATCTCTTTTACTCATCATCATTGCGTTACTCCAGGCGATAACTAAGCTATCAAAAATATTGCAAGGCCCGAGGCGGGAGAAAGAGTGCGTAGATAAAGTGTTATATTGAAAAATAATATGTGTTCTCTTCATTATTTTTTTGGGGCATTTCACATACTTATTCACACTCGAAGACACTATATGAAAATAAACCAAAAAGAGTAGGTATCCTTACAAATGAAGTGTTCATCCTGCTCTTTGCTTTATGTTTCGCGTTTGTGTTTATGTAGGTTAGGTTTGGAAATCTTGGGTTTGATACATTTTTTGTCAGAAAATAAACCTGATTTTGGACTTAAAAACATGAAAACATGATTTGGGTCTAAAAAACATGAAAATCATGATAAGTCATGATTTCTGGCAGCCCTGTGCTCGAGGGGTACTGGCAAAAATGACATCGAGGATTAGTAACGCGATAACAGAAAAAAATCATTCATCAATGGACCCAGAGCAGTATAGATCGATGTTGTTGTAATCCCGTGTAAGAACACAACTGATGGCAAAACATCAGCTGCCAAAATATAAATATCAAGCCATCCGTTTCTCATTCCATGAGAAATATCAAAAATATGTGCAGAAAATAATACAAATTTAACTTATTCGATTTTGGATACTATTCTGTTAGATGGGCTATCGAACCGATATTTGACTACACCCATTCACCACTGATCTCAATAATACAATGGATAGTGTATTTTGTATAAGTATAACAGGGCAATTTTAACATGAGATAGGGTGCACTGGTACCATCTATGACGTCTATCCAAGTAAAATAAAGGTAAATTGACATTAGTCGTGTTTTCGTGACAAGCAAAAACATCAAATGGCGTTTTTCTTTTTTAGCTCCGAGTAAAGAACACAGCTGTCAAGAAAAGATCTGTGTTTCTTTTTTAGCTCAGACACATTTAATCTCTCAACTCGTGTTACTTTTTTAAATCAGAGCCAAATCGGGGCATGAACCATTAGCTCAGAATAAAATGACCGATCAAACGGAGCAAAGTGCTGGGCGCGGCTAACTTTACTCATAATTTTAACAATTATCACTAAAGTAAACCCAATTAAAGGCAAAAATGAATTCGGAAAACGAAAGCTTTGGATTTGCTGGTAAATAAGTTTTAATAAAGGCAATTATAATAATATATGACAGTTCTGCGCTTAAGTGTATTTCAAAATTAAATCGGAGATATCTAACCATGCTCTACTCAGATCTAAATCGGTTTACTCAGGCTCTGCTCAGAAATCTGCTCGAAGATAAGAAAGAAAAACGCCAAAAGTAAGATTTGTACAAGGAAAAAAAACAATAAGAACATACTTTTTATTACTTTTCCTTTTCATCCGAAGTATAATTGAGTTCCGATAATTAGTTAAATGTTTTCAATCATAGAGCGCACTGAATTGATTTGTTTTAGTGATGTATATTTCTTTTTATTCTTGTATCTTGAAAGACGAACGTAAATTCTTTACAAATTCTAAACAAAATGTTCCAAAAAATATAATTAAGGTATATCAATGACTAGATACTAAAATTTGGTTTTTAATTTCCAAAATAAGATAATTCGTTGTCAAGAATTACAATTCCGATTTGTGCAAATTGTCAAACTGGTTTTGCATTCCACTAATCATCCACACTTCGTAGAATAAAAATAAATTGTGGGATCCCGACTAACCTCAAAAGCATAGATTATCAATTATAAAACGTCATTAGCGACGAATAAAAGAAAAAGCTGTGTGAACGTCAATTTGTTGGCCGCTTTCATGTAAATAGTAGCGCATTTTTTTTGTCTGGTTTCAAGTAACAGTTTTATTTCAATAAATACAAACACATAATTATTACATATAAATAATTCAAAACTAAACATAAATCCACACACTTTTCCATCGCAGCCGTAGTTCTATTGTGTGGAACTAACTGCCTTTTCTTTCTCCTTAATGATTTGCTTTCTTGGTTTTTCCTCACCAAATACGAACTTTTCTAAAATTAGAATTGGCGATTCGAAAGCTAATGTCACGTAGATTGAAATCAATATTGTTATGCCAAATACACTCCAGAAATATAGGAACTTAAAAAAAAGGTAAAAATTAACATTGGAAAGTTAAAATATTAAATATTACTTACACATTCGTATGGTGAGAAATGTATTGGCGTGCGAGACATTCCAAAATGAATTCGTATCACAGCCATGTGCATCATATACAATGAGTATGTCAAACGTGTTAGTGGTTGCCAAAACGGATGTGACAAAAATGTATCAACAACTCCACCTAATCCATAATAACATGCAAATGTTATCCACACTAGGGCTGCTGTCCAGGCAATGTGTTTAAATCCTGCATAAATTGCAGCTTCAAAAACTGTACCTTGGCCATAGGTAATTATAGCGGGATATGGGCCATATATCACAGCAATCAGAATTGTAGTGCTACCAATCCATCCAAGTAGTTGAATCAACTAGAGAAATTTGAATAATGCAAATGAGATTTTTTTTAAGTATGAGCGTCAAATTTGGTTGTAAGCTTAAAAGGAATATTTTCAAAATGAATCGGTCCAAATTTCATTTTTAAAAATTGAATATGGAATTTATTCTTTCTTTCATATGATGACATAAATATCATAAAAAGTTTAAATATAAGTAAAACATTGTATTGTAAAGAAAAACTAACCTTGGAAATTTGAAAGTTAGCTTCCCGATTATAATGCATAAAGTAGCCGAGGACGAATCCTATTAACCAAGGACCCCACCTGGTATGTGTGGGAATGTACAACTGTTCCCATTCTCCATCATTCGAACTGTAAGCGAATTTAAACATAAATAAAATGTTCAATGAGTGTAAACTACACGCACTATTCGTACATTCGTTGAAGTTACTATTTAATAGTTCTATCTTAACATGCTTAAAAAATCTATACCTACTTAAAAATTATATAGAATCTTGAGTTTTCTTCTTCAACTAAAATATATATTAAAGTCAAGTACTTTGTCACCAGATTGCCCTCTGTCCAGAAATAGTTCATATGCATCAATTTTAGTGAATAAAAAACAAATTTAGTAAACAAAAAGCTTTCAACACAAAATGGCGCCCAACGTGAAGTTGGAATTGAAAACTATCTGTCCCGAAAAATATAAATGGCGCCATTCAAAATAATGTCAATCTGTCATTTCACAGAATTTCAAATTCATACAAGAAAACAAGTGTTTTTATCTTAATAGAAATTTTAATTAAATAATTAATAATCTAATCGCTCACCCTTGTGTAAATCCAGTGTATTCTTTGATGAAAAAGACAGCCGCAACATATGCAATTGATCCGGCAACCAGAAGAGCCACAAAATATATAATTTTCTTTCCCCATTTCCACATTGGAATCAAAAGCAGGGGCGAAAGCACATACAGTTGAAAATCTACAGCTAAATACCAAGCTTCTTCATAGCACTAAATACAAATAAACAATATTAACAACTCAGTTGTGACATAAATTTTAACAAAAAATTAAATATTTACTGCTTTTGGTTGGATGTAATAGTTTTGGATATACAAAAGAATTGGCCACCAATTACTTCCATCGCAGGTATTTCTTTCCATAGCATCATCCTTCAATGGCCCCGTGTACAGAATGTCATGTATGCCATAAGCTAACAAAAGTCCAACAGCAACAATTGGTGTAAGTCTTATGTAACGATGGACGATATTCATGATGATATTTATTTTGCCCTTCCTAGGTTAATTTTATGAGCTACTACAATTACTTGTTATATATTGTTTTTATTTATAATTACGTTTTGTCCAAGTCTCGGAATCCATTAAATGCCACCAATAATCCACCAATAAAAAGGAATGTGTTCACCGCAATTGGCGCCATGGTCGGTATCATATAAAGCAAATTATCACTGAACTTTAATGGAGTGAAATGTGTGTCAACTAACCATCATTCAAAGAGTTGACAAGACCCACGGCTATGTCATATTAAACTTACATTAAAAAATTGGAACATATTAGTACTTTTCATTAGCCACATATTGGATAAGATGTGGTGGTTCATTATCCAAAGAGTGGATAGGACACGCATTCCATTGAAGCAATCAACACTGTTCCGTGATCTTTTCATATTGATGGCGAATAGCTTTTTTCCGTTTGTTAGAACTGAGAATGCTAACAGAACTGGTACAGGTGTTTCTGAAAATGTTCATTGCAAAACAAACGTTTTTATCATTATTTATCAAATGGTCTAACTTGCTGTGAAATCATAATGTATGTATTATAATATAAACTGCGTCTAACTTATTCAAAGAAATGGATTATACCAGTTTAAAAGTGGCTATTTATACAATTCCAATCATTTTGATACCTATTCTTCAATCCATCACGAGCAGATTTGACGACGTTTTTTATTGGTCTAAATTCCAATTTTGATTTAATGGTTATAAAACACTTTGTCTGAGTTTCTGTCTAGTGTCAATTATTGGACTTTAAAATATGGCGATAATATTTGCTTATTCCAATCAGCGACGGCGGACAATTTAATGAAAACAAAATGGGTATTCATGTAACGACGGAAAACCCAGATAAACCTCAAATTTTATCTCCGCAGAAATGAACTGTCAAAATTTGTATGGGAAAAATGTTCTACAAATCAGATAAAATTATTTCACGAATTTGATGTAGGAAGAGAATAAGCAAACCTCATAAATTTATTTCAATGAATATGTGTTTATTTCCCACATTTAAGCAAGTATTTTTAAGGGGGTGTTCATGCAAACTTCTGTCGGAAAATTATATCCTTCTGCAAAGCGGAATATCGCGTTGCATAAATACCGTTAAAGTTGTTCTTTCGCAATATGTTGTTAAAATCATTTTCCCCACACTATTATCTCTGTTTTTTCTTAAATATGTATGTATGTATAACTGTATACATATATTTCTGAATCATTTATTTTCGTACATAATGTCCTTTTATTGGTATAAGCTCGAAAGAACGCAGCCTACAGCTAGATTGAAGCCACTACAAAAACGCCAATATTTCTGTTATAGTTAATAGATAATACTATTTTGTGCGAAACAATTGGTATAAAATGACAGAAATAATCGCAATTGGGAATGTGTTAGTCCCCTTTTATACAGTCAAGCTTATTCCTGGAGATTTTCTTGACGCTTCTTTCAATTGCTGTACATGCCGATTCCATCATCACAACCACGATCCAATCCACAAACAGTGCATTTTACTCAATACGTAATTTCATGTCATGTCGTTTAATAATTTTTACCACTATTCTAGTTTTTAGGGCACACATTATCGAACATGCTTGACAGGTTTGCTTGCTCACGATCGATAATGTTTACACTTGCATGATGGCATGACACAAATGAAATTTTTTTTTGATATTGCCTATCAGACAGCGCTCTTGATTGATGATGTTTATGCAAATCATTCGTCGAACAACATTCAACAACTATTTTTGTTGTTAGTTAGTTCATTTTTGAATCTCTGTGAGTAGGGAATAAGAAAAATAATATTTTGATGTGTTTATTGATCTAGATCTTGGATTGAAAATGAACATTTTGTTTTGACGGACGACCAACAAAACTGTGATAAATGTGTACCCAAAACTTTTCACGCATGTTTGATATCCAACAGGAATGTCATGCAGGTTCGATAATCCCTAATTAAGGCCGTGAGTGAATTGCTTTAAAATGTTGGTTAAATTTTCTACCTTGGTTAAATTTTGAAGTTTGGTTTGTGGTGGTATCAAATTTAGCTTTTTGCTATGTGAAATGTGTTAAAAGGGATTTACTAAAACACTATTTTGGTTAAAATTCTTTCAAGATTTAAAAAATTTCCCTAAACACATTTTTTTTTCGTTGTTCAAGTTAATTAATTTCTTTCGCAAAATCCGACTTAGAAGATATAAAGTTAATAATTTGGCACGACAAATGTAAAACGAAATCTCAGTCTTACTTATATGTTTCGGTTTTACATCGTTAATTTAATATTTTGAAACAACAATTCCAAATCTTTTCAAAACCACTCCCATTAAGATTAGTTTGATGATTCAGTATATAAACACTAGTTTTCACAGCTGACAAGAATTTGACAAGCTAACAAATCAATCTATTTGCATTCAATTTGTAAAATGAACTACAGGAAGTATTTCATATTAATTATTTTATATTTTATAAAATATCAATGGATTATAATATTCGTTTTTTCCTCTTGAGACCCTACACAAACAAAAATGTTAACGTAATTTTATTTTTCAATTGAATAAATTAAAACTTACATTTATTATATGGTTTCCCAGTAGATCTGGACTTTTTGGAATTAATCTTTATTTTCGGTTATCGTTTAGAGTTTCAAATTATTCTATCTTGAAAAACGTCAAATTTTAACACAATTTAGCCTGTTCTACAGCTGCATAAATTTTAATCAACCCATTTTATTCACCACGCTAGTGTCAAAGTTTAACCCAGGTAGAAAATTTAACCAACATTTTAACGCAATTCACACACGGCCTAAGGAATAAATTTTTTTCGACATGTCAATGCATGTACATGTTTATAGTTCTGAAATTGATTATGGCCTATGGAGGCCGCCTGTTAAGAATTTCGTGTGCTTTCACACGAGGCAACTGAGTTGCTCGTATGACCTATTCACATGAAAAATTGAACTTAGTTGTATAAATGCTTTTGGACTTACTTTTATGATATTCCATTAGGAATTCATATAAAGAACTTAAGATCATTAATGCTGTAACAACTGAAAGTATCGATCTGAAATATAAAAAAAAATATTCATTAAAATAAAAACAACAATGACCAATATAAATTATATTTAAAGAAATTACATTGCAACAATATTTATTGTACTTAGTGTGTTTTTTCCATCTGTGCAATGTCCTACCGATATTATTTGTGTAAGAGCTCCATTTAAGAGTTTATTTGATGAGTTTTTGAAAATTGATGTCAAATATTCGGGACTGCAAGTGTCAGGAACACATATTCCCGTTTTTACACCCATGAAAGTCTTTGGAAGTGCCAAGGTTACAAAGCAGTATTGGCCATTCACTACACCGGTTAGTTCATTTAAAGGCACTGATGTTGTCACACATTGATCAAATTCTCCGTAATCAAAAGAACTTCCGTATGCAATTCCAGATGGCAAGTGACCCCATGCATCAATGACTGGAAAGAAACAATTTTAAATATGTACCTAATCATTTACCGTTGAGTTTTTTTTTAGCCATTGTTGATACAAATCGATTAATGTTCTATTGACATATTACATGTATATGTCAGTTGATATGTTTAAAATGCAAATGTCATTTCAATTGTGTTCTTATAAAGAAAGCTAACAAAATAATATAGGGATGTAGGTATGTAAGTTCGATTTGTAAAGCTATTGGCCCGAGATTTAAATTAATTCAGACTTAAAGGTGTATTCAATAGAATTCGCTAAAGAGCTGCAGTGCATTACCATTCATATCTATAGGCTATATCCTACGTTACTTAGATTCATATTCCAACCCATTTTAGTTACAATTTCATTGTGTCAAAAAAAAATACCAAACAGAGAAATCTATTACCATTGCGACGAGTTAAAATAATTTAACTTTTATATTATCTACAGCTACTTTGTAAGCAACTCATCGAATACAAATCTACAATTGAATTATTTAATGTAATGTCAAAATGACATTTCGACATTAAAATATCCTGATGCCACTATTCAAACAATTGAATTATTTAATGTAATGTCAAAATGACATTTCGACATTAAAATATCCTGATGCCACTATTCAAACTCTAAACGCATTTAGCTTAAAAATTTTCTATTCAAAGTTACACAATTTCCGTAAATAAAATTTCTTCGTTTATAAAGTTACAATTACGCAGTCTCTAAAAAGCGTTTAATAAACAAATTTAAATCTTCTTGAATAAAGATTTAAAATAACTCTGATTTAAATCTTTGTAGGGCATTTAGTTGTATAAATCGAACTAACCTATTCATCGTTGACACAGATGAAGTTGGTTGACTCACTTCTACATCATAAACATCATTTGAAGCACAATTTGCATTTTGAAAGGTGCTGTCAAAATTAACCTAGCTTATAGTCTTTTCATGCGGTGAAAAATCTATTTTAGATTTAGTTAATCTACACGAATGAACATTTGTCGATTTTGACATTTCGCACATTATGGAATACTTTATTTGCCGATAATGACGTTTAAGGATTGAATTGAATTGAATTATTTTAACACACTTATATTACTTTTGCTAATTAAGAGAAAATCTTAGTCGAAACATACCTACATACATGTTTTGAACTTGTAAATAAATTGTTTTGAATCATATGTTTATTATTCGTTTATTATTCTGTCATAGCCTTTTCACTGAAATCAGTCAAAACGACAAAAATGAAGCTTTCATTTTAATTGTTTGTTTAAAATGTCTATCTCAGTCATTTATCCAATCCTAAAATTTTCTACATCCCAGCTGTTGTCGTAAAGTTTAAGAGACGACAAGCATTTATGAAAACATTAAAATGTCAGACAAAATCACATAAATTTGGAGTGTGAAACTTTTACGGTTTTTTGAAAAACTTTTGCCGAAAACTGGGTTTTTGGTTCGATGTGAAAAGGCGAATATCGTGATGTTCAACGCTGAAAGCATTCACTTAAAGCGAGTTTCATTCAAGAAAAGATCTGCTCTTTCTGACAAAAGATTTCATCTTTTTGAATTTTGAGAGTTTTATTCCAACAAAAAGAGCAAATCTAGATCAGATCTCAACACGAAAGATCTGATCTTTGGTATGTAGGCAGATTTGATCTGAATGCACGCATACATGTAAAACGTTTTTTCTGTCAAACATCAAATGGATGTTATTAATTTATTGTGAAATTGTGCCAGTCCTTGCTAAAAAATTAAACTAAAAAATAGACAAATAATAGACGAAGAAGATAATTATTTAAATTTTATAAATTTAGTGGAGTTTTTTATTGCTTTGTCTTCATCTTCCTCATCATCTGACGATGAAGATATGTTTTGTTTTTCAGAAATGTGTGTGTCAGTCATTCAGCATTGGGCGCGTTCAGTGCAATGCCGATAGCCTAGCCAAGATACCTTAGTAGCCGGTTTGTTTTCGAACGATCCAGGTAGCTTTCTCTGTTAAGTCAGTTGTATTGCATACAAATCTGAAGTTTTGAATCAGCTGTTATCAAATTAATAATAATTTTTGGGTAGCTTGAGATATGTGTTTGACAACATATATTTAGTTCATCAACTGGTTTTTCCTTAGGCGTTACAACAACACAAAGCAATCCGAATTGCCTTAGGTATGCCACCGAACGCGGCCAATACTACAATTAAATTTGGACACAAAAGGTGCGTTTTTTTACAATCCCCGGGGGAATTGGTTGAAAAAAACGACCAAGGCGCTTAGTGAAATACTTGGCAGCACTATTAATTTGCAAGATGACATTTGAAGAACAGCTGTAATGCAAGAAAAAAATAAACATCACTGCTTGCCTCATCCTCATTCTTCTAAAAATCATAGGGTTGATTTGTTTTGTGTAATTTCGATATATTTATTAAACTTTTCTATTAAAATAACATAAAAAGAACCAAGTTTATTATTATTTATACAAAAAAATGTGAATCAAGTAATTTGAAAATTGAAATAAAGTATTTTGGAAATTGTTTTTAGCTGATGTGATTTTCTTTTAATTTAATTTTCACAAATAAGTGGCACATATAATTCAACTACTTGAAAACTACCCCATTGTTCGGTCACTGGAGGCATGATATTAGTGGACGAGTTGCTTATTCGGGACGGGACGCTCAGTTCCTATGTCATTAGGAATATAGGTCTGAGCAAGAGGGGACGACGATCAAGAAGATTGAAGTATGCCTAGGATGTAGCAGAGCATCTGTATTGGGTTGTTCCCGTGTACAACAAAACGCAGCCGAAAACAATTTTCTCAGAGAAACCTATGTTTTGTAGTTCATTCAATTCTTGTTAATTGAACGAATATCAACTTCAGGAAATACTTTTTTATTTAATAATAATTTCACAGTCAAGTTTTAATATACATATAATAAAAATAAACGCAAAAATGAAAATCGCTGTAGAAGGTTGTGCTCATGGCGAGGTGGAAAAAATCTACGACACCATAGAGGCAATACAAAAGCGGAAAATGTTAAAATTGATTTGGTGTTGTGTTGCGGAGTGTATATTAAAAGGTAGGTTAGGTTAGGTTGACATGGTCGCCAGGAAAACAACTGACACACTTAGACCTAAAGTTCAACCAAACCAAACAAAATTGATAATTATTTGACATGTCAAAATGTCAGTTTTGAAGTACCTATCTATACATTTTATCGATAACTAAGTGAAAAGTTTTTGGTAGCACAGTTTTTATCCTCTCCAACAGCTAAGCCCCGAGAATTCTCTGGGTTTAAGCTAAGCACCCCCGGGGATTAGTTGTTGTTGGATTTAGTTAGCAAATTGTTAATCCTACTCATCGTTTTTTTCGTCCAATATCCCCGAGGCTTAGAAAAAAACACGCCTAAAGTTTAATTGAAAATATCAAATCTCCATTTTGAGAGGTGATCTTTGAAATTTGAATGAAACTCGCTATTAGTTAACAACTTCCATGGTTTCTTCAGAACTCTATTTTTTATAAAAAGCAAAATATAAAAAAAATCATTCTCATTTTGACATATGCTGTCAACGTTACAGCTATTTAACATTTTAAGGATTCACATATATTTGATTTGGTCTTACATCAGCTGACAGCTTAGATTAAAACAGTCCCGATAGTATTTTTGCTTGGAAAACGAAAGTGTTCTTCCTTTATCTTCGTTCTGAAGAATGAGCACAATTTGCCTAAGCGTAATATGATATCTTCCAAATATGATGTCTTATTTCTTTTAAACATACTACAACAAACACAGATCTTCAACGTGTGAAACAAACCAATATTTGAAAAAAATAAATTAAGTAGGTCACATAATTTATGCAAGTCATTTTAGATGTCGAATTATTTTAAAAATGTTCATATTATATAGGTACATATTCACATACATATGTATGCATCTTCTTTGATGATCATAAATAATAATTATCATGTTGAACTCTATTAAATAAACTTACATGTTATAACATCTTCATTTGGAAAACGACCAATAATTTCACGTAAGCTTGAAAAACACTTTTTACTATCATATTTTTCAGATTCATGTTCACTAATAAAATCAATTTCTTTACTATTTTGAATTTCTTTAAAAAATATTTCCTTTAAAACATCACTATTAACTGTTACATTATTAATAACAGTAAACGAAGAGATTTCACTTATAAATAAATTTAAACTAATAAACAGTAAAAATAACATTTTAACCACGCGCGTCGCTCAACGCCGCCGCCGCCGTTCAATATTCTGAAACTAACAATCCATAAATTTCGGCTGGCTATTTATTAATGTTTTTTATCATTCATTTCCAGTTCAATTTTACAATATCTTTGATTTTGAGATAGAAGAATTAAATTTATAATACTTATCATTAAAACCGAATATTACAAGGGCGTATGTATTTTGAATGTGGTGTATTATGCGTGGAGAGAAAGGGGCGAATGTTGCAGGTTAATTCTTAAACAAATCTTTGAAAAAAATGTATACCATTATTGAAGGCATTTTGTTAAAAACAAAACAAAAAGTACCAAAAGTATTTGTAAACTGGAAATGTTTTCTCCGTGGTTTAAATATAGCAACAATATAACAATGCTTCACAATGTAAATTACTTTCCAGTTAAATCCTTGTTAGTTATTCCAATTTTCCAATTAGAAACATGAAAACAAAATGGAAGCTAAGAAAAAAAAACGTAAAATCGTTCATTGTGTCTGGCGTTGTACTTCAAATTTCAAACTTGGATTTTTTAAAACAATATAAAATATTTTATTAGAGATAATACACAGCTCACAGCTTCTTTTTCCAAACGAAAATGCGGTCTAAAATCGACTTCATCCAAAGATTCTATGAAGTTTGTTCTCAATCGGAATACGAGATTTCTTGGTGGCTCCATAACGCGGAAAGAGAGCTCATCGAATTTATCATCTAATGTATCAAAGAGGACATCCATTTAAATAAAAAAGAAAATTTCGAATATCGGTGCTCTTCAGTACCTTTGAATCTGTTAACTGGCAGTTATCTGCTTTATTGGGTACTTCATCCACCCTATAAGTTACTTGACAGATTTACTTCTAGTTAGACCTACTCAGTTATTGTGAAACACTAATGATTTAGATTTTTAGATTAAGATTGATTTTTATTTACATTTCGCAATTTTTTTTACAAAAATATCATAGGTATAATCAATTAAATGCATGGCTTTGCCGTCTGCCTGATTGACAATGAATTTAAATAATTATTTTATATTTTTAATATTCAATAAGTTACAGTATTCATTTAAAGACATTCATTTATAATTCTGTTTCTATAATTAATTGCCGTTTTACAATATTTGTATAATTTAGATACGTTCATTTCATTAAGAAGATTTAAGGTTTCGTCATCCGTAAAAATGTCACTACCCAAAAAGTATCTTCTTGTTTCCCTTAATATCGGGCACCTTCCAACAAAATGTAATATATCCTCACGCTCCGCCATATTGCACATATTGCAAAGTATTTGTAGTTCTTCGCGATGCGGTATAAAATTCAAATTAAGAAGTTCACCTCTTAGCCGGAACAGGCTTGAAATTTGATCGATGGTGTAGTCATCTCGGAAATAGTTACGTTCATTAATGTTATAGCTCAATTTACTGTAGATCATTCGGTGTAATGAATTTGATGCCTCTTCCTTGTATCTGTCTCTATAGATTTCATCTAGACGAATAATCATCGTATACAACGTAGGCTTCCAAGACCTCCATTCACTAGAATTTATTTCCAGACCTGCATCTTGCGAAAGTTCAATCCAGTTTTTAAACCATCCTGACTTGGAGTGTATTGCATGAAGAGCCGTTTTTTTGGAAGCCGATTAGTTGGCATCTTAAGAACTTTGTTAATGTAGTCGACTTGTAGTTTTAATGTTTTGATAAATAGTGGAGAAAAACCCGTTTCCAGAAAAATCATATAATTCGGAGTGGTAGGTGGCAAACGAAATATTCGTTTTATATAATATCTGAGGAGTTTTTCCACTGGTTCATATGTTTTACCACCCCACACTTGCGCTGCATAGAAAAGAATTGATTGTGAAACTGCTTCGAACACTTTATATTTGTTGCTAATGTGAATTTTATCTGCTGATTAGCTTCCAACTATCTTAACTGTGACTTCACGTTTATATTGTGGAACAAGCCCTTAGATTCTTGAAGTATTTGGCAAAAAATATGTTCACTTTTCTACACCGCAGCCTACACCCCAAACTACAATTTTCTACATCCCATTACATTGACGAGTGCTGGAAATTCCTAATTCTAGATTTAGCTTGTTTACGTTTTTTATTACACGAATTCGTGTCTATATCCTGTGACAATCGGCTATCCAAATGTTGTATTCAAATCTTGTTTTCGTGAATATTTAGGTTTTCGCCAAGTCATACATTTTCCATGTACCACAAGTTCTTGATAAGACCTAGAAAAACCAATTGAAATTTAGAGATAAACTTACAAAAATACCAAATGAAACACTTCAAAGATCGGAAAAATATCAGAAGATCAATTAAACTCGAAAAGGAACATATGTTATCAAGAATATTTTTAAATATATTTTTCACAAAATATGCTGGTCCGAAGGCATTTAAAAGTCGTGGACGACAGGAGAAACGATGTCAAGATAATTTCGACCAAAAACGCAGCATGAGCCATGTTTTCATCAATTATTGACATTTTTCTTTATTTTGATGAAGTATGTAAAACAATTGTTTTTGGATGTAATACAATATTCAATTAAAATTTTCACGTTCGGAAGAGTTAAAAACAAATTAAAGAAAACTTCTGTCGTGACTAATGTTAGACTCGAGTTTTTATTTTAGAAATGGATTTAAATTGTTTATGAATTACATAAACTCGGGTCTAGTTTAGCAACAACCTAATAACAACCTATCAAACATCTATGAATAAGGGCCAATTATTTTTATTAGTAGACATAGAAAAAACAGAAACATTTTATAGAAACATAAAAACTGATAGATGTGTCAAAACGATTCAAATGTCAAACATTTGCCGAAAAAAGGTGTTTATGTTCCGTGTGAAAAGGCTATAGTTGTTTTTGTTATTTATTTCCCTTTGTTCCATTGGCTGCACTATTTATCATATATACAGAAGGAAATTGAAAAAGAAACTGAAACAGCTAATTATAATGTTACTAATATTACTATGTGATATTGAGGAGTGCAGCTTCGGGGCTACGGCCTTGGAATTTTACATATATATAAAAAATTTATCAAATAATGTTCGATTTAATCATATGTATATAAGAGATAATGATAACTGCGTCTGTGTATATTGTACTTATTTGACGATACACACGACTTAATTATTTACTAACGATATACGGTCATTTTTTCGTTCATACGTATGTAAATATAACACAGATTTATATCAATTTAATCAAATATGTCTCACATTTTTTTAAATTGTGCTGGTCATTGGAGTGGGGGGGGGGGGAGGGGCTGTGTTCACTCACTTATTAGATATGTTATCTCGGATACCTAACTATTGGAGTATATTTGTGGACGGATCAGATAGGTTAGCTGTATGAAGATTCCAGTCAAATGTTCTATACATTTGTTCTGTGATAGCTAGTTATTCCACAATTTTTCGGATAACTGAAGATAGCTTTGATGAGAACAGCTGTTTTTTTGAAATTTTTGCGTTGACATAACTACATTTTCTGATGCTTTTAAATATAGTTTCGATGACGACACATATTGTTTTAAGAATAACGTGACTTTTATAACTGTGGGCCCGTATTGCATTGTTTTTGCATGTCAATAAAAATCACACAACATTATTTTATTATAATCGTTGCTATATGGAATTTTATTGAAATGGTCGAAAATACAATTTAGTTGCATACAAATTAGTGTCCCATTTTTTTTAAAGAATTGTTGTTGGGCATTCAAAGTCATTAATTGAATTCTTTGTTGAAGTGATTTAGGAAAAATCGGCTTAGGCAACCCCTTATGTAAATGCAAAGTATGTAAAAAATGGTTGGGAAATCTAACTGCCAAGTATTTTCTTCCCTTCAAGCAAGCGACTCCGTTTTGGATCCGAAACTTAGGAATCACTTTTGGATTAAAAAGTGATTCCTAAGTGAACCGAGAAATTTGGGTCCGTGATTTTGTTTGAAGGGTTGTATATAAATTAAGTCAGGCAGTTATCTGTCAAACCATTTGTAAGTTGTCTGTGTCATTTTGTTTAGAAGTTGGTGTAATTTTATCGTGATGACGTACACCTAATATGTGGTTATATTGCCAAACATATACTTGTATATATGTATACCCACCCGTCACAATTAACCATCTTCAGAAAAAAGAATTTTTCATTCTCTTGTTATCAAATTTTTTTATTTGTATTTTTAGATACTCGTAAAATTGTCCTGCTACTCATTTATGAATCTTTTTCTGATGACCTGTCGACAATATTAGTCAAAGATGACTGTACTTGATTTTCGTTTTCCATCGGCTTTTCTCGGCTGAAAATAATCTTCTCCAATGCTAAAACTGGCGACTCAAAAACTAATGAAACATAACCAGACACAAGAAGTGTCATTCCAATTCCGCTCCAAAAATAGAGAAACTGTTAACGAAAGAGGAAGGTAAAATTAATGCATACAGACAAAACATCTTCACAACAAACCTGATTGTAGACCGAAAAATATAGCTGTGTGCGTGCCATTCCATAATGCATACGTATTATTGCCATGTGCATCATGTAGATTGCATAAGACAAACGAGCAAAAGGCTGCCATAACGGATGTGACAAAAATGCATTAACGATGCCTCCATATCCATAGTGACAAGTAAATGTTATCCAAGATAGTGCCAGTGCCCAGGAGACGCGTTTTAAACTCTCATATATTGCAGCTTCGAAAACCGTGCCTTTGCCATTAGTGTTTAAGGTGAAATATGGTATAAAAACAATGGCTGTCATAGTGAATAAACTTCCAACCCATCCAATAATCTGAAAAATCTATAAAGGCAAGATAGTGATTAGAAAACTTTTTTTGACAATAGTCTTGTTTTTTGTGTAGGTACGCTTAAGAATAAATTTCTCATCCAAATCAATTTATGTATGTATGAATATGTTGTTAACATAACGGTATTAAATGACACTTTAGGTAACACACACATTTATGTATGTTTCTCCTAACACTCACTAGCCTGACTAAATCGACTTGGGATGACATTTCTGAAGCCAGTTGAGAAGCAAATTGAGAAGTAATTTGACTTTCTAAAGACAAAAATCAAAGGCGAAAAATTTTAGTCGATTTAGTAATATGTTAAATTATTTCTAGTATGATACTAGGCTAAAACGAGGATTTTGCTAATTTTAAACCGGTTTAGTATCGTACTATTTTCTTAACATTTTACTAAAGTTAAAATCACAAAATGGCTACTTTATTTTTTTAGTATCGTACTAAATCCATATGTCAATTTGGCATTTACAAACGTCAAAAAGTTATGTTCGCTTACTTGTTTGCACTATTTTAGTCGTGTTTAGTTGCAGTTTATAAAGAAAATAGATTTAGTATGATGCTAGTTAAAAAGTGTTTAAAAATAGGAAAATATTAGTAATTTGCTTTCGTATTAGCAAACTGTTAAGAAGTATCATGCTAAGCCCTTAACACCAGGCTGTTTAAAATTTTGCGCCAAAGTGCTTTATATTATAATTTCGTATTCGGTTAGTCGAGTTAAAAAAAAATAGATATCAACAATTTCATTTTAATGAACAGGCTTTCTTTTTGGATTGAGTTGAGTTGGAGTTGAGCTTATATAGAGTTAAGGCGTTTTTTTTATGAAGCCCGACGAAAACTGGACGATAAAAACTCATAATTTTAAACATTTGAATTTTACGGAAAAAATGTGCACCAAATGATATGGAAAAGTACATTCGTTTTAACATAAACCGGGAAAATATTCTTATTTCAATATTTTAGGAGCACTAACTACACAGAATAATTTAGGCAACATACAGTCATACATACATAGAAATCTGTCCATTGGGCAGGGATTTTCTTTATTTCACGCTTTTGTAGTTGGAACACTAGCCGAGTCTTTAGCTTTTACTTGTGATTATAAGTACTATAATGCAAGCTATGCATTCGTCAAAAAAAAAGTTTTGAGATAACAATCAAACATGACATTACTATGACAAAAAAAGGTGGTCTAAAAATTCTGTACATCTGTATGTCTGTCTGTCAGTCTGTCTGCTTGTCTATATGTATGTATATACACCTACAGCCCAAACGGGTGGGACGAATTGCTTCAAATTTTGTATATAGAGGTTTTTAGGTATTTAACAGAGGGGAAATTGAAAGTGCAGGTTTTTAGGTACGACGATCATTTGGTTGAAAAAAAAATTTAAAAAAATTTCAAAAAACGGTACTTTCCATAAGATCGTTTTTTTTTACTTTCGATTATCTAGTAAATGGCTTAACCGATTCTTTCGAAATTTTACACATATATAGGCTAGGTTGCCCAATTTATACTGCGTACCAATATTTTTAATTAATATTTTTTTGTATTTAAAATTTATATTTTGAAAACTGCTTAATAATTTTTTTCCAAAAATTATAGTTATATGTATTTGTTGAGTATCTATGAATTGGCGTTTTTGAATTTTTTTTTAAATTCTTTTCAAAAAGTAAAAAAAAAACTTTTTTTCCAAAAAGTCGCTCCACAGATTTTTAAAATCTTATTCTCATATATTCAGATTTATCCAAAATAAAATGGAGTACTTTTTTTCCGCTTAAATTAGTTTAAGTATTTATACCAGAATTTTGATTTAATTTTTTTTTTGATTAAGTCGATTTAAGCATTTGTTTTTAAGCTTATATTATTAATTATTTAAGATTCTCATACCAATTTTGTATATATAAAAAATTAAGTAAAAAATGGCCTTAAAAATATATTTACATTTTTAATAGAAGTCTTTGGCATACGATGTGATCGAACATAACAGCAAGCTCGTGCGATCCAGTCGTGCATTTTACTTTTGATGTGTTCTACGTTTTTATGTTTAACAATCTATGGTTCTGATTGATTCCGAAACTCTTATCGGTAACGTTTATATGAGACTTTCTAAAATATCGTTAAAAACCTACACATTAAGCGCAGAAAATTATCGGCGCTAAGCTTTTATACAGGTGAAATTTGTGATAACGCGGCGCAAATTAAATCTATGTTATCGATAGTTTGTAGGAAATATCAGGTTTTCTTGTAATGTCTTTGCTAATTTCCGATAAAGTTTTTTTCCGTCAAACTCATTTAGATCTTACAAACAAACAAAGACGATGTTTGATACTTTCGAAGCGAATACTTTTTTATACGATTTATGGTTGACTAAACACACAACCGCTCAGATTACTAATGCGCAAATATCTTTTTTTGAGGTTGTTCAATAAGTATTTTCCATAAACTATATTTGGCTTTTCTCTTTAACATTGTATGTATTTCGTGAAGAAGGGTTCATTTTTCTACATCCCAGATTTTAATGTAAGACGGAACTTCCTATTTTAGATATAAGATATGTATATAGGTTTCGAAAGTTATTTCACAGAACAAAGCAAACTCAAGCATAAACATGTGATATTCCAGATTTAAATTGGTTACCAGATGCACTAACATAAAACTATCATATAATTTGTTTACTTTTGGTAAGCTTTTGACACCTAAAAGCTCCTATGGGACCAAGACTCATAGCTATTTTTTGGAGTCCGAAAATGAGAACAATTATCTCCTCACCAGGCACTCAAACTACATAAATAAACTGTTTTCGAAAACAAGTTACAGCAAGCAATTTGATGGTCAAGAGCTCGTTTCTTTATGTAGTTCCTCAGCGTTATTACTAGCTTAAAGATTTGGAAACATTTATATGAGAGGAACTAGAGTACGACTCACATACGATTTTTGCAAACGAAACTGAATGAAATGGACTCATGTCGGGTAATAAATTTTCCGCATATTTTGGCAAATAAATATTAGTAGTTTTTCTATGTTGTAAATCTCTGAAATAATTTCAGAGCACTTAGCAGACGAGATAATGCATTCTTTTACAGAAATACGAATGAATAACTTCAGACTGGACCCTATCGGGAATCTCCCAGGGAGTTCGGTTTTCGACTGAATATTTAATTCCCTCGAAATTTTTCCTGCGATCGTGGATCTCCCACGAAATAAATATATCCCTCGAAGAAAAAATTGTATGAATAAATGGCAGCGAAGTTCCCTGGGAAAGTTTATTATCGATACCAATAAATTCCGAGGGAAACTTTTGAGCATCATTCACGTTCCCAAGATACGAAATGGAGAAAATATTACAGGGAATTTTTTATTCACCATAACCCCCACTATTTCAGGGTTGAACGCATCAGATAAATTGGAAATGGCATCTTTAATAAATGTCTGCGAACATTTTGGATATATTTGAGGAGAGTAATATTCCAGTGAGGGGAGTACGGGAGTACAGTGAAAGCCAGGGGAGTACGAATACTCCCTTAGTACTCACTCCATAGTCGATGGTCAAAGACAATAACGAAAAAGAAAACTCAGGATGTTTACTGGTTTTGTTTAAACTTATTTTCTTAGCACCTTTGACTTTTATTTTTTAAAGGAAAAATTGTCTGAAATGTAAATAAATTAAGGAATTATGACGTTGTCAGTTTAAGGCGAGTGACATTGTATTTCTAAAGTTTTCGAACAAATTTTCTGTGAGAGTGCTCATAACTTGAGAGTAGTCGCGATCACTCGTAACTCGTAAGTCTTATGAGCGCTCATAAATATTTCCTATTAATGCTTGGTGAATAGGTTTATGAGGCTCCTATAAGTTAAGAGCGGTAGGTGAATACCTTAGCATACATTATGTAGCTATATGTAGGTAGCGAACTTGGAAAAATTGTATGGCAAATTTTAAATCTAAAAATGGTTTGATCTTCTATAAGGTTTCAGTAAGGATTTATTGCAGCTAAAATTATTTACCGAAGCCTTATCGAAGCTCAATTGTAAGTTGATTCGGTTATTAGTTATTATTTAAACTTACATTTGATATTTGGAATTCTGATTGACGATTTTTATGCATAAAATATCCAAAACCAACACCGATTAGCCAAGGTGCGAGCCTAGTGTGAGTTGTTATATAGACTTTCTGCCATTCATGCGGATTAACACTAAAATAAAATTCAAAATGAATATAATTTTTGTAAATATAACAAATTCCAATAAATTATAAGTGAAGAACCATTGAAATTAAAATTTAGTTTTTGTATGATTACTTACTTGCTTTCAAAGCACTTTTTTTGAAATAGCTATAATTCCAGCGGAAAAATAATTGAGAAAAAACTTGGTGGTAGCACACTCAAGTTGTTGTTGGTCATTCAAAGAAATTAAAATTGTTTTAGAAAATATTTCTTTGTATCTTGTTTAGGAGCAATTTATGAACATTTTATTAATATAATTTAATTTTTTGGTTCAAAAAAAGTTTAAAGATCCATGATTAGATAGTTTTTCTTATCAACTATCTACTCGCAAAAACTCCTTGAAAACTAACTTCGTTTTGTGGAGTACAGGTACAACCACCGTCGTCAGTGCAGATTTTAAAGTGAATTATGTATATTAACAGTTTAAATACTCACCCCAGCATTAGACCAGTAAATTCTTCCGACAAATATATCCCTATAATCCATGCAATCGATGTCAATCCGATAACTATTAAAACAGGTGCGAACTTCTTTCCCCATTTCCACATAGGAATCAAGATCAGCGGTGATAGAGCATACAGCTGAAAGTCAACGGCCAAATACCACGTCTCTGAATAACAGGCATCAAAGCCCAAGCTTCTATGTTCCGAATTATAATTTTGAATATACAGCATTATTGGCACCCAACTGTAACCGTTACAATTATTCATGGCCATAAATTGTTCCTTAAACGGGCCAGTGTAAATAATTTTATTTACACTGTAAGCCAACACTAATCCAGCGGCCAGAATAGGTGTCAATCGAATATATCGGTGCACGATGTTCATGAAAAAGTTTATTTTTCCATTTCTGTAAAAAAGATATATAGAAGAACTGTAAGAATTTATTTAAATTAAAAGTTTAAGCAGGATAAACGTTTTATCTAATTCTTTGAATCCAATCCAAGCCACTAGCAGGCCTCCCATGAAAAAGAACGTGTCCACTGATATGTTTGCATTGAAAATGGGCATAAATTCCCAACTAGAGAACCACTTTAAATAGAATACAGTTTTAGACTTTTAAATATTTATTTAGGAAATTAATGTTTGTAAGATCCTTACAGCAGAAAGATCCATGTAGTTTATGACAGGATTAGTAAAAACATTCGTATAAGTGTGAAAGTGTATAATCCAAAGCGTCGATATGACACGGAATCCAGTGAGACAGTCAATAGTGTTTCGAGATCGTTTGGTGTTGATTGCAAATAGCCTCTTTCCATTGGTGAATATAGAAAATGTCATGAGGACAGGACTTGGTTTTTCTGGAAAATTAGGAAAATTAAAATGGATTCAAATCAAGTTCCGGATACCAATAAAACTTTGGCGTTGATTCTCATCATCTCATCTTAGATACAATTAAATTAAATAACTGAATTAAAAACGCAAAAAATGCAAAGTTGGTATACTGTCAACACATACAAACTAATACATCTTTCTCGTCAACTGGCCTAGAATTTCCGAAGCCAATATAGAAGAAAGTTGAAAGGCAAGTTGTAAGGCAAATAGAGAAATATTCTAAAAATTTAGAGAAATTGTTAAAATAAATCATGATTCAATGAAAACAAGATTACAACACTTCTTTGTTTTTCCTTTTTTATTGACGTCATATGTGAAAAAAATCCATTAATCCACAAATAACAAACAACGACAATTTGCAGAAGTGTCGTAATCTTGTTTTATTTGATTCATGAAAATAAATAATGAGGACTTGTCTGGAAATTGAAATTGCTGAAAAAATAAAGAGAGAAGATAATAAATAATAAAAACAAATATATGGAATACTAACTTTAAAGCAACTTGCTCTTCAAGTAGAATAATACCTACATCACAAAAATACAAAAATATTTGCTCCATTTTTTACAATAATGTACGACTGTATACTTCACGGGAAATATTGGAAATTTTATACCGTTTTCACGTGCATCTAATTTATTCATTTACAGTAAAATTTTCCATAGGAATATAACATCCAAAAAAAGGAGTAACTTCGAACGTTTATTCAAACATTTCATACATTTCGAGAAACTGCTTAATACTATATTCTCGCTGAAGCGAAATCTCGGATTTCGTAGATTTCAGTCGAAACATATTCCGCATTTAACCATATAGTGCCGATATTTCGAAATGGGAGATTTTGTTGAAATCACCCATGCTGCCGATTTATAGTGAAAGAGTCCATTTTAAACTTTATCATACTAAAGGCCAGTTTTACAAACGAAATTCAAATATTGATCCGTGGTTCAGAATTTTTTACTTACATCGCTGAATCACAGTTATTAAAATAGCTGAACCCCGGATTAAATAATGAACCACGGTTTGTACAACTGTCTGTTATTTGAAAAGCTTTTTCTGTGCTAATTACGATCTTTTACTCTAACTCTAAAGGACTATTCACATGAGAGCGACCAACGACCGACGAATAAATGAATACATTCCATTTAAAACAATTTACCAACCTAAATTCTTCACAAATTCTAAATTAAATTGTAGAAATATAATTTATTTAAATATTTACGACAGAAAAAATTACTTTTTAATCGCCAAAGTAAAATAAATTTGAAAAAACAATATTGGTCGTCGCGAATTGCATCTGATTGCTACGAGCAGTCAAACTCTATTCGCGTTCCACATACCATCCACCCTGCAACGAGTAATTTGTTCGCGCACGTCTAACTTCAAAATCAAATTTCCAACCTATATTCGTGGCGAATAAAATTAAAGCCATGTGAACGAAATATCAAAATGGACGAATATTCGTTGGTAGTTGGTCGCTCTCATGTGCACAGTACTTTAGGAGGTAAAAATAGAGAGTATGACTTTTTATTTTATAATTGAACTTTAAGAAATACAAACACACATGCGCGGTTTGGTTGGATGAATTACAAAAACAAAAAGTTAGTTTATGCTTTTGAGAGACGACATAGTGGTTTTTTCTGTGAACACCAATTTGAAATCTCGAAAGCTTCCAGCTGAAATCTCAGATTTCGCTTTAGTGAGAACATATTATAAGCAATTACCAAATTTATTCGTTTAAATGTCGAAAGACAATAATGCAACTGAATCGTTTTCAAACTATACCTTTACATCGAAAATTTTTGATTCAAAATAAGAGTTTTCATATAGTTGTATGGATCATTTTATATAAAACAAATATTTTGAGGAACTTACTTTGATAGTGCCTCGCATAAATATCGTAGGATGAGCTTAGGATCAGCAGTCCTGTCAGTATCACCAATATATATCTGCAAAATTTTCAAGCAATTAAATAACTGTATCAATTATGGAACTCGCAATACTAAATTTGCCGTGATGTGCTCCCATTTTTCTTTGCACATTTTACGCGAAGAAAAACGAAAACACTGAATTGCGAATTTAATAAATCGACGTGAATTGACCTTGAATTTGAATAACAGGATTTGTAGTTCTTATTTAAAAAGACACACGAACTTGCGATTTTGGTAGCACAAAAGACAAACAAAGGTTAAGAATTGCCTCGTGTAAAAACAGTCCCAACGACACAAAATCGCAAGTACGTATAGCCTTACCTTACACTTACATGCAAGCGATGATAGATGTTGTTAATGGTGGAATTTGTCCATCTGAACAACGTTCAATAGAAATTCCAGAAAGAGCTCCATCCAAGTTGGTCTTAGTCGACTCTTTAAATATTGATGTCAATAATTCGGGACTACAATTTTCCGGAACGCATATCCCAACATTGATTGAGAAACTAGGGTCCAAATAATGCTCTAAAATTCCTCTTAAAGGCTCCTGTTTAAGAGGTAATTTAGCAAAGCAGTATTGTTGTCTTATAACACTATCGATTTCATTGAATGATAGTGAAGATTTGACACATTGATCATAGTTGCCAAGATCATACTGGTTTCCTGTGGATACGCCTGCTGGAATATTACCCCATGCATCGAAATCTGTGGACAAACTGTTCATATTATATATTTTTTTTATTCGCGGGACTTTTAAATACGCAATTTTGTTGTATGTGAATTAAGTTATAAGAAATTCCAGAGTCGACAGCCTTACAAATTATATTTAAAACTAGTTTGAAATCGATTTGTAACTAGCAAATGTCTTAAGCAACTTGGCGTGCGAAACTGGAGGAAAATAACTAGTTACCATAGATTGGCTGGAGAAAGTTTGTTGGTTAAGACTCTGGGCCATATGCGATTGTAGCGCCATCTGATCTAGGAATGAGTGTTTTAACAAAATAAAAAAAAGGTTTTTTGGCAAGTTCCGTTATTTTTGAGGCTAAACAAAAAAATAAATGCACAATTCCGTTATACTGTAACGGAACCGATAATGAGGAAACAACAGTTCTGGTCATCTCAACATCCAATAACTAGAAGCTCTCTTTCATCATATAACCATCGAGATGTCGCTTTCTCACTCAAACGAATGATGTAAAGTACTGAGATCTCTCTCTAACTGACGAAAGATAAGATGTGCATACGTTTATGTATTCCAATCCGTAATTGCACACATTTGTGTTTCAAGAAAAAGAGACGAGATGACTGTTTCTCTTTATCGCACCTAGTTTTAAGTTTTTATATTTTAGTTTTTTTTAATGAAATCGTAATGGACTCATTTTTTAATTTCCTAAACTGTAGTTTATCAACTATGTAATTCAAAATTTCTTCTGTCTAAATTTAATAGAACAAAAATAATATATAAATTTAGTTTAGCCTTACCAATTCTAAGACGCAAAATAATATATGTAATCGCTATACATTTGTATTATCTATGTAAAATGTAGTTAAAGAAAAATCTCAATAAAGTTTACTACTACTACCACATAGAATCCACACACTCAAAATCAGAGATGATAAATTATAAAACGTCATTCGCGACGAATACCTACCAAAAGTCATGATAATAAAATGTCAAAATAGACGAATATTCGTTAATTCGTTGGTAGTTGGTCATTCTCATGCGAATAGTCATTAAGCCTTACAAACATAATTTTGTAATTCACTTGTTTATTGTTCTCTATTATCTTAACAGGCCGACTACACTGGCCATGCAGATTATCAACACCACAACTACAATCCAATCCACAAAGCGTTTTATAGTTCAGATAGTACTGTCATCGTTTAGGGCCTTTGGTCTTTGGAGGCGACCTGTAATGTCATGGTTGATTAACCTCCCAAGTTAATTTTTTTCCCAAAAGTAAAACTTGTCAAATTCAAATGTGAGTGTTAAAAGTTTTTTAACAAATAATATAAAAAACAACATTTGGTTTCTATAAAAAAAAACTAAACAAATTCATAAACGTCTATAGATACTTTTGACTAAAGTTAACAAATATAAATTCTAGATACTGTGTGTACATTTAGCTTTCAAATAAATATGTACATTATGTTGTTTACTTAACAAACGTCAATACATTCTTATGACGTCTTAGAGCGCTGCTGATGTATCTCACAGATGTCAAAAGATACTAAACAGATGTTAACTACGAATTTTGGTAACAAAGTTTTTACGAAGAATTATGTACATTATATGAATTGCTATGTATATGTTTCTATAATAGTATATATACATATTTATGTAATTTTACGAGTATATATTATTTACAAATATTTATTTGCCGAATATTATATAATAATGAACATTGTATTAGTTTATAATTATTTTTTTTTGTTAGGAAAAAACAATATTAACTGCCGATAATATAACATAATTTAGAAGATGACTTTTGAATTAATCGTACTTCGCCGCCATTTAGATTTTTGAATAATTGACATTTGACAACCATGGGGTTCTCGATAAAAATGTATTATCCAGTATCTAAAGTCGCAATAACTGTTAAGTAATTAAATACGACGAGAAAACTAGTTTAAGGTTGATCGACCGTGAATGTCGAAAATAGTTGTTAGATAGAATAAGGTTTGTTGGTTGAGACCTGCAACCTTAATCACCCGTGAAAATAGGGATATATATACAGAATACACCTCTCGATTTATAGATATAATTAATAGTTTTCTTTAAGTCTATGGTGTACACGTGCACAATCCTTTTCACACAGCGCAAACAATTTCTGCAGATTTATTTGACATTTTCTTTAATTGCCTTAAAAATCTCATGTGCCTTTCACATTAGGGAATTTAAGAACTTCATTTGAAAATCGAAACTAAATTCCTTTAATAAAACAATACGTCTCTAAAATGTTAATCAAAATAAACATCAACCTGCAACATAAAAATAACCCCCTACAAAAATGCTTGGACTTTGAAAATAAATACAATATTATCAGTTTCGACCGAAACAAATTAAGCCAATGAACAGTTAAATGACGAAAAATCTGCAACCTCGCTGTCATTTTTTCACCACTTTTTGCTGAGCTCACAGAGACACGAAAGGACAAACAAAACTTAAGCTTTTTTATGTGTCTTATATTGAATTCCATTGCATCCAGGAGTATTTAAAGTTCTTCAAATCAGAATCGAAACCAGAATACTTCCGGAAGACCAATGGAAATCGATATGAAATAATAAAAAGAAACAGAAAACACGTTTGGCAGATACTTCATACTTACATTGAGCAACTTCAGGGCCAGGATAACGTTTAATAATTTCCCGTAAGTAAACGAGACACTCTTTCGAATTATACTGCCCGAAATCAGGACCGGAGGCGTATAATTTATTTGGGTTACTTTTGATTTCTGCTAAGAACATTTGACTAAAAACATCACTCGAAACAGAAACGTTATTTACAAGCGACAGTGAATGAATCCCGCTTATAAAAGACGTTATAAGTAAAATAATTGAAAAGTATATTTTCATTGTGATGTCTCTTCCGGAATAGTAAAACAACTGGAATAGTCAAGCTTTTTTAAATGCCAACGATCTTTATAGTCTTAAAGTACAACCGAAATTAACTGTGCTCTGAAATGTGAAAAGATCGACTAAATAAAAAAAATCATTTCAGCTTATGATCAATGATCATGTTATCAGTTTATGAGTGAGCTAAAAAGTTTAACATTTTGAGGGATAATGTCTATCTAGCTTTATACGAAAATAAATTATTAATAGAATTGAAACAAATAATGGGTGTCTGAGGTATGCCCACTGCCAAAGGGGCTCGAAGAGAATTTTAGGCGGAAATGCTATGTATTTACGTTCAAAGAATTCTTTTAAGGAAAGCTTTATGTCTTAAAGGCATACCTACTATATAGATGTTGCAATAAGCTTAGCAAATCAACTAGATACAAAATATTTAACATTTAAGGTAAATATAGTAAAATTCTTGACAATTAGGTAATTGTTTAATTAGCTTGATTTTTGATTAAAATTTTGCACATCTGTTTAAAAAAAACGTATGTATGCTCAGAATAATTTTAATTATACTATCTTCAAAATTTATTGTATGACTTAAGGTTGATGAATCTGAGACGTAAAAATGTCACATAAATTAATAAGACAATTGTTTAATTTAATAAATAAGAAGATAAATGGGCAATACATCTAAATAGAAAATAATAAGTTCTTTATTAGGGGTTGTTTTGCTTTTTTTTTTTATAGGAACCAAATGCATATTCATATGAATAGTAGATTTTTCAAACGACTGAGGTGGCGGGGTAGTTTATCTTGGGCAATTTTTTCACTGACTGATTTAACTGTACTTTAAACCAGGATTAGTTAATTGTGCTAATAAATTAACTCCGAATCAACCTAAAAAAACAGTGTTTCAGTGAAAGATAAACTTTAACTTTCAAATGTCAAAAATCTATCAAAATCGACGTGCTTTACCGTGGAAGTCGCCATTCCACTATCGACATAGAGATGGCGACACTATCAGAATCGACATTTCCTAGTAAGCTGAATTAATTTAATCACATTAAATTCAATGGGACATATGTATTCATAGTCAGCTGTCTAAGCTGATGCTATGAAAAACTTGAGTTTATCCTTGCCATAAATTATAATTGCCATAAAATAAACTCAAGTTTTTCATAGCTACAGCTTAAGCAGTGACTATGTGAATATACCCCAATAGGTTTTGCCGTAAACTGTTGCGTTTGGGGTAAAAATTTGCAAACCGACGACACGACACGCTCACAAAAAAAAGTGTACCCACAGTATTGTTCTTTGTTTCTATGGCTTTCTCTGTGAGGATGTGAATGATAATTGGAACCCTATTTGGGTTTGACAGTTCCTAACATTCAGATTGCAATTATCAAATACCAATTTGCTTCTCGAATTTAATTTTCAATAAACTAAAAAGCATATTTTAAAACCTAAACATTAATATAAATTACATTTTTCAATGCCTTGGCTATAGAAAACAGCAACATTTTGACATGTTAACTGATGGAGTAATCTAGGAGCGGATGCACACAAATATCTGCAAGTCGTGTGAACTGGCACTTTTCATGAAGAGTATTGTCAGGTGTTTAAGATACAAATAATATGAACTGTGACAGTGTGAACTGTCAAATTTGCACTGCATAACAACATGAATTTAATTTTTTTTGTTTTTAATTTTTTTTTATTATTATTTTGAAAAATGTAATTTTTTAAAGAAATGTTTATCACAGTTTTTGATTTGTTAGTATTTTTTTTTAGTTCATATTGCCCTTGTCGGGTGACTGTGACTCGATCAAGATATTAGACTGAGGTGGCTGTGCTACATCTTCCTTCTTCACTCGCTTTTCCCGACTAAAAAAAATCTTTTCCAATGCTAAGGCTGGCGATTCGAAGACCAATGTAACATAAGTGGCAACAAGTACTGTCATTCCACATGCACTCCAAAAATTAAGAATCTAAAAATGGAAATAGCAAAATTAAATGTATGGGTATAATACAGACAAAACTTGTTCCCGACAAACCTCATTATAGAACGAAAAATATATCTCTGTGCGTGACATTCCAAAATTCATTCTTAATATTGCCATATGCATCATGTACATTGCATAAGATAAACGTGACAATGGCTGCCATAACGGATGTGACAAAAATGTATTTAAAATGCCTCCATATCCATAGTGGCAAGCAAATGTTATCCAAACGTGTGCCAGTGCCCAGGACACTCTTTTCAAACTCTCATACATTGCAGCTTCAAAAACCGTACCTTTGCCATTTGCGTTTAAAGAGAAATAAGTTCCGAATATAATAGCTACCAGCGTAAAGAAACTGGCTATCCAACCAAAAATCTGGACAATCTAAGAACGAAATTTGATAATTTTGTAGTGGAATAATGCGGAAATGGAACAGAAATAAATATAAGTCCGGCTGCTCTGAGTAAAATGTTGAACAGAATTAAACTACTGAAATAAACTGTTTGATGTTATTTAAATGTTTTTTTTTTTAAATTCACGATTTCACTCAATTTGATCCCACTTCTGATCCTTACTTTTTTCTTTCTCAACAATAATTTATGCATTTCGACTTTGAAATTGATTTGTAACATTTTATCAATTACTTACTTTTGAAATTTGAAATTGTGATTCACGATTTTTATGCATGAAATATCCAAAACCAAAACCGATAAGCCACGGTGCGAACCTAGTGTGAGTTTGTGTGTAAACTCTCTCCCATTCGTCAGGATTTTCCCTAAAAGCAAAAATAATAAATTGTCTTATTTTTTTTTGCACCTTACGGTTGCCTTAGTATTCTTTATTTTTATAGTTCTCATTAAATCTATATTGTTTTAGTTAGAATTGTCAATTATTTGTTAAAAAAAAGACGGACTAATATCAGTTTTCTTGTAATTCACAATTTTTTACATCATTACCATCGATAAAAAATTTAAGCAATTTGTGTGTGTAGCAACTCATATTATTTTGAAACTAATTGTTTTTTTTGTTTAAAATTAAGTTGATTAAGCCCTTATGACAATGAATTGAATTAAATAAATAGTAATTCTAAAGATTGTTCAGTGACGAAAAGTTAGAATTTATTTAAGAAAAATATTTTTATCAACTAAATCTAACACCGAATTTTTTTTTAATAACAACAATTGGTTTTGACAGTTCTCACAAATCTTTTGTAACCTGGGGGTCAATTCCCGATCTGTGAAGATGTGAAGTCATAAATCTTATCACGCTTTCACGTCTAATTTGATTCTCGATTCGTGAAAAAGTGAAGTTAAATGCCAAACATTTTTCATATGATAATTTTTTTATCACAGTCAATTGTTTTGTGAAGAAAATGTTTCTAATCGAATATTAAGAAGAAAAACAGGATTTGGCACATGACAAGTAAGCAACAATTATATTTATAGACAAATTTATTTTGGTGTTAAGTTATATTTGTGTTAATTCGAGTAAATAACGAAATTTTCAAATCAACAAATTCACAACAGCCGTCGCGACGGTGCTCATTCCCGCGACAGATCATTGGAAACTACCCATTGCAAAAAAATGCAGAGCACTTTACCATATTTAAATGGCTTTGAAGCGCACTTATAAGTTGAGTATTTTTCAAGAATGCTCTCAATTCACGTATTAAATCCATGCATAAATGTTTTGGGAATCTATAAAGTTCAATAAAGCGCTACCAATTCGAATAGATTCTGCCCATCTCGAAGGGAAGCCTCAATATCCTCACATGAAAAAATAAAAAATCTTACTCAAAACAGAGATGCTATTGAATATAATATAAAACCCACAATTGTTCAGTACAACGCCTTTTTTTAATTTATTAACCGAATTATTATTCCGGACATTATTCTTAAGCAAATTTAGAAACTGAAATGAAATATTTACCTTTCCCAACAAAAAATCTAATCAGAAATGACAGAATTTATCATTTAGTACTTTTTAGTACAAATTTTATCACAATGAGTTCTAGGATCGCATTAGGCGTGTGCGTGAAGTTGGAAAATGATAAACCTATGTGAAAACTGAAATGATATTTTTTTTATCACTTCATAATTTCACAGATCGGGAATTGACCCCCTATTCTACTTAAAAAGCAAATGCAGAAAATCCTGTTCTAAAGTGTTCCAAACTGTTCCGAACAGCCTCATTGAACACACATGCCATTGAAATGTCAAATAAAAGTTCTTAAAGCTTTATTAAATAAGTACAATTAAAAGAAAGCTTTGAAAAATTTGTATAAATGTCGAACCTGATTTAATAAAATTCATACTGGATGTCGATCTCTAATAAAGAATAGCAAAACACGTTGGAGCACCTCTGCCCTCTGAAGAAAAGAAAGGCATTAATTGAATATTTAAGTGAAGTGAAGTGTTTTCAATTTATTTAAGACGTGACTCAGAATCTCTTTGTATCACAAAAAAAATATTATCAACTCTGGAATATGTAGAGAACCACAGTTTCTGCTGTAATGCAAAAATCAGCGTTGATATTCGACGATAATATAAATTGGTGCCAATGTTCCTCCCCCCAATTATTCTCATAGACTAATCGTGAGTTTCATTCAAATTTCAAAGACCTCTCAAAATCGAGATTTGATCCTTTCGATGAATCATTTTTCGAGATTTAATTGAGTTATTGGTGAATAACTGACACACACATTATTGATAAAACATATAATTAAAATTGGAAGATTTTGTCCTTGGCTAGACATAGTTAATAAGAAGGTGTTTTTTTTAAAAATACAATTCTATATACTTTTTAATGATTAAAATCTTAATCTTGTTGGATATAGTTCATATTATTTTTTTTTGTCAAAAAATTCATATAAGTTCAACTGATCTTAACTAAAATTTTGTATTGGTAAGGCGTTCACTAACTAACTGATGAGTCTATGTGAGATTGCCGGGATGAAACGCAAATTTTCTGGACTAAAGGCCGTTAAAAGTTATTTGAATCTATAAGTGTAATACTCTATACTCACCCTAACATAAGACCAGTGTAATGTTGTGAAAAATATACCCCTATAACCCATCCAATCGATGCTAATCCCAAGACTTGTAAAACTGGTGCACATTTCTTTCCCCATTTCCACATCGGAATCAAGATCAGTGGCGAAAGAGCATACAGCTGAAAGTCAATGGCCAAATACCAAGCTTCTGCATGACAAGCGCTAAAACTCGAGCCAGGCTGTCGAAAATAATTTTGAGTATACAGTATAATTGGCCACCAATTGCTATTGGTACAACCATTCATAGCCAAATATTTATCCCTGAAAGGTCCAGTGAAAATAATTTTGTTTATACTATAAGCCAAGACTAGTCCAGCGGCCAGAATAGGCGTCAGTCGAATGTAACGATGCACGATGTTCATTATGAAGTTAATTTTTCCATTCCTGTAAAAATTACAAGAACATATTAAAATATCATAAATAAATTCCTGTCGATAGTTACGTTTTATCTAATTCTTTGAATCCTATCCAAGCTACCAACAAGCCACCCATGAACAAGAACGTATCCACTGTCTTGCTTCCATTATTAATCAGAAAAAAATCCCAATTGAAGACTCACTGAAAATAGTACAATTTTAAGGTCTCTTCATTTGGTAGCATTGAAACATTTCCTTACACCAATAAGGTCCGAGTAATTTATGAGTGGAGCTTCTAGAGCGTTATTAAAAGTGTGATGGAGTATAATCCAAAGTGTCGATATCACCCGGAATCCATTAAGACACTCAATACTGCTTCGTGATCGTTTGGTGTTGATTGTAAATAGTCTCTTTCCATTTGTTAGCATGGAAAATGCCATGAAGATAGGCTTTGGCTTTTCTGCAATAATAATAGAATGACAATTGAAATATTTTTTATAATTAAAATGCATTAAACAAATATATGCGTCCACAATAAATTCTACGAATAAATTAATAGATCAGTTCCGAAAAATGAGATCTAAGCTACCAGAACTAGGATTAGGATTCCTCAGAAAAAGTTCTGATCCTTATTGAGATCACTAGTAGCTTTCCAGTTAACTTTCCAATAAAGTTGAAATGCAATTTGTTGTTAGCTATTCAATAAGAAACTATAACATTGTCTTACTTTCACCTGAACGTGACCGCCATGGTTTTTATATACAGGTTTTAACACACAGTAATAATATATTCCTCTCTCCTTTACTCACAAACGTCAGAATCATGACTTGGATTAAACTGACATTTGTTTATTTGTTCTTAGGAGAATATACTGGCAATATTTATATTAATTAAAACACAAATAATGAGATTAAACTTCTTTGAATAAACCACAACTTATCTTTGTCACATTTGCCTTTGACAGATTCCTAAAGTTGCCTATTGCAACAGATATATGAAAAACGTGTGCAATACAGAAGATTAAATTAGACTAATATTAGACTTTCCTTCAAATTTCAAAGATCTCCTCTCAAAGTCGAGATTTGATCTTTTCAATGAAACTTTATGTCCAGATTTATTTGTAGTATTGGTTAATGACTGATACACACCTTTCTGACAAAAAAAAACATATCTTCATTATCAGATGATGAGGAAGACTAAGCAATAAAAATTTCAACTAAATTTATAAAATTTAAATTATTAACTTCTTCGTCCATTATTTTTTAAATATTTTATCACGAACTGGCACAATTTCACAACAAATTAATAACAAAATATTTTCCATTTGATTTTTGACATTTATATGTGCATTCAGATTAAATCTGCCAACCCATCAGAGATCATTTCTTTCGTGCTAATGGCCTTTTCGATTGCCCGTCCAGAACTGTTCTGATCCCCACAAAATGAAAGTTGTTACTCTAAACAGAACAGAAAACGATCCTGGATTTCATTTCAGAATCGAAAACAGAACCACTAAAACACTCACATAATTAAAATGTCAAAATCATCGGGTTGATTTGATGTGTAATTTCGACGTTTATTGAATTTAAGTGTTTTGGAAATTCTTTTTAGCCGATCTGATTTTTTTTTAAATTTAATTTTCACAAATGCAGTGATACATACAATTCAGAATCAGTCAAATTGTTTCCGGGAGTTTTATTGGGGGAACGTGTTCCGGAAGGCCATACGATTTGATTTAGATTTGCTCTTTTTGTTCGAATGAAACTATCAAAATTCAAAAAGATGCAACCTTTTAATAAGAAGAACCAATCTTTTGTTGAATGAAACTCGCTATAATGTAGCTAGTTTCTTTTGACCTGTCAAACCTGGAACATCATTTTAAATCAATCACATTTAAAAAATAGCTTCTAAGTTAAAGAAATTAGGCGTGTTAATGTATTTCCTTAGACGTCAAAAATCTCCGAGTTTCTACAAAAAAAGTGTCAAACCTTTTTCCCGTAGACTAAAGTCTTGTAGTTTTTTTTTGTTTACTGAAGAGGCCACTTAAATGAAAGAAAAAAAGCTAGTCAGTAGCTAGTCAGTAGTCAGATATATCATTAGAAAAATTAGAAATAATCGAATATATGTATTCTCATCAAGCTTCTAAGTGCATTAAATTAATATTTACCATTGCATAGTTTTTACGAAAATACACTTCTGTTTGGCGTTAAAAAATAGCTAAATTGTGTACTAAATGCATTCCACTATACTTTTGTGATAATTTTTCTCTCACTAAGCGATTTCTACCATCACTCTTGGATAGTTGGAAAAAAAATGCACGAACTTGCTCTTGTAGCTAACAACTTTAATTAAGTAATCTAGTAATGATAATGTTGGCTTAAAAAGAAAAGGCATCGAAACATCATTTTAAAATTCTATGGCTTCCAGCTGAAATTTCAGCTTAATAATAGATACAATTAATGGTATTTAAAATAAAAAATCATTGAACTTACTTTGATAATAGCTCACATAGACTTCATAGCCTGAACTTAAAAAAAACTAATCCTGTGATTATAGCCAATATAGATCTTTTAAATTTGAAAAATAATATTTTTTTAATTCATTTAAATAAGAAATTTTTTTGGTGATATTTACCCCCAGTTTCACAGTGCAAGTTTAAACTCCACTTTTTTTTTAAACTTCAGATCAACAATTTATTCAGTTTCACAGAGTCGTTTAAGCCTTGAACTAAGTTCAATTTGTAGTTTAAGTTAACCGAGATTATTCTGCAGTTTAAAATTCAGTTAAGCGTTTGTATTGTTTTTTCTTCAGAAAATATTATGAACAAAACAAATGTTTGTATTCAAATGTTATAGAGTTGTTATAGTGATTTTGAATATTATTTTATTTATTATTCTGGTAGTTTCGCGTATTTTTTTGTGTCAGAGAGAGAAAGGAAGGACGGGGCAAGAAAAATGCTGCCAACTATTTTTCATAAGATATAGTTAAACGAAGTTCAACAGATCTGAAGATCAGATTTCGCTGTGAAACCGGACGAATTAAACCAAAAATTTAAAGTTTAAGGTTCAATTGATCTTAAGTTTAAACTCTCACTGTGAAACTGGGGGTTAGTAAATAATCATTTAAGCATTTAGACTTACATGCCAGCGATGACAGATGGTGTTACTGGTAGAATTTTCCCATCTGAACAACTTCCAACCGAAATATCGGAAAGGGCTCCATCAAGAGAGGTTTTAGTGGCTTCTCTAAATATTGATGTCAATAAAGAGGGGCTATAATAATCCGGAGCGCATACTCCAACATTGATTTCGCGACGAGGAAAGATCCAAAAATGTCTTCCTTGTTGGTCCTGCTTGAGTGGTAAAGTGGCAAAGCAATATTGTTGTCTTATAACACCATCAATTTCATTGAATGACATATAAGATTTGACACATTGATCATAGTTGGCAAGATCATATCGGTTTCCAGTTGATATGCCAGCTGGAATGTTACCCCATGTATTGAAATCTGTAAAGGGAAAGTGTTATATATTACTTATTTTAATATACAGGAAGTTTATTTAAAATGAAAAGAGTTAATAAACAAAGTCGACACAAATTATTAAAAACACATAATCTGATGAAAAAACAAATACAAGTTAAGTTGCAAACTAGTTTCAAATTGGATTACAACTAGGTTATGAATTTTCATAAGCTCATCATAGGTGAATTTTAATTGACTACCAAATTCTGTAGCGAAAGATCTTCTTTAACCCAAAGTCTCGCGTAGATTTAGAAGTTTCCCTTTTTTTCGTCTACCAAAATAACTATCCGACACTAAATTTTGAACGCTATAGGCTATTTCATATACTACACAAGTTCTTATTGCCAATTTTTCAGTTCGTAACATCTTGTAACGAAGAGTTATATACATGCTACAAATTATTTTATCATAAACCCGCAGTAGCCGCCACACCAACAACAGCCGCCGCACAACAAACCATCAGTGAGGCATGACATTTTATACTCTCACAAATATAATGCACAGTCACTATTGTCAGGTGACGTTACAGCTGAGGTGAACTCATTCGTCATTTATTTTCGCCATCAATATAGTACACACTCAGTTGTATCAAGAAACATGATAAGAGGACCGGTCCTTTTGTGGAGAAAAATTACTTGGTTGCCACAATTCAAGCGAGCTAGAATTAAACCTGTCGATCTAGTGCCTACCAAGGGCCTTAAACTTGCTGATCTTTGCAAATGCCTAAGGCATAGTTTTTTTTTTTATAAGCGAACCCGAGAAGGAGTCCAGATAAAAAGGAAACCAGTTACCAGAATAGATCGATTAATGAATTCCAGATGATATAACAATACTACCTGGAACCCGACATAAAGTATAATGAAATCCATATGATATAATCAATTCTACCCGAGGCCCGACATAGAGAACAAAATGAATTGGGATCCAGAATTTTGGTATAATATTCATTATTTGTTATATTTAAGATTTAAGTAATAATGATTTGTTCCAAGGTTATAAAGACCTTTCTTAATTGAAGTTTCGCGTTTTCTTCAGATCGACCCTGGAAATTCCGACAAGCAAAACATCGGCTGGAAAAGTTAAAGGCACATCACATTCTTACAAAGTTAACTCAGCGAATTCATAAAGTTAACTCTGGATTAACTAAGTACATACGAGGGTTGATCGATAAGTCAGTGACTTTAAAATGAAAGAAAGGTCTTTTTTTGGAAATTCATTTTATTTTTCAACATAGTTTTCTTTTATAGCAATTCCGCCAACGATATTCCAACCTCTTTAACCCTTCCAAAAAATAAGTTTTATCAAACTCTGCAAAATATGGAGTTGTTGCATCAATAACTTCATTATTTTATGAAAATCTTTTTCCACCAAACCATTTTTTCATATTTGCAAATATAGGAAAAAAACACAAGGGGCCAAATCCGTAGAATAGGGTGGATGAGGTGGCAGTTCATAGCACAATTCAGATGTGTCGAATATGCTGGAGCATTGTCGTGATGAAACAGAATTTTTTTCTTCTTCATATGAGGCCGCTTTCCACTAATTCTGTGTTGAATCTATCCAGTAAATTGGAATAGTATTTCCCGGTAATTGTTTTTCCGTTTTCCAAATAATCAATGAATATTACGCCGGCCGTGGGAATCCCAGAAAACCGTTGCCATAATTATTCCCGGTGACATAACCATTTTTACATTTTTGGGCTCACGTTCACCTGAAAAAGTCCACTGTTTCGATTGTTCTTTCAATTATGGTGTGTAGTAGTGTGTATCCAAGTTTCAATAACAGTTACAAAATGCCGAAAAAATTAATTCGAATTGTGCTCAAAGAGTTCCAATCACTGCTCTGAAGTGTCGACCCGATTCCGTTTTTGTTCACTTGTTAGCAAACGCGGCACCCATCTTTCCGATAATTTTTCCATGCCCAAATGGTCATGCAGGATCCGAACAACGCTATCAGTTTAAATGTCTACAATGTTAGCTATCTCACGAACCTTGATCCGGCGATCGCCTAACACAATATCCTTTATTTATCCTTTATTTTGGAGGCCATTTCTTCAGTTGTGACTTCAGTTGGATGCCCATAGGGCAGCAACGAAATTCTGTGAACAATTTTTGGACGATTCTATGTGAAGGAGCAGAGTCTCTATAGGTTTTATCACGCAAAAAATAGTGCTTTATTAACACGACAAAATTCACTTTTTTCCATTTTTTTTATAGCACACCTTAAAGTACTTCGAATTTGTAAAACAGTTAATAATTGACAGATCTATTTGATTTTTTTTTGTCTAGGCCTAGAAAAAATCAGAGGTGGCTGAGAAAAAACTTCATTGCTATCTGAGCGACATCTATCTCTATAGTAACTGACTTATCGAACAGCACTCGTATCTGTTCACCAGCTATTGAAATGAAAGTGCACGACTATGGAAAAAAATAAGAATTTTCCTAAAAATCCACCCAGCAGCGCCACTAAAACTGTAAACTAAAATATCCTAATACCTATTTAATTTTTATATGAGTCCATTATTTCTTTTCTAAGTACATTCATAAACTTATAAAATAGTCTAAGTTATTCCTTACAACATCAGTTATGTCAAAATCGATTCAGCCGTTTCCGAGATTAATCATTTTTCAATTCTCATACGAGTATACCTAGTACAGGCACTTCAGTATTCTTTATTTAGTTATAATTAAAACAAATGTTGTAACTTGTAAACCACTACAAATTGAAATAACTTTTTGTAGTACGAAAATAAAAATATTTCTATAAATGTCGCTTTGTAAACGATGGTTGTCACTTTTGACGTTTACAATTTAATCAATTTAAAAAAAATTAACTGCGTGGTCAATTTCATTTTCACAGAGATAGAATCTTTCGAAGGACATGTCAAATCAATGTTGTTATCCGGTTGTTTAACAGTGAAGTAAGTTTATTCCTCCGGCAACTTATTTTATTTGGAGGTTTGAAAAATCGGCTCTAAATCACAAAACTTATTGAACTGAGTGAAAGAACTTCATTTCAAGTTAAATTCAGTGTAATTTGTATCATTTGGTCTGTGTTTTGTGTTTATATATTTAATAGAAAATTACAATAATTGGTTATAAAACGCTTAAGCAATTTTAGCTGAGACAGAATACTTCCATAAATGTTTGTATCAGAAATTTTCAAAAAAATCTCTGAGCTCAAGTGAATTTTGATGCCTCTGAGCGCACAGAGACTTTTTTCGGTGGTTCACGCAAATTATAATACAGGTTTAGGTTTAGGTTAGGTTCCAAATGATTTTATTTCATACATATTACAAAAGTTTAGTGTATCATTCATTTTTCAAACATGGCTTACGCCGTCTGTCAGTTGACAATTATTAATACTTAATTAATTAATTTTGTTTAATATACAAAATTGAAACATAAAATTATAAAAGTTCTTCTAAGATCCGTTTTCTGTAGTTAAGTGCTAGCTTGGTGTAGTTGTAAGGGGATTCCCAGTCTAAAACTCCGTTTAAGACATCTATGACTTCCTCTTCACTGAGGTAGTTTTTTCTAAGTGTACTCCTTCTGGTTTCTACCAAAACAGGACATCTTCCCACGAAGTGGAACACGTTTTGGCGTTCTCTAGTGTTACATAATCCACACATTTCATCCAAATCACTCCTATGAGGAACATAGTTCAGGGGAAGTATCTCCCCTCTTGCTTTTAAAACCAGTGACAAGAGATCGGTTGGAATTATAATACATAATGTATGTATATCTCCATTTTCCAAATGTCATCAAATTAATGACTGTCATTTTTCACAGTGACACAGATTCGAGAATCCAAACAACCAAACATTCGATTTTTTTCAGAACACAATCGTATTATTTCTAAACAAAATTGAGTTTATGCTACCAAAAAAAAATCTTGCGTTATTAGCAGAATTATATCTACTTTACACGCACACTATTTTCTTCAAGTTACGTGGTTAAACGATTAAATTCCATTTAAAACAATTTACCATCCTAAATTCTTCACAAATTCTAAACAAAATTGTAGAAATGGAATTTATATTAATGTTTAGACAAAAAAATTTACTTTTTAATCGCCAAAATAAGACAAATTTGAAAAATAATATTGGTAGTCGCGAATTGCATCTGATTGTTACGAACAGTCAAATTTTATTCGCGTTCCACATACCAAATAAGATCCCCCCTTCGACGAATAAATTGTACGCGCACGGCTAACCTCAAAATTAACTTTTAACTTGTATTCGTGACGAATAAATTTAAAGCCATGTGAACGAAATGTCAAAATGGACGAATATTCGTTGGTCATTATTGGTCGTTCTCATGTGCATAGTACTTAACTGAACAAAAAACACTAATGTCAAACTTAAAATTGCTTTCACATAGAATACTATCCACAGCATGAGATGAGAAAGTCCAAATTTTTGTAAAATTTTGGCGTTTGGCAACTTGACTTGACTTTATATCATATAAATGGGTCCTTCCAGAAATAATCTGAATGATTGACGAAGAGACAAAATGTAATGCAATACGGAAGTGGTAAAATTGTACTGTCATCCAGAAAGTATACCCCTCACCGATGACGTCAGCTGATGCTTATATAGTATCTGATATACTCGTTTTCAATTTCAATTCAATTAATTTATTATTCAGAAATGATTACATTAGTACATTAAATCTAATGCTAAATTAGAGAATAAGTAATGATACAAGTATTTAATTCAAACACAGTTTATTTTTTTTAAGAATAAATTTTTGGGGGGAACATTTTGTATCACATCCGACAAGACTGGCTAAAATGGTCAACCGAAAGAAATTTAATGTCGTTTTCTATTCAATCAAAATAATCGATTCCTCAGGCATTTTTAGATACCGGATCAGTTTTCGCGTTCTATTCTACCAAAATTATCGATTTTTTTTGAAACGGGATCAAAATCACAGATCTGAATCACAAAGAGGGGTTTAAGGTACATAAAACCCGCACTTGCACACACACCAAAATAAAGCTCTTCATAATAAAATAAAATAATATTAAATATTGTTTTCCATTTGCAATCCGCAATCCCTGATCAAAATCCCTATTCGCAAATAGAAAACGAAATAACAATTTCACTTTGAACATAATTTCATAACAATTCGCAATTTTGCAATAATTTCACAAGTTTTTATCAAAACAACAATTGAACGTTTCAAGATTATTACTTATTTTTCATAATCTCAAAAATCGAGTTTGCTTAATAAGTCATTTCAAATCGCTGATTTTTTGATTCGCAAGTAAAGAAATCACACTTACGTCGAGAAATTTGAGAGCTAGGATAACGTTTTATTATTTCCCGTAAACTAAATAGACACTTTTCGTAATTATAATCTCCGAAATCAGGACCGCATTCGTAGACTTTGTTTGGATTACTTTGAATTTCTTTAAGGAAAAGTTGACTTAAAATATCACTCGAAACAGAAACGTTATTCAATAGTGTCAGTGAATGCATCCCGTCTATTAACGAAGTTATAACAATTACAAAAAGTGAAAAATACAATTCCATTGTGAAGGCTCTTAAAAAATGCTAAAACTGAACTGAAATAGTCAAGCTTTTGAATTGTAAGGTGTTTTTATAGTTGCAAGTAGGAAACAATAACTTATGATCAGTCGTGTTAAATTCTGATACGCTAGATGAAATAACAATAATATTCAATTTTATATTTATCATAATGCTATCAAGATTTCGCATTGTTTTTTTTTATTTAGGTACTTTGATAAGGAGGGCATTCGGTGAAAATAAAGATTTAAATGTAGATTAATCAGTGGTCAATATTATATCTCCATCGATTTGTGTGTGATGTGTTTTTGTTGTAATAGTGTTAATTGATATTTGAAAATGCTAGTAGATATATATACAGTCGAACTTCGATAACTCGAACCATCACTTGCCAAAAAAATAATTCGAGTTATCAATACTTCGAGTTATCAAGTAAAACAGAAAATTAATCATGGCTATTAGTGAATTCGGCGAATGAGATATACCCACAATTCAACTAATTTTCGCAATTGATGCTATTAGTGAATCCATAGAAAGCAAATTGACCAAATGTCGGTAAAATTACCTGCAACACCGACATTTTGTTCAACTAATTTGGTATTACTGAATCCTCAAACCTTTCGCACTCCATACAAACTTTCTCATTTTATTTCCGCGCCAATTTTGTCGCGAATCTTTGTATTGATGTACTCTTTGTCTAAAAATCATAATGGATAGCACAACAAATGTAAGTTAAAATTAGAATATGTATTCAATTCTAAATTTAAAAAATATATACCTACTAGGTACTCGTATTAATTGTTGGTTATAATTTTCTTTTTTTAGAAAACGAACCACTAACCGAGACCAGTTTTCGAAAATGGTGGGATTACCTGACATTGCCAAGAATTTAACCAATAAATTTCCAAAAGAACAGTTTTGGGAAAACTTAAAAAATTCAAGAAACGGTTTGGGTCCTCCTTTTAAGGAATATGTCCTCAATCAAACAAAAACTTGCCCAAACAAGAGGTCCATGAATGAAACTAGTGATAAGAAACAGAAAATCATTTCCTATCGCCAGTTGAGGAAGATGTGGTTCAGCTGTACTGCTTAAAAAATTCTCATTTCAAATTCTTCTGAAATATGAAAACTTAAACTTGACAATGCATCGGAAATATCAAATATATACCTAGTTTGGTAGCGCATACAAATCCGATTATTCCTTTGCGAATGATCCCGAAAATTAAAATAAAATACACTAGTTTCCATTTCTTTATTTCGATCAACAAAAATTACTTCAATGCTTTAGCTACAATTTAACATTGCGTGTGACATTTAAGATGTCAACAAATGACGGCAGCGATAATATAGCTCGGAAAATGGTAAGGTAGTTCAAGGTTCGATAGTATAGTTCATTCGACGAGTTCACTAATTGAAATAAACACGAAAGCGAATCTATTGCGAATCTCTTCAGCTTCCAGGGAGTAGAAAATTGCGAATTCACTGATCGGCATGAATATAAATAACGTAATATTTATTTGCGAATACAAAAAGTACAATTGTTGTGATTATTTAAAATATTCTGTTATACTTGAATGTAGAATGGATTTACCGGAATGCTATATTTAATAGCCACATACCTTTTCTTGACCCTCTCTCCACCTCTTTTATTAATTTAAATTTATCTTCAAACGATTTTTGTAATATTCGTTTAACGACATATCCAAGTTTGCTTTACTTTTAATAAGATCATCACACTGCAATGTTAATATCTACGTCAGTTTCTTTACACTTTTTATTTTTTAATTTTTAAAATAAGACTGAATTCGTATTATAATACATACGTATATCAATCTAATAATGTGTGTTCTAACACCGGGAGATGACAGCTTTTAATCACACTTAACGGAAGCACAATTTTCAACACACACATATGTATACAAGGTCATAGAACATACAAAACAGTGCCCACAATCGCAATGCATTATGAAATGAACTTGTAAAAATCCACAGAATTTGATAATTTCCCTAAAAAAATTGACTTATCAAAGGTGATGGCAAATTATATCTTCGAGTTATCGAGACATTTTAGTTTTAGAAATTCGAGTTATCAAACAAAAATTACATGTAAGCTTCAGGCTTCGCGCTATTTTCAACCAATTTCATTCGAGTTAACAAATATTCGAGTTATATAAGATCGACTTATCGAAATTCGACTGTTTTTTATCTTTCAGAAGTATGCAACAGTATTATAGACATTTTTGGTTTATCAAAGCAATCTTAGAGTCAAAATATAAAATGAAGAACTAAAAATTATATGGCTATCTAAAAGTGGCTTTTCACTATTTTTGAGTCTAATACGAAATGATATTTCGTATCGAAACGAAATGATATTTCGTTTTATTATGAAATCTGAAATGAACGCAACTTAAATTATGAATTTAGAATCGATAATCGACCATTTCTGAATTAATACATTTTGGCAAGGTTTTTAATTCGAAAAAATGTTTAAATACTTTATTATCTACGGTTCTGGTTAGGAGTACCGTACTAACAACACGGCAATCAGGTTCTATCCCTCTGGGTTTCAAATTTTAGTTCTACCTTGAACGGGAAGATGGCTCTTAAATAAAAGTTGCCATTAGGTTAGGTAAAGAAAACGGAACACCAATATACTAGAAAAATTAGCAAATAACAAAATCACTCAATTAAAAATCAATTTTTTTGCATGATGATAGGGTCATTTGTGAAAATAAAACTCGACTAAATTTATTCGAAAACCAGTTATATGTTCATAAAATATCTAATATTCACAAAATTGTAGCTGCAAAATAAAATAAAAATAACTTCTTATTTTTAATTAAGAAATGCCTATTTACACGGCACTAGCACATCATTGTTAATAGCCAGAAAAAAACAATGTTTGCTGGTTCACTTTTCACGCAGCTGATTGTTTAGGATGTGTGGGTGAAGGCAGACCAATTCTAGCAAACTTGAGAATTCCCTTTCGCCTTTAGATATACCTACCTACCTATATAATATCTATAAAATTTATCTTTTTTTAAATAAAGTATAGAAAAGATCAAAAAGAGCAAATCTTTTCACAAAATCTTTTCGCTTCAATGAAAAACGAAATAAACTTGTGTTTTTTTTGTGAATACCGTAGGAAATATTACGAAAAAGCGACATCGCGATTTAACGACGCCAGCGGAAAAATAACATTTCTATACTAATACGCAATACGCAACTGATAATAATTATTTTCCAAAATAAGATTTAAGCCAGAAAATTCTACAAGGTTAGCTAAGTACCTACAAACACTATTTTGCTCAAATAGTTTTTTTTGCAAAGTTCATCTTTGTACTCACTGTGTCCTACACTTCTAACTAGTACCGTCATATCATACGGAGTATTTTATATGCCCACTTAAGTGAATGAAATGATTAAGAATAAGTAAAGATGTTTAACAGTCTTACAGACCACTGGTAGTACTATAGTAGTGTAGCAAACTTCATTCTTAAGCTAGGCAAGCTATACTGGATTTTATAATATGTATGTGCATTTTAAATTTTGACAAACAGAAAATAAAAGGCGCAAAGTTTTAAACAGCCTGATGCTAACGGCTTGGCATGATACTACTTAACAGTTTGATAATACTAAAGCACTTTACTAAAATATTTAACAATTTTAATTTAGCACCATATATACTAAACGTTATTTCAGGATAAACCGCAGCTGAACACGTCGAAAAGAAAAGAAACTAATCGAACATAACTTTTTGACGTTTTTAAATGTCAAAGTGGCCACGAAGATAAAGTAGCAATTTGGTGATCTTATCTTTAGTAAAATGTTAAGAAGATGGGAGGTACTCGTTTAAAAAGCAAAATCCTCTTTTTAAATTAGTACAATACTAAAAATGATTTAACATTATTAAATCGACTAAAATTTTGCGCCATAGTTGTTAAACTTCAGTTTAAAATTTATTTACTTATGTGTCCACTCAAAAAAAGACCATTACGATTTGAATAAGGCTTAAACATAAAAACTTAAAACTAGTTGTGAAAAGGGGAGAAACGTTGTTGACTGAAGCCTCGTCTCTGTTGAAATACATGAAAATGTATGCATGCATTACAAATTAAAATACATAATATGTGTATGAAAAGCTTGTCTTTTCGTCAACATAGTTAGAGCGAGAGCTCAATACTTTTATACAAGATACATTTTAATTAAGATTTCTCTTGTTTGAAGGAGGGAGAGAGAGCGATATCTCGATGATAATGTGTTGAAAGAAATACGATCTTCTTGTTGAACTGTCGAATCTGTTATAGGTATGACAAAGAACTGTTATCGATACCGGTTTCGTTTCAGTAATGAACACTGCTTGGTTTTGGTCCGTTTTAATGGAATTATGCAACTTGTGTCCATTACAGGCTGCTATCGCAAGCGATCCAGAAGATGCTTCAATTTTCTGGGACATCTTCGTTTCTAATAATGTGATTTAAAACAGTTTTTAACTTTCAAAATCATAATTTATTAGGTTATGTTTCTGGATAGTAAAATTTATGTTTTAATCAGATCAGGAATTATCAATCATTAAACGTCATTCACAACGAATAAGAAAACACCATGTAAAGAAATGTAAAAATGGATGAATATTTGCTAATTATGGTTTTATGCTATTAGTTTTTTAACCAATTTTCGTTTGTTTTGATATTTTGTTAACAAAACTTTTTTATTCGCAGCGAATGACGTTTTCATTCAGTTAGTCGTTCTTATGTCAATAGTCCTTAAATGATGGATTTTTCTTTTTTTTATGAGTAGGTAAGTGACACATTTAGTTGTTTTTTCAAGCCTACCCCCAAACGCCCGAATTTTCGTGAATATTTTAATCTTAACGGCCGGCGTAAAAGTATTATAAAAGTGTTATACATTTGGAACTCCCTAGTATTGTCAACTTTTTTAAACATTCGGCATATGGTAACCCTACAACATTGTCACCTGTTTTCAATTTGGCTTATCACAGAAGAGAACCTGCTTTCTCAGCGCCACGTAGCATCAGTGTCATCACAACGCGTTATTCTGTGCAACTATACCTTCAAAATATTTTTCCAATATTGTGTGTGAGGGAAACAATTTCCATGCTTTCATATACATTTTTTAAGGAACACTTGTCGTCCAAGGCAGTTGTGGTATGAATTCATATGGAATGTTAATGAGCAATCGAGAAACCGTTATCTAGCGATGATACTGGATTTTGAATGCCAATTTGCTGATAATGGCTTGTCAACTTTTGGTTTTCATAGCGTCATAGATCATATCATACATTAAGGGCGGCCGTGGCGCGATAGTGGTGTGCTCGTCTGTCAACCTAGTTGTCGCATGTTTGATTCCTGTTGTTGTCTGTCTTCTTATATTCCATTAAAAACCAATTCTAAAAATTGTCATAAAATGAGTTGCTGGATTACTCATTATATGTTTTTCAGGCATAACATTTGCAAGATTGAGTAAACTAGTATACCCATAAATATTACAACGAAATAAATAAAATAATGTGAATTATAAGAGACATAAATAAATAAGACACGGTAATTTTCTCTGCATTAGTTCAGCCGCCATCCCTGAAGATAAATCTGAGACAACAACCAGCTCCTAGTCTCAGAACATCGCGCCACACATCTTTCATATTCTTCTTTCTCTTCTTTCACCGGATGCCCGCGCTGTGTTAAAAACATATAAAGGGTATTCATAATCCCTTGAGTGCGTGTAAAATTATACAAAAAAAAAATTTCGAACCGTTATCGCTTTATTATGGCGATTGTATCCCAGTAGGTTAAACATATTCCTTAAATAAATTAAACAATGTAATAAAAATAATAGGAGATAATAGTCGATCGATTAGTTAAAATGGTAATAGTGTTGATTTCGATAAAGATGGTGTCACACCATTTATTTCTTCTCATGGAGTTCAAAATGCATGGCCATGAAATACAGGAAATTCGTGTTAGAGAAAAAAAAGCTACAAACTTGGAAAAAGAATTAGGGAAACGACAAAAATGATTGCATTGAAAAGTGATCGGGTCAAATGTCCGAGGATCAAAATATACAACATCAATTCCTTCGATTTTTATTTATTATTTCGTTATCAATTATCACAGATCATAATTAGTATTTTCAGTTCAAGTTGTTTCGACGATCGCCATTTATGAATCCTTTTCGGGTTGCTCGACTACGATATTATGCTGAGGTGGCTGTGCTACATCTTCCTTCTTCACTGGCTTTTTCCGACTAAATATAATCTTTTCCAATGCTAAGGCTGGTGATTCGAAGACCAATGTAACATAAGTAGCAACAAGTACTGTCATTCCACATGCACTCCAAAAATTAAGAATCTACAAAGGAAATAGGAAAATAAAATCGCAGGTATAACTAAGCTAAAACTTGTTCCCGACAAACCTCATTATAGAAGGAAAAATATATCTCTGTGCGTGTCATTCCAAAATGCATTCTTATTATTGCCATGTGCATCATGTACATAGCATAAGACAAACGTCCCAATGGCTGCCATAACGGATGTGATAAAAATGCATCCACAATACCTCCATATCCATAGTGACAAGCAAATGTTATCCAAACGTGTGCCAGTGCCCAGGACACCCTTTTCAAACTCTCATACATTGCAGCTTCAAAAACCGTACCTTTGCCATTTGCGTTTAAAGAGAAATAAGTTCCGAATATAGTAGCTATCAGCGTAAAGAAACTGGCTATCCAACCAAAAATCTGGACAATCTAAGGACGAAATTTGATTGTAGTGGAATAATGTGGAAATGGAACAGAAATAAAAATGCATAAGTCTGCTTTGGGTAAAATGTTGCAAAGAATTAAACTACTGAAATAAACTGTTTGATGTTATTTAAATGTTTTTTTTTTACATTCACCATTTCCGTCAATTTGATCCCACTTCTGATTTGTAGTTTTTCTTTCTCAACAATAATTTATGCATTTCGACTTTGAAATTGATTTGTAACATTTTATCATTTACTTACTTTTGAAATTTTAAATTGTGTTTGACGATTTTTATGCATAAAGTATCCAAAACCAAAGCCGATAAGCCACGGTGCGAACCGAGTGTGAGTTTGTGTGTATACTCTCTCCCATTCTTCAGGATTACCTCTAAAAACAAAAATCAAGTATGTTAGTATTCTCCATCTTTCACATCGATCAAGAATTTTAGCAATTGGGATTACCGATTGTTGACGTTGACAATTGTAATACAAGTGTATGTATAGTATGCAACTTAGTGTAATACTCACCCCAAAATAAGACCAGTGTAATGTTGTGAAAAATATACCCCCATAACCCATCCAATCGATGTTAATCCCAAAACTAGTAAAACTGGTATAAATTTCTTTCCCCATTTCCACATCGGAATCAAGATCAGTGGCGAAAGAGCATACAGCTGAAAGTCAATGGCCAAATACCAAGCTTCTGCATAACAAGCGCTAAAACTCGAGCCAGGCTGTCGAAAATAATTTTGAATGTACAGTACAATTGGCCACCAATTGCAATCGGTACAACCATTCATTGCCAAATATTTATCCCTGAAAGGTCCAGTGAATATAATTTTGTTTATACTATTAGCCAAGACTAGTCCAGCGGCCAGAATAGGCGTTAGTCGAATGTAACGATGCACGATGTTCATAAGAAAGTCAATTTTTCCATTTCTATAAAAATTACAAGAACATATTAAAATATCATAAATAAATTCCTGTCGGTAGTTACGTTTTATCTAATTCTTTGAATCCTATCCAAGCTACCAACAAGCCACCCATGAACAAGAACGTATCCACCGTCATGCTTCCATTGTAAATCGGAAAAAACTCCCAACTAAAGAACCACTGAAAATAGTACCACTTTAAAATCTGTTCACTTGATAAAAGTCAAAGATTTCTTTACAGCAGCAAAGTCTGAGTAGTTGATGACTGGACCTTGAAGAGCGTTGTTAAAAGTGTGATGGAGTATAATCCAAAGTGTCGATATTACCCGTATTCCATTAAGACAGTCAATACTGCTTCGAGATCGTTTGGTGTTGATTGTTAATAGTCTCTTTCCATTTGTAAGCATGGAAAATGCCATGAAGACAGATTTTGGCTTTACTGGAATAATAGATTCACAATTGAAACATTTTTTGTAATCAAAATCTTTAGAAAAAATATGCATCCAAAATTAATTTTCGATAGAAACAAGTTCGCAGAGAATCAAATGTAACAAAGGTTTCAACCATTCGTCAATGTACTATAGTGTAGAAAATTTTTAGTAAGGGATAAAATCTGGTATATTATGTAGAAAAATTCGTAACTTCATTGAGTAGGCACGAGCAGCCTACATCACAGCAAACACAGACATATTACTTAGTCTCTTCTGTCACTTTCGTCTCTGACAGATTCCAAAAATTCTTTACTGCTACACATATATGAAAACAAAAATTGTTTTAATTCAGAAGACATTAGTCAACTGCATTAATTGAATATAAATTAGAACCATTTTATTTTTGACATGTCATTAATGTCAAACCTGGTACTTTATGGTTAAGTTCATAGTGACTCAAAGATTTCACAATCATCGACGCGTTCGTATTTGAAATAAATCCATTGTAATTTGGGGAAATTATTTTTTTCATCAACTTGACTGCATAAGATTCGAACTGGCTAATAATTTACACTTAACTGCAAATGAAAAGAGATATTTCTAGACTAGCTTTCCAGTGGCTTTCCAATAAAAGTTCCCTTAATTGGAAGGTTATTTTTGACAGTTTGCCAAACAACCAATATAACCTTTTGCTTTTCTCTGAAATTAGGCTATGCCAAGTGAGAATAAAAAAGTTATTGATCGTGTTCCAAGTTAAACCAAAATTTGCTGAATAAATTAAATTAAATCTATTAGGAATTCAGCAATCGGAAATCCTATGGAAATCTATATTCTGTTACCTACAATAAAAATCTTTTGCAACACTTTTAGTTTGTAGCAAATATAAATAATCTAAAAGACTTGACAATTCTATCTCAAGTACTCATAAATCGAAATGAAACTATGAAGTGTTGACAGTTATAAGAACGAGTTTTGTATTAAGAACTAGTTGGAAGTAATAGACGAAAAACAGCACAATACAAAATGCAAGTTTTAGTTTTTGTGGACTGAACTAATTGTATTAAGCCATTTTTTCGCAACAAATATGTTTGAATTTAGCTTTTTGTTTTTAATCGAAGTGTGAACTAGCCCACAAAAAATGTATACCCACCACGAATATGGTTTATGTGAAAAAAGAAGGTAATACGGGTTTACACATTCGTTTTATCCTCAGGTGTTTTTCTTAGGGAAACCATTTTTTTTCTCAACACTCATTTTTTTTTTCATTAAAAAGAAATGTTTACAATCAAATTTAAGAAAAAAAAACTGCAGTAAAATGAATGCAATAGTGACTTCCGCTAATTTAATCCCAAGATTCATCTTTGACACTATTGAGGTAAATATAAGATGTTAAGATTTAATATATTAAAGGCATGTTTAACTCTTGATTGAGATTCCAAAAGAAAAAAGAGTTTGATGCTTCGACCAAAACTGACGGTGATAATGTAGTATAATAACACCACAGTCTGATCGATTCTTGTTTGTTATCGATTACATGGATGTATATCGATAATATGTACGCATATTAATCGTTTGTCGAACAGTTCTTCATTCCATTCAATATTTTTAAATATGTTCATCGTTGGTTGTTGAAGCAAATAAATCGTTTTTGGAAATAAAAAAAACAGAGATATGTTATAAAATTGAAAGAGCTTACTTTGATAATAGGTCACATAAGCATCATAGGCTGAGCTTAAAATCACCAATCCTGTAAGTGCCGCCAATACAGATCTGTAAAATATGAAAATATAATATTTTTTTTTATTAATTTGTAAGACATATTTTATGGCGATATTATTTAGTAAGAAATCGTTTAAGCTAAGACTTACATGCCAGCAATGACAGATGGCGTTAGTGGTAAAATGTTTCCATCTGAGCAACTTCCAATCGAAATATCAGAAAGGGCTCCATCAAATGAAGTCTTAGTGGATTCTTTAAATATTGATGTCAATAAATAAGGGCTACAATAGTCCGGAGCGCATACTCCAACATTGATTTCTGGACGAAGGACCCAAAAATTTCTTCCCAATTGGTCCTGCTTTAGAGGTAAAGTGGCAAAGCAATATTGTTGTCTTATAACTCCATCGATTTCATTGAATGACAGAGAAGATTTGACACATTGATCATAGTTGCCAAGATCATATCGGTTTCCAGTTGATATGCCAGCAGGAATGTTACCCCATGTATTGAAATCTGTAGAGAAAAATTGTTAAGTATTACTTATTTTAATGTCATGGAAGCTTAATTAAAATGATAAGAGTTAATAAACAAGTTCGACACCACTTATTGAAAACCCATAATCTGATGAAAAGAAACAAATAAATTAAGTTGCAAGCTTTTCAGAAACTGAATTGCAACTAGTGGTTATGCATTTTCAGAAACTCATCACAGGTGAATTTTAATTAAATTCCCCATTCTGGAGCGAAAGATCTTCTTTGACCCGAAGTTTAGTGTAGATTTAGAATTTTCCCTTATTTTCGTCTTGTCTAAACTATAACTTCTTAAAAAAGTTTCGATAGTGTTGCCATCTCTATTTTCGATAGTGAAAGGACGACTTTCATGGTACCGCTTATCGATTTCGATGGAATTTTAATAATTGAAGGTTATGTGTGAAACACGCATTAAATCAGCATCAACTCATTCAACCGCATACATTACGCTGGCCAGAAACATTTTTTTTAAACACATTACCATTTATTTCAATTTGATGTGCGTCGTATCGAAACAAACACCGTTACACGGCCGGCGTATTGTATGTTGCGGGAGTTGATTTTAATGAAAAAGTGGAAAAGTTGGCATCAATGCACCAACAACATACAATTTTGCACTGTGGCCTAACGATGATGTAAACGTTACTGATGGTGCTGTTCTAATGTGCTAAATAGTTGAAATTAATTGAATATAAAGGAATGGCGGCCGTTGTTAGTGGTAAAGTAGTTGGTGCTGTTTTAAACTATTTCATGCTTTCAAATTAAGTTCCTACTAAAATTAATACTTGTTTAAATAGAAACAAGTGATAATTTAACAGGTACTAATTTTAGAAGGAACTTAAAAAAACATTATACATAATGGCGCAAAGTTATAGACACATAAACTACACTTTAAGATTATTTGGTTAGATACTTAAGTAGAAATTAGTTTTCTCGCTTAACATTTATGGACAAAAATTGCAGATATAAATTAATTAATTTATGGTTTTTTCTCATAAAATATCTTTCAAGTCATTTTATAAAAATACAAGTTTTTTTGAAAGTTTTTTGTATCTTATTGTATTTTGTTCCTTACTCCTGTTTGTTTACTTCGTCTGCTGACAAATTTTGTTCGTTTATTTTGAAAAAGTATACTCATCAAACTGTACTTGATTTCCCAAACTGCTTAGTTTTGGGTTTGTTCGAAGAAAATTAATTGTCCACAGGATCTAAGGGTAATACTAGTTTTAAGCAGGTTATAAAATGTTTATAATTGTTGTAAAACTAGTAGCTGATTTTAAAATTAAAAGGGAAGGGCTTTTAGTTAGTACGTACTAAACCTGCTTAATAGAAGCTGACTATAATTTTGCGACAATATGTTGTGGTTGTACAACAAACTCTATTAACATAGTGCAAAATAAAAACGAAAGTGACAGTTCTATGCTAAAAAATTATCTCAGCGAGAAAACGGTATTTTCTTTTTTCTATCACATTTACATTGATTTGCACGAAACACATTAGTGGAGGGTATATTTTTCCAAAAATTACACGTCAAACATTTTATTGGACAAAAATTGCAGAAATACATACATTATCTGTTTGATACGGAATGTTAATGGAGCAGTTAAACTTTAGCCGAGTTTTTAACTGAGCTGTGGAATTGTTTATGAATAGCAACTGTGTCTCACATACGCCTGTATATGTTAAATTTAGTTTAGTTGTTAGACTTGGGCTTAAATTATCACTATGAAAAGAGTATTTCCCTTTGACTCTGCTCCAGCAGTAAAATACCTGCCAAACTCAGTCCAATAGTGTACGAGATTATAACCATTGCAAATAGACTGGCAGACAGACATTTAAAATAAAATGCACGACTGGATCTCTTGTACTTGCTCCTATTTTCGATCACATTATATGCAAAATATTTAGTTTAGTTTAGTTTATTTCATCAAACAGAGTACAACTCTTACAGACTACTATAAATAGTTAATAAGATAATTAATATGTATATATATTTATGTACAAAAATAAAATAAGTAATAATATCAGCATAACAATAGGTAAATCTTAATTACAAAACAGATTGCGATAACAAAGCAGACATTAAATTTTTTTTGAAGACATCTCTTGAATTAGAAAAAAATATCTATAACCTCTACAACAGAATTCGTTTCTCTTATGCAACGTGCAAACGGTTCGTTTCTACTATAATTTCTTCTATGAAAAGTCTCTCGCAGATGAAAATTGGAGCGGAGAGTCCTTGACGGAAAGTAAAAAAGTATCCGTTCTAACAAAAAAGAGCATTTGATACGATTGCTTATTAAATCTTTAACAAACATTATTGAAAAAAATGTCCTCCTTATTTCAAGCGTTTGAATGTCTATAAGCAGGCATCTAGATGGATAAGATGGTACTTCCATATTCCAATTTAATTTGTAGAAAGCATACCTAGTGAAACTTTTTTGTATTCCTTCTATTCTAGAAGAATGAGTGATATAATAGGGGTTCCAAACTATGCTGCAATATTCCAATACCGATCTAACAAGTGCAATATATAATGATTTCAGGGTATAGGGGTCAGAAAAATCCTTAGAGTTTCTTCTGATAAATCCTACCATCCCATTAGCTTTGCTCACTATATAATCGATGTGTTTAGTAAACGAAAGCTTTTCATCCAATATAACTCCCAAATCTTTTTTTGCGGTAACCCTATCTAAGCTCGTATTATTGATAGTATAATCAAATATGATAGGTGGTTTTTTTCTATGGCATGTAAAGCTCTGACATTTGGCAACATTCAGGAACAATTTGTTTGATTCACACCATTCTGCCAGTTTATGAATATCCTGTTGGAGATAAAGGCAATCCGTAGGAGATTTTATGAGCCGGAAGATCTTCATCATCGGCATACATAAGGTACTTCGAATACTTAAAATTTACAGGGATGTCATTTATAAAAAGGATAAATAACAAGGGCCCAATATGACTTCCTTGGGGAACACCTGAAGTTACATTAATACCTTTAGATTTAATCTTTCCCAATTTTACAAACTGAACCCGATTTTTTAAATAGGAAGCAATCCATTTTATTAAACTAGAATGGAATCCGAGTTGTGAAAGTTTTAAAATTAATATGCTATGATTAACTCTATCAAAAGCTTTTGCGAAATCCGTAAAAATAATGTCAGTCTGAAAACCTTTTTCAAATCCGCAAAGTACAGAATCGCATAGCAGTGAAAGGTTTGTAGCAGTGGATCTTCCAGATACAAAACCATGTTGGTGTTCAGATATTATGTCCTTAACAAAAAAATTTAATTTTTGACAAACAAGCATTTCGAAAATTTTTGGGATCACTGATAATTTGCAGATAGGCCTATAATTTATCACATTTTGCTTAGAACCAGACTTGAAAATTGGAGTTTTATAAGAGATCTTCCAACAGTCCAAAAACTGACCGCTTTTTAACGACTGATTGAAAATCAAGCGAAGTATTCTTAAGAGAAACGGCTAAATATATTTTTAAAGTTGCTATATATATATAAAAATTCTTATTTTTTTTCTAAAAAAAAATTGGTGTGAACATTTTAAATATTTAATAATATAAATTTAAAAACAAAATTTCAGAAAAAATCATCCACCCGTTTTCGAAGTATTGAATTTTCAAAAAAAAATTTTCAAAAAACTAAAAAAAAATACTATTTTTCGAAAATTTTGAATTACAGTATTATTTAGAATTTGAAAGGGATCCTGTATACAAATTTCGATCGAAATCCGTTCAGCCGTTTATGAGAAAATCGAAAATCAATAAAATGGTTGTATGGCAGGTAGCGTTAATAACAAAATATTTTTTAAAAAATTTTGGCCAAAATATAGACTATGCCCAAAGTAGTACAAATACCAATTTTTATCAAAATCGATAGGGCCGTTTTCGAGATAATTGTAAGGCAAATACCGTTATTTTTGGGCCTAAAACAACGATTCAAAAATATATTTTGGACAATCATCTAAACCGCCTAAGCACCAAGTTTGAACAAAATCGGTTCAGCAGCTTAGGCTGTAGATCAGTCTACAGACAGACAGATAGACAAACAGAGGGAATTGCGGGACCTACTGTTTTGGTGTTCTCTATCATCGTAATTTCAATTTTGATTAAAATCTCCAGTTCGATTTTTTTGCCAAATCCAAAACTTACCTACATATATCGCAAGTAAGAATGTGTTTTTTTTTGTTATAAGAGTATACTGTTTATACTTTCATAGGCTTATACCTAGTCAGAAACTGATATATTGATATTACAAATAGTCACTCCAATTTTATTAGGCCGCTTCCACAGGTCGGCCGTAAGCATAATGGCAGAAATATGAACATGCCATTGAAAAATTCAATGGCAAACAATGTCGAAACATTGAACAGCCAAAATAACATATTATTTGGTTATCAAACGAACATTTGAGTTACGGGCTTATGGCTGAGATAGAAAATGCGCAGAAATATAGTAAATGTATCAGAAATTATCGCAAAAAATCTCATAATTTAGAGAATGAATTTTGATCCGTCTGAGCGCATATAGAGTTTTCTCCGCGGGACATGCCTATTGTCATACAATAAACATAAAGCACAGAAATGTCAAATTGCTTCCACATAGAATACTTTCCACAGCAGGATTAATAACCTAAGAAATATGTGGTACGCATAAAATATGACTTTATGTTCATAAGAATGGGGGCGCTCGGTGGCGCACATCTTTGCTGTGCAATACGTTCGTTGTTGTTGTAATACGTGTTAAATAATACTCCATTAACAGCTGACGACCATGAAAACAAACAAAATATATGATTTCCAAATCGAAGCCAAGCTAGCGCTAAATTTCTGGTATACTTAGGTATCGTATAGTACGTGCCTAATACATCATCTTCTTCTTTTGAAACATTTGTGGTCTTACTTCCTGATTCATTTAAAATTAATAAAAAAAATAATGGGTTATCCATTTTGCGGTTTCAAAAGTATAGGGCTGGAATTCGACATCTGTCAAACTAAGTTGTTAAACCAATTTTTGTTTTTCAGTTGAAAGTTTGACATTTACGAAAATGGATCGCTTAAATATCGCACTACCCGTAAAAATTGTTTAAACCTACTACAAGAATGGTGATTCTGCCACAACCACATATCGTGCTTTAAGAGGAGATTATGGTTTACATAATCGTAACCGAAGATCCGAATGTGTCGATTCCTCGTCGTTCTCAGGAATTAGGACTTAAAACGTCTTACGGCACATTATGTCGTATTCTGCATTTGGATCTACACCTACATCCTTATAAAATCCAGCTCACACAACAACTGAAGCCAGCTGACAAATGGGTGCTTGAGCAACAGGCGGTGGACGGCGATTTTTCGAACTAAATTTTCTTCAGCGACGAAGCACATTTCTCACTAGGTGAGTATGTTAATAATCAAAATTGTTCTATTTGGGGTTCTGAGAATCCTTAAGTAATTGAAGAGAGGCCATTACATCCTTACATCCTCAAAAAGCCACTGGTTGGGGCGCTCTTTGGTCCGGAGGTGTGATTTGACCTTACTTCTTCAAAAACGACGATGGAACGACTGTCACCGTCAGTTCGGAGCGTTATGGTCATATGATAACCGACTTTTTTTTGCCTGCTATTGAAGAATACGACTTGCAGAATATGTGGTTTCAACAGGACGGTGGCACATGCCACACAACTCGAGCGAATATGGCTTTATTGCAAGAGACATTTCCTGGCCGCGTAATTAATCGTCGTGGCGATATCAACTGGCCACCAAGATCATGCGATTTGACACCGCTGGACTTTTTTTGTGGGGCTACACGAAAGACCGTGTTTATACAGATAAACCTTTAACTCTTGAGTACTTGAAAACCAACATTCGTCAAGTTATGGCTGAGATACCGCCCAAAATGTGTCAAAAAGTGGTCGAAAATTACCTCAAAAGAATCGATGTTTGCAACAATTCGCGTTGTGGTCATTTAAATGATATAGTGTTTCACACATAATGTCAACGTTCAAACTTTATAATAAAACAGAAATATCATGAAAAAAGATATTTTATATGTGTTTTATTTACGTTTACTTTTGAAACCGCAAAATGAATAACCCATTATTTTACCCAACAACTGTATGTTTAATTCACTTTGAGCTAAAGCGTAATCGTAAGCAAATAGTTTTTTTTTATCTGTTTTGACTTTTGACAGAAATTACCTATTGCGTTTTATGCGTTCAAAAACGCAAAGAATATTTTTTCAGCAATGTATCAGAAAGCTGTGCGACGCCGAACGCCCCCAATGTCTCCTTCAAATAATTCGACTAATTCACGAAGAAAAAAGGTAAGGTAATCATATAGTAGCAAGAATTACGAACGTTGCATTTTAAAGTCAACGGTGACTTAAATGGAGTTAAGGCAGTGTGACTTATGTGAGTATTGGTACGGAACTGGTATAATTGCACTGTCATCAAAAAAGAATACAGCTAACCGATGACGTCAGATAATTCTTATGTAGCAACTGCTATACTATTTTTTTAACTTTGTTAATACTTTAATAATACATTTAGAGGAGAACATTTTGTGTCACGTGCGGCAACACTGACTAAAATGGCCAACCGAATGAAATTTAACAGTTTCACTTTGAACACAATTTCACAACATTTCGCAACACAATAATTTCACAATTATTTATCAAGAGATTATTACTTATTTTTCATAATCTCAAAAATCGAGTTTGCTTAATAAGTCATTTCAAATCGCTGATTGTTTGATCCGCAAGTAAAGAAATCACACTTACATCGAGAAATTTGAGAGCTAGGATAACGTTTTATTATTTCCCGTAAACTAAATAGACACTTTTCGTAATTATAATCTCCGAAATCAGGACCGGATTCGTAGACTTTGCTTGGATTACTTTGGATTTCTTCAAGGAAAAGTTGACTTAAAACATCACTCGAAACTGAAACGTTATTCAATAGCGTCAGTGAATGCATCCCGCCTATTAACGAAGTGATAATAATTACAAAATGTGAAAAATACAATTCCATTGTGAAGGCTCTTCACGAATGCTAAAACTGAACTGAAATAGTCAGGCTTTTGAATTGTATGGTGTTTTTATAGTTCCAAGTAGGAAACAACTTACGATCAGTCTGTATTAAAATTTGATAAGCTAGATGAAAATATTTAATTATACATATATTTATCAACATCTTGCATGACATTTTTTTTTGTAAATAGATAAAGGAATTGAGTACCTACTTTGATTGAGAGAGCATTAGGTGCAAAAAAAAGATTTAAATGTAGATTAATCAGTGCTCAATATTATATCTAGAAGTGTTTTAGTTGTGATATTGTTAATTGGTAGTGGAAAATGTTTGCACAATGTTTTTATCTTTCAAAAGTAGCAGTATTAGTGGTATGCATGTTTTATTGTTTTTGGTAACATATACATAGCTGTTACTTTCTTACTTCCTGGCTTATCAAAGCAATCTTCAAGTCACTAAAAAATAAAAGTAAGTATCGTTTCCGCTATTTTTGGGGCTGATACTATAAATAATGGTTCGTTTTGTTGGAATCGATAATAATAAATAAGAAATTTCTGTGTAGTAGACATTTTTTCGGAAAGTATTGGGTTGGTTTCAAATGACAGTTCCTTTCGTGGAAATCAAAGAAATTCGATTCTGTTTTTGAAGTCACAATTAAAAGCAAAGGAATGCACACACTCACACCCATTAAATATCGAACTCAAACTCGAATTCAATACAAAGTGTATCGACCATGTTTATAAAATCAAATAATCACAAATGCTTTTGAAATTTCCGCCTTACACTACACATACGCTTGATCGATTTTCGATTGGGATCCCTGATCGGTTCTTCTGGGTCAGCAATCGTTGAAGTTTATTTCATGTCTACTTAGTTATGTCCATTAACTCTGGGATTTAAATGCATTTTATTAAGAATAATTCGGATTCGGTTTTTATTTTTGTTATAGTTGTTTTTTGTAGCATAGTAATGCCAACATACGTGTTTAATATTCTATATGTAATATTAAAATGGTGTTGTTTTGACAGCCACCTCTGACAGTGATTTAATTTAGTTTTTCATTCAAATCTAAAAGATTTGCTGTCAAAATCGAGAATTTTTAATGAAACATATTTATTACATACATTGGCTGACAGATTTATAAAATCTCTGCTTTATGAGCTTGTTCACTATTCAATTATTATTATATTGATAATACAACGCTATTTTTCAGTCGCCGAAAAAAAAACAACAAAAGTGTTTGAAAAGCGACGTCTTACAGCGGATTGTATATGTGAGTGAACGCAGCAACCTAGAGAATTCTGCTCTTTTTTTTCAATAGAACATAGAAAAATTCAAAATCAGCAAATCTTTTCGCAAAAAGGTGAGATGTTCTTGTCAATGAAAATCGAGATAAGTGTGTGTTTCTTTAAGCCTAAATTAAAAGAATTATCGACCACTTTAGCAAAAAAAAAAAAAACAAAAATGACAAATAAATTGGCAGAAACAAAATTTGTGCATAATGTTTAGTTAATGAATGAATTTTACTTTTTATTTGCCAAAATCAGATAAATTTGAAAAAACAAATAGCTCGTCATGAATTGCAATCTGAATGTTACGAGCTAAACTGTCAAATTCTTTGCGCACTTCAATGAATAAATTTTCCTCAAAGTATGCGATTATCAATTATAAAACGTCATTCGGGACGAATAAAAAACGACAGGTTAAAGAAATATAAAATGAACGAATATTAGTTAATTCGTTTTTGACTCTCATGTGAACTATTCACGAATCTTTGTTTATTTTGACATTTCGTTCACATGAATTTTCTTATTCGTTTGGAATGACGTTTTGTAGTCAATCGTTGGTCGCTGTCATGGGAATAGTCGTCAAAAGATGGATTCGTGTGTGTTTTTTTAATGAGGTGATTCCAGAAATGCCCATTTATAGCAGTGCATTTAAAACATTTCTTTGCACATTTAGTTACGTTTTTCGAATCTGCGCAAAACGCTTGAAGCTCTGTGAATATTTCCCTCTTTACGCGGAACAACTGTTATAACACTGTTTTAAATTTGCATTTGTCGTCCCTTTTTAAGACATTCGCAATATGATAACCGTAAATAATTGACATTATTTAGGCTTATCAGACAACCTGTTATTGTGCAGACATATACATTGAAAATATTTTTCCAACATTGTGAGTGAGGAAAACACTTTCCAAACTTTCACACATTTTTTAAGGCACACTTGTCGTCCCATAGCCTGTTAAGGTATGAACTTGTATGGAATGAACAATCGAGAGAGCGTTATCATCGGGCGATGATATTGAATTTTGAATGCCAACTTATAATGGCTCATATCATACTGCCAGAACCCTGGTCGCTTTATTAAGGCGATTGTATCCCAGTAGAAAGGTTGGACATATTACTTTAAATGAAAGTGATTAAAAGAATAGTCGATCGATTAGTTATAGGCGTAGTAGTGATGACTTGTGATGCTCTTGAAAATAAATTCGATAAAGTTAGTTTTTAGTGCTAGAGAAAAAATATACCTACAGAAATTCAGATCCAAAAACTTCGAAAAGTGGGGGAAATAACGAAAATAAACACATTTACATCAACTATTACTTGTTTTATTTGTTTGCTAAATTTCCACTATGTTGTTGTCAATTATCACAGATTTTTATTTGTATTCAAGTTCAAGTCGCCATTTATGGGACCTTTTCGGGTGGCTCGACTACGATATTAGGCTGAGTTGGCTGTGCTATATCTTCCTTATTCACTGGCTTTTCCCGGCTAAAAATAATCTTTTCCAATGCAAGAATTGGAGACTCAAAAACCAAGGTAACATAAATGGCAACCAGTAAAGTTGTTCCAAATGCGCTCCAAAAATAAAGTAACTGCAAACAAAATTGAAAGGTTAAATTCGCTCGTGTAGAAAGACATTTTTCTGCTCGCAATATACCTCATTATAGACCGAAAAATATATCTGTGTACGTGCCATTCCGTAATGCATTCGCACTATGGCCATATGCATCATGTATATTGCATAAGACAAACGTGCAAATGGCTGCCATAACGGATGTGACAGAAATGCATCAACAATGCCGCCATATCCATAGTGACAAGCAAATGTTATCCAAACGTGTGCCAGTGCCCAGGATATGCGCCGTAAACTTTCATACATTGCAGCTTCGAAAATGGTACCCTTACCATTGGCGTTTAAAGAAAAATAGGGTCCAAATATTATAGCTGTCATTGTGAAGAAACTGAGAATCCAAGCAAAAATCTGTGCGATCTAAATGGGAGATAAAATATACATAAACGTTAAAATAAATATTTTCTCTGAAAATGCTGAAATATTTTCATTATCGCAACGACCTACCGCTCCCCCCCCCCCCCAACAAAAAATGGTAATGTCTAAATATTACCATACAATCACTTAATTTGACAACTCGAACATATTTCATAATATTTAGGTATTATACCGTACTTTAATTTACTGTATTATTTTCAGTCCCAAGTCGTTCCCGTACTCAAAAATGAGACAATTTTTGGCCCAAGAGAATGTTCACGAGAGAGTACAATATATTCCCTACCTGTGACTTGAGGTCCAACAAATTTGTTCGGACAGAAAACCCATTCAGATGTCGATAACTAATGTCACTTGAATTTTTTGTGTAAGTAGTGAATATAATTTCATCCCCACTATTCGAGACGACATCTTGTGGGTTACAGCGCAGAAAGTACGGGATCAGAATATCAGACCTATTGTAGCCTCTCTCTTTCATTCGCTCTTTTCAGCTCGTTTGACAGTTATTTCAACTTGATATTAAATTTATCAATCGAAACATACATAGATACTATAATGTGTGTTCAATGAGGCTGTTCGGAACAGTTTGGAACACTTTATAACAGGATTTTCTACACTTGCTTTTTAAGTAGAACAGGTTAAAACAGATTTGTAAGAGCTGTCAAAACCAATTGTTGTTATTAACAAAAAATTCGGTTTTAGATTTAGTTGATAAATAATTTTCCGTGTCGGAATCAATTTCATGAAAATATTTGTTGAAATAGATTCAACTCCATTTCAGATTATTTTTAAGAACGTTCTGCAAAAATAAACGAACTTGAATTGTAGGTAAATAACAATCATATTTTTTATAATCTATGTCAGATGACTGACTGTTCCAAGCTGTTCTGAAGTTTCTCACGAATCTGTTTCATCCTGTTCTGTTCTATTCTGTTCTAAGTTTTTCGTCACTCAATCTTATAAACAACTTACTTTTGACACTTTGAATTCTGATTGACGATGCTTATGCATGAAATATCCAAAACCAAAACCGATAAGCCAAGGCGCGAATCTAGCATGAGTTGTTATATAAAGCTTCTCCCATTCATGAGGATTAATACTAAAAAAAAAGTTTAAATATAAGAAGAATTAATCGTAGCCAAGGAATGCACTCAAATGTGATTTCGATCGCAAGAAAAATCGCATTTTCCCGAATCATTCCCGATTCAATTTATTGTAGTGATTCAAAATGGGATATTTATGAATTTTGTTTATATCTAATCGATTTTCAGCGAAATCCAAGGTCACCTTGAAGCTTTTTTGAATAATACTCACCCCAACATAAAACCAGTAAAATGTTCCGAAAAATATACCCCCATAATATATCCGATCGATGCTAAGCCCAGGACTAACAAAACTGGTGCGAATTTCTTCCCCCATTTCCACATCGGAATCAAGATAAGTGGCGAAAGTGCATAAAGTTGAAAATCAATTGCCAAATACCAAGCTTCTGCATAACAAGCGTCAAAACCCATGTTCCCATCTTGAGAATAATAATTTTGAATATACAGCAGAATTGGCCACCAGTTATATCCGTAACAATTATTCTCAGCCATAAATGTTTCCTTAAACGGGCCAGTGTAAATAATTCTATTTATGCTATAAGCCAAGACTAGTCCAGCGGCCAGAATAGGAGTCAGTCGTATGTAACGATGCACGATGTTCATGAAAAAGTTTATTTTACCATTTCTGTAAGAATTAAAACAACATATTCAAATATCATAAAGGAACTTCTTTAGTAGTTACGTTTTATCTAATTCTTTAAATCCGATCCAAGATACCAGCAGGCCACCCATGAAAAAGAACGTATCCACCGACATGCTTGCATTGATAATTGGCATGAACTCCCAACTGTAGAACCACTGGAAAATGTACGCAGCCATTAAGAGTCTTTGAAGAAAATTTAGTAATTATGTTGAAGAATCTTACAGCAGAAAGGTCTGAGTAGTTTATAACTGGAGCTGATAATACGTTATCATAAGCATGATGCATTACAATCCACAGCGTCGATATAACTCGCATTCCATTTAGACAGTCAATACTGCTTCGTGATCGTTTGGTGTTGATGGCAAATAATCTCTTTGCATTTGTCAGTATTGAAAATGACATGAGGATAGGTTTTGGCTTTTCTGGAAAATTAGACGTAAAATGAATATATTTCTTGTATTTTACTTATTTTGTCTCTCTTTATTATTTCCAACTAGCTATACTTCTTCACAAATTAAACGCTTTCTTTTATAAAATACTTTATCTAACAACTTCCAATTAATTTACTCAACAAATTAACCACTTTCTTTTATTACTTCGAAATTTCACAATAATTTTTTATGATTACGCAAATTAAAACTTGCTAGATGCTAACCCATTTATACTTCTTCTAAATGAAGAAGGTTTTCGTCGGGCAAACTTTCTTTTCCATTTGTGGAAGTTGTCGATAAGGAAGTTACATTTTGTTAGCTGGTGGATGTCCTTGGTAATACAGTATTCATTTATAGGTGGCACCTAGATGGCATTCATTATTGTTAAAATAAGTCACGTTTCCGAATTATTACAATAAATTTTCTAACCAATTTTTCAAGAAATATAATTTTTAGAAATTACGATATATTTATATACATAGGTGTTCCCTAAGGAAGACATCATCAAAAGCTTCCTTTTTGCTATTGATGGCTCTAAATTATTTTACCAATCACTTGCAAACGAATAACTACTTTCCCGCATTCAACATGGTCGTTTTAGGGCCAGTTTTTCAGAGACTGAGTTAACACTAAGTTAAACTAGAGTTTGTTAGTCCTGCAAATAAATTAACTTCGAGTTAATAAGAAATCAGTTTTTCAGTGATTAATTTCTTCGTTTAAATGTCAAATAGCTATGGAAATCGATTTGTGGCACTATTGAAACCGCCAGTACACTATCGAAGTAGAGGTGGCGACACTATTGAAATCACCATTTCTATAACTTCACATATATATTTCAATAGTTTTTTCCTAAGTATTTTTTAAAAATTACTACTCAGTTAATCCAGATTTAATTCTAAGAATTTTTTGAGTTAATTTAGTATAGAACCAGATTGAGAAAAAATACTTTGCGGGAGTTAACTCAGAATTAACACTGAAATTATGATGATCTATAGCACTGAAAAACAGGCCCTTCTGCACATTTGGCTGTGATAGTCAGGAAGGTTACCGTTAGCTTAACTATCCCATTGCAGCTGTTTGAATGGTCTTCTCTAAAGGATATCTTCTTAATATCCTATTTTTCCCAAGCTACCTGCAGCGCCGATGGGACAGTTTTTGTTTAAGGTTACCTTTGCCAGAGAATGACAATTTCTGGTTGATCTTTTGGCTGAGTATTACTTTACTATAAAAGAGTTCTATCGGGTGTTATATAGACAGTGATATCTGTCAAATTGCAAACTGTTAGTGTCAATTGAATTCAGTAGTCCTGGCAGTCTTATAGTGATGACATTCACGGTTGAACCACATTTGCAAATTTGAGAAATTCGGTTCCAAACTAATTGATCATTGCGGCACAGTTTAGAAGCACTTGCATCGAATTCAATCCGATAATTAATTTAAAACACCAATGTCATCTAGGTGTCACTCAAAAAAAAACAGCAAGGTATATAAGCAATGACAACCACCTATGGAAATTTAACTTACCGAACTTATCGACGAGTTTTGAATTCTCCGCTGGAAAGGATATTTCTCAAAGCCAAAGACGAGCACCTTCGTCAAAAATTTGAAAAGAAGTGAAACGAAATAAAAAAACATAAGGGTTGCCATCTTGTTCTTGTTGTAGAAAAAAAGGTGGAAGTTATTAAAATGAAGGAAATAAATCTTACTGTATCGAAGAAATATGGTCACACTAGTATACCGCTGCTAGCCATAAAATCAAATGAAATGATGCACTCATTTATGAAAGAATTAATAAAAGCATCGTTCCAGATTTTGACACATTTAAACTACGTCATTAGGAATAACATTAAGTCAATAGCCTATTCTCGGAGGCCAACAACAATCAGATTCCGGTATAGTAGTAATATCTTTGAAGTTGTGTTTAAAGACTAGGCGCAGAATGTATCCTCGGGATTGAACACACATAACTGGCAATTAAATTACTCGCTTAAAAAACACCCTATATACTCGTGCGTATTTTTTATCTGATCAATACTCAATGTATCAGAACCCACATAGTATATTGTTGATTAAACCAAAGGTAGGCGGAAATTATAATCTAAAAACGCGTAAAAATAAATATAGTATGTATTTTTAAATTGGAAATATTGCCAGTCATTCCACTTCTCATGACTTATTTCGGAGTAAAATAGAAATAATTCTTGGAAAACATTTGTATGATTTTATGGCTGAGCTAATATATATATGTATGTATGTGTGTACATAAATTTAAAAAAGTATAGGTACTTAAACTTAATACAAAAGAACCTATACTTGCTTTTGTAAAGAAATTGAAAAGCCTAACCGGTACGGTGCGTGATAAAATCAAAACTTGCACGAGGTCTCTGATTATTATTTATTGAATGTTTAAAAAATATTTATTTACCTAATATGTAATATGGATGAGTAAACTATTTCAAGTATTCATTATGTCATTTTGATTGAAGTATTGACAGACAATAAAAAACTTAATAAAAGTTAAGGAGTTTTTTATGCCTACTTTAGTAAAGTGTAAAGTGTGAGATGAAGATACGATAAAGCAATGTAATGGGAAATGATAAGAGCTCTGAAAGATCTGCCGCGGCTGTTATATTTAATTAATGTCACGCTTATATCTGGGAAACTTTATTGAGCTCATTAACTCGTTTGTTTTTAGATCTGATTTTCATAAAAATGTTCTTAGGTCTTATACTTAATTTAAGAGAACTATTTATAAATGGATTCACTCTTTCAACGATAATCAGGTAGCATTTTTAACGCAGGAAATACATATATTGAAGGCTTAGAGGCTTAGTCTAGATTAGATTAGATTAGATTGGGGGTGGCCGTGGCGCGATAGTTGTGTGTTTGCCTGTCAACCTCATGGTCACAGGTTCGATCCTTGCCATAGTCTATGTCTTCTTATTTTCCATTAAAACCAATTCTAAAAATAATTGTCATACAATGAGTTGCTGGTTTACTCATTACATGCTGTTTAGGCATAACACTAACAACATGTAATTGAGTAAAGCTAGTATACCGATAAAATATGACAAAAGGATAAAAAAATTAATGCGAATTATAAGGGACATCGATAAATAAGACACGGAAATTTCTCCGCATTAGTTCAGCCGCCATCCCTGGAGATAAAATCTGACACAACAACCACCTACAGTCTCTGAATATCACGCCACACATCTTTCCTATCATTCTTTCTCTTCCTTAACCTCACCTTCACGCTCGCGCTGTGTTGAAACATTTAAAGGGTATTCATAATCCCTTGAGCGCGTGTAGATTATAAAAAAAAAAAAAAAAAAAAAAAAAAAAAAAGGCTATAGTCTTAAAAACCTAATACACAAGGATGACACTAGGCTTTTCACACCAAACCCAAAACCGGGTTTTCAGCTAAAAGTTTACGAAAACTCGAAAACCCGTCACACTGAAGATTTACAAGTTTTCATTTGACATTTCAATTATTTTGGCACCACAGACAACTACAAAAACGGTGTGAATTGAAATTGAAATTACCCCAGACAGCTTTTTTTTCGTTTTTATTGGCAGCAACCCATTAGCTATTTATGTGACGATTAATTGAGCACTGTATGCTTCACAGGGTGTGTTTGTTTAGTTCATCTTGCAAATCCAACATGTTTTCGACAGGTTTCATTTAAAACTTGTAGTTTATCAAAAGGAGTGGTTTATCAAAAATGTATGGGGAAACTTGTGTTTTCGCTTTAGGTTTTCAGCCAAAACCGATAGTTTCAGGAAAACCGTGTTTTAGATTTGGTGTGAAAAGGCTTTAACATCTAACGGTGTCCGCATTAGAAAAAGCGTTTATTTCCTTTTCGATTGGCAATTCGGGAGAATTCTCCGATCCAATAAAACAAACAAACACATCCAATTTGATTCTGAAGTTTTTGTATTGCTGTATGTGTGTAGTTTCACATAAGGCGTTTTTCTTTTTTAGTTCAGAGCAGAGTCTGAGTTGTCAAAAAATTTGTTTGTGTTTCTTTTTAACTCAGGGCATGCAGAGCTCCAAATTTATGTTTTTTGTTTGTGTCAACATGTGTAGATCGCACTCGACGTGGTCGAACATAATTGACTGACCATGTGAGTAAATTGATGGAACGCACCAAATGCCATGTGTGTCAAGAAGGAAAATGCGAAGAAAAAAATTATTAGATACATAAGTTGGCGAACGAAGTTGATCGCTTGTTGATTTGTTGTATCTGGTTGTGTACAAAAAAGGGTAGGTTTTGTGTCATATTGCTTTTTATGGTTAAAATGAAAATGTGTTCTGATTTGTGTGGCTCAAGTGTGTTTAAACAACATATAAGTGTTCAAAGCTCGCTCTGCTTGGAACAAGTTCAGTGCATAATCTATGTGTTCGAACTTTGTTCAGTGCTCTGCTCTGAACGAAAAAGAAAAACGCCTATAGTAGTTACATTCATAGATGTCAACATTTGTAATTTGTAAACAAAGAGACAAAACAAATTCGTTTGTGGATATGTTAAAATCCAATTTTATTTTTTTTAATAACTTTGGTTATTTTGGTTTTATTATTATTTGATTAAAATTTTTAATTCTTATTACTTGAAGTTTACATTATATGACGTTGCACACCTTTGAAAACTAGTTGTGTTTAAATATAAAAGCAATTCTGCTTTCCATTCTGAAATGAAATCCATCGTTTTCTCTTTTTTTTGTTTTCTCTTTTTTTTTCAGGAGAAGAACTGTCACTTTAAATGTCAAGAGAACACTTTCAGAAGAGATAATATGCACTCCGAATAGTTCCAAATTACCAACCGAGAAGGCCATAAGTAAGTAAGTAAGGTGATCAGCGGCTGAATAGAGCATCAATAATGGGATTGGACACTCCGTCACTTCTTAACTTTACTTGTAACTTAGAAAATAGATTTCGTCTTGAGAGGACATCTTGTTGGTATTTGGTATAATCCAAAATCTCATGTGAATAATAACATCTCATCAAAAGCATAATTTCTAAAAAAGACCCTACTAGAAACATGTTGAAACCAAGTCGAACAAATTAATGAGATTTAAATGGATAAGTTCTAATGTGGTTTTCATTGTTAAAAAATGACTCTTTTTGATAAATAACTGTCAAAATACAGATTTTTGCAGTTAAATGGTTCCATTGTTTGTATATTCTGAATCAATTTAGCGGATTCGTATTTTTCGGTTGATGCACCCCATTTTTACCTATACCAATGCAGTTGACAGCTGGCAGTTTGACAAGTGGTTGTTTTCATTAATTTATTTCAGTTGACAGATATTACCATATTCACAGACACAAATATATCAAAAATCAATCAATTCAAATCTCTTTCCATTCGCTACGAAAACAAATCGAATTTAAAATTAAGACTCAGAGTAAAATTTTAACATCAAACATTAAAGTAGAGTACGTAAATAATAATAATAGCTGTGTTACCGTTCCCCGTGTACAAAAAAGGAACATACTATACTCTCATTTTTTCAAGAGTGAAGTTGAAACTCTCTCAGAGAGAGAGAGACAAAGTTTCAGAAAACTACAACCGATGACAAGATAAATTGGATAATTTAAATTTTTGGAATTGACAAATCCGACAACTAACATTTTGTATTGTTTTCTTCTTTCATTTGAGGTGTGTTCCCGTATTACCTAAAACTCCGAAAATCTACGAATTTCTACGAAAAAAACTGTCCAATAAAAAATATTTTACTATCTCGTGAGCCCTCTCTTCTGTGAGAAAACAAAAGAAAGAATGTTTTTCGTAGAAATGTGTAGATTTTCACAGTTTTATGAAGTACGGAACGGGAACACACCTAAAAATAATAAGGAAATAAGCTTTTTACGTATTTCGAAAACTAGTGGTCCAGTCGTGCTTTTGTTGAAATTACTATTTACGTTACGTAAATACGTTAAACATTTATTCCATACAAACAAGAAATAAATTTACTTACTTTGATAATAGCTCACATAGATGTCGTAAGCTGAGCTTAATACCGTCAGTCCTGTCAGTACCGCCAATAAAGATCTGTAAGATTTTGTACACTTAAATTAATAATACGAGTGTTTCTAAAATTTAAATTCGATAATTACATGATATTATTGAGGAAAACCAACTTAAACCTTTTACACTTACATGCCACCGATGTCATATGTTGTAAGTGGTGGAATTTGTCCATTTGAACAACGTCCAACGGAAATATCAGGAAGAGCTGCATCGAATATGGCCCTAGACGATTCTTTGAATACTGACGTCAATAAATCTGGACTACAACTATCCGGAACGCATATTCCAACATGAATAAAAGGACTTAGATCCCAATAGTTAATTTGGCTTTCTGCTGAAGGGTCTTGTTTGAGGGGCAAAGTTGCAAAACAATACTGTTGTCTTATGTCATAATCGAGTTCATTAAAAGTTATAGACGATTTGACACATTGGTCATAGTTTCCGAGATCATATCGGTTGCCAGTTGATAGGCCTGCTGGAATATTGCCCCATGCTTCGAAAACTATGTGGGCAGTAATTATTACATTTTTTAACTTACAACAGTAAATAGCAGTTTTGATATTTTGGGGTGGGGCCAAAGTAATGTCATAATTTTAATTGGACACCATTTTGCTAAAAATTAAATAAAATGGTTTGGTTTTCACCTTAAGTTAAATAAGTTGGAAAATCTTCCATGATGAATATCAGTGCTCGGCTTAAGGCATTTTCGATTATTGCTTGCTAAGCATCTTCAAATTTGTTACTTGTCCTGCTGAAACCATAATAATCCTCGAGCCAATTCAGGAGCTTGCGATAAAAACTAAAAGTTTAACATATCGTCTTTGCTCAGATTGCTGCAGTCAATAAGCTAAACGGTCAATTGTTCGCGCACATTGCGCAGAAAGACGCAGGTGGGCATGCCTCCATAGTTTGTTGTTAATACCTCATTCAACAACATACATTTTAATAGGCACATTCACATTATGACATTTCTTTGGCCCCACCCTCATGTAAGGCTGGGATCACATTTGTCCCGTTTGTTGTCTTGTAGATTGGTGAGATTAAAATCGCTAAAATGCATTTCATATGCATACATTTATCCGTATTTATCTCATGTGAGAAGTTGTGTAATCCATTTTTGCTTCACAGTCAACGACACAAACACCTAACCCACAATACAACAGACGTTATAATTGTGTTTTCAGCTTAAGTGATTCTTAAATTCGTCATTTTATTAAATGTATAGGATGATAATGAATTATTCTAATCTTCAAGTAATTCATGCGATGTTAGAATTATTCGACTTTGTTTGTTTTTATGGCCGTAATTTATGTAACAAATTTAAAATTTGTGGTATTCACACTTACATCGAGCTACTTGAGGGCTTCGGTAACGCTGTATTATTTCCCGTAAACTAAGGAGACACTTTTTTGAATTATACTGTTCGAAATCAGGACCGGATTTATACACTTTATTTGGATTACTTTTGATTTCCTCAATTAACATTTGGCTAAAAACATCACTCGAAACAGAAACGTTATTCACTATTGACAGTGAATTAATTCCGCTTATAAAAAAATGTATAAGTACAAAAATTGAAAAGTAAATTTCCATTATGAAGGCTCTTCCCGAACGCTCAAACTGAACTGCAACTGACATAGTCAATATTTTTTCTGTAAGAGGTCTTTATGGTTTCAAGTAGGAAAAAAACTAACGCCTCTGATAAGCTTTACGAATACAAAATAGGAATGTTATCAACATTTTGAATAGTTGTTTTTTGTTTAAACAAATAAAGGAAATAGTTAATTTTGGATGGAGCGGCGACGTACTTTAAGTGTTAAAAAGTACTATCGACGACTATTTTCACGACAAAATCATATTGCAAACGATGTTGAACAAATACAAAGTCGTTGAAATTGCTCTTCTAAAAATACTTTAGTACACGCCTTGAAATCGGTGAATAGGTGTTTTTCAAAATTCTGAATGTCAAAATTCTATTTTTGTAATTCGGTACCTATCTGGGCACTTTACTGGTTCCAAAAATGTTAACTCATTTTTCGAGTTTAAAAAAAAAATATGTTATTGATAATAAAACACTGCTGTAGTCAGTTCAAAGAGACTTCTTTCTTTAAGCAAACCACGCTTCGAGCATTGTCTTATACACTCGTAACAAAGTCTTCATCAGACATTTTGAACAATAGTTCTCGCCATTATTCATAAGCCTTTAGAGATTTTAATGGACGTCAGTAGTTGGTACTAGTATTAGCGATTAATAGAACACTGGCTCCACCGACTTAAGCCGGCGCGTCTCCGCCACTTCCACCAATGTCTTAGAACCCTCTGTTTTGGATATTGCATGCGGGTGTTGGATGTTGTGTGTTGGATGTTGTGTGTTGGATGATGGATGTTGAGATGTAAGATAAGTTCACGTTAACTATGTTTATCAATTTCCGATGTATAAGCCTAAAAGCCATAAATAGAACATGATGTATTGGAGATTGAGCTTCGGAAAAGTGACCCAAAGGAAAGACCGAAGGTGGGCAGCTAGCTATAATGAAAACCGAGAATTGGGGGCTTACGTTTTAACGTGAATTTTGGATTAAAATCCAAACTTGAACTCATCCTACATTCCAACACCCTTCATCCAATATCCAACACACCCTCATCCTCATCCAACACATCATCATTCAATGCACAATATCCAACACTTCCTCATTTAACATCCAGCACAGAGGCTTCTAAAACAGTGGTGGAGGTGGCGAAGTCAGTGGTCCAGAACCAGCGTGAGGGGATGAAAATACCGGTGGCGCCGGAGGTGGAGCCGGCGGCTCAAGCCGATGTTCTCATACCCGCTAGTTACTACTACTTAAAAATATCAAAAGTAAAAATGTCAAAACTTGGAATTTATTATATTTTTATTTTTCTATTTCTTTGGTTGCCATCTTTTCGTAGAATTAACTAAAAACAAATTGTTTAATTAAATTAACTCAAATAACAATAATCTAAGGCGAAATTCTCTGTGGGATATCTCATTTGATGATGGGGTATGTGTAGTATGTAAGCAGTGCTCATACATTGTAAAGGATTAAAATTATAAATCCTTGTGCTGCTGATCAACAACAATACTTTGAGGAGGAACCGAAGTTTTGTCTATATTTGAGTTTTGAGCTGGTTTTCGTCCACCGAATATAAGTTTTTCTAGGATTAAAATTGGCGACTCAAATGCCAATGTAACGTATATGGCTACAAAGACCGATATTCCAAATGCACTCCAAAAACATAAAAACTACAAAATAAATAAAATTTCCATCACTATAAAATACTTCTTAATTTTCTAAATCAACAAACCTGATTATAAACCGTAAAATAAAATTCTGTACGTGTCATTCCGAAGTGCATTCGCTCAATTGCCATATGCATCATATACATGGCGTAAGTCAAACGCCCAAGTGGCTGCCAAAAGGGATGCGACAAAAATGTGTCAATAAATCCACCATATCCATAGTAGCAAGCAAATGTTATCCATGCATGAGCCAATCCCCAAGATATGCGCTTGAAGCCTTCGTACATGGCTGCCTCGAAAACGGTTCCCTGACCATTGGCACTTAAAGTGAAGTATGGTCCAAAAACTACAGCTGTCATAGTAAAGAAGCAAATGATCCAAGCAGAAAGTTGAACAATCTTGAAGAAATTAAAAAAAAGTAGTCTAAACTTTTTTTTATAAAAAACTGATGAGAATTTACTTTTGAAATTTTAAAATTTGACTGGCGATTTTTGTGCAGGAAGTAACCAAAACCAAAGCCAAGTAACCAAGTTGCACATCTTGTATGAGTCGGAGTATAGACCTTCTCCCATTCATGAGGATTAACTCTAAAAGAAATAATTTATAAAAAAGAAGTCTTATACGAACTTTAGGGAAGCAAAATTTATGAAAAAAAGATATCCGAATAAGGTTTTAAAAACTTGAGCCTAAAAGAGATTTATAGTTATTATATCGGTAAATGAAGTTTAATATTCAACTTTTGTATGCTCACATACTTGCTTTTAAAGCACTTTTTGTATCATTTTAATGAGTTTGAATGGCCAACAACAACTTGAGTGTGCTACCACCAAGTTTTTTTTCATATTATTTTTGGCTGGAATTATAGCTATTTCACGACTTGCCAAGGTCGATCATCAGATTTCTTTGCTCTACTTGTGCTGGTCTACTTTGTCATTTTAATCGAAAAACTTCGCGTGTCTTCATCGTGTATTGAACCATGACCAAACTGCTTAGAAGCCAACGCACTACGCATCACGCCACCGAACCCACATGATCAGATTCAACCCAATGCAGGTTTTTCTGTTTATCACTTGCTTTGAAACGACTAGCGCTTTTATTGGCCACACAAGTTTGTTGTTGGCCATTCAAACTCATTAAAATGAAGCTTTAAGCCCAGTAAGTCCTGACATTTAAAAAAAATACACTGAAAAGTCTCCGTAAATACACTACACTTTCCAAAAAGCTTCGTAGAATCTTTTTTAAGGAAAGATAGTTTCAGTAAAGTTTTCATTACATTTGTATAGACTATGAATGAGTATAAGTATTGTAACTTGATACTTTCTATAGAAACATTTACCGAGAGCTTACCGACGCTTACTAAGAAAGATTTAGTTATAGCCATTCATTTTCTTCCTTTTGAGGCTTAAGATTCAAGTCTTGCCCATTTAGAAGAAATACTAAGATCAATCTGTTTGAAGCCATTAAAAGTTATAAATACTTTACAACTTACCCTAAAGTAAGTCCAACATATCCCTCAGATAAATAGATCCCAATGACACATCCAATTGATGCCAGGCCTAGGACAAGTAAAACCGGAGCAAATTTTTTTCCCCATTTCCACATCGGAACTAAGAGAAGCGGTGAAAGGGCATATAATTGGAAATCAATGGCTAAATACCAAGCTTCGTCATAACACTATTTTGGGGAAGGAAAAAAATTAATAAAGTTAGTTCATACTTTCTCTTAAATAAAATTAAGAGAACACCTTTTTATCTTGAACATAGTAATTCTGAATGTAAAGCATAACGGGCCACCAATTTGTGCCATCACAGCCATTTTTTGCCATCTGAACATCCCTTATTGGACCAGTGTAAAGAACCTTATTCACACTGTAAGCCATCAGAAGACCTGCCCCTAGGACTGGAGTAAGTCTAAAATATCGATGCACAATATTCATTAAAGGGTTGATTTTTCCGGACCTGTGTAATAAAAAAAATTAAAAATCACAAAAAATCTTGAAAGAATAACTACTTGCGTTTTATCAAGTTCTCGGAAACCAATCCAAGCCACCAAGAGTCCTCCCATAAACAAAAACGTATCGACTGATATACTTGCATTCAGAACAGGAAAGAACTCAGGACTATACAGCCACTTAAAAGAATAGGAAACTTTTATGGTGCTTATTTTTTGATTTCTATTTAATACATATACATACAGCTATATGATCTTGATTATTAATAATTGGAGTACCGTGGATATTTGTATAAGTGTGATGGTTCATAATCCAAAGGGTCGATAGCACACGAATTCCGGTGAGACAATCAATGCTGTTTTTCGATTTTTTTGTGTTTATTGCAAAAAGTCTCTTTCCATTTGTAAATATTGAAAATGTCAACAAGATAGCAATTGGAGTTTCTGAAATGAAAGTTTTAAGTTTTGGCTTTGTTTGTTTTAGTTCAAATTCGTATAGAAGTATTTTTATATGCCTTGTGGTGAATAAGCTAATTTAGAAAAATGATATCTCAGAGAATCAGTCTAGCTGTCAAATACTATGAAAAAAAATCTATTTATGATGGCGTGGAATTTGTTACACCCTCAGTTTTCTAAACAGATTTAATTCGTGGTTCAGATTTGACATCCCTGTTTCAATCACTCATGTACGTCAAACTGAACTGTCATCTACTGGGACTGAACTGTCATCTACTGGTGTTGAACTGTCATCTATTGGAAGTGATTTTCACATTTCAATTCAATAGAATTCGCTAAGATACCTCTCAGAAGTTGAGTAGTTTTTTTTTTAATTTTGTAAGTTTTGTGTATATCTACATACTTACTCTTACAATAGCTTGTGTAAAACTCGTAACTAGAGCTTAAAACCATCAAGACCGTGACAACACCAAATATTGATCTAAACAAATTAAATAAAACATGTATTAATCTGTTGTTCTAAAATATTTAAAAAATACATACAATCCAATTATATTGACTGTAGTCAGTGGTGGAATTCTACCATTTGAACAACGTCCCACAGAAATTCTAGACAAGGCTCCTTTGAATTCACCACTAACTGCTTCTCTGAAAATTGATGTTAGCAATTCAGGACTGCAGCTATCCGGAATGCATATTCCCGTATTTAAAGTCGGATCAAGATTCCACCAATGTTTGTCCAGTGTTATTGGTAGTTTCTCCTGAAGAAGTATTGTCACAAAACAATATTGACTATTCACCTCACCAATGAGTTCATTAAATGTCACTGAAGTTCTGATACACTGATCATAGTTTCCCATGTCATATTCGTTTCCAGATTGAATTCCAGATGGCAAATGTCCCCATGCATCCAAAACTACAGGTTTTGTATAATTTCAAAAATAATTTACGAATTAAAATTAAATAGACTTATAGCAGAATTTTGATAAATGTCAATGATATGTGACAAAAGTAACAGAATGAGATGAAAATGATTTTGATGACTTGTCATCCTCACAAACACAATCAAAATTGTTATCTTTTTTAAACAGGTTACCGAATTATAACTATGGCTAAAAGGAACAAATCAGAGCTTGTGAATCACCCTTCGTTCGCACTGTTGGGCGCCAGTTATAAGCGAAATTTAAAACTCCTTTTTGGAAGACCCTTTATACAGATTTTATATTGTTTTCATTTACGAACACAAATTTCACCTATTTTTCATTTCAACCATACTTATACGTACATCGTGAAACTTGATAATTTGGAAAACGATTGATAATTTCCCGCAGGCTCAGAAGACATTTAATTGAATTATATGGTTCCACGTCATCACCGGGACCGGATATGTAAATTTTGTTGGGATTGTTTTTGATTTCTTTAATAAAAACTTCACTCAGAACATCACTGGATACCGTCACATTATTCACAATAGAAACTGAATGAATACCACAAACGAGTAGAGTGATTTTTAAAAACAATAAACGCAAATACATCATTTCGATTGTGTTGCCTTTGAAGAGTTGGACAGAACAGAACTCAAAATTAACTTAGAGTAACACTTCGCTAAAATAAATAACATACTTTAGCATTTGAAGTAGCTCACTTGCAAGTAGATTGGTGATATTAAAAAAAAAAAAAACCTAAGCGGAAGTGATAAACCGATACACTTTAAATCGAGTGCTTTATATTATTAATTTATATAGGCACACGCATTATCCTTATCGTTATCAAAGTTTGTTCATTGAAATTTTGGGGAATTTAAAAAAATGATTGTATTTAATTTGGTATCTTATCTATGTGTTATTTAAAATGGGATGTTATTTCTCAGTTTAATATATAGGATCATTTATTTTCTAAGTTCCGCAAGAAAATTTTAATAAAAAACATTTTCAAATCGTCAAAAGTATGCGGATGTTTTATAAATTGAATTTTTTTGAAGGTATAGAACTTTAGGTTGGCAGCACTGTGTTCATTGAAGCCATTTTTTGATGTAAATTATCTTTAGTTTGGTTTGCCATTTCAAGAATTGAAGACGATCGACCACCGGTTACGCGTATATTCGGTGAATGGGCTCAAAACGAGATTATTTTTGATCCCGATTTTCGTATGAAAATTTTACGTCAATAAACAAAACTGCCGCATTTTAAATGTGAATAATCCTAAACCCATTGTTAAGACCCCGTTACATCTTGAAAAACTGACAGTTTGCAGTGATTTATGATACGATTTTTTGTGTTGAATTCGCTAGTCTACACCGATAGGCCAGAGAGGATTGACTATTTAAAAAACAACGTTCGCAGCGCATTGCCAGTATTCGATCCCAAAACGATTAATCCAAAATTGGACCTCAAGATTGGACTATATCTGACAGAAGCGAGGTGAACATATGCCAGAAATTATGTTCAAATTAAAAAGGCAAACAATTAACTATCTTTCAAATAATATTATTATCAGTAATAATTCAAATTTTTATATCAATTTTATTAAGTACATATTTTCATTAACTATTAAAATTAACAAATAAATTTTTTGAAAATTAAACATCGGTAAGTGGAAATTGCTAATCTACGCATCAAAATTTTTAACTAACGTTGAACTTCACTTAACTTGCAAAAATTGGTACTAAAATTTTTGAACTACAGATCAAGGTTTGAACCTGAAAGTTTGACTTTTGTACAATGGGATGTATTTACGTAAGTACTAGTACAGAAATTAAAATATGTTGTAACCGATACAGAATTATGAAGGAAAAAAAAATAGTTTCAAAATAGGGTGGGTCAAAAAATGCTTTCTTGAAAAAACAATGCAACGTGCTCTACATGCGAATTTTTAGCAAATTTTGTTTGAATTATAAATGGTGCTAAAAAGTACTTAGAATACTTAATTTAAAGCTGACTTAAACGGTTCAATCAACAAAATAAACTCAATAGATTTAAAAAGTCTGCGTTTAATATATAGATAACAGTTGCAAACGCTTCAAAACAAATAATCATGCCGATTAGACAATTCGGGATTTTCTACTCCCTGGAAGCTGAACAGATTCGCGCTATTTTTATAAGCACTGTTCCAGCGAAATAGCCAGTTGCATTCCTCCCCTTAAATTTTTTAACCGTAATAGTCGCGCTTCTAGGAATGCTCATCAGTTTACCCTTGAGCCCAACTTCGGACGTACTGTGTCAAGTACAGAGATTCTTTCTTTAGCCGTACATCGCGAATGTGGAATACTTTACCCGGCTCTATTTTCCCCTCCCATATGTTATTCAGAAAACCAATGTGCATCAGTATCTCCTCTTGCATCCTTCCCTAATCTCCTAACGCTCGCACTGTGCTTATTCATTTTAAGGGCAGTCAAAACCCCTTTAGTGCGCGCAAACGTTAAAAAAAAAAAATCGCTTTCGCGTTTATCTCAATTAGTGAATTCGTCGAATGAACTGTACTATCGATTCTTGAACTACCTTGCCATTTTCCGAACTATATTCCGAACTATGCTGTCATTTGTTGACATCTTAAACCTCACACGCAATCTTAAATTGTAGCTAAAACATTAAAGTAATTTTTGTTGATCGAAATAAAAGAAATGGAACTATTTTATTTGAATTTTCGGGATCATTCGCAAACGACTAATCGGATGGGTATACGCTACCAAGCTAGGAGTACCTATATTTGATATTTCCGATATAATGTAAGATTAAATTCTCATATTTCAGAATCGATGCGAATCTGTTAAACACACCAGCTGGACCAAATCTTCTTCAACTGGCGATAGGAAATGATTTTCACTTTCTCCACCACCAGTTGCATTCATGGACCTCTTGTTTGGGCAAGTTTTGTGATTGAGGACTTGTAGTCAGAGAAAAAAATATTGAAGTGGCTATTTGCTAATGGATCAGAAGCATCTTTAGAATTTAATTTTTTTCCATTCGGAAGGCCCCTTAAAAATAGGACCCAAACCATTTACTGATTTTTTTAAGTTTTCCCAAAACTCTTCTGGGGATTTATTGGCTAAGTTCTTGACAAAGCCAGGCTCAGGTTTAATTTTCAGTAATTCCACCATTTCCTTAAACTGGTTTTGGTTAGTGGTTCGTTTTCTAAAAAAAGAAGAAAATTAACCAACTTTATGAATACGATAGTAGGTAAAGGGTCCGCCAAATAACTGTTTTTTTTAAATGCTATAAAAAAAAACTACTGAATATTTTCTCAAATTTGTTTTTTTATTTGAAAGTACAATCCTTCCGGTTAATAATGAAAAATAATTTCATTCAAATGGCTGCCTCGGGTGGCCATGCAGTAGCCTACACGATCGGTCCAATTTTTAAGCACATTCTCGATTGTGTTCAGCTGTATTTCACCAATGGCTTCACGAATATTATCTCTGGCTTATCGGCGTAACACTTATATTTTACCGCACCCCACAAATAATAGTCCAACGATGTCAAATCGCAGCTCCGAGGTGGCCAAACGACATCAGCTCTGCGGCTGATAATGCGATCTTCAAAAACAGGGCGCAAAGTGTAGCTTCGGATGTGTGGCACTTAGCGCCGCCCTGTTGAAATCAAATATTGCCAATATCCTCCTCTTCAATTTTTGTGAACAAAAATTCGTTCAACATGACCCGCTAACGATCGCCATTGACTGTAACGGCCACTCCTTGCTCATTTTCGAAGAAAAATGGCCCAATTATGCCTCTGGACCAAAATCCGCACCAAACAGTGACTCGTTTTGGATGTATCGGCTTTTGCGTGCGGGTTTTCTGTGCCCCAAATGCGACAATTTTCCTTGTTTACATACCCGCCAAGATCAAAATGAGCTTCATCTGAAAAGATGGTTTTTTTTGGCAAAATCGGCATCTTCTCTAAGTCGATCGCAGGCCCACTTAGCGAAGCGAAAACGCATTCGATGGTCAGTTGGCTTCAACTCCTGAACCAATTGGACTTTGTATGGCGTCATACCAAGGTCTTTATGCAAAATTCGTCTCAATGATGTCTCCGAAATGTTCAATTGTTGAGAACGACGGTGAATTGATGTTGATGGGGCTTCACGCACACTTTCTGCCACAGCAGCAATATTCTCGGGTGAACGAACTGTTTTTGGCTTTTCACGCTTTGGTTTATCGATGAGGATGCCTTTTTTGCCACTTTTTTCACAAGATAAGGAACATACGGAGCTGATGGTGCTTCTCTTCTTCGAAAATCCGTACGCAATTTTCGCACACATTCTGCAACATTACCATGATTTTCAAAGCAATGTCGCAATATTTCCCAGCGTTGTTCAATCGTATACATAACCATATTCGTTCAGCGGAAGGATAAAACTAATTATCTGTCAAATCAGAAATGAGCTAAGTGTTACCATTCACGAAATAAGCACTAGTTGAAAAAAAAACGTTAGATGGCGGACCCTTTATATGTATATTTTAATTCAAAATTAAATATTCTAATTTTAAGTAATATTTTTGGGCTTTCCATTATGATTTCTGGACAAAAAGAACATCAATACAAAGATTCACGACACAATTGGCGCGGAAATAAAATGAGAAAGTTTGTATGGAGTGCGAAAGGTTTGCGGGCTTAGTACGAGTAATACCAAATTAGTTGAACAAAATGTCAACGGTGCAAGTAATTTGACCGACATTCGTTCAATTTGCTATCGATGGATTCACTAATAGCATCAATTGCGAAAATTTGTTGAATTGTGGCTATATCTCAATCGCCGAATTCACTAATATGAATTCCTGTGAATGTATACAAAACACCATCATTTCAAAACTAATTATTTTATTTGACCTAATAAAATAGTTCCGAGTTTCAAATAAAGTGCTATAAGTGGTAGAGCCCGAAAAATAAAAAAAGTCATACTCTTGTGCGTGTACATATGTAAGTAGCACTATCTATAAACATTATTATTCTTGTGGTCTATTGTTTTGTTTACTGAAAGAAAATGAGAATGTTTTGCAATGAAACACTTTGATTAATTGTTAATTTAAAAGAATAAAATGTAATTTTATTTTAAGGTTCCTACTTCGTGCTTCTTTGATGGTTTCTATTACAATGGTGATTGGTGTATACATACATATAAGATTTGATTTTGACATTATGTGAGAAAATGAATATATGGTCGAACTCTTCTCTCTTTGTCTTCTTTACATCGTGAGCAGGTCTGGGTCTAAGCATAGAATATGTTGCTGTTCATAGATTTAGTTCTGAATATTCTTGGAACTAAATGCCCTCCCATTTAATATATTTTTGACATTATATTTGACATACATTTCAAAGTAAAATATCGCTCACTTATGTTGATTTAGCAATGTCAAACTCCTCAATTTGTTGAAACTGACATTTTGTTATAGTTTATTGATCATTTGTTTTCAATGTCGGGAAGTTCTTAATGAATCCTCTTCCATTTTTGTATCTTTTTTCTCAATAAATTACATAGCATTTATGTATATGAAAATTATTTCGAGATGTGAAATATGAAAAATATGAAATATGAAAATATGAAAACAATAATTAAAAATTAAATACTTTCTGAGATTTAGATTAGGTGTGACACAATTTATAATTGTAGATATTTTAATTGATAGCAGTGTTATCAGCCAAACCATAATCTGTTAAGTTGAAAACCGATTTGATTTCATAGTATACAAAAGGCATTTAAGCACACTGCCAAATTAATACTATGTTTCCACCGAACGTTAATCTCTTGTAGATTTACTTATCTCAAATAATATTTTCACCGCTCCAAAAGAAGATTAATTTTGAGAAAAGCAAATTATGTTTCATTCATCTCTCATGATGTAGAAGTGAGACAGGCAGCTTCATCTGTGTCACCCTAATCGAAAAATTCACTTTCCCTATGATTGTGTTCATTTCGATATGGGAATATGGTAGAAGATTAAAATTTGTATGGTAAATCCTCATGATTTGTAGAAGATTTAGCTAAATCTACTTTAATCTTGGTTTAGTGGTCGGTGGAAACGTAAAATAAGGTTGCACAATATTTACCGTAATGTCAAAAAATAAGTTAATGGCTTCAAATAACGAAATTACCAAAATCCGGAATATAGATGGCCATAATTACTCATAGATGGTTAACGTATTTAAATGCCTGTAGTCTTTGTTAAAATTGGGGTAAGATCTTAAGCGATTAATGATGTTAAAGTAAAGGAGGATTTTGCTAATATTAAATAAGTTAATTATATCGATCTATTTTTTAACATTTTACTAAAGTTAAAATTATTAAAAGGATATCCCAAGACACTTTGACATTCACAAACGTCAAATAGTTTATGTTCGCTGGGTTTCTTGCACATTTTTAGGAGTGTTCAGGTGGTGTTTATCATGAAAATAGAAAAAGTATTATGCTTGTGAAAAAGTTTTTTTTCAATTGGATAAATCTTAGTAAAAAAAGCAAAATTTGAAGTGGTATCATGCTAATAGCCTGGCTGCTTAACGAATTGGGCCAATGGTTATTAAATAATGGCGACCGCACTAGCTACTGACGGTTTACTTTTTTCTCTTAATTTTGTGTACACAATTCAGAAATTCCATCAGAAGTCAATAGCTGGGATGTAGAAATTTATATCTGTATGTCGCGAAGATTGCGAAGATTTTCTTCGGTTCTACATGACCAGTCATTTATACGAAACATCTATACCTTCTGGTTCTCAGAAAATAGAAAAGAGTGTATATGAGGGTTACCGATTATAAAAGTAGTTAATTACGTCCAGATTTTGGCGGATAACTTTATGTAAACATATTGTACATAATATATAATGTTGTATCCCATCCTCTGTCAATTATTTTGACGTTGCAATAGTCGTCAATTCTAGCCTGGAACATTCTACAAAGATTTGAAAAAAATCATAACTTTGGACTTGCTGGTATTAACCATGAATTTCCAAAAGCGTCAAAATGTCTGCAGCTTATTTATCATCACTTATGTCTATGTGTTTTAATAATACATTTAATAGCATAAGTTAGTGTTGTTATACCGATAGCAGAAATGTTTATTCCTATATGAAGAACCAATGAAGTTCTATAGAAACCGAAAACAGAAGCGGACTTAAGAGACAACCTTGTTTGACCCCATTTGTCGTTCTAAAACAGGCAGACCCTTCATTTCTATATTATTTCTGTAGGTCAATTTTATTATACTGAACATTTTTGTCGACATTTCTAGACATATAGGCTTACAAAATAGTTAACAAGCGCCATCTTGTGTATGGAGCCGAAAGCAGTTTTTAAATTTTCAAAGAAATCGTACAACTTTTTTTGTCTTTTCAAGATACGAAATATCTTCTACCCTTGCTTATTCTTTTCTTCGAAAGATGATTTAAAGATATTTCTTAGGATTTCCTGTAAATTGTAAATTCCATGCATTTTTGTTGAAACTTTTTTATGGAAAGAATTTATTTTCAAAAACTTATTAATTCTAATTAAAAGTAGTTATTTATTTAAAATTAATTAACACAATAAAAGTAGACCAGTTAGACTACACAGTTTTTTGTGGGACATCTGCAGGAATGTTCGTCATAATCGATGCTTCTGTTTGGGGCTTTTTATCTACTTTATTTCCGTTTCCGAAAATAAATTTCTCCAAAACTAAAATAGGCGCTTCAAATGAAAGACTCATGTAGATTGCAATAAGAAATGTTATTCCAAAAGCACTCCAAAACCAAAGGAACTAAAACAAGAAAAAAATTAAATAATTTATTGAACTGCTCATTAAAGAATTAAACTCACCATATCATAAGTACTAAAATACTTTTCAGTTCGCATCATACCAAAATGCATTCTTATTACAAGCATATGCATCAAATACAAAGAATAGCTCAAACGTCCAAATGGCTGCCAAATGGGATGTGACAGAAATGCATCAACAACACCCCCAAAACCATAATGACACGCAAATGTAATCCATGCAAGTGCCAGACTCCAGGACACTCGTTTCAAGCTGGCATATATTGCAGCTTCGAATACTGTGCCCTCGCCATTCGCACTCAGTGAGAAATATGGTCCATATACTATTGCTGTAAAAGTTCCAATACTAGCGATCCAAGCAAGCAATTGAATAATCTGTCGAAAATAGAATTGTTTGAAAATTTGCAGGTATATCACGAGTAAGAATAACTTTTTCCACTAGCGATGAATCTAGAGTAAGATATAAAGTATATGCTTTCATTATCGCAAGTGGAGACCGAAATCGCAGCTATATTTTCTTAGCATGCGATAAATATGTAGTATGCTTTCATCGCAAACTATTCAATGCTTGCCTTATCGCAAGAGAACTGTCATTTAGTTTTGGCGTTCCCAAATAATATCATTTGTTTTTGTTGTACCTATCAGTATGAGTTGCCATTCTTCACTAAATTATAAAAGTATGCTAGGAAATGTCAACCCATCAAAATTTAACAGTTTACATAAGAAAGCAATTGCGATTGCTTTAAATTCTCGCCAATGAAGATCACATGTTTGGGAGGGCCAGTTCTAATAATATGATAATAAATTATCAAATCTAGATGTCTCACGATTTCTCCCTACGAAATAATGTAACGTTATTCTTATTACAAAAAAGTAATGCAATTGGGCTTTGTTTTTAAATTCCATAGACTGGTTTATTAGCAAACGTCAAAATTTTCAATTTGTTGCGTTTGAAATACTGACATAGAAATTCGGAAAACCCAAGTAAAACTACAGTTTTACCGTTAGGCTAATCGCTCAATTCCTTGACTCTTATAAAACGTTGTTGTTGTCCAAAATACGTTGACGTACCATCTGTGTAAACTTAATTTGTGCGCTGAATGATAGGCACACGACTTTACACACATTCGAAAGCGTTGACCCAGTGACAGAAGGAAATGTCGGCAATTTTTCGCATTAACAAAGACACAAATCGAACTTTTGATTGAGCATATAAGTGAAAGAAAGAGAGACTCGATCTTGCCAGTTTTATAAACAATCATTTTTGGATAAACTCTTACTGGAAGTTCAATGCGTTGATTTACAAATGGGAGTCAGCGTAAGTGTCAAAGTTCTTGTCAACGCATTGGCAGAATATTTCAATGGAAATCACTTGAGTTAACACAATTGGGGCATATTTTGATGTTAGCTCTAATTGTGGCTTTATAAAAGTCAAAAACAACATGGACAAGTTAACATAAAACATTTGTTTTTCTAAATACTCACCCTTGATATGTGGAAAGTTGTTTGTCGGTTTTTATGCATGAAATATCCTAAAATAAAGCCAACTAACCAAGGCGAACATCTAGTGTGCATAGGGACGTAAGTTGTTTCCCATTCGCCATCATTGCCCCTGAAATTAAAAGTTAAACCAAAATTGTTATTCGTTTTATGATAAAGAGAAGTGAAGCTTTAGGCATTTTAAAATTGCATCCTCCTCTCACAGGGTTTCCAGAATTTAAATTATAATTCGCCGTAAATGAGGGAGAAAAGTGCGCAGAGTTACTCTCCGCTGATTAATAACACAAATTAAAGAAAATATAGACTTAATTTTTTTACTACTACTAAATTAAATACAAATTAAGTCAAAAATATTTGGATTTAATTTTTTTTTTTTTTCACAGCACCAACTGGTAAGATAAAAATGGGTTTTTTAAAGAGTATCCGTGGTAGGCATACAAATCACTTACCGAGTCGAATTCTACTAAATGTTTCCGCAAATATTGTTTCTTATTAAAGAACAATAACCGAACATATAGTAACCCGTCAAGGGGTAACACCTTTACTCCTTTAGTTGAATTATTTGTTCTCAAAAGCTCTAAGAGAGCACGAATTCTGAAAGCTTCTTAAAAAAAAGTTGTAGATACTTGCACTCATTTTTGATAGAAGACCATGACTGTCGAATGACTTAGAAATATCAAGCACGACTTTGCACAATTTTACTTTAACTGAAAGGAGCATATAGTTAATTTTGTATTTAACTATATGCCTGTAAGACATAAGGTCTTTTAAATGCAACCTGAATTGCACGGCACTAGTTTGGCACAGTGGATTTGAGAACCAGGTATTGCCTGTCTCATTTTAACCCATGGGCGGCATCCAATTAAAACTGGAGGTATAGAAAAGAATGCGCCTAGCGTGTGGATCGAACCCACACGTCCTAGTTAGCAATCAAGCACTTTATCCACTGGCCCATTGCCACCCATTAATATTTTGGAGAGATAAATCATTTTATACCCCGTGGATCTCTTACTGCGAAAACCATATTGCCGGTCAGTATGAAATATTCGGTATAATTATTACCGGACCAGTTACTAATGTTTCATGACTTTGGAATTAGTCAATAATTCTATAGATTGGGAATGAGGGATTAGTATAGACCTTGACGTTTTTGATGAAGTAGGACCAACCTTTATTACTGCCTTGCATTCAAATTACAAGTTAAATTGTTGAAACAATGAATATTGGATTTACACCATAGGTATAGAATTCATCAGATATTATTTAGATTTCTGGGCATGGAGCATGGAGAATGTAGAAATATTGATAAATCATTTTTTTTCGACGATTCAGCTTTTCCAAAAAAAACGGCTACTAGAAAAAACCCCTATATTTTTTTGTTAGATATTTTTTCGGATTTTTGTTGTCTTAGTTCAAAAAAGATCTATAATACTCAAAATGTCGGCAAACAGATATAGAAAAAAGGCCCAATAACATGCTAATTTAAGATAACAATTATTATTTCCTGACTCCTTTTCCAAAACAAGCAGTTTCTGCCACTTTATCAATTTTTTTCTGGAATTTTCTTGGAAATGGCAAACATTTTGGAAAAAACTGCTATGATATGTATCCCGCTTTCTCCAGGAAATTTCTAGCGTAGTTTCCGAGCGACTATAAATTTTGTAAAACTTGTGTGTAGCGGCAAATTAAAATTTCTCTCTAAAACTGACCCTGACATAGATTTCCCTTCTATTTACAGTAGCCAATTAAGGTAAAAGTTCTACTGGTGTGCCTATCCTACAGATATTATAAATGTGAAAGCTTGGATGGATGGATGGTTGGTGCTCAATAACGCCAGAACGGTTGAACGGATCTAGATGAAATTGCACAGAGATAGATTATAGTCTGAAATAGAATACATGATATTTTTTTTATCCCTGTAAAATGTATGGTTCCCGTGGAATAGGTTTGTTTTTATTTTGCATAGAGCACATATGTAACATATCTGCAATAGCCAACATAACTTTTGTGCACAACAAGCCAAAAAGCACACACACATACACACATAACATGCAGCTGCCGTTCCAGTAAAACAAAGCAACACGAAGGCTCTACTTACTAATATTATAAATGTGAATGAATGCTTGGATGTTTGATCCACAACAACGCATCAAGGACTTTACGAATTTGGATGGAATTTTGTAGGTGGATAGATGATGTCATTAGAATCCCGTGAAATACCGTAGGGTATCTGCTAGTAATTTCATAATAAGTGTAGAAATTTTAAGATTTAGGCTTATAAAGATTCAACTTGCCCCTTTTTTCGACTGCCATTATTTATATTGCTGCGAAGTAAAAATGTTTTTGTGGAACTTTTGTTCCCTAAAGTTAGGAAATATTGAATTATTATGGAAATGTTAATCTTTTATAGATTCACCAGTCTAATTTTTATACCTAGTTAAATTTAAAAAAAAATTACTTACCCAATTGACATTGCAGTGAATCCCTTCATTAAAAATACCGCCATAACCCAAGCACATGATGCAATTATTAGGCCAATAGCAACCAATATAACTTTTTTGCCCCATTTCCACATTGGAATCAGTAGAATCGGTGAAAGAATGTAAAGTTGAAAATCAGCAGCCAAGTACCATGTTTCATCATAACACTGCGAGAATTAATAGTTTTTTTTAGGGATAAGAACATAACAAAAAATTGTGAGTGCCGAGGCTCACGATTAAGAAGCGTAAACATTAATATCCATGGACTATCGTCTGTGAATCAAATTGGTAACTAAGCACATAGAAATCTACCCAAAATCGGATTTAATAAATTTAGTACACAAGTGTTATAATTTAGATTTTAGATGAGTAGTCCCATAATAGATAGTTATCAATCAAAAAACTGCCTACCCTATTCTCCTGGAGAAAGTAATTTTGAATGTAAATCAGAATCGGCCACCAGTTATTGCCGTTACATGAAGATTGTGACAATGCCAAGTCTTTGAAGGGTCCAGTAAAAAGAAGTTCATTTATGCCATAAATTATCAAGAGTCCAGCTCCCACAACAGGCGTCAGTCGAATATAACGATGTACAATATTCATGATAATGTTTATTTTCCCATTTCTGAAATAAAGTTAAAATTTGTCAAATATGTTTATTAATTTAGGCCGTTGTATGCCCTACGTTTTGTCCAAGTCTCTAAATCCACTCCAAGCTACAAGAAGACCACCAATGAAAAAGAATGAATCCACAACCGAAGTTCCCATTAATGCTGGCATTGAGATAAATGTGTTTATCCACTGAAAATTTGAAATGTTAATATAAAGGATTATTTTTGTAATTTTATAATGTATTTATGTAATTTCTTAAAATTTACAATTAATATTGTCAAAATATTCAATTCATGTGCATATACTGCCAGTCAATAGAATATGTTCACTAACTCAATGGCAAATCAGAGCATTTTGCTTTAAAAAAGCTTTACATAAAGGTTTTGTTTGATTCACTTTTAAAGAGAGACCTTTTTGTGACCTATCAATAAGACAAAGAGGCAATCGGTAAATCTTAAGAGTTTTTTGCAACGCCCCCAAAAGAGCTGTTTTTCATCGGGCCAATTAAATAGGGCCTCCTGTTTTATTTTTAAAAATGTGAAAAAATAAAAAAAGAACAAAGATTAAGTAAAATTAAATTTGTTTTGTAGTGTGCTTCCTCTTTTGTTAAATTAATTATTTAAGTATACCGCCTTTGCTTACTATTACCTCGAAAACTTAGACATATGATTCTAGAATTTTCGTAAGAAATTTAAGGTTAATTTTTCCAGGCCGCTTGTATTGCTGTTTTTAGTCATTATTTATTATCAAACTGTTGTCTTGATTTGTAGACCTCACCATGTGATTAATCCTCTAACAGTTGATTGACTCAGAGTTATTCCAGTTTAAGATTTTATTTTTATATCCGAAATTCCGAAGCTGTGAGCCAGTACTCACTTCTTAATCGGTAAATCTATTCAGTTGACAATTTTATAGTGGCATCGCAAAATTTACTATTGGAATAGTTATATTTTTGCCAAAAAATACCACTTTTTTCAAGCAGTCAAAAAATGATTTTTTTAAAGCTTTATTTTACGAAAAAAAGCTCTTCAATGCTGTTTATAGTTTGAGAAAAAAATTGCAAAAATCCCTTGGTCCCCAGCAAAAAAAAAACTGTTAAATCCGCGATTTCAAAAATAGTGATATTTCTACTTATCTAACTGCGAGAAAACTACCAACTGTTCTCTCTGGAAAGATTTCAAAGGCATTAGAAAACATCAAATTCAATCATCATTCAATGGAAAGTTGCAGAACGAAAGGAAATCTTATAGACCGATTTCGTTCTTGCCGCTGATCTGCAAGTTATTTGACAAAATCCTAATCAAGAGAATACCGCCCATAATTGAAGAAAAACGTCTTATTACTGATCATCGGTTTGGTTTTCGAAAAAGACATTCAACAATAATTGGTCAGGCCTATAGAATAATTAATAAAATTAAGAAGTCTTTGAATGAACAAAAATTGTGTTCCAGCGCTTTCCTTCAAAACTTTTCACAAGCCGTCGACAAGGTCTTGCACGATGTCCTGAAGTATAAGATACGACGAGTATTTCCGGAACAAATATATCACATCGTCGAATACTACCTCGAAGATGGGTTATTTTGAGTTTAATAAGGCAGGGAATATTCGGGATTTAAAAAAATAAACGCTGGTGTTCCCCAAGGAAGTGTTCTTGGTCCGATCTTGTTTTTTTTCATATACTCGCCACGTACCCGAAGAAGAAGATACTGTAACAGTCACATTTGCTGAAACAGTAAGCGCAGAACTCCAAGGGATTTTGAACAATATTTCAGAATGGACCAAGAAATGGCCTATTGTGCTAATGAGTCTCATTTAATTCATATAAATTTTGCTTATGCTAACGTAGGCTAACGAAGCAAAGTATTTTACAATGACATTAAATGCTAACCTTAAATTGAGAACTCACGTGAATAAGAAACGAGATTAACTTGAAATCAAATTTCGCCAACTAATTGGAAAACTTTCTAAGCAAATTGTATTTGTATAAGTGCTGAATCTTATTGTATGGACGTACGATATACAATTCATGGGTTGTACTTAACCAAGCAATATGCAGTGCAAACATTACAATCTTACCAGAACGAAGTTCTAAGAACAATCGTAAATGCTCCGTTAGAAAGACTTATGTATAGCAACTATTGAAGATGAAACTGCAGTTTTCGCTAGAAAGTTAAGAACTCACCTAACCTGTAATTTATGTTAGAACTATTCCACAATTGACCAGACATACCTAATTCGTCAAATTTAATGAATAAAACCGTTCGAATTAGTTCAATTAGGAGTATCCGTTTTATATGCAGTACCTGCTGCTCCCTGCCAAATGGGACTTACTTCGAAATTTAAATTCTTAATAAGACAACTTGTTTTAGTCGTACAAGAAAAGTGGTATGAACTAAATGGAATTGTTGTTGTATTTTACACGGAAACGCTACACAAAAATACGTCTAAAAGTAAGCTGTGTTATATTATAATATGCTCAGTTTGGGGGTGGCCGTGGCGTGATAGTTGTGTGCTCGCCTGTCAACCTCGTGGTCGCAGGTTCAATTCCTGCCGCTGTCTATGTCTTCTTATATTAAAAACCTATTCTAAAAATTGTCATAAAATGAGTTTGCTGGCTTACTCATTACATGCTGTTCAGGCATAACACTAACAACTTGTGATTGACTAAACTAGTCATTAATATGTCAACGAAATAAATAAAATAATGCGAATTATAAGAGACATTAATAAATAAGACACGGTAATTTTCTCCGCATTAGTTCAGCCGCCATCCCTGGAGATAAAAATTTGAGACAACAACCACCGTCTCAATACATCGCGCCACACATCTTTCAAATTCTTCTTTCACCGGTTGCCCGCGCTGTGTTAAAAACATATAAAGGGTATTCATAATCCCTTGAGCGCGTGCAAAATTATATAAAAAAAAGTATAGTTCAACGCGTTTTTATGTGTAAGTAGTGCTTTGCGCACTACTCCAACTGCAGCACTTGAAATACTTTTTAATCTGCCACCCTTAGATTTTCTCAGCAAGCAAACCATATCCTGCTCAGCTATTCGCCCGAAGCCAGTGGAGTCACAGTTGAAAAAACAGTAGGTTTATTGATTTAAAGCTCTTTTTGTGGAAAAAAACCCAACGCCCGTGGTATCACAATGGTCCTTTCTTTTTGGAGTGAGTGTGTAATCTAGTTATTTTTTAATAGTTAACGGCTACTAACCTAATCTTAGCTGAGTTATTACAAGTGATATTCATAATTATGTGATCCCTATGCACGCATTCCACCAACTCAAATTGTCATATATAATTATTGGTCACTTTCGCAACTTGCAAGAGTAGGATCAACGGAAAAGTAAAATTTCGCACAATTTGCTCTGCAAACAAGTGAAGAAGATTATCAAAATTGTTTTCTCAGCATTTGACAGCAAATATGAGAAACTTTGTTAAAGAATCCAATTCTTATATCTGAGATTGCTGAAATTTTATTTTTCTGAACTAAAAAAGTTCGATAAAATTGAAGAAAGGCAAGAAAGAAAATTATGCATCATATGATTTATTCAATATCGTTCTGGAGCAGATAGGAAAAGCACAGCTCCAATTATTAGTATATGCCGATAAATTGCGGCAAGAATTGTACACATCGATTGAAGAAAATGCGAAACTTGATGAACAAGCGAGGACACTGCCCAGTTCATTTTATCAGCAAATCAATACGAAATTGCAACATAAATTCAATAAAAATTGATATAATATTCGAAACATAAAAAAATTTACAGGGGGTTGAATATTGCTAAAATCAGCCGCTCTACATATAAATGAAAGCTGTATCTAGCTTTCACGGCTTTCCCTTACTATATAGTTCATCTTTCGACGTAATTGAATAAACCAATTTTTAGATACTTACCTCAAAGAATTCATTTTGATTAACCGATGGAATAAAGTTGTTTGAGTACATGTGGTGATTCATTATCCAAATCATTGATATTACTCGAATTGAAGTCAGACAGTCAATATTGTTTGGTGATCTCTTAGTATTGATTGCAAATAATTTCTTTCCATTTCTTCATTAAAAAATCATACAATGAGCTCAAAATCATCAATCCTGTGACTATGCTAAATATCGTTCTGTAATAAAGTCAAACGTCATAAATTCCCTTGGCCAACAGAATCTCTCTAAAACTTACATAGAAACAATATTGATTGTTTTCAGTGGAGGGGGTTTTCCGTCATTACAATGTCCAATTGTCATTCCTTCAAGTGCTTTCTTTATTTCGTTATTGATGTTTGATTGTTTGACGAGAGTTATTAGAAATTCTGGACTGCAGGTATCTGGGACACATATTCCAATATTGACATCCCTGACAGTTGGGTCAAATTTTTGTCTTGATGTGGATTGTGTTTTCAGTGGAATTTTTGCAAAACAAAATTGTCCATTAACAATACTGGTGCTGTCAGTCATAGCCACCGAAGTCTTGACGCACTGGTCAAAATTTCCGACACCATAATTGTTACCGTAAAGTACTCCCGAGGGATATGATCCCCATGCATCAAAGACTGTATAAGTAGAAATAAAAATTATCAATTTTATTAATCTAAATTTAATAATTTCAAATAAATAATTGAAAAAATTTAATTTCCGAAAAAAAATACGTATACGCCACAATGTACACATACCAAATATTGTTATACTTGATTATGTAGCAAGAATATAGACATTTTGTAAAACTTTGTTAAGGTGAGAGTCAACAAAAATTCGGAAAAACATTACTCAACAATTTTTTTTATTGTTTTCATATATTTTCGATTTTAGCACAAAATCACAAGATCGATTCTTTGGATGAACAGGTAGCTACGAAACTACGGTGCTACGTGGTACACAGCTGATGTTATTCATTATCTAAGAGATTGTGCGATGTAACCTCTTATTTTTTTTTTGCGGGAAAAAATCAATACTTTTTGACGCAACTACATTAAATGTTAAAAAAAACACTGTAACTTGACGCGATAGCATCTCAAATTCGCCTCAATCAAAAATTAATTCTGACTTAGATTTGGGTATTATCAAGACTTTTAGCTCCTACTTGAATAGTCCTTCAGAAATAATTGTATTCAGTCTTCAAAACAAACTTACATGGAGCAACTTCTCGACTCGGCAAACGTTTAATTATCTCCCTTAAATCTAGCAGACATTTCTGTGAGTTTAGTTCATTCCTGGGAACTTGCGCATTATCTGCTAGCTTAAAAAATACCTCCTGAAGAAAGTCCCTCGATACCGTCACATTATTCAAAACCGTATACGAATTAATTCCATTCGCCAGCAAACTGACGATCACGAAAAGTGAAAAATACATTTTCAATTAATTTTTTAAGTCCCACGCAATATGATTGATACAACTAAACTAATTTATAAGAGTAATACTTCTTTTATTACAGGCCTATTGATAAGAATGAATTATCTGTACTAATATTCTAAATTGAATCGTATTTTTTCAATTAAACGAACTTCAGTCATATAGAAAGCATGATTTTAGATGAAATCTTATATTGTTATCAAAATATTCAAGTGTCTCTTTCGGAATTCTAGCTGTCATTCTGTATTTATGATCGTGACATTGCTTAAAATATTTTGGCCTTAGGACAAGTATTGGTTTTAAATATGAAAAAATTTAATCTTACATTGTATTAGACATAATCAAAAATGTATGTCATAGAACTGTAATGTTTCGTGTGTCTTATTATTTTATCGCTATTTTTATAAAGAGTGTTGAACAAAAAACATTTCAGTAGAAATTCTCGCGTTTTTAGGAGACATCACTGTAACACTTGATACTTCTTCGAAATTCTTTCTATAACCGCACTTATCAAATGCGAATCACTTGAGCTATATGCTCTCTTTTAATCTATCACTAAAAAAGTTTTCATCGAAGTTTACTTATTTCATATGACAGCTAGTAATTTTCCTAAATTTGCGATGACAGCTGACTGCTTGAAGTGATCATGATCAATTGAAATTATATGTGTAGTATTAACTAAGAAACTACTGAACTGACTGTGTTATGTATGTAACTTGGGAATGAAAATTCGAGTGTATTAAAAAGAAAACCTTATTAAGTAAGAAAAGTATTATTAGATAAAGGTCTCTTTGTTTCAACCTTAAAAGCTTCCATATTCCATTTGCGAAAAAGGCAACAGCAAAAGGCCTTTCAGAACTTTGGTTTTGAGTTGTCTCTTAGATGGAAGCAGTCTACGAAATTGAGACACATAGAGTGTGTTTCTTTATTTATTCCAGATAAGGAATAGAATGGATGGAAAAGACGAATTGTTTATCTAGAATATCCAGAATGGAATGAATAAAGAAACAAAAATTCTCTTCGGAATAGAAAAGAAAAAAGATGACATCAATCAGCTCTTTTAGTGTTGTGATGATGACAAGGAAACAGATTTCTCTATGGAATAGTTAAAATAAATTATTATTAATTTATTAATTCATGAAAAGTCACATTTAATTGTTATTTATATATTTATTTCAATAACAAAAATATAAATAATGTTTGGACATCCATTTTGTTTACTTACTTGGTTTTCGTCTTTGGCTGCTGTCATTTGTTTTGCTTTCATATGAAAGGGTTATTCCGAGAATATTCTTTTTATTCCGTGTTTAACATGGAATAACAGCAATGCATTCCAAACGTTCCGGAATGAATAAGGAAACAACAAAATAGTTTATCCGGAATATTCCATGGAATAAAGAAACGCAAAACTGGTGTTCCGAATATTCTGGACATACCAGAATGAATAAAGAAACACACTCAGATAATTTGAATTTGTGGACTTAGGCATTTTCCTAGGGTAAGTGTGTTAAGACTGTGTGCTGTTCAAACAATTTATTGCGAAATTATTTTCACCTTGAAGGGATCTTGTGATTAACAGTGGTAGCGCCTTTTTTTCACCATTAAATTCTTATTCCCAAGATATAAACATGTATATTCCAATAAGCAAGGTTATTTTCTGACGTGGATCGGTAAAGTGGAGATTGAAGTTGCTTGAAACTTTCCAATAATAATTGAGCAGGTTGCTCGCTTATCCAAACATTTATGCCGATATTGTTCAGTTTTATAGAATAAATTTGCTCAATTACTTCAATTGAATTGACTTTTATTTTGCATGAGACAAACAGGAGCAATGTGTCCAACTCTTTCACACTTATTGTGCCTTTCATTACGAAGTTTGTAGTGCTTTTGCATATGGTGTGAGCCACAATCTGAACAAGATTGAAATGATGTTTCATTTGTCAAACTTATCACTCTGTTAAGGTTTTGTCTGGTATTTCTTTGAGTGTGTTTCTTTATTCATTATAGGATGTCCAGAATATTCGGTATACCAGTTTTGCGTTTCTTTATTCCATAGAATAGTCCGAATAAACTATTTTGTTATTTCTTTATTAATTTCGGAACGTTTGGAATGCATTCATTTTGTTCCATGTTAAACAGGGAATGAAAAGAATATTTTCGGAATAACATATGAATCGCATATGAAAGCAAAAAAATGACATCAGCCAAAGACGCAAACCAAGTAAGTAAATAAAATGGATGACCAAACATTTTCTATATTTTTATTATTGAAATAAATATATAAATAACAATTAAATGTGAGTTTTCATTAATTAATAAATCAATAATAATTTGTTTTTACTATTTTCAATAGAGATATCTGTTTTTTTTTTGTCATCTTCACAGCACTTTCAAACAGCTGATTGATGTCATCTTTTCTCTTTTCTATTCCGGATAGTATTATTTGATTCTTTATTCATTCCATTCTGGATATTCTGGATAAACATTTCGTCTTTTCTATCCATTCTATTCCTTATCCAGAATAAATAAACAAACACACTTAAAATATTCAACGTGGGTGCTTAAATATTCAAGTAAGAAAAGTATTCTTTGAAAAAGGCGAGAGTGCCAATTCAAAAAGAAGATAATTATAATATGGATGCGAATTCAAGTAATAGATAAGAGTATACAGATTAACAACTTAGGCTTATGATACTCTCACATCCCTAACAATAATTGTCAGCTCAAAATCTTTAAATCTTTAGCTGAAGTAATGTGTTTCTTTCCAACTGAATATAAGCTTTATTTGAAAATGTTTTTGACTGAGAATATGCCAAAAGTGGGAGAGTGTGGGATTGAAAGTTAAAGAGTTTAACAGTATCGGTTCTTATACTGCTGTCATGTTTCAAGTCTCAATGTTTTCTACAATTAAAAAGGCATAGAAAACTCAAGAATATATTTTGAAATTAATTTTTTTTATTTAAGTTTGTATAAAAATTGTAGATTCAATTATATTATAAATTATAAATTCAAAATTATTTTAATTTTAACTTTGACTTTGTGGTACTACCTATGTATTTTTGAATACGCAAGTTCATGCGACTTTGTAGTGTAAAATGTTATTTTTGTTTATTTCATTGATAAATAATGGGTTATCCATTTTGCGGTTTCAAAAGTAAACGTAAATAAAACATATTTAAAATATTTTTTTCTTGATATTTCTTTTTTATTATAAAGTTTGTACGTTGACATTATCTGTGAAACACTACATCATTTAAATGACCACCACGCGATTTGTTGCAAGCATCGATTCCTTTGAGGTAATTTTCTACCACTTTTTGACACATTTTGGGCGGTATCTCAACCAAAGCTTGACGAATGTTGGTTTTCAAGTGCTCAAGAGTTAAAGGTTTATCTGCATAAGCACGGACTTTCGCGTAGCCCTACAAAAAAAAGTCCAGCGATGTCAAATCGCATGATCTTGGTGGCCAGTTGATATCCCCACGACGAGAAATTACGCGGCCAGGAAATGTCTCTTGCAATAAAGCCATATTCGCCCGAGTTGTGTGGCATGTGGGATCGTCCTGTTGAAACCACATATTCTCCAAGTCGTATTCTTCAATAGCAAAAAAAAGGCGGTTATCATATGACCATAACGCTCTGAATTGACGGTGACAGTCGTTCCATCGTCGTTTTCGAAAAAGTAAGGTCCAAACACACCTCCGGACCAAAGAGCGCCCCAAACAGTGACTTTTTGTGGATGTAGTTGCTTCTCGTCAATTACTTGAGGATTCTCAGAACCCCAAATACGACAATTTTGTTTATTAACATACCCACCGAGTGGGTTCACCGCCTGTTGTTCAAGCACCCATTCGACGTATCTACGACGTTGTGAATGGTCAGCTGGCTTCAGTTGTTGTGTGAGCTGGACTTTATATGGATGTAGGTATAGATCCAAATGCAAAATACACCATAATGTGCCGTAAGATAGTCCTAATACCTGAGAACGACGAGGAATCGACACATTCGGGTCTTCGGCAACACTTTCACTTACAGCAGGGATATTTTCAGTGGTACGAGCGAAACGATGATGCACAGGCCTTACAATATCTGTAACCAACCCAATCTCTTCAAATTTCTTCACAATTTTGCCAATTGCTTGCGTAGTTGGACGATTATGTAAACCATAATCTCCTCTTAAAGCACGATATGTGGCTGTGGCAGAATCACCATTTTTGTAAAGGTTTAAACAATTTTTATGCGTTGTGCGATAGTTAGGCGATCCATTTTCGTAAATGTCAGACTTTCAAAATGGATAACCCTTTACTCGAATAACATTGAAGCCCAATCGTTGGTTGACTGATAACTGTCTTTTGATTTCGAAATCTAGTGAACACAATTATATCAATAGCATTTAATACTGTCGATTATACCTAAATAAAGATAAAATTAGTTTATTACCTAACTTGAGCAAAAAACTGAAGTGTCATATACTCATGGCAAATTAATTCTAGCAAATGAAGAATGTGAACCTACTTAGAGAATTGACAATCTAGTGAGTGAACATAGTGAGCATGACTAATTCGTCTGTACGAATGTGTATCTTTGCATCTTGGTATACTCGACCTAGAACTTATTTAATGCTTGGAATCGTTATGGTCTTGAGTGATGATCGAGTATTATAGTTTCAAACTATTTGTTCTTGCCGTTAAATATTGAAAACTAACCGGTTGGTTCCTCATTCGTTTTTCTGGAACTTCTTTTATTTGTTTTGCATCAGCCTTTTTAGCTTAAATCTTCTCTTATTGATATATCCTTTGAATTATAAATAAATTAAAAAACTGAAAATTAGTGTGTTACAACCTTAAGTGTCAATTCTTCAGAAGTTACTGAAGAGGGTCGAACAGCGTACTCATGACCTTCTCAAATTACAATAGCTCAAACAAGTGAATTGGTTTAACTTATAAGCTGTTTTATCATGATCATATCAACCGATTTTAGTAAGACCTTTGTTAAATTATCCCATTGACTTATACTTTTTCCCCCTCCTCTAGACTTTACTTGGATACTTCTGAACTCCCTCAAGGCAGCCACTTAGGTCCCCATTTTTTTATTCTTAATGTGATGATATTAAAATGATTTCTCTTTACGCGCCTTCCGGTTGCTCACCATACAATTTTTTTAAGACTGCTACTCTTCCAACTTTTCCATTTTCTTTCTCCAACTTGTAGGAAACGATTGTAGGAATCACATTTTATGCAAAAGATTCTTAATAGAAACGGCTAAATTTATTTTTAAAGTCGTTTATTGAACTTCAAAAAAAAAAAAATATTTTTTTTTCAAAAATCCAAAAAAAAACTATTTTTTCGAAAATTTTGAAATGCAGTATTATTTAGAATTCAGAGGAGATCCTGAAAAAATATTGATCGAAATCGGTTGAGCCGTTTATGAGAAAGTCGAAAATCAATAAAATGGTGTTATGGCAGGCGAAAATGTAGACCATACTCAAGTCAGTACGCACACCAATTTTAATCCGAATCGTTAAGCCGTTTTCGAGATAATTAAGATGGTAGAAAAATTTGTATGGCAAGTACCGTTATTCTTGGGGCTAAGACAACGGTTCACAAATCTATTTTGGACAATCCCCTAAAACGCCAAAGCACCAAGTTTGAACAAAATTGGTTCAGTCGTTTAGACTGTAGATGGTTCTACAGACAGACAGACAGACAGACAGATGGAATTGTGGGACCATCTTATTTGGTGTTCTCTATCATCGTAATGTCAACTTTGATTAAAATCTCGAGTTTGATTTTTTTTTCCAAATGCAAAACTTGCCCTATAGTACCCATGTCGCAAGTAAAAATAATTTTCAAATAAACCGAACAACAACCAACAGTCCTAGTTTGAGTACAATACTTCCTTTACTAGATAAGAACCTTCAATTTGATTTCAACAAGTTTGAATTGAATGCTGGATAAGATTGGGAAGATAGATGTGGAAGGTAGAGTTGGGCAATTTAGTTCATTTGAGTGATCGATTAAATTAGTGCAAATCGTGTTACTGAACTAGTTCGTTCATTCTAGTTCAATTTAATTCAGTTCACTGCAAATTCCAACGAATCTAACTTTTTCAAGAAAAAATTTTAAAATAACAACAAACACCAAGTTAATAAGAAAAAATCTATATTTTATTAAAATGAAAACTGCCGTATCTAATTCATAGTTTGTTGACAACTAATTTAATACATTTTACGCATTTGAATGTAAAAATACCAGTTTCTCCACATTTTCTGGGCTGAACAAACTTCTTCTTTCATTAATTAATTCGCCAATTGATGAGAACACACGTTCGCATACAACCGAAGTTGCTTGAATGCAATATCTTTCAAGAATATATGTGTACAAATGGGCATAAGTCGTACGCTTTTCCCCCATCATTCGTGTTAATCCATTTGGCTTTTTAAATATTCCCTATTCATATAGTATTACTTACTACTATAGTAGTAAGTAATAATTGACTTTATTTCATTATAATTGCGTCACATAAAATAAAATGTTCTTAAGACTATATAGGTTTGGCGGAAGGCCGTCTACCAGTTCGTAGGCGTTCTTTATAGATATACTTTTTCTGTGGTTGTTTGGTAGTTTCGCGAACTCGAAAGATGAAATTTCACAAAACATTAGTGAACTAACTATTGAACTTGAAACCTTGAACTAGTTCGTTCTCGAACTGACCAAGCCTAGTGGAAGGTTACCATAGGGGTGTGTAGTTGAGATTCAAACGTCGGAATAGAATGCTCGAAATGGAGAATCAACATTTTGTTTAGCTGATTGAGTTCAAATTTTTTCGAGGAGAATAAAATGCGTTAAAAGGAATAAAGACTTGCGTTGAAAAGACACCAATACAGGCAAGTTATCTACAATGTTCTATGATGGAAGTGTTTTGGGTGTTGTTTTTACTTACTATATAGGTATATAGGACAAGTTTTGCATTTGGAAAAAATCGAACTCGAGATTTTAATCAAAGTTGACATTACGATGATGGAGAACACCAAAAAAGTGGGTCCCGCAATTCCGTCTGTCTGTCTGCCTGTCTGTCTGTACAACTCTCTACAGCCTAAACGGCTGAAGCGATTTTCTTCAAACTTGGTATTTAAGCGTTTTAGGTGATTGCTTATTGTTGAATTATTATAGGTGTTCGAGATTTAAAATATATCTCTTTCGGCTGTTTTGGTCATAATGTTTTTTTAATGAAACAATTTCATTCACTTTCCCGACGTTTCGACGGTGGTTGCCGTCTTCTTCAGGGGATTTTTTATTTACAAAAATAAATTGGACATATTATACACATATGAACATTTGGTGTATAATTTTGGCAAGCTTACCTTTCGTAGGTATTACAGATATACATAAATAATACAATGAAAGACAAATATAAGGCAATGTTTAAAAAAAAAGAATTTTCTACGATATAAAAAACACTTCGATTGAAGTTTAGTCGGCTTTAAATTCTCACGGATTCTGCCTAGTCACCAAAGAGCAGTAAACCGATGAAATGTTTTGGATGTCTTGTTTATGATTCATATTGTTTTTGTTATTAATAATATGAAGCGTTTCTAGAGTATACCGCTTGGAGACATGTTTCTCCCTTTCCAGGATTTCCACTCTGTCAAAATCTGGTTTGTGTCCACGCTCTATGGAGTGTAAGGCCAATGCTGTATTCCCAGTGCTTATTAAATTAATGTCGGATTTGTGGTTGGAAATTTGTTGACGAAGAAGTTGTTTCGTTGTGCCGATATAAGAAAGATTGCAATTTTCTTCTGCATTGCCACCACAGTTAATTTTATACACTACGTCTGTGCACTTATCCTTTTCCGGTTTTGTTTTCATGTTGGTGAAAAGAGGTGCCAGCGTCCTATTGGATTTGTACGCTAAACTGACGTCATTAGTACTATTTTTTACCGTCTCTTTAAAGTTTTCTGACAGTTTGGGAACATATACTATACTCTTATAAATACCCCTCTCTTTTTGCCGATTATCAACAGGAGCTTTGTGTTTTTGGCGAAGTATCAAGTTCCGTATGATTTCCATTGGATAGCCATTATCTAAGAGAATTTGTGTGATTATTTTCTCATTTGCGGCGTGAAATTCCCGGTCACTCAACGCAAAGACTTTTTGAACTAGATTCGAGGCTGTATTAAGAAGAATATGCTTTGCTTGATTGGATCTAAAGTTGACAAGTCTTCGAGATGCGGTGTCTTTCTGATACCAATTAAAAGTGATGAATCTTGACGTCTAAGAAGGTTATCGCTCCGTTTTGTTTCCTCTCACAGGTAAATTGTATTTTTTCATGATATGAATTTAGGCATCGTAAAACATTGTCGACCTCCCCCTCATTAACAACTGCAAATATACCATCTACATATTTGACGATTATCTTTGGTTTGTTACTATCGGCAAATTTATTGTCCAAAAGGTTTTCCAAAACTAAATCGCCAATGGTAGGAGAAAGTGCATTTCCCATTGGCATTCCATGAATTTGTCTGTATAAGTTATCTTTATACTGAAGGTAATTGTTTTCTTTAAGACAAAAATCCAACAACTCCATGAATTTGGTTTGGCTCAACTGTGTATGTTTACTAATTGTCTCCCATTTTTTCTTAATGATGGCTACTGCCAGTTTTAGGTGATTGTCCAAAACAGATTTTGAATTATTGTTTTTGCCCCAAAAATAACGGTACTTGCCATACAAATTTTTCTACCATCTTAATTATCTCAAAAACGGTGGGTGTACTACTTTGGGTATGGTCTACATTATGGCCAAACAAAAATTTAAATATTTTGCTATTAACGGTACATGCCATACAACCATTTTATTTATATTCGACTTTCTCATAAACGGCTTCACGGATTTCGATAAAAACTTGTATGCAAGAGCTCCTTTAAATTTTAAATAATATTGCATTTCAAAATTTTCGAAAATAGTTTCTTGGATTTTTGAAAAAAAATATTTTTTTTTTGAAAAATTCAATATTTCGAACGCGGGTTTACGATTTTTTATGAAATTTTGTTTTTGAATTTATATTATTAAATATTTAAAATGCTCATATCAATTTTTTTTTAGAAAAAAAATAAGTATTTTTATATATAAAAAATTAAGTGAAAAGCGACTTTAAATATTTTTCTATTAAGAATATTTTGCACATAATGTAATCGGACTTAGGAGCAAGTACGTGCGATATCCAGTCGTGCACTTTATTTTTTTACGGGATGTTAACCAACAGCTAAGAATTTTATCATATATGTATATTGTTGTTAGAACCTATAGCTTCTAATTTTTCGAACAAGAGCTTCAATTTCACGATATACTCTAATATGGTTAGCAGAAGTGCAAAGAATTTTTCATACCACAAATACTACATAAGACGTTCGCTGCTTCCATGAAAAAAGCTTAAAGCTCCCAAGATTCCTGTGCTGATGTTGGATTTCTTAATAGTTTTTTTTTTTTGTTTAGCAAATTTGAAATATAATATAATTATTATAAATTCACCTAAAATTCATAAAAGTTCATTGTTATTTTGATATTTTTATATGAAAAGCTTTATTTTATTAATTTTAATTCAAAATATATTAAATCACAACACATCTTCTTAAAAAACAACCTTAGAACTAGAATAAATATTTTGTTTCCAATTTTTCAACTTAATAAACCTTTTGCTCAGCGTAGTTCACTTTTGGTAAGTCAACAACAAAATGGTTTACAGCTTTTGCTTCGAGTGGTGTCTTCTTGTTTAATTTCTCATGACCAAATATGAATTTTTCCAGTACCAAAACTGGTGACTCGAATGCCAATGTCACTACCAGAGCAAACATCATAGCAATTCCAAATGCACCCCAAAATTCAACAGTCTAAAATGAAAAATTAATTATTTCTAAATTTCATCTAAATCAGATTTAATCAAATCAAACGCTTACCATTGTGTAATCTGTAAAATATAGTGGAGAACGAATTATTCCAAAATTAATTCGGATTGCTGTCAAATGTACTAGATACAGGGAAAATGACAAACGACTAAGAGGCTGCCAAAATGGATGTGACAGAAATGAATTGATAATTCCTCCGTAGCCATGGTGACAAGCAAATGTTAACCAACACAATGCAACAGCCCAAGAGAATCTCTTCCACCCTTCGTAAAATGCAGCTTCTAAGATTGTAAAACCAGAACCAGCCTTATATTTGAAATAAGGTCCAAAAAGTACAGCTAGTAAAATAGCGAAACAGACTATCCAACCGAGCAGTTGAGTTATCTGGAAGTAGAGTAGTATTAAAATTAAAGTTATTGTAGAATCGTAGTGTGAATTCCTCGAGGAATATTCTAATCTTCGTTCTCGTTATGATCATCTTTTCTTCCCTTTAGATGCCAACCTAATCAATGATCTTTAGGATTGCGATGGCTTATTTCTATTTCATTAAAGAAACATCAAGTGTTGCACATTTTTTAACAATCTTTCACAGATAAAACGTTTGTACCTGATTCTTCTTATTGAAATTATTTACCAATTTCTATCCGCCCATTTATGCTCGTACTGTAAGCCCCCCTTCACGTAAAAAACAAATTATTTCAGCCTAATAATAAACCATCTACTGACCCCGATGGCATACCTGGTGTTTCTAAGGAAATACTTTTCTAAGGAAATACTCCACATTTTTGCTCTATCAAATAATCTCCAGTTTATCCTTATCTGAAGGAGAACTCCCCCAGGTCTGAAATACTTCATTTATAAAACCGAAAAACAAAAGGTGTTCGAAAGGCGATGTTAACAATAATTGTTCTATTGCAAAACTCCATATGAATGTTAAGCTTTTAGCTCATTTCCCCTAGAAAATATTGCATTTTAAAATGGAGAATTCAGTGTTTGAAGAGAGAAGGTCCTTTGTCGAAGGACTGGTATTCTCGGCGGCTGGTGCGCATAGCGAGAGAATATCATTTCAATATAATCCTAGTAAGAATAAAAATAAAAGGACCTAAATGACTGCTTTGAAGGACCCCAGACGAGACTAAGAAATTGCTAGAAGAGGTGGAATATGAACTGTTTTAACGAAAGTCTTCATAAAATCAGTTGATAAATAATTATTTTCTTCAAGATCATGATGAATCAGCTCATCGGTTATTCACCTGTTTGAGCTTGTAGTTTAAAAATTCCATGAGTTTTTCTTTCCACCAAAATGTCAATATTGTTTTTGGTTTCTCCGCCCAAACTATTAACTAAAAAACAATTGATTTCGACTAATTAAGTACTTTGCTATAATTTTCGGTAGTCGCTGATCTAGCATTCCTACTGCTTTAAAGATATTTATAAGGAGAGAAGGATTCTCAAATAGAATATTGGGGGAATCCCAGTTTCTAAATTGAGCGCCTAAACGTTGTGTTTCTAAAATACGGCAGTAATTTTCCACATCCCACGATTGGAACTCTTTGCCTGTTTTTTTCGATTTCCTCATTTTGCCAAGTCAATATTTCCTCCTGCGCTTAGAAATATCAGGATCTCAAATACGCTGATATTTATTTGAGATACAAAAAGTTTCAGTATTGATAAAGCATGTTTATCATCACTTGAATCGTGGAAGGGGTCTGAGCAAATAAGACAATGTCGTCAGCATATAGAAGAAGTTTTATTCTGATACCATTGAACTCAATTCCCCCAAGCAAACACGTAACCAGATAATTCAAAAATATTGAGAATAGACGAGGGCTTAGAAGGCATCCTTGTTTTACTTCTTTTACTTCTGAATCCATTCGGAACCAATCTGTGTTGTTTCCTAATAATATAAATTATTTTTTGATGATAAGCCGAGATTGCTAAGGGGGGTTTCGTTTGCTAATGCGGTTTTCGTTTGGTAAAGATATATTTTGATCTAAAAAAATGATTTTTTTCGTACCGAATCGAATACGTTTTCAGATTGATTTTTTTGTTGCTATAGAATTGGTGTATATTTGTATCTATGAACCAGCTATCCGTAACAAACTGATGGCTGTCAATTATGATGCATAGTGGTGTTAGCTAAAGGGTGATAGATCTGCCAAAATATTCAGATCTGCAAAATTGATTTAAAATAAAAAAATAAATCAATTTTTGTGGCCAACCGAAGGCAAAAATAGCCAAAATCAGTTTTTTGACAGACCTATATCAAAAATAAATTGATTATTGTTACCAAACGAAGACCCCAACTTAAAAACCAATTTATTTTGTCAAAAAACTGATTTTGACAATTTGGCCAAAAAAATTGTTTTTTATTTTTTATTTTAAACAATTTTTGTAGATCTGGATTTTTCTGCCGATCTATCCCTCTTTTTTTTAACACCACTATGCATCATAATTGACAGCCATCAATTCGACAAGCTCTTGTTTGATAATAATTTGTGTCGATTGCAAGAAAGAATTAAAATTGTTTTGAGTTCAAATGGAAGCAGTTTTAAGTGAGTTCATTTGTTCGTCCAGCTCATCTTCGGACTTATAAATTTGAAATTAAAAACAATATTTGACAGCCAATACCGCTAGCTGGTTCACAGACACAAATATGCACCAATACTATAGCAAATATAAATCAATCTGTAAACGTATTCGATTCGTTACGAAAAAAGTCAATTTAAATATCAAAATATTAATTCACCAAACGAAAACCCCATAAGTTTCAAAACGAAAGATATTCTGTTTAAGGCTGTCAAATGCTGCCTTGAAATCAACGCAGAATAATATTAACTTATTCCTTTTATCTATTCTCTATAAGACCATGTTGGCATTCCCATCTGCTCGTTGATTGAACAGGTTTTGCAGCTTCCAAAATACAAGTTATGAGGGAATCCGCATCATTGGGGGGATAGATGAGCATCTTCTCCAAACTTTGCTTGATAACGTGTGCACCAGATTTCTTCCCATCTTTCAACTTTGGTAGTGAAGGATTTTTTCATTGAGGTTTCTCCGAGCATGTTTAAAAAACTGTTGACGAAACTGAGATCGGAAGGGGGTCGGAATACATAGGGCACTTTCCACGAACCATGTAGTAGTCGATTGTTGAACAAGCGATTTCTCTTATAAACATGAAATGTCCCATCTTGTCACTTCTAATTCAACCATTTAATAACGACAAAACAAAATACTCACACATATCTTTCCCATTTCCATCATTTTTCGTGACAGCTGTGCATTTTTGTTCGTAAATACTCGCAGATCGTGATAAAATTTCCGTATTAAGCAGTGGTGCATTCCAAGCTCTTTCAATTCAATCTCCTTCTATCACTATGATGATACTCTCTTAACCAACTTGTAATAAAAAGTTCTACAAATCTACAAAGTTTTCTATCCATTGCTGCATTTCAGGTAAGCAGGAATAATGGACATCATCTTTTGGGATGGAACTTCGGATTTAACATTCATAGTTCCAAGTTACTACCGATTTTAAGTAACCCAATAAACCCCCTAACTAGCTTTAAATTTCGTAGATCTTAAGTTATATTAAGCAGTAGTATGTATTGAGCAGGTTAAATGTTTGTTGTGTCTCCACCAAAAAGGTAGATGATTTTCAGTTAGAAATTATTGGCTGAAATTGGCAAGTACTTACCCTCGATAGATGAAACCTTTTCTGCCGGTTGATATGCATAAAATATCCTAATCCTAAGCCAACTAGCCATGGCGAGCATCTGGTATGAGTTGGTGTATAAGTTTTTATCCATTCTTGAGGATTTGTACTTTAAGAAGAGAATACAAGTAAGACTAGATAAAACATTCAAATAGAAGTTCTAAAACCCTTAACTTACCCGTCGATTTGAGTAAAGCCATTACTAATAAAAATAGCCATTACACTTGCAATTGACATAAGTGATAGAATAAGCAACACAGGCGCAAACTTCTTTCCCCATTTCCACATCGGAATCAGCAGCAATGGCGAGAGAACATAAAGTTGGAAGTCAACGTCCAAATACCAAGTTGTATCGAAACACTATTATTCAGAGAGAGAAAGAGAGATGAATATTAAGAACCAACTCAACCAAATATATTTTACCCTTGGTTCTTGCAAGAAATAATTGGCAATATAGAGCAACACTGGCCACCAAGTGTAGCCGTTACAATCGTTGAGTTGGAACATTGTCTCTCTAAACGCACCCGTATATATTAGCTTATTGATGGTAATTCCAAATAGCAGTACGGCAGCCATAACGGGCGTGAGTCGAATATACCGATGTAAGTACATCATAAGAATATTGAGTTTGCCATTACTAAGGAGAAAGGAAATAATACATACTTCAACAATGTGCGAATCTTACGTTTTGTCCAATTCCCGAAATCCCAGCCAAGCTACCAGAAGTCCACTGATGAAAAAAAACGTATCAACTGATATCCCGCCATTTATAATTGGCATTGCCCAAAGTGTTCTTAGCCACTAGAATTTTTTTTTAGGAAACATTTTGAAGTTTAGCTTCTTGAAAAGACGCTGCTTTCGTTAGGTACATACCGGTAATTGTTCAATTTTGTTCGTAATCGGAAGACGGATGGTTGTCAAATAAACGTGACAATAAACAATCCAAATCATCGTTATGACTCGTATTCCTGTGAGACAGTTAATGCTAGTTGGTGAAGTATTGGTATTGATTGCGAATATTTTCTTTCCATTTGCCAGAATGGAAAATGCCAATAAAACAGGGATTGGTGATTCTGAAAATGTATTCGTTAAAATGTTTAGAATAAATCTTCTAGGTGATTTTAATTTAATGGTTGAACTTACTTTGGTAGAAAGCTGTGAAGAAATCGTACAAAGTGCTCACTAACATCAGTGCCCCGAATGTTGAAAAGATGGTTCTAAAAAAAAGTGCCGTTAAGAAAGTAATTTTGTATTCAAAATAGTACACATACATTCCTACAATATCGACTGTCCGCAAATCCGGCCGCTTTCCATTCGTACACTGTGAAACCTCAATACTTGCCAGAGTTCCATTCGATAACTTACTGACAGCTTGACGAAAGATTGTTGTCAAAAACTGTGCGCTGCAACTTTCCGGAATACATATTCCGATTCTTAGAGTCAAATCACTGGCGATTAAGCTCGTTCTTCTAGGGGAGTGTAGTTGACCGAATCCGAGCGGTTTTTGAACATATTTCGTAATATTCGTTATTAGGGGAATATTTACAAAACAAAACTGTCCATCGATGCTGTCAGTTGAATCGGGTTTCCTTAGATAAAGCGATGATTTTGTACACTGATCGAAGTTTCCCATACTGTAAAAGTTGCCATAGAGTATCCCAGATGGTAGTTTTCCCCATGAATCGAAAACTGTGAGATTATTTTGTTTGTATCAGTTTAAGCTTTATCAAATTCAATCGATTAATACTTTTTTCGAGGGAATTTCTAATCAATATCTATATCTTAAAATTAAAAACGAAGATAAGTTCTACTAACTTTGACGTTAGAAGTGCTGCGAAAAATAAATTACGTTTGACTTTAAATGTGGACATTTGCAATAAAAAAATTAGTTATTAGTTATCGTATCGGTTATTGGCAAGATCTAAGTAGGTCTTTATTCTGCCATTCTATAGCCGTATCAATAATAATTAAAACTATAACGCATGTGTTAGCCAACACATATATTGATAACTTTTCTTATTAATAAACATATCCTTGATTTATGTTATCTCTATAGTTTCTTATAATTCAAAGTGCGTTATAAAACAAACAGTTTAGACGATAATTCTAGTTTGCTGTCAAATAGTCAATATTTATAAATTAAATAATTAATATAATTAAATAATTAAATTATTAAAATTTAGTTTACGGAACAGAAAAAATAACATATATGATTGGAATATATAGACCTCCTGGATTTAGTAAATTAAAATTTATTGAAGAACTTGGCAGCGATTTTAATAACATTAACAAAAATGAAGAATGTATTATTTTGGGTGATATAAACATCGATGTTCAAGATTCTAAATTGAATTTAAGTTACGTCAAAGATTATTTGGAGATGTTAGCGTCATCGAGACTAATGAATGTCTTATCAAAGTGCACAAGAGTTGATCCACGTAATGGAAAAAAAGACGTTAATTGATCACATCTGGGGGTGGCCGTGGCGCGATAGTTTTGTGTTCGCCTGTCAACGTCACGGTCACAGGTTCGATCCCTGCCGTAGTCTATGTCTTCTTATTTTTCCATTAAAAACCAATTCGTAAGATAAATGTCATACAATGAGATGCGGGTTTACTCATTACATGCTGTTTAGGCATAGAACTAACAACATGTGATTGAGTAAAACTAGTATACCGATAAATTATGACAAAGAATAAAAAAATTAATGCGAATTATAAGGGACATCGATAAATAAGACACGGAAATTTCTCCGCATTAGTTCAGCCGCCATCCCTGGAGATAAAATCTGAGACAACAACCACCTACAGTCTCCGAATATCACGCCACACATCTTTCCTATCATTCTTTCTCTTCCTTAACCTCACCCTCACGCCCGCGCTGTGTTGAAACATTTAAAGGGTATTCATAATCGCTTGAGCGCGTGTAGATTATAAAAAAAAAAAAAAAAAAAACATTGGTTAGCAAATTCGGTAATGCAATTCACACTTCGGTCATAGAAAGTGATATCACTGACCACTACCCAATAATGTACTACACAAAAGTTCAAACACATTCAGTAAAACCGGATTGTAGTACTGCACACATATGAAATTCGAAATTTAACCAACTCTTTCAAGAAGAAAATTGGAGTTTGGTATCAGCAGAAGATTAGGATGCTGAAAAAATTTACAATAAATTTGTTTGTAAAATAAATGAGATCTACATAAAATCAACAGCCACCAAAAAGTTTTAAAAGTACGGAAAAACAACCCTTGGATAACGCTGGAGCTAATTGGAGGATTTAAAAAAAAGGGACAAAATATATAGAAAATGGAGAAATAATAGAAGAAACAAAAGCTATGAAACAGAATACAAGATTTTACGAAACACAATCAACAAAAATATAGCAATTCAAAAATCCAATTTTTATAAAACCAAATTTATGGAGTTCAAAACAGATCCGCGAAGAACTTGGGTACTTATAAATGAAAGCCAAGGAAGATAAAATATGAGTATTGATGAAACAATGATGGCCAACTTTAAAACAGGATTCAGTTCACTTCCCAACGATTTTGCAGAGTTTTTCTCATCTCAAACGGCAAATATAATACATTCATGTAAACTGAAAACATCAAATAACGCAAATTGCATATACAATACACGATCTTCACAACTGCTACAAATGTAAATGAGGCTAACATGATTATTAAGTCATTAGATGTGAATAAGTCTCCTGGAATAGATGGCATCAGAGCAATGGGCATACAAAATCAAGCCGAATTGTTTGCTCCAATCTTGTGTAAAATTATTAATCTGAGTCTAGCAAAAGCAACTATACCAAAACAACTTAAGACTGCTGTGGTAAGACCGATTTATAAAGGAGGAGTCAATGATGAATTGAGTAATTATAGACCAATTTCAATTCTTCCGGTCTTTGAAAAATGTATTGAAGGAATTGTAGTTATTAGATTACAAAGTTTCGTTGAAAAACACTCTCTGATTAACAAAATACAGTACGGATTTCAGAAGACAGGACAATTGCTTGGAGAATTAGCTAACTGTGTGAACGAGACCTTAAATAAAAGACACCATGTACTGGTATTGCTTATGGATTTCAGCAAGGCTTTTGATACACTCAATCATTCAAATCTTTTAGAAGCATTAGGAAGAATTGGGATCCGAGGTTTGATGGCTAAATGGATGACTGATTATTTCCATAATAGGAAGTTTTGCGTTAAGATAAAGGATGTTTTTAGTGAGATAAGAATGTTTTGTATGGTGTTCCACAAGGATCTAATTTGGGGCCTCTACTATTCATCCTTTATACCAACGAGCTTTTTGGATTGTTTAAATTAAGCATTTAGTTCGCTTTTGCCGATGACACTGCTATTGTTGCTCGTAATAGGTCCATTGCTACTGCAACAACGGTGATGCAAAAGAAATTTGATGCAGCTGTACGATGGTGTCACGTCAACGGGTTGGTAATAAACGCTTGTACAACAAAATTAATGAATATCCGAATTCCACTTTTAAAAAAAACTGACAAGCAAATATACTTCACGAATGATTCCTGCCCAAACACGTACAAAGAATACATCAAAGTAGTTGAAAGCAACAAATATCTTGGTGTTATTATTGATTGGCATTTTCTTTGGGACAAACATATAGATAAATTACGAAATTAACTGAATAAAGGTCTTTATGCACTCTCTCACTTGAGATACAATGCTTCTGAGGATGTTTTACGACAAGTTTATTATGCACTACTAGAGTCGAAATTAAGGTATGGTATACTTACATGGGGAAACGCGGCAACAACTCACATCAACAAGATCAATAAACTTCAAAATTCAGCTCTAAAAAATTTTCAAAACAATAAAAGGCAGCAAACTGAAAGCAGTTTTAAAGTACTTAAAGTCGATCAGATTTTCAAGATGACGATAATATTGGAATACTAAGACGACAACCGTTTTAGTCAACCGATACAACATCATATTAACACCAGTCAACGAGCAAAAGGTATGCTTCAAATCCCAAGAAACTGCAACACATATGGCAAAAGTAAGCTGCATTACATTGTTCCTTACCTCAAGAACTAAAACAAATAAGGAATTATAAAACAAGAAAAAAAACAATAGAAACTTTTCTAACTTTCTAACTTAAATAGTTGAAAATATATGTTATTGAAAATTTAACTTTTGATGTAATTTTAAACTTTGTATCTAAAAGTTTACTTTGAAATTGTTTATTTTTAATTTGTTAAATCAAAGCTCACTTTTTATTATTTAAAATAAGATAGTCACAACAATCTTCTGCAGAAAAGCTTAGGCTCCGCAGGAATATTAATAATATTGTTACGTTTTTAAATAATAATAATTTTTAAAAAATATATATACGGAGATAATAATGACGCAGGTAACTGGAAGAAGGTAGTTACCAACATGACTTCTTCTCGCCTTTGATAAAAAATCAATTGTCAACCTGGCAACACTTATTAAGTCACTATGTCTTCCAAAAACTATTTATAATGAGAATTCTTTTGTATCGTATGTCTTATCATGAAATCTTGGCTCAACTAGTTCAACAAAATTACCCGAAGTCCAAGAATTTGGGTAATTTCATTACATTACATTACATTACATTACATATTATACTACTCCTTAGATAAATCTACGAAGTAGAGATACTGATACTACGTTTCCACCGAACATTAATGTAGATTTATATTTACTAATCCCAAATAGTGTTTCCACCGCTCCAAAAGTAGATTACTTTTGACAACACTATTCAAAATGCAAATATTGTTTCATTTTCTCTTATGATCTAGAAGTGAGACAGGCAGCTTCATCTGTGTCAACTGAAGCGAAAAATTCACTTTCCCGATGAATGTGTTAATTTCGATATTGGAATAGGTTAGTTCAATTTGTACATCTATTGGCCCAATGAAGATTTAAGTGAGATTTATTTTAAATCTTCATCGGAGGAGATTAAAATTTGTATGGTAAATCTTCAAGATTTATAGGAGATTTAGCCAAATTTACTTAAATCTCGGTTTAGCGGTCGGTGGAAACGTAGTATGAAGCACTGGCAACGATACCATTATTTTAAACATTACATACATTAATACAATAGAAAGAGGGACAGAGAAAGGAAGAACACGCAACAGAAGAAACACATGTCAACATCACGTGGTAAACTTCCGACGGTCCGCCATTGAAGTACTAACCACGCGCAACGATGCTTGATTTCGCTGATCTATGGAAAGCGATGCTTTCATCGGAGCCAAGGCCGGTGATTGGGTAATTTCACATTAAAATATCAAAAAAGTGATAAAAACAAAATTACTATCACTGTGAAATAAAATAAAGGAATAAAACGAAAGCTGTCAGTTCAAAAGTTAAACATTATTATCAAATTTATCCACCGCAATATCAGGGTTGGAAGTAAGTGATTTACATTTGTCATGCCTAGAGTTCATAGTGTGTTGGAGTTGCAAATTTACGATGAAGTGCTAACTCTTTCACTCTCGACTGTCAATAGTTGTTTTTTATAATTATTATATTATAAATATATACATTGGTTCTAAAGTTCAGAATATACAAATGGGAGGGAAACATAGAGCCGGGTACAGTATTCCACATTCTCGCTGTACAGCTTAAGAAAGAATATCTGTGCTCAAGGGTAAACTGATGAGCATTCTTAGAAGTGCGAGTAGATATAGGCTTAATATATTACAGCCAAATCAGAAGGGGAAAAGAATTTTGTACATCTTCGAAGAAAGTTTAAGCACTAAACAACATTTTTGGCAACATGGAATATGTGGTCATGTTATGCATACACATACCAAGCACTGAAAGCTGATCAGTTTCCTCAACTCAAATGCCGCTCATGGACATCCGCATGTGAGGTGAGTTCTGCTTTAACAACAGAAGACAGTACTGAGTTATAGCATTAAATTCTATGCGGTGTTTTATTCCTCATTGAGCAATGCTGTCGAGATAAGAATTTAATGAACTTACCAAAAGCTGCCGTTGCAGTTCCACATCCGAAGAACAAGGAGCTGAGAATATCGTATTATCCGCAAACCAATTTAGTGGATTAGAAGAAGTTCCAGGCAAGAGAGCATTAATGAATATGGGAAAAAGAGTTGAAGATAGAACGGAACCTTGGGGCACGCCACCATTTGTTCTGTGCGCTTTAGAGTTGATATTGTCCAATACAATTTTATTGCGCGGTCCGAAAGCTTATTCCTAATGCAACGATAAGAGAGCTTGAAGCCAAACTCTATCAAATGGGATGTAAAGAGTTGTATGTATTTCTTAAGCTGATAATAATTTATCAGCGTTTCCATGAGCTTGGGAAGAAAGGATATAAGTGAAATTAGATGGTTATTCGAGGGTGAAGAAGATTCTTTTTTTTTTAGGGACAGGCTGGACAAATGCTGTTTTCCATCTACTCGGAAAGAAACTAGTAGATTAGTATTTGTCGCTTTTTTTGGACATGCAAAAATTTGGTTTCCTGAATGTCAATAGTGTTATTGTCGAATGTTTTTTTTTTACGATGAAATGGCATTCAACACTTTTTGAATACAAGGACTTACTCAAAAGCTTTGTCTTTTTAAATTTCCAGGTACTCTTAGAAAAATAATTTATAACATTTTCTATTCTAGGTAAGTGTATGTCCAAATAGGAAGCTGCCGCCTTCAAAGAAAAACTATAACTCTGTAACGTCATTACAACAGACTAACCAGAGCCAGAAAATGAAAGGAATTTCCTGTTTGCCGATGACTTCTTATCATACGCCAAATGTTTCTTCTTAAAATGCACTCCAAGAAGATTTGACAACCATACGAGTCTCTTTGAAACTTCAAAACAACTCAGCAAAATCTTAACTGGTATATTATTCAAATGAACTTGCATATCTGGAAATGCAAGAAAATGGTCAGCCACCAACTGTACGAACACACACATCAGCCAACCTCATTGAAGGCTAGCTATAGTCAGGCACCAATAAAATGAAATACTTTGGAATACAGTTGAACGAAGTGACCCGGTTCAATAGCTGAAACTGTCCTAAGAAAATTCTACTTCACCTTCTAGTTGATCCATCTGCTAATGCGAAAGCAGAATGCACGGAGTCAGAAAACAAACAACAAAAGCCCACCAAAACACCAACCCGAACCGAATAATTCGAAATAAGAAACTGTCAATTGTTTCTAAAATTGAAGATTAAGACCCAATGTCAATTAAAGGTAAATTAAGCTTAAAATAACAATAAAAAACAGTTAGGCTCCTTCTTTGCCGACATATTGTTAACAAAGGCAGCGAACAATTTTAAGATAAGAAACGTTAATCAATTTGTAAACAATAATAAAAAATAATTAAACTTGTAGACTCGTAAAGGGATTTTTAATCTCAATATAAAATGTCCGATATAGATAAGATTCATATTGATTTAAATTGCTAACCAGCTACTGATCAACCCAGGCTGAGACCAGGTGCAACATTTAAAGTGGGTCTTAATGGCAAATTAAAAATTCGTTGTTTTCCCATAGATTAGGCTTCGTCTGGAATAAGATTTTTACACCGATATTGTTATCCGTGCTGGAGCGTGTTCTCCTTATTCACTTTTTTCTTCTGGATAATGACTAGCTTATACCAAATCTATTGGAAACAAGCCTCAGAAGACAGTTTGGGTTACTTTATCAATTTCAATAATATGAATTTACGTCCTAATCAAAATTAGTTTCACAAAATAAGGGAGAGTTGGAATACCGCGTTTTTAAAATCCCGTTTCTCAAAAATCCCGAAAAAAAGTTTTAAAATCATAACTTCTAAGATATTTTTTAAAATCACGAGTTTTAAAATCCCGCTTATATAAAAATAAATGTTACACACAAAAATTTGAATACATATAAACTCAACCCCACTTCAAATCCTAAATTGGGGGTTGCATGGGGATTTTAAATAATGTGATTATAAAAACCGAGATATTGAAATAATTATGAAGGATCATCATGGTAGTTGAAATGAGAATGCAAAGCAGAATTGAAACGTTAAACGAAATTTGTTTAATGAAAATTAATATCTCGAAAATGACTCGACAAATAAATTTTGGTACATTCAACATTAAAATACCAAGATTTTTTTTTTTTACAAAATATCACCGAAATTTCGTCTTTATATTAGAATTAATTTTCTGACGAAAATAATTTTCAAATTTATATTTATTCAAAATTTCTTTCTTAGAAGTTTAGCAACGGAGTTTTTTGATTTTAAAATTTTTTATCAAAATCAATTTTCAAATGCACGACCCGTCTTTTTAAATCATAATAGTTAGAGCCGATTTCGAAATAATTAAGATTTACCATTTTTGGTATAAAAAATTGTATGACGTGTACCAAGTTAGAAGACAATATTACTTCAGTCGCTTAGGGTGGAGATCGACCTACAGTCATACAGACGGAACTGCGTGACCTTCTTTCTCCTATCATCAGGGTTGGCTTCGATATCCTGGTTTTTATACTCCCGCTTCTTTAATTCCCGCTATTAAAATCCCGATTCTTATAATCCCGCTTTTATAACCGTTTTTTTTTTATAATCCCGATTTTTTAAATCCCAATTTTTAAATCTCGTCTTTTATAATTTGGTTTTTTATAATCCCGTTTCTTACTATCCCGCTTTTGGAATCAACATAACGTGCAAAAAGTAAGGAGCGTAACCCCCTGCTTGGTCCAATATAGGATTTGGGGTGATTTCAAGTTTGGACTTATGCAAAGTTTTTCGTGTAACATTTATCAAAATATAAAACGGGCTAAGCGGCATTAAACAGGATTTTAAAAAGCGCTATGATAATAGATCGGGAATTTTAATAAGCGGGATTTTAACACTCGGGATTTTAAAAAAAGCGGTATTTTAGAAGATGAGATACTCTCCCCTATCAATTTCTTCATAGGGTTGGCAGTCCTACACTATTATTTAGTTCACAATTATTTTTATACTTAACGTTAACGAGTATACTCACACGGTAAAACCTGAAGACTTGGAAGTCGCCTAATTATCTCTCGCTCCTCCAAAAGGCATTTATTTGAATTATACGGACTTATCGCAGAATCACTTAAATCATTGTTATCGATTATTTCCCGAATGAAAATATCGCTTAGAAAATCACTGGAAACTGTTACATTATTAATAACCGTAAGTGAATCTATTCCATTAATTAGTAAACTTATCGCAACACATAACAGGCAAATAACTTTAGTCATAATTAAGGATTGGCGTCCTTGTACATAAATGGCAGTCGATGGAGAATGTATGGACGTTACGTGGAGGTTCTGCGAACTAAGTTGGTAGCATTGCTACATGATATTTTATATCTTTCAATTATAATTTGGGGGCTTAAGTGTGAGATAAGAATTTTAATCATTAATTGATATTAAATGGACAAGATTTATATCAAAATAAAACTACTACTTAAATACAATTCATAAGTGTGTCGCATGTACTGGCTCTTAAATGTGCATAATTATTTTATTTTACACAAAATTCAAAACAAACATATGCATGCCCCAACAGAAAATAGTCTAGCGGAGTAATGCGCTCATCAAAAGCTTATTCAAAAAAGATTTTATATAATATTTAATACTTTTAAGGGCTAACAACTGTTATAACTGTTTTAAATTGTCATTTCGCTAGTCTCGTCCTTATCGCTGAACAAAATTATCTTGTGAATATCGAGAACAACAGCAATCTGGTTTCGGTGTCATTCACCGAAGAAGAAGGCAAATGACAAAATGGCTGTCAAATGAAAACAGCGCTGCCAACTTCAAGTTTTTTACCTCGAAAAACCATCTTTTATCTAAGTTTCTTAGGGCCAGATCATTCTAGTTTCAGTGTTAACTTCTGCAAAGTGTGTTCTCAGTCAAATTAGACCCCGAGGTAACTGGATTAAATAAGTTGATTCCTGACATTTCTGAAAGACGCTTGTCAAAAAAAAACTATTAAATTCAATGGTAATGGCGATTTCGATAGTACCGCCATCTATAATTCTTTAGTTAAAATTAAAGTTAATCTTGCAGTAAAAAACTGATTTTTAGTTAACTCGATGTTAATTCATTTGCAGGAATCAGTAACTCTGGTTTAACTTAGAGATTACCGAACCACTAATAAACTGGTGCTTATAGCAAAAACTTGGAGGAAGAAGATGGGAGAAGGAGGAAAACAATTTCTCTCTGAAAACGTATGGCGCAATTTGAGAAAAAACCTTCAGTCATGATTTGGGCTATGTTGACCATAATTCTGGTTATGTACATATGCACTGTAATATCACAGTATACATATTACAATGTAGGTATGCTCATCCGAGTCTTCATTTTCGTTCAAGTTCGTGCATGTGCCAAACTATATTGTGGCACACATAGGAAGAATGGGCCAAACTGCTAGTTGCAATATCGGTTAGTGCTACTTTTAAATAACAGTTATAAGTAACTGTTACCTGTTACGTTGTTCGATGTTCGCTCCAAAAACATAATCCCCAACAAAAAATCCCCAAAGACAATCCCCAAGTGAAAATGGAACAAATACAAAATCCCCGAGAGAAAATCTCACAAAAAAATCCCCAAGAGAAAATCCCCAAATAAGCAGTGCAAGTGTAGTGAATCAAGCACTGGTTATTTGAGGTCAAGCTTAACAAGATTTATTTCTTTATGCAATAACTAGCGGACCAGGCGAACTACGTCTCGCCACAATTTAACGCCTTCAAATGAACTGCAGAGCTATAACAAAATAGAGATAGTTCAAATTTCAATGTGATTTATTTGAATGGAATCAAAATAAGTAGAGAGTGATATGAGAAACAATGTTTTTCGATTTGTTTTCCGCCGCAAAAACAAACAACGAAGATGGTTTGCCAACACACTAAAAGACAACGTACAGAGAAATTTGGAGATTTATTCCACGTTGTCAATGGATTTGTATGATTGCAGTTCTCCAGCGATTTGACTTTGAGTAATGAAATTCAAGGTATCGGTTAGGTCCTTATTTATTTATTCCCTGCTCGTATTGCCCATTCACAAATCTAATGAAGACTTTTATAATTTTTTTGAAATGTCGGAGTGATGAGTTTCTCCTTCGACGTTGTTAACACGCAAAAATTTGCCGGCAATGATATCAATTTAGTCGAGACATTAACAGAAATTTGGCCATTGCCAAGCGCCAGCAGTTGTCTTGAGAGTGCAATGCCACTCTCATATTTGTGGTCAATTTCAACTTACTGACATGACGGCACAAAGACAACAATTTCAAGCATGCATTAAATTCATTGGTAGCAGTAGATTCGGGATGACGGGAATCGTTTGACGAAAATCTCCGCTGAGCAATATCATATCCCCACAATATCATCTCGAATCACTTTGTAAATCTTTCATTGTTAGGTCAACTGCCTCCAAAGCTCGTTTATGCGCCATCATGCATTGATCCCAAATTATGATTTTGTATTCTCGCATCAATTTCGCTGTCGCCGAATTCTTGGCCAGCGTTATTGGCTTGTCAACCGAGAGAAAATTCATCGCCAGCTTTAAAGCGGAATGTGCAGTTCGACCAAATTCAAATAGTGTGACAACAATGCCATAGATACCATAGGATGCAACAGGCAACGAAAGAGATCTTGACCGAATTGTTGCTAAAATCAACTAAATGACGAATGTCTTGCATGTCCCGAGAAAGTAAATGCGATTGCGGAATCGTATTCCAAAGCAGTGCGATTGAAGTCTATATTTACCACTTTTCTTGCTTTAATAACTTTTTTTCGAATTCGTGGCTGTGCAATATGGACACGTATCCATTTATTTCTAATGGACGTATCTACGTCTTGCGTTTGATTATTACGGACATTCTGATTAATTATACTGATAAAGCTATAACAAACATTTGAATGCGTTTTTGGTCAGAACTCCGGTTCTAGACATCGAACAGCAAACAGATTTCTTATATGCACTCTCAAAATATGTCCTAAGATCTCCTGAAAATTTTATTCATATCGATCAAGCCGAAAAAAAGAAGATACCAAGTTGGTTTTTATGTGGACTTTGGAGAATTTTTAAAAAGTGATTCTCATCGGCTGTATTGGTCTTTATGATGATTAAATGAAAGCAATTTTCATTTTATTTTCCCAACGTTTCGACGGTGGTTGCCGTCTTCTTCTGGGGTGTCTTTATTTACAAAATACAAAATTAAAAAGAGATATAATGCTTGAATATATATTAACAAGTAAACGACCAAAATATGACTTACATAACGTTAAATTTTAAGATTGCACAATAATTTGTTTACAATATTTAAAAAACAGATTAAAAAACAGATTTTGAAAACTTCTTATTTGAAGATTAGTCTATGTTTAATGATATTTACTGTCAGAAACTAAGGAAGAGTAAACGGCTGATATATTTTATGTATCTTGTTTGCGGTTCATATTATTTTTGTTGTTAAATATATGCAGTGTCTCTGTTGCATGGATCTCCACTCCTTCGAAGTTTGTTGTGTGACCGATATCAACGCTGTGAGAAGCCAGTGCCGTCTTCTCAGGACTATTTAGGCGAATATCTGACTTGTTGTTCGCCATTCTTTGCCGAAGAAGTTGTTTGGTGGTGCCGATGTAGCAAAGATCGCAAGATTCATCCGATTTCTCTTGGCAATTTATTTTGTAAACTACGTCTGAAGGGTGATCTTTGTCGGTTTTCGTCTTCACTTTTTAAACATTCTCCAAAGTCCACATAAAACACAGTGCTTTCTAATCCATGCAGAGAACCTGATTTCGAAATAAAAACAAAACAGTTTATCGTAAGTTTAAGCAAAATACATATAAGAACTGTCAATTCTCGAAAAAAAGGTTAAACAAATTTGTAAACATTAATCAGGGAATATACGATAAATGCAATGTGTATGATATCCACTTCAAAAAATTTATTTTACTTATTGAATTAAAATGTATTAAATAATAACTAATTTATTAACTGAATCGCTCTATGCGAAAAAAAAGGTTGGGGATTATTTGAGATTTTGGAGATGTATAGAAAGTATATATTGGGGATTTTGTCCATAGACTTCTTTCCTCATGGGGATTTTGTCTTGTTGGATATTTTTTTGGGGGATTTCGTCCAAGGGAGATTTAGGTTTTTGGGGATTTCAGGTGACTCCCTATTATCGATTAAAAATAGTAAAATAACAATTTTAATAAACTATTTTCTACCAGAAATTTACAATTACATAATTATTCATCAGTATATCATAAATATTCCGCTATGCTGAATGGTCAAAATAAATATTTAGAAATTTTAAATGTTACTTTAATAACAGGGGGTCAATTCCCGATCTGTGAGCTGTGAAGTGATAAATTTTATCACGCTTTCACGTCTAATTCGATTCGCGATGAGTGAAAAAGTGAAGTTTAACGTCAAAAAACTTTCATATGAAGATAATTTTATCACAGTCAATTGTTCTGTGAAGAAGAGTAAAAATACGAGTTGGTTTTGACCTCCGCCAAGAGCAGATGCGTTTTAACGGGTTTTATACAAATTAAAAATAGTGTAGAGATAAAGCAGACATAAAAGTAAACGCGAATTATAATTACCCTCAAACTCTAACAGCTATGCAATATAAAAACATATTTTATTATGTCTGTTATCCATTTATTTCTGCCTTATTGTATTTCACTGAATACTATACTTACATATAAACGGTGATTTTTTAAGAGCTTGGTTTTTGAAAATTCAAAAAAACACAGAAACTTGTAAAAAGTGAATGAAATTTTTATTTGGATCGATAAGCCAATTTCTGCCATTTACTTTTTAAAAATAATTTCACTTAAATGTTGCCCGCGGCTACGCTTCAGGTGGTCCATTCTGAAGGTCCAATTTGGGAAACTTTTTCACACATTTCGGCCGGAATCTCACCAATGACGCTTTCAATGTTGGCTTCCAAGGCAGCAATCGTATTTGGCTTGTCACCATAGACAATAGACTTAACATAGCCTAACAAAAAATAGTCTAACGGGGTCAAATCACATGATCTTGGTGGGCAATTGACTGCGCCAAAACGTGAGATCAACTGCTCACCAAATTCGCCTCTCAATTGATGCATGGTTTCGCGTGCAGTGTGGCATGTGGCACCGTCCTGTTGGAACCACATGTCGACCGAGTTCAATTCTTGCATTTTCGGCAAAAAAAAATCTGTTATCATCGAACGGTACCTTTCTCCATTGACCGTAACCCTGCGGCCTTCATCGTCCTTGAAGAAGTACGGCCCAATGATGCCGCCTGCTCATAAACCGCACCAAACAGTGCATTTTTCGGGATGCATTGGTAGCTGCTGAATTGCCTCTGGCTGCTCTTCACTCCAAATACGGCAATTCTGCTTATTCACGTATCCATTTAGCCAAAAATGAGCGGAAAAAAAAACGGACGTAGCTTGCGAAACACATTTTTCACAGAGCACGAATTTTGATAATAAATTTCAATAATTTGCAAACGTTGTTCAGGCGTAAGTCTATTCATGATGAAATGGCAAACAATACTGAATCGAAATGTCAAATGTTCGTGGAATTTGTCATGTGTGATCTTTTAAAAATATAAACGTCAAAAACCAAGTAGCAAAAAAATCACATGAATCTTATGTATGCCTTTTGCACATAAATTATATAGTTATATGCATATAGCTACCTACATACATCTTTCATTTTCATTATTATATGTATATATTTATATACCTATAATAGGTTCCATTATTATATGTATGTACATACATACTCGAACATAATACTCTCCTAACTAGCATAATGAAAATCCATAATCTAAATTTAAATATGCATTTGTAGGTAGGTGCCTGTGTAACTATTCCTTGAATCATCCATTCGACAAATCAATGTACTAAGAATCAAGGTATTCTTACTTACATCGGCTACCTGCGTAGAATAACTAGACTACCTACCTACTAAACAGAGTTAATATTTACCTACATTAAAGTTGTTAGCTCCAAGAGCAAGTTCGTACTATCGTCGTGCAATTGGAACTACTATCGGAACGACAAAGGGACGACCTAAAAGAGTGTATATAGCTGTAAGAAAAACGGCTAAATTGTTAGTTTGTTCCACGGCCGCATATCCAAAATACATGGAGAACGAACTTGATAGCAAAGCTGTACTGGCGACGAACATTCCAACACTGAACAGCTGGAAGATGAGCCATAACCTTCCTATGTGTATTCCGTATAAATCCAGCCACACATGTACCCATATAATCGCAGGGCAAGCCGACTCTTTGGATTCTTTAATTATTTTCCGTAATGCTTCTGTGGAAAACGATGTATGATTATATGATTTTTTTACATTACAATTACATTACAATGAAAGTATTTATACAAACAAATGTTCAAGAATTCAATTGTGACAGAAAACTGACAGGATTTATCATTTAGTACTTTTTAGTACAAACTTTGACAGCTATTTATCCCAATGTGTTCGAGAATCGCTTTAGACGCGTTCATGAAATGATAAAATGAAGATCTGATAAAAAAAATATCATTTCAGTTTTCACAGAGGTTTATCATTTTCCAACTTCACACACACGCCTAATGCGATTCTAGAACTCATTGTGATAAAGTTTGTACTAAAAAGTACTAAATGATAAATTCTGTCATTTCTGATTAGATTTTTTGTTGGGAAAAGTGAATATTTCATTTCAGTTTCTAAATTTGCTTAAGAATAATGTCCGGAATAATAATTCGTTTAATAAATTAATAAAAGACGTCGTACTGAACAATTGTTTGTTTTATAATATATTCAATAGTATCTCTGTTTTGAGTAAGATTTATAATTTTTTCATGTGAGGATATTGAGGCTTTCCCTTCGAGATGGGCAGAATCTGTTCGAAGTTACAACTAGGAGCACTTTATTGAACTTTATAGATTCCCAAAACATTAATGCATGGATTTAATACGTGAATTGAGAGCATTATTGAAAAACACTCAACTTATAAGTGCGCTTCAAAGCCATTTTAATATGGTAAAGTGCTCTGCATTTTTTTGCAATGGGTAGTTTCCAACGATCTGTCGCGGGAATGAGCACCGTCGCGTCGGCTGTTGTCAATCTGTTGATTTAACAATTTCGTTATTTACTCGAATAAACACATATATAACATATAACCAAAATAAATTTGTGTATAAATATAATTGTTGCTTACTTGTCATGTGCCAAATCCTGTTTTGTTTTCTTAATATTCGATTAGAAACATTTTCTTCACAAAACAAATGACTGTGATAAAAAAATTATCATATGAAAAATGTTTGGCATTTAACTTCACTTTTTCACGAATCGAGAATCGAATTAGACGTGAAAGCGTGATAAAATTTATCACTTCACAGCTTCACAGATCGGGAATTGACCACCAGGTGTTTCCGATCTGCTGCCAACTGTTACTGAATACCTCTTGCTGAAATATTGATCCATCTCTATTTGTATACGAATGTGTCAAAAATCAGAGTGGATGTATATGTGGATCATAAAGATGCCATTGTGTTGTATAATTACAACTGCTTTCGACAATATGCGCAAGAACATAACTTGTGATATGTTTACTGTGCCCATGAGTAGATTGAAAATTAGGTGTGTTTCATTTTAACCCAAGGGAGGCATCGAGTTAAGACTGGGGATATATAGAAACAAATACTGTTAGAGTGGGACTCGAACTGCTAAAGTAGCAATCATACTCTATATCCACTGCTCCATTTCCACAACATATTTTATTAAAATCTCGAGTTCGTTGTTTGTATGAATCCAAACATGGCCCTATTCATACAAGGTAATTCCTATATGTTTATCGTAAGTAAAAAATGTCAAAATCATTATTATCAGTTGTAATGAAAAAATGTACCTTTTTTTTCGAGGTCTGGTATAATTTCTTGTTCTATCTTCTTCTGGTTTGAAAACTTATGGCGCCAGCCCGTCATAATTTGGTTTCGATAGCTTTGTTGTATAAAACAAAGTCCAACAGTATCAAGAAGTTGCCTGATAATGGATGAAAAACAAAAAAATCAGTGCGCAATGACAAATTTAATGTTGAGCTCCTTATAAAGATATATTCAAGGCTGTTTTTCTTAATATCTTCGCTAGACACGTACCTTCACCAATCCGGTCATGAATGTGCACACTGTTTGTGATTGTAAAACGCCCTCGTGACTTGTAACACTTTCCCGTATTGTAACAATCTTTTAGGATATGACGAAGTTTTCCTGAGAAATCAATAGAGTGAAGGTGTGGGCTTTCCATTAAGACAGGTCAATGTTGAAATGAAATGCAATAAGCTGTGACTGAGGCTTTTCGAAATCCTTAAATTTTTTGAAAGACCCATGTATGTCATTACATATGAATTATGACATCGTTTAATTGCTCTTACGGTGCCAAACATTCCAGAGGCTGAGAATTTGAACTATGCGAAGTAATATTTTAACTTTCAGGACAGAAGTGAAAATAGGCTTACGAAGGCACGTGCAAGTTAGAGTTTATTCCTCCGTCAATTTATCTGTTGCATTATCCCAATCTCATCTCTGAGGATCTTATACTACGTAGGCACACTTCCCTAATTGCAGAGTTCTAATTTCACTAGACGTACAGATCCAACTCACCTTGGTGGAAGGTTGGCCTATCTAACCATTGCTCAACCCAACAATGGCCGACCACGAATTTGGACGTAACCTACAGCCACTGCTCTTTTAAGGGGGACATACCATGTAATAGACATGGAAAAGGCTGTGTGGCACTGCAGGGTAACAGCAGTACCGAATAATGGTTTTTAGATTTAAGACTTGCGACAGAATGGACGAACTTGAGTGAGCACTGCTTACTTACCACTGAAATTAGATTTTAACAAAAAAATTCTCCATGGATGGAAACCAACTCACTACTCGGAGAACAGGGTATACACATCTTTAATTGTGGGGTGTTTTGTCAAGGTCTTAATATTATACGGAATCATTTAAGCTCCCAGATGAATGTAGCGTCTTTCAAGCTGAGATTTATGCTATTGAAAAAGCTGCCAAAATGATGGAAATAACTGATCTCGTCAGAGATCAGAGATTCAGTGTACAGCGAATCATCTATCAAGGCACTATCCAGTGAGACAATATGATCCAAGGCAGAGGCAAGGTGCCGAAGCGTACTGAATATCATGGGTAACACCAACCACGTCAAACTCTGGGTTCCTGGACATAATAGAGGGGAACGATATAGAAGATGAGTAGCAATGGCAAATTTAGTTACAAGCGGCTTATTGGTTATGGGTACCGATTGGAGTGATTAAAAAATATAGACATAAAATTGAAAGAGCAAATAAATTTATCCTGGATATCCAGGATTGACTGTGCCTAATTCCGAAGCAATGATACAAAGCCCCAGTTTGACCAACTGACTTTGACAATCGTCATTTGAAGCTTAGTGGAATAGACGTACCATTTTATAAGACCCTCCCTTATGTAACGGCTGTAGCGCACTCCGTTGACGTTAAGGTCTTGGTGGCCTCACCAACTTCGTTTTTGATCAAGAACGCACCATCTACTTGCCAAAATCCGCACCAAACCGTAACTTTCTTTTATTGACGTCGTTCCATATAGGTCAATTTTGTTTTGTTCACAAAGCTATTTATTCTAAAATGCGACTATCGCTAAAAATTGACATCAGCTTTTATCATATGTAGTCAAAACAACATACCCCAGTAAAATTTTTGACGGATAAATATTTTTGAAGTCCAAGTTTTCTGACCAGAAACATTAATAATAACTGTGATATATTTATCGACAATTTGTCGATTTATTTCACATTGTACTCAATTACTTCCTACAGTATGGCATAAACCTGATGGAGTTTATAGCAAAGAATCCTTCTGAAGCCAGCTAGATGCGTGTTACGTCTTTCTCCATTCATTCCTCATCCGTTGATTTTAAAATTGTTTAAGCCGAATCATAGATGTCAATCAATATTACATGACAATCAATCAGGGTTCATGTCTATCTATATGTATTTTGACACTTAGATAACTTAAAAGAGATATAAGATATCAAGACGTCGAAATACTTACTTACTTTACTTAAGGTGGTGCTGCAATCCGGGGTGGAACTGAAACAACAAGCTTCTTCCATTCAGCTTGGTTTTTTAGCTATCTGTCTCCGGTTTCGCACGCCAAGTTGGTTGAGATCTTCTTTCACTTGCGTGCGCTAGCTTTTATGCTATCCACCTCAATTGCGTTGTCATACGGGGTTGGATTCGACTTTCCGGGCCGGAGCATTGCTGTGCATTCGCTCTAGGTGATCCAGCCATCTCAGTCGTTGGCTTTTCAGTTTTGTGACTAGGTCAGTGTCGCTGTACACCCCATACAATTCGTTGTTGTATCTACTTCTCCATTTCTCATCTATATGCAGACGCGACCAAAAATCACCCGGAGAATTTTCCTCTTAAAACAGTCTAACGCGTTTTATTCGTAGATGTTTCTGCACCACACGTTAGGAGCGGGATGATAATAGTCTTATAATTGGACAGATTAGTTGCTCGAGAGAGTGTTTTTCTTCTCAATATCCTTCTAAACAAAAAGAAACAGCGATTGGCAAGAGTAATTCTGCGTTTCATCTCAGAACTGGTATCGTTCGCTGAATTTATAGCGGACCACTTCAAAATTATAGCTTTCTATAGCGACATTCTAACCGAGACGTGTCCTTTCTTATTGACAGCATATACTTCGTTTTGCTTCCGTTCACCGTTAAACCCATCTTCTAGGCTTCCTTCTAAATGCTCATGAAAGCACCACTAACACGCTTTGCTCGTCCGATTATGTCAATGTCGTCAGCGTAAGCGAGTAATTGGACGGACTTTTGAAAGTTTGTGCCACTAGTGTTGACGTGAGAGATTTGCTCTATTCTTTCAAGAATGATGTTGAAAAAGCCGTCTTTGACAGCACGTCGCCTTGTCTAAATCCTTTTTTGACATCAAAGATGTCGGTGAGGTACTTGCCGACCTAGACGTCTAAACAATTGGCGGAGTAAAAGTGAACATTGGCTATCTGGTCGAAATCTTATAGTGTAACATTTTAGAAATGTAGACCTTGGGAAACTACTTTTTAAGTGAAACGTTCTACTTTTTCTTATAATTTTTACGAGTATATTATTTTAAAAAATAATTATAAACAATTACTAGCATTAAACTTAGAATATATATAAAATACAATGCACTATTAGAAATCCTTGTTAGGCATCTGCAGAAAAAGATCTCGATTCATGGGCATAGTTCGTTCAACTTGTTGATTACTACCATTTGATTTTCGTTGGCTAAATATGAACTTTTCCAAGACCAAAACAGGAGATTCAAAAGCCAATGTCACAACAGCAGCTGCCGTCAATGAAATCCCAAAAGAACCCCAAAACAAAAGAACCTAAAAATAGTGATATATAGTTAAAGTTTGAGAAAAAAAACATAATATTTCCAAACCAATTCATAATTTGAATAATGCAATTCCGTGCGTATCATTCCAAAATTTAGCCGCACAACTGTCATATGGATGAGATACAAGGAAAATGTCAAACGTCCAAATGGCTGCCAAAACGGATGTGACAAAAATGTATCGATCATGCCACCAAATCCAAAATGACAGGCAAATACAATCCACGCTAAGGCAATAGCCCACGAAACACGTTTCCAAGCCTCGTAAATAGCAGCTTCAAGAACTGTGCCTTCACCATTACCACTGCTGATGGTGAAATAAGGCCCAAATATTATTGCGATCAGAATTGAAAAGCTAACAATCCAACCAAGTATTTGAAATTTCTTCAGGGAACAATGAAAAACGGAATAAGAAAAGGCAAACATTTCCTTCTGAAATTGCTTACCTTTGGAGGTTGAATGGTATTTTTTCGATTAATGTGCATGAAGTATCCCAAGCCAAAGCCAACTATCCATGCCGGACATCTTGTGTGAGTTGGAATATATGTCAGGCTCCATTCTGCAGGATAAGTTCTGAACAAAAAAAATCCAATTAGAGTTGTATATCACAAAGTTAGAAACAGTCAGAAATTATCTGGTTCAACTTACCCAGTTACAAGACTAGTGAATCCTTCTGACATGTACACACCCATAACAGTTCCAATTGAACACAAGCAAATCAATATCAAGACTGGTGCAAATTTATTTCCCCATTTCCACATCGGGATCAGCAACAGTGGAGAGAGTACATAGAGCTGAAAATCCACAGCTAAATACCAGGTTTGATCGAAGCACTGCAAAGATACGAGTACACTGGATTTCTTCATTCGAATTCAACAAGGCCCAAACTTACACTCGATACTCTGAAATAGTTCGAGATATAGAGTAGAATTGGCCACCAATTGCTACTGTCACATTCGTTTTTCGAAAGTGATATGTACTTAAATGGTCCTGTGTAAAGGAGTTCGTTGATGCTAAAGGCGAACAGCAGAACAGCTCCAACCACCGGAGTTAGGCGTATATATCGATGGATGTACATCAGGAGCACATTAAGCCTTCCATTCCTAAAATTATTTTTGTGATAATTTACCTCTCGCAATTTAACGACCTTTTTTATACTAACGTTCTGTCAAGTTCTCGGAATCCCAGCCAAGCTACAAGAAGACCGCTAATGAAAAAGAACGAATCCACCGATACTGTTCCATGAAGGATATGCATAGACCATAAGTCCTTGTACCACTGAAAATTTAAAAAAATCGATTTATTTTTATAATTTTGGTCTTTGGCATTTTTAAGAAATTTCGACCGCTTCAGCGGGTTGGTTCGAAGATTTTGAAAGACATTTTCTCACTCATACCGTTAATGCGTACGAAGTATTAATTGCTGGAAAAAGTACACTGGTCATATATGTGTGACAATAGATGACCCAAGTCATTGATAAGACCCGAAGCCCGGTAAGACATCTAATCGTACTTGGTGACTTCTCAAGGTTCAAGGCAAACAATTTCTTTCCATTTGTCAGTACTGAGAATGCCAAAAGCAATGGTATTGGTGATTCTGAAAAAAAAACCAGCAACATTTCAGAAACGGATTTAATTGTAGAGAAATTTACCTCGTACTTTCAAAGTAAGTCATGAAAAAGTCGTATAACGAGCTTAATAGCATTAATCCAACAAAAATTGAAAAGAAAGTTCTGTAAAATTTAAAATACTTCAGTTCAATTCAATGAAATCTCTTGCCACACTCACATTCCAACAATATTGATCGGTTTATTAGGAGTTGTCCTGCCTTCTGTACAGCGAGAGACAGTTACATCTGTAATCAATCCATAGGGAACCCGACTGCCAGCCTGCTCGAAGACATATTCCAGAAATCTTGGACTGCAACTATTCGGTACACAAATTCCCACATTGATTGTATTTCGTTTCATTGGAACTTTTCTGGAGTTCATCGATGGTGCCCCCCATTCTGGTAGTCGTGGTTTTTTCACAAGAGGAAATCGTAGGGGAATCTCAACAAAACAATACTGAGCCTCTACGACTTCCGTGAAATTACTTAGATTTATCGATGTTCTGATACATTGGTCAAAGTTGCCAATTTCATATTTGTTACCGTATAAGATGCCCGAGGGAATTTTTCCCCATGAATCGAAAACTACAACGAAATAATACATTGTAAAAGATTTGTCCTAAAATATTCTACATTTTTATACAAGCTTCATTGGATTCTAAATTTACCATGACTAATTGACCAATAATATACTACTTTCATGCAGACTTAAGCTATAAATTTTATTAAACTATAAATAAATAATGATTTCGACAACTTTTCGCCAACATAAAAATCATTGTAGGTTAAATTTTGCTTTGTACATGTTAAAACAAAAGTATTTTGTACGTGATTAACATTGAACCGAATAAAAATGACATGATTTCCTTATTTTTGATTGCACTTGCATTCATTTAAAGTTGAGATATCATTTCTGCCAAACTAAGGTTGTATTTCAAAAATGTACAAATTAAATTTTGGTTTTAAATTTAATAAGAATGTTGGTAAATATTTTCTTTCAATATTTACCCGGAATTTTAAACTTGCTTAATCATTAAATATTAATATTGTCGATCAAAATTCCGTTTCGTTTTTCAAAATCACTGACAATCATTTTGAAAGAAAATTGTTCATAGTTAGGACTGGCAACGAGACGAGACCAGGCGAGACCTTTGTTAGTCTCGTCTTGTCAAAATCGAAAAATTCAAATCTCGTCTTAGTTTCAGTCCCGGTCTCGCCTAACCAAGTCTCGTCTGGGTTGTGGTCTCGCCTTTTTCTCGAGAAAATTTTAATGTGCAGTCTCATCTCGGTCGCGGTCTTAGTCTCATGTTTAGGTAGTCTTAGTTTCTTTCGTATTTTCGGTAGTAAAAAGATATAAGATAAGACGCATTTTTCAGATTGCAATGGTAGAGTACGGTATCTCAGCAGTTTGTTGGTAAGAAAAATGGGTGACGTTTAGAAAAAAAAATATCCAAACGTCTAAATATAGTTTGTTGCCCAATCCATTTAAATCGGAGTACCTTCAATTGATTTTGACAGTTATTCATGACTTAAAAGGTAGGCAAAAAACTATATTCTGACGTTTTGATAATATCTTTTTCCAAATGTCACCCAAAAGGCTTAAAATCAGTCAATGGGAGCAAATAATAAAATCATAAAAATTTCAAAATTTTTGAGGTTAAATTTGAATTTCGTAGAGGTTTTTTAATCCGTTTAAATCGAAGATGTCATTCAATAGATTTTGACAGTTCATAACTTGACAGGTAGGCAACATACTATATTTTCACACTTGGATAATATCTTTTTTCAAAACGGCATCCAAAAGGCCTTCAATCACCTTTTTCCGGAGCCAAAAATAAAATGTCGAATTTTTTGAGGTAAATTTTGAATTTGAGACTCTCGTTGAATTTCGGTACCAAAAATTCGGTCTCGCCTCGTTCTCGTCTCGGTCTCGTCTCGGGTGCTTTTAAAGGAGTCTCTTCTAGTTGACAACACCGAGACCGAGACTAGTCGACTTGACAGCCCTATTCATAGTTCATTTAACATGGAATCATGTTAAAATATAAAGACGAAAACACCTTAGCACGTATTCCTGGCGTATCCACATTTAATGCTTCTTGGTGGAGCTTCGCAAAATATTTCCTCCGCATAAATTTTTTACTGTTACAAATGTGCCGAATATGTCACCCTATGTGTACATGGTGGCGGATAAGTAAAGTTATGGTTTAATTATTGATTTTTTCTTTTCCGAATTAACTTTGAAAAGGCTGGGAAATTTATTTTTAAAAGTCGACATTCTATTACTGAAACATAAAGATCATATCGAAATTTGTTTCATGTTCGAAATATGCTCAGTTGTCCAACACAACAATCTACCCATTGGTCTAGCGTTTTCAGGCGGGAAACTAAGTAGCCAAGCTCTTCCGCTCGCCTTTTCTTATACGATGAAACAACATGCCGCAATTTCCTCATTAACACAGGTGCCGACGTTTCCATCATCCCACCGATGAGATCTGCACGCTGGTATGTCAAAAATCAGTCGAGTCAAGTAAAACTTTATGCTGCCAATGGAACGCTGATCAATTCCTACGGGCAAGAACGACTTGTTTTCGACGAAAGTTCCCTTGGCATTTCACCGTAGCAGATGTAAGCGTTTCTATAATTGGCGCAGACTTCCTCAATTTTTACAACTTATCAGTTGACTTGCGCCGCCGAAAACTCGTCGACAATTCTACGGATGTATATCAAGACGGTATTATCGCTCTGACGCACCCCAGGTAACAATAATAGATCAAAATAATCCATTTTCATATATTTTAAAGGATTTTAAAGACATTTTGGAAGACCGGCCAATTAGAAGATCAGATATAAAAACCGAAGTGACACACTGCATTCTAACCAAAGGCCCTCCAGTTAAGGCTCGGCCTAGACGCCTCCCGCCTGATAAATTGGCTGCGGCAAAGCTAGAATTTCAAGAGCTTATGTCACTCGGAATCTGTAGGCCATCTAAAAGCAACTGGGCCTCACCACTACACATGGTGCCCAAAAAAGATTCGCCTTAATGCCGCAACTGTACCAGATAAATACCCGGTGCCTAATATTCAGGACTTTGCCCACACAGTGCACGGCCGGAGTGTATTCAGCACAATTGATTTGAAAAAGGCATATCACCAAGTCCCTGTTGAGCCGAGCAATATACCTAAAACAGCGATTATGCCCCATTTGGGTTATACGAGTTCATGTTTATTACATACGAACTTCGCAATGCAGCTCAAACCTTTCAAAGGCTAATCGACGAGGTACTTCGGGGTTTGGACTTCGCTGTGGCATAAATCGACGACATCCTGGTGGCTTCTGAAAATTTCTCAGAGCACAAACATCACCTGCGAACCATTTTCAAGCGAATTCAAGACAATGGTTTGATCATCAATCTGTCCAAGTGTGTGTTTGGAAAATCCGAGGTCCAGTTCCTAGGTCATTTGGTACTCCGTGAAGGCATAACACCCTTACCAATCAAAGTAGCTGCAATACAGGAATATAAGAAGCCAGAAGTTGCCAAAGATTTACGAAGATTTCTTGCTATGATCAACTTCTATAGACGATTCATGCAATTAAGAACGATAACCGTAAAATAACGTGGACACCTGATGCAGAATCTGCTTTTCAAGAATACAAATCAGCACTCTGTAATGCAACAATGTTGGCTCATCCAGCGAGAGATGCTGAAATTTCAATAGCTGTAGATGCATCAGACTTCGCCATTGGTGCCGTATTGCAACAAACGACAAATGCAGTTACCAAGCCTTTGTCTTTTTTCTCAGGGAAACTGTCGGCATCACAGAAAAAACATTCGACGTACGATCGTGAATTGTTAGCTATTTACGAAGCTATGAAATATTTTAGCCAGCTGATAGAAGGAAGAGACTTTGCGATATACACCGACCATAAGCCATTGGTTTATGCGTTCTCGCAGAAAGCAGATAAGGCTTCAGCCAGAAATGCACGCCGATTAGATTTCATTAGCCAGTTTTCAACCGACATAAGTCATGTCGATGGTAATGAAAACATAGTCCCTGATATGTTGTCCAGATCACTATAGTGCAAGCTGAAAACAAAATAGACTTCGGTCAACTAGAAGCTGACTAAAAGATTGACGTTGAGCTGCAAGCTCAGGACAATAAAACTTCACTTGTTTTAAAAGTCATCAAAAATGCAGAATCACCAAACAATATTATTTATGATGTGTCAGGTATGTACGTCAGACCTTTCATTACTAAACTTTTTCAAAAACACCGTTCTAGAGAAAATCTATGGTTTAGCACATTTGGGTTCTCGAGAGCAGATACAAAATTGGTCCAACAACGATTTGTTTGGCCGAAAATGCGAGAAGACTGCAGAAAATTCGTCAAACAATGCATCGCATGCCAGAGAGCGAAAATTCAATGACACAATCGATCTCCATTACAACCGTACGATGAGCCGACTGAGCGTTTTGACCACCTACATATCGATCTGGTAGGTCCTTTACCACCTTCGAATGGCTTCACCTATCTGCTCACTATCATTGACAGAGCAACTCGTTGGCCGGAGGCATTTCCGATCAGTGATATTACGGCAGAAAGCGTAGCAAAGGCGTTTGTAGCAGGCTGGATAGCACGTTTTTGCGTTCCATCCGGCGTCACGTCAGACAGAGTGCGGCAGTTTGAATCAGCTTTGTTCCAGCAACTAAACAAAATCCTAGGCGTTCACCATTTGCGAACTACCGCTTACCACCCTCAGGCGAATGGAATGATAGAGCGTTGGCATCGTTCTTTAAAAGCTGCCTTTAAGGCGAAGATGACATCCAACTGGTCGGACGAGCTACCTCTTATACTGCTTGGCCTTCGAATGGCCTGCAAAGAAGACTTCAATGCAACACCAGCCGAGATGCTGTATGGTAAGATGCTTAAAATACCTGGACAATTCTTTATTTCGCGACGGGAAAAAATTTGCGACAGTGATTTCTTCCGCCAACTTTCCAATTCTCTTAAGAAGTTGCAGCTTGAAGATAACGCTCATCACGAATCATCGTTCAACCCGATTTGGCCACTTGTATCCATGTTTTCGTCCGGGTAGATGCTGTGCGCAAACCTTTGCAGCCACCTTACAATGGACCATTTAAGGTCGAGCGTCGTTATCAAAAATACTTCAAGGTTAACATCAATGGTGACGTGCAAAACGTTTCAATAGATCGACTAAAAGCTGCCTTCATCACAGTCAAAGAAACTACAAATACGACTAAGGACTCTCAAGCACCTCAAACTCCAAAAACATATAGAACTAAGGCTGGTAGGCTTGTAAAGGTGCGAATTTAAAGGCCTCTTAGTCTAGCGGGGGAGTAGTGTAGCAGTACGAACCAATTACAGCGATGGCAACACTTTAATTTGGAAACCAGCAAGTCACATCATATAAACTTTATATACAGCGCAAGCAAATCGTATCATGGAACGTATTTGCATAAACGCAGATCAAACCACCAAATGTATATACCTAACACCAAGTATATAATCAAACTTAGCTGTTAACACAACCGGCATCAACAGTTTCTGCTCTTACTGAAATTAATCTTTTGTAAACCTTCAACGAGCGAAGTTTATCTTGAGCTCCATTTATTTGTTAATTTATTTAAATTTAATTTAATAAATAAAATATTATCTATTTAACATTAAATTTACGAATTTCTTTTCTTGGGGTTGCTATAGCTAAAAGGTTTTTCAAAAGGCGGGATTAAAAAAAACAGTATTTTAGAAGATGGTATTTAAAACAATTTTTTTTCGGATTTTTAAAAGCGCAGTTCTGATATGCTTCCAACTATTTTCTACCTGAATTTTTCAATTAATCATTCATTAAATAAATCATAACGTTGCTTACAGCATATATCTTACAGACAAATAATGTATTATTACTATTTACGGCATTAAAAGTAATTATTCGGAAATTTGTGGTAGTAAGCGGTTAAATTCATAATCTTATCAAGTTACTGATCTAAATCAATAAACAGTCGATTAGAATGTAAATAATCTCTTCCCCGAAATCAACCAGCTTTTAGACTTCAAAATATTCACGACTGAACGTAGAAATTTTTTTTGCAAGTAATGGCACGTCATACACAATACACATCACAAATTTATAATTTTGAATGGCTTATCATTATGACAATATGTAGTTGGCAATGTTTTAGCCGTATTTATAAACGCAATACAACAGATGACTAAATATGTTTTCATATATTCATTGTCGTACCTGCTAGTAACTTCTTAATCTGGAGAGAACTTATGGGCACGTTCAATGACCCCTTCATTCATTCTTATGTTCATAGAATTTCCCAATTTAAAAATACATATTTAGACAATTGATCTGTCAAAAGTTTGATCAATCATAAATACATTATCCAATCCGTATTAAATTTATTAATTTCCGAATAATTTTGACGTATAGTTAAGAAAATTTATTAGAAATTATCATGTACTCTCATGACAGTTAAAAGCTCTAAATTAGTTTTTGTTTTAACTCATTACATTTATTTCAAATCTAATACAACGTTTTCATTGGCAACAGACCGAGAATTAAGTAGATTTACATATCTTAAATCGTCAATTTAAAGTACAAATTTAAGGACAAGACTAGAAAAATGCCAATTTATAACAATTATAAGTTTTATAATAGTCGTTTGCCCTTAGAAGTGTTAAATAATAATAAATATTGCGGGCCTGCTGAATCCGATAACTTATTTCCGGAAGTCGAAAACCCTTTTAACCCTACGAGCCCGATAAACTCTCCTTTTTTGTTACACTGTTGGCATGTCCCAAGTCACGTCCTCAAAATAAATCTGATTTAAATCTTCATAGAGTCAAAAAATGTACAAATTGAACTTAGCTATCCACATATCGAAATGAACACATTCATCGGTAAATTTATTTTTTCGCTTCGGTGGACACAGATAGAACTGCCTTCTACATCATAAGAAAACATAATTCACCATTTGCTTTTTAAATACTGCTGGATGTGTACGGGGTGTAAATAGTATCTATCAGTGTCTTTTTTTTTTTTTTTTTTTTATAATCTACACGCGCTCAAGGGATTATGAATACCCTTTAAATGTTTCAACACAGCGCGGGCGTGAGGGTGAGGTTAAGGAAGAGAGAGAATGATAGGAAAGATGTGTGGCGTGATATTCGGAGACTGTAGGTAGTTGTTGTGTCAGATTTTATCTCTGTCTGTCTGTCACACGTAAGTGACATGTAAATTGTGAAGAGTAACGTGGGATAAAATAATTATGAAAATAAAGCAAAATTTCTCGTGACGTTTAGTGTAAGGACGCGACTTGACATGTGAACATTTATAACAGTTGTAAAAGTTGTATAACAGTTGTTTGCAATTAAATGGGATTCAACGCGCCTTGCTGGGTTGGGCCCGAAGTCGAATGCCTTTCTGACCCTGCGAAACACTTTTTTTTTAAATAGAACTGTTATAAATTGCTATGTCTTAAATCACTTTCTTAGGGTTAATCTTGGATGTGAATCAGTGAATGCCAACGGTGTGACAGAACAGTTAAAAGTGCATTCGGCTTCTGGAAATTAGTTATTTATTTCAGCAGACCCCCTACGCAAAGCGTGTGGAATATTTAACACTTTTAAGGACGAACAACTGTTACAAAACTGTTATAAATTTGTATTTCTCTAGACTCTAAGATCAGCAAAATATCCTAGCTACGTTTTAACATAAGAACACTGCGGAAAACAGGCTACAGAACTAGCAGAAAGTCCCCGGCGTTGCCCGGGACCCGAGGCAAAAGTCTTTTATTCAATATTTTCCAAATGAAATGAAAAATAAAGAAAACAAGTTTGTAAAAAAAAGATTTTTCATTTATTTTGTCGTTCAATACCCATGTTCTGTAACTTTCGAATCGATAATAATAGCCGATAAACAAAAAAATTGTTTGTTTTGGTCTTAGATATCAAAATGACACTTCAATTTATTGCCTTCCATTGGAAATAATGACATAACATGATAACATAAACCCATTTTTTTTTTTCAGAGCCTGTAAGTGAGGAAAAGTTATCGCCTCTGAGTTATAGAAGATGGGTACAGGATAAGTTTTCTTATTTTTTTAACTCTTCGGTTTTCTCAGGTTGTCTTTTTACTTGCGATAGGTAAATACAATTTAAGGCAAGTTATGCATTCGTCGAAAAAAAAGTCTTGCGATAACAATTAAACATGACATTACGATGATAGCGAAGACGAAAAATCATGGTCTAAAAATTCTGTTCGTCTGTATGCTAGTATAGCCACTTACAGTCCAAATGGGTGGGCTGAATTCCTTCAAGCTTGGTATAGAGTTTTTTTTTGTGAAACTGCCATTTTTCTCGAAAATGGTTCTAACGATTTTGATTTTAAAAAATCAGAATATTTTTTTCGATATGAACTATTATATGGTAGGAAAACAAATTACCAATAATAGCTAAGAATGGTACTGATTTTTTTGCTTTCTACTATCTGTAAGACGGCTTAGGTGATTCTTTCGTTCTTTCGAAATTTTACACATATTATATAGGTTTCGGTACATCAACTTGTAATGCATACCAATATTTTTAATTACCTAATAGATATTTGTTTGAATTTTTAAAAGCATATATTAAAACTTTTTTTAATAATTTAATATTTCTAAAATTTTTTATTTCAAACGATAGGTATACACAATATGCTTTATTCCTAGAAACCGCTCCACATATTTTAATAATTTTATTCTCATAAAGTGAAATTCATATTTATCAGTTTGTTTGCTAAGGCTAAACTCGGAAACCACACCTACAATTTAAAAAATTCGTTTGGTTTTGAGAGGTTGTAGTTTGCAAGTGTCTTGAGGGTTAAATATTTTTTTGCAAAACTTAGCTGTTTGTAGCGCAAAAAACAGTACTTGTGAAAGTAAAAATTTCGGGACTGTGAAAGTTTATACAGCAAACTTGATTTTCTTTGTAAACTTAACATGTGCCAATGAAAAAGATGGCAGTTAAGTGTAAAATCCTATCAGCTCTTATAGCTGGCACATGAAAAGTTGGGACCCAACAAATTTTGTTTTACTTTCATGCATATATCAACTTACGCCAAAGCATGAGCTTACATTTGCAAGTTAGTTTTTACGTGCGCAAAAGTAGCCACTGGCGCTGGGGACTCCTCGTAGATGTATGCTCGGTTAATAGGCTAATTTCAATATTCTCAAAAAACTATTCATTTCTAACATGGTGCCAAACACAACCGACCTTACTCTGAAATGCAAGCAATATCGCCTGTAACCGTGAAAATACAAGATTTCGCGATTGTATGTGTTTACACACTAAAATAAATTTTCCTTGCAAACTTGAAAAAATTGATAGTTCAGTGCGAAACCTTAGCAACCTTTTTGCTTTCCCGAAAATAGTCCTGGCGACCGTCAATTCATGTATGTGTATAAGCCCCGCATAAATTACAGAAAAGGAACACGTCTAATATCGAATTTCTTTCATTGAAATCTTCGGATTTTTTCATGCTGGGGCCCTGTTAGCGTGAAACTCAAAATGTCGGGTGTTTAAAGGTTTAAATTAAGACTGCATTAATGCGACACTTTCCGACACTACGCATAATTTTTTTTCAAGCCGCACTTGAATAGCAGCGTTTTTCGTCTTGGCTATCATCATAATGTCATGTTTGATTATTATCTCAAATTTTTTTTTCAAAGAATGCATAACCTGCCTTATATTGTACTAACTATAATCGAATGTAAAAAAAAACGAAAGCGAATAGTCTCAAAATGAAGAATAGTTCGTTTGTAAACAAAAATACAAATAATAAATCTTCTTTGTTAAATTTAATAAAAAAGCTAATCCTGGTTAAACAAACGACAAAATGAATGAGAAATCCTTTTCCTTGTTTCTTAATTTTTTATTTCATTTGGAAGATATTGCATTAAAAGACTTTTGCCTCGGGTTCTCATGCAACACCGGGGACTTTCTGCTAGTTTGGATATAAAATCCATAATAACAGCGGAAGTAAACAAAACCAAAACCAATTTGGATATAAAATCCATGGAAACTGCAAAACATAAACAAAACGAAATATAAATTTGGAAATTATATTTTAAAATCAGGATACATTTAAGAGGTAAGCGCAAAAATTTGTGTATTAAGCATATAAAACATAACTTATTTATTAAATTCAATAGCCTATAAGTTGACCAAAAGACAACAGAAGCAGATACAATCATTCATATGGCGTGTCAAATGGTAAGTCGTCAGTTTACCTGTCATATACAGACAAACTGACATCGAAACAAAATTACACTTTTATATATTAGTAGAGATAGAGATATCACAAAACTTAATAGAATTAGATTATTAGTTTGTGATTAATGTATGCCGACTAATTATTTCATCTGTTAAAATTTGGACAGATAATTATTCAATTGGCCTAATTTAAGGTAGGCTAAATATTCCGAAGAATTTTCTATGTGATCCAAGATTTTAATATCACACTATAACACTTTAATATCTGTTACAAACTACTTAATTTAAATTCTATCTACGCTTTATTCTTAGGATTATTTCCTTTACCTCTATTTCTGTCTAACATAAAATGCTTACATGGAATAACATCGGGACTTGGAAGTTTCCTTATTATTTCCTGAAGACTGCCAAGACATTTTTCTGAGTCCAAAGATTGAATAGAAGAATTTAGTAGGTCCTCATTTTTTCGTATTTCCTCGAAGAAAATATCACTAAGGAAGTCACTTGCTACAGTCACATCATTCACAACCGAATGTAAATGAGTTTCTTTTATAAATAAGCTTATGATTACACCAACACAATATAGTAGTATCATATTCTATTTTTTCGAAACAAAAATTCGAACAGTCAAAGCGGACCTTAATGATAACCAAATCGGAGAACTGGCCTGATTATCCAAATTACATGTTCTTTTATTGGACTCTTAAAATATTTAGGTGCAAGTATTTATTATTTTTACATTTATTGCAAAATATAGACTCACCAACCCTTTTGATAAAATAGGTCATTATCATATGGACAGATCTAAGATTTGGCTAGAGCATTAAAGATCGTTGAACTTCTTCCTGATAAGCTCAAAACAGATTTCAAATAATAATTCGTAATGAGGGAAGTTAATCATTGCTGAAGGTAAACAACCCCAGAGATATTGACTTTTCAGGTAACTTTAAGGGTGTTACACCCAGGCGGTTTCTAAAAGCATCGATTAAATTGACAGGTCTTATGTTTAAGCATATTCTACCTGTTGTCGATAGAATATGATATCCCATATCATTATCGGACAAAAATACTAACTAAGTACAAATAAGTCGAAAACGTTCGAAATTTTCATTGAGTTGCTATAAGAGTTAACAAACTCTTTTCTTCGACTTGTTTTCTTTGACATTCAAAGCTGAGTTTTACAGACGAAGTTTTCAATCAATAACCTTTCAAATCTTTTTGAATACAGAAGCTGGATTTTAGCTAAGATATTTACGTTAAGCTTTAATTTATGGGAGAAGAAATAGCTTAATTTTGGTAGTTATAACCATGTGGTTTGCTTTTAAGAACATTTACTTATTAGCTATAATTTGTAGTTGCTTCAGTTGTTAACTCGAGAGTTTTTACTTAACATTCGATGCCCTCAAGCAGTTACTGTTGATTTTGAACTGACTCAGAGCGTTTGGGAAAAATCGCCGGTTAGATTAATAATAATAATAAAGTTCAATTTATGGGGGAAATCTGGGGTGCCAGCACGAAACTTAATACATTCGAGCATTGATCATTGTCGTTGAACTCGAAACAAATATTTTTTGGCGGTACGTAACTTGAAACCAGTTTTATTTTGACTTGTAATAAAAAAAATAATTGTGAACTAGAATTTGAAACGTCAAATAGTATTTTTTAAATTAAAATTATTTTCTCAATTTTAAAATCCGCATTGGATATGATATTTTTGTTGGATTCGAAAAATGTAGATGACGAAGCTTCTAATTCTAAAGTCAAAAGAAAATATTGAAGAGATAATAGCAACCAATTAGTGTTATGTGAAAATGAGTAAATATTCGGATAAGAAAAAATAACATCGACAAAATATTGAACTTTTTTTTTAGTTTTGTCAAGAATAAGTCAAGAATGTTTCCTGTTGATATTCAACACCATACAAACCTTAAGAAGTACTTCGGTTAACCCATATTTACAGCTTTGTGCATCATTGAGTCTGCTAGCCAAAGAGACTTATCAGACCAATGTGGGAACAAATGTGTCATTAGGTATCGCAGTAACAACGCTGCTTCCAGCCCAGCGCACTGAACTGTTGTTTATTCTATAGCATTCATATTTTTTTAATGTAAGGACCTCCACCCATGCCCTTTAAGATAAACTGATTAGTTCTCAGCTTAAATTTGACTATTATATGTATTTAAAATCACTCCAAGTAAAAAAATAAAAGCGGCTTAAAAAATATACTCTCATTTCCCATATCAACGAAATATTACCCAATTCTTATGATCTTTTTGCGGAGAACCTTTCTGTGTTTATTGATTTTTTTTTAATTTTTCCCAGAGGAAACCGCTTGTTATCCTTCTTTGGGGGTTCCTCCGGCCAAGTCATGATGACTACTGATAAGTCTAGTAATAATCTTTAACTACTTTATGTTAATGGACATGTTTCCTTGGGTTACATATTTTTGTGGAAATACTCCCGACGACGATAACTAAATTCTATCGACTAAAAACTTTTGTTTCAAACGTCTGTTTGATATTTGTGTGCTGGCAATTCAGACGATACAATCGAGCGATATCGATTGAACCAAATTAGATGCTGCTCGGTTATATCGAGTAAACTCGATTGTATCAATTTACGTAGCATTTTTCTCCAAAAATCTTTAAGAACCGTTCACAGAAGTATTTCGATAGAATAGTATCCGAGATAACTTATCTAATAAATGTGTGAACGTGGTGACTTTAATAATTGTAATAACTGAACTGTCAAACTGAATGTCACATTTTTACTTGTGATATAGGTACTTTTATATGCTAGGTTTTGCATTTGGAAAAAAAATCGAACCCGAGATTTTAATTAAACTTGACATTAAGATGATAGCGAACACCAAAAAAGTGGGTTCCGCAATTCCGTCTGTCTGTCTGTAGGACGATCTACAGCCTAAGTCGCTGAACCGATTTTGTTCAAACTTGGTGCTTAAGCGTTTCAAGTGATTGTCCAAAATAGATTTTTAAATCGTTGTTTTAGCCCCAAAAAATAACGGTACTTGCCATACAAATTTTTCTTCCATCTTAATTGTCTAGAAAACGGATCTAACGATTTTGATAAAAATTGGTGTGTATACTACTTCTTTGTTTATGATCTACATTTTGGCCAAAAATGTTTTTTAAATATTTTGTTATTAACTGCACCTGCCATAAAACCATTTTATTGATTTCCAACTCTCTCATAAACGGCTCAACGGATTTCGATAAAATTATTTATAATACTGCAAAAATTAATTTTTGAAAATTCAATTTTTCAAAATTTTGTTTCTTGTTTTTGAATTTATATTATTAAATATTTAAAATGTTCATACCCAAAAAAAAAAATTCCATCGAAATATCTGGTAAGCTTCAAATATTGAAATTTTTTTAATTACTTTTTCAATTTTTACTAAATAATACAATATATCATCTTGAAATTTTAAAATTAAAAAGTGACTCATTAACAGTGAACCTATACTGCCATCTATATTACGGGTGTGGTAATTAAATGGAACTCCATCGTCTACTAAGTCCGATTCTTGTTTCCTTTGGGGGACTGCTATTAGTCACTTGATTAATTTATGACTAGTGGTAACAGCTGATAAGCGAAAAATTTTAATATTCTGTTTTGCAATCTAATTATTTGAAGTCTGAGTTTATTATTTGAATTATAATCGACAATGATTATTAAAAACCAATTATACTCGTAATATGAGTGATATTGGTTTGTTTGATTTATTAGTCCCACTGATTAATATTGTAATTTATGTGCCTATATGACTTATTTCGGTTGAACTGAAGGGCTAGGATTTCAAGCACAATTCGTATTAACCAGCCATTTAGTGAATCTTGGATACATGGAATCTAAGCTTGATATTGGTATTAATCTCGTCATTGGAAAAAGCCAACAATAGAAGCAAACAATTACAATGTAGGTTGTCAAGGGTCGGTATAAGATAGGAGCTTTTTTTCTCGGATTTGGTAACTTCTTGGCAATTTTTCTGCATGTAAAATTAATTGTTGACGAGCCTAGAAAGAAACTAGTATGGACCACGGGCTTTTAAATCCCATGTTGATTGTTAGGAACCTAAGAAGTCCGAACGTTGCTAAGCAAGAAAACATTTAGACTGCCTTACATTATTCATTAATTACTGGCTGCAGATGACAAAGAGGTATACAGAGGAAAAGGTTTAGAAAGGTTTGTTTCTAAGCTTTCTAATTTTTAGAAGGAAACGATATCATTTAGAATAAATGATCGCAGCAAAAATCCGATGAAGTCTAATTCTTATAAAATACTAAGCCAATGGAAGAATTTTCACTATCACTTTGGAAGAGTTCAAGAGCTAAAAGGTAAACACTGAGTCCAAAATTCTGTTCCAAACAGCAAATAATGAAACACTAAGCGCCAATTTTTCAATAGTCAGTTAAGCAGTCAGTTAGTATACATATTCTCCAGAAAGAGGAAAAATAACAGTTTTTCAACAGTCAGATACAACTTAATCTAGGAATAAAATTATCTGCTCATTTTAGAACGGAATAAGGATTTACCTGAGGAATAAAATTAAAAGCTTTGGTCCTCTATAACTTACACAGAGAACAGAAGAACAAATCTCATTGATATGTCATTTTGTAGATAATTTTACTGTCTTAAATCTGATTTAAGAGTTTTTTTCAGAAAAAATAATGATATAGATTCTGGGAGTTATTAAACAAAATAAATATAATTAGAATTTTTAAGATGACAGCATTACCTTCCGGTTCCACACCTAAAATTTGATTTTTTTGCATGAAATATGTTTTTGCAAACATAAATATAAACAAAGAAAATCCCCACTAAAAAACATATATTTATTACATTTTCTTGAATAACACCCCAATGTTTTCTACCATTTTTCTGCAAATCTATCAATTGTACGATAAAAAGTGTCGGGATCTTTCTTGTGTAGAATAACATTAGCTACAATGCGTACCTACAACTTTTTTCAAAAGAACCTATAGTTTTCGAGTAATTTGGAAAAAAACTGAAACTGTCCCCCTTCCCCCACCCTACAAATTTTTGCTCCACACCAAATTAAGGGCAATTTTAGGAAATGCTAAGGACATTAAAATGAAGATCTCCACCAAAATTCAGCTTTGTCGGATTTTTTTCGAAGTTAATGCCTAATTTTCCTGGAATAAAACTCGATGTTGTTATCCAGTTGTTTAAACAGTCAAGTAAGTTTATTCCTCTGGGAACTAACTGGATGTTTATCTGGAAATTGTAAAATCGGCTCTAAATACGAGTAGTTGATTATCGGCCACTAATTGTTAAGGCAACCAAAAAAATATACTTCAAATGATATTCGAGCAAAAAGTAATAAAACTTAAAGGTTAATCTAAACTCTCGAATTCATGAAATAAATTTTTGTTAGAATAATTTCGTTATTTTTGCTTTTTATATTTTCTACTTAGAGACAGTTGATTTTGACTTCATGTGAAGCTTTTTTCGAATTCATCTACAACGGCAATGAAATAAATGTCTTTTCCTGAGTGACTTGTAAAATTCAACTAATGCTTTGGCCAATGATATTGGTATTATCGGAAGAAGAATTGTGAATTACTACGGCATTAAAATTTAAATCCAAGTAGTTTTTTTTCCATAGTGCTCGTTCACTAAAAGGGGCTTGGTTACCCTCAAAATGTACGGGTACACTGCAAAGCGTTAAGGAAATATGGAAGGATTGATAGGAGATTTCAGTGCCCATTGGTTTTGAATTCCCGAATATCAAAATAGGAAGAAACTATAATAAAGCCACGTAAAACATTCAACATTCACGTTGTACGACTAAAGAAATAATCCCTGTACTTAACTCTCCGAAAAAGGTATCGATGATGAATTGATGTGCACTCCAAATAGCGCGAGTAATACGCTTGAATAGCTTACGAGGAGGAATGCAACTGGCTATTTTAATGAACATTTTTTTTATTTAAATAACGACAAAACAATGAAAACATTGAAACATTGCGACGGTGTTCAAGAGATGCGATTGTTTCGGTTATTGTTCTATCACCTATAATGTTCAACTCTCTTTTCTATATTCTGTCCAAGAAATTTAAGTGAGTTATGGGGGCATTTAAATCCATATTCGACAGTTGTACTCAAGCATTGGATAAAATTAAGCTTTATTTGCAACATCGAATATGTGCTCATTCCACAAGAGTTACCTGACTTGATATCATTGAGGAATGTGAGAAAGACAGTCGGAGACAGAACGAAGACTTGGGGCACACCAGCATTTATTTTGAGAACATGAGACTTGAAACAGTTCAATAGTTCAATACGACTTGAAGAAGAGATTAATCTATAGCAATTGCATGCATTTTCAATAGGAGAGCTGGATGCCAAACTATCAAATGATTTTGAATCATCAAGCGCAATAGTCCTACTTTCTCCAAAACTATGTAAAGATGGCACGTTACGAAAGTCATACTGCCAGCCATTAAGAAGCTTTCGTTCTTCAAGATATTTCTTAAGCTGATAATTAATCAGCGTTTGCATGGCATTGGAAAGAAGGGATGTAAGTGCAATTGGACAGTTATTCGAGGGTGAAGAAGATACTCCTTTTCTAGGGACAGGCTGGCTAAATGCTGTTTTCCAACCACCCGGAACACCTCTTCATAAGGATGGTAGAGATACTATCCGGGATTTGCGTATATCAAGGGCCTTAAGGACATGCAACTGCACGAGTACGAAATAAGATTCGTTCCATGAAATCATCTACGCTCTCAAGAACTGGATTACCCTTAATAAATGTTGGCATCATGCCGTGTTGACATAGAAAATTGGCAAATATAATATTGAATAACTGACTCGAAGAACCTTTTGAGACAATAATTAAAAGAGAGAAATTAAAGAATTCCGCCGAAAAGTTGGAAATATCTGTCGATTGATGTGAGAATTCCTTCTGCAAGATATATAATATACGTAAAAAGATGTTTCTGTTCACATTTATCAATTTTTTTCTTTCAAACACTTTTATTCGCACATTTTAAATAGAACATAAATATCTATAAAATCTAATTAATCTAAAACTTATAGCTTACTTAACAGATTGTCTAAACATTTTATGGAATTTCATTCTTATTTGTTGGCCCTGCCAATTCTTCAACTGATTTCGCCTTCTTCGGCTTATCTTTGCCAAAAATAAACTTTTCCAATACCAAAATTGGTGCCTCAAATGCTAGCGACATAACAATTGAGAACAGGACTGTCATCCCAAAGGCACTCCAAAATCGAAGAACCTAAAAATTCAAACACAAAATATATATTATCTCTAAACTAGAATTTGAATATAAGTTTCACAACAAACCTCTTCGTATATACTGAAGTACATAGGAAGTCGTGCAAAACTAAAGTTGAATCTTATAACTAAGGCATGTGTCAGATACATGGCGTATGTCAGACGCGTTAATGGCTGCCAAAACGGATGCGATAGAAAAACATCCAAAAATCCGCCGAATCCATAGTGGCAGGCAAAAGTTATCCAGGCTAGTGCCACAGCCCAGATACAACGTTTCCAACCATCGTATAAGGCAGTCTCGATTAGAGTGCCCTTGCCGTGGGCATTGATTGAAAAGTAAGTTCCAAAAACTAGTGAAATCATTACGAAGAAGCAAACGAACCAACATATGAGTTGAGTCACCTACGAATATTTGGAAGTTGGGAAAAGAATGTAATTTAAATCAGAGTTGTTTTGTAATTAAACTTACCCTAGGAATTCGGAACATTCTTTGTCGATTGACATGCATGAAGTAGCCGAAACCAAAGCCCACTATCCATGGTGAACATCTAGTGTGCATCGGGATGTAAGTCAGGTTCCATTCTCCGGTGTTGCCTCTAAAGATTCAATGATGTATTAGAATTTTCAAAATTATTATTGGAAACCGTGTCACAAAAGTAACGAAATGGTCACTGTTTAAGTAACTTTCAACAAAGAACTGAGTGGTCGCCTTTATCATGTCTTTCAAGACAGGCTTTTTAATAATCTCAGAAGTATCCAGACTTTTTACTTATGGTATATACTTCTTTGAATGTCAAATTTCTAGCAGAATGACCTTGAATGCTAAAATCAGAGTCACACTATTGCATTCATTTTTGAAAGCACTATAAAACTTCCGAGAAAAGTTTTGTTATACGTGCCACCCTGTTACTTTTTGGGGCACCCGGTGTAGACATAAAATTTACCCTTTGAGATCCGTGAACCCATGGGTTATGTACGCTGTCATTATGTAGGCAATTGACATCAGCACCAAAGCCACCAATACCGGGGCGAATTTCTTACCCCATTTCCACATCGGTATCAGGAGAAATGGTGAGATGACATAGAGTTGGAAGTCGACGGCCAAGTACCATGATCGGGCTAGGCACTATTTAAATAAAAGGACTATCATAATTCACCAAATATTGAAGAATTAAAACTTACTTTTGGTTGAGGAACATAGTAGTTCTGAATGTACAAAAGATTTGGCCACCAATTGTTGCCATCGCACTGGTCGCCACCATTAACGCCTTCCTTAAAGGGTCCGTCGCCAATGATGTCTTTTAAACTGTACAGAACCAACATTATAACAGCCACCAGAGGAGTCAGTCTTATGTAACGGTGAACGTACATCATAATGATATTCAATTTGCCTTTCCTGAAATTTTGATTTATTTTTTATCCAAAACTTATGTAATATTTACATACGTTCTGTCCAATTCTCGAAAACCTGCCCAAGCCACCAGAAGACCACTTAGGAAAAAGAAGGAATCAACTGCCAATGTTCCATTGGCGACATGAAGGTAACTAAACGATTTTTTCCACTAAAATTGAAAGTCACAACATTTTGGTGAAAAATTCCACTTAAAATGTCAACTTACATCGTCACCATATTTAGCATTTATGAACGGAACTTGGTATGAGATCATGTAGGTGTGACCATACATGATCCATGCCATTGAAAGGACTCGAATTCCACTCAGACAATCAATAATGTTGGGGGATTTCTTTGTGGAAATAGCGAACATTTTCTTGCCATTGGTTAGGATGGAGAAAGCCAATAAAACAGGTATTGGTTCTTCTGCAAAAAAAAATAAAAATATAACGTTTCATCAAAAAAACACTTCTATTATGGTCTTCTTACTTACTTTGCACCAAAGTCATTGCGAAATCATAAATTGAGCTTAACAGCATAATAACTCCAATTAAAGCGAAAAAGCATCTATAATTCAAAATGAAGTTCGATTTTACAAGATTTGGTTGAGAACATCATTTAATTTTTCAACTTACACTCCAATGACATTCATTGCCTTCCATGAGGGTGGCTCAGCAGTTTTACAAAGTGAAACCGTGACATTATCTGCCAACTTTCCTTCGAACACATTTTGAAGGGATCCTTTGAAGATTGATTGAAGAAACTCAGGACTGCAACTGTCGGGAACACATATTCCAATTTTCAAGCTCAATTCTTTTATTTCCGGTTCTGTTTGATTGTTCTTTTCTCTAATTGGAATTGTGACGAAACAAAATTGGCCATTTACGATGTCATTCAAACCGTCTAACGGAACAGAAGTTTCGATGCATTGATCGTAGTTACCAACATCATAGGTATTTCCGTAGTTGATGCCGGATGGCAGGTGACCCCATGCATCAAAAACTAAAAGAGAAGTAAATTAGTAAAAAAAGAACTGTTTTTTGTGATGTGCTTTTTAACCGAGGTTCCGCTCATTGAATAGTCAGGGTCATTCTGAAGGTAAATACAAGACCTCAAAACCTTACAGCTAAATCTCTATTAAGAACTACGCTTAAATCTTACGTTACATAATTATAATACTAGCAACGGGTCATCTGTCTCAACCAGGGTTCTCTTTTTTTCGTATGGTATTTACGGTCAGCAAAAGAACCAACAATTTTGCTTGGTGGATTGCAGGTATAAAGGCTTAACCCTGATGGCTTCAGATTATTAGGTGCAACACCCCTGGTGGCTTTTTGAACAACAAACTTTCTAACTGGTAGAGCAGCGCGTATAAAAATCTTGGAGCTTAATAGATCAGCAGCAACCAAAGCCCTTGGTAGAAGTTAGGTTGTTCTACACTTGGATCTAAAGAAATTTTAACACGGAGGGTGGGGCGAAGTCTGCTGATCAGAACTATAATATGCCCAAATTAAGTTTTCGTAGCGTCTTAGGACGTAGTAAACCTGGATTGAAAGAGTGATACATTTGTTGAACGCGCAAATAATATTAAAGGTCCAACCATAGTCAGCTCATCCCTGTTTGAGCCATTGTTAAACCTTAACGAAAAGTTAACAGAAGCAGCAATAGCTTCTGATAATTAAAACAGACATGTGTCAAATTTCTGCAAGTAATAAACCATTTCTGTCGATCTAGCTTATGTTGGTGAAACTAATCAAAACTTAACGAAACTGAGCAAAGCGGCTTTTATAAGCATGCATACTTATGTTGCTTAAGTTGACTTAAGAGAGCAGAAAGCGGTTATACTTGGCACTTAAGGAAACTGCTTTAGTTTTAAATCGTCATCAATGTAAAATTCGGAACTCTTATTCAAACATTTACATCTTACATCGAAAATGTTTCGTTAAATTAAGATTTCGGCCACTGTATTTTAAGGAAATTGTTATTTTTCAATAATTTAACTTAGAATTTAAAGTGGTACCCTTGAAAATACATTTCATAGAATATATATACAATGGTGGTAATAATTGACATATGATAATTTTGACATAATTAACATACTAGATATGGACTGCTAGTCGATTATCATTTCCACACAAAAGCTCCATTGAAAATGGAGTGAACGATCTTTACGCCACTCGGCGCAAAGTAGCAAACAAAACGTGAATAGTAATGCTCTCCGAGAGAAAGCGCCCTACAGGGTGAACAAGTATGAATCAGATAACGAAAGAAGTTACATGCAGATGCTAGCAGAGTTTTTTTGATTTAAAAAAAAGCACACTTTGATTCAGATAAGTTTGTCCTCTTAATTTAGCTCTTCAAATATACTCCAGTCGTGAAAACTCTCATTTCTAACAAAATAGCAGCCAATTCACAGTTGTTTTTGGAAAAAAAGATTGCATAGTTTTAAGTGTTTATTTCCTGTGCAAGCGCAATATATTTTTCCATGACTAGAGAAATGCTATTAAAATAGTTTTACAAGTTTTTTAATTGTTGTTCGCCACGCTTGGTCCAGTTGGCAGCGGCTGGAAAAAAACAACAAAGTTCTTGAAATGGAATGTCCATCTGATCCTATAGCGCCTCATAAATTGGCAAGTCTTAAGTAAGTTCCATATTTTTAGAAGCGTATTACCTACTTACTACGAATGCAATTTTGTGAATCATATTATATAGTTCTAGCAAATTTATATGCACGACGCGACAATGGGACAATGCCTCGACAAAAAAGTTACTGTTTTGTGCGGATTTTGTTGCCATCATTAATCGGCAATTTTTCAAAAACCACTTTAATGACTTTCTCTCGTGATTAGCGCAGTGACGTTATTTGAACAACGGGATCGTTAGGTTTTATCGCGTTACATCTTTTTACTTGCGATTATAGGTACTATAAGGCAAGTTTTATGTATTCGTAAAAAAATGTGTTTTTTCTAACAATCAAACATGACATTACGATCATAGAGAACACCAAAAAAGTGGGTCCCACAATTCCGTCTGTTTTTTCTGTCTGTCCTCGAGTCTGCAGCCTAAACGGTTCGGTGGATTTGCTTCAAACTTAGTACACATTATTTTTTTGGTAATATGCCCACGCGTTTTTTTCATTTTTTTTAAGATGACAAATAATAATAGCCCCATACTTTTTTTTTGGCCAAAAACAAAAATCTTATTTTTCTCAAAAACGGCTCCAACGATTCTTATAAGAAAAAATCAGTTTATTAATGAAGGGAAGGGGTACCTTTTTATAATTTTTTTTTTGGAAAAAAAATGTTATTTTTGGCTTCCTAGGACAACCATTCTGTTGGCTTTCGATTTTCTCGGAAACGATTAATTTGATTTTTTTGAACTTTTTTACGCAAAAAGCTCCTAGAAAGTTAAAACCCTATTATATATCAAAATTTTTCAAAAAAAAATTTTTTTGGAAATTAATTTTTTTTTTTTTGAAAACTCAAAATTTCGAAAACGACTCAAATTTTTTTTTCAAAACTTCGTATTTGGTGGTTTTTTGACATTATCTTAAATAGTTAGAAAACATTTTTTTTAAAATAAAAAACAACGGTACGTTACATACAAATGTTAAAAAACCGTTAAGAAAAAAATGTATTTCCCGAAAACGGCTCCAAGAACTTTTACAAAAAAATGCGTGTTCTTAAATTAGTACAGTTCACTTTCAAGTATAAAAATATTGGATGAACCGATTAAAATATTTTGCTCCCTATATGCTAATGCTCCCTAAAATTGTTAATAAAACTGCATACGAAAATTTTCAAAAAAAACGTTTTTCGATTTTTAAAAAATAAATAATTTTTTTTTGAAAAATCGATTTTTCAAAAACCAGTCACAGAATTTTTTTTTGAAATTTGAATTTTGTATGTATATTAATAATATCTTCAAAATAGCGTTTCAATTTTTTTTTATAAAAACGTTTTCAAAATTTTATACATAAAAAATTAATTTATTAAAAAACCGCTCCAAGGATTTTTGATTTTTTTGATATATTCTTATTTATCCATGACTTCAAATTGCATCTTTGTTTTACCCAAACTATAACGACTAAGCAATATAAAACCATTTAACTATGTGTATTATCGATTTATTTCTACCTTATTATTATTCCCTTTTTACGAATTTTTGCGTACGTCACTTAATACTAAATACAATGTAGGCCCTCATACATTTATAAATATGTACATATGTGTCTTTAAAAATCACATGAATCTTTTGTATGCATCTTGTACCCAAATGATGGAGTTGTATGTATATATCTACCTACCCACCTACGTCCTTCAATTTCATTATTATATGCACATGTTAACATACTTAGGTTCCACCAATATGTATATATATGTAGATACATTTTACTCTCCTAATTTACATAATTAAAATCCATAACTTAGATTTAAATATACATTTGTAGGTATGTAACTATGTAACTATTCCTTGAATCATCCATTCGACAATTCATTATAATAAGAATCAAGGTAATCTTACCTACATAGGCTTTAAACCTGCATTGGGTAACTACACCTAACTAACTAAACCTCAATGGTTAGCTACATTAAAGTTGTTAGCTATAAGAGCAAGCTTGTGCGATCCAGTCGTGCATTTTATTTTTGTATATCCTAATAATAAACAATCAACCATGCTCTCAAAGTTAACACAACCCAAACCATCACTCAAATCTATGCAGCAGAGTTATCGATAATTCCTTTTAGATTCTTAAGAGTAATACCAATAAAACACAATGCCCTCCATAGTCATTTTCAATTTACAAAGACTTTCATTAGAAAACTTATTTTATTCCATTTAAAACAAACAACTATTATTATTGTGAAATAATTACACACCTATCCTAGATTCACAGTTTTCGTTTGATAACAAATTGATTTGTATCTAAAAAATAATGTTTAGTCAGTTAACGTCACTAGACGTGTTTATCTTCTAATGTTTATCATTTATTATTACACGTCTACGTATCATGCACCTTTAAAAAAAATCAATATCTTAAATAACGTAAAGTCCGAAAAAATATATATTTATAGATATCTGTGAGTAACCAGACGATTATTATTTATTCTTAAATTCTATTTCGAGTCATGAACTTTTTTTTTAGTCTGTGAAAGTCAAAGCTTTTATTAAAAAGATTAATGTCTCACAGTGTGATTTTGTTCACGCAATTCTGACACCTTTTGGTCAAAGTCCACACTTAACATTACTTTCAGTTTCAAGTAGATTTTGTATCATGTCTACGAACTAAAATTAGAAAAAAGTAAATTTAAAAATATTTTTAAACTTTTCGGTAGGTAGTCTTATTCTTCTTAAATAACTTTGTACTTAATGCTTCAGCTGAGGTTGTGGCTTATATTGCAATTGTATAATACTGTTATGTTCTCTTGAAGTATATAAACATCTTCAGTTGTTATGTTATTCGATTTTTTTGATTACTTTGTCGGATAAAAAAAATTCTCACGCCTAGAAGTATATTATATTTTGCAGGTCGATTATTAAAAGGAATTGAATTGGTGTTATTTTTTGCCAAATTACACTGGCTAAAGTGAATACTGAGCCATTCCTGTGTCAGGGTTTTTAATAGCTCTATATGTTTTTCAGAGGTTTGTGAAATTTAGACAGTAAATATTTGCAAAATTTACGGACGTTAAGTTTCGTCTTTGTAAAATTTTAAAATTCAATTAATGTCTTATTTTGTTAAAATATTACTTTTTTTAAATTTCGTATAACCTAAACTTCAAAAAATAAAACGAAATAAACACAAAAAAATGTGCGTACACGCGCTAGAAGTAAAACTTCTTATTTCCTAAAAAAGGTCCTACCACTTAAAGCACTTAACATGATTTGAAACTCAGAACCAGAATCCAAATAATACAAGTAGTTTTAACATGACAGCGTTGTGTATATAACACTTAGAAGAATTCGTATGATTTTCTGTTGAAATTGTTGTAACTGTCTTTCAAAGAACAACAAAGTTGATATTTTATGAATCCGGCCCCGTACTTGCATAAATAAAACCCCCATAACGACCTTATGTTTTCCAATTGAAGGTACAAACGTCACCATCGTGGTCCCAACTAAAATCCGTTGTTCACTGAATTAGCTGAGTTAAGTGACGTTCAACGTTGATTCAAATTTTGATCCGGGTTTTAGCAATTTCAACACACTAATTTCGTTTTGCGTTTTGTAATTATAAAACCATTCACCAATTCTATGGGACGAAACTTACTTAACTCTGGTGTTTTTTTTTTGTTGATTAAAAATGTATTTTTAATGAAAGTATGTTTTTAAATTTTGCACCTTTTAATATTTGTGATTCTTTCTAAAAAAAAATTTCTTTATAACGATGATAGAATCATTTTTTTAATTTATTAAACATAATTTTACAAAGTTTTACAGAATTAAGACATGACAATCCTGCCATCTGCAATATAAATATATGTTTTTTTTTTATATATTAATTGGTAGTTAAAATTTTTTTTAGAGAGCTAAACAAAATCTCTCGGGTTTTGACAGAAAACGTGTTGGTGTGACTGACAGTTCCATAGAAAAAATGTTTACCCAAACCAACACCGCAAAAGGAAGTTTTACTTCAAAAACTGTATTTTTAACGCTGCGATGATATGTTTTTGAAAATTTAAAAATTCAACTTGAAGTTCTGATAAGAATATTGATGTTTGTCAAATTTATTTCGGAAGATAAAGACGCCACAAAAACACTCTTCTGTGAATGATGAAGATCAACCAGACGTAAGTAATTTTAATATATATGTGGTCTTTATTTTAATCAACACTGGTAAATAAAATTAATAAACTTTTGCGTCATAACAAATATATTTTCTAAAAATCGAAAACATTTATTTTTTTTAAATTTTAATAAGCAGTAGTTTTTGAAATTCGCGGAACTTCTTGTAGAAAAATATTCATCGAAATCGATGTAACCGTAAATGAGTAAGTCGAAAATCAAAGTGCGTAGGTACTTATAATCGTTAGAGTTGTTTTTTTGAGGTAATTAAGCATTTTCATAACGGTACCTTTCGATATTTTTGGGGTTAAAAGAACCTTTCAATTTCTCCTCAGGAATCATTTAAGGCACTTAAGTAGCAAGTTGAAAAAAAAACGAAATGCTTTAGCAGCTTAGGCAGTAAATTGATGTATATCTAACAGACGGTTAATAATGTCAAATTTATCAAAAATCTCGTGTTTGAGTTTTTTTCGCTCTTAAGTACCAACTTTCCAAATAAAAAAATGCCAAACAGCCCACATTTTGAGTAAAATTCTTTTTCGGTAGACGCGACTATACAAAAGTAGCGTACAAAATTTCAAGAAAATTAAGACAGGCATTGAAACTGTTTGTGACTAAATTTAGTATTCTTTTGAATAGCTATTTTTTTTATAAATACGTTTTTTACAGCTGGAAATTTGGACAACCAACTGTGAATTTTATAGTTGATGCAGTTCACCTACTATTAACTTAAAACTTCAAAACCAATGTGCAACGGAATTTCACTCTTAATTCTGTTTAATTTTTCTAACACTCTTTTTTTTGTATGTGTGCACGGTTTGACTTAAAATTTAAAAACAAAAATCAATTCAATTGGAGTTCAATTTTTTCCTAAAATTCACATTTTTATATTTATAATTATTTATACATAAATATTTGCTTACATGGAATCACTTTAAGATTTTCTGGTAATTGATCTACAATTTTACGCAAACTCGAAATGCATTTCTCTGAATTATATTCCGTTGCAAAATTGCGAATGCCTAAATTCCGATTGGTACGAATTTCTTTGTAGAATATTTCACTGAGAATATCACTTCCGACGGTGATATTATTTATAATCGAAAGCGAATGAATTCCACTAGTAAAAACAGTTGCAATAATTAAAAATGGTGAAAACCGCATTTTCACTTTATTTTTTGTTGCTCTAATCTAATTCCACAATTGGCCTTTATTTCGCTTGAACTAAAAACCAAACTTGATTGAGTTTAGGTTTTATTGCTTTCTATCAGATTTTGGATAATGAATTTATAATCTTTTGCTGATATGCTTAGTTTTAGTTGTTTTTTTTTTTTTGTAACAATATCGTCCACAATATAGGAAAATCCTACGAAATAATGGTGTTGAATTCGGTTGTACAAACTTGCTTTTATTATGTCAGGTATGTTAAGGTTCCTTTACTCAAACGTATTGATATCCATGGAATAAATACACCATATTCGTTATAATACTATACATACGTTAATGAAAACACACGTAAGGAAAAGTAAAACAAATACAAAAATAAATACATATGTATAAACAAATAAGATTTATTTTTTACACAATTTTGTTTGCTTCGGCTGTCTGTGTGAAGAGGGGTTTAAGTATACATAAATGTATCTATCCGAAAGGGCGAAATTCAAAAACTAAAGACAATTATTGAGCTAAAGTCCAATATATAAATTTTTATAAATTAAAAAAAGTTGACGAAGAAGTGACGATACTTTAATGAAATCGCATACTATTTTCCAAAGGTAATTATTAGAACTATTATCTCTCCAACTAGTTAAATACATGGTTACTGGTTCGATCCTCTTATTTTTCCATTAAAAACCAATTCTAGAAACAAATGTCATACAATGAGTTGCTGGTTTACTCATAACATGCTGTTTAGGCATAGAACTAACAACATGTGATTGAGTAAAACTAGTATACCCTTAAAATATGACAAATAATAAAAATATTAATGCGAATTATAAAGAACATAGAACGGAAGAACGGAAATTTCTCCGCATTAGTTCAGCCGCCATCCCTGGAGATAAAATCTGAGACAACAACCACCTACAGTCTCAGAACATCGCGCCACACATCTTTCCTATCATTCTTTCTCTTCCTTAACGTCACGCCGCGCTGTGTTGAAACATTTAAAGGGTAGTATAATCCCTACAGGGCCCAGATAGATCACGAAGACTTAAATGAAACTATCATCTTTACGGCGGCGGCGATTGCGCTTTCTTTATTTGCTAAGAGCCAAAGTTTATTAATAATTTATTATTAAAAACAAATCACAAACAAAATTTGTATTTAAATTTGAACATGTGTGTGATAAAGTTTAAAATAATCTATTATCTTTGATTGGAAAACCCGAAAAGGAGGGTTAAACTCCGATTTGCGACAAAATAATTAAATATGACCACTTCAGTATACCTTAATCTTATAGATATTATATCTTCCTTGAATCAATATATGTGATAGTTTTAAATAAGTAGGGATTATTACTTGACAGTGAGACACTTTGATTTGAAATAATAATTTTGCAAAACAGTTAAGGTAATTTCAGAATTCTTAACATTTGAAAATATATTTAGATTGCTTGTTATAGTTTTGAGGAAAAAACAAGCCATTTGAATTCTTTGACAAATATACATAAATATATCAAAAATAAAATGCACGACTGGATCGCACGTACTTGCTTTTATGTTCGATCGCATCGTATACACAAGATTCTTAGTACGAACGGCTAAATATATATATTTAAAGTCGTGTTTTACTTAAAAAATAAAATGCACGATTGGATCGTGCAAACTGGCTTTTGTACCTAACAACTTTAGTGTTACTCACTGACGCCAGCGCTTCCAGAAGTCATAATTTATCATGATTTTCATGTTTTTTTAGTCCCAAATCATGTTTTAATGTTTTTGAGTCCAAAATCATGTTTTTTTTCTGACACAAATTTTGTCACTATAATCTCAAACCCAACATGTCCAAACCTACCCTACATAAACACAAACACGAAACTAATAGCAAAGACCAGGAAGAACACTTAATTTGTAAGTATGCCTACTCTTTTTTTTCTATTTTCATATAGTGTCTTTGAGTGTGAATAAATATAGGTATGTGAAATGTACTAACAAAATAATGAAGAGAACACATACTTGGGGTATTCACGATCTGGTGTAACTGGTCTAGTATCATTGTATAAGTTTAAAAGTGTAGCATTTATTTGCACAACAAAATTATACTGAATGTCAAAGGCTTACACGTTTACACTTTTACAATACCCGAACCCTATTGTAACAGAGAAATACAAGAGTGTAAGATTTTTTTTAACACAAACTTAAGCCTTCTTCAGAACAAATGTGAAACAGATTTTGACATTTGCTTCAGTGTTGCTACAGATTAGTAAAGGTGTATTCACAGTCTGTTGTAAAAAAATTAAATTTTACAATTTTACAAGACTTGTTACACCAGATCGTGAATACCCCTTATTTTTCAATATTACACTTCATCTACGCACTCTTTCTCCCGCCTCGGGCCATGCAATATTTTTGACAGCTTAGCTATCACTTGGAGTAACGCAATGATGATGAGTAAAAGAGATAGAAGGGTGAAACAGTTTTTTTTTTTCATTTTTCAATTATTCAAAGCGTCAATCGTTCTATCCTTTTTCAATCCTTTTTATTTTCCTGATACCATTTTGCTTTGAACATTGAGTTCAGCTTCAGCAATTGCATAAATAAATTGTTAATTTAAAATATTTGTTTTACTTATGATATGGTTTCCAAATTGTCCATTTGAATTCTTTCTTTTTTTAATCATTTAACGCGTTTCTAACTACGAGATAGATCCGTTATGTTTTTTTATCCCAAATCATGTTTTAAAACTATGTTTTTTTTAATTTCTTAGTGGCAGCACTGACTGACGCTGTTGTTGTTAGGTAGCTAGCCTATATAGTTATCCTACGCAAATTTAAAGCCCATGTAGGTAATATTACCTTGATTCTTAGTATAATGAATTGTCGAATGCATGATTCAAGGAATAGTTACCTACAAATGTATATTTAAATGGTTTTTAATTATGTAAATTAGGAGGGTAATAATGTAAATATGTACAATTACATACATGTACATATATAATGAAAGTGAATGGTGTATAGGTGGGAAAAAATCGTTTTTTTAAACTTATTTAAACTGCCAAAACCATCACTTTAATCGGTTTTTCGAAAAAACGAAGAACGCCAGTAGATACCGGATCAATGAAAATTTTATAAAAAAGTATCTCGAAAATTGTAGGACGGGTTTTGATGAAATCCATTTTTTTATTTTTAGTTTTTTGAAAACAATCTTTTTTTTTTTTAATTTTGGTATGCAATTTCTTAGATACTATTAATGTACATATGAATATAAAATATTAAATTTAAAATTATTTTTTTTTGATTAGTTTTTAAAATATTGATTTTTCAAAAAAAATTCAATAATTAATTTTAATTTAAAAAAAAGTTATGCAAAATTTTGGTATGCCAAATTAATTTAACTACTTAGGTCTTCGTAGATATAGAATTTGACAGACATCCAATGTACCGTTACCGATAAAGCCAAAAATTTCAAAAACCGGTATATGAAAGGTACCGTTAATAGAATTTTCCCGTAAACTTAGTTCATATCAAATTATAGCCATTACCAACAAAAAAATTCTCAAAAAATTCTATCAAAATCGTTGGAGCCGTTTTAGAGAAGAATAAGATTTTCCCTCAAGGTCATATGACATGTACCGATATTTTTAGGCCTAAAAATAAAATTTCAATTTCCCCTCTGAGGAATGCCAAAATAATCACTCAAACCAAATTTGAAGGTAATCGCTTAAGTCGTTTAGGCTGTAGCTCGTTATACATATAGACGGACAGACTGACAGACAGACAGACAGAAATTTTTTTGCGATCACTTTGTTACGCTTCTCTATGATCCTAATGTCAAGTTTGATTGTTAGAATTTTTTTTTACGAATGCATAACTTGCCTTATATAGTACCTATAATCGCAAGTAAAAATTAATTAAAAAAAAAGATTGGTATGGCGATTTTAAGTATTTATCAATATAAATTTAAAAACGAAATTCAAAAAAAAAAATCGTCAACCAGCTTACGAAATATTGAATAGGTACGGTACATATTCATTTATTTTTTCCAAAATCCAAAAAAAAATATTTATCGAAAATTTTGGAATGCGGTATTGTTTAGGATTCGAATTCGAAATCTCAAGTTTGAGTTTCTTACGAATCCAAAACATATACATTTGTACATATATCGCAAGTAAAAAATAAAATCTCTATATATTTATAATTCAATACAAATTAAACATTTTATTTTCTTATTAGGTACTAAATCTTTTTTTACATAACAAGTTCCAACTAATTCACTTCACAAATTCAAGACATTTGTCGTCGATAAGAACGTTAAATTTCGTTGAATAGGTTGTTGTCTTTGATAATACCATATTCTAAATACAGACAGGTGGCACCTAGATGGCGTTTATTTATGCCTTAAGGAGAATTAATAATGAAATACATTTTATTAAACACATTTACAAACTAATTAAAAGGATTATTAGCTGCTTAAATTGAGAAAGTTGTCAATGGACCAATTATACATACTTGCAAACAGGCTTATTTATTTATTTATAGCTTAATGCAATCAACTAACAATTACTTAATTAATATCTTAAAACTAGGTAACAATTTAAGACTTAAGATTAAATTTAAACTAAGGAACCAGGTACACAGGATACAGTAAGGAAATTTTTCAGATTGGAGTGCTCGTTGTAGAGAGGATTTGGAAAGGTTTGGATCAAAAATGCTTGAAAAATTAGCTTTCTGAAGCATTCTAGTCATCGGTTCATTTTTGCCGTAGTCGGTACGATGGAAAGGGATTGCGAAAAGCGGTATAGATCTTAGATGACGATGGTTAACGTTCCATGTGATCTTGTCATATAGGGCTGGACAATCAATGCCTCCAGTTAGAAGTTGGTGAATAAACATTATATTTGCATTATCACGACGTCGGTTTAATGTTTGTAAATTTATCAGTTTTAGTCGATTTTCGTAGGGAGGTAAGTGGTAAGGGTCGTCCCATCTAAGGCCCCGTAAAGCGAAGTGCAAAAATCTACGCTGAACAGCCTCAATACGAAGAATATGGATCTGATGGTATGGAGACCAGACTTGCGCGGCATATTCAAGGAGAGGCCTAACAAAAGATATATAAAGAGATGGTGACAAAGGGATTTGAAAATTCTTTAGACCAGCGTTTAACAAATCCAAGGGTAGAATTTCCTCTTTTAATGATAGAATCAAAATGATCCCGTTGTCACAAATAACACCTAGGTAAAATCTTAATACATGAACTAAAAGTGTTGGGAGATGTATAGGTTAAAGTTATCGTTTTACTTGCTTTTTAATAATGTAGTCATAATGGTTTAGTAAATAATAATTTGGAATTTAAAATGGTTTCAAGTCTGAACAGCTCAACAGTTTTTTTTAAATTGGAAACATTCGACATGTATATGGTATAAATACACAAATAATGTTTGGGTCACGTCATAGACATAAATTAGCGCCATTGAATGCTGTAGGTTAGAAGATAAAAATAAAAAAAAAACAAAATCGGCGCAATGTGACTCCCCTGAGGAACCTCAAAATTAATTTAAAACTTACTTAACCGTTTTGGAAAAAACCGCTGTAGTATTATCCATCGATAAGGCATGAAGATATCCACGCAATTACCTAAGACGAATTTTCTTCAGTTTCTCCAAAAGTACTTGATACAATTTATTCGTTAAAGTGTGGATATGGTATGTGGAATGCGAATAGAGTTTGACAGTTCGTAACAATCAGACTACAATTCGCGACAGCAAATTTGTTTTCTAAAATGTATATTCTTTTGACACATAAGACATTTTTCTTTTTTAGTTCAGAGCGAAGTCTGAGTTGTCAAGAAATATGTTTGTGTTTCTTTTTAACTCAGAGCATGCAGAGCTCCAAATGTGTTATTCGTTTTTCGTTCTGGACATGTGTAGATCCCACTCGACGTGCTCTAACATAATTGACCGAGCATGTCTGTAAATTGCAGAACACACCAAATGTCATGTGTGCCAATAAGGAAAATGTGAAAAAAAAAATTATAAGATAAATAAGTTGGCGAAAGAAGTTGATCGCTTGTTGATTTTCTGTATCTGGTGGGTATCAGTGTACAAAAAGGGGTAGGTATTACTTTTTGTGGTTAAAAATGAAAATTTATTCTGTTTTGTGTGGTTCAAGTGTGTGTAAAAAAAAATATCAGTGTTCAGAGCTCGGTCTGTTTGGAACAAGTTCAGTGTATAATCTATGTGTTCTAACTCTGTTCAGTGCTCTGCTCTGAACGAAAAAAAAACGCCTATAAAAAGCAAATTGGTATTATATAAACATTAATTAAATTCTATTTCCGCAATTTTGTTCAGAATTCGTGATGAATTTAGGTTTATAAATTATTCTCATTATAGATAAAATACTGAATAACAACTCATTACCTATTTGTGTTGGGAAAACTTGGGTAACTCTGCCCAAGTGAAAGAACCTAATGTCAAGCTTTTGCGACTATTCAAACTTCACATAATTGGTTGCACGTGACTCACGTGCAGTGCACTTAAGGCTCATTTTCAACAGAGCGTTGGCGTTAGCGAAGCTTAAGTTACTTTAACAAGCATTACGGACGCGTCGACATGACAAATGACTGTAAATGAACACACACAAGATACAAAGGGTGTTGTCTCGAGTTAAATCTTAAAAAGTCTAATGTAAACACTGATGTGTGAATACGCCCATTTCAAGTGTAAATCGATAAATTCAAGTCCAGTTGCAAATGCAACACTGAATGCATTCAAATAAGATGAAGAAGGCGATGCCATTTTGTCTTCATTATTAAAAAAGATCGACACTTGAAAGAGGACGGACACATAAAAGTGTAAGTATGAAATTCCATTTTTATCTTTTTTATTTCTATAAAATTATTTTGTATGAATAATCATTTATCCTAATTCCGATACAGGAAATAAAACTCCTCAACACGAACGAGGTGTTTTTATTTGGAAGATTCTTTTGATGGTCGATCAAGGTCTAAATAGACCCAACAAAGGGTATTCATGCAACGAATAATTTTTAGCTTTGCAGAAAAATATAATTTTCCGCCGGACGATTGCATGAACATCCCCTTTAAAATACTTACGTAAATGTGGGAAATAATCAGATGTTCGTTGAACTAACTTTATGTCTTCTCTTTCTACATCAAGTTCGTGAGATAATTTTATCAGATTTGTAGAATATTTTTCCCATATACAAACTTTGACAGATAATTTCTGAGGAGATAAAATTATCTACTTTCTGTGGTTTATCTGGGGTTTCCGCAGCTGCATGAATACCCTTACATAATTACCTGAATAATTGTAAAGTAGTATGTAGATATTAGGCATTTCCATTAGACATCAATTATCTGGGATGTAGAAAATTTGAGTTTGGGATAAATGCTGAGATGTAGAACAATGAAATGCTCGATTGTCAAGACGCGCGCAAAAGTTAATTTTTTGTTTTAACTTGAACGTTGCTGTCGCTTATGTTAAGTTGGTTTGCGTGCTTGCTAATATACGAGAATTACATAATTGTAAGCACTTTACATACATTGCCATGTTTGAACGTTCGCGTTGAGATAAAAATCTGGCAAAGCTATGTCTAAGGCCGCATTGGAAATCAGCCATTAATTTCATTTGTGTAAAGTAAAATGTAGTTTTAGTATAGTATAATCTACTTTATGCATTTTTGGCATTTCGACCTAAAGCAAACATAATATGATTCCTAGTAGTTGGTAATTCTCAAAGTTAAAAAATTCTTGGTTTAACAAATCGCAAAACAAAAAAATTAAATTCAATGGAGCAATTTACTTTTGGAATGTCCCACAGTTGCACCTTTCTCACTGTTCTGTGTATAGATAATAACTACACACAAATATTTATGAACAAATAATGAATTGGTATCAGTATCTACTGAGATAACGATAGATGTGATTTTTTTTTAAGAAATCGTTATTTCATCAAGGAAATTGTTATGGCTATAGAGGTACTTGAAACTAAATTAATTTGATTTGCGTGTTAATCGATGTGATATTTTCAATTTTATTACAAATGCTAAGAAAGTCAAAATATGGATATTGTACTTTGAACTTTCAAACAGAGAGTCACCTTTAGTAGGACCATAATTAATTAATTGAGGCAAAAAAGTTACCCTTTCACTTCAACGTATTATTTGTTTACTTCACTTGAGATTTTGATCAAATTGAAAAAAAAAATTAAAAAGTTGATCTTACAGTTCTGAATTTTTTCCTTTTAGAACCCAAATTAACGGTGCAAGATTTTGCAATCATTTTTCTACAGAAATACCTGTAAAACTCATGAGAAGCTCATGGGTACTTTCGTCTGCAAAACACTCAAACAAAAGATCATTTATGAATAAGAGAGCTTTCAAAAAGAGTTTCGCATCCAAAGTAAAGCCCTGAGGTACACCATAATTTATGAATATAGATTAAAACCACTTGTATTGCGTGATCCGAAAAGTAACATATAATCCAACGAATAGGAGATCTATAGAAGTAGAAGAATATTCGATAGAAAAATCTATCGAAACGTGTTGTTATTCGATGTCATACACCATCAGATCAGAAACGTACTTATTGCTATACGAAAACTACAATATTGCTTATGGAACTTACGTTCTTTAAGATATTTCTCAAACTGTTTTAAATTTTATGAACAGCTATTCAATCATAGATAGATTTCATTGTCACCCAGTATCAACGAGTCTCCTAAAATATTTATATTCGCAATCAATAAGTCGCCATAATCTATTTTGATATAAATAAAAAAAAAAAACTCTGGATTTTGAAATTCCAAAATGACGTCTACTGCATTCAAACACACCCTGCCGGCCGTAAATTTATACTCGTATGCAGTAACTTAGTTTCAATAACTTTTTATCACCAATATCACATTTTTAATTTAATGATCTAGAAACGAGCGTAACGCGGGGGTCGCAATCATTTTAAAATCCCCTAAAACAGGTGACAGGTTTTCGTGGATTTATCAAGCTAAGCGATTAACTTAACTTGTCAATTAAAACAATATCATTTAATTTTGATTGTTGATTATGACTTAGCTGCCGAGCAACCAAACAGCCCAGCGAGTTGTATCTCAAAAATATCAACAGAAACTTTGACGCAGTTCAAAGCCCTTCACTTTTTTTTTAGATTTTGCAATCATTAACGTTAAATTTTAAATATGACAGAATACTCTTGGTTACTTACGAGATAATTTAGCTTAAGGCTAAAGTATATGAGATCGTAGAAAAACCACTTATGCAATACTTAAACAAAATGTGTTATCGGCGATACTTGACGAAAAATTCCGCTTAAAAGTTTTAAATGATATTTTTCAACATAAAAATTTTAAGTTTAGAAATCTAGAAGCTAAAAATTTTATCTTTATGTGGTTGTTGTTATCAGCTAAAAGGCTTTGAGAATGAGGTACAATTCGCTAACTTTAACGTAATTATTTTTATATGTATTTGAATGTAACCCTTGTTAAACGTCCCTTTAAAGCATAAAAAATATAATTTAGCTCTTACGATATTGTCTACGTAAAAAAGTGATGTAAATATGACGACAAAATCTGTCCTAGTTGTGTCACTTCGTTTAACTGTCATAACGAAAATTATCGAAATTATCAATGCGTTGACGAGAACGCATTTGCCTTTCCAAGAATTTTGGAGGTCAATGAATTGAAATTTTAGATGACCGTGTTATGAAATTGTCATCAAACCCACAGGGATGTGTTGACAGTAGGACTGTTCTTTTGGCAAAATGACATCGGTAGCAAAGCAGAATTTACACACATTACAAATACAACAACCTGCTTTCGATAAAACTAAAGCAGAAGTCTGCTTTGGATACATTTGTGGCATTTATTCGAGTATCGAATTTTATTATGTTGTTTAGTTGGTAGTTCCGATGACTTTAATGAATCTCAAAGCCCTTGTTCGTAGAGTTATTCTCTTTGTCAATGGGCACGTTCACATATTTATTAGATAAGTTATCTCGGAAACCAAACAATTCGAATATATTTGGGAACGATTCGAATAGGTTAGCTGAAAGAAGTCAAAAATCAATAATTTTTTGTTAATTATGTGTTCTTTTCTTAAAAAAATTGTTTCACACTTATTTACATACAGGAAATAAAAAATGTCTAACCCAACAAACTGGGCCAAAAATACGTTTTATTAATTTGTGTTGCTTTATAAATCATATTAATAAGCATAGATAGGGGGCGTTCTTCCAATTTAAGTAAAAGTAAAAGTTATAAATATTATTCGTGCGAAACTGCCATATCAAAGATACTTAAATAAAAGATGTTTGAGTGGCTTTGTGTCAGTTTTTGTCATCTTGCCTCAAAAAATATCTAACTAAAACTTGAGCAGCGCCCCCTACCAAAGCTCTTAAATTGGAATACCAACAAGGATTTAAAGAGAAAGTCAGTCCATATATCCTTTAAGTAATAAATAAGCACTCACTAGCAATGTTATGTTATAGCTGATTTTGACGATCTTACATTATTTTGAATTTGGAGTCGAGTTGACCGTTGACCAACCAGTGAATATAAAAGTGGACATAATCGTCTTTTTTTCAGTGTTTTTTTTTTGTTGCGACGTTAATAATTTTTACCAAAACACGACTATTCACCCCAATTATGAAATTCAAAAAGGGGATTTCTGTTCATATTTCACATTACTCATTTTTAATTAACCTCTCTACTTTTTAGCCGCATGTAAATGAAGTTTAGTGCAAGGAAACACAATGCAAACATACCCTTCCATTGCCACAAGATCTGATTTATTGAAAAGAAACGTCAAACAAATACAATAATTTTAAAATGAACATTTTGGAGCACACAGATGTAGAAAATTCAACTTTTTGTTATTTCCTACTGCTTTATATATTCCTTTTTATTTGCATCATTTAATTCAAGTTTTAGTATTCTTAAATGCCTTTAATCTTAAGAAATAAAAACAAATCAATTGTATTTTTTTGCATTTAGTTATTAGACACAAGTTCGGTAATACCAATTTAAAGATATAAAAAATCAGTCTGCTGCGGATCGTTCCTTTGAACTGCGACTTCATAAAATTTCACATACGTCTCATGATATGAACACATTCATCTGCAACGTAAATTTTTCGTTTCAGTTGACCAGAACGAAGCCTTTCCCACTTCTACACCATAAGAGAGAATAAAACAATACGAAAACGTTGTTTAAGAGAGTCAACGTAAGTCCAGTCAAAACGACAGAGATGAAATTATCCAGTAATGTCTACATCCAAGCATTTATTCCATACTAAAATTTTCTACAACTCAGCTGTTGACATAGACGTTAGAAGACAGAAAGGCATGAAAACAATTGATATTTCAAACAAAAACATGCAAATGTACTAGACTTTGGCAATTTAGTTCATTTGTGTGATCGATCAATTTATGTCGATTTCTTTTCAATAATTAGGATTCGCTACTAAAACCAATACTTTTTGGCTTTGAAAAGAACGATTACGGACCGAATCTCTTTTTGGGACTGTGTGTGTTGCTTGGCAGCTCTAAAAAAAAACAAATCTTCAATTCGTTAAAACATCATTATTTCGTTTTAATTTCCCGATTCCGACGCGGGGGAGTTCCTAAACCCACTTGCACTTTTTTAATATTTGTTTCCAAGAAGTTTTTATCAATTTTTTTTATTTTTTAATGCATTAATTTACTTTTTCTGTACACTGCCACAAAATAAAAATTAATTCACAACACAACAATTGAGAAACGTCAAAACAAATATTGTAGTGTGTGTACGAATCTGTGCACAAATCCGTTTTGAATCCGTCTCCAAAAAGAGATTCAATACGGATCTGTTTTTCCAGAAAAATATTGGTTTTAATTTGAAACGAATTTGATTTTCAGAAAAAAATTGACGGCGGATCGACGGCAAGTCAATGTTTTTGTTGAAACGAAATCGACATTAGTTCAAATCGTGTTACAGAAAAGTACAGGATTTTGCTGTTCAATGAGAAATTTTCTGTTCTAAAATGTTTGGAACAGTTTGGAACACTTAAGAACAGGATTTTCTGCACTTACTTTTTAGGTAGAACAAGTTAGAACAGATTTGTGAGAACTGTCAAAACCAATTGTTGTTGTTAAAAAAAAAACATTACGGGGTTAGATTTAGTTTATAAATCAGTTTCCGTGTCGGAATCATCTCAATTTCATGAAGAATATTTGTTTAAATAAATTCAACTCCATTTCAGATTATTTTGAAGAATGTTTCTGTAAAAATAAATGAACTTGAATTGTAGGTGAACAACAATAATTTTTTTTTATAATCTCTGTCAGATGACTGACTGTTCTAAGTTGTTCTATCTTGTTCTGAAGTTTCTCACGAATCTGTTCTGTTCTGTCCTGTTCTGTTCTATCTTTTTCATCACTGAACAATCTTTATGTCTCTTTACATTCCATTGGAATGTAGGAAAAATGAATTTGAATTTAGACACTTGCACCCAAATTAATAAACATGGACTAGGGAAGGTTTAAGGCTTATTGCGTGGGTAAGTGGGAAATGCTATTAATAAAACAGAATTTCTGCCATTTGAAGTTTACCAAATTAGTCATTGGCTTGATTATCGAAGACGGTGGTCTAGTGAAGGAGTAAGAATTGACATTTAAGAACAAAATTTACAGGAACAAAGAAAAAAGGAGATAGGGTTGATACTTATTGTATAGTAGATTTTGTTTAATTTTGTATTAAAAGAAAATTTTAATCCATGACCATGGTCTAACTTTTATTTTATGTTTCTGTAAGTCCATTGACTAAAGGTGGACTAATCGTTTTTTATTAATAGGGCTTTAGAAATTTTGTTCATCCAAAAAAACAGCTAGTGAATTAATGAACTAGAAACCTTGAAATAAGTTTGCTGGTCCACTTAACTGAACATGAATTACCCAAGCATAAAATGTACTGCGTGAACGCTTTTCGGTATTTGATTCGATTCAATAAAAGTTTCACAAAGTAAAAATCTCAAATGATGTATAGTACAGTGATATTTTTTGTAAGCTTTTTGGAAGTGTATCTTTCAGGATTTTGGTATCCCATATATTGGAGTTTAAACATTTTGGGTTACGGGATTTTGTCTAATTTCTCCACTCATGTACAGAGACAACAGCAGATAACTTTGAAATTAATGAAAAAACCTTTCAGATAGAAGATTAGGAAGGAATATGCGAAATAGAGTGGGCGACACAACGGAACCTTGTGGAACACCAGGAAATTAGAAAATTTAGCTAAGATGACCTGGAATGGAGCTTCTAAAAGAACTTACCAATAGAATGAAGATATCTTAATGGGGAATTCAATTTAACTGCCCAAAATTATTCTGTGTTCAGCAATATGTGGGGCTTAAGTTCACCAGAATGTTAAAGAAAACATATATAGTTTTTAGCCTTATCAAACTTTTGGTTGGATGACAATAAATGAACGTGTTGGCGAGAAAACATTAAAATATTTCCGTACGCCTCCGTTGTTAACCAATCTGGTGCGACGGCAGCCAATTTAACTGCATTTATTTTAATATTAATTCCATTTTATATGAAGATTCCAACCGTACCGTAACGAATATGTTTGGAAAAGGTTAACCTCCTTGATGTGGTTCCATAAAATAGCGCTCAGAAATTTGAGTTTTATGATCGTTATTATTATTGTTTTTTGTTTTTTTTTTTAGTTTTCGGTTTATTTTCTCTACAGCACACACAGATCCACACCCGGAGTTGTTTTTTTTTGTATATGTATTGATTATGGCTGCTGCCTCAAAGCAGCCATCGCCGCAAACTGCTTCTGGTAGCTGAGTCTATAGGTATACAAAAAAAGACCTTTTTAGCTTTGATGCGTTTTATTTTAATTTTTATTTATTTTCTTGTTAATGGCGAACTTTGGAGTCCATTTATAATCTTTTTGTTGAAAATACCAACTTTAACAAGTTTTCATAAATTCAAATTTTATACGATGATTGTGTCATAATAATCGAAGAACCAAAGCCAAAAGACTATCAACGGCTATACGGCAGCAACAAGATTCCAGGCATCTGATATGAAAATGATGGCTTTGTACGTCTGGGCTCATTTGTTGGCCGATTATTGGACAAACGGGCAAAAATGTATTCGTAGTCGAGGGAAATACAAGAATATTAATGACAATAATTGTATATGCTATATAGAGAGTGTGGTCAGTCTGGATGGTATAGTGGGCCAACATAAGTTTAAAATGGGATTTTTTAGTAATCCATACACACAAGTATAATTTCAGATACCATTTCCAATCTATTCGGATACAAAGGATGCCTTAATAAAGTAAATGGAAATTTAGGTTAGACTTAAATTTAGACAGCTAATAGAATTCGCGGTTGTGTCTTCTTTTCCATTTGCCTGCCTCCCACATACGATCAAATATCCGTCGAAGAATTTTCGAAACACCCAAGTATCAGCTTTTCTTTTCTGCTTAATGCCCAAAAAAGAATGGAAGTATATGTAATTGTTTTGTAAAGGGTGTAGATGTAGAGTCCTTGGCGAGAGGAGTTTTGAACCCACTTTATTTTACTAAAGCGAAGTAGCTGAGGTTTGATTGGGTACTTCTGCCTCGGATTTTATTCGTGGGGCTGATATATAATTCAAGGTAGGTTAACTCCTATAGAAAATGCTGCCTATGCAGATGTATATAGAAAATGCTGCTGTCAATAGTGGCATTTTGTCCCAAGCGTTGAGCTAATTTGTTTGCTGAGAACAGGTAATTGATTTTTGCTTTGTTTACTTCAATATTCAATCACCGCTCGATAATGAAAATATATCCAAGTAACTAGATTGAAAATAGTGCCTTCTATCCGTATGGACGCCTGCTGTCTTCACGCTATCTGTTCCAGAACGAGATTAAAAAATTACATGATAGTTCATCTGGCTACCGAAACCTTTTACACATTTGGAATGTTTCTGAAGTATCATTCTTCTGTTGTACTTGTACATCGTAGGTTTTCTAGTAGTCATATGACACAACTGGATCAGTTTTCCCAGAGGCGATCATGGTGATTATAGAGGTGTTGATTATGAATTCTAGTATGCGTATCAGCTTCCATGAAGAAGTAGTGAGTCTTGGTGTTTATCGGTATTTGCATTAGGGTGAAGATTTAATAAATGGTCAATCTGCCAGGTGGATTACAACACTGAAATTTGGCAATTAAGATGTTCAAACAGCACAATAGATATGATTTTTTATGTTTAACAGGGATATTTAGGGATCTTGCAAGACATACGACCGCCTTTTTGAGGCTTAGTTATTTGGAACTGATTGTCCGATCATTGGACGTACATCCTCCCACCCATATTTATTGCAACGCATCTCCTTCGTACTTAAAGAGGTCCGCCGGTATTCAATCAGGACCGGCTGGCGGTGGCGACGTCATTCTTGTTCTTCAGCCTATTTTTAGATAAGTCAACATCTTCTATTCTGGATGGCGGAACTGAGTCTCGATTGATTGTAGGTGGGTTCTATTCTTCTATTCTTGTCCTAACAATTACTTCACATGATATTCATATTTAGCAGCTTCCGACAATGCTGTTTGAATACATCTACAATTCCCTGCGTGTAACTGAACAGGAGCCTGAGTTGTGGGCTTCAAACCCTGTATTTGTGTATTAATTAGTTCAGAAACTTAAGTATCAATATTGTCTGATTTATTTCGTTAAAAGTGCCAGATTTCCTTAGATCATAACATTTCATTAATAAATATGCAACTAAATAAAAATAAATGTTCCACTCTTATTAGGGAACTATAGCTCCTATGAAATATATTTTTTCTTTTATAAATAATTTCCAATCTTTGAGATACGTTGTCCCACTGTGCATCGATCGATAGAAATACTGAATCGAAGATGACGACGACGTAGATACTCGATCAGCTACCGGTCTTCGTTGAGCCCCCAAATTATTGCCTATTAATGGTCACATGTACTTTTGTACATGCAATCACCGCAGGTCTTGGACTTTTGGGATAGTACAGATTTATTTCGAACGATTTTCGCTATGAAATTGTATTTGACTATAATGCTGAGTGCGCACTTTTTGACACCATCCGTCAGTTAGATGGTCGTTTACCTATTTGAAATTGATGTTTACTTTGGATTAAAACGATGTTAAGCTCTTTAATTATGTTCAGAAAGTGTCTGTTGTTCATCTAACGCTCATGTCAAGTAGGTAAATGGTAAATGTGGTTGAAGTACGCACTACTTCGAAAATATATTACAGTGACAGTTTTATGGTTGCACTGAGCTTAAGTTTGATGTACAACTTTTCAATATGGGTTCATTCAAAAGAAAATACAAATTGTGATTTTGGAAATTACTTGCTCAAAGCTTTTAAGGAAATCAACCAGTGATGAATGAATATGTAGGTAATCTAGTCCATTAAAATGCAGGAAATAGTGTTGCTGAATTTTGGCACTTTTACATTATCATAAATATTATACATAGTTCCGTAGATTATCATAAATATTATACATAGTTCGAAAGTTTAATTTGAGTAGGATAATACTTTTAAGCAATAAAGATTCTGACGCTTAGGCAGATGCATTAAGGATGCTGAAATTAAAAGACGATTCATTTTTGTAATGCCAAATTTGATTAAATTTGTTCAATTCAAAATAGAAAAAAATGTTAATTTTAAGCAAACAAAAAAAAACATATCTTGTGTTGACGTTTAAAAATTAGCTGAAAATTGTGCTCAAGCTCTCCCAGAGTTGTTCTGACTTTCTTTCTTTATGAGAGAATTTAATTCCCACTATCTAAAATTTGATAAGCTGCAAATTTCTGTCCCAAACAAAGTCTGGACCTTTAGTTTTATATGTAGCTACCTATTTTTTCCAAAACTTGATCTGAAACGCTCCAAGTGTTTGCTTTGCTTAAGCAGATTACACATCAGCTCCGTAATTGGTGTCATAACCAGATACTGCCTTTCTTGAACTGGACACTTCCACACCATAGGTCTTAAAACAGAATACACACTTTAATAATGCTACTCTTTGAAGCTCATACACTTTTGCACTAAGAACTGAATTATATCCAACAGTGTAACATAGACAAATTTTCTGACTTCCACCTTTTTTGTAACAATTTTTTTTTCTTAATAATTCTTTGTCAGCTACTTGCATAAATATATTCCCCTCGTACGCATATAATGTCACTGTAGCTAGTCGTGCTGAATGTTCATTTAGCGTTCCCCGCATAATTACAAGTTTTAATTGATTGTGTTTGTCATAAGATCATGTTTCAGACCTGGCAACACTAAGCTTCTGACTAGGCAATTAAGAATAGTGTATCAATAATAAGAAAGTACATATATCTTCAATCTCAATTTATATCAATCTGAATATTAAAGCCTACAAATACTAATTTGAAATATTATATGTCTTTTTTCTAAGTCCGATAAAAATTGGCGGGAGACAACTATGTTTTCAGCGGAAATTACCTACATGTTATCGATAACTTCAATTAAAATGTCAATTTTTTCTGTAATGGCGTCGCTGATTTCCGATAGGTACCAGTTTTTTTTTTTAATTATTATTTCTTACATTGAGTATGCACTTTGTATAGTAAATAGGCAATATTCCTAATGTAAACAGGGTCTTAAATCCAATCTTCCGTAAGGTAACGTACTACACGGAGCGTATATCTTATGTAGGGTACACATTATCGATCCTGCGTGACATTTTTGTATAGGGTATCGAACATGCGTGAAAAGTTTCGGGTACACATTTATCAGTTTTGTTGTCCGTCCGCCAAACAAAATTTTCATTTTCAATCCAAGATCTAGCTCAATAAGCACTTCAAAATATTATTCTTCTTATTCCATACTGACAAAGTATGGAATACTAACTAACAACAAAAACACTTGTCGAATGTTGTTCGATAAATGATTTGCTTACACATCATCGATCAAGAATGCTGTCTGACAGGCAATATGAAAACATTTTGTTAGCAGTCCTACATGCATGTCATGCATCATGCAAGTGTACACATTATCGATCGTGAGCAACACTGACACGCAGGTTCGATAATGGGTACCCTACTTTAGACTTGCGTTTTTGATTTATCTTACCACCCGGCCTAAATATTTACCCATTTCCGACGAATATTTGGTATAACTCAGGTTGTTTACACCATAAGACTAACCATTCGAAATAACTATAAAATTTTGAAATTTTGTTCTTGATAGAACTATGTAGAACAGAAACCTATAAAACTCTTGAACTCCACTTCATGTCGTTCATTATAGATTATCGTTACTTTACTTTTATAAATAATGGGTTATCCATTTTGCGGTTTCAAAAGTAAACGTAAATAAAACACATAGTAAATATTTTTTTTATATTATGTGTGAAACACTACGTCATTTAAATGACCACCAAGCGAATTGTTGCAAGCATCGATTCTTTTGAGGTAATTTTCGACCAATTTTTGACACATATTGGGCGGTATCTCAGCCATAACTTGACGAATATTGATTTTGAAGTGTTCAAGAGTTAATGGTTTATCTGCATAAACACGGCCTTTCGCGAAGCCCCACAAAAAAATGTCCAGCGGCGTCAAATCGGATGATTTTGGTGGCCAGTTGATATCGCCACGACAAGAAATTACGCGGCCAGGAAATGTCTCTTGCAATAAAGCCATATTCGCTCGAGTTGTGTGGCATGTGGCAACGTCTCGTTGAAACCACATATTCTCCAAGTCGTATTCTTCAATAGCAGCCAAAAAAAAGTCGGTTATCATGTGACCATAACGCTCCGAATTGACGGTGACAGTCGTTCCATCGTCGTTTTCGGAGAAGTAAGGTCCAATCACACCTCCGGACCAAAGAGCGCCCCAAACAGTGACTTTTTGTGGATGTAATGGCCGCTCTTCAATTACTTGAGGATTCTCAGAACCCCAAATACGACAATTTTGTTTATTAACATACCCACTAAGTGAGAAATGTGCTTCGTCGCTGAAGAAAATTTTGTGCGAAAAATCGCCGTCCACCGCCTGTTGTTCAAGCACCCATTCGATGTATCTACGATGTTGTGAATGGTCAGCTGGCTTCAGTTGTGGTGTGAGCTGGACTTTATATGGATTGGTGTAGATCCAAATGCAAAATACGCCATAATGTGCCGTAAGACAGTTCTAATTCCTGAGAACGACGAGGAATCGACACACTCAATACTTCGGCAACACTTTCACTTACAGCAGCGATATTTTCAGTGGTACGAGCGAAACGATGATACACAGGCCTTACAATATCTGTAACCAATTCAGTCTCTTCAAATTTATTCAAAATTTTGCAAATTGTTTGCGTAGTTGGACGATTTTGTAAACCATAATCTCCTCTTAAAGCACGATATGTGGCTGTGGCAGAAACACCATATTTGTAGTAGGTTTTAACAATTTTTATGCGTTGTGCGATAGTTAAGCGAAGTATTTACGTAAATGTCAGATTTTCAACTGAAAAACAAAAATTGGTTTAACAACTTAGTTTGACAGATGTCGAATTCCAGCCCTATACTTTTAAAACCGCAAAATGGAGAACTCTTTACATATAATGTTCTAGCGCAATAGTCACTTGCATTCCTGGCCTAAAACAATCTTACCATATTAAGTAGAGAGATTCTTTCTTTAGTCATACACCATGAATGTGGAATGTGTTAAGCTCTATTTATCCCTCTGAGCACTCCTCAAGGGCCTTAGAAGGAGCTATCTTGCCTTTATGAGTTTTAGTATGTGCGTGCTTAAATATGTGTGGTAAAGCTTGAATCAGGAAAAGTATATTTTGACGTATTTGAAGATTGCCTTTTCACCTTAAAGCCTTTAGTACGCTGCTGATGCGATACGAAAATTCCCAAAAGATGACTCAACGAAATCATAAACGAAATTTTCGTTCGCTGTTCTATGACGAAATTTAAAAAGTCTCCACTCACTTTTCGGAGACCAATTAATTGTGTGCGAAAATTAAATATGAGCTTTTAGTCATGATACAACTTAAGAAGATAGCGCTTTGCGGATGTTAGGGGTTGGCTGTCAAAGTTACGTGACGTCACACGGACCCACTACATAGACTTTGGTATTTATAATATTTTGCTCTATTTGTTGATGTTGATTGTTTATGCTGATCGCAGAATTAAGTTACCTATAAATATTTAATTGAATAAAGATCTTATTTTGAAAAATTAAATTTTTAAATTAAAAAAAAAGAAAAATGGAGATTGTTGGCTGTTTGAGTGCAATAATAACACAAAAGGAAATGTTGTTTAATTGAATAGATTTCCTTTTATAAGATAAATGGTACAATAAATACCCAAACTACAAGGTTTCGGAGTTGGCATTTCGCCAAGGACAATTTTTTTCTTTAATACTCGTACCTAATATGAAATGGATAAGCACAAAGATTTCAGTGAAAATTTGGAAGCCAGCAATTTGTTATCGTGCGGCTTTGCACATTTTAAAACCGGGTGGGGTTTTCATCATCTAACTAAGGTTTCTGAAGGACCAGCAACCATCAACAAAAATGTTAAAGCACATGGAAGTAAAAGTGGTTAAGAGAACTTGGGCGGATACATTAACAATCGCTCAAGAAACAAAGTGACTGATTTGGAGGATCGTTCGTTTAAGGAGAATTTCTGGGTTCACCATTTGGACGAAGGTGGCCTTACCAAACCGCATGTCGGAAGACATGATGACTAAGCTTTTATCTTTGTAAAATGTATATATGCCGTCAACGGAGAAGTCGATGTTTTATACATTTGTACTGAGTAGGTATATTAAACTCATGATTCAAATTTACGATAGCAGAATTAAGTCACTAATTTTCCGATCGCGAATTTTTTTTCGAATACGAAAACTCAATAGAGAAATATAAGAAAACAAAAACTCAAGGAAATAAAAATACAAAAAAAAATATAAATTAAAACCACGAAAATAAAAACAAGCATTTGAAATTCATATTACAATCTTTTATTGATTTCTGCAAGTATGTATGTTGTTCCATGGAGCTATTGTTTTTCAATTATTATAGGTCTACTAAACTCAATATTTCCTATGTATAACACTTCAACAAGCTTCTTCCAGTCAGCTCGGTTTCTAGCTATCTGTCTCCAGTTTCGCACTCCAAGTTGGTTGAGATCCTCTTCCACTTGCCTGCGACACCTTTTACGCTGTCCCACGGGGCAGGATTCAAAGACTTTCCGGGCCGGAGCATTGGTGTCCATTCGCTCTAGGTGACCCAGCCATCTCAGTCGTTGGCTTTTCAATTTTGTGACTAGGTCGTTATCGCTATGCAGCCCGTATAGTTCGTTGTTGTATCGTCTTATCCATTCCCCATCTATGCAAACGGGACCAAAAATCACCCGGAGAATTTTCCTCCCAAAACAACCTAACGCGTTCTCATCCACCGTTAACATTGTCCATGTCTCTGCACCATACATCAGGACTGGGATGATGAGCGTTTTATATATGGACAGTTCAGTTGCTCGAGAGAGGGCTTTGCTTCTCAATTGCCTTCTTAGCCCAAAGAAACAGCGATTGGCAATAGTAATTCTGCGTTTGATCTCAGCACTGGTATCATTCGCTGAGCTTATAGCGGATCCTAGGTATACAAAGTCTCTGACCACTTCAAAATTATAGCTGTCTATAGTGACATTCTGTCCGAGATGCCGGTGCTCGATGTCCTTTTTTGTTGACAGCATATATTTTGTTTTGCTTCCGTTCACTGTTAAACCCATTTTCTTGGCTTCCTTCTCAATACTCACGAAAGCACCATTGACATCACGCTTTGTTCGTCCGATTATGTCAATGTCGTCAGCGTAAGCGAGTAATTGGACAGACTTTTGAAAGATTGTGCCTCGAGTGTTGACGTGAGAGTTTTGCACTATTCTTTCAAGAATGATGTTAAAGAAGTCGCATGACAGCACGTCGCCCTGCCTAAAACCTTTTTTGACATCAAAGGTGTCTGTGAGGTATTTGCCGATCTTGACGGAGCAGCGTGCATTCTCCATCGTCATCCTGCATAAACGAACGAGTTTGGTAGGGATGCCAAAACTAGACATGGCTCTATATAGCTCGTCTCTGTAGATGCTGTCATACGCGGCCTTGAAATCGATAAAAAGGTGGTAAGTATCGATTTGAAATTCCTGGGTTTTTTCCAAGATCTGCCGTGGTAAGGATATTTGGTCGATAGTGGACTTCCCTGGCCTAAAACCACACTGATAAGGACCTATCAGGTTGTTGATGAAAGGCTTTAGGTGCTCACAAAGTACGGCAGAGAAGATCTTGTAGGCGGTATTAAGAAGACTGATGCCTCTGTAGTTGGTGCAGGCCAGAGGATCGCCTTTCTTGAGGATCGGGCAAACAATGATGAGGTTCCATTCATGGGGCATGCTTTCCTCCGAACATATTTTGCAGATGAGCTGGTGCATACTCCTTACCAGTTCATCGCCAGCCGCTTTGAACAACTCGGCCGCAAGACCATCAGCTCCAGCAGCTTTGTTGGACTTAAGTTTAGATATAGCTATCTTTACTTCGTCGAGATCGGGTGGACGGTATTGTTGGCCTACATCGTCCAGATTGAATGCAGACTGTAGCACAATAGCGGGATTCGGTTCGTCATCGCCGTTATACAATTTGCAGAAATAATGTTTTCATATCCTCAGCACCGACTGCGATTCTACCACGATGTTCCCCTGATCATCCTTGCGGGTTTCGGTTCGGGACTTGTACCGCTGGGAGGTTCTTTTTACTTTTTGGTAAAACTTCCGAATTTCATTCCTGCAATGGCATCCCTCTATTTCCTCGATCGCGCGCTTCTCATGCTCTTTCTTTTTCCTTCTTAGAAACAATAATTTCCATACAATTAATGCAAAATGTAAAACTCAATTGGCCCTTGTGACGTAGATGCGCAGAACGAGAGAAAAATAAAACTCGGAATGCGCTATCTTGTTTAGTTGTATCATGGCTTTTAGTCGTGTTTTTTGTTGTTTCTTTTATCAAAGCTTGCTTATTTGTGATTGGGTTTATTTTTTTCTTCTAGAAAATTTGTTCGTTCATGTTTTCGTTAACATTTAGTTCTCCTAGTGGAGACCTACGAAAATTTTCGTTTCGTATCAGCAGCGTACTAGACTTAAGGTTTAAGTATCTAAAGGAATTAGGAATTACATTTAAAACCAACAGCAACTGTAATCAATATAATCTTCAAAAACGATAATTTTTTTTATTGATTAGATTTCCATAAACTTTTTTTTTGTTCAGTTCACTTAAACACCAAAAATGTATTCTAGACAGCTCAGAAGGCTTAACATTTATCATAATAAATAAAATAACTATTCCCTTTGCACCGTCTTTGTACTTTTGAAGTCATAAAACTAAAATCGATGCCATTTATATTTTTCAAAAAAAAAATATTTTTAAAAATCCCAAAACACCCATCTCAGATGTCTTATTTGTCCCGTATTGTGCTACCGTTTTTATTTTTTTTTATTTCTTTCCCTAAATTCCATATCAATTCAATTAGTTAAAGCTCATAATCTAAACAGGGAATAACACTGCCGAAAAATTCCAGTTCCATTCCACCACCGAAAACTATCATGACAAATCGAGGAATATTTCAAAGAGATACCTAAATAAAATGAAAAAAATAAAAAAAAATCAATATTAAAATTTAAAAAAGTGGCATTCTCTTCAAGTCATTTATTCTTAAGCCATTGAGGCAGATCTCGAACAATGGCTCCGCGTATATGAGCTGAGAATGGACATTGGACATTGGGTGTTCAGTTCGGCGCGGCGCGTCGAACGAACATCTTCGAAAGTATAGTTGGGAGTGTATCTGGCTGTTTGTATATACATATGTATCTATATACAAGTGAAGGGAGCGTCGCACGGTAGCAGTCTGCTTAATTCTAATACTGGCCATAAGTTATCATTAGAAGTCTTTTTGTCGGAGTCCAATTCAATAATTAATGCGCTTCTTCGCGTCGCGTCGGTCCACCACATTGTCCCACTTACCGACAACCAACTCGATGCGATGCAGTCGCAGTGGCGATGACCATTTTCTACACTGATGGTGTTAGTTTCCATTCCATGATACTCAGTATTATTCTCTAAATGCGCATACGGCAGTGTGCAACACTTCCAAATACCAGTAGCCCTTCAACCCGATTTCCATATGTCTAAATAGCTGCTGCACTGCACCTCTGCCTTGCTGATGCAACCGCCGAATAAAGTAGTCTTTTCTTGCCATTTGTTTTTGTTAAAAATACTACATTTAGCGCTAGCAGATACAAGTAGCGATAAATTATGAACAAAAAATAGAAATTGCTTGCTTTCTCTTCATCGATTGGTAAATTAGGCGTGTTCCAGGTTGCACAAGGATAGTATATCGATATGGAATACTTAAGTAAGCGGATAGATTATATTTGCTAAAATAAAGTTAAACACTTTTCTTTTAAATTAGTATACCTCTAAAAAGTTTTCCAGCAATCATATTATTATTATTATTATTACAAATTCTTTATTTAGATTTAAGAATACATATATGAATGACAAAGAAATATTCAAAAGAAAATAGAACATGGCAACAAGTGCCGTCTGTCGAAAATAAATTGACATATATTCATTAATTTGTAAATGAAAAAAAAACTGAAAAAGAACTATTGATACATTTTTTTGATTATTTAAATTTTTGTACTAAATTTTTATTTGTATAACAATTTGCATTGAATATTTTGTTAAATAAATTCAAATTTAATATAAATTATAGGTATTAAAGTTATAATTAAGGATGGCTAACAAAAAAATTTAAAAGTGAGATTACAGGTCAAAATTATTTCGATATCTAAGTGCATGATCGCAAAAACTAAAAATTACTCTCCAACCATTTTTACCGTTTAAAATATCTTTGGTTTCAGAAAAAGATAAAAAGCTCTTTTGAAAGTAAAGCCTTCTCAATTCTTGCAGAATCGAACAGATAGCTACGAAGTGATAAATGTCTTCATTTTCATTTCTATTACATAGATTACAAATTGGTGAAATTTCTGGCCTGTGCGGTTTGAAGTTAAGTCCTACGATTTCAACTCTCGCTTTGAATATGGTACTAATTTGGTAGGTGGACAGATAGTTATTAAAGTAATTTCTATTACCTAAGGAGTGGTTCAGTGCTCTGTAAATCAGCCGACTTGAAGAGAATTATGCGCTATGAATGCATTGTAGATAAAAATGCTCATATACTTTTGCAATGAAGTTGTAAAATGCATCACGCCAGCATTCAATCGGCTGATTAGATATACTGAGATCCACTCTATATTTACCCGCAATATAGAACCATTCCCGAAAAGGAGTTAGGCTAAATCTCAAGACTTGCATCATTATTTTCTTTGGAAATTCGTGTTTGGTCGCAGCATTACTTTGACTATGTAGTCAGCATTCGCTTTCAAGTTTTTTGTATAGATTTGTGGTATACCTGATTCTACATACAAAGCATAAGTAGGTGTTGTCGATCGCAGCCTAAAAATACGTTTGAAAAAGAAGCGCTGTACTCCTTCAAATTCTTCAACAAACCTGAAACCATATACTTGATTTGCGTAGCAAATCCAGGTATTTATCGTTGCGTCTAGAACTCTGAATTTGGAAGAGGAATCCGCTTTTTGATTACAAAAGAACCTGCTCCACATTATATTAATAGCAGTTTTAGCAACCAGACATTTTTCTTTAATATGATTACGTAAATCCAAGTTGCTTATAATTAAAAAACCGAGATATTTATATTGTTTCACAACTTCTATGGGGTCTGAACCAAGAAACCACTTATTTTGTTTTACCACAAACCTTTTTATGGATTCAAAAAACATAATTTTCGACTTACTGGTGTTAATTTGTAGATCCCATAGGTCGCAATAGTTTTTAAGTCGATTAATAAGGAGCCGAAGTGAGGAAGGGGATTCAGCAAGTACTTGTGGAACACCTGTTGTGGTGTCAAAAAATTCAGGCATAGTAATGCCATTATATATTGAAGAACAAGTGTTGGTTGTCAATTTCTGGTATCAGGCAATCATAGCCAAACTTGGAGTATGTCTTAAGGCATATTTTGCATTATTGTTCCAAAAGACATTTTAGTGAAAGGCCCCATAAGAGCATCACAACAAACTGAAACTACTCAGAAAAAGACAAACTGTCTCACTGTTTGCGAGCAGTGCGGTCAATGAGACAGTGTAAGGCGGACAGTCAGATGAAAAAAAGTAAACAAATTATAAAACGTTAAATAAGTATGTAACAAGTATTTTAGTAAATTAATTAAGTACCGTAAATATATTTCTTCAAAGAAAAGTAACAAAGAACAATAAACTAAAAAATTTAAAAATAAAATGTGCGACTGAATCGTACGAACTTGCTCTTAGTGTAGCTAACTACTGACGCTGTTAGTAGGTATAGGTTGTCTAGTTATCCTTTGCAGGATTAAATCCGATGTAGGTAAGATAACCCTGATTGTTAATATAATGAATTGTGGAATACATATGATTCAAGGAATGGTTACATAGGTACCTACCTACAAATGTATATTTAAAGGGATTTGAATTATGAAAATTAGGAATGTATTATGTACCTACCTATATACAGATAACCTAGGTATATAGATATGTACATACATATGTATAAATGAAAGTGAATGCTGTATAGGTGGGTAAAAATCGTTTTTTAAACTTTTAAAAACTGCCAAAACCATCACTTTAATCGGTTTCTTGAAAAAACCAAGAAAAGCATTAGATGCCACCGATCAATGAAAATTTTATAAAAAAAAGATCTCGAAATTTGTAGGACGGATTTCGATGAAATCCGGTTTTTTATTTTTAGTTTTTTGAAAACAAGTTTTTTTTTGAAATTTTGATATGCAGTTCTTTGGAGTTTATTAATATACACGTGACAATACAATTTAAAATTATTTTTTTTGATTAGTTTTAAAAATATTGAATTTTCAAAATAAAAAATTCACAAATTAATTTTAATTATAAAAAAAAAATTATTTAAAAATTTAATAGGCAGGATTAGTTTGGCTACCTAGGTCTTCTTAGATATAAAATTTGACAGAAATCCAATGTACAGTTACCGAGAAAGCCAAAAATTAAAAAAATAAAAATGTTATATGAAAAGTACCCTTAATAGACTTTTCCCGTAAGCTTGGTTCATATCAAATGATAGCCATTACCAACAAAAAATTCTTTAAAATTTTTTATCAAAATCGTTCGAGCCGTTTTCGAGAAAAATAAGATTTTCCTTCAAGGTGCCTTTATTTTTAGCCCTAACAATGAAATTTCAATTTCCCCTCTGAGGAATTCCAAAATAATCACACATAACAAATTTGAAGGTAATCGCTTACACCGTTTAGGCTGCAGTTATTATTGTTATACATACAGACGGCCTGACAGACTGACAGATTGACAGACTGACAGATTGACAGACTGACAGACTGACACACAGACATACAGACATTTTTTGTCGATCACTTTTTTAGACTTCTCTATGATCGTAATATCATGTTTAATCGTTAGAATTTTTTTTTACGAATGCATAACTTACCTTATATTACCTATAATCGCAAGTAAACACAATGAAAGTGCAAACAGTGAGAAATGTCTCACTATTAGTTTTTTGGAAATGCCTCACAGTTCGCTTCTTGTCAGTTCATATAAAAACAAAAATATTACAAATATGACTAAGAATTCTAAGATTTTGTTGTTTTATTATAACAGAACACATATAAATGTTATATGTAACAAAAATTCGGTGTATTTACCTGATTATTTCCCGTTACTATGCTAAATTTAAAAACACTTCGAAAAATACTTCGAAGAAATTTTTTTAATTTTTACTCGGTGGAGGTTAATGCGCAAATGAAATTCGTGCGCAACAAAATAAAAACACGTGGAGGGAAAAAAACGTTTTTACCAATACTGACATACAGACATGTCAAACAGATAATAAGGTATGCTCATTGTGTCTTGACAACTGTGGTGTGACGTCTTCGTCAACTGGTTCGGATATAAGATGAAAGAAAAGAATTCCATTTCATTGCATTGTTTTTATTATTTTTCTATTCTTACAGTTAATTTCACTGAAAAAGTATTTGTTTACATGCTTAATTCTAAAATACAGTCTGCACTTAAAAAATAGTTTCTTTACACTAATATCTAGAGGCTCAGCTTCAGCATTTTTTAAAAGTTTTTCCAGGAACATGCCTTCTGTGTATAGATGTTCCTTATTGTTGCATAATAAAGGGACATTGCTGAAGAAATATCCTCAGCATTACAACGTGCATTTATATTGGGATGCTTCAATTGTTTTGCTTGGGTAGATGTAAATATACCTCTTTCCTCATAGCCTCATCATTTTGTTACTGCTGATACTTCCGCTTCAGATTGTTCTTCAATTTGCTGACTTGCCTTTCCAGTTCTATGATTCTATTTTAGAAAATAGAATAAAATAAAATATTATTTTAGGTAACTCAAAATGATTTCAAAGTATATCTTACCCTGTTTGGATGCTACTATTTGTGTAATACAAACAATCCTCCTGATCATGGTATCCAAAAAATTCTTCCTATTGTGGACTTTCGGAGACCAAGTTACTTCTTGACGGTTTGTGACAACTATAGGTATTAAACATTTTTAAATATGTATATAGTATAGGACAGTTTATTTCAAATTATTACATCCCAAAAGCAGCTAGACATTCATTAACGATCCTTTTGTTTTCTCTTATTTCTTGTCTTTTGTCTCTCGAAGATTGCTCAGGTTCATTTGGTAAGTTTTTGATGGTACTAATTCTTTCCTTAAAGCTCTCTTATTTTCACGAACATATAAAAGTATATCTTTAAGTGCATAGTCGCTTTCAACAAAATGTTCTGAGCAAACACGACTGCTTTTTAAGGAATAATATTTTTTATTACCACAAGCACTAATCCACAATTTGCACATTTTAGCGTCTTTCGGGAGATAGTGAAATTTTAATTTTATTTCATTGTATTTTCTGCCCGGTGAATTATTACACCCCAAAACAGAACACAGAATCATTTTCAAATTTTAAAATTCACTTTTTAAACGCGAAAACAAATAAAATATAAAAAAAAACCAATTGATAAATTACAATCAATGACCTCGCTTGTCAAACTAGCAGGGCAAGATGACGTAACATCTTAAGCAAGATGGCGAAATGGGTGTATCTAATGAGCATACCTTATTATCTGTTTATCGCGTGCCTGTACATGCTTCCACAACAGAGAAAAATTAATTGTTAGCACTTGTCCCCTACGTAATTGGGCCAGTTCAAAGACATGATGTCTCCCCAATTTTAGAAATATTATACGAATTCTTTACATCAAAATTTCAGAAACACTCACTTTTTGTTAAGTTATTCAGAAAAAGTAAACTAATTTGCTTTTAGTTGTTTCTGACACTTATCATCTGATAATAATGTACAAAGTGTCAGTTTGACATTAGATACCGGGATAAATGACATATAAGTTTCATATTTGTTAACCGATTGCGAAGAAGTCTGCTACAAGAAATGTCAGATTATAAATCCGACAGATGTCTTGTAAACATTGGCCACGTTTAGAAGAAATAGTCGATTTGAAAGCTAGTAAAGTTTCTGGTTTTTGATTCGGCAGCTGCCAAATCCAATTTAGGAACTTTCACTGGAAATCTAGTCAGCAAATATCTCTTTTCATTTTAAGTCAAGTGTATTTGTGTCAGAATTACATAGGTATTTACCTGCTCAACTTTGTATGAATTGTTTCTACAAGTTATTAAGAAAAATTATAGTTTCCTGAAACGCCATCATACCGAGTTTTCTTTAAGTATTCCCCAGGCCAAACACTTGAGTAGTTATTATAGACAAGACAATTCACAAATGGTTTAACGACCTAGAGACAAATTTGGAAAAAGAGAACGCCAAAGACATTTTGGATAACCAAACTTGTATTTTTATTGACCTCTTGCGGGTTTCTGTTTAGTCCCAGCGGTGAAACATTGTCTCCGGTTGTAGTGTTTCCTTAACAAAAAGTGCCGTTCAAAGTTGTCGGAAAATTGCATTGTAGGTCGCCAAATGGTAAGAAAGTGGAGCAGTTTACCGGAAAATTTTAGAAAATCCGTTACAAAATTCCTTTGTTTGTGGTTTTCCATTGTTACAAGAATTTAATTCATTTTTGATACAAATCTGCGAAAACACGGATTTCGACAGTTAAATAAGTCCATTGGGCAAATAAAATTATTTTGTTTTTTATTCTGGATCAAATTCGCAGATCCGTATTTTTCCGTGACTCTACTCCTCATTTTACCAACACTACTAGGCGCTAGTACAACTGGAGCATTAAGTTTGACAACTATACCAGATTGTCAGATACGAATATTCGCCAACACCATAAGACAAAATAATCTTAGGAAAATGCGTTCCATTTGGCACGGAAGAAATCATTTTCAAATTCTGAATTTACCAATGGAAAATTCCATAAGTTTGTAATGGATAAGTCTGATAGATCAACCATAAATATTACACAGAAATGGATTTTATTTATCTTAGATTCGAGCAAAGCTCATATATTGCCGGTATTCGAAATATGGAAACTCCTTGTTCGACTTTGGGAAACAAGTGTTCGAAAATTGATAACAATAATGGAAAAAATGCTATTTGAGTTTACATTTAATTCTATACTCAAGTAAAACTGTTCGAAAACTGGTGCCACTACTAAATCAATCAACTCAACTTTTTACCAAATACTTCCGAAATCAGCCATTTTGTACTACATCGGCCATTTTGAAAAGTTTCGTAGTTGTGGAAGTGTTCTCCTCCTTGTATTGTATGTTTTTTATTACTCTGAAAAAATCTATCTTAAATGCAGAATGTCATTTACAAATTGCCCAGCATTTTTTATTTACATTGAACATCAGAAAACAAATAAACATATTTTACCAAAATGAAATACATAGTTAGAGTTACACACCTAGATTATATATATACTAAATGTAATTAAAACAAAAGAAACTCAAAGTATCATCGTCATCATCCTCTCATTCATTCGGTCGGTCCATTCAAACTAATGGACATAAAATGTCAACTGAGTTACGCATTAGAAAGGTTATCTACCGACACATGACCATCCCAGGAACTTGACACAAAATACCTTTCAACGTACCTACTTCTACTTTATGTGAGTACGACTACGATTGAATGGAATGTAAGTAGGTATAAGTTGTTATAAAGGTAACTTGTTTGTTCAGATTACTGCTACTGTATTTTTGCCTTTTCCTTTAGATTTATTATACGCTTCATAGGCATCACAAAACTTCAGCAAACTAAAAAATATCATCAATCAAATTGGTTTCATTAAATGTAATTTTATTTTCAGTCTTATAATAATTCAATCGATTTAAAAACTGTTCATTATAAATTGGTTAGAGACTGTTCATTATTTGTTTTTTCTTTTTTTGTATTTGGTGGTTAGAATTCAGGAAGTGATTCTTATTGACTTAAAGCCATTGACAAATACATAATTATGTACATACATATTATGTTTGTTCGTATATAAGCAACACATTGGCGCATATTCATAGATGTTTGATAAGTTGTTACTAAGTTATTTCTAAGCTAAACCCGAGTTCATGTAATTCATAAACAATTTAAATCCATTTCTAAAATAAAAACTCGAGTTTAACGTTAGTCACGGCAGATGTTTTCTTTAAGTTAATTTTAACTTTACCGAACATCATAAATACTTGAAAAAAGTAAAAAAAATTGTGACAAAAGTGATTTGAATTAAAACAAAGAAAAATGTCAATTGATGAAAACATTGAAGAAGATTTTGATATCTTGGTTGATTTGGAAATGGTACTACAAGAAGACGGAAGCGCTATAGGATCGACCTCTTTGAACTGTTCAACGACGAATTTTATGAAAGGCATTGATTCGAAAACACAAGGCAACTTTTGTAATTGATTTGCTTAATATTAAAGAGCAAACAACTAAAAGAGGTTTGACAAAATCTGGAAGCCTTCACGTGTTAAAAGCATTAAGTTTTTCTCGGCTACTATTTTTCACTCCTGTAAGAAACCCACAAAGTCGACAGGGTGGAAGGGGGGGGGGGGAATTCAATCTTTACCACATCGCCACAAGAAGCAAGAATATTTGGGCAGAATAAAACAGACATTTAAATTATAAAGATATTTTATAGAACCAAAATGGAAAAATTAAATATTTTATTAATACTTCATAAAACTTCATAAGGTAAAATAGCTTTTTAGCCGTTTCAGCTTTTGGATAGTATCTAGTTTCTATTGCAGCATGGCGTTTCTTCGTCCTGCATTGGATCACTGCATCAGCCTCTTGTGGATGATCGGCAAAATTATCACACAAATGTATCTTTGCAACTACTCTGGTATTGCTATCTAATAGTATTTCATCCTAAATAAAGTCCGGATAACGGCACTACGACATTTCTATAATTTGTTTCTTTATGTCCCCTCGTTTTGACATATCGATGTTTTCGTGATTGATTAAAGGAAAAGGAATTGTAGCAGAGTTGTATAGAATTCATGCTAGAGTCGGGTTTTACTTAACAGAGCTACAAAATTCTCTATGAATAGTAGCTGTGTCTAACCTGTGTGATAAGTTTGGACATTAGTTTATCTAGACTCGAGTTTAAAATATGACTATGAATATGGGCCATTGTCTTTAGACTATAAACCTTTTTGAAGTAAGACATTCTTTTGCTGCGTTGAGGGTAAAAATATTTAAGATAGCTGTCTGTCAGTGAAATGTCAAACCGACAGATTCTGCTTTAGCTCTCTAAAAACATGTTTGTCCACCAATAATAATTTTTTTTTAAAAGAGCCACAAATATTAAAACAAACTAAACCACAATTAGGCCTATTCTGCCACATCTATTATTCTGCTATGAATTTTCTGTTATGATGCATAAGAGATATTCACCATGAAAGATATTTTATAATCGATATTCAGGAGTTCGATCTTTTATAAAAGTCTGTTATGTTATATATAAAGAAACATTTATACAAACAGACCTAAAATCTGCTTTCAAATTATCAGCTGTAGTAGGTAAATAAAATTCTCGACAGTCGGCACTGAAGGATGACAATATAAAATTAACCTGCGTAATTATCGTGTTTTGTTTCACGTAGATAAATATGTAAAAATTATTCTTTGTAATTTGTCCAAAACAGTTCCTGGTCCTGAATTTAATATGTATATCCAATATAAGAAGTTGTACAAAACGAACTCCGGCAAGACACTTTCTTTTACGTTTCATCCATCAAAATGTGTTATGTTCCTTCGTGTATTGAAATAAATAGTTTGAAATTACTTTCATATTTGTGTTTGTTATTATGTATTTTAATAATATTTTGTTATAATCTGTCCTTTAAAGAAGAATTCATTAACGAAATAAGAGTTTTTACTTCATATATTGAAATCTTTTACGATAAAAGTAACAAAATTGTGTCTTTTATTCTTTTATGATTCATAAAAGATTCCATAACAGATTGTGGCATGCTGAATACGAAAAATGCAGTTCCTAAAAGACTTGTTGAGAATTTCGAAGTTTTGACAGCTCATAAGCAGATTTCTTAACAGATTTCATAGCAGATTTAGCATGCCGAATACCAAAATTATAATTCATAAAAGATTTGATGACAGCTTAAACTTTTGTGTGCAAGTTCATAACAGAATAAAAGATCTCGCCAAATAGGTCTAAATGTCTTGTTGACAAACGTAGACCAACATTACATGGTAATCCTAAGTCCACTGTCAAATTTTTTTTTAATTCCTTAACAAAATGAATGCGATAAATAAGAAAACGATACGTGAGAGTGCGGATAACTCGTCGTTATTTTTATTAAATTAGTGTCAACTATGACGAGAATACACATACGTTAAATTAAATTAATAGATTAATGAAAAATTTCATCAAAAATCCTCTTACATTTTATCAGACCCTTAAATCCTTATAGTTTCACCAACCTAGAAAAGGGAAATTTTGGGAAAGTGATTTCTTTGCATTTGCACATTCCTAGAAAATTAAATTGGCTTTTTTTCTTTCTAAAAACCGAAATGTATGAGAAGAAATGAGACAACATCATGTGTTGAAACAATTGCATGGAAATCCTAAAAAGTTGAAGTGTTGCGTTTTTTTCTTATTTGGAAAAGAATTGTTAAGTTTATTTTGAGAAATGTATTTAATTTATTTGTTAAGAGAAATCAAAAACTTTGCCTAATAATTCTTTTGCGTAGAATGTATTTTTTTATGAAAAAGCATATGAACATTTGACTAGCTGTGGCAACTTAACAAAATGTAAACATTGGAATGGCGGATTCCTGTGAGCCAAAAACGGGTATTTAGCTTATATGTCTGTTTAGAAGCTTGTGTAATTTAAAAGCGCTTGTTGAATCTAAAAAATCCTTTTTTAAAGGTTTTTAAGCCTGTTAAATGTTTAAGAGTTCTTCGTGAAATCGGACATAAGTTTAGTTGAGAATCAGTAAGTTGAAGCAATTTTTTTATCTTGTTTTTATTTTCTTACATTTCGTCGTGAAAAGTTTGAATTTTGTAATGATCTTATAATTACAGTGAATCATGGTACGCTCTCTTCTAATTTGTTTGCGCCTTGTGAAACATTCCCTTGTGAAATCTCTTCCCGAGTTCAGAGACTTTACCGATGTAAATAGGTGAGATAAAATCGTTATTGCTAAACCACGGATCAACATTTTGAACCAACGTTGAACCTCACTTAACTCGAGGAAATCAGTGAACTATAATTGCTGATTAGTGGATGAAAGTTTGAACGACGGTGACGCTTGTATAATTGGCAAATGGGGTTGTATTTATACAAGTCCGTGCTGAATTAAAAAAATGTCAACTTCCTTGTTTCTTAACCGATTTCCATGGAATTGAAATATGAATGTAGCAGCTGACATAGAATAATGAACTAAACAAATAGTTTCAAAATAGGATGGGTCAACAAAATGAAGTGTTTTCAAAAAAATACCTAAACGTGTTCTAATTTTAAATTTTTAGAAAATTTTGTTTAAATAAAAAATGGGTTTTAAAGAATTCTTATACTTCAATCAACAATGTTTTAACACTTACAAACATTTCAAAAGAAAATTATACGAATTCGTGTAATGGCCTTTTCGATTGGTCGTCCGGAAGGCTTTCGAATACTTCTGAAACTGTTCGACTGTTATCAAATGACAGTTCTTCTCCTGGGTAGAAAAGAAATTTCCTTCCCGATTTGAAGTCAGAGTCAAAAGCAGAAGCATCCACACACTCACACATTAAATGTCAAACACGAATATAATGTCAACAACAATGTTGTGTAGGGATGAGCGATATTGGAAAACATGGATGTTAACTTCGAAAATACAATATCGATATCAGAAATAACGATGGTTTTTAACACCGATGTTTTTTTTATGCATTTTTTTTTGAAAAAATAGTAGCACATTCAAAAATCGATTACAAAAAATGTTTTAAAAATTGCAGCAAAGTTTTTTATCGTAATTTACTTTTCCTTTTTGTGTAAGTGAGCTACATATATATCCCATTCAGCGCCAATTGAACTTCATACAATTTCACATAAATAGTTAGAAACGTAGTTCCCCTGAAATGCAGTTCCGTCGAGTGCGGTCTAACCTTTATAAGCATTAGGCCATTGACAAATGAATTGAGCTTATTTTAAGTCGATGTTTTGAATCTTAACATCGATACTGCTGTGCTTCACATGCTTAAATATCGATGTTGAAACATCGATTTTTTTTTCTAACATCGATGAACATCGCCCATCCCTTTAGATTCAGAATCAAGAATCAAGTGTTAACTTGTTCGATTGGAATCCCGGATTATCAATCGAAAAGGACATAAGTGTTACACACAAAACGCTGTCACTTTAAAACTACTTGATTTGGATTATTAAAACGATTCTGAGTTTCAAATTGTACTTCTATGGCGATCTTTTTTTCTTAAAAAAGCGTTAGAACAGTTTACTGTCCGAATGACTCGAGTATGACGGAAGTTGTCTTTTGAAACCAATTATCTCAGCACAAGGGCAATTAAATTAAATTTACTGTCATAAATAAACGTTTTTCGTTTTACAAGAATGACAATCTTATACAAACTCAAGTACTAGTGTACAATTTCACAAAAATAACATGCTCATTCAAAAATAGACATAAAATCCAAGTGAGGTTTTTGTGGAACGTATGTATTTTTTTTTACGCATTCGCGTGGAAATAAAATTCGTTTTTATATTATAATCAGCTTGCAAATAAGTAGATATAGAAATAATCAGAATGACTTCATTGGTTTTTTTTCTTTCAACTTTATAAACCTTGAACATATGTACATGCATACTTAGCCGAACAATAGCATAAAAATAAAAATTAATTCCTTGAAAAAAAAATATATATTTCTTTGTGCATTTCTTAAGAAGTAGAAAATCAAATTGAAATATTATAACAAATATTGTGACCATCTCACCTTCAATTGTTCTCTGTGACAAGTGACACTATGCCTGAAGGTTTCTCCCAAAAACCCTAATTATCTTTCCATCAAACCAAATCATGCTCTCAGGTAACAATCAACCATCAGTATGCCTGTGCATGTGCATCATCAACCTTCAAAGGACACCACTCATTGTCTACTTCAATCAAATTAGGAGCAATCGATGGCGATATTGGTTGGCCCATCCATATAAAGAGAGACAAATTTTGTAACCCGATCTGCAGTAAAATTAGAAATGTGTCATTCTTCAGGTCTGTGGAATGTCAGTTTGCTGGACTGATGCGTAAGATAAATAAGAAAAAAACATTTGAATCTTGAGGAGTAAAATCAAACACAATGCAATTGATAATGCAAAGGAGCAATATTACAACATTTGATCGAACAACAAAAGGCAGAACCATTGGACCAGTTTTTGTTTTATTCTTGATTTTTCAAAACAATACCACAAGTGCACTACTTTGAATCCAAGAAAATTTCAACAATAAAAAATCAAGGGTAAGCATTTATCCTTTCAGTTCACATGACACATTCCATATCTAGATATGCATGAAATGATTCCTCATCCATACCATTCTATTGTAATACACTGGTTGTTGCTTTTGCCTGGGAAATTTCGATGCATGTTTACACGCACTGATGCTCTCGGCTACCGAATGGTTTTCCAATTTGACTGGAAAATTGTAATTTCATAAAAATAAACAAGAAAAAAACTAATCAAAAGAGAATATAAATTCGTTTGAGGGTAAAACTAGTTTACCGCATCACAAAAGACCCATAAAGAGAAAAGGTAGGTATTTGAAATCATCAGAGCCGATACCCTTGTTACGTCATTTCATTAATAATTCCAACTCCCCCGACATTTTCTCGCTTATAAACGTTAATGCTGTCATTGTTATACTATATGAGAAAGGATGTTATAAAGAAAGGATACATTATTCTGATAGTTATATAGTCAGACAGCCGCACTGTTCGCAGATGAAAAAGTAATATTTCATTTGATTTGAGGCTGAAAGGAGAATTCGGAGGATGTGACACTAACAATGACAACCGGGGGTCAATTTATAGGGACATCATTATTTATCGAACGGTCATCGTTCGGTCAGGTGATTTTTTTTTTCGTTTAACCAAACAATAAGCAACTCACACATCATAATTACAACGCATTCGGTGCAACAGGAAGGAAGTCGTCGCTTATGTAATTGTTAGTGAAATAGTGACATTAAATATTTCGATAGGACCATTACTTTGAAGAAGATGTGATCAGGTTGATAAAAATGAACGAAGAGGTCTTAAAAGGTTTTAATTTTTCTTTCTAGGAAACTATACGATAGGAAAGTTTCAAAATGTCAGTTTTTTTTGTACAGAGGAAATGTACTTTTCATTAAACACAAAGCAAACGTTAGAAAAGTGGACGATACTAGAGAAATGTCAATTTATAACAGTTATAACAGCTTTATAAAAATTGTTCCCCCTTGAAAATGGGAAATATTATACAGTGTACTTGTAGCGGTTGGGAACATGTGCATAACCAGGATATTTATAAAACTGTTATAAATTGGAATGTCTGGAGTCACTGCCTAGGAAAGGCTTTAAGGGAAAATAACCTTGGACATATTCTTTTGAATGTCTGAATATCAATTCGTTCATTTTGACATTTCGTTCAAATGGCTTTTTTCTCCTTCGCAATTGATGTCTTATAATTGAATTTGTCAAATTTTAAAGTTAATCGTGAACGAAAAATATATTTTTTTGGATTGTGGATCGTATGTGGAGCGCAAATAGAGTTTGACAGCGCAGTAAAAATAAAAATTGCACAAAACTTATAAAATAATTTTATTTCACATTAATTGACCGCACGCTACGAAAATCTGCGCAAATAATGTTCTTCTTCAAATAAAACAGCTAGCTCATGATACATCTCATCATTAAAAACCTTTTTTAAAGCTCGCAAATCAAAAGCACCTCAACAGAAACTCAAGGAAAAAAATTGAACGAGTTACCAAATGGACACGGGTAACTCTCAAATATGAATGCACATCAATATGTAATAGCGATACAGTGAAACCCGCTTAAGTGAAACTCGCTTAAGTGAAAAACCCGCTTACGTGAAAACATTCACAAATCCCCGTATATATTTAAATACAAATTAAATACTTCGCTGAACTGAAAACTCGCTTTAAAGAAAAACCCGCATAACTGAAAAAAAATTCCTTCAAGTTTTCTATTTTTCTATAGACAACAACTCGGTTAAGTGAAAAACTAAAAGTCGAAAAAAATTGGGTGCTCAATTATTTCCATCCTCCACCACTTCCGCATTCATGACACATGTAAATGCTAAGTTTTAAATAAAAGGGGAAACCGCGCAACTTCCATTTACTTGCATATATTGTTGTTTTTGTAACTGTAACACGAAATTTATCTATGAATAAAAGATTCTGAACTCAAAGTAGCGTTGGTTGGGTACATATTCGTTTTGTTTAAAAATAAATTATTTTTTTGTTAATAACTAGGTCCTGTTTTTTTATTTAGATAAACCAAATTTATTTATAAAAGCAATTGCTAAACATTTAACTCATGTTATTTTTTTAGCTGTTAAAGTCCAATCTATGTAGTGAAAATTGTAACGTGTTACGTGACACGAAGTCTGTCTTACTGAAATATTTTTTCAGTTATCCGACACCCGTTTAAGTAAAATATATTTTTCACTTATCCGAGATCTGTTTAACTGAATTTTTTTTCAGTTATCCGAGGTCCGCTTGAGTGAAAAACCCGCTTAACTGAAAAAAAAAATTCCTGGTTTGTCGTCGTTTCACTTAAGAGGGTTTCACTGTATAAAGGCCACAGCAGAAGCAATTCATTTCAGTCCACTCCAAAGTCCGCTTCCCAGGAAGCCTTAGTCGGGACAGATGATGAACAATCGATTCAAAAACCAATCAAATTTATAATATCTGAAATTCTGATTCCACTGATCCCAACCCAGTTAAGGCATGAATCAAAGAAAACCAGATTACGACACTCCTTTTTTTATCTTTTTTATTGACGTCGTATATGAAAAAAATCCATTAATCCACATCGGACAAACAACAACAATTTTTCAGATTTGTCCTAATCTTGTTTTCTTTAATTCATGCAATTAAGCAGCCGTGGTGGTACCTTTCATGCAGAATCAGACGAAAAAACGGCTGGAATCTTATACACATCTCCTTAAACTTCCATTTCTAGCCACAAATTTTAAGTTAAGTGGAGAGTGAATAAACTGAGCCTTAATGAGATATTAGGCCTTATTCTGAATCTCCCAGGGGAATTTTCTCGAAATTTTTCCTGCGATCATGAATCTCCCACGGAATAAATTTCCCTCGAACAAAAAATTGTATGAAATTACAGTAAAATTTCCTAGGAAAGCTTATTCCCGATACCAACAAATTCCGATGGAAACTTTTGATTATCATTCGTGTTCCCAAGCTTCGAATTGGAGATTTCCAGGGAAATTTGTATTTAATTTCGAAATAAAGACATTTATGACACAAACGTGTTAACATACTCGTAAACTCTCAGAATCGAATTGCGAAAGAGTAGTGATTTCTAATAAGTTTGCATTTCTTAGTTTTGATCCTCTATGGAAAAAACTTTTCATGTTTTACGTGGGAACGAATTTTTTAAGCTCTCTATTAATCTTTTCTTCGTTTGAATTAGACTACTCACTGCAAGAAATAATGTCGTTTTCGATTGGATTTTCGTAGTGTTTTACTCTTTGTTTATTTCAATCGAATATGTAAATGTCGCATACACACTGAACTTTGCGCCATCATCAACAAAAACGTGGCTTTTTCAAACTTATTACTTTTGTCCAATAATAATTAATTGAGAACACAAAAACACTCCGAAAACCTTACTTATTGGAACAGCCAATCGAATGCTTCTCTAGCCGCACTATACATAATATAGAGCCATGAAATTTTATTTTTCTCTCCATTTTGAAATTCAGAAATTCAAAAACAATAGACATCGGTATTTCCTTTTCACATTTTTCCTAAGGCAAACGTGTGTTTAATTATATTGAGGGTAGCCATAACCCCTTTTACTGCATGCCCCATTAAAAACAAAATTTAAATCTTTGTTAAAAATACAGTGAAATCTCCAATGGACGGACAGCCATGGTGTAGAAATTGGGAGTTATCCGTTTAAGGGAAATCAAATAAAAACTCTAATTTTCAAAATTAAGAGTATTCATTTATTAACAGAAAATAAAAATAACAAAAATATATAAACTTCACTTCTTTTTTATCACATGAAGTGGAATAAAATTACTAAATTTAACACATATGTAAATACATATAAGAATCAGCTTCTAAAAACTTTGCAATAATATAAGAAGATTAGTATTTATGTATTGTTCAAACGTTCCAAAGTTGTTCGAGCAAGTTGTATGTGATAGTTTGACATTTATATATAAAAATATTATCTGCAACCAACAACATGGTTTTATGCAGAAACGTTCTACTGTTACTAATCTAGTCGTCTTTTTAAATAAATGTTTAAACTCCCTAGAAAGTGGTCAAGAAATTGATTGTGTATACACAGACTTTTCGAAAGCTTTTGATCAATTGTCGCATAAGATTATCAAGTTTAAACTTAATTTATACTGGTTTCTTCCATCTTTCATCAAGTGGATATCCTCGTATCTTGAAGATAGGTTATATCAAGTCAAATTCAGAAATTCTTACTCAAGAGCCTTTATTGCCAAATCAGGTGTTCCGCAGGTAAGCCATCTTGGATATTAAACACTTTGCCTCGTGGTATGAAAAGAACAGTTTGAATCTTAAAAAGACAAAATGTCGAAATTTTCAAAAAAACGTTCTCCTTCTTCTCATGACTATGTTATCTCATAGCACATTTTAATTCGTGTTATAACTGTAAGGGACCTTGGAGTTTTCTTTACGCCCAATTTAGACTTTTCTGCTCATATCAATATAATCGTTAACAAATCCAATTCAATGTTAGGGTTTATCAAGCGTTGGTCCAAAAAATTTGTTGATCCCAATGTTACCCGTGCTTTATACAACTGTTTGTTTCGTCCACATCTTGAGTATGCATCGCAGCTTTGGACTCCTCTTTACGATATTCATATTGCGAGATTAGAATCTGTTTACAGAAACTTTACTCGTTTCGCATTGAAAGGGCTTCAGTGGAGTGATCCTTCTAATGCCCTCCCTTATGACCAACGTTTATCTATTCTTCAAATGCAAACACTTGCACAAGAACTAACAATGATTTGGTATTCTTCCACCAAATAATAACTGGCGTCACAGATGCACCAGACCTACTATGTTCAGTTTCTTTTGATTATCGGGTAGGAGGTTCTAATCTCTGTGGCCTCGACTTGATTAAAGTCTCAACATATAGGACCAACTATGGGATGACCAGTGATCCACGCTCCTAAATATTTTTTAAAATATTTTATATTTGCTTATTTAGTTTTAGGAAAGAACGATTTATTTTGGAATCTGGCCTGTAGGTCAACAGAAAGTTGAACAGCTACCGTAATTTTTCTTGGCCGTAATTTTTTTTAAATTTTCAATTGAAGTGTTAGCTTTTTCGTTGGAATTAATAGATGTTCCCACCAGGTCCTGATCCTCTTCCTCGGATTCACTGCCACACTCGTTGGTTTCAACTGGAACTGCAGTATTTTCATCCACATTTACATTTTCATCCATCAACACAAATCTTTCAGGTTATGTATTCAATCTGCATTCATGAAAGAGCTTGGAAATTTCTCTTAAATTTGCTATAGGCTAATCACACTTGACTGTCCTCCAAAATCAAACTTGAAACTACCTGATCGCAAATAAACAAAAATCTAAAACTCCAAAAATAAACCTTTTTTACGTCCAAACAAAATCACTTTCATCAAGTGAATGAGAGAAAATAATTTGCTGCTCGCTATAGAAGACTGCAACTTAAAAAAAAATACCGTTGTCAAAATTATCGGCTTGATAATATATCCAACCTGCTCTGGTGTCCGTCTAAGAGAAAATATTTTGTCGTGTCCGTCCAAGGGAGGGTCCGTTCAGAAACTGAAAACAATGAAACGTTTATGGAGCAATTTCCGTACAAAAAAAGTGTTTCTTCCTAAGGCTTTGGCCACGCAATGAGCGGCAAGCGGCAAAGCGGCAAAATGCTGAATGGGAAAAAAATTAAACACATGAAGTTATATGGAGGTGGCCACGCAGTCGTTGAGCGGCAAGCGTCATTTCTTAGCGGCAGAGCGGCGCGGCTCAGCTTTCAAATCTGTTCTTTTATTTTAGTGTACCTCATGCTGAGCGGCAAGGCAAAATTAGGGCAAAAATCAGCACGGAAATTTAGTTTCAGCTGTTCAAATCCGTCCTGTATATGTCAGGAGGCTTAAAAATTTTAAAAATAAAACCTTGACATTCGTAAGTACTACCTGAAGAGATCCTCATATTTTCATAAGGTATTATACGTACAAAATTATGAAATGCCCCATAAAATCCTCTTTTTCGGTTAATTGGCTAGTTTTGCAATTAGAAAAATAACGAACTCGAGATTTTAATCAAACTTGACATTACGATGATGGAGAACCCCAAAAAATTAGGTCCCGCAATGTCATCTCTCTGTCTATCTGTACAACGAGCTACAGCCTAAACGGCTGAAGCGATTTTCTTCGAACTTAGTATTTAAGCGTTTTAGGTGATTATCTCCAATAGATTTTTGAATCGCTTTTTAGCCACAAAACTAACGTGCCCTGCCACACTGCCATACAATGTTCTTATGTACGAGTATTATATAATTATCTCGAAATCTGCTCTAAAGATTTTGATTAAAAAAAAAATCTGATATATTCTACATTTTGGTCAAATTTTTTTAAAATATATAGTTATTAACGGAACCTGCTTGACAACCATTTTTTTTAATTTTCCACTTTCTCATTCTCATTCATAGAAGATCCTTCGAATTCTTAATAATATTGCATACCAACATTTTCGAACAATATTTTTTTGGATTTTTGAAAAAAAAAATTTTAATTCAATATTTCGAAAGCGGATGAGGATTTTTTTTCGGAATTGTATTTTAAGCTTACATGATTAAATACATAAAATTGCGATACCAATTTTTTTTTAAATTAAAGAAATTTTGTATTTAAAAAAATGGTTAAGAAGCGGTTTAAAAATATATTTAATCGTTTCCACTAAGAGTTTTGTGCTGACGATGTGACCGAACATAAGAGAAAGTACGATTTAGTCGGGAATTTTATTTTTTTGTGAACTTAAAATAATTTTCCCAAATTTAAGGCAACTTTCATGAAAAATATTATCGCGAACAGTATTTAACAATAGCATTTTCAAAACTAACTGCTCAGCCGCTCATTAATTGGCCAGCTGCCGCATAATCTTGTCGCTCTTCTGCCTTGCCGCTTTACCGCCTGCCGCTCATTACGCGGCCAAGGCCTAAGGCGCCAGTTATAGCTTTCAATGAAATTCATCATTAAAAACAAATCTGTGAATTTTTTTGGCACGTCGTTTATAGCTTTTATTGGAACTTGGTTGTCATTGAAAAGATCTGTCATAGCCAAAAGTAATTTTGAGGTTAGATTTGATCATTGAAAGAAAAACTGAAGCATGAGAACAGGAAAAAATAGGAAACACAAATCATTGGAACGATTGTGTTCCACTTTTGGGAACAAAATGTCAGCTGTTCATTGAAAACGCTTTTCATCATTGAAAAATCAAAAAGAAAGTCGTAGAGCAAATAAAATATTTTGCTGCCAAAAATTATATGTCTTATTACCTACATTTTGGTATCAAAACGACATCAATTTTATTTATTTAAGTGCTTAAGAATTGATAGACAATGTTTTCAATGATGAGTTTCAATGAAAGCTATAACTAGCGCCTAAGAGAGGTGTCCGCCTATGGGAGGTGTCCGAAAAGGGAGATTTCACTGTATACGAGTTCTCAAGAATTTCCCTTTTTAAATCGCGATTTTAAACTAAATAAAGATGAAGTGGGAAATTAAATACTGGCTATTTAGTGCAATATTTCATTGTATGCGAGTATGCCTCTAGAACTTATATTCATCCCATCAGCATTTCCAACAAAAAAAAATTATTTTAGAATTATTCTTCTAATTATGAATTATCTATCTGCAATACCTTTCTAAACGTATAGTGCATTGTGCTCCTTACCTTAAGTGTAATAAGCCCGTGGCAAATATTTTCTACTTAGCTTTCCCTTTGGTTACACCTTTAGCAGAGTCTTCATTAAAGGTATACCAAAGCAATGCTTGTGAAGCCATATAATATAGAGCTCAATTGTGCGTTAAAGAACAAAAAATAACACTGCCTTTCGTCGGCAAAAAAAACCTATATAAATGTATACTCGTAGGTATATTTAAACCCAACGAAGTGTACTTGCACTCATGTGAAAAGTTAAGGGTAGTGGGTTAAGAATTAAGTAGGCCACCGAAGGTACAACACATCCATATAGCATAATATAAATTGCATTTCCAATCAATCACGAAAAGGATCGATAAATATTTACCCTGTGCGATATACGTACTTCCTTCAGAATGTTCCCTTTTTGTTGCCGCCACAAAATTGCCCTCTAGGCAGATGCCTTTCTAATGATCCCACTATACGAGTATGATGTGAACTATATTTAATTTTTTTTTGTGCAAAAGATGAAAACATAATAATAATTACATATATCCTTGTAGAAATTATTTCTCTGCGATATTATAGGTCAAAGAGGGAATTAGGACCTTTTTTTAACATTGATTGCCGTATGATGCACCTGAAGGGAACTTGTGTTTTTTTTTATGTAATTTTGTTTTGCCAATTGCAAATGTCGAAATTAAATGTTCATCTTTATCTCTTTGTCTGTCTGGCTGATGGAGTTTTTCTTTCGTTTTGCTATGAGCTCAGTGAAAGGAAAGGAACGAAATTGAAATCGAAAGGAAAAGAACTCATTGGGCAACCCTATTGTCTGGCTGATGTCTGGATTTGTGGAGTTGTTGGCTGTGTATGCCGCACACCGACAACTTGGTCGACAGCTTATGAAAGGATGGATTAGGCCAATAATCTCGGATGAATGCGATGCAATGAAAGGGCACCAGAAGGCAATGTGTCAATACAAGTTATTCTCACCAGTCTCATCATGTCTATATGAGGATTTAGTAAATATATGTACCTAGTTTGAGGCAATATACTTTTCCGGGAAGGTCACTGTCTGTGAAATTACAATTTTCTCCCACGACAGCACTTTTTTACTCCACTTGATTACCTCCGCCAGCAGGATATCATTTTATTGTTGTCGTCATATTTATATTTGCAAACATTTTTAATTAAAAAGACGTTAGAAAACCCGGAGGTGCTTTGAAAGTAATAATGGATGAAGGCCCTATTTCATTACCCAAAAAAATGAGTATCCTTTCAAAATAGCCAGTTCTAACCATGTTTTCATTAGTAAAATGTATTTTCATATTATCGTATTTATCCTTATTTATTTCACAAACAAATGTAAACCTGTTATTACATCGGAAACAAATATTTTCGGTAGATAAGCCACATGTTTCCGATAAACAGATTTAGCTAAGTCTCCTATAAATCTTGAGGATTCAACATACAAATTTAAATCTCCTCAAATGAAGATTTAAAATGAATCTCATTTAAAACCTTATTGGACCTATTGTTGAAAGTTGAACAAATCGAACTAACCTATCCCCTTCCCCATATCGAAATGAACATATTCATCAGAAAAGTGTGAAGTTTTCGTTTTTTGACACGAAGATGAAGAAGGCTGTATCACTTCTACATATCGTTACGTGAAGTTTTATTTATCCTATACAACTCTAACGTAACTTTTAAGGAGAGCGTTTTTAAATTTAAAAGCGGAGCTTTGCTTATTTTTTTGAGCATAATCACATAGATTTTTATATTTTTTGAAAGATTGGGCTTTCGACCAAACATACATACAGAATTTTGAGTTTAATGGTTTTTGAACATTGATTTAATTGAGTTTAAAAAAATGGTAGTGAAATGGATATATGACATCAGTCCATATAGTTGCGAACACTTTAAAAACCAAAGTTACAAATATTTTCTCCAGTGGAATTTGAATTTGATGTAGGACACATTCTTTATTTGGATTAAAAAAATAAATGTTTGTAAAGTTTCTTAACAAAATAAAATAAATAAAAGCAACTTTTTTCTCTAAGCTTAATAAATTAATTTAAAAAAAAAACTACAAAAATGTAATTCCTATATAGGTACTATAATAGTTTATGTAAGGTAACTTAATCAATTTTTAAAACAGCCTTATAAAATGTGACATTTTCATTGTTATGCATATACGGCAGTTTATAAAGATGATGTCCTTCTTTTAGCATTAAGTAACGAAACTAGTGATAAAGGTTTCGCATCTTCCTAGAAAGAGCTAATATGGTGACCATTATTGATTCGGCATATACTCCCCATAATCACACTTGTATTGAACGCTTGTCAGATTTCTGAAGGAGTAGATCATTTCATTGGCTTAGGGTAGGTTGAAGTGGCTGTCAGGAAAACGGCTGACACACTCAGACCTCAGATAGGTCCATTGTGATACTACGTGAAATTATATTAGCTCTTTAATTAAATAAACCATTTGGAGCCTCTTATGAAGGGATGTAGCTGGCTGAATCTCTATGTGGCTTAGATCACTGGGGTCGTCGAAGTATTCTCCTAGGTGTAATCTAAGTCCTTGCGGGGAGATAGCAGGGCATGAGCAAAGAAGTTGGGAGATATGCTCCTCTTCCATACAACTGCTGCAAAAGTCATTGGAGAATTAGACAAGTCTTATGGCGTGCTTGCGAAGTGCCCAGTTATGAAACCTATTACGGAGCCAAGATGTTACCTGCTCAGAGAGAGCAGAGCTTTGGAGCATCTTGGATCTATTACTGGACAGATCTGTCTGGTAGCCAAGCAAGAAGTGATGTTTGACCATCTCATGTTTGTTTTTGTTATGTCGATAGAATTACCGATTTCTTTCATTTTAGGTAGAATTGGTAATTGGGTTCCATTTCTGGCGAGTTCATCGGTCTTGCAGTTTTCCAAAATATCCCTATGCCCCGTCACCCAAATAAGTTGACTGTTAAACTGTTCCGCCATCTCCATGAAGATGATCGACAGTTGCGTGCATTTATAGAGTTTCTGGAAACCGCACCAAGTGACCTTAGGGCTCCTTGACTGTCAGTGAAGATACGGATATCACGTTTTTTCTTATCCAGAGGTTCTATCTAATCGCCTGAAATTTGATATGTTTGCGCATGGCAAGGAAAACATGTTTTGTAATTCATATGATATGATTGCAATTCTGATGTTATCGTCTGAATGCCTTTCAAAAAGTGTGATTATTTTATTTTAAATATAAAGTATAAACATTGATATAGGACAAATAAGCACAAATCCATTAAAAACAAAATTGATCTGTAAGACAGATTTAAATTTTTTATCTCGAAAACTAAAAGAGATAGGACAATTCTGATTGCACGAATTGAAAGAGCATGGCCGAAAATATAAGATGACATTTATAACTTATTTTCAGCCAAAATGGTCTGTAGGACAAATAAGAACTCATGTCACGATATTTCATTTAATTTGAACTCCATTTTCATTTTCAATGGTGCTGTCATAATTTAACAAATTTTTAATATATATATATTTTTTTTTTGAGATTAGTAAATCCACAAGAGATTAACGTCCGGTGAAAATATAGTATAATGTCAAGCTATTTCGAGATTAATATTTTAGTTTTTGACCAAGTTGGTTTTTATTTGGATTTGGAGAATGTTTGAATTTTTTTCCCGTCGGCTTTATTGGTCGTAATGGTGATTAAATGAAAGCAATTTTAATTTTATTTTCCTAACGTTTCGACGGTGGTTGCCGTCTTCTTCAGGGGTGTCTTTATTTACAAAATTAAAAAGAGAATTAATGTTGTACATATTGATACAAGTAAACGAACAAAATATGACTTACATAACTTTAAATTTTAAGACTTTTAATATACATAAGAATAATTTGCTTGAAACAAATAACAAAAAAAAAAAACAGATTGAAAACAGATTTTGAACACTTCTGGTTTGAAGATTAGTCTACGTTTAATGATATTTATTGTCAGAAACTAATGAACTAATGAACGAGATTAATGAAACAAACACATCTTTTGAAATATTCAGCGCTGAATCACTTGCTGAATACAATAGGCATTTTTCTTTTTTAGTTCGGAGCAGAGTCTGAGTTGTCAAAAAAATTGTGTTTGTCAGAAGAACGGTATCCATCATCTTGATTATTATTGGTGTTTTACTTTCTTCATTTAAGACCACTTAAACCTATTTTTTCCGAACACAAATTTTTAAACGACTCGATTGGAAATTCAACAAAAATATGAGTTTTCTATTACCATTTTTTTAGATTATTTTTTTTTTTATTAATTAAAAGTAGAAAAATTACAAATCCAGGAAATAAGTAGCGTCTCGTGAAGTTAATAGAACGAAATCCATTTTTGGCAACTAATTTTAAGTAAATGGGAACCAATAGTCTCAACACTCAATACTTTAGGATCACTAGAAAGGTCTGTGAAGGAGTTGCGCTCCGTTATGTGTTCAATTTCAAGCGAACAAAATATTGATTATGAAATTGAATTTAAAAACAGCCACAAATTGTTCTTAAAATATCTATACGAGGTTAGGCTGATTAGTCCCCTGCCTGAAAACACAATTAACATTTCTGTTTCGATAAGGCTTCGGTTATTGGGTTAAGGTTCGATAAGACATTAAGGAAACGTTTTAAAAGCTGAAATGTAAGTTGCGAATGAAGACACAGTTTTTGTTTACATTTTTGTTGATTTTATTTCTCTACGTCTCCTGAATGACTATTACATTTTTCATATCGGTGTTCTAATTTAGTTATGACATTTTTATAATGTAAAGCATCGAGGCAGATTCTGGAAACTACCCAATAACTCCAAATCGATATCCACCATCTATTTATCGATTTTAAGGCCGCGTACGATAGAATTTATAGAGACAAGCTATACAAAACCATGTCTAGTTTTGGCATCCCCACAAAGCTCGTCCGACTGTGTAGGACGACGATGGAGAACTCTCGCTGCTCCGTCACGGTTGTTACTGACCTTACAGAAGCTCTTGATGCCAAAAAAGGATTCTGACAAGCTGATGAGCTATCGTGCGATTTTTTCAACTTAATACTAGACAAAATTTTAAGAAATTCCCAAGTTAACTCTACTGGCACAATTTTGTTCAAGTCTGTGCAATTGTTAGCATACGCTGATGACATAGACATCATTGGCAGAACCCAGCGATCTGTCACTGGAGCGTTTGCTAACATTGAAGCTGAAGCGGCTAAGATGGAACTAGCAGTGAATGAGGCCAAAATGAAATATCTGCTGTCCACAAAAAGCGACACACAACACCGGCGGATTGGAGAATATGTCACAATATACAGGTACAACTTTGAGGTAGTTAGGGACTTTGTCTACCTCGGATCCGTTATAACATCTAACAACAACATCTCGTTAGAAATAAAGCGAAGAATAACTCTTGTCAATCGCTGTTCCTATGGGCTAGGGAGGCAATTGGGTAGTAAAGCCCTCTCTCGAAAAACAAAGGAGACTCTTTATAAGACTCTGATCATCCCAGTCCTGCTCTATGGCGCGGAGACATGGACTCTATCGCACTTGGATGAAGATATCCTTAGTCGTTTCGAGAGTAAGGTTCTTCGCAAGATTTTCGGCCCTATCTGCGTTAACGGGCTTTGGAGGAGAAGGTTCAACCACGAACTATACGAGCTGTACAGCGACATTGGCCTGGTATACAAAATACGTATATCACGTTTAAGATGGCTAAGTCATTTAGAGCGTATGGACAACAATGCGCTTGTTAGCAGGATCTTCAATTCCAACCCAGAGGGAAGACGCAGTCAAATAACACCTCGCCTGAGGTGGCACACTTAAGTGGAAGCTGAGCTCAACCAACTTGGAGTGCGTAACTGGAGGTAGCTAGCGAAAGACCGAGCTAGCTGGAGAGGCATGTTGGTTGAGGCCCAGGTTCGTCCCGAACTGTAGCGCCACCTAAGTAAGTAAGTAAGTAAAACATCGAGTTTCTCAAAATAGCATTGTTTCGTGTCTCCCAAATCTTTTTCCACTAATCCATTTTATTAGGTAAAGAAATAGTTGGCAGTCACTAGTGGTAAATCTGGCGAATAAGGTGAATAGGAACCAATCCGAATCTCAATTTATTGATATCAGTCATTGCAGCGACTGAAGAATGTACTGGTGCATTGTCCTTATATCCTCTTGCTCAAGCTCTACAATAAATTTGCTTATAATACTCTCCATTATTCATTTGACCATTTCGAGGGTAATCAATATAAATAATTCCTTTTTCATCTCAGAAAACACTCACAATAACATTGTTAGCTGAAAAAAATGACTTTGCATTATTTGGTCTACCGGCCAACTGTTTTCGTTGGTATTTTTCAGTAGTGTAGTAACTAGCGGTGTGAACACATGTTTCATCCATAGTTATGAATCGACGCAAAAATTCATCGCGATTTCGTGCTATGGGAACAATTTACCAGTTTCTGCTAATTCAAACAATTTCAAATACTATTTCCCAGGACGACATTCAATAATTCCAGGAGTTGTCACCTCCAAAGGCCATCCAGAGCGTGGCACATCTTTAGTGCTTTTAATTCAGAAATAAAACTCTTTACCGTTAAGCTGTTTTAAAAAAAGTATGAATCAAAAAACTATTAATCAAATACTTTTTAAATGAGCTAGATAAGGATGGAACTATAAAATAACAGTCCAAAATTTCACTTACTGTTGAAATCTGAATGTCAGTCCCGGGATTTGGCAGCCCATCAATATTTTTTTAATATCAGCTTTTTAACGTAAAGAGAGCGACATAAACTAACGAATACTCGTCCAATTTGACATTTCGTTCACATGGCTTTTTCGTTATTCATCGCAAGAAGTGACGTTTTACAATAATTAATAATGTGGTGTGGATTGTGAGGTTAGTTAGCGGTCCAATCTAAAATTGTATTCATTGAAATGTGCATTGTATGTGGCACAGGAAGGCTTGACAGTTGGTAAAAAAATTATATTTCTACCATTTTTTTTATCATTTGTGATGAATTTCATTTCGTTGGTCGCGTATTTTCTAATAAGTGTAATTTTTTTAAATATCTACATCGTTCATGAATGCGCACTCTGACCATCAGCCCTATCCACGATCCACCGGCCTTCAGGTTAAGATTGTCATTCAGTAGTTATTGTGGACATAGCGTACGCGTACGAATTTGAATTCGTGGAATTTGATGTCGTTTTCGATTGGCAATCCGGAGCATTCCGAATGCTTCTGAAAGTGTTCGATTGCTATCAAAGGAGAGTTTCTTCCTCTGCAAAAGCGAGACATTTTATTCTGGTTTTGAAGTAACAATCAAAACTAGATCCATACACATACTCACACTGATTAAATGTCAAACTCGAATTCAATGTTGTGTCGTCCATTTTTACAAAATAATATAATCACAAATGTACGTTTGACATATTCCGCGCCTCTTACTAACATTAAACTTCAGAACTTCGAGAATCTAGTGCTAATTTGTTTGACTGGCACCGCGTATCAGAGAGTTCTTCCAGATTACCAATCGAAAACGAACTAATTTCAGCCAGATTGCTACATAATTTGACATTGGCCTTCAAATTTATGAATAATTAATTTGAAAATTTATTAAGTTACAGTTAGTTTAGCTAAAAGTCTTCTTCTATGATTCTGTTTCTATTTTTAAGAGCGGTTTTGCAATATTTTAGCGTTTTATGGACATCCATTTTATTAAGGAAAGCTAGAATTTCTTCTGCAGTTAAAAAGTCAAGGCTGTGTCTTCTAGTTTAACTCAGAACTGGGCACCTTCCAACAAAATGAAATATATCTTCGCGTTCCGCCATGTTACAAATTCCGCAGAGTATATGGAGATCTTCGCGATGTGAAAAAAGGTTAATGTTTAAGAGTTCACCTCTTATTCGCAGCATGTTTGATATTTGTTCTATATTATAGTCATCTCGAAAATAGTTTCTTCCGCTTAGATTATAGTTCAGTCTACTATAGATCAAACGATGAACTGAGCTTGTAGCCTGTTCTATGTACACTTCCCTAAAATTTTCATCCAGCCGCATAATTATCTTTTACATTGTTGGTTTCAATGAATTCCGATCGCCAAAATTTAAAGCAACACCTGTCTCTTCTGATAGATTGATCCAGTGGTTTACCCCTCCTGTCTTGCTTTGTATAGCATGTAACGCTGCTTTCTTTGGCAAACCATTGTTGGGCATATTCAGTACTTTTAATATATAGTCGAATTGTAGTTTCAACGTTTTTATGAAGAGTGTAGATAATCCTATTTCTATCATTAGCATGTAATTAGGTGTATTTGAGGGGAAGAAAAATGTTCGTTTCAAATAAAATCTCAGTTGTTTTTCTACCTATTCAAATTTCTTTGCTCCCCACACTTGTGCTGCATAAAACATTATTCATTGCGATACGAAAACTTTATACTTGATAGTGTGCGCGATATTTTTGTTGTTAAAGAATTCTTTCCAAGTCACATTAATATCAAATTTTGCCTTCAGAAGTTTTTCAGAGAGTTGTTTTTCGATTTGATTTTTATAATCTACATGCGCTCAAGGGATTATACTACCCTTTAAATGTTTCAACACGGCGCGGCCGTGAGGTTAAGGAAGGGAAAGAAGGATAGGAAAGATGTTTGGCGCGATATTCTAAGACTGTAGGTGGTTGTTGTCTCAGATTTTATGTTCAGGGATGGCGGCTGAACTAACGCGGACAAGTTTCCGTGTCTTATTTATCTATGTCCCTTATAATTCGCATTATTTAGCTTTTTATTCGTTGTCATATCGTATGTGTTAGTACTTTGTTAGTACTATGCCTAAACACCATGTAATGAGTAAACCAGCAACTCTTTTATGAGATTTATTTTTAGAATTCGTTTTTAATGAAAAAATAAGAGGACATAGGCTACGCAGAGATCGAACCTGTGACCATGAGGTTGACAGGGGAATACACGACTATCGCGACACGGCCACCCCCATGCTTAAGTTTTGGCTAAAATATACTCCTAAGTAACAGTACTCTTTCACTCTTTCTATGCTTTCATTATTGAAGTTTCAATGTTCATTTGAGCCATACCTTCCTCCTCCTTTCTTTATTACCATCACTTTCGATTTGTTCAGGTTCACCACCAAACTCCATCGCCTACAGTACTCCGCTAATCGATTTATCATAAGCTGGAGGGATTCCGGTGTGTGTGCCAACAAGACAATGTCATCTGCAAATAGTTGGGCCTTAATGACGTCTCCAGCATAATTTACACCTCCTGCTAGCGCTTCAGTGATATCATCAATAAATAGTGCGAATAAGCTAGGACTGAGCGCACAACCCTGTCTTACTCCTGACTGTGTCTGGAACCATTCGGAAATGTTTTCACCGTTCCAGACAGCTGCTCTGGTGTTCACGTACAGGTTCTGTAGAACTTGTCCAAACTTAGACGACATCCCGGAATCGAACAGCTTTACCATCAGCGCATTTCGATCAATTGAGTCAAATGCCGCTTTTAAATCTACAAAAAAGTGTAGTTTTATATTTTTTGCCAGTAATGACTCGGCGACGTTATTTAGCACAAATATGTGGTCTATGGGAGAGTAACCCGTCCTGAATCCAGCTTGAAACTCACTTAATAATTTTCTCGAGTCTACCCGCTTATTGATCCGCTTGAGAAGAATCGATGTGAAAATTTTATATGAGGCGTACAGAAATGAGATTCCTCTATAGTTAGCAGGATCTTCGATGCTGCCTTTTTGTAAATTGGAAAAATTAATGCATCTTTAAATTGTTCTGGAATTATTCCAGTTTCAAAGATTTGGTCAAAGATTTTTCAGAGTTCCTTGAAGAGCTCAGCAGTACCATATCTGTAAAATTCCGCTGGTATCCTTTCCAAACCTGCTGCTTTTCCATTTGCCAGTGCATTTACCGATACGCGGACCTCTTCTTCCAATATTGCTCTATCCAAAATGTCATCAAAAAAACGTGGTTGGACATAATGGACCATGTATGGATTCGAGGTTGTTGGGTTCAGCAGTTGGTTGAAACACGTTTTTATAATAGAGGGCCAGTCCTCGATGAATAACATACTTTGTTCGATTTAATTTCCGAGCCAAGTTCCAGAATTCTGAGGGATTGCTATACGTAGCTAGTTTTCCTGCCTCTACTTCATAATAATTTTCTCCTTTTGCCTTACAAAGCGCTTTATAACATTTTTTGTATTCTATGTATCGATTTTTCCCATAGCCTTCATTAGTCCGCCTAAACTCGTTAAAAACTCGTTAAGCGAAGCAAATGATAGTTTTCTCGCCCTCAAGCAATCCACATCAAACCAAGGCTCTCTAAACTTCTTTGTACCATAAAAGTTGGTTGGCATATCATGCTCCTCTTTTATATAGCTTTCGATTTTGTTTAAATCAATAACATTTTCTCCGGCCTGTAAAAGTGAATTCAGTCGTGTTCTGTTTTTAGACGCTGTTCTGTTCCTCCACTGTAGTTTCGTCAGAAGTTCTAGCACTACCCTTTCTTCGTGCAAAGTTTCTCACCAGTTAAATGTCACAATAATCGGCATATGATTTTCGATGGTGGTTCATAGAAAAATTAATCTTTATTAAAGCTGGATTTTTAGAAACAGACACACATAACTAATTTCTTAACTTGTTTTCACCACACGAGTAGGTATATCACACAAAAATGTCGCACAAGATTGATGAAATTCTCGACGAAGAGACCTAATACTTTTTTTCCTCTCTTCTTTTAGCTTCGACTGCAAAATAACAACTCGTCCTAATAGGAGAAGCTGCAAAACAACATATCCCAAACAAGACGACAGTTAATAAATTTGATATAATTTTTTTTAAACTACCGCGCCGTTTACCACCGAGACCGCTCTTGTCTGACGATGATGATGCCCGCGATGAGTAATATTCGGTAGGGTGTGCACCCGCTGGGAGGACAACAAATTTGAAGAAACCACACGCCGCTTTATTACGCTAATAATATCGATGCCAATGCCGCCGCCGCGCCGCCGATGCCTCTGCTTCTCTCTAAGTCACAGATGCTGATGCGGGGAGAACCGCCATCTGAGTGACGCGACGCACAGTGTGTTGGCATGCTCTCCCTTTTTGATGATTGTGATTTTGTTGTTGTTATTTAAGTTGGAAGTCAAAGTCAATGAGGATCCCTCCTCCTGAAAGGCCAGGCACATACCTTATGTATTATAAAAGTTATATCCGTGACTAAAACACCTGGAACTCTGTCATGATTACGGAACGATGAAATGCCGGAGCTGGGATTTGGGGTCGTCTTTGTGGTATAAACTGCCATACGGAACGAATATACCTACAACAGCGACGTCGACAAAGCGGTGCACAGAAGCGCATTCGAGACACATTCCGGCCCTGATAATTTATGGTTTTTTTCCAGCCCCCAAGCCCTTGGCGGGCTGGGGCTCACCATGCTCCTCCTGATCGTTTGTGACTTATTTGCTTATTATTATTAAAGAAACTGCTTCCAAGGCTCTCGTGGATTTGAATGCATTCGAGCCGAGCTTCGCTGGTATACGGGTATCATCATCATAATCATCATCGTTCCAAAAATATCCAAAGTCGCCACTGCGACTGCGCCGCTGCCGTGCCGCCGATCAAAGTGCGATCAATGCGAGCAGAAGATGCCACACCTATCTCGCTCTAGCGCAGTTTAATTTTTTTATGTCCACAATGGCCATATTTTATGTTCACAATTTAATTTTGTTATTTTGGTTTTATTGGGATGATGTGTATTGTGTCGCAGTCGGAGCTACGAGAGGTTCGAACTTCGGCAGAAGTCCTTTTTCATAATTTTACGGGGGGACTGCGGCCGAGCGCGTTGATGTGCTTGACTGTATCTTCAACTGGGTATCTGTATCTTTGGGATGATGGTGTATCTTATTTTGTCATATTCGGGCTTTTCGATTAAAAAACTTTGAAGATGCAAATTTATGGACATTCTTCTGTTATTATATATAGTAGGCACCTTTTGCGCACCGAAAGCGACGATGATCTTTGACTCTTGCTTCTGCTTCTGCTTCAGCTGGCTCCTGGCGTGGCATGGCGTGGTGCTACCTTATAAGTTTTTCGGCTTCTAGCTTGTGATCTTTTTTGTATATATTATACGACTATTTCCCCGCTCCTCATTTTTATTGTTGTTAAAATCTGATGCAGTCTCTGGTCTCTAGATGCCCCCCTCTATGGTACGCCCCTGGTACTCTCCGCCACCACCTCAATGCGACGTGTTGGCGTGGGACTAATTTTGCATTTTAATGTTAATAACCGATATGCAAATTACAGCGACCCGAGTTGGAGCTGGGGACATCCTGCGAATAATGTACTCATGAAATGTGCGCTGGGTGCCATTTTTTTTTTTTTTTTTTTTTTTTTGTTTGTAAATATGTGAAGTTAATAAAAATTTTATTGCCGCCCCAGTGCAAGTTAATGGCTGACTTGGCAATATAATAAACTATATAAACCTCATACAACCAGTGGCCGTTTATTTATGATTTGAATCATTTGGAAAAGCAATGATGACTTGACTACTACTACTAGAAGCTATGAAAGACGCCACGACTACAACAACATTGATGATGATGATGATGATGATCAGCAAAATGTAATAAAAAATTAGAATGCCACCAAGCACCAAGCAAACTCATAACTAAGTCATGAACATGAAAACATGGCTGATGGTTGTCATAGTCGTTAGGAGAGAAGAATTATTATTATTCTACTTTCAGTGTCTATCGACCAGTGCTGTCGAAGGTACTAACATATTTATTAGATTAGTGGTGTGAATGACCAATTTAGGGAATGTAATCCCTGTTTTGGGAAATGGAATATTTTTATATGTGTTTTTTCGACCAGACATCATATTCTTAATTCTAAAAAAGGAATAATATGTGTACGTATCCTTTTGATACCCCTTAGTTAGTTATTGTGAATTTAATTGATGTATATAAGGGACCTTAATAATAATCACTCAATCTAAATATATTTAAGTGAATTCTAAATAATGACCAATACCATTAATAAATTTAATAGCCCAGTAGGAAATTTCGACACCAATGATTTTTTTTGGTGAATTCATCAATGGATTCATCAACTATTTCCATCGATGTGTAGTATGTAATGATTTCATAAGAAAACGACTGCGCATTTTTTCATCAGTTATCTAATTTCAAATGAATTGAATGCTTAAAATTCACTACATTTTCAGTTTCAAAGTCATAAACAATGATTCCACTGATGAAGAGTAATGTGTAGGTTCATGAGTTCGCAAATGATGTTGGGTTCACTGCGGTGCGGTGGTTGTTTTGTTTTCTTCGCGAGAACAAAAAAAAAATGTTACCGAAAATGCCTTGAAAAAAGAGGTCTTATCTGCCATGGAAAGAGTGACGAACATTGCCTTTTTTCTACCTGCAACGAGAAATGCGCTCAGTAGTCAGTCTTCGCTGGCCACGACATGAGTTCGTGGGATTTTTTTTTAGAGAAAGTGAAAAAACATATAAACCAGAAATTCCAGTTTTGTTCGCGATCATTATCATCATATAACACAGCAACAAAAGTTTATTTTTTTTTATCAAAATGTGTTTTTAGTTCAGAAATTTTATTGAGCCAGCTGAAAGGTTCTTAACCTTAAGATATTTTGAGACTGGTTGGTATTTCTTCCACTTTATTCAAAACAAAATTTAAAAATGCCAATATTTCTTTTAGCGTATTATTCGTAATGCTGTCGACTGAAAGTGCAAAACCTACACAGCAGAATTAACAAAATGAATTCCTAAGACAGACATCAGATCAAATTTAAAAGAATCAATTATTGATAAGGTTTACTTTCGCATCAAGATTTTATCAGGACTACATTTTAATTATTATTAGCTAAACGTATTTTTTTAATTAATTTAATTAATGGATGAACATTCATGCCATTTTTCACCTGCTGAATAAGCAGCTCTAAGTCAACCAGTGATTTCACAGCTTACCGTTTATGCCATTTTTCATCACATATAACTTGCTTATGAATAAACTAGTTACCCCTACTTACTGATTTCACTGTTAATTATTCACACCGAAAATCACATGGTGAATGCCTATGACAGCCCCATGTTAAATTCATGGATGTTTTCATACCAAATTCATGGGGTGTAGCTTCCACTCATTGATGAAAAAGTTGGCGATTCATGAATTTTTTGAAATTTCCTACTGGGGGTCAGCTTTACGCTAAACGTCATCGCTTTAAAAATTAAAGTATAATGAAATAATTGTCAGGTACCATGAACTTACAATTTTTAATTGACCTTCTGACAATGACTTTTCTAAAAATATTGGTAGACGAAATTGTAGGTTTAGACAGTTATTAAGATATTTGGATACATTTTGTTTGTATTGCAAAATATTGTAAGATCTGTACTTAGCTCTTAGAATCCAGTTTATGGTTGTGTATATCTTGACTAATAGTACGGTTATATTGGAAATTTAGCTTACTCCGCTAAAAAGATGAGTTCTTTTTATTCCTCCCACAAGTAGATATATTTGTTATTGTATTCGATTTTAAAGGTTTTATTTTAAAATTCAAATTAAAATTTGTGATTACATCAGGTTAATTTAATTTAGATTGATTGGCTTGTTGTATTATTTTTAAATTTATTCGGAAACTGATTTATGTATATATTATGGTGTTATGATTTAGCGCATTCAAAGGATTGTCAAAAATCTTAGAATTAAAAATTTCAACATAATTAAGAATCTACAAAATTTTGTAACGATTCAATTCTTTATATTCATCTTATGTTCGTAAAATTCTTACCCATTTCAGGCTTATGAGATATCAGAGATAGAGGACTCAAAGATCTCAAAACTGTAGAAACGTCATCTTCACCGTTCCGTACTATTTCTGTAAAAAATCAGGAAAATTTTATTGCTCAGGTGTTTTTGTCACTTCTTTTCTTATATCAGGGAAAAACAGTTTTACATTTTGTTATCGATAGTTTGTCGGGAAATGTTGTTCTTACTTGCGATTATAGGTAAACAAATTTTTTTTTAAACAATCAAACATGACATTACGATCATAGAGAACACCCAAAAAACGGGTCCCCCAATTCCGTCTGTCTGTCCTCGAGTCTATAGCCTAAACGATTCGGTGGATTTGATTCAAACTTGGTGCGTATTGATTTTTCGGTAATATGCCACACGTTTTTTTCTTTTTTTTTAAGACGACAAATAACAGTAGCTCCCATAAATTTTTTTGGCCAAAAACAAAAATCTTATTTTTTTCTAAAAACCGGCTCCAACGATTTTCATAAAAAAATCAGTTCATTACCGAAAGGAAAGGGTACCTTTTGATTTTTGAAATGTTTTACGCAGAAGCTTCTAGAAAACTTAAACACTACTGTGTACGGAAATTTTTCAAGAAAACTCAAAGTTTTGAAAACGACCTAATAGATTTTTTCAAAAACATCGTATTTTGTGATTTTTTGACATTATCTTGAATAGGTGAAAAAACTATTTTTCTAAAATAAAAAACAACGGTACCTCCCATACAAATTTTAAAAAACCGTTAAGAAACAAAATATTTCTCGAAAATGGCTCCACGAATTCTTATGAAAAAATTTGTGTGTTCTCAGTTTAGTACAGTTGACTTTTAAATACAAAAATATTTTTTCTGCGTACTTATTAACGGTATTTTCATAGAATCACTTTTCATATTTTCGACTTTCTCAATATTGGATAAACCGATTAAAATAATTTTTTTTAATACAAATGCTCCCTAAAATTGTTAATAAAACTGAATACTAAAATTTTCTAAAAAAAAGTTTTTCATTTTTTAAAAAATAAATAAATTAGGTTCCATCAATATGTTTATATATGTGGATACATTTTACTCTCCCAGTTTACATAATTAAAATCCATAACTTAGATTTAAATACATTTGTAGGCAGGTACCTATTTAACTATTCCTTAAATCATCCATTCATTCATGCACTAAGAATCAAGTAAATCTTACCTACATAGGCTTTAAACCTGAATAGGATAATTACACCTAACTAACTAAACCTCAATGGTTAGCTAAACGGTGATTTTTTAAGAGCTTGGTTTTTTAAAATTCAAAAAAACCAGAAACTTGTAAAAAGTGAATAAAATTTTTATTTGGATCGATAAATCAATTTCTGCCATTTACTTTTTAAAAATAATTTCACTTAAATATTGCCCGCGGCTACGCTTCAGGTAGTCCATTCTGAAGGTCCAATTTTGGCAAACTTTTTCACACATTTCGGCCGGAATCTCACCAATGACGCGTTCAATGTTGGCTTCCAAGGCAGCAATCGTGTTTGGCTTGTCCCCATAGACAATAGACTTAACATAGCCCCACAAAAAATAGTCTAACGGGGTCAAATCGCATGATCTTGGTGGCCAATTGACTGCGCCAAAACGTGAGATAAACTGGTCACCAAATTCGCCTCTCAATTGATGCATGGTTTCGCGTGCAGTGTGGCAAACACATTTTTCACAGAGCACGAATTTTGATAATAAATTTCAATAATTTGCAAACGTTGTTCAGGCGTAAGTCTATTCATGATGAAATGGCAAACAATACTGAATCGAAATGTCAAATATTCGTGGAAATTGTCATGTGTGATCTGTCAAAAATATAAACGTCAAAAACCAAGTAGCAAAAAACTCACCCGTTACATTAAAGTTGTTAGCTACCAGATCAAGTTCGTGCGATCCGGTCGTGCATTTTATTTGTAATGGCATGGCATGGCTAATTGTCGTCTAATTAAGAATTGCTATATATTGTGAAGAATTGAATAATGTATTGTGGACTGATACTGACGGACGGTAGTAGAATTGTTTAAATATGGAATGGAAACGCTGGCTGATAAATTTACCTATGTGTTAATAATAACATTTTTGAAAAAAAATCTATTATATTTCCTTAAAAAAAAAATAAGTAAATATATCCAATCCAGCCAATTATCTCGGAGTCTTCTTTCTTGGTGCCAAAATATTTACATTATTTGCGAGTAACCGTCTGATAAATTAGACCACTACTAAGAGATTTCAAAATTTCAAGGACGATTCAGAGTGGTTATTCGACGATCAATAACGTCTTTGTTTCGTAGAGCATAACGATTACCATCACTTATAAAAAAGCGGTATTTTGTTTTATTGACTCCTTGGCAGGTTTTGATACAGTGGAACGCAGAGATATATTTTCCAAACTTTACAACCTTGGAATGACAGCCGATCCGGAGAGTACCATCCACCAATCAATGCCAGATACCGTCAACCACCTACTTGAAATCATAAGAATTAGTTTCTTTTATAAATTAGTTTTAATATCTTATAATTCACATTTACTTTTAACTTTTATAAGTATAATAGTATAATAGTAAAATCCCTATGGGAAATCGAAGCTTATGATATCTGAAAAGTAAAGTTAATCGGAATAAGTTTTGCATCTGACGGAGCTTAGTAATTCCGACCTATGAAATTTTTTCCCCTTTCCATCGCTTTACGTGACACCGTCTATACTCCGTCCTCCTAAAGCTTCCGTTTTCTACTAATGGTACTTAGGCTATTCCCTGATCCTGGTTCCTCTGATACTAGCAAGCTTTGGACCAACTCTACTTCTATACATTCCTTACCACACCGATCTCCCTTTGCCTTCTCCTAATAAGTTGGTTATGTATTGGTATACCATATTATAAGACCGTATAATTCAGCCGTATTTACCTAATTGTTAACACCATTTTTGAGAAAATAATTTTTGAAATTGATAATTGGAGAGATTTGTTCTTACCCGAGTTTTTCTGCGCTTTCTTCGGGAAAACCCTGCTATCAGGCGAGTTTACCTCAGCCTTTGAAAAAAGCTTCACATTGTTATGTATACTTTGTTTTAAAACAAACAATTTTTTGAAGATTTTAAAACAGAAATGATATCAATCAGGGAGACGGCAAAACCAAGCTTAAAAGATTTTCAATCAAAATCAAATAATAACTCGCTATCTTAATCTAAATTGAGAACCATGAACGAAACTTACCAGGCTTTTTTTGCAAGTTGATGAACTGTGTTTAGCCAATTTGTTCCAAAAAATTTGAAAAAAAATGTATGTTGTTCTTTTCTTATTCATTTCTGTTTTAAAGTAAATATCATATGGTTCCCTTACTTGGATTTTTAAAATATTTTTTTGAACTTTTTATTCCACCAAACTTTAGTTAAAAACTGATTTTGACAAAAAAGGGATTTTCAATTTAATGATTTTGAATGACCAACAACAACTTGAGTTCACTACCACTAAGTTTTTCTCATATTATTTTTGGATGGAATCATTATCTATTTTACGACTTGCCAAGGTCGATCATCAGATTCCTTTGCTCTAGTGGTGCTGATCTACTTTTTCATTTAAATTGAAAAACTTCGTATGCCTCTATCGTGTATACACATATTGAACCATGACCAAGCTGCTAAGAAGCCAACGCACTACGCCACCGATTTTCAATTTATTTGGAGCAAAAGCTTCTATTTTCATAATCAGTCGATAATTGTGGGTGGCAATGGCGCAGTGGATAAAGTGCTTGTTTGCTAACTAGGACGTGTGGGTTCAATCCACACGCTAGGCGCATTCTTTTCTATACCTCCAATTTTAATTGGATGCCGCCCATGGGTTAAAAATGAGACAGTCAATACCTGGTTCTCAAATCCACTGTGCCAAACTAGTGCCCTGCCATTCAGGTTGCATTTAAAAATACCTTAGGCCTTACAGGCATATAGTTAAATTTAAAAAAAATAATAATAAAAAAAAAATAATAATAATTGGTCACCCTGTAGACTAAATATTTTCATGAATTTTGTTTATAACATCCACCGTACTAACAAACTCCAAAGTTTGATGACGGCCCTTGGTTTGTTTCGAATGTTCTGGGGTATTATTGTCGGTTTCCCGCCGATATTAGACTCTACTCTGTCTATAATATTTTATTTTTGCATTTTCAACTCATACATAAAATAATTATTAATTTGTAGGATGACAGCCCTGGCTCCGTTGCGCCCCTTCCCACACGCCCGTACTTTACTTAAATACACCATGCGTGCGGAAGCCAAGTGGAGCTAATTATTTGCGGCATTAATTGATTACACTAATTTATAATGAAATGACTTGCTGTTGGTATAACGTGTTTAAGTAGCAGGGACGGGCTCTGCCACTTTATGGAAAAATTACTAATGGAACTTTCAATGAGATTTATGACAACGCACAGGCTTCCACAATCCACAATAAATTGGCTTGTGTGTATACTACCGTCCAAGCACCAAAGCAGGCTCGGCAGGTGGTTTTATGTGGTCTGATGCGGTAAGTATGGTCTGAATGATGCTGGTCGCTTGGCAGAAGCATCAAATTAATTGATGTAAATCAGAAATGTTAAAATCCGTAACAATATATCTTTGGATTGTTTTATTATTTTTGTTTGTTTGTTGGTTTTTTTTTTTTTTTGTGGAAATATTGATGGATTTGCCTCCATTAGTTCTGAAGACAAATAAGAAATTCGACCGCCTTTCTGATTATCTCACAGAGAATTGCATCAAAACCAAAAGATCGACGTTATCTCTTTTAAGGATCGACCTTTTTTGTTGACAAAATGGTTTGGCTACTTGAATTTGAGTTTAAAAAAAAATCGACAAAAAAAAACAAAATTTGAATCACCTACTTTGACATCGAAGTCTTTTAAGTCCGACTTGATGTGATGGGACAGGGAATCGTTTCTTTTAATTTAACTTAATCAACCATCATCTCTGCTTTGCTTTTTAAAAGAGGTAAAAAACCCTTTTCAATCAATGTCCAAAAATCATTTGGGTGTGTGAATGTGGACTAAAAAAAATCAAATGCTTTTGTGTCGGGCTGAAAGGAGTGCTGGAAGTCTTTATTAATTTTTTTGTTGTTCAATATATTGAATACCGCGGAGATGTGTAATCATTGTTGTGTTTTTTTATACTTGATATACCTACTTCATGTTGAATCTTATTGTTTTTGGAGCAACAAAGTATAGGTATACAAATATTACATTAAAGAATTTTGTTTTTTGTGAAATGACACTCTTGCAGTGAGGTTGCAATGCTTTCGCACAATTTTAAGAATTTTTTCGAATATAATTTGAGAACAAAGGAACCCGAATGAACAACAACGAATTTGTGTGCTTAGTTATTTCAATGCAGCTGATAAACAATAAAATCTGCATTGAACCTGATCATATGGGGCTTCGACTTCTTTGTTTAGGTTCGCCTCTCATTAATAGACTTGACTACTTCACTGCGGAGCCAGTTATAGCGATCAGTACGCATCAGGAAAAGTTGAAACAGTATGTAAGCGTATACTTTTTCCTGATAGTAGTTTGTATACTCTGTTCAATTTATATTTTCAGTGCAGGCCTTTTGGGTGAGCTTTTTCAAACACACTGGTGCCGGCTGGTGTTTGCACACAACTTAAGAAATTGCTACTGAAATATTCCATAAGCCCACGTACATTCCACTATGGCCTGTCTGCTACCCGGCTGAGAGGAGACTGATATTCGCCAATTTGACTCTCGCTTAAAGTGTTTATTAAAGAAATAAACACATTAAACCGTTGATGGGTATTCTAATACCTTTTTCTTTAGTTTTCGCTATGGAGCTTTCAGAATCGAAGCTTTCTTAGAGCTTTTGAGAACATATATTTTAAATTTAAGGAAAAGGTGTTGTCACTGCGTTGTTTTCTGCTTGAATCTTTTAGCTTTGGTTTTGTAAAACGGTTAAAATGCAGCTAAAGGTATATTATTTGTTGGGTATTTTTTTAATGAAAAATTACTATTTGAGTAAGTTTTTGATGTAGTTTAGTTCGGTTCATTAAGAAATTGCAACATTATATTACCAAATATTTTTTTGTTCATGAAAATAACAATAAAATGGAAATAGTTTAGTGTATATAAATATAATATTTAAAATAGTGTTGTGCAATTTGAGGTCATATTATTATTTCTATGCTGTTTATTTACATTTAAAATGGTTTCAAGTTCTTCGCAGGACACAAGTTCCTTATTTATACGTTTTTTTTTCTGTGATTTGTTTTCACTTTAAAATAGATTAGACCTTCTGAGGAACTCTTAAAAAATCGCGCCTACTATCTTACTTCTTGGTGGTATGGAGAAAGATAGATTTATTTTTATTTGGATTTAGTTTAATTTATTTTACATTTTGTTTACGATGTACATGTTATGAAATCCAAACTAATAATTGGTAACCCTACCGACATTTCTGAGAGAAATACGCTAATTTATGATGCTCACCAGGGCAACCATGGATAATGGAAAAGCTTTATAGAAATAGAGATAGCTTATTGAAATCTATAATAGTAAGGGTGAAAGGCAAATATCCTATCTTCCCTGTACTGAATATATAAATTGAACAGAGTATAGCAAACAGGAAAATTATGACATTTGGCAAGACTCACTACCAGTCTTCCTCTTCCATCAAGATTTCCTGATTGAAACACATACGAAAAAGTTTTTCGTCAACAATTCTGTCAGTGGAACGAGAGAAATTGGAACCCAAATCATTGGAATGATTTTTTCCACTTTGTGTAAAATGTCAATCAGCTGGCACGAAAAATGAATTTTCATCAGGAATATAAATAAAACATGAAAGCATTATAAATTATCTATTAGAACGCTTTTCCTGATCGATATAACTGGTAATAAAAAATATTTGCATTGTTATAGATCCAAATAGTAATTACAGTAAAACCTGGACAACTCTTCACTTGCAACTTCAACTTACAAACTTCTCTGAATAAAACTATCAACTATAGGGTAATTTTGTTTGCCTCCCTCATGAGCGCTTTCTTTTGCCAGATTCAGCATTATTTCATTTCGTTTTTATTTATTTATGGCACTGTAAAGTGTGAAAATAATTAATTTAGTAGTACATGTAATATTTGAAACCCTGCGCCTCCACAAGCAATTTTTATTTTCGTTTGTATTTCAGAAATTATTGCACAAATTTTTATTTCTTCGTTCAGTGGACAAATTATTTCATGAAATCTTATTGACAATCAGAGTGTCAAATAAACAACGCCTATTATATTTACATTATGGGACTGGAATTTCAACTCCACCCATCAATATACACATGTAAAGGTGAAAATCACATTAATGTCAGTCGAACTAACATTAAACTTCAAATTATTTCTTCATTTATTTTCTCAGAGATGGTAAGAAATAAATGATAAGATCAATTTCAAAAAATTATTTACTTCATGAAATGTTTGGTCTGCATTAGAAATTTCCATTACATGTTCGATTTTCTGAAAGAAATTATTGCATGTGGGCTGGGTTAGGAAAAAGCTAAAACCCTTAAATCTGGTTGTTTGAAACTACTTGAAAGCAGCGTTGCCACTGAAAATTTTAAAAAAGGGTCCATATAAGGCAAACTATGTATTCGTGCAAATCAAAATAATCTAACGAACAAACATGACATTACGATCATAGAGAACACCAAAAAAGTGGGTCCCCCAATTCTGTCTGTCTGCCTGTCTGGCTACAACCCAAACGGTTGGGCCGAATTGCTTCAAACTTGGTATATAGAGTTTTTTAGGTATTGCACACAAGGGAAATTAAAATTTGTTGTTAGCTAAAAAAAAGGGTACCTGATATATAACTTATTTTTCGCGAAGACGGATCTAACGATTTTGACTTAAAAAAATAAGTGCAGCTTTTTAGTTTATGGTTGAACAAAAAAATTTTTAAAATGTCTAAAATCGGTACATCCCATAGGCCCATCTTTTTTGCTTTTGACTATATTATAAATGGCTTAACGGATTCTTTAGGAATTTCACACATATATAGTTGTAGGTATCCCAATTTATACTGCATACCAATATTTTTAATTAATCATTTATATTTTGGAACTGCTTATTAAATTTCAAAATTTATGGTTGTATGTATGTATTTGCTGAATACCTATGATTTGGCGCTTTGAATTTTGAAAAATGTTTTCAAAAAGTACTTAAAAAAGACTTTTTTCCTCAAAAACCGCTCAACGGGTTTTTATAATTTTTTTTCTCACAAATTCAAATTTATCCACGAAATAAGAGGGCGTAATAATAATGTTTTTTGTGCAAATGATCCCTAAAATTATTAATAAAATTGTATACTCAAATTTTCAAAAACAAAGTTTTTCGATTTAAAAAAAAATAAATAAATTTTTTGTTGAAAAACTGATTTTTCAAAAACCAGTCACTATATTTTTTTGAAATTTGAATTTTATATATATATATTAATATTAGCTTCAAAATGGCGTTTTAAACTTTTTTTATAAACATTTTTTAAATAATTTTATACATGAAAAATTATTTTAAAAAAACCGCTCCAACGATTTTTGATTTTTTTTGATATATACATATTTATCCTGAAATTCAAATGTCACCACCCATGGAACCGAAGAAAAGTGGTCCAATTAGCAGGTGGTCCGATTGTAGAGGTTCCTTTTTAATCGGACCAGTCCACTTAGAAAGGTTTTCCCTCATGCATATATGTCTGTTAAGAGTATATGTATACCTAGGTTTAAATACATAAAATTACGACTGACAGTGAATATATTTACCACCTATAAATTTCCAGAAAATATACAATTAATTAAATTTGTTGATATAGCCAGTGGTTTTGTTTGGAGAATTGTACTACAAATTGGCACATTTTTTTGTCTTGCTAAGCAAAACCATTTGGATGTTAAGACGTTGTCAAGTCAATGAATTTTTCAAATGCCAGTTTGATTTCCTTCTTAAAATTCTTTGGATTTACAATCAAATTTCTTTGCAAGATCTTTGAGACTCTGAGACAAATGTGCTTCTTCGAAACTCATAGGCCCGGTTGCTGATACGCATAATAAGCGTTTATGTTCAACTTAAAACGCTTATGGGCTGCTTGTTGTAAGTACTAACAATTACAAAAAAATACCATGCATACATATTTCGTATTTCCTATGGTTGAACCAATTAGACAGGTGATTACATTAAGCAACACATGTTATCTTAGTGGTCCATGGTCCGATAAGCACGTGCCCCGATTGTAAGGGGAAATTTGTATGAAAAATATCAGGCAATGCATAAGGTGCAGTCCGAATATGAGGTGGTCCGATTATAGAGTGTCCCCGAGTAGATGGACCATTATGAGGCTGGTGAGCATGTTTGACGAATCTGGAAGCATCGAACGAAGACCGTATCATCGAGATTCCAATGTTCGGGTTCAGAATACAATCGTGGCTGTTGCATCGGCAATACAGGCAAATCCAAGTGTTTTGACTCGAAACTTATCGGGCCAAATTGGAGTTAGCAGACGGTCATTACAACGGATACTTCATGATGACTTAAACTTATTTCCGTACAAAGTACCCTCAGGAATTGCCTGTTCCCCTGGAATTTTGCCGAAAAATGATTGCAATGGTCGAAGAAGACAACACGTTGATAAATTGTTTTTTCATGTCTGATGAGGCCCATTTGACTTAAACGGCATGTTAACATGCAAAATTGTCGTATATGGAGTGAATCGAATCCAGAAATGCTCCCTGAGATGGAAATGCACCCAGAACGAGTCACTGTGTGGTGCGCAGTTTCATCAAGGTGTATTGTCGGGCCATACTTCTTTGTTATGGCGGAGCTCCAACGAAAATTCCCAAACATATTAATATCCAGAAACTGCACTTTCCGTTGGCCAGGTCACCTGACCTGACTGCCCCAGACTTTTTTGTATGGGGTTATGTCAAGCAGGAAGTGTACAAAACGAAACCCAGTCCATTAAGACAATAAATGAGGCGATCCCAATTTCAACCCTTCAGGCCGCAATGAACAATTTTCTAATCAGGTGCCGCATATGCGTGGAGGTCATTTGCGGTCTAACATCTTTAAAAACCATTAGTTATTTAAAATACAATTTAATTTTTAATCCAATAAAAAAAATTAATAAAATACATCGATTAAAATTAAAGTTATTTAAATTTCTTATTGTAGCACGATTCGTGCGCCACCCTGTACACATATAAGCAAACAAAATGTAAACAAACAAATCAAAACAAGAAAATGTTCAATAAATTAAATCCAAAAGGAGTATTTATATTAAATACACATATTTATACAATTACACCTACATATGTTGTACATTAAGTACAAATGCACACGTCCTACATTGTTATTAATGTAATTTTACAAGATTATTGCAAAACAATTTTTTCATATTTTTATTAAGTTTGTTGGGTTCTTTTGGGTTCGTTTGTTATTCTTATTTCGTGTACGTAAATAGTTGTGCAACTATTTCTTTGATAAAAGAACAAACACTTAACCAAACACGTAAATACACAAACACATGCACCGAGTCACTGCTGAAGTGTCAGACGAGTAATCTGACATTTCATTTCACTCCCTCACTTTTACTAGCTGAATCGATTTGTAATCAAAAGTGACTCATCTCACGCACTCACTGCGGTTTCGAATTAGCTGAATCTCGGTGATGGTATTGAAACGACACAATTCACCGAACTAAGGTGAATTAATTGGATGTTTACGAAACTTCTCCATTGATATTTTTAATTTTAAAACCAAAAAAAAAAACAAGGTGAGATCTGAGATGTCACCTGTACTGTACGGCTCGCTCGTTTTTGTGTGTGAGAACAAACTTCAAACACAATGGGGGCGTTCGGTATCACACAGCTTTCTGATACATTGCTGAAAAAAAATTGTGCGTTTGTGAACGTATACAACCCAATAGGTAACCATTTCTGTCAAAAGTCAAAACAGAAAAACACTGATTGCTTACGATTACGCTTCGATTCAAAGTGAATTAAACATACATTTGTTGGATAAAATATAAATTTAAAATGAATCAAGAAGTAAGAACCACAAATGTTTCAACCGATTCAGAAGAAGAAGATGATGTATTAGATACGTAATTAAAGTTCACAAACAACAATTGAAAATACATCTGATTTCGTAGTCAGCTTTGCACTACGATACCTAAGTATACCAAACATTTAACGCTGGCTTGGCTTCGATTTGAAAATCACATGTTTTGTTAGTTGTCATGGTCTTCAGCTGTTAATTAACAGATATTTAACACGTATTACAACAACAACGAACGTATTGCACAGCGCTACTGAACGCCCCCAATTATGGGTCCTATATGTGGAAACCAAATGTCAGATCGCAAATTGTCATTATAATTTTTGTGCAGTAGTCTTTTAACACCGTTAAGTCTCAACTTTCTTTGAATTGGGCCAAAACCAACTGGCATTGGATACGCTGTTTTATGGAACAATTTTGTTCAGCAATTAAAAATTGACAGTTTGGTACGATATTTGGACTGGTATTCTTTCCCCGATGGAATATCTAACAAGAATGTGGAACAAATGTATTGGAAAACGATACAATCAAATTATCGAAGGAAACTCTCGATTAATGCAAAATATCTCTGATGACATTTATTAGACTTAGCCGAGGTTCGCAGAAATTTTCCTGAAATTGTATTTAACAATCTAATTGCAAAATGTAAATAGTTGGCTGATTACAATAAAATAAATATTTCATTTTTTATATGTTCCGATTTAAAAAAAAAGCACCCTGTACATCGACCTGACGGTGAAAAATACACTCACTTTTATCCACTCTACAAACTTAGCGCCCAACTGATATTAGCAATAGGTTTTTGATAATACAATAGGTACTTGGTAGATATTTTACAAACACGAGTGCCTTACTTAATATATGTATTTTAGGTTATTATCTTTAATATCAGATTCCAAGAAGAGATAATGCATGAAGTGCAAGTGGGGCCATTGATTTTATTTATTCGTCGCTGTTTATAGTTTTTTTTTTCGTTATAAAAATTTAGTGAAGAAATTCCCTAAGAAAAATCAAACACGTTAGTGAAAGCAAGAAATGCAAAAACACTCAAGAACTCCAATTGCAATTGCAATTTATTATTTAATTGCTGGATTATTTTTGTTTTCCTTAATGCCTTCGTGCATGTATTTGTTCCTGTTTCTCTTTAGTTTTCAATAAGAGACATCTCTTCTAGTACGCAAACAGCGTTTCCGGAAAAAAAATTTGTAAGGGCCAATGCTGACAACAGAAAGTGCCATATTAGGCCACTGGGTGCCACCAACGAAAACGTAAAAATATTCCGAAGATTTCATATGCAATTTTTGATTTTATTTATTGCACTTCAAAATTTAGGGAGTAATAAGAATAAATAAACAAGAGATTAATAAATTATAAATTAAGAGACAAAATAAAATAAATTTATTAAACGAAACATAACAAAAAATAAATAAAAGAATCAATAATGAACAATATAAGTCTTTAAGTGGTAGGTAGCGCTGGCAAGTTTCAGCCTTTAATATTTCATTAAACGACAGAAGTGGTTTTATAACTCTACATATAATGCCGGTCGTCTACTACGTACTTTTCATTCAACTCCATATTTGGATGCAAAAATTTACAACCTTTTACACTACTGCACAAACTTGCGTTCATCACAACAAAATGAGTTGGGAGCTCCGTACACATACATAGTTGACAAACGTAGTGAAATGTTGAATAACTTCGTACACCTAGTTGATCAACTCGTTTAATTGTTGGAGAACTCCGTACATCTTGTTGATCAACGTATTCAATTGTTGAATAGCTTCGTATATATTATAGTTGATAAACTTACTCAAAAGTTGAGTAATCTCGTACACAAGTTGATAAACTTGTTCGATTTTAACAAAAAAAAAAAGATATTCAAGTCGATTAACTGCGTTTTTGATACGCTTGTTCAACAAGTTGATGGACGCACTCATCCAACGCAACGAACAACATATATTTTCACCTCAACGGCAACCAACACCAAACAAAATTTTAATAAATGATGAACGAGTTGAACAAATAATGTGCAACACATTATCTAAAAAACGTTGCTCAAGGCGTTAAACCAAAATTTTCAACGAGCAACTCGTACTCGAGTTATTCGCTGAACAACGATCTCCATGGAATTGAGGACGTATATTATAGTTGAATGTGTTGAACTTGAAATTAGTGCGTTGAACGCGTAGTGGCGACCTAATATGTCGGTCGATTTTTATTATGGGTTTTAATGTTATTAATGCCTGAAACAAAACGTTTCAGTTGATGCACTACCATGTGGTAAAACTAAGTTTGATCATAAGCTTGGATGTATTTGAAAACATTTGCTCGTTGACTCCTAGAGTGCCATTTGAAGCGTTTGAGTGCTACTTAAATTAAAAGTGCCAAAAGTGCACGATCGTGCCACTTCGGCAACGTTGTACGCAAATTAAAAATTTCTCGCTCTAGTTTTCAGTTCTTTCGAAATGGCAGACAAAACTTATGCCGGATTTACAAGACTGCCAAATTGGCAGTATTACTGTCAAAATATTGGCATTATTTTTTTTTTCGTGTAAATAGTCGAAAATGAGGCAGCATATTTGTTATTAAAAAACTGCCAGCCAGAATTTTCGTTAAGTTGTGGCATTATACTAACATCGTGTAAATTCAGTACTTACAACAATTTCCAAATAATGACAATTTGCAATAACAATGAAATTGCTCATTTTTTACTGCCAGTTGCTGGCAGTGTTTTTACCTAAATGTCATTATTTTAGCTTCGTGTAAGCGAATGTCGTTAATTAAATAAATGACAGCAATATTTTGGCAGTAAATACTGCGAACTTGGCAGTCGTGTAAATCCGGCTTTAACAATCATATTCTGTTTTGACAGAATTGTTGCACAGTAGTAATAATTCACAACTTTTGCATGAGAAGCTTTTCACCTCGATTTTGACAATCCTTGTAATATATTTTTTTCTAGTTTAGCCTACCACACCCTTACTCGACGAAACAAACACTACATGTATTTCTTATGAGGGTAATTTTTGCCCAAAAAATTAAATGCACGACTCGATCGTAACAACTTGCTCTTGTACCTAACAACTAATGTAAGCATTGACGCTGTTTAGTAGGTAGATATATCCTATGCAGGTTTAAAGCCGATGTAAGTAAGTCAAATGGATGATTCAATGAATAGTTAGGTTACATATGTACCTGCATATGTATATTTAAATCTAGGTTATGGATTTTAATTATGTAAGTTAGGAGTTAACTATGTATCTACATACATAGATGGAACTTAGGTATGTAAATATGTACTTATATGATAATGCCAATAAAGGAGGTAGATTGGTTGGCAGCTACCCGTAGCGCGGCGTCGGGGTGTTTTATATTAAAAACGTAATATGAAAGTTTACGCTGGAATAATTTCCCGAAAATTATATTGACAAAATCACAAGAAAATATACCTAAGGTACTAATCTCAGAATTTCCCGCAAAAAGCAGATACTGTATTTAGCTAATCGTCTTATTTAACTCGTAGTGATTTCACAAAATTTTAATTGTTCAATGATATGTTTATCTATAGTAAGAATTTAAGGAAATAATTAGTGGAGTTTTATTATCCCTCTGGATCTGGGTTTGTGTCTAGCTTCATACTATTATTATTATTATTTTTAGATTATATGGAAAACTTTTAATTAAAATGGTTGCGTAGGTCCATCTCTTGAATGAAATTTGTCTACTAATATTAGTTTTTATTCGTGAATAGAACAAATCCATTAGTAAATAGTATGAATTATTTGTAGAAGGGACCTACATTGTATATAGTATTCAGTGACGTACGCAAAAATTCGTAAAAGCGAAATATAATAAGGTAGACATGTATGGATAATACACATATATAATTAAATGTTTTTATATTGCTTAGTTGTTGTACTTTGAGGGAAAACAAAGATGCCATTTGAATTCCTGGATAAATAAGAATATATAAAAAAAATCAAAAATCGTTGGATCGGTTTTTTTTAAATATTATTTTTTATGTATAAAATTTGAAAATCATTTTTACGAAAATTGGTTTAAAATTGGAACGCCATTTTGAAGATTTTATTAATATATATACAATTCAAATTTCAAAAAAAATCAGCGACTGTTTTTTTGAAAAATCGATTTTTCAAAAAAAATGTGTATTTATTTTTTAAAAATCGACAAACTTTTTTTTTGAAAATTTGAGTATGCAGTCTAATAACAATTTTAAGTAACATTTGCATAAAAAAATGATTTTAAATCGTTTCATCCAATGTGAAAAAGTCGAAAATATGAAAAGTAGTTTTTTGGGAAGTACATTGTTTTCATACTTGAAAGTGGACTGTACTAATTTAAGAACACACATTTTTTTATAAAAATTCTAGAAGCACTTTTCGAGAAATAATTTTTTTGTATTGGAGGTACCGTTGTTTTTTATTTTAGGCATATAGTTTTTTTTTAACTATTCAAGATAATGTCAAAAATCTACTAAATACGAAATTTCGAAAAAATCGATTGGGCCGTTTTCGAAATTTTAAGCTTCCAAAAAAAGATTTTTTTTTTAATTTGAAAAATTTTTGGTTACATTTTCTAGAAGCGTCTGCATAAAAAAATAACAAAAAATAAAACGAACCGTTTTCAACAAAAAAAAAATTACGAAAATGTTTCCCTTCCCTTCATTAATGAGCTGATTTTTTTTATAAAAATCGTTGGAGTCATTTTTTAGAAAAATAAAATTTTTTCTCTTTGGCCAAAAAAAAATGTATAGGAGCTGCTATTATTTGTAGTCTTAAAAAAAATTAAAAAAACGTGTGGCGTGACAGAAAAAACAATATGTAAGTAGGTACCAAGTTTGAAGCAACAAGCAAATCCATCAAACCGCTTAGACTGTAGACTCGAGGACAGACAGACACACAGACGGAATTGCGGGACTCACTTTTTGGTTTTCTCTATGATCGTAATGTCATGTTTGAACGCTAGAATTTTTTTTTACGAATGCATAACTTGCCTTATAGAAGATACCTATAATCGCAAGTAAAAATATATCCACCACGAAAGTATGACATTGTTTTCACCTCGGAAAACAATTTTAATCTCACCAACAATTTTTTTTTTTTCATTCAAATGAATTTTAGCTATACTAAAGCTTTAACAAACAGCATTTTGTGAAAATTTGTACAAATTGTTACCAATTCGTATGAATAAACAAGATAACAAACAGACCATAAATCAATATCTTAACCTCAACATTTTTTCTTGCTAAATTCACCGTTTAGATTATTATTTCTTGTCCAACTGTATAATTTTAGCTCCAACAAAAATCACTGCTCAATATATTTTGTAAACATTGTGTGCATATTTTTTTGTTGAATACTTTATCTAAGTGCGTAAACACTTTATTAAAATTATCGCGAGTTATAAATTTTAATTTTTTTTTTGTTAGAAATTCAAATTTTTATTAACCTTTGCTAAAACGAAAAACAAAATTATGCTCTTTGCCAAATCAAAAGCAAACAGATCTTTTTGCGTTGGTGAAATTTTGTTTGATTCTTTTAATATTTTTTTTTTTGTTATTGTTAATTTTCAACAAGAAAAACAGTGCAATTCAGTTCGGCTATATAAGTTAGTCAAGGTGTTATATTATGATTGTGATAACGTTAACTGTAAATTTTATGACAGTAGATAAGCCCGCTCAGTAGTTGTTGATAAAGCCTAATATTTTACTATTTTCATTCAATTTCATTGATAAACTTGTTGAAGATGATTCAGTTCTTACATCACAACCAACGTTGCTGTTCATAATATTTTCTTTTCTGATTTAAAATAGACAATATACGAGTACTCGTACCTCCTAACAAATAAATGGTTTTTATTTAAAAAGTGTAAGAATTCAATTCACCAAACTCAAGTTGCTGTAGCTTCTATATAATATTTCAATTATACAACAAATCAAATAAAAATAATCATCATAACAATAACAACACCAGGCAGCAATAGCAACAAATCAGGTATGTGCAACCTAATAAAAAATCAAATTTCGGGCTTCTTAATCTAAACTAGTTTTTTTTAAACATTTTTATGGTCTAAATAGTTTTTAAGAAAAAAGAAACTCAAATCCAATTAGGATTCAGCTGAAAATAAATGGGAAATTCCAAAATTGCCTGTTCGAAAAGCTATAAAATTATGATTTACATGGTTGCTGTGCTGAGTTTGGTTCCATTGCATTAAGAGTTACCAACTTTTCTTTTGAAGAGCTGAGCAGTGAGTTTAGTTTGAAAATAATTGAATAAAAACCTTTAAGTCGTTTTTAATTCAAAAAATAATTTTGATCCGTTTGTAAAAAAATTGTTCTTTTTGTGTTTTGTTGTGTTTCCTGTTCCTTGTTTCTGTTTTGAATTTCGTTCGGTTACAAAGAAGCTTTCAAACAGACTGTGATATTTTTTAAATATTGACTTTTTTCAAATATGTCTCCTACGCTCGCTTTATTTCAATTAATTTAGAAAAGTTCACTGAAACCACAGAGAAAATTAAAGAGAATAAAGAAGGGTGATAAGTCTCTTGTCACTCTTGAATTTTTCATCAAGAACAGACCAATTTTATCTACTCCCGCCACAACTTACGTCACACACCAACGCAACGGTCTTAAATATTTCAAAGTAACTGGCTGAACACAATGAACACGGAGCTGCAAGTGGAACTGTAAAATATTGAAGAATATTGAATACATCCTTTACACGAGGAAATTGCGTTGCGAGCTACTTTTAGTTTGTAGAAAAGAGGGCCAAAAGGAAGGGAAGTGAATACAATCGTTCGTTCCGGTCACAGATTTGACGAGATTTTTAAGACGTTCCCATTTAAAAAATGTGCGTTTAAATCAAGAAACATTAAAAGGAATCGAAAAACATCTCGGTCAATTTTGCTTCCTCATGTGGAATGTAAACGTAAAAAAAACTTCTGTAACTAGTTACCTTGTATGAAATGGAACTTACAAACGCAACACACCTGCAAACAGAACTAGAGTTGACCAATCAAAGGTGTCATGTTATATCGATGAAGGTTTACATACGGTTGAAGTGAAGTTCAAACTCTTTTGAATTCCTTATACTTTAGCTACTAGCAATACTTTCTTATGTTTTTTTTTATCAGAAAGATGTACAGCTTTGACGCACGCAACTTTGCGACAAGTTTTATAGCTGCAGCTCCATTTACAACTGCATTACTCTATTGCGTATAGACAGTAAAATTGTATGGTGTAAAAGTGCTAATGTTTCTAGTCCCTTTTACAAACGGAATCTAGTTGTTGGAGATTTTTTGACGTTTTGTTTTACTTGTTATGCTTTCACACCAACAGCTATCATAAAAAATAAAATGGGGCTTAGTAATGATGACCTATGCAGAGACTGCAATGACGAAGACGAACAAGAGGACACCACTCACTTCCTATGTCATTGCTCAGCACTTTGACATATAAGGAACAAATTCTCGGGCAGCTTTTTCTTCAACAATTTAGAAGAGCTCTCGAATATTTCAGGCAAAAGCCTGTTGAACTTCATAAGAACCTCTAAATGGCTCGGCAAGGCCTATCCATAGTAATCGTAGGTTATACAATACGAAGTTATAACACTTCGGGGTATCACAACGGATCTACCTTGATCTAAGTGTACCGGTAACAAGATCAACTGGCAGCCCATTTACCTAACCTAACCTTCACACCAACTACGTGCTGCTGAAAAGAAAACGTAAACGAAATCTCTTCAATACGTTGACATGTGAGATTTTATTCACTCCTCTTACTTTTTGCCCTTCTCTCCAACAAGTTAAATATTGCTAGCAACTCAGTTTTGTCGTGTCAAAGTGGAATTATGAACTATTTCTTGTCAATCTGACAGCTCAGCCCGAAATCTCTCAGCTTTCAATGAAGAACGACATAAATTAGCCTAATACTATGCTCCCACCAAAGAAAAATCTGAGATTTCAGCAGGAAGCTTTCCAGATTTCAAATTCACGAATTCGTCTCTCAAAAAGCACAAACAATATCCACTTATGCTTATCTAATCCATCAACCCAAGCCATTTTGTCAAAAAAAATGCATACCTATTTATCTGCTTATCGTTAGAGTGAAAGATCGTAATTTGCACATAAAAAGCTTTTTACCTAAATATGATGAAGTTCAAAATGGACTCGTTCACTATGAATGGGCCGCATCGTTAATGGGATTTCTACGAAATCCGAGATTTGGCTTCGGTGGGAACATAGTATAATACTAGTTCAAGTTATACTATGTTCCCACCAAAGCGAATTTGAGATTTCAGCAAGAAGCTTTCGAGATTTCAAATTGGTGTTCACACCGCCAAATCCACGTTACCGTCTCTCAGAAGCACAAACAACAACCATTTTTGTTTATTAATTCATCAACACAAGCCATTTTGTCAAATAAAAATGCATACCTTCTCTTTTTATCTGCTTATCGTTAGAGTGAAAAATCGTAATTTTCACATTAAAAGCTTTTCACCTATGTATGATGAAGTTTAAAATGGACTCGTTCACTATGAATGGCCCGCATCGGCAATGGGATTTCATTGTGTTTTCAACGAAATCTCGGATTTCGAAATCCCAAAACTATATGGTGAAATGCGAAGATTTCGGCTGAAGTCTACGAAATCCGAGATGTCGCTTCAGTGGGAACATAGTATTAGGATTGAATTAAAGTAAGACTCTCAACTATCATTTCGCCTGATTATTTTAAATTACAAAAAATTAAGTTGGTGCCCACATTTTCACCAACAAAGAAAAACTTGCATCTCGTTGCCATATTTTTTTTTGCAGATGGCCTTCTTTTTGTATACATTTGTTTGTACTTAAAGAGACGTGGAATTCATTGGGGGAACGTACTTATTTTTTCTTTCAGAGCAGATAAATAACTGAGGAAAAGTTTTTAATTTGTCAATATGTCTATTTTGCTAATAAGTCTTATATATAAAGAACAATCCAAAATATGTTTGTGCGCTATCTTCTTTTTTTCGGCTCGATCGATTTGAATGAAATTTTCAGGAGATCTTAGGACATGTTTGGATAGCGTAAATAAGTCATCTGTTTTGCCGTCCGATGTCTAGAAGCGGTGTTATGACAAAAATGTCACTCACATGTTTGTTATTGCTTTATTAGTATAAATAATGTGTTTTGTTTTGTATACACACACTTCATTTTAGTTTCTCTAACCTTAGATGACGTACACGTCTTGCAATAATTAATCAGAATGTCCGTGATAATCAAGCGCAAGAGGTACGTACTGAAGAAATTAATGAAGAAGTGCCCAAATTACAAAACTTCAAACTGTACCACAAATTCGACTAAAAGTCATTAGAAGAAGAAAAGTGGTAAGTGTAGACTCAAATCGCTCTGCCTTGGAATACCACTCCGTAATCGCGTTTAATTTCTCTATGCTCCCGATGAGACATGCAAGACATTCGTCACATAGTTGATTCTAGCAACAATTCGGCCAAGATCTCTGTTGTTGCCTGTTGCATCCTATGGCATTGCTATCACACTGTTTGAAGGCGTTCGAACTCCACATTCCGCTTTGAAGCTGACGATGAATTTTCTCACGATTGACAAGCCAATAACGTGCACAATGACCAAGCATTCGGCGACAGCAAAATTGATAATGAAAAATCATAATTTGGTATGAATGCACGATGGCGAGCTTTGGAAGCAGTTGACCTAACAATGAAGGATTTACAAGGTGATTCGAGATGATTTGGTGGAGATGTGATATTGCTCAGCGGAGATTTTTGTGAAACGCTTCCCGATATCCAGAAACCTACTGTTGCCGATGAATTTAATGCATGCTTGAAATCGTCGTCTTTGTGCCGGCATGTCAAGAAGTTGTATTTTGAATATGACTACAAACATAAGAGTGATCTTGCAGAACGACCCATCGGCTTCTGAATTCTCAAGACAAGCTTATCAATTGCAAAATTTCTGATGATGTCTCGACTGGATTGATATCATTCCCAGCAAATTTTTGTGAGTTAACAACGTCGGAGGAGAAACTCATCACCAAAGTAAAGTGTTCCCCGGCATTGCAAAAAATTATAAAGTGTTCCCCGGCATTGCAAAAAATTATAAAAATCTCGATTGGATTTGTGAACGGGCAATACTAGCAGCGAAGAAGAAGGACGTCGTCGATAGCTTGGTAAACGGTCTTTGTTGTCTGTTTTTTTGCGCCGGAAAACAAATCGAAAAACATTGTTTATCATATCACTACCCCCTTATTTTTATTCCATTCAAATATATCACATTAAAATTTTAACTATCTGTGTTTTATTATAGCTCTGCAGTTCATTTGAAGGCGTTAAATTGGGGCGAGACGAGGTTCACCTGGTCCGCTAGTACATTTATAAAATGTGGAACGTAAGTTCAAAAACACTGAGAAATGCTGTGGAACGTATTAATTTTTTCTTATTTTTACAAAGACCTTTAAATAGATCGAATATTTCTTAAATATATGGATAAATATAATTAACTTCATTATAGGTTTATAAATACAATTTTTTTTTAAATGCAACCTGAATTGCAAGGCACTAGTTATAAGGAATATAAAGATAGGATTATTGGTTGCACAGTGGATTTAAGAATTAGGTATTTACTATCTCATTTTAACCCACGGGTGGAATCCAATTAAAATTGAAGATATAGAAAAGAATGCTGCCTAGCGTGGGGAACACGTCTAAGTTAGCAGTCAAGCACTATATCCACTGCGCCATTGCCATCCGCAATTTCCAATTTGTGGAATGTAATGTTACAAATTTTATTATTTACATTCCACAGATTCTATGTTGGCTTTTTGACAACATCTAAGATTTTTCTCTTTGTTGAAACCTGATTACCAAAAGAGAAGCGAAACCATGTATTAAAACATCATTTACAAACGTCCAAAAGTTATTTTCCCTTAGATTTGACTGCACTCTTAGGCGAGATCAGCTGAAGTAGTTTTTTTTTCAACTAAAGAAAAAGGAATGATAAATCTGTTTTTTTTTAATTTTTTGATTTTTTTTACATTATGCTTCGAAAGCTTAGTCTGCAAAATGTGTGTTTATTAAAAATCTGTTTTTAATTTTAAAACACCAATTTTAAAAACTGACCTAGTGGCAACACTGGTGCATGTCTATGGTGAATTCCACAATACCAAGGTCGGATGTTTTGTTTTTCTCGAAAGAAACCAATAAAAATATTTAACAAAATAAAATAATAAAACTTTTAGCTAAACATAAAAAGTCTGCATATTAAATTTGTCTCAATCGGGCTGCTTTTATAGTTTTGGTTGCATTCCTCTGAAGCTTTTGATATGTAGGTATGTCCGGCGGTTCTCGCCCAAATATGTCGATCTTGTCGCATAACGCGATGGCTTTGCGATGGCGCGAATAAGATTTCGAATTTTTGAATAAACTCCCACATCTTGACGCATATCTTTCATATTTCAATAATTGTGACGTATTATTCCGTAAAATTGCTAATTAAACAAACATTCGTATGCGGGCAACGCCTACACGCCTACTGTTTGACAGCCACATATAGCCACAGCAGCACAGAGTACACCTAACGAACAAAAATATCAATCAGCCTGGCACTCAACCCATTGTGTTGACCTTCCATCAAATCCAAAAGCCAACTCAAGCCAAATGCTCAGCCGAAACTCCTCTCTATAGCCGTCCGGTCCGTGCGCCGCGCCGTGCGGCCCATTGAGATACCTTGCGTGCTTGTATAGACGCGACGTGTTGTGGTAATATAGAAATACGAGCGTAGCTGTCGCCCATCAAACTACCTCCAGTCCATTTAACACTTCTCTGACACTAATCCTGGCTTGATGAAACTAATTTTTTATACCCACAAACAGTGACTGGCTTTTCGCTTGGATCTGCCTATGGATCTGGTTATGGCTATGGCTGGCTGGCTTACTGGCTTGGTTCGACTATAGAGCCCTTGCTTCCATTCCTCTCCGGATTCTGTTTGTCAATCAGGCGTTACGGCCGACGATGCAGCGTCATGGTTGATTTCCTACTTGTCAGTTGGTCTGAAGTTTCATTCGGACATTTGGTCATCTTGAGTAATTTAAAAAAAAAAAAAAAAAAAACATTGTTGTTGTCCGGTGAGACATTGATTGTCGTCTGCTACATGGAGCTGAAGAGGATAGTGTATTTGTAGCCCTCCTGGGGTAGCGCAGCCAAAGATCTTATCCGAGTCTGAAAACGAACGAAGGTAGTGCCAATCTTGTCAGATTCATTTCACATTCACTCTCCATTCTTGAATGACAACTAAATTTTGAATGAATTCCGAACGTATACAAAAAATTTAGGGAAAACGAATTAAACAATTTGAATGCCATATCGTCTCCCGGCCGGATGTGTCAGTATAATTTCAATTTTAATAAAAATTAATAAAATGTATAAATTTTTGTTTAAATAATTTTTATGATGAAAACGACAACGATGGCGTCGATGCTTTACCACACGAACACGATGAATTTTCAATGATTGTTCAAGGCTTTCGCAGGCAATAAACGAATATGAGTCGTAAAATGCTGATTATATTCAAATCAACTGGTTCTCACAATTACATACTTTCATACAAACATAATATTATTCAATCAGGAAAACTGAAAGACTGTGTTTTGATTTTTGTTGACTGATTATGTACATATGAATGTGAAATGATGAATTTTTTGATTAGAAACTTATGTCAAACTTGTGGCAATAAACTTTCGATTGAATTGAAATTTTATTGCTCTTCCATAATATATCAATTAAAAAAATTATATGCTGAATAAAATAATATTGCTTTTTGTTATAAAATCGAAAAACATAAGTCTCAGAATTATACAAAAAAATAAACTGAGTAGGCAAAGTGCACGACCGGATAATTATCATCTCTTGGGCAATGTCCCAATTAAAATCATAATATTTTAAATAAATTTATTAAAAATGATTTTTTTTTCTTCTTTTAGTTGAATTGTTAAATTTTATTTTTAAAAACTGACTCGTTAAATTTTCAAACATAAAAAAATCACACTGTAAGATATGTATTCTTGCACGATATGTACAAAAGTTAGAAGGAACAATTTATAAAATAATTCAAAAGGCGCCATCTTTAAAATGCATCCACTTTTTACTTATGGCGTTTTTGAGAGATACTCAGTGTGACCAATGTAATATTTCAAACTATAAAAACTGCTAAAAAATGCTAATTTTTTTAGGAAAAAAAAACTGCCTGAAATCCTGCCAACTCTGGAAATCATGTAATTAGACCGCGAAAAACGTAAATATATGCCTGGGACAATCCAACTTGTTTTTGGGTGACGTGCCGTGTGTGAATGCCGAGTGTATATTTTTTTAGTGTTTTTTTTACTTTAGTATGTTGAATTTTAAACTAATCAAAACCAAAAAAGAAGTTGTTTATTTTGTTAAGTTTATAAAAAAAGGAAACAACCTTACAAATAGTTATTAATCCATTTCGCAACAAAAAGAAACGAACAAAATCAGGAATCAGAGTATGTTAATCTAATTATGTAAAACATATTGATATAGATGTTTATCTGCAAAAGTTGTCTGCTTCATTTAAAGCATCCTGAAAAATATCACAAGTTTCTTGTTCTACTTTTACTGTAAAATTAAATTTTGATGAAGCAACTTGCTTGATTATATTAGGAGGAATAATGAAGGCATAACAACATTTTTCAGATAAATTATCTCGGATAAAAAGTATACTATTTAACAAATCAATTTTCAATCGATTCCTTCGTTGATCATAAAACTAAACACACTTTCAACTGCAGCATTTGAGATAGCGAAAACTAAAACGAATTGTTAACCCTTTGAAAGTGTTTTCATTGGATGCACCAGTGAACCTTTTTAACTCGCACCAAATTTTAACAGTATTTTCAATATTCTCCCATTTATTTAGATTTATGTTGTTCCATTGCGATTTAATTTTAGAAATAAGTTCAGAATTCATGTTTTTATCTTTATAAAAATCGTTTAATGGTGACTTATGAATCCGCAAACATTTTTTAACATAAAGGAAGTTTACTTGCTGCAAAATTCGTAGATTTTGTGGAGTTCGCGATTGAAGCGATACGCATTTATGTTTGATTGAGTTTTAATTTTTAAAAGTAATATTTTGTTTTAGGCTGGAGAAATATGAAAACCTGCCAGATTGCCTGCTAAACAGAAATTTCCTGCTAAAAACTGCCGGCAGGATTTGAAAAAAATAAAATGCTAAAAGCAAACTTTTCTGCTAAATTTATCAGGAATAATGCCAAATTGGCCACACTGGTGATACTTCTTTAAACTTTAAAAAAGGAGTAACTCTGAACGGTGTCCATTCGAAAACGATATTGAACAATTTCTATACTAATTAAAAGTTCTTCTGTACTTGCTTCCTAACCCTAACTTGAGTTTCAACTTGCTTCTCTAATGGCATTGGAAATTCATTTCCCTTTTTTAATCTTTATAGATTTAATTGGCTAGTTTATATGCCAACTTACAACATGAGGTGCTCATTATTTGATAATATAAAAACTCTCGAATGTCGACCATTTTGCTTTTCTGTTAAATTCATCAGAGACATTAAGATTGTTCAGTGACGAAAAATTTAGAACAGAATAGAACAGAACAGGACAGTACAGAACAGATTCATGAGAAACTTCAGAGCAAGATAGAACAACTTAGAACCGTCAGTCATCTGACAGAGAATATAAAAAAAATTATTGTTGTGTACCTATTTTCAAGTTCGTTTAGAAATTCTTAAAAATAATCTGAAATGTAGTTGAATTAATTTATTTTTTCATGAAATTGAGATGATTTCAACAGGGAAAATGATTTATCAACTAAATCTAATACCGAAAAATTTTGTTTAACAACAACAATTCGTTTTCACAGTTCTCACAAATTTGTTCTAGCCTGTTCTACCTAAAAGGCAAGTGCAGAAAATCCTGTTCTAAAGTGTTCTAATCTGTTCCGAACAGCCTCATTGAACACACATATTGTAATGTATTCATCACATAAAATGTACCGCTATATTAAATCTAATAAGAATTCATGTTTCTGAAAGAAATGCTCGGCAATCTAATTTATCTTATGAATTTTTTCATCGAACTAATGAGCTAATATGAATCTCTTTGCAACAGAAAAACTAACGCTGCTTATTGTGAAAAAGGCATTTTTAGATAACTGTAAACTAAATGTATTAAATTTGGTTAATTCGTAATATTAATATTGTACTTATTGCTAATGTTAAGGTTATTGAATAGTGAATTTGTTATTTATTTTTGTAATTAATTAATTTATAATTTGTCAGGTCTAAAAATATCTAAGTCACCTGGATTCGATAAGTTAAGTAACTTGTATCTTAAAAAACTACCAAGAAAGGGTATTTAGTATCTATTAAATTTATTCAATGGAAAGAGGCGAAAATTATTCCTATTCTAAAACCAGGGAAAAAGTCTTCTATGCCATGGAACTATAGGCCAATCAGTTTACTGAGCTCGATTAGCAAATGCTTTAAAAAGCTTATCAAAAACAATCTTCAAGATCACTTAAATCAATATAATATCCTGCCAGTTGAGCATTTTGGATTTAGATCACCACAGTACTCTCCATCAGATACATAGGATAACTAAAGAAATTAAAAATAGTTTCGTTTAAGGCAAAAGTACAGGATTAGTTTTACTTGATATTGAAAAGGCTTTCGACACGGTATGGCATAAAGGACTAATTCATAAGTTAAAAATGTTAAATTTTCCTCATTACATAAATAAAATCATATTTTCATTCTTAAATGGGCGAAAATTTAAAGTTTTCATTAATGCTGCATGCTCAGATTCGAAAGAAATCCTTGCTGGTGTTCCTGAAGGATCTGTTTTAGGACCAATATTGTATAACATATATACATCTGATTTTCCGAAGCTCAGGGACTGCGAAACAGTCATTTTTGCAGACTACACCTGTATTTATTCAGCGGATTCAAATAGTTTCGTTATTGAAACCATTTTGCAATCTGCCTTGGATGATATTGAGAACTACTTCAATAAATGGAAAATAAAAGTGAATCCTGGAAAGACGCAAGCAGTCTTTTTCACAAGCAAAAGAAAATTGAGCTTTTTACCTAGAAGAAGGTTAAGAACCAACGGATTGCAGATAGAATGGAAACCCAATGCCAGATACTTAGGAGTGCATCTTGATAAGACACTAACTTTTGGATTACATTATCCAACAAAGAATTAATAAAGTTAATGTGACAATAAAAATGCTTTATCCATACATATATAGAAATTCAAAGCTAAGTGAGGAAAATAAGTTAATTGTATATAAAGTAATTTTTCAAAGCATAATATTGTACGGAATACCTGTGTGGGGAAAATGTGCAAAAACTCATATTCTAAGGTTACAAAGAATACAAAACAAACTTTTGAAAATTATGCCTAATTTGCCGTGGCACTATTCGACTGAGGAACTACATCGAGTGACAAACATTGAAAGAATTCCTAGTAGAATAATTAATTTATACAATAGATACGTCATTTCATGTAGTTCATCTGATAACTACCTCATTTCAAATCTAACTTTATGATTATAGTATTCTAACGGGTGATTTTTTTGCTACTTGGTTTTTGACGTTTATATTTTTGACAGATCACACATGACAAATTCCACGAACATTTGACATTTCGATTCAGTATTGTTTGCCATTTCATCATGAATAGACTTACGCCTGAACAACGTTTGCAAATTATTGAAATTTATTATCAAAATTCGTGCTCTGTGAAAAATGTGTTTCGCAAGCAAAATTGTCTTCAGCGACGAGGCTCATTTTTGGCTAAATGGATACGTGAATAAGCAGAATTGCCGTATTTGGAGTGAAGAGCAGCCAGAGGCAATTCAGCAGCTACCAATGCATCCCGAAAAATGCACTGTTTGGTGCGGTGTATGGGCAGGCGGCATCATTTGGCCGTACTTCTTCAAGGACGATGAAGGCCGCAGGGTTACGGTCAATGGAGAAAGGTACCGTTCGATGATAACAGATTTTTTTTGCCGAAAATGCAAGAATTGAACTCGGTCGACATGTGGTTCCAACAGGAAGGTGCCACATGCCACACTGCACGCGAAACCATGCATCAATTGAGAGGCGAATTTGGTGAGCAGTTGATCTCACGTTTTGGCGCAGTCAATTGGCCACCAAGATCATGTGATTTGACCCCGTTATCCTATTTTTTGTGGGGCTATGTTAAGTCTATTGTCTATGGGGACAAGCCAAACACGATTGCTGCCTTGGAAGCCAACATTGAACGCGTCATTGGTGAGATTCCGGCCGAAATGTGTGAAAAAGTTTGCCAAAATTGGACCTTCAGAATGGACCACCTGAAGCGTAGCCGCGGGCAACATTTAAGTGAAATTATTTTTAAAAAGTAAATGGCAGAAATTGATTTATCGATCCAAATAAAAATTTCATTCACTTTTTACAAGTTTCTGTGTTTTTTTTGAATTTTCAAAAACCAAGCTCTTAAAAAATCACCGTTTATTTATGTATATAGATTAAATTAATTATCTGTAGAAATGTACATATAACATTATTTATATATTTACTTCTGTGATATAATTATTTATTTATACATATATTTATTTATTTTTCTTCTGTGATATTTTTCTCATTTTTTATTATTTATTTATTTATTTATATATTTATTTATTAACATTTATGGTGCTTATTACTTGTCCATTCATTTATTAATTTATTTTTTAAAATTGAGTGATGCACACATTTTATTCTTTGTTATACATTATATATATATATATATGTAGTTATGTTTCAAATATTATTAATAACAAAAACGATTGTAAAAAGTCGGCGATTTGATCGAGGTTAGTTTTTCCCTCCCCTTCGCCTTATCTCATCTTTTGAAAGAAGGTTTTTTCTGTAGCTTTTCCTTCTACCAATTATTTATTAAGAGCTGTGATATTTTAAAATATTACTACAAATTTTTTAGTAGTTAGGTAGCTGTATACCAAATGTCTGTAAATTGTGCAATATAGGTTTAACGAGAAATGTAAAATAATTCAGCTACAATAAGCAATCTATCTAAAAAAAAAAAATGTATTTATAATAATTATATCCTAGTGCTAGTCTATAAGAGTATATTATATCTGATTGATGATATAAATAAATAAATAAATTTCGCTGACATATATTTCATGGCACGCATTTTGGAGTAGCATTGAAGAACTTGCGACAAGATTTCGAAAGTCGAAAATCAAAAAGAAAAATGGTAGTACTGCATATTATTTTTTAAAGAACTAATTTTAGTATTGCAGATACCGTTAATTAAAAAAAATTGTAAAAAATGTTTGGACCAAAATGTAGAATTTTTTTTATCAAAATCCTTAGAGCCGTTTTCGAGATAATTAAGTTAAGATGGTAGGGAAAATTGTATGTCATGTACCGTTATTTTTGGGGTTAAGACAACTATTCAAAAATCTATTAAAGACAATCAACTAAAACACTTAAGTACGAAGTTTGAAGAAAATCGCTTCAGCCCGTAGATTTACAGACAGACCGACGGAATTGCGGGCCCGTAATGTCAGTTTAATCAAAATCTCGAGTTCGATTCTTGTATACGAACTGGCCCTATAGTACCTATACATAATATCGCAAATAAAAAAGAAAAAATCAAGGCCTGATGAAGAACGTATACACGTTCGAAACTTTGTTACATTAAATGGATATCTTTTATTGACCTAAAGCCCTCAACAACCAGTTCATATTAAATTAGTAAAAAAAAGTCTCATTATATGTGAAACAATAAGTATTTGGCATCACCGTTTGTGAATCTCTTATGCCGTATTTTCACGAGTGACAAATTGCCATTAATTCATGTCATTAAACTGGCAAAATCAAATCATGAATGATAAGCATTTACACCGGGTAAAGTAATGACTGTTTATATAATAGATAGATAATGACAATCTGCCACTAAAGAATAAGCACAAGTTCATTCTCGTGGGGTGTCATCGTTTTCTTAACGTGCATTTACATGATGCCATTTAACTGGCAATGTATTTAATGTCAGTTTTCCCTACCGTTTTTTCATGACGAAAATAATGCCAATTTTCAAACTATTTACACGATTTTGTCATTAATGTCAATAAAATGGAAGAAATAATGGCAATTTGTCACTCCAGTAAATCCAGGATTAGTTGACGCTTAGCACAAATGTCAAACACTCGCAAATTTAAATGTACTTCCATTGCATTTAGTGAACGTGTATCATTACCTGTCAGTATCGGTAAGTGCCATACATAATTCTTATGCTACATTCCACTTGACATTTACTAACTGACAAAAGATGCACTTTTACGTTTTCGCACAAAATGACAAATAGAAATATTTGAAAAGAAGTTATAGAACAGGCAAATAGTATTTGTAAATGAAAGACACTGAATTTGGAAAAAAATGGCTGAATTGTCCAATGAAATGTCAGTGTGTCCTAAGTCGTATTTTTGGAAAACAAACAATAACAACATCAAGCGTAGATATACATATATTATGTCAGCTATAGGAATGTTAGAGTTTAAATGGCGCTTAATTTGAGTGCAGAAACATTTCTGTTTCGGAGAGGTTGGTTAAGATGTGTTCTGGAATGCATACCAGTTTAAAAGAAATCAATTTTTTTCTTAGAAAGTGGTGAATATAAAAAGTTTATCAATTTTTTTTGGTGCTCTCGTTATATAATCTTCACTTAAATACGGCTAATGTGGGTTTAGTTTGATTAATCCTCGCACTCATTTCTTACTTTGAACACGATTCTGTTCTGTTCGAAGTTACGCTTTAAAGTTTTATTAAACTCTATCAGCCTTATTTTATTAATTTATGATAGTGAGTACCTACATAAAGCTATGGCCTCACTATAATTTCGCTAAGCACTAAAATGTTATTCATTAGCTTATGTAACGTTGCATAGCAGCAACATAAGTTGAACGCGTCGGAAGGTTGTAACGGGTGATTTTTTTGCTACTTGGTTTTTGACGTTTATATTTTTGACAGATCACACATGACAAATTCCACGAACATTTGACATTTCTATTCAGTATTGTTTGCCATTTCATCATGAATAGACTTACGCCTGAACAACGTTTGCAAATTATTGAAATTTATTATCAAAATTCGTGCTCTGTGAAAAATGTGTTTCGCAAGCTACGTCCGTTTCAGCGACGAGGCTCATTTTTGGCTAAATGGATACGTGAGCAAGCAGAATTGCCGTATTTGGAGTGAAGAGCAGCCAGAGGCAATTCAGCAGCTACCAATGCATCCCGAAAAATGCACTGTTTGGTGCTGTTTATGGGCAGGCGGCATCATTGGGCCGTACTTCTTCAAGAACGATGAAGGCCGCAGGGTTATGGTCAATGGAGAAAGGTACCGTTCGATGATAACAGATTTTTTTTTTGCCGAAAATGCAAGAATTGAACTCGGTCGACATGTGGTTCCAACAGGACGGTGCCACATGCCACACTGCACGCGAAACCATGCATCAATTGAGAGGCGAATTTGGTGAGCAGTTGATCTCACGTTTTGGCGCAGTCAATTGGCCACCAAGATCATGTGATTTGACCCCGTTATCCTATTTTTTGTGGGGCTATGTTAAGTCTATTGTCTATGGGGACAAGCCAAACACGATTGCTGCCTTGGAAGCCAACATTGAACGCGTCATTGGTGAGATTCCGGCCGAAATGTATGAAAAAGTTTGCCAAAATTGGACCTTCAGAATGGACCACCTGAAGCGTAGCCGCGGGCAACATTTAAGTGAAATTATTTTTAAAAAGTAAATGGCAGAAATTGATTTATCGATCCAAATAAAAATTTCATTCACTTTTTACAAGTTTCTGTGTTTTTTTTGAATTTTCAAAAACCAAGCTCTTAAAAAATCACCGTTTATAAAGCCTACACAAAAGTAATTTTGTATCGAAATGTAATTTTTCATCGGCCACATCAATTTCCCCTTTTTTAAGGGGTAGGTAAATGTGTAGTTTTGATGTGCACCAAGCAACAGCGATAATGCTCAAGCCAGTGTTGACTGTTGTCTTTGAGCAAGATATGTTTGGGAGCAGGGGTATGTTTGTATTACTGTTGCAAGATTGTGTGTGTCTCATAATGGATACAAAAATGTATATTGAATAAGGATTTCCATAACAACTACATAAGTTCTAATGCAATGCATAACTATGCATTCGCTTAGCGTTTTTTATTGAATAAGATTTTTTTTATTCGATTGCTTGTAAAAGTAAAAATGCTTTAAGAAACCATTAGGCGTGTTCCCGAAATTGTCAGATTAATACTGGCAGGCTGTCAAATTGTGAGCAGTGAGGATGAAAAGGAAAAATGTCAAAACGTCGGAAACTGGATAAAACGTGACTATACGTTTGTACTTTTTAAATTTAAAGAACATAAAATATTTCACTCAAATCCGCTATTAAAACTTTTAGGAAATTACAAACCAAACACCGCTTTTGAAAAAAGGTCTTTTGAGTATAAATTAAAACAAAAATTAAAAAATGAAAATTATTGTTCAATTTTTGAATTTTCACTTAATCAATATAACAATCAACGTCATTAAATATTTAAATTTTAATGTTGGCAGCATTTATTTCGAAGGCGAACATCATAGTTTGATATTCGTAATAAGAAGACATGTTACGTAGCCACTACCTTGTAAATGATTAGGTAATATCTGACAAAACGTTAAAATAGTTGCAAGCTGTACAGTGATTGGTGATAGTGATTTATTTTAAAAAGAAAAAAAATGAATAATGCTGCAAAACCAAATAAAATATCGTGACTCTAAAAATCAAAAAAAAACTCATCAGTTCTATGACAAACCTATACAGCTGCATTTATATTCAGCTATTCTTCAAATTCCCAAATGAATCCAACAATTTGCGGATACCTACTACCTGAACCTACCTAGATTTTGTATGAATGAAAAAAAAATATGGCGTTAATTTAACGACACCTAAACCAAAACTGCCTTATATCAAGCACGTACCCACAGCAAGTCAAATACAATTAAACTCAGGAAAATTATTATTTGCTAACCGTTTTTACGGCTTTTCAGGTAAACGAGCAATAAAACAAAAAATTTAAATCACAATGAATTGGCTACCGATAACCGATTGACCAGAGTCAGTGTAGCTATAACTTACTCACACCATCCGAACTGCAATCCATAAAATCAATTTTGCCAAAATTAACCTTCAAAAAGTTGTATAGGTATAAACGAATAGCTTTATTCAAAATCAAAGTAGGTATATGCACTCCTTAAAGGCAACAACAACATAAAAAACAAAAACAACATGTTCGAAACGTATCCGTTCGATTTTATGATGCAATTACCGACCACGGTCGTAAAATTTATTCCCGAACTCTGTGGCGGTTAATCCGTTTATGGTGCAATCACTTTTTCTTTTTTTTTTTATAGACCCTCTTGTTTGCCTTTTGTTATAATTTTCCATTGGTATTTATTGTTTGAGTTTTCTGAATAAAAATCCACTGGAAAAAGGATCCTAATTAAGAAAGAGGGGGAGAGAGAGTAGACTGATGTATTCCTAGAAACACTAATTACCACTAAATCTAAAGCTTCTCAATTGTCAATTAAATAAATAATTAATGCTAATTTTCTATAGAAAGTTCGATATATCATAAATTTAATCAGAGGGTTTAAAATAATTTTCAGGAAATCTAGGTGCTTATTAAATAATTTGGGCAAAGTATGTATTTCCTTAAAGTCATCTGAATAATATCAAATTGAAGATTCAATTTAACATTTTAATGCCTTTTGTTAAGATTTTAATTCTAATGCTTATAAAGAAGTGACAACAGACAACGAATTAAAAAGGTATCTGATGACGTGCTCTTAAGGCTAATCTACTTCAGGATTATTTTTACATTCATCCCTCTAAACTGTAAAGTCTAGCCTCTCTTGCTCTACTGTGGATGCGTGAATGAGAAAATAATATCAGTGCGAATATCTGCGGTTTTATTTAACCAAATCCATCAGAAAAGAAGATATTCAATGGAATCTATTCAATTGTAGTTTCCTTTTGATTACCTTGTTAATAGGCTTTGGAGGAATAAATCCTTCTGGAAACAGTCGACTTATGAGAAGATTAATTAAATCCAAAAGCATATACCTTATGTGTATATCGAGACAGTTGCTGAAATATTTTCTTTTAATTGTTGATTAAAAGAGGATATTGTGTACATTTACAGTTAGACACGAAATTCATCTTGAAATACAGATATGTCATAGGGGATTATATTAAATAAGAATGTAACTTCAGACTAATTATTAACAATAAACAAATCATACCTGCAATAATAGATTCATAGATTAAATTAACAAAATTGATAATAAAAGATTATACAGCAATAGAACAATATATGTACAATAAAGTCGTGATAAGATTTTAATAGAACTGTCTGTCTGCATAGTGAAATGAATTGAACTTTGGATGTTTTGGTTTGTTGTGATCAAAGTTAATATTTATACCTACCTAGTAGCGCAAAATTTTAAACAGGATTTCTTTAAGGAACAATAGGACTCTAGTTAAAGAAATCGTTTATTTGCGAGTCTTTATCTAACTTCTTGGTAATTTAGTTTTGCTTAGAATTCGTCACGTTATAATTATTTAGTATTTAACGAGTTCAATACTGTGTGACCACGCTCAATGTAATTGATAGCGAAACGTTCGGAGTGAGTACAGCATTGAACTCGCTAAATACTATCAATAGTTATAACGCGGCTAATACTAATAAACTAAATATGTTATATTTTAATTTTGTTCTTTTGTGACCTTTAGCCCAAAATATGCGTTTCGCCCAGGTACTACAGTTGGGCTCATCAGTTAGATGCTGTAGTACCCTTAAAAGACTCAAAATATTAGTCGATGGCTACCGACACCAATAAAATTAACAACGCTTTCAAATATTGTGAATTAAGTATATTTTTCTAGGGGAATTCAGTCGAATTCAGACACAGAAAAAAGAACAAAAGCAATACCTACGTATGCACATGTGTTTGTATTGCTTTTACATTTCGTCTTAAAATTAAATATGTTATATGTAAACAAACGCGAAAACCTTAAAAGTTACATCCTTGGCAATTTTCATCACTTTAAACAACTCTTCTAATTAATGTAGGTTTTTAACCACAGATAAGTAATTCCAACTTTCACCCTCCAAACGATTAGGTAATCGTATATATTGTTGTATTTATAAATTTGACTTTCTATATTCATGAATAAGAAATATGAAATCCAACAACAATATTTGGTGTAGAGAAACTACACCCAGATGCAATATATCAGTTTCTCAATGAGCAAACCAAAATATCTGCTGAAATGTCCCATCTTTTATTACTCATCTGTGCTTTTAACGCGATCGTAGAAAGTTATAGTTGAACGCACCCATATTTTTGACAGATATAGGAATCAAACAGAACCAAAAATCAATTTCAAGCCAAAATTAAATGCATTTGCATGCTTTCGTGTTTACTTTGAGAATGTGGACTCCGAAGAATAAAAAAATAAACACTCGGCTAATGTTCCAACTATTAATTCATGTGAGGGAGGGAAAGAAAATCCGGTGTGCTGTACATTTATTCCGTAAAAAAGTATGGTCACAAGAATTTGCAGTTCTGGCGAAATAGGAAGACCGAGATTTGCTACTGGCCCCCTTATATTGAGGTTTTCAATTTATAATCGAACCATAGTTTTGACGAATAGGTATACTGAACAAAATTCAAGGTTCTCAAATCCTTTGAACGGATTTGTTCGTACTTTATATATTTTTTGGACTTTAAGAAGCCCAAAATCTTAAAAAGTATTAAAATCTTCTTCAGAGAACGTTTTGCTTTAATTTTGGTTATGAAATGTCAAACGTCAACTCGATAAAGTATACTTAAAAAAAAAAAAACATGTGCGTCTCGGGACGCCCGACAGAAGTGATAACAACTTAAACTAATCTAAGTTGAACTATTTATAATTGAAATTGTTTAACTTGAGAAAAGCTTCAAAAGTTCTCCGTATGCGTGAGAGAAAGGGAATTCAGACAGACTGGCGCCGTAACGCGTTACGTAACACACCGGTTTATCCCATAAGAAGTTATCACTTCAGAATATAATTTTTTCCAAAAAACTTTTTTTCAAATATTTTGGAATGCAGTATTATTTAGAATTTGAAGGAGCTGCTTTATAAAATTTTTGATCGAAATGCGTTGAGCCGTTTATGAGAAAGTTGAAAATCAATAAGATTTAAATGGTTGTATGGCAGGTACCGTTAATAAAAAAAATATATAGACAAATTTGTATACCAAAATGTAGAATAATCCTATAATAGTACATAAATTTTTTTTTTCAAAATGGTTAAAGCCGTTTTTGAGATAATTAAGATAGAAGATACAATTGTACGGCAATTGCCGTTATTTTGTTTATTAGCTTTGGAAAAAATCTCTTCAGTGGTTTAGACTGTAGACGATCTACAGACAGACGGGATTGCGGGAAACACTTTGTTGGTGTTCTCCATCATCGAACTCTATTTTTAAGGATCTAAGCATTTACATACATACATATGTATGTGCGTGTATAGAATATACATAAGATACTGTCTAGACTTTCAACAACTTAATTTTGCTTTAATTTAATTTACATATTTGTAGGTATATTAATTGAAAACCTCCTTACGCCTTTTCTGATGCATATATCTATATGCTTATGCTAGCACTTTTGTAGACGATTACTGGGGAAATAACTTTATAGATCACTGTTTTTAAAAATACTGAATTTTTTCATTAACTTTTGCATATATAAGGCGAATAAAAATCGAATAAATTTGTTCTTTTATCCCCTCTAAGATATACATATTGTAGGACACATTCCTGTTATTCTTATACCGCCATATAGCCAAGTCTTACACCTCAATTTTAAAACCTTAGCCATTGTATACACAATGCCTTAACCTTAAAGGTTGGACTAATAGAACTGACGATATAAGCTCAAGACAGCCCCACATCTTTTCCTTTTAATGAATAATGAATGTTCTTCTACACTGAACATCGATGATAAGAGTCTAAGTAAGCAGGCAATTTTTAATGTTTTTCTCATGTTTTCAAATTAAGATTGCAAAGCTTGTATAGCCCATAGAGTAATGATTGATACATCGAAAAAATCGTCATATTGTCTACTACTTATTAATTAAAGCAAACTTGGGGGGTGGCCGTGGCGCAATAGTTGTGTGCTCGCCTGCCAACCTCGTGGTTGCAGGTTCGATTCCTGCCGTTGTCTATGTCTTCTTATATTCCATTAAAAACCAATTCTAAAAATTGTCATAAAATAAGTTGCTGCTTTGCTTATTACATGCTGTTTAGCCATGACACTAACAACATGTGATTGAGTAAACTAGCATACCCTTAAATATGACAACGAAATAAATAAAATAATGCGAATTATAAGGGACATAAATAAATAATTCTCTCCGCAGTAGTTCAGTCGCCATCCCTGGAATCCAATTTTTTTACCAAACATTCATCGCAATATACTCTATCATTCCTAACAATTTTAGATTTCTAGGTCCACTCCCTAAAAAGATGGAATTCTTTTAGTTGATAGTGCGTTATGCGTTACGTAACGAATCAGTTTACCCTCCCATAAAAAGTTATCACTTCAATAAAGAACTTTTTATTAGCGCAAAATTTTAGACATTTAAACCCTACTCTTAATGAGGTTTAAAGTGGGATTCGACCCTAATAAAAGTTTTAAAATGATTTTTGATAATTTTAAACGACAAGAAGTAAACTTTAACGTTAAAGAGGCCTTCTAACTTTAAACAAAGCAAAACGTTTCTTTATCTTTCTTAAACTATAATTTTTCCAGTTGACGTTTGACATTTCATAACAAAAAAAATTAAAGAAAGAAGAAGATTATAATATTTTTAAAGATTTTGAGTTTTTTAGAAAACCAAAAATATATACATATGAAGTTTGCTGAAATCCGTTCAAAGTACCTTGAATTTTATTCTTTTAACAACGGTTCGACTTTTAAATGCAAAATGTACGTAAAAGCAGATTGGTAATGCAGCCAATTCCTCTTGTGAAGCAATTTGATCCTTTCTCTGGGCTGTTATAAATTTATGAAAATATTGTGCTTATGTTTATTTTTCGTTTTGTTCCATTACTCTATATGTCAAAAAAAGGTGTGTTCTACATAAGTTTGTTTAACGTATCTCTAAAGATATCCTTAAATAGAAGAGTTGTTTAGTGTGTTTAAAATTAAGACAAATTTAGACAAGGGTTGGTAACTAGACGACTGCTTTAACTAGACTTGGGTTTATTCTCAAAACGAGGATTGTTTAACATTTTTCGCCATTGTTTTTAAAGTTAGACGAACTTATTTACGTTACGACTCTCATTCTAAAATTCATTTCTAGTATCGACTCCTGTTTTCAAACTGATTTCAATTAGGTTTTAAATCCTTAAAAATTATTGGCGCACAATTTATATCATTTAAAACCGACCCTAAATCACCTTAAAATTAGGAGTCTACATACTTAAAACACTTTTCTTTAAGTGAAAGTTGACTCTTTTTCAATTTTAAACGACATAAGGTATACTTTAACACTAAAGCACTTGTCTAACTTTAAAACAGATAAACGTTTCTTTTACTTTTAAGAGTATGCATTCAGAAATGTTTTCAGAATTTTGTTTTTATATTTTGAGCTCTGTAAAAATACAACAATTAAAATTAATAACAAACGTTTCAGTAAACTTGACAATCTCGAATGTTGCAATATTGCGAAGTGCGAAGAATATAAAAATCCTTGCAAATCTACGAAGGGTGTCCGATGGAGAGGAACAACAAAATTGATTTTTTTTATAATCAGTATTCAAATTTGTATTCCCTCTCTTTTACTTTAGTTGTAGCATATTTAAAGCCTATTTTGTAAATTATATTTTCTTCGGCGGAAAAATATCAGCTTTAAAGTCGTTTTGTATGTGTGTGTCTTACTAATTTTTTGTTATTGTTTTGTAGTTGTGATTTGTCTCTGCATTTGTCATATTTGTTCTTATTGAATATAAATACATTGGTTATCATATTACGTTGAGGAATCCATTTTAGTTAGAAGAGTTGTTTAAAGTGTTTAAAATAATGAAATATTTAAACAAGGGAACGGTTCTAAACGACTACCTACCTTAACTAGAGCCGGTTTTATTACTTAAACTAATAATTTTTAAATTGCTTTTTTTTTTATGATATATGATGTGATGTTTACATGATGATATTAGCGCAAAATTTTAAATATTTAAATCCTACTTTAAATGAGTTTTAAAATGGGAGTCGGCTTTTTGATAATTTTAAACGACAAAAAGTATACTTTAAGGTTAAAGAGGTTGTCTAACTCTAAACAGAGAAAAACGCTTCTTTATTTTTCTTAAACTATACTTTATAGTATATACATATATATACTATACCTAACAAAAAATGAAAGAAAAATATTTTCTGAGAGAGAATAGTTTTCAAGTTTTTGATATTTAGAAAGTGAAAAATACATAAAGATCGAGGAGCTTGAATTAGCAAGATATCGATTTGAAGAAACAAAAGTTCGATTATATTCGGTGGGAAAAATTTTAAATTCTGTTTCATTACTCTATCTGTAAAAATAAGGTGTGTTCAACTTAAGTTTGACTAACGTAGCCCTAAAGATCTACTTTAATTAGTAGAGTTGTTTAGTGTATTTAAAATCAAGATAAAGTTAGACGAGAGCTGGCAACTAAATGACTGCTTTAACTAGAGCTGGGTTTATTCTCTTGAGCGAGGATTGTTTAAAATGTTGCGCCATTGTGTCTAGGAATCTGATCGTCATTTGATTTGCATTTGGGGATATGTTTTTGTTGAAAACGTAGAGAATCGTGAAAGCCCCAAATTGCATACTTTTAGGAATGTATACCTATAACTTAATATACCATTTTGTGTGCGAAAGACCAAAAATTGATTCTAAGAAGGCTGCAATTACGTTACCTGTCTGACTTCTCCACGAAATTAATTTTCGCCCTGTCACCACACCGTCAATACGTTGACGTTGACCCCAAATTTCGCGTAAACACAGGTGTCCACGCAGTTTTATTCGGCAATCTTACGACACGAGGGCCGTGGCAGAATTAGGAACGATTTTGATGTCACTTCACAAATTCAATGGATTCGTGTTGAATTTTGTACTTTTTTAAAGAAATATGGTTGAAAAAGCAATTAAGCTTCGGTGAAAAAAATGTTTATGGAGTTAAATTTGCCGTTTGATTCGGGTGCATTACCAGATAAACAAATATACCTACAAAAAAAAAATCTGTGCAAAATTTGAATCGTACGGGAAGAAAAAGAAAAACTTTTAATACCGTTAGAGAACGAACAATGCGTAGGCGTCTTGCTGAATCCAACCTGGGAACGAATTCTGCTAGAAAAATACTGTAAGAAAAGCGGTTAACATTTGCGAAATAACATCTTCATAAGTCTTAGAGCTTTTGAAACCGATGACAGTTCATTTAAGTCTGATGGATCTCATGAAAAAAAATTTGTTCGATTGCCAAAAGAACAAGGTAAGAAAAAAGTTCCAGTTTTGCAAACAATGAGTCACGGAGGATGTTCAGTCATGTTTTGGGGTTATGTATCGTCAAGTTATCAGGACAACAGAGTCCAAATTGATGGAATAATGGAGCAGGATGAATATTTGACTGCGTTTTAAATAATTATGAATTTCCAACTGGGGACAGAATTATCAGGGACTCGCCGAATTCGAGTAGAGACCCTTCACTATCCATCGCTAAATCCAGATTTAAATACTATCGAAAATTTATGAATATTAGGTAGGTAAAGGGAAGAGGGAGTTAAAAGATGAAAGGAAAGCCAAAATGTCGTCAAAAAGTCTAACACGTTAAGGGATGATACATATGTTTAATGTTGAAGAAAACAAAAACAATACAATACATATTTTTATTAATAAGTGCTAATTTTATTTTTATTTTGTAAAGATATTTTTTAGTAATCATACAAAATAATCCGGCCAAAATTTTTTACTTGTCAAAATAATTTTGCCGACCATTGTATAATCGGTATAGATTTACTGATCTTATACGACTGATTCGCACAACATTTTCTTAAAAAATGCGCATCAGAGTGGTACCGAAAAAGAATATATTGTATCTTTCAGGAGACTATTGGAGATGATAATCATTTATCTTATTTATCCGGCTCCCGATCCATGGAGGGTCGCTGCCTGGCATATTGCGGTCTTCCATCGGTTGCGGTCCCTCGCTTGCTCCCTCCAGCCATCGAGACCAAGCGCTCTTGCTTCTGTAACCACCTGGTCCCTGTAGCGGAGGTTCGGTCTTCCTGGTCGTCTCGTACCTGGGGGCTGGGATTCGAAGATTTTCTTGGCTGGAGCGTTGTTGTCCATTCGCTCGATGTGACCGAGCCAGTGTAGTCGACGCGCTTTGGCTCTTTGGACTACATCCACAACTTGGTACAGCTCGTACGATTATCGATTGAATCTTCTGCATCATTCGCCTTCTTCGCATATAGGACCAAATATCCTCCGAAGAATTTTTCTCTCGAAAGGGCCCAGTATCAATTCCGCTTTTTTACTTATCGTCCAGCACTCGGCGCCCTAGAGTAAAACTGGTAAAATTAGCTTTTTGTATAGCGAGCACTCTTTCTTTCGAGACAGGAGTTTTGAACCCAATTGTTTGACCAAACCGAAGCAGCAGAGGTTCGCTAGGGTAATTCTTCGTCGAATTTCCACTAAAGTGTCGTTCTAGGAATTAATGTTTGTTCCGAGGTAGGTGAACTCCTTGACTACCTCGAAATTGCTGCTACCAACAGTGAAGTTTTGTCTTGAGCGATGGACAGATGAGGCTTTGTTTGTTGATAGCATATACTTGGTTTTGTTCTCATTCACTTCAAGACCAACGTATTTCGCCTGTTCATCAATAGCTGTGAATGCTTCAAGTACAGCTCGCTTGGAGCGGCCGATGATATCGATATTGTCCGCATAACCAAGCAGCTGGGAAGACCAGTTGAAGATAGTGCTTTCCAGGTTAACACCACTCTTGTGTACTATCTGCTCCAGGACTATGTTGAAGAAGTCACATGATAGCGCATCTCCTGTACACGTCTGGAAAAGCTCGGATGAGCTGTTTTCCATTTGCACGTTGCACCGAGTATTTTGTAACGTCATGTGGCATAGCTGGATCATTTTTTTCCGGATCCCGAGTTCCGACATCGCCAATAGAAGCTCTTGGCGAATTATGCTATCATATGCGGCTCTGAAGTCGATAAAAAGACGTTGCGTCTTGACTTGAAATTCGTTGGTCTTTTCCAGGATATGCCTCAATGTGAAGATTTGGTCTATCGTTGATGATGATAGTGTTGCAGAAAAGTTTAAGACGCTCACATAGTACGTTGGATAGGATCTTGTAGGCAACATTAAGCAGGGATATGCCTCTGTAGTTTTTGCAGGACATAGGATCGCCTTTTTTGTAGATTGGGCATATGGAGCTTTTGACCAGTCATCGGGCATGCTTTCCTCCTCCCACACTTGGCTGATGAGCTAGTGCATCCGCCCTACCAGGACAGCAACTCCATACTTGCAGAGTTCCGTAGGTAGGCCATCCAAGCCGGCGGATTAGTTGTTCTTAAGCTTGCGGATGGCTTTCTTAACCTCTTCAGTGCAGGGCGCTGGGACTGGATCTGCATTGACTGGTCTCATGCTTCTTTGTCTTCCTGTTGCTTCCTCTACATAATGACCATTAAGCAGTTGCTGGAAGTGTTGCTTAAACATATCCACACTTCCCTGTGCTTCAGTGACTAGGTTCCCTTGGCTGTTTCGAAGAGCTGGCGTGCCAGTCATATAACCAGATGCCAGTTGCTTGTCTGTTTTGCAGAACCGGCGTGTGTTGGTGGCGGTGCAAGATTCCTCGAGATACCTGAGCTGAGAGGCTACGAATGTTCTTTTCTTTCTTCGCAGGGTTTTTTTTCGTTCCTTCTCTTTTCACGGTACTCCTCCCATGCTGCTCTTATTTTATGTTGCAGCATTTGTATTCGTCTCCTGCTTCAATACCGCGCTTTCATCATCATACCACAGGTTCTTTTTCGTGGGCGGCCTTGGCTGTCTCCTTAATGATGTCGCGATACTGGTTCCACTGGTCGTTGACGCTTGTGGCTGGGGGTACGGCAGAGTGTTTCCCGGTCAATTGCTCACTGGCTCTGGATTTCTCAGGTGTGCTAAGGCACGCAATGTTGAATTTCTTTCTTTGGGGTTTGAACGTCCAAGATGTTTGATGCGTGCCTAGCGCCAATTAGCACGTGGTCGATTTGGTTGGCGGTTCGACCATCTGGAGATCGACAGGTTGCTGTGTGTATCCTGCGCCTGCGGAGCATAGTGCTACTTATCACCGTATTACGAGCTGCAGCAAAGTCGATTAGTCGGAAGCCGTTATCTGTTGTCGTTTCGTGAAGGCTATGCTTTCCAACAAGTCCCCCAAAGATATTTTCTTTCCCGACTTTAGCATTGAAGTCTCCGAGCACGACGTTGACATCGTACTCCGAACAGGCTCCGTAGGCTCCGTCCAGGAGGTCGCAAAACTCCTCTTGTTAGACTCCTCGGCTTCATCGGTAGGGGCGTGTGCACATATTACGCTGATGTTTTGGAAGGTAGCTTTGATGCGGATCACAGCCAGGCGATCGCTAATCGGCTTAAAATCGATAACTTTCGACCTGAGTCGATTTCCTACGACGAATCCGCATCCCAACATGTGCATTCTTTGATGACAGCTGTAATAAATGTCGCAATCTTTTCTTTTCGTTATTCCTGATCCTATCCATCGTATCTCCTGGATCGCGGTAATATCTGCCTTGTACCGCCAGAGGACAGATTCAAGTTTTTGAGTAGCACCTGGCATATAGAGTATCCTTACATTCCAGGTGCATACTCGTAGGTCGTAGTCTATTTTCATTCCGGGTCTAGTTGCCATTTGAGGGGTGTCCTTATCCGAGGCTTCTCGCGTGTCTTTCATAACAATATTGTTTTTTACTGTGGTCGGGACGTTAGCCCAACGCACTAACCTCCAATCTGTAGGGCCATGGGTTTAATGTTGCAATTTGTCTGTGGTCAACATTCGCAATTACAAGTTTAGCAATTCATGACACAAAGCCAAGACCAGTATACGGGGGCTACCAAAGGTGTAGGAAGATACAGCTCGAGGCCCGCAGTTCCTACAACATCCAACCGCTTATTGGATATACACTGTATAGATATTTTTCGACAAAATTTAGGCAGTTTTCAAAGATTTGCTGTATAAAATTGTTTTACTAGAACATTTGGTATCAATAGTCTTTTGCTTATCGATATATTTACTTTTCTTACCAGAATTTCTAACATTTTTCGAGGGTATATTTAGCTGTAACCAAAAATAGGTGTTTTTCGTCCACCTTTCGTATTGTAAAGTGTAGACAAAACTGTTTACCAACTCGTATTACCTTGCTTGTTATCGATATAGTTTTCATGAAAATGTCACTGTACCTAATGACTCTCTAATTGAACTGGTCCATTTTGTCGTCAAATTTGCTCCATCCATCAAAAAAAAAAATAAAACATATAAGATCAAATGTGATTTTGATACCTGGCATTGTTCGAACATTCCTGAATAAGTTAGAGAAGGCTATAACCATAACATCCCGGCATAAATTTGCCTCCACACAAACCAAATTGCATTGGAATTTCAAAAAAAAAAAAAAAATTCGCTTACAGATAACTAATCAAAATGGCACCCTACTGTTGTTGGCCTAAGCCTCAAACAAAAGGATTCAAAAGTGTAGGTAGTAGAAATTCCATTGGTATCGCATATATCACGCAACACATTCTTTTCTCGAAATTATTTCGCCCAATCGCTTTTGTCTATTGAAACAGAGATGAATGAACTTTGCAAAAAACTCTAACGAACAACAAGAAAAAAAGGTCTTCTAAGTTCTTTTTCTTGGAATTATCACTCCTGTTTCAGGTATATCAAAATATGAAAGTTTAAATCATAACCATGGCAGTATACCTTCCTACCTCCCTACACAATTAGAATGAATAGAATCTATACCTAGTTGTTGGATTTCCCTCGGTAGTATTTTTATAAGCAATCAAAATGCATCGTAACTACAATAAAAAAAAATGTTTTTTTTTTAATCGGCCTGATAAAATATTCCATTGATACAATTCAATGAAACACCCAATGTTACGCACATCAACCTTCCTGTTTAACCCCGAATTCATATAGACAACAATATATCGCCGAGTAGTAAAATTATACTTTTAACCACACCGACTCGACTGACCAACATACTAACGATAGACAACGAAACGACATCGGAATGCGAGAGAATCGAATATAAACAAATTTCCGTTAATAATATGATATCGTTAGTTATGATAATTAAGGTGCATAATCATATAGGAACACTGTCTGTGCTGCTGACCAGGTGGATAGATTTCGCCAGGGCCGTACTTTTAACTGCGGAGGCCTTCGTCTGGTTTGTTTTTATATAATCATTTACTGATTTCTTTTTAACGAATTTCATATACAAAATAGAATTATAATTTACAAAATTTAAAGTTTCATAATTACTATACTTGTTGGTGCCCGGATTCTTCGTGGCCCTATAAAAGGTTATTTCTTTTCCTCCATAGTTTAAGGTTTTGTCTGTCAGTTCGTAGAAAAGAACTGGTCGACAATGCCAAGTACGATGACCAGGGGAAAAACACTACAATTTAAGGTTTATTCCACACAATTCAAACGATTTATTAATCGTCATCATGGCAAATGCAAGACTAACCAAGAAATGAGAACCCTTTAACTAGAACGTGAATTCGGTTGGAAGCAGTGGTATTTTTAAAATTAAAACACTTTTGCCATTGCACTTTCCTATGTATATTACTATACCTTTTTGATACTTGTTGGTGCTTCTAATAATATGGAAGCAATTCTCTATCAATTCGATTCAATATATATACAATGTTGCAGTACATTGTACTCAATGCTTCGAATGAAAGTTTACTTAGAATTGTCACGTTTCTCCGTCTGAACATCGAATGATATTGTTTTCGAAAGAAATCAATACAATCTTTACAACACAAAAATTTGAAGCATTTTGAATAAATAAAGGATTGAAAAAATTCAACTTCAAAACTAAAGGTCAACTTTCAAATAATCTGAGCTTACCGTTGGATTTTGCAAAAATGTTCTTTCTTACCAAAAAAAACAAATCAGTAAAATCGATCGAGTCGTTCTCAAGTGATGTTCTTTCTTACATGCTTCAATTGGTTTTTATTTTTTTTTTATCCTTTTACGGTTGTCAATTATTAATTGAGCATTGATAAATATAGTTCTATTTTTAAACTTGATTTTTTAAACAAAATAATAAATTATTCAGTAATAATTCTCTATTCAAACCATTCTGCAATATTTTCAATGATAAAAACTTTAAGCAAATGGATTGGTAAATATAGAATTTCAGTATATTTAACAATTATTATCAATTGAAAGTTGCCAATCGTAATAGGGGCGATAGGACTTCCGTATTGTGAACATTAAATCGATTAAAAGAATTTGTCAATTTCTTATCGATTTGGTATTTGACTTGGTATTTTCAAAATAAATTTTATAAGAAAACTTTTGCCATTGTAAATGTTAAACAACTATTTTGTATCATTGTGAATAAAGATTTGCTTTTGAAAGAAGTTTAATTTTTGAAGCAAAACTTCTTTTGTGGCGTTAGGGGTAGAAAAAAATTCTATTGATGCAAGGGCAACGACAGATATTTTTTTTTTTACTGGTAGTTACGGGTTGCGGATTCTCATTCTGTAGGTACTTACATAAATCGTGTGTAAGCGAGAAATTCTTTTTGTATTTTGTGTTGCTTTGTTTTTGTTTTTTTTTATTCAATTTTTTGTTGTAGGTTCATTTTGGATTTTTTTTAGGTATATATTCGACGAGGATTTTTTTTTATGGTTCATTTTGTTAATGCTCATACATTAGTGTATATTGTGTTGTATTAATGTGTGTAATGTTAAAGTCGATGGTCTCGTTGACAGTGATTATGAAAAATGTCAACTTCGTTGTTCTTTTACCGGTTTCCATAAAATTGAAATACATATACATGTTGTAGCGGACTTAGAATTACGAAAGAAAAAAATTGTTTCAAATTATTAAAGTTTTACTTCTGTCGCGTGTACATAAGTACACAAACTCTTTTTTTCTTGTCTGTTTGATACATATTCTTCTTTGAGCTTCAACTTTATAACAAACAGATCCCAGAGGAATTCAATGGTTTGCTATATCAATAACAGAGTTGCTTACTACCTAATCTAATATTTCACCTTCGATAAGACTTCGGTAAGTCATTTTTGCATCTTTGGATATAAACAAAAATAATAATAATAAATAACAATAGACTGATAGTGAAAAGTCTTGCCAAAGTGTTTGGTTCGTTGTGAAAGAAGGAATATTCAAAAAGCCCCGACGAATTTAGATCTGTCTAATAAAATCTGTCTAATGAAAAAAGAAAAAAGAGATATCCACGTTGTTTTGTTAGATAATCTATCTACAATATAAATGCCAAAGCAAAATGACATTTGAAGCCATTTGCAAAAAATTCAGTCACGTTCATAAAATAACATTTTAAACCTTTGTCCCACCTTGTAAAATACATAATTCAATATTGTTTTCCCTGCTTAGCAGTTAAACTATACTTTTCAATTGAATTTCAAAGATTTTTGCCCAGGGCCCCGGCCGATCGTACTTTTCACATCCAAATCCATCCCTGAACTTTCAAATGGAGACTCACTATTACATGCGTGAATAGCAAAAGATGAATTTATAATTTCTTTGGTCGCGCATAAAATCATCATATATTTCGGGATGTGTCGGACTGAATTTTCCCATTCATATTCGAAGGTAGAGAGAAGGAACATTAAATCGTAACAATGTTATTAGCCACTATGGGATTAGGCTACCGGTCATACCAACAAAGCATCACCACCGAACCAACACATCTCCTCCTCCGCACTCATCCCAATCTTCACCCATACTGCATCATCCTCATCAAATTTCTTGGTTTTCTTCTTTACAAAAAAACAAAAACAAGATGCTGTGTATATTTCCCTTTCTGAATGCATCAGCTCGTCTTGTATAGTCAGGCTATAGATATTGTATTCCTGGGTAGGGAAGGTATATTATGTTCTGCTTAGTACGGAAGTTGACCCAGCGGGGCTATTCACTTATAGCCATTAACCACACTGAGTAGGAGGCTGTTCGAAATCATTCTTCTTTCGGAAAGTGATGATGCTGTGATGGGCTTCTGCTTTGGATTTAATTTTTTGGGCGGTTTCAAGCACAATTGCCTATGCCAATGTGCTCTGATGCAGGCCTTGTTTGATTACAAATTAATGGTTTGGTAAAATGTTACAAAGTTTTATAATTTAAATGATAAATTGTTGTATAGCGGAATTATTTAATAAATAGATAGGCAAGCTTAGCTTAAGGTTTTGATTTTTGTGTGTGCTTGATGGGAACTTTTTAATTTGAAAGATACGTCTTTAGGTCTGTTGGAGGTTGTAGTGAAAGTTCGATTTGGTTGATAATGCTAAGAAAAAAGGGAAAAATATATTTTTTGTGCCTTCGAATAATTTAAAGAAGTGCAGAAGTAAGGTACAATATTAATCAAAGGTTTTTTTTTGTAATATGTATCTAGTTATTCTTAACCAAATGCGTTTTACCGAGGTACGACAGTAGGGTTCAAAAGTTAGAAATTATTTCGTTAAATAAAATCGTTGATAACTTTGATACAAAGTTAGCGCATCAATACCCAAAAAACATGGCCAAGAACTGAACGACTTATTCGAAATTATCAATTAATATTCCTTTTCGATTCACCATTCTTTATAACTTGACGTTCAGAATATTTTTTTTTTTTTTTTTTTCAAAAAAGTGACTCCAGATACCTATGCCAATTTATAAAAGTTCAGTTTATAAAAGTTTTTTGGGAGCTTTTTTTTTATATATTCTACACGTGCTCAAGGGATTATACTACCCTTTAAATGTTTCAACACAGCGCGCGCGTGAGGTTAAGGAAGAGAAAGAATGATAGGAAAGATGTGTGGCGCGATGTTCTGAGACTGTAGGTGGTTGTTGTCTCCGATTTTATCCCCAGGGATGGCGGCTGAACTAATGCGGAGGAATTTTCGTGTCTTATTTATCTATGTCCCTTATAATTCGCATTAATATTTATATTATTTGTCATATTTTATCTATATACTAATTTTACTCAATCACATGTTGTTAGTTCTATGACCAAACAACATGTGATGAGTAAACCAGCAATTCATTGTATGACTTTTATTTTTAAAATTGGTTTTTAATGGAAAATAAGAGGACATACGGCAGGGATCGAACCTGTTACCATGTGGTTGAAAGGCCAACACATAACTATGGTGCCACGGCCACCCCCTTATTATGTTCCAAACAGACCAATGTTCAGAACATTGGTATGTTTTTAAAGCATACTTGAACCACACAATCAGAATACGTTTTTTATTTTAACCATACAAATAAATAGCTATATGACACAAAACTACCTTTTTTGTGCACAGATACACACCAGATACAGAAAATAAACAACCGATCAACTTCTTTCGCAACGTAATATTGACAAACATGACATTTGGTGCGTTCAGCAATTAATTTCCATGCAGTGGCGTTACTATACCATCTGAAGACCGTGGAATATTTTTTGGATGGGGCCCTCCGGCGTCCCAGTAAAAATAGTCACGTTAGAATTTAATTTTATTAAACCACTGATATAAGTAGTTACCCAAGACTATTAATAAGTTTTATTTTTAAGAGCATAGGTTTATACAAATAATAATTATAATGAAATAACAATTTACCTACTTTCAATAAGATTTTTTTATTAATAAAATTCTTTTCTCCGAGCTTTCTGTTCCGCAAAACTATCTATAACAGCATTAAAGTTTAAAGATCGGGTCATAGAATGTTCAATAGACTGAATAGCCAAGTTACGTAGCCAACTTGTGCCAAAGAGTTTATTAAATAGGTTCTTATTAATTTTAGTTTTGTAAAAATGATCGTTCAGCACTAGCTGTAGTCACAGGAATTGTAACAAATAATATAAATTTCAGGAGAGCTGAACGATATGAAACGATTCTTTATTATTAATAAATCAGCAAGTTCTCTAATACACGAAGACTTTTGTTATTTCATCTCTGAAAGTCGACCGAAAACTGAGAATTTCCCTGGCAAATGATTCAGATATGTCTTTTTTTATATATTAACAAATTCTAGAGCTTTTTTTTTTAATAAATTAGTGTCATTCGAAATTTGCAAAGCGGAAGGTTGCAAAACACTGACATTGGAAACAATTTCATCCATTGGAAGGATACTGAAAGTACCATCACCTGGATTTGAAAAATGTATATGTTAATCGATAGTACCATTGTACGCGTTGATTCAGTAGGCTGAAAATATGTTAAATAAAATGTATTATTATAAAAAAAAAAACAAAAATGTTTTACTTTACCGCAGTTTTTGTTGAATTTTAGTACATTCAATACAAAATTGCGTGATTTAAGAGAACATTTTTCTACCCCCTATTAAACCGTTCAAATAGGTACGTTATACCCTTCCGGCCAAATGAAGTTTTTCAGAAAAATGTTCGGTTAATTTGGGAAATTTCCTACCGAATGACCTATAATTCATCAAAATCCGCCATAACAATAAGGTTTGCTTTTTTTCTTTTTTATAATAATAAATTTCATTCAACATATTTTCGGCTTACTAAGTCAACGCGTACCAAGTTGATTTTATTCGTATAAGTGTTAACTATCGATTAACATATACATTTTTCAAATCCGCAATGACGGGACTTTCAGTCTCACCGATATCTAGACTATTTGGTCACTAGGTCGCCGCGTTACCAATGTACCGCGACAAAAAATTAAGCAACCAATGGATTCGTTTTGAAAATCGACATCTTTTTGTTTTGAATCTGTTGAAACTTAAATGATAAGTTCGAATTTGTATAATGATTTTTAGTTGTGCCCCACTTTCTTTTATTTTAAGTACTTAAAAATATTAAATTCTTAACAAAATGTTGATAAAAATGTATGGTTGTTTCTGAGCTCGTGGCCTCTTGGGCCGGGGCTCTCTTGGGTCGGGGGCCCTTTGGCATTTTGCTAGCCCTGACACCCTATAGCTACGCCACTGCTCCCATGCAGTGGATTATGTCCGAGCACATCGAGCTCGATCTCCACATGTTCAAAATGAACAAGGAATCACACATTTAGAGCTCTGAATGCTCTGAGTTAAAAAGAAACACAAACAATTTTTTTGACAACTCAGACTCTGCTCTGAAGTAAAAAAACAAAATCGCCTATTATGAGTTTCACCAAGGCAACATTCATTCCGTCCGAAATATTCGAAATTTTCCCCTTATTATGAGCAGCCATTTTGGGGCGAAATTCAAAGCAATTATAGAAAAATATTTATGTACTTAGTTCTTCGAGGCGAATTAAAACTACAATAGTTCAATAATGCAGTCGGATATTTTATTTTAGTGCTAAAAGTGTATAAGTACAATAGATGTAGTACGGTTGTTTAAACATCGATAGTCTATCGATAGTAAAATACTGTCGAATGTATTGATAGTTTTAAAAATACTACCGATTGTTTTTCCGATAGTTTTTCACTTCACATGTTTATTAGTGGTGAAACCCATAATAAGCAACATAAACTAAAACAACAATACCACTTATGTATTCATAAGAGTTAAAAGATTCAGAAACTGATATACAATGTAGTGTTTACTCGTTCATTTGATCACTGCTGATGGTACTCACTCATTATTCGGTAACTGAAGAGGTAATTCGGCCCCTCATATTCGTGTTCGTATGGATAAATTACACATAAGCCGCTAGTGCTTTTGAAATGAAAACTTCTATTGATAGTATCGATTATATCGATAGTTTTATCTTAAAACTATCGATACTATCGAAAGAGCGAACTATCGATGTAGAAGCAACCCTAAGATGTAGAATTTTTTTATAACTTCAACTTTGGGTACTAATCTGCAGCAAAACCACCTTCTTTATTATTTAATAAAAAAGAAGCGATCAAAGAAGAAGATCAAAACAGTATTGCAAATTGCAACATTATATGCTTACGTCACAATTACAACACAATTATTACATTATTTCGTTTTTGTTAATACCTATACGATTTTATGAAATGTTTTATGATTATTGAGGTACTTACAGGGAAAAATCCATTTACATAATGTAATATAGATTCGACCAAAAGTAAGGAATTCTTCTTTTTTCATGATATTTGTAAAATTTCTACAACCATATCACAAGGAAATTGTTACAAAATGTTATTTTACCTTAAATAACCTATTGGCAAATCTTAATTATGTTATAAGATCTTTTAAATATTTTGTAAGCGGGAAAGGAATTGTGCAGCAAAACTACGCGTCTCCCTTGAATAAATAAATTCAAGGCACCAAACAAGCTAAATCGTTAACATTGAGGCAATTGGTGCCGGTAACACATTCACCCCTTTTGTGATTATCAATTGCAAATTGATAGTTGATAAATACTGAAATTTTATATTGAACAAGAGAGACATTTTATATTGAATAAGAGTAAAGTCTTTACTGTGCCAATTACGATCTTTTACTCAAAAGGTAAAAAGAGAGAGTATGATTTTTTATTAGACATTTGAAATTGTAAAAAAAAGACACATTAGCGTGTGACTTGGGTTGATGACGTTGTTGTTTGTGCTTTTGAAAGACGAAAACGTGGATTTGCCGGTGTGAACACCAAAAGCTTTGAAAGCTTTCTGCTGATATTACAAATTTCTCTTTGGTGAGAATATAAAACAGCCGAAAGAGATATATTTTAAATCTCGAACACTTATAAGAATATAGTAATAGTGAATTCAAAACACCTAAGAGCTTTTCATAATAAGCAGATTAATTTCTAAATTTTACTATAAACAGTGAAAAGCCTTTTCAATGAAATTTACAGATTTCTATATCAGTTCAGTATCTAGTTAGTACCTATAATGAAAATTGCATGAAAAAGTTCAGCCCAAGAGCTATTTGTAAGTGATTTTTTAACTAATAAAAGTATTGGGAAAAGGCAGAGAGAATTCTACATAGATCTCTTTCATATACTTTCACATACTTCGCAGTTCTCACCTACTCAAAAATGGCGGATGGGGCTTTGCCTTCCTCCTGAGCAAAGTATAAAAGTTGAGTTTCTATTAGTTTATTTGCAAATTACGATATATATTCAGTCTAATATTATATTCCAACCAAAATAAAATATGAGATTTCAGCAGGAAGCTTTCGAGATTTCAAATACGTGTTTCCACTGCCAAAACCAAGATATCTTCAAAGCGTTTATTGTTTTTGTACGTAATTCATCATGCGCTTATTCCTTTATTTTTAAATGTCATATAAAAAGTCATACTCTCCCTTTTGCACCTCCTTAACGTTATAGGTCGTAATTTTGAGAGTGAAAGCTTTTCACGGAGTTTGGTGAAGTTTTCAAATAAACACTTTCATAATAAATAGTAGGTAATACGAAATCATGGATAAAATTTGGACTGAAATAAGAGCTTTAGCTTCGCTGGGAATATAGTATAGATCTTCACATTACTCATATATTAGCTATGTTTTATTGGGATTCTATACATTGTACCGTAACTAATTCCCAAAAAAACGCATCGACCGTAGCATGGACCGTAGCTTTTTTATTTTTGTAAAAATGGTACCCCTGCACAGCAGTCACAAGTAATGAAAGAGTCTTGTGCAAAGTAAAATTAAGAAAATATCAAAATTATGAACAATAATTAGCCTTTATTCATATAAAACGGAAAGTAGAAAAACTTACCAATATTTAATTTATGTTTCAAACCTATTTCTTGTTTTCATTTTTTCTGCATTTGCAATTTTAAATTCGAACAATCATTTTGCACTAATAGAAAGGAAATGATAAGTGAATGGGTTTGTTCATAGACTATGGTCAAGTCACTTTCGTGTAAGACGTTCACACGGAGAAACAAAATTGCCGGAGATTTGCATGTTTCCTTTTAATGTTTCTTGGTTCTGAACGCACACTACAACGTAGTTTAAATTGCTCACACCCTTACATTTCCCCTTTACATTTCATGCTTTTATTTATTTTCTGAGTAGATCGATAGCTAGGAGTTTTATTTTTCAAGTCAATTTACAAATTTATTTTCTGAGTATGTTTTGCTGTCAATTCCATATTCACTCATCAGACTGCACTAAACATACACGGACTAAGGAACAATGCCATTTCCATACACATGTCCAAAAAAAAACAATTGGATCACAAAAATGTACGCCCAGTCGATGTCCATGCAGTGAAGCCAATACAGTTCATTGCCAAACGTCCATTAAACAGTGAAGAAAAAGCACATTTTGTAATGTTCAGTTGATTTAATGTGTGCGCAGTTACATTAAAGTTCGGTGTGATACAAACTGCATGAACTCATTTGGGGTGATCGTTCGATTTGTGCCAAATCACAAACTTTTAAGTTGCTCGAATCGCGGGCTTTGCATGTGCGCGCACTCTCATATAAGCCCATGGTATTCACTTTACAAACAAACTGTTGCAAACTAAAAGTTGCATATATGTGCCCGCCTATAATTATAGCTCATAGAATTTCATACGAATAAATATTTTGCGGCGCAGTGTCGAGCAGTTCCTCTATAGCGCAGTTCCACCCATTGCGGTTTGTGTTCTCAAATTGCTTTTTTGTCGATCTAAATAAAAAGGTGATTTTTTTCATCAAATTCCGTTTATTTATAACAAGAATAAAACTTGAACATAAGACGAATATTGGTCTTAGTAGGTCAAAAATAAAGGTAAAACGGAATTCATTCAAAGGATATTGATTTTTTTCCAAAATGGAAATCGAAATTTGTTAAAATTGATTAAGTGACATTATGGGTATGCAAAATTGCAGACATAGGTGGAATAAAAAGTGGGAAACTAAAAGTGGGAAACTTTTCAAAAGAACAGCTTATAATTTATTAAAAAATGGAGTTAACAAATATTTTAGAAATATAAACTGGCCAGCTATAAAAAAAAGAATCAAAAAGATCGATTTGTCTTGCGAATGAAATTAATAATTATAACACTCCATGAACACATCCATCGAGATTCAATCCAATTATCAATCGTGCCAACAATACTAACAAAATCAAATTCGAGACTCAAATAAACGTCAACCAGCCATCCACCCTATCTTCTACTTTAGCTTTTTATCGACCGTAGCGAATTGTATATAAAATGCAACGACGGATAAACTTACGGTGGATAAATTTCCCAATAAAACACGGTTGTTGTCAAGATTTCAAAATGCTGAATTTTGCTGAAATCACAATGAAATAATAATTTTGACACGCGCTTTTCATAATGAACAGGTCCATTTGTAAATGTTACCACTTTGTCTATGTATATTACGATATTTCAGTCAACCAACACTGAGGTAAAATAAAATGTGACCCTTTGAAAGCTTCGTTATCTTGTATTCTCTGGAAGCTTTAAGGCTCTATAATGCAGTTGCCATTGGCTTTGAATATTGCACAATAAGATCAGAAAAAGTTTCACTGAAAAAAAAGGTTTCTTCCGAATTTTTACAGAAACTTTCTGTATTATAAAACTTTTAAAGAGTGACAGACAAAAGCTTTAGCTATTACCTACGTAAATTCCAATTTTATTTACCGAAGTTTATTGGAGTTACAGGTCCTATAGTTCAGTAAGGCTTCATCTAATTGTTTTTTTTTTTTAATTTTCCTCGACTCCATAATTTCTTTACAAATAATTGTTTTCGAAAAAATCTACACGAAAGCCTTTTTATACAAACACTAATGGATGTATATAAAAACTTGCATGTTGTGAATATTTTTTTTAAACCTAAGCCAATAGAAACTAAAATGGTATATAGTTAGGAAATAATATCAAATGTATTTGTATGAAGGTACTATTTGATCACGCAAATAGTCATGGCAATAACAAATTTTTAATTTTACAACCTAAAACAATAACTTTACCTTAAAAGAAACGGACTTATAGTTAAATGTGTCCTTCCTCTTAACGTGCTTCTGCAAAACAGTATAATTATTTGTATCCTTTCATTGTTCGCAAAGGACATTGCCTGTGCGGTCTGTGTCTGTGTGGTGTCTTTATTGCTTTAATCCTCGCATATGGATGATTAAGGTGACACCCTTATCTATCGTATAGTGCACTGAGCTATAGAGAAGCTTATCCTATGCGGAGTTTATGAATAAAAATTCTTGAAATGAGATAATGATTTGCAGTTAACTGAGTCCTTTTTTAGTAAAAACAAATGAAGAAAACAGGTATAGCTTTGTTTGAAAACATGTTATATTCATATAGTGTGGATTTCAAAAACTAGCTACTTCCAGAGAAGATTAGGAGCAACCTTTCGTGTGCATATCCTCTCTCTATATTTCTCTTTAACATTACAGTTCAGTACAGAGACAGAAGACAGAAGACAGACCTTAAGGCTCGCAGCCATAAACAGATAATCATGTCCTTTTGTTTGTTCTATGCAAAAAGCATACTATAAGCGCGGATGCCGATATTAGGGTCAGTGATTTATGCCGCTGAGGAAGATCCTCAGTGCCTTAAGCTGCCACTACTACCACTTGGCTGGATATTATAAGACGAGGATTTTAAAGAAAAACAATGCGTTCCTAACCGCACAATGGCTGCCAATGCGGTTAATCCTTGCCCTCCTCCAATTCTTATATATACTCATTCGCGGTTTGCTTTGTTTTATTTTCAAGCTATGGTACACATATATATACTCGTATAATTTGCAGCTATGTAGAAGTTTAGTCAAATATTTTTCACCGCATGTAATTGGGATTCCTTTCAGGCCCATCAGCAACAAAACAACAACTCTTCCTTGTTACTTGTTCTTCTATTCAGCAAGGACTACTATATAGCTGCATTGAAACAATATAGATTTTCTTTTATCCTGATGGACGGTCGTAAAGCTATCATCATTACTTTTCTTGGCTGTTTGACAGGCCCGAGAACAAACAATTGCATCAGGTACCTATAGCTATAGCCTTTCCCCGGTGATATAGGAACTATACGAGAATATATGATATGCATGCTTAGGTACAGTAGGTCTTTTGTTATATTGATGCGGTCTCTATTTTGACAGAGAAAGATAAATGTTTTAATCTAGTTTAAGAAATTGTCGATCCTTCTTGTCCTTCTATTTGCATTATTGCTATACCTTTGGAAGATGCAAATTTCTGGGAAAACATTTTAATTACATTCCCAAGAAAATGGATGAAGAACAAATAATTAAGCAATAAAATTAATAAAAGGAGCTCCATTGTTTTTCCGCATTGTCAGGTCAAAAATTACTGAAGGAAAGATTTAAAGTTGAAATGTGGCACACTTGGCTGCAACAGGTTTAAATTACAATGAAAAATAATTAAATTTATTTGAATACTCATCAGGCCCGTAAATAGAAATATTTTATAATAATTTTAAATAGAAAAAAAGCAATAATTTCTTGGCTTTGAAAAATCTCTTTCCTAAAAAAATTATGCTTTGTCCTGATGGTGGGTCAATAAGTCGCTGAAAATTAGCACAAAGTGCGTCGTCATCTTATGACCTTTTCGATTGGCCGTCCAGAACTGTTCTGACCCCCACAAAATGACAGTTGTTACTCTAAACAGAACAGAAAACGATTCTGGATTTCATTTCAGAATCATTAACAGAATCACTAATACACTCACATAATTAAAATGTCAAAATCATCGGGTTAATTTGTTTTGTGTAATTTCGATGAGTTTATTGAATTTAAACTACTTTTCTGGTTAAATAAGATAAAAAGAAGCAAGTTAATTATTATTGATACAAGAAAATGTGTATCTAAATTGAAATCAAGTGTTTTGGAAATTCTTTTTAGCCGATGTGATTTTCTCTTAATTTAATTTTCACAAATACAGTGATACATATAATTCAGAATCAGTCAAATTGTTTACGGCTGTTTTATTGGGAGAACGTGTTCCGGGCGGCCAATCGAAAAGGCCATTAAATTTATCATCTTTCAAAAGAACACACCCAAATTTTCAGACAGATCTGTCAAATAGTTTCGTTGTGGCCAGTGTGGACAATTTAGCATTTTTCCTGTTAAAGTTAGGAGGAAAATTTTGCTTTTAGCATTAATTTTTTTTGTTTTCAAATTCTTCCGGCATTTTTTTTTAGCCAGAGATTTGGTTTTAGCATGAAATCTAGCGGGAATTCATATTATGCATAGCTAAAATAAAATTGGTTTAAAAACAATTAAAACTCAATTAAACATAAGTGCGTACTGATCCTTTGTTCTAACACTACCCTAACTACAGTGTATTATGGACTGTTTCATTCCAGGGTACAATATGGAAAATGTTGTTGGGGAGTGCTTATCTTAACAAACTGCAACAGTTAAATGTGCTTCAAAAGTGTGCAATAAGAACAATTTGCAGCTCCCCGCGCCTGGCTCTCCCCATTGAATTATTTCTAAAAACAAACGTTTTACCCGTTCGTCACTTATTTTATTATAAAGTTCTAAAAATATTTTTTATAATAGGTGGATATTTGCAAAGTCATATTAGTAATTTTCATAACTTAAGAAGCAATACTCGCTCTGTTCCCACCTTGTATTTCCGAACAACACTTTTTAGAAACTTCTACATTATAGTAGCCCGCAAATTGTTAAATAAACTCCCTGTATATGCGTGACATAAGGATTCCATCTCTTTTCTTAAAACGAATTAAATCATAACTTCTTACTTAGAATATTTATGAAATCGGAACTTTGCTGCAGTATGTTGTTTGATAATATTTCATGATTTGTTTTGCTAAATTGTTTACAATATAAATCATTATTCAAAATTGTTATTTAAAACTATTATAAGTTAGCTTATACCCAAAAATGTAATTTCTTACTTTTCACCCCACATTGTACTCGTAATTATTCACATTCCATTTAATGTTCATGAAATGTAACATTACCCCTATTTTTAATTAAATATAAATGCTACTAACTATTCTCTAACACTTAAAACTATAAACTTATAGATTTAATTAATTATAAAAAATTATAAAGAAAAAAAATAACCCACATCAATGTTTATAATGCTTTTATTTCATGGAATTTCACCTTGCGATTTTTAAGCGCGTTGGTGAGGGACCTATGTATTTAGTTGGCCGGGGTCGATACAATTGCTGAGGTTGAAAAATTTCAGAGTAATCGCGCTTTCTTTTTCTTGATTTTCGCTATGTTACGAGCAGTGTTGTCGGAGAGAAATGTTCAAAAGGAGCACGGAAGCCAATAAAGAGTAGTATTTTGAACAAAATGGTAGTACCTTTTCAGAATTGTAAAAGTTTTCAAATGTGAGCTTGTGAAAACAATTTGTCTTTAAAACTTTATTTTTCGGAAAAAAAACTATCATTTTTGTTGTCTAGACACTTAGGGACATTTATATATCAGTATTAAATACTTATATCGAAAATATCTAAAGTGCTAAGGTATTTTGATTTAGCAATATTATTATAATAATCAAAGGTTACGAAGAGTATTAAAAATGAATCAGAAACTATTTTTTATATGATTTCAAAAGGCTTTTTAGAGGATGCCATTTACTGCAATCAACTCCATTTAGTAATTCCTTGAAATTCATAATTGCGGAAAAGTTGAAAAACTTAATAATGCACTCACATAATCCCGTGTTAGAGGAAAAAGTATTTCATTTTAAAGAGCATTTTTTTAAATAAATATCTCTGACCAAAATTCTTCGATATCTAATGAATTGGATACCATGCTTTGATTACGAAATTTCGCCATTCCAAATCATGGTTTTCAATATTGGTTTTATCTATCAAATCAGGCATAGATGAAATTATGGAAGTTGCGCTTTCTACTAAGTTTGAAGGATTAATACAGGGTGGCGCACGAATCGTGCTACAATAAGAAATTTAAATAATCTTTATTTTAATCGATGTATTTCATTAATTTTTTTTTATTGGATTAAAAATTAAATTTTATTTGAAATAACTAATGGTTTTTAAAGATGATAGACCGCAAATGACCTCCACGCTCATCTACGCAAATCCTGCTGAAAGGGATACGTCTTCGGCGAAGTTCTGGGTAAAAAACTCCTTCAACATCTTTAAATAACGGTCCCCATTGACAGTTTGTGTTACACCGTTTTCTTCAAAGAAGTATGGCCCGACAATACACCTTGATGAAACTGCGCACCACACAGTGACTCGTTCTGAATGCAGTTCCGTCTCATGGATCATTTCTGGATTAGATTCACTCCATATACGGCAAGTTTGCTTGTTAACATTGCCGTTTAAGTCAAAATAGACCTCATCAGATATGAACAAACAATTTATCAATGTGTTGTCTTCTTCGGCCATTGCAATCATTTTTCGGCAAAATTCCAGGCGAACAGGCAAATCCTGAGGGTTTAACTTGCTTGTAATTTGGACTTTGTACGGAAGCAAGTTTACGCCATGATGAAGTATCCGTTGTAATGACCGTCTGCTAACTCCAATTTGGCCCAAAAAGTTTCGAGTCGAAACACTTGGGTTTGCCTGTATTGCCGATGCAACAGCCACGATTGTATCCTGAACCCGAACATTGGGATCTCGATGATACGGTTTTCGTTCGATGCTTCCAGATTCGGCAAACATGTTCACCAGCCTCATAATGGTCCATCTACTCGGGGGAGTATCGCCAAACTCCAGCCTAAATTCCCTTTGGACGGAAATTGCGGACTGCATAGAATGGTATCGCTGCAATATCCAAATCATTTTTTCATTATCCAAAGCATTCATTTTGATAAATCTAAATACTAGACTATAAAATATAAAAAATAAGCCGATTACTTACACTGAAAAAAAGTTATTTCGTTTTATTTTTGTAGCACGATTCGTGTGCCACCCTGTACCTTGAATTGTTTTCAAAATCAATGCGCTTGAAAGCTCACATAAGGTCATGTAATTTTTTCGACAAACTCCTTTAATTTCGAATATTTCATTTATTTGAAAATGTTTTGTTTTTAGACAAAGTTCAGCTTTTGTCCCAACATACACATAATCGATATTTAAAACAAAATTTTCAAAAAAAAACTTGGATTAGATATAAGGCCGTCACTTAAAAACTCCGATTTGATAAAATTTTGTAAAATGTTTTAATATATGGCAAAAATGTATGTATTCCTACTGGAACTCTGAGTTAGACTGTTAAGTTAACTGAAGAACATAAGCTAAAAATAATAAATAACATTTCGTTGTATCATTCAGCTCTTCTTGAATCTTGTGGACAAGATCTAGGTTGCTGTCAGAAGATTCAAATGAATTCTGCAAAAAGTAGTCTACCAATGCAGGCCCTTGTTTCAATATTCTTGCGGCAACTTGTTGAATAGCTAGCAACCGAGTAAGGGATTATTTTTAAATCTTATGTTTTTCAACGTTGAAATAGTCCTGAAACTCTTTAAATACGATTTGTTTTTGGGCAATGTGCAAAGTATACATAGATGTTTTTTTTTTTAGTAGAGTACGACGAATGCAGAGCATTCATAAATGCAAATGATAAATGTCTGAGTATCATAAATTTAAAACGCAAATATTTGCATCGCATATGCGCAAATATAAAATTTCACATGCATTTCGATTTTTTTCTTAAAGAAAGTATTATGTAAACAGTGGTACAGCTTCCCCTTACTGTTCAAATCTGTCCAAATTTCCGGTAGAAAATTCAAAGTTGAACTCAAAATTAAAAATACAAATCAGAATTGCTTCTGCTCAATAGGAAAATGAAACATATCAGAGAAAGTATTCATAAATTTATATTAAAACGCATGCGCAAATAGTTTTTCTGACGTTGCAATGATCGCAAACCAACCATGCATTAATGAAAGCACCCAAAGATATAAGGAATGGCACACACAGCCTAACATAAGCATATTTGGATGCTCCTTTAGAAAAAAAAGATCGAACTCCACTCTTGGTTGGCCAAAAAACCATGACAGCAGCATTGTCTGGGCCAACGCAACAACAAAAAAAATTAATAAAGAGAGGGGAATTCCCTTTTTAACGACTTTTTAATTAAAATGCTGGGAAATCAGCATCAAATTTAAAAAGGAAAAACATTTTTAAAAGGGTGACGTTTCATTTTACTGCATGTGCAAGATTTGTCTGGCTTTTGAAAAAAGTAGTACAAGTGTGAAAGGAGAAGTACGGTAGTACGGAGGTGTCGAAAGTAGTATAATACTACTATAGTAGTACCTTTGGCAACGCTGGTTACGAGAGAACTTTTAGTAATGAATTGCAGTAAAAAGAGGGGAGATATATGTTTGAGGAAAATTAACATCTATTAAATATCGCAGTGCTTAAAAAGTATCTTTGCAACCGAAGGGAGTACAAAACAGAAACAATGATTAAAATCGTTCAGGTGTAATAGCAGTCGTAGAAAAATTGCTGATCGCACAAACTTTAAACGAAATCAAAATGCATTAAGCCACTACCGACAACGACGTGTCTTAAATTTCAGAAATGTCATTTTTTGTTTTCTTTTTTCAGCGTTACTTGCATACATCTGCATTTCCAAAGTTGCCGCGGCAACAAGAATTATGCGTATGAAAATTAAAATTGGCCTACAAAAATTATAGAAATGAAGAAGTTATCAAGCACACAGCTCAACAAAATAAATAATTCTTTTGTGATTTTCATAATTATTTAAGATTCATCATAATACAGGCAAGAACTATGAAACAAAATTAAACTCGGTATTATTAAGGGCACCATAAGATAACTTTGAGTGGTCCAGGTGTATATTTGGCAGTTCTTCCTAAAAAAAATTAGGATTTCGTTCAAGCATTTTAGTTCCTGCACTATTTTAGCAGAACTCTTTCCCATTGGAGCCATTCACCACTGGCTTACTTAATTACGGTGTCTTCCAAGGACAAGTGACACAACACACCAGATACCAAGAAATAGTCAAAACAATAGACTTCTTCTGGTGAATTGAAGCCCAAGAAGGCCAACGTGGTTTGTCGGCAAACATCGATTACCTTGAAAACGGTAAAATGCTCATTGGTGCATATTACGAACAGTAGATAGATCGATTCCAAGCCGGCTTGATGCTAAGACGGCTACAACTGAAGACTTAGAGGGGGCGAAGATGTCAAAATTTTCCGCATAGTGTCTGTCTTCCGTATTTACGTTTCTTCTGTTCCCAAACGATTTTGAAGAATTCACCTGATAGCGCATCTCATTGTCGAAACTCTTTACATCTTTCGAATAGTTGGGAAGTACTGTTCCATAATTATATATTACACCGAGTATTTTCTAGTGTCACGCGAAACAACTTGACTTGGCTTGCCGATTTTCCGACTTCGGCCATCGGCATACGACGATAAAACTATCATATGCAGTTTTTGGGATATGACTTCGTTGGTTTTTTCAGAATTTTTCTTATTATGAATATTTGGTCCACAGTGTATCTATCGGGACGAAATGCGCACTGACATTTGCCAACCAAAACAGCTCACACAGAATACGCTAGATAGGATATTTAGCAGGATTGTGCATCGATATTTTTTACAAGACATAGAATTGACTTTTTTGTAGATGTGACATAAATGGAGTTGGTTGTCCTGTCATCGGACATACATGAAACACGTCAATTTGACTGACTAAGCTGGGTTTTCCAACTTTAATTGGTAAAAATCGGAAAACATGAAATATGTTTATTAATAAGAAAAGCTATCAAACGGACATGTTTCCTAATCTTCCAGTTAAGTACATATATCTAAAGGTTTTCGATAGACTCCTGACAGAAACAAAAACATTTAAAAGTGTTCCTCCTTTTAAAATTATTATTATTCTACCTATACATCCATTAAGATAGTTTTCCAAAATCGTTCCTTGTAAACCTTGTTTTTGCAATCACTTACAAATCCGCATTAAAACTGAGTAATGACCATCTCTGAAAATCATCAATTAAAAACTCCCTCGAAAACTGTCGGCCTTTTGGCTCATAAGATTAAGAGGCAGTGGAGTAGTCACAACTTAAATCCAGTGGACCCTGTCCATAGTCATTTTAAACTGTGTCTAAGTTAAACCTATAGGCTTAGTTGAATTTTGGGATGTTGATTCTATTTTTTTTAACTTTATCATTCCAAAATATTTGAAGCATTTGTGTAGTATAACAAATCTTATAAAAATATAAAACCAACAATTTGAAAGTAAAATCGGTCTTTATTCTTTGAAAAAATTGTCTTAAACTGTAGTTTAGTAAAACCTGGGCTTATCAGCGACTATAAATACAGAATATAATCTTTGCCTAATTGTATACTGACCATATTCTCAGATTCCTTCAGAGTGTGTAAATTAACGAGTTCGAAAACCATTTAATTGCACGAATCGCTGAATTGAAAGGTAAATTATTCATCATCAAAAATTCACTACACAGATTTTTGGATCAACTTATGTGGTTTTCCATTTGTAAAATAAATCGATTTATTTTAGACCTAAATGTGCCAAAACACCACCGATTTTTCCCTTTCTTGCAAGAAAATTTTTTTCAGTTATAATATCAGTTCCATTAGTATATATTTACATGTGTCAGTTTCCCCAAAGTAAATGCTGGATCATTCTGACGTTTGGTTTGACATATTCATACGGGTTAGAAAATATGCACAAAAACATATTTTAGTTCTTCTTTTATTGCTTTTTTTTAAATTTCCATTTCTTATAAGATCTTTTTGTTGTCTTTATGGAAACTAACAAAAAATATTTTTTTTTTATCAGCAGCGTACCAATGATAATTATTAAAAAAAATCTGATTTAGGCGCCATTTTTTTTAGAGCTTTTGAAATATTTTTCACCAACATGTCCATTTTGAATATGGACACAGTGTGGTAACAAATTTCAGTGTCAAATTTGACATTTCGTTCACTTGTTTTTTTTTTTTTGTATTCGTCTCCATTTACATTTTATAATTGATAATCACTCATTTTGAGGTTTGTTCAGGAAAAAATGTTTACTTTGACGTGACGTGTGGATACTATTTTGAACTCAGAGTTTGACAGTTCGTATAATAAAGATTGTAATTGGGGCAGAACAATTTATTTTCTCAAGTTTTTTTTGTATCTACTTAAACATTAATATAAATCAAAATTAATTAATATAAATAAAAAATTATGTTCAAGTGTATTTATTTGTTCAATCGTCGCATTGGTCGCTCAATTTGTTTTTTGGAGGTTAAAGTCTTAATCTGTTTATAGATACATACCTACTCGGCGTTGCCAATACTAAAGGAATACTTAATTCTTCGGAATGTTTTATCTTTGAATTTCGAATTTAATGCGAAAAAATAATAGATGTCTGATTAAATTCCATTATACATCTTTTAAAGAGACATCAGATAGAAAAAGAGGTCATCTTAAGAACATCTCATTAACTAAGGAAAGTCTTAATATTTGTTTGTTTTTCTTTTTTATTTTTTTGTTTGTAACCAACAAAAACACAAAACATGTTTATTTAATAGTCAAGTTTAATCTTAGTATTAAATGAGCTCACAAATGCACCATCATATCGTCGGCACCAACCACCCTTATTGAATGTGGTACGTATAACCAACTAAAACCTATAGATAAATAGATATATGTAGATACACATTTCCTTTCATATAACAAATAGTGATGGCATGCAGAATTATATATAGATAGATAGATAGGTAGGTATAAGAGTAAGTATATCTTGTACTTTAATGAAACAATAGCCACTTTGATTGCATTTGCAACATCAATGAGTTTGCATCAAGTGAATAGAGAGTCGTCCTCTTGTGTGTGTATTTTGAATGCATCCAGAGAGTTAAATGGCGCCCAACCCAAGTCACACCCACCTATTATTTAGATTAGTACTTACATTCATCCTCCAACAACAGCCAGCACAAGCACAAGCAGCAGCAGGAGCAGCAACGTGACAAACAAAAGCATAACCTAAAGGATATAAGTCGACATACCTATGTATCTGTATGTGTATAGATAGATAGAGGTCTCTACTTAACGATATATGTAGGTACAGTGCTACGAATAGCAAAACTCTATGCATCTAACAAGGAGCATTGAAGTGTGCTCCTTCAGAACGGTTCTAGTTTTAGCCTCTATTGTCCCAAATGGAGGCAACCCCATTTATTGGCACAAGTGGCTACCTCTCAGTTGGTATACCTATGTGTTGTGTGTGTAAAGCTAGCTCTCCGTTTGTTTGATTGTATGTTTGTATATCTGGTAGGTATACTAGATATATACCTATGCAATGAACGTCGAGCGGCGACAACAACGACCGACGACGTCTCCATGACAAAGAGATTGCGACAAACAAGAGTCAATTTTTTTTCCTTATCGAAATAAAGAAAAAAATAAATATAAAGGATACCCTATCCCTCTATACGTTCCTACTACTTACAACCATCGCCAAAGAACAAAAAAAAAACATGGCGAACAAAACAGATTCAGATGCAAATAATTTAAACATGACGGGACTCTACCAAGAGACCGGGATCGGGACATTTCCACAGCCAGAACCAACATTATACCTACACGCTACACCTACCTTATAGGTCGTCTATACAAGTCTTCAGATTGCTGGTGTGCTAGGGCACATAAAATCACCAACGACAAACGAACGCGCGAACAAACGAAAAGTGCCTCATCAAGAAGATATTAAAATAAAAATGGTAGAACCAACCAGTCAACCAACCAAAAAACAACAACAAACATCCGAACGGCAAACAGCCAACAGCCCTCTCGCTGGTTGCTCCTGCTGTAGAATTAAAATACTTCAAAAATAAAGGTTGATTTTTCAACATTTCCATGTTTCGCATTGAATAATAAAAAAAAAACACAAAAAAATTCAACCAAGAAGACGTCGAAAAAAATGCTGCACATTGATGACAGAGGCACAGAAGCTGAAGCCCAAAAAAAAAAGCTAAGAAACAAGTAAAAAAAGAAAAAAAGTGATTTCTTCAAAAGTCAAACCCACTCCCATCTGGCTGGGCAGGGAGCAATTCAACCGAAACCCCCTATCACCGAATCCGTCGTCGTAGGTATCAATTTTTTTTTACTCAACGAAGACGACGTCAACTCCCGCTCTGTTGAGGATATATTTGTGTTTCTGTAGATAGAAAGATACGCCGAGAATAATCTGCCTTTCTCACTCTTTCCCAATGGCAAATGTTTAACCATCCACCATCGTCCTGTTTCATTCACATATCAAATGGCGAAATGAGGGTCGATATTCGAGGCGGAGCTAGCGACCATTGCTACGCAGGTATTCCCGAATACGATTGAATCGAATGCCCTGCGCGAGAACGAGACCTCGCAACAAGTGTGGGTGCAATATTAACTATTTTGACTATCCATCTCTTTCCATCTCAATTAACAGGGTGTATTCTCTGTCATACAAAAGCCCCCAAGAACCGGTTTGCCTTTAAAACACAACGCATGAAGGTGTGTGGCCGAATCAAGTTTTAAGTCTCTCAGTTACAAAGTGACGTTCGTTCGGTTCGAATATCTGCTCGATTCGCATTTGAATCTGGGAATATACGTTTGTTATTTATATGTTTACCTATAATGTCTGTGTACAATTTGCCTTATACTCGTTCCGCCGCCGCCATCACCCTATAATCACTTGATTCTTTTATTTTTTTGTTGTTGTTTGTGGTGCGTAAACGTAAACGCGCACTTGAAAACGTGTATAGATACAATTTTTTTTTCTTTTGGCAAAATATCATCTCTTTAACCCGCGATTAGCATAGATAAATATACGAACTTATCCAAAGACTATCAATCACATTTAGCGGATATAACTTACTCACTACCTCCAGATAATATTTGAATACCTACCGACGCACGGACGGGCTCGTTTGTTTGTTTTTTTAATTTGAATTTTTTATCGGGAATCTCTCTCTCTTAAACCCTGATGTGCTAACCCATAAATTTGGATTAAAGTGAAAAAATATATAAGCAAAACCTCAAGGATACCAATCTAAACAAGCTACACAATCCCCGATACCTTTATAGATAGATAGTTGTATCTAAATCGATGTAACAACAGTGAAGTGCGCCTAACGTGTATCTAAAGGTTTTTGTGTTTCTGAAATTATTCAACAAAAAAAAACGAATTCGATTTTGAAAGAAATTATAAGATAAACATTTGGACTAAACGGACTTAAGTTAAAGTTAACGCTTGGACTATCTTTATCTCTTTTGGAATATTGCTGCAGTAATTTAATCGTTTATCTTCCTAAAACCATCACAGGGGCTTAAAGGAGAGCTGTAAGCCGTTCTTTTCTATATTTTTCGGTAAGTAAAAACATTCGCAGCTTACATATTTCAGCTATAAATACCTGCATTTTGTTAAAACCCGACGGTGTTGAATATAGATATTAGATACTTACCTTCAATGCAATCACATAATTTGCAGTTGGTTGGCAGCACTGCAATTTAATTGTTTTGTAATTAAATTTAACGAGTTAATTATAGTATTTTCGAATCGGTTTGACATGCTTAAGTTACTTTCAGGTTTTATTAATTTCGCCACAGAAATATTTGATTTAATTGAGTAAAAACTAGATAACGTTTTGAATTTATCTAAGCATTATCGAGTATTTGCTTGTTTGTTGAAATAAAAGTATTTACCCGACATCAGGTGTAACCACCAAAACACTCATTAAAGTTGCAGTGTGTAAACACACATGAGAAAAATTGTCACAACATATGACAAATGTCATTTTTCGAAGTTGGAAAGACGTTATTCCTAGCGAAAGCGATATAATCACTCGTAAATGTTTTTTTTTTGTAATTGAAAGTGATTTTTCGAAGTGAGTTTTTCACTCCGAATTTTATTTTATTCAAAGAGATTATTGTTATCAATGTAGAATGATATAAAAAACTAGCTAGCCATCATCGAAAATTTCACAAATATATACTCAAATTCACAATTAAACGTCAAAACACTTCATTTGTTAAAAACAAATTCACAAATTAAACAAAAGGTTCTTCTTAGCTGAAGGCTTCTAGTTTGCTTCTGAAACCAAAACAAATTTAAGAAAAAAGCGTTTTCTATTGTTACACATTTCGATTTCGATTGGAGTTTGTCAGTTTTTTTTTCAGTGATAATGTAAGCAAACAACTAATTGCTACTTTTAGTTGTCAAAATACTATACAAATCGAAGAGTGAAACTATGTTCCGGTTCCACACACCACACGTCGATTAAAACAGTTGTTTGACAGGCATAATTTAGGATCTGTCAAACAAAGCTGCTCAATTAATTCCAAAAAAAAACCTATTGCTCTGCGGATATATGGCGTTTTTCTTTTTTAGCTCCGAGTAAAGAACTCAGCTGTCAAGAAAAGATCTGTGTTTCTTTTTAAGCTCAGACACATTTAATCTCTCAACTCGTGTTTCTTTTTTAAATCGGAGCTAAATCGGGGCATGAACCATTAGCTCAGAATAAAATGACCGATCAAATGGAGCAAAGTGCTGGGCTCGGCTAACTTTACTCATAATTTTAACAATAATCACTAAAGCAAACCCAATTAAAAACAAAAATGATTTCGGAAAACGAAAGCTTTGGATTTGATGGTAAATAAGTTTTAATAAAAACATTTATAATAATATGTATATGACAGTTCTGCGCTTAAGTTTATTTCAAAATTAAATCGGGGATATCTGACCATGCTCTACTCAGATCTAAATCCGTTTGCTCAGGCTCTGCTCAGAGATCTGCTCAGTGATAAAAAAGAAAAACGCCAATAATGAGTTACCCATTTTGGGGTTTCAAAAGTAAACGTAAATAAAACACATATAAAATACTTTTTTCATGATATTTCTTTTTTATTATAAAGTCTGAACGTTGACATTATGTGTAAAACACTATATCATTTAAATGACGACCACGCGAATTGTTGCAAGCATCGATTCTTTTGAGGTAATTTTCGACCACTTTTTGACACATATTTGGCGGTATCTCAGCCATAACTTGACGAATTTTGGTTTTCAAGTGCTCAAGAGTTAAAGGTTTATCTGCATAAACACGGTCTTTCGCGTACCCCCACAAAAACAAGCCCAGCGGTGTCATGATCTGGCATGATCTTTGTGGCCAGTTGATATCGCCACGACGAGAAATTACGCGGCCAGGAAATTTCTCTTGTAATAAAGTCATATTCGATCGAGTTGTGTGGCATGTGGCACCGTCTTGTTGAAACCACATATTCTCCAAGTCGTATTCTTCAATAGCAGGCAAACAAAGTCGGTTATTATATGACCATAACTCTCCGAATTGACGGTCAGTCGTTCCATCGTCGTTTTCGAAGAAGTAAGGTTCAAACACACCTCCGGACAAAAGAGCGCCCCAAACAATGACTCTTTGTGGATCTAATGGCCTCTCTTCAATTACTTGAGGATTCTCAGAACCCCAAATAGGACAATTTTGTTTATTAACATACCCATCCAGTGAGAAATATGCTCCATCGCTGAAGAAAATTTTGTTCCACAAATCGCCATAATCTCCTCTTAAAGCACGATATGTGGCTGTGGCAAAATCACCATTTATGTGGTAAGTTTTAACAATTTTTATGCGTTGTGCGATTGTTAAGCGATCCATTTTCGTAAATGTCAGACTTTCAACTGAAAAAAAAAATTGGTTTAACAACTTAGTTTGACAAATGTCGAATTCCAGCCCTATACTTTGAAACCGCAAAATGGATAACCCTTTACAACGAAATGTTTCGTTGATCTCCAACTTGCAAAATCACGGCGGAGAAATATTCATTCAGAATTTCATCAACTGTCAAAAAACTGCAGGAAAAACACAAGAAGCCATTTTGTAATGAAATATAGAACAAAAACAAACAAACATACTTAGTCAAATTTGAATTTTTCAGAACTAATTATGTTTTTTGTGTGCAAAAGAGTGATTTGAATTTGAATTATTATTTTCGAACTAGGATCTAATTTGTGAACGATGAAAACGAAAAACAGACATTGTTTATATTTGTCTTGTGTTTTTTTTTCGACGAGACTATAGAGAAATGCCAATTTACAATTTAATGAAACATTTAGGTTACATACCAAGCCATTACCGCGGATTTTAGCTAAATGCTTAGATTTTTTTGGTTTATATTAAAATTTCCCTAACGGTGCGATGAACGTATCTAAATTTGAGTCAAAATAAAGCCGTATAGTGTGTAGACGTTGTTAATTATGTGCACGAATCTAACATGGATTCGCTTTTTGAAACGTCCCTTCAGTTTCTTTTTTGACATTTGATTGAGCACTGAACTCGTCAAATATTGTGCTTAATAGAAAACTTGTGATTGTGGTTTAACTCAAAGTTTGATTTTCTCTAAAAATTGTCACTAATACAATCTTTTTGCTTATGGAAACGTTCATTACTTTTTTTAAATCTTGATAATTTAACTACAGTTAGTTTTATTAAAAAAAAGTTGCCATAAAATACTTAAATTAAGGTAAGGACCTTATAGTTCAATGTATACTGTGGTTGAGTTAAGAGTGATCAAATGTTCAACAACTTGTTTTCCCACAGCGAATTATTATATTCAAAGTTTTGACACCAAAATTGTACTCGATAGTATTGTAAGGCCTAAAACAAATGAAATAAATTGAAAATATTAACTAATAGTTCTGTAATTTATTGTAATCAATATAATTTTCTTCTCAGATTTGATTTTGCAACTCCGCTTCTTCGAATAGAATTTAATTGATATAAAGAAGTATATTACTGTTCGAAAAAAGATTCTTGAAATATTTTGACAGATAATTTTGTGTCGCAACTTTGTTTAAATCTTAAAAAACGAACAGACCTACTCTTTTGTGCGAATACTGATCGATCTTAGTTGTGTTCATTGAGGAAAACATCAGAACAAACTAGCACAGGACATAAAAGAAAAGTCAGAACAAGATAGATCAATCAATTTAACATCATTTGTCAAAACACAAAAAACAAGCAAGAAATGTTGGAAGTCTTGTGTTTTTTTTTATTACTTATAAATAATTATTAAGACAAAAGAGGAATTCTCAATGTTTAATCACAAATCAACAGTAAACAATCCACTAAATAAATAAAGTAGAAAAAAAAATAATGTTGACAGTTCTCACGATTCTGTCAGTTAGCTTGATCTTATTCAAAAACCAGAACAGAAAATGCCGGAAAATGCCGTTCTTTTCTGTTCAAGAACAATTCAATGAACACCAAATCGGAGCAATTTACAACAGAAAATTCCGCACAGAACAGCAAAAAGCACATAACAGTTCAAAATAAATCCCTGAATGCACATTTAACTTTGATATTAGATGTGTTCGGGTTCACAGAGGTAATTCGAAAAAAAGACAACCTGTTATTACTTTAAATGTAATACGCGCCGGTAAAACAGTCTTCTGTAGTATAAGAGTTAGGTCCTGTAAATTCTATTTGCGCTTAACTGAATCCGAAGTGTTGTAGCATTTAAATTGCTTTAAATTGTGTCATACCCACGCCTTATGTCTTTCGACTAATTATCATACATGCTTCGAAAAAACATGCCCTAATGTGTCGAAAGTTCGAAACATGAATATATGACTTCGGAAACCATTTTTAGGATTTACTACTGAATTATTATTAATAAAAGTGTTTTATTTTTTGAAGTTATGTGATTGATGAAAGTGTTAGTAATTTTAGGTTTTTGCAGCAACAATTCATAACCAGATTACATTATGATCTTGTGTCAATTGCTTTAAAACGTTGATTAAATGTTATTCATTTTCGCATATTCATTTCAAACTTTGATTTAAATTCGTAGATAAATTATTTGGTGTCATTATTTTTTTGAAGTTTGTTCCAGATGTGTTTATTTGAACATATTTCTCCTGTTAGGTGTCAATCTTTAATTTGTCTGATAAGTGTCAACCGAATTAACAAAATATCTGTGTTTGTATATAGAAAATTCTTAAAACTGTTAGAAGCTGTGACAAATTGTTGTATGATAATTAAAAAATGCTCCTACAAATAAGACAATTATGCCCTCAGCTTACTTTCTGAAGAGTAAGAACTGTCAAAATAATCAGCTGTCAATTTCTGTTTGCATTTGATTTTTTGTAAAAGTGATTTATTATGTTCGTTATAATTTTACCTTTATGAGATTTTAGGTTATTATTTTCGCGGATGATATTCATATTGCATAAAGTTTAAATTGTTTTTCGGAACTTACCGCTTTAAATGTTAGAAATATTTTCAATTTCTTTTTCCCGACGTTTCGAAGAAGTTTCAAACTTCGTGGTCACGGGATGAGACTGGCGATTGATGGATGTTGTTTTAGTTATTGTTTTTTAGCTCTCGCTCTCAAACAGAGAAAATTGAGACCCAAACCCAGCTCACAGAAACATTCGCTACCTCCAGCATTGGAAAAAAGGGCCTTTTTGCCCTATATCAAAGGTATAACGAATGGAATTGGGCGAATCTTACGAAAATATGATATAAAAACCATCTTTAAACCGCCAACCAAGGTTCGCCAATTTTTAAGATCGCCTAAGGACAAAATTCCACTTCAAAATCCTGGTGTGTACACTGTTCCCTGCAGTTGTGGGTCTTCTTATATTGGTGAAACGAAACGAGGTATAAAAACGCGATTAAACGAACATATTAAAGCTATCCAAAACAACGCTGTCACAAAATCGGCAATATGTGAACATTTGGCCTACAACGAAGATCATTTTATCCGTTTTGATCAAGCCAGATCAATCGCAAATGAAAGATTTTATGTACCAAGAATTGTCAGAGAAGCAATTGAAATTAAGAAACAAATTTCAATAGAGATTCTAGCTTTAAGATATCGCCAACGTGGGATCCTCTCTTAAGTAAAACAAAAGTAAGGCCAATCAAAAAACCTGTAGCCGATATCGTAAGCTTTGCATGTGTACAAGAATATATCGACTCAACGCAACAACAACCTAGAACGAGTACACCACTCACAAGCAATCCAAGTGCAACAACATCTACTGTTTGAGAGCGAGAGCTAAAAAACAATAACTAAAACAACATCCATCAATCGCCAGTCTCATCCCGTGACCACGAAGTTTGAAACTTCTTCGAAACGTCGGGAAAAAGAAATTGAAAATATTTCTAACATTTAACGCGGTAAGTTCCGAAAAATTTAAACTTTATTTAATTTTACCTTTGACAGATTTAGAACATTTTTCTAGAAAAAAAAAACAAACAGAACTATTTGGTCATATTAAGACTGTTTGATAATTTGAAGTTGCTTATACAATTTCCTGTCAAAAGCTATATAAGAAGAAAACCAGACTTTATGAACCTCTTGAAGTGACTAAACCCATTTTTCCAACTTAAAAAGATTATAAGGCCTGAAATTTGAATTCTGTTATACATATTTTGAATAGAATGACGCCAAATGATGTATTGGAGTTTCGCATATAAATCAGGTTTCTGTATTAATTTGTATAATATTTTAGAAATTATATTTGTATATTCACTATTTTTTCACAACAGAGTAGGTGGAACTAAAGGTAGAGGTAACCTAATAGAAATACATCAGATGTGCGTAATTCGGAAGCTTAAAGCAATTATATGGGGTGTTAAGAAAACCATATAATTGCTATAAATGGCATTAAATCAGTGTTATAACTCTCTGTTGAAATTTAACACTTTGGGAAAAGAAAATTACAGAACGTACTGAATTTGTATGCACGACATTTACGTTTAGGTAACTGTTTCACTTAGTTAACTTTTAATACCTAAAGTTATACCTTAAAAAAAAAAAAAACAATAACGAAAAAACAAAGGCTACCCAATCAGATCACATACCTTCATAAATTACTTACTCAAGTAGCCGTGTTTATACACTTGAAGATTTATTAAATTTATAATAGGGCTTTTAATTATGTGTTTTTTATTTATTCCAAGTCTAAAAAGAGATTAAACTTTTTTCGGTCTTGTTTCTTGTGAATACAAAATACGAATAAATTTGGATTTTTAAGTCAAAGCTTGAATTTGTGTGAATATAATACGAAGATTAGTTATTAGACAAAAAAAATGTAGAAGTTAGTTTAACTTAATTCAAATAAATTTTGATAAATGTCATTAAGATAAATTTAAGCTAAAATAATTGGTAGTAAAACTGTTGGTTGATTTGCTACTGTTTGAAATGGTTTGGATATCTGCATGCTCCTGTTTAGATAGGTTCTTAAAATTATCAATCTTCTGAAAAAGAACACAATTCTACTAATTTGAAGGTCTAAATGAGATCTTACATCATAGTTTTCTCATAAGAACAATAATTTAAAGAATTCTGTCTATGCTCGTACATCATAGTGGAAATTCCTTATAACTACCGACGCGAAATTTTCATAGAAAAATTATCGATACCAAAGAGGTAATTCGCACTGACAACACATTTTTCAACTGAATTAGACTTAAGTGCTGAAAATACTCTGCTTTTAGTTAGCCTCGAAGGAAATTTGTAATCTGCATTCAAGATGTAATTTGTTTTTCGCCCAATTTTATTAGCGGTTGGACAAAATATACCTTATGATCAAACAATTGGAGAGTTCAGAAAAATGACATTTCACAAATTTTTTTCACTAGTTTTTTTCCGTCAAAAAGTGATAAAGAAATAGTTGTTTAGGAATCTTTTTGGGATTACTGAAATCTGTGCAACATCTGTTTTTGACTGGTCTAATTTTTCCTTTGATATTTTGGTGACCCAAGAAAAAACGTGTATTATAAATCTTTTTATTGTGTTTCCAACCTTTCAGTTCTATTCATAGGCGAAAAGCGAAAATATAGGTATTGACTCTGCTACAGTTTTCCTTATGTATGCGGAATTTTTAATCGAATTTTTCCAGTGGATGTTTATATTTGGAATAGGTCTGATCCACACTCTGTCCAAAGGCAGACATTAGTACCAATTTCTGGCAATTACTGTGCATTACAAAATTGTTAGTTTTGGGCAGAAGAAAGCTTTTGTATGAGTAAAATATTTCACCTTCCTGAGAATATCTTGCAATTATGAGCACAAAATTTACAATGTCCAGGTTGACGTTTGGCATAAACGAAAAAAAATGTTTCGATGGTGTTGTGGGAAAATATTATGGTGGAACTAATAAATTAATTCAGAAATATTAAAATACAAAATAATTAGTTTAAAGAGAAAAAAATTTGAATTTTAAGCAAACAAAAATAAAAAAAAAACAATTTTCAGACTTTTTCTGACTTTATTTAACAAATGAGAGAATTTCATCCCCACTCTCCAAAATTTTATAAGCTGCCAATTTCAGCCCTAAAAAAGCCTGGATGAGACCTAATGAAATAATAACAATAACTTGAATTTCCTTCAATTCAAAATTCAATTGTGGTCAATTGTTTTATCGCTGAAATACTACAATATTTTAGACCTTTATGTAATACCTGATGTTTTGAGCGAAACAACACTCAAGTTGTTGTTATTGTTTCTTTCAAAATATTAAAAATATCCAATATGTAAATAGTCTAAGATATGGTAGAATTTCAATGATAAAAAATTGACAATCGCATCCTGTCAAAAATTAAAAAAAATTAAGGAAAAGGATGCTTTCCGAAGATATCATACTTCCTTCGGAAAGTAAAGTCAACGAAACTTAACCAAAAATAACACAATCGTTATTTAATTGAATTCGCTAGTTATCGTACGTCACTCTCTTTTCTATCGCATTTCCACATTTCTTCTAGATATTATCGATAGATTGTATCGAAACGTCAATAATCATCTGTATTGGCGTCGCCTATTTTGAATATCATTTTAAGCTGTGTTACACGAATTCTGCAACAATTATTAGATTTTTGTTCAGTTAATTGATTTTGTGTTGTCTTTATAATTTAGTGCAACCTCCGCTAAATTCAGAAATATTGCTGTGCTTTGCAGATAATAGCTCGGCCGCTTATTGTTAAAATTTTGATAAAACCCTTTGAATTGAATAATCGATATTATAAACAACAATTAATACATTTTTGTACCACTGTGAACAGCAATCAAAATACTATTGTGAATACTACACATTTAGTTTAAAATTTCAAAACAATCTGTATCGGTATCCGTAAAATAATTTTATCAACAACGAATTTTCCATTGGCTTAAAATTTGAAACCCAACAATAATTTTGACATCTATAATACCAAAAATTACAAAAGGACCCATTCACAATATAACTCAAATCTAAATATTATTTACTGCTTATCAAAAATTTTGATTTTTTACAACGGTAATACCAATGATATTTTTTTCTTGATGAATGTTAATTATCATAGTTATTGATAATAATTGACAACGGTAATAAGGGTGTGAGTCTATTTGTCTAATTCTGTATTTGACTTTAACAATTTTAACGTTTTTCTGAGGTGTTGTCATTCATTTTGATGGCAATTTATGAATAAATCTAAACCAGTTTAATACTAAGTAATTTTTTTAGTCTTAGCTGATAAGTTCATTCAGCATTCTTTGTTCAACTTCTTAAAGAGATATGTTTATCAATGCAAATGCCACGAACAACAAATTAACAGCACATTGGTAGCTACCTTAATTACTTTTTTAACGATTTAATAATTTTTATTAAGCATTAAGTATTTACAATGTTGGCTCTTTAACTTATAACTACATAATCATATTTGAATCAGACAAATTTGTTGGCATAAAGTTAATTGCACGAAAAAATGACATCTGGTATTAACGGCGCCAATACCTACTGTAACAAAACTGACACTTCAAGTTTTTTTTCTGTGGATTAAAAGACTTAAACCCCTAAAATTATCTGTGCGCTTAGCTAAATCCGTACACGAAACTAATGGTTACATTTTCACACAAAAAAAACGCCTTAAAGGCCTAACCAGCTCATAATGAAACTATTTTACCAAATTACATCTTCATTTCATTTAGTGACTACCTAACATAAAGTGTTGAATGGTAGATATTTAATGACAAAATATTTTATTTTTAAACAAAAAGATCCATACATTATAAACAAGCTTCCGTATTTCACAAAACTCAACCGTACCTATATATACTTTTGTTTCCAAGACTAAACTTATATTTTATCTAAATTAGTAAACATAAAGTTTAGTATATGGGAACCTTTAAAATTGTCAACATGTTATCCAAAAAAAAAACTCTCATATTTTACAATTTCACACAAGAATCGAGTTTCACCTTAAAAAAAAAAAAGAAAAGAAAAACAAAACGATAAGATCGAAACCGTTTATTACAAAACAATACCTTCTATACAGTTTTGGCATATTATCAACCTAACTAATTTATGTTTCATTGTTTCTCTAATGGCAGCATATTATTTATGTCCCATACCAGAATACATCAATAATTTTTTATTCAAATCTTCAATTCATATTCGAATATTCGATGCACTAGACTTTTGTCTAGACGAGACTAATTTAAAACCAAACACATACACACACAAATAAATGCAAATTTTACGTCTAAACAAAACAAAAATGATAAAACAACGGTCGGATGCACAAGCACACGCAGCACGCATATGGTGAAAACGTTTAATTATTATTATTACCTGTTATATTATTTAATCAAAACTAATAATAGTTAATTAAAATTTCAGATTTCACACTGATTAAAACAAACTACACATACACATTCAGAGATCTCAACTAAATAAAATGAAAAAAAAAATAAACTGGCCACACACCGGAGAAAGGTTACCTATTCATCTCTAGACTTTATATAGAGATTCAATAACGAGCATAATTTTTATGAATAAAAAAACGACTAGTATAGCCTATATTTTGCCTCCAACCTAATAGCTAAATGCATAAATAATTAATTTATGCACATTTAACACAAAATAATTAAGTCATTTTAATTCATCATTTGTATTCTACCGAACAAAGTGACCAGCACACTATACGGTAGTAGACGATCGTCTATATGAGTATCTATGGTATATAAACCAGTCTTCCATATTGCTGCCGTTTTTATCACATCTTTTGTTATCACTCGGCAACAACAAAATTATTATTTATAGGTAATTTGTTTTGAATTTTTCCTCCAATTCCGTCGGGTCCGTTTAATGAAAAAAAAAAAATTCAAATTCTTTAAAATGGAAAACCAAAGTAGAATAGGTATACTTCAAAAATTGCTCATAAATTAGCAATCAAAATATAATTTATTGTACATGTCGGTTGCATAAATCTCCATCTCCCTTTTTTTGTTTTCTTAGTTTGTGGAAAAGAATAGAAAAAAAAACGAAAAAGATGCATAATTTATAAAAAAAAAAATATACAAGAGTTTTCCCTCTTGGCATTGATTATGATATAATTATTAATTTTTTATTTAAAAAAATGTATAAATGTATCTGCATGTGAAGTTAGTTCTAAATTTAAGCAAGATATCTTTAAGATTGTTTTTTTTTTTAATTTTTAAATTAACATAAAAACGCAATTTTAAATATAAATTAGTTACATTAATCTAACTGCTTGATTTCTATTGCTTTTTAAAAGATTCTTCTTGGCTTGGGAAGAAGGAATCTCTAATAGAAAAAAAATCAGTCGATAAAAATTAGTTATATTTTATTGTTGTTGTTGTTTTGTTTTGTGTTTGATGTTAAAAGTAGGTTGGTTGTTATACCTACCTACTTAGTTGGTTGGTCAGAGGTACCTACTACTTGTTTTTTTTTTTTTTCTTAAATGTTTTATTAATTTTCTTTTTTTTTTATGATGAATCGCTACTGGGAGATAAGTTATCTTTTCGTTAAGGAAGTCAACTGATTAGAATTAGATTGTCTTTTGAGTTTTTTATAATGTGTTTAGGAAGATGCGCAATAAACATAGATATATAGAAAGATAGACATACCTACGATTTTTTTTTTGTAATTTTAAGATGAATCTTAAGTAGCTAGAAAATATTAGTAATCTGACAGAAACATAATTTTTGTGAAAAACGATGTTGTTTTTTAGAAGAAATTAAAAAAAACATGATTTATAAGAAATCACTTAAATATAAAATATGATTGTTTTGTTAAGATATTACAGTTTTTTGGTATATTAGAGTTTTAATTGCTACTTTATTCAAATTGGTTTAAGCAGTTTTTCTTATAGATACTTTCAAATAACTCAGCTATTTCGAGAAAAAACCTGTGCGAATTCAACATAATTATTCATTTTTGTATGGATAGTTATAAATTGCAAAACATTACTCAGCTCAGTATCAAATAATAGTATTTAAAGAGTTCGTATTGTTTCGAAAATTTTAATCCGTGACGTCATATTTTACTTTTAACGAAACCACATAAAATTTGTAGATTAAGTTTAATTTTTTAATGCTATACAGCGCATATACTGTACTGTGGAAACATACAAAAAAATATTTGAAAGACTTACAAATTAAACTTAACGTCTTTTATAAATAAAAAATTATGCTTTCCTGAATGGTTTTTTAACAACCGGAATTTCAAGTTGACCTCACAATAATAATAATAAAATTAAACAAAAAAATTTTGTTTCGTCACCTCTTTGAATAAGATAATGTCAAAAAAACGAAAACAATAATTTTTCTTCACGAAACGTATTATTATTTCTAATGTTTTGGGAAAAGTCCACATAAAGTACGAGGCCAGGGCCGGCAGACATACGTGATTTTATCATAACTGATTTTCTTTCTGTGAATAGATACCAAAGTAGATAAGAACGAATGGACATTCCGAAATTTCAAAGCTGGGCCTTTTCGGAGATATGCAGTGTTAAAAGTGCATATCCAATTACGTGAATGACATCTTAAAGGTGTCGGCCAGACGAAACGCCCCACTGTAGGTGTTTGACAAGTGGCAAACAAAATTTGAGACACTATCCCCTTAAATATATAAGAAAATCACCTTTGATAAAATAATGTAATATGATAATGGTCAAATATTTTTTTTTTAATATTGTTTTATTAACGGTACCGGCCATACAACCATCTTTTTGATTTTGAACTTTCTCGTAAACGGCTCGAAGAATTTCGATTAAAATTGTATAAAGAAGGACTTTCATATTATAAATAATACTGCATACCGAAATTTTCGAAAAATATTTTTTCGGATTTTTGAAAATTCAATATTTTGAAAACAGGTGGATGATTTTTTTTTGAAATTTTGTTTTTAAGTTTACATTGTTAAATATTTAAAAATGGCATACCACGTTTATTTTAGAAAAAAAAAATAAAAAAAAAACAACTTTGAAAATATATTCAGATTCTTAATAGAAACCTTTTGCATACGATGCGATCGAACATAAGAGCAAGCTTGTGCGATCCAGTCGTGCATTTTATTTCCTTTAGTACACACTGTAACCAAAGAAAAATATAAGCAAATTGCAAGATCCGTTGCGTCGACGACGGAGGGGAGGTTTTAAGATGTCGGTTACTTTGTGCGTCGATGAGTGTATTTAATCCAGCTGTCAGTTAATCCAACGGACCCACGGATTCTATGGGTCAGGGTCTTAATATTGGTTATGTGTTCTTACCAACATCGTCCTCATCCAGCGTCAAAACGTAAATTTGAGAAATTTATTCTTTTAAAATGTTTATTGTTAGGTGATTTGATGACTTTTAAGTCAATTGACACTATTATTGATGAAAATGAGATCGCCAATTTCCGACTGAATTTTAAAAATTCTCTGTATATGCAAGGAATGCCGCCACACAAACTCTGTTTGTCTGAAAATTGTTTCACCGGTAATTCTTTGCGTAACTTAAATCCACCAAATTATGCAACGGTGTAGGATTAGTCATCAGAAGATACCGAAAACGTACTTGAATAAACGATATTGATTGGAAAGTTTAAAGGAAAATTTCTCATATTACCTCGAATAACTATGATTCTATCAGAATCAACAATACCTTTCAAAAGGCTTCAATCTCCGTTACGTTTGGCTTTCGCGATGACGATAAATAACCCGCAAGGGCAGAAAATAACAAATTGTGGCTTGGACTTGGGGAAACAGTGTTTCTTCCATTAATAGGCAGCTATATGTTGCATGCCCACGCGTTGAAAAAACATCAAATTTATTTGTTTTAACGAAAGACAGATAACAGGGTAATATCGTTCATCATTTAGTTCTTAATTAATAGAAAACAGTGATTGCTACTTATTAGAATCCTTATCAATCACTTCCTTAACAATACCAATTTTTATATCTAATAATTGAACGTAATACAATATGGTCGCAGCAACGAGCGGCCGGGTCTGCTAGTATATATATATTCGTAACTTAGAGAATACTTAGTTACAATATTGTGACAGTAATAATCAAACAGAGGATAAAAAATGAAACCAAGTAAAAGGGCGAAAACCTTTAGGTTCTAAAATATTCAAGATAATTCTAAAAGTACAAGGTCTCCTTGGTTCTTTGAGAGAGGCATTTAATACTCAAATGTTTTCATAGCCCGAAGAAATGGCGATTTTCAGGAGTAATTCTTCGTTTAATGCACTGATGTCATTTTGCGAGGTTGTATCTATCAATCGTGACTTTTTGCTCAAGTAAACGACGTTGAGATTCATTTCTGCATGAAAACATAAGCTTCGTCTTGTCCTGGTTAATAGCTAAACCCATTTTCCCGCCTCCGCTTCAATACTTACAAACGCTCCGTTCACAGCCATCTTCGTTCTTGAAATGGTATCAATATTATTTGCGTAAGCAAGTAGTTAAACTGACTTTTGAAAAATTGTACCTCTGTTCTTGACGTGCGAGTTGCAAATTGCTTCAATAATGATGTTAAACAGGTTGCATGACAACACGTGCGTGTCGCTTTGCCTTTAACATTTCTCGACACCAAAGGATTTGGTGTTGTTCTCGCCGGCTTTGACGGAATCGCGAGATTTCTCCATCGTCATGGAGAGATGGGAAATAGCTCTGCTCAATTCGCTCCTGTCTACGCTAACATATGCGACTTTAAAATCGATAAAGGTCAATTTTGATTACTAACCAAATTAGCTGAGTTGTTTCGCCAACTTTCCAAAGGCGAATTTATCGATCCCTTGTTTCTTTCAAGTGACGCGCTGTGTATTTTATGTGCGCCATGAAGGTAATAATCTATCTATAAAGTCTGCGTTGTTGGATCTATGTATACCTTATATCTAAACTGGGCTATAACTGATGTTTCACACAAATATTTTATTAATACAACTATTCGTAGGGATCCTTTCAGTTGTTCTATAGATCAAACATTTTTTTTCTTCGAAGATACAAGAAATTCTTCTCCTCTTCGAATTAACCTGCAATCCATAAAGCCTGCATCCTATAACTGATTTGAATATCTTGGGAAGAATTAAAAATGCAGTTCTTAAAATGATACGCGAAAGAACGCCCGGGTAATGTGTTATGCCTTTCATTATTTTGTCGCTGTTTTCATAAGACATGTTAAAACGGAATATGCATTTGCATTCTTCTTTAAATAAGGCGCTAAAAATTTAATAAGGAGCATTCTTTTCTTTTGACATAAGACATTTCATTTTTCAAGATCATTTTAGCTCGATACTCGATACACTTTATCCAACATTTGGATAAATATACTACGATTTCGTGAGCCCCTCCAAATAAGTATTTGTTTCAGCGATGACCTCTTCATTCTACCCAAATCTCTTATCACCAATCTTCATGTTTTAAAACAGGAATTAGTCGTCGGGGTCTGAATCAGTGAATTTACTGGATGTGGTAGGAGTTCGTATAGTCTATAGCTCATGCAATTTTACCATTTTTCGCCAAATGGGGCTTGGAATCGATCCAGCTGCTCGGCGTAATATGCAAAAATTATCTTTATGTGAAAAATTATTATTTTATGTGAATAACACCACGTCCGGGTGCATCCCAATAAAACTGTCGCCATGACATTGTTTGCTGATAAGCCCACGTTGGCCTTCTTTGGCTTCGATTCACCAGGAGAAGTCCATTGTTTTGACTGTTTTTCGGTTTCTGGTGTGTTGTGGTGAATCCATGTTTCATCCACGGTTACGAATCGACGCAAACACCGAGTCGATTTTTTTTGGAAAATCGCCAAACAAATTTGAAGTTGCCAAGCAAATGCGGTTGTTGTCGATTGTAGATTATTAGCAAACGCGGCACCCATCATCCGGAAAACTTTTTCATCTCCACTCCAATATTTAGGTAATATCGAAATCACTGAGCAACGTAATAAGCCTCTTCAAGCTCACTCACTTTCAATCGCCGATCGTCCATTATCGAACTATTGATTTTGTCAACCGTTACTGGTTGTATGGTGAACTCAATTGGACTGCCAGAACGTTCGTCACTTCACTTTTTCCATTTATTCGAAAATGCTCGTAGACGTCTGTATAAAATGGCTGCCACAACTATATCTACTATTTGACAGGTCTGATGTCTGAGAATTTGGGTGCGTTCTTTTAAAATATTATTCTTCACCAAAAAAAAATATATAAATTTAAAGCGACGACACAATTTGTGTTCATAATTTTCAGCGAATTCACTATTATGCAACGGTTATATTCGATTTTCATCAATTTACCTTCCGGTCCAACTTCAGACGTAGATAATGTAGGTAAATATGAGAGACATAAGGTACAAAAATCGATTTCTCTTATATTTTTAAAAATAAAATCATTTTTGTAAGGCCGTAAATAATTAGGCGAAAAAAATGACGTACGTATTATGTATTATACCCAATAACATCTTCAATGAAACAGAACGAATGCCCTTCTAACTCCTATTCCGGAGGAAGCTGTATTACCGGCGCGAATGACGTGCTTGTTATCGATAGTTTGTATGGAAATGTTATGGCGTCGCTATAATTCCCAATGTCATTTTTTTCGTTCAATTCATATCGCGTTTAATAAAAACACACCTATATGCTATCAACCTCCTAAGTTAATTATTTTAATGTGAACAGTTCTGTCCTTATTCAACTTAAAGTTCAAAACTTAAATTTGTAAGATTTCGATATTTAGAAATTAGGCTTTAAAAAAATTGTAGACGTTATTTAATTTGAAAATTAAGTGTTTGATCAGTTTAAATAATTGCCTAAAATAGTTGCATACATAATTATTTGTGCTTGTCACGCATAACCTCCGAAAATACTCAACGGATTTAGATAAAATAAATTGTAAAGCTTCCTTTGCTTTCGATTGGGTGTTTTACTTTTGGTTTTTTGTACATATACATTCACACACAGAATGTAGGCAGTATTGCAAATTATCTCTAGCCAGCCCAAATTTAAAAAAAAATGACTATGTCAATATTTTATCAAATTAATTTACAACGGTATCGTATATATGTACATAGCAGAATCTAAGAGACACTTTATGGCTTAAATATACAATAACCAAGAAAAAAAATCTTTTAATTAAAAAAGTTAAAAAAAAATTGATTTATTTATTTATATGCAAATAACTACCTATACCAATTGGCTCCAGCAGTGATATTTGATGTAATCAAACAATAAAATTGTCACCGGGAATATTGAAATTATAATAAACGTCAAACGCCTACTCGCTCAATATATTCATGATGTCGATTCATCCGGTATAAAACAAGAAAATCAAAATTAAAAAAAAAATTTTCCTATTGTGGTAACGCGTTCTTGATAAGTATCTTTTTTTCCTTTTGAATGCGAGAGACGCAAAGTGGATTTTTAAATCATAAGTCAATCAAATTGAAATAATCTAAAAGGTGAAATAGGTCGCTGTTGTCGTCGTCAGCGTCATCATCGTCGCCATGAGTACTAGCTCTATATAGTATCTCGTTCTCAAAAAAGTACACACAAAAAAATCTAAATAAATGCGTTGTTTATAAGAAATTCAATTTGGACACTTTTTGATCGTTCAGTTCGATATTCCCAACAACAACAATGCACACAAAAATTATTGTGATGGTGCAAAGTGACACACCAACAACAAAACAATCTCGCTTCAAGTATATATCCGAACAGCAGCATATCATACATGCAGACCCTACCTATGATCTTGAAGTATCTTTGGGAAAACCATGAGGTAACCTAATTCACATCTCAAATTTCATCTCAAAAGTAGGTACCTATCTGAGGTAGTTCTTGAAAAGCCTTAAAATGCTTGTTAGGCACACAAAAATCTATCTATTCAGCCGTGTAATTACAAGTTTCCATTTCATTTCGGGTCGTTCGCTGCCGTTGCCGTTCGCCGCTGCCGCCACCGCGCCACAACCGTATACAACTCTTCGTATCCCTTAAGGTAGTATAGCTCGGTTCCCGTTTGAGTGCCTCTTCAAATTCGAATCCGATCGAGATCGGGATCATTACTTCAGTTGATCATTGTTGTTGTTATTATATTTTGGAGTAGGTGTCGGGGATCAAGAGAGAGGATGAAGAAGAATATTGGCAAATTTGAAGGATACTTGAGAAATGAGCTCAGGTTACTTATTGCATTCAGAGTGCATTATCGAATTCTCCACTTAACTTTTGGCACACGTCGTACGTCATCGTTGGGGGTTTCTTAAGAAACTGCGTTTTTTTTTCCTATAGGTACCTATTAGGTGTATTGATTCGAGTTCTTCAATTATGATATATTGTGCTGGGTTTTACAAAAAAGATACAAGTGAGTTTGAGAAAGATCCTATCTTTTCACAACTCACTTAATAGGTAATGAACAATAATTACGTATTCCATGTTGGTAATTATAGAATCTAATTTTAGAAGTTCTGCAGCTTAATATCTTCGCGTTTTTTATTAAAATTCGACACAATTCAACTCGATAATTAAATGAAAATCTTAATTTCTGTTAATTTGTCCTAACTAGAGTCACAAAATTATAATGCTCACTAAAAATAATTGTTTCGTTGTTTTTTACGAGTCGAAGACGGAAGATGCAGTCTAGAACCCTTTGACTTAGTGCAAGAAGTACCTAAAATAGCCCAAACTCATATCCTCAGCAAAACGTTATTTTATTTGAAAACCGAGATTCAGCTAAAATCTATTTTTGTTTTAACAACACCCAATACTCGTATTAGCAACACCTCCCTCCCTTATTTGTCTAAGACTATACTCCCTTGAAATTTAAATGGTAGGTACCTAAGTAGGGCGGTCTCAATTATGAACACGGCATAACCCAACCCCTTGGATTTCACAAGAAGTAGCCTCCATTTTGGATTTTGTGAATCTTAGGGGTGAAAGTCAAAAATAATTATTATTTCCATAAATATTGTTTTTTTAAAGTTCGTATGGAGAATATCGATGTAAACGCAATTACAATTTCGATCGCAAGAACATTGAACACAATCATGCGAGTGTGTTGCATGAACGCAAGAAGTAATAGATACTACCTACTCTTTGAATTCGCAACGATAGAAAATCGTATAAGTTGCCAGTCTATTTACAATAATTTGTACCTATTTAATGTTTTCGTGCAATATTTTGATTGTTAAAATAATACAAAAATTAACCAATCCGGGGAGAAAAGTCAGCCATTATTAATTTGCGAAAGTAAAAAAACGTCGAGGATGCTTTCGTATTGTCCAAACATTTTTGGCAAGAGCTTAATTCACATTATTCAGTCGTGGCATGCACTAAGAGGTGTTCCGGTAGGTGTCAAGAACCCAAAGCACACAATCATACAAAAATACTTAGTCCATTTTTTCAACAGAAATAATTAATTTACAGTCAGGTTTAAAATCAGCTATGCAAACTGTGAAATTTGTTTTTTTTTTCTATATGTAGATACTTACACGTATAGTTATAAATATATATATTTTTTTTTAATTTTAACGATATGCCTGTAAGACCTAAGGTCTTTTTTAAATGCAACCTGAATTGCACGCACTAATATTTTTGTCCGTATTTGTAACTACTTTTGTTAATTACGTATGTCAATTCTACTTTTGTCAAACTCACTTACATTTACATACGTAGATCGACGGGATTGCTTTTGCTAGAAATCTGCTTAATTGAACGAAACTTAACGAATTGGAGATGAACTCCATTAGTGTGCATAAGCAATATGTAGCAAAGCAAAATGTACACGCATTACGAATACAAGATCTTGCTGACGATAAAATCAAAGGCACAAGCTTGCTGCGGATAGAATTGTGACATTTATTCGAGTATCGATTGAAATTATAGTTGTTTCGTTAGTATTTACTCCTAATAACTTTCATGAGTCTTGAATGCTTTATTCGTAAAGTTATTATTTCTATCAATGGTCACGTTCACTCATTTATAAGGTAAAGTATTTCGGATACTAAACTATACGAATATATTTGTGAACGATTCGGATAAATTATCTAAAAGCAGTCAAAAATTAAAACAAAACTTATATTAAAAAAACTTGTTCAATTATCGTCGGATTGGTAATTATTCGATATTTTTCGAAATTGGTCATGATTACTTTTTGTTTTGTACTTACGATGTGATAAAACATAAGAGTAAGTCTAATATAGAACATGTACCGCTTGTTACTAAACTTAATGCATTCTGGTACCTAAAGAGCAGATAGGGGGCGCTATCAATTTCAGTAAAAGTTACATACGATTATTCGAGCGAAACTGACAGATCAAAGATACTTAAATAAAAGATATTTGAGTGTGTTTGTGCCAGCTGCTGTCAAATGATCAAACAAACATATGAACTAATTAAAACTTGAGTAGCGCCCCCATAATCAAAGCTTTACAATTGAAATACCAACAAGCACTCCAAGGAATAATTGCAATATTTAAATAATTTATTCAAATTCATTTAAATCAAAACCGAAAGTTATATAGGGTTATCCATTTTGTGGTTTCAAAAGTAAACGTAAATAAAACACATATAAAATATTTTTTTCATGATATTTCTTTTTTATTATAAAGCTTGAACCTTGACATTATGTGTGAAACACTACATCATTTAAATGACCACCACACGAATTGTTGGAAGCATCGATTCTTTTGAGGTAATTTTCGACCACTTTTTGACACATATTGGGCGGTATCTCAGCCATAACTTGACGAATGTTGGTTTTCAAGTGCTCAAAAGTTAAACGTTTACCTGCATAAACACGGTCTTTCGCGTAGCCCCACAAAAAAAGTCCAGCGGTGTCAAATCGCATGATCTTGGTGGCCAGTTGATATCGTCATGACGAGAAATTACGCGGCCAGGAAATGTCTCTTGAGTTGTGTGGCATGTGGTACCGTCTTGTTGAAACCACATATTTTCCAAGTCGTATTCTTCAATAGCAGACAAAAAAAAGTCGGTTATCATATGACCATAACGCTCTGAATTGACGGTGACAGTCGTTCCATCGTCGTTTTCGAAGAAGTTAGGTCCAATCACACCTATGGACCAAAGAGCGCCCCAAACAGTGACTTTTTGTGGATGTAATGACCTCTCTTCAATTACTTGAGGATTCTCAGAACTCCAAATATGACAATTTTGTTTATTGACAAACCCACCAGGTGAGAAATGTACTTCGTCGCTGAAGAAAATTTTGTTCGAAAAATCGTCGTCCACCGCCTGTTGTTCAAGCACCCATTCGATGTATCTACGACGTTGTGAATGGTCAGCTGGCTTCAGTTGTTGTGTGAACTGGACTTTATATGGATGTAGGTGTAGATCCAAATGCAAAATGTGCCATAATGTGCCATAAGACAGTCCCAATTCCTGAGAACGACGAGGAATCGACACATTCGGGTCTTCGGCAACATTTTCACTTACAGCAGCTATATTTTCAGTGGTAAGCGCGAAACGATGATGCACAGGCCTAACACTATCTGTAACCAATCCAGTGTCTTCAAATTCCTTTACAATTTTGCCAATTGCTTGCGTAGTTGGACGATAAACTATAATCTCCTCTTAAAACACGATATGTGTCTGTGGCAGAATCACCATTTTTGTAGTAGGTTTTAACAATTTTTATGAGTTGTGCGATAGTTAAGCGATCCATTTTCGTAAAAATCAGACTTTCTACTGAAAAAAAATTTGTGTAACAACATAGTTTGATAGATGTCGAATTCCAGCCCTATACTTTTGAAACCGCAAAAGGGATAACCCTTTAATATCATCTTTCAATAGGGTGGTACATTTTTTAAAAATTAGGTGATCTTTCTTTTTTAGACCAAACAAATGGTATGTAGTATTTTTGAAATTAGCATTTCGTAGATAACTTTAAACACTTTTAAATATTATTATTCCAAGCCAATATTTTTCTTTAAAACACAAACCTAAAACGGTAACAGTTTGCGGGAAGATCTAAGCAAACATTTCTGCTTTTACATTTATAAATGCCAAAATGTCACACAGTAACAGCGAGTTAGTAAAAACAATAAAGAATAGGGTTTCTAATTACGTTATATGTATTTCTAAATCATAAAAGTATCATTTACCTTAATATTACTAATAGCCTTAGCACCTGGCGACAAAATAAAAGAATATTAATTCCTCTACCACAGAGGAAATAAACCACTATAAATTCTTTTGACTTATTCTTAAAATGCGGCAAACGATACATTTAATTATTTGCTACGTTAAAGCCTATTCAAACCAAACTCGTTTACCCTTTTCGTTTACCAAAACGAGTAGAGCGTTCACACCGAATATTTATTTGTTTTCGTTTGAAATTTCAGTTGTTTTTGAAAAAAGCTCTCGAAACGTTGATACAACATGAATGTTAAGCAATCAAATCTTATAATGCTGAATAAAAAGAGAGCAGAACTAAATTTGAGGATTTAACCAACTTTATTTTTAAGCCAGTAGTATCTACAAGCAGGATGAATCTTCTTCTGCATTGGCAAAAAATAATTGAACTTATAAAGAAAAGAAAAATAATCGTTTAAAATTTTGCAATGCATAGAAGCATGTGGACAAAGGTGAGCTTATACTAAGAATATTCAGCCCAAAGTTCGATCAAGAACTCCTCGTCCGCACCTCCCCAAATTCGTTTAGTTTTTTTCTTTTGCATTTCCTGTAAATAAAAATAATTCATGCATAAAAAATGTATTAAAAATATAAGTATTTGAAAAAATGTCCTTGCCGCTGCCATAATTGTTTGAACGATTTGAAATTAATTTTTTTGACAGCAAGCAATCAACTGTTCATTTTTTTCTGAGGGCCTATTCACAATCATATCAATTTCCCTTGATGGAAGATCTGTTCGTTTAATTCATCTTTGAATTGCAACTCGTTTTCAAGTCGTTTTATAAAAAACGAGTCGTTTTGCAAAACAAGTCGTTTATGAAAAATGTAGTAGTTCTTAGTATTCGTTTTGAGGAAAACGAGTAAAATCTCATTTATGGTATGGTGCCAATAGGCTTTTATATACAAATCCTTTTCTTTTCCAGTTAGTCAACTTAGTATATATAATCAAGTTGGCACAAAAATTGTCTCCGTACCGGCAATGGTGGCAAATGTCAATTCTACTTTAACATTTGTGTAGTAAACAGATACAAAATACACATCAACGAGGCATGTATCAGCGTATTACTACTAAAAAAGGCGAATATAATTATTTCAATTGACATTTGCCGTCATTTGCAAAAATTATAATACTCTCCGATAGGGTGACATGACATGATGATATAGACACATGAGGTGCAATTATTATTAACTTATTGTTTCTATAAGAATTTTTTTTTTACAAAATTTACTCGTATAGTTTCATTTTACATTACAATGACATCTATTTTAATAACAGAGTATAATATTTCAAATTTTAAGGTATTATGATGATATTGCTTAACAGACTAACTAATTTTAAAACAGTTAAAGTCACCTTTTCTGAATTTATTTCAACCATCTTGATTTACAATTCTGATCTCATTTCACCAACATATCTTATTTATTTTAAACAAACTTCTCCGCTCATAATTTAAGAAACTTTAAATTATTTGTATCTGCATTAAATTGGCATTCACCATAACCGCAAAGGAATGGGCCCAAAATTCTGGCTTGTTCTTTTTCTTAGATTTCCAGACTTAGGCTTTGAAGACGTCATCAGTAAAATGCCTTCTACAATCATTTAAAGGCGGTCCATATTGATTTGTTTTTTGGTATTTAAGCTAAAGGATGTTTTTTTTAGAGAAATAAATCGATTATAATTCAATAAATTGACTTTATTTGACGAAAGAGTCTAAATAAATGCCAACTTATAACAGTTATAACAGTTTTATAACTATTTTTGGCCATTAACAGCTAACCTAATTAAATATTCGACGCGCTTCGGGCGGTTGGTTGACTGCTATAGCAAACAACTTATTTCCGGAAGTCGAACTCAAATTTCCTGTCATTCTTTTGGCATTCCTATGTGTATTTGACAGATGTTTGCATGACATTAATGGGGGCGTTCGGTAGCACAGAGCTTTGCTGTGCAATACGTTCGTTCTTCTTGTAATATGTGTTAAATAATAGCCCATTAACAGCTGACGACCACAACAACGAACAAAACATATGATTTCCAAATCGAAGCCAAGCTAGCTCTAAATTTCTGTTATACTTAGGTATCGTAGTACATAGATGACTACGAAATCCGCTGTCTTTTCAACTGTTGTTTGTGAATTTTAAGTACGTGCCTAATACATCATCTTCTTCTTTTTAAACATTTGTGGTCTTACTTCCTGAGTCATTTTAAATTTATATTTTATCCAACTAATTTATGCTTAACTCACTTTGGGCTGAAGCGAAATTGTAAGCCATTCGTTTTTTTTCTGTTTTGACTTTTGACATAAATGATTACCTATTGGGTTTTATACGTTCGCAAACGCACAGAATATTTGTCAGCAATGTATCAGAAAGCTGTGCGGCACCTAACGCCCCCACTGTTTGAATATGATTTCGAATGTACATGGTGTAATCTTGGGGTTCATTTTGCACACATACTTTGCAGAAATCTGGTTGTATATCGACGATAACATGTCAAATGTTGTCTCCTTTCCAAGTTCTCTATTTTCACTCCGCAGCACATTATCAATCATTACAAGACATTGGGATACGTAGGTATTGTCTATTGGAAGATAAAATTTAATTAATTTTAATTTTTTAAATGATAAATTACCAACACCGAACTAACCTCAAAACAACCGAGGCGAGAACTGTCAAATTAGCTGTCACAGAAAACAGTGCTGCCATATTAAAATTCTCGCTCTAAAAAACACCATTTATGTACAATTTGGCTCAAAAATGATAAATAAATAAAAAAATAATTTTAAAAAATTCATATTTTAAACATATTTAATTAAATTTATTCCATCAACATATATGAGTAACTCAAGTGTATATTTAAATATTATATATTTATTATTATAATTCAAAACAAGCTCACATTGAATTTAAAGTTGTATATTTATTTTATACAATTTAAAAAGTTATAAAAAGTATTATACCCAAAATACAAAAAAAAACTTCAAAATCCACTTAAAAATTTTAAAGAAGAACAATAAAAATAAAAATAATTTTATTCCAAAAAAAATTTAACCTTAATTTTGCACTAATAACGTTCATTATTCATTATCATAACTGTGCGAGCTTGTTATAGAAAATATTAAATATTTCTGTTTACTAATTTATTTATCTCATCTTTTTATGGCTAAACGAAAAACAAGAAGGTTTTTTTTATTACTCTAATTTGATTTGCATAAATATTTTTATATTAGCTATGTCTACTGCCTGAATAAAAAATAATCATACAGCACAAATATACTATAAATGAGAGTTAATACACTAATTAAGATGAACAATTTTGATATCGTCAGTTTTGATACTGCCGATTACTATAAAAGAACCGGAGTTGAAAACTTTTAACCTACCGTTTCGAGGTCCCAGTCATTAAGTAACACATTAAGATGGAAATTTGATTTGATGACAGCCACAGGGTGTCTAGTTTATGTCATTCAACTAAAGAGAGCCGCCATATTACACAACAATTCATATTGTTGCATTTTTTTTTTGTTGTTTGTCCACAATATATATTATTGAGTTGAATCATAATAAGTCATTGAGCTTTAAGTATATTTTTCCAAATTATCGTAGCATATCGAGTGTTTGTTTTGATATCTAACGATGTTTTCTTTGAAATATGTAGATAGAGATGCCCAGCGAGCTACTGTACGCCAACAAAAAAAAAAAACTGTCACACGGGATTTGTGGCACATCAAGCATTTATTTTATTTGATTGTTAGAAATCACAACAGAGATTCATTAAGACTGTTTTTTTTTTTAGTGCGTATTTAACTAAAATTTAAAGAAAGTCATGTTTGAAACGTGACAATTTGGAAAAATCCCCCAAAATTGTATCTTTTCTTTGTGTTCTGTCATGTACTGTCACATTGAAAATGACAGGTAAGCGTAGGAGAACTGTCATTGTCAAAGAAACAAAACAAACACAAAATATATCGAAACGCAAGCGGCACGTTTTCGTTCGTTAAAATACGACCAAACCATTGTTTGGTGTTTTTTGTGTGTAATTACATGCAAAAAGAAACCAAAGAAGGAAATAATAAAACTAAACCACTTGGGTGACCTAACCGAAGAACAACAAATTCTTTGGGTTTCGATAATCCTGTCATCTATTTTCCCAGAACCCTGGCTTAGCCATAATTGTATTCATTGACCTGTAAAATGTTCGAAAATTGAGTGCAAAATATTTAAATTTCTTGCAATTGTTTTGAGGTATTGCAGACTTTTGGCGGAAAAATATAAATCTCTACAAAGAAGCACCGATGCCGATGATGGGACGTTATTTGTCACTCACCACTCGTAGATGGAAGGAAGGACCTTTTTTGATTTTCCATTTTGCCACACACCGGATAACCTCTTTTATCACTTGAAAATGTGAATATTGGAAAATCATCGAACCGCAGGCAGCAGGCAAAACAATAGCTACCATGGTTTACCACAAGCTATATAGTTTGGTAGTCGTCGTCGTTTGTAAGATGAAAACGAGGTCTTTAAACTTCCATAGAGTATTTTACGTTTGAATGAGTTTTACTTTTAACACATCACATCTGTCTGCGCGAGTATATGTTTTTTCCTTTGTTTTCGAAATGATGATTATGTTCTTTTTTTTTGGTTGTTGTTGTTCAACTGAAAAAGGGGCGTCACTCAAAAGTAGTCACTTTTTTTCTAATCTTCCCCTTGTTTATTGTAATTGAAAACTAATTTTTGTTCATTTTTATTTTATTTTTTTTTATTTACAGAAACACAAGGAAAATAAATTCGTTCACAGTGGCGCTGCATTCAACTGAAGCCCTCATGGCGGCGGGCTTTTTAAAATCTGGCGATTTAGGACCACATCCGCATAGTTATGGTGGTCCACATCCACATCATTCTGTACCACATGGACCGTTACCACCGGGCATGCCAATGCCATCACTTGGACCCTTTGGGTTACCTCACGGTTTAGAAGCTGTTGGGTTCTCCCAAGGTATGTGGGGTAAATATCGCAATTTTTGTATATCAAAAAAAATCACTAAGCTAAAATATTGTTGCGATTCATTAACATACAAATTTAAATTGTAGTTTTTTATTTGTTTTTTTTTTTCGGAAATTCAATTTATACATCAAGAAGCTTTTATGTTGAAAGTAATTTTGTGCCTATATTAAATAATTGTTAGTAGTTTTGTAAAAAAAAACACGGAAGATGAATTTGTGAAAGTGAGTTACAAATCAGAATTTAATAACTTTTAATTTTAATTGAAATATTAGTACTTATATAATCTAGAAACACAACTAATTTGGATTTATTACATTCCAAATAATTGAAAGGAATCTTTTTTGTAATTTATAATTTCCTTGCTTGAAACTGATCGCCCTTTTTGGGATCAATTTTCGCAGCTACTAAGCTTTCTTATCGGATTATTAGGTACAGGAAATTTCAATCAAGTCAATAATATTAAATTCGCTTGTTAGTTTTTTCACACACTATCAGAATTGGCCGAAGAGAGCTTATATCAAGCTCAGTCTTCCGACCAATGATTTGGCAACACAGAAAACTGTGTTATACAACCGGCTCGTCATTTAGTGCAGTGTTAGTTGTTAGTAGGCAAACTCTATTACAAATAGCACTTACACAAGTACAAAATGAAAATATAAACAAATAATATTAAAAACATTTAGGAGCGTGAAGCACTGGTTTTGAGTAGATTTTTTTAATTTAATTTTACTGATATTGAAATCAAAAATGTTTGAATTCCAATTTAAAAGTCTACCCATACGTGTCAAGGGTTCATGCATTCCATAGTTGGTCCTTTAATCAAGTCAATGCCACAGAGATTATAACCTCTTCCCCGATAACTAAAACAAAACTGAACATAGTAGGTCCGATGCATCTGTGACGCCAGTTATTATTTGGTGGAAGAATACCAAATCATTGTTTGTTCTTCTCTGTGCATGTGTTTGCATTTGATGAATAGATAAACGTTGGGCATAAGGGAGGGCATTAGAATGATCACTCCACTGAAGCACTTTCAATGCGAAACGAGTAAAGCTTCTTTGAACAGATTCTAATCTCTCAATATGAATATCGTAAAAAGGAGTCCAAACCTGCGATGCATACTCAAGATGGGGATGAACCAAGCAGTTTTATAAAGCACGGGTAACATTTGGATCAACAAATTCTTTGGACCAGCGCTTCATAAAACCTAACATTGAATTGGCTTTGTTAACGATGATATTAATATGGACAGAAGTCTAAATTGGGCGTAAAGAGAAATCCGAGGCCCTTTACAGTTATAACACGAGTTAAAATGTGCCGTGAGATAACATAGTCATGAGAAGAAGGAGAACGAGTTACGAATCATGTCGATTTATTTCGAACTTTTAGTATTTTTTTTTTTTTTTTTTAAACGATTGCGCGCACTAAAGGGGTTTTGACTACCCTTAATATGAACAAGCACAGTGCGAGCGTTAGGAGATTAGGGAAGGATGCAAGAGGAGATACTGATGCACATTGGTTTTGAATTTCTGAATATCAAAATGGGAGGGGAAAATAGAGCCGTGTAAAGTATTCCACATTCGCGTTGTACGGCTAAAGAAAGAATCTCTGTACTTGACAGTACGTCCGAAGTTAGGCTCAAGGGTAAACTGATGAGCATTCCTAGAAGCGCGAGTATTACGGTTGAAAAATTTAAGGGGAGGAATGCAACTGGCTATTTCGCTGGAACAGTGTTTATAAAAATAGCGATAAAATAATGACAGACATGTAACATTTCGACGGTGTTCTAGAGATGTAAATGTCTCTACTATATTTCTGTCGCCTATCATTCTTAGAGCTCTATTCTGAATTCTATCTAAAAGAATCAAATGTGTTTTGGGAGCTCCTGCCCAAATGTGCGAGTTATACTCCAGCTTTGGACGAATGAAAGCCTTATAGATTACAGCCAGATCAGACGGGGAGAAAAATTTCTTGCACCTTCGAAGAAAGCCCAGACACTTTGCAGCATTTTTGGCGACATCGAATATGTGGTCGTTCCACAAGAGGTGGTTTGTGATGCACATACCAAGAACTGAAAGCTGATCGGTTTCTTCAATGCAAGTGCCGCTCATGGATAGCGGCATGGGGGGTGGGTTCTGCTTTAACGACAGAAGACAGCACTGAGTTTTTGAAGCATTAAATTCTACGCGGTTTTTAATTCCCCATTGGACAATGCTGTCAAGATCAGAATTTAATGAGCTTATCATACGCTGCCGTTCCAGTTCCACATCCGAAAAACAAGGAGGTGAATCTAAAAACGAATATGAAAAGCTGAGAGTACTATCGTCAGCAAAACAATTAAGTGGATTAGAAGTTCCAGATAAGAGATCATTAATAAAAATGAGAAAGAGGGTCGGAGACAATACGGAGCCCTGGGGCACACCAGCATTTATTTTGTGGATATCAGACTTGAAACCGTCCAATACAACTTGTATTGATCGGTCCGAAAGATAATTTCTAATCCAACGAAGAAGAGATTCATCGATACCAAATGCACGCATTTTCGATAAGAGAGCTTGATGCCAGACTCTATCAAATGCTTTTGAAATATCAAGCGCAATAATCTTACTTTCTCCAAAACGATGTAAAGATTTGTGCCACTGCTCGGTGAGATATACCATCAGATCACCAGTGGACCTATTGCTACGAAAGCCATACTGCCGGTCATTGAGGAGCTTTCGTTCTTCAAGATATTTCTTAAGCTGATAATTAATCAGTGTTTCCATGACCTTGGAAAGAAGGGACGTAAGTGCAATTGGACGATAATTAGCGGGTGAAGAAGATTCGCCTTTTTTAGGGACAGGCTGGACAAATGCTGTTTTCCATCCACTCGGAAAGAGACCAGTAGAGTAGGACAGATGGAAAAGCTTACGCAGTGGTTTAGCCAGCGTTGAACAACACCTGTTCAGAACGATGGGAGGGATACTATCCGGGCCAGCGGATTTGTGAATATCAAGGTCTTTGAGGATTCTTGCAACTGCACGAGTGCGAAAGAAGATTCGTCCCATAAAATCATTTACGCTCTCAAGTACAGGAGGAGTCATTACACTTTCTGGCAGCGTCGAATTTACAGCGAACTGCGCTGCAAGCAAATTGGCTTTTTCACGAGAGCTGACAAAAGGGGTGTCATTAAAGACGAGCGTTGGAACCGAAGATGACGATGAATTCCGAATGTTTTTAACAAAAGACCAAAAATTTTTACTACCTTTGGGACATTGTAGTATTTTTTGCCTTAATTTTTGGTCATACAAGAATTTGGTTCTCCGAATGTGAACGTTGCAAGTCTTTCTAGCTTGTTGAAACTTTTTCCGGTTATCCTCAGTGGGGTTGGCTTTATATTTCCGGAAACTTACTTCTCTATCCCTAATAACCTTTTTACAGCTCAAATCAAACCATGCATTTTCTTTCGGTTTGATAGGTTTCACCCTATTCGGGATGAAAATTCTCATTCCGTGAAGAATTAAATTTGTTATCATATCTACGCTGGAGTCAACGTCACTACCGAGGAAGCATAGTGACCAGTTAAAGATCCTGAAAAAGTTATTGAGACCGTCCCAGTTGGCTTTCTCATATTGCCAAACGGTTCTCTTAGGTGGTTTTTCTTTAACTGAGAGGTGTTGGCATGAGAAATTTGCAGATATGACACAATGGTCTGATGTGCCTAGAGGCGATAATACATTTAACGTGTATTTATCGGGGTCAGAGGTAAGAAACAAGTCTAGAGTGTTGGCGGTTTGACCTACAACGTCAGGGATTCGAGTTGGCTCGACAACAAGCTGAGTCAGTTGGTTTAACTCAGCAAAGACCTCAACATACCTTCCTTCGGGTGTTGTCTGGCTCGAAAAGCGGAGCCAGCTAGAATTGTGTACATTGAAATCGCCCGCAATGACGATTTCAGTGTGAGGGTAATGGGAAACAATTCTTTGAATGGAGTCGGACAGAGCATCAAATTCGTTAAAAGTTGAATTTCTGTCCAGATTTGGGCTCCGATAAATAAAACATGTGTGTATGATGCGCTTGTTTACCGAGAATTTTAACCACATGAAATTAAAATTTGTGTTTGAGCACAAACCATATTGTGGTTGAAGTTGGTACGCAACATCATTTCTTATGTATACGGCGAGACCATGGTGGAAAAAGAATAATGGTACTAAGTTATACCCAAACAGATGAAATTCTGACTGATCAGAATTCACACCTATTTGGGTTTCGCTCAGTGCCAAGACAGCTGGCCTGTTTTTGACAGTGTGGACATACACGGCACAAAAATTTTTTCTAAGCCCGCGAATATTGGTATAGTCGACCCTAAAAACACCAACCATTTTAACATTTAAAAAACAATAAAACACAAGTCAGACGAATATCTATGCTAAATGTTTAATCTGAATTCCAATATGAACTTTTCAATAACAAATTGTCACTAGTGTTATGCCTTAGTGACAATTTGTACTGAGCCGCCCCTGGTTAAGCAGAAAAAAAACAGTCAATAATCCATCTGACATTGTGCTAACCTAATCATTGCGTGCACTGTGTGATAAGCTCCACACATTACCTACAATGATTAAGCTAACACAACTGCGAGAAGTGAAGGAAAAGGAAGGTTTACCGTTCTTGTGCTTGTTTTGTTAGTCTATTCTCTTTCAGCTTGGTGGGTTTTTGTTCTTCACTGACACTGAATTAAATTAATTTATGTTTAGCGTATGGTTTTTTATTTATGAATTTGGTGGTAGGTATTCAATTATTTTATTTTATTGGGGCACATATGATTTTTTTTTTTTTTTGTAGATGATAAATTGTAGGTTTTTATTTTTTTTTTGTTTTCTATTTTGGAATATTGGGGCTTTAAGTGAATAGGCACAGCACAAACAGCACAACACAAATATTTTTAAATTAGCTAATTTTCCCTTTTGCACAAGCACTTAATACACCGATGTGCAGCCGATGGGAAGCTGATCAGTGATAGTTTAGTTTAGTTTATTTTTTTTTCTTTAATTAAAAACAAACACATTTTTTTAGATCACTTACGAATTTTGATTCAAAACCAAGACAATGTTATACGCATAAAGAAAAAAAAACCTGCATAAAATGCGATTCGCTTGAGATAATTTGTGTTTATATAAGAAGAAAAAAATATTGACCCCATAATACTACCTTGAGGTACCCCGTAAATCAAACCTTGGATGTCTGAATTAATTATTATTATTAATGCTAAATAATTGTTTGCCGATGTCTAAAAATGATTTGCTCCATTTTATTAAGTAGGTAGGTAAAATGGCGGCCAAGAGCTATGTATATCGCGTCTTAGACCCTATTAGCGACGCACAATGGGGCAAAATACCTGTCTAGCTGGCAGAAAATCAAATTTTGAAATTGAGCTTTGTCTTAAACTTTGGTTTTATTTCTCTTTTAAATATGATAGAGAATTAGAAATGAGAGAGAGAAGAGTCATTTGGATCACGTGATGTTCGGCAGATCGTTAAAAATGGAGCATTTGTTCACTTTTCGCATCGCGCGCACACGTGTTTTTTTAGTTTGCCTTGATTAAGTATATTGTGTTTTATTTATTACTCGGTGTTTGGATTAAAATAAATCTTTTTGCCATGGAATCAGTAAGCTCAGGTGTGAATTTTTGTTTTTGAATTAACAAAAAAAAATATTTTGTATTCCCTTAATTTGTCGTTGAATATAGAAAAAGTGTAAGAACAATGTGTTGTTTTTGTATTACTTAAACTTTTAATTGTGATGGCTGTGAGGTGCTGCGAAGTATTATATGTCATTGTGTTAAGTGTTTTGTCTATTTTCAGAATATGTAATTTTTTTTTGCTCCAATTTGCTCCTTTTCGTGTAATACAAATTTTTTGTTGGTGACGTCACTGTAAAAAAAATGATTTTTTTTTAGTAACATTTTTATCATAATTACTTCTCAGGCCGAACAACTTCCAAAACTTTGTCTATCACAAGGCAAGACCTTTACAATATTATGAAGAGTTCAAATTGCCACAGATTGGATAGCCAAATGGAAATTTTAAGGCAAGAAATTGAAAGACGGATTCAATGCAGTGGTACTGTTGAACACGATATTGATATAAAAATTAAAGATTTTAAATCAAAATTTAGATCACGCTGGGATAAAGCTTGTCGCATAGAAGCTCGGTTTTTAAAAAACAATAGTAGTTGGCTTAAAACACCCATTCTGTTCAAATATACATGCTCTGTAAACTTTAAACGTGGTCGGCCAAAAATGTCTTTTGAAGAAGGTTCAGACAGAACAAAACGACAAAAAACTGAACAGTTGAGAAAATTCACGTCTCTGGCCGAGTTAACATATGCGACTGAAAAGGGTTTAAGAGCATCTGGACAATCGGGGGCTGCAAAATTAGTTCGAGAAGTAACCACCATTCCAAAATATGCTGAAAAGTGTATCAAAGCTATAAATGAGTCCAATGAACCCACTTCAATGACTGGAGAAGAAGCATTGGCAATGATTGTTGAAGCAAACCTGACTCGTTTTCAGTATGAAATCATAAGAGCAAAAGCACCCAAAATATTTCCTTCTTATAAAATTGTGCAAGACTGCAAAAAAAATTGCTACCCTAAACCTGAAAAAATGAGTATTTCAGAGACTTCTGTAAGTACAGATTTACAAAGTTTACTTAACTTGACAGTTAAACGTTTAGTAACTGTTCAAAAAGAAGTGATCGATTTACTTAGCCCCGAAGAATTGAAAAATGTATGTTTATACTCTAAATGGGGCTTTGATGGAAGCTCTGGTCACAGCTCGTATAAGCAAGCTTTCCATGGATTGGACGCAGATGATTCAGCTGTTTTTATCACCTGCCTTGTTCCTCTTCGTTTAGTTTCTGGCGCAAAAATAATTTGGCAGAATCCTCGCCCAAGCTCAACCAGATATTGTAGACCACTCAAAATTGAGTTTCTTAAAGAATCTTCTGCTGTATCCGTGACTGAAAAGCAAAGAGTAGATAACCAAATTAAGGACCTCGAACCTAGCATTGTAGAATTTAGTGAAAAAAGTATTTTCATTCAACACAATTTGATATTCACCATGGTTGATGGAAAGGTTTGCAATGCCATCACCGAAAACTCTTCTACACAAAAATGCTACATTTGTGATGCCAAATCAAAACAATTCAATTTGGTTGAAGAAATGATACAAAGACCAGTTAAAACTGAAAACCTACAATTCGGTTTATCCGTGTTGCATGGATGGATTCGTTTTTTTGAATGTCTTCTTCATCTCTCCTATAAATTAAAAATAAGACAATGGCAAGCCAGAGGAGAAGAAAATAAAAAAATTGTGGCGGAAACAAAAAAAGAAATTCAACTGCAATTTCGAAAACGTTTGGGTTTGATTGTTGATAAACCAAAGCCCGGTTTTGGTAATTCCAAGGACGGAAATACTGCAAGGAGGTTTTTCGAAAATGCAGAAATTTCAGCAGAAATAACAAAGATTGATTTGTCTTTGATCAAAAAAATGCATATCATAATGATTGTTGTTTCATGCGGCCATGAAGTTAATGCTCCAAAATTTAAAGTATTTTCACATGAAACTGCGAAATATTTCGTAGCTAAATATCCCTGGTACTATATGCCCCCTACTGTCCACAAATACTTAATTCATGGCAATGAGATAATTTCATCGGCCTTATTACCCATCGGGCAGCTGAGCGAAGAAGCGCAAGAAGCCCGCAATAAGGACTTCAAAAGATATAGAGAGTATCACTCTCGCAAAAATTGCAGAGAAAATACAAATGCGGACATTTTCAATTTTTTTTTGCTGTCATCAGATCCGGTTTTAACAAGTATGCGCAAGATTCCAAAAAAAAAAATGCAAAGTCTACCCCAAGAAGCTATCGATTTGCTTATGCCCCCATCTGTACCGTTAACAATCCAAAGTGGTTGTGACCTTGAAATTAATGAGAGTGATGAAGATTTTTAAATAGTTTTATGTACTTAAAGTTACTATTATTATTTATTTAGTAAGAAAATATATACAAATACTATATTATTTAATTTAATTTTTACTTTGAAACTCATACATAATGTCATATGCATAAAAATAATTTTTGGGCGTTTTTGGTGGGCGTGGCTGTAACTAACTTTGAAAATGTATTAACATAGGCACCAAGAGTAATCATGCCAAATTTCAGGTTTTTATCTTTGCTGGTGGATTTAATGCCAACTTTAAGGGTGTTCTGCCCCATTGTGCGACGCTTAGATGCCAAGAACGGACCTGAATAAATTAAGACGATTTTTAGAGCGAAAAACGATAGCGAACCACTCAAGCGAAAGATCGCTAGAGTTATTTCGCACCATTGAGGAGATAGTTTAGGTTTATTATTTTTATATCAGATAGTTCGCTTAGATCAGAAAGCAAACCTTTTCCAAAGGACTTACAGAGGAAGTGAAGAACTCTTTTCTTTTCCCACTGATTTGTACAGCTGCGGTAAAGGTGTTGTGGATAATACCCAGCTTTGCTACGTGCTCCATTTAATTACCTTGTATAATAAAAAAAATCAGTCTCAACTTGTTGATCACTATTTTTGTATGTTTACGGAGTCGAAAGCTTTTTATAGGTCGATACAAATTGCTGACATGTATTTTTGAATGGAAAAATAAGGATCATAAAGTGCTATGTATGAATGTGTTTGACTGATGACGAAAACCTTGTTGTTCATCACATAACATATGTTGGTTTAATTTGAATGTGCTTTCGAAATCGATTTTTAAACACTGTCTCAATAATCTTAGATAATGTGTATGTTATAGCAATAAATAGGACAGTAGTTAAATTTATTCGTTTTTAATCCTTTTTAATTTATTGATTTGAATGATTTCCGCAAATTAGAGAGATAGGTCAATGTTGACACAAATTGTTTCGTCACCATAAATAATTTATCATTTTTTTTTTTGACAACTTCAAATGTGTGTTTGGCGATGTTCTATAAAAATTCGGCTAAATTTTAGAAAACAAGGGACTATTAAAACAATAGACTCCCTCTGGTAAATCGTAACCGTAGAATGCTAAGGTGCTTTTTGTTTAGGGAACAAGGTCATGGCGCAAGCTTTTTGGAATGCTTGTGGTGTTATTCACATCGATTACCTTGAAAAGGGTAAAACGACCACCGCAGCATATTACGCAAAGCTGCTGGATCGATTTCAAACCAATTTGAAACGACCAATACGGCCAATAAAAAAGTAATTTTTCACCAGAACAACGTACTGGCGCTCAAGTCCGCAGTCGCCATGAAAAAATTGCATGAGTGAGGCTACTTTAATACAACTAATCCCTTAACCGACATATTCCCTAGAGTTAGCACCCTCTGCCACTATTTCTTATTGCCCAACATGAAGGAATGCATCGCAGGAGATCATTGCTGAAAAAAACGTATATTTTAAGGACCTCGTAAAATCGTATCATCGAAAAATTGGAGAAACGTTTGATGAAGTGTAAAGCTAAAAGAACACAATTTTGAAAAATAAAATGTGTTAACGAGTGTTCCTTATTTCATTTTTCAATTTCTTATTGACTCACCTCTTACTGTATCGGTACTTTCGATCTCCAGTAATATATGCAAATATAATTATATCTAGCGTAGCCATACCGGAAACCAATTTAGCGATATATTACTCGTATATTTGTGCTGCTTTGAATCAGTTTACAATATATTTCAGCGTATTTGAAACCACAGATATTCATTCGGCTTTTTTAACAGAATTACAAGAATACAATCCAACAGGAACAAATGTCAACCTCGTGGTCGCAGGTTCGATTCTTGTAGTCGTCTATGTCGTTTTATTTGCCATTAAAAACCAATAGTAAAAAATTGTCATCAAAATTAGTTGCTGATTTGCTCATTACATGTTGTTCAGGCATAACACTAACAACTAACCCATATATGACAAAGAAATAAATAATAAAATAATGCGAATTATAAGAGACATAAACAAATCAGACATGGTAATTTTCTCCGCATTAGTTCAGCCGCCATCCCTGGAGATAAATCTGAGACAACAACCATCTCGCACCACACATCTTTCCTATCGCCTTATCACTTTCTTCACATAATGCCCACGCTGTGTTAAAAAACAACAATAAAGGGTAATCATAATCCCTTGAGCGCGTGTAAATTATAAAAAAAGGGTTTAATTCCTATGCTCCAATGACATACATACGAGGACATTCAAAAGGATATTTCCTCTCAAATAAAATCTTTAATTTATTCAAATCCTCACCATTTTTCTCTAACATTAAATGATAATCACAACCTCCTGGTTCCACTCATATTATACATTAATCTATGCAATAGCTATTATAGCTAAAAACAAAATTCTTTAAAATTAGTCAAATTGCAACAACTAAACCAAAACAAAATTTTTCTTTAAGCTGTGCCATGTCAAATTAAATAAATTTTTATGATCTCAAAAAAGAAAACAAGAAAATAATAAACTTAACGCGTTTTAATAATATAAATTCTTAAATCAAGTTTTAAAGCCAGCTCTTTTGTTTATTGCGTTCATTTCAAATATAATTGCGTGTGGTTTTTTTTTCTAAATGAATATACATACATATGAGTACAAAAAAAACTCAAACAAGTTCACACATAAGTTAACATATTTAACGTGTTACTGACGTGTAACTGGTTATATTTCTTTCATATTCATTGCCATGTTAAAAAAATATTTTACATAAATTCTATCACAATGTTTGCAATTATAGGCACTACATCTTTCACGGATTTCATATAATTCCTTTTTGTTTTTTTTTTAAGCTGTTTAAAGTTCAGTGAATGTTTTTTTTGACAACAATCAAACAAAGAATTTCGTGATGAGCTTATATACTGATACTAACTAAAGCTTTAAAATCGAAGGTGGGTTTTGTGAGAAAACAATCATCCTCATGAGTGAGTGCCTTATCAACCAATGCGAGGTCACAACGAAAAGAAAACAACTTTTTGGAAAAAAAAATTTAACAAAAATATTGCAAATTAGGTCACAGGCATTTATATATAATTTCCGTCAAAGTACCCAATGATCTTATTTATATTATGTTTTTTTTTTTGCTGCATTGCAATTAAGTTCACACACATAACTCATGCCGATGATGACGACTACAGCCAGCGGTGGCGGTATCGGGAATATTTATTGTGACACTCAAAATCGAAAAAGAAGGCCACTCCAAAAAGAGATACAACTAATGTACCTACACTTAGTTTTTGTCTGATTCTTTTTTGTTGAGAATTTCATTCATTTTTATCTTTTATAACTTCACAATTTTTTTCTCTCTCATTACTTCTGCTGTACATTTAATTTTTTAAAATTTATTTTCCTTCATAACTTGTGCATTTTGTTTTGTTGTTTTATTTTGTTTTTCTTCTTCTTAATTTTCGCTCGTGTTGTCAATTACATATTTATAAATTAAACTCATAAATATCTTTTATTTGTGTGCTCTTTACGCTACCTTACCATTTTTAACCAACCTTGCCTCCTTCCTCACAACTTGCATTCAAACTCGTATAGACAACGTGTGTATATACTACGAGTATACAGTATCTTTTGCGAGTACTTTTTTCCGTGTTGTATGTTGGCTTGGTCCATTACTCATTATGTCAAAAAATATTGATAATGATGCAATCCAATATTAGTAAACCTCGATTTGACATTCGGAAAAAAACACGTAGAACTAAAAAAAATCAACTTCAATAAAAAGGAACAAAATAAAAATAAAGTTGTGTGTCGAGATGAAGGAGATGGAAGTCGATGTTCAATGTCATTTTATGCTAATTGAATTATCAAGACATCTTGTATATGACTTTGTACGCAAATTCAATTCCAACAACAACAAACAAAAAAAAACAAAATCCAATTGAGACTTGTGAGGATATTGTAGACTTTTTTGCTTTATTCTCTTTATGCGCGTAGTAAACTTCATTCACGATGAGTTTTTTAATCTTGTAAATCGGGACATCTTAAAAAGGGATTTTTTGTTCTTTTTTTTGGTGGTTATCTGCAGAAGTCATCATTATTGACGTTTTATTGAACATCTTGTCGATATGTGCAAGACAGTAAACATTGACATAGAGGATTTTGTTTGAATTTCTTCTTAAAAATAAAAGGGAGAATACTAAACTTGTAAATGAAAAAAACGGAAGGTTCAATCTCGTATAATGGAAGAGTGTGGTGATTTATTGAAAACTTGTTGAACTTGATTTTAATCTAAGGAACTCATTTTATGATATTTTTATTTTTTGTTTTTTTTTTTAAATTATATTAGACTCTATTGTGAATCGGTAAATGAAATGTGAATATCACGCATATACTTCTGTTCCGTTTGATTTGAATATTCACCATCATTTGATGTAAATTGATATTCGAAATTGTTTCTAAAACTTTCATACTGTGAATGCTTTCTTCACCAATCGCATGTTTGACAGTCCAATAAGTAACTGTGAATCAGGAGAATTTTCTGTACACCTAAAGTGTATAATCCGATTCAATTTATTGCTGCCTCTATTTGATATCTATCAATATAATTGATTTAAAATGTTTATTTATATTACCGAATGAGGCGGGACGAGTGGAACCCACGATTCCCGAATCTGTGAGTCAACGGAACAATAAAGAACGAGCAAAATGGACGTATTAGTCATCAAATTTAGTAAAATTCTTCTTTGAAAAAAGACTACAATTACCAATAACTGACATGTGACTTCCCTCCATTCTTGTCAGATTTGAGAGTCCATGCTCCCTCATAAACCAAAATGTGTCACATAAACTTCATGTGATCAAGTTCAGGAGTTCAGAAATGATAATAAACAAACATAATGGAAGCAGAAAAATGTACCTTGTGTGTAATTCACAATTGATATTTTTACAACGAAGCAAAACTAAAAAAATTGTGTGGACCTCCTAATTTTTATTAAGACGCGTTTAAGATTTGATAGTTTTGCGTTACGCCCACTGTGGCAGAGAGTAAACAAACAGAGCTTTTGTGTGTCCATTCGTGTTCAGAAAATATAAAAATAACAATGTTATCTCGCGATCTTTATTATAATATGCACAAGTCACATGTGTATACCATATAATGAATCACAGACCAAATTTGATGATTGTGATTTATCAATTATTATAAATAGTGCATTAATTTTCTTAATTGCAACTAACTCACGTTTTGGTTGTAAACTTTCTCATTAATAAAAACAAATCTCATTTGCCAATTTGAAGATAGATGGATTTCAGTAAGTTTTTTTCCAAATAAACAGACATTTTCTTAAGGATAGTTCACAATAGGAAAACAAAAAGAAATTAAAAATAAAATTGTGACCTATTTCCCAAGTTTGAAGTAAATATTCATTCTTTTTAGAAATACCACTAAATCGGTTTCAGTAAAAATGTTACATTTTAATATCCAAATAAATAATTCACAATGTAAAAATACTTTTACCATTTATGTGATTTTTACGTGACCAATCCTTTTTTTTAATTTTTTTTTCTTTGTTAATTTCTAAGATTTTAATACTGGGATTTTTTGTCCGATGAAAATAATTTCTTACTTAATTTCGACGTTTCCTCAATTTTCAAAATAAATCCCCTGAAAAAGTCTTGGGAAATCGAAAAAAAACCTCGGGAAGGGTGAAATAAAAGTTGTTTTATTGCATCGAAACAAAGTACGTATTGGCCAATAAAGCCCACTATTAAGATTAAAAAAAAAATTGTAACTTTTTTTTAATTTTTACCAGTCAAGTGTTTTTTTTCATTTTTTTTTGAACATTTTGCGTAGGTACTGACATGACTTAAATGAGATTGAAAATGGAAGAAAATAACTTGGGAATTATTAAAAAATAATCTAACATCTGTCTAGATGTTGTTAAAAATAAACCAATAAAATTTAAGTCAGTAATCATTAAATAACAGATTTCTCTGATAATTTTGAGGTTCTTCCGTATCACTCTACGTAAAATATTTGATATTTAACATTATTAAACTTAGAACTTGGCGTACTTTTAGATCTCACTTGTTTCGCAAAGGTTTTTGTACTTTGCTACTTTTTTAACATTTTTATGTTTTTGGTGTGATATAACTTTAAGTGCTGAAGTTTGTTAAAACGTAAATGCCATTTTGAACTACATGATGAACTTTCAGTGTACCCTGATGTATTCGAATTGGTGAAAGAAGTGGCAATCTTCAAGGCAAGACGTCAATATTAAGAATTCAATATCTGTTTTATAAATGATTCCCAACCAATGGGATCGCATTTTATTTTTATTCGAATGCAAAACAGTAGCGACTGGAATAGGTAGTGCCCTGACATCCATCCACTCAAAAAGTCAATTAAGGAGACATTTAGGGGAAACCAAAAGCGGTGCACCAACTGAAGATATTCATAAGAAAAACGTTTTTTCTGATAGTGGATGCAATTATTACTTGAATCACTCGTCAACTATAGGCAGTGTGGCCAATATATCATTTTCCTGCTAAATTTAGCCGAAAAAGGTTGATTTTAACATATTTTAATTGTCAAATCCTGCCCGCAGTTATTTTTAGCAGGAAATTTGCTTTTAGCAGGAAATCTATTAGGTTTTCATATTTATCAAGCCAAAAATAAAATATTACTTAAAACAGTTAAAGCTCAATCAAACATAAATGCGTATCGCTCATTACAGAGCTCCAATTGCGAACTCCACAAAATCTACGAATTTTGCAGCAAGTAAATTTCTTTTATGTTCAAAAATGTTTTGCGGATCCATAAACAACCATTAAAGATGTTTTAAAAAATAAAAACATGAATTCTGAAATTATTTTATCCAGGCATATATTTACGTTTCTTGCCTTCTAATTACAGGATTTCTTGAGTTGGCATGATTTCTGGCAGTTTTTTTTCAAAAAAAAATTAGCATTTTTCTTAGCAGTTTTTGTATTAAAAAAATCCTTCTAAATCCACTATTTTGGAGGATTTGAAATTTTTCATTGGTCACACTGACTATAGGTTCGATTCCATCAACAATTTTAAATGCTACTTTTTGTGAAAAGACAAACTAAATCCATCTAAAGCACACCTATGCAGATTACTTTTACACTTCCTATACAATTGAGATTACTGAATGCGATTAATTTCCAGAATGTAAAAATCTTTTTGTCGCTCTGCAATTAGTTCGTATCATACCTGTCATTGTATAGGCTATTGTTGAGCGCTTAACATCCTTGCGAAAATACAAACAAGATCGAATTTCAAGGCATGTAATAACATGATGCCGTTATACATCCTACTATTATTATAAATGTGAAAGTTTGGATGGATGTTTGTTACTCAATCACTCTAGAACGGCTGAACGGATCTGGATAAAGTTTGTTACAGAGATAGACTATAGTCTGGAATAGCACATAGGCTATTTTTTATCCCGCTAAAATGTATGGTTCCTAAGGGATCTATATTTCTTTTAATTTTGCACAGAGCACATATAACATATGTGCTCATTCTACAAATAGCCAATATAACTTTTATTCACAAGAAGCCAAAAATCACACAAAACAGGCAGCTGCCATTCCAGTAGCCAATCCAGTGTTCCAGTAAACCAAAGCAACACGAAAGCTCTACACCAATATTATTTGTCAATTATTTCATGGAGTAAATGGAATCTACGACACAAACCTCTAAAAACTTTAGGATTTATTCATAATTTCAATGAAATTCTTGGTAAAAAGTTTTAGCAAAATTAATTCCGTTATTTGGAATTTCTAACTTCCGCAAAACAAAAAACTCGCTCAAAGTCAAACTGACAGATGTGTAAAGTTGATTCCTCAAAAATTGAATTATAAGACTTCATCTGACAGTTTGATTTGCAAAGAATAAACACATACAAACACATAAATGACGTCTGCTTCTTCCGTCCTGCTATCTCATCTAAACAAGGCTTAAAAACTCACATTTTATTCTCTCTGTATTATTTTTTCAATGAATATTAAAAAAAAAAAGTTAGAGTAATAAATTTTGTATTTCATTTAATTAATTCCATTATTTGCTGCTCCCACTTGGATGGCATTATATGTTGTGCATAATTCTCTCTTTTTTATTTTATTATTCCATTTTCTTTTTATTATTATTATTATTTCGAGAGCTGCTACTGCAGATGTTTATTTTTTTTTTTTTTTGGAAATGTGAATCCGTTTTTGGACATTTTCCATTTTGAATGTGACTTTTACATTAAATATATAAATGAGGGTTCTGGTACGGTAGACATCTAGTAATGGCAGGAGTGTTTTAGGCACGCAATATGTAAACCTACTATATCGTTGAGCTATGAAATATAGTGGCACCCTAATCGTTGGTTCTATACCACCTAAAATATGCCACGATCTGGCGTGAGTATTGTGAGTATTTTTGGTCCTCTCCCTTCGTGTCGTCGTCGGTCTTCACCACACCGTTTCAAATACAATGAATCGAATTGAAAATTATCAAAAAAAAAAAAGAATGAAAGGACGAACAAACGGAAAAAATGCCTACTTTGATACGTTTATGAATAGAGAAGCTTAAGTCCCGAAATGGGTAAGTGGGTTTTATGAATAGCAATAGAGCATGTTCCTCCCTATGTACTCGCGCGACGCGCATATCACAATGCAAAGGGGTAGTATTATGTAAGAGTTATGCTCTGTACTTATGTATAAGGGAAAGGACGATGGAAATGTCCTTATATACTTGTACACAGAAAATATCTAAGCCCCTTGTTGTTTCAATTCCATCAGGGAGCCTGGTTGCTCTCTCACTGAAAAAAGATGAGAAGGGTAGGTATAGGATGATGGTTTGAATATAGGCAGCCGTTTTACGTAGGTAGCTAGGTAGGTATTGTACTTTGACAAGTTGAGCGTTTGTTCGTTTTCATAAATATGGGGTGGCTGTGGCTGGAATGTTGAAATGGAGTGCGGATGAAAGAATAGGATGATGATGTATTCAGCCAGCCAACCAATTGTAAGTAGGTTGGAACAAGGGATGTTCTTCAACAAAAAAAAAAAACATTATGTGAATCACATGGGGTGGTAGAGGAAGACTCGTCGTCGTCGTCGTTGTCGAAAGTTAAGCAAACGTTTTGAGATGGATTTTTTTTTATTTTTGTTGTTGCTGTTTTTGGGATTTGCGTACTCACATTACAATTGCTTCGCCTTCTTCTTCAAACTCATTGTGTTCGGGCTGAGATTTCGTTTATTTTGACGTTTAAGTGGAGATGGAGCGTGGAGGACTCTAAGAAGAAAAATGTCTGAAAACTTGAACAATTATTATTATGTCTGCGAAATTAAGTTTGGGTGCTTTTTTTTCCTTGCTGATTCGTCCTCCTTCTCCTCCTTCATAGTCAAGTGAAACCGGAAAATACCTACTTCATTGCTCTCTAAAGCCCATTGAATATAGATGTAAGTTCCATCAGCAAGATGTGAGAGCGGGTATGAATACAAATGGGGGAGCTCTTTCATTTACAAAACTCGTCCTCCTTTTCCATTACAAAAAAAAAACACATAAGCGGCTTATCTTCCTTTCGCAGGTCTCTCTTTAGCAAACTTTTGGTCGATGATGACGACGGGAATAACGAACATTGGCAGGCTCTATGCCGTAGGTATAGACTCCTTTTTGGCCCACTACCTTCGTTATTTATATTATTTATAGATTTTTCGGTTCGGTTATAGCCTCGTTTGCAAAATTTAGTATCGATATCTATGTACGTCCATATAGGTAGATATAGTGAGGTCATTACATTGATGATGATTTATTTATATTATATCCTCTACGTACACAGTAAAGAGCAGTTTATATAGCTTGAAACAATGTTTCATTCTGTTAAAATACTTTGTGTCTCTAGGTACTCGAATATACAATTAATTTTTGGCAACATTTTGTTGGAAAGACCAATTTCGATATAAATTATTAAAATTTTACAAAGCGTTGGGTAGAGAAGTGTTTTTTTTTTGGTAGAACTGTTTTTCACTCATTTTGAGTACGATTTTTCGTTTAATAGAATATTTATTTAATAAGTAGGTATGTCTGTGTTGGGCGCCATTTTTTGCACTTTGTTTGGACTCGAAATTTTCCGATAGTGAATTCTCTAATAAAATTATACTTTTATTAGAAAGTTGTTGGGCGCCATTTAATGTACCTAGTAATGCATTTTTCATTATCTTCTATATGAAAATGTAGACTTTGTTTGAATTTAACAAGATATTCTGTGTAAAAATCATATATTTCTTGGAACCTTCTCATCTAACAATGAATTCCTTTTAAAAGTCTGATATTTAAATGAAATTACAAGAACTTTTAGCTCTGAATAGAGCTTTTTTCTAAAAGAAGTGTATAGGAACAGATGAAAAAATTTATTTTATTTTGGGGTTTGGCCAGACTCAACAAAAACGAATGATAATTCTTTATAATATTTAAGCCGTGTTTTGCTGAAGATTATAACCAACGCAGCAAATAATATTGGAAGAAATGATTGCAACCACTTTTATATTGACTTTGCTTTTTTTTTTAATTTAAAGGATGGTAATTTTGATGAAAAGTAACGAAAAAGTATAGTAACAAGAGTAATAACAAAGAGTTTTTGTGGAACAAAATTGATGTTCAGTACATAGATTTGTTATGACTAGACCGTCAAATCAAATGGTTAACTTGACTCTGAAACCAAAATGGCGTGAAATTCTGTCACAAAATTGTTCAGTCGTGTTTCCATCAATGCAGAATAATCTCTGCCAAAGCGTAGACTCTCCATTTGACACGAATTTTAGTATTACATTGATTATCTACGACAATTTGAATTATTAAAATTTTCATTGTAAAAAATGAGATTTTTTAAAGGCTTTTTAATCTATCAAAATCGTAGCCATCCGAGAATGGAAGCTGATAGCTTATGGCTTCACACATAGTCAATAAGCTATATTTTGATGTATTTAGAATATTTATTTCCAATTATCGCTCAAAAGCTCTAAAAAAAATCTTTCCTCGGCAAAAATTTAATCTTAAAAAAATCGAATTACTTCATCGAAATCACAATCAGCAATCAACAAAGTTTGACAAACACAATCTACATTAGGTATATGCATTCAGTTCTGTTGAAGACTTATTTCTAAATGAAATTCCTTAACATAATGTAAGGACCTTTAAGAAAAAAAGTAGGTATAAGTGCACATCTTATTTATTTTAAAATGGAATGCATTCGAGAATACATTCTAATTAAACTTTCCGAACAAAATTCAATTAGCGCCATCTAACCTTCAAAACTTTTCAATGATTTTATTCAGACATATATTTTTTTCCGATTACTGACCTTAATTATATTATTAATTTGGCTATTCACTGTTCAAAAAACATTGTTTTTTAATGATTTCATTTCCTCACTCTTTACTAAATTTTCTTTAAAATGGTTTCTAATTTGGGCGCCATTTGTTATTTATGTTTCGAGAATTTGATGTTTTGGTTTGATAGATATAAGTGTCACATTAACATTTTCGGTGATGCCAAATTATTATTAATTTTAATTTAAATATTTAAAAATCGTATAAAATCGCAATAATATTGGATAGGAATAACTCCTTTAAACATTTTATACTAAATTTTTGCTCTGTATCATTTTTTTACAGGCGTCAATACCCGCAAACAAAGACGCGAACGTACTACATTTACACGAGCGCAATTGGACGTATTGGAATCGCTTTTCGGCAAAACACGATATCCAGACATTTTTATGCGAGAAGAAGTTGCTTTGAAAATAAATCTGCCCGAATCAAGAGTACAGGTAAGTCAAACTTAAATTTCCTTAATCATTAATTGCACGCAATAAAAAAATAAAACAAACAAAAAGCAGAATTGAAAAAGTCTCATGCCACCCCTGTATTTGACTTTCCGACTAACAGTCTCTAGCACATGTGTCATTTCATATAAATGACATATAAAATCTTAAAATCCAAAAATCTCTTTCGCAAACAAACTGCGAACATACATAATGTGTCTTAATTTGGGTATATCCCAATGCTAAATGGATGCGTTCCTGGTTCTAAAACGATACATCTTTTGTCCCAATTATTTTCATATGACACTTTGAGGGTTTTGTTTTGTGTTGCAATGTTTGCACGCCTAATGTTTAATTTGAAATTGCGCCCAAAAACCGAACATGAAAATGGAAAGGAAGGGCTGTGTTATTCAAGTTATGTTTGTTTTTACCTCAGATAACAATAAAGGATCGACATTTTCCACCCAAAAAAAAAACGAGATGAGAATTATTTCCTCTTTCATGTTTGGTTAGGTGACGATGATGACGGTTGTTTGCGGGTATACATCATCATGCAAAATATATGTTCCATGTCCTTTTTCTTTCCTTCCTTAAAAACTTCCTTAACTAGAAAACAAAAGTGCAACAATAGAGGAAAAAGCCAGTATAGTACACTCCTCTGTAAAGGGTATAAAATGAGTAATTTCATCCGTGCGTCGTAGTCAGTCTTCCTCATCATCCCTCTGGCAGTGTTGCAAGGCAATTGAATGTATTTTCATGACCGTGTTCAATTGAATTGTCAAACAACCGCTTTTCAGTTGACAGTTTATTGTCGATAATGATTTCTGTAAACACAGCCGTCATTAGTATGTATTTTTTTGGTTTGCATGGAATATTATTGTGAATAACCTTCTCTGTGTCTGTTGTATAGCTTACTTTTTGTTTTGTTTGTTTAAAGAAGAAGAAACAAAGGACATCGTCCTTTTGGGAAATAATAGAGACATTCCATTACATAAGTATAAGCGAGTGTACAATGACAATCGATTGAAGCCATAGATATAAAAAAAACACGGATACAAACCTGAAAGATGACACCTTTTAATACAAATGTTCATAGTTTTCTATACTTATACAATTTTTCACCCTCCGCATCCAATAGTCCGTGACCATGTCCATGTCCAGCCGCAAAAAAAACGGCAAAAAGTCTGCACAGAAGTCATTTACATTCATTGATTCTGTTTATTTTCTTTAAATTGTTATCCTACATAAATATCTTTAGTTGGTATTGATTTTGATAGGAAAATATTTATTGTGAATTCAATAGTTTTAGCTTGTGACACCTACGGTATTCATGACAGATAGAGTGGGTAGTGTAATTCAGCCAGAGTGACACTTCAAATTTGTCAAATTTGTGCCTTTTATGGTGGTTGATTTCGATATGTTTTCTATTGAGGAATTATGTGATAGGCGCTTGTCCAACATTTTAGACAGCTGCCATCATTGGATTGGCACTTGCAATTTTGAAAATGTTTTAAAGAACGTATAACGAAAAATTATTCAAATTCTTTTCTGTTGTGAACTAGCCTTCCCTAGACACACAATCATGATACACAATCATGTGTATTTCGGATAGGTAGATAGGTTAGCTGAAAGCTGTCAAAAAAAAGACAGAACAAAACTCATATCAAATGAAGTTTTTAGTCAGCTGTTCTACACATTTATTTTCGGATAGCTAGTTATTCCAAAATGTTTGGGATAACCCAAGATATAGCTTTCATAAAAACAGCTGAACTTCCAGATCCAGATTGCTCAGAATAAATGAGTGGGGTGTCCACTACATTACAAAAAAAAATACATTCAAGCAGAATTACGCCCAGTCCCTATAATTCGTTTTCTGTTTAGCAAATTTCTTTCGACAGAAATTCGCAGTTCAGGAAAATATAACTCTGCGTCGTGCGTGTTATTCACAATAGGTGATATGAGGTGGGTTGCGGTACCTCTCAACACTGGGAAACTATTCGAATTATATTGTGAAATAGTTAATTTTTTGGAGAAGAAAGTAAAATATTTCCCCAGGCTGCGAATTTTAAAGAAATTTCTGATTTTATACTCACTGTTTCTTTCAATGAAAGAAAAAAAAATGAATACAAACAAAACAAAACGAAAGCTATCGATTGTGTTGTGTCATATGAAAAGTTGAAAAATTGTCGTTCAGCTTAGTCGTGCTATTAATAACTAATCGTTAAAACTTATGCTCTGACGTTTAAAAATAGCTAAAGTTGGTATTTCGTTCCCGTTCTTTTGTGAAAGTTTGTCTGTATCCGACTATTGAAAAAATGAAAATCTATGGCTAGGCGCGCACATGCAACTTTCAGTTTTGCAACTGTTTGGTTGCTAAAGTGAATACCATGGACTTATACGAGAGTGCGCGCACATTCAAACACTATTCAGTCCGCGATTCGAGCAACTTATAAGTTTGTGTTTTGGCACAAATCGAACGATCGACTAAAATAAGTTCTTCAGTTTTTATCACACCGAACTATATGTAACTGCGGGCACATTAAATCAAAATATTGTCTGTGTGTTGGTTAATCTCGTTGATTGATTTTTATGTTGCTTATGTGCGCGATCATCGTTCAACTAGTGATTAAACTATTTCGTTTCGGAAAAATTGCATATTCCTAGCATATTACCACACTTACAGTCATGATCGAGATTTTGAATTGGACTAGGGTTGGTTTCGCGTTTTAAGCTTTTTCGTCTCTTGAGTGGAGTGCTCATAAGTTGATTTAAAAAGGTGTTTGATAATTATCTATGGTTGTTTAACCAACTCATCAACTCAGATGTTTAAGCTGAAATTTCGACTCCATTCTACTTATATGAAGTGGAATTGTGTCTTTTGAATATCATTTCAACTTAACGGTTTATGTGATGACGAGACCACATCTATTGAATACTGTAAGCTTGTGATCACTTATGTCGTTTTCGTTTGAACTCTTTTTTCAATGCAACTTACTTTAAATAACCTTCGATTATCAGATTCGAGTAATGTTTTCGGAATATTGATATATTCTCAATTCCATAAGGAAGTAAAAATGGAAGTCACAATTTAAATCTTTTCGTCCTATTATTTGTAACAATTATTTAAAGAAGACATTTTTTAAGATGACCACGTTCAAGTGTGTATGCCTGTATACGACAGATTCCAACGGAATCAAAAAGGAGTTAAAACACTCCGAAAATCCGACACTACCAGAAAATATTGTTAACGAAATAAATTCAAATAGCTACTTAAACTTTATCATTGCAATTTTTCTTATGGCACCTATCCTGGTTCATTCACAAATTAGTTCACTTTATGCTCAGTCCACCTACTCACTTTGACATAATATCAATATCCACTGCCTTACTTATAGACCTCTCATTCTCCCTATTAAGTGAAAAACAAGTTAAAGTAAGTAGACACCGCGGAGATAGGTCAGTGGAAAAAATGATGCTAAGAAAAATGTGATATTCAGAAACTTCTCAGTGGAATTCCTCTTCTTCCGGTTATGGTTCATTCACAATGATTACATCTTATTTGAGACAGGTACAAAGTACGATGCAGTTACAATACCTACGAACAAACTATACCAAATGGTATGATTACACAACTCTTTTGAAAGGTTTCAAAGTCGTTTCAAACCTTACAATTATTAAATTTATTATTAAATTTGATACTATTTCTTTAGTCGTATAACATTTCCTTACATTTTGTCAAATATCTAAATTTATACTTCTGTACAAATTTTTTTTTTGGAGACCCTGACAATAAATTCTCATCGATAAATATGTATTGTATAATTATTTATTGTTGTTTGTTGATGCTGATTAATAAATTAATTTTCTAGCGCAATTTGCATCAAGATCTGTTATTTATGTCTTTTGAAACGGGGAAAAAAATTACGAAAAGATTAATAAATCATGCAAATTATTTCTGTCATATTTTGATTTATAATATTGTTATAGTGTCATTGCCTTCTTTTTAAGGAAATATCGACATCGTTATAGGTTTTCAACAAGTGGCGCTAGTTGTATACTTTCATAATCTTTGGTAAAATATTTTATGATATTATTCAGGCTTATTGATAATAATTTGTGATACTATTTTAAACTTTGTGTTTAATTTTTTTCGAAAGTTAGACCAATATTTTATGGAGGTAAATTTGGTTTTTGATGGATTAATGTTTGTTTGGTTTGGAACGGCTTTATTTTCTTATTTTACACAATCATTCAATGGCAATCATCTGATTCGCCGAGCTAAATTAAATGCCGACGGAACATGTTTTGATTCTGAAAATACATCGAATGTTTCAAAATGATTTTTAACAACTCTTTCCAAAATATTATTTGCTATTTGGACTATTCTGAACTCTGAGGCCTTTTATACAAATAAAGTCTGATTATTTATTTTTTTTCATTTGATCAGAACCTACAGTGTATGAACAATCTATTGTGAATTAATCTACATCCATTTTTTATTAGGTCTGTTTCGTATTATGAAACTCTTACATTTTATGAGCTTGTAAGAATTTGTATGGATTTTAAAACCAATTCAAAAAAAACTTTCATGTTACACATATTGTTGTAAATTATAACTAAACTCTAAACTTTTAGTGTGGAATTGAGTCACAGTAATCGCATTCAATTTTACTTTGGTAAATTTAACAATATTTTTGACTTGTTTCCAACTAAAATCAACTTTACAAATAAAATTGTATTGTTTGTATAAAATAAGCACAAATTACATTATATTTCGTAAACAATTTCCTTGGAAACACTAGAATTGTTATACCGAGCTTAATAATGTGCATGTTTACAACACCCAGTTATTTTTTTTTTTGAGGGAAATGGAATTTCACAGCGGGAAGGTAAATAAATAAAACCTGAATTATATTCCTATTTTTTGCTTGCTAGTTCATTTATAACCTTTTATTTCTAACTAGAGAGTTATGTATATTTAATTTCACGACAGCATTTTAAGACTGTTATAACGCGGACGTGATTTTTAAAATCAAATTTACTTTTTGTTTCCATTTGATTTCGGATTTCTTTTTGTAAAAATGTTATCTTTGTATATAAGTGACATATTATCGGCATAGTTTACCGAATTTAAGTTACTCAAACCCCAAAGCAAATACCAATTACATCGTGTCAGATAAAATTCACAGTAAAAATCAGTTAATTTGATTCAATTCCGGTTGCGTGAGTTTTCTCAACGTACAAAAGTAACTCGCAAAATATACATATTTGCGATTTCACAAGGCTAAAATTCAATTTTGTTTGACAGATAACGTGTTAACAGATAGGCAAATTACTCAACTAATTGTGTGTATAGGAAATCACTAACATTTGCGGAATTGGGTAACTGTCAAGCACTTCTTGTTACAGTCCATTGCTTTTGATCTACTATCAAAGTAAATCATAAATACTGTTACGAATAGATGGCGATATTATGAGAAAAGCGAATTTACGTGTTTCTTGAATGATTTGGCAATTACCATTTAGTAAAATATTTTCAAAAATATCTACACTTACAAACTAATAATAATTTTTATATTATGGAAGCGTTTATTGTGCATTTTCAGAAACTATATTTTTCTTTCCTCTTTCTAATTTTGATATTGAACAACAACATGCATTGTTTCATTTTTCTACATCCCAGCATTTAACCAATATTAATGGGGTTTTCGTTTGATAAATTTATATTTTGATCTATAAATTGATTTTTTTCATAACGAATCGAATGGGTTTTCTGATTGATTTTTATTTGCTATAGTATTGATGTATATTTGAGTCTGTGAACCAGCTAGCAGTATCAGATATTTTTGTCAAACTGATGGCTGTCAATTATGATGCATAGTGGTGTTAGTTAAAGAGAGGAAGATCTGCCGAAAAGTCCAGATCTACAAAATTGATTTAAAATCAAAAAATAAATCAATTTTTTTGGCCAATCGAAGGCAAAAATTGTCAAAATCAGTTTTTTGACAGATCTAAATCAAAAATAAATTGATTTTTGTTACCAAACGATAATTTTCTCCATCCCCGCTATTGACGTATGGTATTTTTAAGTCACAATAGTATTTAAATTTAACTTCTTGTATCGATTTCCGAATTCACAATATTTTCTGATTTTTTTTTTTGTGAATTTAATTAGGTTAGTAAACCTAAAGATAAGTTTTCTGTGATGTAAAAAAAAATCGTTAATTCTTAAAACCTACCAACAGTATTATGCTCTCGGTATAACGAATTTCTATCCTTCCTCTCTCTCTCTCGCCTTACTTATAAAATCAATTAGCAAAAATCCTGTCTGTAATAAATTCTAATAAATTATGACCTTGTAAGTTCTGTTTACTTATCACGATAAAACTCTGGTGTCATATCCATAGTGCCCTTTCCTTGCCATGCCGCATTCCCTTCAATTGAGGGTGATTTCTTAAGTTTCATTTTTCATATTGCCATAATGCTGCTACTTGCCTGACAATAATCACATCCACACAAGGGTTACCTACACGTTCGCTTCGATTCGAACAAATAATAATATGAATTCATAACTTCTTTACAGTGGTGAACAACGGCGCGGCGCGGCATGGCATGGTAGATTTTCCATCACGCCCAAGTGATTATGATCCTTAAATTCGATAGCAACCCGAGCAGGGGGAATAAACTTTTATTGGGAACAAGAGAAAAAACGACGAGAACGACAGAAGCAATTTCCCAAAGTAAATAACTGTGGTTATCCGAATGAATGCCTTCGCAAAGTCGCGCGTAATATAATCATTTTTATTTTTTCTCTCTTTCCCTCTCTCTCTTGGGCCTTCTTGCTCTCCACTACTTTTTTATTTTATTTCTGGATTTCTCTTTTATACAATTTCAGTTTTTTTTTTTGCTTTTGGGTTTGGTTATGGTTACTTCCTTGGTTGGTGTTGCGGATAAATTTTTTTTTATTAATGACCGAGCGCACCGAGAAATTTTGTTATTGTCGTCAAATAATCTCGACGAAAGTTTATTTTGTCATCGGTTGCTTGCACACAGATGTTTTTGGTGATAAATTTTCTCACACAGGATATAATATACAATTTGTAGATACTCGTATCAATGTTGTTGATAGATGGTAAATATAATCGGAGCTGCAGCATTCAGGGGTTGTATATTGTAATAATAGAGAAGGATGAAATTGTATCAAAAGTGTAAAATACATTGGCTATTGTGTACACACCTTTTAAGTCTGCCTCACAATCATGATTGTTTGCATTAGTGTTACTTTAACTGAATTTTTGTATGAATAAATTGATATATGGAAACGTTGCTTAGTAGTTTACTGAGGTAATGGAAGCATACATCTTAGCTTAGCATCTTAACAAAATCGGAAAATATATTCTGTGATCATGCGGCTGCAGTTTCAAAAATAATTTCAATATTTGTTTCCATTTCGAAGTTATGTCAGAAAAGATTATTGTGACTCACTAGTGAATATCTTATCTGTCATAATAAAATGTTCTAGACACACGGCAAAAGTACTCACAATGACAAGCAATACATTCACAATGAATCAACTGGCACTTTTACTCGCATGGAATTGCCGAAACCAATGGAGAAGCAAGAGATTGAAGCAATTTGATATATCTAACTTCTGTCAACGCAAAATTTGATGTTTGTTTGACATTCAAGTTTTGTATTTGGTTGTGCAGAACGATGAAGAATATCCATTTCTTTATTAATACGGTTCTTTATTAACAAATTGCTTCGATAGTGGTGTCACGCTAAGCGAATTTGACATATAACAAGGTAGGTATGTTCTTGAGGATGTTGTCAGAATTCGATTATTATTTATAACACCAAAGTCTCTGAGATTTGACACATCCCATCTGTCTTTTGGTATAAATAGGTACATCAACATACAAATATGTAAGTGTAAATATTTCCGTAAGACGTATTCAGTAACATGAAACAACAGATTGACAATAATTGGTAATGAAATTAACATTTAAAATTTCAAAATTTTTATTTTTTATTGAACCGAATAAGGATGATAAAATGATGAATTTTAAAATTCGAGGTTATCGAAAATGTTATTTTACTGACAATTTTTATTCCATAATAATTGTTTTTCAGTAACAAGTAGTTTTTATAACTATGTTATTTGAAATGAATGTAACAATTGCCGGTTCAAGTTCACACATGTGTCAACGACCATTGTATCACACATATAATGCAATATCCGTATAGCTAAGTTTAAATAACAGTTATAAATACCAGTTACTCAAATAACTATTACGAAGTAAAAATTGTGAAAAAAACATAACAATATTAATAAACTATTTGCCACTTGAATTTAACAATTAATTATTCACCACCTTATCATCTATATTCCGCTATTCAGTTCGATCAAAATAAAAATGTTGATATCTTAAATGTTAGTTCAATAACAGTTATTTTCGATCTGCTAATACCTATTATTGAATACCTCTTACTGAAATACTGACCCATACCAATTTGTGTGTGAATGTGTCCAACTGAATTTTGACAACGAGCGCAAGAGCATACCTTGTAATATGTGTACTGTGATTGAGAATAGATATCCACTTAACACACTTCGTCATTCAACAGCGTATCGGAAAGTAAGCAGAGCGAATTTTGTTCTCGTTTATAAATTAGTCGTTTCATTTTTGTATGGATTTTTTTGTTTAACATCAGAATCGTACTAGGATTATCACTTATCAAAAACATTTAGTGGGAGAACTGGTAAACGTTTTTGAAACGCGTTTTTGAAAGGCGTCAAAAAAATGATACAGTTACGTCATTAGTCCAAAGCTGAATTTTTGTATAGTAGCAGTTGAGGTAATTATGTATATGATTTACCTATTGCCCTTATTCGTAGCAAAAAGGGTGCCAGACGGGCTGAAACCTGCATAACAAAAATAAGGATTGGTTACCTCATAAAAGCAAGGCTAATTTTTGTTGTGTCTGTTAATTGAATTCTTACTGATTAATTATTTATAAATGCCAGACAAAAATATTGTGGCTTATATGCTGCCAGACGCAAGCAATGATTGAATATCTGTATACAGTATAGCATAAACACATAAAATTTCAAATGTATCTAATATCATTTTCGGATGAACATGCGAAGTTTGTCTTACGAATAAAAGTCCTATGTCGTATAAAAATATGATTTTAATAAAAACTTAAATAATTCTACTCGATGAAAATATGCAGGTCACCATCAAAGAATCCCATCCATTTTCAATTGGGGATAAATTGGTTGGATTTTTTAAATGTGAATTCCTCCAAATATTAGAAATATAGTGAGCTCGTAGAAAATGTTGCCGCAGCTCTGATTTACATGGAAGCAGGTTTCTAGCATCAAAGTTTTTAAATTTTATATGAAAATGTTTATTCATGTTGCTTGCGTTATATGTCCTTGTAAAAATCATATATCTGCAGTTATTGACATCATTGCGGATATTATACAAGCGACATACAAACTCTCTCTAAAATCTCTAAAACCCTTTTCTTGTACCTTGTACAGCTAAAGAACCAAGATGAGCAAATACTTTCTGATATTTATAGGACTCCTGTAGTTTCTAAAAAGGTCTTCGTTTTCCTTTTATGTGGAAGGAGGAATTATAATCGCAACCAGCTGTTCCATGAAATCCTGGTATTGAATTACACAGGGCCGTTCCAGGAGCAAAATTCGGATATACTAACAAAACGTTGTGAATTTCCAACGTCAACCTCCGTCAGTACTTTGTTCCGATAAATGGTGACCTGTCATCACTAGACAGAGCTTTCTTAAACTTAATATTTTTCAACTTCTTGACGAAATCTGTTGGACCTACTTGATCAGGTCCCGATATTATGTACATAGTTTTGACTGTTGATCGGAAAATTAACGATCGAAAACAAAAATATTTTTTTTGAGATGTTTCCAATAATGTTCTTGGAACTTCGACGTTTTGTATTGTCGAACTTTCAACTTGTGAATTAGTAAAATGTATAACTCCAGTCAATCTCCTGCATCTGCATTTATTGTCTGTTCCAATGTCAAATCTATTGGTTGTCTAGAAAATGATTTAACTGTTTATTTGACACCGAAAGACCCTTTCTCAAACGATTCTCGAAGTTCTGGATGAGTTCCATCGATTTTTGATAAATTATCGTACTACTTGACCAACTAACGTGTGTATTTAGGTTGGTTGAACATAGAAAACAAATTTGAGATTTTAGGAAGTATGTACATAAATGATTCAAAATCTGCAGTGCGAATGCTTTGAGTTTAAATTAAATAATAACTTAAATGATTTACATAATTTATGTAAAATTGTTGTTTCTCCATAAATCGTTCATTTAGCTTTGTTTCTTGATATTCAGTAAATTTTTTTCAGCAATAAGAGTTGAAGCATGCGTTCAATAGAAACTAATAAGATAACTAATTATATCAGCGCACAATCTCTATTTACTCTTTATTCAGAAAAGTTTCAAATGTAACAAACTCATTAAAGGATGCAGTCTCTTCCACCTGTTCATATGCTTCCCAGTTGTAAGATCAGCTACTGAGCCATTTGCCGGAATTTTACTATACACTTGTGAATAATTAATCAGTAAGAATTCAATTAACAGACACAACACAAATTAGCCTTGCTTCTATGACGCTAACAACCCCTATTTTTGTTGTGCAGGTCTGGCACCCTTTTGGCCGCGACTAAAATGTCTGGCAATAGGTAAATCATATATAATTAGCTCAACTGCTAGTATACAAAAACTCAGCTTTGGACTAAAGAAGTAACTGCATCATTTTGTTCACGCCTTTAGGGCTTAGCCACGCCCAAACGCTCCATCTGGTAACTGCCAGATAATGATTTTATTGGTTCTCAACTCAAGCTTAACAAGATAACTTATAAATTTTCTTAGCCCCGATGACGTTTTTAAAACGTTCACCAGCTCTTAGACTAATTTGTTTCGGGCCGATTCACAATAATTAATAAATCTGATATACATTTATAAAATTATTAATAAAGTTTAGTAATCTAGTAGAGTATTAGTATTTTCTTGTATAATGGCCAATGGTACAAACGTCGATCTTACAACACTCTTTTCGGTAAACTTACTGATGAGGCTCAACTTCGAATTTCTATTAAGAATGCAGAATATTATTCACTACCTGGCCTCAGTTATTTCGCCAAAGTATGATTTGAAATTTTATAAAAGGACTAAACGATGCATGGTTTAAATATTTGTCCCCAAACTGGTTTTTATACCAAATCAGCTATATAAAATATATAATTGTGAATAATTTGTTTGATGTCTAGCTAACTGTCATGGCAAACAATTTCCTTTGATTCACAATCAGAACTAATTTTAAAAAAAACCAAAATTATTTAACAAAAATCTGCTGATTTTGTATAAAATTTTGTCTTTGATTTATCAAAAGTTAAAAATGTCATTAAAAATCGTTTTCTCAATCAAATCAACTATCAGTTGACTTATCAAAGAAAATTCACAAACAATACGTCCTGCTGTTTGGTATACCTACCTATCACAAATTTGATCCATTCTCAACTCAAAGCAAAAAAAAAAAATTAGGATAAAGGAATGGGAATCCTGAGTATAATGAAATTCGATACGCCTTGTTTAATGCTCTTTTCTGGCAATGATTTTAAAATTCAATAAAACGCTCGAACGCACACACAACTACACGACAATGCATATAAATATATCACCCTTGTTGTGAATTGGTCGTATATTGTTTGTGTAAGTTGCGGGCGAAGGACGACTCTTTGCATCCATTAGCACCCCCGAAATTCGAATCAGTATTCCCCCTTGAAATAGCAAACGAAGGCAAACAACAAGAAGCATTATCGTCAAACTACGGCACTTTGCGGATTGTTTTCTCTAGTGGGTGATGGTTAAAGGAAGTTCCGGAGTATATATGATGGGTCTGGGATGATGACTTCACAGGGCGAGACTTCTTCAAAAGCCCGAGGGTGGGCTAAATAAATATCTACTAGTTGTTTGTTATTTTTAGTGCGATTGCTTTAATTGAATTCACCACACTTGACATTACGACTGTGTGAACTAATTTTTGTTCTTTTCTTTTTTGTTTGTGTCTTCTCCAGGTTTGGTTTAAGAATCGACGCGCCAAGTGTCGCCAGCAACTACAACAGCAACAACAATCCAACTCGCTCAACAGCTCGAAGGGAAATAGTGGTGGGGTGGGATCCGGCGGAAATTCCGGTTCCAATCGCAATTCATCGAATAGCAATAATAACAGCGGAAACGCTAACAATCAAAATAGCTCTAGTGGCAGCGGCAATTCAGGAACGAACTCATCGGGTACTCCGGCGAAATCGAGCAATAACAACAACAATAACAAATCATCGGCGAACTCGGCGCCCTCTGGTGCTGGTTCTGGTGGCCAGTCTATAAAGTCACACCACAGTTCCTTCTTAAACTCACATTCATTGTCTTCCCATCATCATTCCGGCGGAGGCATGGCTGGCAATGCAGGAAATTCCGCTGGCAACTCACTGAACCTCGGCAGCGGAGGTCACAATTCGTCTCCTATTCTTCCAACACCTGCCACTTCCGTTAGTCCTGTTAGCATAGTCTGCAAAAAGGAACACATGGGTGGTGGTGGCTATCAATCATCGGGTGCTTCGAATGGGGAATCACTTCGTGCCGCATACGATTCCATGAAAGATACGTCCGGCGGCGACATTGGCTCGGGAAGTCATCACGCCAGCCTCTATGGCAGTGCCAGCACCAACCCAAGACTGGTGCAGCCAGGTGGCAATATCACGCCCATGGATTCCAGTTCGAGCATAACCACCCCGTCCCCGCCCGTCACACCCATGTCGCCACAGAGCGCTGCTGCAGCACACGCTGCTGCCGCAGCCCAATCCGCTCAATCGGCCCACCATTCAGCTGCCGCTCATTCTGCCTACATGTCCAACCATGACTCATACAATTTCTGGCACAATCAGTACAACCAGTACCCCAACAACTACCAGACGCCCAGCTATTACTCACAAATGGAGTATTTCAGCAATCAAAACCAGGTCAACTACAACATGGGTCATTCCGGCTACAGTGCCTCTAACTTTGGCCTTTCACCGAGCTCCTCATTCTCGGGAACGATGTCTGCGCAAGCCTTCTCCCAAAATGGTCTCGATTACATGTCTCCTCAAGACAAGTATGTGAACATGGTGTAGGAGATCCTACAATCGGCCGCCGGCGCCGGCAATGTGGCTCTAGAACGGATAGGTGGCGACACCCAGGCCCTCGAAAACACATATCCTAAAAATCCTCGATAAATAAATTTTGCGTGTAAGTTGTCATTCCCTAACACACAGCCTGGATCAACGAAATTCATAAGTGATAAGATAAATTAAAAAAAAAAAAAAAAACAATATTTAAAAATTTAAACTTTAAATTCTTCTTTACCGTTACGAATTGTAAATATGTATTTAAATAAAAAAAAACACTTAAGAACACGGCCAGAGAATTGTTTCATTCATCTTACTCATGAATATGTACCTTGAATTAAAGAAAACGTCAGAAAAGCTTCAATTGCGCTCTTCTTTGTATTTAATTTTAGTTAAATCAAAAAAGGATTAAAATTTAAATTCAAATTTAAAATCGAATTCCCCATAAAATAAATAAAAAAACACACACACATCATCATATCTTTTTTGTATAGTAAAACAAATCTCTCTATATATATACAAACCATAATTATTATTATAGGAAACAAAAAAAATAACATACAAATTAATTAAAACAAAAAAAAAATAAATAAACCACAAAATATATATATATATATATATTTAAAATATAGTAGATAATTTGTATAGTTTTTAAGTAAAATATTATTATCTATAATTATTAAAAAAATGAGTAAGTTAAATGAGATAACAAAATAAAAACAAAAAAAAGTTATATAACAAATTGTTTGTAAAACATTTTTAATTTTATTAATTGGATAGTTATTTTTATTTTCGTTTTAGTTTTCCAACTATAGTTTAGATTTATTAACGAAACAAAAAATAATGATAAACAAACAAAAAAAAATTAAAACAAATTTAATTGTATAAAGGCAAAATAAACAAAAAGATAATTATATGAAAAAAAATCAAAAATTGGTGTTTTTATTTAATGGTTCTGATGTTTTAATATCAATCTATCAATACAATATTAGATGTTTTTTCAATAAAATTGACGCAATTATAGTTATCAGTTAAATCGATTTTTGATAAACTGTAAATTTATATGTGATTGGAAATCTATTGTGAATAGTTCACGCATTGGTATCATCGTTATCCAAAAAATTGTGATTTGTCAATTTCTTATTCGATTACAAATTCGTAGTTCATATAACTAACATTCGCATCGATTATAATTAACAGCATTAATTAATCGTAATAGAATAAACTTACGACACAAGGATATATAAATAAAAGATTGCCTGTTTTTATCATTACTATTGAGCTATTTATCTGTTTCGTAAGTTCTTATTTCACGATTTGAACAAAAAACCGAACAAACTTACAAATTCTGTAAATAGAACTAAAATATCAAACCAATTTCCATTCACAATCCTTTCATTACAAACTTTTCAATATTCACAATAAAAGCGAAATTTATCAAGGAATATGTTCACATGTCCTTATTTTGACTTCCTAGTATTTTAAGAGCACAATTATCATGAATCAAAGAAAACTAGATTACGGCACTTCTTTGTTTTTCTTATTTTATTGACGTTATATGTGAAACAAAATCTGGAAATTGTTGTGTTTATTGTTTGTGGATTAATCCATTAATATATGACGTCAATAAAATAAGAAAAAAAAAAGAAGTGTCGTGATCTTCTTTTCTTTGATTCATGCACAATTATAATACGCACATAAGCAAACCAAAGAATTGAATAAAATAGCTGTTTCTATGCACTTTGTGCACATAAACTCAAAGAGAAGTACAAGTACAAGCATGCAAAATAAAGCCTTGTTATAAACGTCAAAACAAAAACGGATTACTGAAAGTGATTCTCTAGAAAGTTAGTTAAGACCAACAATTTTAATCGCAAACATTAATCAATTGCACAAATAAAACCGATACGATAAATTTATAAATTTTAAAATTTTAGAATGACATTACAATTGACAGCTTTTGTTTTGTCCAAAAAAATTTGCTGTACGCAACCTCGCAGCCTTGGGAAATATTTCAATCTCTCACGTTGCACGGGAATAGCACTTAAAAGCTTTTCGTGCTTAGACCGCTTTTACAGGACGAAACTGAGTTGCCAGCAACTTTTAGTTTGTGATAGGAATGAATGGCAAGAAGTAACGGGAGTGCACTCAAGCTGCCTTGTCAACGATTTGTTAAAGCGATTTTTTCAGCATTTCCTTTCGAACTTCGTGCACTGTGCGTTCAAACCAAAAAAAAACAATAAAAGAAAACGTCAAACAAAAAATCTTCAGCAACTAGTTGCCCCTTCTGAAAGGGGACTTAGCAGTTTACAGAAGTACGGGAACACATTAATGACGTCCAACTGCGATTAGTTATGTTATGTGGACACTTTGAATATTTCTTAATTTGACTTCTTTTACATCTTCATTCAGCTTACGATTTTTAAGCACAAGATTAAGACAAAATTGCTCAGGTGGAAAAATTGCAGTTATCGCCTTTTCTTCTTTGTAAATTTTCGTTATGGTACGATTTAACTTTTTTTTCTAAATAAAGTGGAATAAAGAATGCAGAAATATGTTTAAAGAACGTAACATTATGTATATCATCGCAGTGTTTAAAAGTATCGCTATGGTGTAAAAGCAGGCTTTGTTAATATTTTGATAACTCCTGATTTTGTGATACATCCGCTTTCTCAACAAAGTGAGTCGCAAATTTTCAGACTTCCTTTGTGTGTAAATGGATGCACGTCAAAATATGCTGGCGAAAAATGTCCACTGTAAAGAACGTCGAAACTTCTATCAATTGATTAGATCTGTCCTTTATCAATCCATTGATTTTTGACAAACGCAGTAATGATCAAATAGAGATTTTTTTAATCCTGATTGGGTTTAAAAATTTGTTTGAAAGTTTACAGATATATAATACCTTAAAGAAAACTATTCGTTAGGTTTATGCACGGAAATTAGACTGTCTTCAGCCAGGATTAGGCTTAAATACGGAATACTTTAAGATACTGCCCTGTAAACTGAAATTCGCCATTTCTTCATGTCATTTTTGTTTTTTTTTTTAAGAAAAAAAGTTACAAATGATATCGCTATTTGACCTTGAATCGACATCATTGATTGATACATCTGTTTTATTTACGGAAGATCTATGTGGGGCCTAAAATAGTGGCATAGTTGGTTATGCTCCTTTTTCATGAGTTGGAATTTTAAAGAAATTGTTTGCCAACATTTGGAGCGCTTATGTAATTGGGGTGGAGATATTTACGAAAATTAAGTAATTATTTTAGATCTAACAACATTATTGAGAAAATATTTGAGAATAGCTAATATCGTCAAAGATCAAAAAACAAAATTGTTCAGTGTTACTTGGGTATGTTTTCCGAATTTGTTCCCATTGAAGAAATAAGAGTTAAGTTGGGTCTGTTTCAATTTCTTGTTTTTTTTTTAATTTTGAGAAAATAGCTATAACGATATTGATGAATCTAAAGCGATTTAGAGAACTTATTTTTGAAGTTTTTGGCCAAACGCAAACAATGTTCACATCAGAAAAAAGTAAACAAGTCGATATGTATTTATCGTTTTAATATATTCCTGAAAGTACATATAAAGCACAAAACAAATGTTTGACGAAAAAACGCTAAACAAAATTTGATCCATGTTAAACATCTCTATAATTGATGATTGCGGCAAAAATAAAGAACAGCAAATTTGTAAAGTTGTTAGTTATTCAGCCCTATCACAAATTCCATCGTAATCGAAAATATGCTACGTTTCCCGATAAATATATCGCAAATTCCATTGTTGTGGATTTGGAGTGAAAAATTCGCTTACGATTTTCGAAGTTCGTAGAAATTGGTATCACTGAATTCGAATGGAATGAAATGAAACAGACTTTTTCTACGACAAACTATTTGTGTTGGACACTGAAAGTAATGCGTCGTTAAGAGTTATTTTAAAGAAAAATGTAAGTATTTTTACAAATTCTATGGTTTTATAAATAATATTTGATACAAATTTCAATATGAAAGTCTCTAATGAGCGAGATAGGCGACCTGGCCTCCCAAGGCTATAAGAAACTGACAAAATAAGAAATTGAAAATTTCTGGGAAATTGTAAAAGGCAACCTTGGACTACAAAATTGTTTTAAATGTACACATAATCATGTTTGTAGCTTACACTTAAAATTGAAAATAGCACGGTATTGCTATTTATCCTTTCATTTTGCCATACACCGCTGATTTCGAAAATAAGAATATTCCACTCGGATTTTGTGAAAGCTGTTTGTCGTAGATCGGGGCGTAACTGTCCGTGCGGGGAATTATTACGATGGAATTTGTGATAGGGCTGATTATCCGAGATCCACTTACCTATTCAGTTAAACGGGTTTGGTTGTACCGCAAATATTGCTTGACCTAAAAATAATTAAAAAATTTTAATTAATTTTTTTTATTCCTGCTTAAACAGGACTCGGAATATGTCTTTTTTTTTTTAAATATACATACAATATCACACCGGATATTCAGTTCGATTTTAAGGCGGGGCATGGCACAATTCATGCCGCGTCTAAACTGGTTTCTGATATAAAATGGAAAAAACTAAAAAGCAGTGCACGGTTGCCTGTCTTGTTGATTTAGAGAAGGCCTTCGACACCGTGTGGTTAGAAGGTCTCTATCTAAAGCTAACCAGACTAGGTATAAATAAACCTCTATTGTATATGCTTTATGGTAGAAAGTTTGTTGTCAAGAGTGGCAATGTAACTTCTACCGCAATTTTGAATATTAATAATGGTCTTCAGCAGGGAGCGGTTAACTAGTCAATTCTATTCAGCATTTACACCAGCGATCTGACAGGTAGTGTAACTCATGCAATTGCGTACGCCGACGATCTTATTGCGTACAGAACAGCTATTACAGTTGAGGACATCAAAATTCTTTTGCAGAGTGATTTCGACAAGATTCAGCGATATTGTGATGACTAGAAGTTGAAAATCAACTTCCAGAAATCAGAAACTATTCTGTTTATGACTCCGTTGTCTAGCGCTGCAAGGGATACGAGAAAGAACTGGCGCAAGCTGGTGATCGTAGGGCCAAATGGACATCCACTGGCGAGTAAAAGTGTAGTAAAGTACCTTGTATCTGGTTGGATCAGTATTTGTATTTCGACAGACATATAAGTGCTGCTCTGGTCCTGGCTAGGGGAGCCTTTGCCCTCATCATGCCGATGATTGCCTATGGATGCCCGGTGTGGTTAAACGTTGCCCAATCTCAAATGGAAAATATTAGGGTGTTTTAAAGGCAGTGTCTTAGACGTTGCCTTGGATTACACAAAATACCAGAGTCGGAGTACAAACAATATTATTCCAACCAGATTCTATACAACGGAGCCAACATAAACAGAATAGATAATTTGGGCTTATTACCCCAATAACGAATACTTTGAGAAAGTGCGGCTAAGTGGCTACATCCTTCCCAATGCATTCCTCTTTTTAGACAGTCGAGGGCTGATACAGGATAGAATGGCGGTTCCGCTAATCTACCACGTCAGCCGAATAACTGTAGACAGGCGACTTCTATGTATATGATCGAGACGTCATCGCTCAAGAAGAGCGCCTTCGATTCAGCAGGAGAACAAATTCTGGTGGCTTTCCGATATATAAAGTCGGATAAGATTTTGTCTTGGCCGACTTACATAGAATTAAGGGTAATTAGGTAAGGGACAGTCAGGGTGGCGCCAAAAAAAAAAATTAAAAAAATATGCAGGTACGCGGGGGCATATGTGGATGTATGTGCGCTTGTGTATATGTATGCACGTATATGTACATAGGTGTATGTATGGCTGGATAGGTTGCTGCATGCTTAAACTAAAAATACACAAAAAAAATTAAAAAAACCGAAAAATGCTGCTGTGGCTGTTCTAGTTTTTAAGTAGTTTTAGGTATATTTAGGTATCTTAAGTAGTTTAAGTTATTTTTAGTTAGTATAAGTTAGTTGTATCTAGTAAATGATCTGACACTAAGTTTTTTGTCCAATAAGTTTTCTTGGTGAAAATTAAAAATAAAATAATAAGCATACATTCATATAGTTTTTAGATCGAAAGACAGTAGTATTAAGAGATGTAGCTTAGCTTAGAGTGCCCGTAAAGGGCCAGTTATGTAGTTATAAGTAATTGATAAGTAGGCTAGTTTTGTGAATTTTTGTCTAGCTTTAAGTTAGTTATAAGTCAATGATAAATAAAAATGAACTAAAAAAAAAGAGGAGAAAATAGGGGTTTAAAACGTAGTGTGCCTATGCCTCTGACACTGCAGTACAAACAAATATCTAATAATAAAGCCTGTCTTAAATTCTAGTTTGACTTTACTTTATTTTTAGTGTTGATATTGGTTAAAATGCAGAAAAAAATACAAATATACTAAAAGTACAATTCAGTTCAAATAGTATAACAACTCAAAAATATTACAACTTTATTAGTCAAAATAAGAAACACCCTGTCCAACTACAACCAATATGTAAAACAAGAACAAGAACAAACAAAAACTGTGGCAGTATCTCCTGGATTCCCAATCTCCATATCACTTATTATTACTACATCAGCGGTGAAATCTCAGTCATAACCTACCTATACCTGCACCCACATTTTTGTTATACGTAACGTATAGAGGTTTATTTTATTTATTATTATTTTTTTTTTTTAATTTCGACGAGGACCACGATATTCCAATTGCGATTCCACATCCATATAGCAGCAGATGCCAAATGAAATTGATTGTCATTTACTTTATGACATCAACAGTGATATCTGAATGCGTGCTTATATGGCTGTTCCAATGTTGATGGAGTCGCACTGGCACTGGCTGGCTGCGGAGCTGTGAAGGTGCCACATTCGACGCAACCGAATACCAAAGAAGTTAACTCGACACTTTTTACTGAATACTTTTTTTTTCTCAGTTCGATTTAGAATGAAAGATGTACAATAATGAAATGCATAAGGCTATAGGCTTCAGAAGAGAGTGTATCTGTGAGTTCCAGGTAAAATGATAAAAAAAAACATTTCTACACAAAAAAGAGTTAATGAAAAATATGATAGAGCTATCTGTACTTGAATGAAGGAGTACAATAAACTGGGTGCCATACGGAACAGATGTGATCTAAATGACTTGCTAAAAGCAAATTCGAAGCATCTTGCCATTGGGATCTTGATAGTCAATATAAGAACGTCACACTTTCCTTGTGTAAAGTTTCGGTCGCGTCCCATGGGATTTCGATGGAATTGAAATGAAAATATGATTTTTTTAAAAAACCAATAGCCGTATGTTGATTATAGATAAATTAATTTGTACATATATTTTTTTAGTTTATTTAAGTTTTATCGGTAAATCGGGGTTCGATGTTTTGGCTTACGTTTTAAGCTTTATGTGTTGAAATTGTAAGCCATATATCCTGCTTCGGAAGCGATGTACGATGTGTGCAGATTAAGAAACAGTTTTACTTTTTGTACAAGCAAAAATACATAATACAATCAAAATTATCTCTTTGTACTTGGACCTACTTTAACGATTTGATCAGTTCTCGTGGCTCCAAATTGAATACATACACACTGTAAAATTCATTAGCTGTGTTCCCTAAGTAGTAAACTTTATTGAGATTTTTTTTTTAAACTACATTTAACATAGATAATACATATGTATAGCGATTACATATATTATTTTGCCGACTTCGAATTGGTCAGGCTACACTAAATTTATATATTATTTTTGTTTTTTTTAAATTTAGACAAAAGAAATTTAAAATTACATAGTTGTAAACTACAGTTTAAGAAATTAAAAAAATGAGTCCACTCAACAAGACAATTACGATTTCATTAAAAATAAAATGCACGACTGGATAGTACAAATTTGCTCTTGTAGCTAAGAACTTTTGTGTAGCTAACCACTTACGCTATTAGTAGGTATAGGTAGTCTAGTTACCCGAGGCAGGTTTAAAGCCGATGGAGTTAAGAATACTTTGATTATTAATATAATGAAATGTGGAATACATGATTCAAGGAATGGTTACATAGACACCTACCTACAAATGTATATTCAAATGGATTTGAATTATGTAAATTAGGAGGGTAATATGTACCTACCTACATATAGTGAAGCTCGGCATGTAAATATGTACATACATATGTATATAATGAAAGTGAATGGTGTATAGTTGTGTAAAAATCGTTTTTTTAACTTATTAAACTACCAAAACCATCACTTTAATCAGTTTTTCGGAAAAACGAAGGACGCCATTAGATGCCACGGACCAATGAACATTTTATAAAAAAGTATCTCGAAAATTGTAGGACGGGTTTTTATGAAATCCTGTTTTTTATTTTTCGTTTTTTGAAAACAATCGTTTTTTAAAATTATGGTATGCAGTTTTTTAGAGTTTATTAATATACATGTGATTATAAAATTTAAAATTATTTAAAAAAAAAAATATTGATTTTTGAAAAAAAAAAGTTTTATAAATTAATTTTTATTAGAAAAAAAAAGTTTTTCAAAATTTTGATATGCAGAATTAGTTTGACTACTTAGATCTTCTCAGATATAAAATTTGAAGCAAATCCAAATGTACCGTTACCGAGATATCCAAAAATTAAAAAACCGTTATATGAAAGGTAAAGTTATTGGACTTTTCCCGTAAAGTTGGTTCATTTTAAATGATAGCTATTGCCAACAAAAAAATTCTCAAAAATTTGTATCAAAATCGTTGGAGCCGTTTTCGAGAAAAATAAGATTTTCCTTCAAGGTCATATGGCAGGTACCGTTATTTTTAGGCATTATTTCGATTTCTCCTCTGAGGAATGCCAAAAGAACCACACATACCAAATTTGAAGGTAATCGCTTGAGCCGTTTAGGCTGTAGCTCGTTATACATGCAGACGGACAGAATGACAAACTGACAGACTGAAGGACAGACGGACAGATAATTCTTGCCGCTCACTTTTTTAGGCTTCTCTATGATCGTAATGTCATGTTTGATTGTTAGTTTTTTTACGAATGCATTACTTGCCTTATGGTACCTATAAGCGCAAGTAAGAAACTAAAATATAAAAACCTAAAAATAGGTGCGATAAAGGGAAACAGTCATCTCGTCTCTTTTTCTTGAAACACAAATGTGTGCAATTACGGATTGGAATACATAAACGTATGTACATCTTATCTTTCGTCAGTTAGAACGAGAGCTCAGTACTTTACTTCTTTCGTTTGGATGGGAAAGCGACATTACGATGGTTATATGACGAAAGAGAGCGATCTTCTGGTTATGGGATGTTGCGATGACCAGAACTGTTGTTTCCCTATTATCGGTTCCGTTACAGTAAAACGGAATTATGCAGCTTGTCCATTACGGGCTGCAAACATAAGCTATCCATGGGATGCTTCAACTTTCTGGGACGACGTCCCTATACGTATGATGTGTCCATGTGCGCGACCAAGGAAGCTGGGAGTAGATGGAATTCGGTTGGCTTCTGTACACGTGGAATGCGTTCGTTTGATTCCCACTCCAAGTTACAATTTCCCTGGTGTTGTCAACTTGTACAGCATTCAAATTAATAACTATTGCACAACTTAATGCAATTATTTATGTTACTTTAACATACTTTTACTTTAGTTAATTTAATTAAACTATTTTTGTTATTTTTTTTAATCATTTTTTTTACTTCTCCAGACGGAAAAACACGTCCGTCCACGACGGGAGCCAAAAGCCAACCCTGTGTTCAAATAGGGAAAAAAATGTTTTTATTTTTATTTTGGATAGGAAGCTCATCACTACAAGTTCACAATTATTGTCAAAAATATATAAACCGATTAATAAGAATTCCTGGAACGATAACCTTTGTTAAACATCGCCAGTATGAAACCCCACAATTCGCTGGTATATACGGTGGAATTTCCGCAAGTGGTAAAACAGTCATGATTCATGGAAATAATAATCGACAAAGTAGGTATAAAATGTTTCGCTTAGCAACACTTCGTCGAAGAAGAAAACATTGAGAGGCAGAAGAAGTTGCTAACAGCTTCCCGTCAAACAAATTCGGAGTTGTTGATTATTTATGCATTATACGTCATAATGATTTGACAGGGAAAAAACGAGGAATTGACTGACCAATTCTAAATATTAAAAGTCACTTATTTATTATTGTTTGTGCTGTCAAAATAATAAAAACAACGAACTGACAAAAGTCGTTCAATGTTGTTTTCGATTGGAAGACTTCTGAAGGTATTGAAGTGAGAATCAAAACCAGGGGCACTCACATTCACACGACTCTAATTCAGCGTTGTATCGGCCATGTTTACAAAATAGAATAAACATAAATGTGGGTTTGACATGCCCTCTTTACACATTCATGCTTACATTAAACTTTGATAAACTTGTCTATATTTGTTGGATTGGCAATTTGGAATACCGGATTTCCAATCGAAAACGACATATGATTTTCATTGCTTAAGAATTATTCAGTTGAGGGCAAGCAACAAATGACATATAAATGTGATTTAAAACAATTTATGAAACTAAATTGATAATTGTATCGTCGAATTGTCGTTGCAAATTGTAGTCTGATTGTTGCCAATGGCCAAACTCCATTTGCGTTCCACATACCATCCAAACTTCACAGAATAAATTGTTTGGTGTGACTAACGTCAAATTCAAAGATTATGAATTATAATATATCATTCGTGATCAATAATATAAAATGCACGACTGGATCGCACGTACTAGCTCTTATTCTTAGTAGAATCGAAACGTTTTTGACTTGATATCTTATATATAAATTAACTAGCAGAAACACGTGCGATGCTACGGACGCACGGGAATCTAATGAAAGAATCTATCCACCTACAAAATTTCATTAAAAACCGTTGAGTCCTTGAATGTAGGCACAAACGACGAACATGCTCGCCCAGCATGATCGCGCACGCTGTGCTCTTCTTGTATATGGACTGGTTCGCGAGTAGCTTGCTGTTATCTAAAAATTTAGATTTTGTCGTGTTCGTTGGCTTCGATGTTAGTCGTGAATCGTCATGTTCGTAAACAAAGCGAAGATTTTATATTGGATTCAAAAAGTGAAAACTACAAAAATAAAGTTTGAAAAAATAAGTCATGACTAATCTTCCAGCTGCTTACCAAATTTCATTAAAATCCATTCAACGGTTGAGGCATGAATGCGGACAAACACCCAAGTATATGCTTTGTTCATATTTAAGCCTCTCCCATAGGAACCGTTCGATCCATTTTTCGGGACAAAAATGACCTATGTGATAATCGAGTGTGTATTTGTGAATGTGTGTATGTGTATGTGCTTTTTGGCTTCTTGCGGACAAAAGCTATATGTTAATTTGTAGAATGAGCAGATATGGTATTATGAGCCCCATATGGAAAATTAAAACAATCTATCCCACGGGAACCACACATTTTACCAGGATAAAAAGAATGCTGTGTGCTATTCCGTTCAGACGTTCTGGCGTTATTGAGCAAAAAAACATCCATACATCCATCCAAACTTTCACATTTATAATATTATATTTTTAAAAAAATGTCCCGTGGATGGCCGTGGCGCGATAGTTGTGTGTTCGCCTGTCAAACTCATGGTCACAGGTTCGATCCCTGCCGTAGTCTATGTCCTCTTATTTTTCCATTAAAAAAACAATTCTAAAAATAAACGTCATACAATGAGATGCTAGTTTACTCATAACATGCTGTTTAGGCATATAACTAACAACATGTGATTGAGCAAAAACTAGTATACCGATAAAATATGACAAAGAATAAAAAAAATTAATGCGAATTATAAGGGACATAGATAAATAAGACACGGAAATTTCTGCGCATTAGTTCAGCCTCATCCCTGGAGATAAAATCTGACACAAATCGTCACACATCTTTCATCATTCTTTCTCTTCCTTAACCTCACGCCCGCGCTGTGTTGAAACATTTAAAGGGTAGTATAATCCCTTGAGCGCGTGCAGATTATAAAAAAAAACAAGTTTCGAAATATTGAATTTTCAAAACAATAATGTTTTTTTCTAAAAAATAATATTTTACTAAAAGTTTGGCATTCAGGATTGAGTATTTAGAATTTAAAGGACATCTTGTAGAATTTTAACCGAAACTGTTAATGACAAAGTCCAAAGTCTAAAAAAAAATAAAAAAACGTTTCTGTGGCAGGTATAGCATTTTATACAAACGTTTTTTTGGAACATTAGTTTGCTTAAGATTTAACTTTTTTGCTAAGAAATTGTATGACAGGTAATACCTGCCATATAATATAGGTAATATTTTTGGGGCTAAAAAGGCAATAACCTAAGACGACTATGTATCAAGTTTGAGAAAATCATTCAGGGGTTCAGCTGTAGATCAAAATACAGATAGATAAACAGGCGCAATTAACGGAATATGTGCTCTTAATCATCGCAATCTCGAATTCGATTGTTTTATATATGTAAAACTTGGCCTACAATACCTATACATACCATAGTCATATTTAAATCTATCCCCAATAACTAATATTTCTCTTGATGAGTTTTCAAAAGATAATGTTTTAAGAGGTGTAAATAGTTTGGATAACTCTAAGAAGGCTGTATATGATAATATATATATTACTGAAAAATTGTTCCAATTCTCTTGCCCCTGATTTGACTCTTCTTTTTAATAAATCAATTTTATCAGGCTGCTTTTTAAGAGAGTGGAAAATATCATTTACAGATCACATCCTTAAATCGGGCTTAAAACATTTATATAAAAATTATAGACCAATCGCCAAGTTGTCGGCTGTGCCAAAGCTTTTTGAAAAATTAGTTACCCAAAAGCTCAACTTTTCTGTTCAGAATGCAACTTCCGCTAGGCAACATGGTTGTGTTATTGGTCAATCGACTAAAACAAACCTCTGTATCTTTACTAGTTTTTGTATAAATGACATTGAACCGGGCAAACAAATCGAATTGTTATGTACAGATTTTGTAAAATCCTTTGACCGTGTACATCACGATCTAACTTCTACAAAAACTTGAAAAATTAGGCTTCAGAAAAAATTTCTTAGATGGTTAAATTCTTATATGTGTAACAGAAAACAAGTTGTTCAGATTGATGGGTGTTACTCTAACTTTATTGATTTTCTTTCAGGACTTCCACAAGGAAGTCATTTGGGACCTCTCCTTTTCATTCTGTGTACTAACGATCTACCTGAATTTCTTGAATATAGTTGCGGCTTAATGTATGTGGATCATGTAAACATTTTTCTTGATATTTTTTCTCCTTTGGATTGTTCTGATATACATACAAAACTTCTTAGTTTGGTGTGCTGAAAACCATCTCGAGTTAAACTTAGCGCACCAAGGTCAACCTCCTCGAATAATTTTAATTACATGTTTTTTAACGAACAGTTACAACTAGTTGACGTAGCTAATGACCTTGGGGTATTTTTTGACTCGAAACTTAAAGGTAACTCTATGTTTGGCTTTTTAAAACGGAATTCAACAGTTTTTAGGGATGTGTATATTCTTAAAACTTTATTCATGAGCTTAGTTCTGCCTTTCTTGAAGTATTGGTCAGTAATTTGGTTTCCATTTTACGAGAATAGTATATCCAGAATCGAAAGAATACGAAAAAGATTCTCCCCGTTTGCATTGCGGAATCTAAATTGGAATGATTGTTTACCAGATTATCTGTCAAGATGTGCTCTAATTAATATGAAAACACTTGAATCCCAAAGAATTTGTCAATGTATTTTGTTTGTAAGATATAGTTTTGACAATCGAGTGAATTCTAGTGAACAACTTTCATCTATTTCTTTTATGTTCCTAAAAGACGGCTTAGAAATTATAATGATTTATTTTATATTCCCGTACATAGGATAAACTATATGTACTTAATGAACCTACAGCACGTTCTCTGAGAAATTATTCAATTCAGTTTGCAGTGGAGTCGATCTTTCTATGCAAAGAGATAAATTCAAATCAATAATTTGTTCACATATCTAAATTTATAATAACTTTTTAACTTTATCATTTGAAATTTATATAATTTTGTATGAAAAAATTAAAAAAACAAATGTGTTCTAAATATTAATATGAATTTTGTAGTCAGCAGATTTATGAATGTATATGATGAAATAAATAAATAAATAAATAAATGTCAACAAAATGTTAGAATGAACGAATATTCTTTAATTCGTTGGCCGGTGGTCGCACTCAAGTTCTTCAGGTTGAAATCCATTCGCATCGCTAACAAATATTTGTTCTTAGTTGGTCTACCTAAGCATCTATTTCAACAATTATCCCAAACGGCAATACTTTGGACAGCCCGATGGGCCTTAAGACATTTTAGCTTATTCGCATCATATTTGTCTCGTATCGTAATTGATCATCTTATTTCACTGAAATAATGAATATGTTTGTAAAGTCTCGACGTTTTAAATATACCTACTCTTTTCGTGCGATTTTTTCAATCAATTCCGCCAGTGAGTTTCTGGAGGCCAGCGGGGTTGTTTTTCGCGTCCGAAATTCTTTAAAGTTGTCAGAAGTCGGTGCTGACTGATGTTAAAATTTAGAGTTGTATAATATTGTCATGCGACATTCCTCGATATTTAGGCGCCAGTTATAGCTTTCAGTGAAATTCATCATTGAAAACTTTGTCTATTAATTCTGAGGCACTTAAGCAAATAAAACAGATGTTGTTTTGGTACCAAAATGAAGGTAATAAGATATATAATATTTTTTGTCAAAAAAATATTTTATTTGCTCTACCACTTTCTTGTAAATTCACTTTTGATTTTTCAATGATCATTGAATGATCATTGAAAATGATTTGCATCATTGAAAAATCAAAAGTGAATTTACAAGAAAGTGGTAGAGCAAATAAAATAATTTTTTGACAAAAATATTATAAAATGAGAAAATTAATTAATTAATGTTGGGATAAGTGTACCCCTAACTCTTTCTTAAAGATATTAATGTCACTAATTCTTTTTAAATTTCGAGAAAGTGCGTTCCATAACTGAGTCGCAAAAATAAATAAATAAATAAACTGCCGCTTAGAGGTTAAGCACGTAAATCGAGATATTAGAAGATGTGGTGACATAGTTGATGAAGACATATGTTATAAATATAGCAAGGTTGATGAGATTACATTATCCTAAACAGCAAGATGAATGTCCTATAGCGAACGAGGTTATGGAATGTGAAAAAGATATATCTAGCAACGTTTAACTCTCTTCTGCTTATGGAGTCACAACTTCGTATATTTCACATCCGTAAATCAGTATAGGAATAATTAACGTTTTGGAGAACATTATTCTAGTTTTAAGTTGAGTAAAGTGTTGGGTGGCCCATAAAGTACGAAGCCCTAAATATACCTTACCTACAGTTCTATTGACATGTTTGTCCCAAGTTAACTTCCGATTAAATATCATTCTTAGGGTTTTCACCGTTTCAACATACTCTATAGGAAGACCATCAAGAAGGATTTGCGGAAAGTATGACAAGTCTACCGGTTTCGTGGAAATGATAATACATCTAGATTTGCTTCGTTTTAAGAACAAGCCATTTTTCTTACCGAAAGATGAGATAATTTGTAATTCTTCGTTCAAGACTGAGACAGAATCTTCAATCAACCCAAGAGGGCAGCTTTTATATAATTGAACGTCATCAGCGTACATTTGTATTTTAGTATGCGAAATGATTTGAGGCAAATCATTTATGTATATGGAGAACAAAAGGGTCCAAGAATCGACCCCTGGGGTACACCTCTTGATGTTGAAAGAAAATTCGATAACCTACCATTCACCATAACAGCCTGCTTTCTTTCACTTAGAAAAGAATAAACCAGACGAACCACAGAATTTGAAAAGTTGTACAATCGCGCTAACTTTTGGCAAAGATTCAAATGATCAACTGTATCACATGCCTTTGAAAAATCCAGAAGAATTAATAATATTACGTTACCTTCCTCTAATGCCCCTCTTATGTCTTCTATAACATTTATAAATGCTGTAGAGCAGCTGTGTTTTTGTCGAAATCCAAATTGCTTTGTTGATAAGAAATTTTTGCTCCGGAGATAACAATTAATTTGGATTTGTATAACTTTTTCGAAAACTTTTGATAGGAAGGGGAGTATTGAAATTGGTCTAAGATCATGCTCATTTTTTGTAATTGGTAAAAACTTAGCAATTTTTAACTCATTAGGATAAAACCCTGTTGCTAAAATTGTATTGAATATATGCGTGATATGTGGCAATAAGATCGGTAAAATAACTTTCAACAACACACGACAAACAGCATTCAACGACATCTGTACTTTCTATTCTTGAAAATTCAAATGAATCTACCGAAGAATTTTCATTTAACGGCAAATTGTCATCTTGAGAAGATGATGAAACAGGAAGTGAAGGGAAAGGTAGTGCAACAAGCTTTTAGTTTAAAATATTACCGTCAATATCATTCGAAAAAACTAAACTCTTTTTACAACCTATTCCTAGCTCTTTCAAGTTTTTCCAAAGTTTTCGCCCATTCACAGATGAATTGAGTTTCGCACCATAAAATAACCTTTTAGCAGATTGAATTTTGCATACAACAAGATTACGAAGGATTCTATAGTTTTGCTGAAATTCCTCAAGTCTATAACGTTAGATTGGTTTAAATGCAAGAATTCAAAACGTGTGAATATTCGTTAGACCAATTCTTAAAAAAATAAACAAGCACAAATTGGACATAAATAACTGACCGCAAGACAATATTTGATATTTGGCTAACAAGAACAGGCGTTTAGATCAATTAATATGTGTTTCCTCTTGATTTTTTAAGGGACAATTTAATTCATTATTGTTTGGTCCTTACAAGCACAAAACCGCATGCACTATTAAACCAAAATCGGAAATTAGATATCAATCGATTTTCGTTGCACGCAATCATATTGACAATATTGTCAATGACAAGCAAGCGCAATATTTGGCACTCTATTGTGTGTCTAGTATCCTTCAAATATTCATTAACTACATATATCGCTAAGCAGTATAGTAAAAATGTATACCGAAGTCCTAGAAATGTCTCTAAGGGTAGGTTTTGGGGCTACATAACATATTACAACTATACGAGTTGGAAAAAAGTATAGTGTTAGCTTTTGTGTAAAACTTGTTCCAACTGTTGCAACAACAACACAAAAACAAGGAATATTTTTGCTGTTGTTGTCAAATGAGTGTGTTGTCACTTGAGTATAAGTGAATTGAAATTCTATGCATCCATTTGTTTCACCCTGCTCCACTTCGAGCTCCATCTTTATCGAAGTAATGGAATATCTGCAATGCAAAAGTGACACCCAGCCCAACAAACCAACTGCAGGTCAATTGCAAGCGAGACCTGCTTCCAGACGTGGTCAGTTTTTGTGTTGTTAATGTGTCGCTTTCACCGTCGCCGTCGGTCCTAGTTTCAGGTATTGTTTTTTTCTTTTAAAAAACGGAAATAGTAGGTGGGAAGCCAATAGATGGCAGCATAATATTAAATTTAGTTTTGTTCAGTAAAAAGGAAAGAAAAAGAAAACTAGTAAACAATGCAAAATGCGAAAAGGAAACCACTCGCAGCTATTTTAATCCAATTGTAGAATGCCAGTAAGTTTTCATGTTTGCACAGTCCCTCGATGCATTGCTTCTAACACCCCTCGTCGCCCCTATACAATGCACCAGCCGGCCGGTAGTGTCATTGTCGTTGACGCTGTTATATGGTAAATGTTCGGATATGGTAGCTGATGGCAACACATGTAGGTAATAATGCAACAACGTTCCTATCCTAGGAGTGTGGACGTCAGCAGCGAACTGAAGACCGGTGCGGTCAAGTCAGAAACTAAAGGGAAAAGCGTCATTGCAAAAATGCATGTGAAGCACAAACCAAGCCCAACCAACACTTAAATGTCGACCGAAATGTTTTTTTCTTCCAAATGTCTGAATACATATATACAAAAATAGGGGTTGGGTATGACCTATCACAGTCGAACCTACCACAACGCAGGTGATCACAGCCAACTGAACATTTTCGCAACTGGTCATGGTCATTTTGATCATGGTCATTTTGATCATGGCCATGATGGTTCATTTTCCGAATGAATTTTGTAAAAAAAACACGTATTCGTTAGCTTACACACATTTTGTCGAAACTATCAGTTAAGAATGAATAGGAAGGAGGGATGAAAATGGAACAATTTTTTGTTGCAGGTTGAGCGTGGGGACAGGTAATATAATATGGAAAAAGAGAAACGAAAAATGTGTGTAGATGGGTGGGCTTTTTTTTATATATTAAAAGATAGATTAGGTGGATACCCAATAAGTGAATGGAAATTTGTATGTTTACATCTACATAGGTACAAATGTAAATGATTTAATTTTGCTAAAGCTTAAGAAACCACCACTATAATTCGTTTTTCGAATAAACCAAGAACATCATTAGATGCAAGGATCAATTAAAATTTTATAAAAAAAATTGTAGGACGGACTTCGATGAAATACCGGTTTTTTTATTTTTAGTTTTTTGAAAAAAAAAATTTGGAATGCAGTTTTTTAGAGTTTATTAATATACGTGATTTAAAAATTAAAAATAATTTCTTCATAGACCTTTCCCGTAAATTTGGATCTGATTAAATGATAGCTAGTACCAACAAAAAATTCTCAAACATTTTTATCAAAATCGTTGGAGCCGTTTTCGAAAAAAATAAGCTTTTCCTTAACTTCTATATGGCACCTACCGTTATTTTGTCTAAAAATAAAATTTCAATTTCCCCTCTGAGGAATGGCAAAAGAATCACACATACCACATTTGTGGTAGGCTGCAGCTCGTTTGGTCGATCACTTTTTTAGGCTTTTCTATGATCCTAATGTCATGTAATGCCTTATAGTAACCTAGAATCGCAAGTAAAAAAACGTTTAACGTTAAGCGTTTTCATAAATAAATTAAATTGCTGATTGAATTTTATCAGATATATGCAATTAGATATAGAAAAATAATGCAGTTTTCAGTTCAAAAATATCCATCTGATGTTTTCTGTGTAAGTAGCGGAAACTGATTATTTTTTTTATTAGAATTTACCTATATAGGTAACTATGCGTTGAGTTTTCAATTATGTATGTATGTGCAAAAATTCCGTTTAGGTACACAGGAATGAAAGTACCTACCTATTTTAGAATTCTGTATTCCTAAATTTTGTACTTAAAAATTCTGTTAGGTAAGGTAGATATAACTTACCTATAATAATAAGTCAAGATAAACATTAAAAAAATTTTTAATTAAGAACAAATACCCTAAATGTTTCATTACCAAATAATAATGTTTACCTCTTTTACCTAAAGAATGCTTAAGTAAGTATACTTATATACAATTATAAGTAAGTACATATTATATGAAAATAGGTAGTTTATTTTATACGTTTATACGTCGTTTTTGCGTGCACGATACATCAGCTTTGACATTTACATTCAAAAGTTATTTATTTCTATTCAAATCGTTTTCAAGGAACATGTTTTTAAAAATGTGTATAACATTTGTACCTAGGGTGCCTTTGAGTTTGAAATAATTCAGTCTTACAAAATTTTGTTTTTTATCAATTAAATGATTCACTGAAAAATTAAGTTTTGTGATATGAAGTATTTTTGAATGTTCGAATAATAGGTAAGTACCTACTTATATTTTTATTTTCAATTGAAAGAAAACAGTAAAAAATTATTACATAGGTATGTAGGTACATACGATAGGTACGAGTATGAGTATGTTTTAAAGTGTGTTAAGATCTACATATACATACGTATACATAAGTATGACAAACATATTTTTTCCTGAATATAAAATAGGTTGGTATGTATACCTTTATGTAGAAAATCTGGCATTCAGTAGGTATTTATATAATTATTATTAACAGAATTCTGGATTTATAAAATAATGGAATACAAAATTTTCAATTAATTTAATTAATTAATTTTGTTCATACCGAATTTTGGGCGCGAGTACGATAACTTTGGCGCCAAAATATAATAACGGTTTTTGGTAGAGGGGCTTAATACAAGCATTTTTTTACTATGGGAGGGGGGGGGTCTATCTCACCTCGTTTAGGCGAGAGGGGTAGTTTTATAAAATTTACTTAAAATCTAGAAAAAAAATATTTAAAAACAACGGCAACACTTACAGTTATAAGTTATACTTTTTTAAAAAGTCAGAACTCTACAATTTATAATAAATTTTAAGTAAAGTTGTTTCAGTCAATAGTTTTTGAAATAATTGACTTCAAACTCAAAATTTATGAAAAAAATGTTAAAAAAATCACTTTGAGTATTATTTTTCTCATGATTATAAATACCAATAAAGAAGTAATTGATGTAGTTAACTGTTCCATATATTTTTTAATCAAACACTGAAAACTATTCGTTCCTATGTTTTCTAGTTTTTGAGAAAATTGAAAAACAAAAAAAAATAATTTTGTATCAGATGGGTGCATGTAAAGTTTCTTTTGCATTTAAAGAATCTGGATTAAAAAAAATAATTGATATTATATACATAAACGTATGTACATAGAAAAAAGGAACACTTAATAACCGCATTAACTGTAATAAAATCACAAATGTATATATGAAATTTACGATGCAAGCAGTGAGATGCCTAAGGGGGGGCATGCTGCCCCCCTGCAACCCCCCTGCTTGGGCTCACTATAGGCTTTGGGGAGGGTGAAAATTTTATTATATGCAACGTTTCTTTAAAATGAAAGAATCTTTTGGGTTTAAAGAACAAGTATAGTTTTACTATTTTTCAATTACATATCTTAAAAACTAGAAGACATAAAAGAAGTAGTTTTCTATGTTTAATAAAAAAATAATTGGAGCAATTAACTACATCAATTATTTTTTTATCGATATCCATAATCATGAGAAAAATAATATTCAAAGTGATTTTTGTAACTTTTTTTTCATAAATTTTGACTTTGAAGTCAATTATTTAAAAACTATTGACTAAAACAAATTTATTTAAAATTAATTATAAATTGTAGAGTTTTGACTTTTGAAAAAGGTATAATTTATAACTGTAAGTGTTGCCGTTCTTTTTTAATATTTTTTTAAAGATTCTAAAATTCTAAAATTATAAAATTGCCCCTCCCGCCTAAACGAGAGGAGATAGACCCCCCTTACCATAAAAAAAATGGTTTTATTAAACCCCTCTACGAAAAACCGTTATTATATCTTGGCGCCAAAGTTATCGTACTCTCCCCGAATTTTGAATTAAATATCTAATAAGAAACGTTCTCATAATAGGTATCAAATTTAAAAAAAAAATGTGCACTACAAAAGTTTGCCCCAGTATGTATGTACACACCTACATATGTATACTGCACATAACTAAAATTTAGATTTTCAACGATTTTATAAAGTTTATTGAGTAAAATCACTGGAATAGAAAAATTTTGATTTCTAAACTAAATACCTACGAAATGGTTATAAATGAATGGTAAGACGATACAACGACAATGTAAAAAACGTCATATGGAATTAATACATTTTGTGCCGTCTTATTTTATGAGAAAAAAATCATACATAAGCATTTGAAGTGATCTAGTCGGGAGACGTTATATTTAGGTCTACTTGATGTGAATTTATAATTTTGTTCTCTTTCCAAACATCTACAGTTGGCGTAAACATTGCAAAAATGTTTATATTTTTGGTCTTTCAAAACATCACAACTATATTTCCGCTTCAATTTTTCAATGTTTATCTCACGATCTACCACAATTCTGTATGTAGGTTATTAAAAATTACAACTTCAAAAACCCCTCTATACAAAAAAAGCGCATTATCAAAATCTAGCTTTCAAAGGGATGGACATTTAATTAACTACTGCCAATAGATATAGATTACTCATTTATTTACATAATTAAAAAAACATGTAAATAAATACGTAAGGGTACCTACCAACTAAAATATACAAACAAAATAGTTTTAAATAAGATTAGCTACCTATACCTATGTATATCAATAACAAGACGAATTTAAAACTGTAAAATTCACATAAGTATCCATCTGAACATTTGTATATTTTCTCCCCATTGATCATGCCTTTTTTCTTGATATGGCAAACAAATAAAAAGGAAACATTTAACTACCTTTATTAGCATAAGCATTTGTGTATAATATAACTTGATCCTTCTTAAAATTTATATTTAAACCCACAAAATAAAATAATGTTGCAATAAATAAGTATATATGTAGGTAATATTCACATGTCGAAATCAAGCGTAAACAAAAACGACTGGATGATATTATAAATGTAGGTATATTAATTGGGTTATATCCAATCCCATCCGTCACGGGTTAGTAACTTCGTTGCCACAGGCTTTATAGCCAATAGGAGCCAGGTTTGTTACCTATTTAAAGAAAACCACAGCAATTAGGGAACGCTAATGTAGTCTTTCTCTTTCAGGACTTCAAAAAACATTACACATTAGTGTACATCATTCTTGAAGGTGAAGGTACAACACTTTATTTTAAGTTAACATTTTTTTAATTTTCTGTACCTTCTTTCACATATAAATTCCGAAAGAATTCATTGAGCAAGAGAGATAACATTATTCGAACATAATTCTCTCACTTAATACAATTTCAACTTCATTTTGTTTCTCTTCAAACGTGGTTTAAATTCAGAGCTACCGTGTGTGAAACATATAGGTCTCTGTAAAAATAATACTTTTTAACACCAAAATACTTTGAATACGACTTCATTGTTCAGATCGAATCAAACCAGAGCCTTTGTATATATAACCTATAGTAATACTATGAGGTAGCTTTTATTTACGATGGATAAGGACTCATGAGGGCGCTAGTTTCTACATTAAAATTAGCAACATTGTCAGATTTGTCGCAACATTTTGAATATACACACCATTTTAGAAAGAGCAGGGTATATTATGTACATTACCTATATTAATAAAGGAGTAAGAGAGTTAATTAAAAACTATATTTTTTTTTGTCATATCAAGGACAAACAACAGATAAATTGCAAGTAAATAGAAAAATATTCAGTGCGTGTGTGTGAATTTTACGTTTAGTTTCGTTTTGTTGTTATGTTTTGTTTTGATTTATTTTTGGCAATTTTTTTTTTACATTTTTTTAAGTTTAAGTTCAAGGTGTTTCAAGGTCTTTCGATAAGAATAAGAAAAATAACATCTTAATAATAATGAAATAGTGAAAAATGTCCAGTTGAATATGGACAGATTACATACCTACATAATTGTTTTGTGAATTTCAGTTTGTGCTGTAGGTAGTATTTTGTGTGAATTTCGCGGATAAAATTTAGATATAATTAAAACACCTACAATGCAATTCTATTTGCAAATGGAATTTTATTGATTTTAAGTGTTATGAACATATTATAAAATCTGTGAAGTGTCAATAATTATATATGTATATACTTACATACCTTCTTTGGTATCTTTAATGTGGAGTGAACATGTATTTTTGTTTTTTTTCGTATAGTGCTTGTATTAAGTGTTTTTTTAAATTATAATAAAGAAAGGTGTGTGAATTTATTGGAAGTATAGCCTGTACAATTAAAAGTCAGCTGTTCTTTTTAATAAATATATACAGCCTTTTAAATTACATCAAACAGTATCTTATAATTTGTGTAGTATCTTAAAATATAACAATTGTGATAAGGGAATAACTAACAGCTGGACTCTTGACTGCAGTGATTGTGATTTAACCTCCACACCAAGATAAATGACCAGCAGCATCGAATTAATATGGTAATATATTTTTGTTTGTATATTTGTACCTACATACCTATCTGTTTTACATTGTTTTCTCAAAAAAGAATTTTTCTGTTTTTATGTCTATAGCATATTAATATGCAATTATTTTATTTGAATTTCATGTAATAAAATGTTTGCTTTCTTACGTTGTTATGGACATGGTTTGACATTTTTTTCATAAAAATTTATTTAAAACGATTTAATTTCCAAAAACGTGAATTTGATTTGCAAAAAGTTGAACTTGATTTGTAAAAACGTGAATTTAATTTGGAAAGGCTATATAAATCGACATTATATTTTTTGATTGGCTAAAAATTTTCAAAAAGTTTTTTTTTTTTTGACAAAAGTGAAGTTTCTAATCAATGTTTTTCTTAATATGAAATTTGAAAGAAGACAAAAATTTTTGAAAAAAATATTAAACATCAAAGAAGCTAAGTTTTGTTACAATACAAAACGATGTGACGCTAAAACTTCATTAAAAACGCATTTTTTATCGACTAAAAATAAATGGATAATACCAAATGTAAATATTTTCATTTGCTTAGTTGTTAAGGTTTGAGGGAAAACAAAGATGTCATTTGAATTCCTGGATAAATAAGAATATATAAAAAAATGTCAAAAATCGTTGAAGCGGTTTTTTTTAAATTAATTTTTTATGTATAAAATTTTAAAAACATTTGTAGAAAAATAATTGGAACGACATTTTGAAGATATTATTAATATACATATAAAATTCAAATTTCAAAAAAAATCACTGACTAGTTTTAGAAAATTCGGTTTTCCAAAAAAAAAATTATTTATTTATTAAAGATCGAAAAACTCGTATTTGAAAATTTGAGTAAACAGTTTTATTAACACTTTTAGCAAGAATAATTTTAGGAGAATAATTTTAATCGGCCCATCGAATAGCGATAAAGTCGAAAATATTAAAGTGTGTTAATAAAAACTAAAAGTGGTTCTATGGGAAGTACTGTTAATAAGTACGCAAAATAAAATATTTTTATATTTGAAAATGGACTGTACTACTATAAGAACACAACATTTTATATAAATATTCTAGGAGCTGTTTTTAAAGTACCGTTGTTTTTTATTTTAGAAAAATAGTTTTTTTTTAACTATTCAAGATAATGTCAGAAAACCATCTAATACCTACGTAGTTTCGAAAAAATCTATTGAGTCGTTTTCGAAATTTTGAGTTTTCAAAAAAAAAATTATTTTCTAAAAAATTTATTTGAAAAAATTTGGTTACAATAGTGTTCAGCCTTTTTGGGAGCTTCTGCGTAAATATTTAAAAAAAAAATCAGATAAACCGTTTCCGAGAAAATCGAAAAACAAAAAAAATGGTTCTACTAGAGGTACCAAAAATAACAATTTTTTTCCAAAAAAAAATTATCAAAAGGTACCATTTCCCTTCATTATTGAACTGTTTTTGTTTAATCAAAATCGTTGGAGCCGTTTTTGAGAAACATAAGATTTTTGTTTTTGGCCAAAAAATGAATGGGAGCTACTGTTATTTGTCGTCTTAAAAAAATGAAAAAAACGTGTAGGCTTATTACCGAAAAAATAATATGTGTACCAAGTTTGAAGCAAATCTACCGAACCGTTTAGGCTAAAGACTCAAGGACAGATAGACAGACAGGCGGAATTGGGGGACCCACTTTTTTGGTGTTCGCTATGATCGTAATGTCATGTTTGATTGTTAAAAAAGCATATGTATGTATGTAACTTGCCTTAATACCTACCTACAATTGCAAGTAAAAATTATTTTAAGAAAACCGCTCCAAGATTTTTGGAAATTTGTGTACCTATGTATATAATCATACCTACCCTAAATAGGTATCAGAATTCAAATTTAGATTAGAAATATTATTATTATTATTATATGTATTATTATTAGAAATATACCTTCCTACACAAAAATTCAAAAATGCAAGAATAGGTAGGTACATATGTATGTACCTATATGCATAACTACAAAAGAATCTGAATTAGAAAAAAATGTTTAACCAAAAATGTACGTATAGTATACCTAGTAGTACATACAGTTTTATCTTATAAAAAATTATTATCTAAAATAGTTCAGAAGTTAAAGGCTTTTGAACTTTTTCTCGATTTTCTGTTGACATTTTTTTGATTCTAACCGACAACCGTTTAATAACATTACAACCATACCTACATCCCACATTTATGTAGTTATATCTACAACGTTGCTGGATTTCGCACAAAAATTCGAAATTCTAATGATATTACCTACAAGAATATCAATGAATTCGTAAAAATCTATACACCCAAACCAAATCCACATCTACAGAAAAACACTGTATTTCTACTTTCTCGCTTTTAAACAAAAAATATATTTTTCATTCAGTAGGAACTACACACCCAAACCAAATCCACATCTACAGAAAAACATTGTATTTCCATTTTCTCGCCTTTACGCAAAAAAATATCTTTTTCATTCATAAGGAACTACACACCCAAACCAAATCCACGTATCTACACCTACAAAAATGTATTTCTATGTTTCACATATATATTTAGGTATATGCATGCAATACAATACGGAAAAATACCGCTTTTTTGCCTATAATGTTCTATTTTTTGTTCACTCGCACTCTTAAACATTTTCTATATAATGTTCCCATTCTCGCAATAGTCAATTATTCCACCATAATTTCACATACATGTTTCCCAATCTGAAAATTTCCTCAACATTAAACACTTTTTCCGCAACTTTTAGTGTTGAGAGAAATTAGTGGATAAGGACACTAGGTGGCTAACATACGTTGACACCACATGATATTACTATAGATTATATATACAAAGCCAGAGCGAAGTTTAAAAAGAGACATTAGCAGGAGGAGTTAAGACGTGTCTGCATTTTATAATATTATAGCCCTTATAAATATATATTAGTTGGGTACATCCTAGTTTGAATATAAATGCGGAGTGAAAATACATAGGTACCTAAAATCAAAATGATACATCAATACATCTCGCTTTGAATGGTTTACTATGCTGCAAAAATCGACCTTATCGATTCATTCTTGAAACAAATTATTCTTTATTTGTAGCCAAACATTAAGGTTCCTACATGTAGGCATTTTCCTTTGGTTTCCCACGACTTGGACAAAAAACGCCTTTTTTGCCCGCGATGTCGCCCACAAATAAAATTAAGAAAAAACACAAAATACTCGTACAAAAATATGAATTACTTAATTCTTTTATTAAAATAAACAAACGTTTAAGTTTTCTGAAAAATAAATAAGAATAAGTTTCAAAATTCAAACACAATTTTTGTATATATAATGTAGCAATTAATCATTATACTCTTTATAATTAACTCAATTAGTGGAATAAACATTTTTTGCACAATGTAATGTCCTAAATACACACAAGTTATGTACTTTGATTGGAAAGGCGACCTAATCTTCTTACATTTATCTACATCGGTTATTGTTGGAAAACAAATCGGTCTTTTGCTATATTATGAAACAATATTTCATCATTGTAATCTTAAGATGACAAATTTGTGTGCATGTGACAATAGGAAGTTTTTTAAGTGACCATTTTCGATCATCCCACAAAATTATTGAAGGATTTTGGAATTTATTTGAGAAATTAAAATGCCCTTTTTTTAATGAAAAGCATGAGAATGCCCCTTCACCCTTTTTGCTTTATTTTTTAAATACCTACAAGAAGGGCGATGTGGCTTCAATGTATACATTCCGTATCTTAAAAACGATTTTTGTTTCTACCTATTACATGGAAGGTCAGTGTTCAGGCTTATCTTAGGAAGCTGAACTTTAAGTATGCAATACTTTTGATATCATCATGTCTAAGCCTTTGAGATTAAAAACCTAGGTAACTCATATATTTACATTTTGAAACTACCTCGGTGAGGTACAATTTTAAAGTAGATAAGAATTATTGAGTGATATAAGTTCTGTCAGGTTTTGTTTATCACTTAATTAGGCAGTGTGGAACGCAGCAACATTTTTCGTTGTCTTGATAATACCAAAAACGTTGCATACATCTAGGGAAGTAATTATATTTTTTTGTATGGGCAAGTACAAGTCAAAGTTAATTGTTTTAAATTTGTTAATAACAATTGTTATCTTCACCCGAATCAAAGAAAATTTAATGCAAGGGTGTAATTTTTGAATAAAAATATGAGTAGGACCTACTTGCATTAAAAGAAAAGAAAATTTGAGCGTTTTTATTCAGAAACAAATATTTTCAATACCTGCAATCATTAAAAAAATTAACAGTTATAGGTATAGCCAAGATGATAAATTGGTAATAAAATTTTAAGAATGTTACCAAGCCTACTGGTTTGTATACATCCCACTTGGGCTTGCAAAGCGACCTAAGTAGGTACCTACTTCTGGTTGTGTTGAGAATGGTTAGTTATTATACTGGTTAATAAATCAATAGTTTCTTGAACTATTTATGTTACCTACACATAAGTAAAGGAAACAATCGCATGTATTTTTATTCATAGACTACATTTTTAATTGTAGGTATGTATGTACGTATATAAACAATTTAAATGCAGCTTGGTGAATGAAACTGTCAAATAATCATTTCTTTGTTAGATTCACTAAATGTTAAGCAGGATCAATAGAAAGAGAGGTAGCGTTAATTTGAAAAAGTCATCATTACACCAGCTGAAATTAATAGCATTAATAGTTTTCCACTAGTACATAAGCATAAAACATCTGGCGGGTCAAAGTGGTAAACATTTTTTTTTTTCAAATGGTCATTTTACACCGCTGCAAAATTTGAGGGATGGTTATTTATGTTGGTGGAAAGATGGTGGTGGAAAGACCGTCAGCCAGGCCCCTGAACTTGTTAATAATTTTGAAAAAAAAGTCACCGAATGAATTTTTTACAGATGAATCTTCAACCTTTCAAGATAATAAAACAAACCGTCAGCCGCTCGTATAGCGGTGGAAAGACCGTCAGCCGACGTCATCAACATGACGCGACGCGCGCCCAGTTGATCTGAATGTTACTCAGTCACTTTAAATGGCAAACTGACGACTTTTAACCCCACAAACATTCGACCGATGGCTAATTTTATTTTTGTAAATAAGCAAACAACTGAAAATTACAATTTCTGTCAGTGTAATATTAGTTTCATATTAATTTCATAACTCTTGTCGCAGATAACTAAATAAGTTAATTAAGTAAATGGAACTCGAAAAAGAAGATAGTTACCCTAAAAAAAGTAGGATAGTCCTAAATTTTTGACATGTTGTTAGGTATTATTGGTAGATGAAAAAAAAATTACACAACCACGCACCTTCCGCCCCCTTCATCATTCCCAAAAACCAATCGCATAGAACACCAAAATTATCGACCTTCTATCAAGTTTTTAGAGAAACCTCAAAAACTGTGCATTTTGGGCATCAACCATCTGATAGGAAAATCCTACAAAATTCATCCCTCAATCATATATTTTGGTTAACCTGTTTGGCCGAAAAAAGACAAAATTTGACTATTTTTTTAAAAACCCGTTTTCTCGACTTTTTTCACTCATAATTCAAAAAATATGCTTGTTTACAAATATGTCTAAGCTGCATTAAATTTTCTATAAAATGAATACTTTTATCACCTATTTTGGCCAAACCGTGTTACCGCTAGAGCACTTTGAAATTATATGTTATAACTAGAAAACGTGAAGTTTTTTCATTTACCCACTCTCATACCTTCTTAAAATATGTATTCGCCTTAATAAGATTTTGAAATACAAGGTAGGTACATACATAAAAACTTTGTTGGATTTTTTCAAATAATTTCAATATTAATATTTCAATAATTTGAAAAAAATGACTTTTTTTCAATAGATACTTACTTTTCTTTCAATAAACAGTTAAAGTCAACATATATACCATTTATTTTATCTTTGAAAAATGATGGGTAGGTATTTTATTATTTATTTTGTTTGTACCTATGTACATACATATAGCTTTAAGAAAATATTTTATATATATTATTTATAGAAACTGGTCTAACGATTCAATTTTTTATTCATTAATGAAATCAGTAGCTTTTTTTATGAAATAAAAGCTTTCTTAAACAAAAATATATAACAAAAAATAATATTTAAATATTCTGAAATATTAATACGAGTAGTAATTAGAAATTGAAAAATGTTGACCTATATTTAATGTGTTTTGGTCTAAACAAGAGACTAGAGAACGAAGATAGCATCTCGTTCATGGCTTAAGAATTTTCTTTGAATATTAAAAAAATATCTGTTGTGGTGTGCTATCGAAACTTAATAGTTTTGTCAAAATGTCACCGAAAACAAATTCATTTTACGTATTTTGTTTAAAAAAATTGATCCGCCAATGAATTTTCTAAAAGTCTTTTGGAAATATGTAAAATTATTCTTGATATTCGTAAAAAGAAACTAATTTTCCATTGGTAATAAATAAATTGCAAAATTACCATTCTATTTGTTATAGAAAATTTTCCGCATTGCCAAAAAAAACATGGCTTAATTGCTCCATCTGAAGCACAATCTAATGAACTGAGGTAAGCTAAAATCTTAAATTTTGCTAACAAACAAAATGTGGGGGTTTTCTTCTAAGTGAATCTCCCTCTGAACAGAATTTCAGATTTTTAGAACATAATGGGAATGAGAAATTCAAAACGAAAAAGAAAGCGCGCCTATTTCTTCACTCACAAATATCAAGTACCCCCCCTCAAATTTTGCTAACAAAAAAAAATTGGGGGTTTTATCCTAAGTGAATCTCCCTCTGAACAGAATTTCAGGTTACTAGGACTTAAGGGGAAGGAAAAATTCTATTGGGGAAATTGGGGACGAAAAATGCATCAGACTTTTTATTTTAAATTTATTATTAAACTAACCTTTATCCTTCAACTTCATTCTCTTGATTGCTTTTATCGTGTTAAGACTATTTTCTTACTTGCGGAAATTTTTTAATTAATTAAAAATGGCTAAATTTGTCAAGTCTCAAAGAGGTCAGCCTAAACTCCATTTCGAAGGCTACATATATGTAAACTATAGGGAAGATAAAGACGGCGTAAAACATTTCTGGAGATGTGAAAAACACAAAAGCGAAAGATGTCGTAGAAGGGCAGTTTCCAGGGAAACTAATGTGGTTATGTTAGAAGAACATAACCACGGCCCTTCCCCGATTCTATGCGAGGTAGGGTCTATTGCCCAGGAACTAAAAGCAAGTGCAACTTTAACATCTGAAGCTCCCAGAAGTTTAGTTGCACGAGTCTTAGAAGGAGCTTCCGCACCGGCTATAGTGTGTGGGCCAAACATTGTATCGATGCAGAAGGCGGTGTCACCGGAGCGAAAACGTCGACATCAATTAATGTAGATACCACACACTCGATCCGATATAAATATTCCCGCTGAGCTACTAGTCACAAAAACTGCACAACCCGAATTTTTTTTGTTAGGTGACTCAGGCAGCGGTGATGTTGACCGTATAATTATATTCGGAACAGTATCGGATCGAGCTAGACTAGCACGGTGCGAAACGTGGTTGATGGACGGGACATTTCAAGTATGTCCAGAAATGTTTTACCAACTTTGGGTATTCAAGAAAATGTCAAAAAACTACTAAATACAAATACAAAGTTTCGAAGTTCAAGTAGTTTCCCAAATATATAGTTTCAAAGAAACATATTTTTTTTTTATTTCCATAAAAACAGGTTTCGATAAATGTTGGTTTACAATACCTACCTATTGTTTATACTATTTAGGAGCTTCTCCGCAAAAAAAAAATGTTTAAAAATATCAACTGAAACATTTTACAGAAAATTGAATATCAAAGAAAAAATTCGAAAACTTACATTTTGCCTTTATAATTTTATTATATTATATTATAATTTTAATCTTTTTATAGAAATCATTTTTGAGAAAAATAAAATTTACATGTTTGGCTAAAAAACTCATATTACCCAAAAAAACAATAAGCATCTACTAAATTAAAAGAAATCCAACCCCCGGCTTTGGCGTTCCTATATGCGGACAGACAGATAAAATTGTGAGACCCACTTTTTTCGTCGTAATGTCAAGTTCGATTTTTGTTTAATCCCATACTTGATATATAGTACCTACTTACCTAAATATGTATATATTGCAAAAAAAAATTATTTTTTGAATCCTTTTACCCATCAACTTTGAACAAATTATATATACCTATCTATATATATATATGTATTGTATTTGTTTGATATGAACATTTTCTTATGGTTGTTTTTTAGCTATACCTATACCTGGTTACCTAGGGACTTACTTAAGAACATAAGTATACCTAGGTACCTATCTTACACTACAAGATTTTGATGAATAAATATTTTAGATATATATGTAGGGTATCTTGCTTCCAGACAGAATACATTTTTGACATCTTAAAATGTATATTTTTATCACGCTAGTGTCAAAAATGTAACCTCGACTAATTATTATTTAGCCCAATTGGATCACGTCAAGTTTAAGATCTTTATTGAACCATATATTTTACCTATTATCTTCTTCATCTACATACCTACATACTCCTTTACTTAATATTTCATAATATTAGTAACAGAGTCCATACAAACATATTTTTTTTATTCTGTATATAGTAGGTAGGTAGCTAACTACTTATCTATATATGTAACCTAACCGGCAGACGGCTTTCACACCATGCGTGTACATATATCTTATTCAATTATATTATGCAACTTATTTTAACTTGTAATAAAAATCTAGTCTAATCTATACAAATTAAACTCGAAATTTTATTCTTAATAACATTCTTCGCATAGATATACCTATACAACTATTTTCTTTCACAAATTATAAAATCCTAAAAAAAAATTAGGTAGCTGGTTACTTATTATTTACGGAAAATCATGTTTAAAACTTTTACATTCCTTCCCAAATAGTGATCTGATTACCTATAATACAACAAGATATCAGTAATAATAAAAGCTCGACAAAACTCCCATGTTATCCTCATCGCTGATGCGATGAGACTGACATTCAAAATTGTATTATAAAATCCCATTGAAACCGAAGTGGGATGTTCCTTTCAAAACAACATGTGTGAATAGGATAAGAGATGAATTTATCATACTCATAAATGAACCAATCATACATTATGATCACTTGGGTTTATGTTCACATGGATCTGTGGTCACCTGGGTTGTGGTAAACTGAGTAGCGGCAAGTTGCGGTATGATAGCCTGGTTCGTGACAAGTAGGGTTGATGCCCAAAAATAGCATGAACTAGTTCTCTTTGGCCGATGGCTCGTCCCGGTCCGGCCTGGCCCGGAGTGCATAAATGCAAAATGCAAGCTATAAACAGAAGAAGAAAGAACGCAAAGAAGCCCCTTGAAGCTTGATGTAGCGGGTATGATGACGGTGGCGGCGGCGACGACGACGGCGGCTGCACCAAAACGACAAGCCAGGTTCGGGAAAATTGCAAACGGAATGTAATAAAATAAATAATTGAAGGAAATTCTATTCGATTGAAGAGGCCATACTTTGGGGCACACAACATGAAGAGAAGACAAACAAAAAAAAGTTAAGGAAAACGTGAAAATGACCTCCCTATAGATAGGTGGAAATCTATATAGTAGATATTCCATAGGACGACGTAAAGTATCTATACAATACTCAAATGACGTTATCAAAAAAAAAACATGTAGGTACAACGAAGAATGGAATACTCTCTTCCGTGTACATATACGGATATTACAGAGTGCTTCACTATAGTATTTTATTACATGAAAATTTACAAAATTTGTTCAGATTCTATGAGTGACTTTATACTCGTATACACTTTGGCAAGCTTAATGTGCGTCTTTCTGAACCGAATTCAATTTTCAATTATAATTAAAAGAGAATCTCATTTCGATGGTTGGGAACAGTTTCAATAGGTTTCTTTATTGGTATTGGTATGAAAGGTTATCGCAAATCACATTGGAGCAATTTGACGTATAGCAATTATAATTTACTGGTTGTGTCCAAATTGACAAATGCACTCAAATGTATAAAGACAAAAATTGACTTTTATCGTGCTAGAGAGCTTACCTACTGTTTGTTGGGATTTTTAAAAGATAAAAGCACTGTATTTTCTTCTTAGTCGTAATGGCTAAATAACATAATTTGCAAAAAAAACTGCTTTATCTGTTTGAATTATCTCTTTGTTATCGATTGTTTCATCGATAATTCATCCTATTCTTATCGGCCTAACAAGAAAACACAAAAAAGAGATGAGATCTTATTCTACGTTTCCACCTACCACTAAACCAAGATTTAAGTAGATCTATAGCATAAATCTCCTATAAATCTTGAAGATTTACCAAACAAATTAAATCTCCTCAGAAGAGGATTTAAAATTAATCTCATTTAAATCTTCATAGTACAACACAAGCTATAACTTATTCCAATATCAAAATGAACACTTTCATCGGGAAAGTGAATTTTTCGATTCGGTTGACACCGAGAAAGATACCACTGTCTCACTTCTACTTTATAAGAGAAAATTAAACATCATTTGCATTTTAAATAGTGTTGTCAAAATTAATCTGCTTTTGGAGCGTTGAAAACGCTAATTGAGATTATGTGGTAAATCTACGAGATATTAACGTCGGTGAACTGACAAAAATAGGCGTTGTAATTTGACAACCAAAAGTGATATGAGAAATTAAAATGGAGTAAAATTGACGTTGGAATACAAATTATATCGATAACCAAAGAAATAATTTGAGACGGTGAGATAACGGGACTATTGTGAAAATCAAGTTCATGTATATAACTTCGTATATAAAAATGTGTCGTGGGTCGTGGCTTATTCGGATGCTTAAAACTAAAAAACGACACACGATGCCAACTTGGTTAGATGTCAATGACTTAAACGACGATTCAAGATCAAGACCAAATCCCGAAAGAATTGCATTTATACAAACGGTTAGAAAATATATATGAAGTCGTCATTATCCCAGTGAAATTCTTCAACTCTTTGTATTTGCCTGGACAAGCCGGCCGTCTCATTATTTGTATTTTAAATGTTCGACCTGTCATCATTTTGGTATGGAAAATTCATGTCCCGAAACTATACAATGGAACTCAACTGATTGTGACAATTATGAACGAACAATGTGATAGTGTGAAGAATTTTGAAAGTATCGTTTAATGGAGAAAAAGACAACAAAAAAAAAGGTGTGTAACATCCAGCCTTAAAGTGGATACAAACATTTTTCTATTCTTTTCTTTATAGATTTTAATAAGAAGAAAACTTTAAACAATTTAGTATTATGTTAAATCAGTTTTGGTATGATACTAGGCTAAAAAGAGGATTTTGCTAATTTTAAACCGGTTTAGTATCGTACTAACATTAACATTTTACTAAAGGTAAAATCACAAAATGGCTACTTTAACTTTTTCAATATTGTACTATATCCATATGCCACGTTGACATTTACAAACGTCAAAAAGTTTTGTTCGCTTACTTTTTTGCACTAATTTAGGCGTGTTTAGTTGTAGTTTATCAAGAAAATAGATTTAGTATGTTGCTAGTTACAAAGTGTTTAAAATTTAAAATTACGAAAATATTAGTAAAGTGCTTTAGTATTAGCAAACTGTTAAGTAGTATCATGCTAAGCATTAACATCAGGCTGTTTAAAATTTTGCGCAAATGAAATTAATTCTTGATTTTATTCTATTTTTGCCAAAATTTGGACAGGAGATCTGCAAGACGAAGTCCTCGTTAAGCTTGTCAATTGTAGGACTTGTCGCGATGTGTTATAAGCCCCAGTTAGCCAAATTCAATTCAGCCATTGTTTTTAATAACTTCTAATCAATTTATATATGCTTATGAATTTTTAATATCAATTAAAGTTGATTGGTTTTCACGTGCTCAAAAATGTAAAAGCATGCACACAAATATTAGAGAGCTTAAAAATAGATTCTTTGTTTAGGGCATCATTTTCTGACCGTTATTTAATGATACTAATGGCCTTTTCGATCGGCCGTCCGGAACACGTTCCCCCAATAAAACTGCCGGAAACAATTTGACTGGTTCTGAATTGTATGTATGACTGTATTTGTGAAAAATAATTTTATGAAAAATCACATCGGCTAAAAATAATTTCCAAAACACTTGATTTCAATTTAGATACACAATTTCTTGAATCAATAACAATTATAACTCGCTTCTTTTTATGTTATTTTACCAGAAAAGTAGTTTAAATTCAATAAACACAACGAAATTACACAACAAATTAAGCCGATTATTTTGACATTTTAATTATGTGAGTATATTAGTGATTCTGTTTTCGATTCTGAAATGAAATCCAAAATCGTTTTCTGTTCGCTTTAGAGTAACAACTGTCATTTTGTGGGGGTCAGAACAGTTCCGGACGGCCAATCGAAAAGGCCATAAGCAAAGTGTAGATTTAATTGTAAGACGTCTTCACTGACATAAAGCAATGGCATGGAAAACCTTTAAATATTAAACGGGAGGCATTTATGAATGAGATAAATAGCAATGGACCGAGGTGACTCTCTTAAGGCACACCTTCAATTAAATGTTAGCACCGAATTCATAAGAAGCTCTATGTGATCGGGTGAGTGTTTAGACAGACATGTATATGTTAAGTTCGTATCTAAATTTTAATATTTTTCTACACAAGTGTTTTTTTTTGTTGTAGTTTCATTTTTATTTATTATTAACTTTAAACTAACCTTAAGCTAGACAAAAATGCTTAAAACTAGCCTAATTATCAATAACTTACAACTAATTTACTAGGCCTTTACGGGCGCATTCTACACAAGTGTTGTATATATAGTATCCCTATTTCCTAGTTTATTTATGTCGAATTTTTCTCTTCATGATTCCCGGTACATAAATAAAAGACATTTTACCACTTTTAAAATACTTTCTTAATTAGTTCTGCTACACTTGCGGCAAAGACGAATTGTCGGTAACTTGCCTTTTTAATTCACGACAATTATTTTATTTTTTGAATCGTTAGGTTCAATCAAGGGCAAAAAAAAACACAACACGATACAAAACTGTCAGGAAGTAAAAACCAATTACCTTCCTTCATTATCAACACCTATTATGGAATAGTTAACAGATCTTTATGAACCTCCTGCAAACAGCTTCCACACTTGAAGGAAGTAACCGAATATTATAGAGAAGATCGTATTTGAAAACTAAAAGTTGAAAATTGTCTTTTTTTTGACAAAAGGACTAAAATAACTCATTGTAACATTGTTAATTTTTCAATGTTTTGTTATCGTTGCTGATGGTGTAAACACTAGCCATAGGCAGGTTCAAAATGAGGGTGTTCATTACAATAGACATCACCTATAGCCTGCCGGGCCTGTCAGGTATTTTTATCAATGAATGGACCGTGTCTGGGCATTGAGCGTTTTGGGAACTTCCTGGGGTTTGATGCTGGCCGGTGTATAAGATCAATTTTTCTTCTTCTTTTTTCTTTATCTGCTGCGCTGCATGGTTAGATGGGGCAATAGTGTGGGAATTTTCTTTTCCTGGAATCAACATTTTTCAAATATATGAACCTATATAAAAAGAGCGGACTATTTTCATAAAAATAAATTATTTTCCATTGTGTCTCTTTTTACGAGCATTTCTATTAATCATTTTTGAGATGAAAAATGTTGCAAGGCATATTTGCATAGCTGTCACTTTTGACGCTTGAAAACACAAACAGTAGTTGACGAACATCAATATAGTTTGGGCGCAGACAATGAGTCTTTCTTAACATTGAAAAATAAGGACCTCTATTCAAGACTTCAAGGAACGGATTTTCACAATAATGTATTTGGATAAAATATTACATGTTACTTAAGGTTTTCTGAGAAAACATGCTTAGCAACATTGAGTTAAAATTGTCCTGCAAACACACTACTGCCTGTAAGAAACTTCATAGAAAAAATTTATGAAAAGAGTCTTAAAAGGTGTCGGAAAATGTAGCAAATCGTTGAAGTGTGGATGGTATGTGGAACGCGAATTCAGTTTGACAGTTTGTTACAATTGGAATTCAATTCGAGAGGATTCATGTGATAAAGGGTCCCCAACAGGCTATATATTTGACGAGGGCCCATCATAGATGTACCCTTGAACAGATCATCATCACGAATAATATATTTAGGTCTATCAGGAGACCATTTTTATGAAGACTTATAAATTGCAGATGAGGAAAAAATTACCGCTACAGCGCTCAGCGCGCTGAGAAGGACCGCAGCCCACCGGACGAATTCACCCTTGTAAGACTCCTTATGATTGTAAAAGTAGGGACAAAATTAATTTCATAATGTAATTGTGCCATTCGTTTTGCAAATGGTGTCAAAATAACAGGAAACCCTAACATTCAACAGCCTATGAATTTCATCGTGCTGCCTTATGAGTGCCTACAAGTAAGCGTTTTTTAAAAATTAATTAACTAATTAGTATAGGATGGACTACGGCCTCAACCAAAAAACTCTTCCAGCCAGCTCTGTCCCTATACCCACTTCCAGTTGAGGTCGTTCCAATTGTTCGCGCAACTGTATTCGTTAAGCAGAACCGTTTCAATAATTTCTTAAGGAACTTTAATTGGTCACCATGCTTCCTCGGTAGTAACATATAAGCTCCAGCGCAAATATAACAAATTTAGTTCTTCACGGAATGAAAAATTGTATCCCGAATAGAGTGAAATCTATCAAACCAAATGAGAATGCATGGTTTGATTTGAGCTGTAAAGAGGTTATTAGGCTTAGAGAAATAATTTTCCGGAATTAAAAAACCCAACCCACTCGGGAAAACCGCCATAAGTTTCAAGAAGCTAGAAAGACTTGCAACGTTCACATACAGAGAACTAAATTTTTGCATGACCAAATATTAATTAAAAAAATACTACAATGTCCCAAAGGTAGTAAAAATGTTTGGCCATTTGTAAAAAATAATAGAAATTCGGAATTCGGTTGGTGAAAATCTAATTTGCTTACATGGCAGTTCGATGTTAATTCGACAAGCGTAAACGATTTTATGGGACGAATCTTCTATCGCACTCCTGCAGTTGCCAGAAGCCTTAAAGATCTTGATATATACAAAACCGCAGATCCTGATACTATCCTTCCCTTCGGTCTGAAGGGGTACTCTTCAACGCTGACAAAGCCCCTCCGTAAGCTTTTCCATCTATCCTACTCTACTCGTCTCTTTCCGAGGGAATGGAAAACAGCATTTGTGCAACCTATCCCTAAAAAAGGCGAATCTTCTTCACCCTCCAAATACCATTGAATTGTAATTACGTCCTTTCTATCCCAGGTCATAGAAAAGCAGATATATTCTCAACTTAAGAAATATCTTGAGAAACGAAAGCACCTTAATTAAAGAGATACTCTCTTTCGTAGCAATATTTACACTGGTGATTTGATGGTATATCTCACCGTGTTATAGTGGGACAAGTCTTTACATCATTTTGGAGAAAGTATATGATTATTGCGCTTGATATTTTAAAAGCCTTTGATAGAGTTTAGAATCAATGCGTGTATTTGGTAACGACCGACGAATCTGTTCTTCGTTGGATTAGCAACTACCTTTCGGGCGGCTCAATAGAAGTTGTATTAGGCAGTTTCAAGTCAGATATTCATAAAATAAATGCTGGTGTTCCCCAGCATAGAATTTAATGCTTCAAAACTCTGTGATTTCTTCTGCCATTAAAAAGGAACCCTCCTCCAACGGCGGCCGTTGTCCTTGAGTAACGATTGCATTGAGAAAACCGAACAACTTTCAGTCCTTTGTATTGGTATGTCTATCACAGACCCCCTCTTGTGGAATGACCACATATTGGATGTCGCCAAGAACGCTGCTAAATATTTTGGTTTTCTTCGAAGATGCAAGAAATTCTTGTCCCCTTCTGATCTGTTCATCAGTTTACCCTTGAGCCCAACTTCAGATGCACTGTCAATTAGAGATATTAATTCTTTATCCGCACTTCAAGAATGTGTAACGTTTTACCCGGTCCTATTTTTCCCTCCCATTATGATATTAAAACGTTCAGAACTAATTGACATATCCCATTAAATTCTCTCCTATTTTCATAATCGCTCACACTGTCTTTGAACATTTTATGGGTAGCATAACCCCTTTAGCGCGTGTTCAATATATAAAACACATAATGCTCATATATAGGTTTTCGTCTTGGCATGTCAAGCCCATAATATTTGAAAAATTAATTTTATTCTTTGACTTTTATGAACGAACTATCAATTTGAGCTACTTTTAGCTCAGTTTTAGCTTATCAATCAAAATCAAAAATTGCTGTAATACGAGTATAGTTTCACGTTTAAAAACGCTACTATCTACAACCCAAACCATTTTTAAATGTAAGGAAAGTTTCTCTTGACCAATAACTAGTGTTGGCAACGTAAGTTACTCTGAGTAAGTTACCCATATAGTTACGCGTAAATAATTGCAATTATTTACATCTAATTTTTCGCGTAATTTATGTAAATAATGTAACTTAGCTATATTAGATATAGTTAAGAAAGTGTTGGCTGACTGAACATTGAACAAAAATAAACAATAACATTTATAAATGTTTGTTCCATAAATAACAAATAACAAAAAAAGATTATAAAAAGAATTCATCAGAGATCAAATGCATGTTGGTAACCCAAATACATATGTATGTAGGGTTTAAATTAGTTGAACTCAAACTCAAAGTCCTCCATAGATAAATTTATGTCATCCATTCGCAGAGTTCCACAAAGAAACATTTATTTTTTAGATTCTCAATGGGGTGTGAATAAAAGCTGGCGTAAACCTTTCGACTATAGATCAAATTTTTGTGTTAAACACAGTGGCTAGGCGATTTATTGATAAAAAGAAATGTTTGTATGCTTTTTTTGTCGATTTAAAGGCTGCATTCGACACAGTCAATAGAAAGTCATTGATCTACAAGCTTTCAGTAATAGGTTTATCAATAAAGTTCATAAAGTTCTATGAGAAAATGCTTGAGAACTCTAATGCTTTTGTTCAGAACGGCCCTAGGAAATCGAGATACTTCAAATTTCAAACTGGTGTTCCCCAAGGCTGTGCTTTAAGTCCTTTGTTATTCTCTCTATTTATTAATGATGTTGAAAATCACATCCCAAGAGGTATTGTAATAGGTGATGTAACTATTAAGGTTCTCCTTTATTCAGACGATCTTGTTATCCTGGCAGATAGCCCGCTTACTTTACAACTTCAAATAATCTGGGATCTCAAAATTAACAGCTCGAAGTCGAAAATTATGATCTTCAGATCACACAACAGATCTATAGGTTATGGCCGCCTAGGGAACGATATTATAGAAGTCGTGGATAAATTTAAATATCTGGGATATGTACTAACATAAAACTTAAATTCTCACGCTCATGCTAAAGATAAAATAAAAGCTGCTAAAGTTGCTTTAAACAGCATGTGGTCTAATTTTTTAGCAATATTTTTGTAGACTCAGTTTCAAAATTCAAAGTATTCAATGCTACAGTGAATAGCTGCCTCTGCTATGGAAGCGAAGTATATGGGTATGAACAGCTAGAAGAACTAGAAAATGTTCAAAGATATTTTTTTAAACGAATCTTCCGGTTACCTAAGAACACCCCAAATTATGCCATCCATGTGGAGTCTGGCTTACCTCAAATATTTCGGAAAAACTTAAAGGCAAATGCGGATTACATTGTAAAGGTAATGAATAGATCAGACCAAAACTTCCAAAAAAGGATCCTTAATATTTGTTTTAATAAAGTTTACAGTCCAGTAAAAAATTGATACGATCTAGCTATAACACACGACTTTCCGATCTCATTACGAACTGATAATAATGAAGAATTAAAGTTGTCTTTATACGACTGCATAGCATGCATATATGAGACACTTTTCCAGAAATGTATAGAAGTTTTACCCTAGGCGAGGATAACTATTTTAGAAACGAGTTTTCAGTTTCAGAAGTGAGCTTAATTTTCAAAGCCAGAACTGAAATGCTGGATCTGAAATGTTCTCTTTGCAACCTTGGTACGAATGAAAATATCTTACATTTTATAGCGTTTTGTCCAATTTTACAAGAGATCCGTAGACTTTATTTTTTCGCAAGTTTCCTTTCTTTAGAAGAATGTATAAATATTTTGAATGGTGGCCGTGGTTGGTAGGATATGTTTCGCATGCAAGAATATATCGAGATGAGTATTTGAACATGTTTTGAAGAATAAAGTCACCACTACTATTTAAATAGGTATTTTAAAAAGCTCATGTCGCAGATTATTTTCGTTTTAGCTAAACTAAAAGCCGCTTTTCACTTTTGTATATGTTTTTGTTTTGACTAAACTAAAAGTCCAGATTAATTATTTTTTTCTTTCTTTTTAACTTTTTATATACAAAACGGTTCTAAGCTTTAAATATATCTAAAATATTTAACCAAAATTAATTTATCTTTGTTTTGACTAAATTAAAAGTCACAGTTTGTTTATTTATTAATCCCAAATTATATATATGTGTATAAAAATAATTTATAACTGACTTTAAATTAGCACAACTTTGTTAAATCAAAATCTCTTATTATATATAAACAGTTTGTATTGTATAAGTATTTTTTTAAGACAGACGGCATATTTGTCATGCTTTGTAATTATTTCTTATATATATAAAATTGTATTCTATGATTTGAAAAATAAAGAAAGAATTGAAGAAGAATTGAAGAATAAATAAAATAATATTCAAAATCACTATAAAAACTCGATAACATTTGAATACACAATTTTGTTTTGTTCATAATATTTTCTGAAAAAAAAAAAACGATACAAACGCTGAACTGGAATTTAAACAGCAGATTAAATTCCGGTTAACTTAAACTACAAATTGAACTCAGTTCAAGGTTTAAACGACACTGTGAAACCGAATGAATTTTTAGTGAGAATTCAGAATTCAAAAGCATCGACTTGTTGCTTCCAATTATATACTGATGTAAATATTTCCGTGAAGAACTATCAAAAACGTAAATTCGTTACATTTGTTACGTTAGTTACATAAGTTACGTTAGTTACATTGGTTACGTTAGTTACGCGTAACTTATTAAAATGTGTAAAACTCGCGTAACTTACCAACACTGCCAATTGCCAAAAATTTGCAAACTTGACTATCAGTAAGCAAAGAAAAACCTCCTTTAATATCAAGCGCAATGCACTTCTGTCAAAGGATCAGTTGATATTTTGTTGTTAATTCCCTGGGCTTTAGAAATAAATCTCTGAAGTTCAAGTAAGCAAACTTCGCCATCGCATCGTGTCCAAAGCTAATGAATCTATTTAAATAGGTCGGCTATCAATTAGGAAATCACAAAAAAAAACCCTTATCAAAACGATTAGTTCCCATAAATCAGCTAAAGTTTTTTTGGTTCGCATTCATAAATAAATATTTACAAATTTATTTTTGACTATATCTGAATGCATAGATTTTAATTCTAATAATTGCCTACCAAGCGCACCCTCTTTTATATAATAGAATGGAATTTCATCAGTCGTCCATGCTGCCACACCGGTCGCATCGGCCGCCTCCCAGGAGCAGGGTCTTCAGGATTAGAATCATATTTCATAGTCGAAATCCGCAATGAATTAGAAATCTGTTAAGTCACGTGTTTCGGTAGACAGAGATTAAAAAAGGCCAACAAACAAAGAAGGTATGAATACGATGTCGTCGTCGTCGTCGATGTTAAAGAGCAGTGAGTGAATGCGGCTTCCTTTTCGTCATATAGTGTATATACCAGCACCAGCCAGCGCCTCCTCCTTTCCTTTGGTTTCAATTCTAATTCCTAATGATTGGGTGTAACTTTATAAGGTGCACGCGCCCATAGATAGATTATTCTTCCTAAATGAGGTCCTTTTGATGTGGGAAAAAACCGAGTAAATTGAATTGTTCAAATATGGGGAAAGGGATTGTGGGGCATCTACGATATAGGTATACGAAACGGCGAATAGTGTTTCGAGAAGATAACGTCGGAGAGTCCTAATTTTTGTGTTTTATTTTATTTCTTCCCTTGCGAAATAAACAATCACAACAAAAAAAAAAAACTTTCATATCTCTGCGGAACATCATTGCGCCCAAGATTGAATAAAAACACACACGCACGCTCTGTAACGAACCACATACGAGTATCCTGAAAACCAAACGAACGTTAATCTTCAGATTGAATCCGATATAGCGCACAGCATGCAACCACTGCGAACTGTGAAGAATTTACCAGTTGAAGTTTAGATCGGAATTCCGTGCATTGTTTTCGCTTTTCGGTGCGAGGTCGACAACGATGATGATGATTTTTGGGCAGATTTGGAGATACCATCGAATTCCAGTTCCAGCGAGTGTGCCACATGCCGAGTGAGTTGGTTTGGTGACTTAGTGTCTGTCGCACTGTCTAATGAAGATATTTGTTTGGTTTTTTTTTCAGTATTTACTTCCGATAATCCTTTTTTTCAATTGTTTTCTTCATTCGATTTTGTTTCTTGCTTTGTGTTGGTAGGTTATGGGAGTTTTAGGAAAAAGGACATTCGAAGTGAATTTAAAGCATTTTACACATCAGGGATGAAATGGTATACTGATGGTTAATGGATCAATTTTGAGAGGATAATTAGGATAATCGAATAGTTGGGTATACGGGTATATAGGCTTTAGTCAAGGGTTTAATGAATCACGTGTAGAGACTGATTTTATTGAATCAATTATGTTGAGAGTCTTTAATACTACTTACTTAGGTACTTATCAAGGGAGTGTAGTTAACCATATTGTAGGCATCTCAAGTTTGATTCAATTATTTGTTTCACCCTAACCAATTCAAAATTCTTTTGTATTTCAATTCTAAGTTTTCATCAGATTTCCATCATTTTTCAAAAAGGACGTGACTAGAGAATGCTCGGTGCTTATGGGTGTTCTTCGATCCATGAAAGCTCTGATTGGTATCAGCATTGTGGTGTCCAGTTCATAAATGTGTGATTGCACACCAATTTTAACTCCCAGTCGTAGCCGCTGAGTACTGATGGCCTTGTTCATCCGGACTTGACTTGCTAAGCGTATAAGCGCGAGCGTTGAGCAGAACAAAATACACTATAATTGCTCTGTCTAAAATGGCTGTCAGAAGCAGACGAACGCACATTTAATCAATGGTATCGCTAACAGGATGGAAGACAGTTACCGAGTGTTTCCACTAAGACACTCCAGGGATAAAATGGCAGAGGAAGAATTCTTCAGATGGAATCACAGTTCCAGTTAGATCGAACTAGTTAATGAACATCTTATATGGTCTAATACGACATACTCAAAGCTCAGCCCTATAGGGAGCGGTTTATCCGGCTCTCCACTCTTTGAGTTATATAAGAGTCTGGTCCTCCGCAGGATGGGTGTTGTGCGTCGGGGTGACTTCCCTACAACGGAAAACAATACCGTTTCCGGAAAAACTACAAACCTCGGATATGGTACATCATATCCTTATGCAGAACAAATGCTGCAATTATTGGAGAACCAAGATAGGCTTCAGACTGATGTAACAGTCATCCAGGACTCTAGGAGGGCATACGAAATCGTATAAAGTAGCAGCGAGTGTTCTAATGAACAGGCTCTTTGGTTGCGGCTTTAAGATAAAATGAATACTCAGGCAAGAAGTATTGGGCTTCTGGAGTGTAAGCGAGCGCTTGGTCATAATCGCATCAAAGTCAATTCAAGAACGTTACGTTGGTATTTTATATATGTTTACGCCCCCATGAAGGAGAAAGTAACATCTCAACCAAATAAGCATTCTACAATCTCGTGGAAACGTATGCTATGTGCCCGAAGTACGACTTAATCGCCAGATTCGTAAGGGAACGCATCTTAACTCTGCGGCGGCAGACGGGCGAAATGCCATAATCTCAAACACCTGTTTTCTACACATCAATATTATACACGATGGGATTTGGCATTCCTGTAATCAATAAACCTAATTGACCACTTTCCGATAGACCCGTGTCATGCTTCCAGTAGTGGTCCAAACTTTCCGAGGGGCCAACATAGTCTCCGAACACTACTTTGTGATAGTCCATGATGCTTCAACGCCATACAAGTGCTGTGAAAAGATTCGATTTCAAGAAGCTAAAAATCGCAAGAGAGCGCCAAAACTTTAGCTGACCACGTTTCTCGTAATCTCTGAGGAAGTTCGCCAACAGTATTAAGTTCAGAAGACCTCAGAGGAAAAACTGTCAACAAACCATCAGCAGTGCCACTACTGATGTGCTGAGTTATACTAGGCGACCACAATGAAACTCTTGGTAAAATTAACTTTTAAAGTAGTCAAGGACTTTGTCTACCTGCACTCCAATACTTCCTCGCAAAACAACATCAGTGCTGAGAACAAACGTAGAATTAGACTTGTCAATCGCTGTTTCTTTCGTGCTAAAAACGCATTTAAGTGGTAACAGAAAAAAACTGGTTCGCTTAGATTAATTCAATTCGTGTTTGTTTAATTTATAGAATTACATTTTTAATTCGAAGTTTTACTTCACTTTTATAAATAAACAACATTATTTCCTAACCTTACTTCTTTATCACGTACCTACCCACCTACATAAATACATTACACATTGAGATTAACAATTGGAATCTAATGAGCAATTCATTATTAATATATTTGATACAAGCATAAACAACAACAAACTATCTTATCCCATTCTTCAGATTGTGAATACGTTGAAAGATAAAAAGAAATGACATGACACAAGTCAACTATCGTATACTGATTTCTCGTTTCTTTAACAAAAATGGAAGAACTAATTAGTTTCACAAATCAAAATGTAACATAACTATGGAGGCAATTAGTCTGAGGATTATCCTGGCTCCGACCAAGTCCAAAAAAATAAAAGTCAAAGGCAATAAATTGATAAAAGGAATGACAATGAAATACGAAAAAAAAATCAACATCCAATAGCAATTTTTTATTGATGACAATGTCCGTTTGAAAAGTCACCAACGCACGCGCAATCCGATAAAAATAAAAAACACAAACCAAACCATATCGAATATAACCGCCATATTTTCCTCTAGAATCACCCGCCTCAGCCCCGAATCCAAAATTAGATAGGTATACTTGTATCTTATACAGACTATATAGAGAATAGAAGCTAATGGGAGATGCAATGTCTAGAATTTAATCTCCGCACAAAGCCGGAAGTATTGAGAACACGTATAGAACGATTCGATTGGGAACCGTGAACGTGAAACAAACATTGCGCTCCCAAAAAAATGCTCACTACTAGAATCGTAAAAAAAAGGAGAACCCAAATGAATAAGAAAACAATATACGAAATGACAATTGAGGACGGCCGATCATAGAAGTTAAAAAAAGAAAAGGAACAACCATCAAATGGAATTTATCGAAAACATATAAATTATCGTTTTATGTATTTAATAGGATCACCTTTAATTGTGTTAAATGGCTTCCGGAATTTCAACCTCAGCGAGAGCGACACGACACCAGAGACCTTTGGGTTTGCATGTAACAAACACACAACTTATTGGGTCGGTTCGGTCACACTCGCTCATATGTCGGAAACGTGCACTTTTGTATGCGGAATTGACAAAGCACACAATACACCCAAGGCGACCTTCTTGTCGATTAGCGAAAATTAAAAAGAGTGACGGATAGTTCGGAAATGTCATCAGGATTTAGGATGTGCTAGCCACTCAATGTCAATGGCCACACGCACATACTCGTACCTGTGGGAAATGTCTGTATAGAGTATACCTTACCTTTATCAACTGTCATTGAGATCGTCCTTTACAATTAATTTCAATTTATTAATGTATTGCATGAGGCTGCCACGCCGGCCGTAGCTTAACAAAGGAAAATACTCAACCCTTTTATATTAAAACTAATTTATTGTCCTTATTAAGTATTTCATAAATTGCTTGAAAATATTGGCAAGCTATAGTAGATTAATAAATTTGTAGATATAAATGGCAAAGCACTCAGAACTTCAATGCGCTAAGTTGTTATTCGAAATTTTCCACGAAAACACTACGAAAATTGGGGGTTCAACCTGGAATGATGTGCTTTTCGAAAATTTTAATTTAACAATTTTTGATCATTAATTTTTTTTTTAATTTAAATGGCTTTTAATACAATTTTGCCAAAAATTAATTTGGTTTGATTACATAAGTAAACAATTTTGTGGATCTTTTTTAAAGCATTTAACTGAGACGAATGGGATCCATTAGAATGAATGGTATATTCTTTCACTTTTACCTTAGTGAATTGAATCATTCCTGATTTGGATAATTCATTGGATAATTTAAAACTGGATGTTTCGCTATATTTTTCATTAATTTTCTTAATAATAATAAAATGCACTAGTGTATCATACGAACTTGCTCTTGTAGCTAGCAACTTTAATGTAGTTAAACATTGCCGCTGTTAGTAAGTAGGTAAAGTCTAGTTATCATAAGCAGGTTTTTAGCCGAAGTTTACCTTGGTGCTTAGTATAAGGAATTTCAATCTAGAATATTAATATTATATTCAGTTTTTGTATGATTACATACTTGCTTTGTAAAGCCATTTTTCGTATAATTTGATGACTTTGAATACCCAACAACAACTTGAGTGTGCTACCACCATGGCTGGTCATGGTTCAATACACGATGAAGACACAAGAAGTTTTTCAATTAAAATGAAAAAGTAGACCAGCACCACTAGAGCAAAGGAATCTGATGATCGACCTTGGCAGGTCGTGAAATAGCTATAATTACAGCCAAAGCACTTGAGACAAAACTTGGTGGTAGCACACTCAAGTTTTTGTTGGGTATTCAAAGTCATCAAAGTAAATATTAATATACATATTTACATATCTAATTTGAGTTTTAAAAAAATTCAGTAACTGGTTTTTGAAAAATCAATTTTTCAACAAAAAAATTATTTATTTTTTGAAAAATCGAAAAACATCAAATATCACTATTCGAAAGTCGAAAATATGAAGAGTAGTTCTATGGGAAGTAACATTAATAAGTACGCAAAATAAAATATTCTTTTACTTAAAAGAAGACTGCACTAATATAAGAACACACACATTTTTTAGTCAAAACTCTTGAATCCGTTTTTGCGAAATACATTTTTTTCTTAAATTAAAAATGTTTTCTTTTTTTTTAATTAAAAAATAATTATAATTAATTATATTAATTAATTAAACTTTCTAGAAGCTTCTGCCTTAAAATTTCAAAGAAATGTAATGAACCGTTTTCCTGAGGATCGAAAGCCCAAAAATGGTTCTACGATGGAAGTATGCCAAGAACAGTCATTTTTTTCAAAAAAAAAATTACTTAAACTTACACTGATGCACTGGGGCCTCAGCACGTAACTTGACACAATCGAGTTTTGTCGATACAATCGAGCATTGGAAGCACCAATTTTGGTTCAATCGAGTCTTCTCTAACGATACAATCGAGTACGCTCGATTGAAACAAAACAATTCTCGATTGTATCGTGGATGCCCTAATTTTTTTTAATAAAAAGCTTTGAAGCCATTTTTGAGAAAAAACGCACGACTGGATCGCACGTACTGGCTCTTATGTTCCATCACATTGTATGCTAAAGATTTCTATTAAAAATGTTTAGTACTAAATTTCTTTAATTTTTTTCTAAAACAAAAAAAAATGGTACGACAATTTTAAATATTTAATAACATAAACTTAAAAACAAAATTTCAAAAAAAAACATCCACAGGTTTTCGAAATATTGAATTTTCAAAACCAAAACAAATATTTTTTACGTTAAAATTTTGATCGAAATCCGTTGAGGCGCTTATAATGAAGATGGAAATAAAAATAAAGGTTGTATATGGGTGGTACCTTTAATAACAAAATATGTAAGAAAAAAATGTTTGACCAAAATGTAGACCATAATTAAAGTAGTGCACACACTTTTTTTTAATCAAAATCGTTAGAGCTGTTTTTGAGATAATTAAGATGGTACAAAAGATTGTATGGAAAGTAGGTAGGTACTTGGGGCTAAAAAAACGATTAGAAAATCTATTTCCGACAATCACCTAAAACGATGACAAACGGCCGACGGGCGGGACCCACTTTTTGGGTGTAATGTCAAGTTTGATCAAAATCTCGAGTTCGATTTTTTACGAATCCATAATTTGCCATATACATAGTATGTACCTAGTATGTAGTATGTAACGTACAAATTGTAAAAAAGATGTTTGTCGGTATTTTTTTTAATTAAATTGGTTTTTGGTGGATGTTCTTTGTTCAAATTAATTTAAAAAAAAGCTATATGTCACTGACAGCTCGATATATTTTATTTAGAAGCTCAAATATGTTCTGTCAAAATTATCTTCACTACCTAAACAAAAAGTACAAATACCTAATTATGTTTGTCTCTCTCTCTTCTGCCAGCAGCAGAAGAAATTTAAAACTAGCTGAAAATACTTGGAATTTAGTAAGGAACAAACCCAATATAACGAACATGGAACACTTCCTTAAATCTGTCATATTAATGGGATGTTTTTTTCAATGTGATAACCATATAGTTTTCAATACGACAATCATTGTTATCTTAGTGATAATGGTGGTTTTCCATCAGAGACCACCCTTAGATGTCAATATGAAATGGCGGAAAACTTTACATTGACAATAGCGATTGTTGGTTTAAAAATTGCAACTGCGTTGATTCATTTAAAACGAATATAAAACTATCAAAATGACTTAAACAAAAAAACAGTTTTCGTTCATTGAACAATAAACTCGAACAAAAATTGTATTCAAACATATTCAATTACAATCAATTGTTAACACACTCGTAATATAAATGAAATTACAGATTTCTTAACAATAACACAACAAATTAAATCCACTCTTAACCTCTTAAACTTTAATACTGTGCAACTGTTTAATATTTATGTCATCATTACCACAAAACTCAATCAACCCTTCGAACCAACCAACTAAACGAACAAAAAAAATTGACTGATTCCTATCAATTCTTTTGCCGCTTTCTCGCCATAAAAACAAACTCATAATCTTACTCGTAGTCTGTCTATTTCGAGCTCGTCCCAAGGTACTAAGTGAAAATCCAATGTAACGCATAATCACGTTAAACCTGATACCCATTAGCAGGGTCATCATTGAATAGCGTACAGCTTCTCATAATCATCATCTCGGAGTTAAAAGCCGGGTGTAAACAAGCCCGAGCCCACATCAACCCGAAATAATAAGAATACATATATCTCCCCAATAAAATTCAACAAAACAAAAAAAAAATCGTAAACGAACAGAATTTGTAACACATGTCAACACAAATAAATTACATTTCATTGAGATTTAATTTTGCAGCTCCCTTATATCGTAGGGGGTGCGGTGCGGCGCGGAAGCTTAGGTAGATATATGTTGTTGGAAGATATGCCTTCGCCTTGGTTCGATGGTGGTGGCTTTTCAGCCTCAAAAACCACCAACTTTCGATTCGGCTATAGGTTTTCCCGAAGGATAAGTGCTTACTTCAATATTAGATATATGTGCCACGACAACGACATACAGCAAACAGCCCCAGCCCAACCACGAAGCGTAGCGGCAGGAACGTTTTGATGTTAAGCAACGAGGACTAAATCAATGAAGGCGAATCGAATTTTCCACCCTCTCTTGAGTCCAATGAGGCGCAGCATAATCTCTCAAGGGATTGAATAAGTCGCTGAAAGAAAAAAGAAAGACAAGGCCCTGACTCTACGCGACGTGGCACTTATGCTTCTGTTGTGGTGCGGTGACGTCGATGACGATGATAAAACTTTTATTATTTTCTGACGTAAATCGTCTCCTTCTGGAAAAAGCTGAAAAGTTTGCTTGACGCACTTACCTTTCTTGTGGTCCATGGACGCAAAACACAACGCCAACGATCTACACGGTATAACATTCTTAATAAAATTGTAACGGTATAACCAATTTAGTTTATAGCAGTCTCTGGGTCTGGGTGGCTGGTGGCTCATTTTTAAAACTCAGGCCCGCTCCATCCATGTAGAGTTATACTCTCGTATAAACTTCGGAGAAACCACCTGACAAGTAGAAGTATAGACTCACTGACAGAACAGACAGTTGGTGCGGTTGTGTTTCATTTAGTTCGCCACGGGGTGGTGCTTCTGATGCATAAATGGTGGTTTAAAGGTTTGGGTTTTGAAAACCCGGTCGGGCGTGCAAGGTAATTACAAATCTATTTACTGGTTCTCGGCTCGCTCTATAGAAAGAAGAGATATTGAATTTCGCATGGCATACGGTCGATGATGATGATGTTGATGTTGATGGATTCGAAGATGCGCCCCGTTCGTTAAAGAGGATTCCCAAGAGGCAATCTATATTCGGAGCATCCATCCTCTTCGGAACTCATTATTGCGGTGGTTGGTCATGTAATATTCCATTTGTTGCAATAATAGTAAAGCTGTCTGTTTTGATGGTGCATTGAATTTCATTTACTTGCTGTTTAATAATAATCAAAGGTTCTATTTCAGGGCATTTATACGAGTAAGTAAGGGAATAGTTAATGAATTCAGGGAAATGCTTTGACTAATCGTCACGTAATTCCTTCTTCTTGGAATAAATAGTAATTTGTTGTTGTTACAGATAGAATGCAGTTATAGAAACTAGATCCAAATTTTGAGATGAGTTCACATCATTATTATTCGAATAACTTACTTTTTCCATTGAGCTACCACATTGGAAGAAACTCAAACTAAAAAAACATGACATTACATAGGGTGATGGCATGTGAGGTCGGCCATTTGTTGTAAAGTGCAAGTTCAAACATTTTTGTTTAACCTCCCGACAAAAAATATTTTCCAAAAAGCTAATAATTTTTCTTCCTTGTAGCTACTGGATTTCTTGCAAAAAATGCAAGTTTGGCATAAGTTTTCGCTTTCGTTTGAAATGTGCCTTTTCTATAGAAAGTAAAATGCACGAGTGGATCGCACGAACTTGCTCTTGTAGCTAACAAATTTAATTTAGCTAACCATTGAGGTTTAATTAGTTAGGTGTAGTTATACAGGCTTAAAGCCTATGTAGGTAAGATTACCTTGATTCTTAGTATAATGAATTGTTGAATAGATGATTCAAGGAATAGTTACATAAGTAGCTTCCTACAAATGTATATTTAAATTTAAGTTATGGATTTTAATTATGTAAGTAAGGAGAGTAAAATGTATCTACATGTATATACATATTGATGGAACCTAATTTATTTATTTTTTTTTTAAATCGAAAAACTTTTTTTTTGAAAATTTTAGTATTCAGTTTTATTAACAATTTTAGGCAGCATTTGCATAAAAACAATATTTCAATCGGTTCACCCAATGTTGAGAAAGTCGAAAATATGAAAAGTGGTTGTATGGGAAGTAGGGGAGGCCGGCGCACAGTGGGGCAAACAGGGAAATAATTCCAATTTTTTAAATTTATTTTTTGCGGTGTTAAATAGCCTATTGTTTTTATTAATCATCAGATAAAACAGTTCTAACTCGTTTTCTTCATTTTATTTTGGTTTGAGGCTCTGAGGGGCTTAGGAAGTTCGACATTATTATTTTACCCAAAAATCATCTGTTTTTACTAATGAACAGTTTGGCTTACTGTGGTCTTATTTGCAAAGATACAATTATGAAACTTTCCACATATGTAGTTCATTTACAAAAGAAAAAGAAAAATATATAAAATAGCCCAAATTTAAGAAAATATGACATTAAAAAAAATAATAGAGCCAGTAGGAAAGAGTAGGCAGATAATGTGAACTTTTGTAAGCCTACAAAAAAGCTCCGCTGAGCTCCGGTACAAAATTATAATTTTCTTAAAGCTTATACTATTGCCTAATAGTCCTATAAATTTCATTGACAACTACAGACAACTGCCGAACAAAGTAATAAAAATAAGAGTTCAAGAGCTACTTTTCAAAAGGCTATTAAATCATTTTCTCCACATTCTAATGCTCAATTAAGGTGATTGAAGTTAGTTTAAAACAAAACTGAACCCTGCAAATCGGACTTTAAAAACAAGCGAAAACATGAAATTATATGGAAAATCACAATTTAGCTTTTGTTTTTTTTTTCAATTTTCGGAGAAATGACAATAAGTATTTAAATGCTCTTTTGAAAACTCACTTAACAATTATAAACATTAAATTGCAGGCTGCATTGCTTTCTCACCGTTGTATTAACATTGAAAGCTTTTGATGTCACAACAACCATTTGATGGTCTATTACAAAGAAAGTATGCATTTGTAGTAGACCACCAAGTTGTTGTTGTAGCAAAAAAACTTTATTTTTTTGAAATTTTCACTGCTTTGTTTTTATACTATCTTCCACATTTCTGAAAATTTCATAAAAATCATTCAAGTAGTTCAAATTTAATTGTACTAAAAACAAGTCTATACAAAAACAGCTTTGTTTTAATACGAGAAAAAACTAGGAGGTTCAGTGGGCAGAAACTAATAGTGTAAATTTGTCTTATCATTGTCTATCATTCCTAAAAATTTCATTAAAATTGGTTTAGTGTTTTAGTTTTTATTAAAACGAGCAAAATGTAGGCGTGTCAGTGAACGGAAATTAATAGACAACATTTCTTTTTATATTGATTATCATTCCTGAAAATTTCAACTAAATCGGTACAGAGGTTTCGTTTTTCTGGAGTTTTATCCGCTATCCCATACAAATGGCCCCACTGTGCGGCGCTTGTAGACTCAAAATTCACTATTTTTTTATATACAAAAAAATAAGATGGATTTCAACAAAATTTAAATTCCCATAAATAAATCATCCTTTTGTTTTTCTAAATAAAATGCTCCCATTAAAATATATAATAGATAATTATTGTTTTTTTTTTTATTTTGCCAAATGACCACTAGTGAGTCAACTAGAAGATGGCCAAAGCTATGGGGTAAGTTGACTATGCTAATTTTGAGCGTTTGGTGTATGAAACTCAAATTTTTCAAAAAAAAAAATTCTGCTCAGAAATACATTGATTGCTAGGTATTTTGTAATATCTGTCAGGTGTAAAAATGCCCATAAGCTCTGAATCAGGATAAATGTTTTCATTCACGGGGTTTCGTAAGTAAATCCACTATTGTTATGAGCAACTGATGGTACCTATACCTATACTCTTTCCTCGATTAGTATTGTGCTTAGGCGCACGGTCCATTAGAGTGTACTCTATTTAGTACCTCTGGATATTTTTCTCACAAAAGTTCTTTTTTTCTGTAAATCACATGAGAAAATAATTAGTCAACTTACCCCACCAAAAATGAGTCAACTTACCCCGACTGATCTTGTGGCACTGAACGTCAATTTTTCGGTAACGGGGAATTAATATGTAGAAATAAAAGAACAAACACGCAAAGTCAGACACACATATTGTATGTATGCAACAAAAAAGTCTCGCCAGACACATAAAACGCACCGAAAAAAGCAAAATAAATGAAAACAAAAAAAATACTTATAGATGGAAAAAATAGTTTTTTTCCAATAACTCTCGAACTACATACACTCCTGACGAAAGTTAATGTGAGGCTATGTAGGTAGCTGTGGTTAATGCAATTGTTGGCCAAAAAACATGCATAAAATTGTGTAGGTTTGAAGTTATGGGCAGTTAGTCTACATGCCCCTGAGAACAACTAGCCTCGGTTACCCCTACCGTAAATAAGTAGGTACGCAAAAAAAATATTTTTATACTTAAAAGTGAACTGTACTAATTTAAGAACACACACACATTTTCTTATAAAAAATTCTTGGAGCCGTTTTCGAGAAATACATTTTTTTTTCTCAATAGTTATTTAACATTTGTATGGGATGTAACGTTGTTTTTTATTAAAAAAAAATTTTTTTTAACTATTCAAGATAATGTCAAAAAACCACCAAATACGAAGTTTCGAAAAAATTTATTGAGTCGTTTTCAAAATTTTGAATTTTCAAAAAAAAAAATTAATTTCCAAAAAAAAATTTGTTTGAAAAATTTTGGTATACAATAGTGCTTAGACTTTCTAGGACCTTCTGCGTAAAAAAATTCATAAAAATTAAATTAACAGCTTACGAGAAAATCGAAAGCCACAAAATGGCTCTACCAGAGGTACCAAAAATAGCAATTTTTTTCCTAAAAAAATTATCAAAGGTACCCCTTCCCTTCGTTAATGAACAGATTTTTTTTTATTAAAATCATTGGAGCCGTTTTTGAGAAAAATAAGATTTTTGTTTTTGGCCAAAAAAAATGTATGGGAGCTACTGTTATATGTCGTCTTAAAAAAATGAAAAAAAAACGTGTGGGCATATTACTGAAAAAACAATATGTACCAAGTTTGAATCTATCAAACGTTTAGGTTGTAGACTCGAGGACAGGCAGACAGACAGGCAGACAGACGGAATTGGGGGACCCACTTTTTTGGTGCTCTCTATGATCGTAATGTCATGTTTGATTGTTTGAAAACAATTTTTTTTACGAATACATAACTTGACTTATAGTACCTATAATCGCAAGTAAAAAATAGTGGAGGTGAGTTTTAAAAAGAGCTAAAATCTCCAAACTATTGAATGTTGATGAATTTTGTGATTGTTTTTTTTTATTTATTTGTAGCTTATATTTGTTGTTTTTGGCTATTAAACTTTAAAAAATATTGTTTTTAATAATTTACAAGGGGGCCGCCTTTAAGAGGCAACTTTTTTCAATTCTCCTCATCAGGTATAACAAAAAAATTTAAATTAATTATACAGCATTTACAATGATATTGAAAAAACATGTTTTTTAAAATAATATATATTTCCCTTACTGTCCGTCGTTTTTAATTTGTGACTGTGTTTCTTTAAATAATTCAAATTTTTGTTGCTGCCTGATGAAGAATGTATTCATGCTCGAAACATTGTAAACCATATAACACCATGTTTTATTTACCTGGAGCCTGCTACAAATATTTTATCAATCAGTTATAAAGGCCTTTAAAAATTGACACAACGAAGAGCAAAAGAATATTTTATAACTACACGTAAGAGGCACTTTCTTCAGTACTGAACAAAATTAGATAAACATTTTAAATTGAAATAGCTAAGCAATTCGGGAGTTCGGGTTTCCTAGAAATAATCTACAAGAGCAAAATAATAATAATAAATTATAATAAACATTTATTCTAATACAGACCTTAGTGCGACCAAGGCATACAAATTTTTTAAAGTGGAACATAGACCTTTGACAAATGTGAACTCTCACAAAAATCATCAGGTTTATTAAAAACGGTCCAAACATTTTAAAAGAGAATTGAAATATCCCATTCTAAGATGCAAAGCTTGCTACTATGAGTTCTTCAAACATCTTCGAAGTTGTCAATACAAACGACAGTGACGAAGTAGTTTCTGGAGCTAAAATTATATTTAGAAAAAATAGATGCATCGAAGACATTTTGGGAGACGCTTCAAGTATTTTGATAATGTTGACGAAACATATTTCTGCTTGTTTTCGAAATCAGGTATTGACTTATTTCCCAAATGATACAACAAATTTCATAATGATTTATTAGGAAACCATAAGGAGGCCAACTACTCTGTATTCAGTGCAAATTAAAGCATTTGATACAACAAGTGTTCCTTCCCCTTGCGGTACGTTTTAAGTAGGTCAGCAAGTGGTCAGATGCGATCGAAAACGGCTTTTATAATTAAATTAATATCAAACGGCCAATAATGTTACGGGTCGGTGTACTCAACAAACGCATTTTCCATGGACCATGGACAATAATAATTTCATTATTTTGTATACACAAAGTCCAAACACTTACCGTCCACATTACATTACTATATAGGCTATACCCTAGAAATGGCAAAACATATCAGAAACAAGAAAACATATTAAGAAAACCAACTTTTCATAAATTTACATACAAATATAAGTTGCTTTTTTTTTTATCTAAGGCAATGTTTAATAACATTTGCCTGAAATGTGTAAATATTTATTACTTGTAAAACAAAATTAGTAGCTTCATATATTCTCATCTTTCAATTCCTTCTAATAAGTGCCGTGCAATTCACGTTGCATTTAAGAAGGCCTTAGGTCTTAAAAACCTGTAGTTAATATTATTATTATTATTATTAGTTTTCATTTTCTTATATATCAAATGTGTTTTTTTTATTAATTAACTTTTGTAAAAAAAAAGTCCATATCCTTGTACCTAATATGAAATGGCGTTCGTAGACCAAATAAAATCTTACAATCACATTTTTGATTTAACTAAACTGTTTTACAATGATTTCTGATCTATAAAATTGGAAAAAGACACATATTTAGTATTAAAATATAAATTTTTATATTGAGGCCCACTCCTGGAAAAGCGTGTGGCCCACCTCTAGAGTTTAGGGGGCCGACTTCATAAGAATCACACTTTCATTTAATTTTTTTTTTGAAATAATTGGTTTTTTTATGGCAAATTGACTGAAAAAAAAAAGAATTTCGAAATTTAGACATTCCAAAAAATCAGATAAACTAAATTTTATATTAAAAACTTAAACAACTGAATTTTAAGGGACAGTCAAACGTAAACAAAAAGTTAGGTGGCCGACCTCTGGCTCCATCACCCTATCTCATTAAAGGAGTACAATTTTTCCGCAGGCAGCCGCTCGGGTGTGTGCTTGAACGGAAGTTGTTTCTTTGTAAGTGTCGATCGGTATATAGACACCGGGACAAGAGGTTACATTACCACTGACCTTTGAGGGCGTGATCCACTTCTTTACCCCCACTGAGTAGATCATCCCTCCATCAGGCCCAGAGGAGCGTGTGGATCAGTGGTTGGTGTGTGTGTCTGTTTTGTCAGATTGGCTGAATATGTAGAGAGAGAAGCCAGGCCGTTTTCACAAGAGTATTTTCTCAGTCTTATGGAGAGTCAGCCACCGTATCTCAATGACTCCCGTGTTCACCACAGGAGCGGCAAAGTCTGGTGCAAGGGTTATTTTCCCAAACTCCTTTAGTTGCCATACTCCTACCTTAGGAACTTTCAAGCCATTTAGTAGCGTTAAAGAATTTTAATAGGTTTTTGGTAGGAATGCTAGAGAGTTCCGCTTAGTCGCTGAACAAGTGTCTCCCAAGGAGTCTGCTTCTCAGATGCAATAGCTCAAAGCAGTGACAAAGATAGTGAGAAGTGTCTTCATATACCTCCTGGACACCACAGTCTCTGCATATTTCATTCAGACAAAGTTTCATCTTTTTCTTGTGGTTTCACAGGTTGTGACCAATGGTTATGCTCAACCCTTTCGTTGCCTAGAACGCCACTGTGACCAGGTATCCAACAGAGTCGTACGTGGTGATGTGTGCCAAGAACCCTGAGCTCTTCGCGACAGCAATTAACAACCTTCCATTTGATCTCAATTGCAGAAATCGATCAATGAAGAAGGTGATATCAGCCTGTGGTATTGACATCAATGAGACCTGTTTGGCAGCTTCCGTCACTGCCAAACCTTAGCTTGGAAGTCACTGCTGTAGTTAGGCAGTCTGAATGAGCTGGCTAATCCAAGGGTTTCTGAAAAGAAGCCTGCACTAACCCCAGCATCCATTTTGGAACCATCGGTGTATATTGATATCATCGACGTGTATGTTGGTGGCACGTTCATTTGCCAGTCCTCTCTACTAGGAAAGTCTGTTGTGATCGGCTTATGAAGGTCTAAACGGTGGTTTAGTAGTCAGTGCTTACCTTATTACCCATACATTTCTGTAGAATCTGTGCGTGACCGAAGACATTCTGTTTCCAACTACCTGTTTGGCTATGCCGAACTGTGGCTGCTGATTCTTCAGTTTTTTTTTTAACTGCTTGAAACCCAAATAATAACTTAATAAACACCTTCATCATGTTTTGATTTATTTGCATATTATTTACCCCCTTCAATTACGTTTGTTAAAACAGTTTAAAACTTGTAATAAATTTATACAGCATTATTCATAAACGCATTTTAGAGGTTGTGTAAATGTTCAATGCATTTAAAAATATATTATTCCAAGGTTGTGCAACGTTCAATAGAAATATTTTAAGCTAAGCGTACTTAGAAGTTGAATAGTGAATTCATAAGAAAATTTTCAATTAACAATCAACAACCACAATTTATTTGATATTTTTTGACAAACAGGGTTGCTTATTCAAGATTTATATTGATTTCTTTTTTATGGTACTTTATTTGACACAAAGACATATTGTACCTTTAATATGTCAGGAAATATTTTAGGAATATGAATTTACGTAACAAATGCTTACTAACAGAGTAACTCCAACGAGTTAGAGGTGGTTTAGCGAGTTCTATTGAATACGACTGAAAGTATGTTCAAACTGGGCTTGGAATTCCGCAATTTTGTGACTTTATTTCAAAATTATGCAAAGTGTTCACACTGAATATGAGACAATTTGGTTTGACAGCTATGTAAAAAACGGTTGGATCCACAGATGTTGAAGGCTCTCGTGTTCTTATAATTAAGCGCGAAATAAAGGGGTTTTGACTACCCTTATAATATGATATACAAAGCACAGTGCGAGCATTAGAAAAAGTAAGTAATGATTTAAGAGGATATATTTGCATCGGCATTTGTTTTGAATTTCTGAATAACAAAATCGGAAAGGGAAAATAGAGCCGAGAAATGCATTCGCGTTGTACGGCCAATGGAGGAATCTCTGTGCTTGATATGTCGTCTGAAGTTGGGTTCATGGGTAAGCTGATAAGCATTCCTAAAGGCGCAAGTATTACAATTGAATAATTTTGGGGGAGAAATGCAATTGGCTATTTTGCTAGAATATGATTTTTATAAAAATAGCGGTAAATTAAAGAAAGACATGAAAAATTACAACGGTGTTCGAGAGATGTAAGTGATTCTATTTTAGTTATATAGCCTATCATTTTAAGAGCTCTGTTTTACATTCTATCTAACAAATTCAAATGAGTTTTAGCAGCTACAGCCCAGATGCGAAAGTTATACTCGACCTCAGAAGGGGAGAAGAATTTCTTGCATCTACGAAGAAAGCCAAAACACTTGCGCGCTTTTTGGTAACAATATGTGGTCAATCCACAAAAAGTGTTCTGTGATGCCCATACCAAGAACTGAAAGTTGATCGGTTTCTTCAATGCAAGTTCCGCTCACGAAGCGGTCCGAAAACGATGAAATGCTGAGAGTATATTATCATCAGCAAAATTCCAGATAAGAGATCATTTAATGAAAAGAAAATGAGAAAATGAATTGAAAACAAGACAGGGCCCTGAGCCACGCCAGTACATCTTAATTGTGAGAATGTCAGACTTGAAACCGTCCAATACAACTTGTAATAACCGGTCCGAAAGGTTATTTATATAATGTGGTGTTCCATTGATCAAATAATTTAATTCTTTTTTGATTAAATCGTTCTATTGTGCGAAAAAAAATTATTTTTCTTTTAAATCTGAATCAAATTCGCTGATCCGTATTTATGGGTGATCTACCCCTCTTTTTATTAACACCGATAAACCCTAGTACAATTGGAAGCATTCAGTTTGAAAATTACCAGTTTCACAGGAACAAATAAACGCCAATACCGTTGCCTTCAGTTTCGTTAGTTCTGTTTGTAAGCTTTATCGAAAAACTAGTGAAAAACACAATTTCATACAAATTGAAGAGGTTGTTGGAAGTGATTTCAAAAATAATTTCAGTTGGAACATAACGTTATGTAAATAAAGAAAAGCTGTTAGGAACTTTTCTAAAGTTATTGATAGATAGTTGAATAATTTTGATCTGAGCGGGTGATGCTATCAACAAATGTTTGCCGACATTAACTGACTATATACACAGACCTCCAGATTTGACCCTCTGGACTTCCTTTTATGAAATTATTTGAAAAACAAAGTGTACTTCTTAAAGCCTAAGGCCCTTTCTTAACCCTTCAAAATGCGTTTCTATAGGATGAACTCCCGTAGCTTCTGTACCTTTTTCTCTATGGCAATTACCTAAGTCCGCGAGCTTAGCGAGCTTTAATATTTGATAAGAGTGAATGGTGCACTGTAACTGTCGAATATGAATTACATATTATGGTTCGTTTGATTATCGCTTCAGATCATTCAGAAAACAACTTTAGGACTAACATAGGTTCGTTAAAATTACTCTACATAATTTTTTTAACTCCAGAATATTTTTTCTACTTATACAATTGACGAAAAGTCCAGAAATAAATGTTTACAAAACATATAATATGTTTAAAAAACAACCGAGTGGGGTTGGAAGACAGTCCGCGGGACAGAAATTTTGTTTCTGATATTTTATTTTCAAATCTTGAAAGTTCACTTTTAGTATGATACTAGGCTAAAAGGGGATTTTGCTAATCTTAAACAAGTTTAGTATCGTAATATTTTCTTAACATTTTACTAAAGTTAAAATCACAAAATGGCTACTTTATTTTTTAGTATCGTACTAAATCCATATGCCACTTTGACATTTACAAACGTCAAAAAGTTATGTTCGCTTACTTTTTTGCACTATTTTAGGCATGTTTAGTTGTAATTTATTAAGAAATTAGATTTAGCATTGTGCTCGCTAAAAAGTGCTTAAAATTAGGGAAATACTAGTAAAGTACTTTAGTATTAGCAAACTGTTAAGTAGTATCACTTTAAGCCCTTAACATCAGGCTGTTTAAAATTTTGCGCCAATGAAATTTGTAATACTGGTAATTAAAATTACGATTAAAATCAATTTACTATTAATTAAATGTATAATCATATACAATTAAAAAAAAAGGGGTTGTGCAATAGATATAAAACAAAACAAACAAATTACTCACGATTGTCAATATTCGATGATCACATGATGTGCGCACATTTAAGCAATCTCGATGACTTATTGTTTCTTCTCTTTTAACTTTCTTGAAAATTCTCTTTTGCACACACTTTTTACATTAAAAATATTTTTACTTTATCAAGTAATGAAAAGTAAATAAGTTTAAAATATCAAATTAAACTGTCAAATAAAAATAAAAATTATCGATTAACCGAAATTAATTACGACAAATAATATCCAACATAAATGGTTGGATTTGAATTTTTTTGTTTAGACAGGAGTAAATTCCTCCAAGCACATAGCCGTTCGGAGAGGATTTCCTTGAATTTTGTCGAATTAGTCAAGAAGCGGAAGGACCCTTACATATATCAGCTTTCAGAATTCGCCACGAATGTAAAGGCATCTGATGTATAGTACCTACGAACTGATGTGTACATTAAAGGGACCAGAACCAAAAAGTTAAAATGTGGGACAAGAAAATTCACCCGAAAATAATATACACAAACATTTTCATTTTTCAATGTGGGACATTTCAATTTTATTAAAACTGTTGCAGAAAATAAAGACTTAGAAAATTCTTATTTTTAAGGAAAAGAAGAACCTTTAAAAAACATACTCTATAATCTAAATTTTTTTTTATTCGTGTAAGGATTTTCTTGAAAAAAAATCCCTTTATTCGTGATTTTCGCTGGAAGCTGGGTGGTGCTCGTTTGAACCTAGACGAGGAGAGAACCAACGTGAAGTTGGCTCCTAGCAGTCCATGTATAGTATATCAATGATGGATTTAATTGTTTCCTCAGAGAGTTGTGACTTCTCCACCGTCCACAATTTATTTACAACGGGCTGTCAACAAGTCGCTATGTCATACAAATAATTTTGTAAAATGATGGTAGGGCTCAGTTAAATTATTATGAATAAAAACAGATTTCGTGCTTCAGTGTGGGACATCTTTTGATTTTGTGGGACATTTGTGGGACAATTTTCAGGGTGGGTCAGATAATGTAAATGTGGGACTGTCCCACATTATGTGGAACGAATATTCACTCTAGTGTATATTTATGTAGGATTGATGTAGCCACTTCATTTGAAACAATTCCAATTCGTCGTTTTGCGAATATGTTTGGGAAACCTTTCTTTGTCTTTCAAATGAAAACATCTGAAATACAATTATGCAATTTATCCAAGAAGTTGAAACTTATCTAGCAATTTATTTTTAACGAATTTAATTAACGTGTTGCAGGTAACTATCCGGTGATAGTTCCTGCTTATACCGCGATTTTAAAGCGGATTCTCGTTTAGTGCACCAGATCGGAAGGCTTAGTCCTTCGCAGGCGGGGTACTAAATTCGACCCATCGATAATTTCGATTATGGTACTATTACAATGTTGTAATAGCGGTTTTCTATGATTTCGTGCAAAATTTTCTATTTCATCGCGAACCGTGGGAATCCGGGAATCTCTGGGGAGATCTTCGTTTCTAATGTACCAAGGTGCGCTTACAAACGATCTTAGGAGTTTATTTTCAAATATTTGTAAGGTATTTACATTAGAATCTCGCGTCCAACCCCAGAGTTGTATACCATAAGTCCAGAGAGGCTTAAGCACCTGCCTGTACAAAATAAGCTTGTTTTCGATACTGAGCTTAGAGTGTTTCCCGAGCAACCAGTACATATCTCTTAGTTTATTATTTCACTTCTTGCATTTCTTTTTAACATGCGGTTTCCATTTTAATTTCACGTCTAGAGTCATTCCGAGATATTTTGCTTCATTGGCAAACGGAACTTGAACACTATTAACAAATACCGGTAAACTATTAATTTTTGTGTACGTAAAATCTACATGGACTGAATCGATATCAGCCATTTTTGTCCATTCACTGACATTATTCAGAGCTTTTTGTAATCTAGTATTGCAGTGTCGTCAGCAAATGTGGCTACGAAAGTGTCTTCTGTTTGAGGTATATCACGTGTAAATAACAGGTACAATATTGGGCATAAGACACTTCCTTGTGGTACCTCAGCCACTATATCTTTGAGATCCGAGTAATCGTTTCCATGTCTTACTCTAAAAAGCCTATTATCAAGATATGCTTTTAGAAGCGTATAAAGTGCTTCAGGCAGAATTTGTTTTAATTTTAAATTTAGGCCTTCATGCCACACCTTACCAAAAGCTTGCGACAAGTCTAGGAAGACCGCCGAACATATTTTCTTTTCTTCAAGAGTTTTCTCAATGACGTCAGTGATCCTATGCACTTGGTCAATTGTCGAATGCTTGCTTCTAAATCCGAACTGATGTTCAGGTATTAGGCGCTTTTCTTCTATTATTGGCTGCAGGCGCAGAAGTAATATTCTTTCAAAGACCTTAGATATTACGTGAAGAAGCGAAATGGGCCTATAAGATTTCTTGTCATGTGATGGTTTTCCTGGTTTGAGATCCATTATAACTTCTCCAACCTTCCATTTGCTCGGAACGTACTTTAGCCTTAGAGTGGCATTTAATATATAAAGAAGATTAATTAACCCTTTGCGAGGAAGCATTTTGAGAACTTCGGCCGTAATTAAGTCATATCCCGGAGCTTTCTTATACTTAAGCTTTCTTATTTCTCTACTAAATTCGGCACCGGTAGCATTTCTTTTGATGTAATTTTCGCTTGAGTTAGAACGTAGACTTAAATTTTCGTTGAGTCCTTCACCATCAAAAGGTTTATATGTGTTCTCCAGGTAATCTGCGAAAACTTTTGCTTTCTCCTTGTCGCTTTTACCCATTCGTTTTAAACATTCTTAATCGGAGGCGCTGCGAGCGTGAGTAGTTGGATTGTTTTCCTGCTGTCAAGCTTTCAAGATAATTTCCAACTTCAGAATTTTTGAATTCTGCTATCGTCTTTTTTAGTTAATTACACAAGCGATTTAAATTTACCTTGTGTTGAGGAGCTCGAGTTTCTCTTTTGCTTAATCTCCTGCGGATATTTTAGGTTTTTAAAGCGCGGCATTTCTCTTTGGTACGGGGTGTTGTTCCATGCGGCTTTTTGTACGATAATTCAACGTAATCCTCTATATCTTTCTTAAAACATTCCCAGTTGGAATTTCCCATTGGTTAACGTGGGTGGTTTTTCATTTTGAACAAGATTTTCGCTCATAGTGAGAATAACAGCAGAATGAACTGAGAAAAGATCAAAGCTTTCTGGTATGCTGATTTTATTTGAGGGTATTCCTTTGACCACAAAAAAATCAATAAGGTCAGGTATTTTCGATGTCGAATGAAAATCGCAATTATTTGCTATTCCCGCTTCGTAGAGCATTCGACACTTTTGAGAGATACCTCTAGATCCCCAAAAGCTGTGCTTCGCATTAAAGTCACCACCAAGGATAAAATTTTGGTTAAGTAACTTTAGCACGTTCATAAATTCATTCTTTTCAATTTTACATCGTGGAGGACAGTATATGGAAGATACATTCAGTACAACATTCTGAATTCTAACCTGCACGCTGATGATTAATTGCATTTATTTAGCCCCTATTTTCGGGCCTATCGTGTGTTCGAAGCATTCTTTTATAAATAAAGATGCCCCACCTTTTGCTTTGTTCGACGGATGAGTTGCGTGGTATGCTTAGTATCCATTGATCTTACTATTTCATTGTTTCTTGACATGCGTTTCCGATATAAAACAAATATCAATATCTTTCTCATGCATAAACATTTCTAGTTCTGCAAGTTTGTGCCATAATCCGTTGGCATTAAAAGTAATTATTTTGAGCTTTTCCATCATGTTTTTCTTTTTGTAGGGCGTTTTGCCCGAAAACCGTTTTCGAGTTTAGTTAGCCTATCAAGTATAAGTTTATTTGTACCACATTGTTTCTCAATTTTCGAAAGGATTATGTTTAAGACGTTCGTGAGTGAGGATCACCAGCAGTATCTTTTTTTAAAAGTATGTTTTTAGCCGTTATTTATATACAACATTTACAAAAAAATTTAACAGAAAGTCATGCGAATTTTTGGAAATGTAATAAACAAAGCACTGTCATTTCAAAACTACTTAGCATTATTAAAACGGTTCTGTGTTTCAAACGAAGTGTACTTAGTGGTAAGACCCGAAAAATAAAAAGAATTTTACTTCTAGCTCATGTAGATAGCCCATACACATTTTTTATTTGTTTCCTTATTGTTGAATTAAAATTGGCAATTGTCCAATTAACTTTTTTGGTAAGTTTTTCATCGGTCTAAATGTCAAGGTCGTCAATTACAATGCTGATCATTATCAACAGTTGTCAATTTAACATCGAATGTAGTAGATTTTGTAATAGACCACTAAATAGCAAAAATCCATATTTTAATTAAATTTAAATCGTCTTTAAAATTGAGTGTAATTTGATGTTTGTAGGTATCTAAGTTACAAAATTTAAAAATAAGTTTATAGTCTCAAAAATACCAGTACGTAGGTATCTATAGTGATTTCCCTCCATCCTCTCTTAAAGATTAAATTTACATTACCAATATTAATTTTCAACCCATCATCATCCTTGATAGAAGCTAGTATAGATAGGTATACTGCAGAGTAAAATACCTATCCCCCGAGGACATTTGTAGGTAATTTAATTTATGCATTTTCCTTTCATATTTTTTTTTTTGCATTTTTGTATTTCTGTAGGTAAAGGTATAAAGGCACCTACCTACTTTTTTTTTACATTTTGTCCTCTGTTTTGGTATTACAATTTCATTAGCCGGTGGTATAGAGAGGAAAGCTATAACAATTATTTTAATGAAATTGCCATACCAACCAATTCTTTTTAGAAAAAAAATATCATCATCATCCTTATACAACATCATCCCTTTTTTATGTTTGTTTCAAACTTTAGCTAGGTAGGTATATGGATATAAAAGGTACCTCTATAAAAGATACAAAAATATCGCCTGAAGATGGGGGTAAGAACAAGAAGAAGAACAAGCGAAAGCGGGCGCACTAGAACAGTATAACAACAAGACACAAAAAAAAAAAGAATAAGTTAAATCCTTGACTACAAACTTTAGGTAGGTATAGATACTACCAGTAAAGAAAATCAAAAATATATATTTTTATTTCTAAAAAATATATAAAACGTATCTATCCTCCCTCAACTTACGTACCTCACAAAACAAATCCTCAAATATAGAAGAATGAAAGAAAAAAAATCGAAAACATTAAATAACTCTTGTGTTTTCGATTTCAAAATGAAATTAAATTTAATGAGCATTTTGTTGGAGATACACATAAGTATCTAAAGTAGGTATATATATATATACTAGGTAGGTACCCATATGTATGAATATATAGTTACTTGAAGTCAGTCAGGCAAAAGAAATGAGAGATGAAAAGAGGCAGAATTCCCTATCTATCTGTCAAGAAATTTAATTCTACCTCCAAGACATACAAAATATACCACTTGGAGAGAGAGACCACCCACCCAAAGGCTCCATACTCCATACATCAAAGAATCTGCTCTAGGAATTCCCTCTGGGAACTGAGAACTGAAAACTGGAAACCTTCTGATGTTGGTTTGGTATATGGTATGGATGGTGTAGGAACAAACTAATATTTCATGAGAGCTCTTCTACAACTACAACAACAAAAAATACAAAAAAAAATTGGCTACACAATTGAAATTCTAGCCATAGATACACAAGTAGTTACTTTTGTTAGAATGAAGAATATTAATGGGAACGGTTGTAGCTAGCAATACCTTATATGTATTTATATCTATCTACATATATAGCTAGCTCTTTAGTAGATAGGTAGCTATAGTTATAGTATGCCCTCAAGAATAACATTTTCCGTTTTTCATTTCAAAATCAACGTGAACGTCGTACCTATACCTACTCGTAATCGTAGTCATCGTCGTCTTTTTGTTGTTTCGTTTTGCAAATAACAACAAAACGTTCCAAAAAAACAACACAAAATCTCTAGCTATGTACCTATCTACATGTATGAATCTAAAAAAAAAAACACCACTCAACACTGTAGGTATGTATAGATACGGGCCAACACCATCAGGAACTCCCACAGTCCTGACCGTCAAAAAAAAAATCGACGACGGGAAGCTCCGCCCAGCACCAGCAGTAGATACCCATTTCTCAGAGATACCTATAGATATTCTACACCTTCTTACACATTTGTATGCCCCCGTTGTGCTGCTCCAAGCGCAGATCTTGCGCAGAGATACTTTGCCATTCATCTCGTTTTTTTTTTCGTTTTTTTTGGAGTTGCGAGTATCTATATATCTATAGAATATGTACATTAGGTACCTTTTTATAGGTAGATAGATATCTTCTATACCATCATCGAGATCAAGCGGCTATGTACCAAAAGAGGAAACCCTGATAAATAGGTACTACCTACCTATCTGGCATAGGTATGGATATATAAATGGACATGGGCACAAAGTAAATATGTTGACTAAACTTTGGCGTATCATTCGTGAAAGTGATGCTCATCATCATCATCATAGGCAGTCATCTCATCACCATTCATATCTATAGTGTGCGCCTATAACTCCATCATCTATTGTTTATACCTACTATAGTACATAGTATAGAAGTTTGTTAAAAAAAACTTGTATCTGCGACGCGACATGGCCCAATAGTGATTACTTACCTTTGCCTATTCAAACACAGAATTCACTTACCTCTGTGGTTATAACGTGAAATGCCATTATCCTATAGATACCTACTCGTTGTTACATAGCATAAGTTGAGATATACATACCTACTTTTCTGGACTTTGCCTCTAGTGTGCTATGTACACATTACCTAATTGGGTGTCGAGATGATGTTTAGCAAAAACAACTACTTACCTATGTTGCGTAACAATAATTAATTATTATTGTTGCATCGATTCTGTTGGCTTAAAAGCGCTCTCGAACTCGTTATCGGAATTCAAAAAGAAATTACTGTTACATTTCAACCGTCCGTTGTCGCCGTCGTCGCGGCCATTTTGACTCACATTATCGCTGATGCAATTAATTAGAATTACATCTCTTATAAATTGTTAGTTTGATACAAATTTATCTCAAACAAAGGGACCACAGATACCATTCTCATAACTAACTATCTATATACACCTCACCTTGATATTCTATACAGCGCCAAAGTGTAATCACACATTTTCGAAAACTAGTTTGCCAGGATTGTGTCTGGGGGGCGCTGGCGCTGGTGCTGGCTGGCTGACTTGCTTTGGTGTTGATTCGGGTTTGAAAGAATTTTTGGGTGGTAACTCTTATACCACCCCACGCCACCGATCGCCATTGCTATGGCATTTTCTCAATGCGATGATGATGATGGGGCGCATCCTTTTTGTATCCTTTTCCTTCTTCTCTCAATTTCGATTTAGTGTAGAAATACATAAACAGAATATTTTCTACCCACAGAGATAGTTGGATATTTTATTTGTTGTTGCAATTTTGTATGTGTGTTTTTTTTTGTTGCTACTGTTGTTGTTTTCTTCTTTTTTGTTTTTGTTATATTTTAAAATTTATTTTGTCGGTTTTCTTTTGCTGAACTTGCAAACTTGTTATATTTGCACACAGATTCGGAGTTCGGGAGTCGGAATCACAATCGAAATCGGGTACTTGAACGCATGAAAACTCCTTTATTCAGTTGAATTTTTTTTCAATTCGTGTGTCCTTGTTGCAAATTTCTTCTGCCTCTATACATTCGCAAAGGGCTATGTATCTGACCGGGATGTGATACTGTCCTGCCAAAATAACTATAACTATTTCGTCCTTTAACATAAGTTCGGGTAACTCTCTCTCCGCCGCGTGTCATAGTGTATACTACCTACTTTAATTAATTGCAATATAGAAAAAAAAAGAAACGACATGTCTGTTAATTAATGTGAGTTTTAATTGTTTGTATATTATATAAAAATGTGCGTGATTTCATATATATATTTTTATTTATTTACATAAAAATAAATAAACAAAACAATAATATTAAAACAAGGATAAAACTTTGTGTATTAACTTTCGCTTGGATGTTTAATGTGTTTGTGTATATTAATTTGTGCTTAATAGGGATTTATAATTTAAAAAATAATGAAAGCCGCAGGAAAGTGAAAAAGTAACGGCAAAAACTATGCAATGTTTTTAAAAAATCAAGGATTTGTTCTTATATATTCTTGGTTTTTGTTTTGGATAATTTACTATGTATACTTTATTTGTTTGATCAATTAGAGTGATTAAGCTTGGATGACGCATTTGGCAGGATTAATTTACTGATGCAATTTCAATAAGAGAATATATAATAAACACCAAAAGTTATGCAAAAAAAAAATAAAAACCAAGTATATTTTGTTTTCTGTTTGCTTTGTAATAGAAAAGGAATAATTTAAATAATAAATGATGGATAATTTATAATTTTAACCCCAAGAATATGCATCGTATAAGCAAGCAACTTGTTTTAAATTTAATTTGTGATTAAGTGAATATTAGTTTTATTTGTCTCAAGACGATTAAACCTTCTTCAGGAATTTTGTAAACCATATTCATAATACCGCTTTATAATGTCCTGAAAGGGATTTATCCTTTATTTCAAAATACACTATTAGATTATTAGTTATAGCTTATATTCTATTAAACAAAATAAGAAACTATATGATAATCGGAGTGCAAAGAAAATGTTAACTCATAAAACAGAGCAACGGAAAAAATGAATAACAACTTTTTTCCTTTTTTTTGTATATACACCTGTATAAGTAGAATTTTTTAATGTGTTGTTGGATCTATAATTAATATAAGCTGACAAATTTAATTTTAAATTAAACTTGCAAGACATTATCACTATTATCGTACTTAAAGTATACTCATAGGAGAATAAATTAATTACTATTATTCGGATTAGCGAAATAATACTTTTCAAGTTTTAGTAACTTTTTGTTTTTTATTCAAATGTAATTTTTGCATTGATTTTCTGATCTTATAAGTGTATATAATTATATCTTTAGGCATTTACAAAATTTTATACACAAAACATTTATTTAATATGGAAAGTATGCAGCAATAGCAAAGAAAACTAAAAACTAGAAACTAATGCACCTACATTTATTTGATTTATGTTAATATTCATGAGCGTATTTCCTGTCATTTTAATTTGGTACTAATTCTACTTTATAACTAGCACCATATTTAAATTATTTAGTTGATAACCTCCAGCTTAATGCGCCTAAAACAGTGCAAAAATATATAATATCTTTTTGACGGTTGTAAATGTTAGTATCTTATAGATTTAGAATGATTCTAAAAAAGGAAAAATAGTTTTTTCCTGATTTTATCTTTACTAAAATGTTCCAAATAAAACGTCCACTAATGATGTTTGATCACATTCAGAAGCCGTAGGCCACTTGAAAATAAGCAAGTTTCTAATCTGTGATTGGTCAAACACACAAACTGCCTTCTAATTGTTAGAAGTTCTATTGGCGCGGGGTGCGGCACGTTCAGTTCCTTTACCGCGAGTGCATTTTAGCAATCGTCGTCAATGTCATTACACATAATTATAATGTATAACGAATTGTGTGTTTTGCTTAAGACAATTTATCATTTTAGTTTTAGTTCGAGTCCTAGTCCAAAATTGACAGCGTAGTAAGACAGTAAGATGAAATTGCATGATGTAAATGCAGTCTTTATGTTGGTAAATAGAAAAGGCTGCCAGAATTAGCGGCAACTATTTATTATAACGTTTTATTTTGCCTTATTTTACACTATGAAATACTCATTTGCTGCTCTCCAAATAAAGCTTAATAAAAGTGTTTGCATATATTAAATAAAATCAAAAAACATTCTTTAATTTTGTATTTTTTTTCAATTGGAAATACAAAAATAAAAAAGAAATTGTTTGCGAGAAAAGGAAATTTTCGGATTGGTAAAACGAATTATTCTTTAAATTCCCTCCACAAATACCTGAAACAACTAAATTTCACCAAATATGATTTTTTTCTCTGTTCGCATAAATAAGCGTTTTTTTTTTTCTTTTGCAGTTCAGGGGACCAATTCCGCAAGTGTAAATGATTTTTCGTGAAAAAAAACTTATTTACTCTCAAAATATGAGTGAATAAATTTGCCTACCTGTGCACTGCACACGCTATCTGTAAAAAAATATTAAATCTCACCATTGGGCGCCAGTCATAACTTTCAATGAAACTCATCATTGAAAATTTTGTCTATCAGTTCAATTAAACAAATAAAACTGATGTTGTTTTGTTACCAAAATGAAGCTAATAAGATAATAATTTTTTTTCGGCAAAAAAATATTTTATTTGTTGTACCTACCTTTTTCTTGTAATCACTTTTGATTTTTCAATGATGGAAAGAAATTTCTTCAACAACAATCTTTCCAATGATTTGTGTTTCATTTATTTCCTGTTCTCATACATCAGTTTTTATTTCAATGATCAAATCTAACCTCAAAATTACATTTGGCTATGAAAGATCTTTTCAATGAAAACCAAGTTTCAATGATAGCTATAACCGACTTTTGCCAAGCAAATTCACTGTTTGCTTTTCAATGATGAATTTCAATGAAAGCTATAACTGGCGCCTTGGAATAAATATATCGGTGTACACTATTTTTTGTGTACACAGAGAAAACTTGCGCTTGCGGAATTGGGTCCCAGAGCAGAGCCTGGGTTGTCAAAAAATGTTGTGTTCCTTTTTAACTGAGATCGAATTCTGTTATTCTTCTTATTCATCCATCCCCGTGGAGAGAATCAATCTTACGAAGGAACATACCTATACCATTAGCACCTAAAACTCATCAGTAGACATTTTTTACAAGGTTAGACTTAAATTTAAAAATTATATTTATTTTTTCCAACCGGCTTGCATACTCTGCACCCAAAAATATTTGTTAAAGTTAAAACTTACACAGTTGGCCTTTTGTCCAGTTGTTTTAAATCATGTACCTATACGTAATTTTGAAGTATAGCTTTACATTGGCGAAAAGGACCTCATTTACCACATGTGATTTTTGTTTTTTTATGTCGTTTGTTCATTTTTTGTACCAGAAAAGATGCTGAAAAAAGGGGGCTTTCATTTTCCTTGTGTACACGTGAAATAAAACAAATTTCAAAATGAACATCATTGTTCAAACCCACCTTTGTAGGTATAATATTCGTAAAGCTAGAACCCACCCTCAACACGCGCATTCTTTAATATACTCGATCCTACAATTTCGTCCTTTTTTTTATTAATTTACTTTTTTTGTGTTAGTTTTTTTTTCATCGAGTGAATTGTTAAATCGAAATTAATACGGCTTCGTAATAACAAGGACTTCTTGGTTTCCTATGGTACTCTTTTATAAGTCAAGTATAGTTTTGTTCCCGGAGGGCTTAAATATTATTTGCCCACCTTAGCCGCGACAAGGACACTTGAGTCTTGAGTAGGGATGTTGAGAAGCGAAACGAGTATACTTTATGAAGGCTTTTCTTGCGGGAGTTTGTTAATATTGGCATTTATATATCGGAATATGAAGTGTTTGCGGATGTCAAGTGTACAAAACCAACCGCGATTTTCTATTATATGGCGACACCACCGCACCGTTACATCATCGACCAAGTACTGCTAGACGTATTGAATTCAACGTCCTTTATTGGCACAAACAAAATGACTGAATGTTATACTATATGTTAACTGTTGATACCGCATATTAGTTTCACATCACTTGTGTGGGTTGAGTTTGAGGAGTTTTTGATTAATAATTGCGGTATCCCGTTATGAGGTATGTTATATTAAAAAATATAAGAAAACAAGTGCCGTCGGAAAGGTGTAGGAAATTAATTAGATGAAAATGATGATATGTTTGGGTTGAACTTATTTTGTGCCATCTGGAAGAGAACGGGCTTATTAGAAATTTCTACTTAATAGTAAATACGATCCTGTTGAAAATGTTAAGGGTAGTTTTATTAATCAATAAGTGTTATGATATATTTTGTCGAAGTATCTGATGTGAAAGGAATGAAATCCATTAAAAGTAAGAATATTTGAATATATGACACTTATGTCGTAACTCGGACAAATTTAAATCTATCTTGTTAAAGTGGCGCCCAACGTGGATCCTTGCTTTCAAATTGGTTATTTTACATTTCAGCAAAGCGATAATGAAAATGCAAATATCTTACATGCTAACATTACGACGATAACTACGACGGCCATGTAGTTAAGGAATCCAATTGCGAAATCAAAGATATTCTCTCCAAAATATTGAATTTTCTAAAAAATAAAAATATTATTATTATCGAAAATTGTATTACCTATGCAGTTTTATTTATAATTTGAAAAACCTCCGGTATAAAATTTTGTATCGAAATTGTTAAGCATAAAGTCCAAAATCATGCAAACCTTTCTATGTAGCACACATAATTTTTGAATCAAAATCGTTATGACGAATTGTATGAGAGGTACCGTTATAGTCTAACATAAAATCAATAGCAAATCACATACGACGTTTTAGTACTAAGTTTGAATAAAATCACTTCAGTAGATCGAGGTACACTCTAAAAATAAATCGTGTAATTTTACTATCATAAAGCGAGGAAACTTGTTGCCTACCATAATTGCAGTATTTTTACGCACGTATTAATTCCAAATATTTAATGTGTAAATGTTAAACTTCTTGTGTGTAATTTCAAATGAAGATTAAAAGTAAAAATGTGTATTTCTACACCAAAAATGTTTAAACATACATAATGTATGTTTAAATTTCAACAGAATTTAAACAAACGTTTTTATATATAAACATAATATGTGTAAATTCAACCTTTTCATGTTCAAATATATAGCGAAATTCGACAAGCAATGTGTAAGCTTCCAACAAAATTATGTATAGACCCTATGCTTGTGATCTGATTACGAACTTGTAAACGTATCGTCATCTTCGTAAACGAATTGAAAATGTAGACATAAAATGTGTAACTTACATTAAATGGAAGTTAATCTAAGCATCGATTGCCTACGTACAAACACTTTATGTGTAGTTTTCATAAGGTGTTTGAATTTAAACAATATTTGGTTAATTATAAACATTGTGTGTGTAATGCTTAAGCATTATTAGTTTAATACTGAACAATGGTGATTCTACAGATGTGTGTAATATCCAACATAATGTGTCCAATTTTTACTTCCGATATATGTAGGTACTATAGGGTAAGTTTTGCATTTGGAAAAAAAAAATCGAACTCGAGATTTTAATAAAAGTTGACATTACGATAATAGGGAACACCAAAAAAATGGGTCCCGCAATTCTGTTTGTCTGTACAACTCTCTACAGCCTAAACGGCTAAAGCGATTTTCTTAAAACTTGTTATTTAAGCGTTTTAGGTGATTGTCCAAAATAGATTTTTGAATCGTTGTTTTAGCCCCAAAAATAATGGTAATTACCATACAAATTTTTCCAACATCTTAATTATCTCGAAAACGGCTTTAACGATTTTAATAAAAATTGGTGTGTGTACTACTTTGGGTATGGTATACATTTTGGGCAAAATTTTTTTAATCATTTTATCGGTACCTGCCATACAACCATTTTATTTATTTTCGACTTTCTCATAAACGGCTTAACGGATTTCGATCAAAATTCTTACACAGGAGCTCCTTCCATTTCTAAATAGTACTGCATTTTAAAATTTTCGAAATATAATTTTTTTTGGATTTATGAAAAAAAAAAATATTTTTTTTTGAAAATTCAATATTTCGAAAACGGGTCGACGAATTTTTCTGAAATTTTGTTTTTGAATTTAGATTATTAAATACTTAAAATGTTCATACCAATTTTGTTTTAGAAAAAATTTAAGTATTTTTATACATAAAAAATTAAGTGAAAAACGACTTTAAAAATACATTTAGCAGCTTCTATTATGAATATTTTGCATATAATGTAATCGAACATAGAAGCAAGTACGCGCGATCCAGTCGTGCATTTTATTTTGTTATCTGTTGTCATATGTAAAAATACGCAACTTGCCCACTTTTACACTAAAAAATACATATAATTCCATGGTAAATTTAGACGTATTTCTTAGAGTGTACATAGACAGACATATCTAGACAGATAGACGGAATTGAGGGACCCATTTTTTCGTGTTTTCTGTTTGGAAATTTTAAATGTTATCTCGACTTCAATTTTGTTTTTAAATGCGAAACTTGCCATGTAATGGGTCATCCATTTTGCGATTTCAAAAGTAAACGTAAATAAAACACATATAAAATATTTTTTTTCACGATATTTCTTTTCTCTTCAATAGCAGGCAAAAAAAAAGGCGGTTATCATATGACCATAACGCTCCGAATTGACGATGACAGTCGTTCCATCGTCGTTTTCGAAGAAGTAAGGTCCAATCACACCTCCGGACCAAAGAGCGCCCCAAGCAGTAACTTTTTGTGTATGTAATGGCCTCTCTTCAATTACTTGAGGATTCTCAGAACCCCAAATACGACAATTTTGTTTAATAACATACACACCGAGTGAGAAATGTGCTTCGTCGCTGAAGAAAAATTTTGTTCGAAAAATCGCTGTCCACCACCTGTTGTTCAAGCACCCATTCGACGTATCTAATACGTTGTGAATGGTCAGCTGGCTTCAGTTGTTGTGTGAGCTGGACTTTATATGGTTTTAGGTGTAGATCCAAATGGAAAATACGCCATAATGTGCTGTAAGACAGTCCTAATTCCTGAGAACGACGAGGAATCGACACATTCGGGTCTTCGGCAACACTTTCACTTACAGCAGCGATATTTTCAGTGGTACGAGCGAAACGATGATGCATAGGCCTTACAATATCTGTGACCAATCCAGTGTCTTCAAATTTCTTCACAATCTTGCCAATTGCTTGCGTAGTTGGACGATTATGTAAACTATAATCTCCTCTTAAAGCACGATATGTGGTGCTGGCAGAATGACAATTTTTGTAGTAGGTTTTAACAATTTTCTTGCGTGGTGCGATAGTTAAGCGATCCATTTTCGTAAATGTCAGGCTTTCAACTGAAAAAAAATTGGGTTAACAACTTTGACAGATGTCGATTTCCAGCCCTATACTTTTGAAACAGCAAAATGGATAACCCTTTACTATACCTTAATTTACTTTATGTTCAAGTAAAAATGATAACAGTTAAAACACCTCCTGAGTTGCTGTACCTACGCCATTTTTAATTATTGCTCACAATACATCTGGCTGCTTATTTTTGATTTTTGCTACTTCAATGCTTACTTTCAAAACGTGCAAGCTTTTGTGGATTTCTGGGTAAATGCGATTTTTCTTAGAGCGGAATTTTTAGCATTCAGGCAAGTTCAAATCGCTAAAATGAGATATCAATAGTTGTTTTTTCAAAATCCCTATCATCATTGTCCAAATTTTGTGAACGGTTGATCCGTACGAAATTCATAATTCAGCAATTTTCGGTAAAATAAAGAAAAATCTTCAGCAATTTGTGGACCCTCTCAGCTCGATGTGATATTCTTTTTGCTACATACATATGTAATGGATCCAGTTCACAGTACATATAATTATTTCAAGGTATGCTCTTCAGACACCAGTGTGTCACACATGGCATGGGAATGAATGGTCCAAACTTCTAGTTGCTATAGTTATTGCTATATTTAAATAATAATTACGAGTATAAATACCTTTTATTGGAATAACAATTGTGGAACAAAAATTATCAGTGAAATACCAATTTTAATAAACTATTTTCTACTCGAATTTTACAATTAATTATTCATCAGTTTTTTATCTATATTCCTCTATTCGGTTAAAAATAAAATTATTTCAATAACTGGTATTTGTGATCTGAAGTTACCTCTGTTACTGAATAATTCTTACTGAAATATTGACCCATCCTATCCTTATATGGGTGTATTAAAAATCAGAGTGGATGTATCAAATTTATTACTTGTAATATGTGTACTGTGTGTGGACCCAGAGTATACGTACAGCCAGTAGCGTAACTATACCATCTGAGGCCCGTGGCAAATTTTTTGGATGGGGCCCTTCGGCGTCCCAGTAAAAGTAGTCAGGCTAGAATCTAATTTTAATAAGCCACACAGTAGTTGCCCAATACTATTAATAATATTATGTGCATTTTACTTTAAAAAAATTAAAAAAGAGTTGTTAAATAAGAGTTGTCATAAAAATATGGGTTTTTCGGTTCTCAAAAAATACCCGACGGCCATTAATTTTATGTTGCAGAAAACCAAGTTATGTCATTTAATAATTAAATACGTTAAATTTAAGTTCTTAGTACATTTGTTTGGCCCTATGCACAATGCACAACTTCAAAAGTTTCCATTTTGTTCAGTTTTAAAAATAACTAATCAAATCAAATCTGATGTGAATTTGACCTTTATTCATTTACCTCAATGTGTCCCTGCTAAAAACCTAGTTCTACTTCAGGGCGTGTTGAGGGCGACCCTAGGTTTTCAAAAAACACAGAATTTGTTTATCAGGCTGATTTCAGGTTTTTCAAAAAAACGCCCTAGGGCGACTTCAGGGCTCAACGAACAAACTTATTATAAACAATTTCATTTATTGAAAGGACACTAAAAGTAACGTCACATGGATTTGAAAAAAGGTATATACATATAAATCGATACTTAATAGTACACGTTGATTTAGTAAGTTGGAAGTATGTTAAATAAAATTTATTATTATAAAAAAAAACAAAAAACGATTTACTTTACCGCAGTTTTTGATGAATTTTAGTGCATTCATAGGAAATTTCGTGATTTAAGAGAACAATTTTTGTACACCCTATTAAACCGTTCAAATAGGTATGTTTTACCCTTCCGGGTAAATGAATTTTTAGCAATAAAACAATACATTTTTTAACATATTTTCGGTTTACTAAGTCAACACGTACCAAGTTGATTTTATTCGTATAATTATTGACTATCAATTTACATATACGATTTCCAAATCCGTGATGACGGGAATTTCAGTGTCACCTACTTCAAACCTATTTGGTTAACAAAATGAGGGAATTCCCCGACCGTCACTAGCCCGCCCGCGTTGACAATGTACCACGACAAAAAATGAAGCAACCAATGGATGCGGTCTGAAAATTGACATCTTTTTGTTTTGAATGTGTTGAAATTCTTATGATTTGTTTGAATTTGTATGTGGTCTTTAGTTATACCCCACTATGATTGATTTTAAGTACTTACAAAAATTATAATTTTTAAGTACTTAGGTACAAAATTTTATCAAAAATGTTCGGTTATTTCTGAGCTCGTGGTTTCTCGAGCCGGGCCCTATTTGGTCGGGGGCCCGTGGCATTTTGCCAGCCCTGCCACCCTATAGTTACGCCACTGCGTACATCGCTACAAATATATATAAAAGTTAAGCAAAATTCAACTTTCTGCTCCCGTTACATTAAAGCCGCAATATTTTAGATGATTTAGTAAAAATTTAAACAAAAATGTATAAGCAATTTTAGTATGAGATTAAATTATTAATAAGATTTTGCTAATTTTAAACGAGCTAATCATCTATAAGCATGTTTAAGCACTTTACTATAAAGTTAATATGTATAACACTTTAACATTTTTTTAATAACGTCAAATTTATGTTTGCTTATGTTTGCACTCTTTTAGGCGTGTTCAGCTGTTATTTATCAAGAAAATATTTTTATACCACTGCTCCACCGCCGATTAAACCGAAATTTAAGTAGGCTTAACTAAATCTCCTATAAGTCTCGAAATCTTCTCAAATGAAGATCTAAAATAATTCTCATTTGGACATATAGTGGCATTTGAATGGTGTTGTTAAAATGTATACATTTTGTCACCTTTTGAAGCGGTGTAAACACTTATTGAGATTTAGTAGGTAAATGTAGAAGAGCATAACTTTCGGTTAAAACGTAGATATGTATAATAAATATGTTGCTAGTTAAAAGTTGAATACAGTTTGGAACATTTTAGTAAAGTGCTTAAATATTAGCAAATTTAAATATTCAAAAATGTATTTGACTTTTATTGCATACAAATTTTATTTATAATTATTAATAATTTCATTTCTCTATTGATTAATTTTTATTTTGCAGATAGCCGCTGAATAAATCGTCATCTATGTTATTAATCGATATGTGGAGCTCATCTCTATCGTCTGGGTAAGACATAACATTAAAACTATTAATATGATTAATGGCGTTTTCGATTGGATTTTCAGAGTGTTCTACTCTTTTTTGATTCCAATCGAATATGAAAATGTAGTACTCACAAATTTAATCAAACAAACTTAAACGTCGTCATTTACAAAAATGGATTCTTCAAATAATTATTACTTTTGACAAACAATCCGATGATAAATTTAAAATTTATATGTGTATTCTATTTTTGTCCCCTTATGAAATCAAGAACAGAACAATGAATTTCTTTAACGTGTATACTGGCCAGTTAAGGCATAATTACACAGTGGGCCTACCCACATTCGGACTCAACGAGAAGGCGTGAGTGTACCTTGCAACAAACTTCTATCTATAAGCAAACACTCATAGTATACGCGAATTGTATAGTAACCACATCCACTGCGAGCTCTCCGAAGAGGCCATCCCAAGACTTGTATTTTCGGGCATTAGCGGGAAAGTAGCAGGATACAAGTCCCCGCAGTACCGAATTACGGTATTACTGGAGTCTTTTCATCCAACTAAGTGAAGAATGCACCACCAGGTTTTCTTTGGCGAATGACTACCCAGGAACGATAATCCTGCCCTTTTTTAAGTTTTGCTGCTCAACTTAGGGACAAGGGAACCCTATGAAGAAATTATTCCTCACCATCGGGATAATGGATCATCGTATTTCTACTAAAAGCAGGACCATATAGACCTTGCCACATGGCTATAATCCCACAACTAGCCATATTAAACTTTCGTTCTTTACTACTGTGGAGATGTCCCCAAGCAAGCTTGGTTCGCACCTCCACTACCAAAAAACAACCACCCATCAGGATAAATCCCGAAGGATGGCAAACTGATCAATACGCCAAGCTTACTCAAGGACTGCATGTATTATAAAGGAACAATAAATACCCTTGCTTGCGCAAGGAGATGATGGCACAAGTGCGATACATCTATCAATCCTCTAGACCTGTTGTTCCTGAATATGTAGTTTTAGCTACACACTTACTCCTGTGATTACCGAACCACGTACATACTGCCGCAGCAGTTGCCATAATTGCTATGTCTAGCTCGTTACTTACGACTTGCTAGGCTTCACAGTGCTGACCGGAATCAGCAAACTTCACCTAGCAAATACTCTTTGTTAACCTCTGAGATCGCATACCCGGGCAGACTCCTTACCCTCCATATACCTGATCGTCTACCCAGGCAAGCGACCTCTACCTCTAACGGCCTGATGTTCCTGGCTCACTGTCTAGCATTTCACCATTCGCACCTACCTAATATCCCAGCCAGCCCACACCCCCTTCCGAGCGTTTTACCCCACTCTTCCGGTTCTTGGACTGACCACCGTCCTCATCTTGGAAAGTAGGGGCTCCGTTTCTAGTTCCTTAGAACCTCCCGCTTACCACTACCACCTCAGAGCCGCCCAGTGCAGAATAGCCTCATTAAAGAGAGCTAAACATTTCTGAACGTTGCCCGTCTTTCACCACTAGGAGGAACTATCTTGGATCATCAAGACGGACCAGGAAGAACGGTTCCATTGCAAAGTAACTTTCCGTATAGTCCCTTAAGGCCCGCCGCTCAGATTTCCCGAAAGCCGAAATCAAGAACAGAAAGATGCTCCGAAAAGATTGCTCGGTTCAGGGCAATCGAACGTTTTTGGAGTAACAGGAGTGTAAAAATAGTTACTCCGAACAGCCAATCGAAAACAACATAAGAAATAAATATTACAACTGAATTTCTCTACTTCGTAGATTTATCTACGGAGTAGTTTAGTATGTAATATAATGTAATGTAAAATCAACTGAAGAACGATAACATTTTCTCAAAAACTGTCGTAAACAAAAATATGTTATGAATAAATTCAAATTACTTCTCTAAGAAATCTCACAATAGTCGTGATTTGCTTGTAAGCGATAGAGGAATTGAACGAAAAAACGATATCGGGATTTATCGACGCCATTACAGAAAAAATTGACATTTGCATACAAAATATCGATAACAAAGATGTAATTTGTGCTGGTAATTTCTCCGTAATAAAAGCTAAGTGCCTAAAATTGTCTGCGCTTTTCCGCGTCTAATTTTCTTCGGACTTATAAGTCACACGCCTTAAAATGCAGGAATGTACCAAATTTGAAGCAAATTGGTTAATACTAAATTGACGCACAAACACCCGGGCTGATCCCTGAGTTGGGATTATTTCACTCAAATCTAAAAAAAAAGTCTTCCCATCAAAAGCTACCAAGTAGGTATTGTTTTATTAGAAATTCAGACTATTGTGGATCATTAAGATTATAAAACTGAATCAGGACCCCCTTGATGTTTTTGCTCTCACGTTTTGGGAAAAAAAATAATTTCAAATTGATCTCATAATGGACAAATTTTTAAGTCGTCTAAATTCTTTTATCAGTCTCTGTTGAGATCTCTAGATGCGATATGCATGCATCATAAGACAAGACATACCATATATAAAAACAAGAAGCTCAAATATCGTCAACGTAAAACCAATCAAAAACTAATAAAACTCGGTCGGAAATTTGTTTAGAAATTCAATACATGAACAGTATAAGAATCGAAATCCATTGGTGGTGGCCAAGAAAGACAGACCATATAAGATCATATACGAGTATGATGAGAAAAACCCCCCATCAACCATCAGCAATCGACAGAGAGACATTTTATATTGGGAAAGGATTAAAGTTAATACCTACCTCCGAGTCGCATAGTGTTTTTTTGGTCTTGCTTATATGACATAAAGATACAATATATCTATATATAGAAAAATATTAAATAAGGTTTGGTTAGGTATAGAGGAATTCCATCAACAAACTATAACACCCAAGACAAAGTGCAATTTGATAGACCGATTTTCAATTCTGTCAAAGGAGACGATATATATACAAAAACGATCGACGAAATGAACACAAAAAAGTCTTCATTCGATAAGGATAAGACGTAGTCCCTTTGTCTCGAGTACCTACATAATAAAAAAAAATATATGTATGTATTCTTGAGCGCACTATATTTTTATACTTCTTATACAAAAAGGAGACAACAAAAAAACTAAAATGCAAGCTATTGAAAGGGCGTGAGGATTAAAAAAAATTACTACTCTTTTATTTTTCAGATCGAATTCTGTTTCATATTATTAATTTTTTTTCTATAATCCTTTCAAGTAGATTGACACTTTATTTTTAATAAAAAAAAAACAGTAAGAACCTTTTATTAGAACATAGTTTCGTAATGATCTGGCTCGTTTTTTTAATTCAGGATTCCATCACCTAAGTGGAATCCTATTCCATACTCGCTTATAAAGGGAATTTGTTCGAATAGTTGAACTCTTTGAAACCAAGTAGACGTCACTAAAAGGTCCTTTCCATAATGCCCTTAGAAAGTGTAGGTATAATACTAAGTTATTTAAAGGGAACATCCCTGATCAATTGACAGAAAAATCTAATTTTCAATCAGAATGGGCCAAAAAGGCTCTTGTAATCAGTATTTAATAATTTGGCAACAATGGCCAACGAAATATGCAATGATTGCCTGCCGTATTTAATAGAATTCACTCAAACACATCTCAAAGGTTGGTGCGCAACTACTGAATAAGCACAACTTTTATGAATAACACTTCTGCTTTTAAACGTTACAGCCGTTGTAACTCTACGCTCTACGCAGTCTCTTACATAAATGGTTTTATGTATGAGGCTCCAAAGTTATTCATGCAATGTCGAAAAAACATCGTAAATGTCGGAATTTTTACCCCCTTTTCACCAATTTTGGACAGCAAACTTTTTACAGAAGTATTAAGTTTTTTATTAGAACCCTTTTTGTTTAATCGATTTGCCGCCAAATTTCAAAAATTTGCTTTCGCGATATTAGGGAGGCAATTCTGAAAATAGCAAATAATTGTATGGGTGTCGCAAAAACGCCCAAAAAGTTTTTGTTTTACCTCAAAGCCAACACTCCACAGAATTACTTTTTACAATTTTCGAGTCGGAACTCGGCGGAACTATTTAGTTTTATTCCAGTCGAAAATTCAATAAAAAAAAATCCCGTCCAATTTTTTACGTTGAACTACGTTGAAAGAGACTATAAAAAAATTATTTAATGAACCAATTAACTTCTGAAATCGTTTTCTTATTACCCACAAATAGTTCTATTCAAGAAAAAAAAAATGATTCCAAACACTTTTTATAGCTAAACGAAATTGCATAAAAACATCTTTAATCTGCTGGCGCTAAGTTGCTTTCATCAACTACTAACTTCAAAGCTTAATATTTTGTTATCAGTGAAAGAGATCAAAAAACAAAATATGAATAACAGTTACTTACTACGAGTATATTGAAAAATAAGCCACATCATTTTGAAACGATTCGCATGACTTTAATTTTTGTATTTTGTCCCGCTAGATTAGTGAATCCGACCACTGTCCGTCGGCTTTTTTGGTCACTGTAATTTTTGTAATGAAACTATTTGTTTACATTAGTTTTCCCTATGTTTCGGCAGGGGTTGCTGCCTTCCTCAGGGGTTAATTACATTCAGTATTCAATTATAACAATACAGTGTACACTCACTATTTTTGTATTAAATAATTTTAATATTTTATGATTAGGAAATCATTTATGAGAAAAGGAGAAACCCTTCAAATGAAGTTTAGTCTATTTATTAATACAAGGAAACTAATGTTTATGAAGATAAGACAAGAGAGCAATATACCGCAGAAATATTTTGTGTGTCTTGTTTTCTATTTATGTTGTTCCAGTTGGTTATTATGTGTAATGTTACCTACCAGAGTATATCGTTTCGATACATGTTTCTCCGTCTACAGAATTTTAACACCAACAAAATCTGGAGAATGACCGCTTTCGATGCAATGGGTTGCCAGTACCCCTGTTCTGCAACTTTCGGATCGCTAAAAATGTTCGAGAAACCGTGAAAATTGGAACGAAAATCAATTTATCGCATCATCGTGTTTCTGTATCGTTTGACAATCGTCAACTTTATCGACTGAAACAAAAGGAACTGAAATACTGGAAAAATGCGATAAAATGTAACTATTTCTGTATCTTTGAAAATCGTTAGTTATTTCGATTTGAACGTCAAATTTTATCACTAGCAAAATAGCTCGTGAGCTTAAAAAAAATATAAAATAATAATTTATTATTATTTATTATAATTTTTTAATTTTGTTTAATATTATACTCATATTATAATTACGTAATTGCAATTGTCTGTATTTTTGTTTTATTGTTTATTTAATTGTAGATCTGTGATGCAGAAAAGTGTTTTTCATTTCACAATAAATTTTAAATTGTACACTAAGCAAATGAGAAACTAAAGAATGTTAGTGAGAAAATAAAGAATCTTAGTTGTGCTCAGTATAAAAAATGTCTGCAAAAAAAATAATTAAATAGTTCATAGAAAGTGAAAAGATCCAAACAATATTATGGCAACGCATCCACTGGAGGGCATGTAAGGCCCCATGTCTGGATTTCTACCACCACCGCGACAAAGTGGCACTTGCATGAATATAATTTCATTAGCTATGCTACTTGGATTGTATGATATTGCACGAACTACATCGAGAAACTCTGAATGGTGATAACAGCAAATTACAAAGGCTTATTTAAGATTTAAGGCATATCTAAGGCAACTATGAGTTACATACAAATAAAAAAATTGGGGATCTTAATAATGTCTTAAAAGATCGTGCGCCTCTTCTTTTGAATCTGTCTGCGTCAAAATATCTTTAAATAAACAATATATTTACTTAGTCTGTTGCTATATACGCCCTTCTCAACCCACCCAAGCTTATCAACTTGCTGTTGATGAAATTGACTCCCTGTTCGAAGTCACAGATATACTGGATGACTTAGTTGTTGTCGGTGACTTTAACCTCCCTCAACTTCAATGGAATCCATCGGAAGAAGAAATGTCTTTTGTGCCTATAAACTCCTTCTTTGAAAAGGAACACCTGCTCACTGACTGATTCTTTGTTCTTGGTCTTAGTCAGGTTAGTGGTATTACTAACAACTTAGGTAGACAACTTGACTTAATTTTCTCATCAGATGCCAGCTGTTCCCTTGTTTCCGAAAGTTTTCATTTACTTTCTACCCTCGACCACATCCACCCCCCTCTTTCACTCACGTTCTCATTTGATCGTGATAATGACGCAGTGCAGTCAGAAAATTCTTTTTTTTTTTTCAACTTCCGTAAGGCTGACTTCGGCTATTTTAATAATCTTATAATCAATATTAATTTTTGCTCCTCCCTGAACAACATTATCTCAATTGATACCGCCTTGGAATTTTTCTACACGTCTATCTTTAACTGCCTCGTACAAGCCGTCCCTTATGTTCCGCGTAAACATGTCTATTCCTCCCCTCCCTGGTACAATAAGGAATTGCGAACCCTTCGTAACGTGAAAAATAAATTATGGAAAATTTATTTAAAAACCAGGTCTGGTATCGACTTCTCAAACTACCAACAAAGTCAACAACGCTTCTCATCTTTGTGCGAACTCCTCTAGCATATGAATACATTGACAGAATGCAAAATAGCCTGATTTCGGATCCCAGACGCTTCTACCAATTTATTAATATTAAACGAAAATCTGATGGCTTTCCATCAGCTCTTAAATTTCTGGACTCGACATCTGCCGACCCCAAAATCACAAACCTTTTTGCCTCATTTTTTAGTCAATCGTACAGTGATAATCCTCAAGAACCTGACTATGATTTTTTTAATTATTTGGAAGGTACCCCACGCACCTCTCTCACCTCAATCGAAATGAGTGTTGATATTGTGGCCAGAAAGATAAGTTTCCTGGAAGACGATTTCTCACCTGGCCCCGATGGTTTGCCTGCTATTTCACTAAAAAAAATGTGCTAAATCTTTGTGTGAGCCACTATCAACTCAATTTCGTCTTTCACTCTCTCAGGCCATTTTTCCAAAATTATGGAACAACTCCTTTATTTTTCCTATTCACAAAAAAGGGTTAAAAAACGATGTTACTAACTCAATTCCAAAACTCTTTGAAAGCATTGTCTATGACTCTCTCTATTTTCACTGTAAACCCATCTTTTGCTCACAACAGCACGGCTTCTTAAAACGCAGATCCACAATAACTAACATTACCGAATTCGTTTCTAGAACTCTTAATGAATCAGAGAACGGAAATGAAATAGATGTTATCACCACCGATTTTAGTAAGGATTTTGATAAAATCAATCACCAAATTATTTATCTTAAACTTAAAGCCATCGGTTTTCCTCCTTTTTTTATTTCTTGGTTCAAGTCATACTTAGAGAACCGCCAATATAGAGTTATCTTTAGGTTCTCAATCTCTATTCCCATCCATGCAACATAGGGCGTTCCTCAAGGGAGCCAACTTGGTCCTTTGATTTTTGTCTTAACAATAAATGATGTTATTAATGGCATTAATGATTCGACTGTCTCTATTTACGCTGATGATATGAAAATAATTGAAGTCATTTCTACCCCGTATGATTCTACCTTACTTCAAAACGACCTTAATGCATTTCAACGTAACTAAATGCCAATGCATTACTTTCTCACGAAAACGATTACAGTCTCCTTCTCAAACATATTGTTTTCACGAACTGGCTATTCAAATTGTCTTCTCTATTCGTGACCTTGGAGTTATTTGCGACAGCCAGTTAAATTTTCGAGCCCATCTTGATCATATTATAAACAAAGCCAACCCTTCTCTAGGTTTCATCAAACGTTCCTTATACATCACCTTCGTTAGACCCCTCCTTGAATACGCTAGTCAAGTCTGGTCTCCTCATCAGAACTTGCATTCCCAAAGAATCTAAGCTGTACAACGTAGATTTCTTCGATTTGCACTCCGTGGTCTTCCTTTGTCTGTTAATCTCTTCTTACCCCCTTATAAAGATCGTTTAAAATGAATCAACTTGCAAACCCTACATAAACGCCGTGAAGTCGCTGACATTCTCATTCTGCACCAGCTTTTACCATAGATTCATCTTTTCTTTTAGAAAAGATTCCCATCTACACTAACCCACGAGACGTAAGATCTGCTCTCCTCTTTCGCCTCCCCCATCACCGCACACATTACGGTCTCCTTGAACCTATTTCAAGAATGCTCCGCTTAGCTAATAACGCACAAGGTACCTTTGACTTCCATATTAGTACTTCCTCACTTAGAAGCTCTCTCTACAACTCATCCTACACCTCTTTCTTCTTCATCACTTTTTAGTTTAAGATTTAGTTTTAAGTTTTCTCTTCAAAAACAGAGGGTGGGCCTTTGGGCCCAAACCTTTATAAAAAAATAAATAAAAAAATTAAAAATAATAAAAAAACAAAACAAAAAAAAAACTATAGATTTACATAAGTTAACTTTAGTTTTAAGTTAATAAACAAATAAATTTTTCCTGTTCCAGATTCTGGATCACAAATCAATGTTGTGAAAAGACATTGCAACAACTACCGCCTTCGATTTCCTGATTTTGCCGAATAACATTTTGAAATGATTCTAAAATCACAAGTTCTTCGCCACCTTTCAATTTTCTTGTTGAATTTCGTGGACGTCTGACTGATTTTCTTCTCGATCATTTTGTTTTTGAAACTTTTAAATTATTGCGTAGTTTATTTACCATTTTTTAAATAGCTAGGAGCAAAAACAATCAACAAGGTAAACTAGAGTGGCTAGATTTTCCTTGAAAAAATATTTTTTTTATTTCCAAACAAATTAAAATATTAAAAAGCAGATTAGCTACGAAACCACATAATTTTAAGAACATTAAACAATAAATAACAAAACAAATGATAAAAAAATTATTTGTTTTGTTTTTGAGATGCCAAAATGACATTTCAATTTATCGCCTTCCATTGGAAAATTCCAGCCAAACAAAATGAAATATTTAAATTATCGCCTCAACTTGCAGAAACACATTTTTCCTATGAGGCGATAAGTGAGGAATGTAGCGTTTCATTTTTTAACGATGCGAAAAGTTATCGCCTGAGTTGCAGAACAGGGGCCCAGGGCTGTCTTCGCAGAATTATTTAGTTGTATGTCAGACCTATGTGATTTGACATACGTTATCGAAGGAATTGTTTTGTGGTGCCGATGTAGCACAGGTTACAAGTTTCTTCCTTGTATCGCTTCTTCTTTATATCGCTTCCACTCATTAAGTTTATTCATTTACCTCATCTTGCCCCAGCTAAAAACCTAGATCCACTTCAAGGCGAGTTGAAGGCGACACTTGGTTTCAAAAAACACTGAATTTGTTTATCAGGGTGACTTCAGGTTTTTCAAACAACGCTTCATGGCTGCCCTAGGGCGACTTCAGAGGGATCAACGAACAAACCTTGTATAGATTCTAGGGCTTCGTACAGCATATTTGTGGGCATATACAAGATATCAATAAAGGTATACCAGCAAGTACAAGACTTTTTGACCACCTAGTGCAGTTGCAAATCTTGTTCCAGTTGCAGCACTATATTGTGTGCAGCCAGTTATGTCGATTTCCATTTGAATATTGAATCGAAGAGTTCTTCAAAATTCTAGATGATTTAGAAATTTAATCTATAGTGTATACCTATATTTAAATCGGTAAATTTCAAATACATGGCCGACATAAATTTAGAGGATACTAAAGATGATGCGGCCGATAGCTGCAAATTACTTGCGACCATTTGAATATGCATCATTTTAATTATCTAAATTTTAAATTTATTTATCCAAATTTACGCCAATAAAAAATAAACATGGATTTTGAAGTTTAATTCTAGTTTGACATTTAATATTTGCGTGCTTAGTATTGATTATGACTTCAAGTCCCATAGGAAATATCTCTTCTTATCAGGAGAAGAACTATCATTTTATACCAATCAAATACATTTTCTGAAATAACGTAACAGATTTTGCTGCTTTGGGAATACTTAGTTGAAGCTTAAAAAAAAACTCAACAAAGACTTGAATTAAGGTTTGTAATTTGTAAAGTTATGTAATTTATAAAGACCACAATTATGTATATATACAACTGAGATCTCGAGTTCATAACTCCCATTTTTCACATAATTTATTTCAATTCAAATACACATATAAGTCTCTACATCAAAGACTTAAAAGACAACAGGTAGTAGGTCTTTCGTGGGCCTAGTTCATTTTAAGTTGTAAAAAAAAATGTGTGTCCTTGGAAACCAAACAGACAGCTTAAAATACCATTTCCTTTAAAGAGAGCCCTCCTCAATTGGTCACATTCAGCTCATTAGAAATATTATTTTAGGCAATGAATATTATTTAGCCGGACAAAAACAAGCATATGGCCCGTTTTTTGGAGTTCGTCGAAGTCAAAAGACCAAAAGTTGCCCAGCAACGGCCGACGCGACGACGGCGACGGCACCCTCTATTAATGAACCACAGGCACGTTTCGTATATAAATATTTCCAGTTAGAAGATTTAGATGCAACCTTTAATCTCTTTCAGCATCATTATAAAAGAATGTGTATCTACTTAGACGGTGATTTTTTTTTGTTGCAAAGGTTAATCATTTAAGAGGTAATGGAGGTGACTCTACGAACGTCGACGCACGGTAGCGTTTATTCCTGATTAAATGATACTTTTGCAACCCTAAATTTAAGAAGGTATTATTGGCATATGCTCAATTAATCGCGAAGAACAGGTGAGTTTCATATAAACAAAATAGATTTATATCGCTTGTTTGGCAAAATTAGATAAGCAATCTCTTTTATCTTTTTATAATTTAGTATGTGTCTGTATTGAGATTGAAGGGAATATGGAAATTTATGAATATTTGTCATATAAGAGTATCAGTATAGCTTGGTTTTTGATTGACAAAAAAAAGATAAGTTAATTTCCTTATTTTGAATCAGCTTTTAAGATAAAATCAGATCTTATCTTTAATATTCAATGTATGTAATTCGTACCTGTATACATATACAGTGAAATCTCCCTTGGGCGGAAAGCCATGGTGCAGACATTTTTGTCCGCCTAAGAGAGTTGTCCGCTTAAGGGAAATCAAATAAAAACACTAATTTTCAAAATTAAGAGTATTCATTTATTATTAGAAATTAAAATGGAAACCGCATGTTTAAAAGAAATGCGAAAAGTTAAATAATAAACTCAGATATATGTACTGGTTGCTCGGGAAATACTCTAAGCTCAGTACCGAAAACAAGCTAATTTTGTACAGGCAGGTGCTTAAGCCTGTCTGGACTTACGGTATACAACTCTGGGGTTGTACGCGAGATTCTAATTTAAATACCGTACAAACATTTGAAAATAAACTCCTAAGATCATTTGTAAGCGCAACTTGGTACATTGGAAACGAAGATCTCCACAGAGATCTTGGGATTCCCACGGTTCGCGATGAAATAAAAAAGTTTGCCCGAAATCATAGAAAACGCTATTACAAAACTCCAATCGAAATTATCTATGAGACGAATTTAGTACGCCGCCTGCGAAGGACAAAGCCTTCCGATCTGGTGCACTAAACGAGAATCCGCTTTAAAATCGCGGTATAAACAGGAACTATCACCGGATAGTTACCCGTTAATTAAATTCTTTAAAAATAAATTGCTAGATAAATTTCAACTTAGTTGTAATCGGGAGGAGGAGGTGTTCTTATAAACTTCACTTCTTCTTTATTACATGAAGTGAAATCAGATTATTAGATTTAACACATAAGTAAATATATATAAAAATCAGCATCTATAAGACCTTTGCAATAATATAAGAAGATTCAATATTTGCTTGTTTAGTTTTAGAAAATACCGATTTAATTTGGAATCTGGCCTGTAGGTCAACCAAAAGTTGAACAGCTACCGTCAATTTTCTTGGCCGTAAAATTTTGTGTTTGCTTCTTTGTAGGAATTAATAGATGTTCCCACCAGGTCATGATCCTGTTCATCAGATTCACTGCCAGATTAATTGATTTCAACAGGAACTTCAGTATTTTCATCCATATTTACATTTTCATCTATCAACACAAATCTTTCGGGTTTTCCAACCGATCTGCATTCATGAAGGAGATTGGAAATTTTTATTAAATTTGCTATAGACGAATCATCTTCTGGACCGAATTCACTGTCCTCCAAATTCAAACTTGAAACTACCTGAGCGCAAATAAACAAAAATCTAAAACTCCAAAATAAACCTTTTTTACGTCCAAACAAAATCACTTTCATCGCGAGAATGAGGGAAAATAATTTGATGCTCGCTGTAGAAGATTGCAACTTAAGAAAAAAATACCGTTATCAAAATTATCAGCGTGATGACATATTCAATACTGCACTCGTGATATGTGAAATTCCTGCCCGTGTTCGTCCAAGGGGGTGTCCGTCCAAGAGAAACTGAAAACAATGAAACGTTTATGGAGCAATTTCCGTACAAAAAAATGTGTCAGCCTAAGAGAGGTGTCCGCAAAGGGAGATTTCACTGTATATGCTCACACCTATAGGTTTTGTCTGCATATAAGTAGGCACCTGTACTCGTATATAGAACGAATTAAGCAGCGGAGAATTTTGATAATAAATTTATTGGCACTTAATTGCGACTGGAAATGCTGTAGTGGAATTATTGCTTCATTGCCAACTTTAGAGCGATTTAGAATATAAGATAACATTTAATAGAAGTTACCGATGCACACTAGTTTTGAATGGTTGATTATCGAAATGGGTAGAAAAATCACAGATTTCTATATACAGTTAGACCTGCTAATCGGGGCACCTGCTAATCGGACCATGGACCACTAAAATAACATGCGTTTGCTTACTGTATTCACCTGTCTAATTGGTCTAAGCCTAGGAAATACGAAATATGTACATATGCATCACACTGGTGATTTCCCTATAAGAGAATGTGTAATTTAACCTTTCGTTAGTTGGTAAATGAAAAAAATTGAATTTTTTATGTTGCTTATAGGCAGATGTTTCAGGTTAGTCAGTGCAATCGATTTGTTAAAGGTGTTTCTTCTTGGTTTTTAATAAAGCTACTAAGTTTAAAAAAAAAAATAAAAGTATAAATAAATAAACGAAATTACAGTGAACTTGATCTGGAAAATAAGGCTGAAGTTATTAAGTGTTTCGAAAGAAATTTTATTGCAGTAAATCTCAAATCCAAAGAATTTTGATCGCGAAGGAGGACATCAAACTATCATTTAAAAAAATCGTTGGCTTGAAAACAAAACGTATGAAATCATTTATATCTTTTCCCGAAATTGATTCTTGACATTCAAATCGTTTTGCCCATCTAGACAAAAGACTGTGCAAATTTCTGGTACAATTCTACAAGCAAAAGCAAAAGGGTGGCAATGACGCAATGGATAAAGTGGTTGATTGCTAACTTAGACCTGTGGGTTCGGTCCCCACGCTAGCCGCATTCTTTTCGATACCTCCAATTTTAATTGGATGCCGCCCATGGGTTAAAATGAGACAGTCAATACCTTGTTCTCATATCCACTGTGCCAACAAAAAAATTCTTTCCTATCGTTCTCTTTCTCCTAACTAGTGCCGTGCAATTCAGGTTGCATTTAAAAGACATTAGGTCTTACAGGCATATAATTATATTTTTAAAAAAAGCACTGGCTATAGCAACAAATCTAATTTATTGTATATTTTCCGGAAATTTTAAGTTGGTATATGTACTAGCCAGTCGCGAATTATTATGTACATAAACATAGGTATATATTTATATACTCGTTAACAGACATGCATGCATGAGGGAAAAACGTTTTTAAGTGGACCGGTCCGATTAAAAAGGAACCTCTATAATCGGACCACCCCCTAATTGGACCACTTTTCATCGGTCCCCAGGGTGGTCCAATTTGACCAAAGCTTTAATGAAAAGTGTACCACCAGTCACCATTTTTAACTAGGCAAACACTAAATTCTTCTCGTAGAAGTGATCGTCTATTCGCTGTTGTCATTTGGCATGCGTTCCCGTACTCACAAAAACTGCGAAAATCTACGAGTTTCTACGAAAAACAATCAAATCCTGTTCCCGTACTTCAAATTTCCGTAGTTTTTAACAGAAGAGAGCCCTAATGAGAGGATAAAATATTTCCCCAGGCTGCGAATTTTAGTCCAAGAAATTTCTTTGGACAAATGAAAGAAAAAAAGAAAAAAAAAACAATACATAAGCTGTCACTTGTCATAAGTGTATCGTTACAAAAGTTGAAAATAATGGAATTTATAGTCTGATCTGGCTTATTCGTGCAATAAATTAAAATGTGTAATATCAAATGGTTATCTTGAGAAATAATTTCATGTAAACCTTTAATAAAAATTTTCAAAAATACTCTTAAAAATGTAAATACGTTTTTAAAATGGCTAAAATTGTTGTTCAAAGCGTTGCCGAACTTTTGTAAAACTTTGTTGCTCTTTGAGAGATTTTTACCCCCACTCTTGTAAAAATGACAGTCTTCACATTCCCGCTGCTATCCAAATGTGTTTCCCCATTTTTGCAGATGTAATATGGCGAATTTTCGTTTCATCTTTCATTCGCATCTAGCGGTATGTTAACTCAAATTTTCTTGTTTGCACCTCTTAATTTAGCTCTCGTGATTCTGTATGATTATTGATTGGTTACGGGAGTTTTGGCAAATACCTAATAATGGACTTACAGTTTACGAAAATCACTGTTTTTCAGTTTTGTTCATAATACTAAAACAAATTAACAAAATAAGTTTATAAATAAAAATCTAAAAATATTAATTGTAGGGAATATTTTGCCTATAGTTCTGAACTAAAATTCGGTCAGGAACCCAATTTTCCAGCTGCTCATCTTCTAAAACGTTTAGGGCAGGTTTGAAAAAATTCTACTTTAAGTCCGTTCGTAAATTTGTCAACGTTAGTTTGGAAAACATTTTTTTAGGACAAGCGCTGATATGAGGCAATGCTAAAATTTTTGTAACAAAATCATACAAGTTTTATTGAAATAAATACTCTTCTAAATGGTTTTTTTAAATTACCAATTTAAAACCAAAAAGTTTCAATGTCTTTAATTTCAATATATGCATTTTAGGGCTATCGTCTTGAGCATTCATTTCCAATAGTTTGTATTCTTCTATAATTTTGTCTGAATTCAGAGAAGAATGCGAGCAAAGGCAGAAGAAAAGTTTTCAATGAAGACAACAAAATTAATTAAACTTTTAAAAAAAGTAGGGGAGACCGGGGCTAAAAGTAACACTTTTTACTAAAATTGATGCTGTTCCTAAGGTTTTGAAAATAAGTAAGCCAACCTTTATTCTGTTCAAGGAGCAATATTTCAGCTACGAAATCCAATAAAAAAGCCAACAAAATACTGATCAGAATTTGTAAAAATATAACTTTTAGACAAAAAAAACGTGTTGTTACGACTTACCCCGTTTGCGGGGAAAGCTGTAACATAGACCGGGGTAAATTGTAACAAAACTTGTCATCTTATTTTTAAAAAAAACATCAATTTATAAACAAGATTAACAAAAAAAAATATAGCACATACCCGCAAAACGTATGAAATAAAAAAAAGTTATTATATTAATTCACAAATTTAATTAATTAATTAATTTGTAGTGTTCCTAGAAAAAACAAAATCAATATGAATTTAAAAAAAAAGCTGAATTTAGTCACATACAAATTAGGAATATAATTAAATATTCCAAAACCAGTATTAGATATACATATATGCTTCCGAAATTAACTAATTAGGAAGCCAGGAAAACGCATGAGCGACCTCTTTTCACTTCAACCTTATGTTGACAGCGATATTAGTCAAATGGACTTTTATCTTTTCATATAAACATAAAAAAAATTAAACAAAACAAAATATAAACATAGAACACCATTATAATCGTCTTGGTTTCCAAAAATGTGTTTGGAAATATGAACGAAGTCTGTTTTCATTTGTTACAACTTACCCCACAAAAATGTTACAACTAGCCTAATATGAAATTTTACACAAATCACTCAATTTAAAAAATACCGAAAACTATTCGCTGCTCAACTACTTACATAAACTTAACCAAAATATAAATAAATATTTAAAAAAATACAACTAGAACAATATCTCTTTCGAGTGAAGGGGAATACAAAAAATACAAAGAAAAAATTATGTTACAAACGTATCAATTTTGGGCACTACCCTTATAACTTTTCTTTGGGATGTCCTATTCACAGCTAAAGTATACTCAATTGTTGCTTTGAAGTAGACGAACAATTTTCTCGTTCACGCGTTTCTTAATTTTCAGGGAAACCCTTTTATTTTTAGCTGGCACTTTTTACCCCTGTTACTTCTAGCCCCGGTCTCCCCTACTGAATTTTTAAAAGAAGTATATTTTCGACTATTTTACAAAAGTGGCATCCTGGAGTCCAGACTTTAAAAAGGGGCCAAAATCAAGCAAGCGAGTACAAAACCTGCTTTCAAATTATTGATTTGTGGACTTGGATGGTTTAGATAGGTGCGTTCCTCGATGAAAATAAAATGGCAGCGTTCAGTATAGAGATATGTGATTTCTTGGAAACATTTGTTCGTTTTTCGTAGTTTTTCTTTTGTTTCTTAAATGTTACTGATTACTGAAAAATAGGTCAATTTTAATAATTTTTGAAAGATTTTTGGATCCACGGATCCGAGGCTCAAAAATGGACAAAAACGTCAATTTTACCTATAAATTTGGCTTTCCATGTCCACAAGAGTTAAAGTGCTGCAAATAGCTCGTGAACTCATCTAGAGAGCAATAACACAAGTGATGGAAACCGTCTTTTGCGAGCGACTCCCGACATTCGATCTGTTTGAGAGTGACTTGCAAGTGAACACTTGGTTTACTATAGCAAAAACAGTGGACATTACCAGATATCTTAACCAAAGAAATATATGAGTGTAACGATTTCAATAGTTATATTCAATATGTTTAAGTTTGCATTGACAAACTGAACTATTAAAGGAGGGCTTTCAATTTGAAGCAATCCTCAGAAGATCCTGCCCCGAATTAATAACGACGATCTACGTAGCATTTTTATTCAAACTTGACATTACGATGATAAAGATAACACGAAAAAGTGGGTGCCGCAATTCCGTCTCTCTGACTCTAAGCGAAGTTATTCAAATTTGATATTTAAGCGTTCTAGATGATTGTCTCAAATAGATTTTTGAATCGTTTTTTAGCCCCACAAATAACGGTAGCTTCCATTAAGTTTTTGCACTATCTTAATTTTCTGGAAAGCGACTCTAACGATTTTGATTAAAAAAAATCTGTGCACTTACATAGACTATATTTTCCGATTCTTTTTTTACATACTTTGTTATTAATGGTATAACCTTTTTTATTTTCGACTTTCTCATAAATGGCTTGACAAATTTCGATAAAAAAAAAATATATTGGAGACCATTCGAATTCTAAACACTACTGCATACCAAAATTTTCGAAAAATATTTTGTTTTGGATTTTTGAAAAAGAAATACATTTTGTGAAAATTCAAATTTCAAAACGGGTTACGAATTTTGTTTTAATTCTGTTTCTAAGTTTTAAGAAGATTTCAAATTGACACAGGAATATTTTTTTAAATTAAAGAATTTTTGGTTATAAAAAAATAAATAAATAATGACTTTAAAAATATTTTTAGCTGTTTCTATTAATAATCTTGTGCATACGCTGTGATCGAACATAAGAACAAGTATACGATCCAGTCGTGAATTTTATTTTTGGTTAAAATTATAGGATTTCGAGAGTTTGCAGAATTTTTGAAGTTTTTTTCCTAAGAGAAATGTAGCATTTTTGTAGTTAAAACAATCATTCTGTAAATCCACTATTTTAACAGAATTGAAATTTTTCATTCACACTGACTACTTTTAGACTGAGTGAGTATTTTAAAGTTAATTGACTTGGAAGACGACATGCCTCGACGTTGTGACGTTAGACTTCGACACCAAAATTTTTAATGATGGCTCGAAGATGGAGTGTCTTTCAAGCTGATCTCCTGGCAATCAGTGAAGCATGCAAAATACTTAAACTTTAATAAATCCCAGATAAACAAACCCAGGCGAGACACACATCTTTCCTATCATTCTTTCTCTTCCTTAACCTCACCCCAACGCCCGCGCTGTGTTGAAACATTTAAAGGGTATTCATACTCCCTTGAGCGCGCGTAGATTATAAAAAAAAAAAAAAGGCGAGACATAGGAATTAGTTGTTTCAATGTGCTCTGGACGGAGGCTTGAGCCAGATGGAGAACATGCGACAAAGTTGGGCAATTCCGACAATATCCACTGTCGCATTAGCGGAAATATACAGCATAAGCATAATAAAACGGTCATTCATTTCATGTGTGAACAAGAGCAAACTCATTTGGAAGAGCATTCAATGAACACCTTAGCGAACTATCAGAAATGAAGAGAATAGGCGTTTTTCTTTTTTCGTTCACAGCAGAGATCTGAACAGATTTCGAGCGCATATAGTATGCTTTGGACTTCTTCCAAACACACTTGAACCACACAATGCAGAATAAATATTCATGTTAACCACGATAAAAAAGGAATACGACATAAAACAACCCTTATTTTTTACACAGATATACACATCAGAGACGGAAAATCAACAAGCGACAAACTTCTTCAGCCATTTTAATTGTATCTGACTATTATTTCACACATTTTCCTTCTTGACACACATGACATTTCTTGTGCTCAGCAATTTACCCCGAATGCTCAGACGATTATTTCCGAGCACATCGAGCGCGCTTTAAACATTTTCAGAACGAAAAAAGAAACACACATTCAAAGCTCCGAACGCTCTGAGTGAAAACGACACACAAACAAATTGTTTGATAACTCAGATTTTGCTCTGAACAAACAAAAAATAATTCCTAATGTAGATGTTTCCGCGGTGGTTGGTAATCCAATCGAGTGATGAATTCCACAAGCAAAAAATCCATCTTCGATATAAGTCTCATTAACGGATATACACAAAAACTATTCAAAGCGTTTTTCAAATCAACAGGTCTATACCAGTTATGGCTAATTGCGCCACTGAGCTAGTTTCCTCGCCATTTCTATTTACCTAAGACCTCAGAGGTATCATCGATCTCTCTTATGAAGAATCCGAAAAAAAACTCCTTTTTTTAAACTCATGAACTTAAATGCCGTCGATAATTACCGCCCTTAATATAACAGTTCGAAAATGATTATAAACCACCTATTCATTACAAGCCCGACATTTATTTGAAGAAAAAAAAGGATACAAAAATATACATTTCGGAAACTGTGAAATAATATGGACCAACATTGTAACCCACTCAAGGGATATACAGTCTTCATTCTTAACTTCTTGAACTTGCGGTCAAAAGATAACTATAATTATCTAACAAATGCCTATAACCTTTAAAGAAAATTATTTTCACATCCATCATCAAATACCAAGTTGTTGAAAGGCGCATTAAACATCAAAACCAAAATTTCCATTCGAATAACTGCCAATAGAAACCGGCAAAGTTACTTTGTACATCAATTCACGGTAAATATACCCATCATCACCTATCTTATTTTTTTTTTTTTTATTTTTCGACAAAAACAAAATTCTCAATTATCAATTTGCAAAGTACAATGTTGTGAAAACACTTTTCAAATTGCAATCCCAGAAACTTCGAACAATGAGTGTTTATTGCCTCAGTGAGTGTTTGACAGCCTCAAATCAAAGAATTTGTCTCAAATCAAACGAACCCATATTTGTTCCTTTTTCAAAAAAAAAAAAAATAACAAGACAAACCTTTAGAGATAAAAGTACCTACATAAATACATTGCTATGTACAGGGTGAACCTACATACATTTGAACAATCTACAATCCTCATTCTTGTATTCGAAAGGAAAAATGAGATTTCCAAATCCGAAAACAATAGCAATTTGCCAATTGAATCCACATTCGTATATCTCTGACCATTTTATTTCAAAAACACAATGGATATAACTGCTGCTCCTGCCATTCGCCATTTATATTGGTTTGGTATAGGGATTTTAATCGGGAGGTTCGTCTTTGGATTTTGGCATTGGCGTGTTAGACGTTGTCATTCATATCGATGCACCACCGATGATGGTGTGTTCCCTCTCACTTCGCTCTCTTTGGTGTAAAATCAATACGAATCGTGTATATGCCTGAGCCTGGTGCATGTCTCGAACAAATGAAGGATATCTGGCCACTTTCTAGAGATCCTTCATTGTTGATAGCTGAACACTGCCACAGTGATGCTAGCTAGCTATAGTACTACCGGGAACGGGACCGGGACTCGGAATGAAGGAAACAATATTGCCTAGTTGTGCACGAATGTGTAAAGTAAAACATTCTGCTATTTTGAACACGCACGTTTCATTTTTGGTCGGCATTAGGAACATTGCACACAGAGATCTATTGTTTCGGATGTATAGTCATATCTATGTGAGTATGAATTACCTATATTTTTGGAAATATGTATATGTACATATTTTCAATAAAGAACTCTCTGAAGAGATCTGGCAAATTAATCTGGCTTTGGGTTCGTTCTGTCGTCCTTCGTTCGATTCGGTTCTACATTATTTATGTATGTAGTTGTAGGTATATATTCAATCGAGATTTAACAATGGGTGCGATATGTTTTATTGTGTTGCACAAAAATTTCATAGAAATTGTGTTTGAATTTGGAGATGGCAGCCTACAAAAATCTATCAAAGGATAATATAATTTAGGTTATACCTAATAACATATTTCAAACTAACGTACATACATAGATATACAAACTAAATTAAATTAAAGAAAGAACATATGAAAACGCTTTCGACTTTGACATTGTGAAAATATTTAGGAATTCCGAAGAAATCTTGATATTCACTGTTTCGCTTGCAACTAATTTTAAACTGGAAAGAAATGTTTCGGTCAGCAATGGCCACTTTTAGAAGACTTAAGTGTCTTGGAAATAAGGCAAGTTTCGCGTCTCTGATTGGCCAGCTGTCAAAACATTTCTTTCTAACTAAGAGAAATTTTACTGGAAAGCTTGTCAAGAAATACTTCCCTTCATTTCAAGTCAATTGCATTTGTGTCAGAATTATCAGCTGTTAGTTATCTACCGGTTCAACTTTAACGGCTAATTTCTTGACAAAGTTCTAAAATCAATTTAAAACTCGATCTGTAGCTCTCGGTTTATCTTTAGAACTTAGTTTTAAAAATATTTAGAACTCGGTTATTTCTTCACTTCAAATACAGTCGAACTAAAATTATTTTTGATTTTTAAGAAATTTAGTTCTCGGTTGTAAAAACAAGTTCTAAGGAATATTTTTCAGCTTTTTACTCACCCGGTGATTTATTTTGACAAAAAATTCAGATTTTTTTTTGGAATTATTGAAAAAAAAAAACGTAGAAGTGTTTCAAGATTTAATTGGTTTGTATGAAAATGATTACATATATATATATATATGTATATATACACTGCCGTTCATCTGAACAGGTTCAACTGTTTTTTGTACCTTAGTGTTAGCCCCTTTTCATGAATGATACATCTTTCTTATATATGTATGTAATGAAAGATCATCATTATACGCTTGTTTTAGGAGAAAAATCTCACACGATATCTAGACCAAATGCATTCATAAAACCAAACATATTCTTTGGATCATCTGAATAGGTTCAAGAGCTAAAACTTTAGTTAACGTTGAGTTGCGTCGAAAATTGGTCGCGGAAATCCTTAAGTGAAAAGGAAAAGTGCAAAATAAAAGCATTTCGACAATTAGGAATGAACCAACGACATATCGCGTAAAAAATTAACAGGAGTCAAAATTTATTTAGTTATTATTTGTGAAATGTCGAGAAGTATGGGCAAAATATGAAAGGTGGAACTTATAGGGAAACATCAAGAACCGATAGACGTTCAGTCATCAGAGCAGCTTCCAATTCTCATGATTCCGCGTCAAAAATCAAAATAAAAACCGGTATAAAATGTAGTTTACGGACGGAAAAAAGGGTTATTTTTAGTTTATTTGGCAAAATTTCATCACGAGCTATTTGACGATAACAATTACGTTGGTCAGGGTATGATGCAATTGGATCTGTTGCAATATCATATCTTCTGTCTGATACTGTCTCAATGACTTATCATCAGCAATATTATCTAGGGGATTTCCTTCTCCTCTATCAATGCAAATATTGTGCAATATAGCACAAGACACAATAATTTTACGTGCCGCTTAGATCTTGACGAGAACGCCATATGATAGTTCGGGTAAGTGACGCACGTTTAAGAAATCGGTATTGACGTTCAACTACATTTCTTGTGCGAATAATTCGAGATTGGTAAATTTGCATCTGACGATTATTAGAAAATTTCGATATAGATAAAAGGTGTTTGCATATCCCAAAACACCTACCTCGTATATTTGAGTTTTTAAAAGTCGTTCGATCGTGGAATGAGCCTGTCCAAAGAACAAAGATACTAAAAATTTTAAATTGACAGATGAAATAGTTTGCAAATTGAGGGAAAAGCAACCTTTCCGATATACATATACATGATAGGGGTATCCACGATCCAGTGCAACTGGTCTAGTTGTAACAATGCAAAATTGCAAATTTTTTTGTATCACAGCATCAACTTACACTGACTAAGATTTTACAACACTTTTGAACTTTTTCTATACCTTAAACCTATTGCAACAGAAAAATACAATGGTGCAAAATTTGCTTGGTGTCGTTGGCAGTTTGGCAGCTGTTATTTTCTGTCAGAAATGCTTGTGTTTCCAGAGTTGTAATAGAATAGAAAAGGTGAGTTCATGATATACAGAAACAAATAATTTCGTAATTTTACACCTTTTTGTTGCATCGCATAGTGAATTGGAATACCCCTAATATTTACATACGCTGAACCTACCAACTCTCCCTCCCGCGATTGTATTTTAAAATGGGTATTTACAATCAATAGCAGCAATTTTTCGTGGAATCTGACCAATATTGTAAAAAGCAACTGCAGTTCTGAGTTCCTCTGAATTTGCAGACATTTTTAGATATCTGGGAAAGTGGCGCAGTAAAGCTTTGCACACTTTTGGTACGATACAACAAAACACTGGCACACCACACGACAAATGCATATTTCCACATGCCATTAAGCGCAGCAGTATAAGAAAATGTTTTTCTTCCAATATATAACACCTTCTGTACTTTGGCAGAATGATTAAAATTGAAAAAAAAAACATTAATTGCAACTGTGTTCTTATCTTGGCTGCGGATGCGGCAAATCATCTGCAACTAACTGAAGCACCTCGATGAGCATCCTTTTCCTCAAGTGAAATCGTCATCGATATCGCCCCAGTAATGGTAGCACGTTGGGACATATGATAAATGCCCATTTCCTCAACATAATTTTCTTCCTCATGGTCCAGAAAAATCCAATCGGCGAAAACCAAAATCATTTTTAATCAAAATCAAAAAAAATAAGAACTGATCTTATTTAATATAAAAAGAATACATCACATACATACATAACTGAAACAACTTTTTTTTGCTGAAGAAACAAAATTATAGTTAAACCGAGTTCTAACGAGCTAGGCCCCCAATGTTCTAACTAAACCAAAGTTCTAAATTTGAGTTCTAAGACGTTAAAACTTGTTGAAGAAATGAGTTGGATTTCAATCAAGTTCTATTTTTTCGATAAACCGAGTTTTAGGGGTTAGAACTTTCTCAAGAAATTAGCTGTAAATGAACTGTTTTTACAACGAAGTTTTTCTTATAAGCTCGAAGATTGTGAAGAAATCATTAAACGCATATCGATTGGAAAGAATTTGAACAAATTAACAAAAATAGGCATTTTATGTATATTTCATATCACGAACAAATATTGAAGTTAATTTCTTGCCACGTCAACTAAATACTAAAGCTTAATGCGTGAAGTAAAGTTCCAAGTTTGACATAGATGACATGTGGAAAATGAATAGCCTTTTCGATTGGCAATTTGGAAGAACTCTCCGATCAAGAACACTAATAAAACAAACAAACACGTCCAATTTGATCCTGAAAGTTTTGTATCGGTGTATGTGTGTAATTTCACTTGTTCATACATAGTTATCCAAAATAGTTTCTTTTTCGCATTTTTAATTTTTAAACATGGCGGAAATAAGAAGACAGTAAAAATATGTTAAAAACAATTTTTAGTTTTGGTTATTGTATTTTTATTATTATTTGATTAAAATTTTTAATTCTCTTTCCTAACTTTGTGAATATATTTTCAATTTAAATTTTAAATTTCTATATACATTAAATGAAACCTTTGAAATCTAGTTGTGTTTGAATGTGTAAGTAATTCTGGTTTCGATTCTGAAATGAAATCTACAATCATTTTCTCTTCTATTCAGGAGAAGAACTGTCACTCTGGATATCAATAGAACACTTTGAGAAGGTTTCGAACGGTTCCGAATTGCTAATCGAAAAGGCCATAACCATTTTTCTTATTCAAATTTGCATTCAGTGAATGCAGTTGAATACATAAGAAGTCCCTCTTGTCTTCTGAACGTGACCAATGCGCGAAACAATTTCCAGGTATCACTCGTAATTATTTCTTCAGCCCTAGGTTTTTAGCTTCTTAAAATTGTTTCTATTAACAAAATACGGTCCAATTTTCTTAATAATAAAATTTTGATAGATTATGTCGGCCATGATGTTTTATCTGCTGGTAATGGGTTAGTTCAGAAAAATTAGATCTCAGTCATAAAGAGGATTCCTTAGGAATTTTTTATCAATTTCAAAAAATGTGTGACGAAGAGAAATTTGTATGAGCTTTGGTTTCGGAACTGACAATTTTTTTCTGTTTTTTTTTTATATTTTTTTTAAGCACTAAAGACCATACGCAAAGCTAAGCCTTTCGGTTCACTTATTTTTTTCTTCCAATATAGGTAGATACTATAGGGTAAATTTTACATTTGGAAAAAAATTTAACTCGAGATTTTTATCAAACTTGATATTACGGAGAATACCAAAAAAGTTGGTCCCGCAATTCCGTATGTCTGTCTTTAGATCGATCTACAGCCTAAGCGTCTGAAGTCATTTTCTTCAAACTTAATACTTAAGCGTTTTAGGTGGTTCTCTCAAATAAATTTTGAATCGTTTTATTAGCCCCAAAAATAATGGTAACAGCCATACAATTTTTTCTAACATCTAAATTATCTCGAAAACGGCAATCTCGAAACTGATTAAAAAAGCGCGTGGACCACTTTTTGTATAGTCTACATTTAAGTTCTAAATTTTGTCATAAACGGCTTGACGGATTTCGATAAAAAATTGTATATAGGAGGTCATTTGAATTCTAAATAATATTGCATTCCAAATTTTTTTATTTTTGGAAATTCAATATTTCGAAAACGTTTCACGATTTTTTTTCCAAATTATACTTTTAACTTTATATGACTATCAACTTCCATACCAAATCTTATTTAGCGAAAAAATAAAGAAATTTTGTATATAGAAAAATTTAGTGAAAAACAACATTAAAAATATATTTAGCTGTTTCTATTAAGAATTGTTTGCATACAAAGTGTCGAACATAGAGAGCAAGTACGTGCGATCCAGTCGTGTATTTTATTTTTTTAATGTTTTTATTGCATTGCAGTCTAACTTTGATAAAATTAAAATTTGATGAGAACAAATAATGGTCGCCCACTGGCACGCCCATTTAAAAAACAAAAGCAACGTTCATATTAACGTCATAGAGTGGTATGTTCGCTGTAACAGCTCAATTACAAGTTAATAACGCAAAATGTTAGTCGATTTAGTAATATGTTAAATCATTTTTAGTATGATACTAGGCTAAAAAGAGGATTTTGCTAATTTTAAAAAAGTTTAGTATCGTACTTAACATTTTACTAAAGTTAAAATCACAAAATGGCTAATTTATTTTTTTAGTATCGTACTAAATCCATATGCCACTTTGACATTTACCAACGTCAAAAAGTTATGTTCGCTTACTTTTTTGCACTATTTTAGACGTGTTTAGTTGGAGTTTATTAAGAAAAGTTAAAATTTGTTTAAAATTAGGAAAATATTAGCAAAGTGCTTTAGTATTAGCAAACTGTTAAGTAGTATGATACTAAGCCCTTAAAATCGGGCTGTGTAAAATTTTGCGCCAATCTCTAGAATCTAGAGTTGTGTTTTTCCTTAAACGAGTGCTGTTTAAATTGTTGCCCAAACTTTTTTATTATAGGTTATTATGATAATATATAGAGCGGTGAAACACCCGTGTAAACAGGAAACAATTAACTAAAAAATGCATATCTCGAAAATATATATCAATAGAAATTTGTAAAACAAAATATGGGTATAACTGCTCCTTAAAAAAAGTAGTGGCATCAAACTTACTATAGCTGTACTAAATTTCAATAGTCCTTGGAAGTACCATCACAATAAAGTGGTTGACACATACAAAAAACTTGTCAAACTGCTTCTCTAAAATCAAAATACATATACAAACCTAGCATTATTTGCTCACATTCAAAATTCATGTGTCCAAAATTCATAATTCCTGAGATCAATTTCAGTTATTTTATTTCGAGAACAGATCCTGCTATTTTAAGCATGTAGCTACTTATCCGAAAAAAAAGAATCCCATAAGCCTCATTAATTTAAAAAAATATTATATCAACAAGAGCGTTGGGTATCAGTATCATATCAAAGCTTAGCCACCAAAAATACAATAAAATCAGAAGTCAAAAGTTGAGAAATAACTCCCTTTTTCAATACCCTACTTCTAAGTATTTTTATTTACTTGTAGGTTGGCAGAACCAGGCACGCATTATAATTACATTATTATTCGTAAATTGTATTATAACCATATATCGCACATACATATGTATGTTAGATATGTTTATATAAGTATGTACATCAAATCATCCCTGGCTTGTATTTATAAACATACATAATGTATCTATGTGAATTGTGTATGTTTTTTTTTTTTTTTAATTTCAGCAGATGTCACCCTGATGCAGATTTGAGATTTTCACCATTTGCAACGGCAAACCCAACAAATCCATCAGCAGTAGGAATAAATCCAACCCCGTGCGGTGGATCTGGACTTGGACCAGGACCAGGTGTCGGCGGACTCACGGCAGCAATGCCATATTTAAAGCCATCACCCTACCTTATGACAGTGGATTCATTGCACAGTATGGGTTATCCCACAACAAGTATGTGCAGTAAGTACGCACCCCTTTTTTGAGAATTTTATTTCGTCATTTAAAAAATTTATTCTGTCAGTTGTTGTTGCGAGACTCTGTCAGACTGTTGAGAAAATTACATACATTTTGACACAATATGTATAAGTAAGGGTGTGTGTTAAAAACTACATATGAGTATTGTCCTTGTTCTTTGGTTTTTTTTTTTTTTTTTGTTTACATTTCAACACATCATTTTTATGCTTTGATAACATGAAGCAGAAAACACCAAGTGAAAGCCAAGCGCTTTGCAGAGAATGTCCTCTAAGAATATTGTAGGGTGAATAAACCTTCTACAGATCATATATGCCAGAGTATAAATTGCTTAATTGAAAAACAAACAAACCGGGCCACCCCAAAATGCAAACACTATCCTTCCCAACGAGAGAAGATGCTATATAGGAACCCAACGGCGCGGCGGCGGCAGCAGCTCGACGGACGGCTGCATTGGCAACAGCTTCACAAGCCTCCAGGATATTTGCCCATCACGATTAGCTCTTAAGAGTTTGACTCTCGGTGTAGCGGCTTTACGCAATTGCGCTTCCTTATTTGCCTACGCATTATTCGCTCCGTTTGGCCAAGTAATAGGCAGGTATATGTACTTGGTCCTTGATCCTTGTTGCTTGTTCACTTGTCTGCCGCCTTTGTAGACTCATGCAACCGAGACATGCGTCTGCCCGCCTGCACATCGCAAATAAGAAACACAGAAATAACAATGATAATTATTATTATTGTTGTGTACAGAATTGAAATGGATTCCGGTTAACACCATAAAGACGTTAACGACCAACTTAACTTGATGGGCTTGAGAGAAAGAGAGTTTTGCTCTATGATCATCATCATGGTTACCATACAATTACTATGTTATGGGATTGCCAACCCTTGGATGCGCTGCACGTGCCGTAGTTTTTATTAGGCAACAACCTGACGCGAAATGTTCGAAATGTGGTTAGTTAGTCACGGCTCTGCTGCTCGTTGAAAAATTCCAAAAGTCCTTAATAATAATGACCCTTTGGCGCTTGAGGAATTTCACGTCCGTGCCGATGTTTACCTTCGGCGTTTTGTCGCAGTCAATAGGTTATTTATACATTTTGCTTAGCTTTTTCGACATTTATTGTTTTGCATTAAAAAGGATGTTTTTTTTTTGTGAGTGTTCTCTTAAATCAGATTAAAAATATATGTTTTGATGGGTGGGGGTTTGCAGATAATTCACGGAAACCGAGGCGGGAGAGGACCACCTTTACCAGGCCACAACTAGACTTGCTGGAGATGTTGTTTAATAAGACACGTTATCCGGATATATTTATGCGAGAAGAAATGGCGCTGAAGATCGCACTTCCCGAATCGCGAGTCCAGGTGAGATTTTATTGACTTTCAATTTCTGTTTTTTTACAAGACTACTTGAGAATATTTTGTTTTTTTGCTGTAGCATCTTATTGACTATACTCTGTCCCAGAAAAATAGGCAGTACAGGCAAGATAGGACGTTTGCCTCTCATTCTAGCTGCAGTGAATTGCATAAATCTGTCATCCAATATATTCAATATAGTTTGGGGAGACGGGAACAATTTCGAAATTTGGAATCCAGAAGTCGCATAATCCCGAAAACCACAAAAAAAAATCCCGAAAATAAAGTAGAAAAAAGTATTGTCGAATTCCATACAAGCGAGTATTCGATTTTTTTCTGAACTCAATCGAACAAATCGATTTTCAAAACATATCTTGCGTTTTTAGCAAGATTTCATCGACATTGCACGCCACATTATTTTTTTGCAAATTCCTTACAACCAAACAAAATCGATCTGAAAAATAGTTGTTATGAATTCGACATAAATAACTCATCAAAATTGCCTGCTTCTTAACTTTAAACTTAGAAATATTTTTCCGAAATCAAAATGTCAAAAAATTATATGAAATGAAAACTAAATTTTGGGATTCTGACCCAACCCTTTAGTTTGGTGAACTTTTCATTTTTGCATACAATACCTATCACATTCGCTTGAACTCTCAATTGGGGAGTTAACTCATACCTACTTATTAGATATGTTATCTCGGATACCAAGCTAACGGAGTAGGTATATTTTTTTTTTTTTTTAATTTAACTATATGCCTGTAATACCTAATTTCTTTTAAATGCAACCTGAATTGCACGGCACTAGTTTGGCACAGTGGATATGAGAACCAGGTATTGACTGTCTCATTTTAACCCATGGGCGGCATCCAATTAAAATTGGAGGTATAGAAAAGAATGCGCCTAGCGTGGGGATCGAACCCACAAGTCTAAGTTAGCAATCAAGTACTTTATCCACTGCGCATCAGCGGTTCCCAATCTTTTTTAGTCGCTGAGCACTTTTCAGGTGGAAAATTCCTTTCGGAGCACTTCGTCGCACTTATAAGCTATCTTACGTAGACATTTTTGTATATATGTATTCCATCAAATTCAAGTAAAACAAGTAACTTCAACGAAAAAACAAAAACAAAGTTAATTTAAGAAAATTAGAAAAAAAATAGAAAATTAATAATATTTTAAAATATAAATATATAATCAGAAAGTTTCTTAGTGAGAATAATGTGCCTGTTTTGTTCTGCATAATTCTGGTATATCTGGTTGAATTTGGGACAACTGCAACCGAATATCTGGTTCTGCATCGAGACCGGATCTATATTTTGTTTTTTGTATGTTTTTGCAAACGCCAGAAGAATTATTTTGCATTTGTCAGTCAAAATTTTGAATTTGTCCTTCAACATACACCAGAATTCTAATAAAGACTTCTACGTTTCAAAATCTGCCTTCATCGAAGAATCTGATGTTAAATCAATCAAGCACTTAAGCTGCAATGATGTCAGAGACGCTGATTTGTCCAACGCGGCAGAGTATGGGTCTGCAACCCATAAAAATTGATTTTTTTAAAAATCCTTCTACTTTATCACTAGCATCGAAAACAGTTATTGAATTTCCCTGAAGTGATACACTCAAATCATTTATTTATTTGAACACATCGGCTAGATACGCTAAACCTCATTACACCACCTGTCGCCCAAATCAAAGTTGTCGTTAATAGGGAAGGTTCTGACTTCAGCCCTCATGTCGAAAAGCCGCGTAAGGGTCTCAAGTACTATGCAGTTGAGAGAGACCAACGACCAACGAATTAGCGAATATTCGTCCATTTTGAAATTTCGTTCACGATTTTGAGGTTAGACGCGACAAGCAAATTATTCGTTTAAGTCTGGATGGTATGTGGAACGCGAACAGAGTTTGACTGTTCGTCACAATCAGGCGCAATTCTCGACGACTAATATTGTTCTCTCAAATTTATCTTGGTTTGGCAATTTAAAAGTAAATTTTTGTATCTGAACATTAATATAAATTATATTTCTACAATTTTGTTAAGAATTTGTGTAGAATTTAGGTTGGTAGATTGTTGTAAATTGAATTTATTCGTTTATTCGTTTATTCGTCCGTCGTTGGTCGCACTCATATGAAAAGGACTTTGCCGCGAGATAGCCACATTACTTCTGCGTGAAGGAGTAAAGACGTATGTAGACTACCCATGTCATCGCACAAAACTTTGAATAGCCTTGTATTTTAAGGCCGTGACTTAAAGTGAAGTTGGTTATTTTCACGCTGTCGTCTAACAACTCTTTTAAGGAGAGTGGCATTTTTTTCATTGCGCATTCTTTGAGATTTTGTTTTATTCTTGAGACGACACCGGACGTTTTTCCAGTCATGGCATTGGCTCCGTCTGTGCACACATCCACGCAGTTAACCTATGGGGCGACATTGACAATAAAGAAATTGTCTATTAATTTAAATTTTTTTTTTATTTTTCCGCGGAGCACTGGTATATTCTTCGGAACACACTTTGGGAAACGCTGGGTTAGCTAGAAGCCGTCAAAAAACAAGAACAAGACTCATACCAACTGAAGTTTGCAGTCAGCTGTTTTATAGGTACATTTGTTCTCGGATAGTTAGTTATTCCAAAATGTTTGGGAAACTCAAGATAGCTTTCATGAGAACATCTGTTTTTTCATCAGATGAAATGGGTTATCCATTTTGCGGTTTCAAAAGTAAACGTTAATAAAACACATATAAAATATTTTTTTCATGATATTTCTTTTTTATTATAATTGACATTATGTGTGAAACACTACATCATTTAAATGACCACCACGCGAATTGTTGCAAGCATCGATTCATTTAAGGTAATTTTCGAAATGTCTCTTGCAATAAAGCCATATTCGCTCGAGTTGTGTGGTGTGTGGCACCGTCTTGTTGAAACCACACATTCTCCAAGTCATATTCTTCAATAGCAGGCAAAAACAAGTCGGTTAACATATGACCATAACGCTCCGAATTGACGGTGACAGTCGATCCATCGTCATTTTCGAAGACGTAAGGTCCAATCACGCCTCCGGACCAAAGAGCGCCCCAAACATTGACTTTTTGTGGATGTAATTACCTCTCGTCAATTAATTGAGGATTCTCAAAACCCCAAATACGACAATTTTATTTATTAACATACCCACCGGGTGAGAAATGTGCTTCGTCGCTGAAGAAAATTTTGTTCGAAAAATCGCTGTCCACCGCCTGTTGTTTAAGCACCCATTCAATGTATCTACGACGTTGTGAATGGTCAGCTGGCTTCAGAGGTTGTGTGAGCTGGACTTTATATGGATGTAGGTGTAGATCCAAATGCAAAATACGCCATAATGTGCCGTAAGACAGTCCTAATTCCTGATAACGACGAGGAATCAGCGATATTTTCAGTGGTACGAGCGAAACGATGATGCACAGGCCTTACAATATCTGTAACCAATCCAGTGTCTTCAAATTTCTTCACAATTTTGCCAATTACTTGCGTAATTGGACGATTATGTAAACCATAATCTCCTCTTAAAGCACGATATGTGGCTGTGGCAGAATCACCATTTTTGTGTTTTTAACAATTTGTATGCGTTGTGCGATAGTTAAGTGATCCATTTTCGTAAATATCAGACTATTCAACTGAAAAAAATAATTGGTTTAACAACTTAGTTTGAAAGATGTCGAATTCCAGCCCTATAATTTTGAAACCGCAAAATGGATAACCCTGTACTTTTGCACGCGTTACAACAAACAGAAAGCTATTCCAGATTGCTGAGAATAATTGTGTGAACGATCCCAATCCCTATTTGTCCTTGAACTTAAAAAGACCTTTTAAAAAGAGAATCTTTCACATATTCCTACTTTTTGGAAACGTATTGCGAATGCATTGTAAGTTCAAAAAAAAAGGCGACTAAGAGCCGATTTTTCAATCCCCAGATAAACATCCAGTTAGTTGCCAGAGGAATAAACTTACTTGACTATTAAACAACCCGATAATAACATCGGATTTTTCAATCAAGAAAAAACAATCTATAGAATATGATTTGTTAAATATAATTCAGGCTTACAGATCCTTGATTTCCGAATGCAAATAAAACACTTATTTCATTCTTTTCCCGACGTTTCGTTGGTATTTTCCAACTTCTTCAGGGTTATTTGAATTTATTGTATTGAAAATTTACATTAAATTATCACAAAATATTAATTTTTTCGTTAAATTATAGAATAATTTAATTTGTACGTCACTTTTATTTCGAGTAACGTCCTTTTCATAGAAATTAATTTTTGTTGAACGTTTATTTCAAAGCATTAATTTTTCAAAGTGTTTTTGACATCGAAAATAGCTATTTATTTTATTCCTCAGATATAACTCCTTATTCCGTTCTAAAATGGCAGATAACTTTATTCCTAGGTTAAGTAGTATCTGACTTTCGAAAAACTGATTTTTGCTCTATCTCGAGAATATGTAGGTACTAACTGACTTTTAAATTGACTATTGAAAAATTGGCCCTAAGTAGAGTAGGTAAGATGTTGATTTACTCAAAACTGATTGATTTTGTGTGCGCAGTTTAAGTATATCAGTCACATTTAACCAATTTAATGCATAGGTACATCTTTTAATTTCAAATACATATCTATAGATCTATCTGGAAACAGTTGAGACTTGTGCATCATCAGCTATACCTATTTTGTTGTGAAGTTCTTAATGAAGTAGCTATAGGTATCTAACTGTCCCTTTCAATTGGAATTGAATCCAATTATCACGCAGCTACCATTTTATCAAATAACACAAACTGAAATCCTGAATTCTTAATGGAAAACTTAGATATTATTTTCAACATTTTCCCTCGACGGAAAAATTCTATTCGAAAATAAATGCACAAGCGCAACCTAAATGCGAACCGCACAAACAATAACAGTCCACGCCCTTAACTCCTCGAAAACACCCATCAAATTATGATTTTCCGCATCAAGGGTGGGAAACGGTAACCGCCCGGCATCGATGCCACTTTCCATTTCATTTTCAGAGTCGTACTTACCCCATAAAACCAATAATGAGATGAAATCTAGCGGCGCGCACACCAATATTATGCTGCATTTGTGTTCGGTTCAGTTCAGTTGAGATTGAAACTGAGTAAAGGAACCGTGGACATTTTCTATTGTAATGGATCACGCATGTGTTACTGTTCCTGATATGTGCACAATTGGGCAAAGGGAAAACCCAAAGAAGTCACGTTTCCTGTACGTGAGCTGAATTTATTTGAGTCTGTCCGTAAAAAACGCAATCACAAACAATATCGTCCCACAAAATTAAACTTATTATATTTATATGTAGGTGTTGGTATAACTATTGTATATAGAAGGTATACCTTTAGTTAGTTATATAGGTATATTATGTTCCTCTTCCCGCTGAATAATTCTATTGTCTGATGGCATCATTAATGTTGACCCCTATCTGTGAGACTGGGATTCAGAGGAAGGATACAATTTTTTTTTTGTTTTTATAGTCATAAGTCACATGTTTACACTCGTTCATTTAAACAGGTCTGGTTCAAAAATCGACGAGCAAAATGTCGCCAGCTGCAGAAACAGCAACCGTCAGCCGCCAATCTGTCAACATCGGCGACAAGAAACGGGGGCTCTGGCAGCAAGCCCATCCCCAAAGATAGCAATCGCTTGACATCATCATCATCGTCTTCGTCGTCGTTGTCTTCCACAGCGATGACAACGACTTCGACGACGGGATACAGCAGTGGCGGCAATAGTGGAAACATTTTGGGTAATCTGACTAGGTCGGGATTGCTTCCATCATTTGTGAAAGTTGCCGAGGATAGCCATCATCATCATGTTGGAAAAGTTCGTCCTGTCGCCACGAACAAGTTAAAGGACATAGATTCAAACATCAGCTACACTGAAAAACTCGTCACGATGCCAACAACTGCACATATCGGGTTAGAATAATTATTACTTCAATATTGTATTTAACATTAATTAAAAAAATTCTTCCAGTTCCTTAACAGAAACCCCGTCATCGAGAGGGGAAACATTGCCCCTGCCGCACACAACTTCTCCAATTTATACCAAATCGTCACAAAATACCAATTATACTGGGACAACAAATTTCCAGCCTGGGGTAAGTGTGTTTATGGTTTAGCAAAGCCTACAACCGTTAGATGGGAAATTTTGCCATAAAATGTTTTCTTAACAGTTCCACGAACCATTGCATACACTTGTACAATAAAATCGTTTTTTTTTAAAAATAGAATCTGTATAAGAAACCTACATACAATAATAGAATCTTTTATATAGATATTAAGTTCATTCGTTGAATTTTACCTAGGGCATTGTATATAGATATTAATAGTACTATCATGACAACGAAATTCATCCAGCCTGTAATAAGTTCTACTACTCATCATGGGTTCCACTACCAAATCGAGGGTTGGGTAGCGTTGGTGTGTTATGAAAATGCGTATGAAGAGAAATAGTGTGATAATAAATTGATGAGAGAACTATATACAAAATTTATTATAAGTTAGAGGAGAAAAGGAAAACAATTTATTCATAGGTTTTTTTGTTTTTTTTTTATGAGGATTTTTTTGTTGAGTAGTAGCTGGTTGTGTGTGTGTGTTTCTTATTCTACATATACAGTGATATCAAGAAAAAAGAAACTAGCACCCTCATCGACGGAACTACTAGCTAAAAAATTCTGTCTCATAGTAGTACTATAGGTTTCATATACAATGGTTACAGTTTATATCAGTTGTGATATCCTTTGAACGTCTGGAATCATTGATTAGATATTAATTATTGTCTATCATTAACGCGATGAATCTTGACGTCTAAGAACGTTATCGCTCTATTTTCTTCCCTCACAACGGTAAATATGTCGAGGCAATACGGAAGAAAATTGCAATCTTTCCTATATCGTTACAACGAAACAACTTCTTCGTCAACGAATTTCCAACCACAAATCCGACATTAATTAAAAAGACAGCATTGTCCTTACACTCCATTGAGCGTGGACATAAACCAGATTTTGACAGAGTGGAAATCCTGGAAAGGGAGAAACAAATCTCCAAGCGGTATACTCTAGAAACGCTTCATATTATTAATAACTAAAACAATATGAATCGTAAACAAGACAGCCAGAACATTTCATCGGTTTACTGCTCTTTGGTGACTAGGCAGAATCCGTGACAATTTAAAGCCGACTAAACTTCAATCGAAGTGTTTTTTTATATCATAAAAAAAATTTAAACATTGGCTTATATTTCTCTTTCACTGTATTATTTATGTTTATCTGTAATACCTACTATATGTAAGTTTGCCAAAATTGTACACCAAATGTTCTTATGTGTATAATATGTTCAATTTATTTTTGTAAATAAAATATCCCCTGAAGAAGGCGGCAACCACCGTCTAAACGTCGGGAAAGGAAATGAAATTGCTTCATTAAAAAAACATTACGACCAAATCAGCCGAAGGAGATGTATTTTAAATCTCGAACACACACATTAATTTAATCTGTCAAAACAGATCTTGCGTTTTAACAAGATTTCAAATGATATACATGTACACTATTTTTTGCAGGTTCCTTACAACAAACAGAAAAATCGATCTGAAATCAATTTGAATTGGTTGTTTGGAATTCGACATAAAGCTACCTATATTGACATTTTAAATTAGATCAAAAAAATTATTTAAAAATGGATAACCCCACCATTTCATCTTCGTCATAATCGTCATCTTCAAGTGACCATGATGAATTGGTTTTGGAATTTTCTACTAAACATATTTAGCTTAATCCACGACTTGATAACCCCGCCACTAAATCGTGTTTTTCAACATGGGTATTAAAAACCACTAAAGTATTAAAGTCATCTCTAAATTAGATCATTGGTTGGAGTTTATATTTAACTTTTGGATTTAATTGTAATATGTCATTTTAATAAAACAAAATGCATGCTTTTTGACATTTATAAAAAAAATATAATTCATATTTGACGCAGGAATTTACAGAACAACATAACAAATTAATAATAAAGAATGAATGTTGCGACATAAAGTTATACAGTGATTCACTATTGGGTTAATGTTGGCTTGTAAATCACCACCAACACCAACACTACCTAACCTCAGATTTGGTAGTGGAACTCAGGATGAGTAGTAGAACTTATTGCAGGCTGGATGAATTTCGTCGTCATGTTAGTACTATTAATGTCTATATACAATGATATTAGCCAAAATATTGTTGAACCTCAGAATAAACCAAATCGATGGATTATAAATATTGAATGGCTGAACCACAGTTTAAATATTTGTACAATTGCTCGTAATAGTCAATTGTTCAGTTTGCTAAACCCCAAGATCAACAGCAACTGATAAGTTGTTGACAACCACCAAAACAATTACTGAGCAAAAGGACGAGAATTGAGATTCCAATTTAAAACCTGTTTAGTCTAGTCGCAATGTCTAAACGCGGAAATGTTATTCACAAAAGTTTTATAACATTGAATTAAATATAGGAATTTTAAGCTAAACGCGTTTAGAGGTTGAATTTGGGTACATAAGGATATTTTCAAATCAGGGTATTTTTTTTTGCGAGTTTACGTACGAGTAACTTTGAATAGAACCTTATGAAATGCTTTTTCACTGCTTTACTATTCAAAAGTTTTTTAACCAATTCTATTGAATATGACTTCAAGAGCATATCTTGCCATGTTACAATGCCTCTCAGCCGTTTGTATTAGCTATAACATTGTAGATCCCTCCATAGCAAGTATATTAATATCTTATGATAAATATCTCATTTTATTTTGATACTTTGCAACTCTCCATTTCGATTAACTAATTCATAACCATTGTCGTGGCGTAAGCATCTTAAAAAAAACCAATACGATTCGATTGCTTAGGTAACTTTTGCGGGTGCATGTATGTACATACATTTAGTATAATTCAGTACAGAATTACTTTTACAGGATTTGTTAATTTTTTTTAAATAAAAAGTAGGAATTTAATTCACTAATTCATTTAAATATACATACGCATTTTTTAATGAATTAATTTTCCCGATAGGTTGCCACTCCATATTGCAGCAACAACTCAATTTGGTCACCAGCCGCCATAGAAGCTAACATGTCATCTCCCTCGTTAGATTCAAGAGCATCGGCGTGGAGCCCAGCTTCAGTAGTGGCGGCTGTTTCATCGCCAACAAATTCATATCAAAACTATCCAGGATACTATTCAAGCGTGGATTATGCTGGAGCAGCTGTAAGACAGATTTCTTTCTTCCCAAAATAATTACCCAAACTTAATTTTAAAAATATTTTCCTATTTAAGGACAATGCTATCGAATCCGGCTGGATGCGACCCCGAGAAGAAAATTGGTTTTGTGGAAATGCAACACCTAATTGGGATAGTATACAACGAAGTAACAAATAAATTTATTTTTTTCTAAAATAAATTCTGTAAATAAATAAAAATAATAATAAAATATCGTCATGTTTTTTTTAAACTTTACATTTCGCTTTTTTATTTGTTGTACAAACTAAATGATATCCTTACAAAAAACATTTCATTATTAATTAATTATATTTAATATAATAGGTTTTAGTTTAATATTTTATTTTTTTTTCTTCTGTTATTTTTTTTTATTTTGAACATAATTTTAATCATAATATCACTATAGAATATGAAATATTTACAAATACTTAGAATATACAATTGTTTTTTTTTTAATTAATTATTTTAAGAAACTTCCACATGAAACATTATTTAATTTTTATCCATTTTAGTTTACTTCCTAGAGGTGAGATACAATTACCTATTTGCGTTTAATTTCTTTCTCTAGTTTTGCCACTTAACTATGTATTAGAAAAACCTTAAACAATATTAACTAAGCATATAGTAAAACATCCTTACACACCATATAATGTTGTGAAATATTGTGTATTTTTTTAAATATTTTATTGTTTGTTTTAGAAGGAGGAATGATATCATTCGAATGGGATGTGTTTTTTTGTGTCATAAATTGTGACTTTTTAAGATCTATTATGCTATTCTTGTGTCGGATCGATTCATTCGATTAGCAGGACTCGCATTTTTAACGACAATGTTAACGATCGAGGTCAAATTTTAGGCTTCACATTCAACGACAGACATACTACTCGTTTTTTTTTTTGATGAGTTAGTGTTTAAATCACAAAAAACTGTATATGAGACAGCTGGCACTGATTACAATTCTCTAAATATGAACCCCGTTATTCTGTATTAATATCGCCTATTAAAGTCACCACTGTCTTCTGATGCAAAAATATAACAGTTGTAAATTTAAATTTAATTACTTTTTTATTTTTCTTGTATCGTTCTGTCCCAACAAATACATGCATATGACACACAAAATCGACAACACAGAACTATGTACGTTATAAATGGCGTTTTTATTTGGCAGTCCGGAATTCTTCTCCGATCCGGTATCCCAGCTGAACACTTTTGTGTGATTCTGACGATTCTGAATTTTAATGAGATTGTAAGTGTGAAATTAATTGTGTACGTGAGAATATTCAAATTCACAAAAAATGTTTGTTGCACAATTATGATACAAAAAATGACAACACTCGAGTTTGACGTTCAAGTATATGAATGTGGGAGTGCTTCTGGTTCTTATTCTGTTTTCAAATCCAGAAGCAAAATTCTCTTCTTTTCAGAATTAGAATTGTCATTTTTTCCCAAGTGAACGCTTTCAGAAGAGTCCGGAAGGCTTCCGGATTGCCAAATAAAAACGACAAGTGTTAAAAATGATTAAATACTTTTGCAGACTTATATCAAGAATCACTCAAATTTCAAAGATCTCTTCTCAAAATTGTGATTTGATGTTTTCAAACTTATTTCCGGATTTAATTGTAGTATTGGTGAATACATTTTTTGAAAAAACACATCTTCATTATCAGATGACGAAGCAATCAAAAACTCCACTAAATTTGTGAAATCTAAATTATTAACTTCTTCATCCATTATTTTTTTTTTTATATTTTGGCATGGACTGGCACAAGTTCATAAGTTCACAACAAATTAATAACAAAATATTTTCCATTTGACGGTCCTTAGAAAAGATATTTTACATGTATGTGTGCATCCAGATCAAATCTGTCATCCCATCAGAGATAAAAGGCGCGTTCCCGTACTCCTTAAAACTGCGAAAATCTACGAAAAACAGTCATATCCTGTTCGTAGTTTTTCACAGAAAAGAGCGCTCATGATAGAGTAACATATTTCACCATGCTGCGAATTTTAGTCCAAGAAATTTCTTTGGACAAAATTATGAAGACTGTCAAATGAAGGAAAAAAGAAAAAAACAATACATAAGCTGACAGTTACAATGAGTGTATCGTTACAAAAGTTGAAAATAATGGAATTTATAGTCTGGTCGGTCTTATCCGTGCAATAAATTAAAATTTGTGATATTAAATTGGTTATTTTAAGAAATAATTTCACGCAAATCTTTGATAAACATTTTCAAAAATACACTTTTATGATGACGTTTAAAAAATTGCAAAAATTGTTTATCAAAGCGTTCCCGTACTTTTGTGAAAATTTGTTGCGTTCTGAGAAAATATTACCCCCACTCTTGCAAAAATGAGAGTCTTCACATTTTTGTGCACAAAGTACGGGAACACACTTAAAATCGTTCGTGTTGAGATTTGATCTAGATTTGTTTTTTTTTGTTGCAATGAAACTCTCAAATTAAAAAAAGATCAAATCGTTTGACAAAGAGAGCAAACCATTTCTTGAATGAAACTCGCTATTAATTTCACGTTATGATGCCAGTTTAGTAACTTGAAATTTTCACCAATTTTCCAAAGCTTGGTTTTTTTTTACTCGGTAGTACCCGCGTATCTTTTCTAGATTTTCAAAAAAAACCCTTGGAGTAATAATACCAGTGGAACACCACTGATATAAAGGTCACTATCTATTGCATTACCGAAAACATCTACAGGTTGTATTAATTGGTCTAACGCACAGTACGAATAGCAGAATAAGATTTCTTTGTGTAAAAATGAAATGTACGTCAAGAGATTTGGGATTTTTGTTTTTTTTTTTGTATGTCTATCTATGATGATAAATCGAATAAGATATTTAAATTCACATCAATTATTAGATACAACAAAGATGTATACATTTTAAAGGTTCTGGTCTGTTGCATAATTTTCAACTTTTCAGTATTAACAGATGCAACAAATTGTTAATTATTTTTTATACCTAACTGAATGGCGTTTGTTTAATTCCAAAAAAAGGGTCTATTTAATTTGTACAAAAAATTTGTTTTACGTTTAATTTATATTATTTTTATGCACTATGTATACGAGTATAATATATATATATGTTTAAATTGTTTTATATATATAGTTTACGTTTTTATCACCAAAATTTTAAATCCCACTTACATTTTTTGTTTTTGTTTTTTTTTTTATCAAAAATTCATTTACAAAACTTATTAATTACTATTATAGTTGCAGTTTTCATTTTATATATAATGCCTTCACATATTGTTACGGTTTTTTTTTTATTTTAGTTCAACGACTTATTAATACATATTTTTATTTATTTTTAAATTTTATGTAGATATAGTAATTAATATTTCTCATTAAATCGCTGGCCACTTATTTCTTTGTTTATACATTTTCGGTTGAATTGTTGTTATTAATTTATTTTCGATGGGGTATTTGTTTGAAGAACTTGTTTTTTTAAGCAAATAAAAATAAACACATTCTGAGAGAAATTGTAATTATACCAATTAATGCTAAACCGTTATTCTTAGACTTATTTTTTTTTTAATTTAAAAAGATTTACTTTTGGTACAGCCATAATTGTTCTTTGAGAGCTAAATTATATTAAATTCATTTTAATTCGAATTTTTTTAAGACAAATAAAACATATAGGAAAATACCCTGGTCTACAGAAGGTAAGTTAGAATGACTAGTCAGCTTATAACGGATTTATTCTAAAACATTTAGATAAGACAGTATAAAAAAAAACCCTATTCTGATATTCAATTCGATCCAAACTTTCGATTCACGTGAAAATTTCACTCAATTTATATCAATTATTATTTTATTTTAAATCCAATACGAAACATTACTAATTAATTTATTTAAAAATTATACTAAGCGCAATTTATGAGTGTTTTATTTGCAATATTATTATCTTTTGTGATCGACTCAAAAAATTAATTATAATCAAATATTTTTTTCATTTTTTTTATTCTCATTTTAATCAACTCTATTTATCGAAAAATTTAGAAAAAGCAAATCCGAGTTAGATTGAATATGACATTCGATTCATTGAATATAATATGTATGTGTATTCGAAATCAAATTAAAATTAGTATATAGAATGCAGAATATTAATTTAAGACAACTTTTCATTGAAATCACAATTATACAAACTTTAACTGCAGAAATATAGAAGGCTAAATTGAAGCTCAAAACGCATATAACCATAAGTGCCCTAATAACTTTGCTAGGAACGTATATATATAATCAATGAAACAATATTTCAAGAGTTTTTTTTTTTGAACGATGATTAGATCTGTTTCCAATTCCAAAATCTCTAAGATCTAAAACTTATTTTAAAGTCAGTAAAATGACCTATATAAGATATGTAGATTTGCATTCTATGATTTTGAGAACAAATGCTAAGTTAATTTTTAAAAGTACAAATATCATCCTTTTTATCTTTTACAAATAATTTTCCCCATTAGAAACTGTTTTTAAATATGTAGTTTCGAGCTTTTTCTTAATATTAGGCGTATTTAGTTCAGATTTTACGTCACGTAAACAGTGTTTTAGTTAGAATTATTTTTGCTTATTATAAGCACAAGGATAGTAGATGCATTTCAACAAAACGATGGTGATATTAAAAAACAACATGACTATTGTTTTTTTATTAAACTGCATTTTTAATAAAGCCACAAAAAAATACTCCAAGAACTGAAAGCCCTAGCATATTAAGGCTCTTTTGTTGATACTAATCATAAATATTTATGTTCAACTTAAAACGTTTAAGGGCTACTTTTTCCTCTGCGTAAACTGTCACATAAGTGCTTAAGCAGAACTTGAGATCCGTTCGATGATACAAATCATATGTTCAACTTAAGACGTTTTCAACTTTCCTCTGTTTTAACTGTCAGATAAGTGCTTATGTTGAACTTAAATGCTTAAATCCTATATCAGCAAACAAGCCTAAGACATGCGAAACATTGTTTTGGGGATACTGCAAAGCAGTGGTGGAATCGACTAGATGATTGCCAATTTGCTGATAGTCGGTATCTGTAGACCGATCCCAAAAAAGCGGCCGATCGCATTGTAAGCTATACCTTAATTTCGACCACTTCGCTTTGGGTTATTCTCAAAAGCGAACATGATCGAAAATGATCGTTCATCAATTTTTTATTTAAATGTCAGCTATTTCCATTTTCATTTACAACTTCCCACTGGAATTGCAAAAATTTCAAAAAAATGTTTTTACAAGAATTGTTTTTTTTTTTTTTGTGAGAAATCCTATGTTTATGCATAAAAGGTTTTGTGGTTTAATATTAAAAAATATACAAACAAAACATGAATTCCATTAGTGTTTTTCTGCAAGCCGAACAATGAAAAAAAAAAGTATGCAATGGCTTGAAAGTCCAAAAGAAAGTAATTAAAAGTGAATCATCTCAATTTGATGTTCCTCGCAAAGAGGGAAAACTCGAATTCCTACTTGCATTATTTTAGAATTTCAAATTAATTTGTTAATTTACTTAGGTTTGATCTGTGTCTTCTTCGATTTTGAGCAGAAGGATCATACCGAAAAAGAACTTGGGCAATATTTCCGCTATGCTATGACTACACCACCGTCTTGAAGGTTATGAGTCAAGTGTGGAGTCTCGAGTTTTATTCAATATTTACATACATTTTAATATAAAACACAGCGCAATTTGCTACCGTTTTCTTCACATTTGGAAAATTGTTTCGCTTTCTATGAATAAAGGCGGAAGAAAAGCTAATCGATCTTTGTAATACGAAAATACAAAAGCGCCGACAAAAGCGAGTTTTGGAATCAGCCTACTGTCTCTATCATATATTGGAAAATAACAATTCGCTTGAAATTTTAAATCGACGATTATTTTTCGGATAACAAATATTGATCAACATATCCTATGAACAAATATTGCTATCAATAAGCGCATCTGCATAGTTTTTGGGTCATTACATCTGAAACTAAATCTGTATTCCTTTTGTATTGAGTTTTGCATTCGTAAAAATCTTTTTACAGACAATAAGATGAAAATGTTAGAATTTACAATTTTTTAAATTTAGAAAACTAAGGCGATTTTGCAGGAATTATATTTTGATAATGTATTTGAATGCAATCGATATTATGTTAAGGATGTCACTTCTGCAACTCGTAGTAAGAAAGTTTTTCAACAATAATCCAGGGCCAACGATTAGGATTATGTTTTTACGACACTGTTGACAAAGATGGTCAAATATCTCTAACGAACGAACATGAAAATATCATATCTCATGAAGTAATTTCAAAAAAAAAAAGAATCGACTCTTGTATTAAGTTATAGCTTTGTTTAAAACTTGGTATGAGGGATGTTTGCAAAAATCATTTAAGAAGATCCTTTTACAGATTGCATCAATTGTACATAATAATGGATATACGAGCACGGACATTTAGGAATTGGAAAACATTTAAATACACATAAATAAACATAAGCTTAGAAAAATTGAATAATATATGAAGCTAAAGCTTTTTAATCTTATTAATCTGTTTCAAAGTTATATTTTTAACTCCACCTACTCAAGCTCTACCTAAACTTTTGAATAACAATATGACTGCTTCTTCGAAATGAAATTATGTACCTATATAATGGCGTCATAAAGAGATCCTAGGTAAGTATCTATGTGGTATGTGTTTTTGTCTAGTACTCTTGCTTTATAAATACATATACTCAATTAAGAAACCATTAATTGGATTTGATTTCTTAAAACCATTTAGTTTTCTACAACATTAAACTTTTTCTATTGTTCTCTTATCTTTTTTGTTTACAATTCCTCTCTATTCACATGTTTTGAGTTTTTTTTAAGTCTATTTCGGTTTAAACATTAATATTATTTTTAAGAAATGATTTATCTATGTATGTTAAACGTTTAAAAACAATTGATACAAAAAAAACTTAATAAACCTACATTTGAGTTTAATAATATTAAAAAAAAAAAACGAGCCATTACATAGATTTTGAGTTACAGAACAGATAATACACGTAAATAACTGTAAGACAATAATAAAAACAAAAAATTGTAAGTAAATAAAAAAAGATAAAATATCAATTCATGTGTAAGAACAAAAGTAAATAATAATGGAAATAAAATAAAATCAATAAAAAATAATTATAATTATATGTACACATATATGTATATCTATATATATAGAAAAATATTTTGTTTTGGTTTTATGACAAGAATAATAATTTGGTAGGAGTTGTTTACACCTCGCTTCGTATATGTTTTTTATTTAATTTTTATTTTTTGTTTTATCAGTATTTTGTTTGTTTGTTTGTTTTATTATATAATTTCGTAAATATTTATCTAATTAACTTATTAACTAGGCTACTAATCGCCAGGATGTTCGGGACAGGAGCGGTTTACTTCAAACCATCTATCTATACATCTGTTAGGAGAAACGTAATATAGTATATTTTATTAGTTTTTTGTTTTGTTTAAATTTCTTACCCTTTGTGATATACACAAAGACATGGCAGCCTTGCAATTACGTCTCCAGGGTTTAATTCTTCTAGGCAGATCACACATTCACCTTTCGCGTCGTTTAAAACGTCCTCTGTAAAAATTAATAATACATTAATTTATTGATTATTAATTAATATGTATTTAGGTATTATAAAATATTTCGAGTAAAATTGCATTTGATAGCAAAAATAATATATAATATATTATAATAATAATAGTTATATCGAGAATTTGAAGGATGTCAAATGACATTTATGTCATGTGTGAAATTTTTCGATTGGTCGTCCAGAACTGTTCTGACCCCCTCAAAATGACAGTTGTTACTCTAATGGCCGTCCAGAACTGTTCTGACCCCCACAAAATGACAGTTGTTACTCTAAACAGAACAGAAAACGATTCTAGATTTCATTTCAGAATCGAAAACAGAATCACTAATACACTTACACAATTAAAATGTCAAAATAATCGGCTTGATTTGTTGTGTAATTTCGTTGTGTTTATTGAATTTAAACTACTTTTCTGGTAAAATAACATAAAAAGAAGCGAGTTATAATTATTATTCAAGAAAATGTGTATCTAAATTGAAATAAAGTGTTTTGGAAATTCTTTCTATCCGATGTGATTTTCTTTTAATTTAATTTTCACAAATACAGTGATACATATAATTCAGAACCAGACAAATTGCTTACGGCTGTTTTATTGGGGAAACGTGTTCAAGACGGCCAATCGAAAAGGCCATAAAGAAAACAGAAAACATTTCTGGATTTCAATTCAGAATCGAAAACAGAATCACTAATACACTCACATAATTAAAATGCTAAAATCATCGGGTTGGTTTGTTTTGTGTAATTTCGATGTGTTTATTAAATTTAAACTACTTTTCTGGTAAAATCAAATAAACAGGAGCAATTTACTTATTATTAGCCGTGTTTTATTATCGCCAATAACCCATATGGTTTACCCCGTAAAAATAAAACGATCTGGGTTATGTACCCTCTGTTCGCAGAATTGAATACTAATATTTGCAAACCCAGATAGAAACCCCGATAGAAACCTGGATATTGTGTTGTTTTTGTAATACTTGTTAAAAAATAACCTAGACCCAGACCCGTAGATAATAAAACGCAGCTAATGATACAAGAAAATGTGTATCTAAATTGAAATCAAGTGTTTTGGAAATTCATTTAACCGGTGTGATTTCTTTTAAATTTAATTTTCACAAACACAGTGATACATACAATTCCGAAACAGTCAAATTGTTTCCGAATGATTAATTATTATTATTATTTATTTTATCATAAGATCCACATTTTGTTGACGTTATGTCAATGTAATATCTTTCAAAATTAGAACAGAGTCAATGGCGTTAGGATGTGATGAAGCTTAATGCGGGATATACACTGTTCAAATGCAAGTCATGCATATGAAAGTGTATTCGTGAAAATAACTCACGTATACATTAGGTTTATCCAGCAGCTTATACAATTTTGAAGAGTGGGGATGAAATTCTCTCAATAAAAAATATAATCCGAAAAAGTCTGGAACAGCTTGAGCACAATTTTCTGCCAATTTTTTAACGTCAACACATTTGTTTTTTTTTTTTATATTTTTGTTTGCTTAAAATTCACATTTTTTTCTGCATTTGAACAGTGTTTATCCCGCATTAAAGGAGGAATAACCGCGGAAGTCTTAAGTATAGTTTTAAAGTAATGGCTTCGAATAGTTTCTTTGAAAATGGTGTTAGGTGTGTTCCCGTACTTCCTAAAACTGCGAAATTTTCTACGAATTTGTACACTGTCTGTCAAATCCTGTTTTTCAGCCTGTGAATTTTATGTCGTTTTCTATTGGTAATCCGGACGAACGCTACCATCCGGGATCCTAATTGGAGAAGTAAACACCAGATTCTCGATTCTGAATTTTAATGTGAGTGTATGTATGTATGTGTAGAGGCGGAAATTTTAAACAAAAATTTGTGATTGCCGATACAACATTCAATTCGAATTTGACATTTAATGGGTGTGAGACTGTGAGTGTGTGTACACTTCTGATTTTATTGAATTTTTATTCTTTCCGCAAGAACTATCAATTGTTAGCAATCGAAAACGACATTAGTCCATGAAATTTCTTTGATCAAAATTATTAAGACTTTCAAATGAGGAAAAAGGTAATACAAAAGCTGTAAGTTGTCAGGTGTACCATTCATTAAAAAAGTTGAAAATAATTAAATTTATCGTGTTTAAGTTTCCATTTCTTGAAAGCATTCGTCCAGCAAATTGTGTCACGCCAAAGAGCTATTAGGTTTGTTCGATGTTTTCGGCTGCAGGAAGGACTGGGGAATGTCAGTGCATTTCAATCAACTGTCAAAAAATTGAATATTAATTCATTTGAAGATATTAAGTTAAAAATTGTTGAGTTTTAAAGCAAGAAACAACAAGATGTGTTATCTGATAATTGAAACTTAAAATTTTGATAATTGTTTTTTGGGGTTCCCGATGCACAACCCACAACTTCACAGGATTAATATTCCTGACGATAATTGTACTACGTTTCCACCAAACTTTAATCTCTTGTAGATTTACTAATCCAAAAGTAGATTAATTTTGAGAGCACTATTCAAAATGCTAATTCTGTTTCATTTTTTCTAATGATGTAGAATTGAGAAGGGTAGCTTCTTTTGTGTCAACCGAAGCGGGAAATTCACTTTCCATGAATGTGTTTATTTCGATGCGGAATGATTGGTTCGATTTGTACACCTATTCGCCCAAGATTTAAATGAAATTTATTTCAAATCTTCATCTGAGAAGATTTAAATTTGTATGGTAAATCCTCAAGGTGTCTAGGAGATTTACTACGTTTTCACCTAGAGATAATCCGGTTTAAAAAAAGTAGATTAAAAATTAATTTTGGAGTGTTTTCACCATAGAAAAAAGAGATTATTTTGACTTTCTCTATACCCCCATCTCTTTCTAACACACATATAAAGTTAAAACTCGGAAATGATTGCCACGTGACAAGATGGCGTCCATGTTTCTGTATGGAGAATTGATATTTGGATGTGCGCATTCTGGCCGCGTTCCACAAAATAAAGTTTGTTTGGGGTGTGTTGAGAAAATAATTCCCTACTTTTAAGAAGATTTCAATGAGATTAATTTCTAATCTTCGTTTAAGCAGATTAAAATTTGTATGTGAAATCTTCAAAATTAAGAAGATTTCGAAGAAGTTTTTTGGTAAATCCACAAACATCAGGATTAAGTTTTAGGTGAAAATGTAGTATTAGCTAAATCATACATTGGCCGCGTTCGGTGCGATGCCTTTAGGCTAGCCAAGATGCCTTAGTACGAGGTTTATTTTCAATCAAATTTTCAATCGAATCTAATAATTTTTGGGTAGCTTGAGATTTGTGTTTGACAACATATGTTTAGTTCATCAGCTGTTTTTTCCTAAGGCGTAACAACAACACAAATCAATCCGGATTGCCATTGAGGACGTTCACTCAATTATTCTCAGCAATCTGGAATAACTTTCTGTTGTTGTAATACGTGCAAAACCACATCTGATGAACAAACAACTGCTCTCATGAAAGCTATTTTCAGTTATCCCAAAAAAATTGGAATAACTAGCTATCCGAGAACAAATGTATAGAACCAGCTGACTGCAAAATTCATTGGTATGCGTTTTGCTTTGATTTTTTGACAGCTTTCAGCTAACCTTTCTAATTCATCCACAGATATACTCCGATAGCTTGGTATCCGAAAATAAATGAGTTAACGCCCGCATTGATTTTCTCTTTTGCTACGAACTGTCAAAATGACAATAAATGAGGCGTTTACACCTTATTACGGCGGCGTTAAACATTCGTAGCTTTGCTTTAAAATTTATAAAATGACATTCAGCGTTAAGCTGACCATTAAATTGGTTATTGGAATTGTTCATTATTTAGAGTCCACTTAAATATTTAAGTTATATCTTAATTTGATCAATGATAAGGTCCGTTTTGAATAGGTACGTAATTTGCAATTAATTTAAGTTCACAATGAACTTTAAATAAAGTAACCTTAAGCTTTGTTCTAAGAGATTAAATTTAATGAAAAAAAAAATAGCAACGATAACTAAAACTGATATCGATGAAATCATGATGTACATACGTAATGCATGAAAAAATGACATGCTTGCATAAATGTACAACACACAGGATATCTGCTAGACGAAAAGCACTGACGAAGATGAACAGGCAATAAGTAATAGGGAGAGGAAGACATGCATTTTGGCAAAGTGTGTGCCATGAACATGATGACGTCAGGCTTGACAATGGCGTCTGCGACGATGACAACACTACCACGCTGCAAGTGACGCATAGCGCATAGGTGACAACTTGTTCATAATGTGTTTTGAATGTTTGGAATAACAACAAAAGCAATGCGAATTTTGAACATCAATTTAAATTTAATTTTTTTATATAGTTTCACTAAATGGCTATTTATAAAAAAACAATTATAAAAATATGTACAATGTACATAGGTACAGGTACATACTTCTACTTATCAGTTGATAAGAAATAAAATATAATTTAAATAGGTGAACTTAATCTGATCGATTTGTTTACAAATATTATGGATAATTTTATTGGACTAACAATAAGCTTTCATGCATAACGAAAATGTTTTGTTTGTGAATTGATGAGTATTATTATCATTGTGTAAAGTTTACGAACTTGAAACCTGGTCGGTTGTATAAAATAAGTTGTGTGCTCTATAAGTACATTCGATACAGTTATTCAATATGTTTTGTTATACAGTCTGTGACAGAAGTGTGTATACGTTGTATTTTTTAATTTAACTATATGCCTGTAAGACCTAAGGTCTTTTAAATGCAACCTGAATTGCACGGCACTAGTTTGTCTGTATTTGTGTTACAGTTCAGAATATATTTATCTTGTACTTTTTTAATTTTAAGAGTCCACGTCTATTTAAATGACTCCCAAATTATCTGTGAATAGCTAAAATCGTATTGAAGGAGCGAAAAAAGCATTTATGAGCACAGAGTCTATGTTCTGTAACTCATGCGATAACTTTTCCTCACTTAATTCTCTGAAAAAATGGTGTTCTCTATGTTGAGGCGGTAGCTTAAATTTTAAATTTGTTTCACTGGGATTTTCCAATGGAAGGCGATAAATTGAAAAAGTCATTTTGGCATCATAATAACAAAACAAACATAAGAAGGTTTTTTTAATAATACAAGTAGAAGACTTAGCACTATAATATTTGGACTTGTTGAATTATTGATTCAAAATAGCTTTTAACGTCCTTTAGTCCAACAAAAATTGACGTTTCGTCCCGGCGATCTCACATGGACCCATCAGTTGACTAGTGAAGACCTTTGTCAAAACGCAATTTTTGCGGGCAAATTTTTTTTTTTTTGATTCTCGACTACTTTTATCGATTAGAAAGTTACAGAACATGGGCCCAGGGCTCTTGCACTATAAAAAATAAAATGCAGGACTGAATCGCACGTACGTGTTCCTATGTTCGATCACATTATATGGAAAATATTCTTAATAGAAACGGGTAAATGTATTTTTAAAGTCTTTTTTCACTTAATTTTTTATAAAAATTCTTAAATTTTTTTCTAAAAAAAATTGGTATGAACATTTTAAATGTTTAATAATATAAATTCAAAAACAAGATTTCAGAAAAAATTGTCAACCCGTTTTCGAAATATTGAATTTTCAAAAAAAAAAAAGTTTTGTTTTTTTCAAAAATCCAAAAAAACTATTTTTCGAAAATTTTGAAATGCAGTATTATTTAGAATTCGAAGCACCCCGTGTATAAAAATTTTGATCGAAATCCGTTTAGTTGTTTATGAGAAGGTCGAAAAGCAATAAAATGGTTGTATGGCAGGTACCGACAAAATATGTAAAAACAAATTTTGGACAAAATGTAGACCATAACTACTTTTTTTAATCAAGAGAGCCGTTTTCGAGATAATTAAGATGATAGAAAAATTTGTATGGCAAGTACCGTTAAACTTGGGGCTAAAACAACGATTCAAAAATCTATTTTATACAATCACATAAAACGCATAAGTACCAAGTTTGAATAAAATCGGTTCAGCTGTTTAGGCTGTAGATCGTTCTACATTTAGACATACGGAATTGCGGGACCCACATTTTTGAGGTTCTGATTAAAATCTCTGCAAAACTTGCTCTATATTACATATATCGTAAGTAAAAATATATATTTTTCTACTCAGAATCTTGTGCTTACGATGTGATTGAAGATATGAGCGACGTCTACTATCGTAACAAATTTAGACTTGCGAAAGGTAATTCAAAAGAAGAGTGGAAGGTTGTAAACGATATAATGAATAGAAGGGTTAAAAATCAGTCCAACTCAGTGAAGATACAAAATGCTAACAAAGAGATTTCTGATCCTAAAGAGATAGCTAAGCTATTTAATGATTATTTTGTTGTAGTAGGTCACAATTCATTTCCAATTGATCTGCCTCTTTCTTTTAATTGCTGCTCAAATTTTAGTACTTTAAACGAAGGCTCTAGTAGAAACAGTTTCTTTTCTGAATCAAAATCAAATAAAAATATTTCTGCATTTGAAATTTTGAAGACCAGCTTGTGGAAATGACGGCTTTTCAAACGATATACTTAAAAAATCAGGAGTGAATATAATAGACATTTTAGCACATATTTTTAATTTGAGTATTTTCTCTGGGTGTTTTTCAGATAGTTTAAAATGTGATCATGTTATCCCAATATTTCAAAAACTACTCGAAACAGACGTAACTATCGACCGATTTCGTTATTGCCTTCTATCTCAAAAGTTTTCGAAAAAATCATAAAAATAAGGATCCTGCGCTTTTTGACTAATCAACATTTGTTTAGCCCTCAATAATTCGTATTCAGGACAGAAGATGCACTTTTGGACTTCTGTAGTTTTATGCAGAAAGGCCTGGATAACCACAATATACTTTTAACCAAGTTGAATAACATCGGCTTCCGTGGTTTTTTTCACCGCTGGCTTGAATCTTATTTAAGAAAACTGAGCGGCCCAATATCCGGTATCCGGTATCCAGGCAAAATCACTATTCGGTACAACTCTAGTTTTTACCCCGGCTTAAAAAAAAAACACTGGTGAAATTTTGTCCACAAAGTCCAGGAGTACGGACAAGATTTGATATTCATCGTGATTTTGTGATAAAAAGTTATTCTTGAATTCACTGACTATTTATTTTATTTTATTAAAAATATTTTTTTTATTAGATAAGTAACGAACCTTAGAACCACATTATACACACATTATACTCGTTATAAAATATCGATACAAATTTTGCAAATAACGAAAGCAATAAAAGCAAAGATTAAATTAAATTAATTTTATCGCAAAATTTGGTGCACAATTCGATTGACATTATTGCGTATAAGTAAATAATAATTTAAATACAGAAATAACCTGTTTTTTTTTAAACTTACCATTATATGAGAGACGAGGTTTTGTTAGGCACATAACTAAATGACATTCTATGTCATCAGGCAGAACGAATTTACTACAAACTGGGCATTTGATACCTGTTAAAAGAAAAATATAAAACATATTATTAAAAAATGTATTAAATTCAAAATATTTGTACACATTTGTTGTTTTCTTAAGAGATACAAATAAAAAATATATATGTAATAATACAGTCTAACCTCTCCTAATAGACATAAGTATCTCGTAATAAGCGGAGGTCTCTTGACAGATATCAGAGAGTAGAAATGTGAACTTAATTTTTTTATATTTTGCTTTCGATTGATTAAGCCGAGTTACTCTTTTTACTCCGAATTTTTCATTTTCTAAAGAACAGAACATAAGGAGTGAAAATAGTGTAACCCCGAACAGCCAATCGAAAACGCCAATAGTTAGAACTCTTTAAGACCGGACATAGACAAAATTCGGTAAATCGAAAATTAAAAAAAACAATATATGAGAAAAATTCTTTATTCCAAAATCTGTATTCAAAAAATGACACCGACGAATATCAGTGACTTGCAAAGATTTGTTTTTTTTTTTTAGATTGGATCACATTTGCGTAACCATTGATGGAAATTGGCAATATTTATTTGAGATGTCCCACATCTAAAAACCAGAAAGTTAACCAACTTAACCAGTCAGATTCGGAAAAAAATTGTAGATCCCCTTCGTATTTCTGTCGACTATTGAAAATACTAATATGAAGATCTTCAAGAAAGGAAACCCTCTGAACTGTACCAACCAACAAGATCTTCTCCGCTGTATTGTGTGAACACCCAAGGCCGTGCGTCAACAAGGTCCACATTAGTGTCGTTTTAGGCCCATCATCCAACAATATCGGTAAAAACCTCACCGATACCTTTGATATTAAAACAGAATTTAGACACGACGACGGCGACGGGTTTTCTTGGGAATTTTTCATCATTATACTTGAAAGAATAGTGCAGAACTCCCGAGCCAACACCAAATACACTATCTTTGAAAAGTCTGTTCAACTGTTTGCATAAATTGACGATATTGACGCAATCGCCACACCGTGATGTTAATGACGCCTTTGAAACAGAAGCGGTTAAAATGGGTTAAGAAGTAAATGAGGGCAAAACCAAGTATGTATATCTATGCTGTCATCAAAGAAATTAGCACAACACAGATTTTTTGGACAAATCAGTTACATAGCCAGCTATAACTTGAGAACACTCTAGTTCTTAGAAAAGTCATGAATTTTCAAATGCAAGTATAATTTCAAAATGACAATAACCAGACACTTCGAATGAAAAATATTAAATTTTATATTTTTCGCTCAACCAAATTTAATCATTATACAACAACATTTGTATAAATTATACATTTCTGAGAAAGTGGGCGGATACAACGCCGCTAAACAGAAAATCTCAAATTTTATATTTTTCTCTTTTTCTCTACCAAATTTTATTATTCAACAGCAATTTGAAGTTCCCCATATTAATTGATAACAATTCTGAGAAAGTGAACGGATTGCACGCCCCTTAATTGAAAATCCCCGATTTTCCAATTTGTTGTACCAAATTTCATCGTTCAGCAGCAATCGAAAGTCATCCCTTCAATTAACACAAATTCTTAGGATATGGCTGGACATTTTGTATTTTTAAAAGCATTTTTAAGAAAACAATTTTAAAAATTTATATTTTGAAAACTGCTCATTTAATTTTTTTTCAAAATATTTATAATGTATTTGCTGATTACCTATGAATTGGCGTTGTTGAATTTTTTCTCAAAAAGTTAAAAAAAAATCTTTTTCTCAAAAACCTCCCCACAGATATTTTAAATTTTTTTCTCATGAGCTCAAATTATTTTCAGTATTTATTTCAGAATTTTTAATTATTTCTTCTTTGATTAATCCGATTTAATTTTTTGTTTTTAAGTTTATATTATTAAATATTTAAGATTGTCATACCAATTTTTTTTTTAGAAAAAAAATAAAGAAATTTTGTATATATAAAAAATTAAGTAAAAAACGACTTTAAAAATACATATAGATTTTTAATAGAAATCTTTTGCATACGATGTGATCGAACATAAGAGCAAGTTCGTGCGATCCAGTCGAGCATTTTTTTTTTGTAAATGCAAAATTTTATCTCCAACGTCGATAAAGAAGTTAAATTTCAAATAATAAATCGAATTCAATTAATTTCAATCCCGGAACTGTTTGACAGCAAAAATAAAGAAATTGTATGCGATAAATTGAGTTTATATATCAACATAATTGTTAAGAACTCAAAAATTATGGAAATGTAAAATTAAAAAAAAAAATAATCAAATGATTTATCATACATTATCGAAATAATTAGCATTCTAGTCTTACAATTCAAAAGATATAGATAATTTTGTAATTAACTTTCTATTCCAATTAAAATCAAGTTTTAGGCGAAAAACAACAAACTTCCTACATCTCTCGCATAAAGTGAACAGTCGAGGTTAACTTGTTTCTATAAAGTCACGTAAAGTCACTAAAAAAAAACTAACATAAACGTCAGCAAAATGTTCTATACAACAGAGCAGAACGATTAAACTCATTCTACCATATTACAAAAGTTATAAAGTACCTAAAGTCTAAAGTCTAAAAAGTTACATTGTAGATATACGAGTATGTAAACTTTTGTATTTACTTACACATTTAGAATAAATTAAGGACAGAAAATAAAAAATGAAAAAAAAAAAAGAATTAGGTAGCTCCGATGAAGTGAACACAGAGAAGGGTGGGTGGAGAAGATAATATGGCCAAATCAATAGACATTGTTTTTTTTTTTTTTTTTTTTTTTATTAAAAGTAGACCAAATCATTGAATTGAAATTATCTCTCTGTAGGCAGGTGACTGTCTGTCTGTCTCCACAGTCAATAACTTACCATAAATTCTTGTGCTGCGGTGCGATGAAGCATTTAAATGACGGAATTCTGTCTCAACATCCGTCATACATGTACTGACAGCATACCCCATGGCAGGCGGCAATAGCGATGGTATATTGGATAGGAGGTGGTAAATATGTATATATACTTGTATAGTTCTTGTTCCTTGATGTTTCACTACATCCACTTGTGTCTAAATGTTTGAATAAAATCCATTTGGAATATCGATTGTGGGTTGCCTCGCAATGTTCACATCGAGTACACCTCACATTTTTTTTTTGCATTCCCTTAATGGTTCTTGCATTCTTCCCTCTTAGTCCCCTCCCAGGTTTATCGATCGCGACATTTATACTGTGACCCCTAATCAAAGTGCCGTTGGGTATAACATGTACTCGCTTAAACTAATGAGTTTAGAAAACACTCAGCCTATATGGATGGTGATGGTGATGCCGATGTGAATACAAAAAAAAAAAAACAAGGTGAGGAGGCAGTTCATATGAGTACCTATGGTTGTGAAACTTGTTGCGGATTCGTTTATTTATTCAGAAATCAGGAAACCCCACAAGATGTCTTACGGTTGAATGCTAGTGCTTGGGCGGGTTGAAATGAAATGGTATGAGGTTGTGGGTGATTTATGTGGGACTGAGTGCGGAGTTATTATTCAACAACATACATTTTGGAACAACGTTTTGCCTTAACATACATATACTTGTAGGTAGTACATAATTTCATGTGGGGTAGTGTGGTTTCAATTTGTTTACCTACTGGCAATTTAAAATCTTAATTTATTACGAAAAGTTGAATGTTATACCTGATCAGGTTATAATATTCAAACTTTTTTGCCCTGTAGTGCCTCATTGGGAAATAGAAGTAAGAACATTCTAAATTAACAAAGCAAAAGAGACGTCGGACGACCATGGTTGCCACCTGAGCAATTTTTTTAAGAATTTTAATAATGCTAAAACTAACTTGCCTTCGAACGATGTAATTTTATAGCCAGTTATTATATTTTTTTTTTGTATTTTATTTTATTACTTATTAATCTTGCTCACAATAGGTAGAGTCCCAGTGGCCGGCCCCTTAAAGAATTTTTGGTAAAAAATATGACACAGAAGCTGCAAATATCAACCTTTTTAACTCAATTTTGAAGCAAATTATTCTTTATTTATCTCTCAACCGATGAACCTAAACAAAAATGTGAATTTTTAAATGGAACAATTATTTATTTAGGTTTTATCAAAAAAAAGTCATATTCTGCAGTGTCAGGCTACTATGCTCCTATTTCCGGCCATTTATGCTCCTGAATTCGGCCACACAGATTTAGATCTGAATCGATTTTTTTGTATATGAAGCGGCCGAACTTAGGACAAACATCCCAATATTCGGCCCCCTAGTTTAAACTTACAAAAAGGCGGCCGAATACTGGATTTTATGGATTTTAATGGCAGTTTTTGCTCGAATGTTCGTGTTATTACTCATTTATTTATTTTTGTAATTTTCTCAAAAAATTAAATGTTGCCTATTTTCGGCAGGGGGCCGATTTAAGGATACTTCAATTTTTTGTGTTTCCTATATCCGGCCCCTTGAAAACTACCATAATTACAAAATACTTTATTTTCAATTTTAAAGCAAATTTTAATTGAAATATATACTCTTTTACTATATAAACACCATATAAAATCATTAACCTTCACTCAAAATCACTAAATTCTGGTACAGTGTTTACTAAGGGTTTCCAACAGTTATCCAGTGCAAATAATTTTTCCCGATGGGTTGCTCATTTAATTCTCTCATAACTCTAAAATTACGGTAAATATCTAATGAAAATTTATTCATATTATAAGGAATAGATGTCAAATCGTAATAAAGCGCTAAGCACAGAAGTAGGTCCTTAGATTTCTTAATTACAACGCTTTTATTTGGAAGGGGCCGGCTACTGGAGGGGGCCGGCAATAGGCGACTCTGCCTATACATTTTTGCTTATTCACTAAGTAAATTCATAATTTTTTATATACAAGATAAATAGCTTGTAGCATTTATTTTAAATTAATTTAAATATAGATAATGCTACTTTTTATAAAATCAAATTTACGTTGTGGGGTGTACAGTTAAAATTGACGTTTTGAACGGAATTTCCATTTAATTTAAATTTACATAATTTACATTAATAATTACAATATGGTAAAGTAAAAGGGGATACAAAATACAAAACTATTTACAGATTTAATAGGGCAACATTCAATCCACAAAGGGATAGTAACTTTAGATAAAATTGAAAGTATGTACAATAAAATTGAATCAGACAATGTAGTTTAGCAAAGTTTCGATATCAAATATGTTACATTGAAGTAGCCACGATTTAATAGATTTTAAAAACATTGATTTATTTCTAATGCTTCTAATATTCTCAGGGAGCTTGTTGAAAAGCCTATGAGATACAATGGCGTATGAGTTCCTAAAAAGTGTAGTCCGAAAAGGTAGAGTAGAAACAAAATGATAGTTACTTCTTAGGTTATGTATGTCACTTATAGGACTTTGCATACATTGTCGTAATTGGTTGAGATAAGCACCTCCCAAACAGCATATTCCATGTTGAAGCCGAAAATGAAATATTCCATAATATACGGTTTTTAACATTTTATTTGAACAGATTTTTCTCAGGCGGTAAAAACATCGAACAGTTGAGAGGAAGAATTTCTTCAAATTGGAAATGCGTTCTTTCCATTTTAAGTCTTGATCAATAGTAATACCAAGATACTTGTAATCAATAACCACAGGCACTACTACACGTAGCATTGTAGTTAAAAGGCAATTGGGAAATATGTCTTAAGCATGTGCTATTAAATAGACTAAAACTCTTATATTCAGGGGTATGAAAAGCGATTTTAATCTCCTTTAAGTAATTTGATACAGGACCGAAAAACATTAATTTGGTTTTAGTACTAACGACAAGTTTGTGTTCAGCGAACCATATCCTTAGTAAAAGCACGTCATGGTTCAAGTCAGCAACCAAATTCAATGGAATTACAGCAGTATATCCAATTGCAAGGTCGTCAGCAAAGGCTTTAACTTTCCCCAAAAATGCTTGTTCAAAAATAGAATTTAAGTAGACTAAAAAGAGAATGGCACCAAGGACTGATCCTTGGGGTACTCCCAAGTTAATATCCATAGAGTCACTTAGGGCTTTATTCACCTTAACTATTTGACTTCGATTTCTCATGTAAGATACAAACCATCTGTGAAAAAAACCACGAAAACTAATTTTATGTAACTTGTTTAAAAGAATGGAGTGATTGACCATATCGAACGCTTTGGTTATATCGACGAACAAAGCACCACATATTTGTTTGCCATCAACACCTTGCTATATGGAGCTACAGAAGTCTAGTAGAGCATCTTCGGTAGAAAAACCCGTTGTTTATCCAAATTGCAAAGGACTAAAAAAATTCAAATTAGTCAGAAGCCGGAGAATCTTAACTTTGATGACTTTTTATTAAACAGATTGGCTATTTCACAAGGATCGTTAACAACCACGTTACCATTTTGAACTGACATTGTACTAGGATTTGTTTTCAATTTTATATTTGTAATGCTGTAAATTACTTTCCTCTCTTCCCTAGGATTTCCATTCGCATTTCTTAATTTGTTACTGAAGTAGTTATCACGACTTAGTCGAACTTCTCTATTAACTTTTCTACAAATATTTTTAAAACGTGTTTTCAATAGTGTGTTTAGTGGGTGTTTTTGGCATTTGATCCGCAATTTATGATTATAGTTTTATAGTTTTAATAAGAGAACTGTTTATCCACGGTTTGAGTCTGATTTTCGATTTATTTTTAAGATAAGTACAAGTAGATAGTGATAGTTAAAAGAAGACGTTAAAAGTAGTAGTAGATTGATTAGGCAAAAGGTCAACATTTTAATACTAAATAAAAATATTACTCCGGAAGACATAAAGAAGTGTGTGGTAATCATAAAATAGCTTAGTTTTTTTTTATAGAACTTTGGGGTAAAAAAGTTTATTTTTTTCAGAAAGCAGGCAAAACATGGCCCTGCTAAGACATGAACATTATATTTTATTGATTTAAAACAACTTTTAACGGCCTTAATAGTCAACAAAGTTGACATTTCTTCCTTGCGACCTAAATTGGACCTATCAGTTGACTATATTGAGTTCTTGTCAATCAATACACAATTTTTGTTAAGATATTTTCATCTTATAACATGGGGTCTCCACGAGCAAGATTTTCTAGTTAGCTAGATAACATTCTATGAAAATTGATCGTGGATACCACAAATAGCATTCTATACAAAATTTCATACTGACATTGCACAGCTCATTCTATTTTTCTTTCTTTCTATCAAAATGACAGATAGTATACTATAAAATATAGAACGTGGAGAAACCGTGTAAGGAATTTTTGACATAAATCTAATATGAACTACATATGATTTTTATATTTTTATATAAATAAAAGGTATATCAAGAAGGTGTTTTTTTTTATAATACAATTCTATATACTACTGCAATTACTCAGCCAAGTAGAAGACTTAGCATTATATTTAATTGGCCTTGTTGAATTATTAATTCAAAATAGCTTTTAACGGCCTTTAGTCCACAACATTTGCGTTTCATCCGGGCAATCTCACTTGGACTCATCAGTTGGTTAGTGAGCGCCTTACCAATACGCAAAATTTTGTGGACTAAAGGCCGTTAAAAGCTATTTTGAATTAATAATTCAACAAGTCCAATTAAATATAATGCTAAGTCTTCTACTTGGCTAAGTAATTTCAGTAGTATATAGAATTGTATTATAATAAAAACACCTTCTTATTAACTATGTCTGGCCAAGGACAAAATCTTCCAATTTTAATGATTAAAATTTTAATCTTGTTGGATATAGTTCACATTGATTTTTTGTCAAAAAATGCGAGTAAGTTGAACTGAACTTAACAAAAATTGCGTATTGGTAAGGCGCTCACTAACCAACTGATGAGTCCAAGTGATATTGCCCGGATGAAACGCAAATGTTGTGGACTAAAGGCAGTTAAAAGATATTTTGAAATAAAAGCTATATCCCAGTTCGGGAAAAATATTATTTCTCATAAAATTTTTTTCCCAGAACAAATTTTATCTCTAAATTTTCCCGATCAGTACTCACTTCAACGCAAGATAAAAATCTTTGTATCGAACTGTACATACAAAATCTCCACCTGATTTTTCCAAGACAAATAATGTCCGAATCATTATTTTGGTAGACAAATTGTGATGTTTGATGTAAATCGTGCATTTTATCACCTCATATCGTACCCCAAGCCTTTGCAATATTAAGATATAAGGAAGTAGGTATATGACCAGAAAAAATTAATGAAAAAAGTGTGTAGTTAAATTAGTTGCAAGAATTAAATCTATTCATCAGCTGATTTAAGTCAGGAAGTAGCGTAGTTATAATGACAAAGAGTAGGTACAATGAGCACGTACTTTGAATAAACTTATGAAATATTTCAGAGAATTATTTGGTGTTTTCTTATCCAAGTATGTGTTTGTATAAATTTGAATAGAAGGGATAAATAAATTAAGAAAAATCAATGAGCTTTAAAACTAAAAAATTGAAGCTGAAGAAATCGAGAAATATAATAAATCAGTTAAAAAAATTAGTATCGAAACGGGACAAGTAATATTTCTGCATATATATATGTATATATGTATATATTTCATCGACTTTACATTATGTATGTATGTAACGGGTGATTTTTTTGCTACTTGGTTTTTGACGTTTATATTTTTGACAGATCACACATGACAAATTCCACGAACATTTGACATTTCGATTCAGTATTGTTTGCCATTTCATCATGAATAGACTTACGCCTGAACAACGTTTGCAAATTATTGAAATTTATTATCAAAATTCGTGCTCTGTGAAAAATGTGTTTCGCAATCTACGTCCGTTTCAGCGACGAGGCTCATTTTTGGCTAAATGGATACGTGAATAAGCAGAATTGCCGTATTTGGAGTGAAGAGCAGCCAGAGGCAATTCAGCAGCTACCAATGCATCCCGAAAAATGCACTGTTTGGTGCGGTTTATGGGCAGGCGGCATCATTGGGCCGTACTTCTTCAAGGACGATGAAGGCCGCAGGGTTACGGTTAATGGAGAAAGGTACCGTTCGATGATAACAGATTTTTTTTGCCGAAAATGCAAGAATTGAACTCGGTCGACATGTGGTTCCAACAGGACGGTGCCACATGCCACACTGCACGCGAAACCATGCATCAATTGAGAGGCGAATTTGGTGAGCAGTTGATCTCACGTTTTGGCGCAGTCAATTGGCCACCAAGATCATGTGATTTGACCCCGTTAGACTATTTTTTGTGGGGTTATGTTAAGTCTATTGTCTATGGGGACAAGCCAAACACGATTGCTGCCTTGGAAGCCAACATTGAACGCGTCATTGGTGAGATTCCGGCCGAAATGTGTGAAAAAGTTTGCCAAAATTGGACCTTCAGAATGGACCACCTGAAGCGTAGCCGCGGGCAACATTTAAGTGAAATTATTTTTAAAAAGTAAATGGCAGAAATTGATTTATCGATCCAAATAAAAATTTCATCCACTTTTTACAAGTTTCTGTGTTTTTTTGAATATTCAAAAACCAAGCTCTTAAAAAATCACCGTTTATAATGAATATGGAAAGCGCTTAGAAACACCCCAACGAAATTACGTTATTTTTGTTAAATGTTGTTTAATCTTTAGCGTTATTTTTCTCATTCACTGTAAATGCTTTGAAATGGATATATACTATTTCATATTATTACGTCATATTTATATATCATATTACCTGCATTATAAATATGTTTTTTTTTTTTAACACATAACTCAACAAGAATTTTAGAGCATAGCAAATTAAACAATGTACATAATTTAACTGTGTTCCTATTTTCCCCTACTAAATATTTCTTAGATACGCTTCTGTTCTCATTTGAATGGTATGTTTATCTCTACACCTACCTTCAAAGTTTTGCTTGAGAAAAAATATGTACAGATAAAATTTGCGTGTGCTCGAACTGAGTACTAGGCTTAATTGTTGGTCATAACTTTTATATTTTCTTCATTTTATTTAGCACAGCTTTGCATGGATATCATATTAACAGAACTAAAAACCAGGCTACAGCGGATGGGTTTTATTGCGAATTTCTTATTGTACTATAGGGTGATGGCATGTGAGGTCGGCCACCTCTAGTAGTCGGCCACTTCGTTGTAAAATGCAAGTTAATAGTAAACGTTTTCGTTTAACCTCCCGGAAAAAAATATTTTCCAAACGGCTAACAATTTTTCTTCCACCGTGCAAAATTTCATTCTATTATAGCTACTGGTTTTCTTGTAAAAAATGCATTTTGGCTCAAGTTTTTCTTTTCGTTTGAAATGTGCCTTTTCGACAGAAAAAAAAATAGTTGAAGTGATTTTTAAAAGAGCTAAAATCGCCAAACTATTGAATTTAGATGAATTTTGTGATTGTTTTTTTTATTTATTTATAGCTTATATTTGTTGTTTTTAGCTATAAAACTTTTAAAAAAATACTGTTTGTTAATAATTTAGAAGGGGGCCGGCTTTAAGAGGCATTTATTTTCAATTCTTCGGAGCTCGGCTCCCCGGCCGAATACTGAAGACTACTTTATTTTTATTTTTTTTAAACGAGTATGCAAAGTTAAAGAAAATTTTATTTTCTATTTATTTATACCAAAATAATCAAAAAATATTCCATGGTTTCAGTAGTCGGCCACCTGTTAACGTTAAGAGATATTGGGGGGCCGACTATAGAAGACACGTGTTCTTATGTCGGCCTATTGGGTTTAGCATAGAGGCTGGGATTACATTATGTAAGTTTTACTTAGATAAGTTACAAATATAATTATTTTTTTTTAAATATTACTTTAAATAGATCTATAAGTGAGTTACAGTAAAATTTACTAACTTCAGTACGTTGTTTTTACTCACGGAGAACCCATCCTAAGATGGAAGACTTGCTACTATGAGTTCTTCAAACATCTTCGAAGTTGTCAATACAAACGACAGTGACGAAGTAGTTCCTGGAGCTAAGATAATATTTAGGAAAAATAGATGCCTCGAAGACGTTTCGGGAGATGCTTCATGTATTTTGATGTCAACGAAACATCCTTCTGCCTGTTTTTGAAATCAGGTATTGGCTTAGTTCCCAAATGATGCAACAAATTGCATAATTATTCATTAGGAAACCATAAGGAGGCTAACTACTCTGTATTCATTGCAAATAAAAGCATTTGGTATAACTAGTGTTCCTTTCTCTGGCGGCCTCGTCACTATGTTAAAACTATGCCCGGCATGTAGGTTTTAGGTAGGTCAGAAAGTGGACAGATGCGATCGAAAACGGCTTTTATTATTAAATTAATATCAAACGGCCAATAATGCTACGGGTCGGTGTACTCAACAAACGCATTTTCCATGGACCTAAGTGATTTTAGCAGTAATAATTTCATTATTTTGTATACGCACCGTCCAACCACTGACCGCCCACATTACATTACTATATGCTATACAATAGAAATGGCGAAACATTTCAGAAACAAGAAAACATATTAAGAAAACCAAACTTTTTCATAAGTATAAATACAAATATAAGTTGATTTTTTGTTGTTTTATCTAAAGCAATGTTTAATAACATTTGCCTGAAATATGTAAATATTCATTATATGTAAAACAAACTTAGTAGCTTCATATATTCCTATCTTTCTATTCCTTCTAATTACTGCCGTGCAATTCACGTTGCAATTAAAAATACCTTAGGTCTTAAAGGCATGTAGTTAATATTATTATTATTATTAGTTTTCATTTTCATAAAAATTAAATGTGTTTTTTTCCTATTAATTAACTTTTGTAAAAAAAAAGTCTATGTGTTTGTACCTAATTTGAAATGGCGTTCTTATATTGAGATCGACTACTGGAAACTCATGTGGCCGACCTCTGGAGTTTAGGGGACCGACTTCATAAGAATCACACTTTCATTTATTTTTTTTTGAAATATTTCGTTTTTTTATGGCAAATTGACAAAAAGAAACAAGAATTTAGAAATTTAGACATTCCAAAAAATCAGATAAACTAAATCTTATATCAAAAACTCGAACAACTGAAATTTAAGGGACAGTCAAACGTAAAAAAAAGTTAGGTGGCCGACCACTGGCTCCCCCACCCTATATTAACGGTGATTTTTTAAGAGCTTGGTTTTTGAAAATTCAAAAAAACACAGAAACTTATAAAAAGTGAATGAAATTTGTATTTGGATCGATAAATCAATTTCTGCCATTTACTTTTTAAAAATAATTTCACTTAAATGTTGCCCGCGGCTACGCTTCAGGTGGTCCATTCTGAAGGTCCAATTTTTTGCAAACTTTTTCACACATTTCGGCCGGAATCTCACCAATGACGCGTTCAATGTTGGCTTCCAAGGCAGCAATCGTGTTTGGCTTGTCCCCATAGACAATAGACTTAACATAACCCCACAAAAAATAGTCTAACGGGGTCAAATCACATGATCTTGGTGGCCAATTGACTGCGCCAAAACGTGAGATCAACTGCTCACCAAATTCGCCTCTCAATTGATGCATGGTTTCGCGTGCAGTGTGGCATGTGGCACCGTCCTGTTGGAACCACATGTCGACCGAGTTCAATTCTTGCATTTTCGGCAAAAAAAATCTGTTATCATCGAACGGTACCTTTCTCCATTGACCGTAACCCTGCGGCCTTCATCGTCCTTGAAGAAGTACGGCCCAATGATGCCGCCTGCCCATAAACCGCACCAAACAGTGCATTTTTCGGGATGCATTGGTAGCTGCTGAATTGCCTCTGGCTGCTCTTCACTCCAAATACGGCAATTCTGCTTATTCACGTATCCATTTAGCCAAAAATGAGCCTCGTCGCTGAAACGGACGTAGCTTGCGAAACACATTTTTCACAGAGCACGAATTTTGATAATAAATTTCAATAATTTGCAAACGTTGTTCAGGCGTAAGTCTATTCATGATGAAATGGCAAACAATACTGAATCGAAATGTCAAATGTTCGTGGAATTTGTCATGTGTGATCTGTCAAAAACCAAGTAGCAAAAAAATCACCGTTTAGAATACCAAAAAAACACAACTATTATATTGTTCAACACAAATACCTAAGCATCCCAAAACAAGATACACACCGCATTCGTATGTAGGTTTGATAAGAAATAACTTAAATTAGAACAGAATGGCAACCGTATTCGAAGTGTACTTCTATACTATACCTACGTAATAAACTACCAATCACTAAAGACCATCAATTATTATTATTCTCTACCTCTGCTCATAACATAGGTAGGAGGTAGGTTATCTTGTTGTTTTACGTACACGCAATGCCAGCGTCATAGTCATACTCGACTCGTACCTCGTACGTATAGAACAGGTAGAAGATGACATTTCAAACAATTACCAGAACGAACAATAGACACACTCAACTGAGAGTAGAGTGATATTGAGATGCTGTGTGCTCTGTGCCGGTCATGTGAATGCGATACTTAAGGTTGTGCTGTTGATAGGATGATAGTTCGATGAATAAGAAAGATTGAAAACAGAAAATGGGGGATGCTTGGCGCAATGTATCGCAGCCTACAATCCCCACGTATCAAAAAATTATGTACTGGATATGTAAAGCCATACCCCACTGGAACAGTCTATCGATAAGATAGAGCCGTTGCAATGCGCCTTAACGAATGTCTTCGTCTCAGCGAGTACCCTTTTTAGTTTGAGGGAGAATTTTAGGTGTAGCTACAGATTATTTCACTAATAGTTAGTGTGAATCATAAGAAATAAATAGTAAATGAGGTACATTTTAAGAAGAAGAATACGATTTTCTATTTTATAAGATTTCTCATTCTATTTTATTTCTTCTTCTTCAAGTTGAATTGGGTTTTTCTTTTGGGTTTGGTTGGGTGTTGCGTTGCAAAGAGATGATGATTCGTTTTGAAATAAAAAAAACTCATGCGTGTGGTGGAAGCCTTTTGTTTTGAGTTATTTTTTTTTCTCGCTCCATGACAATAATAATTTGTCAGTTGACGTGGGTTTGGTTTTTATTTTTTTTTTCTATTTGTTCTGATATTATTTTTTTCTTTTATGCAAACCCACTTTATTTGCGTAATATTGTTTAAATTTGTTTTCTTTTTTTTTTTTGTATTTAATTGGCAAATTGATAACTTAAAAAAAGATAAGCTTTTGTTGTCAGGCTAAGTGAGTAGTCATTCAAGCAAGGGTAGGTTCATATGTACGTACGTTATGTTGAATGTGTTGGGGTTGGTATTTTTTATGATTCTGGACGACAAGAGTGGCACTCGAACTTCGAGTGGAATAGAAGTATTTTTTTTTTGAATGGGTTGTCACGGCAGCAGCCAGCAAGAATCTGGCATTTACATTTAATGGGTGAGTTTTGTAGAATTCGTATTTTTGTTGGCAAAGGCATACAACAAATGTAGGTACGTATTAATGTTCAGTTACTTGCTTCGTCTGTTACATATGTAGGTAGATGTATTTTTATTTATGGTGAAGGTTAAGATCAATAGAAAAAAATATCGTTTTTTTTTGTTTCGTAAAATTCACATCTACTGTGTGGCACAAATTTCATTTTGCGAACCACGAAACTTTACTTTAGCGTCACAATACCACTGAGAAACGGAAAAGAAGACCCTCCTGAGGGTTGATAAATTCCTTAATTTTTAATTTTTTGACATGTAACTTATACATAGTGGGTATATGTGTATAATTGTTAAACACCATGTTATGTATAAACCTCGCCTTATAGTTAGAGCGAGAGAATGAGGTGATTTTTTTAAATTCACTTGATTTTTTCTTGGACATTTGATACCTATTATGGTGCCTGGTTACACGAGCGTAAAAAGTAATCAACTTAAGAAAGAGAGCGGATGATTTTTCGAATGAAAGAAAGGGATGAAAAAAAAGGTCAAGTTTCATCATTTTCAGATATGAGTATTACGTTACAGGCCGACTCCACTTGATATCTGTATCGCCAAGGAAATATATGTCGTTAAGTATCAGGGCATTTTTTTGTGTGTCTTGACTGGGCAGTTCAAGTCTTGACAATTCATTCATGCAATAGAGGTTGAGGTGTAGGTAAGGCTGTTGAAGAAGAATTATCAATGAATGTCAACTAATAAAAATGGTGTATTTGAAGAATTTAAGTACAAAAACAATTTTTTTATGCGCCAACAGAGTAGTTACCGGCGTTAGAGACAAAAAATAATAAGATGAACACAGAAAAAAGCAAAAAAAAAAACGCAGCCGTCAAATTTGATGTCAGACATCGATATCAAGACAAAATCGAAGAGAGAGCTCTCTGACATCACAACACAACAAGAAACAACGCGACTCCATTGGAGATTTTATGATAGGATGAGTATTACGAGAAAATTTATTGCCAATGGAGTCGGCCTGTTAAAAATCATATTTCATTATAAAACGTTCCGGTTCGGCATATATTTTCGAAAAAGAAGGTACTACCCAATAGCTTTGCTTTCCGCGTACCATTTCCATTTCGATGTATTTGTAACAGACTGGTTTCTTAATTTGCCATCTCACTCATTTTGTTTTCTGTGTGTATCCACAAAACTGATTCTTTTTTACGCTCGTGTAACCAGGCTCATGAACTATGACAGTTCTTGAATGTACAAGTGTTTTGGATTTTTTGTGTATATATGCACCTATAGGCAATATATGCCGCACGTTGAAAACAAAGTGTCACTAAACAAAATACAAAGTTTTCGAATACGGCCGATTAAATTTATAGTATTACTATCTTTTTATAAAATACCATTTTAAGATTGCAAAAAAAAATTATGGGTATTAAATAAAAAAAAATGGCTTTTTAAAAAAGGTTGGTATAGTGCCACTTTTATTTGCAATTTGCGATTATAGCAAATTTGGATTCGTAAAAAAAATCGAGATTTTATCAAACTTGACATTACGATGATAGCGAAGACATAGAAAGTGAGTCTCATCAGTCGTTCTTTTTGGTACCTCTAGTTGAACCAAATTTTTGGTTTTCGATTTTCTGAAAATCGGTTCATTTGATTTTTTTTACTTGCGATATAGGTACTTTAGGGCAAGTTTTTCATTTAGAAAAAAAATCGAACTCGAGATTTTAATTAAAGTTGACATTACGATGATAGAGAACACCAAAAAGTGGGTCCGGCAATTCCGTCTGTCTGTCTGTCTGTAGAACGATCTAAAGCCTAAACGGCTGAGCCGATTTTGTTCAAACTTGGTGCTTAGGCGTTTTAGGTGATTGTCCAAAATAGATTTTTGAATCGTTGTTTTAGCCCCAAAAATAACGGTATTTGGCATACAAATTTTTCTACCATCTTAATTATCTTGAAAACTGCTCTAACGATTTTTATAAAAATTGATGTGAGTACTACCTTGAGTATGGCCCACACTTTCGCCAAAAATAATTTAAAGTATTTTGTTATTAACGGTACCTGCCATACAACCTTTTTATTGATTTTCGACTTTCTCATAAATGCCTCAACGGATTTCGATCAAAATTTGTATACAGGATCTCCTTCGAATTCTAAATAATACTACATTTCAAAATTTTCGAAAAAAATATATGTTTTTTTTTAAATTCAATATTTCGAAAACGGGTGGACTATTTTTTCAGAAATTTTGTTTTTAAATTTATATTATTAAATATTTAAAATGTTCATACCAAATTTTTTTTAGAATAAATTGAAGAATTTTTATATATAAACAAAAAATGTGAAAAACGACTTTAAAAATATTTTAGTCATTTCCATTAAGAATCTTTTTGCATATTATTGATCGAACATAGGAACAAGTACGTGCGATCCAGTCGTGTATTTTTTTTTTTGAAATTGTTTATGTTTTTATTGAAAACTGAAAATTTCGAAAACGACTAAAAAATTACTTTCCTTAAATAAAATAACAACGAAATCTCCCATACAAATGTTAACAAAACGCTAAGCAAAAAAATGTATTTCCAAGAATATTAATATAAAATGGACGTGTTCTTAAATTAGCGCAGTCCACTTTCAAGCAAAAGAAATATTTTATTTCTTCCCATATAACGACTTTTCACATTTTCGATTGGATGAACCGATTTAAATTATGTATTTTGTTTATGCAAATGCTCGCTAAAAATTTAAATAATATTGTATATTCAAATTTTCAAAAAAAAATAATATTTTTTTCGATTTTTAACAAAAAAATCAATTTTTTTTTTGGAAAAATTGATTTGTTTTTTAAATTGAAATTTTATACGTACATTATATGAATAATTTCCTTAAGTTTTTAAAATTTTATCATTTTCAATTTTGTCTGTCGCTCTTATTAAATCATTTCTCTTTTATATTTTTATGGACGTTGCATGTACACTTGCTTCAATTTATCACTTGCTTCAAATTATCAAAGAACTTACTGTGCAGTCAATCTATATTGTTGCTTTGCAGTTTGTGTTATTTGTTTTTTTTTTCGATTTTATACCTACGCACTATTATTTTAATGCATTTTCTTCGAAACACCCTGTACTAGCTGTATGTACAATTTTATACGATAATAATAGATATTGCTTCCTCATTCACCTTGCCTACAACACCTAACAATTATAGTGCAATTGATAAACATACAAACAATAATGTTTGAGCTTGTTTCTGTGAAAACAATATGTATTTGCAAACAAAGCATATCTACTATGCTAACAACAATTAAAAATAATAAGACAAAAAAATTAAACAATAGAATGAATATGTGTTAGTTTAATATTCTTCATTAAAATAATTGTTTAGCAAACTTTTAAATAATAATAATTATTATTAAATTCAGCACCGCAGTATCAATTCCAAATAGATATAGGATCGCAAAAAAAAAAAACAATTGATTGTTGTGTTGTAGGAACGAGAACAAAAAGAAAGAAAAACAATACACAGCTGAACTTACGTGCACAACTATACAAACGGTAGATAGTTGCAAATACATATGTACATTCATATGTAGGTAGACTCTATTTGCAAATGTGTTTTTTTATAAAAAAAAAAAAAAACATACATAAAATCCATAATTTAATGACTAAAAACAATCAATTCTACACAAAAGCCAGAAATGGAAAACACCGCACCATACGAACCCAACCACGTAGATTGGGCCAAGAGAAAAATGGAAAACCCATAAAATAGGTCAGAATCTGAATGCAAATCGGACTAGTTAGTATGCTTGGGGCCTGCTGATGGAAGCAAAACCATTCCCATTCCCATTCTCATAGCTGGCATCGGCATGTAACTGCTCCTTGCAACTAATACCCAAGAGTAGATTGATTATAATCAAAAACACAAATGTAAATCAAGGACACCACGCTCTACAGCAGAGAACCCGATGATATCCGAATCCGACTTTTTGACCTACAATCGCAAACCAAAAAAAAACATAAAACCCCTTTCATCTACATTTTTTTTTTTGGCAGAGAGGACTTAATATATTTGAACTTGTCTCCATAATGTGGAGCAACAACATGAAATCCGATCCATGAAAGGAAGAATTTTATACGTTTTTGTTTTGTGTGTGTTTTAGAATATACGTATTATTATTAAATTCTATTAAAGTCAGTACAACAAAATGCGATATATCTCCTTCTCACTTTAAAAGAAACGATTTCGCGAATAATGCAACAAAAAAAAACACAGGGCGCCCGCATGAACCAAAAAATGCGACCAAGGACTTACGAGTTTTAAATTACTAGCCCGACACGGCACAAAGCTCCTTTTCCACTGGCCACTAGCAATCTATTCATTGGTGGTACAACCTACAGCTAACGGCAATATATTCATGCACATTACGAAGAAAAGTGTATCCTGGCTGCCATGCCATCAATATATTATATCCTTTACATGCGGCAATACCTCCTTTGTATATGTATAGATGACGTAGGATACCTAGAATTGAAATTAAAATAATAACAGACCATTCACAGTCAAGTAACCATTACTTCGTACCTAACTTGGAGCCTCTTCCTGTAACTATACAGAAAAAACTGAATTTACAGTACTGTGCGAAAACTTACGACGAAAACATTAATATGGAACGGAGATAGGTTGAACATTTTGTTTATTATACATTTGGAGTTAATTGTCTTGATTAACGTTTATTTATGCCAAAACAGGAAACAAGCCTAGTTTAACTTGCGATTATAGATACTATAAGGCAAGTTATGCATTCGTCCAAAAAAAAAAGTTTTGAGATAACAATCAAACAGGATTTTACGATGATAGCGAAGACGAAAAAAGATGGTCTTAAAATTCTGTCCGTTTTTATATAATTCATTTTTATTTCATATTAACTTATAACTATCTTAAAGCTAGACAAAAATGTTTAAAACTAGCCTAATTATCGATAACTTACAACTAATTTACTGGCCCTTTACGGGCGCTCTAAACTAAACAATAACTCTTAGAACTAATGTCTTTCGAACTAAAAACTATTTTAATTAAATCTAATTATTTTATTTTATTTTATTTTCCAAGGAAACTTTCACAAAAAAAACTTGGCTTTTTTTTTTTTTAACTTATAAAATAAACCTAAATATAGATTAAAAATAATTAAAACTAAATAAAACTAACTTATACTAACTAAATAACTTATAAACTACTTAAAATACCTAATAATACTTAAAACTACTTAACAACTAGAACAGCCACAGCAGCATTTTTTTTTTTTTATATGCATGCAGACACACACCAACATGCAACCCACCCATGCATGTACATACGCAAATACATATACGTACGCACATACATGTACAGACACGCAGTTACATGCACGTATACCCCGCATACATACATATTTTTAATTTTTGGTGCCACCCCGACTGTTCCCTATACGTAATACCCTAAATCTATGTAAGTCGGCCAATCGACTTTAAATATTATGATGCTGTTCAGAGAGCCACCAGAACTGGTTCTCCTGTTTCGCCCTATCCCTCCGGTCCCGATCGGACACAGTCCTACTGAACCGAAGGCGCTCTTCTCCACCTTGAGCGATGACGTCTCGACTATACAGGAGTCGCCTATCCACAGTTTTCCGGCTGACGTGGTAGATGAGCGGAACCGCCCCTCCATCCTGTATCAGCCCTCGACTGTCTAAATAGAGGAATGCCTCAGGAGGGATGTAACCACTTAACCGCGCACTCTCAAAATATTCGTTATTGGGGTAATAAGCCCCAAAAATTAAGCTGTTAGTTGAGGACATCGCTCTTGCAACGTGACCCCGAATCAGCTTGAACAAAAAATTATCTATTCTGTTTATGTTGGCTCCATTGTATAGAACCTGGTTGGAATAATATCTTGTGTACTCCGACTCTGGTGTTCTGTGTAATCCAAGGCAACGTCTAAGACATTGCCTCTCAAACACCCGAATCTTTTCCATTTGAGATGGGGCAACGTTGAACCACACCTGGCATCCGTAGGCAATCATGGGCCTGATAAGGGCCATGTAGCAAATCACCTTCACCCTGCTGTCAAGACGACTGCTATAAAACAGTCGTTTTGTCAAGGCAAAGGCTCCCCTAGCCCTGGCCAAAGCAGCACCTATATGTCTGTCGAAATACAGGTACTGATCCAACCAGATGCCAAGGTACTTTACTACACTTTTACTCGCCAGTGGATGTCCATGTGGCCCTAGGATCACCAGCTTGCGCCAGTTCTTTCTCGTATCCCTTGAGGCGCTAGACAACGGAGTCCTAAACAAAATAGTTTCTGATTTCTGGAAGTTGATTTTCAACTTTTGATTTTCAAAATTCTGTCCGTCAGTCTGTCTGTATGTACATTATGTATAGACACCTAAAGCCCAAACGGTTGGGCCGAATTGCTTCAAACTTGGTATATAGAGTTCTTTAGTTATTGTACAGAGGGGAAATTGAATTTTTTTTTAGCTAAAAAAATAACGGTACCTGCCATATGACCGTTATGTTAAAATCTATTTTTTCGGAAACGGCTCTAACGATTTGAATTAAAGAAATCAGTGCAGCTTTTTCGGTCCGACCAATCATATGGTTGAAAAAAATTGTTTTTAAATGGCTAAAAACGGTACTTTCCATAGGAAAAAAAATAGAAAAAAATTTCTGTTCCTTTCGACTATCTCAGAAATGGCTTAACCGATTATTTAGAAATTTTACACATATATAGGTTTAGGTTGCCCAATTTCTACTGCGTACCAATATTTTTAATTAATATTTTTTTTGTATTTTTAAAAGCATTTTTTAAAACTAAATTTAAAAAAATTATATTTTGAAAACTGTTCATTAATTTTTTTTTTTCAAAAATTATAGTTATATGTATTATATGAATTGGCGTTTTTGAATTTTATTTGAAAAATGTTTTCAAAAAGTCTTTTTTTTTTCTCAAAAACCGCTCCACAGATTTTTTTCTCATAAATTCAAATTTATCCAAGAAATAAAATGGCGTACTTTGTTTTGAGCTCAAATTAGTTTAAGTATTTATTTCAGAATTTTGAATTATTTTTTCTTTGATTAAGCCGTTTTGTTTTTAAGTTTATATTATTAAATATTTAAAATTGTCATACCAATTTTTTTTCTAACAACCTTTCAATAAATGCAATTTTTTGATACACACTAACAAAAAAATTAAATTTATGTAAAAAAAAATGAGTGCGTCTAATCAAGTGAGGAGCACTGTATGAATACGTACATGTATATGCATATACATTAGGTATGTATGTACATATGTAAGTAAAATAACTGTTTTCATTAAATTGAGAATCACTAATTCAGCAAAATCATTTTAATTCTTTTTTTTTAATTCGAGGATGGCCTACTTCACTAAAATAGCACATCAAATTTTTCATCATTTTCATCAATATTAGAAATTTCTTACTGAAACTGTCACTTCGCGAACGAGATTCAATTGCTTGTTACAATTGTCACTTACATACTGACAAAATTGTAATTTGTATTTTTTTTCTGTTCCATAAAAAAATTGTCATGACAAATTTGTCCCTGATAATTCATTGTCATGACAATTTTTTTATGATCCGAAATCATGACAATTGTCGGAAATTCCCTGAAAATTCTACAAAATTGTCAATTTTTTTATGGGACAGAATTTAGACAATTGTCAAGTTGTCATTTACAAATTGTCACCTGTCGCGCCTGTCAATATTTATGAAATAGGGCCCAGGCCAAAATAAACATTTAATAAATGATTCTGAAATGCTTCTGTTTCCTATTTCGCCCGGAAAATTTTCTTTGTTTCTCAAGAATTTACAAAGGTAGAGAGAGAGAGAGTGATTGATTCTTCATTCATAAAAATAAAAATGTCGCGAAAAATATGAATAATGATATAACCCGACGCTATCAGTTCTACTTCTTTACAATTCATCTTCAATCACAAAACTGGATACATAAAATTGGAAACAATGAACAATTTTGTTTCACCAAAAAACATTTCAGAAACATTTTGTAAACAATGTATCCTGAAATGTTTCATTGGTGTGGACACAGCGTAACATTTAGGTCGATTAATTCTTGTATGCCAAAATAGGAAATATCCCTATTTTTTGGATAAATATTATTTTTTTTTCTTAAATTTTATTACTAGTAAAAAAAAGACTTATCTAAATCTAAAAAAACATTTTTGAAACATTTAGACAATTTTCTATGAATAACTAATTAGTCAAAAATAACACAACTGAATTATGATAATTTACTAACTTTTAGAATAGTATGCTTCTTTTTTCAATATCACACAAATGATCAAATGACCTACTAACGACCTTGAAAAAAGCTTTTTAAAATTCATTAATAAAATATGGCTGACCAAATGATAAAACTGATTTAATTTACCCTTTGTTAGCAATTACTGATCGGTTTTAGTAATTTTTTTCTATTGCAAATCCTACAAATGAGATCTGCGCATGGCTCTAATAAAATTATTCACTCTTGGATTTCCACTTAATAATAAATAATAGGCAACACTGAGTTCTCAAAGCATTAAATTTTACACGGTTTTTATTCCTAATCGAACAATGTTGTCTAGGACAAAATTTAATGAGTTTTTTTTTTATATTTTGCCGTTTAATTGCCGTTTAATCAGGAAACGAATATGAAAAGCTGAGATTACTGTCGATTGCAAAACAATAGCCGTATTTTTTTGGGAAATATATCGCAACACAACAGGATTTCACAAAAAAAAAACTGATCCGCAATAGCCTGATTTTCATATTTTGAGTTGCTATTACTGACTTATTCAGCCTTATTACGATAGACGTTTATCTTGAACGACAGCTCTCACTTTTTGTGTCGAGTCACTTTTAAGGCGTTTTAGTGTCGGTATTACGATACGTTTTTCTCACAAAAATTTTAAGATACATAGAAGAAAATTAGACAATTTGAATTAAAAAATCGAAATAAAATGGAATATACATGTATGAAGCAGTACGAAATAACAAAATGTTAAGTTTTTCACATCTGTGCGGTCCTAAATGTTGATTTTAAAATTATTTTATGTGTATGAGGTTTTTTTTCAAAAAAATCGAATGTTGTACAAGTATGTTCGTATAGTGTTTACTTGCAAAAATGTTAGTAAGTGTTTGATGAACTTCGCCCTAAATTTCTAAAATCACCTTTTCCGGAGAAGAAATTAAATCTGAAAAATTCCAATTGAGTGCTTATTTATTACTAAATAATATGCACTTACTTGCTCCTTAAAGTGCTTATTGCTATTCCAATGGTAAGGCTTTGAAAGGGGTGCTACTCAAGTTCATTATTTGTTAGGCGATTTGACAGCAGCTGACACAAAAACACTCGAACAACTGTTATTAAAGTATCTGTGATCTGGCAGTGTCTGAAAGTGGAAGAGCGCCCCACCTAACGCTTCAGGCGACACAATGCACCAAGTATAGAAACAAATACTCCAGTGCGATATTCAGCGAGTGAAGTGAGATGACTCGCCTTACTCGCCGATTCATCTCATTTTACTCGCAAAAGTGATTTAAGGTCAGTTGCACAAACATGGTTTAATATTTGACCCATGGTTTAGAAATTTTAACCCGATTTCGATGGATTAACTCAGGTTTAACGATGGTCCAATATATCCTTGAATATCGTTGAACCTGAGTTAATCCGTCATGCATTCTGGTACTGACTTCTGGAGAGAGTTTGATATAAGTAGCTCCGAAATCTGTGCATTCTCTTCTCCGCGGAAGCAGGAGACCCAAATGCACATGTTTTTTTTTTATTATTCATTTTAATTTAATCTTAACTTATAACTATCTTAAAGCTAGACAAAAATGTTTAAAACTAGCCTAATTATCAATAACTTACAACTAATTTACTGGCCCTTTACGGGCGCTCTAAACTAAACTATATGCCAAATGCACATGTACTAACCGAACTATAATACAAATGGGTAAAATATGCCTTTAGCTTACTTCCTTCCTCAGCTATTTAAGGCTTAGGAAAAACATACCATTGATACAGGCGATGCAGATCCAATTAAACAGCGCCATTGCCCGTTTTCTGCAGCAGTACAGAAACTGCTATACATACATATATGAGGAATTGGATTGCATGCTTAAGCTCGGGGTAATCGAGGAAAGTTCCAGTGCGTGGAGCTCCAAATCGAGAGCTGTCAAACTGTGTCAATTCAAAGACAAATGAAAATCTACATCTTGGATTTAATAGTTTAGTAAAACTCACAAAAAAAAAATATTTTGGCAAAAATTTCCACACACTACTATAGCAACAAAGAATTACATGCGATTCAGTATACCTATCTAAATAATTTGGTTAAAAGGACGAATGCAAACGAAATAACTCGTAAAAGGTATTTTTATTTTCGGAGACAGATAAAACACTTTAGGCAAATGACGCACCAAATGCTAAAAGAATTGAAAATCATTATTTGGTGTGTAATTATCTAAATTGTTATGGTCTCTCTATACAAATATTACTACGGCTTCGATGACGACAAAATTCAAATTAATTTTATGAATCACACCGGAGTTTATTATGACTAGACTCGCTGTGGTAGGTGTGTCACTTGTCACATACGAGTATGTACATACGAATCTTTTAAAATAATTATCGCTTTATTAACATTTTATTATGTATTTGTTGTTGTTTTTTTTGTTTATAAAATTCAAATCTGCGTTTGTTGTGAATCTTGAAACTCTAATTTATCAACGAAACGTAAACGTCGTCAAATTAATAATCACAAAATATTTGTTTTTTCCCTCCATGTTATGGTATATTAACTGATTTAAGGTTTTTAATTAATAAATATAAATTTAGCTGATGATGAATTTTTGATATAGTAAATTTTTCCACGAATTTTAACAAAATGGTAGAAATATGATCTTATTGATAAAATAAGATAAAGTTGAAAAAAAAACACAAAAAATTGATCGCCGTGAATAACAATCTGATGGTTACGAACTATTCGCGTTACACATACCATCCACACTTCAATGATTAAATTATTCATTCAAAATCAGAGATTGGCCAGGTTTAGAAGACCCAAGAGATTACAAATGTAGTCAACTGCATTCTTGAAAGGGAGATTTGACTAGATTTGACTAGATTTGTTCACATGTCAAACTTGGAACTCTACTTCAAAAATATATCCTCAGTTTAACTTACAAAAAAGTAACACCAATATTTTTTGTGATATAATATTAATTTTCTTGTTAAATTCTACAAATTGTTAACTTCTTAGACATTATAAAAAAAATCCATAGTAGTTTTGTTTCCAATAAATTGACTGCACAAACAATTAGTTCAAAGTTGAACTGGTTGATAAGTAACAGCTGACAATTCTAACACAAATGCAGTTAACTTGGGATGAATAGAAGGGATATTTCTTAACTCTTAAGTACTATGCACATGAGAGCGACCAACGAATTAACGAATATTCGTCCATTTTGAAATTTCGTTCACATGGCTTTAATTTTATTCGTCACGAATATAGGTTGAAAATCTGATTTTGAGGTTAGACAAAGCGAACAAATTACTCGTTGAAAGGTAGATGGTGTGTGGAACGCGAAGGGGTTGGCTTCCGCCAAGAACGGACGTGGTTTTACTCCCTCTTCTCGTTAGCGAAAAAGTAACTGTGTTATATATAATTTAATTCTTGCTATATGCAGTAAAAAGTAACAATAATTGTTAAAACTATCATAAGAAACAAAATAAGGGAGAACCGTGTTGAAATCTTGAAACAAATATAAAGTGTTCATTTCGTCCTAATAAAATCCGAAGTAGAAGTCAATCTGTAACAGTCATGTTTCACACAATCATCGCTCCTTGACCACACATCATCTATGTATGAATGATGCTGTACCTTAACGGAAGCATCCTCAGGATGCACAACGACTGCACATATCAGTCTCTAATTGGCCAGTCTCTGTATTGGCATATAACTCAAACGAGCACATCACACATCGTACACTAATGGACGATGCTGTACAGTAACAAAGAATCCCTAGGATCCGCGCATTAGCCGCCCATAACCGACAAACGGCTTTACCTATTAATCAACTACTGTTCATAACAGTTACCAAGAACCACATGGAAGCAAGCGTCAGAGGAGCAAACAGTCTCAACATTCCACATATTATTTGCATTAAGCAGAAAGGACTCCTCCTCATCAACTTACTCTTCAATTCAATATGTTTTTGTGCCATTCAATAGTTTAAAAAAAAAATCGTGCTACGTTAAAAATAAATTTCATATAAAATCATAACCTTTAAAAAGTTAATTTTTTTAACTAGTTTTTTCACATGAGTACAAAATCACATGTCTTATTTAAAGTATATAGTGCGTATGCACTCTCGTTCATTTAAATGTTAAGTGTATATATGGTCATGTATTAATAGTATAGAGCTCTCGCTCTAACTTCAAATGAAATGTTAAGTATATCATTAACTAGGTATATATATAAGTGAATGTTTGTCTCAAACCCATAGTTTTAAGTGTATATATCTATTTTAGGTTAGTTTTAGGATAGATTTAGGTGACACCACGTCACAAGTTACCAAACACTGCGCCTGAGCAAGAGCAGTTCAACTATACAAAGCAGGCATACAATTCCATTACTGACAAAGCAGGCAATACATTATAGCCGCTTGAAATATTATATTATTATCGGAAATTGTACTACTATGTAAAGTTTCAAGAGATAAAACTCAATAAATTTCAATTCAATTCAAATGTGGAACGCGAATAGAATTTTACTGTTCGTAGCAATCAGATGCAATTCGCGGCGACCAATATTGTTTTCTCACATTTATCTTATTTTGGCGATTAGAAAGTAAATTTGTCTGTCGTAAATATTAATATAAATTATATTTCTACAATTTTGTTTAGAATTTGTGAAGAATTTTGGTTGGTAAATTGTTTTAAATGGAATTTATTCGTTTATTCTTCGGTCGTTGGTCGCTTTCATGTGAATAGTCCTTTAGATGTCAAGTAAAAGTTCCCTTTATTGGAAGTATTTTTTTTTGGTAGCTGGCCAATCAGAGACCAGAAACTTGAAGTCGACTACGTCTTCTGAACGTGGCCATTATCAATTATTAAACTTCATTAGTAAGGAATTAAAAAAAACATATGTGAACGAAATGTCAAAATGGACGAACATTTTTTTAAATCGTTGCTAGCTGTCACGTGAATCGTCCTTAAGCTCAAGTTTTTAAGTGGTTAAGTTTACTCTGGGTAAAATTGGAACTAGTTCATCCTGCAAATAAAATAAGGCCAAACACATTTAATTCAAAACACGATTTAGTTGCGATTTTACTCGCGGATTAGGTGAATTATGACATTTATAAAACAAAATGGCTGCTATCTGACATTTATAATCCTATTCCTTTTCTCACTTACCGAAGAAGGTGGTTTAGCGAAGGAATAAAGAATTGACGTTTGACAATAATTTACAGAACCATAGACTAAAAAAAAGTTCGAGTTCATATTTATTGCAGTAGATTTTCTTCATGAAATTTTAACTCGCGGATTATCTTCTATTCTATGGTTTAGAAAAGTCGGGTATGCAATGGAATAGTTTTAATTAGCAGTTTTTCATTGGATCAACTATGACACTATGAAATCTTTTAACTAATCCTAGATTTTATATTTTATAAAAAAAAAGTAATTAGATCTGATTTGTAGAACATTTCCTAGCCACAATCTATTTCACGATTAAATGTTTTGTCTGGAAAAGTGAAGGTTTAAGTGGTATTCAAGATACACGATTTGTATACAAAAAAAGCCATAATCTCATTTAAGTGACGCTGAGTGTATGGATGTAATTTAAATGAAAGTTCTTGTAATCAATCTCACACATGCTAAAAACAAACGCAACCACAAAAGAGAGAGTAAAAATATGTACCTATATATACTAAAGGCGTTCAAGTCAAGGTGTTCAAGCTCATAATTCATAATCCAGTTAAGGGTAAACGAGGTTTTTTTTCACTTTTAACTTGGCGTCAGATTTTTTTTTTTCAATATAAATTAAATGATTGGCAGAAACCAAAGATGGAGTAACTCAATGCACATGCACAGTACAAGTATAATGACTTCTATTGAACAATTTGTATTTGCTTTCAATAAGTCGTAGTTTGATATGTAAAGCAGACGTTATAGCTTCATTGAGTTTAAGGTTCATATTTCTATAAAATAATATTACAAAATATGAAGGAGTTAATACATATTGCACCTACATATATCTACTTTTGATATTTGATTACTATTAAAGCAAGTTGTATACATATTTATTACGAGATTATCGATTTTAAAAATTTAATTAAAAGAGCTAAAATGACTAAGAAGTCGGAAAACGGGTTCTAACGAACCAAATATAGCTTTTATGAAAGTTCCAATTTTTAATTTATAAATGTGCAAATATTAAGCTTTTGATTTTAATCATTATTTGTTTTTTTTTTCTAATTACTTTTAAAAATTTCAATGATCATTTATTGGTGGTTTAGAAGATAACCTTGAACCAAGATTATCGTATTGTTGTTGATTCATCGAACTAGGAGGTTCCCCAATACCACGAACGAAGTTCAATAAGTTTTAAACGGACGCGTCGACTTAACAAATGACTTTAAGCAAGCACAAAAAAGGTAGACGTTAATTAACTAGGATTTAGTGGGATAAATACTAGGACTTAGAACTTAGAACAATGAAATGTTCGACTTTCAAAACGCGTGCAAAAAGGTAAACGTTGCTGTCGCTTATGTTACGTAGTTTGAATAATTTCTAATATATGCCGAATCATAATATTAGTACTCAACGCGTCATTGTAAACACTTTACATAATTGATATGTTTGAAATTTCGTGTTGAGAGAAAAAATTGCCAAAGCGACGCCCAACGCGGCATTAGAAATAAGCCATTATATTCCTTCGTAAATAAATTTCTTATAAAAATAAAAAAAAATACATGAAATAGCCGCGAAATTCCCATGGAAGATTTTTCCCCATACGAATAATTCATTCCCAGGAAAGCTTTCAAGCATCGTTCACCCTCCGTTCAAAAAAGGGAAACGTTCACGGGTAATTCTAAGTCACGATAACCCCTAAAAATTGCACTTTATTTGCTCAAAATGTCTAGCGTATCATTCGATTTTATAATTTTTTTTTATAATTTTAATTAAATTTTTTAAATAAATTTATCATAAAAACTTTTCCCTTACGTACCTAATCAAAAAAAAAAAAAAAACTATTTGTATTTATTTAATCACAATTCATACTTATACCATAAGGCATATCCATTTATAACCTCATTAATTTTCATCAAAAAAAAAGGTCTTTGGGACCAATTCAGATTATAATTTTTTGTCATTCATAAAGATTCAACAGCACAAAGATAATTAATTATCTCTTTTCTGTTGAAACTAATTTTGTTATCAATGAGTGTTCTTTTATTAAAATGTGTGTTTGAAAGATTTTTTTTTCATGTACAAGTATGTATGTAAAAACGAGGAGCTTATGACTCACAAAGAAATTAATTTAATCAAAAAGAATATTAAATTAAGAAATTAAATGCGAAATAGCCTTAAAGTCAAATAAATCATAATAAAAAAAATGCACGACTGGATTGCACGTAGGTAATCGCTCTTATTTATATTCGATCACATAATATGCACAAGATTCTTAGTAGAAACAGCTAAATATATTTTTAAAGTCGGTTTTTACTTAATTTTCATGGCAAATTTCACAATTAATTTTTTTTTTCAAAAGAATTTTTAGAATTAGAATTAGAAAAATGTTTTATTCATTCATATACAATTTAAAACTGGTTAAAATTACATTATATAATAATAGAATAAATAACCGTTATCATCCTTTAGCTTAAAATCTAGTGTTGGATGATACATTAGCAATTACAATTTTACATGAATAAGAACTGATGTGGGGCGTCAATCAGGACGGCAAAAATTATTAAATGATTAATTGATCAATAACATATAAAAAATAGAAAACAATTTTAATATAATAATACAAATTTAGGAAAAAAGAATAACAATAATAATAATATTTAGTATCAGAATAGTAACAATATTTCAATAATAATTATCTATACAATTTAAGTCAATTGTAAAAAGCCAGTCTTTTACTTTTTTTTTCCAAAAGAGTTTAAATTTTGAGTAGTTCTAATAGACATTGGTAATTTATTAAATGACTTGGGTGCTGCGACAGTAAAAAAGTTATAGAAATGAGTTTTGTGAGCAGTGGGTACAGTAACAAGATGCACATTATAACGGGTGATTTTTTTGCTACTTGGTTTTTGACGTTTATATTTTTGACAGATTACACATGACAAATTCCACGAACATTTGACATTTCGATTCAGTATTGTTTGCCATTTCATCATGAATAGACTTACGCCTGAACAACGTTTGCAAATTATTGAAATTTATTATCAAAATTCGTGCTCTGTGAAAAATGTGTTTCGCAAGCTACGTCCGTTTCAGCGACGAGGCTCATTTTTGGCTAAATGGATACGTGAATAAGCAGAATTGCCGTATTTGGAGTGAAGAGCAGCCAGAGGCAATTCAGCAGCTACCAATGCATCCCGAAAAATGCACTGTTTGGTGCGGTTTATGGGCAGGCGGCATCATTGGGCCGTACTTCTTCAAGGACGATGAAGGCCGCAGGGTTACGGTCAATGGAGAAAGGTACCGTTCGATGATAACAGATTTTTTTTTGCCGAAAATGCAAGAATTGAACTCGGTCGACATGTGGTTCCAACAGGACGGTGCCACATGCCACACTGCACGCGAAACCATGCATCAATTGAGAGGCGAATTTGGTGAGCAGTTGATCTCACGTTTTGGCGCAGTCAATTGGCCACCAAGATCATGTGATTTGACCCCGTTAGACTATTTTTTGTGGGGCTATGTTAAGTCTATTGTCTATGGGGACAAGCCAAACACGATTGCTGCCTTGGAAGCCAACATTGAACTCGTCATTGGTGAGATTCCGGCCGAAATGTGTGAAAAAGTTTGCCAAAATTGGACCTTCAGAATGGACCACCTGAAGCGTAGTCGCGGGCAACAATTAAGTGAAATTATTTTTAAAAAGTAAATGGCAGAAATTGATTTATCGATCCAAATAAAAATTTCATTCACTTTTTACAAGTTTCTGTGTTTTTTTGAATTTTCAAAAACCAAGCTCTTAAAAAATCACCGTTTATATACGTAGATTGTATAGCTGCGAGTTTCTACTTGGAATATTACCACTTTGCTTGAAAAATGTTTTTAATACTTTAAAAACGTAAAGGTGTCTCAAAGGTAGAATTCTCAATTCCTTGTATAAGGGCCAACTTGCAGTTAAACGATTTTTGTTGCAAATGATTCTAATAAGATGTTTTTGAGCAATCAACAAAGGTCTTAAAGTACTAGCATAAGAACCACCCCAGCTTGATAAACCATATTGTATTTTTGAGTGAACAAGTCCATAATAAATTTAAGTTAAAACTCGTATAGAATAGATAGGTTTTAAAAGATACATTTTCCGAGTAACAAGCATCTAATAATTTTTTATATTACAAATATGTTCTTTCCAGTTAAGATTAGAATCAATTGTGACTCCTAGGTATTTAAAATTGTATACTGAGTCAATTTTGAAACAAGAATCAGGACAAGAAATAATTGGTTTGCAATTAGGTTTACCACAATAATGTATTGGAAGGGTGAATTGTCTACAATTTGACCCATGAAATATAAAGTTGTGGTTACAAAGCTGATGACTAGATGTTTTGAAAGACATTATTTTAGTTTTCTCACTAAGTACTAACTTATGGACAGAAAGCAATGTTCTTAGAATCTCGAGATCTTCTTTAATTTGAATGACACAATTAAGTTCAAGATTTGACTGGTAGGTAAATGATATATCATCCGCAAAAGCCGTGGAAATTGTTGGCATGTGAATAATTTGTAGAGAAAAATGTACTCTAAACCTAAAATTACTGATTTTGTTTTATCAAAATAGTTAAAGTCGTTTCCGAAATAGTTAGATTTATCTGTTTACACCAAAATTGTGTAACAGGTACTGATATTTTTGATACTTTTATTCGGTAGATTTATGGTTAAAACTTAAAAGAAATAAATATCTCGATTTTAAATTGAGGAAACTACCTACTATTTCCATTTTAAATAATTTTTTAAAGATTTCACTTTTCATACAAAATGTATACAAATTATGATTATTAAAAATTATGACAGTGTTGTTCCCCAATACACATATTACTTCATAAACGTATGCTCCTTCGATATGATAAGTGAGTTGATGTGTGAAATTTGTTGGGAATTTTTGAAAAGAAATCTTCAAATTCAAAGAAAACTTTACATACACTCAAACTTGACAACACCCCATTTCCTATATTGGACCAAGCAGGGGAGTTGCACCGTTTTGTACGCCGTGAATTAAGTTACAAAAATGATATGAAAAATGGAATAATTTTTTTTTTTTGACTCAGATCTTCGAAAATGCTTCTGAAAAGGCGGTACTTATTTCGAACTAGGTAAGCACTTAATTAATAAAAAAAAGATTTGTATCGAAAAAAACTCATATTTTTTTCGGAAAATCGAAATTAAGTTATCAGAGCAGGGTACCATCGCATATAGACATGGAAAATGGAATTATTTTACATATAATTTTTTTTTGGAATTCGTAGAGCATTGTAATAGCACCTAAAAATTATACCACACCTATTTTCCAACTCAACGTTTAAAGCATTTTAGGTAGGTAATTGCTCTGCTAACTTGAAATCAAGATAGCAGAACATTATTTTTCTCCAAAAGTACTGGAGCACTTAATTTTATTTTTGGGTACTTAATTGGCACTTAATTAGCATCTCATTATGGCATCACAAAAAAAATGTTCTGCTCCACTTACTCTACTAACTTGATGGACCTAAAAAAAACTAATACCAATTATAACACTAACCATAGGGAAGTATATTATGAAAGACCTCTAAAAACATGTTCGTAGGCTCGTGTTTCTTATATCTTGTATTAATATTGAAAAAATGTTTTTATATTTTAAAAATAGAAAAACAAATATTTTCACAATAAAATTGTTTATTTATTACTTTTAACTACATAAATCTACCGAATATAAGTATCCGTGTTTTAAAATTCGTACTACCTACCTATATTAAAGAAATATTAAGCCAAGGCAAGGCATTGAACACAAAACACCAAAGCTGACGAAATAAACCATTTTTAATCACATTTAACAGTGTTTCCACACCGCAATATTTTAAAGTTATTCTATAGAAAACCAGCTGACTGTAAAAAAAATCAAAGTTCTGGACATGCTCCGCTAATGGAAAGTCGCTTCCAAAATATGCATTCAAAATTAAACTACCTACAAATAATTGTTAAGACCAATTAAATATTAAAAATTCTTACTTATTAACATTAATATTGCAAAAAATTAATTTTTTCCAAAATTTTATAATTAATTTTTTAAAATCCGAATTATACAGAGTGACACACGAATCGTGCTTCAAAAATAAATCGTAATAACTTTTTTTCAGTGTGAGTAATCGGCTTATTTTTTTTATTTTACAGGCTACTATTTAGATTTATCAAAATGAATGCTTGGGATACTGAAAAAAGGATTTGGATAGTGCATCGGTACCATTCTTTGCAGTCCGTCATTTCCGTCCAAAGGGAATTTAGGCTGGAGTTTGGCGGTACTCCCCCGAGTAGATGGGCCATTATGAGGCTGGTGACCATGTTTACCGAATCTGGAAGCATCGAACGAAGACCATATCATCGAGATCCCAATGTTCGGGTTCAGGATACAATCGTGGCTGTTGCATCGGCAATACAGGCAAATCCAAATGTTTCGACTCGAAACTTATCGGGCCAAATTGGAGTTAGCAGACGGTCATTACAACGGATACTTCATGATGACTTAAACTTGCTTCCGTACAAAGTCCAAATTACAATAAATTCGCCTGGAATTTTGTCGAAAAATAATTGCAATGGCCAAGGAAGACAACACATTGATAAATTGTTTGTTCATGTCTGATCAGGCCCATTTTGACTTAAACGGCAATTTTAACAAGCAAAATTGCCGTATATGGAGTGAATCTAATCCAGAAATGCTCCATGAGACGGAACTGCACCCAGAACGAGTCACTGTGTGGTGCGCAGTTTCATCAAGGTGTATTGTCGGGCCATACTTCTTTGAAGAAAACGGTGTAACAAAAACTGTCAATGGGAACCTTTATTTAAAGATGTAGAAGGAATTTTGTTTATCCAGAACTTCGCCGAAGACGTATCCCTTTCAGCAGGATTTGGTTTCAACAAGATGGAGCAAGTACACACGTAGCCACACAAGTTATGGCGGAGCTCCAACGAAAATTCCCAAACAAATTGATATCTAGAAACTGCACTTTCCGCTGGCCGCCTAGGTCACCTGACCTGACTGCACCAGACTTTTTTTTATGGGGTTATGTCAATCAGGAAGTGTACAAAACGAAACCCCAAAATTTGCCTGAATTGAAGCAGTCCATTGAGACAATAATTGAGGCGATCCCAATTTCAACCCTTCAGGCCGCAATGAACAATTTTCTGACCAGGTGCCGCATATGCGTGGATGAGCGTGGAGGTCATTTGCGGTCTATCATCTTTAAAAACCATTAGTTATTTAAAATAAAATTTAATTTTGAATCCAATAAAAAAAAAATTAATGAAATACATCGATTAAAATAAAAGTTATTTAAATTTCTTATTGTAGCACGATTCGTGTGCCACCCTGTACCATCCCCATTGAATTTTAAATCGCAAATTTACCATTGGGCCTAGAAGTAATTAAAAAAAAATGCCGTTGTTTTCTAATAAATATTTTCTATTCTTTACGGTCTAACGTTTAAACGTATTTTTTTTTTTGTCTAGTAAAGTAATTGACCTACCCTAATATACAGTAGCTTTACCCATGTACATACATTATGTAGCTATAGAAAACCAATTATTAGATAGTAGACCTGTCCTTATTTTTGTATTTAGGAGCCAGACAGATATTTTCCCTCTCCCCTCATTAAATTTTTGTATTTCTTTGTTGCATTGGTATAAAATACTTTCTACAATGACCCCTAAAATTTTTAAAATAAAACCCAATTTTATGGGATGTGCTCTCAGACACGTAGCAAATTACGATTTTATTTATATAGCCAATAGGTATTACGTAGAAAATCAGAATAAAAGGTTCGTTTTAAAGTATAACGAGCGAAATTTGTTTCCTCTGAAAAGATTACTATCACACAGACCCTAATTATTTATACAACATGAACTGAGTTAGCCGAGACTATTGAAAATTAAGAGCCTCACTCTCTCTTTCTCGTCAATCTGGTCTAAAGAAGTAGAATTTGAATCTTTAGATTGATTTTCTTCTCAGTCGATCTCGTACTGTGGAAGTGTTAAGACGTTTTCGGCTTCCCAGTTTTTCCAATTAAAATTCGTGTGTGAGCTTAAGTTCTAAATTAAATCAAAATTTCACAAGTGGTGCAGTAGCACAGTGATAGAGTGGCCGACCGAGAATCCGAGGGTCGCCAGTTCGATTCCCAGGAGGGCATCAGAACTTTATCAGCTTTTTTTCACAACCGTGAAGTAGTTAACTTTATTGGTTGGGAAAACGAGCAAAGGAGGAGGAGTTTAAGCACCGGGGCATCGAAAGGTGTCCTAGGGCCAATGAGGCCAGCGATGGCATCAGCTGAGGGAACATCGAAAGATGTTCCAACTACAAGCAGTGATACTGCAGCAACAACATCAACAGCAATAACAACAACGGCAACATCATCCGATGCTAATCAAAAGCGCAGAAAGAGGATCAAGTGCGCACCAAATTTGGTAAAAAGGAGATCCACGGCCACCTCAGCAAAGCTGCCAGCTGGGGTGCATACGTCCGATATAGACGAGACGTCAGAGGCAGCAAGACAAACCGAGTTAGACACTTCACCCGAAGAGGGTATAGCATATATGTCTGAAGAAGGAGAAGGGCACTTCACGACGGGCGATAGTACTGCCTTCGTGAACCTCTCCACATCAGAGGCGTCATCTGAGGAGGACGAACAAAGAATGTTCGCCCAAATTGATGCTTTGGAGGCAGAAATAGAAAAGATAAAAAGTAAAGTTAAGGCCAGCCAAGAAGCGCGCCGAGCGAGGCAACTAAAAGAACTCGAAGAAAAAGAACAACAACAGAAAAAAGAACAAATACAAAAACAACAGCCACAGCAGCAGCCAAAACAACAACGGCAAAAACAACAACAACAACAGCAGCAGACACAAGTCCAGAAACAACCGCAAGAAAAACAGCAGCAGCAGATTCAAAAGCAGCAGAATCAACAGCCGCAGAAAAATCAGTCTCAGCAGCAGCAGCCACAGCCGCCGATCATGAAAAAAGAAAAGGTGCCACCCATTAATACTTATAAAATGGAGTTACAGGATACCATAAATCTATGTAAGTTGACCATAGGTCAAAATTTTACTATTAAAAGATTAAATAACGATAGGCATGCTATCCAGTGCTTCACACTGGAACAGCACAAAAAAATTAAAGAGTTGCTGAAAGAAACTACTACCGAATTCTTTAGTTTCACCCCTAAAACCGAAAAATTTCAAACGGTCCTTTTGAAGGGCATAGATTCCTACACGGAACCACAGGTGCTCTTAAATGAACTCCGCCAAAAAGCGAATGACGATCTCGACTTTATCGGGGTCAAGCCGTTCGCTACAGTTAGAGCTAGGCGGGAGAAGCGGAGACTTCCCTTCTTCCTCGTTCAACTTTCACCCAGCAGCAAACTGGATAGTTTGAGGAGTATATCCGTCCTCAACTGCCAGGTTGTAACTTGGGACAAATTAAAAAGGCGCGGCGACATGCTTCAATGCATGCGCTGCCAAAGGTTCGGCCACGCCGCAGCAAACTGCGAAATGCAGTCACGCTGCGTTAAGTGTGGAGAGAACCACAATGCAGATGAATGCAAGTTAGGAAAAGAACGGGTCGAAGATAGGACCCAGCTTAAATGTGTACTCTGCCGAGGCGCCGGACACCCCGCTAATTATCGGGGATGCCCGACGTTTCAGCTTATAAAAAACAATAAAGCAGCAAAGCAAACAGTGGTAGAAAAGCGTCCAACAGTGCGCCCTCCTACAACAACGTCCGTCAACCCCCAAATTTCTTACGCCCAAATGGCGTCAGGAAGGGGAAGCACGGTACAGCCTACACCAAAGGTCGCCCAACAGGCCCCCGTGCCTAAGGCGCCGGCGGCACAGGCGGATATTATGGGCGTTCTACTGGCCATCCAGGGCCAGTTGAACGGCCTCCAAAACCAGATCAGGGAGCAGGCGACTAGGGTGGATTATCTCTACTCTGTTTTGCCGAGCTTAACGCAACTTAGAGGTTAAGGGCGCGCTGCCGGAGAGGCCCTTTAAGATCCTAGCTGTGAATGTAAATTCATTGATTAGGACCGAACGTAGAGCGAATTTATTCCAATTGCTTAAAGACATAAGTCCAGATGTGTTTATGGCTAGCGAAACTAAGCTTAACCAGAAACATAAATTGACTAACAACAATTACAATATCGTAAGAAGAGACCGACCCAACTCCACGCAAGGAGGAGGCGTCGCAATCTTTATACGTAAAGGCATTAGTCATAAGGTAATATATAATAGTGATGTGCGAAAATTTCGGACGTTAGAGGCATGCATCATATGCATTCATCTCCAACAGGGGAAGCGAATGTATGTGATCGCTGCCTATGCACCGGAAACACCTCAGCCCACACAGTTTATAACAGAGCTTGAAAAGCTTTTTGAATGCTTAAGATTGAGCTCGGAAGAGAATTACTATATATTGGCGGGTGATTTAAACGCCAAGCACACAGATTGGGGAAATCAAATACAAAATCCTCGAGGTAACCATCTATTTAATTGGATGGGTCGATACAACCTTGAGTATCGCATCGATCTTCTAGCCACAGACAGGCCATCGTTCCCAAGAAGCGGTGCCTATCTGGATCTATTGCTTAAAGACGCAAGACTAACAATTACTGACGCTGTGGGTCAACGGCCAAGAAATTGTTTACGAACGATCGAGTACGACAGTGACCACTGCGGACTCGCCGCCGTAATACAACTTCCGAACCAGCTTATGGAGTTGGAGGAGTATGTGCCTGTGCATACTTACAATTACAGTAAGGTGCGCTGGCCACGTTTCTCCAATGCCTTATTGAGTGAATTACGTTCAAATGGTATATCCCCACCAAATGACAGGAACCTAACAAATACTGAAATCGACAGATACTTAGAACAAATTGACGAAACGATTCTACGAACAATGAACAGAACAATACCGAAATACAAAGAACGTAACGCAACTGACATGTACCGTAACGCGACAATTGACGCACTTCACAGACAAAAAAGTGGACTACTGACAAGACTAAAACGCTTGTACAGGCGGCTTACTGATACACGAGACCTGGAGATTAGGACACTGAAGTCGTCCATCAAAAACATCAACCAATTGATCAAAGAAAATTATAGATTGGCTATTAATTCGTTCTGGGACAATAAAATTCGTGCCGTTAACTCCAGCGACCCAAGTATGTTCCCAAAAATTAATAAGGTTTTTAGAAGAAAGGATCAAAACGATCTTCCGTGTCTTAAGCTCCAGAGGACGACAGAGAACAGAGACGTACTTCTGACAGCAGGCATAGACCCAGAGGATGCCGTATTGGACGATGACCTCTATATAATCGAAGATCCGCAGGAGAGAGTGGAGGCTGTGGGGGCTGCTTTCCAGCAAGAGTACAAGGTGAATGCTAGCATTCGCCCGAATCATGACCTGGAGAACAGAGCTCTGCTTCATCACTTATGGCTCCGGAACGATATAACCGAATGGCGATCTGAGAACCTTGGTTTTACCAGGTTTAATGATGAAGATTTGGCAAACGCCATAATCTCCGACCGAAATGGGCCCAGCCCCCTGTTAATTTCGAAGAATGAGCTCCAGCTCATCTTCGATTCATTAAAGAAAAAGAAGTCTGCAGGAGTCGATGGTATATCCAACGTTGTACTACGACATTTGCCTCAAGAAGCAGTTGACATTTATACCACACTGTTTAACAACGCGCTGAATAATGCATATTATCCAGTGCGGTGGAAGACAGCTGTGGTGCACCCTCTCCCAAAAAAGGGAAAGGACAACTCCAATCCGGCGAATCTCCGGTCGATAAGTCTTCTTCCGAGTATCAGCAAAGTATTTGAAAAGGTTATTAATAGAGCCCTGTTCAAGTGGGCGGAGGACAAAAATATCATCCCGGATAATCAGTTCGGTTTTAAGGCGGGACATGACACAATTCATGCCGCGTCTAAACTTGTTTCTGATATCCAATGGAACAAAACTAAAAAGCAGTGTACGGGTGCCTGTCTGGTTGATTTGGAGAAGGCCTTCGACACCGTATGGTTAGAAGGTCTCTATCTAAAGCTAACCAGACTAGGTATAAGTAAACCTCTATTGTATATGCTTTATGACATGCTAAATGGTAGAAAGTTTGTTGTCAAGAGTGGCAATGTAACTTCTACTGCAATTTTTAATATTAATAATGGTCTTCAGCAGGGAGCGGTTAACTCGCCGATTCTATTCAACATTTACACCAGCGATCTGATAGGTAGTCTAACTCAGGCAATTGCGTACGCCGACGATCTAATTGCGTACAGAACAGCTCATACAGTTGAGGTCATCAAAAGTCTCTTGCAGAGTGACTTCGACAAGATTCAGCGATATTGTGATGACTGGAAGTTGAAAATCAACTTCCAGAAATCAGAAACTATTTTGTTTAGGACTCCGCTGTCTAGCGCCTCAAGGGATACGAGAAAGAACTGGCGCAAGCTGGTGATCGTAGGGCCACATGGACATCCACTGGCGAGTAAAAGTGTAGTAAAGTACCTTGGCATCTGGTTGGATCAGTACCTGTATTTCGACAGACATATAGGTGCTGCTTTGGCCAGGGCTAGGGGAGCCTTAGCCTTGACAAAACGACTGTTTTATAGCAGCCGTCTTGACAGCAGGGTGAAGGTGATTTGCTACATGGCCCTCATCAGGCCGATGATTGCCTACGGATGCCCGGTGTGGTTCAACGTTGCCCCATCTCAAATGGAAAAGATTCGGGTGTTTGAGAGGCAATGTCTTAGACGTTGCCTTGGATTACACAGAACACCAGAGTCGGAGTACACAAGATATTATTCCAACCAGGTTCTATACAACGGAGCCAACATAAACAGAATAGATAATTTTTTGTTCAAGCTGATTCGGGGTCACGTTGCAAGAGCGATGTCCTCAACTAACAGCTTAATTTTTGGGGCTTATTACCCCAATAACGAATATTTTGAGAGTGCGCGGTTAAGTGGTTACATCCCTCCTGAGGCATTCCTCTATTTAGACAGTCGAGGGCTGATACAGGATGGAGGGGCGGTTCCGCTCATCTACCACGTCAGCCGGAAAACTGTGGATAGGCGACTCCTGTATAGTCGAGACGTCATCGCTCAAGGTGGAGAAGAGCGCCTTCGGTTCAGTAGGACTGTGTCCGATCGGGACCGGAGGGATAGGGCGAAACAGGAGAACCAGTTCTGGTGGCTCTCTGAACAGCATCGTGATATTTAAAGTCGATGAAGATGATATATCTTGGCCGACTTACATAGATTTAGGGCATTAGGTATAGGTAACAGTCAGGGTGGCACCAAAAAAAAAAAAAATTAAAAATATGTATGTATGCGGGGGCATGCGTGCATGTATCTGCGTGTCTGTACATGTGTGTGCGTACGTATATGTATGTGCGTATGTACATGTGTGGGTGGGTTGCATGCTAGTGTGTGTCTGCATGCATATAAAAAATAAACAAAAAAAAATTAAAAAACGAAAAAAATGCTGCTGTGGCTGTTCTAGTTTTTAAGTAGTTATAAGTATTATTAGGTATTTTAAGTAGTTTAAGTTATTTTTAGTTAGTATAAGTTAGTTTTATTTAGTTTTAATTATTTTTAATATATATTTAAGTTTAGTTTATAGGTAAAAAAAAAAAAAAAAAAAAAAAAAATGATCAGATACCAAGTTTTCTGTATAAAAGTTTCTTGAAATATAAAATAAATAAAAAAAAAAAAAATTTAGATTTAATTAAAATAGTTTTTAGGTCGAAAGACATTAGTTGTAAGAGTTATTGTTTAATTTAGAGCGCCCGTAAAGGGCCAGTAAATTAGTTGTAAGTTATTGATAATTAGGCTAGTTTTAAACATTTTTGTCTAGCTTTAAGATAGTTATAAGTTAATATGAAATAAAAATGAATTTAAAAAAAAAAAAAATAAAAAAAAAAAAAAAAAAAAAAATTGATTTTCTTCTTTTTTTTGAAGTCCACAACTATAATTTTGAACCTAAACCGCAAACTTATTAAAAAAAAAAACTGTCTGCATCTGCATAAACAAAATTAACAACTTTTATTTTTATATACGTAGGTATCAGCATAACCTGTCGATAGAAATTAATTCGACTAGCCTAACTAGTCGTGTGGGTAAACTAGTTTTGTCTTGTTTTTTTTTTTATCTTATAATGGTTATAGGGCCCTAGGTAAATTTGTACCGGAAACAGAACATATCACCAATGCAACTACATGTGTACCTAAAAAAAATATGTAATGAGAAGACAGAAATACCTATTTGAAACCTTACAAAATTCAATAACTATAACATGTTTATAATAAGCAAAAAAAAAAAAACAACAATAAAAAGTGTATTAAACAAAATGCATATAGGATAATATATGTATTCTTACCAATATATTTGCTTGTTTGTTGTTGATGTCCATTATGGGCATTTTGACTGCTAAAAGCTTGCCCCATTATGAATCAATTGTTTATCGAATTCTTTCTGAATACTATAATCAATGCACGAACAATATATAGATATTTCAATCCAATAAAAGTGAAATATAATTAATTAGCTGTCCTCGTTCAGTTCGAAGTGATGTGATTCGAAACAATAAAAAAAAAAACTTCTCGAATCAATGAATCCGAAAATAGGTTGTCTATGTTCTTTCTTATCTATAGAGTGATACCACAACCGAACAACAATAGTATAACACCGACGACATTAATGAGAAGGCAATCAATATCAAAGTGCTGCTTAATAACAAATATTAATCAAAACAAAATATTAATAAATTCATTCACGTATGTATGTAGATATAGCGAATTAATAACAAAAAAGACCGTTAATAAACAATTGCGTCGTTTTTTGTTCTGTCTGTTAACTAAAAGGAGAATAACGCTGGGTTATTATCGTTCACGTTCACTGCCGCCAGCAAAAAGATGTTTTGTATTTATTTATTAATAATAAAAAAAATATCACCACAATATTATCGAGAAGAACAAAGGAAGCGCAACAGAAGTGTTACCTTTTTTATTTGAATTGAATAAATGGAAGGAATGGATAATGGAACCGGAAAATGATTACAGCAACCCAACACACTATGAAGAAGATGGTACGTACAACAAAGACACTCTGCTGCCTGGTTCTTGCTGTTGCTGCTTGCTGCTTGCTGCAGTATAGGTACTATAAATGTACTATAGGTAGAGGAAGTCACAATTCACAGCAGTCTCACTTTTTTTCTTTTTTTTTTTGCTATTCGTCGTCTGTCTGCTTTTGCAGTTGAATTATTTTTTTTTCTTTATATATTTTTGCAGAGAAGTATTCTATTTTTGGGATAAAAATCAGTCTAACCAATGACTTTTTAATCGAAAAACAAAAACTCACAGCAGAGATCACTGATTATTCTTATTTGCCTCATCGGGAGTGGGGCTATTTTATATTTTTTTTTAAAGAAAAAAAATTTAATTATAGAATTTATTTAGAGCGATGAATTTGTTTTTGCAATCACTTTAGGAAGATTGCCACTAGGAATTGTCTTTATTATTCGAAAAACTTTTTTTTTTAATTTTCTTTCGCAAAAATATAAATTATTAAATAATAATCAATTTGCGAACAAAATTTGTCTAACTTGTCTGTGACAGTAGCTATACCGAACAGCACGTAATTTAAACTGCTAAATAAAATTACTCATTTATTTAAAAATCACAAAGAGACAACCAAACCAACCACCACAAGTACGTTGGAGGAGCTTTTTGAGTATCTGCTTGAGATGTCTGTCTGGCTGACTGACTGGATACTGGATACTGGATGAGGGAATATGGAAACTAATGACAGCCAACGAAACGTGACGAGACGAGGCGAGACAAGTTGCTTGTGCTGCTTACACTCAATACTCGGAGCTCAGACGTTAACATACATATTATAAAGAAGCAATATTGCCCTGGTTTCTGGTTAAAAGAAGCAGATTGTGTAACTTAGTTTTCACCTTTCACTGTACCTACACAAAATGTAGCACTTAATTCTATTTTTTTTTTATTTTAGCTCTGCCACATCTTCACTCTAATATCTAATTCAATAAAATATAATATGTATGTGACTGTGACGTCGAAAGTCTACGTCTTCAACAATGCAAATGTGAAAAAGCTCAACTGTGATAGAAGCTGATTTCGATTTTCTATGTCTATCTTTAAACTCTCTGGTAACTGATGGTAATATTTGAGTTGCGGCTGATTTCAACACAGTCTGGCTCTGGTTTTTGTTCGACTCTCTTGAGTGAGTATATTTTCCAAAGCTTTTTCTATTAAAAAAAAAACACACACACAGTGGGGTTGGTCAGTGTACGAGGTTTAATTAAATATATAAATCTCGTCCACAGTCGAAACTGAACTGAATTCAGAGTAAAGACATTGAACCTGGTAGTATGTTGAAGGACGACATGAATGCAATTTAACTAATACATCAATAAATCAACTTATCGACAAGAAACAAAACCACTTTCGAATGCCAACAAAATGAATTTGTATTGAAATCGTAAAATAACAAAATGAAACCATTGTGGTTGGTGAAACCGGGAAGAAGATAAAGAAGGTTCACAAAGGCGTTCCATTTGATTAAATCTTATCAACTTAGCACAAACTGTGATATCAGTTATTGGCTTTGTGATAGGAATGTTTACGCTTCTTATTTTGTGTTGTTTGTAATGGAAGATTGGTATAATACGAATGTATGTATGTGTTGGTGCTATTGTTATTGTAAATATTATCAAATTGTTTATTATGCACTTTTGATACCCTCACATAAAGCAATCTATCTTCTGGAGATTATTGGGTTCTAATTTATAAAGACGCAGTTAGTTATAGGATATTTTATTTCAAATGTAAATGTTCTAGAAAATATACCTACATGTGCCTTCATATATCATTGTTGAAATAATTTTATTTGTTGGTATATTATAACAAAGAACAGATAAACATTCAAGATAGATAAACTATTCGATGTTAACAAGATCAAATAAATGTATGTGTGAGGTTTTGAGACTATCTTTTTATACCTTGATTTTATAAATTGAAATGCATTGATTAGATGATTATGCTTTGTAATTGTACATACTCGTAGATAGATATATTATTATCTATAAGGGTAAAACAACGAAACAGAAAATGCATTAATCAATCGGTGTTGTAAATAACTAAACAATGGAAATATTGAACGAAAACATACGTGGCCGGTTGTAATTGTTGGAAAAATGTGGGGAAAATTGTTTTTGTTAGATTCTTTACAAATGTACAAGTATGTACATAAATATAGGAATTTATTGGTGACCTTTCTGTTATGTAAATAGATGTTTTTTATGCAGGCTCCAGGTCCAGGTTGACCTGGAGCCTGCATAAAAAACATCTATTCAAGTATGTACATATGTATACATGTTTATTAGAGTGGTCGATAAAGAACTTCGCCTAAAATAGGCCTAATTTAACTCTAAATGTAGAAAAAATAATTCAATAATTGTTGTATTTGATTGACCAATAATTATATGAAATTGTATGATAAGTATATTTAAACCCTTTTGGTGTAATTGATTTTTGAATTCGAATAAAGAACATATTCCATTCTTTAACCAAAGAAGTTTCGTAAGAATTCCTTAATTCCTCAGGGGTTATTTTATTAATTAATTTTTTTGTATTTAATCATACAACATATAAATTGTAAAGTAAATCCCAATTCCCAATTGCATCATTCCAACCACTACAGTCTGACACCCAATTGAAAATAAATTAACATATTATGTATGTATGTATATAAATACGAATTAAAACTATTCAATTAAACAAATAATGACATTTAGTTTATAACAGTGTTTTCAGTTCTAATAATTGATGTCATCGAAGTCTCCTAAATACCTAAATATGAATATATGTATATGTAGGTATTTCTTCATTCTCTGTGTAAGAAAAAAATAATTCTTTAATTTTTCTATAAGTTTCAACAAAAATCTAAGATGTGTTAGTGCTTAAGGGTGGAAGGGGGCAATTTAATACAATAAAATAAAAACTGTTGAGAACCCTGAACTCAAGGCTGCGATGTATAAACACCTTGTTGTATAAAGTACGGTATATAAAGGGTTATCCATTTTGCGGTTTCAAAAGTATAGGGCTGGAATTCGACATCTGTCAAACAAAGTTGTTAAACCAATTATTTTTTTCAGTTGAAAGTATGACATTTACGAAAATGGATCGCTTAGCTATCGCACAACGCATACAAATTGTTTAAACCTTCTACAAAAATGGTGATTCTGCCACAGCCACATATCGTGCTTTAAGAGGAGATTATGGTTTACATAATCGTCCAACTACGCAAGCAATTGGTAAAATTGTGAAGAAATTTGAAGAGACTCTATTGGTTACAGTTATTGTAAGGCCTGTGCATCATCGTTTCGCTCGTACCACTGAAAATATCGCTGCTGTAAGTGAAAGTGTTGCCGAAGACCCGAATGTGTCGAATTATCGTCGTTCTCAGGAATTAGGACTGTCTTACGGCACATTGTGGCGTATTTTGCATTTGGATCTACAGCTACATCCATATAAAGTCCAGCTCACACAACATCTGAAGCCAGCTGACCATTCACAACGTCGTAGATACGTCGAATGGGTGCTTGAACAACAGGCTGTGGACGGCGATTTTTCGAACAAAATTTTCTTCAGCGACGAAACACATTTCTCACTTGGTGGGTATGTTAATAAACAAAATTGTCGTATTTGGGGTTCTGAGAATCCTCAAGTAATTGAAGAGAGGCCATTACATCCACAAAAAGTCACTGTTTGGGGCGCTCTTTGGTCCGGAGGTGTGATTGGACCTTACTTCTTCGAAAACGACAATAGAACGACTGTCAATTCGGATCATTATGGTCATATGATAACCGACCTTTTTTTGCCTGCTATTGAAGAATACGACTTGGAGAATATGTGGTTTCAACAAGACGGTGCCACATGCCACACAACTCGAGCGAATATGGCTTTATTGCAAGGGACATTTTCTGGCCGCGTCGTGGCGATATCAACTGGCCAACAAGATAATGCGATTTGACACCGCTGGACTTTTTTTTGTGGAGCTACGCGAAAGACCGTGTTTATGCAGATAAACCTTTAACTCTTGAGCACTTGAAAACCAACATTCGTCAAGTTATGGCTGAGATACTGCTAGCCTGATTCCCATTCTCAGCACAAACTCCTTGTCGCTTTTAATGACTTGATTAGATATGTATATGAACTTCGGAGATACGAGCACATATAACATTATCATCGGCTTGTCCTTGGATGTTCCCTTCAGCAATATCTTTATGCCAGGTGTTGTACGTTTCTGCACAAAATAATCCACAATAAATCACCCTTATACATTTTTGAAAAACTAACATTCGCTCAATCGCATAGATCCTTAAACCTCTTGCTTCCAACTTTTAACTACTTGAACTCTTCGCCGCTGTTTATTATTTATGCAACCAAGCTATGGAATTCTCTCCCTTTACATATTAAGGGAATAATAAACGCTGGAAACTTTTCGCGTGGTGGTCATTTAAATGATCAACGTTCAAACTTTATAATAAAAAAGAAATATCATGAAAAAAAATATTTTATATGTGTTTTATTTACGTTTACTTTTGAAACCGCAAAATGGATAACCCATTATAAAGGACGTAATTCGGGACATGCCAACATTAGAGGTTTTGCGGTCCTGTAGGCTTAAAAGAGCACTCGACTTTTGTAAATTAGTTGACTGATTTAGTAGCTCCCCAACCGATTAAATTGGTATTTCTGTAGTCTCGTCCATAGGTTGGCAAATCAGAAACGTCAAAGTTCAACCAGAAAAACTCTTGAAATTTTCATTTGTGTTTTCGTTACTTCCTTCCCTCTACATTTCTACACCCCTCACTCAATCTGTGAAAAAGACGAAAGACGACACAACCAAATAAAGAAGGAATCGTGTAAGTCTGCGATTTTTAAGCGGTCCGTCTCTTTTGTTCACCTTTCGGTTCCAATAATGTTGTTACACGAATACGATTTTTAACAAAAGTTAACTTTGTGAGAGGAATAATATCTCTGTCCTTATTCCACTTAAACAAATGGGAGTTTGTTGAACAATAAGAAAAAACACAAAGAAGAAGAGACGATAACTATTTTTTTTTTCAATCTTATCACGTGCTTAAAAATCGCAGGCCAAAATTACAAGGTGTAATAACAGAGTGACCGGGATCGGTTTTACGTTAATGGTTCGTGCATTTACTTCTTACATTTTTAAAAATGTTTGGAGAATTTGGTAAGGGACTTTTTAAAAGTTAAAAAAGTCTCTCCCAAATTCACGAACCTTTTAAAAAAATCCCTTATCAAATTCTCCAACCATTTTAAAATATGAAGGAAGTGATTGCTAAATCCCTTAACAAATTTCCCAACCATTTAAAACAAAATGGCGTATATTACTTGCTTAAAGTAATTTTTTTTAATAGTCGTATATGATGTTTTTTATCAAAATTTAAAATGTCAATGGCCAAATTTCCTAAACATTAAAATTCAGTAAAATTGATAAAGTCAATAAGCCACCTTATAGTTTTTTTCATTTATTTATTTTGATTTTACTTTTTTAAATCGCATGACCATAATAATACATAAAAGGTCTTATTCAGACTTTTTTGGGTAGAAATTGGCAGCTCATCAAGTTTTGAAGGGTGGGGATGAAATTCTAACAACATTTGCTTTTTATATTTTTGTTTGATAAAAATTAATATTTTTTTCTATTTAAGCAATTTTTTTTAAATTTAGAGCTCTTAAATGTATGTAATTGTTCTACAAATCTTTTTCTCAAAAACGATACGTTTTTTTTGGTTTATGACAAACTTCTTATGAATGTATGTATTAGATCAAAATATAGATTTTTTGTTATCAAAATTGTTTTCGATATATAATTAATATTATTATAAATTACCATTTATTAGTAAATGTTAATTACCATTTTTGGTTAAAAAAAAATTGCACCGTTGTTTTTGGGACTCAAAAAAGAATTCAAAAAATTGAAGCCAATAACCTAAGACGCTTAAGTCCTAAGTTTGAAGAAAATCGTTTCAGCCGTCTAGGCTGTAGATCGACCTAAGGACAAGCACTCAGACGAGGACCACTTTGCTTGTGTTCTCTTACCAAATCACTCCCACCAGTTCCAGGAAACCAAGCGGAAAGATGTTACACACTGTCCTAATTGTCTGAAACAAACAAATTTACGTTTTTTCATTTCATTTTTTATTAAGTTAACAGACCCCATTTAACTACGATCATTTTCTTATTTAGTTCCAATATTCAGGGCCTGGCTTTTGTCGTACACAATACACAATACAAAACAGAAAATTAAATTTAACATTTACAGCGATGTAAATAAAAATGTGAACAAATGGAAGTACACAAATTATATTATCAGAAAAATGTTGTCCCACAGATGTGCACAAAATATAAATCATTGTGTGGATCCGTTAAGGTAAGTAATGGTGATATTAATTTTTTGTGTTTTTTTATTTTTATATTTTTAAGACGTGGTTTTAGAAGTCGAAAATATTTGGAGACGATGGTTATTATTGATTTGTAAATTACTAAGCTTGGCAGAGTGAGCTATAAATTTATAACCAACTTTGGGTGCGTGAAGGAATTGATTTGGTTCTACATTGCAACTGAATATAATAAAAATACTAAATATGACATACAAGAATTATAATATTAATTGCAAATCGAATTGGCTGCCTTACCAGCCAGTCTCGTTTTGATTGAACAAGAAATGTTTATTTGATTTAGTTTGTGACATCTATTTTGTTTTCGTCGTGTTATGTTCCGTTTATGGTGGTATCATAATATTCAAATAACATTTTCGTTATCAGTATTGTCGAATGGAATAAGTAGATAGTTCTGCTGTAGAATAGTAGGTGTTCATGTGTCAGTTTATATTGGTTGATAGTATGTAGTATTTATATATGAACATACATATATGTCAAGCTTCGTTGATGTAGAGCCATATCACCATGTTAGCGTTCGGCGGCAAAAACCATCAAACAGGGACTCATCACTCTGAATAACGATATAGTGTCCATTTTGTATAGTTTTTTGCCAACTCAAACAGTTTTTCCTCGAAAACGGTTTAACCTACGAGTATTTCAATAAAAACTCCCCAACTTTTTTGAAGAAATATTTTTGTTTTTATTGAAATAAGATAAAATGCACGACTCGGTCGCATGTACTTGCGTGTGCTCGATCACATCGTAACCACAAATTTCATAATCATAAATTTCTTTCACAAAATTCGTGAAAAAATATTAGTAAATCAATTGTGAAAAAATTGTGATCGAAACCGGTAGAGCCGTTATAGAGAAAGTCGATAGTAAAAAAAAACGTTTCTATAACTTATACCTTTATTAACATTTCATGTTTAATTGTTTGATGAAAATGTAAATCATATTTTTTTAACCAAAATCGTTAGAACAGTTTTCGAGCTCTTATATAATTTTTGTATTGCAGGCACTGATATGGGCTCTAAGAAATGACCTAATACGCTTTAATACTAAGTTTAAAGAAAATTGCTTTCGCTAACAGAAGACACGGTTTAGTTGGTATCTATTTTTCTTTATTGTTCTCTATCACCGTAATGTCTAATTTGATTAAGATCTCTAGATCGATTTTTTTTTCATAATGCTTAAGGTACCTAAACATAATGCCCTATCACCCGAATGATACCCTCCAATCATAAATACATTTTGATAAAGTAGACATTGCAAACCTATTTCTCTGGAGAAAATCGATAAGATTTCCCTGAAAAAAAATCCATTTTATTTAGCTGGAGGATTTTTAAAATAATTGGAATTTTTCTATAACTTCTTTCAATTAAAGTATCTTCACTATTTAGCACTATATCGACTACGTCATTCCATTGGAAATGGAAATGAGTTTATAAAAGGATTAACGATATAGTCTGAAAGCTATAGAATGCAATTTTTACTTGGGATTATAGGTACTATAAGGCAAGTCATGTATTCTTAAAAAAAAATTTAACAATCAAACATGACATCACGATCATAGAGAAGCCTAAAAAAGTGATCGCCAAAAAATGTTTGTCTGTCCGTCTGTATGTATAATAAGCAACAGCCTAAACGGCTTAAGCGATTACCTTCAAATTTGGTATTGTGATTATTTTGGCATTCCTCAGAGGGGAAATTGAAATTTTATTTTTAGGCCTAAAAATAACGGTACCTGCCATATGACCTTCAAGGAAAATCTTATTTTTCGCTAAAACGGCTCCAACGATTTTGATAAAAATTTTTGAGAATTTTTTGTTGGTAATAGCCATCATTTGATATGAACCAAGTTTACGGGAAAAGTCTATTAACGGTACCTTTCATAAAACGGTTTATTAAATTTTATCGGTAACGGACATTGGATTTCTGTCAAATTTTATATCTGAGAAGATCTAAGTAGCTAAATTATTTTTGCATATCAAAATTTTGAATAACTTTTTTTTTTTTTAAATTAAAATAATTTATTAATTTTTTTTTGAAAAATCAATAATTTTAAAACTAATCAAAAAAAATAATTTTACATTTTATATTCATATGTAAGTTAATAGTCTCTAAAAAATTGCATACGAAAATTTCAAAAGAATTTTGTTTTCAAAAAACGAAAAATATAAAACAGGATTTCGTCTAAACCCGTCCTACAATTTTCGAGATACTTTTTTTTATAAAATTTTAATTGATCCCTGGCATCTAATGGCGTTCTTCGTTTTTCCGAAAAACTGATTAAAGTGATGGTTTTGGCAAGTTTAAAAAACGATTTTCCTCACCTATACACCATTCACTTTCATTATATACATGTATGTACTTGTACATATTTACATTATTACCCTCCTAATTTACATAATTAAAATCCTTCCTTGAATCCTGCATTCGACAATTCATTATACTAAGAATCAAGGTAATATTAGTTACATGGGCTTTAAATCTGCATATGATAACTTTATAGGCTAGCAACAGCGTCTGTGTGTAAGAATAAAGTTGTTAGCTACAAGAGCAAGTTTGTACCATCCAGTCGTGCATTTTATTTAATTAGGAATTTCAATTATTTTTAATAGTTACATACTTTGAATAATTAAATGCGTAGTGCGTTGGCTTCTAAGACAGCTGGTCTAGGTCCAATACTCCATAGAGGAAGGATAAGAAGTTTTTCAATTAAAATAAAAAATTAGACAACCAAAACTAGGAAAAACAAGATAATCTGATGATCGACCTGGCAAGTCGTGAAATAGCTTCTAATTCTAGCCAAAAATAATAACAAAAAACTTGGTGATAGCACACTCAAGCTGTTTTTCATTCAAAAACATTGGATCTAAGTACCTTTATATTACCTTTCTTAGGCCTCATCTTAAATATGTATCCACCGGTCTGGTCACCTTACTATCATGTCTATGTTCAACGTATCTACGCTGAACAGCCTCAAGTTCAGCATGAATTTATCATGTTTAATTTACATGGGCTTGATTAGGAGGACCAATATAACTTACCTCCTATAACCTATAGTCCTTAAACCGACGTCGTGATAATGCTAACTTTTTGTACATCAGCTTTTGTGTTGGTATGATAGCCTAGCTCTGCATGGGAAAATTATACGGAACCTATACCATCGTCGTTTCAGGCCCAAGCCAATATTCTGGATACCCTTCCACGGTACTGAGTATAGCCAAAACGAACAAACGGAAATTTTAACAACTCAAAAATATTTGATCTAAGTTTTTCTAAATCCTTTTTTCGACAGCCTCTCTTAATTTCTCTTTTATCCTTACTATATTCCCCTTAGTTTTAATTTAGTCTTAAGAATTGTGGTCTCTAGTTTTAAAGTAATCGATTGTATTAAGCTTAATAAGCAAAATAATATAAAACTTTTGATTTAAAATACAACTTTGATGTATTTACAAGTGTTTGTATGTATTGATATGTTGCTTTAATCATATTATTAAAAAATTCAAAAGCTAAAGGCCGTAAAAAGTTATTTTGAATCAACAATTCAACAAGTCCGATTAATCTGCTTTTTGCTGGATTGTTCTTAATTTATTGGTTATTGTTTTTAGAGCATATTCATAGTCGCTGCTAAACCCAGGTTTTACTAAACTACAGTTTAAGACAATTTTGTTTACAGACCGATTTTAATTACAAATTGTTGGTTTTATATTTGTATAAGATTATTAACTTCTTATATACACAAATAGCTTCAAATATTTTGGAATGATAAACTTAAAAAAATAGAATCAACGTCCAAAAATTCAACTAAACCTAGGTTTAACTGAGACACAGTTTAAAAATTACCACGAATATGCCCCTTTATGTTCAATTTTGTTTCAGTGTCGTATTCGGGAATACAATAATAGTATAATAGTAAAAGAATTCCCGCATACCATCCTGGCTTAAACCAAGAGTACCTATCTTTGCATTGCAAAAGATTAGGCTCTATACTTTGCACTAGATAAATATGAGAAAAAAAAACAAAGTTATTAGTTAAAAAAACTTTAAGAATAACAAAAAAATAAACTTTATAAAATAGTTCACGTCTAAATGATATTATTTTTAATAAAAAGTTTCAATTTTCTTTTAAATTGGTTTATTCGGTTTTCATTCTTCACCCCACTTGGGAGATTATTAAAATAATTGATTCCATCAAAAAAAAAAAAATACTACGTTGGGTACTGCTAAGCCGGCATCTCTCCGGTCGCAAGTTGTTGATGTTTCTCAAATTAAAAGTTTGAGCCTCAGACACTTCCAAGATTCCATAAGATACATAAAGATTGTTCAGTGACGAAAAAGTTAGAACAGAATAGAACAGAACTGGATAGAACAGAACAGATTCGTGAGAAACTTCAGAACAAGATAGAACAACTTAGAACAGTCAGTCATCTGACAGATATTAAAAAAAAAATTGTTGTTTACCTACAATTCAAGTTCCTTTATTTTTGCAGATACATTCTTAGAAATAATCTGAAATGGAGTTGAATTTATTTTTTAAAAAATATTTTTCATGAAATTGTGATGATTCCGATACAGAAAATAGTTTACCAACTAAATCTAACACCGTAATGTTTTTTTTAAACAACAACAATTGGTTTTGACAGTTCTCACAAATCTGTTCTAACCTGTTCTAGCTAAAAAGCAAGTGCAGAAAATCCTGTTCTAAAGTGTTCCCAACTGTTACAAACAGAACAGTTTAGAACAGAAAATTTCTCATTGAACAGCAAAATCCTGTACTTTTGTGTTCTAAGGTGTTCTAATCTGTTCCGAATAGCCTCATTAAGCACACATATAATCAGGTAGCAATCCATTACGCATTTTAAATATAAACACCATAGCATCATAAGTCAGTTTTTGTTTAACATTCATCCAATTAAGGCACTCTAGCATAACACGAATTGGTGTGTATATGTTCAGCTTTAAGATGATTCTCATACCCTTATTTTGCAGTCTATGTAGTCTTAATTTAACATCAACGTTACAACCAAAGAGTAGATTTGAACAATAATTAAAGTGCGGTAACAAAAGAGCATTATACAAAAGAATAGATTTCGGATTCTACTCAAGAAATAAACTTTTTTTGCCATTTTTGCACAAACATGAATCGCGTGCTCTTTAAAGTTCAGTTTTTCATCTATTATTGCTCCCAGATATTTTAAACATTGTACTGTATCGATGAAACGTTATCAAGAAACACATTAATTTCATTATCTACTCTGAATTTCATACACTTAGTTTTGCGTACATTAACCTTTAATTTGTTCATTTTTAACCAATTGTCAACACTTTTCAAATCCTCATTCAGCTTTTGGCACATTATTTCGCTATTATCACCACAAATATAAATGATGCTATCATCAGCAAAAACCTTTATACTTCAATGTTTTAAACAATTTTTGAAATCGTTTATATATAAAATAAAAAGAAACACTCCCAACACTGAACCCTGAGGAACACCCAGATCATTATTATATGCATTCGATAGTTCATCATTCACTTTTGTTCTCTGGCTTCTATTAACCAAATAAGATTCAAATCATTCCAATTCTCGACCACGCACACCATACAAGTATAACTTTTTTAATAAGATTTGTCTATCAATAGTTTCAAACGCACGTTTCAAATTCAAAAAGATAACTATCACTGATTTTCCGCAGTCAATTTGTCTCTTCCACTTCCACACAATGCAGTTTATCGCAGTTTCACATGAATGACCCTTTCTAAACCCAGATTGCTCCTCGATCAAGATATTATGGTCCTCTAAGTAGCACTGAAACTGATCTGCGACAAATTTTTCTAATATTTTCTCACAAGTAGGTAACATATTAACTGGTCTAAAGTCTTCACAATTATTGGAATTTTTTACTTTTTCTACAGGAACAACTATTGACTGTTTCCATATTTCAGGAAACTTGCCAGTTTCAAGCGAGGCATTGATTAATTTCATAAGGACTGGTCCAATGATTTATATTGACTTAAATATAATATCTCTATTTAGTCCAAAAACATCCTTTTTATTATTCAAATTTTGAACTAGTCTATAAAGTGTAATTTCAGCACAAAATCTAAAACATCTGATGACTCAAATGAAACAGCTGGAATTGACGTATTTATTTCCCAAATACTGTCCACAAAGTATACATTAAACTTGTTCGCAATTTCATTACCCGAAGTTGATGTTACTTCCCCAAATTTAATCCTTTCAATAAAATTCGTATTGGAATTCTTTAAGACAATATTTTTAAGAGTCTTACACATTTCTATTTGATTGCCAGATTTAGCATTTATTTGAGATATTATGTAATTGTTTTTACTAGTCCTTATTTCACTTTTGTACTTGTTGCGAATAGATTTATATTCTGACCAATTTTCTACAGTATATTATATAGTTATAAACTATAACCTTTGACCTTTTTAAATTTCGTAAATGGCTTTTAAACCATGTATTATCCATTCATTGTGCTACAGTTTTCAAAATTGTTAAAGCTTCACTACACGCATTAATCTTTTCACAAAAAATGTTCGATAGCACATTTAAATCCTCGTCAAAGTCTGAGAACCTATATGTATTTAGACAAAAATCAAAACGCTCTTTAGTATAACGAATGGTTTTATAATTTTGCTTTTTAATAATGGATTTATTTTTTTATTCGCACTTCCACTCTTATAGTTTCATGGTCCGTTATTTTGTCGTCAGCATTTATCATGACTTTAACTTTAGATTCCAAATCCCTATTCGCTATAATGTAATCTATCAAAGTTACTGAGACTTCTGTAATTCTAGTAGGTTGGTTCACTAATTGAACAAGACCTTGGTCAGCAAAAATTTCCAAAACTTTTTTTTGAATTACAATCCTTAGTTAGTAAATCAATATTAAAATCACCGGCCATCAAGATGTTGTTTTCTTTTTCCAAGGAATGATAACACCAATCAGACAAAAATGTTAAGAAATCCGCTTCTGAAGTACTAGGAGATTTATACAAAGCTACAAAAATCCACTTTTCTTTATTGAACCAGGCATACATTTTCAAAATCCAGACAGAATTTTGGGATTTTGAAATGTCTATCAATTTAAAATGTATGACTTGTTTGACATATAATAACACTCCCCCGGTGTGCCTATTCGCGTTTTTCTTTTTTAGCTCCGAGTAAAGAACTCAGCTGTCAAGAAAAGATCTGTGTTTCTTGTTTAGCTCAGACACATTTAATCTCTCAACTCGTTTCTTTTTGAAAGCAGAGCTAAATCGGGGCATGAACCATTAGGTCAGAATAAAATGACCGATGATCAAAGGGATCAAAGTGCTGGGTGCGGCTAACTTTACTCATAATTTTAACAATAATCACTAAAGTAAAACCAATTAAAAACAAAAATGAATTCGGAAAACGAAAGCTTTGGATTTGCTGTTAAATAAGTTATAATAAAAACAATTATAATACTCCTAATATATGACAGTTCTGCGCTTAAGTTTATTTCAAAATATCTGACCATGCTCTACTCAGATCTAAATCGGGTTAGTCAGGCTCTGCTCAGAGATCTGCTCGGAGATAAAAAAATAAAAACGCCATACATATGTGTGTGTATATATAAAAAGCAGATTACGTAGTTTTGTAACAATCAAATTGAAAAATAAAAAATATACCCCTAAAGGAGTTAGCAATACTCACGAAACGTTAGGAAAACAATGGAAACAAATAATTATATTTTTTTGAATTCATTATGTATTTGGAAAAAGGATTACGATTATTTTCGCAATTAAATTTTCAAGCTTATATTATAAAATACATAAAATTGCCATACCAATTTTTGTTTAGAACAAATTAAATTGTGTATATAAAAATTTAGTAAAAAAACGTATTAAAAATATATTTAACCGTTTCTACTAAGAATCTTGTGCTTACGATGTGATCGGAGAGAAGAGTAAGTACGTGCGATACAGTCGTACATTTTCTTTTTTTTATTTATTTATATTTTATCATATAATTACCTAGTTTTTGCATTAGCTGCAGATATTTTGTTTATAGGCAACATTCACAACGAGACAATTCCCTAAAAATATAATCGTGACATCTAAAAAATCGCAAAAGTCGTCCTTGATAATCTGATCAACTTTGTAGCGTTAGCGCAGTTACATTGCACTGCAATTCTGTGGGTGGCACAATGGCGGAGTGGATAAAGTGCTTGATTGCTAACTAGGACGCGTGGGTTCGATCCCCACGCTAGGCGCACTATTTTCTATACTTCCAATTTTAATTGGATGCCGCCCATGAGTTAAGATGATACAGTCAATATCTGGTTCTCAAATCCACTGTGCCAAACTAGTGCCGTGCAATTCAGGTTGCATTTAAAAGACCTTAGGTCTTACAGGCATATAGTTAAATTTAAAAAAAAAACGTATACATACAACTCCAAATTGCAGGCTAAGAATAAAGTAACTATTTTCCTAATTTTTTGTTTATAGATATTTCCAATCTAAAAAAAACAACTAAGAGAAAAATGTAATCTCAAACAATTATAAAATAAAACTAAAACATGTCAATGTCTTCATATTATGTATAAAGTACAATACATATAATATTGCCATCAAATACCTAACCACATACTTATATTTTCAAAATTCATATCAAACTCATCATATTTCCATAAAGAAAACATCAAGTCGTTTACCATGATTGCATAATCAAAATTTTATACGCAAATGGTTTTGTTCTCGGCGCCTAAAAAAAATCAAAACTCATCATAAACAACAGAACTTTGTTGCTAGTTGCCATATCGCAACAAATCGTTGTGACCTTCCACGCAGTTGAAATATACACATGGTCGTAATTTCTCTGACATACTATCATCATTATGAACAACCTACATTACATTGAAGTTGTCGTGGTGGGTCACTTAAAAAATCAAATTGATAGTTCCTATCAGTGAAGCAAATAAACAAACAAACATTTGATGTACTCACCGTTTAATGACCAAATATGAGATGGCAACGATGTTGCTGTGTATACTCGACCCATGCCATTATTTGATGATGCCGCCATCGACGCAGCTATCCCATCTACTATTCCAGCTTCTTCGACTTGTTCCAAGCTAATAGCACCGCCAGTTGTCCCGCCATTTAGTAAAATCGAATGGCCGCCGTAGATGATGCGATCGCCAGGTCCGACAGTGCTGGAAGTGCCCGACGACACCACTACCGCTGTCGAACTAGAATGTCCACGATTGATTACGGCACTGCGATCATTATGGCCCATTAAATGTGGGTGATGGTGGTGATGATGATGATGGTTGCTAGAGCCGTTGTTGTTATTTCCGACGCCTCCGCTTCCGCCACCACCGGACTGATGCAAGTCTGGGACAGAGGAGAGACTCCGAGCTCTCTGTCGATCGTTCTGTGGGACCTGTATGCCGGGTAAGGCACGCAACACATTGAAACCGGGTGTACTGCCGGGCGGTGAAGCCACCTCCGTACTGGAACTGCTCGAGAAGGTGCGCGTTCGTGGACTCTGATGACCACTATTTGCTGGGGTACTCGCCTTCGCCCCCATCTAACTGGGAAGACGGCGACAACGATACACGGACAATCAAGTAATCGAACGACAAATAAACGAACAAACGAACGAGCCCTTTCTTGTTTTCGTAAGAGCAACCAGAGATCACACCAAAACAAAGGAACTTTCCAACTCGAGACGAATAAGGAGGAGGTTGTTTGTGTGGGCGGGATATCTCTTTGTTCCACCAAGGCCCAACTAACTGCCGCAGAAATTAGTTCACACAGCCCGCGGCGAAATTTGGAAATAATTGTTCTTCCCTTATTTAGCAGAAACAAAAAAAGCAAATTTGCAAGAACTTTAATCGATTGTCATGTGCACTCAATTAATCTTTTATCACTTCATCTTCCTTTTGAACTACGGACACGACAAGAGCTCTGATTCACTATAAAAACTCACCAGTTTCTTTGCACACCTTTCTCCTTCCGCGCGATGACTGATTTGTAGTTTTTTCTGCGTTTTATTGTGTTAGTTCGCTGCTTTTATTCTGACCAGAGGCCAAAGATTATGAAGCAATTTTGTTTATTAATAACCAAGGAAACTTTGCCTTTAAGGTAAAACACCTCCAAAAAGGTTGGTTAGTTGATTACCAGGACTCTTTTGTTATGGATTCTTGTTTTTTTTTTTTGATTTTTTTCACGTCCTTATTATCACCAATTCTTCCGACTCTTGAGAAAAAAAAAGTATGGGGTTGCTTAATCTGTATACATCACTTCTCCGACCAATTAACTAATTTATTATTTTAGTTTTTTTTTCAGGAGGCCATCGGCAACAGCAGCAAATAATGCGAATGTGCCCTTGTGTTATTTTATTGCAAATTCTTTCTTCTGCTCCAGAATCAGATATCAGAACGCTTTAAAAAATCAACTATTGTTGGATTGGAAACACAATTTTTTTATTATTTTATGTCGCCAACATGACGAAAAAAAAATTGAAACTGCAGAATTTTCAGAAAACAGACAGCTGTGTTGTGTTTTTTGACGCAAGCTTTTTTGGAAAAACGGTGACATTTCGTACTGTTTGATTTGTGTTTTATTGAATGGTCTAATTTTTTTGGGAGGAAAAAATGTTTCGATTTTATTTTCCTTCTTTCATAGACTGGTATTACACCAAAATTTATTAGTCGCTACTATTCTTCGAATTCTTCTTTGAAATTTCGTACGCTGATGAGCGCGCTATTACAAACATGACTTTAGAGTCAAGACTCAAATTTTACAGTTTTCTTTTACTCCAAATTTCGTTTTTTTTTTGTTTGAAATTAGCATTTATAATAATTATCAAAAATATTTATAGAATCGAATGAAAGTTTCCCATCTCCGTATGGCTCATCTGTGGATATTACCCGCAAACGCAAGGATATGAAATGAAGCGTATGCTTCAATAACTAATAAATGTGAAGAGAAACGTCAAAAGTGCGTCGCCGAAATCTTGGCCCGCGACTCACAGGGCAATTTTATTCCGTCTCGATTTTTTTCTCTTTTGCACTCATTATGTTCGAAAAAAGTCGCGACTCATAAGCTGTCGTATAATACCAGTCATGTATTTCAGGTTCCCAATTCCGCAACCGTGCAAAAAATTTATTCACCCTCGAAATATGCATGAATAAATTTGCCTATCTGGGTACACGTTATCTGACAAATAAAAATGGATCGCACCCTTGCGGAATCGGAAAAGTGTATGTGCACACAGAGAAAACCCACACTTGCGGAATTGGGCCCCAGGGCCAGTTGTGATCTATGTTCAGCAATTTCAATCTCGGATTTCGGTAGATTAACTGAGATCCAACGATGGTTCAAACATGTATGTGGCTATTATCACCTCACGGATCCACGGATTAAATATTTTTAGAACGTTTGTACTCCCGGGCTCACTATATCGTTTTCTTTTTGACAAAAAATTGATACGTTGGATTTTTTTCATCCGCGATCAAAATCAAAGATCAAGATTATTAGAGGTATTGTACACGTACATAAAGCACGCAGTTACGTACACACCAAAGAAAAGTGTTGAAATCGAAATTTAAATATATCTGTTTTGTTTTATATAGCTAGCTGTTCTATGTAATTTAAATTAATTATTATTATTATTATAAATATAAATAATAATAATAAATTAATTATTTTATTTTAATCGAATAATAAAGAATTGTATTCATTCGTTCTGAATATATTAAACACAAAGGACGTGTTTTTCATCAAAAAGCTATATTTGCTTAATAGCCCGTTTTCATTAGGGCAAATTACGTAATTTCATTCACAATTTGCAAATTGAATCCCAAATTATCTCATTTCCCATACAAAATCAAATTCCCAAATTGAGATAATTTGCACAAAATTATCTCGCAAATTGAATGAAACCATTCAGTAAAACTAAAATACAAATCGAACACACCTTTGCTGAATAAATTGAATCAAAATGGAAAACAAACTGAACCACCACTTGATTCAAATTGTCAATATTTGTTGTGATTAGAAACATTTTTGTTAAAAAGTTTAAGTTCTTGATTTGAAAATAAGAATACAATTTGAAGAAGTCCTGGATTAAGTCTAATAAAATGGCAGGACGTGCTCTACTCTTCGCCTGCCCACTTGGCACTGGAAAAACAGCTATTACCCTCGCACAGGAACATGAAAATAAAATTCCATTCTGCCCAATGGTTCAATTAATCTTCTATTTTGTGGTCACGTTGGCCAGTCGTGAAATTTATCGCTTTCTCAATGTGAAAAAATCCGCCTGAAATTAAAAAAAGCCTATCGCAAGCCAGCCAACGAACTACATACATCCCGACAAGAACAAGACGATCCGATGCATCAACTAAATTCCAAGACTCCGCGCTGCCAATGAAATAGTGTCCGATTCTGAGAAGCGCAAAACTTTATATAGGATGTGGTGAGGATTGTCTGAAGTAAGATGGCATGATGGACAGCTCGGATCATTTTGCCAATTTCTGCGGTGGTTTTGGCAATGGAGAATCCATTCGACATGACACTCCTCGCGGAGCTAATATTGTCATGAAAATGTTAGTCACTTTGGAGGAATTGTATTCGGGTAATTTTGTGGAAATTGTTCGCAATAAACCAGTCCTTAAGCCGGCGGCTGGCACGAGAAAGTGCAACTTCAATCAGGAAATGGTAACACGAAACATGGGACCAGGGAGGTTCCAGATGATGCAACAGACAATCTTTGATAAATGTCCTAATATCCAATTTCAATGAGGAAAGAACTTTGGAAAGTTGAATCGATCCTAGTATTTTCGAATCGCTCCAGAAAGAAAAAGTTGATGTCGGTGATGCATCTACATCGAAGCTAATAGTGGATCTGTTAAACGAAAAGGTCGTAGTGACAGTTTTCCAACTGAATTCGATTTATAAAGCCAAGAGTATGTGCCTCTGCCAAGGAAGATGAACACAAGAAGAAGGAAGTTATCATTATTATTATTCAGGACGTTACATTGCAAATGCACGCCCGCAAGGCGGACATGATGTTATATTTATGATCAGACAGCTGGTGAAACAAAATAAAAAAATAAAAACAAAATAAGACATTATTTTTGGTATTAGATTTTCTTTTATTAAGTTTTAACATGTAGTATTTATATACAATATACCCATATATTTAGCTGGCATTATTATCCTACTAATATTAGATATAAATGTGAAAGTTTGGATGGATGGATGTCGCCAAAACCTGAACAGATCTGGATGAAATTTAACATAGAGATAGGTTATAGTCTGAAATAGCACACAGGATACTTTTTATCCCGGTAAAATATATTTGCCCGTGGGATAGATTTGTTTTAATTAAGCATAGAGCACATTATAACATCTGGTCATTCTACAAATAGCCGACATGGCTTTTGTTTCCAAGAAGCCTAAAAGCACACAAACATCCGCAATAACGCATCAACGACTTAACTTTAGAACAAATTTGATAGTAGATGGGACTGGATTATCACAGGTCATATTTATCCCAAAAAAATGAAAGCTTTCTATGGGAAAGACTTAAATAGAAAAAATATATACTTGCGGGTGTTTGTTCCGCATTGCTGAATGGCTTTTAATGAAATTTGGTAAGCATATAGATGAGAAACTGGATTATTATTTAAATGGGAGAGTTTGTGTATTTGTTTCGTACGAACTTCCTCTTTTTGCCAACAATTTGAATGAAGGTAAGTCTAGTTATCATTAGGAAGGTATGAAGGTTTAAAACCGATGTAGTTAAGATTACTTTGGTTTTTAGTATAAATTTTTAAAAAAAATTTCTTAAACAGCACATCAAATGGCAGATGTAAAACGCTGTTTGGCACCGAAGCTATATCTCGCAGAGATTAACCAGCCTATTATTATAATACATTTAACAAACTATTAGGATCCTGACTTAGAGAGCTTGGTACTGGCTCCTAGGCGATCGCCAACTGCTAAGATGATATCGGCTGTGCCACTAGCTTTGTTTCCAAAAACGGAAACCTTCCATTTTCGCTATTAAGTCACAGAAAGAAATTGTAGTTATAAGCATTTAAATCCAATTCGTTAACTTCTTTCATATCTGCAATCTACCATTATTGCAACAAATTTGGAATTGGGAACCATTTAAATCCAATTTGTTAACTTCATTCATATCTGCAATCTAATAAAAAAAAACAAGAATAAAAATGAGCCTTCTAATTTCCTCTTACTAATTAAACTCTCACACGATCAGCATCCACAAATATAGTTTTTTTAATATTAAAGCAGGAATAGTAAATCCAGGAAAAAGATTTTATATTTTTACAAGTTATTTAATTAAATTTTTAAATGTCAATCAACTGTCAATTGAAATTCAGCCAAATTCAGCCAGATGTCAAACGAAATGAGATAATTTGTAATGAAAACACTTTTTCTGTAATTTGCCAAATTATGTAATTTGAGCTCTAATGAAAACGCACTATAAGCATCAAACGATTCTGCTAATTCTACAGAACGAAAAAAATCATATACGCATATCAATTTATGTTTGTTTTGTTCAAAATTGGCAAATAGAAAAGGACAATAGAAGAAATTAAGCGTACAGACAAGGCTGAAGCCAAATTCTGCAAATGTGTTTCTTTGTGTACATATTTGCGATTCCACAAGGGTGAGTAAATTCAATTTGTTTCACAGATATCGTGTACACAGATATGCAAAATTTTACACCCATATTTTGAACGTGAATATATTTCTTTTTCACGGAAAATCATTTACGCTAGAGGAATTGGGACATGGCGATCATTGCTGCAAGCTTGAATAATATCCCGCGTGAGTGTAAACATTTTTTAAAGAATTTTGTTTAAAGATTCGAGTTTTTTTTTGTATAAATTGAAGTGAATTAAAAGGGGATGTCAAAGTGAAGTAGATAGAAGAAGTAGAAAGAATTTAACGTGCGAAGTAGGGAGCAGATTTAATTTTTTTTTCTGAAATTAAAGAAATTAAAGTTATTCGCTGATGTGTACCCGATTTTTTGTACATCCCGCTTGAGAAATTTGACTCGACCGCGGGCCAAAATTCTAAAATTTTGTCTAGTTTTAATTCAATTCTCCCAAATCTTTAGACGAAGCTTGCCAAGTTTTTTTTTCAACGCGAACAGTACAAATTTTAACTTGGTACATCGTTATCGTCAATTGTGTCAACAATTTTCTGTCAAATATTTCTGTAAAGTTTTTGTATTAAAAATTATAAATAATATTCTTATTGCAAATTTGCCATAGTTACTTGATAAATAGAAATAAATTAAATATTTAAAATAGGTAACAATGTCATCAGCTACGGTAAGAAATGTTAGTTTCGCATGCTTTCTTGTTTCCCTCTAAAGTAGCTTACCAAAAAAATAACCCAATAATCAAACTTGCACTTGAAATTGAATATTTGGCAATTTAAAGAGCTGACACGCTTCCATACTCCTCTAGAAATCTAGATGCATGTACCTAGTACCTACTAATACAAAAAAAATAATAATAAGTATAGCTATTTGCACAATTTGTTATCATTTTGTTTAAAAGTAGTTATTATTATAAATGGTTATTGATGACAAACTTCTTGCTATTAGATACCTCTTCTCGACGACGATACAATTCCATTTGGTGAGGAAGAAGAACTTCAGAATAGCCCACCAAGAAAATACGCGTAAGTGAATTAGGATAATTTATATTCATCTGTTATAAAAAAATAAAACATTTTCCCGCAGACATCCTTATGTGGCATTTTTCCATTTGTTCTTTCGTGGATTGGCCATTCTGGTATATATCTTCTGCAATTGGTTTAGTGATTCGTTTATCACTAGTTTTGTCTTTGTAACGCTTTTACTGTCAGCAGACTTTTGGACTGTTAAGAACATAACTGGACGCCTCCTGGTCGGACTAAGGTGGTGGAATTATGTTGACGACGAAGGTAAATCACATTGGGTCTTTGAATCAAAGCAGGTGAGTTTGTTTAAAAATCATGTAATCAATCAATATACATAAGTAATGTTCTATTTTTTTGATTTAAGGGTAAAATCAACACTAACGAAGCACGAGTCTTTTGGTTAGGTCTAATTTTGTGCCCAGCATTTTGGTCTCTATTCTTCATCTTTGCATTTTTTGGATTAAAATTCAAATGGCTGCTGCTTGTAATAATTGCATTAGTTCTCAACACAGCAAATTTGTACGGCTACATTAAATGCAATTACGGTGCAGGCAATAACTTCAACGACGCTGCAACTGATTTCGTTAAAACGCAACTCATAAAAAATGCCGTTGACATTATGACTAAACCAACTACTCAGCCGACAACAGCTAGACCTACTGGTATTATTTAAATCATTCATTCCGTATTTTGTAATATCTTAAGCTAGAATTACATGGTCAATGTTAATTTGTCAAAGTGTTCACTATCTGACGTAAAAATGACGTCAGAATTTATCCTTATAGCAAGTTTCATTTAAATTTCAAAGAACTCCTCTCAAAATGGAGATTTGATCTTTTAAATGAAACTCTGTGTTCAAATTTAATTGTAGTATTGGCCGCGTTCGGTGGCATAGCTAAAGCAATCCGGATTGCTTTGTGTTGTTGTAACGTCTAAGGAAAAACCAGCTGATGAACTAAACATATGTTGTCAAACACAAATCTCAAGCTACCCAAAAATTATTATTATGTCGATTTCGTTTCAATAAATTGGATTCGCTACTAAAACTAATACTTTTTTGATTTGAAACGAACGATTACGGACCGAATCTCTGCTGATAGCGCCGTGGGGAAATTCCTAAATCTACTTGCACTTTTTTAATATTTGTTTCCAAACAGTTTTTAACAATATTTTTATTTTTTTATAATAATAATTTACTTTTTCTGTACACTGTCACAAAATAAAAATTAATTGGCAACACAACAATTGAGAAACTTCAAAACAAATATTGTAGTGTGTGTAAGAATCTGTGTACAAATCCTTTTTTAATTCGTCTCCAAAAAGAGATTCAATACGGATCTGTTTTTCCAGAAAAAAATTGGTTTTAATTTGAAACGAATTTGATTTTCAGAAAAAAATTGACGGCGGACCGACGGCAGATCGATGTTTTTGTTGAAACGAAATCGACATTAATTTGATGAACAGCTGATTCAAAACTTCAGATTTGTATGCAATACAACTGACTTAACTGAGAAAGCTACCTGGATCAACAAACCCGCTACTAAGGTATCTTGGCTAGCCTATCGACATTGCACCGAACGCGGCCAATGCTGAATGACTGACACACACATTTCTGAAAAAAAAACATCTTCATCATCAGATGATGAGGAAGATGAAGACAAAGCAATAAAAAACTCCACTAAATTTATAAAATTTAAATTATTAACTTCTTCGTCTATTATTTTCTTATTTTTGTATTTAATTTTTTAGTATGGATTGGCACAATTTCACAATAAATTAATAACAAAATAGTTTCCATTTGATGTTTGACAGAAAAAACTTTTTACATGTATGTGTGCATTCAGTTCAAATCTGCCTACCCACCAAAGATGAGATCTTTCGTGTTGAGATCTGATCTAGATTTGCTCTTTTTGTTGAAATGAAACTCTCAAAATTCAAAAAGATGAAATCTTTTGTCAGAAAGACCAGATCTTTTCTTAACGGAAACTCGCTATTATTGTGCCACGTCCCGTTGTCATTGTTGACGAGAACGTTAACGTGCGTGCCAAAGTGAACATAAATTTTGAAATTTTGTGCTAACGCCAGAGAGTGAACACTATGACAGCTGATTACGTTGACCGTGTAATTCCAGTTTTACAATTACAGTCTCTTGTAATAAAAACGAAAGTTAGTTATCTAATATTAATAGTATATATTGTTTTCTTAATTTACAAAATATTTTTCCTTATAATTTTTAAATATACATAAAATTATATATATAACTATTTTAATATATAGGTTTAACTTTTTTGGAAATAATAATTATGAAACTCAAATAATAGACTTTTTCGTTTTAATTTGGTTCCGAAAAGTTAACAAATAATAAAAATAATATCACCGCTTGGACAAACACTAACTAATAATGACACAAATGTATTTTTTTCTTTTGCTTCAACATTAAAATATAGATAGTTGATTTTTTTATATAATCAGACGTTAAACAGAAGGTGAACCAATGGTAATTCGGGAATCAAAATACAACAATTTGAGTGTTCTATGTGCATAAAAACACTTATTAAGGCAACTCATACCAATCACCGTTTTAACATTTACAAACAAAAAAATAGAATAAAACTCCACCCAAATGCACATTGCCCGTAGTTTTAAATTTACAAACTTAACCCACTGTTGCGTTGGCGCAACAACTCGTCAATCTGCGCTTTGTACATGTCTTTGACGTCTTGCAGATCCAGTTCAAGCTCCTGTGCTTGTTCGACCTTTTCTCCGTACATCTGCAGTAGAGCATCATATTGACGTTGTAGTTCGGCGAAATTCTTTTCTATATCTCCATGCAGTTGAACTTTTTCTTTAATCTATGGAAAGGAGAATATTTTTTTTTTATTAAGAAAAACGATAACCAGTTAAAATAAGGGAAAAGTAGGGAACAAGACTACGGACTTAGTGCCGAGAAAAAGTTTCAAATAATCATATAATTTAACTACATGTTTTTGAAACAAACCAGTATCCGAGTTACCAGCTGTCAGAGGAGCATCTAGGCTTGCATTGAGAGTTGGCAAATCGGAGGTCTCAAATTAAAAATATTAAATTGAATTACATTTTCTAATTCCATAGAAAGATTTGAAATTTCCGAATTCAAGACATCTCTTTCAACTTGTAGTCGGGATAATTCCCATTGCAATTGATTAACTTCGCCGTCACGTTGTTTCACAAGTGATGTTAAGTGTTCTATTGTACTTGCGTTGTGGCTCATGTGTGATAGATTTATATGCATTCCGTATACAGATGTAGCTTGCCGGCCAGAATTTGATATGCAGTCCAAATCGTCCTAAAAAAAATAATAGAAAATATAATTTTAATTAATTGAGTGGATTAACATAGCATAAACATATCAGTTAACCTTTAAACCTAAATTGATTCTCAAAACCTCAAAATAAAAACAACACACTAGAACAACTGAAAAAGTCCTAACGATTCGATAGAGTACAAGGATTTAATAACAGACAGACTGCAAAGCTCAGTAGTCGCATATCAAAACTAAAAATATCACTGTAGAAGTTTCCGAAACATTAGAATTCCAGGATCATAAAAATACATAAGATCCAAAAAATAATTTTCGCAAACGTTGGTATGTAGAATGTATGAGCATAAAAATGCACGACGGCGACTGGGTCGTACGCACTTGCTCTTATGTTTAAGCACGTCGTAAGCAAAAGATTCTTAGTAGAAACAGTTAAATATATTTTTAAGTAGATTTTTTCTAAATTTTTATATACAAAATGTCTTTAATTTTTTCAAAAAAAAATGGTATGGCAATTTTTTGTATTTAATAATATAATCTGTTTTCGAAATATTCAGGTCTATCACGAATTCCATCATAATCGGAAACTTGTTACGAATCGCGAAAAAATCTATCACAGAATCTATCATAGTGGAAATTCTCATACAAATTGCCATTACGAACGGATTCGTAAAACTTTCTTATAATGGTGGAACTCGTGATAGAGCTGATTATATTTTCAAAAAAAAAAAACTTTTTTTTTCAAAAACCCAAATAAAAAATTTCGAAAATTTTGGTATGCATATTATTTAAAATTTGAAAGATCTCCTATAAAAAAATTTGATCGAAATGAGTCCAACCGTTTATGAGAAAGTCATATGTTATATGTGCGATGCTAAGGACCCGCGGAAATCTAATGAAATCTATCCATCTACAAAATTTCATTAAAAACCATTCAGTCGTTGAAGCGTGAAATTGGAACAAACACCCAAGTATATATTTTTTCATATTTAAGCCTCTCCCATAGGAACCGTTAATTTTTTTCGGGATAAAAATGGCTTTGAGACAATCACCTAAAACGCTTAAATACCAAGATTTAAGGAAAATCGTCTTGTACAGACAGACAGATACACGGAATGGCGGGACCCACATTTTGGTGTTCTCTATCATCGTAATGTCAAGTTTGATTAAAATATCGAGTCAGATTTTTTTCCCGAATGCCAACTTGCCCTATAGTATCTATGTATGTATTTACATACTCGTATATCGCAAGTAAGAAAAAAACAATTCGCCTGGAACTTGCTGACATCATTTTTGGAATTACAATGGGAAAATTTGGAAATGAAAATAGACAATTGGAATGATCATTTTCGCCTATTTTTTTTTAATAATAACCTAAACGAATGTGGCGAAATTAAGGTATAACTTTCAATGATTTAAAAAAATCGTCTACCTATTTTCGAGAAATTGAATTTTTAAACAAAAAAAAATGATTTTTTCCAAAATAAAATATTTCTTTCGAAAATGTTGGTATGCAGTTTTTTACGTGCGATATACCATCTGTATGTACATATACATAGGTACAATACGGCAAGTTTTACATTTGGAAAAAAAATCTAACTCGAGATTCTAATCAAACTTGACATTACGATGATAGAGAACACTAAATAAGTGTATCCCGCCATTCCGTCTGTCTCTTGCTGTCTGTAGAACGATCTACAGCCTAAACGGCTGATTCGATTTTCCTCAAACTTGGTATTTAAGCGTTTTAGGTGATTCTCTCAAATAGATTTTTGAATCGTTTTTTAGCCCCAAGTATAACGGTACCTGCTATACAATTTTTTCTAGCATCTTAATTTTTTGATAAAAAAAAACGTATGTGCCCTACTTTGGGTATAGTCTATTTTTTTTTTTACATATTTTATTATTAATGGTACTTTCGACTTTCGCATAAACAGCTTGACGGATTTCGATCAAAAATTTTGTATAGGAGGCCCTTCAAATTGTAAAAAATAATGCATACCAAAATTTTCGAAAAATATTTTTTTTTTATTTTTGAAAAAAAAAATATTTTTTTTTATTTTTGAAAATTCAATATTTTGAAAACGGATTAACATTTTTTCCCAAAATTATATTTTTAAGTTTGCATTATTAATTAAATAAAATTTCCATACCAAATCTTTTCCACAAAAAAAAATTAAAGAAATTTTGTCGATAAATGCGTTTTCAAGATAATTAAATTCGTGTTCTCTGACGAAATCAGTCCCACAAATTCTAGGAAAGCGAGTGGAAAGATGTTACACGTCGACGTCATAAATTATTACTATTGTTACAATAATGTCGAAGGGATGGTAATATGAAGACGTTTGTTAAAGTGTAATTTGTCCGAATATTTTCTGAGTAACGTTGACTATCGTTACTCAGAAGATATTCGAATGATTTCAGAATAAGAGATCCGAATTTAAGACGAATGACTGGCTCGTTTGTCGAATTCCAATTAAGAAGAAAACCATTGTATTTACATTTGAATGCATGTGTGATCGTGCTTAGGTTTCCATGGTGAGGTAGGAAATTTGTTCTCATATATATTTATACGCCCAAAGTTAGAGTAAAATTCCATATATGTGCCAGAGCATCTAGAATCCAAAATAGAGCATTAAAGCTAATAGGTGATATCTTAATTTCGAAATCATTTGTTTCGTTAGAACATCATCGAAATGTCTTTTACATTTTATTATTTTATCTTTGCTTTCTTAAACAGTATTCTAGTGTTATATCTAACTGCATTTCTTCCCTTAAACAATTTCAGCTTATAACACGCTCCGCCAATAATGCTCATCAGTATACCCTTGAGCCACACTTCAAGCGAACAGTTAAGCATAGAAATTCTTTCTATAGCCGTACAACACGACTGTGGAATTCCTTACACGGCTTTATTTTCGCTTCCAATTTCAGTGCATAGACACTTAAGACAAATGTAAAATGTTATCTTCTGGTCAATTCTCCCTCTACTTCCTAAACGATCGCACTTTGCTAATATTTAAGATTAAAAGCGTAGTCTTATCGCTTGACCGATTTCAATGTATATAATTCTAGCGGGTTCCGTTTTTCGAGGTAGACAACACCCGATTGAAGGTATGTTGTTGATGAGCCAACTGGAAACCCTGACGTTGCCAACAATCTGAGCTTTCATTCTTCAAAATATTTCTTAAGCTGATAATTAATCAGCGTTTCCATGACTTTGGTAAGAAGGGACGTTAGTGCAATTGGACGGTAATTAGAGGGTGAAGAAGATTAGTTTTTTTTTGGGGACAGGCTGGACAAATGCAGTTTTCCGGAACTCCTCTTCAGAACGATGGGAGGTATACTATCTGGCCTAGCGAGCTTGTGTTTATTAAGGTCTTGATGGACTCTGGCAACTACAGGAGTTCGAAAGAAGATTTGTTCCATTAAATCGAGTGGCAATGGCGCAGTAGATATAGTGCTTGACTGCTAACTTAGATGTGTGTGTTCCCCACGGTAGCATTCTTCTCTATACCTCAAATTTTAATTTCATGCCGCCAGTGGGTTAAAATGAGATAGTAAATATCACAGTAAATAATTTTTAAATCCACTGTGCCAACAAAAAATTATTTCCTATCTTTCTATTACTTCTAGTTCTAATTAGTGCCGTGCAATTCAGGTTGCATTTAAAAGACCTTAGGTTTTACAAGCAGGGACGAGTTAACAGCGAACTGCGGTGCAATTAAATTGGGTTTTTTTCAAGATTTGACAAAAGGGGTGTCAAGACGAGCGTTGGAACCAAAGACGAAGTTGTGTCTTTACAAATGACCACAAATTCTTAGTACCTTTACGACATTGTAGGAATTTTTGCCTTAATTTTTGGTTATGCAAAAATTTGGTTCTCAACAATTGTGAACGTTGCTAGTCTAGTTTGTTCCAGTTTTCCTCTGTGGGGTTTGCCTTACAATTATAATACAATAAAAATATCAATACATAATTTTGAACTTACCACCTGCCAATCTAATGATCCCAATGCATCATCTACAAGACTAAGTGTTGGTGATGAATTATTTGGCCTCAATGTGTGATGTGCTTCATCAGAAATGCTCGCTTCACTCATAGACATATCTCTATTGCGATAATTGGCTGTATTATCACGATGTATCTCAACCGGTTTCTCTTCTTTCTTTTGTGTCTTCATTGTTTCGTATTTCTCTTCCAAAATGTTGTATCTTTGTTTTAATTCATCGTGGATTTTCTTCAAGTCTTCAAAACTCTCCGTTAGTGTTTGTAATTGCCTAAAAAGTTAATGGTGTATATAAAGTTATTCATTGATTAGCGACAATGATGAAAAAAAAACCTTTTTATATTTGTTTCAATGAGTTTGCTTTCAAGACCAGCTTGATGAAGTGCTATTTTCGATTGTTCCTCTTGCATCAATGATGCTGAGAGTTTCTCTTCGAGGGTTTCAATTCTTGATTCAAGCAGGCTGACTTTTTCTTTAAATGAACTCTCGACAGTCTCTAAGTTTTGAAGGCGGGCTCTCGAGATTTCTAAATAATAACAATTGCCTAGTTTGCTAAACTGAAATTTACTATTTTCAACAATTAAAAAATTACCTAATTTGGTTAAGAACTCCTTCTCTTGCTTGTCCCAATTGCTTGTACGCATTGTGAGTGTTGACTGAAGAGCTTCTAATTGTCGCATTAGCGGAATCGTTGTTAAGCTGACTTCTTGGGTAAGATTTTCCGCTCGAATTTCAGACTCTTCCAATCGTCTTATCAACTCAGAGTTTTCCTCCCTGAGTTTCTGTTCTCGCAAGGTCATTCCGGCTTCAGAAATTCGTAGTTTTTCGCGTAATTCATTTAATTGTGCAGCTAATTCATTTCTCTCCAATTCGGCTGTATCTTTTGCCTTCTTTAGGGTCTGAAGCTCTTGAGTATTTTTCGTCAAATCAGAGTGAGCTTGCATACGATTTTGCAGTTCAACTTTGGCGGCATCGAGACTTGCCTGGAGTGTACTTAATTTCGAATTCAAATCCTCTAATAGGTTTCGTGAGGCAGTATTTTCTTCTTCGAGTTTGCGCTTCTCTGATGATATCTTGTGAACTGCTTCAATTTGGGAGCGTTCGACTTCTTCTTTTGCATTTAAAGTTTTCTTCAATCGTTCGACTTCTTCAGTTAGATCGCCAATTTGCTCTTTGTTCCGTTTCATAACGGCTTCACTGGTTTTTTCCTTGGCACGAAGTTTTTTAATGATATTCGAATGCTGCAGTACTTCTTTGGATAGCTTCTCTCCCTCAAGACGCAGTTCAGAAATCATTTCCTCTTTTTCTGTTACAACTTGGGTGAAATCGTTCTTGGGAATTTTCGATTGGAGTTCTTCCTTTGCAGTCTTCAACTGTAAGCGCAAGGCGTCTCTTTCACGAATACTCATTTGGAACTTCTTTTCCAGAGCAGACAACCTCTGAGTGTGTTCTTCGCTCTCAATATGTTCTGTTTTTCTTTTCATTACATCCAACATACTCTGGTATTCGTTGTTTTTATCTTGAAGTGCTGCATTCTGACGAGCCAGCTCCAGTAAACGTAGTTCTCTAGATTCAAGGATTTCACTCAACTCACTGATGCGGTGCATGAGTTTTTCAGTATCGGATTGTGAATCTTCGGATATAGTGGACACCTCTGAAGGCTCTCGGAAGTGACCTTTCTTAGTTGGGGGGAATACTACTTTTGGCTGTTTTAGGGGGCTCGCGCGGCTGGTGCTATTGACACTACTAGAGTCCCCATTGGGATTGGAAATTATTTCGATATCCGAGGATGTTGTGGTTTCAATTTCATCATTAGAATTGTGGCCGGAGGATGATGGACCAGAGTTAATTTTGACTAAATCTTTGTCGTCAGATGTCACAGAAGCAGCTTCCACCATTTGAACATCTTCAAAGCTTTGCGTGGAATCCGAATTGACTGTCTGCGATTCAAAAAGTGCGTCTTCTATTGAAGTGTTTTGTAGTTTCAAGGGGACAACGAGTTTTGATTCAGATGTTGATTTAACTTCAGCTGTTAAAATGGAATAGATAATTTTTTAAATACAAATTTGAGTAATCTGGTCATTTAGCATACCTAATGGTACGACAACCATATCGTTTGTTTTTGTTGCGCTTTCACCCATAACAGTGCTGTAGGACATGGAGTCATCATCCTCTTCGTGATCTCCATCGCTTCCAATGATAACAATGCTCTCGGGAAGTGATGCATTCGAATCAGGACTCATAAGCTCACTGCATGTTGGTGTAGTTATCAGTTCTACAGATTCAGAGTTGTTAATGTTCTCCGATTGGGAAGTTGGTGCAGAACTCGGGGATGTGGGAGGTGACAACAAGTCGACAGAATCAGAATTCGATGTTACCGACTCTCTCTTTGAGAGAAGCGGCTCAGTTGTTGTTATTGAATGCCGCTGGCCACCACTTTTCGGTGGGGTTGTTATCATTTCCTTGGCATTTGGGTTCTCGAAGAATGATCCTGTAAATGAGCCCCATACTGCTTGAGAATCAGTGGACTTGGTCAAACCTAGCGGCTGCATTTGTTGCACGGGAGTAGATGGAGCAGTTTTGCTTTTCTCCGTCGTCACAGCAGCAGCAGCTGGCTCAACCTTCTCATTTAAGCTTTTCTCCTTCGTCGTGGGGTCTTCATCAAGATCGTCTTGAATATCCAGGGCTTTGTCGATCTGTTTCTGGGCTTCTTTGAGAGCGTGTTTGGTTAAACTCGCTAGTCTAGTTGTATCAAACCAGCTCATTTCCAGAGAAAAGCATTACGTTTAGTACAAAAGCGGATAGGTATGTAAATAGATAAATTTTCAAAAAGACAAGAAGATGCTATTAATCCGTGGCAATTAGACAAATTCTTGCTTAGATGTTTTTGTATGAACTGGGGCCGTTTTTTTCTAGATTTCTGTGGTTTTAAAAATATTGTGAACTCTTATTGGAAAGAAAAACTGCCAGGGGTTTTAGAATATATTTTTATTTGGAAAATATTCTTTATCAAACTGCGGAAAATGAAAAATCGCGAATTTTTGTCACGTCTCACGTCAAAAAGAGAATTCTGATGACAGCTGTCATGGAATGACATTTGATAGAATACGTTCCCTGTATTAATTTTTTAATGCCGTTGGGGATGTTCACTCAGTTAAACTCAACAATCTGGAATAACTTTTCTGTTGTTTAAGGCGGCTTAACATGGATCTGCATCTGCAGATTTGAAGAAAAGTAGAGCGGGCCAATAATATAAAACAAACATAAAAGTAAGACAGGGTACACACTAATAACTTACTCGAACTCTGCTATAACTTTCTTGACACATCTCACAATCACATGTTCTTAGCGTTCAGGTATGTAGTTTTGAGAAGAAAATTTTCGCTATTTTCGTTATTTTTAAGCAAACTGAGGTGAAATGGTAAAAAAAAACTTTAAAATTCATTATCTGAACGGAACAAATTATGGTGCAGATGAAAATGCTTTAAAGGAGGCCTTACATGCATCTTCATCTTCATCTGCATTGACATCTGCAAAAAAAGAGGAAACAAAATTAAAAATTCATACTTGTGCGATAGAGAGCGAAAACCAAAATGGAGATCATCTTCATGTATGAAAATTATAGGAAGTACGAACCTGAAGATTGCAGATTATAGTGAAGATGAACATGTTCATCTTCATTATAGCATTTTCATCTGCACCATAATTTGTTCCGTTCAGATAACGAATTTTAAAGTTTTCTTTTACCATTTCACCTCAGTTTGCTTAAAAACAACGAAAATAGCGAAAATTTTCTTCTCAAAACTACATACCTGAACGCTAAGAACATGTGATTGTGAGATGTGTCAAGAAAGTTATAGCAGAGTTCGAGTAAGTTATTAGTGTGTACCCTGTCTTGCTTTTATGTTTGTTTTATATTATTGGCCCGCTCTACTTTTCTTCAAGTCTGCAGATGCAGATCCATGTAAAGCCGCCTTAATGCGTGCAAAAGCACATCTGATGAATACAGAGCTGTTCTCAGGAAAGCTTGAAAGCTATATTGAGTTATCCCAAAAAAAATTGAAATAACTAGCTATCGGAAAACAAATGTATAGAACAGCTGACTGCAAAATTGATTTGGTATGCGAATTGTTCTGATTTTTTGACATCTCTCAGCTAACCTGTCTTATATGTCCACAGATATACTCCGATAGCTTGGTAAACGATGTGACATATCTAATAAGTAAGTGAACACCCGCAATGAGTACTTTATTTACACGTTAGTATAAATTTAATAGGGGTATTCACGATCCGATGTATCTGGTCTTGTATCATTGTAAAAGTGTATCATATTTTTGCACTACAACAACAAAATATACTGAATGTCAAAATCTTACACTATTACACTTTTACAATACTCGAACTTATACTATATATATATATACTTGTTGTAGTGCAAAAAAATGCTACACTTTTACAATGATACAAGACCAGATACACCGGATCGTGAACACCCCTACTAAATGTTAAAGTCTTACACTTTTAGACTTTTACTATACCCGAACCCTGAGAAAAATACAAGAGTGTACAAATTTTTTAACACAAACTTAAGATATTTCAGAACAAACGTGATACAGATTTTGACATTTGATTCAGTGTTGCTACAGATTAATAAAGGTATGTGTTCACAGTCTGTTGTAAAGAAATAAAATTTTACAATTTTACAAGACTTGGTACACCAGATCGTGAATACCACTAATGATAAATCAGCAAAAGATCACAAGATTTTTCGTTTTTCCATATCTATTTTTAGATTGGTCTTCTGAACCCCTTAAAATGGCAGTTTTGTTGCTCTAAAATAAAGTGAAGACTATTCTGATGGGGCCCAATTCCGCAGCGGAAATGATTTTTCGGGTAAAAATTAATTTGCCCGTGTACATGATTTTAGTAAAATCAAAAATTAACCACACCCTTGTAAAGCCCAAATATGTAAATATTAAAACTCACATTTGCAGAATTTGGCCGATTTAAAATATGAATCAAAACCATATAGTCACTTAATTACCACTAAAAGTTAAATAAAACAGTTAAAATATCAAAATCATTAAGGCTGATCTGTTTGAGTTTGCCTTATGCAATTTCAATAGATTTATTGAATTCAAAATAAAAAAGTAAAAATAACTTAAAAAGAAGCAAGTTTGCTATTATTGAGGCAAAAAATGTACGCAATTAATGTATTTTACCATAATGGAAAGCCCCATACAATTAATTTATTTTATTTTCATTGGCCATATTCTGTATCGATCGATCATCATCTGCAGTGATGATGACATGGAATTTCAATTTTTTGTAATGGGGTCGATAATTCAAAACCCAATATCTGGTTTTTCGTATTAGTATGAACGGTAACTACAGTTATGAGTAGTTTATTTAATTATTATAAATGGATTTTTCAACTCTACAGAAGCTTTCAGATGTCGATGAAGTATCATATTTACATAGCAAACTTTGAAAACTACGCGATTCCACCCCTTGATTCCATTTAGAAGATCGTACAGTTCGGTTTGATCAATTTGTATCATTAGGCATCTCGCAATGAAATGATTAACATATTCTCGTTCGTTACAGTTGCATAATCCACAAAATTCTGGTAGATCGAACGATGTACGGAATAAAATTTAAATTAATAATTTCTGTTCTCAAACGAAAAATGGTATTAATTTTATCTATACTCATGAAATAGTTATTTACTCCAAGCTGATGATTCAAGTTTTTGTAAATCAACTGTGAATTTGAAGAGGCAGCCAAATTTAAATTCTGCTGGTATAAGTGTTCATCGACTTTTACTATTAGATCTGAAAAAGTATTTCTCTAATCTTCATAATTTTATGATAGTCTGCCTTCAAAAATTGTGGACCCTACCTAGTTTGTTCCAGTCCTTGAAACTCCCGAAAATGTCCTCAGTAAAAATAGCTAAATTTGTTTTTGCAAGCAAGAGATACTCCTCTTCATTGTTTTTATTATGTAGTCCATGTTGGATTTAAGATTTTTTAAATAGATATTTGACAGCCCAGCTTCCACATGAATAGCATATGTTGGTGTTGTTTTTGGTAACTTGAACAAACGTTTGAAAAAATAGCGTAGCAGTTTTTCAAACTCTTACACATAGGAACAGTCGAATACTTCACTACCATAACATAGACACGCATTGATGGTCGCATTAAAAACCCTATATTTCGCAGATGTGTTTATAACTTGTTTACCGTAAAAGGATTTCCATATCGAGTTGATAGCTGTTCGTGCAACCGCTCATTTGGCTTTGATGTGCTTATCTAGTTTTAATTTCGATGCGAAGATTATACCTAGGTACTTATAGTCGTCGACTAGCTCCAATTTTTCATTATTCAAAAACCATCTTTGGGTTTCACTTCTTCTCGAATAATCACCACGAAAAACAAGTACCTTTGACTTTGAGATATTTATTTGCACATCCCATGAAGAGCAGTAATTAGTTAGCTTATTAATCATTAACTGAAGAGTTTTTGGATCATTTGCTAACATAACCATGTCATCGGCATAGAGTAGCACTTTTATAAGTGACCCTGCAAAGTTCACTCCACCCGGTAGGTTTTCTGTTATGTCATCAATGTAAAAAGCAAATATAATTGGGCTTAAGATGCACCCCTGAGGAACTCCGGTCGACACGTTGAAAAAATTTGAACATTCTGTATTTCCATACACTGATGTTGCAGAAGTTCGAGAAAGAAGTTCCATGTACATCCTTGTGAACTTAAGCGGGCAGACCCATCAATGATAGTTTGTATACAAGACTATTCCTGTTTATTTTGTCAAAAGCTGCCTTAAAATCTACGAACAGACAGTATAATTTTTCCTTTTTTTCAACAAATAATCGAGCGATATTCTGAGGAACAAAAATTTGATTCGAATTTGAATATCCTGTACGAAAACCTGCTTGATAGACGACGCTTAATTTATCATTTAATTCAATCCAATTCCGAATCCTATATTATTTGAGCAAATATTTTTCTACTAGAGTTCAGAAAGAAGATTCTTCTGAAGTTTTCCGGCAAAGAGCTATCACCCTTTTTGAAAATCGGAAATATAATTGCTTTCTTAAAATCTTCTGGAAGCTGAGCGCAGGCCAGAAACTCATTCGAAGAATACTTATAAAATTCTGAACTTATACCGTCAGTTCCTGTGGCTTTACCATTTTTCATTCGTTTCAATGCATTTACTAGCTCGCATTAGGTAATGGGGCAGTCCATTTCTAAGTTGACAACATATGGTAACGCAAATTTATATACAAGAACATTTTCAACATTCTCGTTGAGCAGATTTTCAAAAAGCAAGCCCAAAGTGTCTTTTTCAATCGAGACGATGGCATTATTTTTCCATCCAGCAATATAGCCTTCATTGTACTCCAGAATGTTTTAGAGTCTTTGTTATTTTCCAGTTTTAAAGCTAGATCATTATGGTATTCGTTTTTCTTATTCAAACACATTTCTTTGTAACTTTTCTTAGCTTGAAGATATTGAGCCGCAAACACCGAGTCATCACTTCACCTAAGTTTGGTTTGGTTTCTTTATTGAGTCTTTTATAAAATGGTTTTACAAAGGTGTATGTTTCTCGTTTACTTTAGAATATTATACTGCGGCTATTAAGTTTTGCCTGCTTTGTCTGTAATGTAGTTGTTCACCTCTTGGTCGCTGTGATTTTGTATAGTTGAACTGCTTTGCTCATGAGCAGTATATCAGTTACATGTGACGTGTTGTCATCTGATGTTTATGATAAAGTAGTGGGACTGCTCTTACAAAGAGGCAGTGCATCTGTAGCTTGTGACGTAGTGCCACCTAAAACTAACTTAAAATAAAAAAATATATACATATAATACAACCTGTGGCGCAGAGCCATACAAAAGTAACCGCTATTAAAAAATTGATCATTACAATGTCTGCCAAAAGTCTCAAAGATAAATCAAATCAATCAGTAAATATATACATATGTACAAATACTTATGTTTAACATTTCATTAGGATAGAGCGAGAACTCTACTTCGATAATATATGAACATGTATACATTAACGTATAAATGAGTGCGAATGCAGACGCATTATAAATATTACATAAGACATGTGATTTTGTACTTATATGAAGAAACTAGTTAAAAGATTAACTATTGAAAGGTTATGATTTTGTATGTTGTACATTATTAACTTGTCACGATTTTTTTTTTTTTTAATTTTTTTTTATATACATATACATATAGAATTGTGGAGTTAGTTGATAAGGGTGTGTCCTTTCTGCTTCATATGAGGCTGTTTGCACCTCTGACGCTTGCTTCTATGTGGTTCTAGGTAACTGTTATGAACAGTAGTTGGATAACGGGTAATTCCGTTTGTCGGTTATGGGCGGCTAATGCGCAGATCCCTCGTCGAATTATATGCCATTCCTGGGACAGGCAATTTTCCATCAGTTGATTTTATGTTTTTATGTTATGCATCCTACGGATGCTTCAGTTACGGTATACATCATCCATACGTGGATGATATATGGTCAGAGAGTGATGATTGTGTGAATCATGTCAGTTGCGGATTGACTTCTACTTCCACTTTAGTCGGACGTAATGGACACCTTATATTTGTTTCATGGTTTCAACACGGTTCACTCTTATATTGTTGCTTATGATAGTTTAAACTATTTTTGTTACTTATTACTGTAATAGCAAGTATTAAAAAATAAAATATAAAACACTGTTACTTTTTTGCTAGCTAGACGAGGGAGTAAACCCCCGTCTGTTCTTGACGGAAGCCAGAAGTCGAATCCTCCACTTCACCTAAGTTGTTTAAGATAATCGAAGCACTTTTTTCGTAGGATTTGACATTCGTAATCAAACTTAAATCATGATTTAAGAGGCGGTTAAGACTTTGTTCATATTTTTCTCTTAGAGAATCTTCCCACTTTATCTTTACCATACGTTCAATAGGAGTTTCTGTAATTTTAATAGCAGCTTCCACTGTTGTTATAATTGGAAGATGAGCAGAATAAGTTGCAGACTGAATTTCGAAATCTCTTACATAATTTAACCATTCTCATTTTATAAAAGCATAATCAATTGTTGATCTACCTTGACCACCTATAAACGTTAGATAACCATTTGAATCGCTTTTTGATATTCCATTTAGAATTGTAAAACCAAAATGTTCTAATATTTCTATTATACGCTTTCCTTGTTAGCGTGTCTTTTGATTTTCTGGTTGTACTAAAGTGTTTCTGAAATATAGGGTTTTCCAATAAGAAGTGTTATTTTGATATTCAAAAAAAAGAAATGCGTTGTTGAAGCGTGTATCGTTCCATTTTTATTAATAGCGTAGTTTCTACTTGTCAAATGTCAAAAAATGACAGCTTCAAAAGTGACAGCTACCGAATTAGCGGGCTATTCAAAATAAGACCTCTTATTGGAAAACCCCTTACTTGTGATGGTGAGTCTATGTTTTGGAAATCACCTATTCTTGCATTATAGTCCCCACCAGCATAATACCTGACTGTGAATAATAATATTTCGCATAATTCGTTATAATCGTTGGACCAGTTATTGCAGTTCAAGTAGATGGGGTATATAATGAACTCTTTTCCATGCAATACTAGTTCCAATAAAAGAGCATTTCGAGTTTCACGTATTCTAGCAAGGTGTCCACAGGTTTTACTTTTAATTCCACAAAAAATTCCTCCACTGGCTCTTCCAAAAGTATGAAATCATTTATCGTATAGTATTTTATCATACAAAAAAATTTCATCAAAATCGTTTTAGTCGGTCAGATATAATCGAACTTAGGCTGCAATTCAAAATATTCAAGAACAATACGCATGTTCAATTTTTTCCAAAACTGGTAGACTTACAATAATACAACCATCTAGTTTTAAGTTTTCCAATAGGAATTTGAAGGGGCAAACAAATACAAACAAAAAATCAGCATGACCTCACAATTTTGAATAAGTAAAGGGTTATCCATTTTGCGGTTTCAAAAGTATAGGGCTGGAATTCGACATCTGTCAAACTAAGTTGTTAAACCAATTTTTTTTTCAGTTGAAAATCTGACATTTACGAAAATGGAACCCTTAACTATCGCACAAAGCATAAAAATTGTTGAAACCTACTACAAAAATGGTGATTCTGCCACAGCCACATATCTTGCTTTAAGAGGAGATTATGGTTTACTTAATCGTCCAACTACGCAAGTAATTGGCAAAATTGTGAAGAAATTTGAAGAGACTGGATTGGTCACAGATATTTTAAGGCCTGTGCATCATCGTTTCGCTCGTACCACTGAATATATCGCTGCTGTAAGTGAAAGTGTTGCCGAAGACCCGAATATGTCGATTCATCGTCGTTCTCAGGAATTAGGACTGTGTTACGGCACATTATGGCGTATTTTGCCTTTGGATCTACACCTACATCCATATAAAGTCCAGCTCACACAACAACTGAAGCCAGCTGACCATTCACAACGTCGTAGATAAGTCGAATGGGTGCTTGAGCAACAGGCGCTGTGCGGCGATTTTTCGAACAAAATTTTCTTCAGCGACGAAGCATATTTCTAACTTGGTGGGTATGTTAATAAACAAAATTGTCGTGTTTGGGGTTCTGAGAATGCTCAAGTAATTGAAGAGAGGCCATTACATCCACAAAAAGTCACTGTTTGAGGCACTCTTTGATCCGGAGGTGTGATTGGACCTTACTTCTTCGAAAACGACGATGGAACAAATGTCACCGTCAATTCGGACCGTTATGGTCAGAAGATAACCGAATATGGCTTTATTGCAAGAGACTTTTCCTGGCCGCGTAATTTCTCGTCGTGGCGATATCTACTGGCCAAGATCATGTAATTTGACAGCGCTGGACTTTTTTTTGTGGGTCTACGCGAAAGACCGTGTTTATGCAGATAAACCTTTAACTCTTGAGCACTTGAAAACTAACATTCGTCAAGTTATGGCTGAGATACCGCCCAATATGTGTCAAAAAGTGGTCAAAAATTACCTCAAAAGAATCTATGCTTGCAACAATTCATGTGATGGTCATGTAAATGATATAGTGTTTCGCACATAATATCAACGTTCAAACTTTATAATAAAAAAGAAATATCATGAAAAAAAATATTTTATGTGTTTTATTTACGTTTACTTTTGAAACCGCAAAATGGATAACCCATTACAAAGCTTTTTTCATATTTCCGAGGTGTTTGGTTTGATTATTTTTTTTTAAAAAGCTGTTCATAGAAAATACTTGATTCAGAAACAAGATGATATATAAGAGACTTCTTGCTTTAAAAAAGTGCAAAACTTAATTGTTAGTATTGCAATTATTTTGAAATATTTTTTTTTCATTTGAAGTTTTTTTTTTTTTTATTTGTTAATGGCCATGGCGAATGGAAGACGGATCGGAAATTGAAGTCTTTTAAACTCAAGCGGCTTATTGAATGGGATCATCGGGATCCTCGGAATGAAGACTTCATCACCTTCGAATTTTCCTTTGACTATCGTCGCGTAAATCACATTGTTCATCAATTTACATAACACCAAACGCGTACCGTTGCACAGTTGGTTGGCTCATGTTTCGAAACATGATTACTACGGAGCCAACCTCTAGCCTTAAATTGTGCGATGGTAAGCCAGGCACATCCAAGGAGTTTAAAAATTCAATTGGTTAGTTGGTGGCTTCATCTTCATTATTTTGTCACGCAGTCAATAGATTTTAATGAATGCATTGTTGCAATGATCTCATTCTGAATTATGTAGTTTAGGTCATTTACATCTTTATTCTTAGCCGCTAAAATTTCTCGCTCACTTAACCATTCATTATTTTTGCAATTTGTACATAATGATGTTTGGGAATACTTTGTTGATAAGTTCATTTTTCGATGAGACAAAGTTACAGAAATTATGAGGAAATGAAATCAATCCGTTCGATTCGTTGACAAGAACTCGACCATTACCGATAGTCAGCAATTGCTCAGAGAAATCTTCGGCAGATGTATCATTAAAAAAATGCAACTCTCATTTTTGTTGTCAGCTGAAGTTTCTTCATATAGTGTAATAGATTCGATGTTTTGAGGTTATTTCGTCGGCAGCCGTTAGTCTTGGAATAACTGACAGTGTTTGGCGGAAATCGCAAGACAGTAAAATTATTGCTTTTTCAAAACATCTCGAGTTATTGCATAGATATTTCAATCTTTAGTTAAGTGCTCCTAATGCACGTTTTTGCGCCATTGAGCATTCGTCCCGGATGATGATTTTTGATGCTGATAAAACTTTTGCCATTGGTGAGTTGTTGGCAATAGTACATGTTGGTTCTTCAATAGCTTGAAGATTTAATGACAATTTTAATGCTGATTGAGCAGTACGGGAGCCTTCTAACAATGTGGCTGCTATTCCAGAAGAAGCAACTGCAACCGAAATGTTGGATATCGCACAGTTGCTAAAACTACTGACATGAGGAATGTCTTACCAGTTCCACCATGTGCATCCAGGAAATATAAACCACCATTTCCATCATCAATATCCTTCATTAATGTAATACAGACTTCCTTTTTTTGTGTGATCATATTCACGTTCCCGTTCCAATTCTCAATAAAAGGTGTCATTCATTTCACGATTTGGCACTGCCATTCATAATCTGACTAATAAACTACCACACATGAGGTAACACATGTCTTTGATCAAGAGTAAAGCCCGATTATGTATATCTCAAGATCGTGATTTTTGCAACTAACACGAATTTGATGTAAAATATCTTCTGACATGTTATAATTGTATTTGTGCCACAGGTTTGATGGATTCGATAGCATGTCGAAATGATGATAACAAATAATGTGCGTATCTGATTTGGAGATGCAGCGATAATGGCTTCAATGATTGTCGAATCCCAATGGGTATCGTTTTCTAGTAAATTGAGTTATTCAAATGCAGTACGATATGTTGGATATATAATACCATTAACAGTCCGTGCGTAGTGTCTCAAATGACGTTGGCACACCCACATTTACCAGCATCAATCGCAAATGGAAGAATTCTCCTGATTACACAGGTCAACAAAAAAATATTTTTTTTCATTTCTGTGTTCAAATAGCGATTTTCTCAATCTTTGTTTTGAAAAACATGGTACATTTGCTTCTTTTTTTAAGTTTGTTTCTATACCTTTTAGAATGATAAATAAATATTACTTATTGTCAACAACGATAACAAGGTTTAAGTGTTCTTTAGTTAGAGCGCAATGAACGGTGAGAGAATAATAAAGTTTTACGCATCACGTAGTATCAAATCAATGCTGAAAATCACATTTCAGCGATTCATCTTAACGGTAGCATTATTACTGGCCTCTAGATCATGAAAATATTGCCAAATTTGCGGCGAATTTATTAAATCAAAAAAATACAAATTTAGCTTTAAGTACTTATTTAAAGCTTTGTGAAGCCTATGAAGCTTATCTTAACCTTCCTATTCGAAACTAAGACCCCTTTCACACAGGGAAACCAGTTGCTGGAGATTTTTTGACGTTTTCCTTTAATTGCCTTGTAGTTTCACATGAACAAACTGGCACCAAGAAACTGAGAAATAATCTGGGAAGATTTTGTTGGGCTAATTGGAATGCAAAGCAAAACGTCAAAAAAATCTCTTTAAATCGTTGACCGGGGAGTTTTTTTTTCATTCCCCTTACTGCTTGCCCTTCTCGCCATCAAACTCTCAGTTGCCGGGAACTCAGTTTTCCTGTACTCCAGTGCTGCCGTTTCTACTGTTACGACAGTAGACTACTCTTTTTTCGTTCCAAGAATTTCAAATTTACTGTCTATTGTTTCCACCACATTTTTTCCTCAATTCTCCTGATTTTTTTCCAATTTGTCTTACTATTACAAATACAGGCTTCTTAATAAAAAAAAATGTATTACTTCCAAAAGTTTATGTAACTTGTTAAAACATTATGCGTCATCGAAAAAATGTTACTATAGAACATATTATTTCAAGTCCTTCCCCGAGTTAATCCATGTTTTGAAGAATATTATTGCAGTTCACAGCTGATTTAGAATTTGGACTTACAAAAACATATAAATTTATTTTTAGTCTGATTAGACCAAATCGAGGTCCTAGATTTTGTTTCATTTTACACTTTGTTAAGGTTGGCGGATCGAACGTTCGATTTTTTAGAAAACTTTAAACGTTATTCAATTCAGAAGAAAACTTGGTGCAAATCATAAATCAATATTTGATTTTAAGTGATTTCCAATAATAAGGTGGAGAGCGCTTTGGAAGGTTCACTAGGAAATTTGAGTTCAATTTAAATTTCGATTCGCTCGATAGGTCGTTTTATGTAAACTGACTACTCATTGAACAGGAAATCTCTTGTTTTTTCCAAAATCTTTGGGCGCAGCACTGCAGGGCTCCCTATTTTGCATGTAGTTGCTGTAAAGTTATTCTCGAAGGTAAGGGACGGAATCCAATTTTGTTTCCAATAACATTTTTTTTGTAATTAGGTTCGTTCGTTGAATTTTACCTAGGGTAGACCCAGGTTTTTGGTTCTCAAAAGACACCCGAGGGCCATTAAATTAATGTTTCAGGAAAGCAAGTTATGTCATTTAATAATTAAAACTTAAAATATGTTAAATTGAAGTTCTTAATACATTTTTTGTGACCCTATGCACAATCCACAACTTCAAAGCTTTCAATTTTGCATGTCTGTGACTGAAAATTAATTTGAGTATTGTATTTCCATTTTAAAATACAAATTTGCATACAAAACGAGAATTCACAACAAAACAAATGCTTCACATTATGGATGACGGAATATGTTATTGAAACATCGATATTAAAACAAAAAATCGATGATTCATATCGATGTTGAAGGAAGAATAAGGGAAAACCTTTCAACACATCGATATTTACGATTCGATAACTATTAACACCGATGATGAGTACTCGATATTCTCCTCAATATCGCCCATTCCTACCTCAGATCTCATGTGACTTTGACGTTTATTCATTGGGGACGTTCACTCAATTATTCTCAGCAATCTTTAATAACTTTCTGTTGTTGTAATGCGTGCAAAACCACATCTGATGAAAAAACAGCTGCTCTCATGAAAGCTATCTTGAGTTATCCCAAAAAAATTGGAATAACTAGCTATCCGAGAACAAATGTATAGAACCAGCTGACTGCAAAATTCGTTGGTATGCGCTTTGCTTTGATTTTTTGACAGCTTTCAGCTGACCTATCTGATTCGTCCACAGATATACCCCGATAGCTTGGTATCCGAGATAACATATCTAATAAGTGAGTGATCGCCCGCATTTACCTCAAGTTGCCCCAGCTAAAAACTTCAGGGCGAGTTGAGGGCGACCCTAGGTTTCAAAAAAACACAGAATTTATTTATCAGGGTGACTTTAGGTTTTTCAAAAAACGCTTTAGGGCGACTTCAGGGCTCAACGAACAAACATATTGTTAATGAAAGAATGATGGGAGACTATATATGGGGTTTATTACGAGAAAGTTCATCCATACACAACAGGACACGCAAAAAATATTAATTTTTAAATATTTACATGTATTTTTTATTAAGTTAAAACTATATAAAGATAAAAAATATTTGAAATCATTTAAAATCTTATTTTATTTTAACATACCATTAAAACAAAACAAAAAATAGGATTTCCCGTAAAACCAAAATATCAAACTTATACCTATAAAAGCAAACTTATTCAGGTAAAACTTTTTTATAATTAGTCAGTTATATGGGAGGAACAAGAAAATCATATCAGGAACCCAGAAACAATAATAGTGATGAGCTGTGTTATTACTGATTATTGATTCCTGAAAAAATTTATAATTATCAAATTTTTAACCATACTTGACCATAGACAAAATTACTTTCAACTGTCATTTGCGTTTTGTTATTCAGTGTCAGATGCGTTTTTGTTCACGTTTTTGGCATCCTCTTTGACGTCTTATGTCACGTCACACGGAACGCAGTCGAGCGCGGGATAAAATCCTAAGCTACCTCCTCACCAATTTTCCACCAAATCGGTTCAGCCGTTCTTGAGTTATTAAAAGTGTAACTAACACGACTTTCTTTTATATATATAGATTTCAAAATTTGTGGATACAGAATTTTGTCGATATGCTTTCATTTTGAATTAGAGCATTAAAAAACAAAAGACAGAATTTTTAATCTGATAAACCATTCTGTCTTAATTAATTTTAACGTTTATTAATTTGTAAAACACAAAACATGCTGTTAAAATGATTCACAATCAACTATATTAATATCGAACTTGAACAACTTAACATCTCGAATGAAATGTAACATTGACCACAGTATTGTTACAGCTCCAGTGGCGCAATTGGTTAGCGCACGGTACTTATAGACAGTATTCGATGAGCAATGCCGGGGTTGTGAGTTCGAGCCTCACCTGGAGCAGTTGATTTTTTTTATTTTTTCTAGACAAGGGACTTTCATTCCTTAGGGTAGGTAGTGGTATGGATGCAAAATAAAAAAAATCAAATGTTCTACTTTGGGAGTCAGTGGGGATCAAAGTGATGGTTTCAGCGAAATCCATAAGGTATTTCTGACGTGGAAGAAAAGGTAGCCGCAACGGTAGGTATTTATCGTCTTCAGTATGTATGTATGTATGTTGGAACGACTAAATGAAATTTTCTTTGTTGGAAAATAGATCAATAGTTCTATCATCAAAGAATCCGTTTGTAATGACAATTTGTATGAACATTTCCACTACGATGGGATTCTGCGTTAATTTTTTCGAGATTCGTAACAAGTTTCCGATTACGACGGAATTCATGACGAGGTTGAAACCTATTTTTACACTTAAAATAGGTTTTCACAACACGTGCTGATTCTTTGGCCATGAAAACTTTAGCGAGTCCGAAAAAGCATTATGTGTTAATTCTCCCCAATACTTTATATGTATATCGCATTGAAAAAGAATAGTTTTCAATTTTCATATATTTGCAATAAATCCGTTGTTTTTAGGTACTCGTACCTATAGGTTAGTTTAGGACGATAATGTAGTTACAATTAAAAACCCTTAGAAGAGTCAGTTTCACCAAAACCACATTCTACATAAATGCAGTTAATTGCGAAAGAACTCTTCAGTCTGCTTTTAGTTTTTTTCAGATTTCATTCTTCTCTAATAACTAATTGCTCTGCTGGACTCCCAAAAATTACAGGCAAAACAAATATTTTTCTTTTCCGTTTATTTGAATTGTTGTTGTTTTAAACTTTAAATTAAGAAACAAATAATAAAGAGCTAGTAATTATTATAAATAAGAGAAAAAAAAATATATTTTTTTTTATAAAATATTTCCGTCCACCTAAAGAGACGCCGCCAACTGCAGTGACGCCCCATTAGGAAACTCTGGTTAGAATAGAATTCAAGCCCAGATGCAGATGATTTACCTTCGACATCTGCACGCGCAGAATTCCATTTTGATTACATCTCAGATCTCAAGCACTATTTATATCGGATTAGGCAGCACACAATTTATGTATGTATTAACAAAATCAACATGCAATACCCACATCCATTGCTACGATATAATTGAATGGCGATTGGCTTGCAATTAAAGAACGACGGGAGACTCTATATGGGAGGCGGCATATGCGGTGGCACGGTGGTTTCCGTATTATTTGTTTGTTTTGTTTGGATGTAATTTTGAATCAGAATTTTTTGTTGTTTTTTGTTTTTGTTCGTTTGGAGTGCTGCTTACGCTCTTCTTCCAAACTTTATGTGTTTGTTTAAATATTCGGCTAATTGTTTCTTGTTTCTTCTTTTTGTTTATAAATGTATATGGTTGCATTGAAGATAAGCCCCAGGACAACTCATGGTCCTACGCACATGGAGACTTGTTTCAGACCCAAGGAGTCCAGCCTTCGTACAATACAGCCAGATTGTCGGGATTCGTTGCCTCACGTATCATATATTCAACTTGTTCAGAAATCGTACAGCGACGATTCGGATCGGGATCTCTGCCTTCCAGTTTCATGCGGATTCTTTTCCATACTGATACGGCATATGCGTTACGCTTTTGTTCACGTTGGTTACCTTAAATGAGGAAAAATTAAATAATTCTAAGTTACTGTTTTAGCAAATAATATCGTAAGAAAAATTACCTTTCTTTGAATCATTTGGTGTTGGACCACCCACATTTCGGCGGTCCATGGAATCGGCGTGGAAATCTTCCACTAGGTCAATGAGATCTGTATGGTTCTGTTCGACGTCTCGTATTAAATCGTTCGCTTGTTCGAACATCTGTCGCACATTGGCTTCGGCAAAATCCCTACACAGAATTTTCATGTTGAGATCATTTAGTTGGGCAAAGAACTGCCGGAAAATATACTGAAACTCCCGTACCCGAGCAGTGCTCTGGCTTTCACTGTCTACCTTAGAGAAGAGCTTGAGTAAGTGGCGTATATCGACTCTGAGCTGTGTATCCATTAGAGACTGAAGATCACTAGAACAGCAAAACACTTGCTCCTGAATGTTTTGGGCACATTTTTCCAGATCGGCAATTTGTCTGTGCACACCATAGGTCATCTCATCTAGAAGTCCTGATATATTGTTGATCCAACATTGATCGATATTGCCTTCTGGATCGAGTAGCTGAACAATGGACTGTTCAGTCGGAGTGATTAAAGACGCTACCCGTCTTTCTGCGGCATGAGTTTGCTCCCACTTTGAAACAGCATCCAAAAATATGCTGTCCATCTCCTGGTTCTCGGCTCGGAAAAGTTCAAATTGAACTATTACTCTAGTAAATTCCATCAGTGAATTCGACAAACTGGTGTGAGCTCGAAATTTTTGCATTTGAATGCTAGACATTTCTTCGAATTGCTCTTTCACACTTACCATATTCGGATTGGCTCCTGCTGCCCACTTCAACCGCGGAATTATGGCACAGGTATTTTCATCGATTTCCGCTTGAATCTTTTCCATTGTAATTTTCCATACTGACAGACTTTGCCTACTGCTTTGCATCGTGGCTAGGAGTTTTTCTCTGGAGATAACATGCCCAAAAGGCGCCCCATGGGCACGTAAGTTCAACTCATTCGCCCAAAAGTGCGCAGAAGAAATCAACGTCAAATGCTCTACAATTTCCATCTGCAAATCTAATTGTGTTTGCATCACTTGTAAACTGCATTTACGTTGCTGGCAAACAAACATGCTTTCGGCAAGATCTTTTGCGTTGTGAATGTGATTTTCGAGATTGTAGATGTCTGATAAATCTTTCATATATCTAGAGTTTAAATTTTCAATAACAAGGGCGCCAGCTAGAGATGCTAAGCCATTTATCACTTTCTCTTGAAGACCATTGCTAAATGTTCTAATGGGTTGGCCGATCGCTCTGACATCATAGAGATTCTCCAAATGACTATTGCGCAGAGATTCGGTTTGTTCTTTGGCTATTGAAAAAATTTGCGATAGCGCAAACATTTTGTTCTTTTCAAAGTAATCTTGGTGGGGGTTAAGTAGCTCTGTGATTATTTGTTGAAAATTACTATTCACTTGGGCTGATAAAAATTGGTCCCAGTTGGTTGCTGATCTGAGACACTTCTTGGCCTCGTTCAAGGTTTTTTGACAACTTGTAAAGGAAAGTTCGATTTCGCTTAAAACATAATCGAGACTGGATTTTTTCTGACCAGCCATTTCATTTTTGAAGCAAAAATCAAGATTTCCATTGGGCCCAATTGCATTTGCAATTATCGTAACCAGATCTTCGTCGTCATAAATCATAAATAGTTCAACAATTAATGATGGGATTCGACAATTTGATGCAAACCTTAGTGACCTGATTGCCAAGAATGCCTTTTCAAGAGTCGTAAGGATGTTCAACACATCGGCAGACAACTCAAAGATGTATTGCGAACTCTGTAAATATTGTATGTAATTGATTTGGTAATCGAGAACGTCAACATTTGAAGTCTCGAATAACAACATTTCACTATTGGATTGAATGATGTGCTTTAGTGTGGCGTATCGGAGGGAATTTAATGCATCGGTGCCCGTATTTAAGAATCGATTTCTGTTTTCATTTAAATTGTCTTGCTGTTCCTGTTAAAAAATTATGCAATTATCATTTTTTTATTGATTCAATTTCAAAACTCACCGCTACTACATTTTGCTCGTTTGGAATATTAAAACTTCGCAATATGAAATTGGCTTCAATCCACTTTTGTTCTAATTTAGTGGCATATCCCACAATTAAATCAACAAACACTGGCGAACTTCGCAAGGCGAGTTCTTCATTCGCAAGAGTATGCAGTTCGTCTTTGATTTGACCGGGTTCCTTATGTCCTTCTAGGAGATCACGATACAATCTCTCATATTTAACTAGGCGCGATTTTCTTAGTTTCGAATGCGGATAGAATCGCATAACTTGAACATATTGATTTATAGCGTCGCAGCATATAAATGCTGCTTTACCCTGTTGCTGCAAAGTGTTGTCCATTTCTTTGCGAGCAAAGTCGGACTTTCCATACAAAACATTCTGAGCACTGTTTTCTAAGAGTTCCTTGGCAATATCAAATTCATTGGTTGGCTTAGTGCACTGTATGACTCGACGTAGAGAATTCAATTCTCCCAAGCCTCTAGCACCAAGCAGAGTATGGAAGTACAAATTGGTGGTAGATTTTAAATCTTTCTGATAATCAGTAATGGTTGCCTTTACAGATGCAAACTCATCTGCAGAGTTTTTATATGTTTTGTATCTTTGTGAGATAGTGTTCAGGGCATGACTTCCCATTGCGCTTCCTAGGGTTTCAAGCTCTCGAATCATTGCCAATTGTTTTGTCAAAGCATCACGTTGCATTTCTGTTTGGTGAATATTCTCACGGTTGTCTTCGAGATCCTTGAGAGAATTAAGGACTTGCTGAAGTTTGCAAATAACTTCGTCCCTATAAATTGATTTTTTTTATTTTTTTTTTAACAGGATTTTAAGGATCAGATTAGCTTACCTATACTGTTTCCAGTAGGGTTTGATTTCGGTAAAACGAGCAAGAATTGTATTTCTTGTTACTTCAGTTTCGGGTTTCTTGCACTCGTCGGATTTTTTCTTCTTTTTACTGTCATCTGTATTGCTGGTGGTAGATGTTGCTTTAAGCGCAGCAATTTTGGCAGCGGCAGTTAGTGCTGTTGTCGAGCGGGTGCTCGTTGTTGTACCATCATCACCAACTGCCCAATCTACTAGTGGGTCATAGACGAACGCCTCCAAAAGGGTAAGTAAGGTTTCTCGCTCTTTGCGCAGAGTTTTAAGGACATGCTCACAGCCCAAACGGAATACACCCTACAAAATAAAATTTTAAGAACTAATTACAATTCAATGATGTACTGTATGATGGTATATAGTTAGTCATTTTGGGATTTTCTTAGTTTAATAGTTGTGACGAACATTTGTTCTGTTGACGTATTTATTTTAATATCCATAGCAGTCTTCAAAGCTTATGATAATTTTGTGTTCAGTGCATCGGCATGAAAGTGCAAGTAATCAATTTGATGTGCTTACATTATGTATTTATAACAACCATAAGCTGGTAGGTAATATCTTTAATAATACAGCAAAATTACAGCAATAGGGCAATTTATTCCGCACATTGTTCAAAATGATAACAAAATTATCATGTCGATATCATTCAATAATATATCATATAATCGTACGACAAAAAAAATCAATTCCCAGGAGATATCTAATCTTCAATCAGTTGAACTTTTAAAAATCGTATACATACGTTGTTATATCTAGATAAACAGGAATTTTTGTAATGTATTTCCTGAAAGGGGGGTTATCATTTACAATGTCATCGTTGTTTAGTTAATATAATTCCCACGCAATATTACCTACAAATGCCCCAAAAATAATAATGAAAACAACTTAAATATGTGTTATGATCGCGTAAATCAATTCAAAGTACTTCAATGGTATAAACAAATACATACCTACGTATAAATACTAATCAAAACCAGTGTTGCCTGGTTATTTATTCTAATTTTTTTTTTATGTTTAACATATTTCCGATCTGTTTCCTTAATCTGTGGGCGTTATTTCTTAAGACAACACGAAAAAATTGGGTCCCGCAATTCCGCCTATCTGTCTGTACAACACTCTGCAGCCTAAACGGCTGAAGCGATTTTCTTCATACTTGGTATTTCAGCGTTTTAGGTGATCTCAAACAGATTTTTGAATCGTTTTTTTTTTAGACACAAAACTTGGCATACAATTTTTCCTGTTATCTTAATTATCTCGAAAACGACTCTAATATTTTTGATTAAAAAAAGTGTGTTCACTACTTTAGGTAGTCTAAATTTTGGTCAACGATTTTTGTTTACATAGTTTGTTATTAATGGTACTTGCCATACAATCTTTTTTTTAAATTTTCGACTTTTTCATAAACGGCTCAACGGATTTCGATCAATTTTTTGTATAAAGGAGGTCCTTCGAAGTCTAAGTAATACTGCATACTAAAATTTTCAAAAAAATATTTGTTTTTGAAAATTAATAGTTCGAAAATGGGTGGACGCGTTTTTTCGAAATTCAGTTTTTAAATTTATATTATTAAATGCATAAAATTGTCAGACAAAAAAAACATGTGTGATGTGGGTGGCAATGGTGCAGTGGGTAAAGTGCTCGATTGCTAACTTAGACGTGTGGGTTCGATCCCCACGCTAGGCGCATTCTTTTCTATACCTCCAATTTTAATTGGATGCCGCCCATGGGTTAAAATGGGACAATACCTGGTTCTCAAATCCACTGTGCCAAACTAGTGCCGTGCAATTCAGGTTGCATGTAAAAGACCTTAGGTCTTACAGGCATATAGTTAAAATAAAAAAAAAAAATGTGTGTCTCGGAACGACCGACAGAAGTTATAACTTAAACTAATCTAAGTTAAACTATTTAATATTGAAATTGTCTAACTTGAGAAAAGCTTCAAAAGTTCTTCGTCATTTCCGTATGCGTGAGAGAAAGGGCAGCCAAACAGGCTGGCGCCTTAACGCGTTAGGTAAAAAAGCGGTTTACCCTCCCATAAGCACTTATCACTACAAAAAAATGTTTAGAATAAAATTTATGAATATAAAAATTTTAGTAAAAAAGACAAAAAATATATTGAGCTAGTTCTACTAAAAATCTTGTGCTTATGTTGTCAAACATAAGAGCTATTTTTTTTTTTTTTCAGTCGATCTCGTACTGTGGAAGTGTTAAGACGTTTTCGGCTTCCCAGTTTTTCCAATTAAAATTCGTGTGTGAGCTTAAGTTCTAAATTAAATCAAAATTTCACAAGTGGTGCAGTAGCACAGTGATAGAGTGGCCGACCGAGAATCCGAGGGTCGCCAGTTCGATTCCCAGGAGGGCATCAGAACTTTATCAGCTTTTTTTCACAACCGTGAAGTAGTTAACTTTATTGGTTGGGAAAACGAGCAAAGGAGGAGGAGTTTAAGCACCGGGGCATCGAAAGGTGTCCTAGGGCCAATGAGGCCAGCGATGGCATCAGCTGAGGGAACATCGAAAGATGTTCCAACTACAAGCAGTGATTCTGCAGCAACAACATCAACAGCAATAACAACAACGGCAACATCATCCGATGCTAATCAAAAGCGCAGAAAGAGGATCAAGTGCGCACCAAATTTGGTAAAAAGGAGATCCACGGCCACCTCAGCAAAGCTGCCAGCTGGGGTGCATACGTCCGATATAGACGAGACGTCAGAGGCAGCAAGACAAACCGAGTTAGACACTTCACCCGAAGAGGGTATAGCATATATGTCTGAAGAAGGAGAAGGGCACTTCACGACGGGCGATAGTACTGCCTTCGTGAACCTCTCCACATCAGAGGCGTCATCTGAGGAGGACGAACAAAGAATGTTCGCCCAAATTGATGCTTTGGAGGCAGAAATAGAAAAGATAAAAAGTAAAGTTAAGGCCAGCCAAGAAGCGCGCCGAGCGAGGCAACTAAAAGAACTCGAAGAAAAAGAACAACAACAGAAAAAAGAACAAATACAAAAACAACAGCCACAGCAGCAGCCAAAACAACAACGGCAAAAACAACAACAACAACAGCAACAGCAGCAGACACAAGTCCAGAAACAACCGCAAGAAAAACAGCAGCAGCAGATTCAAAAGCAGCAGAATCAACAGCCGCAGAAAAATCAGTCTCAGCAGCAGCAGCCACAGCCGCCGATCATGAAAAAAGAAAAGGTGCCACCCATTAATACTTATAAAATGGAGTTACAGGATACCATAAATCTATGTAAGTTGACCATAGGTCAAAATTTTACTATTAAAAGATTAAATAACGATAGGCATGCTATCCAGTGCTTCACACTGGAACAGCACAAAAAAATTAAAGAGTTGCTGAAAGAAACTACTACCGAATTCTTTAGTTTCACCCCTAAAACCGAAAAATTTCAAACGGTCCTTTTGAAGGGCATAGATTCCTACACGGAACCACAGGTGCTCTTAAATGAACTCCGCCAAAAAGCGAATGACGATCTCGACTTTATCGGGGTCAAGCCGTTCGCTACAGTTAGAGCTAGGCGGGAGAAGCGGAGTCTTCCCTTCTTCCTCGTTCAACTTTCACCCAGCAGCAAACTGGATAGTTTGAGGAGTATATCCGTCCTCAACTGCCAGGTTGTAACTTGGGACAAATTAAAAAGGCGCGGCGACATGCTTCAATGCATGCGCTGCCAAAGGTTCGGCCACGCCGCAGCAAACTGCGAAATGCAGTCACGCTGCGTTAAGTGTGGAGAGAACCACAATGCAGATGAATGCAAGTTAGGAAAAGAACGGGTCGAAGATAGGACCCAGCTTAAATGTGTACTCTGCCGAGGCGCCGGACACCCCGCTAATTATCGGGGATGCCCGACGTTTCAGCTTATAAAAAACAATAAAGCAGCAAAGCAAACAGTGGTAGAAAAGCGTCCAACAGTGCGCCCTCCTACAACAACGTCCGTCAACCCCCAAATTTCTTACGCCCAAATGGCGTCAGGAAGGGGAAGCACGGTACAGCCTACACCAAAGGTCGCCCAACAGGCCCCCGTGCCTAAGGCGCCGGCGGCACAGGCGGATATTATGGGCGTTCTACTGGCCATCCAGGGCCAGTTGAACGGCCTCCAAAACCAGATCAGGGAGCAGGCGACTAGGGTGGATTATCTCTACTCTGTTTTGCCGAGCTTAACGCAACTTAGAGGTTAAGGGCGCGCTGCCGGAGAGGCCCTTTAAGATCCTAGCTGTGAATGTAAATTCATTGATTAGGACCGAACGTAGAGCGAATTTATTCCAATTGCTTAAAGACATAAGTCCAGATGTGTTTATGGCTAGCGAAACTAAGCTTAACCAGAAACATAAATTGACTAACAACAATTACAATATCGTAAGAAGAGACCGACCCAACTACACGCAAGGAGGAGGCGTCGCAATCTTTATACGTAAAGGCATTAGTCATAAGGTAATATATAATAGTGATGTGCGAAAATTTCGGACGTTAGAGGCATGCATCATATGCATTCATCTCCAACAGGGGAAGCGAATGTATGTGATCGCTGCCTATGCACCGGAAACACCTCAGCCCACGCAGTTTATAACAGAGCTTGAAAAGCTTTTTGAATGCTTAAGATTGAGCTCGGAAGAGAATTACTATATATTGGCGGGTGATTTAAACGCCAAGCACACAGATTGGGGAAATCAAATACAAAATCCTCGAGGTAACCATCTATTTAATTGGATGGGTCGATACAACCTTGAGTATCGCATCGATCTTCTAGCCACAGACAGGCCATCGTTCCCAAGAAGCGGTGCCTATCTGGATCTATTGCTTAAAGACGCAAGACTAACAATTACTGACGCTGTGGGTCAACGGCCAAGAAATTGTTTACGAACGATCGAGTACGACAGTGACCACTGCGGACTCGCAGCCGTAATACAACTTCCGAACCAGCTTATGGAGTTGGAGGAGTATGTGCCTGTGCATACTTACAATTACAGTAAGGTGCGCTGGCCACGTTTCTCCAATGCCTTATTGAGTGAATTACGTTCAAATGGTATATCCCCACCAAATGACAGGAACCTAACAAATACTGAAATCGACAGATACTTAGAACAAATTGACGAAACGATTCTACGAACAATGAACAGAACAATACCGAAATACAAAGAACGTAACGCAACTGACATGTACCGTAACGCGACAATTGACGCACTTCACAGACAAAAAAGTGGACTACTGACAAGACTAAAACGCTTGTACAGGCGGTTTACTGATACACGAGACCTGGAGATTAGGACACTGAAGTCGTCCATCAAAAACATCAACCAATTGATCAAAGAAAATTATAGATTGGCTATTAATTCGTTCTGGGACAATAAAATTCGTGCCGTTAACTCCAGCGACCCAAGTATGTTCCCAAAAATTAATAAGATTTTTAGAAGAAAGGATCAAAACGATCTTCCGTGTCTTAAGCTCCAGAGGACGACAGAGAACAGAGACGTACTTCTGACAGCAGGCATAGACCCAGAGGATGCCGTATTGGACGATGACCTCTATATAATCGAAGATCCGCAGGAGAGAGTGGAGGCTGTGGGGGCTGCTTTCCAGCAAGTGTACAAGGTGAATGCTAGCATTCGCCCGAATCATGACCTGGAGAACAGAGCTCTGCTTCATCACTTATGGCTCCGGAACGATATAACCGAATGGCGATCTGAGAACCTTGGTTTTACCAGGTTTAATGATGAAGATTTGGCAAACGCCATAATCGCCGACCGAAATGGGCCCAGCCCCCTGTTAATTTCGAAGAATGAGCTCCAGCTCATCTTCGATTCATTAAAGAAAAAGAAGTCTGCAGGACTCGATGGTATATCCAACGTTGTACTACGACATTTGCCTCAAGAAGCAGTTGACATTTATACCACACTGTTTAACAACGCGCTGAATAATGCATATTATCCAGTGCGGTGGAAGACAGCTGTGGTGCGCCCTCTCCCAAAAAAGGGAAAGGACAACTCCAATCCGGCGAATCTCCGGTCGATAAGTCTTCTTCCGAGTATCAGCAAAGTATTTGAAAAGGTTATTAATAGAGCCCTGTTCAAATGGGCGGAGGACAAAAATATCATCCCGGATAATCAGTTCGGTTTTAAGGCGGGACATGACACAATTCATGCCGCGTCTAAACTTGTTTCTGATATCCAATGGAACAAAACTAAAAAACAGTGTACGGGTGCCTGTCTGGTTGATTTGGAGAAGGCCTTCGACACCGTATGGTTAGAAGGTCTCTATCTAAAGCTAACCAGACTAGGTATAAGTAAACCTCTATTGTATATGCTTTATGACATGCTAAATGGTAGAAAGTTTGTTGTCAAGAGTGGCAATGTAACTTCTACTGCAATTTTTAATATTAATAATGGTCTTCAGCAGGGAGCGGTTAACTCGCCGATTCTATTCAACATTTACACCAGCGATCTGATAGGTAGTCTAACTCAGGCAATTGCGTACGCCGACGATCTAATTGCGTACAGAACAGCTCATACAGTTGAGGTCATCAAAAGTCTCTTGCAGAGTGACTTCGACAAGATTCAGCGATATTGTGATGACTGGAAGTTGAAAATCAACTTCCAGAAATCAGAAACTATTTTGTTTAGGACTCCGCTGTCTAGCGCCTCAAGGGATACGAGAAAGAACTGGCGCAAGCTGGTGATCGTAGGGCCACATGGACATCCACTGGCGAGTAAAAGTGTAGTAAAGTACCTTGGCATCTGGTTGGATCAGTACCTGTATTTCGACAGACATATAGGTGCTGCTTTGGCCAGGGCTAGGGGAGCCTTAGCCTTGACAAAACGACTGTTTTATAGCAGCCGTCTTGACAGCAGGGTGAAGGTGATTTGCTACATGGCCCTCATCAGGCCGATGATTGCCTACGGATGCCCGGTGTGGTTCAACGTTGCCCCATCTCAAATGGAAAAGATTCGGGTGTTTGAGAGGCAATGTCTTAGACGTTGCCTTGGATTACACAGAACACCAGAGTCGGAGTACACAAGATATTATTCCAACCAGGTTCTATACAACGGAGCCAACATAAACAGAATAGATAATTTTTTGTTCAAGCTGATTCGGGGTCACGTTGCAAGAGCGATGTCCTCAACTAACAGCTTAATTTTTGGGGCTTATTACCCCAATAACGAATATTTTGAGAGTGCGCGGTTAAGTGGTTACATCCCTCCTGAGGCATTCCTCTATTTAGACAGTCGAGGGCTGATACAGGATGGAGGGGCGGTTCCGCTTATCTACCACGTCAGCCGGAAAACTGTGGATAGGCGACTCCTGTATAGTCGAGACGTCATCGCTCAAGGTGGAGAAGAGCGCCTTCGGTTCAGTAGGACTGTGTCCGATCGGGACCGGAGGGATAGGGCGAAACAGGAGAACCAGTTCTGGTGGCTCTCTGAACAGCATCGTGATATTTAAAGTCGATGAAGATGATATATCTTGGCCGACTTACATAGATTTAGGGCATTAGGTATAGGTAACAGTCAGGGTGGCACCAAAAAAAAAATTAAAAATATGTATGTATGCGGGGGCATGCGTGCATGTATCTGCGTGTCTGTACATGTGTGTGCGTACGTATATGTATGTGCGTATGTACATGTGTGGGTGGGTTGCATGCTAGTGTGTGTCTGCATGCATATAAAAAATAAACAAAAAAAAAATTAAAAAACGAAAAAAATGCTGCTGTGGCTGTTCTAGTTTTTAAGTAGTTATAAGTATTATTAGGTATTTTAAGTAGTTTAAGTTATTTTTAGTTAGTATAAGTTAGTTTTATTTAGTTTTGATTATTTTTAATATATATTTAAGTTTAGTTTATAGGTAAAAAAAAAAAAAAAAAAAAAAAAAAAAAAAAAAAAAAAAAAAATTATCAGATACCAAGTTTTCTGTATAAAAGTTTCTTGAAATATAAAATAAATAAAAAAAAAAATTTAGATTTAATTAAAATAGTTTTTAGGTCGAAAGACATTAGTTGTAAGAGTTATTGTTTAATTTAGAGCGCCCGTAAAGGGCCAGTAAATTAGTTGTAAGTTATTGATAATTAGGCTAGTTTTAAACATTTTTGTCTAGCTTTAAGATAGTTATAAGTTAATATGAAATAAAAATGAATTTAATAAAAAAAAAAATAAGAGCTATTTTGTGCGATCCAGTCATGCATTTTATTTAACAGTGAGCGACGCCTAGCTCATAGAAAAGCTTTAAAATATTACGGTGAGGAAACACTGTTAAATCTGATTAAAAAAATGTTTTTTTTTTAGTTTTGTGGTTATAGAGTGTTTTTTGGTTTGAAAATCTTTTTTGGACTTAGAAACCGAAAATGCAATAATGAATAATGACAAACAAAGACCTAAAAAGTTTTACAATACCATGTTAAAATAAACGCAGACGCTCGTAGTCACAAATTGCATACATATTATGAAAATCGAAAATTTTAAAAAATTATTAAAAATATAAAAAAGTTGCCTCGTTGTAAAATTGTGATATTTATTATATAAATATATATAAAGTTTAGAGCTGGAACTCGACATCTGTCAAACTAAGTTGTTAAACCAATTTTTTTTGTCAGTTGAAAGTTTGACATTTACGAAAATGGATCGCTTAACTATCGCACAACGCACAAAAATTTTTAAAACCTACTACAAAAATGGTGATTCTACCAAAGCCACATATCGTGCTTTAAGAGGAGATTATGGTTTACATAATCGTCCAACTACGCAAGCAATTGGCAAAATTGTGAAGAAATTTGAAGAGACTGGATTGGTCACAGATATTGTAAGGCCATCATCGTTTTGCTGGTACCACTGAAAATATCGCTGCTGTAAGTGAAAGTATTGCCGAAGACCCGAATGTGTCGATTCCTCTTCGTTCTCAGGAATTAGGACTGTTTTACGGCACATTATGGGGTATTTTGCATTTGGATCTACACCTACATCCATATAAAGTCCAGCTCACACTACAACTAAAGCCATCTGACCATTCACAACGTCGTAGATACGTCGAATGGGTGCATGAACAACAGGCGGTGGACGGGGATTTTTCGAACAAAATTTTCTTCAGCGACTAAGCACATTTCTCACTCGGTGGGTATGTTAATAAACAAAATTGTCGTATTTGGGGTTAAGAGAATCCTCAAGTAATTGAAGAGAGGCCATTACATCCACAAAAAGTTACCGTTTGGGGCGCTCTTTGGTCCGGAGGTGTGATTGGACCTTACGTCTTCGAAAATGACGATGGATCGACTGTCACCGTCAATTCGGAGCGTTAACCGTAACCGACTTGTTTTTGCCTGCTATTGAAGAATACGACTTGGAGAATGTGTGGTTTTAACAAGACGGTGCCACACATCACACAACTCGAGCGAATATGGCTTTATTGCAAGAGACATTTCCCGCCCGCGTAATTTCTCGTCGTGGCGATATCAACTGGCCACCAAGATCATGCGATTTGACACCGCTGGACATTTTTTTGTGGGGCTACGCGATAGACCGTGTTTATGCAGATAAACCTCTAACTCTTGAGCACTTGAAAAACAACATTCGTCAAGTTATGTCTGAGATATCGCCCAATATGTGTTAAAAAGTGGTCGAAAATTACCTCAAAAGAATCGATGCTTGCAACAATTCGAATGGTGGTCATTTAAATGATGTATTGTTTCATACATAATGTCAACCTTCAAACTTTATAATAAAAAAGAAATATCATGAAAAAAATATTTTATATGTGTTTTATTTACGTTTACTTTTGAAACCGCAAAATGGATAACCCATTAGAATAGAATAGAATTACTTTCAATGATTTATCAGTGTTACCTTAAAGGAAAGCTCATTCCATTTTGAAAGGGTAAACACTAAAACGTTTATAGACAAAATTTAAAAAAAGGAAAAAATTTAAACTGAAAAAAAAATTATAAATACAGTAAAACTTTTACCAAGGATAAAACAAACTGGCAACACTACTCACAATCGCCAGTAATTGTTGTCTGAAAGATAGAGTGTATGGACATGGATACTTATTTGGGAAAATACTATTTTACCATATCCTCAGTCTCCTCTCCTGTCGATAACTTTTTTTTTTACAACACTGACATTCATCAACTCATTAGATATTTCGCTGATAAAATAACTAGTCGAAACTCGAAAACCATTTACAGTTTGCCGTTGGTAGAGATAGAGAGTGGTGTGTTAAGGGTTTTTCAGTAAATAAATTTATTTACTTTTCACTGGAAAATGTCGATTGAAAATTGAACTTTTGAAATGGAAAAAACAGTTTGTGAAAATGCAATTTGTGTTGTTGAGAGTCACAATGATGATGGGTCCAATCTGGACGCAGATTCGAATGTATTTAAACTCGATCTGGAAATGATTCTGTGGATTATAGTGCATGTGGTTCTTTTGGTCTTTATTATTGGCGGCAATTTGTTGACTATAATTGCCGTTCGGATATGTCGTCGATTACGGGCGGTTGTTTCGAATCTCTTCATTCTATCACTTGCTGTGTCGGATCTAATTGTCGGGTTAACTGTTCCCTATCACTTATCATTTTTTCTGGGCTTAGGTATCGGCAAGTCTGAGTTCTTGTGCATACTTCGGTTCTGGATTATAATTTTTGCATGCTGCATCTCAATGTGGAATTTAATATCAATAGCTATCGATCGATATATTGCGATTATGTATCCCTTACACTATAGACGGTAAGTTCGAAAAAAAAATCGATGTACCTATATAATGTATATATCTTTCGTAAATAGATTTATCACGAGACGAATCGCAATTTATGTTATTGCATTGGGTTGGATGGTGGGAGCCATATTGGCTTCGATTCCGGTATTTCACAATCATTGGGATACGGCAACAAAGTGCGAATTGAATGAAGTTCTGCCGTCGTGGTATATTGTGGGAATTATAACACCTGTGTTCAGCCTTGTCTGGATTTGTATGCTGTTTGTTTATTTAAGAATTTGTCAAGAGGCAACCAAGCAAGTTAAGCAACTGCAGACGGCGACATGCTGTCAAGTTCTTCCATCGGATTCAAAGTCAGTACAGGTGAGATAATCTTCGAAACACCAATTCAAATCAAACAAAAATCTTTGAATGACGTGGTTTATTTAATTAAGGAAAAAATCTATTTGAGTTTTTTTAAATGATGACCTAAGCAAAACAAAAAAAACACAAATTCACATTATAAGGGTAAACAAATTTAAAAAGTGATACTAAATGGCTGCATACCATAATCTTTGTTTAGACTTCGCGTCAGATAGGGAATTCAACATAGCATGCAAACTTTTTATACATGTGTACATAATACATGCTTATATATATGAAGGTATCTAGTATTTTAATATGTAGCTAGTTTTTTTTTTTATTTTGGTTATTGATCTATTTTAGTTTGAGTGGTTTTTTATTTGTTTGTTTTTTGAGGTAATTATGTTGTGTGAACAAAAAAAAACATTGTTTTAATTACATATACATATGCTTACAAATATAGCTGATGTTTAAATAAAGCCTATACAAATACCGACACGTTTATAAGCTTACTTTTATAATTTTGTTAAAAAAATTAAATTAAATCAAAAATAAGTGAATTGTGAAGAAAATTCAAACACATTTTGATAAAAGCCAACCCAAGCCAAAAAAAATAAAATACACGACTGGATCGCACGTACTTGTTCTTATGTTCGATCGCATAGTAAGCACAAGGTTCTTAGTAAAAACGGTTACTTATATTTTTAAGTCGTTTTTTTTTACTAAATTTTTATATACAATTTTTTTAAAATTTAAAATATAAGCTTAAAAATATAATTTCGAAAAATAATCGTAATCCGTTTTCGAAATCCAAAATATATTTTTTTGTATACAATATTATTTACAGTTTGAAAGATCTCCTATATAAAAAAAATTTATCGAAATCAATCCAGTCGTTTATGAGAAAGTCGAAAATCAAAAAAATATAAATTATTTTAAAAAATTTTAGACTAAAATGTAGAATACGCCTATAGTAAAGCACAGATGTTTTATCAATATCGTTAGAGCCGTTTTCGAGATAATTAAGATGGTAGTTAAAATTGTATGGCAAGTACCGTTATTTTTGGGGCTAAAATAACGATTCAAAAAACTATTTGAGACAATCATCTAGGTGTAGTGTAAAACGCTTAAATACCAAGTTTGAAGATAATCGCAAAAGTCAAAGTCTGCTTTGGATAGATTTGTCACATTTATTCGAGTATCGAATGATATTAGGTTCGTTCGTTGAACTTTAACTAGGGCCGACCTAGATTTTTTTTGACAACAACAAGAGTTATCAAACAAACTTGGGGTGGAATCGGCTAATGTGATAGTTGATTGTCAATGTTTTGATAGTCGTCTTGACTATAGCTGTCTCTATAATATATACATTAATATATATGTCCTTTTCGATTGGTAATCCGGAAGAACTCTCCGATCCAGGATTCCAATCTAACAAGTAAACACTAAATTCTAGATTCTGAAAATTTATGTGAGTGTATGTGTAAGACGGGAAATGTAAAACGCACATTTGAGATTATTTTATTTTGTAAAGATGGCTGACACAAATGTAGAAGATTATGAAGTTATTCCTCATGAAAATGCGAAATTACAATTATTGAAGGGAAAATTTATTTTCGGAATAGATATCCATAATTTAAATTCTCTAAAGATTGAAATTGAAACTACAAAATTTCAGACAAACAAAAAACAATACAATGGCATGAATAAATTAATTTCAATTTGACATTTAGTGGGTGTGTGTGTGCGTGCTTCTTGTTTTGATTCTGACTTCAAATCCAGAAGCAAATTTCTCTTCTATCCAGGAGAAGAACTGTCATTTGATACCAATCGAACAGTTTCAGAAACATTCGGAAGACTTCGGAAGCCTTCCAGACGACCAATCGAAAATGCCAATAGTTTTGCTGATTTCGACAAAAAATGTCAATGTGAATTTTTTTAATTTTATTGACATTGATTAATGTTCGAGGAATAACAATCGTACAATCGTGGTTCAGCCACGATTTTCCCTGAATTTTCGATTATCTTGTTTTCTTTTGTGCTCGTTTTATAATTTGTCAGCAAGACTTCGGAATTTTGTGTGCTATTAGAAAGCAATATTTGGTGTTGTTTTTGATTTACGTGTTAGTTGTTAAAAATTAATCCGAATTAGATCATGTGATAATACAACGCAGCTAATTTATAGTTTATTATATTATATTCGATTTTCAAGATAAAATGGAATCTTATGGAGTTTTCTTTTGGTAACAACAATTGATTTTTTCCCCCTTCAGATCTGTCAAAACACAGATTTTCGCAATTAAAGAATTCCAATGGGCAAAAAAATCAATTTTTTTTTTATCAGAAATCATTTGTGCAGATCTGGATTTTTCTGCAGATTTATACCATTACACAGCCAAAACAATTAACAGCCGTCATTTTAACAATATTTTGTTTTCAGTAATTAGTGAATAGTAAAATAAAGTTGTGAAAACATACATACATTTAAAAAGAAATAATAGCAATTGTGTAATCCTCGAAATTAATGTCGGCATTTATTTTTTAAACATTGAAATCGCTTCATGTTGCAAAAGAAAAAAAAACTTGAATGAAGAAAAAATGTTCGAGTCATTTGCCACCCGATGTCGTTAATGGTTCCACAGATACGAATATACGCCAATACCATGATAAAACAAATCAATCTAAAATTCGTATACCATTCGTGATGAAAAAAAATCAAATTTCCGATCAAAATCCGAAATTACCAAAAGAAAACCTCAATAGGGATATGTCTACGTGCTACAATACAAATGCAAAATTTGTTTGGACGGAATAAAATCGATCTTCGTTTTCGATTGGTCGTCCGGAAGATTTCCGAACTCTCCTGAATGTGTTCGATTGGTATCAAATGACAGTTCTGCTCCTGAAAAGAAGAGACATTTAATTCTGGTTTTGAAGTCAGAATTAAACAGAAGCCTCACACTCGATTAAACTTTATGGGGTTTTCTTTTGGTAATTTCAGATTTTGATTGGAAATTTGATTTTTGTCGTCGCGAATGGTATACGATTTCAGATTTATTTTTTTTTATCACGCTAATGGTGTATATTCGTGTCTGTGTAACCAGAAGGTATCTAATGGCAAATGATTTGAAAATTATTTCTTCAATCAAGTTTTTTTTCTTTTGATTTGTTTGCCTATTGGAAGGCTTTAATTGTTAAAATCTGTGTTTTGACAGATCTGAAGGGGAAAAAGATTAATTTTTGTTACCAAAAGGAAATCTCATTAGAATCGGGAGTGTAGTGTTAGGTTGTTTGATTGGAATCCCGGAATCGCAGACAGTGACATAATATTAAATAAATTAATATAATAATGTTCGAAGAATAACAATCGTACAATCGTGGTTCAGCCACGATTTTCCCTGAATTTTCGATTATCTTGTTTTCTTTTGTGCTCGTTTTATACTTTGTCAGCAAGACTTCGGAATTTTGTGCGCTATTAGAAAACAATATTTGGTGTTGTCTTTGATTTACGTGTTAGTTGGTAAAAATGAATCCGAATTAGATCATGTGATAATACAACGCACCTAATTTATTTATATGATGACTTTGAATGCCCAAAAACAACTTGTGTGTACTACCACCAAGTTTTTTCTCAATTATTTTTGGCTGGAAATTATAGCTATTTCACAACCTGCCAAGGTCGATCATCAGATTCCTTTGCTCTAGTGGTGCTGGTCTACTTTTTCATTTTAATTGAAAAACTTCTTGTGCCTTCATCGTGTATTGAACCATGACCAGCCGCTTAGTATCCAATGCACTTCGCATCACGCCATCGAGCCCACATGATCAGATCCAACCTAATGCAGTTTTTTTCTGTTTATCAATTGCATTGAAACGACTAGCGCTTTTATTAGCCACACAAGTTTGTTGTTGTTTATTCGGGTTCTTTCTTATTTTCTCCTTACTCGCCAACATATTTCTTGTTCATATAAGGAGGGAGATTTTTATGTGAAAGATTTTGAAGCTGGTCTAACTATTTATAGTTTATTATATAGCTATACCGTAATATATAAAAACGAAACTACAAAATTCGATTTTCATGATAAAGTGGTAAATTAGGGATATGTCTACGTGCTACAAATGTAAAATTTGTTTTGACTGAATAAAAACGATCTTCATTTTCGATTGGTCGTCCGGAAGACTTCCGAACTCTTCTGAAAGTGTTCGATTGGTATCAAATGACAGTTCTTCTCGTGAAAAGAAGACATTCAATTCTGGTTTTGAAGTTAAAATTAAACAGAAGCCTCACACTCACATTAAGCTTTAGAATCTAGTGTTAAGTTGTTCGTTTGGAATCGCGGAATCGCAGAGGTCTTCCGGATTTTCAATCGAAAGCTAGACAAATCGTACCTCATTTGTACGGAATTTGCTTTTGTATATTAATTCAGAAGCGTTTAAAAAAATTTAAGCTAAACATTTTGAATTGTTAGACCTTTTTTCAAGATTTTGTTTTATTGTATCAATGATATGCATTTAAGTTTAAAAAACATTAATTTATGATATTATATACGTGCGTTGCTGATTTAGTTTAGAGATAGTTGTGTGCGTCAGAAGCTTCCAAGTAAGTTTTGCATTTGGAAAAATAATCGAACTCGAGATTTTGGTCAACCTGACATTAAGATGTTAGACATCACGAAAATTGGGTGGATTATTTTTAAAAAATTCTTTTAGCTTAAAAATAACGGTCAACCACAACCGCTTTAAAAAAAAATTAATTTTTTGATTTAAAAAAATCCGCATACTATTGTAGGCATGACCCACATTTTGGCCAAGCAAAATTTAAATATAAAATTATATTAACGGTCCTTGTCACAGAACCGTTTTTTTTTTGTTTTTTATTTTCGACTTTCTCAAAAACAACTTCACCGATTCCGATCAAAATTTGTATTCAAAAGGGTACTTCAAATTCTAAATAATAATGCATATTAAAATGTTTGAACAAATTTTGGATTTTTGAAAAAAAAAATATTTCTTTTTTTTCGTAAATTCAATATTTTGAAAGAAGACTTTTTTGAAATTATGTTTTTAAAATTATTTCGATAAATACTTACAATTGGCACACCAATTTAAATTTATCTACTTGACAGATCCTATTTAGTTAATTTTAATCGCTACCATTCAAATAGTTATGTTGTAAATTCGGGGGTTCCTCAGGGCAGGCATTTGGGTCCAGTTCTTTTTATATTATTTATAAATGATCTTCCGTCAGTCTTAAAGCACTCAAACTGTCTTATCTATGCTGACGATGTAAATATTCTTAAAACCATTTCTAGTAATCTTGACTGTGAAAATCTTCAAACTGATCTCAACGCTTTCTACAATTGGTGTTTTACATAATTATTTGTTGTTAAATATTGATGAGTGTAAAATTATAAATTTTACAAGGAAATTGTCTGTTTTATCTTTTGACTATAGTTTCAATGGCATAAATCTATTAAATGTTAGTGAAGTATCTATCCTTGGTGTATTGTTTGATAAAAAAAACTCGAATTCACACAGCATATAAATGGACTTGCAATAACGCCAATTCGATATTAGGTTGGATTAAAAGCGAATCACGTCAGTTTTCTGACCCTTTTGTTATCAAACAGCTATTTATTTCATTTGTCAGACCTATTATAGAGTACGCTTGCCAGATGTGGACCCCCTATTACCGTTGCCACGGAATAAGAATTTAACAAATCCAAAAAAGATTCTTAAAATTAGCTCTTAGAAGCTTTGGCTTGCAGGACTCATTGAATCTTCCTTTATATAGTAGCCGTCTAAAACTAATAGATCTACCCAGTCTGAAGAGCAGACGCTCCTATTTATATTTTGTTTTTATTGTTAACCTTATTAATGGAAATATCGATGCTTTGAACCTTTTGTCTCACGTTAATTTTAATGTTCCAAATCGAAATTTAAGAGGTCTACCTGACCCAATTTATATAGCACACTATCGTACCACCTATGAACGGAATTCACCTTTGAATATCATGTTTAATTTGTTTAACGTAAATCATAACTTATTAATAAATTTGTGTGATGTATCAAACACTTGTTTTAAAAAAATATTTTATAATATTTCATAACATATTAATTTTAAGTAACATGTTATAGACTAGATATATTAGCATGATTCAAATAAATAAATAAATAATTTTTTTGTTAGTAACATTTAAACAAAACAGTTGTTCATTTTATCTTAAATAATTTGTTATTAGGCAAATTAGTGTTTCTTCGTATTAATTAAACAACTCTATAATCAGCTATAAAAAACTGTCATGTACAAAATCGTATTTCAAATTTTTTAGGCACTCAATAATGTAGGATTTATGACTGTAGAAATATTTATAAAAATTATAAAATAAAACTCAAATACAAGTCATCTTTTTTCTATTTTTACTTAATTGCAGGTTGTTCTTTTTATCATGGGTGGTTTTACAATATGCTGGCTGCCTTACTTCTTGGTTGCTTGCCTGCAAATATTTGTGATGTTCGATGCATGTCCAATTTTGTACAGAGCCGCTCTTGCTCTGGCCATGTCAAATTCTGGATTAAATCCAATCATTTATGCTTGGAAAAACACTAATTTTCGAAGGTCGTTCTGTCGGCTATTACAATGTAAGAACCCGAATTGCGCGCACAATAGTGATTACAGTGTATGGGAGCACTGTCCCCGGACCGGATCTCAACCAAAGAAGTCTTTAACTAGTCAGAACAGACCTCGTACCGGATCACTTGATTCTATAAGTGCAGTAGTAAATTGTAATCCGGATCCCAGAAATATCACAGATTCTTCAGAACCAAATGGACAATTTATATATAATTTAACAAGCAGAAACCAACTGACAGCTATAAGTGTGGCTCCTAATCAATCGCTTGTTTCGGCGAGAATCTTTTATTCACCATGTGAAGTTTGCAATATATTGGTCGGAACAAAAAATAGTTCGGCAAATAATTTTAATGAAATCATCATGCCATGGAATTGCCAAGAATATAACCATAATAAAATAATAAATACTATAAAATGTAGATGGTAAAATATAATGTGCAAGCACAAAACAAATATTATTTGCTGTTTTTTTTATTTCTCTTTTTGTCTGTCCTTATATGAAGCATATGCAGCGTTTGTATGCAAAATTTAATCAAAATCGGTTAAACCTTTCTCTAGAAAGTCGATTATTTAAAAAAAATGATTCTATGTAAGATACCGTTAGTAACAGATCTTTACTAAAAGTTGTTCCGCAAAGCTTTGGTAGTCGGTGATAAATACCAGATGAACAAACTACCATGATACGACATTTGTATATTTAGTACAGATCGGAGATAATTTTGTTAAGATCGGATACGATGATATACCTCAATACTGAGAATAATGAAATATTTCGACCACGACACACGTCGTTCTGATAAAATGTTCAATTATTTTACATAACAAATTTTTAATTAAAACTCACCTCTATACCAGTAACGCCAAGAGCTTCCTCTAAATTCGGTGTCATTCGGAACGGAACCTTTTCGGGGACTCGCAATGTTTTCCCCTTCTCAAAACAAACATTATAATCAATATGTACAATTTCACCCGTAGTCAGCTTGACTAGCACGTTATCCAAATGCCGATCACCAAGTCCAATGACATATCCAATCACCGACATCACAGCTACCGATAAAGAATATTTTCGAATCGAAGACCGCCAGGTGGCACAATTATTACTGTGGCACCATAACTCCTTAGCAAGCAAATCACGAGGAGTTTCTTTCGAAAGTTCATCAAGCACCTGTCGCAAAGTAGCCAGGGGCCATGTCTTGCGACTATCTGTGACTTTTATGTTCTTGTCCGCTAGCAAAGGACTTAATTTATTGTAAAACATTTCCGAGGGTCTTAGCAAAGCCGACCCATTTCGGTCTTTATTGGTTGCTTCACGTTGTTGCCATTTTTTGTAGATTCCAAACAACGGTGTTACTCCATCGACCCAACTGATCAGGCCAGATTGTGGTCCCAAAGGAATGACCGAGTAATGGTGAGCTTGATAAACGTTGCTGTTACTTCGGGCCATCATTGAATTCGATATCGATAGGAACTGCATAATCCGCTCGTCCAAATGAAGATCCTCCAAGCCCTTAAATAAATAGGTGTAACGTTTACCATTGCTTCCGAAAAATGCCAACTTCTTGGGCTTTGTTTTTGTTGGCAAGATATACACTGTATTATCTACGGCATTAATGAAGATGGGTTCGTTATCAGTTGTTTCGACTCCTGGCATGGATATGGCAGTATTTCGCATGTTAGCCAGTACTGGACTGATGTCGAGCATCTTGAGCGCGGACTGGGAATTCTTTTGTAAACGCTGTTGGAAAACAGTATATAACTGCTTGAGCTTTTGCCATGATTCACTAATTTTCCCTAAATTCAAAGGCTTGTTCAGCTCTTCAATGGTAGTCTCTATGATGCTGGAGTATTTTTCTTGGAAATTTCGTTCATAGTTTGTTTCTGCTGGTTTCGAGGTAACGGCAAACAACTTTTTGAGATCATCTGCGATGTGAGTCATAAGGATATTGTGTTTTGCATTGAGACTGGGATAATTTTGCATAGCCGTGGATTTTTTGGCTTCAAATTCTAGAGCATTGAACAAATGAGAATACTCATTGTACAGCTGCGTCAGAGAGTGTATCCAGAATTCATCCCACAACAAAGTGACGCGCTTCAATTCGCGGACAAGCAATTGCACCTGCTCGACCGTTTCGGCAGCTTGATTCGAGAGAGTAGCTAACAATGAATTGAAACAATATGTAAGAGGATTTAGCTCATCTGTGGTTGTCATTTCGTCCTTTTTGTGTTCTTGGAATGCTCCAACTACGGCAGGAAATATGATCAAGTGTGGTGTGTCTTCTGCCACTCGACAAAGCAACTCTGAGACTCGTTTCCTCACATAGGGTTCATGATGATTCAAACGGCTAAACAGTTGAGGAACTATTACTTTCCATGGCCGTGTCGGAGTGTAGCTGAGACCTTCTTCAAGTACTTCTTGCAAGCCAAATGCATGTTTAACTACCAACCGCAAGAGTCGCAGAGTAGCCGTCACTAAAGAGCAATCACCCGACTTTACATCGTTGCTCGATGACAAACTAAGGTACTTGAAATAAGCTTCCGCTGCCATTTCATAGTATACATAAACACTCTTGTGGGCTTGCCTCCAAATTTGTATAACCGACATTACAATATTCACTGGCTTTTCCTTGAGAATCGAGATCTTCCTCAATTGATTTTCAATTAATTCGGTTGAGCTGATTTCGTTGGCTTCTATGTCTTCATCCTCGGTAGCTGTTACTTGATGTTTATCTAGCACTTGGACAATAGCCGTTAAATCATCCTCAGTAATATCTGCAATCAATTCTTTGATAAGTTCAATGTCTCGCTGAGACAATCCAGCTTTATCACAATTGTCTTCAGTCTTAGCTTCGACTAGTTTCTTGCCCCATCTATAACACCAATTGCCAAATGCTGACCATGATCTTCCTGAATGGTCGCATTGCAAGACACTGGCTTGAATAAGTTTGCCTACAGCCATATCGATTGGGGGTATGATTTCATTGAAGTCCTCATCAGGGTGACCTGTAATATGGAAATAGAACAAGCAAATAAATAAAATTATTTAACAAACAATTATTTAAAGAAAACAAGTTTTCCAGACACTATACGTTTTTTCTTTCAATTGTCTCAAAGTTAAGAGCTTAAGGCATTGATTTTATAAACTGCAGTATATAATAATATGAGTAGTATCACACTTTAAATGTCCAAACTATGGTTTCGAGGCAATGAGCAAGTCAACATTAAAAATGTACTATTGGACAAGTACTAAACATTCCAAACTATTGTATTTACAACACTTTAATCGCAAATACCAGTTTGGGTTCCTGCCCGCCAGATCAACCAGAGACCAAATCTTCACACTGCGCCAAATCCTGGAAAACACTAACGACTTTCAAGGCGAAACTCATCATGCATATGATACGTATGATGACGTATATGATCGTCCGAAACTTTATATAACGATGGCCGAGCTCGGGGTCCGGTAAGACTAATCCAACTATGTCGTATGACCCCAGAAAACACGCGTGTAATGTACAATCGGAAATAGCAGCTCCGAACTATTCCAAACATGCACATAGTTTCGGCAAGGAGATGCGATATCATGTGATTTTTTTTTCAATCTTGTTGTGGAGCAGATAGTACTTAGAGCAGATGTAAGCACGAATGGCACTAGCTTCCACAAATCTGTCGAAATGATGGGGTACGTGGACGATATTGGTAATATCGGCCGCTCCAAACGTGGCACTCAGGAGGCCTTCACATTAATAGAACAACAGGGGAAACTAGTTGGTCTGGAGTGAATTAGGGCAAAACCAAGTACATATATGCTGTCAACAAACAAACAAACATCTGTTCACCGGCTAGGGCAAAACGTCACTGTTCATCTAGCTTGGAGTAAATATTAACTCCACGAATGATTCCATAGTGGAAAACCGACGAAAAATTACCTTAGCAAACCTCTGCTACTTCGGTTTGACCGAACAAATAGCTTCAAAACTCCTTACGAGGAAGACAAAGAGCATTTATCCTGCCAGTCCTTCTTTATGGCAGTGTTCGACGATAAGCAGAAATGTATAATTGATATTTGGTCCCGTGTGCGAGCAGAAGGTACAACCGCAAAGTCTACGAGGTGTACAAAGAGGTGAAGTCCGAAAGGCCAAAACACATCGACTGCATTGGCTCGTCTACATCGAGCGAATGCACATCAAAGCTCCAGGCAAGGGAATCTTCGAATCCAAGCCCCCAGGTTCGCGACCACAAGGAAGACCGAACATCTGATTTAAAGACCAAGGCGGCCGGCAGAGCGATTGGTCTGGATGACTGGAAACAGCTTGCCCGTGATCTCAGAAGATGGAAGGCAGTCTTATATCTGGCAGAGACCATCCATGAATTGAGAGCCGGACCAATAGTATGCTTTGAAAAATTGTACGAAAATGCGGAAATTAAAACTGTTCTCAAAAGAATATACATTTTTTAAAATTGGAATTATAACGTGATCGAAGCTAAGCTAACCCTATTTTTTTTTGGCAGTCAAGAATATTAATATAGGAATTTATTGGTGACCTTTCTGTTATGTAAATAGATGTTTTTTATGCAGGCTCCAGGTCAATAAAAGACGGTGTTAAAAAGTAAGCGACGTTTCGAGCATGGATACACTCTTCATCAGGCAACAACAATTAGTTTACAAACTTAATGTACATCACATATCCACAATATAGATAAAAAGAATTATTAAAATTATTAATAAAACTTGTCACAAAATCAAAATTAATTAAACCATTTTAAACACTGTGTAGACACAAAAAGAAAACTACGGACAGTAGTGTTTAAAATGGTTTAATTAATTTTGATTTTGTGACAAGTTTTATTAATAATTTTAATAATTCTTTTTATCTATATTGTGGATATGTGATGTACATTAAGTTTGTAAACTAATTGTTGTTGCCTGATGAAGAGTGTATCCATGCTCGAAACGTCGCTTACTTTTTAACACCGTCTTTTATTGACCTGGAGCCTGCATAAAAAACATCTATTTAGTCAAGAATATTCATAATTATAAATTTTAAGCATTCACTCACCTGATATATCTGGTACACTAATCAGTAGATTTCGTAAATGCTGCTGACTATTCTGGTCCTTCTTGTCATCCAACAGAAATTCATCGGAAAATTGTTGGGGCAGCCACTCGCTGAGGGTAAGCAACATTCGAGAAACATTCTCAGGATACTGCGAAGCTTTTTGTGTAGAAACCTGCTCGATTACTTGCAGACAACATGCTGACGCTAAAGCCACAGCATCGCTCTGCCGTTCTAAATTAGTGTACATACACTTAGACATTTCACTAAATCCCTGCAATATCTCCGTATCGCCAATATCAAGTCTTATTTCATTCTTCAGTACACTTGTAAAGAGTTCATCGATATTCTTGCCTATTCCTTTGACTTGGAAAAATCGTTCCAATTCCAAGCGGCACAATCTATGATTGCCATCCTTTCGCGCCACAGCGGCTACATTCAAATACATACTGTGCTTGATGTCACTTCCTTGTTTGCGAGCAAAAAACTGCGCCCAATTTACGCATTTGGTAAGAGTTGCCGAATCTTCAGTCGCGGAATATGCATCGAAAGTATCACATGCATCATTTTTATCAAGCAACTTACAAGTCACATGATTTAAAATAGTAAAGTCATGCAAATGCTCACTGTAACTATTTTGAATGCTCTCTTGCAGTCCGGCTTTTATGAGTTTCGAACAAACAGCCAACTCACTTCCTACTCCACTTAAGGTCAACGCAGTGAGGGTGCTTCGCAGAGAACTCAACACTTTGTAGCAAGAAAAATTCGAAGAAAGAGTGTTTGGCTTCGTTTCAAGATTATCCCATTTCGATAGTTCCAGCACAGAGATATCTGCGTTGTAATCATGATACAAGTTCTCCATGACCTCTAACTGATTGGGACTTATGCCAAATATCGGCAGAGTATCTCGCTTTATGGACTGCAAATCTTCCAAATGACTCCGGAGTTGCACCCATTGATTTGTGAAATACAAACAGTCAAACATTTGATCGCCCAAGAATTCCCTAACATGACTGTCAATCTTATCGTCGCTTGCAAACACATTTCCATATCCTTCGGCAGCGATCTCTCGACGTCCTGATGCATGTTCTGATGCATGTTTTATCCATTGATAGCGTTTGCCGGTTTTCATCTTAATCCACACATACAAACCCTGCAAGGAGTCTGGTTCTTTGCATTTGAGAAGAGCCCAAACCAGTGACATAACTGTGTGGTCGAAAATCGTATCATTGGTTTTGCCCGATGTAACTAAACTTCGCAGCATTGTTTCTGAATAACGAATCACCATCTGAGGCTCCATGCAGTGAATAGCTATAAGATTGGCTGCTGTACGAATACGATTGAACCACTCCTTGCAAGTGGGCGTATTTACTCGGAAAAAGGTCTTTGCAGGCTTTTCTGGTGGTTGAAGTGCGAAGGCTGTTCCCTCGGAAGCATTGTAGATGCATTTTTCCAAACACTCAAGAAACCCAAGGAGAATTCTCGCATGCTTCTCATTGGCTATTAATTCATCATGATTCTGAATTTTATCGGTGTCCTTTAATGCCAAAACTCGAGCATACTTCATAATGATGGACTCTATCTTCAAGAAAGTGTCCTGCGGTTTGCCCAACTTTGTTCTTAGTTTGTTCTTCACACAGTATCGTGCCGCTTCCCACTGGATCCAGGAAGTTAACATATTCTGATTGCCCAAACTTGTTCGGTAATAATCTGATGCTTTTTCACGAAGTTCAGCAACCCAACACTTTGGGAAAATATCTTTCAGAAATCTCTCAATCGAAGTACATCCGCTATTGAGTGATACTTTGTTTATAAAATCGGGAAAGTATCTTTCTTTGAGGCTAGCTGTTAGTGCGGTTGATATGTACCATTGTTGCAATTCACTGGCCTTCACATGTTTCATTTCGAAAGCTCCAAGCTCTAGGCTGGGATTCACAAGGGAAACATTGAGAGGCAGGCGGCCAAAAACTCCACAGTAGGCTTCTCTTATACGAGCATTTGGCGATTGCATATGTCCTATTGAAGCTGCTCTGATCAGCATCAGTGTTCTAGATTGAAGAAAGTCGTTACTCTGCAGAGTTGTGAAGCACTCAGCACACTCGAATGGTTGTAAAATTGACGTCGTACACAGGGAATCACAAATATCGACAAAATGCTGGTGGTTCTTTAATATTTTCGCGCTTTCCCTGCACTCAATGAGAAGATTATTCAACCACTCGAGGATGATTTTGAGATTGGTTTGAGCCAGCTGACCAGCTTGGACAAGAATCTCTGCTAGAAATTGTAAAATGCGACTAAAATTCTCGGCCGTAGGACTAGATTCATCCAGTGATAGCTTGGCAAACAAATTATCTGACAGCAGACGACTAGACATTCGATAGTTGTGATTCTTTTGGCAATGAGTCGACAGCAGGCTTAACAAACCGTTATGAAGGCTTGGATTGGTTGACCAGATTCTCATATTGGTCGATTGGCAATTGGTTATAAGAAGCTCTAAAATCGATGGATTCAGAGCGTACATTCCAATTATCGAGGAAGTCTGTGTGGCAAGGTTTGCCAGTGCCGAGAAGTAAAACATAAGAACAGATTCGGCCTGTGGTAATGTATACACTTGTGGCAAGCCATTTTCATTACTTATCGAGTCGATTGACATTTGCATGTCCAATAGAATATGACGATAGGCTTCGAGTAGAAGTGGCACATTTTTAATCATTAATATTTCATGATATATCTTCACTAGAATATTAAAATTGCGATCGTTTTGAGAGAGTTTGGTCCGAGTTAAGAAGTTACCATCCATTTTCATGAGTGTCGATATAAGATTGATTGGTGTATTCGCTTTGAGTTGATTGACTATGGTTAAAACCAAAAACAGTAAACTACCGATTAGGGTAACATCGAATCTATCCATGTTACTAATTTCAATTTGAATTATTTCTTCGATGTTAGTGATGAGCGTTGGGTCTTCCATCTTATTATAATTGCTGAATATCAAAGTGAAGAACTCATTCACAGAATAGACTGTTTCTCCGCAGGTACTATTTTTCAGACTTTGTTTAGCAGCAGCTGTGATTACAGCAACGGCACTTTTTATAAGATTATTTCCAACAGTAAAAGCAATGAATTCTTTCGGAGTTGCCAACGATTTCATTATGGAATTGAATGCACCTACAAATGCTCCAACACTTAATTCGGGGGTTGTCGTGGGAGATCTATTTGCTGAATTAATATCATCACATGCCGATTGAATATCTTCAAGAAATTGTCCCAGTAGCCCAAATGTAAAATCGATTTTTTTTACAAAATATTCCGAGAGATTTTGCAGTACTGTGGAACAGTAATGTTTTAGGGATTGTGGTTGTTCGGTTTCCAAATGCCAGCCAACTATTATGTCAACAATGTCGGTGAAGTGTTTTTCAAAAGCACGTTTGTAGTGTTTTGAAAATTCAACAATAGTATCACTAACTGCCATGAAGTTATCGACGACATCAGCATTTTCTAAGTACTCTTTGAGGACGATAAGCGTACGTTCACTATGCACAGATAGATCTTTGTTGATTGCATCACAACTGTAAAAAAAGGAGAAAAAACATGTTAATGATTTGAAAAGATTATAAAAAAAAATACAAAAGTTCAATGTAACTGGATCCTGGTGATCTCTGGCCATTTTATTGGCTAACTCAATCATTTTAAGTAAAACGAAAACTGTAAAAACTCAGGTGTTATACGTGGCCCAACACACTGTTTGATAAATGATATAATTGTCACTTCCGCTTTACGTGGCATGCAAGTTCGGTTACCCTAAATTTCGAACGTAACTTTAATGTAATTTATGGTGCTCAGAGTCGATTTGTGACCTGACTGCACTCTTTATGATAAGATGTTCAAAGTGGTGAATGAATCACAGCTGTTTGGACATTTTTACAATAGTTAGAAAGTTACATAAGCTGTCTGTGAAAAGTCCGTTAATTGATGTCTAAGAAATATTCTTAGGATTTTGTGACCCAATCGAATATCCAAAGAAAATCTCTTCAGGAGAATGCGTAAGTAACCCATCAACTTTATTATACGACGACGAAAGAGTGGCAGTGGATTGAACATACACTTCGTAAAAGCAGCGACTGCTTTGCAAATCATGGACTGCAGTGGAATCCGCTCACAGAAGAAAGGACAAGAGTTGGCAGCCGAGAAGAACACTAGAGAAGAGTTGGAGGGAACTAAAACTCATTTCCGGAAATCGCACATAATGAAGCGTATTCGTAGTTGATGCCTTGTTACTCGCTAGGGGTCCCCACAGACTTAATATATGTAAACAGTTTAAAAAAAAAGTAATTCTAGTAGTGGAATTTGATATAAGTAAAAATGGTGGTCAAGAGCGAACTCCCAAAATATATCCAAGTAGCGCTGGAATGCGCAGTTTTGATACCAAAAACTTGTACGAGCCTGAATGAAAAGACGAGTTTTAGCAAGAAAATGAGAGAGGGAGCGCTGTTAGAGCCATTTCGTTGCGTTGAGGAAAGAGATTAGGTTTTTGATTTTTGTATCAGAAAAATCATTTAGATCAGAAAGAATTGCATTTTCAGTTTGGTCAAGGCGGAACACTTGCAGAAGAAATGAAGAACTGTTTCCTTTTCCAACTAAATTTTACAGCTGCGACAGTACGTGTTATGGGGAACACGTACTGCTGGTGAGAGTGGCATCACCGACATCTCGAACAAATATTTGGCATAACTATTCGCTCTTTAGTTTAGCTGGATTGAACGAAGATGTATGTAAGTCGTTAAGTTGGCGGGCAGATGTGGTACGAGGAAGAAGTGAATGAGATCACCAAGACGCAGTATATTACAAAGTCATTGAATTCAAGATTATCTACTCCATTTTATCTTTGTAAAGCATTGTCTGAAAATAAGCAAGAAATACTAAAAATAAATATTTATTCATTTATTTGAAACTATGTATAAATTATCTGTATGTATATATTTGCAGGAAATTTGTAGTGCACTTCTATTGTATTTAATTGCACTTCTAATGTATTTAATGTACTTTAAGCCACTTTAATTGCATTTCTATTGCGCTTTGAATTACACTTTGTATAAAATAAAGGTTAAAAAAGTCACTGACAAAGGTATTGTTAATTTTCGGAATAAACCTTGTTGTTAAAACAACACCCAGTTTTACTGCGTCCTGTCCCAAGGGCAGGTGTCCCGCGAAAGTAGCGACTATCCTTGTTGTCTTGCATCGGTCTACATATAAAATCTTTTGTGCGGGATTTTTTTTATAGGTAGGCCATATCGTTGTAGATATGGTACAATTGGTTAGATTACTCCACCTACTATTGGATTCCGAAAGGAAAATTAAAAGAATTTTACCCTACATAGAAGCAAGTGGGATGGAGACGCTCTCCGCAAGTGAGCTATGAATGGGTGCTCCTTGTCGGTCCAGTTCGTCTGCTCGTTCATTACCCTCGATGCAACTATGTCCTGAAACACAGATTAAAGTAACTCTACAGTTAACGTCCAGGTTAGCAACCTCATTTCGGCATTGTTTGAGAAAATTTTAGTCGAATTTATGGCTTTGATAGCCACTCGGATGTTTGCGATTTTTGCAGCGTTTGGATTTTCAATTGGATTTAATTTAAGAATTTCCCATTTGTCTATTATAGCCAGTATTTCAGCGTGAGACGCTAGCAAAATCGGGAAGTTCGAAAGATTTGGACATTTAGCGACTGTGAAAAAATTCCCGCCCTGACATCGCACTCCATTTTAGATCCACCGGTAAAGATAGTTGCTCCCAATTTTTTCTAGATGGAAAGATAACTTTAAAACTTTTTATGAGACTCACGGTAGGGGTAGCAGTAGTCAGTATTTGTTGACAGAATATATGGAGGAATCAAATTTGCTGTGGCCGTAAGATTTGGCAAACCATAACTTTGCAAGATACCATTTGCTTAATGTGAAGATCAAGTGGTAGAAGGTACAGAATAACACTTAAGATATTCGTTGACCCAAATTTTAAGCTCCATGTGGTGTCCCTGTGTAGTTTACCGAATTTTATTAAGTTTTGTAATGTTATATTGCTTGTTTAGTTCGGGGCACCAGACAATCGAACGATAAGACAGGAGTGGTCGAACTACCACTGTGTATGTCCATAGGATTATTTTCGATTGAAGACCCCATTGTTTGTCGAATGTTTTACTACCAGCATAGAAGGCAATGCCTTCTTAACACGCTCTTCAATATTAAGTTTCCAGTTTAGTTCAAGGCCGAGGATGATTCCTAAATCATTCGCACTGGAAGATAGTGATGGATCGAATGCTATTCTAAAGAAATGAGGTGATTTGAAATACATCGAAAAACATAAATGTTCTGGGCGTCATGTCTTGTGTATTTTTGAAATAACTTTTCGCAGTGACCCTGTTCGGTTCGATTAAGTAAGTGAGCAAAACGTCTCGAATTTGTGTCTGATTTACAAATTTTGGACGTGTCCGCTCGGTTACCTGCAATCTGTGGTAGTGATTTCGTAAGAGAACAAAAAAAAAAAAAGAGGAACCCGAAATTCTTTCTGCCTGTAGTCCGATCTATAGCTTAAACGAATGCGATGCGATTTTCTTCAAACTTGTTCAAACTGAGGCGAATGGCTCGATTCTTTTTTCTAATCTTTTTTTTAGCCCAACAATAACGGTACATGTCATACAATAGTGTGTACCCAAAATACTAAATCTCAATTATCTCGATCGGGTATAAACGATTTTAATTTTTTAAAAATCAGTGCACTATTGTAGGTGCTGTCTGCATTTTGGTATACAAAAATTGTGCATACAATTTTAATAATGGTACCTGATATAGAGAGCTCTTTTTTATATTTGTTCTCAATAACCCATCAGTGGATTTCGATAAAATTTGTACTGAGGGTCCTTCGAATTCTAAATAATACGTCATAACAAAATTTTCGAATTTTGAAGAACAAAAATCAATTTTTTGTTTTGTAAATTATTTCGAAAATGGGTGAAGAAAATCTTACTAAGAATTTAATGAGGCATTGTGTTTTTTTTTAAATATCTTCATAAACAACTCTCGTCATTTTTTGAGATATCAAGAAAATTACTTTACCACATTTAATGGCAAGCAACAGATGCTGATTATAGTTAATTAAGCATAACAATAAGGTATGTTCCCAGGAATAAGCTTGTGCACATCTAGACTTCGATATAACTTAAGAAATAATAACAATTTCTTACCTGAATGTAGTCTTCAGCGATAACATCAAATATTTTTGGATGCTTCTACTGGATGCATAGTTCTTGACAATATAATTTTTGTATACTGTAAAGTCTCCTCGATTAATATAGCCCATTAGACCAAAGATCGTGGCCATCTGTTTTAGACAGGGCACCGGAGCTTGTTTGAGTATAATGATGATTTGTTCAGCTAGAGTATCAAAAGAACGACAAATGTACTGCATGTTTGCTTGGTTCCTGACGGCAGTCTCAAGTTTAGCGCACAAGTCTAACGCACTGGCACTAGTGTTCTCATCGAGCAATCGTCGAAGTATTTTCGATATACGCATATCCTCACTTAGGAGCATCATAAATGGAGTTATCTTCTTATTCCGATTAGCTGGAATGAAATACAATTACAATTAGGAATCTCTGCTCAGGTAAACAATCATTATTTAAACAAACAACTGCCGCTACTGCTCGGTCCCGGTCCACGATGTCCGTCATCAGGAACATAGCGCTCGAAAGTTCGAGAGCTAAAGGTCTTCGATCCATCTACTAAGCCCGTATATGCAGGGGTCACAGAACTTTTGACCACGCTTCCGCTACTATTTGCGGTTTGTCGATTGGGAAAGTCGACAGTATTCGTCCAACTGTACTGACCGTTTATTTCAGGCTTCGAAGAATTTTCCGTAATTGATTTATTGACGGCAACTTCCATGGTAGCTAAGGTCTTTGTTGGTCGCTGAGTGAATATGCTCGGAAAAGCATAATCTCCATGGTTGTTAGATTGATATTGATCCTTGGATATAATTCGCTTCTGTGGCACATTTTCAGAGTTCGAATTGTTTTGCATTACAAGGGCGAATATGGTAAGGGTTGCATGAGTTAGTTGATATTAGGTTTTGCTCTTTAGCGTAATTTTAATATTTATTTATTTGTAAAATGTTTTGGTGATTTTTGTTTTTATAAATTAAAGAAAATCTTTCAAAGAAAGAAATTCGTAGCTGACCACTTTGCCAGTTGCCTTTCTGATATTTTGACAGTTCGACAATTTAGCAGGCGACGTATATGTCATTAAGGTCATAACACAATACATTTGTTGAATGCGTTCAGAATATCAAGAGCAAAATTTGTAAAAAGTATTTAAGTGAATTGAGTTTAAGGTGGACTTACACGTAACTTGATTTGATTTGTGCTAATTAAAGAGATGTATTTGATTTATGAAGTATTTTTTTATTTTTCTTTCTTGTTTTTTAAATTAACTTTAAGTAAAATCCTTAATTAAATACGCAAAAAATTCTGTCTTTTGTTTTAATTCAATATTTATTGATTATTTGCCGACGTTTCAATTCTGGGCCCATGTTCTGTAACTCAGGCAAACACTTTTCCTCATTTAACGCTTCTGAAAAAATGGGTCTCTGGTAAGTTCAGGCGATACCTTAAATTTTAATTTGTTTGACTGGGATTTTCCAATAGAAGGCGATAAATTGAAAAGGTAATTTTGGCATCTTAAGTATGTACTCAGCTCGCGTTAAAATTTCGCTCCCATACAAAATTTTCTCCAAAGTTTAGCCAATCTAAGATTTAGCCAAGCATTTTAGCGGAGAGCTACACAGCTCCAGCTAAGAAATCAAATTTTTGGTTTCCACTGTACTTCCACTATCTGTCAGAATTTAGCGCAGGAAATAAATGTCCAGCACATTAATTCGAAAGCTAAATTTTGACAGATTGTTTTTGTTTGTGTTTCCCGAGATTCGTCCAAGTATTTTGCGGACAAGTGGGCATTCTCGATATTGTTATTTTCTGCAATGCGAAAAACAACAAAACTTATTCCATCACAACTACGGGTGCTTGGTGTAGTAAAGTCAGGCTACAGATGCATTAAGCAGTAACATTGAATATGGCAAGAGTTTTTTCTGCAAAAGAAACTACAGCAAAGGAACGTTAAAGAAAAAGGATTTTATGCTGTAAGTTTTGTCTTATAAATTATTATACTATGCGGCTTATGACTTGAAATTTGAATAATATTTTTTTCAGAACAGCTGTTTTTGACATATTCTCCACAGAACTCTCGTATCAAATTTTAAACTATCCACAACTCTAATATCAAATTTTAGCTAGGATTTTAGCTGATGGTTGGAGAGAAAAGCGCCAGCGAAATGTAAGCGTGATCTGCATACTAGGCTAACAACAAAACGAAAATTTTTTTTTGTTTCGCGACTACCTTTATCGGTTCGAGAGTTACAGAACATGGGCCCTGGTTTGGATCATTTCAGGGCTTAATATGTATTATCGACTGTATTATAAAGATTATTTCTCAAAAAAAGACATCATAAACAATATGATTTTTTAATTTTGTAAAAAAAGAAACACGAGGTAGGTATGAGGAAACAAAATTATTTTATATAAGACTATTTCCATATCTTCAGGTTGACAAACTAAATAGCTGCGTTTAATGTATTCTAAATAAAGTTTTTTATCGATGAAAGGGCGAACGAAAATCTAAAACTTTTTGCTTGTGCTTAATGTTAATTTTTTTGATTGTTAATTTATTAAAGTGCTTTTCAAATCTGAAAATTTTTAATTAAATTTTGGTTAAGCAAATCATGTCAAACATATAAGTAGTAATTTTTCAAAAACTAAATAAAAACATCAACTGAAGGAGTTGGAAAGTAACTGGCGAAAGGTATAGTACACTAACATGAATTAATTTCTTATTAATTGCATCCGACAAAAAAGTTCATCAAATCCCAAAATAATCAAATAACTAAGAAATTTAAAATTCATGATCAAATATCCTAATACCTACATTTGAACTGTTACTTATTATTTTCCACACACCTCACATTGTTTTCAATTATGTTAAGGGTAGTTAAAACGATTTAACTGCGCTCATAAAAACCAAATTATAGCTATTGCTTGTATTTCATTGAACCTCTATTTTCGATATCAAATGCAAATGATTTACATACACTCAAATTAATTTCATCTACTACTCATGGTTGTTAGTGTTTTTTTAATTTACATTAATTTATGTAAAATGAAACAGGCAGATACTGTAACTAATAAGCAAAATTAATTCTCTCAACTAAAATTGCATAATTTAAAAAAAATTGAGCTCAAGTTATCGTAGAAAGTATAAAACCTGACAATGTGGGCGATAGTTGGAAGGTTTTTTAGCAACATGTTGACAAAAGTCAATCATACGAAAAAATATCATACGCAATGGGTATATAGGTATGTATGCAAATTTAATAATTTTAATTCAATGTTAATGCATTTTTTTTTATGAAAACTCGTAGATGATCATCATTGTTTGTATGCATTTTTAAATCAGTGGAAATGAGGTTATGTTGTATAGATTTGCTTATATTTGTATATATTATGATATATTTAATCAATTTAATTGTGTGGGTATACCGAAAAGTATTTGGAAATCATATTCATATATATAGTTTTAGTGTTTACCTATTTACGAAATTAATTATGCTTTTTCTCGCCGTGCGTCGTTGTTTTTTTTATATTCGAGTTATGTTTTAATTTCATAAACCTTATTGTGAAATTGTCAAGTAATTTTGCCAAAACCTAACACAAGTAGTTTTATGTGGAACCTTCCTTCAGAGTAAAATAGTTTTTAACAAAAATATGGGACCTATACATAATTTCATGACAAACTCATGCAACATAAATATTTGGCTTGTTCAGAAAACTGTGAGATCTGACAAATGTTGCTCTGTGAAAAATTGAGGAGACGAATCCAATTTGTATTTCTTAGTATTTGATAATAAAACTAAGGAATTTTGCTGCGGAACCCTGTTTATATGGCTAAGATCTGTGAGATCTTATTTTTCTGAACCAGCCTTATGTTTGAAATAAAGTTTCAAGTGTGGCAATGCCACAATTTTACTTGTTTTAGTTCCATTACCCCTTATAAGGACCCTTATGCCTTCTGAAAATGACAATTTTCTTTAATTGCTCATGTAGAAAAGTAGGTACCTACCTAATATTGAACATAAGAAATCAGTTTATTTTCATGACTTCATCGGTCATCGCACAAACATATCATTCAAAAAACATTGGTGGATAGAAATAATTTACAATTCATGAAAATATCATAAAATAATTAAGAACAAAAAGTAGGAAACCAAATATCATACCTTTCGTGAATTCTAAGAGTTTGCTATCCCGTATCTTTGAGAAACATTGTCAAGTCGGGCAGTTTTGATTTTCTTTGAAAACAATACTTAATGAAATAAATTGCTTGTTGGATATGAAAGCCGCGTATTCATTTACGACGTTTTCCATTGAAGAAAAACCTTTATCCTTTTGGAAAACGGTTTGCTCTTCACACATCTGACATCACTTTGTGTGTATGAATAAAATATGTTACATTCAAAAGGACAATTCTCCATTTTGAGTTCGAATCTTTTATATTTGTATGAAAAACGATAATTAGTAGACGTTTAATTTGACAACAACTGCATTGCTTTCGCTTTCATTTTAGTAAAAAAAAAAAAGAGTTGTCAATCTAGAACTGTTGCATTGTAAACAAAGCGTTCTTGGGCTCATTCAAAAACCGAACTATAGCTATCCGGATAGGTTTGTGTTGTTATAATCCCATGTAAGAACACAGCTGATGACAAAACAATTGCTGCCAAAAAAAAATCTCAAGCTATCCGAAAAACGTTGGTATAGTTTTTTATTCCATGAGAAATGGCAAAAACATACGCACAAACCCATAAAAATTGAACCTATCCATTGGTAGTGCACACTAAAGGGGTTTTGACTACCCTTAAAATGAACAAGCACAGTAGATAAGGATGCAAGAGGAGATACCGATGCACATTGGCTTTAAATTTCTGAATATCAAAATGGGAGGGGAAAATAGAGCCGGGTAAAGTATTTCACATTCTCTTTGTACGGCTAAAGAAAGATTCTTACGTATTTAACAGTACGTCCGAAGTTGGGCTCAAGGGTAAACTGATGAGCATTACTGCGCGAGTTTTACGGTTGAAAAGTTTAAGGGGAGGAATGCAACTGGCTATTTCGCTCGAACATTGTTTATAAAAATAGCGATATAATAGTGAGAGACATATAACATTTCGACGGTGTTCTAGAGATGTAAATGTTTCCGCTATAGTTACATCACCAATCATTCTTAGAGCTCTATTTTGAATTCCATCCAAATGATTCAAATGAGTTTTGGGAGCTTCTGCCCAAATGTGAGAGTTATATTCCAGCTTTGGTCGAATGAAGGCCTTATAGATTACAACCAGATCAGACGGGGAGAAGAAATTCTTGCATCTTCGAAGAAAGCCCAAGCACTTCGCAGCGTTTTTGGCGACGTCAAATATGTGATCATTCCACAAGAGGTGGTCTGTGATGCCAAGTACTGAAAGCTGGTCGGTTTCTTCAATGCTAGTACTACTCATTGATAGCGGCATGGGGGGTGGGTTCTGCTTTAACGACAGAAGACAGCACTGAGTTTTTGAAGCATTAAATTCCACGCCGTTTTTTATTTCCCATAGGACAATGCTGTCGAGATCAGAATTTAATGAGCTTATCATACGCTGCCGTTGCAGTTGCACATCCGAAGAACAAGGAGGTGCATCTGAAAACGAATATGAAAAGCTGAGAGTACTATCGTCAGCAAAACAATTAAGTGGATTAGAAGTTCCAGATAAGAGATCATTAATAAAAATGAGAAAGAGGGTCGGAGACAATACGGAGCCCTGGAACACACCAGCATTTATTTTGTGAATATCAGACTTGAAACCATCCAACACGCATTTTCGATAAAAGATGCCAAAGGCCAAGTTGAATTTCGAATATTTTTCACAAATGACCAACAATTCTTACTACCTTTCGGGTAAGAATTTTAATATTTTTGTAATATTTTTTGACGTAATTTTTAGTCATGAAAAAATTTGGTTTACGAATGTGAACGTTGAAAGTCTTTCTAGCTTGTTGAAACTTTTTCCGGTTTTCCTCAGTGGGGTTGGCTTTATAATTCCGGAAACTGACTTCTCTAACCCTAATAACCTCTTTACAGCTCAAACCAAACCATACATTTTCTTTCGGTTTGATAGATTTCACCCTATTTGGGATAAAATTTCTCATTCCGTAACGGATTAAATTTGTTATCATATCTGCGCTGGAGTCTGTGTCACTACCGAGGAAGCAAAGTGACCAGTTAAAGTTCCTGAAGAAATTATTGAGACCATTCCAGTTGTCTTTCCCATATTGCCAAACGGTGTTCATAGGTGATTTTTCTTTAACTGAGTGTTGTTAGCATACGAAATTTTCAGTTATGACACAATGGTCTTAAGAGAATACTAACCTATCTTACATAGGTTATCGTAGCGACATCTGAATGTACCCATTGAAAAGAATCGATGTTATCATCCAAAAAACAACATTGATGTCAAAAATTATTGAATCAGAAATATCAATCAATTAATGTATTTATCGAAAAATATAAGCACGTTCAAAAATCGATTAAAAATTCAATATAGTATAGATTCAAAACACCTTAAATATTTTCAAAATTGTTGCAATGTTTTTTATCGTAATTTTCTTTTCGATTTTCGTAAGCTACTCGTATATCTCTAATATTGACGTTTTGCAAGTATCGATGCACTTCAACCATCCCTTCTATCAATCCCTTATTGTTTTGGTTGTCTGAAATTTTGTAGTTTCAATGTGAGTTTGAAATTTCCCGGCTTACATATTCACTCACGTTAAACTTCAGAATTAAGAATTTAGTATTTACTTGTTCTTTCAGATTACCAATCGAAAATGAAATTATAGTCCGACATGTGATAACTTCCCTTCTAAACAACAATAAATTCCATATCTTACAGTGACAGTTAATCTGTAATATTGTCTCTTAGCTTATTTCACTTCTAATCCACGACTTTTTTACGGCACAAAAGCAAACTGTCGGTCTAAACGGTATTACATTATATTAAAATTTACCCACATTAAATACAAATTATAATGAGTTATCCATTTTGTGGTTTCAAAAGTAAACGTAAATAAATATATAAACACATATAAAATATTTTTTGCATGATATTTTTTTTTTATTATAAAGCTTGAACGTTGACATAATGTGCGAAATACTACATCATTTAAATGACTAGCACGCGAATTATTGCAAGCATCGATTCTTTTGAGGTAATTTTCGACCACTTTTTGACACATATTGGGCGGTATCTCAGCCATAACTTGACGAATGTTGGCTTTCAAGTGCTCAGAGTTAAAGGTTTATCTCCATAAACACGGTCTTTCGCGTAGCATCACAAAAAAAGTCCAGCGGTGTCAAATCAGATGATCTTGGTGGCCAGTTGATATCGCCACGACGAGAAATTACGCGGCCAGGAAATGTCTCGTGCAATTAAGCCATATTCGCTCGAGTTGTGTGGCATGTGGCACCTTCTTGTTGAAACCACATATTCTCCAAGTCGTATTCTTCAATAGCAGACAAAAACGTCGGTTATCATATGACCATAACGTTCCGAATTGACGGTGAGAGTAGTTCCATCGTCATTTTCGAAGAAGTAAGGTCCAATCACACCTCCGGACCAAAGAGCGCCCAAACAGTGACTTTTTGTGGATGTAATTGCCTCTCTTCAATTACTTGAGGATTCTCAGAACCCCAAATACGACAATTTTGTTTATTAACATACACACCGAGTGAGAAATGTGGTTCGTCGCTGAAGAAAATTTTGTTCGAAAAATCGCCGTCCACCGCCTGTTGTTCAAGCACCCATTTGACGTATCTACGACGTTGTGACTGGTCAGCTGGCTTCAGTTGTTGTGTGAGCTGGACTTTATATGAATGTAGGTGTAGATCCAAATGCAAAATACGCCATAATGTGCCGTAAGACCGTCCTAATTCCTGAGAACGACGAGGAATTGACACATTCGGGCTTCCGCAACACTTTCACTTACAGCAGCGATATTTTCAGTGGTACGAGCGAAACGATGATGCACAGGCCTTAAAATATTTGTAACCAATCCAGTCTCTTCAAATTTCTTCACAATTTTGCCAATTGCTTGCGTAGTTGGACGATTATGTAAACCATAATCTCCTCTTAAAGCACGATATGTATGGCTGTGGTAGAATCACCATTTTTGTAGTAGGTTTTAAAAATTTGTATGCGTTGTGCGATAGTTAAGCGATCCATTTTCGTAAATGTCAGACTTTCAACTGAAAAAAAAAATTGGTTTAACAACTTAGTTTGACAGATGTCGAATTCCAGCCCTATACTTTTGAAACCGCGAAATGGATAACACTTTATAATATTGTTCTTTAAATAATTACTATCAAATATCAATTCTTTACCGAAGAAATAAGTTCATTAAGACAAATAGCAGAAATTTTGTTTAATTAATGACATATTACACTTAATCCACGTGTTAGAGATAAACCGCCATTAAATCGTGTTTTTGAATATGATTGGTTCTTTGATTTTCTTGTACGCCCTTTAATCAAAATCTAAATCAATTTATCATTTATGCCATAAGTCGTTACAACTTATAGTGGAAATGAATACTTTTTTATGCAAAAAAAGTTACAAAAGAATTATCTTGCATAAAAAGATATTTTTCTGATAAAATAATTTTCTGAGCAGAACCTTATACTTGATTTGAATCCATAACAACTTTGCTGCCGTTCAGCAGCAGCAACGCGTGCCTGGTTATGAATTATTAATTTTCTTTATAGAGTTTTTGTTAAGAGTGGGCAGGGGGCACTGTACAACATTACAGTCAATAATAAACCAGCTCAGTTATATTTATATATGTATAGCTATCTAAGTGCTTATTTGATTTTTTATTTGATTTATATTTTGCCCCTATTTGTCAAAAGTTTTCAACTTGGACGTCAAATGACAGTTATCATTTTTTAATTTGTATGCCTTTTCTGTGCTCGTAGTTCGTTAGATAAGTGAGCACACTTTTTTATTCCGATTCGCATTCCAGTGGATTGTCACTTTTATTTTTTTGTTGTCCTTAATTGTCATTCAGAAACTCAGTCTCAGATATTAAGATAAAGAACGGATCAATGATTTATTTGAAAACTCGCAAATAAATTGGAATTTCTATGGAAGATTAGAATTATTGACAGACGGCAATTTAAAGAAATCGGCTAAATGTGCATACGAACATGATTCAGATTCCGATTCAGATCCTTTTGTTTTGCAGTCGCAGGCAAGTGTTTTTGTGGTCGTAAATTATTGTTTGCGATATACCTAATTGAAAACAATTGTTTTTCGATTTTACACCCTCTTGAAGTTCCATTGTACCTGGCACCTAGCGATCCTTTCAGGACCTAAATTACATATAGATGGTGCTTTGTGACATTAAACCCGCTTGGTCCCTTTCGCTGGAATAGTCCTTCGTGTGAGTTATATTATTTCTTATTGACGCTTATGGCGCTTCTCAGTCTGGCGAACAGACTGACAACAGACAGTTTTAGTCCATGAGTTTATTATATGAGGACTTGAGGGAATTCCTTTGTTGCCAATTCCATAGCCACTCGAGAAAATCCTGTCCGCGATTTTTGGGTTTTATGACGACTTTTGTGTTTTCGGGTGCCTATATAGATCTTCACACAACTCAGGTAGTAACTTTACTCTAGTCCTAGTATAGTTTCCTGGAAATCATATTATACTAGCTATGTGATACTCCAAACACCTTGTGAAGACTAAAATAGGCATAGTTTTCATGGCATAGAAAAAAAATAATTACAACTGGTGACCTGCTGGGTTTTCGAGTGTTGTTTATTGTTCTTTGTTCTTGGGATTAAATCTTTACGCCTTAACTGAATGCGAATTCGAATACTCACTCGACTAGACTATTCATTCTCAAGTGGTTATTAAGCAGATTGCATTGTTAGATTTCAAGTGTTTTCTTTTGTGTGCTGCCATTGTAGCCTGAACGCAAATTCTTTTGTTTAAAAGTTGTAAAAGTTACGAAAAATCCAAAAGAGCATTTTTTTTTCAAATTAAACAAAAAAAAAGAAGAAAATAATGACCATTTTGAGAGTATAGTAGGTGCCAGATACTCATACCTTCATATATTGAAAGGTGTGAGCTATTTAAAATATCTATTTGATGTTTCTCCTTGAAGCAGCTGATTTTTTTTTGTTTGACCTTAAGCAAATAGGATTTGAGTTTCTTTGATAAATTTTATTATTGAATAGTCAAGATGTGCTTAATGTAAATATTAAACATAACAATGACCTCAAACGGGTTAGGGCTTAAGTATTTTCGAATAGGTCAAACAGATGTTCAACACATAAGCAATTATGGAGAAAATCCACAAAATTTCCATTTTTAACATTATTTTGTTTTAGGGCCAGTTGTACAGTTGTGGTTCACCCGTGGTTCAAGGTTTGAAGTCGGTTTAGATCCAATAAAGGGTGATACAATCGAATTTTATGACTTAACTCACCGCTGAATCTAGACGAATTTATATCGCGGATTTTGGCGAATTAACTGAGGTTCAGCTTGGGTTAAAGCAATTGATTGGCTATTAGTTAACTCATGGGGCGAAATGTTTTTTTTTTCATCACACATGCGCTTTCTCAATTCAATCGAAGTTTTTAACAGTTTAATAAACCATAATAAAAAACACGAACGCAACATAAAAAAATTCTTTGTTTTTAAGTTATGTTATTTTTACTTGCGATTATGTACTATAAGGCAAGTTATGCATTCGTCGAAAAAAAAATTTTTGAGATAACAATCAAACATGACATTACGCTGATAGCGAAGATGAAAAAAAATGGTATAAAAATTCGGTCCGTCTGTATGTCTGTCTGTCTGTATGTATTTACAGACACCTACAGCCCAAACGGGTGGGCCGAATTGCTTCAAACTTAGTATATAGAGTTTTTTAGGTATTGTACAGAGGGGAAATTGAATTTTTTTAGCTCAAAAAATAACGGAACCTGCCATATAACCGTTACGTTCAAACCTATTTTTGTTGGAAACGGCTATAACGATTTTGATAAAAAAAATCAGTGTGTGTTTTTAGCTACGACCGATCATATAGTTGAAAAAAAAATAGCAAAATGTCTAAAAACGGTACTTTCCATAGGACAGTTTTCTTTACTTTCGACTATCTCATAAATGGCTTAACCGATTCTTTCGAAATTTCACAAAAATATAGGCTTAGGTTGCCCAAATTATACCGCGTACCAATATTTTTAATTAATATTTTTTTGTATTTTTAAATTCATTTTTAAGAAAATATTTTAAAAAATAATATTTCGAAAACTGCTTATTAATTTTTTTTTTCAAAAATTATATTTATGTATATGTATTTTCTGAATACCGTTTTTGAATTTTTTTTTAAATATTTTCAAAAAGTTTTTTAAAAAAAACTTTTTGTTCAAAAACCGCTCCACAGATTAAAATTTTTTTTTTCGTAAATTCAAATATATCCAAGAAATAAAATGGCGTACTTTTTTTTAGCTCAAATTAGTTTAAGTATTTATTTCAGAATTTTGAATTATTTTTTCTTTGATTAATCCGATTTAATTTTTTGTTTTTAAGTTTATATTAATAAATATTTAAGATTGTCATACCAATTTTTTTTTTTAGCAAAAAATCAGAGAAACTGTGTATAAAAAATAAAGTAAAAAATGACTTTAAAAATATATTTAGATTTTAAATAGAAATCTTTTGCATACAATGTGATCGAACATAAGAGCAAGTTCGTGCGATCCAGTCGTGCATTCTAATTTATTTCAGTATGAACGTACAATATGGAATAATCTATAGAGACTGGCACTTCCGTATTAATACTACATATTTGCACAAGAAAAACTAACGATTTATTATTCCACATTGTCTAAAACCTTTTAAAACGTGTCGTGGAAACTAACATAATGGTTAATTCAAATAAATCATTATAATCTTTATTTTACGTTTCAAATACCTTGTACCTTAAAAAAAAATAATTTAAAATGTATTTAACTTTATTTAAATAAATACAAAGCACTTTAACTTATGAAATTATTCATGATGGACTTATAAAATAACAATGACACAATAGGTAGGTAACTTTAAGAAAAATAAGGCACTTTTTGCTTGCTCGGAAGAACTCTACCATCCGGAATACCGATCGAACAAGTGAACACTAGATTTTCATGAAAGCGGACATGTCAAATGCACATTTGTGATTAAAATAATTTTGTAAACATAGCCGATACAACGGTAAATTCGAGTTCGATATTTAGTTGGTGTGGTGTGCGTGTTTCTGGTGTTGATTCTGACTTTAAATTCAAAATCGATTTTCTCATCTTTCTTAGGAGAAGCCCTGTCATTTGATACTAAGCGAACACTTTCAGAAGCTTCCAAATGCTTTTTCGGACGACTAACCGAAAATACATTAGTAAAGACAATTTTTATCTATTATCTCAAAATTCGTTTGATCGTTGTTTCTATTTTGCAATATTTTATTTTTGTTAAATTAACGCTTTCAATGACCGCATTCAACCATAGATATTCATATAGATTGTTTTTGTTATAATTCCACATAAGAACAACGCTGATGACAAAACGGCTGTTGCCAAAAAATAAATCTTAAGTTATTCGAAAAACTTCTGTACAATTTTACAAACCATGAGAAATGTCAAAAATGCACTGTTTGTGGATTGTTAGATAGCCTAATTAAAGACAACTCACTGAAGGATTAAAGCCAGCTGGACACGAAAAGCGAGAAGAACAATTCGATCATTTGGATTGAAATAAAAAAAATGGATGTGGAAGATATGAACATAGGTCCACCAATACGTGGTCACATCTTACAAACAACCCGTTTTGGCTTTGTTGTAAGAAAAATTTCATAGACGAGTTATTTGTGTTTTGATAATGTTAACTGGCCCCTAAAATCGTGTGATTTCTTTTTATAGGGCTATACAAATATTTCAAAAATAAATCAATAGTTAATTTTTGAACTACTGTTAAATATGTTTCAACATAAAGGCTTTACTAAACCCTGCCCTAAAACTCTCAATTGGCAACAATTCTTGCTAATTCCTGTTCAGACTTACAAATTTAGGGAGAAAAGAGCACTCATGAGAGAGTTAAATATTTCCCTCTCCTGACAGTTTCTGCTCAATGAATTTTTGTTGTCATTACAATGTCAATGTGGGTAGCAAATCTTGAAATGTCAGGTTGACAAAAATAGTGCACATGTCCCATTTTCGCTAACTGGTTGTTGCAAAAAGTTTTTTTAAAAATTGAAAAGTGGCAAACAAAATTAACTAAATAATCTTAAGAATAAAAAAAGAGTGTGTGCACTTACTTAAGTACACGCGTCAGAAGTAAAACTTCCCTGATTTGAAACAATTTTTTTCTTTCGTAATTCTAAGTTAGCTACAACATACATGTAAGTATTGTAATTTCATGGAAACTGGTCAAAGAAATACGAAGTTGAACATTTTTGATACCGGCCCCGTAATTGCATAAATACATCCCCCGTAACGAATTTTATCAAAACTCTTCAAAATTTGACGAGTTGCCAATTTCTACAGCTGCTAAATCAAACAACTAATTTCCAGAAGTCGAATGCCCTTTTAACCATACGGGGCGCATAAACACTACTTTTCTTTCACACTGTTGACATGTCCCGAGTGACGTCAAAAAAAAAACACTAGCGCCACAGTGGTTGTGCCCTTAACGAAACAATATTATTTGCCTATTAGGTTTTTTTAACAAATCAAAAAAAAAAAACACCAAGGTACTTACCATAAAATATAGGTTACAAAGGCGAGTTGTTTTTCTATAGACGCAAACTGCTGCAAAATCATACATAATGAACCCTATTAATTAAATTACACACAGTATACAACATTAAAGATAAAATCATGCCGCTGCATAACAATAAAATCAGATCTACTTACATATTATAGGTTGTAAGATGATGACGATGACGAATATGAACAAGGGGTGAAGGGATCCGGACAAATGAAAAAGAACTGTGTTCCTGTACAATTTGATGACCTGTGAAGAATGCATTATTGTTAATAAATAAAACAACAACAATTAGCAGCACTAATAATTCTTTATACTTATTGTACTTTTCTGGTTTGAAGTTCATTTTATAGTAGAATTTATTTAGTTTTCTCTTGTGATTGTGTTATGTGATGCTCTTTTTTAAATTTAAGGCCGTGTTTGAGTTTTGAGACGAAGACGTTAGTGCAAGATAGAGCTGGAGCTTTGCCTTTTGCAATGTACACTCCCCTTCAATTGAATATGCACTATGAAGACATTGAATATGCACTATGAAGACATTCTTCGCTTTTACCTACATTTTATGATGATAATTATTATGTAGGTAGGTACAATGCAAAAAATACTATTTTATTTAAGAATTTGAACCTCATTTTAATAATTTTTCAAACTATTCGACCAATTATGGGTTTTCACATTTCCATCAGTTAGGTTTGTGTACCTACAACGCTTTAAAATTAATTCTTTCCCCTTGTCAAAATAAAACTTGTTTTGTTGGAATAGATGTTTAACAGAAAATTAAATAATATTGCAATCTCTTTGAAAAAGACAGTTGTTGGACAAGACAATTGTTGTCAAAAACAAATCTCAAGCTACATACGAGTACATATGTATGTGTATATCGTACAACTTTCCGATTCATTTGAAAATTTGAAAAGCCTTTATTTTCGATCGGTTTTTCAAAGGTAATACTTTTTCCCTCTGTGTAATTCTATAACTTATCGGATGTAGAAAAGAGTAACTCTGATCGCCCACTCGAAACCAACATCTCGTAATTACAAGCCCAGTTAAATGTTTATTTTCTGTCGTTTGCAAATAACAATTGGCCATACGTTCACATAATAATTCTTAATAGTCTATAGTAACTTTCTATTCTTGCAAGCCGTGTAAAAGTACAGCTGATGAACCAGTTGTTCACATGAAAGTTATCTCAAATGTTTTCAAATAATTAGCTACGGCTAACTGCAATTTAATATTTGATTTTTGAAAGCTTTCATCTAACCTCCGACTCGTTCACAAACAAATTCGAATAATATTGTATGTCCCCTTTCATACATAAGGAAACGCTACAAGAAAACTCAGTTGCTCGTTTGACCTTTAACCCTATTTATATAATCGTGGGAGGATTAAATAAACAGTATATAGATTTTATATTAATGCTTTTGGTAAGCAAAACTTTTTTTTTTTAATTGTGGTCGCACTAAGGGAGTTTTGACTACCCTAAATTTGATTTAGCACAGTGCGAGATTTATTAAAATAGGGAAGGTGTAAAGGAATTGAAATTTTGTTGGCCAATCGGGATCAAAAGAAATTGGTAAACACCGGCGGCTAGGCTACAACCACAGCAAACATTTCCAATTGATCGACTTCGTTTAAATTAGCATTTTCCAAAGTCAGAAAATTTAGTTTTTAACATTTATACAAAAACCATATAATTTTATGTATGTATAATCGATCCGATTCTATAAACCTAGTTGTACGAGCTGTAACGTGTCGTGGTGATTATACTCAAAATAAAAAAAATACATAAAGAAACATGCCCGCTATATGTACCTATCTACTCTCAAAATCTACTCGTCCCTATTGGAAAAACTTGTATAATCGTCATTAACCAAGATCTTTTTTTTTTACTTGCTATTTAGGTGCTATATATAGGGCAAGTTTTGCATTTGAAAAAATAATCGAACTCGAGAATTTGATCAAACTTGACATTACGATGATTTAGAACACCAAAAAAGTGGGTCCAGAAATTCCGTCTGTCTGTCTGTAGAACGATCTACTGCTTAAACGGCTGAAACGATTTTCTTTAAACTTGGTAAAATTTTATTATTAAAGGTACCTGTCATACAAGTATTTTTTGATTTCCGACTTTCTCATAAGCGCATATACGGATTGTGTAAATTTTTTTATATAGGAGGTCCTTAAAATTATAAAGAATACTGTTTACCAAAATTTTCTTTTTTTTTGAAAATTCACGGGTGGATTATTTTTTTTTTAATTTTGGTTTTAAGCTTACAATATTATTATATATTTCAAATTGGCATCCCAATTTTTTTTAAAAGGAAATCAAAGACATATTGTGCTTACATACAAAATTACGAAAAAAACGACTTTACAAATATTTAGCCATTTCTTTTAAGAATATTTTGCATTCGATGTGATCGAACATAAGAGCAAGCACGTGCGGCTCAGTCGTGCATTTTATTTACATAAATCTTTTAGGTATATATATAATGGTCTTGAACGAAAAAATTTATGGTGAGAAAAACATCTGTGGTTAAACCGATTTTTTTATTTGGTCTATAAGTTCTTTGCAAAAAAAAACGCGGGAAAGTGCAAAAAAATATCTGAGATTGTTTTTTTTAAGGCTCGTGCAAAACAAAGCAGTGGCGTTGGCAATAAGTAGGAATGTATGCTCCCCATGTAAATTAATAGGAGTGTCAACAACCAAAGAATTTATTTTTTTTTGCGGTACATTCAATATTTTATATATGTAAAATTTACTTTCCTTGGCTTATTTTGTAAACTTAATAATGTTTTTTAAGTTGAAGTTTTATGGCAAATCTTGTAAAAATATTGTAACTGATACATACGGAACCACGGAAAAAATATAATGTATGAATGTATGAACCTATACTTAATGACTAAATTTCAATTTAAAACTTGTTGTTTTTCTTCAATTTTCAACGTTTGTTATTATTTTTTTGACAATTTAGGTACCTACCTACTCGCTACAACATGTACTACTTATAGCATTTATGAGAGCATATTTTTGATCGCATTTTTATAGCGCGACTAACGCTATCGCTTCAGTTTGCGTGTTTAGTTCTACATTTGATAAAAAAGTTTAGGCGTCGAACATTTTTTCGGCAAATATTACATCAATAACAAATACATGTTTCTTCTTCGAGGAAGTGTATACAAGCCTTAAAAAGTCGAAACACTTGTTAGGCCACCATAGTCTAATGAAGATTTCATAATCGTGTTCTTGCCTACAACTTTTTAAAACAAATGTGATTTTTATTTTGGAAAGGCAAAAATAAAACACCAGATTCAAGTTAACTTGACTCCACAAGCAATAAGTACCTATTCAGTTGATTAAGAGTGTATAATTGTCTGTACTTAAATCTAAAGCGGGTTTCTTCCTACTTTCCTTACCCGTTGCTCGTTGCCAACTGATCTCCTTCTCCCATGTTATTTCTCCTACACAAATCTCTGGTTGATCGAGTCGTTTATTTGGTCGTTTGATCAACGCTTAGAAATAGCTTGGTGCATTATAAATTGTCCACAATCGTTGTCCATATTTGAAAGAACTTTAGCTTTGCCCCCACCTGATCCCCCTTCAAAAACATACTGTGGCATATTTTACTGGTGCGTTTGTAAACATACATAAATGTGTAGTGTGTAAGAAAAAAACATGTGAATAAATATGTAGGTAGGTATATACAAGGGTACGTATAAAAAGAAAATCAGAAAAATAAACCTGACTAAATACATACATACATACAATGTGTGTATATATGTATGTACATATTATTTCATTTCGGAAGCCGGCTATTGTTTTTTTTTTTCTTTTTCTTTAAGATACTTCTTCTCTACGCTCACAAGATGTTTAATTTGGTTACGGAATTAAAAGAACGAAAACGATAATCAAATACTTTCTGAGGCAAAAGAGTAGATCGAAAACAAAAGCCACACAGTAGATGTAGGTTCCTATATGTATGTAGGTATGTATTTATTATATAAATAGGTAGGTACTTGCTTATTTTACAATGCCACTGATTAACACATCTGATTAAAAGCATCTGGATTCTAGAATAGCATTCACTTAAATTCCAGTTATATAAAATGTGGTTCAAATATTTTGATTCGCGGTTCAGCAATTTTAACTCACCGATTTCGGCAGATTAACTGATGTTCAACGATGGTTCAAGCATGAATTTGGCTCTTATCACAATACTTGTACCATTGTTGAACCTCAGTTCATATGCCAAAATCGTGATACAAAATTGCTGAACCGCTATTTAATATATTTGAATCACGCTCGTGCAACTGGCCCTTAATGAGTCGATTATTCAAAACTGGTGTACTTAATGTAAGATTACTCTAAGATGGGTTTGCTCTAAAAACGTGGTGAATAAGATTCGTTTGTATTTAAAAAAAAAAAAAATACTTATTAACATTTTAATTTTCCCAGCGATACAAATACCGGCATATTTTATAAATTCAATAAGAAAAAGAGTATGCGTACTTATGTACACTTCAGGGATTGTTTTAAGTGGTAAGTTGTAATTGTGGTTTCAGGGAGTTAAGTGAGGTTCAACGTTGCTTCAAATTTTGATCCGTGGTTTAGCTATTTATACTCACCGATCTTAACTCAACGATTTAATCTCACCGATATACCTAATTAAAATCTCCGAAATCGGGAGGACATTTAACAAAAGAATGATTTAAAATACGCAATATATGCTAGATATACTTGCGAAATTGATTTATTAGTGAGATTAAAATATTCACATAAATAAAAATATACAAATAATACAACACTTTTGCTTTAAACTAAAGCTTTGTAATACGCAGTTGCGAGCAAAGCTAATTACTAAGTATATCAATAAGTTTGAAGAAAATCGCTTCAGCTGTTTAGACTCTAGAGCAACCTACAGACAGACATACAGAATTGCGGTACCCACTTTTTTGTGTTCTCAATCATCGTAATATCAAGTTTGATTAAAATCTCGAGCAAAAATGCAGAAAAAACGATTTTTGATAGTTGAAATTTCTTAGAAGAAAATGTTTAAAATCATTTCAGCATAAATGACGGGAGTGGAAAAATTACTTGGAAGCCTAATAAGCAAAATATTCTGTATACAATGTCATTGCTAAATATTCCCTTTTATATATCTTATGCACGTATTTCAATAATGATGTAGTAGGGCTAATCCAAAAATTTGGCAATTTACCAAAATTCACGAAATTTGATGTTTATTTTAATTTAAAAAAAAATTTAAATAAATAAATTTCTTGCAAAATCAAAAGCTCTGTTTTTGGCCATAAAAAATCTATGAAGTCCAACTGAGCAGTATAATTGTAGGAGCTCCTAAATGTGTATACGTACTGTCTGCTATAAGCAATATTTCTATGTGTTTTTTATTCAAGTGTCGTTATGTGTACGATGTTGTTCATTTTTTTTTATTCTGTCACGATCATATCGCCATCAGATCAGATCGGTTGTTGACTGTAGTATGTGGCCGTAGTAGAGTTGTAAAATGGCCTGTGGGAAAGGTTGGTGGAGACGTGAAAGCCGAAGAAAAATTAAGATGAACTGAAACCGATTGGATTGAATAGAATTTTTTTTTACTCAGTCGACTCACATATGGGATCGGGTTGGTTGTTTGGTTGGTTTTATGTTGCCGCGCCCCCCCTTAGTACAGCTCCAACAAATCACACACAGAGTACACAGACTGGTCTACAGAGATTCTCTCGTTCGCGGCGCGGCAGTCTTGTTCTTCTTATTTAGTACATGGCCGCACTTGGAAGGTATGATTTAAAAACTATGATATAGTTTTATAGGGCCCGGTTTTCGGGCATTAATTTTGTTTTGAAAAAGAGAACCAAGTAGTGGACTTAACTTGCTATCTTGGGAAACACCCAAATGTGTACATTCTTGAGGCACATTCACAACATATCGAAGCTCAAGAACTCAACATTTTCACACGTGGATTACTTTAATTTTTCGAGTTACAAAATTTGCTTATGTTCTCTTTATCTCGTTGTCAAATTTTATATAAAATGTCATTCCAAAGCCTGAAAATTGCTTTTCTTATTTTCCTTCAAATTTCTTGTTTTTGTTTTTATGTATGTCATATTATATGGCTGATATAGGCAGAATCTTCATACATAAAAGTACGTCGCCATTTTGACAAAATGGTTTGTTCAAGCATATACCATTTTTTTGATACTCAAACTGTTGTAAATACGCGCTTCTTTATAGTGATTAAATTGATTAAAAGTCAATTAAAGCCCCTTATAGCTTTTTTTTGTATAAATTATGTATTATGCTTTCGACTAACTAGCCCTCCTCGTATCACAATCGAGTGATTTACTTACAAATGGAAGACTTTTGGAGTTGGAACAGGAAAATTAATGCTAGAAATTACTACAGAAACATTATTGTCGTTTTCGATTGGCTGTTCGGAATTATTTTTACTCCGAATTTACCAGATTCTATGGGAATAGAATAAAAGGATATAAGAAAGAGTAACAGCGAATACCGAATCGAAAACAACATTATCTTTATAATGGTATACGGTGTATTATTTTTGACTGAAAGTACACTTTGACAGATCCTAAGGGAGATTGCCCTCTGGAGTGATTTTTTTTCAAAATCATGCAAAAAGTATTTTCATCGGATTAAAACTCAACGTGATAAATACTTGCAGAAACAATTTTATTAATATGCGGCGCAGTGGCATTCTTCGATATTGTGTATATACATTTAGAGGGATGCCTTCATATTTTATTGGAATCAAAATCGAGCCTGAAAAACTCTTAAAAAACCAATGGAAAATGACACAACACCTTAAAAATTACTCAATATTGCAATAATTGATAAGCACACAATTTGTTTTGCGCCGTTCCTCTTATTGAACGATGAAGATTTTTCCTTTTATGAAGATTGAGAGAATGTTAAATTTCAACAACTCTATTTTCCAATGTGCCCCTAAGGTTTGGTGCCTTAAGCAACTTTGAATTTTGCTAATCCACCGATTCCGCCTGTGACTGTTGTGCCTGTGCAATGCTGGGTCGCCGAGCCGCCACCACCGCCATCACCATTGTCATCACCACCGCGCACCGCGCCAGGGAATGAATTTACTCTTGTGGACTTGTAGAATGTTGCTGTGTGTACTGCGGGACGGGGCCACTCACTGATCGTAGTTTTGGGGCTCGCTTCCACTGTGTGGTGGTGCTTTGCTTTGGTTTGGTGGTACTTCTCAGCTTTGTGTCGCGCTGCCTCTCTGTAGTTTGTTCGTTCGTTCGTTGCGTTCGTTTTTAGGACTAGTTCTCTGACCGATTGTTTGCATTCAGTATGCTCCATAGTTCTGAAAAGATATCACGATCGTTTGACATCTTATAACGTGCTACGGATTGTATTTTAAAATTTCATAATTATTTTTTTTTATTTTTTAAATTAATATTTTCTTATGATCTCTAAAATTCAAATATTCTTATTTCAGTTTAAATTTAAAAATATTATGAATTTGTGTTTTAATTAATGTGGCTTAATTAGCCATCAGAAAAGTGCTAGATGAAGTGTGCTTAAAGTGTGTTTCGAAGTGTTTTAGTGGCATTGGCTAGCCCAGGCATCTTTTCTATTGATAAGCTTTATAACGAGGCGAAATAAGTTTCCAATACAAAAAGAACAATCATGTGTTTTTTTTGTTTGTGAAATTATACATATGAATGTATGTATAATACCTATATACATATACATAAAATACTCAATTCATGATAACAATACTAAGCGGTGAAAAATAAGAAACAAAAAATAAACTACACCAAGCAACCCAACCGGCATAATTATCAGAGGAAGGAATCTTGAGAAACAACAAAATTATTATAGGACAGAACTTGACTATAAGTTCACTATAAAGGCGAGTTTCGAAGTGCAAGTGAGTCTTGTGTTTTTTATTTTAAAAATAAATAAAAGTGTATTAATAGTTAATTGCATGCCATTTCTGAATCTGATTTGTTTTGTATTTAAATGAATTAATTAAAATATTTGTTTTTGTGCGACGATGATGGTGGTGATGATGATCAGCAGCAGCAATTACATAATACCTAGTCTGTATTGCTTTGCTGTTCTGGTTGTGCTTAACCAACAAAGTTGAGTGTGGAGATTGGAATTGGTGTTTTTTTGTTCCCTTATTTGCCGTCATATGAATTTATTTTATTTTTGTTTGATAGATTGTCATTGAAAAATGGAAATTTTTTATCACTTTTGAATGAATAGAACTGTGAAAGAAATTACTGGATTTTTCGGTTTCTTATCTCAATCAATAAATGTTTACTGTTTCAAACGTAAAATCGATACATAAATCAATAGAATATTATTGAGTGGACAAGTGGTGTTTAATGAGCCCAAATAGTCAAAGAGTCCGCCAATTGTTCTTGTCTTAACAAGATATTATATCAGACTATGAAATCTGAAAAATTTTTCTTGCGTAAAGTTGGGATTTTTTTTAAAATTTGTTTTCAGAAACACCTGCCTTTCAAACAAATGCCAGATTTACACGACAGTCAAATTGGCAGTATTACTGTAAAAATCTTAGCATTACTTTTTTTGGTCGAAAATGTGGCAGTATAGGTGTTTGTCATTAAAAAACTGCCAACCATAATTTTCATTAAATTGTGGCATTATACTGACATCGTGTAAATTCAGTGCTGACAGCAATTTTCAAATAGTGACAAATTGCGAAAAGAATGAATTTGCCCATTCTTTACTGACAATTGGCAGTATTTTGATCTGTCATTATTTTAGCTTCGTGTACAATCATGTCATTAATTCATTTAATGACAGCAGTATTTTGGCAGTAAAATGCAAAAAACTTCAAACTTGCCAGTCGTGTAGATCCGGCATAATGCCTCATTTTCGATTCGTGCAGATATGAGAAGTAAATATTGGTACAAAGTGTGAATGTGCGGTAAATCTACAGATCTGTTATACATCGTTTCCACCGAACTTTAATCCCTTGTAGATTTACTAATATCAAAAAGTGGTTCCACCGCTCCAAAAGTAGATTAATTTTGACAGCACTATTCAAAATGTATATATCTTTTCATTTTCTCTTATGATATAGAAGTGAGACAGGCAGCTTAATCTGTGTCAACCGAAGAGAAAAATTCACTGTCCCGATGAATGTGTTCATTTCGATATGGAAGTAGGGTAGCTCGATTGAAGATTTAAATGAGATTTATTTTAAATCTTCATCTGAGAAGATTAAAATTTGTATGGTAAATCTTCCTGATTTGTAGGAGATCTAGCTAAATCTACTTAAATCTCGGTTTAGTGGTTGGTGGAAACGTAGTATAAACGGATTTCACATGGGTAATCTGCTGGCAACTTTTAGTTTATAGGTAAAAAGGGCAAGGAATAACGGGAGTGAACAAAAACTCTCCAGTAAACGATTTGAAAATATTTGTTTTATGGTCCCCTCTTTAACTACATGCAAGTAGTGTGCTTTTTCTAAACAAGTTAAATTAAAAGGAAATAAAAAAATCCGGCAATTTTGTTTCCTCATACTTAACTTATAAAATGTTCAGGAGATTTTTAAGGCAATTCAAAAAAACGTCAAACAAATCTGCAACAAATAGTGGTCCTGTATGAAAGGGGACTTAGGTAATTATGAAATCTGAAAGGTGAGTTGTCTTGCAAAAGTTTCCAATAGAAATTAATAAATGTCGATCTAACGGGACAAAAACAGTAATATATGTAGAATCGATTTTAATATAGTGATTAAGGTTACCAGATTGAATATGACGAAAAGTGGGACAGCGAGTTTTCTAGGGGCGGACAAGCGTTCAAAAAGGGGTGCAAAACAAAGTGAAGTCACAGGTTTCATAGATTTTTAATTATGAAAAACAATCACAAATATCAAAAATTATATCTTTTCAACTAAAATTAATTAATGAGAAACAAAAACAATAGATGACAAAGGAAAGTTAGAAAATCATAAGCTGACAGATGAAGGATAACCATAATGCAGTAAGTGAGATGTAGTTCATTGAGCGAGTATTTTTAAGCATATTTAATAAATATTTAATTTTTTGAACTTTTACTGAAGAAGGGAGACAGAGCTTTTTATAGAGGCGACAAGCAGCATTTTGGTATAACAAAGGGGTCATCTGGTAACCCTAATCTTGATTCATATACAATATCACCTCTTATACATCTTAAGTGTTGTCTCTTTTTTAATTTATTTGTGTAGCTGAAAATTCATGACAAAAATACTCATCCACAGTCCTATAAAATATTTCTTAATGACAATTTTAAATGCATAATAATATAAACTTAAAAACAAAATTTTCGAATTTAAAAAAAATATATATATTTTTTTCACAAATCAAAAAAAAATATTTTTCTAAAATTTTGAAATGCAGTATTATTTAGAATTCGAAGAACCTCCTGTGTAAAAATTTTGATCAAAATCCGTTGAGCCGTTTATCAGAAAGTTGAAAATCAAAAAAATGGTTGTATGGCAGATACCGTTAATAACCAAATATGTCAAACAATTTTTAGGCCAAAATGTTTACCATACCTAAAGAAGTACACTTACTTTTTTGATCAAAATCGTTAGAGCCGTTTTCGGGATAAATAAGATGGTAGAAAAATTTGTATGACAAGTATCGTTATTTTTGTGGCTGAAACAACGAAAAATCTCGAGTTCGATTTTTTTCCCAAAACCAAAACTTGCACCATAGTACCTATATCGCAAGTAAAAACTATAACGACTATTCCTTTGATTTTGATGCCTGATCAAAAAAATACTTTAAAGTCTGTTAGATAGTTCAGTCAACTCCACTAACATAAACACAAACTATCACGCAAGATTTTTTCAGAATTCTCATACAAATTTGTTCCATCAACTAAGGGAACAGTCCTAATGAATAAATTTGTCATGTTTTCACACGTTTGAAAATACAAATGCTCCACTAATAGATGAAAAATAACTCATTGCAAATGAAAGATCATAAACATTTTTTTTGTAATTGAACATGGCCATTTAACTTGACATTTCTCTCAGACTGATCTGTCAACTTTGACAGCAAAATGTGATTTGAATTTTAAAAAATGGTTTAGAGTTCTCACTTCATAAACGCTCACAGTGAAAAAGGTGCTTAGAGTGCTTGTACTTTAAAAGATTTATAGTAAGCAGTTAAGTAGCGAATGCTTTACCGTTTCAGTTCAGCATTCTGTAAGCACTTTGGTCAGTTATACAAAAATAATCTTTTGTGTTTGTTCGCACCCGTCTTATGTAAGCTTATTACCAAATAGAAAACTAATTTCCTTGAATCTTAAAGATTCAAACCAAGTCCTTTGATCTTAAGGTAATTAGTCTAAAAACTTTAGACAGGCGATTCGAAATAAAGCTTTCAAAATTGTGGGTGATAAATTCGGACCTAAAGTTAAAAAAGATTTTGTTCCCCTCAAGTTGAATATTCAGTACTTCGAATCAAATGTGAATTCTCACTGATGTGTTAAATATTTTATTGATTCACAATGACAAAGGTTTTTCTTCCTTAGAAGCTGATTCATATTATGTATCTGCTGTCATATAGACCAAAACTCGATTTGTAGAAATTTTAAGTAATAAAAAAACAATTTTTTTTGTTTCATCACATTAGGCTTTTAATAGAAATCAGACCAAATACGGTAGAGGTTATGACACTTTCAGAAACTGATTGCATTAGAGATTTAAATTAAATTATTCTTAGAATTAAGACTGAATACTCTCCGCATTGGAACATACATTTCATTTTCTAATCTAAACATACCTACAAAAATTAACTTGCATTGAAAATCTTTTATTGTTGTAAGTTTATTTAATTAATGATTTAATCAGCCAATTCTCTGAGTTTATTAATCGAAATTATATTTTAATTGTATTACAACTTTTCGAGAGACGTTGATCTAAGATCTTGAACCTCAAATATTATTAAAAATCTTCGTCACTGAAACATACATAAGTATATACACACAGCCACGCCTTTCGAAGCCAAAATGGATACAATAAGCCTTGTCTAAATGTTGTTAATGCTCTCAGAATGGTTAAAACTTACAAGAAGTGTAATTTCATGTCTTTACATAGGTACCTACATACGCGTTTTCTTCCGTAATATAAAGCCATAGTCTATACTTACACATATACTTAGTTGTTAACAAACTTAACACGATCTTGAAAATCCCGTGAATTATATTTTTTTTTCTATTTTAAAGGTACCCTCTGCCTACAATAATACAAAAAAAAACATCTAATTTGTATGCTTGATCAAAAAATTCAATAAATCTAACAAGTGTAAGAAAAAAAAACATAGATATACATAAATCCTCTAATACCCGACAGGCTATATTCCAAAATGACCTTGACAGTGAGTATAGTGAGAGCGCGGTATACAAGATTTATAAGAATAAAGAAGAAACTCAAGTTTTGGCCATGTGAGCAACTTCAAGTTGCTTTAAATTATAGCCCCAAATGTGAATACAACTAACGACTATACCGCATCACCACCACCGCTCCACAGACCTCCGCGCCACCACTATCTTCGCCTGGGTGACGACTGTGGCTCACCACCGAGCCAACTTGAGGCACAAAACATAGATACTACGCTTAGCGGTGGCTGGCACGGCAGCCTGGGTCTGGCATGGTATATGGCCCGACCCGGGCCAGGCCATGCCAGGCCGGCCAAGCAACATCTACATCCAAGATCCAACAAACAAACCAACAAACATCGGATGGCGATGGATGCACATAACGCGCGTAGCAACTTCAGCGTAGAAACGAGAAATAAATCTATAAATGGTTTTGGTATTTCTTTCCCTTTTCTACCTCTATAGTTGTTGTCATTTGTCTTTTATCATCTCGATACTCGCACTCGGAATTGGTACGCTCGGCAGGCTCTTTCTTTCAATATGCAGTGCCATGCCAAACAATCAAACGATCAGCAAATAAAAATAATAATACAAATCCAAATAAGAAAAACCGTGAACTTATTATTCTATGCTTGTTTGGAACATGCTTGCCAGGTTCAGTTATTCGTATTGTTATATATTAGTCCCATAGCATCTATTGGAATACACATTTTAAAAATCGTTAAAAAAAATTGTAAGTCTCGTCTTATAAAATTTTGTTTTTTTTAAATCCCGCCTTTTAAGATCCCTCTTATTCAAAATCCCGGTCTATTATAATCCCGCTTTTTTAAATCCCGTTTTAATGTGCTTAGCCCATTTTGTATTTTGATAAATGTTACACAAAAAACTTTGCATACACCCAAACTCGACCCCATCCCAAATCCTAGATTGGACCAAGCAGGTTGGTTGCTGGGGAACAGCATGGCACCCTTACCCGCAGGCGTTTTTCCACCTTATGTTGGTTCCAAAAGCGATAATTTAATAAACAGGATGGTAAAAACGGGATTTTAATAAAGGGGATAGAAAAAAGCGGGATCATAAGAAGACAGGATTATAAAAATAAGGGTTATAAAAAAACTGGATAAATAAAAGCGGGATATCGACCCAACCCATAATAAAATATACCCACAATATATTACATCAACTAGTGTAAGCGGACCCAGTCTATTTGTCAAATGTTTTCGATTTAGTCATCCATCGTAAATAGCGCAATCTCCGTTGCTGTCACTTTTCACGAAGAAAACTACAAATCAACAAAAACAGCCATTAATGTACAAATAAATAATTGTCAATTATTTACTGAAGACGAATACTTAATAGTAGGTGTTCAAACAAGGAACAACTATCTTTAAGTTCATTTCAATAAGCCTCCATTATTTGAGTGGCATCCGAGACAAGCTTGCCCTTAACTAAATATCTATGAACATCCTGAAAAAAGGCCAAATTGCAGTGAAAACACAATGTTCATCACTGAGAAACAAAAACTCAGAAAGAAAAAAAGAGTCATCAGAGAACATAAGGATGACTATTTTTTTTTTAAAGATGACAGATTTGATATTTGTTTTCAAAATGTTAAAGTTGATAAACAGATATCATAGTTATGACAAATATAATTCTACAAAATTATTGCTTTATATTCCCTTACAAAATGTTCACTCGAACTAAATGCTTTATTTGATTTAGTTTTCTCTTACGAAGTTATAATTTATTCTTGGTGTGATTTTCTTTGCTCTTATGGTTATTATTGAAAAATTACTTTCGTGTATAAGTTACTACAATATTTCTTGGCTCATCTAAAGCTCTTTTAAGTAAATTGTCTCCGAGCTAAAAAAGAAACAATCTTTTAAGGTTCATCGGCACCTCCAGCCCATATCACAAGTTTGAAGTTTTCGTTTTGTAAATCTGTTCAATTTCCAATTTGAGTGGTTTGGTTAATTACTTGCTTAATTGCTCTTCATTGTGATCGTCTATTTTTCTAATAAAAAGCAAATCAATAAAATATAATTATTAACATGCAAAGTCAAAATATTTGTATCTATTCATTTTGTATCTCCAACAGTTGAAAATTAAAATGTTTATGTTACAATGTTACTTGTTAACAGCATCTGATGACATTTAAATTACACTTTTAAAATTTAATGAGCCAAAAATGGGCATTTGGTTTATAAGCGTGTTTATAAATTTGTGTAATTTAAAAGCGCTTGGTGAAACCAAAAAATCACATTTTAAGGCTTAGAAAATGGCTTGTTAAATGTTTCAGAGTCCTTCCCGAAATCACCCCACAAAAATAAAAATTTAAACCTAAAATAAAAACACATACAAAGCTCGTATGTTCAACTTTTTTATTTGTGGCAAATAAAGACAAAAAAAAATAAATTATTTGTAGGAAAAAGGAAAGTTTTTGGATTGGTAAAATTATTATAAAAATTTGTAATTTGATTTCAATTAAAAACATTCATGATTGGCAACCATTTGTTAAATTTTTCTCTTTTTATTGACTTGGTATATTTTTTTGTATTCATTTAAGAGTCTCTTTACTTTACAACGAAACGATACGACGATCATAGCGTTTCTAGAGTATTTTTTTTACTATCGTAATCGTAATACTACGTTACGATTAACAAAGCCACTTGTGTATTTGTTTACTATACTAGGCCTACATGAGTAATGTCGCTCAGAGAAGGTGTATATACCAGTGAGATAACTACAAATACGGGCATTGAGGTGGGTAGATGAATTGTATGTAGGTATGTACGTGTAGAGTAGATAGCTAGACAAAAGCAACTAGTCTCGGCTCTCGGCCCTCTCCTAATCACTACACTATTTTACTATATAAATAGTGGAAGTACCAGTTTTTTTTTGGTTGAACAGCATATAAATCGTATACTTCTGTTAGGAAGAAGTTGTTTTTATTGTTGTTGCCTTCATATTCAGCTGGTATCACCTTCACCATCTCTCTTGTGTCTCCACCCAAAAAGAAGAAGTCAACGTACACCATCATCAGCATCAGCAGGTAGAAGAAACCAAAAACCTCTTTTTTTTTTTGTTGCTGATGGCAACTTCCAATTCAATGCAACAAGTAGACTTATAAAAAAAATCGAAAACTACTATACCAAATCTCGGTTTACGAACTTAACGTGTATCTAGATACTATGAGCACACATGACGAAAATTCCTTTGATGAAGTAGCAGAGCCTAACCGGTTAGGGTAGATTATGACGCAGCGAACGTAAAATATACGTCAATACGCTGTTTTACGTTGCCGTTTATTCGTAGGTATGCATATAAATATATCGTACATATACCTCGGTGCTATATAGGTTGGGATTTGTGCTCTTGGTCGTGGACTCGTGGTCAATTGAGAGCTAAAAAGTAGCAGCAAGCACAACCAAGTCCAAATGGATGGACAGAAGAATTACTGAGTAGAAAACCGGCTTTTTAAACCGAACTTGATTTGGTCGGGAGACGACCGACAACGCGGCGAGACGGTAGGTTTCAAGTAACTCCACAAAAGGAGAGGTGAAGTGTTGTTATTGTTGTTGTTGGTTGCGCTGTTGCTGGCGATCAGGTAGCATACCAAAATCTAAAATTGTGGAGTAACCAAGTGGTAGATACAGATACTATTTATTGATGACAAAGATTATTATTGAAAAATTCAACAGGCCGTGTCCTTAATTGTATGGTGATATTTTTGGAATAGCAGTGTGTACTTTTGCGTGGGGATTTTTGTGTCAATAACTTCCTATCTAATTTTAATGTTAAACTATTAGTTCAAAAAATCAATTTGATTTATTGATGGTTTGAGATGGACTTAAAGTATATGCGCAGGTCAAAAGAACATGTTTAATCTGAACTTTACAACTTAAGGTCTGTTAACAAAATTAATATTTCAGTATTATCGGTATCAAACGTAATTTTTTTTTTTTTGATAAATTTGTGAATGATGCGCCAGTTAAGATCTATTGTGAATTGATAAACTTCGTATTATCGCTGTCAAAAAAAATGTTCTTTATCATTTTTCTTAGTAAATGGCAAGCTATTAGATAATGGATATTTTTCTAAGGATTTATATGCAGTTTTCACTTGAAATAACAAACGAAAGTACATTTGCTTTTTCATCGATTGCTTCGGCTTAAAATTAAACTAATTTCGAATTCCTTACAGCCATTTCAAATCGATTTCTTTTAAATTTGCTACTTGTTGGAAGGAACTTAAAAAAAACGCTAATTAATAGCTGCAGTTTTAAGGAATCAACAACTTTTAATATTGCGAGAAAATAAAAAAATGGACTTTGGGGAAATGTCAGGATCTTGTTAGTGTTCGAGTAAAGTCGGTGAAATCTTGTTTAAAAGCCAAGATTTTTTTTGACTGCATAAACTCGATTTTATTTTATTAAAATAATTCGCTTGTGTTCAAAAAATCTTTGGTTGTAAGGAATTCGACATAATTGAAGTGCTTACGATTGCAGGTTTTCGGTGAAAATATAATGAAAATAATCACGCGATGTTTCTAATGAATATGCATCATGCATAAATAATTGACATACATACATTATATAAATTTTCTTGTTCAAATTGCATTGAAATAAAAATATGGCTCAGTTTAAATTTTTACACAAATTTTTTTGAACATTTATAAATTTAATTCCAGCCCCTTATTTCCCAAACGGATTACACATTTCGAAATTATGTAATTTCAACGAAATTAACAGGAATCTTTCTTAAAAATCTTCTCTTGAATTGAAATGTCAAAAAAGCGTACGAATACACTATTCACAATAGTTTTGTTTTCTTTGTTGTTCACAATGGGTCAGAAATGTATCAATTGTTATTCATACTCTTTAGTTATGACAAATCTTATCAATCGTCAATTAGTAGATCTTTGTCACAAACGTAAAGATGCGTTTAAGCACTGCGATATTTCAAATTTATCATCTCTTCATAGCGAAAATCACAAAGAAGAAAGAGCTGCGATAACTCTGCATTTTTCAATCTGAGCAATGTTGACTACCACCCCCACCTTATACATATCTACGTCCCCAACCAACGTGAAAAAAAAGCAGATTGAAATTGCATCGTGTAAAAGAGCCATCTGTAAAATATTCTGTCAAATAAGTTGAAAGTGCTGATAAAATGAAATTGCTAGTTAAATTGGGTGGCGCAATAGATCGCGGAGAACCAGTCATTATGGACTGACAACTCCCAACCATTTACCAATTTGGCTATTATCACATACTTGAACCTTTGTTGAACCTTAGTTAATCCACCGAAATTGGGAGTTAAAATTCCCTTCCCACGAATCAAAAATTTGGACTACGTTTGTACAACTAGCCCTGAGGAAACGAAATAGAAAAGAGATCCAGAAGAACGAACCTTTCGTGTGAAATTGATCTTTCTAGCTTTTAAAATATTATTTCAATCTAGGTCTTATTTTATTAGTTAGGCCCGTTTTCTGATACGAATCATAAATATTTATGTTCAACTTAAAACGCTTATGGGCTACTTTTTCCTCTGTGTAAACTGTCACATAAGGGCTTAAGTATAACTTAAATGATTAGTTTACTTTTTGTACAGTATGGACTTATAACACCTTAGCTGACTGTTTTTATTTCTCTCAAAACTCAAAGTAGGTAATTTCATATTAAACTAGAGTCCCAAGTTCGAAAAAAACACTGCACTGCAGCAAAAACTTGAAATGTTTACATACATAAAATTTAAAACTAAATAATGCATAAAATCCAAGATAAAAATTAAACAAAAAAAAAAAAAAACAAAACAAAATAACACTAAATAAATTGTAAGAAATCATAAGCTCAAATACAACCATTCATCAATTAACCATAATGAGCTCATAATTCTCACTTAATTCTAATCTAGCACCGTTTAATTATACGGTGGCCAGGCCATATGTATGATGTATGTACGTATATAAGTATGTATGTACATACGAATTTTTATCAGCACAGTCCTCGTTTAATTTACGACCAAGTTATCATTTGGAGGATCTGGAAAATATCAATTTATCTATTATACAATATATTGTGTATATGTGTCGAGCGCACATTATTTTTTTTGCCCCAATTGCATTTATTTATACCCTTTCCTCTGCCGTTCCCTGTTGCTATCATCATTTGAACGAACTAACTAAACAATAATAATTCTAATTAATTTTCCACATGGTTATCATTTGCTCTTGGATTTAGTGAACAAAATTAAATAACAACAACCAGAAATCGGCAACCAGAGGGAGAGAGACGAAGGAATATACATGTACAAAAAAAAATACTTTAAAATTATATAAAATTATAAGGTCCAAGTCTGGGTTGCATATACCAGCTTCTTTTTTAAAAATTTTGTTATTTTTAATGTATGAATTTAGTTTAGTCTTGAATTAAAACATCTTAAAGAGGAGGTATGACTGAAGTGAAGGTTTAATAGAAAGCGAATAATTAAAAATTTGTATTCAGTAAAACAAAAAAAAAACCTCAATAATAATAATAATTATACGATCATCAAGCATATAAAAAACATCCAATCTAGAGAAAAAGTAATGTCGCAATGTGAATGCACCATAACTATTGCAAATGGCGTCTAATGTCATTGCGCTTTGATAAATATATAGGGGGCGTTCGGTGTCGCACAGCCTTCTGATACATTGCTGAAAAATAAACTGTGCGTTTGTAAACGTATAAAACCCAATAGGTAACCATTTCTGTCAAAAGTCTAAACAAGAGAGAAAAAACTAATTGCTTACGATTACGCTTCAGCTCAAAGTGAATTAAACATTTATTTATTGGATAAAATATAAAATTAAAATGAATCAGGAAGTAAGACCACAAATGTTTCAACCGATTCAGAAGAAGAAGATGATGAATTAGGCACGTAATTAAAGTTTACAAACAACAATTGAAAAGACAGCTGATTTCTTAGTCAGCTACGATACATAAGTATACCAATAATTTAGCGCTAGCTTGTCTTCGATTTGGAAATCATATGTCTTGTTCGTTGGTATGGTTCTCAGCTGTTATTTAACACGTATTACAACAACAACGAACTTATTGCACAACAAAGCTATGCGCAACCAAACGTCCCCATTAAATGTTGTAGGCAGATAGAGAAGTAAGTGATTTTCCATTGGTAAAATAAAGCAATTTATTTTTTGTCTATATCTGTCAGAACACCGATTTTCCCATTATTTGGTTTCATTGGACAAAATAAATTGATTTATTTCCGAACTTAAATCATTTTTGCAGATATAGATTTTTCGAGAAATCACCCCTCCCTACGACTCACTAAAATATAATTCTGCAAAAGAATTATTATGTTGTTTTCAACAAATGGACATCTTTCATTTTTTAGTTACGATGCTATAATCATCTAAATCAAAGTTTTATACTTTAAATGTTTACTTTCTTCAACAATTAAATAAGTTTAAAGTCTTTTCTTCTGCATAAGGTGTCATATATGTGAGTGCTTAAGTAGAACTTAAATGGTTAAGTTGTGTATCGGCAAATAGGCCTTACTCACTTAACAAAATTTGAGTGAAAATAAACAATATTTGGACAACTATCCGATAAGAGTTATAAGAGAATATATTAAAACAAAATAATCAATCTGAAATCGTGTTGCATTGGGCATGAAAAAAATCAAAATCTAGATTGAAATCTGTATCTACAAATGGAAAACCACACTTAACTGTTGATAACATGAAAGGTGCACTATGTACGTGTCTCTAGATTACACAAGAAGTGGCTGGTGCCATATTGGTCGTTGTAAATGATGAGCCCTTATTTTTTTTTGGGTACCCTACGGAACTAGAGGGCGCTGGAACTCGGGCAAAGATGGAAAAGCACAAATGTTCATCAAATCCGGATGAGGTCATTTGACTGATATAATTTTTACTTGGGATATCATGTACATAGGGCAAGGTTTGCATTTGAAAAAAAAATCGAACTCGAGATCTTGGTTAAACTTGACATTACGATGATAGAGAACATCAAAAAAGTGGGTTAGGCAATTCCGTCTGTCTGTTTGTCAGTAGGTCGATCTGCAGCCTAAAAGGGTGAAGGCATTTTCTTCATTAATTGGTACTTAAACGTATGTTAACCCCAAAAACAACTCACCAAAAATGGTGAGTCTTAATTATCTCGAAAACGGATCTAACGATTTTGGTAAAAACAAATTAAGTGCACTATTATAGAACATTTTTTTTTATTTCCGAATTTCTCATTAACGGATTTCGATCAAAATATTTGTCTTTCAAATTTAAAATAATACTGCTTACTAAAATTCATTATTACAAAAACGGATGGACGATTTTTCTTGAAATTCTCCTTTAAATTTATATTGTTAAATACTTAAAATTATAATACCAAACCCATGTAGTATTTATGATTTTATTTTAACTTTATGTAGACTCGTCAGAAGTAATACTTTTTGGGATGATTTTCTGTTTATCTCTCCCCCAAATTAGTCTCCACCACACAATTTCTTTAACTAAAACTCAACAAATTTTCGAGCACAATTATAAATGGTCATTTTAAGAAATGCGATTTAGTGACTGTTTACCTTATAAGGCACAGATTACTGCAAAATGGCATAAATAAAAGAAAATGTCTGCTATTTGATATAATTTTTAAAACCATTAAACACATGAAATTTAGAATTCATAAGTATTGTAATAGATTTTCTTTGAAATCCAAAAATTTTAACTACCGGATTGACTTCATTTCTATGGTTTAGAAAACTTAATTAGCATTTTCTTCATTCTTGAAAGGAAAGGCAACGTTACGTGAGTGTGATGAGATCTGGTTGTTGTTGCTAAATTAGTGTCAAACAATGACGAGGAGACCCATAATAAAGCATTTCATGTCATCACGTTAATAGATTAATTGAAAATCAGTTATCTTAAAAATTATTTTCTTAAGTCTCGATGTGAAAAGTTTCGTCCCATTGAATTGGGTAATTGTTTTATATTTACAAAAGTTTACAGTGAATTATGTTACGCTCTCATCTCATTTTCTTGCCCATTGAGAGTCATTCTATTCTTAAATCTCGTTTGATTTCTCTCTCTGATTTCGGAGATTTTACTGAGGAATTTGGTGAGATTTAATCGTTATGAGTTGAAATTGGTGAGTTGAGTTGAAACTACTGAACCACGGATCAAAGTTGACGGTGATATTTGTTCAATTTAAAGATAAAGTCGTTATGGAGGATGTATTTATGCAAGTACGGGGCCGGATTCAAAACAATTTCAACTTAGTTATTCTTTGACCGAATTCCATGAAATTAAAATACGTTGTAGAATTATGAAAGAAAAAAATAGTTTCAAAATTAGAAAATAATGAAACGTGTCTAACATAGTTTGCAATTTCTTTTAGAAAAAAATAGTGTTTAAAGCACTTAGAATAGGTACCTACTTAATTTAAAACTCAAAAACATTAAAAAAAAATAAAATAAAGTAAATAGTTTTAAAGGACGTATCTCGAGACATTTGTCTGCACAGCACAGCTATTAACAATATCCAAGTATATACAGCATAAAAAACAGTATTTAATATTAACAAAAAATGTAACTCCTTACTAATGTTAATGAAAATACACTATCAATAAGGATCCTCTTAACTTTGTATAACATCTTTTAGATGTTGTCACGCATTTGTGTTAGAATAATACTTAGACGGTACTGCATGGAGTCTTGCTAGAGATAAACAAAAAGCAGACTTGTGGTACAAATTTAGTATGCCTATCATCGTTGCGTTAAAGTCTTATTTGATAAAAATTTCGAGGTAGTTTTTTTTTTTTTTTTTATAAATATAACTTGCTATTATAGTACGAGTAAAAACGAGAAGAACAACTAACAAATACTCAGCCAACTGTAAAACGTATCTGTGTGAACTTAAATTAGCGCTGATAAGATACTTTTTTTTTTTTGAAAAATTCGAACGAGTTCTATTCTTCAAACTTTAATATTTTTTTGTTGTTGCATATGTGCCCCAGATGTGGCAAGCTTACATATCTACATATGTACATATGTGTGTATAATATTAAAGGGATATCAAATGTAGCATAGCTGAAAAGATTTTGTATGAAATCGATTGAACTCCGATGCACCAAATTAATGGATCGTCGTATACAACCGCGTAGCAACTGTTTTAAAGATTCCAAACGGCTACTGCAGTTGATTCTTTGTGGCTGTCCACTGAGTGATTAGTTCGTTTTAAGAAAATTTATGGAATATAAAAATAAAAATAGAACAAATAAAAAAAGACCTGTCTGCCTGTTAGGAATTTTGACAGAACAACCCATCATCTATAACATCAAGTTGTTATGTTTTGTTTTTATTTATATTTTTAGAACTTGATTATGGTTCTCTTTGGAAATTGAAATAAAAACAAGATAGGTAATTTGTGTATTTTGAAGAGAAAAAAACACACACACACATAAATGATCCAGGTGGCATTGGGTTGGAATTATTGATACAAAATTGTTTGGAATTATTTAAATAGTTCAATGGAAAAATACTGGGTGTTATAACTTGGTATAGAGAGAAGTTCGATTGATCAAAATTTTTATTCGAAAGAGTCTACAAAGCCAAAAATTTAAAATTTAATTTTAATTTAAATTTCTAAGAAGTAATTCAGCACTTTGTTGGGCGCCATTTAAAGTTCGCACATAAAAAACACGTCTTCATACAATTAAGATTAATTGACTAACAGAAAAAAAATATCTATTGCTTCAAATGATTAATCTTGAAGATTACACTCATATTAAAATAAAGTAATTGCATTCTAATTGCAACGATTGCAAAACATAAAACTAATTGAACTCTATGGAAAAATTGACGATCATCCAAGCAGGGGATCCATGTGTAGTGTATACAGTATACAGACAGACACAGACAACTAGACCAGACAAAACAAAACGACTTTTGTCTGCTCTTCGCTTAAACTATATCAGATAGACATTCTAACAATCATGTTTATTATAATCGTTTTTTTTTTATTATTATTTTTTAGAACAAAATGTGTTGCAGTTCCTAGAGTGGGCTATAGAGAATTCAGTGGAAAACTTATCAAAGTGGCATAAGCAACTATTGTCGCGACACGCTGTTGCTTTGCTGCCTGTGATGCTAGCGATTTTTCGACTTCTGTTTAACTCTTGTATTATTTTTTTTTGCCACATTCCCAGTCACTGACGACATTTCATAACACATGAAAATTCCCACTCATTTATATTACAAACAATCTAAACAAAATAAAGTCTCGCTGAAAATATATTTTGCATTCAAGAGCCAAATCACTATATATATGTATATGATAATATCAGGGACGGATTAAGGTTATGTGTGGCCTTTGAACTGTGTACTTATGACAGTATAAACTTGAAATAAAAAAAAAAATATATAATTATTTCTGGAAAAGATGTGTCACGAGAATTAAATGTAAATGGCCCCTATCTGAGATTTTGAGCAAAACTTTCATTTGGAAAGAAATTCACACATCGCTAAAATGTCACCTTGAAGGCGCTCCCAAAACAACGCAAACATTCGCTGCACCAACGAAACCTTGGTTAGCCATCGGTATTTATATGGTGAGTCACATCGCATGTGTGCTTTGCTTCTGTTTAGGGCTGATTTCCTTACTTTGGAAGTTTTTCTGTCAACGCGAGTGAGAGTTCGGACCAGCAATTATAAGTATATAGTGTTACGATTTGACAGCTAACACAACATAACGTAAGGTACCACACAAATTAAAATAAATCAATTCTTGAGCACGTTTTGATGTTTAGTGTCGGTGTTCTCATTGTTTAGAATTTTTTCCCTCGTCTATTATCTTGACGCTTCCGAAATACTTGTCAGCGTAACGTAAACATCTCTAACGAAACTAACATTTATAGATATATACATTTATTTTGACAAGCCAATGTTGTCGAGTCGAAAGTTGCATAAAAAACCAAAATGTGAATTAGTGCTCCTGCCCTTTTTGCCGATTAGATATTTGTGAGAGAATTTCATGCTCGCTCTTAAAAATTGCCAGTTTGTCAGTATAATAAAAGGAACGGATCTTTTTTAGTCTTCAAAGTCATCAGTAATTGTCATTTGTCTGTTTTTTTTTCTTTACATACTTTTACGCCCGTTTTGACAATCGAGCATTTCATTGTTCTACATCTCAGCATTTATCCCATACTCAAATCTTCTACATTCTAGCTAACTGACGCCTGATGGAAATTCCTAATTCCACTTTACTATTTATTTAGAACACACACAAGATACATTGTGTGTGTTCGCTTAAAGTCTTTTGTTATGTTGACGCGTCTGTAATGCTTCTAAAGTAACGTAAACGTATAAATAGACGATTAATGTAAATAGTTAACGCGTTTACCCTCTGATAAATTAAGACGAAAATCTGTCCTAATTGTGCCAGACAATTTGATTGTCAACGATAAATGCTGTCAATGCGTTGACCACTACATACATACTCCTGCGTCGACAAGAATTTTTGACTTTAAAATGTCATATTCAGAAAAAGCTAGAGTTACGAATAGGAGTTAAGAAGACCGAAGTAAAATGCAATTTTGATAAGTCCGGCATTGTATTAAATCTATACTAGATCCTGCTGCACAGAATAGTACGAGTAGGTATAGAAGCAAGAGTGCAACCACGCCGGCCGTGCCGCGAATAAATACATAAAGACTCGTAGTATCTAGTAGTAAAATGTTGAGATAAAATTGTAAAAGATAAAAATAATTTCTTTATACAAAATTCTTGCTTATTTTATTTGATTTTATTTTTTTGCTCTGTGTGTTGCTGTATATTTTATGTTCTGCCATCTCTTGCTTCATCAATTATTTCACACACTGCGCAGAAATTTACTACACATTCTTGCGTAGATGCCTCGATTTAATTTTCTTTTATTTTATTTTTTCTCCTTTATATCTTATGCTATGTTACTATAGTTCTTGGTTCTTTAGGATTTTATTTTTATTTTTTTTTTTTTTATTCTTTTAATTATTTTTCTTCTTGGTCTTTTGTGTTTTATTAATTTGTCAGCAATGTGAGGAAATGCTTCTTTTGCTGATTCTGACTGGCATGGCCTGGCCTGGCCAGTGCTGGTGGTGCGGCGATGCCTCTCTATGTGTGTTTACGCGCTAATAAATTCCATTAGTGTACTTAGTGGTTTCTATTTATAAATGTACAATGTACAATAAATTAACTTTACGATGATTTATCTGAAAGAGAAGGAATGTACAGAAACAAAAAAATTAAATTCTTCATTTCTCATTAATTATTTATATTTTTTTTATTTTAGGAAAAACTAGTAGGTAGTGTTTTTTTTGCAAAGAAATGAATCAATCAACTAAATATTTTATGTTTTTTTGTTTAATGTTTACAAAAGTTTTAAGATTAGAAACAAATAGTTTTTTCTTAAGAATGCGTAGTTTACGTAGATTTTTGTAAACCAGATGAAATGTCTTGGGAAAAATTCATATCTACAACATGATTTTGTTTTATTCATCGTGTGTTACAGCTTATCTAAGACTCGTGGATTAAGTTCAATATATCATAAATAAAACAAAATGACTACTGTTTGACATTTATAAGCTTATTCCTTTGGAAACCTACCGAAAAACGGATAGAGTTCATATACTTAGTGTATAGTAGATTTTCTTCATAGAATTTCGGTTTGAACCTTTATTTTTAGTAACCGAAAAGAATAATTCGAACGTCCAATCGAAAACGAATTCTTTATGAAACTATGAGATTTAACTTGCCTCATCTTAGGTTAGAATGAAACCAGGCATTTATTCAAAACTCCTCTTTTCGGAACTGAATTTAATTGTGTGGTTTTCGATTAGATATTCGGATTTATTCATGTTTCAATCCGTATTGTATATTTATATAGAATTGGGAAAATTCGCACTCAATCGAAAAATATGTTAATTTCCATATCGCCAGCACAGTTTTTGAAGCACATGTTGAAACACTTTCTCCATTTTTTAAACTACCAATTTTCAAAGACATACATTTGTAGATCAGACATGGAAAAACTTGCGCAGTATTATAGGTCACCAGCAGAAATCTTGAAGATGGAAATTAGTCGAGAAGCTCTGCCCAATCTTGAAATACTATGATATTACTATATTTGAGTAATACAAGACAATTCTGTTTTTTTTTCGGACGAAACTTTTGTTGGATACTGTGGGCTCGGAGAAAAATATTATAAACAAGAGAATTGTGTCATTAACCTCCAGTTCCGCAGACGAAATTCAAACTTTACTTTTATGTAAAGCTTCAAGCTAAACAATTAATTTGGATTCTCATTTTCAATAAACTCTTCCATTGTATTTTATCAGTCTTTTTGTTTTCTTATCCATCATCGATTCCATTAGCAAATCTGTTTCGTGTGTTTTTTGCTTTAGAGCGAGAAAGGAAAGAACTACGAAAAAATCTTATATAAGTGCTACGTACTATTAACATTACGTCACCTAACAGGCCACCTCCACAGGCCATACAAGATGGCAGGAGTATGAACATGCCATGCAAAAAATCCAATTGAGTCCCAAAAATCTATGTATACATGCAGCGACTGTCGAAAAAACTACATATTTTTTGAACAAAACACGAGCACTGTTCAAAGTTTGGACATAAATTGACGTTTCATGAATGTGTTTATTGTCTTGGCTAGTTTTTGCTGTATTGTGAATGTTGATGCAAAAAATAGTGGTGGTGAGAAGGAAATGAACGACATGACATGAAACTGCACACTGACTAAAAATGCACTTTTGGTGGATCGGATTGTTGATTAAATTTTGGACATTTGTATGGCTAGTGGAGTTGGCCTGTAACGTTAGTGAAACAATGGTCAATTGAACTAAAGCTAAGACTACTCTATGAAATTGGGCAAGTCGAAGTCGAAATGGCTTGTCGCCTACTTTACTTGAACAACTTTAAGTTGCTTACTCTTCAAATATAAAGGGAAAGTTGTCGGCAACTTATTTTTTCTGATTGCGGATCTGTCGTTAAAGAAATGTATGAATCAACAGTAGCTTAAAGTGTGTGCTTAGTGGACCAGACGGAGACAAAAACATCACTTTTCCGCAAGGCAGCAAGTTTTAAAAAACCCGAAATGTGTTCATACTTCACATTTGCGTGTTTTCGTTTGGCATATCAATTGGTTTAATACTTGGCTAACTTGTCAACAGTTGGGATACAGAAAATTTTAATATTTGCGATAAATACTGGGATTTTAAATTAAATTAAAGCATTTCATTTTTGTCAGTTTTGACTGGTTTAAGTAAAAACCAGTAGATTACGAAAACTTATGGGTTTCACAAAATTGTGTGAGTAAACTAGTGGTTTTGGGGTAGGATTTTGACGAAAACCAATTTTTTTGCGAAAACAGGATTTTTAGGTCGCTCTGAATTGAAAAGCTCCTATAGTAAAAATAACGATAGGTCCACAAGAATGCACCCAAATTTTCAAATAGTGGCAGCCATTTTATTTAAATGTCTACGAGCATTTTCGTTAAAATGGAAAAAGTGAGTTTCAAGTTCTCATTAAACACTTTTTTTGCGAGCCAAACCAAAACTTGACGAATATTATTATGGGGACTCTTCAATATCGATTAGAACCATTCACCACTGGTGACGCTGACGGTTCTGGTCGCCTAATTGAGGTCCCCACATCCGAAATTGTCGACAAAAGATTGATTGATAATAGACGATCGGCGAGTGAAAGTTAGCGATCTTGAAGAAGCCAGAACAGGCTTATAACTTAGCTCAGTGATTTCGATTTTATATAAATAGTTAGGTATGAAAAAGCTTTCCGCAAGATGGGAGGCACGTTTGCCTACAATCAACACTGCCATTTGTCAATTATTAAAAAATCTCATCTTGTCTCACGATAGCAGAAGGTGGACAAAACTAGGAATCAGGCAGGACTGAGCGAGACATTTATAGGATCGATCTTGCGATAATGATGATGATATCATACATTTTTTCCATTGAATGTTTGACAAAGTTATTGTTTCAGCTTGTTTGTTGTTTTATTTTATAAATTCAATTATATTTTAGATAAACAAATTTCTACCTCTCAGCAATCTCAAAAATTTGCACACTGACATACTTTTTCTTAGATTTGCTCTGGAGCAAAATTTGTGTAACGTGGTTAAATAATAAATTCAGAAATTTTAACATTATACGTATCTGCATATATAAGCTGTCATTCAAACCCATTGTTCACTTACTATTGTCATAAATTATTTAACACAAAAAAAGACTAACTTGTCAAAAAAAAAAATTAAAATTAAAACAATTGACCCATTTTTTTGTTTTTGAATCGCAAATTTTTCACATAGCGTAGATATTTTTACCCTCCACATTGTAAAACTCTCCTTAATACTTGCAAATGTGCATTGAATAATTAGCTTTATCATACAGTTTTTGTAGTAGACTTCTAATGTTGCCACATACATATTTCACCTCAAAGTTTTTTTTCTTAGAAAACAAAAACTGTTGCCTATATTTGTTTTTTCTTTCAATCTCAAATAACAAATCTTAATTTAAAATTCCTTAGTGCGCATAAAAAGCTAAGAAAATTTATAGAATGTTGAAAGATATTGTGAGAGATCAGAGAACAAACTTAAATATAAATATATGTATAGAATTTTTAACCACAGACAATATAACGACACAATGGAATTTTTGTTTGTTTATTTATTTTTTTAAATTTTTTTTTACAAAAAAAAATACAAAAAATCAACAATTTATGCGCAACGTCATTTTTCATTCAAATTTTAAGAATTTTGATTTTCTTTTTTCTGTCTACGGCCGGCACCGTAGTTTTCAAACATTTATTTATGTGCCGTGTTTTTTTTTTTTTGTTGTTCTCATAAATTACCGGTTGTGAATAAAAATACGCTCAGAGAAAGATTATTCTGAAAATAAAAATTGAATATTGTGTAATTCTTATTTTCGAAACGAAAATGTAGGTACATTTTTGTATAATGTATACCTAACTCTATAAACTTTGCATTAGCGTTGTTTGTTTGCCGTTTGACGTTTAGTGTTTAGCGTTTTGTATATTTTCTATATAAGCTATCTCTGCAATTTGATTAAAAATAGAATATTTTATTTACGTCCGTGTCGGCTAGTGATTAAAATGAGTACAAAAAAAACCTTTTTCTTTTAGATAGCAGCACGTTCTTGCATTATTATACAAATGGTGATTGTTTTAAGAACTGCGAAGTAATTTTGAAATGATTTTTACTCAGTGTTGGCATTTGTAATGCTGACATATTTAGTAATGTGTTATAAATCTTATGGAGAGGTGTACAAAATACTATGCTTCGTATAAATATTTTCATATACATATATGAGATTACTTGTAAACAAAAAAAAACTAGAACTATGCCAAATGTCTATGATGGCAATTGCACTAGCATCTGGCTTTTTACTTGCGATTAAAGGTACTATAAGGCAAGTTATGTATCGTACCAACTTGCTCTTGTAACTAACAACTTTAGTTTAACTAACCATTGATGCTGTTAGTAGGTATAGGTTGTCTAGTTTTCCTTTGCAGGATTAAAGCCGATGTAGGTAAGATTACCTTATTGATTCTTAATATAATGAATTGTGGAATACATATAATTCAAGGAATGGTTACATAGGTTCCTACCTACAAATGTATATTTAAATGGAATTGAATTATGAAAATTAGGAGGGTAATATGTACCTACCTATATATAGAGAACCTAGGTATATAGATATGTACATACAATTTATGTATAAATGAAAGTAAATGCTGTATAGGTGTGTAAAAATCGTTTTTTCTTTTTAACTTATAAAAACTGCCAAAACCATCAATTTAATCGGTTTCTCGAAACAACCAAGAACACCATTAGATGTTGCGGATCAATGAACATTTTATAAAAAAGTATCTCGAAAATCGTTGGACGGATTTTGATGAAATACGGTTTTTTATTTTTAGTTTTTTGAAAACATTTTTTTTTTTTGAAATTTTGGTATGCAGTTTTTTTTTTTTTAGAGTTTATTAATATACATGTGACTATAAAATTTAAAATATTTTTTTTATTAGTTTTAAAAATATTGATTTTTCAAAAACAAAATTTCAAAAATTAATTTTAATTATAAAAAAAAGGTTATTTAAAATTTTAATATGCAGAATTATTTTGGCTATCTAGGTCTTTTTAGATATAAAACTTGACAGAAATTCAATGTACAGTTAACGAGAAATCCAAAAATTTAGAAAAACCGCTATGTGAAAGGTACCGTTAATAGACTTTTCCCGTAAACTTGATTTATATCAGATGATATCTATTACTAACAAAAAAATTCTTAAAATTTTTTATCAGAATCGTTGGAGCCGTTTTCGAGAAAAATAAGATTTTCCTTTAGACTAACAAACTGACAAAGAGACCGACGAGCAGACATTTTTGCCGATCACTTTTTTAGGCTTCACTTTGATCGTAATGCCATGTTTGATTGTTAGATTTTTTTTGTTTTTTTGTTACGAATGCATAACTTGCCTTATAGTACCTATCAAACATCACATTACCATAATAGAGAATAAGCCTAAAAAAGTGATCGCCAAAAAATGTCTGTCTGTCTGTCTGTCCGTCTGTATGTATAACGAGCTACAGCGTAATCGGCTTAAGCGATTACTTTCAAATTTGGTATGTGTGATTATTTTGGCATTCTTTAGAGGTTAAATTGAAATTTTATTTTTAGGCCTAAAAATAACGGAACATGCCATATGACCTTGAAGGAAAAGCTTATTTTTCTCGAAAACGGCTTCAACGATTTTGATAAAAACTTTTGAAAATTGTTTTGTTGGTAATAGCTGTCATCTGATATGAATCAAGGTTACGGAAAAGTCTATTAACTCTACCTTTCATATAACGGTTTTTTATTTTTTGGCTTTCTCGGTAACGGTACATTCGATTTCTGTCAAATTTTATATCTGAGAAGACCTAAGTAGCCAAACTAATTCTGCGTATTAAAATTTTACATAACTTTTTTTTATGATTAAAATTAATTTAATTTTTTTTTTAAATCAATATTTTTGAAACTAATCAAAAAACTAATTTTAAATTTTATATTCATATGTATATTAATAAACTCTAAAAAACTGCATACCGAAATTTCAATAAAAGTTTGTTTAAAAAAAAAACTAAAAATAAAAAACCGGATTTCATCAAAATACGTCCCACAATTTTCGAGATACTTTTTACTGATGCGTGGCATCTAATGGTGTTCTTGTTTTTTTTCGAGAAATCGTCAAAGTGATGGTTTTGGCAGTTTTTATAAGTTAAAAAACGATTTTTACCCAACTATAAAGCATTCACTTTCATTTATACATATATTTGTACATATCTACATACCTAGGTTATCTATATATAGGTAGGTACATATTATTCGGGCGGTTGTGTATTTCAGTCCAAAAGGGTTGGCCACGTTTCATAATTGTGGTGCAAACAAAAATGGATATACTGTACCAATGTAACCATTCCTTGAATCATATGAATTCCATAATTCATTATATTAAGAATCAAGGTAATCTTACCTACATCGTGTTAGTTTTGGTCATTTGTAAAAACCATTTGGAATTCATCGTCGTCTTCGGTTCCAACACTCGTCTTTAATGACACCCCTTTTGTCAGCTCTCGTGAAAAAGCCTATTTGCTTGCATCGCAGTTCGCTGTAAATTCGACGCTGCCAGAAGGTGAAATGTCTCCTCCTGTACTTGAGAGCGTTAACGATTTTATGGGACGAATCTTCTTTCGCACTCGTGCAGTTGCTAGAGTCCGCAAAGACCTTGATATGTACAAATCCGCTGGCCCGGATAGTATCCCTCCCATCGTTCTGAAGAGGTGTTCTTCAAATGTAAGCTTTTCCATCTGTTCTTTTCTACTGGTCTCTTTCCCATCGGATGTAAAACAGCATTTGTCCAGCCTGTCCCTTTAAAAGGCGAATCTTCTTCACGCGCTAATTACCGTCCAATTGCACTTACGTTTCTTCTTTCCAAGGTCATGGAAACGCTAATTAATTATCAGCTCAAGAAATGTCTTGAAGAACGAAAGCCCCTCAATGACCGGCAGTAAGGCTTTCGTAGCAAAAGGTCCACTGGTGATCTGATGGTATATCTCACCGAACAGTGGCACAAATATTTACATCTTTTGGTGAAAGTAAGATTATTGCGTTTGATATTTCAAAAGCATTTGATAGAGTTTGGCATCAAGCTCTTTCATCGCAAATGCGTGCATTTGGTATTGATGAATCTCTTCTTCGTTGGATTAGAAATTACCTTTCGGACCGTTCAATACAAGTTGTATTGGACGGTTTCAATTCTGATAATCACAAAATAAATGCTGGTATGTCCCAGGGCTCCGTATTGTCTCCGACCCTTTTTCTAATTTTCATTAATGATCTCTTATCTGGAACTTCTAATCCACTTAATTGTTTTGCTGACGATAGTACTCTCAGCTTTTCATATTCATTTTCAGATTCACCTCCCTGTTCTTCGGATGTGGAACTGCAACGGCAGTGTATGATAAGCTCATTAAATTCTGATCTCGACAGCAATCCAATAGGTAATAAAAAACCGCGTAGAATTTAAAGCTTCAAAAACTCAATGCTGTCTTCTGTCGTTAAAGCAGAACCCACCCCCCATACCGCACTTGCGTTGAAGAAACCGATCAGCTTTCAGTTATTGGTATGTGCATCACAGACCACCTCTTGTGGAACGACCACATATTCGATGTCGCCAAAAATGCTGCAAAGTGTCTGGGCTTTCTTCGAAGATGCAAAAAATTCTTTTCCCCGTCATTATTTTATCGCTATTTTTATAAACAATGTTCCAGCGAAATAGCCAGTTGCATTCCTCCCCTTAAATTTTAATACTCGCGCTTCTAGGAATGCTCATCAGTTTACCCTTGAGCACAACCTCGGACGTACTGTCAAGTACAGAGATTCTTTCTTTAGCCGTACAACGCGAATGTGGAATACTTTACCCGGCTCTATTTTCCCCTGCCAGAAAACTAAGTTGTTAATGCTTTTCGAAATCGAAAACAAAAAAACAATGGAAAATGCTCCGATATTTGTTTCAAATCGAAAGTATGCATACACTTATATATATAATATATATTTTGTTATAATTTTATTTTATTTAATAAGTTTTAGTCATGTAATTAATTTTGAGTTACCTGTACGGTAACCTATGTTAATCACTTAAAACAATGTTTAAGAAATAAATGCTTAGAATGGATTGCATTCGATATCCCAATTTTTTATCATCCTGTTTTTAAAATTCCGTTTCTTACCACTTTTGGAATCAATACAAAAGGACGACGCGTAAGGGAGTGCATGTTGCCCCCTGCAAACAACCCTGCTTGGCCCAATGTAGGATTCGGGGTGGGGTCGACTTTGGGTGTATTCAAAGTTTTTTGCGTAATATTTATCTTCTGACTAAATTCGGCTTTATTTCACAAGCAATCTTCGGCGTTATTTCTCGTTGGAATTGTGAAATTAGGCCGTAATTTACAGAATTACGTCAGTGCAGTGACTAAAATATCATTGCACAATCTTTTCAGAAAAAGCTGTTCTTCTGATCTTATTTCTACACAAAGTTAGGAAATTAAACCAAAAAGTTTATGTTTTTCAGCGTGATTTCTATTTGAAATTTTTCTAAATTACGGTGAAATTTCCATACATTTTGGCTAATTTTCAAAAATTTGTACGCCCAAATTTGTTGGACTTTTTTTTTCAAAACACACTTGGGCTTAATTTTCTATGTAATGACTTTTAATGCCCAACAACAACTTGAGTGTGCTACCACCAAGTTTTTTATTTTTGGCTGGAATTATAGCTATTTCACGACTTGCCAAGGTCGATCATCAGATTCCTTTGCTCTATTGGTGCTGGTCTACTTTTTCATTTTAATTGAAAAACTTTAAAAGCAAGTATGTAATCATACAAAAACTGAATATTAATTCTCTATGGCGTAATTTCAGGGAGCCCCAAAAATTCCATCACCAACAGCAATAGTCCCATCACTTATTCTCCTCGATCCTTCATTATACCAGTTTTTGAAGTCATTAGCTTTAAGAGTGTAAGTTGCTTATCCACTCTTCTTTCTGGATTGAAGTTCATTTCAAACTTATTTTTTTTTAAATAATAAAAAACGTAGCAAACTAAAATAAATTAAAACTTATAGGCAACTAAACAATTATCTTCTTAATTCTACGACACAAAATATTTATGTAAATTTAAACAAAGGCAAAAAAATACTATAGCCTAAAATTATACGAAAGCTTTTTTTATGATCCCTTTTTAAAGAACAAACAGAAAAACGTGCATATACTATATATATACATATATATTGGCGTACGACATTCTCAACTCAATCCTCTTTTTTATGGACGTACTCGTAGAAACAATAAAAAAAAAACTTTTTATTTACTCTATTCTCTCTATAATAAGAGTCCCTCTTTTCTGCAAATAAAAAAATAATAATAAAAAAAAATAATATACACAAATTTGCACGTGACAAAAGTGCGCAAGAATATCCTGGAAGACCTTAACCTCAAGGATAGCTAAGGACCAAATATACTATACTATACTACAATACTCTTACACGAGCTGTAAGCTTCACAAAGCAGGCAAGTTAGCGCCCCCATACTATAATTTCATTCAGAAATAAATGCTTTACACACAACAAGGCCCCACCACCAACATTTTACCCTGCCAGAATGTCATACCCAGTCGTAGATACGTTTATAGTCATAGATAAATGTTGAGCTCTTCTGCCCATTCATCCATCCATCCAGTCCAGGGATGTTAAGCTTTACGGTGGTGGTGGCTGCTTGTGCTGGTACTTCTCCTCCCTCGTCCGTTCCTCTTACCCAAACAATCGCCACCATAGACAAAGACATTTATCTAGATTTTACAAATTCCATAAAAAAAGCTTTTGCATGCGCATTGGAGCCATTCAGCCGTCCCAGTGCCAGCCATATCGGTTGGAGCTGTGCCATGCCGTGCGAGCCATAGCTACTACAACAATTGGAATACTTCTGGTGTAGGTCAACCTCAACTCAGTATGACATTACAACCGAAACACGCATTACTCCCTTCCTCCTATGACGTAAAAAAATAAACAGCCAATAACTAAACAATGGTGTTTAAAAAAAAAGGAAATTTTAAATGTTTTTTTTCGAAATTTTTATTTCGAAAGATTTTTTTCCTAATAAATAAATGTCTCAGTTTTTGTAGGTGAGTGCGGTTAGATCTGGGGAATAGTATTGCATAATGCTAGTAACCACGAAAAATGACAAGACATTTTTTTTGACATTTCTTAACATAAAAATATTTCTTTAAGTCTATATGCTTAAAAATTCTTCTTGAAATCTCTACACTACACTTCCATAAAAACACGTACATATTTATGTAGAATTGACGAAATTTGAATGGGTCTCCGTTGAGCTGTGGTGAGGCAGATATATGGGCGTGGTTCATTTTCACCGTTCCATTATGAATTTTCACAGTAGTCACTGGATCACTAAAGAAATCGAAATCAAACGGATCGAGATGTGCGAAAAAAGCGGCTGCAATGCAACTGACGGCCATTTTATTTATGAATGTCATCTTTAATATGTTATGTAAAAAACATATTTTGTACTAATTTTGCTGTCATGACTTTGTTCCTGTGGAAATTGATGAAGTCATTAACCATATTTACGAAATTAACCATTTTCTGAAAAAAAACAAGCCTTCTTTTTTTAATATGCATTTTCTTAGGAACAACCTGAAATGCAGCATTTTTAACTTTGGGCATTATAGATATCGTTTAATCAAAATAGTTATTATAGTCGTAAAACTGCGAAAATTTACAAATTTCTGCGCAAAACTGTCAACGACTGTCCACAGAAGAGAGCGTTCACAAGAGACTACCATATTTTCTCAGGCAGTGAATTTTAACCTAACGAATTTCCTGGGACAAAATTATTAAGACTGTCAAATGAAGGTAAAAATAAAAAAAAAAAACAGTACAACAACAACACATGAGCTGTCTGTCGCCAGATGTGTCATTGCAAAAGTTGAAAATAATCGAAAATATCACGTGGTCGGGCTTGTTCGCGCATTAAATTAAAGTTTAAGATAGCAAATTGATTATTTCGCTGTTTCAAAAAGAAACTTTATTAAACGCTTTTGACGTTGGCTATGTTCAATGCATTCCCATACTTTTGTGAAACTTTGTCGTTTTATTGTTTTAATCATAAATATTTATGTTCAACTTATAACGCCTAAGGGCTACTTTTTCCTCTGCGTAAACTATTACATAAGTTCTTAAGTAGAACTCAAATGCTTAAGTTGTGTATCAGCAAACGGGCCTCAGACTGTTAGATTCAGTAAATCATTTTTTTTCTGTTCCGCACTGAATCTTGCCATTGTTTACAGAAGAGAGCACTCAAAAAACATTTCCCCTCCCTCCAAGATTTATTCAGAGAAATTTCTCCAGGCAACTTATGGTTGGGCTGTCCAATGGCAAATTTAAATGTCAGTTTGAATGCCAGCGTTCACACAGTTATTATTTAGATAACTTATTTCGGAAACTTACTCGTAATTATCCGGCTTTGTTTGTGAACGATTCCAACAATTTAGCTGGACGCATTCATTTGTCACTGGAAATCAAGCCATTCGAAAATTCAACAGCTGTTTTGCAATTAGCTGAACTTTTAAACTGATTACAACAACAGAAAGTTATTTCAGATTGCTGTGAATTACTATGTTAAAGTGGCCAATTAAAAGAACAGGAACAAAAATACAAAAATGCTTTTTTGGATTAGTTTCTGAATATTTTTATTAAGATTTATCATTGATCAAATCTAGTAAAGAATATTATTTGACAGTTAAAAAACTTGTACGAAAGTTGCCAGATTTACTGTTCAAGAAGTTCGGAATATTTTGACAGATTTCCTTCTTTCTCTTCAATATTTGACAGTTCGTCAGTATGAAAAATGTGTGGAACACACTTAATGAAAGTAAAATATTTCCCCACCCACCTTGTTATTTCTAGTTGGTCTGTTAAATAAAAAATTGGCGTTGATGGGAAAAAAGCTTTATGTAAGAGTTGCACTGGTGTAATTTTCATTTTTTTTATCTAGATATCCAGATTTAGAGATTTATTCTGCACAAGTTTGAGAACAATAAGAAACAATAAATTGCTTGCGTATTGTTATTGCGTATTGTTAAGTTTGATTAAAAATCCCTTAAAGCTTCTTCCTCGGTATAAAATATGGTTGCTAGAGGTATGAGGTACTTTGGAACAAGAATGATTTGTACCAAATAAATTGAAAGTTTATATTTTATCTTAAAATTAACTTTACGAGTTAATAAAATTTTGATCAGAATTATTTGAACAGCACTGTATGTCTTGTCTAAACAATAATTTAACCCCCGCCCGCCATAAAAGTAACCTCTAACCATGTAGCCGTTATTGTAATGGAATGAATTACAACCTCTTAGCTTTTGTTTTATAAATGGATCTATATATTGGAGCTCACTTTGTCATTCGAGTCGTTCTCTGTCATGTCTGTCGGCCAGTCGTGCGTCGGCTGGCTCACTGGGTGCTTCATTTTTTTTTCATTAAAAAAAAAATTACAAGAGCATACAGTATGTATGGTGTGACGACTGGCACAATAGGCCGGAGGTGGAATTATTTCGCTCTTCCATTCACATTGTGTGTTGAACCATGTTATTATGAGGCTTTGTTCTTCGCCAGGCCATTGTTTGTTACAGAGGTAAGTACACTCACTGGTACATGAAAACTAGACTCTGCTGGGAAGTTGATACCCTGCGTAATCATTCATCCAGTTGTTGGTGGTGGCAACTTCTAACGGTACGATGCCTTGAATGGCACAAAGGCCATTCTCTCTCTCTAGCTCTTTGTGCTTCGAGGTGTCTTTCAGTTGGAATTTGCTTTGTTTTAATTATGAGCTCATTCAGGGGTGTAGTTATTGTTAATTAGGGTTCAATCAAGTAACTTTTTTTCAGTTACATCTGCAAAATTTAACATTACACATACCAACGACGTGAAAGCCTTTGATATATTTTTAAATTAAATCGTCCTTGAGAGAGCACACCATACATACGAGTATGTATCTCCTCCATTCTCGCATACAAAAGGGATGATGTTATTATCCGCAAGACATCCCCTAGACTAGCCTACCGCTACCACCTCAATGCTTCGAAGCCGGCTAATGACTAACACTTTGGCTGGCTCCTCGTAGGTACATATAACGCCAACGTATACAAAAGGGTGGCTTCGTATAATAAGGTTGCCTGCCACGCTCCGTCGAACGACCTTCATTCTATCCATGACTGTTGAATTGTGCAATGTTGAAAGCTTTTTTTTTTGTTTTTGTTTTGTTGTTGTTGTTTTTTTTCTTTTGCAACAACAACCCTTGTTCGACACACTCAGCTCAGCTCTGCGGAAGAGAAATTCCTGGACAGACGAGCAACGAGCGACGACAACTAGTCTTGCTGGGTAGAGGGTATGGAGAAATATGAAAACAGCGATAACATCCACGTTAATGCTTTTTTCATTCAGAATCTTGTTTCTAGGTTTGATAGTGGTTGTGAAATACGTACATACACAATTTAAGTGTATACACAGACCCTTATATATATGAATATGTATAATAAATGGAGTCTTTCAGCAAATAGCGATTGGTATTATAGGCTCGTGTGCTCCGGCAGATACTTTACCTCTGCCACACACAAATACACTCAAAAGCTCCAAAGTAGATGAAAAAAAAGTTTGGATACCTACGTGAATTTATTCTTTGACTGTGGTCCATAACATAAGTTGTGACAAATGACACTGAAAAATATGTTTTGATTGAAAAAGAGTTAGTCATTCAATTTATTTAAAAATTTCAGATTTTTTTAATTTCGGTAGGTTATGTCCGGCGAAGGATTTAGAAAAGATTTTTCGTATAGTTCAAGAGATGACCAACCTATGTATATGACATGCTTGTTTTACGAATTGGTACCTAGTAAATGGCACAAAATATGTAGTTAAGTACTAAAACTGCTCGTAAGCACGAATAAAAAGGAGTTGGCTTCCGCGAAATTGATGTAAATCAATCTTATAAAATTGTTGTTAGGCAATGTTGTTACTTGCGATATTTTATATGTAGGTACTATAGGGCAAGTTTTCCATTTGGAAAAAAAAAATCGAAGTCGAGATTTTAATCAAACTTGGCATTACTATGATGGAAAACAACAAAAAAGTTGGTCCTGTTATTCCGTCTGTCTGTCTGTCTATAGATCGATCTCCATCCTAAACGGCTAAAGCGATTTTCTTCAAGCTTGGTACCTTAACGTTTTTAGTGATTGTGTCAAATAGAATTTTGAATCGTTTTTTCAGCTGCAAGGCTAATGGTACCTGCCATACAACTATGTCTACCATCTTAATTATTTTGAAAACGGCTCTAACGATTTTGATTTTTAAAAAAATCTGGGCACTAATAGGTATGGTCTGCATTTTCGTTAAACACTTTTTTTTTACATATGTTGTTATCAAGGGTACCTGCAATAAACCCATTTTTTACTTGCTATATATACACAGGTACTACATAGCAAGTTATGGATTAGTGCAAAAAACGAAAAGCGAAAAATAACCGTACCTTCCATACATTTTTGTTAGCCAAAAAAGAAAAATCTCATTCTTCTCAAAAACGACTCCAACAATTTTTATAAAAAAAATCAGTTCATTAATGAAGGGAAAAGTAACTTTTTGGTAAGTTTTTTTATTGGAAAAAAATCGTTATTTTTGGTACCTCTAGTACAACATTTTTTTGATTTTCGATTTACTGGAAAACGGTTTATTTGAAACTATAAACACTAATGTAAAAAAAAGTTTTCTCAACTCAAAATTTCGAAAACTACTCAATCGATTTTTTCGAAACTTCGTATTTGGTAGTTTTTTGACATTATCTTGAACTGTTAAAAACTATTTTCCTAAAATAAAAAAAAAAAACAACGGTACCAACTATATTAATATAAAAAACCGTTAGGAAAATATGTATTTCTCAAAAACGTCTTCAAGAATTTTGATAAGAAAATTTGTGTGTTCTTATAGTTATTACTGCAATCCACTTCTTCTTATCTTGCGTACTTATTAACGTTACTTCCCATAAACCCACTTTTCATATAGTCGACTTTCTCATTATTGGATGAATTGATTAAAATAAATTTTTTTATGCACAAGCTGACTAGAAGTGATAATAAAACTGCAAACCCAAATTTCCAAATATAAATACGTAACTATTTAAACCTGCATAGGATAACTAGACTACCTACCTACTAACAGGGTCAATGTTTAGCTACATTAAAGTTGTTAGCTAAAAGACCAAGCATTTTCTTAAAAAAAAACACGGCTATTACTATGAACTCTCGAGAGAAATATTTCTGGCAACTCTCCAAAATTACCAATTTATTTATTGGACTGAAATTTAACAATAGTGTGAAGTTGTCACTTTATAAAATGTCACCCTGTTACCATTTTAATTTGTCATATAAATAACCAACCAAACTCATATGAATTGAAGATTATTACGATTATCTATTTATAAAATGACATTCTTTTATCTACCAACTTCGTGTGGAATTTTTTCTTGGCAACTGCAACTAAACCTAAAATCTTATCGCAAGCTTCTTAGATTTTCAAGAAAGTTGTATTAGGTAAACTGAGAATCTATTTGATATTTGAAGTGACATAAAACCACTTAGCTTGTTTCAAAAAAAAAAATAACACATTGTTTAGGGGAATTATATATTACCGTTTAACACAATTCGAAAAACCTGGTTGGGGGCAATTGTAACAATTCAAGAATTCATCATAATATGGAAATAAAATTATTCAAGAAATTAATTATTTATAATAGGTTTTTTTAACTATTCTTGTTTTAATTAAATTTATTTTTATTTTCAGATCAAACGAATGGATTTTTCTAAAATATGGTTAGTAGAGCTTTTTTTTATATTTCATTTGATTTACATAATACTCCTGTGTTTCTTATTGTACAAAGTTTCAAAGGTGTTACTGAAGTTCCATTCATTGGATTTTCCGCATTTATTCAAATGACTTTAGCTCATGTTTATTCTACTTTGTATAAAAATTTAATCAAGTTTTTATGTGACTCAATTGTGAATTCCGATTTTTTACAAACATTTTTCTCAGCTAAATATAGGTCTTCCTTGAAAACAATTAATGTCGTATAATTACGAAGCATTTGTATAGTAATTTTTTTTTATAAATATAATTAGTTTTTATGAAATTGATGGTAGTCCATCAATTGTTAAAAAAAAATGTATTGATCAAATGTGATATTTTAGCTTTCTATCACTAATGGCGTTTCCCCAAAGTGGGGAAGGATTCTCTTATATTATCCGTTTTCGCAAAAAAGGATGCAAAATAATATATATCCAATTATAGACTTATATTGCCAAACTGTTTTGCATTCCTAGACTTTTCGATAGCATAGTTTGTGGGTCATGGTTTTTTCACTTATAATTAAGTGTTTCCCCTTAGGAGCACGGGTCCTTAAAATGGCGATAACCAACTTTACTGAATTTCCCAGTAGATTATATTGCAACAGATTTTAGTAAAGCGTTCTAGAAAATATCCCACAAAATCATTCCACTATATGCCAGTAAGACCTAAGGCCTTTTAAATGCAACCTGAATTGCGCGGCACTTGTTGGACACACGTCTAATTTAGCAGTCAAGAATGAACAAGTACTCTACTTTTCACATCGATTGGTTTTAATTCATGAACTCTTTGAAGTATCACAAGGAAGCTATTCCCTCTGTCAGTCTGTCTGTCAATCCTCGAGTCTACAGCCTAAATGGTTGGATAAATTTGCTTCAACCTTGTTACATATTGTTTTTTCGATAATGCCCACGCGTTTTTTTCATTTTTTTAAAGCGACAAATAAAAGTACCTCCCATAAATTTTTTTTAGCCAAAAACAAAATCTTATTTTTCTCAAAAACGGCTCCAAACGATTTTTATAAAAAAATCAGTTCATTAATGAATAATATTAATATAATTAATATTTTTTTTTTTGGAAAAAAATTGTTATAAAAATAACAACAATAATTGTTAAAAATTCAAAAAAATCAGATTAACTGGTTTTCGATTTTCAGGGAAACGGATAATCTGATTTTTTTGAATTTATTTACGCAAAAGCTCCTAGAAAGCTTAAACACTATTTTAAACAAAAACTTTTTAAATTTTTTGGAAATTAATTCTTTTTTGAAAACTCAAAATTTCGAAAACGACGCAATAGATTTTTGACATTATATTGAATAGTTAAAAAAACATTTTTATAAAATAAAAAACATCGGTATCTCACATACAAATGTTAAGACACCACTAGGAAAAAATGTATTTCTCTAGAAGGGCTCCAAGAATTTGTATGAAAAAAATGTGTTTGTTCTTATATTAGTACAGTACACTTTCAAAAACAAAAATTTTTTTTTTGGGTACTTATTAACGGTACTTAATACCACTTTTTATATTTTTGACACTATTGAATGGACCGATTCCAATAAATTTTTTTACGACAATGCTTCCTAAAAGTGTTTATAAAACTCCATATTCAAATTTTCAAAACAAAAAAGTTTTTCGATTTTTAAAAAATAAATACCATTTTTTTGAAAAATCGATTTTTCGAAAACCAGTCAATAATTTTTTTTCAAATTCGAATTTTTTATGTATATTTATAATATTTTCGAAATGGCATTTCAATTTTTATTTCTAAAAATGTTTTTAAAATTTTATACACACAAAATTAATTTTTAAAAAACCGCTCCAACGATTTTTGATTTTTTTTTGGATATATTGTTATTTATCCAGGAATTCAAATAACATCTTTGTTTTCCCCAAACTACAACAACTACGCTGTATAAAAACATTTAGTTATGTGTATTATCCATTTATTCTTCCTTATTATATTTGCTTTTAACGAATTTTTCCGTACGTCACTGAATACTACATACAATGTAGGTTAGGCCCTCATACATTTATATATATGTACTTCTGTATCTTTAAAAATGCACATTGCATATAAATTATAAAGTTATATGCATATAACTACTTGTCCTCCATTTTCATTATCATAAGTACATATTTATATACTTTGGTTTCATCCTTGTATGTAGGTCCATAGATATATATTTCTCTCCTAACTTACATAATTAAAATCCATAACCTAGATTTAAATACACATTTGTAGGCACGTATGTAACCATTCCTGATTATACTGAGAATCAAGGTAATCTTATTTACATCGGCTTTAAACCATCTGAATAGTTTTATTTGGTGCCACTAAACATTAAGATATGCCACGGCATAACTTTCTGTCGAAAGCGTTCTCCTGTACTACAAAGGCAATATTCAGATTCACTAATAATTCTCTAGTAATCTTCACGCTAGTGCACTGGTCGTATGGTATTGCTCAAGTATTGTTGCTGATGATGATAAAGTACCGCGGTGGGTAATAATTAATTTCGGGTTATTGATAGGTAGTGGTCGTGTGATATTGCTGCCATTTACTAATACCGGTGTTAAGGTAGTGCACTGATCGTAGTGTTTTGCTGGATAGGTGGTGATGGTGGTTTTATGTGTACGTAGCGGCGATTAGTGAGAGATACTGTAATGAAATGAATAAATTCATCGGGCAAGTGACTTTTTCGCTTCGGTCGACACAGATGCCTGTCTCACTTCTGCATCATAAGAGAAAATGAAACACAATTTGCCTTTTTAAATAGTGCATTAAATGGAGCGATGAAAACACATTTCCGGACAGTGAAAGATTTTACGCGACTATACGATTATTTTTACGTGACATTTGTCAATGTGTCGTGCAAATATGATCAAATCCACTTGCTTCAAATTTGGTACAGTGAATTTGTTTGGGATTTATTCAACAGGTAGCTCTTTTGAAAAAGGCTGAAATGACTTTGATGTATAATAACAAATATCATAATACTATCAATATACAATTTAGGTTGCATGTAAAAGACTTAGCTCTTACATGCATTTAGTTAAAATTATTTATTTATTCGATAAAACGTGTTTCATTTTTTTTTCGTAAAATTCTCTTAACAGAAGTATGACTTTGCCGCATATTAAGTAGATTTACGAAGAAGAATTCATTTTTAGTACTTTTGACATTTATCATGTTAAGCCTTCATTAAATACAAAAAATTAATGTCATCTAATTTCCGTAAGAATTTGTTGATTTTCGAATCTGCAGAGCAAAATTTTCGAAAATTTAAAATCCCCCGACAAAAAAACATTCCACATACGCCACAGTGACCATGCTAATAAATTGCATGGCTGAAACTTCATCATATTTTTTATTGATTTATTTATTTTATATATTAAATGCTTACACATTAAGACTTAAATAATCTTTTAGCTTGTGAAGCTCTGGTTTGTAAACAAAAATTGAACATATATTAGAAAGTGTGTAAATAACAATTAAGAAAACAAAGTAATACAAGAATAAAATAACTAAACAGTTCTTAGTTGGAAGCTAAATATATTTTTAAAATCGTGTTTAACTTAAGTTCTTACATACAAATTTTCGTTATTTTTTTCCTAAAAAAAATTGCAGGTCAGTTTTAGATATTTAATAATAAAAATCATCAACCCGTTTTTGAAATATTGAATTTCAAAAAAAAAAATATTAATATAAAAATATAATCTAAAAATTATTTTAAATTTCCAGAACCTCCTCCTTTAAAAAATTTGATCGAATCTTGTTGAGTTGTTAATGAGAAAGTCTAAAATAAAAAAAAAAACGTTATGGCAGGAACTGTTATTTTTGGACTAAAGAAGATCTAAAAAAATAATCAAGCCATTTCCTAAAACGGTTAAGTACCAAGTTTTTGAAAACTGCTAAATTGGTCCTTAACAAAAAATTACTTCAGTTTTATCCCTCAATTTTATTTCTAGCCGATTTATTCTATTCTTATATATAAAATATAATATTCAAAATTTTTAATACAACAGTATGTCCATATGTCTATTATTGAAATACTAGAAACTTTTCCTAATGGGGGTGGCCGAGGGGCGATAGTTGTGTGTTCGCCTGTCAACCTCATGGTCACAGGTTCGATCCCTGCCGTAGTCTATGTCTTCTTATTTTTCCATTAAAAACCAATTCTAAAAATAAATGTCATACAATGAGTTGTTGGTTTACTCATTACATGCTGTTTAGGCATAGAACTAACAACATGTGATTGATTAAAACTACTATACCGATAAAATATGACAAAGAATAAAAAAAATTAATGCGAATTATAAGGGACATCGATAAATAAGACACGGAAATTTCTCCGCATTAGTTCAGCCGCCATCCCTGGAGATAAAATCTGAGACAACAACCACCTACAGTCTCCGAATATCGCGCCACACATCTTTCCTATCATTCTTTCTCTTCCTTAACCTCACCCTGACGCTCGCGCTGTGTTGAAACATTTAAAGGGAATTCATAATCCCTTGAGCGCGTGTAGATTATAAAAAAAAGCTAATAAAATAACACTTTCATGTAAAATTCGATATTCGAAAGATCAAGAGCAAAGCTCGCTTCGATGGTATACGGTTCGATAAATGTAAAAATAATTGATTTCAAATATAATTTCACTAGTTAAATAGTTAAAGCTTACAAATAAATTATAAATTTATTATTATGATGAAAAGTCCACGAGGTTTTGAAGTTGCAAGCTATAGAGCATGTACATTTCAGTTAAATCTAAAAAAAAAAACTAAATTCCATTTCGAACCGTGTATTCCGGATGATTCCCTTCTAATAAAATACAAGGAATACAAATATTATGATTGGCATTTAAAACCACCCGCTTCACCTTCAATAGCATTAGAGAGCTGTGTCGTATATTGTATATACGTATACTGTAGGTAAAGTCATGCAAAAACATAAAGATATTCATAGTAAATACAATATCTTATAACAACAAAAGCAAAAACATTACTGATTCCGTACACACAATAAATTTTTACTTTACCCCAAATAATAATATAACCGAAATTATATTGTGCTTTACATTTAAACAGATATATGTATGCACATATATTTACATAGTTCAACATAAACAGCAACACCCAGCATTATTTACAAATCCATTCAGTGTAGCCCAACCCTATTATAGTGGCAGCAGGCTAGCAGCAGCTTTACTAATTCCACCAGACTCTCATAAAAGCACTGCTGTTTTGGCCTCTCCTGGTGCCGATGACGGTGATGGCGATGGCGAGGCGACGAGAACTTGTGACAGAGTGGGTTGTGCTTGTAGTCTACGCTGCCGTATGGGGGCTATTAGGGCCCAGAGGAGAACCACAGAACTTAAGTGTGTGTTGTAGAGTAGTAGTAGGAAATCCGAGAGAACTCAGGGCTGGCTGAACAACTGAATAAAGTTTGATCATATTAATGATTCATTTCGTGTATAAGACGTACAATAAATTTATTTTCAATAAGAATTTACTGAGGAAAATATCTTTGCGATTTGTATGCAATGCAAAATAATTGAAGAAAAAAAAATGTTACACATACGCCACAGTGCACCATGTTAAAATCTCATAGCAGGGCAGTATAACTTTTTTTAAATGCACGGTTCATCGTTCATTTTCATAGATTTAGTTAAGCCCACTTACTGCTACGCCCACTTTTTTAATTCATACTTTCTCGGAAATGGCTGTATTTCTTGGAGGCGACGTGAATTATTTGGATGGCATGGCAGAGTTTTTTTTCTGTAAAGCAGACGAATTACAAAAATGTCATAAAAAAGTGAGTTCCACCCACTATCACGCCTACCCTTTTGTTTTTTAATTTTTTTTAGAAATCGAGTCAAATGATTTTAAATAAATTTTCGGAATTTATTTGTATAAGCAAAAAAAAATTAAGAAATGGGTCTTAGTAAAGTCCACCTACTGCCAAGCGAACATTGTAAAGTTTGTTTTTATGGACAAGAAAACAAATTCTCTCGCTGCCACGGTCACTTATCTAATGGCTTAGTTTTTCAGAAACCACTCAAACGATTTAGAAGAATTTTTTGAGTTTATTTTAAAACAAGAAAAAAATTAAAAATTTTGATTTAGGAAAATTCGCCCACTACCACACACACTTTTGTATCATTTCTTTGTTTCTTGGAAACGATTTAGAAGATTTTTATGAAATTTTCATTGTTTGTTCTTATATGGATAAAATAAATTAAATATTGGATTAAGTAAAATTCGCCAGCGGCACCACCTAATTTTATTATTTCTTAGTACCTTGAGAAATAGCACCATAAGAGGAAGGGATTCAAGGACGCTCTTGAAGTGGATCATTGTTTTCTATTCGCTTGATGTCGCCCAACCAAGTCAAGCAACGTATTTTGATTTTTTTGACTACATCCACATCTTTGTACAGCTCCATTCTTCCTCCCATAGGACCAACATATCCTTCGAAAAATATTTCTTTCGAAAGAGCTAAGTATCAGTTCTCCTTTCAGCATTCGACACCATATTTTATGACTGGCAGAATAAGTGTTTTGCAAAGCACCGAAAGGAACTATTACTTGTTGTCAACCAATTCTATAATAGTCGGCATAATTATTTTGACAAGTGACAAATTTATATATTTCGAGTTTCAAATATGTATATATCGAGAAAATGGGAAATTGACTTAGGTCAATAAGTTAAAATATTTAAGTATTTTCCATTGGATAATTGATTACATTCTTAAATAATAAAAAAAAAATCACTTTACTTTTTGGCATAATTATTTTGACAAAACACTTTGTGCTTACTAAAAAATATTTTGACAAAATAAAAATAAGATTACCACTTCTTAATAAAATATGTATCCTCTCTTAACTTGTATATGGCTTTTTGAAGACGTTTTTTCACGGATCCTACAAGTTTTTGAAGAATTTCTGCAGAAACTTCCTCCGAGTCTTCTTATTTCCAAAATCGTGTCTTCTTTGTGTGTGTCGAAGAAAAAACTCCTTTTCCCCTTTCTCTACTCTGATGTCCCGCAAAAATTCAGTGATCATTCGGATCGTATGGCATGGGGCATTGTTCTGCTGGAAAATAAACGATTCCTCCATAATTCTGTCGCCAGCTGGAATAACTGTGGAATGCAAAATCATTTCACACAGTCAAACATTTTTGCTGGTTCATTAACGATACACACCCGCAAAACATAATTGAACCTCCTCCGTGACTCATTGGTTGCAAAACTGAAACTTTTTTTACGTCGTTATTTTGGCAATCAAAAAAATCTTTTTTTTATGGGATCTATGAAACTCAAATGAAATCTGATTAATCTATAAAACTTGATTCCAGACTCTCAGAGGTTTATGGAGACATTGTTTCGCAAATTGCAACCGCTTTTCTTTGTTCCTAGAGCTTATATGCGGTATTTTTCTAACGCAATACGTTCCGAAATTGAATTCAGCAAGACGCATATATATTGTTCGTTCACTAATCTCATTTTGAGTATATTTCTTCATTTGCAACTTCAGAGCTTTTGGTGTTAAGACAGGTTCTTAACAAATTCGCGCTGAAGGTTTCTGTCATTTTTTGGGGTAGTTTTTCTTTTTCTTCCAGTCTGCCTCAAATTTTGCACAGATATTGTTTTTAATGGACAATTTGCCTTAGTAAATTTAACTCAGTATGTATCAATTTTTCGACCGCTGTTATACATTGCCAGAATAGTTATTTTAATTTCTACCATTAAATCTGCTTTTTTCTCATATTTACATATGCCTATATAAATCGATCACTGTTAAAATGAATTGATATATTCTCTCGAAACGCACGGCTCAAATGATTTATATTTTACTCTCAGTTATTAATAAAACGTTATACTTACTCTGATTCACAACTCACAAGCCGTAACTTCATGACATTTGCCGTTACCAATTTTTCACCCGGAAGAGCGATCACACTGCTGTCAAAATTATGATATCGATGACTGTTACATGTCTAAAGCATTATGACATTTGACGCCATTTGCAAATAGATTAACACACACATATTATGAGACTTTATACGAATTCTCTCTGGTTCGTTTCATCCCCCTCTTTTTTTTTAGATTTATATCAAAACGAAGGCAAATAATAAAAACCATTTTGGGTGAAAAATAAATAAGTAACTTAAAAATATATAAATTTCACCCTGAAAGCAAGATGGTGGTTAGCGCGGACACACATTATCTAGTTAAGCATCAGTATGTTAACTTTCGAACGAGTAGATTTTCGAACTTTTAGCCATTATTTTTTTTTCATTTCGCCACTGGAAAACTTCCAATCCACCCCTGGGTAATTTTTTTATTTTACAACAAGAGATTTTTGAGAATTCGTCATGTTGTGGGTGAGCCAGTAACAAACAAGAGATGATAATGTAGCAGAGGCAGAGAGAAGGCTTGACAGCGCGCACCTCCTCAACCAGCAAGCCACCCAACTGCCTACGCCGCCAAGTCCTTCAAGTTCGTAGTGTAATAGTATATCACGTGTAGTACTCTACTATACACTTACTGTGAAACTTTAAGTATCGTACCAAATAGATATCTAGGAGCTACATAAATACTACACACCATCCAGTGTGCTTGTCCATAGAGATACTCTCACCGAACAGAGTATTTCTCGATGGTGTTGTTATTGTTGTTGGCTTTGGGTTTTGTTTGATTCTGTGTTTGCTTGTTTTTTTTCATTTTTTTTTACTCGTTCGTCTTTTCCTTTTCAATTCAATAAAAAAGCTCCTCGTGTACAAATCTCATTCGGCTACGGTACTCTATGCCAACCACACCGCCCGATCTCTCTCGATACGTTTATACGGTTGCACGGAATTCTATAGAATATTACTTTTGTTATTAGGTATTGTTATTTTCGTGAAAAAAATGTGTTTGAACAATCGTCTATCAGGCGGAGTGTCACGGCGACGAACTGTCACTGGCCTTTTACAATAAAAAAAAAATGTTGTTGTTGTTGTTGTGGGTGGTAGGTCATACTATATACGAGGCTGTGGTAATTGTGGTGTGATATATGTCAGTGGTGTTTGGAGAACTACTTACATTATGTAATTTTTTGTTCAACACTTTCGATCGGTATTTCGAAAGATATTACAAATTTTCGAAACAAAAAAAAAATATTCAATTTTAATCAGCACTGGAACGTGTTTGTGTGAACGTGTGTGTGTATGTTTCGGTATGTGCTTTTTTTTTGTTTCACACAAACAAACAATCAGGATTTTACACACAAATCTGACAAAGGAAAACGGAAAACTTTCGTTCAAGGCCATTTCACCGACATAGTATGAGAGGGTGGGGTGGGCCAGCCCCAAAGCCAACACGAGCACACACTAAATGATGAGAGAGATAAAAACAACAACAAACACTGACAAAAAAAAACTAAAATTTGCCAAATCAAGTGCAAGATAAATGAATATAGATTTACCTATGTACGTACATACAATGCAAAAATTTGTAACGCACAAATAAAAACAATACATGTATGTATGCAGATGCTTAAAACTATATAGCTTACAGATGAATGAAGTTTATCTTCTTGCGTCAACAACTGTCATCTGTCACTATTGTCATCTGTCAAAATGTCGATTTGATTGAACAAACAAAAAAAAAGAAGGAAAAAAAACATATGTGTACGAGTATACCCCAAAGGTAGGTGCAAGTTTTATTTCCTTATCTTCTAGTCTCTCTTATTTTATTTTCTTGTTTATTTGTAAGTATATATGATTTAACACTCTGTGCTGTGACTATACATACATACAATCAAAAACAGAATTAAGTTTAAATAAAAGGGAAAACAGAAATAAAGAGAAAAAAAATAACAAAAGTTTATTTAAGCAATTAGCTTTTATGGGGTGAAAAGCTGAATGAATTTGAAGTAGACATGTTTTTACTGGTTATAGGAGTTCCATATTAAATGTGAAGAGGGGGAGAAGTGTACAAGCACCAAAGTATAAGCTTCTAGCCGATACTATGAATGACAGTATTTATATGCGAGAATGTATGTCGGTTTCTTTATCATCTGTCAAAAAATGCTTACATTACCTCATTAAGCGAGCTTTGCATTGCGTTGTCTCTGTCGAAATGCCATGCCGTGCAGTTACCATATCATAATATGTACTCATCATATCGGTAGATTAGATTAGATTAGATTAGATACAATATCTTTGGTCAGAAGGGGTCAAGCTATCTGTCGATGGTTTTATTACATTTTTTTTTTTTGTTATATTATACGTCTCGTTATTTCTCCATTAACTTTGTCTAATTGATATCATTTTACAATAACTCATCAATTCTCAAGAATTAATGACTTTTGTATATGAAGAAGCAATATAGATACATATTGCTCCTATATGGTATTTAGTTTGTGTCGGTTTTGTTGCAAAATAATTCAAAAATTCTCAGTTACTGTGCTAAATAAACAGAACACGATTCTCTGCTGTGATAGTGATATGTGTTCTGTGCATATGTTTGGTTTGGTTTGTTGGTAAGAGACGTGAGAATATAAAGGAAAGGAAAACACAAAAAAAAATATTGCAAACGAATCTAATTTAAATTTCTATATATAGATATCAATTTGCAGTGACGTAAATATTTGTATAGAGGTAGAGATACATTTGTATCTATAGTCGAATCGTAGGTAGACTACCTATGTTATAATTGGCAAATTGCTATAGTTGGTACTTAAATTCTTTCAGAATGTTGGAAACAAATTAAGTTGAAGAACAAAACTATTTGATTGTAGGTGAGGTGTATCTTTAGTAGGTATACTCTGATTGTAGATACAGTATCTATAGGTGTATGTACATTGATTTGTGTATTGATTTAAACTTAACATAAAATATTATAATGTGTATCTTTGGGTATACATCATTATTTCAACATAAACAATATTTTTTACGAAGAAAAATAGACAACTTAGTGTGGTTTATAGCTATGGATACTTGGAATTTTGAATATCTTGATATATACATACCTTCTTCGGTACATTGTGTAACGTCCTCATACTTGCTGATTTATTTTCGTATGTAAAAATAATGAACAATTAGGTACCTAGCTAGTTCAGTGAACTAGTAGGATCAAATATAGTTGTAGATAGATTTTTTTGTGCGTGCTATTTTGGTCATCGAGCTGAGTTTGGAGGTTTCCGAAGAAAAATGTACCTACAAATCCTGGGGTCAGCAAGGACAGTTCAGTGGTATTAGCAAATAAAATACTTCCTATACCTATATAAGGTTTTCTTCTTGCTAACAATAATTATGTCGAAATACCAACGAATTCTTGCTCTTCTAGGCCTAAAGAACCATGCATGGTTTTATTAATAAAATTTGAAATGCAATGTTTGTGCTATTTAGAAGTATGTACTTGCAAAATTAATGAGATATACATAAGTTAATGAGATATATGTACATAAGAGAGACATAGAGTTGTCTTTGAGAAAATATTTCTATTTCTAACAAATAGGTATTAGAATATTCCAAATTTAAAGAAATTTATTTATTCAGGCTGTAGGTACATATTTCGAGAGAAACAAATATTACAAATTAATAGGCTGTATGATTGAAACCACTTTATACGAACTTCATTTAAATGCTATTTTTTTTGTTTTCTTTTCAAACAAATCAAGTTCAAAAAAGGAAAATTCAAGGTAAAATTGTAACAAGAATTTTAAGCAAGTTTTAGGTTAGGAGTTGTGAAGATGTACCTAGTTGATTATACAAAAAGCTTAAATTTCATCAATAGCATGTTGCATGTTTTATTGAGAATATGTCCATAGTACCTATACGCTATATTAAACCCAAAAGCGCATTATATGTAGCCTGGTTTTTAGTTTTGTAAAAATGGTACCCCTGCATCAGCTGTCACAAGCAATGAAAAGAAACTAGGAAAACGTACTAATATTAGGTGATTTTTGTTTTAAAGTCATTTCTTCCTTGCCTATTTTCTTTATTTACAATCAAAATTCGAACATTCATTTTGCATCAAGAGAAAGGAGATAATAAGTGGATGGGTTTGTTCGTAGACTATGGTCAAAATCCAATTGTCACATGGGGCAACTTTTTAATTGCTTTAAAAATTTCCTGTACCTTCACACGAGGAAACTAAATTGCTGGACATTTTTTTGTTTCCTTTTAATATTTCTTGGTTTGATTGCACATACAAGTAGTTTAAATTGTTATTTCATGGTTTTATTTATTTTCTAAGTAGATAGTGGTTTGTTCTTCAAGTCAATTTACAAATTTATTTACTGAGTATGTTTTGCTTTCAATTCGATATTCATTCAGCAAAATGCTCTTAATATAAGCGGAATAAAGAACAATGTTAACATCTTGCTATTTGTATGCACACCTCTTGAAAAAATCTATAAATTGATTTTAAAATCAAAAATAAATCAATATTTTCACTCATCCAATTTAATTTTAATAGTAAAAGTGATAAAGTTTTCATTTATTTTTATTAAAAAATGGAGTTATCTGAAATTTTAGAAATATAAACTGGCCAACTAAAAAAAAATCACATCTAGTCCATGAACAAATCCATTGCGATTCCATCAAACTATCAATCGAACCAATAAATCTAACAAAACTAAATTCTAGACTGGCATTAACGTCAACCATCAATCCACAGTAAGATTCTATTTTAGCTTTTTATCGACCGTAGAGCTACTAGCGATGCTGTATGTAAAACGCTACTATTGATAGATTTTCCAATAAAACACGACTTGAACTGAGCTTAAAAAGTCGTTATTACTCTTGTGAGCTATAGTAGATCGCATTTGTAGTTGCTCACAAGCTTCCGGAGCTTAAAGACATTGGGCTTAGTAGATAGTAGACTAAATGGGTACATTCAAATGTCGGTACGATATCCTATCCACAAAAGTGTACCAAAGTTTTTCGAATAACTTCAGATTTTTTTTTTGGCAGCAGCTGTTTTGTCATCTGCTGTGTTCTTACATGGCAATACAACACCAACCTATCCGGATAGCTTATGATCGGTTATTGAATGAGGCCAATTATGGCTGTGAATAGGTTTCCTAAACATGTATATGTGTTTCACTATCAGGTGTTTTTATCCATCTTAACATCTTGTGGTAACTCTACCGTCCTTACCTAGTCTTCATTAATAATCTCTTCATCCGTAACCGTGTTTCCCTTATTTTTTTATACCTATTATTTTGTTAATACCTAAAATTATTATTCCACAATTTGATTTTTAATTTTAATGTTTATACATTGTGTCCGCCGGGAAGGTATACTACTTTGTTTTGCCGCCATTTTGTTTAACATTAGTCTTGACAGTCGTGAAGTAGACACAATGGCAAATTTATTATGGAAACATATTTGACAAGCCAATGTGTTTTAATCGTTAAAACATTTTATCAAAATCAATCCTCGATTACTGTGACGATAAGAAAGTTACGTGAAAATTTGGGAGAAACAACGTCCCAACAAAACGCACTATTTATCGTGTCTGAATGATTTCGAAGAAGGAGGGTCTGTCGGTGATATGGACAAGCATGGACTACAACGTACTGCAACGGGTGAAAACATTACTGATGCTCAAGGAAGTGTTCAAAATAATCCATCAGCCGTGCTCAGGAGCTTGGTCTTCAAAAAACAACTTTGGCCACAATTTTGCACAAGAATTTGCATTTGCTTCCATTTAAGATTCAGTTGACACAAGAGCTTCTTCCACAAGACCATTTACGCCGCCGTACATATGCCAATAGGATGTTACAGTTAGCCCATGTTAACCCCGATTTTCTTGACAAAATAATAATGAGTGACGAGGCATATTTTCATTTGAATGAATATGTGAATAAACAGAGTAGTCGGTTCTGGGCAATGGAAAACCCCCAAATTTTTCATCAGTCACCTTTGCATCCATTAAAAGTTACAGTCTGGTGTGCAATTTGGTCAGGAAGACCGTACTTCTTTGAAAATGAAAACGGCGTTACGGTAATTGTGAATTGGGAGCGATATCGTGATATGATTGAAAACTTTTTAACGCCACAACTCCATGCTTTGGGCTTGATTAACATGTGGTATCAACAAGACGGTGCCACATCGCATACAGCCAGGATTACTCTTTCCACAACAAGTTATTTCAATAAATGGTGATGTAGATTGACCTCCACGGTCGCCTGATTTGACTGCTATGGACTTCTTTTTGTGGGAATATCTGAAAAGCAAGGTTTATGTAAACAAACCAGAAACGCCTGAGCAACTCAAACTAAATATTCGTGATGAAATTAATGGAATACCGCGTGAAATTTGTGAGAATGTAATGAAAAATGTGTTCAAAAGGACTCGCATTTGTGAGACTAACTGAGGCGGACATTTACCTGATATTTTATTCCATACCTACATAATTGCCGATATTAAATAAAAAATTTATCAATATAAGATCCATTCTTTTTCATTTAATCAAAAATTATAAACAAACAAAGTAGTATACCTTCCCGGCTTACACCCTGTATTTGTACATTTGAAACTTTTCGTTTATAAAAAAAATAATTAAAAATCGAGTCTTAAAATATATTTAGCTTTGAGATTATCTTTGTGACCAATTATTTGAATTTTAATAGTTTTTGTAACAAATTTCTTTGGGCAATTCTTTCTGACTATGTCATTTTTTTTTATCTATATATACATATGTAGACACAATGAACGACCCCTGAAGATGCTGTGAAACTCCAGCGAAACGTCGGGATAGAATTTAAGTACGTGTTTTCATTTACATAGTTAGAATAGTCAGACAGAATTGACCAAAAAAGCCCAATCAACGAAATTTGTTACAAAAACTATTTTATTTAGCTTTATCTACTAAGAATCTTCTGCTCGATGACCCATTTGTGCATTTTAACCATTTTAAGAGATATTAGTATTCAAGTGATCAAATTAATCGAATGATTATTCGAATTATGAAAGAGTAAGAAAATCTGAATATTTACTTCAATTTTTTACACACGTTCAATATTTCGTTTGAATTTAGAAATGTTACGAAAAGGAATAATGTTAGCCATTCCTACTTAGATACTTTTTTTATTTTAGTATATGATCTATCCTTCCTTGATCTATATTCCTAAATAAAGAAATAAAATAAATAAAATTATAAAATAAAAAGAAACAGTCAAAAATACAAATCCTGCTACCTATATCTCAAGTGATCAGCCAACATGTAACAAACCAACCTATTCGAGAACCAAGTGATGACTATTTCTATCTTACTAATTCATTCGAATAATGAATGTTACAAAAACAGATCCATAAAAAGTCTTCAATTCCAATTCGAACATACACGTACTTACAATCCATACTAACACTATAGCCACTCACACATCACCATACCTCTTGGATCTTGCTCGAACCTCTTGTATTGCATTTGCAATATAGTAGTAGTATTATTGAAGCAGAAATTGAGAAGTCCCATGAATGAGAGATGAGACATCATTCGAATGATTTCCATTCATCATCATGAAATATCGGGATGTCTCCAGATAATGTAAGAATTTATTTTATACGATTATTTCATTCGAATACGCACATCATTACTGTTAATGCTTCGATACGAAATGTCAAACTATTAGAAATGATGGTACTGGCGGCAACGAGGTATATCGATAATCTCCCAGTGAGTTTTATTTCCCTCAGAATGTTATATTCCCTCAACTTTTGTTTTCGTAAGATCGTAAACCTCCCCCGAAATTAATTTCCCTCGACCAAAAAATCGTATGAAATGACTTTCCCCTGGAAAGTTTATTCCCGATACGAATAAATTATGAGCGAAACTTTTGACCACAATTCTCTTCGTTCAAAGGAGGGAAACATTTCCAGGGAAATGTGTTTAAAAAATGTTTGTTAGGCAGCGTGCTGTAAGTTGTTGACGATGCAGGTGCTGGTTTTATCTGTTTCCAGCATTAGCCATTTGAAAAAGTGCTACCAATCCTACATTTTATGTTCTGTTCAAGACTCATGTCTATTCGATGTATTCGATTCTATTTTCTTATGCGAATCTATTTTTTTACGTATTAAGATTTTATCAAAAATGTTCTGATGTATTTTGTTCTATTGTAATTCTCGTTAATGGTTATACCGATTTTATTGTATTCAATTTAAAATTGCTCCTTATATCCCAACAGAGAAGATGCCAAAAACCCAAAATAAATTTGCAAAAAATTGATAATTTAAAAAAAAATTCTTGGCTATCCAGTTCTACTTCCAAACGAAAAAAAAAACTAATTCATTTTTATTCTCATTTCGTCTTTCTAACAGCATCAGTTTTGAATTAATTATTTATTATTTACAGTTTCATCCTATTCGCTCATTACAAAAATGGGAAGTCTCTAGAATGGTGCGGTTGGCAAATGAGAACATATTTTATATAACTTATATCGAATTCATATTCAGAATATGAATTAACAAAAGAAAACAAAAACTAACAAAAAAAAAGGTTAGGAATAGCTATTTTTAATGGCGAGTGTGTGCACATAATCGGAAAGCGACAACATAGCTTTCACCATCTAGGTGTCATTGCCAAGGCCAACAAGCTTTTATTTTGGGGGGATAAAAGGCGACGAGACAGTCAGAGACAATGCCGGATTTGAAATATTTGATGCCCAAAGGCTAACTAGTAGTTCGCACTATACTATATGGGCCCTTCTATCTTGTTTTTTGTAACTTTTTTATTGATTTGCCGAAAGGTAATAGGTATGTCAGTTGTGAACTTTTAACTTTCTAAATACAAACAAAACATTAACTTAGATGTCCTCATCTGACTTGACACATATTTTCAATACTGCCTTGAGTATTCAATTAGCTATGTTATTAATTTTTTAACAACCAATTTAATTCGTGATTTTGATTTTCTCTGACAACTACTGTTTGGCTTTTTCTAGGTTTCATCAAAATCAAACCTGTATAGTTAAGCTGTCAAAAATAAAAATAAAATGCACGACTGGATTGCACGTACTTGCTTTTATGTTCGATCACATCGTACAAGACTCTAAGTCAAAGCAGCTGAATATATTTTTTAAGTCTTTTTTTACTTAATTTTTTATATTCAATTTTTTTCTTTTTTTGTAACAAAAATTTGGTATGGCAATTTTAAATAGATATTTAATAATATAAATTGAAAAACGAGATTTTTTTTCAAAAATCCAAACAATTATTTTTCGAAAATTCAGATGTGCAGTATTATTTGAAGGAATCCGTTGAGTTGTGAATGAGAAATTTGAAAAAAAAAACGTTGTCTGACAAGCACCGGCTATTGTATTCTATGTTAATATTTTTCTTGGATCCAATGTTGACTACGCCTTTAATAGCACACATATTTTTTCTTATTAAAATCGTTACAGCTGTTTTCGAGGTATAACCATTTTACAGTTGTATGGGAGGTACCCTTAAAAACAAGATTTTAAAAAATAATCTAGGCAAATTAGGTTAGGTTGAAAACAATATCAACATTTCAAACTCTTTTCAAATATACAACAAAAAAAAATAAAACAATCTTCTTAGATTTACTTTCCAAAACAAATACTTTTCACATGTTGAACACTACTTCTTTGTAGATAAGTGCACGTGCCAGATGTTTTTTTTTGTAAAGGTCATATCTTCTGTCAAACACATTCGAAATATGACATTTAAAAGTAACACTCATCTGACCTTAGCTATATGAAGTAATCTGTAAAAAATATGGATTTTTTTAAATTTTTGAAACAAATGTGTGCCAAATGTGTGCCAGACGCTTTCAAAAAAAAATAGTATTTGATCGTTTTATTTGAACTTTCCAATTATTTTAAACAAAGTTCTATGAGAAAAATTTAAAAAAAATTAAAATGCCAGTTGCCAGCGTTTGGCAGGGGTTTGAACCCGACTAGATGTGCCCCCTTAGACGTGATGCCCTCAACATCTCCCAAGCATTACCTATTACTAAATCCAGTACTGAGCGAGTCCAATAATTCAAAATTCATCAACATTTGGCAAGGGATTTAAAAATTCTGTTTTTACGTTTTCTTTGACTTAAACTTGAATAAGTAGCAGGGAAGGTGTACCCGTAGATACATAGGTACTCGTACATATTCTACTGATAACAATGGTGATGATAAATTTTTAATTCTGTTTTTTTTTTCTGTTCATTCTCTAGCCGGTATGGTGACTATTTTTAGGCATTTTTATATACTCAGTAATCACGTACACAACAATTGAGTTCAGATACAAAATGTGGGTATCTGAAGAATACAATACCTATACGAATATATTCAGATTCAGTAGCTGGTTGTTTTTTTTTTTGTTATTATTTTTTTTTGTTAGCTACGTGTGCGGCTTTGGCGTGTGGCGTCAAAGGAATTATTCATCGGTTGGTCTTGGTAGTATAATCGGTGGGTAAAACAACAACTTTAACAATTGCCAGAGTTTCGCATGCCGGTTGCTGGCTGTTGTCGTTGTCATCGTCAGTCGTCAGTCGTCCTACACACGCAATTTTTTTTTTTTTTTTTTTTAATTCAAAAGAGAGCGAGTATAACTACAAGTATATTATGTATGGTGTTCAAGTTGTAGATACATTTATTACAATCAACGATCCCGGCAACGTAAAAGTATCTACGTGACTCAGTATCAATACCCACAGAATTTACTCAATTCAGCAGTTGTTGTTTTACGAATATAAAATGTTTCGAACCTTTTTTCAACAGAATTTTTCGTTCAAAGAAAAATGTTCTTAAAAAAAAACAACAACAAAAAAATTACGAACTTTTTTTTGTGTTTAATGTGCGAAGCTTTGTACTTAAACAAAAAAAAATAACAAGCGTGTGTAGAGTTGTTACAAAAAAAAAATAATCAAAATAAAAAATAAGTATATTTTGCTAAGCAATTATTTTGCATATATAGATTATTATGTATCGGAATAAAATACGTTTGTATTTTTATCTTTATATTCGTGGGTCGTATCGAAACGCGTATCTATTACAAAAAGGTGTGTTTTCATCGACACCAGATTATGACTTAAATACAAATTGTTTATTATTTTATTATTCAATCTAGAAGGAGATATTGTGATGGATTTGATTTTTATTATTTATATTATTTTTTGCTCAATTGAAAATGAAATATAGATTCCTACACACATAATATGAAATGCAAATTGTTTATTCTATTTTTTTGTTTGAATGATTAATTAAATTGTATAGAAAAAGGTTACATTAAATTTGAATGTATCAATTGAGTTTTGAAATTATATTGTTGTTTTGTTTTTTAAGACACCAATACGATTATTATACGACATTGAGCATTAAGATTGAGATTTAAATAAAATATAATAAATAAATTTGTGGGTGCTTGATTTGTTGAGATCATATGTATGTAGGTGGCAAATTCAATTATTCTTTTGTTCGTAAAGAACCACACCACACGCTTGTAATTTCAATGCTATTTTAAAATGTACATTGAATGAAATCGTACAATTCCAATCGTTTATTAACTTTTCAATAGCAGAGAGAAATATTTGTTACCATGATAAGTAATGAATAACGATATCGATTTGGCTTTTAATTTTAATGATTAAAATTTTGTGATACCTATTTATTTCGGATTTTTAAAATTAAATATTTTGGTTAAATAGGTATATTCGGATCTTTTCGGCATGGGTGCAAAAACCCAATGAAATTTTTGTATGGAACATCGCCAAACAATTATGATTATCGCCCATCGATTATGGGCAAACTCTGCAACCATCTTGCGGAAATCTTTTTCAATCCTAAATATTTATGTAAATCCAAATCACTGCAAACTTGCTCACTTTCACTCCCCCATTATCAAACCATGGATTATGTCGACGGTTTCTGATGTTTTGACCTCAATTGGGCGACCAGAACGTTTGGCATCAATCATCGGTCGCACCGAAATTGAGGGGGTCATATTAATTGTTAAGTTTTTGTTTGGCTTGCGTGATAGTTTTTTCGTCGCAAAAAATAGTGCGTAATGAGAACTTGAAACTCATTTTTTTCCATTTTAACAAAAATGCTCGTATGTGAATATATAAAAATGGCTGCCATAACAAGACTATTTGACAGCTCTGTCTGAAAATTTGGGTGCGTTCTTTTGAAAGATAATTTTTGATAACAAAAAATGATAATTTAAGGTAATAATTTGTGTATTTTCAGGGACTTATTGGCACATCGTAAGGTCTTATTTAAACCTGTGATCGTTTCCAATAAAAGCCAAGGGTATTCAAAACTCCTAGGCACTATTTTGTGTTATTTCTGCAAATGTATTTCGGCACTCGAAGTTTTTCGAAATATGCTGTTTGAAAATGTTCATCTTTCATCTATACTATTCTGAAGGTTTTCCGTGTGACCTTATGTTTCACAGTGAAATAAATTTGTTGCCCAAAATTCATTAGGCGTGTTCTTCTTAAGCACGAGAGAAATTGTAAGAAAAAAAAATATCGCGAAATGGCGATACGCCATTACAGATGAACATACGAACGAAGAAAGTGGTAGTACATTTTCTTCTAAACAAAAGACTATTTACATGAGAAGCGACCAATGACCGATCGCCGAATCAACGAATGCATGTAATTTAATACAATTTATTAACCTAAATTCCTTCCCGAAATATAAACGAAATTTGGTTATTATTGTAAATATAAGATAAATTTGAGAAAACATGTACGTTGTGGATTGCAATTTGATTGTTACGAACTGTCAAGCACTATTCGCATTCCACATACAACCCATACTTCAACAAATAATTTGTTCGCGCCCGACCAACATCAAAATCAGAAATTTATGAATTATGAAACGTCAATCGTGACGAATACAAAAAATCCATGTGAATGAAATGTCAAAATAGACGAATATTTAGTTGGTCGTTGTTCGCTCTCATGTGAATAGTCCTTTAGAATTAAATAATAGTATACAGCACGTGCTAAATTTTAGCTCTCATACTAAATTTAACCAAGATTTTACTTCTGATTAAAAAATATCACACCGGTGCTCATAGTTATCTGTCAAAATTCAGATCACAGCATATTTGTTTGGTTCATTATTCTCTGCCTAAATTTTGACATATTCTGTCAATTTATGTGACTTGTCTGATTGTAAAAATTTAAGATGATTTGGCAATACGTTTCTGTGTTTATATGTCAAAATTTAACCAGTATTTCACCTCATGTTTGAAAACAAAAAATGTAATCTAAAATTTAGTGAGAGTGGCGTACTAAGCTTAAGCGACCGAAGTCGATTAAGTGCTGTTGCATTTAAAATTCAAGTTGTATAGTTTTGAGCTTGGAAAAAGGAAACACGTCATGCCTTCTAAAAAAAAAAATTAATTTGAATAATGTACATATAGGGTTTTACTGCTCTTATATTTTTAGGACCATATGTCGCTTACAATCATAATTATTATCCTTTGGAAAAAAGAACTTGCCGAATACCGATATTGTCAACGGCCAACAATCTACACCAAACTGTGACTTTTTACAGATGTATTGGGCCTTTTGTATTTCGTGAGAATTGATACCATCACAAATCCGACAATCCTGTTCAACCAAAAAGTGCAAATTGCAATTCAAGATTGCAGTATACATTATATTACGAGTTTCCATTTTCTAGTTGCAATATTGGTTATAGCTGCTTTAAATAACAGTTATAAATAACTATTACTGAAATAACAATTATGGAACAAAAATTGTTAGTAAAATAGCAATTTTAATAAACTATATTTTATACTCGAATTTTACAATTAATTATTCATCATTTTATCATCTAATTCCGCTATTTGATCAAAATAAAAACATAGATACATATTTAAAATGTTATTTCAATAATAGGTATTTTCGATCTGCTGTTACCTGTTACTGAATAACTCATTTTAAAATATTGACCCATCCCTATAAATATGTGGATGTGTCAAAAATCAGAGTGGATGCGCCAAATCCCAGAGACCCTTGTGTCAAAGAAAAATATTATATGCTCACTGTGTGAGCGATTAGGAAAATAGGAGATACTGATGCACATTAGTTTTGAATGTTTGGATATCATAAAAATAGCATTCTGTTTTGATTAAATCTCGAGTTTGTTTTTTTTTTCCACGAATGTAAAACTTGTTCTATACATACCTACATAGGCACCTATAAATTTACTACAGTAACATACAAATATAATACATAGAAACATCGTAAATAAAAAGGCGGTTTTAATTAGTTTGTTATTGTTGATATACACATATTTCGGAAATTATATGGAATTTCCGTCAAATAATTTTTGAATGCCCTCAAACCATAACCACTGGGTAAACACTATTTAATAATGCATCATAAAACACCCAAATATTTTATTAATGAAAAAATGTTAATGAAAATAAATTTAGCTTAGTTTTAATCCAAAAACAAAAACAAAAACAAAGTTTAAACTACCTTAATTTAAAAAGTCGGATTTTATGATTCCTCGTACCAACATTTATGTAAACTCCTCTCTCATGGGCTCTATCAGTATACCTACATTCTGTAATTCACGCTAATCACCTTTACAACACTAAAATCATATTTCAGCAGTTTACTAGAATCGAGGAGAAAATTCAGACAGAAAAAAAAATAACAAAAACAATATAAAAACATCAAAATATAAGTAAATTTTGAATGTGGTATAGATATAGAGAGTTTAAAGCGCACGGTGCCTAAGAACACAATAGAAGCCTTTGTCCAAACTCAAGTGTGTGCATCAGGTACCTTTTATTCATTCTAGAGCGAATATAAAAGGAATATCATAAAACACAAAAAGATGGATAGTGGGAAATTCAATGAACCATAACGAAATGTGTCCTTTATCATCATCGTTGTATTCGCCTACCTGTGCAGTTGATGTAGAGTTTTTTTTAATGTTATTTCAGTGTTGTCCCTTTGCATCTCCTAATGTCCAGGGCTGTATTTTATTGAAGACATATTTCCTTTTAAAACTAGGGCCCAGTTAATATATTTCGAAATAAATAATATTTGAACCAAAATATCATTTTCAATACAAGGAAACTGATTTTGATCATAAGATAATTCTGAATTATGTATATGCTATAATCCTGGATTGTGCAAAGAAACACTAGAAAACACTATCAGCATCAACAAAATTGAATGAATGCAACTTTATTAACTTCTTCCGTTACTTTGTGCAACCAAAACAAAATGGGCCCCTTCATCACATTCACTACACACAGGCGACTATCTGTATAGATCCACCACAGTTTAAATTTAATGTCTGGGTTTCTTTTTTGTTGTTGTTGTTGTTTCTATTATATTTGCCTACATTTGTATACCGGTATGTTTTATTTTTCAACCGAAATATGAAGGTGCCATGGGTGGGTGTGCTATCATATGACCAAACATCAGTTTCATCCATTTGTACATACACGCACTCGCAGGTACAAATTTTTAGAGTTTTATTGAAGAAGTCCTGGAAAATCCGAAAGCGATACTCAAAATGAATGGTTTACCTTATTATATAAAGTCCCAAATGCACTAATATTGAGTGTTTTCTTTTTTCTTCTATATTTTGTATTTTGTTTGATGTTTTTATTGTTGCGCTATTAAGGCTGACCGAAAATTATGTGAATGCATTCCTTTAGTATGATTTTGATTTTTGAACAGATCGGTGATCTTTAAAAAAAATAAGACGTAAAGTGATATTTTATGTTGAATAAATAATATTCAACTGTGATTTACAGTGTAAAAATAAAATATACCGCAATAAATAGTTATATTCTGTGACATTTTGCGGGTTTGAAAAGTGAAATATTAAAATAAACAAAAATAAAAGTGTCAAATACTATTTTCTGCTAAATTTTTTAAAAGGTGATTTGATTAAAATAAAACTGAAATTTAATAAATTCAAGTTGATAAGGCAATCGATTCTGTATAGAGTGGAGACTTTGCATACAAATTCAATAGATAAGAATTTTCTGTTGAACATTATGTCAATTTTAGAATAATTTCTTTTTTACTTAAATACTGTATGTTGTGCAAGAATGTTACCTATCGTCAATAGTTTGAGAAAATAAGTTTTGTGATTTCATTTTGAAAAAAATTAACAACTATGAGGATTTTAAAAAGGAGTCTTATAAATTTCTATAATTAATAAAAAATATTAAACAAATGGTTCTAGAAAATTTAACACCGTATGAGTTCAGTGTAATAAATTTGTATTAATATTTAACTTCATCATAACAAAACTGAGTTACTTTGAAATTCATTTTCATATAAAATTCCCTTGGACTCCTGATTTTACAATAAATACTTTTTTTTTTAATTTTGCGCGCACTCAAGGGGTTATAAATCTCCTTAATATAATTAAACACCTACTAAGAATTATTGAAAATATTTTTATAATTTCGCTTCTAAATTGATACGATTTCTAAACTTCATTAATCGTGCTAGTATGCCCTTTAGAATACACCAAAAAAATACCACGTACTATAATAATATTATAACTTCGTTAACACTCCTTGAACTACTACATTAATTAAAATGTTGTATCTATGTATTAATAAAATATACACTGGTTACCTACAATAAAATCAAATTATTAAAAACAATCTACTACAATTATTTAAAAAAAAATCTAGTACAATTATTATAATGAACTCTGTTCTTACCAAATAATATAAATTAGGCGGTGTTCACATTGGCCTCACTCAACCGATTTATTGTCACGGTAGTCCAAGCCGTGTTGTCAGACACAATATATAGTGAACACGGGATCGATTCATTTTCCAGGAACACATCTGCCGGCGTAACGTTTGCCCGCCGATTTCTGAAAAATCGCTTTTCTTGCTTATCCCGCCGATTATCCACTACTAACTGGCGGCGGAATTAATTCAGTACTATTAAATACGTTTAAAAAGTACGTTTTGGTACTTGTTGACATATTTTTTAAATTTATTTACTTTGAGTTTTATCAACTCAAAATGGGCAAGCAGAGGTTCCCCTTACGCGCCGTGTAAGAAGCGCGCAGCTTCTTCATAATGTATTAAAACTTGTAGAATTTAGCGGGCAAACATTACACGGGAAACTGTACGATATAAAAATTAAGAGAGATAGAACTCATAGACGTCAAAATAAATCGGTTTTATTTTTAAAGTTTTCAAACTTAATTCATAATTTAAATACAATTCATATTCTATTTGAGATTATTAGTAATAGCGAGTTTCATTCAAGAAAATATTATCTTTTCTGTCAAAAGTTTTGATCTTTCTGAAATTTGAGAGTTTCATTCCAACAAAAAGAGCAAATCTAGATCACATCTCAATACGAAAGATTTGATCTCTGATGGGTTGGCAGATTTGATCTGAATGCACACATACATGTAAAAAGTATTTCTGTCAAACATCAAATTGAAAATCTTTTCTTAATGATTTGTTGTGAACTTGTGAACTTGTTCCAGTCCGTGATAAACAATAAAAAAAATTTAAAAAAGGACGAAGAAGTACGAAAGAAGAAGAAGACGAAATAATTTAGATTTTATAAATATAGTGAAGTTTTTGATGATGATGAACATATGTTTTTGACCAATGCTATAATTAAATTTGGAAACAAATTTTCATTGAAAAGATCAATCTTGATTTTGAGAGGTGATCTTTGAAATTTGAATGAAACTCGCTATAAGAGTGGACATTTTTGACATACATTTTGAAACTGTTGAAGATCCTAGCATTATCAAAGTATTGTTTAATGTGCAGTTAACACTGGAGTGAGCAAGCCTCAATTATCTTTTACCCAGCTACCATCTACAACATATTATGATTAATCAGTAATAGTTAAATCAACCAGATATTTCGTTAAGTTTTCTTTAGTGATTATTGTAGCATAATATTTGTTCATAATATGCATGTTTTTTTTTATCAAAGCAAGGGTTAGTTGTGTATGTGTCGAAAGCGTTTTTAAATTCTACACATTATATACCAATTGAGTGAAAGTGGTATTATACAGATATATTTCTGTATACAATGATTTAAGCTTAGAATTAAAAATCTTATATTTTATTACATCAAACATTTTTTAACAAAAAATCTTCATTGTTATTTATTTCAGATTTTCTTATAAAAATTGGATTATCAATGATTTGAACTGAAAACAGATTAATTAATTGAACAAAAAAAAAGGGGAGAAGAAAATTTAAATAACACAGAATCCTGCACTTCCATGTCATCAGCTGTTGAGAGTTTTGGACCTGCATCTGCTGCGGCCGCACATCCATATGCTCATCACAATCCTTTTGCAATTGCTGCAGCCGCCGCAGCTGCTGGTTCAGCTGCAGCAGTAGCTGCAGCTGTGATTCCTTCCCACCATCATCACCACCACCTACACCATCACCAATTAATTAAAACAGAACCTGGCCTTGAGCATCAATTTGTCTTAAATCACAGCTCAATATATAATAATATCAGTGTTTCCGCCGCTAATAGTCACATTTCCAATTCACATCATTTGAGAAACGGAAGCGGTAGTGATCTCTTTCTGCCACCACCACGGCCACCAACATTATCGTTGACTTCGTCGTCAGCCAGCACTAATATACTGCCTACTCCATTAGCCCTTTCGTCCAAGACTTGTTTACCACAGGAGCGGCCAAATTCACCAAGAAATAGATCTCCACGCTTAAAAGCGACAAATTTTCAAGGCCAAGAAGGTATTTGCTCCAGCAATAATATGTCATCTGCGGAATTTGCTCGACCGCATCCAAAACAACCCCGTTATAACAATAATAATAACAATAACAACAATAATGTAAATACAGCCAATAATAACAACAACAACAACATTAGCCATCTCAATAATACTAGCTACACTAACAATGCCATTCCACAACATTTGCGTTCAACAAAAGCTGCAACTAACCTTAGCAAAGGTTACAACCAAAACAACAATAATAATTGTTTGAACAACAACAACAATGTTTCGGCAGGTGATAAAAATAGTAATAACGGTAGTAGTAAAATAAGCAACAATTTAAATAAATCCACTTCAGTGGCATTGCCTCGAGCAAAATACTCAAACGAACAGTCTGGGCCTGTAAATTTAGTCACAACAAATAACATCAACTTGATGAACCACAACAACAATAACAACAATTGTAGAACACCACCGACTTCAATTCCATCAGATGCCTCTCAGATCTCCCCGTCATCATCGGAGGCAAGCGATTGCAGTCGGAAGTCAACTACACCATCGGAAATGTATCCTCAAAAGATGCCATTTACAGCGCAATCACTAGCTGTAACTGGTAATGCAGCAGCTGCAGCTGCAGCATGTGCAGCAGCTTACCAGTATAACTATCCTCACATGTATGCCAGTAGAGGTCTCTATGGGTAATTTTAATCACTATCTATCAAAACTAACACATTTCTGACAATTTTTTTTAAAAACTATTTTAGGACGTCAGCTCTCTTTCCGGGACATCATGCACTTGTTCATCACAATACTTTAAGACCTTGTCCAACTTATTTGGGTGGCCAGCATGAAGCTTTCTCACCCTATCTCCAGGCGGCAGGGATCTATCAGTCTAGTGTCCCAACCAATGTTGCACCCCCACCAAGTGCCGGTCTTCTCCGAACAACAACTTCACAAGTGCTTTTAAGCAACAGCAACAACAATGGAATAGATGTTGCTGCTGCAACGAAACCTTCCAGTCCTTTGGAACGTAACTCCTCCTATCCACCAAGCAACCCAAAGGATATCAGTAACATGAATGGAACCTATTTAAATGGCAAAGTTAATACTTCACCAGCTGCACCCGAATCCGTAAGTGGGTTCAAGGTGCCCAGTGGCAAGGAGGGATCTCTTAAGCATAGAATTCTAACACGCCCAGCGCCATCTGATAAAGATACCACGAAACGAAGATCACCAATAACTGCAGCTGTTGTAAGGTGAGTTTCAATCACTTCCTATTACTTTATTCGAGTTTAAAAAAAACTGACATTCTTTTTAAATTAATAGATCGAATAGCAACAGTTCAACTAGCAATTTTACTAAAGGAGCCTTCATTGAACTAGCCAATGGCACCCTTCGAAGAGTGGAAGATATGAGAACTGAGGACTTTATACAGTCGGCGGAAAAAAGCGCGTTCCATCAGTTGGCAGAATCTACTGTGGTGAAGATTAGGTCAACACAAAGCGGTGTGATAATAACGTTTAGCTATGACAAAAATCGCTCAAAGGTTAGTTTTCCTTTCAGTTTCTTCATTTTTATTTTATTTTTAGTTTGTCGATTGTGATAAAATACTCTTTAAATTCGATCTCTAATATCGTTTCCGTGTGAATATTTAGATTTACTCTTTTTACTCCGAATTTTTTATATTTCTATAGGAATGCAATATAGAGAGTACAAAATGACTATTCCGAAAAGCATTTCAGAGTGTTCTACTCTTTTTTGATTCTAATCGAATTTGAAAATATCGTATTTACAAAGAAAAGCATACATACGTTATACGAACAATATTTATATGTATATATGTATGTTCTATTTGTACTCCGTTATGAAATAGAGAACTTGAAAATACTCCGAAACCTTACATTTTGGATTGGCAGTGTGCAAAGAATTTATTCACCCTCGAAATATGCGTAAATAAAATTGCCTATCTGTGTACACGTTATCTGTCAAAAAAAATGAATCGCACTCTTGCGGAATCGGAAATATGCAGGTGTACACAACTTTCGGTGTACACAGAGAAAACTCACGCTTGCGGAAATTAGCCCCAGGAGTGGAAAAAATAGTAACTCCAAACTAACTAATCGAAAACTTCATAAGTAAATTTTTGACATGTATATTCACCTGGCTAGTGTCATACTCGTACACACTGAGCTTATAGTATTTGTAAATATAAAAACTTATTTTAGGAAACAATTTTGTAAGCTCTTTGCTTTTTCGTTACAATGTTGACTAACCTATATATGTATAACAAACTACCCACAATCAACACGCTCTAATAGCCTTTTCACACCAAACCCAAAACACGGATTTCGCGAAATTGTCGGTTTTGGCTGAAAAATTAGAGCGAAGTTTTCCCATACATTTTTGATAAACTACACGTTTTAAATAAAACCTGGCGAAAACATGTTGGATTTGAAAGATGAACTAAACAAATACACCTTGTGAAACACTCAACACTCAATTAATCGTCACATAAATAGCTGATGGGTTGCTGCCAGGAAAACTGAAAAAAAAACTGTCTGGGGTAATTTCAATTTAAAATTACAACGTATTTGTTATTGTCTGTGGTGTCAAAATAATTGAAATGTCAAACGAAAACTTGTAAATGTTCAATTTGAACGGTTTTTGAGTTTTCGTAAGCTTTTAGCTGAAAACCCCGTTTTGAGTTTGGTGTGAAAAGCCTCTAAGTCAGGCAATATTGTTTGATGGTTTTCGTAGATAAAATTCCGCCATAATATTTGAGTTTAAATTGCGTTCACAAAATACAAACACTAAACCCTCATAATTTGTGTATTGCTTCGCTCGGTTAAAGCCGACTATACTGACCATATAAATGTCCAACATCACAACACAACCACAATCCAATCCACAAACAGTGCATTTTTATTCACTGGGCAGTTTCATATCATGTTGTTCATTTTCTTTTCGTCACTACTTCTATTTTTTCCATCAACATTCACAACTACATGGAAAAAAACTCTACAAAAAATAAGCACATACATACATATATGAAACTTAAATCTATCGCCAAGCTTTTAACAGCGCTATGTTTTGTTCAAAAAGTAATTTTGTTCCACATTTCGCTGCATGGATATGGATTTTTTCGACTCCATTGGATTTTTTCATGCCATGTTCATAGTTCTGGCATCGTTTATACCCTGTGGAGGCAGACTGTTAAATAGCTCTGTTTTGTGTTCTATACAACCCAATTTCGTTCGCCATTGGTTTGAAATAGAGAGGAGTTGAAAAATTGAAAATTCTTCCAAAATTGAAAGCAGAAGTGTTCACACGTATCGATTTATGTCGTTTTCGATTGGATTTTCGGAGTATTCTACTCGTTTTTTATTCCAATCAAATATGAATTTATCATACTCATAAATTAAAACTCTTGAACGTTTAACCAATAATAATTATTTCTTCAAATAATTATTACTCTTGACAGGGCGAAAAAACCTTAAGCAAATGTATATGTGTATTTTATTTTTACTCCCTTTTGAAATCAAGAACAGATAAACACTTTACTTGTTATAGCAAATCGGACACTTTTGGAGTAATAAGAGTAGAAAAAGATTAATTCCGAACTTCTAATCGAAAACGACATTAGACTACTCTCCATTATAAATCAAATTTTAAATTTTATATTTATACATATATCTATGTATATATTTTTAGGCTGACGTTGAAGTGTGTCAAGAGCATCCCTTTTTCGTTTACGGACAGGGATGGGCGTCATGCAATCCAGAACTAACACTCAAGTCTTTCGGATTAAAATGCCAGCGACTACAAGTTGGTGATATATGCATTTCGTTGATATCGAAGGAACAGCAACAATCACTTCCACCAACAAATCAGGACAAACACCATCAAAGTCCAATTTCAACTAACTGCAATAATAATCAGCAAGCTCCGTCCCATAATTTTGAAAAAAGCGAACCCATGTCGCTTCCACAGAATTTGTCCAGAAAATTGCAACCACCACCACAATCAGTACCAGCGCCAACTGCAGCTGAAAACACGATTTCTTTAACGAATGTAGTGAGCAACGTCACAAATAGACTTGCGAGCATGGGCGCTCCAACCTACATACCGAACTCCTTAACTCATCATCATACCAGCTATGAAGAAGTAGCTGCTTATGAAAACACGATCTCCAGGCACCATGAATTTTATCAGCCGCCACTTCATCTTCATCATCCCTATCACCGGCTTCTAGGACATACAGAAGTTTCGTCGAGACTTCCTCTTCCCCCACCACCACCACCACAACTACCTCCACAGTCCCATTCAGCTCCTGCACAAAAATCCTGCCCACCATCCAACCAGTCCCCCTATTATCCGGAACCTCATCTTTCGCCCCCCAATTCCGCTGCACAAAACAGCTGCAGTAACGAAACGCAACAACAGCCAGTCGACGCTTCCTTATCTCGCAAACGGCGGTGGTCAGCACCGGAGAGCATTTGTGACGATGACGAGAATGAATGCCAACCGCCAACGGCTTCAAGACTATCATCAAACGTAAACGCTTACAATTCCTAGATAAGTCATAACTCACAAAACGGGGCGGGCGAGTTTGAAAAATTCACCCCTCCCTCCTCCCTTTCTGATATATAGCTAGCTATTCTTAAGTAAAGGACAAGGTCTCTTATGCCATGTGGAGCATATAGCCATAAACTCTAAGTACCATAATAACGTTGTTAAATATTATAAGGATTTTATATAAATATAGTATGTTACATTATTATAGCCCAGAAACGCAACTAAGTCCACTGTACATAAATTGTATACACAACTAAATATATCTATATAGGAAAGAGTCATATCTTTGGATTTCAAGAAATGAAAGACAAAACCGAAATCAGGAATCTTTAGGCTTTATCTGCGAACTATACAAAGGTCTCGCTTAAAATACATATAAATAAGAACAAAACAAAATGTACAGAATATTATTTTTTGTTTGTCACTTCTTTTTAATTTAGTTTGCTCTTAAATTTGTTCTTCCTTAAATAAAATTACATAAACTTAAATTTAATTTCTTAGAAAAAAAAACGTTGATCTATTTTTATAATTGTTGAAAATTTCCCAAATGCATTTATGAGAAAAATTTAAAAGTTTTTTCAAAAAACTATAGCAACTTTAATTATTTTAAGTTTAGCGTTTTTTTTTTGACATTGGTGTGTGAGAAATTTTAATTTTATCTAAAAGAAAAAAATGTTAACGGAAAATTGTGATGAAATAATGAGTATTATATAAAAATTCGGAAATTTTAAATTAATTGAAAACGTTTGTGCAACACATGGTGGCCTACGCTTAAGAATTATGTAATTGTGAATTTATTAAGAAATTAAACAATGAAAAAAAAATAATAAGAATTGTAAAATTACACTACACGCATGCACTTGTAACCTTAGATCTTCCTTTCTGGTGATTTTGTTTTTAATTTTATTTTTAATTTTATAATTGTAATTAATATTATATTAATTATAAAGATGAGAGATCTGTTTTATATTAGATTGTAATGAAAATATACTAAAAAAATGAATTAAAATTTTGATCGTGTATTTATTTTATGGCCTTTTCGATTGGCCGTCCGGAATACGTTCCCCCAATAAAACAGCCGTAAACCATTTGACTGATTCTGAATTATATGTATCACTGTATTTGTGAAAATTAAATTAAAAGAAAATCACATCGGCTAAAAAGAATTTCTAAAACACTTGATTCCAATTTAGATACACATTTTCTTGTATCAATAATAATTATAACTTGCTTCTTTTTATGTTATTTTACCAGAAAATGAGTTTAAATTCAATAAACACAACGAAATTACACAACAAATCAAGCCGATTATTTTGACATTTTAATTGTGTAAGTGTTTTAGTGATTCCATTTTCGATTCTGAAATGAAATCCACCAGAATCGTTTTCTGTTCTGTATAGAGTAACAACTGTCATTTTGTGGGGGTCAGAACAGTTCTGGACGGCCAATCGAAAAGGCCATTAGTGTGCCGACTGCTGTGTAATCACTCAGGTAACAGTTTTGAACGTAGTATCGTGTTTTCAATTAGACACATGTAAATTTTAAAAGAAAAAAAATCAATAACTTTTAGGCTGGCGCCCGGTTTAAACTTCAATATATGTAATTTGTATGTAATTCTAGCCTTCTTCAAATTTTCCATTCAATATGAAAATAATGTCGTTTCAATAAATATGATTCCCTATTAAAACTATTACGTTTTTGCTTTGAAAAGAACGATTACGGATCTAATCTCTTTTGGTGACTGTGTGTGTTGCTTGGCAGCTCTAAAAAAAAAACAAATCTTCAATTCGTTAGTACATCATTATTTCGAACTATACTCCCATGCAAAAAAAAAGCCACAGTTAATCTCAGATATTATGGACATTGAAAAAAAATCGGTAAAAGACGATATAAGAAAAACAGTTTTAAATGTGTTCCAAAATATTCCAGCTTTGTTGAAAAAACCCAAATCAAATGAGTTTGAGATAATAAGAAATCTTCGTGATAAAAATTGTGTGTACGTAAAAGCAGACAAAGGAACAAAATTGTGCTTTTAAATAAAGATGATTATGGAAATAGATTATTGAGTCTAATTAATGAATGCAACTACAAACAAATACAAATACAAAAACACCACTTCCTAAAATGATACGAGAAATTGATGGTTTGGGAAAACATAAAGTGTAGTTTTTGGTAATCGATTAAATCGAGTTCTCGAAAATTCAAATCCAATCGTAGCAAAAATATACGGTTTGCCTAAAATATATAAACAAGGAAATAAAATGAGACCCATAACATGAGTTCTCCACGATTTAGATTTTCTAATAAGCTAGGTTGCATTCTATGAAAATTACTCATGGAGACCACAAATAGCGGTTGAGCTCATAATTGTAAAGATACAGCAACACTATCAGTATCGCGTTCATTAATGTATAAAACTAGTCATATTTCTGTAGAAATTTGGTATCACTTGCGTTCATTAATGTAGTTATACTGCAATACTACAGTAAAAGTATCGCAAACTTGTATCTTTCAATTTTCTGCTACAAAAAAGTATACAAGCAAGAGCGTGAGTAATGCTTATGTTTTTTCTTTTATCTTTTTATTAAATAATGATAAATAAATATAATTAAAATATTTCAGCTTGATTCTAAAAATTGGATCAATTTGAGGATGTCTTCGAAGTCATGGAAAAATTACTTCTAAAAACGTCTTCGGGATATTTGTGTATTGTTCTTAGAAAATCTGTATACTTCGGAATCTGCCTTGTAATGCTACTACGGCAACGACATAGCGATTTTTTTTTGTAATCTACAAGCGCTCAAGGGATTATCAACCCTTTAATTGTTTCAACACAGTGCGGGCGTGACATGGGGTCTCCACGACCTTATGGATAATATAATATATTTTCATAGAATGTTATCTAGCTAACTAGAAAACCTTGCTCGTGGAGGCCCATGTAACGTTGGTTTGCAATATATTTTAGAAATCAAAAGCACTCTTCTTCCGCGATTAATTGTTTGATTTCTTTGTATCATTGAAAAAAAGATGCAAATTTCCTAAATTGGATCCGTTTAAAACATTAAAAAAACACAAAATAAAATAAGAATTATTGTTTTTCATCTCCATTTCAAATGAAACTCACGATGACGTTAGTCCTATCCGAAAAAAAAATCTCAACGAATTTCAATGGTCATAATTACTGTATACTTTGATGAACGGAGTTTATGCCAGCTTTGTATACTGCAATGATACTGTATATCTAGTGTTCATAAACGTTTTAGAATAACGTTACGGTAGAGTTACCGAAAATATTTTACAATTATGAACTCAGCCTAACTTTTCAAAAAAAAAAAAAAAAAACAAATTAAACTAATAGGTATCAATTTTAATATTTTGTTGAAATAATTCAAAACAAAACAACAAATAGCTAATAAGTTGTTCTTCAAAATGAACACTAGTGGGATGAGGAGATAAATATTTAAAAGCAATTGGCCGCAGATAAATGTATGTGATAGAAGCCCAATATTCCTATACATAAGCATTCCTTAAAAGCAATGGTTCTCTCAAGAAACTTATTGTTGAGAGCAAGGACAATTATGCTGCTTAGGCACCACTGCCATATTTAATTACCATCTGAATTTACTGCAATAAGAAAGAGGTACAATTTTGCTATACATGTGCATTGTGCATATTGATAGTCTACGTTATATACTTGATGGCATCTCTTCTTGCAGTTCATTCTTTAATACTTGTGTTTTAAATTAATAAATAGTTGTTTTGTTAAAATATAAATTATTGTTTTCTTGTATGACTCAAGGTCATAACATATATTAGATGCTCTTCAAATGGAGGACGATCAGGTGAAAAATTCACCATAAATAAACCTTCGGCTTCGGCCAAACCTTCGGACTATTTCGTCTTCTTTGGGCATTAGCAATACCTAAATAGAAGGAACGCACTTGGTCTTGGACAATTGCACTTCATCAGTAGTGCCTCGCAATGGAACTTCACGCTTCGAAAAAATATTGCTTTTATAAAATTTTATGAGATATATATTACACTATTACTAGATTTTCAACGACCACTAAACCAAGGCTTAAATTAATTAAGACTAAATCTTCAAATTTCGAAGATTTGCCATATAATCTAAATCTTATCAAATGAAGATTTTAAATAAATATCATTTACATCTTCAAAATGGCCTTAGCTTACAAAAAATTAACCTAAATAACAAAATGAATACATTCGTTGGAAAAGTTAATTTTTTTCCTTTGATATTTATAAAGCTGTCTGTCTCACTCCTGCATAGATCATAAAGAAAAATGAAAAAACATTTGCATTTTGCAAATTTATGTGATGAAAACATTATATGAGATTAATTAATTTACACCGGATTAACGTGCTGTGGAAACGTAAAGTTGATGTAACTGTTGTTTTGGCACACATATAACTATTGAACTAGCTAATTATAGGCCGATCTCATTTACCGCTTTCAAACGCCGCCCCACGAATACTTGTTGATCTATAGTGTCGGCTCGGTTTTTTGGTCGTGGAAGAAACTGTGTCGACACAGGAGTTCGATTTCTGGAGATCGAAGTGGTATGTCGACATGGCGTGTGAAAAGGATCGAACTAGTACACCGGCACAGTATCTGCTTTGTTTTTGTTTTAAAAAAAAATATAAAAAAAGTGTACTGCTGCTTAATTTGTAAATATTTCAAAAGCCTTTGATAGTAGATCACGAGGTACTTCTTAGTAAAATTGAAGATTAGGGATTCGAGGTTTTATTTGGAATTGGTTTATGTCATATTTAAATAATGAACACAAAGGTCAATAGACTTGGAAGACCCACAGGGGTAAGTTTTAGGATTATTTTTTTCCTAATACATATCAATTCATTGCTTAGACTACATTTTAAAGATGTATTGACAGCATTTGCTGATGATGTGGGTTTTTGTTTTAATGCAAATAGCTACCTTAATCTTACAGCAGATATAAATTGGGATCTAAGTTTGTTACGGATTTGGTTTGCTGAGCATAAATTAGTAATTAGTTCCAAAACTATGGTTATGTTTTTTAATTTCTTAGAAAATAAAAATGTTGATGCTGATCTATTTTTTCGTGCTACAGAATGCCAAAAATATAAACTTGAAGTGTTATTGTACCTCTAATTCCTACTCTGGTACTTTCTCTCTTTCTCTAGTTCTTCCAGCTGTAAGGATTAAATGCTTTCGGTTAGAGAATGTTATATAGGCGTTTTTCTTTTTTCGTTCAGAGCAGAGCACTGAACAGAGTTTGAACACATAGATTATGCTCTGAACTTGTTCCAAAGAGAGCGAGCTCTGATCACTGATATGTTTTTTAAACACACTTGAACCACACAAATCAGAATACATTTTCATTTAAATCATAAAAAGCAATATAACACAAACCTACCCTTTTTTGTTCACAGATAGAAAATCAACAAGCGATCAACTTCTTTCGCAAACTTAATTACATTTTCCTTGTTGACAGACATGGCATTTGGTGCGCTCGGCAATTTACTCACATGCTCAGTCAATTATGTTCGAGCACTTCGAGTGCGATCTATACATATTCAGATGGAAAAAAGAAACACATTTGGAGCTGTGCATGCTCTGAGTTAAAAAGACACACAAACAATTTTGTTGACTACTCTGAACTGAACTAAGAAAGAAAAACGCCTAATTATGTCCGAGCACATCAAGTGCCATCTGCATATGATTAGAAAGACAAAATGTGTGTTTACACATTTGAAGTTCTGAATGCTCTGAGTTATAAAGTAACAACAAACAAATGTTTCGACATCTCAGACTCTGCTCTGAACTAAAAAAGAAAACCGCCTAATGAGTTTACGTATTTAGGACTTATAATTGACTGTGCAATAAGCTTTTATAATCATACAGAAAAACTGAGACAATATTTTCGTTTCTTTTTAAGATATTTTTACTTTCTTAGAAATGTTTGCTCCTTTCAACTTCTTGTGAAAATTTACTATGGCATCTACCATTCAAAATTTAAATACGGAATTTTATGCCACAAATATTCGGAATTTACAAAATTGATTCAAAATTGTCAAAATTTAGATGAATAAATAGACAGATATGCAGTAGTGTATAAAAACAGACGAAATAGGTTGTACACTGTCGTGTAGTTTCATTCGGGGCAAGTTCTTTGAGTGCGTTCATACATTAATTCGCTCCGGTCGCACAGTTGAACACGATTCAATTCCGAAAATTATCTGCACTTTGCCTTGCAAGGCCCTAACATAACGTAATTAGTTGCATACATTTAAATTTCGTAGTCAATTTCTCAATTTTTGTCGGAGAAACAACCTTCATATGGCGTTTTTCTTTTTTTAGCTCCGAGTAAAGAACATAGCTGTCAAGAAAAGATCTGTGTTTCTTTTTTAGCTCAGACACATTTAGTCTCTCAACTCGTGTTTCTTTTTTAAATCAGAGCTAAATCGGGGCATGGACCATCAGCTCAGAATAAAATGACCGATCAAACGGAGCAAAGTGCTGGGCGCGGCTAACTTTACTCATAATTTTAACAATAATCACTAAAGTAAAACCAATTAAAAACAAAAATGAATTCGGAAAACGAAAGCTTTGGATTTGCTGGTAAATAAGATTTAATAAAAAGAATTATAATAATATATGACAGTTCTGCTCTTAAGTTTATTTCAAAATTAAATCGGAGATATCTGACCATGCTCTACTCAGATCTAAATCGGTTTACTCAGGCTCTGCTCAGAGATCTGCTCGGAGATAAAAAGGAAAAACGCCAATAGTATAACGTCAAAAGTTAAATTTTTCGAAGTCTTTCATTACTTTGTCACTGAATGCATTTCAACTCATACTGAATTCCACACTTCAAATATATGAAAACTCATCGCCCATCTAAAGGTTATGCTAAAACGCACTGTACGTCGTGTATACACAACCTGCAGTCGAAGTGTTCATCGACTTGCTTTTATTATTTAATTAAACAACTAAATTCTTAATGCAAAAAACTAAATCAAATCAAACATAGTAGTGTAATTAATTTAGATAATGTGTAAATCAAATAGTCCATCAATTGCTGCCGCTGTTCAACATCTAAAGAACAAAAATAAATTCAGTTTATAGTGAAGATTTTTGTTGTAAAGAAGAGGAAGGGAAGAGAGAACACAATGCAAGTGAAAACATCGAATAAGTAAAATCTACATGCCTACGTACATACATATATAACAATATATTTTTTTTTGTTTCTATAAATACAAGTTATCTACTATATAACTTCCTATCTAGTATCTAATTCATATATGTATAGCTTTAACTAATTAACATTTTTGACAAGAATTTCCTAATTTTTATGTACATTTTCATTTTCCACCTTTTTTCTATCAAGCATTGTTGTGTGTGCCTCACAAAGTTGACTTCTTGTTTATTTTGCTTTTTTTCTGTTTCTTTTCTTTTCCCACAAATGTAGCAGCACCTAAGATCGACAAAAGTTATTTAATCTTAACAAATGCATAAAAACAAAATTAATATGTTAGCTAGTTCAAGTATCAAACAAACAAAAGCCAATTCCTAATGATTAGGAATATTTAGTTGAATTTATATTTTTTTGTTTCGAGTTGAGTCGAAGGCCGAGGCCAAGTTCAAGAAGGAAGCTCTCTATTCTTCATTGTTGTATTGTTGTTGTTGCTGTTGTGCTGCTTATCTGCCTATTTTAACTACCTACCATTACCATCTTATGTTGCTGCCGTAAGAAAATATAAAATAAGGAGAAGAAAGAAAATAATCTTCGAACAAACAAAAATAACCTGGACCAAAAAGAAAGCATCGCTGTCCCAAACAAAAAAAAAAGAAGCATTTTGCAGTGAAGCAGTTTGACGCGGGATTTTCTGGGATTCCAAGCGAAGTTCTTTTTGGAATTTTATTTTGGCCTAAATACGTTGTGGAGAGGTGAGTTCAAAATATGTCAGATATATTATATAACTTCTTATGCTTAATTAATTAATTTAGGTAGGTATTCCCGATCTTCTGCCGAAATAGGCATTTGTAGGTTCTCATTTTTTTTAACGTTACTGAATCTAGCACCGATATGAGCGCAACATTACATTGTTGATCAATTTCGATTTATCATAAAACAAGCGTTTTGCTTTTTGTATATGTCTTGTCTTGAGTTTGGCTTTTGTTCTTTTATTTGCTTCTTTCTTGATCCTACTTTTTGCTTGGAGATGCCCTGCTCTCCTTCCATTCCATTCTTTTTCGATTTTCTGCTAGCAACATTATTGTTTAATAAGTTGAATAGTGGGCCCTGCAAGCTGCAACTCAGGTAACGTAGCACCCAGTGACCCTAATAGCGCAGTTATTCTCCGTCTTGGCACCATTACTCATACCTGTGGAATTGAAACGATTTGAATTGTTTTGTGTATTCCCGGATTAGTTGCGTGTTAAAATCAACTTGCAGATCTTAGGTTACTCCTACATTGTAAAAGACAACTAATCCGTCTGAGTGATCGTCCGGGAGCTGTGCACTAAAAACTCTCCAAAACTCTTGAATACTGTTCCCGAGCTTAGGTATTGGGAGAAGGCTCACAAGCTTGGTCCATTTTATTCAGTTTAAAAAGTAAATCGAAACTCTGATCTTCATTTCGAATAGTTCGCTAAGGTGCTCATAGAATGCTCTTTAAAATGATTTTTCTTTTGTTCTAGCCAGAGCAGGACATTTACACATAAAATGAATTACCCCTTTTTCTGTATATTCAGTAGGTATTGTGAGAAAACCCTAACTTTGTCGAATTCTCCCCTACTAGTCATTTTCCGGAGGATGGTGCAAAAACTCGTGCTTGATGGTTAGGCCGGGATTTTTTTAAAGTAGGGCCAGATCTTTCTGGAAATTGTGAAGTTAGTCAAACTGTCCCAAACAAAAAATTGAGTATATATTGCCTTTCACAACTCCTGTTATAATTTAGGAAATAATAACCAATCGGGTTAGTGGTATAAGTTAGACTCGATTCTCTGAAGTTCAATAGACGTAGCTGGAACTTACTTACAGTTGCCTCCAAAATGCTTACTCAGCTTTGGTCTACTGAGGAGTTGCATTTTGGAAGTAGGGCTTTCTACTGAGTCGTTTCATATCATTAATCATTGAGTGTAACGTAAAACTGCTGTCGAAGACGAATACCTATTTTGTAAGTTCTCAATAGTACATGCCTTTAGTGTAATCAGTAAGTTAGCATGTACTTATGGGCACAACACACAAGGGGAATATGAACTCTTTCCGCAAGTAAGCAGTAAAGGGCTGATCCTTGCCTGGCCAGTTTGTCCGTTCTTCGTTTCGGCATTGTTTGAACAGTTTTGATGTTATTGAAGATAATAAATGGATCTTACTGCTGCCTGACTGTTAGAAAAAAGGTATTTCTCTTTTGGTTTAAGTATTTTGAATGCTTCCTTGAAAGACATTCCAGAATTCTCGCTGGAAGCCGAAAATATTTGACTAGAAATCAAACTTGTGATATTAATTAATAACCACAAACTTCTTGAGCATCAACGTGCTACAAGCTCTAAGACATTAATTATTTAAATTAATTGGTAAGTGGTGCATAAACATGCGAATTGCATCCGTGGGACAAGACCGTAGAGGTCCTGTGTACCGACGCTAGCTGTTCTTTGAACCTTCTTTAGTTTGTTGATATTATAGGCTTTCTTTACAGCGGGCCATCGCACGATTGCACCGTCTATAATATCATCTTCGACCGGAGGCCCCATTTTTTACCAAATATTTTATTAAAGGCATTTGGGGGCGGCCGTGGCGCGATAGTTGTGTGCTCGCCTGCCAACCTCGTGGTTGCAGGTTAGATTCCTGCCGTTGTCAATGTCTTCTTATATTCCATTAAAAAACAATTCTAAAAATTGTCATAAAATAAGTTGCTCCTTTCCTCTTTACATGCTGTTTAGGCATAACACTAACAACATGTGATTGAGTAAACTAGCATACCCATAAAATATGACAAAGAAATAAATAAAATAATGCGAATTATAAGGGACATAAATAAATAAGACACGGTAATTCTCTCCGCATTAGTTCAGCTGCCATCCCTGGAGATAAATCTGAGACAACAACCAGCTCTAGTCTCAGAACATCGCGCCACACATCTTTCCTATCCTTCTTTCTCTTCTTCCAGCGGATGCCCGCGCTGTGTTAAGAAAAACATATAAAGGGTATTCATAATCCCTTGAACGCATGCAAAGTTATAAAACAAAAAAAAAAAAAAACCTTCCTAACGGGCCCCTCATTATTAAGCTTCCAGTTTAATTTTGGGTCCGGAAAGACACCCAGATACTTTGCACTGGAGGAAATAACGAGTGTTTGTCCATTAAGTCGTTGATCACAGATGAAAACTTTCCTGATACTAATACCACCAAATCGTCCGCGTACGCAACCGCCTTCACCCCACAGCTCTTCAACTAAACTAGGATTTCATTCTGGAAGAAAGCCATGAGGTGTTCTCATACTGTTATGTTGGGTTAACATTATAGTTCCTAACGCGAATTGAATATTTATGCTACTGCACGCATGGTTATTATTTTACATTTTCTTATGTAGCCCCAAAGTGGACTTGGGATTGCAGAATGCACTCGGTTAGAACATTGTTAAAGGCGCCTTCTACGTAGCAAGAGTGCATTCGCATTATTGAATTGTATGCTAAGCCAGGATTCCCCGGAGGATTGCTTCGGTACATGGCATTGGTACGCTTGTCGTTGCGCGGCTCAGCTCTTCGCAGTGTGGTCGTTCTGCCATTCCTCCATTCACCTTCCTGCTCGACTAAAAATTAATTTTATAATAATTCGAGTTATCAAGTAAAACACAAAATTAATACTAAGTGCGTATTATTTATTTGCGAATAAAGAATAATTGTTGTAATTATTAAAAATATTCTGTTATACTTAAATGACGAGTGGATTGCCAGAATGCTATACTTAATAGCCATATCCTTATTTATTGACCCACTCTCCAACTCGTTTATTAATTTAAATTTATCTTCAAATGATAATGGCGCAAAAATTTAAACAACATATTATTAAGGCCTTAACACGATATTAGTTAACAATTTACTATATACATAGTACTTTTGATGAACACAGTTATTGTGTTTATGCTTTGAAAATTAATTATATGTTGATGGACGCCCAACGTGTGCTCTACATAAGTTTTTGATGTTCATGTTTTAATCATTTAACTTCTTTAAAAAAATTTGATGACTTTGAATGCCCAACAACAACTTGAGTGTGCTACCAACAAGTTTTTTTCTCAATTATGTTTGGCTTGAATTATAACTATTTCACCACTTGCCAAGGTCGATCATCAGATTCCTTTGATCTAGAGGTGATGGTCTACTTTTTTATTTAAATTGAAAAACTTCTTGTGCCTTCATCGTGTATTGAACCATGACCAGCCGCTTAGTAGCCAACGCACTTCGCACCGAGCCCACATGACCATTTCTGTTTATCAATTGCATTGAAACGACTAGCGCTTTTATTAGCCACTCAAGTTTGTTGTTTTTTATTCGTGTTCTTACCTATTTTCTCCTTACTCGTTTATAAGCCAACATTTTTTGTTTTTTTTTCGTTAAAAAAATGTATACCAGCAGGATTCGAACTTACCTAAATTAGCCATTTCGTGATTTTAACGTTAGTAAAATGTTAAGAAAATAGTACGATACTAAACTCGTTTGAAATTAACAAAATTATCTTTTTAACCTAGTATCATACTAAAAATGATTTAACATATTATTAGATCGTTTAAAATTTTGCGCCACTGTTTTTAAATTTCGCTTTAGCTACATATCCACGTTAGATTTACTTTTAATAAAAACTACACACTGCACTATAAATATCTACGTCAGTTTGTTTACACTTTAAGTTTCGTCTTTTTTTTAACTTTTCAGAAGACGAATACTATTTTTTTTAAATAAGACTAAATTCGTATTATAATACATAGGTATACCAACCTAATAATGTGTTTTCTAACACCGGAACATGACAGCTTTTACTCAAACTTTACGGAATCACAATTTTCAATATTATCATATGTATACAAGGTCATATAACATCCAAACACAGTGCCCACAAACGCGATACATTATGAAATGACCTTGTAAAAATCCACAGAATTCGAGAATTCCCTCTAAAAATTCGACTTATCGAAGCTGCCGCCAAATAAAATCTTTGAGTTATCGATACATTCGAGTTATAGAAGTTGGTTATAGAAGTTGGAGCTATCAAACAAAAATTACATGTAAACTTTAGGCTTCGCGCTATTGCCAACCAATTTTATTCGAGTTATCAAATATTCGAGTTATTGAAATTCGACTTATCGAAGTTCGACTGTATATACATGTACATATGTACATCCATATATCAAAAAAAATTTCCTAGAAGATATCGTTTATTTATTATCAAACAACAAAAAGTGGGTACTCACCCTTGCTCTGGTCCATCGTCCTTCTGCCGGCAGCACGGTGAAAAACTGGTGATGATTATTGTACTATTAGTTTCTTTGCTTTCGATGACTTTTGTTGTTCGTTTTGTTTAAATATTAACCAAAAAAAACTCTACAAATATCCAAAAATATAACCAAATAAAAAACTATTTGGACAACCAAATTTTTACAGTATCTTTTCAATGAAGTATGTTAAAATTAAAGACAAATGTATGATAATTTAATAAAAAAAAAAAATGACAAAAAAATTGTTATATGATTATCACTCAGTCACTTCTTTTTTTTCTATATCTTCACATTTTCTTCCGATTCTTCTGCTCAGTAAAGCACCTTTTTCTATACCACACAATTTCCTTATATGTCCTTATTGATATATCTATATATACAGTACCGGTAAAAAAATAGCACCACTGTTACAAGTTTCATTTTAACTCTTTAAATGAGTGAATAGAAAAATATTTACAGCCTCTACTATTATTATGTTATTGCTTGAACTATCACCTCTCTATTGTATATCTCTGGCGTTGAAATGGTAACGGTTCTTTTCTTACCAGGCCATAATGGTGAAAATCCAATTTCAAGGTAAAGGCCTATTCACATTAGAGCGACCAACGACCGACGAATAAATGAATAAATTCCATTTAAAACAATTTACCCACCAAAATTCTTCACAAATTCTAAACAAAATTGTAGAAATATAATTTATATTAATGTTTACGACAGAAAAATTTACTTTCTAATCGCCAAAATAAGATAAATTTGAAAAAAACAATATTGGTCGTCGCGAATTGCATCTGATTGCTACGAACAGTCAAACTCTATTCGCGTTCCACATACCATTCACCCTTCCACGAGTAATTTGTTCGCGCGCGTCTAACCTCAAAATCAGATTTTCAACCTATATTCGTGACCAATAAAATTAAATTCGAAAAATGGCTTTAAAAAGCAAGTATGTAATCATACAAAAACTGAATATAATACAAATAAAAATGACCAGTGTCAAAATCTTTCGCATAAAAAATCTCCCGCCTTATATGAACAACAAAAATGTTGGCTTATAAACGAGTAAGGAGAAAATAAGAAAGAACCCGAATAAATAACAACAAACTTGTCTGGCTAATAAAAGCGCTAGTCGTTTCAATGCAATTGATTAACAGAAAAAAAACCTGCATTAGGTTGGATCTGATCATGTGGGCTCGGTGGCGTGATACGAAGTTGGTTGGCTACTAAGCGGCTGGTCATGGTTCTATACACGATGAAGGCACAAGAAGTTTTTCAATTAAAATGAAAATGTAGACCAGCATCACTAGAGCAAAGGAATCTGATGATCGACCTTGGCAGGTCGTGAAATAGCTATAATTCCAGCCAAAAATATTCGAGAAAAAACTTGGTGGTAGCACACTCAAGTTGTTGTTGGGTATTCAAAGTCATCAAAGAATAAAATTAAAGCCATGTGAACGAAATGTCAAAATGGACGAATATTCGTTATTAATGTTGGTCGCTCTCGTGTGCATAGTACTTAAGGCGGTCAAGTGTTAGAATTTGCTTATATTTAATTGGTATCTTCATTTAAAACACAAAACTTACAGTTTTTCAAAGAAAATGGGTCGTGGGAAGCATTGTACCAACGAAAAACGGGAAATTATTTAAAAAAAAAATGATCTCGGAGGTAAACGTATGGAGAAGTTCGACTGTTTATTAGATGTTCCAACAAAATGATTCGAAATGCAATAATATACACACCTAAAAACCTGTTATGACGACAACTCTCATCAGGCACCTAGTCCGAGAAAGCCATACAAATCCATTTAAGCCTGCAACTGAGCTAAAAAAAAAAGAGCTGGTTATTACAGCTTGCGTGGAAACCGTTTGCCACAAATTGAGGGAACATAATTTAACTGCTTGTAGTCCAAGAAAAGTCCCTCCTTTAACTGCAAAACATGCTAAAAAGCGTTTGATATTTGCAAGACAGCATTTAAATTTACCAATAGAGAAATGGCGCAACGTTCTATGGACAGATTAAAGTAAAATCGTAAAAGACCCCCGAAAGCGGAATAAAATACCAAATACACAAATAAGTATTTAAGCCCGGAGGTTCAAGCATAATGTTGTGGGCTGGTTTTTCCCACTTTGGGGTTGGGCCCATATATTGGATCAAACTCATAATGGATCAACACGATTACGTTAGTATACTTAAAAACGTTATGCTCCTTTGTGCAGAGGAAGAGATGCCCCTTTTGTGGGTCTTCCAATAGGACAATTGCCCCAAGCACACCAGGAAGAAGACTAAAAACTGGTTTGGAGATCATTCAATTAATGTGATGGAGTGGCCAGCGCAATCGCCTGACCTAAATCTGATTGAAAATCTGTGGGCTGACTTGAAGAAAGCAGGCTCTGAGACCAAATCGAATAGTAACACAGAACTCTGGGTTGCAGTAAGGGTGTCCTGGGAGAATATTCCGGTAGAAAAGTGCCAACATTTGGTGTATTCAATGCCCAGACGTTGTGAAGCAGTAATAGCCAACAAAGGCTATTCAACGAAATTCTAATTTTGCTGTACTACCCCTAAAGAATAAAATCATAGAAAAAGAGTTTTTATTTTTGTGATGTTTCAGTAAGTTGATGAATAAAAGTTGGAATTCTTTTTTAAATGAGAATTTTTTTTCGCATATTTAAAGTGTCCCTCAAAATATTCGCTCAAACTTAATTTTTAAATGAAATTTGGTTCTCGTAATGGTGCTATTTGTTTTACCGCAGCTGTATATGCACTATAAGTATAATATTCTTTTTAACTTCGGTCTCTGTGTCTCCAAAGAAAACTGTTCCCCTTGTATCTTCACACAATGGGATGTTTTCACCTCCAAACTATGTGCCTTGCTGGAGTTGAAGATATGTATTATCAATATAATACCAAAAAAATATTGCCAACAATTAGTCATATCATTCATCCATCATGCCTCTTATAGGTTTCCCCAGAATATGCAACGTTTTCAGCACAAAATACGTAAGACAGCGTGAAAGTAAAGCAGAAGTTTATGCGGCCCGGTAGGGTTGAAAGAGCATTCGACTTCTGAAAATTGCCTTAGCAGCAGAGTTGGGAAATAATGATTACTTTTTGTAATTTATTTCAACTTTCATTTCAATTAAAAGTAATTAGTTTTAGAAAGTTTTCCATTACAATTACACTTAATTGTAATTGAAAAAAAACATATACTTCCATTACTTGTAATTGTAATTGAAAAAATTCAATTACAAGTTACATGTAATTGAAAATAGTAATGGGTTTTTGCAAGTTCTTGAAGGATAACACTGTGTTAATTACATTTAAGGTAATTAATTTCATTGAATGTAATTCATTACAAGTTTTTATTGATTAATAGGTATACTGAAAGTAAATAAAAGGTATTTTAAGTAAAAAACTAAACTAATATTCGATTCAGAGTTGATTTTAACGGCCTTTTATCCACAAAAATTTGGCGTTTTATCCTGGTGGTCCCCAATTGAAAAGCGCGAAGTCTTCTTCTTGGCTGTTTTATTTCTGTGGTATATATAGAATTTTTGTTAAAAAAAACCTACATAAAAAACTGTATTCATTTTCAACTTCTTTATAAAAATGGAAACTAAACTATTGGCAAAAGAGTTGGTTAGCCTTCAACATTACTAACATTTCAAAGTTAGCGTCGTTGAGGTTTTGTCGTCGAGGAGTAGCAACAATTCCTGCAAAGGAAAAAAGCCTCTCAACGGGTGCCGAAGATGTCAACGGAGTATTTGACCTTTCAAACACTTTTGACACCAGTGGGTATTTTCTCAAGTTGTTGAGAGATGTGTCTCCATCTGTAAAATAGTTCTCAAACTCTAAATCTGATGCACTAACAGGTTTACTAATGATGTCAGAAGAGTCTGAAATGGTTAAGGCAGTTTATGATTTTTCCTGACAACAATTATTTTACAATATATACCTATTGACTCGTCGCCATAATCAAAAATATTTATGGTTGAAATTGTTACTGGTGGTTTTTCCAATTTTTTTAAATCCAACGTTGTTTTGTGTTTCTGACAGTACATTTCAATTATTTGCAAAATATCTGCTCTTGTTTTACCAGACATTGGAGACAAAACCTTAAGCCAATTTAGTTTGACTGTAGGGTGGGAAACGGCAGCAATAACAGCCTCGTGTGCCTTTTCAGATAGTTCAAAAAAGGGTTTGAAGCGGTCGAAAAGGCTCTGTTGCATTTTTATTAAAATATCGTTTAAAAATAGCAAGTCGTTGGCGTTGATGATTCTGTCAGTTTTGACTTTTAGAGTTGCTAAAGATGGAATTAGCATACCAAAGTAAATTCCTTTTTGGCCTTGCAAAAAATCCAAAATATGAGCAAATGGTTTCATGATCTTGCAATATTCTTTTAAATATGCTTTGTCAGAAACTGAAAACAATTCGCAATTCAGCTCTATGCAAAGCTCATTTAGTTGATCTTCCACTTCCAAGATTTGGGCTATTGAGTCATACAAAGAATTCCAGCGGGTAACCACTGGACTTTTGAGTGACATTTTTAAAAGATTTTTTATTATTTCAGACGACTTTGGTCGGTTGGTTTTCTTCCATAACTGGTTGCACTTAGAAATCGCCTTCATAAACATAAATTAAGTTGGATGAACATAAAAAAAATATTTAATTTACCTGTAAATGAATGTTAAAAATTTCTAATTTTGTTTTCAAAGCTGAGATGAAATCATTTGTTGTTATTAAATTTAACGTGTGACTTGCACAACGGAAATGTTTTGACAAAATGAGGTTATTTGCGATTCCATTAATATCAACAAAATCTATATTTTCGTTATAATTTTCTGCAACATTATCAGGAAGGTCCTCATTGTCTGAACTTGTGTCCGTTTCATGGCCTGGATTACATATTTCGATGTTATTTGAAATATCTCTTAATGTTTCAGTGTCTACACCATATTCTCGAAATGCTTTGACGAAGTTAGATCCATTGTCGGTGATGGTTAAGATATTATTAGAAGGATTCAAATCAAATTCTCTGTTTATAGATGTTATCATTTCTGCAATACGATCATATGTATGTGAACCCGTGAAACGTTTACAGGCTAAAGCAGCTGATCTGCGTTGGTAATTGTTATTTGTATCCAACCAGTGGCAAGTATAGCCAAAAAAACTTTTATGCTTATTTGACCAAATATCAGCAGCAGTACAAAAATATTTAGTGTCTCTCATTTCTTTTTTGATCATTTCCTTAATAAACCCATACCTATTTTTTAATTTTTGTATTGTTATTTTTCTATTTGGTACTTTTAAATTAATTCTTTTGTGGAACAACTTTTTGAAAAATTGATTTTCTACAATAGTAATTGGAGATGCCGTTTGAACAATGAAATCCACTATGTCATTATTAAAATGTTCCTGTTTTGTTACGTTTTTTCGACTTTCAAGTTCCTCTTTTTTTGTTTTCAAATATGTTTCATACTCATTGTGATGCTTTCTTTTTAAATGGGTTATCAAGTTGGAAGTTACTCCTGGATGAAACTTAATAACAACTGTTTTCTCTTTGCAAATTCGGCATTTACCATAAGCACATGGATCAGAAGATGTTGATGTTCCATCACTTCCGTTCTAAACAGAATTTTGTAATTTTATTTTTCTGTTAATTTATCGTTTATTATATTTAGTACTATTAAACATGCTAAGCACAAATATTACTGTTTATTTGTTGGTTGCGGTGATATGCAAAAAACATAGTAAATGATTGACCTTTGTATACCAGACAATATATTTTCAATAAATTAAGTTCAATACCGATTTGATTCTAATCAAGACAAATATAATAATACATAATATTGATAATATTAAAAAATGCTCATACGCCATAGTGAACATTTCTTAAAAAATGTCTTCAATATCTCGTTAATATTTATTTATTTTACAAAAAACAGCCCTACAATCTACATTTTATATAATGTCATTCTTTTAACTATTTAAGTGTAATTATATACTACTAACTCGGCTCTTTGTTGACAACCGGCTGGAATCAAGCAACTTAAAATTAAAACTGTCCCCATGGTTGTTTCATTGCAATGGTCATTATCACAGCCGCAATTAAAAAGTTTTATATTTTTGAAAAATATGAGTATGTAGTTCATATTTTTTTTTTGTTATGCAATATGAAATCGAATATATGTATGTACGATAAAAAATACTTGTGAAACATGATTCAATTCGCTATTCATGTTAAAATGTACTGATTTTGAAATATTCTATATAGGTAATTAGAATTAAATAAACACTATTTTACATTTTGGTTTCAATCGCATCACAACACAATTTCTCTGCTTAACGTATACGCATTGACAATATCAACAAATTTTCTGAAGATTATATTCCATTTACTTATAAATGCATTTATGCTGAAAATTAAGTATTTGGACTATAACACTTACTTTTTTTCAAATGAATTTTTAGGTAAAAACTTTATTTTATTACTTAATTTTTTCAAAGTTAAAAAAAAATAAAAACAACTTGAAATTACATACTTTTTCTTAGGATAATTTTAACTTTTTGAATTAAGTATATACTTAAGTTATTTGCCTGTAAGTTTGAACTTAATTTTATGCATACAAAAAGAAGTAAATACTATAAATTTAACCTGTTACTAAAAGTTATAGTTTTTACTTTATCCTTATACTTCTAGTAATTACTTGTGTTTTATGCATATCATACACTGTCATGTTAATTTGACTAAAAAATTGTATTAGGGCTTAACGATTTACATTTTAAAAGAAACAGCAAATATTGACATTTTAAAAGCAAAAACAACAAGTCAGGGCTTACATAGCTAAACGCTGAACATTTTTGGGGATTGCAAAAAACAAGTCTCATTTATCTACATAATTTAAAAATTTAAATAAAAGACTCGAAGTTTCAAAGCCCCGGTTTCAGAATAACTGAAATTCATTTATTTATTTATCGACAAAACTAAAAAACAGTTTTTATTTTCAAGATACTGAATAAAAAATAAAATAAAAAAAAGGAACAAAACAGTTACAATTTCATTTAAACAGAGTGAACTTAAAATGACAAATTTGCACTAACAACCAGGAATGAACACCCTGAGGACAATACAGTCAACCGACCTTTTAAAATTTAATTTTTTTGTCTTGTCATGTAAATTTTATATAAAATTAATTAAACTTAAGTCACTGTATACAGTTAGGCCCCTATGAGCCAACGAATGTAAATTTTCATGCATAGTATATGTAGTATCTTATTAGTTGTAAACCAAATTTTAAATAGTATGTTCAATAAAATAAAATTGAAATTGAAATTGACAAATTTAAAATTATAAAACGAAAAATAAGAAATAAAAAATAAAAAATAAAACAACGTTCTCAAAAAAAATTTAAATATTAGAAAGATTTAAATGTAAATTATGCATATCCACTATCACATACATATGTTACTTACGTGTCTTTCAAAATATTCATTAAAAAGAACTTCTTCAGCATATTTCCTCATCTTTGGGGGTAATTCTGGAGAAGAATCTTCATTCGATTTTCTTTTGTTAGACTTTGCTTCACTTTCTGTACCACTCATCTTAACTACACAAAATATTTACTATAAAGAATTAAAGACCAACAACCTTACACTAGTCACAGGTTCCTCTTTCAGTCGCAGCTGGCAGGTGGTTATGTTTTGAGTAGTTACAAAAACAAAATAGAATTCATGCACAATCTTAAGAACTGTTATAATCGGATTATACATATTACTTGTTTATCAATTGAACAGCGTGGTGATTCCCTGCCTCCCTGGGAACCCGCGGAAATTTCCACGCGCCAAATTTTATTTTGCATGTGCACATATGATAAATACTTACGTCCGCAGATATATTAAGAAAGTCTGGGGTGGAATCGCGTAAGGTGATAGTTTATTATCAATTCGTTGATTGTCGTTTTGACTACAGCTGTCTCTATCATATCAAAAAAGAAATACATATAGAGAGAGCGATTGTAGAAACGACAATCAACAAATTGATAATCAACTATCACCTTATGCGATTCCACCCCTGGTGTGTTTTGTCAAGCAATTTTAATGCTCTTTACTCTGCACAACCAGGTCAGACTTGGTATTTAGCGAGATACTAAGAGTAAGAGTAAGTTTTCTCATTTTTTGTAGTATTAATATTATTGTTTTCAAACGAAATGTAAATTTAAAAACTTGATAAAAACGAATAAAATATATGTCTATTAATTATTAATTGAAAACAAATATTTGTATAATATTGCGTAAAATGTAATTGACAAAAAAATACTTCAATTACATTTTTGTGTAATGATTACTGTAAAATGAACAATTACTTCTTTTTTTTATGATTACTTGTGTTTTCAATTACATTAATGTAATTGAATTACTTGTAATTTACGATTTTCAATTACATGTAATTAGTAAATTGAAATTCTTCAATTACATTTAAAAGTAATTGAAAAAATGTTTGGAAGTTTCAATTACAAGTAATTGTAATTGAAATTTTCTTACATCATTTTTTCCCAACTCTGCTTAGCAGCCCCCCAACGAAATATTGAATACTTTTAAAAGGCGAACAACTGTTATAAAACCTTTATAAATTTGCATTTCTCTAGACTTCCATTATTCTTACTATCAAAGCCATTCATAATTTTCATTCGAAGAAGTCAGGAACTTTTGTCCCTAATTTATTCTGTTATCAATTTTCCATTGTGTTGAGGTGATAATACTTCCAGTTTTATTATTTTGGTTTCCGAACCTTGGTAACAGTTTGTTAGTATTTGGTAGTTTTGGGGGAAGAATTTATTAGGCCTTTTCTAAAATTCATGAATGATAGTACCTTTATATTAAGAAATATGTAAGATGTTTAAGAAATCTAAACAACTAGAGCCGATATTCTGTTATGTAATTTGCATTTCATTTTTTTTTTAATTATATTTGTTTCAGTTAAGTTAGTGAAAGGACTTCTGCAAATCGTTGACCACAGGAATTGGATGGCAGATAAACTTTGTAGTCAAAATAATCAACACAACAATAATCGCCATAATCTATTGCCACTTGAAAAATCGTTAGAGCCTTCGAAATCGTCGGAACGATCAACCCGCAGAATGTCCAACAATTCGGGCTATCAGAACCATTACAACTACCGCATGTCGAACCACCATCGCCATAACAACACTCAAGAAAATGATGGCTCCTACGGAGGACAAGGTGGTTCGAGTTCACATGCTCATATGAATGGCGGCGGCAGTGGCTCGCACTGCCACATGAATGGTGTCTTGACCAATGGACATCACCACCATAATGGTCATGCTAGTAACGGTATTAAGCCGATGGATCAAGTCGCATTGCCAGATATGTGCTTCTTCTGTTTTGAAGTTTTGTACTGTGAGCTAAACAACATCGAGGGTCCAGGACAGCCGCAGTTTACTAATGATCCTTTGTAAGATATTCAACCTTATAACGAATTTCAACGTCATCCGATACATGTTACGAATCCTTAAAAACACTTGAATTCGTTTGCTAATAATTTAAAGAAATTTTTTCTTGGGATTCGGAACAACTTTCGATAACGATGAAACTCGTGATAAGGTTGATTAGTTGGTATTAAAATTTGGTTTTATTTTCAACGTAAGCTTTGGTATGGCTTGTATATTTTAGCCCATTATTTGTGACATGGAAGATTGGCAGGGATAAACGGTTACGTGGCTGCATTGGAACATTTAGTGCGATGCATTTGCATTCGGGATTACGTGAATATGCACTGACAAGTGCATTGAAGGATTCACGATTCTCTCCAATTACTAGAGATGAGTTTCCAAGACTGACTGTGTCAGTGTCCATTTTGCAGGTAAGTTGTATCTTTTATGTTCTTTATCTAATATGCGAAAAACATTGATAATTTCATTGGTGGTATAACATTGAACTTGAATGGTTTGAGAAGTGAATTTCCTAATTTGTTCTTTATCAACAACAATAATACTAAATAATAGTTGTGACGCGAAAATAAAACAAAGAAAATGTCATTGAACCTTCCGTCAAGATATCCATAAAGTCTTCTGAAAATATAACTTTTAAGGTTTTCGCGGTTATTGGACATAATTAATTATTTATTTTTCTCAGATTAACCGCGTAAATTAAAATTAACCCGGTGACCACGCTCAATGAAACTTAATACGAAACGTTCGGGGTGAGTACAACAAAGTGCACTCTTAATTTTAATTTACACGGTTAATCCGAAAAAAATAAATAATTAATTAAGTCTTCTAAGGTTAAACCAGAGAAAAAAGTGGAAAAGTTCCTGATAGGTGATGCAAAAAAATTCTCAACTAATAACTAACTTACCTCTACCTAACCTCTCGTGTACCGGTTCTATTACATCGTCAATCTCTAGCTTCAGTTACTTCAGTGCCCTCCTCAACGTTGCCTACCGTGTGATCTGTCTTAATGTTTGCCAGCCTTATTTATAATTGAATTATAGCGAGTATATAGCGCTTTACACTCCTTATAATGCCTCTGAACTTTCATTATGCAAAGTTAAATAGAGCCATTAAGCTAAACGCGCTTTTAGGTTGAATACAGTCTCCATAAGGAAATTGTAGTGTCGAAATGTCATTTCGAGCTTGGACATAAAACAAAAAAAAATCATGTGCCTCTCGGAACCGCCCGACAGAAGTGATAACATAAACTAATCTAAGTTGAACTATTTATAATTGAAATTGTTTAAATTAAGAAAAGCTTCAAAAGTTCTCCGTTAATTTGATTAATTTCAAAAGTTTTCCGTATGCGTGAGAGAAACGGAAGCCAGACAGACTGGCGCCATAACGCGTTACGTAACAAATCGGTTTATCCCATAAGAAGTTATCACTTCAAAAAATATTTTTTCCAAAAAACTTTGTTTCCAATAATTTGGAATGCAGTATTATTTAGAATTTGAAGGACCTCCTATATTAAAATGTTGCATCGAAATGCGTGCGTTTATGAGAAAGTTCAAAAAAAAAATAAAAAAAGGAAAATGGTTGTATGGCAAGTACCGTTAATAAAAAAATATATAAACAAATTTGTATACCAAAATGTAGAATATGCCTATAATGGTACTCAGATTTTTTTAATCAAAATGGTTAAAGCGGTTTTTGAGATAATTAAGATAGAAGAAACAATTGTACGGAAATTACCGTTATTTTGGGGTTAAAAACCAACTTTGAAGAAAATCTCTTCAGTGGTTTAGACTGTAGACGATGTACAGACACACGGAATTGCGGGAAACACTTTGTTGGTGTTTTCCATCATCGTACTATCAACTTTGAATATAATATCGAGTTCGATTTTTTTCCAAATACAAAACTTGCCCTCTAGTTAATGTCAACGGTACAGTTGGATAAAACGTGCATATATAACAGAAAAGAGGTGGCCAGATTAAGACCAAAAGTCTTAATATCTTTCCTACATATTATTAATAGCGGCCCGGTACGTGCTTCGCTACGTATAAAGTGAAATAATAAACAAATTTAATTGTAGCATCAAATTCATTTATTCAAACAAAAAAATATTTTATTAATTCCTAGCTATTTTAAAACTTAATCCAAAACATTTGGTTAAACAATATTTTTTGTTTTTCCATTTTGAGCGTGAATAAACAAACGGCTGGGGTACCGACTCTGGAACAGGCAACATAAAGTTGGCCTTGTGAAAAACATGATTCCTCCAAATTCACACCACAAACGTGAAGTGTTTGCCCTTGGGCCTTGTTGATGGACATCGCAAATGATAAACGCACAGGATATTGTAATCGTTTGAACTCAAATGGCATATCAGTTGGAATCATAGGGATACGCGGTATCAAACAAACTTCTCCTTTTGATTTACCAGTTAAGATCGTAGCTTCAATCAAATTTGGCAATAGTTTTTTCACTGCCAATCTGGTGCCATTACACAGTTTTGGTGGATTAATATTTCGCAATAATATAATCAAAGAACCAACTTTCAGATTTAAGCAATGCGGTGGCATACCAGCCGGTTCCAATGAATTTAAAAATTCAATTGGATAACTCACTGCCTCATCTTGATTCATAACACTGTCAATTGATTTATATGTAGTGACTACACCTGGCAGTTTCGCTTGAATTTGAAAATTAATGGCATTGATATGAATGTTCTTCGGTGCTAAAATGGCGCGTTCTCTCAACCAATCATGATTTCTATAATTCTGAATAATATTCGGAAAAACACATTCAATCAATTCATCTATCGATTGCGCAATTGTACAAAAATTGTTTGGTACAGCGATCAATCCGTTGGTACTGTCGATTTGTATTTTGCCATCACCAATTTCTAACAATTGCTTTGCGATTTCATGGGCAGCTGGATCATTTTGTAGGTGAATAAGCATATTAATGTTCAGTGTCAATTTTTGTACATATCTCCAAAGAACTGATGACTTCAAACAGGCATTTATTTCATCAGCAGGAGTTGATCGAGGAATGACAGGCAATGTTTGAAAATCCCCTGACAGTAATATCAAAGCACCACCAAAAAGCTGTTGATTACCACGTAAATCTTGCATTGTTCGATTAAATGCTTCTAGTGAATTTTTATTCGCCATTGTACACTCATCCCATAAAATAATTGAAGTTAATCGCAGAACTTTTGCCATAGCAGAATTTCTCGAAATATTGCAAGTTGGAGTTTCAATCACCTGTACATTCAATGGCAATTTTAATGCAGAGTGTGCGGTCCGACCACCTTCTAATAATGTAGCAGCAATTCCCGAAGAAGCAAGTGCCAATGCAATTTTCTCTTCCGATCGAATAGTCGCTAAAATCAATGATATAACGAACGTTTTGCCTGTACCACCAGGTGCATCCAAGAAATATAATCCACCTGCATTATTAGAAACGACTTGCATGATTGTGTTATACATGTTTTTGCTGAATATTCAATTTGGTTATATTCGATTGTACAAATAAACGCAATTCATTAGAATTGAATTCCTGCTCGCGTTGCAATTCACGATCAAACAAATCATGCATCTCACGATTTGGTGCGGTTATACCCAATTGTTCTAATGCTTTATTTACAATCGTTAGACACATATCTTCAATTATTATCAAAGTTTCGTTGTACATTTCCAATGTAATCAACAAATCAGGATTTCTTGCATGATGACGCATACGAATTAAAATATCTTCTGCCATATAATGTTTATATTTGTTCCATAATTCTAGTATATTTGATGGCATACATGCTGATAATATAATGGCAAATAGCATTCGTATTTGCTGAGGATGAGCTGAAGTAGATGCATCATGAAGTGTTGAATCCCAATGTGCATCATCCTCCAACAAATGCAAGAGTTGACATCCTTCACGATATGTTTGACACAAATGACCGTTGCCTGTTCTCAATTCTTGAAATGATTTTGGGCCATTGACGTTAACTAATAACAATCGCAAATAAAAACACTCAGCATTGTTTGGATGTACTGTATATATTCTCCCAATTGCATCTGTTTGGAAAATGCCTGGATGCCCATCGACTGCTGTTCCTTGTTTACGTCTTTGAAATTTTTTCGAAGACACATTCCATGTGTAATACTGAGGCACTTCGGAATATAACAAATTTATCGCAAATGTATCAGTTTCGCATAGTTTGAAAAAAGCGGTCAAGGTAGTCGCAGGTGGTTGTGCTACTCTTTCCAATACATTTGCTTCATTAAAATAAACACGTTGGCCATTCTCAAGATGCACAGCCAAGTGAACAACCACAGGATGTCTTTCGTGCATTGGGAAGGACATAAGCCTCCAGACAGCTTCATTACTACTAATATAGCGCCCCATTTGATACTGAGTAATTTCATCATTTCTATTATCACCAGTAACGCCGAAAACAGCCATATCGCTCCCTTTATTTACATACTTTGATGTCATCCCACTGCGGATTACATGTAAATGTAATGAACAGATCCGGTCGACAGTATTTTCGTACATAAGACATTGCGTCTTGTGCATATTCGTTCATATGCCGTGGGCTACCAATATACGAAGATGGCAATATAGTGAAACGTCGATGTCATTAACATTAGCATCATTCTCTATCGCATCTTGCAAATGAATATATTCTTCGGATCTTAATTTTGCTTGGTTGAAACGAATAAAATTAAGACGTTCAGTTTCTATTTTGGCATACATATCAACGATGTACTGATGATATAGTTTACCACATCTCAAGATATAATTTTCTTCTTGTGGACGAACCATCAATCGATACGAATAAAAATTCATGGCACTAACTTTTTTCTGTACATGTAGACCTGAAAATATGTGCAAAATTTGACTTTAGAAAATTATACAAATGAAATGTCAACACACTGAAAATAGGTCAATTATTTTTTACCTGTTGGTGGATCAATCATTGGTATATTGATATGGTAGCCATTGTCACCTTTCCAATGTAATATTGGGTATTGTAATGCATCGTAACTACGATGAAGTTCCGAAACACGTTGCAATTGCTCATTTCTGCGATGAAGTACAATATCACGGGATTGAAACTGATCACCAAGAATTACAATTGCAACCTCATCAATTGTCGGTGCATTGAATCGCCTTGCATGCTCTCCAAAAGGTGTTCTTTCAGCCCTTATTACGATTTTGTGATTATCAGATGGCATACGATCGAGAGCAATTTTGAACAATTGAACTAATGCGTTATGTTGATGGAAAAACCTTTGTAGCTCATAAATAATTTCTCGTCTTGTATTCGAAACAATTGCACAACGTTGATCCAATTCACGATTTTCATCACCAATAAAATAAATTTGCAAAAATTGATGATCAGCGTCGGGGTATGGCAATAACGAACCAGCTTGATGATAAATCTGGCCCTGAATCTGTAACATGTACTCAATTTTAGGTAGATGTTGGATGAGAATTTTTAAAACAATCGAATACTTTATGATTCAGATTGATATAAACATGGGACAATCCTGTTGAAGTATTAACCTTAAACGTCGGCATAAAATTATCTCTAATAATTTGAGTAGCACCAAAAGAAGTCATTTGAAATGCCGAATTGTATTGTTGAATATTACTCAAAAAGTGATTTGACGTTTGAGATGTCCCAAAAATATATGAATACAATGGTTCGGGTGGAGTTTCTAATGCTGGCAATCTCACTTTGCCATTGGCACAACACATTCCGGGCGTTTCACCTGGAAAGTTAGCCGATCACAATGTGGACATATTGCGTCCATCATTCCAATGTATCCGTACATACTATAATCAATTTGACTGTTGTAATTAAAAGCAGCACGCATCATTTCAGCCAAAAGAGCACGACGTATTCGTGATCGTCGTGCAAGATTCAGTACAGGTACAGGGTCAACAGATCTATTTCGTGTATTACGTTCACGCTGCGATGCATTAGCTTGTGCGCGTTCATTTGCAGTTTGTGATCGTCTTAGTAATGCCACACCATTTACATTACGCGTTCGCCGACCTATATTTGCTCGCCCGGCTCGTGGCATTATTCCTTCATATTATAAAAAAGAATAAAAAAAATTAAAAACAAATTGCTACATTAATAGTGGTGTATCAGTATCGCTTAAAAACTGAAAAAAGTACACGCACACATATACGTAGTACATTTGAACAATTCAAGACTCACCGTTTGTATGAATGCACTAAAAAAAAGTTTCAATTTGACAGCACAATCCCCATATGAAAAAAGTTTCAATTTGACAGCAAAATCCCCACTAACAAAATGATCCGACATTTATTGAATTCATTTGTTACAAAATGAATTCAAAATAAATGAAGAACCGCTCGACCGATTTTGTGCAAACTTCACATAAACCATCTACTAAATAGTCCGAACAAAGCCTAAAAATTTGGTTTGGATAGGTGAGCCCGTTCTTGAGTTATAAAATTACAACGAAAAGTGGCATTGATTTTTATATATATAGATTCAATAATTTTACTGATCTGAAATCTTCCAATTTTTTTGAGTTTTTTGGGAACAATAAGGGACTCTTTATAGCGATTTGGAAACGTACCACTTACCAAAGACAAATTCACAATTTTTAACAATATATCACCACATATTTCAAAGGCATCCAGGTATAATTTTACGTTAACACCGGCTGTATCTTTTTTATTATTCATTGATTTTAACACAAAATATAAATCAATCATAGATATTTCTTTAAATTTAAAATCTAAATAGTAATAATCACGTATTGAATTTGTGTATGTTTCATTTGGGATACTATTTCTGATTTCTTGAATACTATTCACAAAAAAAGAGGTTAAAACATTTGACATCTGGGGACCGTGGTTGTATTTATTGTTATTATGTACAATTTCATCTATGTTTTGCTTGTTTTCCTTTAAAACAAGGGACTTCAATGTTCTCCACATTGATTTTTGATCAGAACACACTTCAATTTTTCTTTTAATATAGGCATTTTTTGTATTAATAAGTGATTTTTTAAATCTGTTTCTACATGTTTTGTAAATGCTCGAATCGAACGTAAGGCAAGACACTTTAGCTTTTTCATATTTAATCACTTTTTCATTTTTGAGATATCTCAGATTATCATTAAACCAAGGATTATTATTTTTATTTAAACTTTTACATGATATAAAACTATCAACAGTCTGAAGAATGTTCTCTGAAACTCTGTTGGCCAATGTTTCAACCGATGAATTTATATCAGACACAAAAAAAGCACAATTTCGTAGTTTCTGGACAAAACTTTCAGAATTATATTTATATACTCGAATATACTTTTGCGTTTGCTTTTTATTAAATAATGCCTTAATACTAATTATCACAATTATTTACTATCAGTCTTCGCTTCAATTCTCTCCGGGTTATTTGTCATAACATGGTCAATTAAACTACGAGAATTCAGATTGTAAAAATTGAAGAATGCTATTCTGAAAATATCCAGCTAACGCCCATCAACGTAATTATTTAGGACAATTAATATTTAAATTATTTGTTAATGTCATTCTTTTAATATTTGTATCTTCTCCATGTCTGTTATTTGCAGATGATCAAAGTGTTTTATCAGATTGGCATTTACTTCTTTAAAAATTACTTAGATCAACTGATCGGTGTCAAAGTATTTTTTTTTTGTGCGAATTAAATGGGCTTTGACCACCCTTACAAAGATTAATTACAATGCGAGAGTTAGGGAACTAGGGAAGGATGTAAAAGGAGATGCCGAACCACATTTTTTTATAATTTTAACTATATGCCTGTAAGACCTAGGGTCTTTTAAATGCAACCTGAATTGCACGGCACTAGTTAGAAGGAATAGAAGGATAGGAAAGGAATTTGTGTTGAAACAGTGGATTTGAGAATCAGGGCGACATCCAATTGAAATTGGAGGTATAGAAGACGATGCGGCATAGCGTGGAGATGGAACCCACACGTCTAAGTTAGCAGCCAAGCACTTATCCACTGCCCCAATGCCACCCATAAACATTGGTCTTGAATCTCTGAATATCAAAATGGGAAGGGAAAATATAGTCAGGTAAGGCATTCTACATCCTCGTTGTACGACTAAAGAAAAAATCTGTACACTTTGACAGTATGTACAAAGTTGGCCTCAAGCAAGGAGGGATGCAACTGACTATTCCGTTAGAACATTAAAAATAATAAGAGACAAAATAATAAGAGACATAAATATATAACATTTTTACGATTTTCTAGAGATGTAAATATTATAATTCTATCGCTTATTATTTTTAGAGCTCTATTTTGAATTCTATCTAATAGACTCAAACGAGTTTTGGGAGCCCCTATCCAAACAACACAACACTTTGCAGCATTTTTGGCGACAGAATTTATGTTCATTCCACATGAGATTGTCTGTGATGCACATACCAAGGACTGAAAACTGATCGGTTTCTTCAATGCAAGTGCCGCTCATGGATAGCTGCATGAAGTTCTGCTGTAACGACAGAAGACAGTACTGCGTTTTTGAAGCTTTAAATTCTACGCATTAAATTCTAAAATTATTCCCCATTGGACAATGTTGTCGAGATCAAAATTTAATGAGCTTATCATACGCTGCCGTTGCAGTTCTACAACCGAAGAACAAGAAGGTGAATCTGAAAACCAATATGAAAAGCTAAAAGTACTATCGTCAGCAAAACAATTAAGTCCACTAGAAGTTCTAGATAAGAGATCATTAATTAAAATGAGAAAAAGGATCGGAGCATTTATTTTGTGAATATCAGACTTGAAACCGTCCAATACAACTTGTATTGAACGGTGCCAAACTGTCAAATGCTTTTGATATATCAAGAGCAATAATCTTGACAGTAACACAATAATTTGTATTTTCGGCCTTAATTTTTGTCATGTAAAAATGTAGCCTGAATATGAACGTTGCAAATTCCTGAAGAAAGTTTTCTTGGGCGATCTATATTAAACTGAGTGTTGTTGGCATGAGAAATTTTGCAGATATGACACAATGGTCGGAGGTGCCTAGACGGTGTGTGTTCTGGCTCGAAAAGCCTATCCAGCTAGAATTGTGTACATTGAAATCGCCCCTAATGACGATTTTCTCCATCTTTAATGTATCTAAGTGCCAGGTTAAGTCGTGTTTCAGATATACTGTTCAATTATGAATTAAGTGATGTAAGTCTAGATTATGTTGATCGTAAGAAAGATTAAGGAATATTCTCAGATGTAAAATTATCGTTTCTGCCACCTTGATCATGTAATCGGTCAAGAAAGCTAATCAAATGCTCGGTTTCTTAAAGAGTAACACAAGAGAATTCAAAGATCCTTATTCACTCAAGTCACTTTTTAATTCTCTGGTAAGATCCAACTAATTATGGCCTAAATATATCTATGCATCAGATTAACCAACGGCTTATGATTAAGTTTTTATTGAAAAATCAAGGCGGCCTAATTTATTTTCAAACTCCTTTCATTTAACTCAACAGAACTTCGAAGAAGCACGCGGGTACTTAGATTGGACACTTGGCATACATGGCATTCGAATCGAGTTCCTCAATGAAAGAGGGTGCAAACGGACTGCTACTTACTTGCCACAAGTGGCGACCGAACAAGGTAATATAATTTATTTTCCCCTTTTACATTGCAAAAATCACTTAAAAGAATTTATTTTTTTGTTTTTTGTTTTTAAGGTTGGGATCAAACCCAGACTATCGACTCATTACTCAGGAAGGGTGGCTATCGTGCAGCCATCACCTCAGATACACGTAAATCAATCAAACTTACGCGTTATCGCTCGCAAGAGATTCAAATGAATTACAAGGAATACCGCGAGACATTGGAACGAAAGGCGCAGTACGGAAAAGTGCAATGCTAACAACCGACATAGTTTTTTTTATTCAGAAACCTACTCCAGCATTAATTTCGTTTGAGGAACAAAAAACAAAACTAAAAATATAACGAAAAATCGTGCTGAAGTTGTTCTCTAATGCAATATTGTGTCGATTTCACTTAAGTAAACTAAAAAAATAAAATAGAAACAAAAAAATTATGTTAATGTATTGTTGGCAGAGCGTGGCAGCTCACATTTTATTTGCCCAATTATTTTTTTTTATGTTTATTCTTATATAATGTAATATTATATTTTGGAACATAATAATATTATTTAATTTGATTTAGAATTCGTTTTGTTTATTATCTAACAATTTATCTAAGTTAATTAGATACGCAAATCTCCGCGTTTTGAAAATCATTCTTGAATTAATCAATTATAATCCATAAAAATAAAACTGAAAGCTAATTAAAAAAAATATATCCTTTGTTTTTCCCTTTTTTTCAAGTCAATAGACAGGCGAATGACAGTGTTGAAACAATAATTTGTAGTGCTTGATTTTTATTAAGCTATGTTGGGAAAAAAATAGCTATTTTTTCTTGGTTAACTATACATGTAATAGAGCAACGCGCTTCTATATCCATGGTTGAGGTTAAGTGATTGAGATTGAAAACAATTCTATCGATTTTGAATACGCGTTTCCTTCAAATAGCCAATTTTAAGGTCTTACAACTTTTTCTCCTGCAATAGGAGTAATCAGCCCTATCACAAATTCCATCCTAATCCTACGCTTCGTGATAAAACTCAAAATTTTCATCGTAGAGGATTCGCAATGAAAAAATCGCTCACGATTTCCAAAGTTCGTATAAATTAGTATCACAGTGGGATACATTTGTGTCGGACACTGAAAGTTAAGCGTTGTTAACAGTTATTTTAAAGAAACATGTGTATTCTTACAAATTCTATGGTTTTATAAATAATATTTGACTTTAAAGGACAAAACAACTAACAAAGTCCAATATGAAAGACTTCTTAGATAGTGAGCGAGAGAGCCGACCAAGCCCTAGGCTATAAAAAACTAGCTAAGCAAGAAGTTCAAATTTCTGGAAAATTGTAAAAAGCGAACTTAAATTTCTTGGATTTTCAAATAATATAAGTGTAAACTTAATTGAAATTCCAAATAGCCACCGTTTTGTTATTTATCATTTCATTTTAACAACACAGCTGATTTCAAAAGTCAGAAGATTCCACTCGGATTTTTTGAAAGCAGTTTGTGTTTGTTTTTATTACGATGGAATTTGTGATAGAGCTAATTTTTATTATTATTATTTATATTTCTGATAGGGCTGAATATTCAATAAAATTTCTCAATTATCGATTTTCTGCCATAATATTTGTTAGCAAAGTATGGTTTAGGAATAAACTCTAAATAAGAATCAGTTGGCTTGTGGCGTTGATCAATTATTGGTCACTTCTTTTCCGCATGTATGAATGGCCAAATTTCTTAATGCAAGGCTTTACAAAGCAAGTCTGATGCTAAGCAAATACACGAACCCGGTTAAAATTGAAAAACAAGTGAAGTGCGCAACATAACTTTAAAACTTGCACAATTTTTTGCGCAACAATAAAGATGAACTGCTTTTTTGCGACAGTCTGCATTGCAGGAATTTTTATACTTAATAAAATCGAATTTCTGCTATTTGACGTTTACCAATCTAAAGCGAGTTTCATTTAAAAAAGATCTGATCTTTTTGACAAAAGATTTCATCTTTTTGAATTTTGAGAATTTCATTTCAACAAAAAGAGCAAATCTAGATCAGATCTCAACACGAAAGATCGCCTCTCTGATGGGTAGGCAGATTTTATATGAATGCACGCATACATGTAAAACGTTTTTTCTGTCAAACATCAAATGGAAACTATTTTGTTATTAATTTATTGTGAAATTGTGCCAATCCCTGCTAAAAAATTAAACTAAAAAATAAACAAATAATAGACGAAGAAGTTAATAATTTAAATTTTATAAATTTAGTGGAGTTTTTTATTGCTTTGTCTTCATCTTCCTCATCATCTGATGATGATGTTTTTTTTTTCAGAAATGTGTGTGTAAGTTATTCGGCATTGGCAGCGTTCGGTGCAATGCCGATAGGCTAGCCAAGATATCTTAGTAGCGGGTTTGTTTTCGAACGATCCAGGTAGCTTTCTCTGTTAAGTCAGTTGTATTGCATACAAATCTGAAGTTTTGAATCAGCTGTTCCTCAAATTAATGCGGGCGTTCACTCATTTATTCTCGGATACCAAGCTATCGGAGTATATCTGTGGACGAATCAGATATGTTAGCTCAAGGCTGTCAAAAAATCAAAGCAAAACGCATACCAATGAATTTTCCAGTCAGCTGGCTCTATAAATTTGTTCTCGGATAGCTAGTTATTCCAATTTTTTTTTGGAATAACTGTAGATAGCTTTCATGAGAGTAGCTGTTTGTTCATCAGATGTGGTTTTGCACGCATTACAACAACAAAAAGTTATTCCAGATTGCTGAAAATAATTGAGTGAACGTCCCCAATAATAATTTTTGGGTAGCTTGAGATTTGTGTTTGACAACATATGTTTAGTTCATCAGTTGGTTTTCCTTAGGCGTTACAACAACACAAAGCAATCCGGATTGCTTTAGGTATGCCACCGAACGCGGCCAATACTACAATTAAATTTGAACACAGAGTTTCATTTAAAAGATCAAATCTCCATTTTGAGAGGAGTTCTTTGAAATTTAAATGAAACTCGCTATAAGACGGTGATCCAGTGAAGGACTAATAATTCACATTTAAGGAAATAATGTACAGGGACATAGAATAAAAAGAGATAGAGTTGATACATATGGCGTTTTTATTTGGCAATCCGGAATTGTTCTCCGATCCGGGATCCCAACTGAATACTTTTGTGTGATTCTGACGATTCTGAATTTTAATGAGATTGTATGTGTGAAAATAATTGTGTACGTGAGAATATTCAAATTAAAAAAAAAATGTTTGTTGAACAATTATCATACAACAAATGACAACAGTCCAGTTTGACGTTCAAGTATATGAATGTGTGAGTGCTTCTGGTTCTGATTCTGATTTCAAATCCAGAAGCAAAATTCTCTTCTTTTCAGAATTAGAACTGTCATTTTTTCCCAAGTGAACGCTTTCAGAAGAGTCTGGAAGCCTTCCGGATTGCCAAATAAAAACGACATTATTGTAGTAGAATGTGTTCGTTTTTTTATTAATAGGAAATTTTAGTCCATGGTCTAACTCTTATTCCATGGTTTTTTTACGTCCATGGACTAAAGGTGGGCTAAGCGTTTTTTATTAATAGGGCTGTTTAATTGCAACAAACTCCACCTGTTTTAAGTTTGTAAGAACAGAACATAACTTATGAATATTTCTTTGTACTAATAGGAGTTCTCGCGAATAAAAATTTCTCTGGAAATTTTTCTCTCATTCGAATGTAGAGAACGTGAATGATGCTCCAAAGTTTTCCTCATTTCATACGATTTTTAGCTCGTGTAAGGTTATACCATGGGAGGTTCACGACAGCAGGCAAATATTCAAGGGAATAAAATATTCCGCGGGATATTTCCGATTCCGCTAAAATTTTGTTTCCGATCGTTAATCTCCCCGGGAATAAATTTCCCTGGAACAAAAATTAGTATGACGGCGTCATTCCCCTGGAAAGTTTATTCCCAAACATCACTGATCATTCACGTTACCTACGTTCAATGAAAGATCACATTTCCCGGAATATGTTTGTCCACGATTTAGTATAATTTAATTATTCGATAAAGAATAAGACAATAAAAATAACGCATCTTTAATGTTTTCAGACTTCGGGAGCCAGTTAATCTTTTAATTACCCTACTAACATATATGCACGTACATATGTTTATATGTACACTTTTAAAAGTAATCTTTTTACAATGTAATATTATTGTTATTTATGAAGTCGGCTTCTATTTTTTGCAATTTATTTTGAACGTTTAAGTATTGCTGGGATTCCTTAAATGTTATGAAAATAGCTAGTAGTGCATGGAAAGATATCATTGCACCAATTTTGGGCACAATTGGTTTAGTCATTCTCCCCAAAAGTGAAACCACTTCCATTGGGGTCTCAGTTATCAACGGCAATCGGAAGGTATAGTGCCGAGTAGCAAACATAAACGAAGCAATTGGAGCCAACAGTGTTGGGTATAAGACACCGAATCCAGTTTGAAAGGCTGCAGCCTTTAGTTGCAGGCAAGTCGGACACTGGAACGGTTCCAATATGAGACTCTTTTGTATGAAGAACTTATGGTAAATCAGTGTGGTCATGGCAGGCAGAACAACAATTGGTAAATATGTAGACAGACGCCCATAGTGTCCCAGTTTTAGTTTAGTCCTATAGTAGTTGTTCATATAGATGCCGGTGCATGTGCCAGCAATTCCAAGAACCCCCGGGGCATATTTCAATGCCCATCTTGTGGGATAAAAATTGAGATTTGTTTATTGAATTTTATTATAAAAATGAAAATGACATACACTTCGGATTTCTTTTCCCAATTGTCGATTATCTTGGTTTGATAAATAACTGCTTCGTCTTCTGTAATTTCGACGGCATCTTTAGGTATGTCTTTATAGATATCGCGTGAAAGAGCCATTGGACTTGGAAGATTCCATAAGACGTACCCTTTATAAATTCTTCTTCAGCTGTTCCGCTGTCATTTCGAATGGAAGCATCCAGCAATAATACTAAGAGAATCGCGTGCATTCAAATAGAATATTATTCATTTTGATTAGTACTGTACCGGTTCTCTTTCCAAATGGTATATATTTCAGTTATTTTCAAATTGAATTAGGTACCATTAGTAATTTCTAAAATTTTTTGTGGACACAAAATTATTATTTTGTCTGTGTATATTCGAAGTAGTAGTGAAATGTTGTGTGTTGATAGCAAAAAAATAACTAAGGAATCAACAATTCATACAGTCAAATAATAATATATTAAGAGAGAAAGAAATTAAGAGGGGAAAATATCTAACATCTTGAATATGTAAGCCTCTTCCTTTTTCCAAAAAAAAAACAAAGTGTGTTCCCGTACTTTGTGGAAAAAAATGTGAAGACTGTCATTTTTGCAAGAGTGGGGGTAAAAATCTTTCAGAGAGCAATAAAGTTTTACAAAAGTACCGGGACGCTTTGAACAACAATCTTGTAGCCATATTTTATAGGTTAAAATAAAAGTGTATTTTTTAAAATGTTTATTAAAGATTATATAAAATTATTTCTGAACTAATAACGAGTTTCATTCAAATTTCAAAGATCTCTCAAAATCGAGATTTGATCTTTTCAATGAAACCTTTGTCCAGATTTAAATGTAACACATTCCTGAAAAAAAACATGTCTTCATCACCAGATGAAGATAGGGAGACGAAGACGAAGAGATCAAAAACTCCAATGAAATTTTTTTTATTTTGGAAAACTTTTCGTTCGGCTATTTTGGTCACAATAATTTTAGTAATGAAACAAAACTAGTTACATTAACTTTTCCCGACGTTTCGACACGGATTGCTGTCTTCTTCAGGGGAACTTTTTATTACATACAAAAAAGAAAATAAGCAATAAACAATTTTATACAACAAAGAAAAAAACAATAGAAGACTCAAGCTAGTATTAGACGGGCCTTGTAATTTGTCATTGCCGTGGCACTCTGACGTCACTATGACGTTAGTTGTCTGTCGTAAAAGTGTCACGTCGTGTGATCGTCATTGTTTCGCATGTCATTGCCGTGACAAAATCAATGACAGGCACCGTGACACATCACTTTTAGGTCATTGCAATGACAAATTGCTGTGACCGTGTGATAGCTCTTTCATTGTTGATGGGACACCGTGACACTGCAAGGACTGTGTCCTAGTTACATAGTTACCTACCTACAAATGTATAGTTAAATAGATTTTAATTATGTAAATTAGGAGGGTAATTTGTACCTATCTACATAGATGGAACCTAGGTATGTAAATATGGATATATATAATGAAAGTGGAGTATATAGGTGGGAAGGTAATTATATATTAGCGACGTTTGCACAATTGTTATATTATAGTTTGAGGGCAAAAAAAAAGATGCCATTTGAATTCTGGGGCAAATACCGTAAATTTTGTTCTGATTAATAGCTAGTACTAATTCTCCGAAATTTTGTATCAAAATCGTTGGAGCCGTTTTCCAAAAAAAATAAACTTTTCCTTAACAACCAAGACACAATGACTCGATTGATCGATGCCGTGTGATCGTCACAGCTAAGAATAAGAAATGTCATTACAGTTTAGGCTCACCTCCAATGATCAGCTGTTTGACAGTTGTCACGTCGTGTGATAGTCATTGTTTTGCATTTCATTGCCGTGACACCGAGACACAAATATCACCATGACACACTTTGACGTTCATTTTATTTTGGGACAACAAGGACAGAGATGTATCATTCGTGTGATAGTCATTGTAGCTAGCCATGACACGATTACTTTTGTCACGGCAATGACGGTGGTAGGACCTATTTTGTTGTGACGTCAAAGTGTCACGGCAATGACACATTACAAGGAGCGTCTTATACTAGCTTCACACTTTGGAATATTATATGTAAAAAAATAAAATTTTACATTGTTTGTAAAATTAAAATGAATGATTAAAATTAAAAAAATACTTAAAACACTTCTTGTTATATGAAGTTTAGTCTAAACCTGTACGCAAATTGAACAGGTAAACGGAAGAATTTGGTCTATGTGACGAGAGAGCAATATACCGCAGATATGCTTTGTCTGTCCTGCCTCCGATTAATGTTGTTTTTTTTTTTGTTTAAAATGTGAAGTGTTTCAGAGTATAACGCTTCGGTTAGCGAGTGCCGTCTTGGCCGGACTTTTTGAGTTGATGTCAGATTTATGATTGGATATTCGTTGCCGTAGAAATTATTTCGTCGTGCCAATGTAACATAAATGGCAGGATTAATCAATTTTACCCTTACAGTTGATCTTATATATAACATCCGTGTATTTGTCTTTGTCGGGTTTTACCTTTAATTTGGTGAAAAGGTGTGCAAGCGTTTTATTTGATTTAAAAGCCAACCGAACATCTTTAACTTTTTTGTTGACAATCTCCTTGAAGTTCTCCGTCAAATTGGGAACATAGATTACATAGATTATTATTTTAACAACAAGTTTCGAATGACTACGGTCGGATATCCATTGTTTTTAAGGATATTAGTGATTTTTTGCTGATTAGCCGAATGAAATTTTTCATCACTCAAGGTAAAAACCTTGTTTATTACGTTGGAAGCCGTATCCAATTAAATTTGTTTGGCCTGGTTGGAAATTATAAAATATAAATTATTAACTTCTTTGTGCAATATTTCTTTATTTCTTAGCACGGATTGGCACTAGTTCACAACAAATTAATAACAAAAATATTTCAATTTGAACATTGACAGAAAAGATATTTTACATGTATGTGTGCATTCAGTATTCATATCAAATCTGCCAACCTATTAGAGATCCAATCTTTCGTGTTAAGATTTGATCTAGATTTGCTCTTTTTGTTGGAATGAAACTCTCAAAATTCAAAAAGATGAAATACTTTGTCAAAAGAGCAGATCTTTTCTTGAATAAAACTCGCTATAACCAACTTGATATCACAAATTTTAATTTATTGCAGGAATAAGCCATTTTATTATATTCCATTATTTGTAACTTTTGTAACGATACACATGGCAACTGACAGACTATGTATTGTTTTTTTCTTTTTTTCCTTCATTTGACAATCTTCATAATTTTGTCCAAAGAAATTTCTTGGACTAAAATTCGCAGCCTGGGTAAATATTTGGCTCCCTCATAAGCGCTCTCTTCTGTGAAAAACTACGAAAATTTAAAGTACGGAAACAGGATTTGACTGTTTTTCGTAGAAATTCGTAGATTTTCTAAGTTTTAGGGAGTACGGGAGTACTGACTTACCCCTACTACACACCAGTATTGGAACACCGTACAGATTCTAAATGAAGTGAAATGACCCCATTCAATAACAGAACTATTGGCTATCCGGATAGGTTGGTGCTGTTGTATTCCCATGTTAGAATTTTGTTTGCTTTGTTATCAGCTGTGTTCTTACAGGGGAATACAACAACACCAAACTCTCCGGATATCTTTAGATCGGTTATTGAATGAGGCCATTTAAAAATGTTTCTGACATTCAGTTCATTGGATACTCCATTTAGTGGACAATTTGTTTACCTTTATTGATTTCTAACAAACTAGTTATTTCAGAATGAAGCCAGATACATTTATCGTTTTCATTCAGCCATCATGCATTCATTCGCTCAGTTGAAAAAAACTAAACCTATAAACCACTCCGAATTTCTTTACAATACATGTCGGCATACTATACCGGAACAATATTTCTCAATATACTGTGTCGGTATGTTTTCAAACGAACATAAAACCTTATCGACACTTCATTACAGTAGTACTGAAAAGAAGAATGGTTTGGAACAGTAAGCCACTAAGTAGCCCTTGACTTGTCTACCACAAGTTGCCGCAGTCGCGAGATCAAATCTATTTTTTTTTTTCATTTAAATAATCTCACTTAAAGTCAAGGAGATGACTGGATTAATGTCAAAATAAATAAAAAATCGATTTACTGAGGGTTTATCTTTAACACTCCGAATAAGTGCAATATGTCATTAATAAAACAGAATTTCTGATTTTGACATTTACAAGCTTAATAAACGACAATAGAATTCATACACTTATTGCAGTAGATTTTCGGACGGACCTTCTGTTTTTTTAACATCTATCCTATAGTTTACTAAAGCCATTGATTAGACGTGTAATAAAATTTGTTTATTAATAAGGTTGTTATCGATAAACAAGTATTTTCAAAACCACTCCTCTGAAAATATTAGAAAATTATACCACTTCCGGTTGAATTCTATAATAAGTTTTTAGAGTGAATTAAAATTTGTGAGCTCCAAAAATAAAGACTTCCACCTTATAATTTAATATCTTGAAAATGGGTTAATGTATTGTATTCACTCATAGGTCATAGACCAAATAAAATTCTATTTCACGTTATGCATATTTTTGTTAACAACGATTTAATGCACAATCTTTTTTTTAGTTTAAACAAAACTTAAGTTTATTTTCGAGATGATTTTTTTTTAAATTGTTGAAATGCGGAAAAACTTCAAATTAGGTTGTGGATATACGCTATGTGACTGGCAAACTCCACATCCACAGTGATGTAAGAACCCGCACTATTTGTGGAACGATGAATTCCGGAATAAAAATGCATACAAAAAATGGAACAAATGCAAATTCCTGCGCGCTATTGTTATGGTGAAAGTTGCCCCGGCATCAGTTGACAATTTGAAGAACGTGCACTCAAGGTAAGTTTATTCATTCTGTAAGAATTTGCTTCATGTTACATCATTAACATGTACTTGTTAGACATGTTTAGATTTATAAGTGAATTTAGAATTGAACACGACAAGCCATAGAAACAAATAATATCAACGAATTTTGCAGATAGATGCTGAATGGATGAACAGATTTTCCTAAAAATTGATAGAGGTTGAGTTGCAATTGCGTTTTGATTATAATATATAACTGCTCTATATCTATACGCTTGACTAAATGCAATACAAAAATACAGTACAAAATATAAATTCCAATCAAGTATTTGTTTAGTGATCGCGTCTTCAAATAAACTGACGCTAAGAAAGCAGCACGAACAGCTATGGAATTTGAAATTGTTTTATTTTTAACACTCATTGTCATTTTTTTCTAGAGTTCGTAAATCTCTTCTGGATTATGTATGCCATCATCTAAAATTACTAACGTTTATTTAACAAAAACAACAACCTGCTTTGCATTCTTAATCACAATTCGTGTTCCAATAAAAAAAAAAACAAACAAAAGTTCCTACCTGACTTTAATATTTAATTAAGGACCAATTAGAGAAAAATATCAAAACATTGAAGATGCATACAAGATTATTTTTGACTGCTTTAAAATAAACTTTTGTTATTTTTTAAATAGATTTTATTTGTTTCTTTTATCCCAACACCATTTAAATTATTTTTTTTAATTAAAAATCGCAATATTTCAACAAAATTGAATCTTCTTATTAATAGCATAGCGTATAGGTATCTACCTATATAATGTTAGATGATTTAATAATGCTAGCACAGCTTAAAAACATAATTTAAATTTTCATTTTTGTAACTATTCAAGTCATATCAAGAATTTTATATGCATTTTTAATATGGAAAGAGGATGATTTTGACAGTTCTTGGCCACCATTTTGTTTCAGTTGTTGATAGTTTTATTTGGTTTAAAATTTAGCACTTAATCTAAATAAATTTAGCCAAAATGAATCTAATAAGATATGTTTATATTTTTTTTGTCAAAAAAATATTTTATTTGCTTTACCACTTTCTAAAAAACGCTTTCAATGAAAGAAGGTGTTTTCAATGAATAGCTGGCATCTTATTTCCAAAAGTGGACCAAATGAATAAATAAATAAATAATTAAACAAACGTTCCAAAGATTTGTGTTCCCTTCTTTTCCTGATTTCATATGTCAGTTTTTCTTTCAATCAATGGCCACATCTTCTAACCTCAAAATTACATTTGACTATGAAAGATCTTTGACGGCCAAGTTTTAAAAAAAGGGACGTTCCAGACATTCTCGGACTTACTTTATGACTTATTTCGGACTTAATTATCAGAATTTCACTATTTTTTATTGTTCGGTAGAGATTATAGCTTAGCAAACGTCACTTACAAGAATTTTTTTTTTTTTTTAATAACATTTCACACTTAGTTCATGGAATAAGGCAATAAACTTCCTTATTCCACGCTTATTAATTTGGGAGTTGTTTTAATTTTTCATTAATCAGTCATTAATCCAGGTCAGACAACTGAGATCTCACAAATTTGAGTTGAAAATTGAGGAGACGAATCCAAAATTTATATTTGTTCTTCAATATTTGGCAGCAAAACTAATAAATTTTGCTGAGAAATCCTGTTCTTATGAATGATATCTGATGCTGATATCTTTTAGATCCCATTTTTTTTCAAACTATAGCATTTTTTTTAAACTAACCAGTTGCCATGTTTAGTATTTGACAGATGTCATTAGCGTCACTGTTATATACCAGATTCAAGCAGAATCCGCCCCTTCTGACGATTTGTATATATCATTATATGTACCTATTAAAACAGACGATTTAGTGACGGTGTATATTTTAACACGTGGATTAAGTGCAATATGTCATTTATAAAACAAAATGTCTGCTATTTGACATTTAAAAACGTATTCCTTGCTAAGCACTCAGAGAAAGTGGATTAAGTGAAGAAACAAAAATTAACATTTGGTGGACAATTTATATTACAATACAACAAACAAAGATAGACTTCATTCTTATTGTATACTAGATTTTCTTTTTTTTTCTGGTGGATTAGCTTCTAATCCACGAGTTAAAATCCATGGCTTAGTAAAATCATGAATTAGTCCTGGAATAAGCTTTTTTTTTAAATAATGGCTGTTAATGTGGAAGCAGAATAAACTGAAATGAAACTAACTGGTCTTCTACGTCCTATTTTGCCAAATAAATTGTTAAGATGCTTAAAAAAAATTTAAACAAAATTCGCTCTAAAATAAAGATGGGTGTCGAAATACGCTCATTCCAAGAAGGACAGGGCGTGACTCTATGGGGTCGCATGTGCGTTGACTGTAATGACTGTATATAACATGAGAAATTTTGTGGGCTTATTACCGCCTTATTGACTCCTAGGGCGGTTGTTATCAATCCCAATCTATAAAAAATCGTAATGATGATTAAATGAAAGCAATTTTCATTTTATTTTCCCAACGTTTCGACGGAGGTTGCCGTCTTCTTCAGGGGTGTCTTTATTTACAAAATTAAAAAGAGATATAATGTTGTACATATTGATACAAGTAAACGAACAAAATATGACTTACATAATGGTAAAGGAAGTCAACTTGGCATATAGGTCGAACCAGACTGTTGCATCCTTATTCACCAACCTGAAGACGAAACCCGACAAAGATCGCCGTTCACACGTAGTTTATAAAATAAATTGCCAGGAGAAAACGGATGAATCCTGCAATCTTTGCTACATCGGCACCACCAAACAACTCCTTCGGCAAAGAATGGCGCACCACAAGTCAGATATTCGCCTAAAAAGTTCTGAGAAGACGGCACTGGCTTCTCACAGCGTTGATATCGGTCACACTCCAAACTTCGAGGGAGTGTAGATCCTTGCAACAGAAAAACATACTTCTAAACGTTACACACTAGAGACACTGCATATAATTAACAACAAAAATAATATGAACCGCAAACAAGCCACACAAAATACATCTGCCGTTTACTGTTCATTAGTTTCTGACAGTAAATATCATAAAACGTAGACTAATCTTCGAATAAGAAGTGTTCAAAAGCTGTTTTTAATCTGTTTTTTTTTATATGTTTCAAACAAATTATTGTTTTGTATATTAAAAATCTTAAGATTTAACGTTATGTAAGTCATATAAAAGTTCATTATATCTCTTTTTAATTTTGTAAATAAAGCCATCCCTGAAGAAGACAGAAGACGGCAACCTCTGTCGAAACGTTGGGAAAATAAAATGAAAATTGCTTTCATTTAATCATCATTACGACCAATAAAGCCGATGAGAATCACTTTTAAGAATTCTCCAAAGTCCAAATAAAAACCAACTTGGTCAAAAACTTCTAAAATATTATTCTTCAAAAATGCCTAATACATTTGCTTTATAGAGATCGATAATTCTATTGGTTTAAAACTAAATCACGTTTCCATATAAAATGAAATATAAATCCATTATTATACACAAGATTTTCAATATACTAATTTTTGGTTGAGGACATACCCCCATTTATTTAGTTTATGTCAAACTACAAGAACTTAATCTAATTTATGTATTGTTGTATCCAAATTAGAATGTTGTCAGTTTTAAAATTTATACTTAAAATTTATAATGTAATCAATAAAAAATCAATTTCTTACTGAATTTCATTTGAACCTTTATTTTTATTAATAAACAAGTTGGCAGATTAAGGTAAGGCACGGAAAGACTTAATGAAAGACAATCCCTATATGGGATATACCATATTTCAAGGTCATTTTTTGTATTTCCTAATGCTTTTAACAGAAAAAACTTGTCCTTAAAACAACAAGTCGATTTTGCCATCATCATCAATCGTTCATTACCTCTTTTTAATAAGACAAGCAGTGTAAAAAAAAAAAAAAAAACAAATAACATTCCTTAATTTTGATGCCATATTTCAAGTGCCTACATAAATTCACATATATACTCGTACATACATATACATATGTATAAACTTGCATAAAAATAAAACTACCTGTACCTCACAAATAATTAAACAAAAAAAAGCAAAAATAAATTGTTATAGCTATAAGTATAAAAAAAAACACTTGTTTATCCAGAATCTTTTAGAAGTTTCATAAAAAACAATAAAAAGCTATTGTATGTGTACGTGGCGTGGGTGCCTCTGGTACCTAAATTTAGTTGACATTTCTATTGTTACATCCACTTTTATTTTAGTTTTAATTTAGTATCGGTCTTAGGTCTTCAAAAAAACGAAAAAAGGGATTTCATGTCGATTCATCTGCGTTTCTTGGTTTCGATTAAGACTGCTTATATTATATCTATTGACATACCTGAATGTATAAAAAGTTCGCATTACTTACAAAAATGCAACTCTTGAGGAATTACCCACAGGCGAAGAGCCACAGTGAGGCACACAATGTAAGAAAATTGGAAAAAAAATAATGCATAGGTGCATATAGTGACAAAAATTACCAAGTATGTATATAAAGGCAGTGGCGCAAAATTTTAGTCGATTTAGTAATATGCTGAATCATTTTTAATATGATACTAGGCTAAAAAGAGGAATTTGTTAATTTTAAACCAGTTTAGTATCGTACTATTTTCTTAACATTTTACTAAAGTTAAAATATCACAAAATGGCCACTTTATTTTTTAGTATCGTAGTAAATCCATATGCATCTTTGACATTTAGAAACGTCAAAAAGTTATGTTTGCTTAATTTTTTGCTCTATTTTAGGCGTGTTTAGTTGTAGTTAAATAAGGGAAAATATTAGTAAAGTGCTGTAGTGCATAACATCAGGCTGTTTAAAATTTTGCGCCACTGATTTTAAAATTGTTTTATTTGACAAGAGATTAAGCATACCTAAAGTTTAATTTGCTCCGTGTTTGTAAATAGGACTGTTTGGTATCTTTTTTGTAGTAAGAAGTGTAACAACTGTCAAACTTCTATAAAGTAAACAAGATATATACAGAAACAAATTCAGGAAATATAGTGATGGGCATAATTGAAAGATCACACGAGACATAACAAACTAGAGTAAATAAAAATAATATCGAATTTGTTTCCAAAAATTTTAATGACAAATAGTAATAATGTCAAACGGATCATTGTCTTCAGAAACATCCTTTTTATGGTGGACTTTACTTCCATATTGAATTCGACTTTATTACCAATAATAGATATACAACTTTATTTCTCAAAATATCTATTTATGAATGAACACAAAAATGTGAAGAATAGCTGCAGTGAAATAACGCCGAGCTCAATAACATCAAATTCCTATATTTGGCGTTATTTCACTTTATGTTCCGCCGAGTCGGGCTTATTTTGCTTTTAATTTATAGACATTATAGTAAAGATTCCTCACTGTTTTCTGACTTATTTTGATAGTGGAGATTTTTAACGTGTTTTTTATTATAAATTAAAGATTTAATTTTATCAACTAATAAACACAAATTATTTATATTTGATTATTTGTACATTTCAGAAGAAATTTAAATAGAGCTTACATAGATTCTGAAATGTATATAAATATAAGCAAAACTAAATAATTTGTGTTTTAATTTAAGCAAATAACGTTTGAATTTCTGTTTCGATATTAGTCGGTCGAGAATAATTTATTCGTTAGAGTGTTGATTGTATGTGGAACGCGAATAGAATTGGCAGTTCATTATAATCAGATTGCAATTATCTTATATTGAATTCCAAATAACCAAACATTCGATTATTTTCAATCGAATTATTTCTAAAAATTAGTTTATGCTCTTAAAACAAATCGGGCGTTTTTAGGAAAATTTTATAGACTACACGTACATTATTTTTTACAAGTTTCTTACAGCAAAAAAAGCGATCTGAAATCGACGAATGAGGTTTAGATCAACATCGCCGATTTAATCATTTTTATCCAGTTTTACCAGTTCTTTTCACAGTTTTACTGACAAGCAGGCTCAACAGCTCATGCAAATGTCTGATATCGCAACAAGAATCGGAACAACAAACATACCTTTTATCTTTGCTGTGCTTATTATGTCATATCATTTCACATCAAAGAAACAGAACTAATACATACAACTAAACTACATAACAACTTCAGTCTATCATTATCTTTTGTCATAATTTACCACTACATGTAAAACCAAAACTTACTCGTATATGCAAACGTCAATTCGCATACCCAACATAGATTTTTATGACACCATCTAATTTTTTTAAAGACATATTAATGAAACAACAGTCATGGTTCATGTTCCGTGGAGCCGTCCTATAAAGAAAACGATTTACTTACTTCTTTCTTATACTACCTTTTTACAGACCGTTTATCTCATGTAGATTACCTAAATATCAAATAATAGTGCTTTCAGGGCGTAAGAACACAGCTAATGACAAAACAGCTGCTGCCAAAATATAAATCTCAAGATATCCGTTAAACTTTGGTATATGTATCCCATGAGAATGTCAAAAACATATACACAAACCCATACAAAATTTAACTTATCCGATTTTGGTTGTTCAAGAACTTAAATGGAAATTAAGCCATCTAAAATATGATATCGCACCGACATTTGAATGCACCCAATAAAAAATTCACTTTTCCGATGAATGTGTTCATTTCGATACTGAATTAGGTTAGTTCGATTTTTACAACCAAAGGCCCAATGAAGAATGAAATAAGATGTATTTTAAATCTTCATATGAGGAGACTAACTACTGGCCTTTTTGATTGGTCGTTCTGACCCCCACAAAATGACAGTTGTTACTCTAAACAGAACAGAAAACGATTCTGGATTTTATTTCAGAATAGAAAACAGAATCACATAATTAAAGTGTCCAAATAAATCCGTTTTTTTATTTTATTTTAATTGTTATTTTCAAAGCCTGTTCCAACGTATACAACTTTTTAAGAAAGTATTGACAAAATTGTAAAATGTATATTTATGTTAATGTAAGATTTATTTTTAAAAGTAATTCCATTTATGCTAATTAAATTTAAATTCTAAAAAAAAGAATATAAGAATGAATACAATTTTAGAATACATTAAAAAATGTCTTAAACTTTAGCTTTTACGAAACTAAAATTCAAAACTATAATAGTCTATTTTTAGAAAATTTTGCTCCACTGTGCGATGATATGGCAACATCTAAAGCTAAACGATCCCCACCTACTCCGGCAAAAGAAGTTAAACTTCTTGCTCCTCAGGTGAACCAGCATAGCCAGGCAGGGCGCTCTAGCACCACTTCACCAGTCTGCCAACAACCCAACCAACCAACCAGCCAATATGTTAATTTTCTTGAAAACCAACTATACAAGTTTGACGAATGTAAAATTGTTTAGTTAGTCTTCTCAGTATCAGCAGTCGATAATAAGTAGTGAACGTGGTCTGACACTACCAAATAAAGTTCATCCGCGAACAGACAAGCCGAAACAGTTTTTTTTTTTTGTTTTTGTTCCTTTTTGTAATAATATATAACTTATAGTTAAATTAACAAAATAAATCAAAATGAAACTCCACAGCAAGTGAGTAAAACAAAACCATCATTCATCATACATAGATTTTGTAGATTTTTGAAAATGTAAAACAAATAAAAAATTGATAATGATCCTGAAAAAGTGTTCAAAAACAGGGAAGTGCGATCAGCAGTGATCCGAACCATTTATGTCCCAAAATTGGGACATTACAAATTTTTGTTAGTGGCAAAGTTATAATGTAGGATCTATATGCGAAGTGATCAAGGAATGATCAAGGTCAATCATCAAAAGTTTCAGCAGCATTCTCTTCTCTTAATTCTCAATCGAAATTGATACCAGATATGCAAACTAATTCTGCATGGAAACCCGATGTTAGTTGATGTCCCAAATTACACAAATTTTATTCAAAATCAATATTATGTAACATTCAATTCGATCAAGAAACCGGTCGGCTATAATATAATATTTATTATTTTTTTTTTGAATTTATTATTTTTTTTTATTATTTGTGTGAAATAATCACGCTGAAAGACTTGTTTCTGCAGATATACGATTTATGCTTTATCAGAGGCAGAAAAAAAGAAGCAAAGGTACTTTGGCAGAGCTAAAGAAAGAAAAATGGTTATTAATTACAATCGTGGCGCGACGGTGTGCAAAGGTAGGCAGAAGGAAGCGGGGACGGTATGGTGTACAGGGTAATAAATTGTCATTGGTTCTTGATGACGATCGCAACAACAACGGCAGTTACGATGACCTTTTTGCCAGCACCTGTATTGCAGTATTAATTCGTTCGTATGTGTAAATGTAACTTGAATTTTTCTTCTATGCCAACCGCATTCAACCATAAACTAAACTGACCATTAGCTTACCGTTATTTAGAAAATAGCACAAACACACATTGGTATGCCCAGGTATGGTACACTAGGTAAAAAAAAAAAAAACTATCCAATCCGTTCGATCGATTGGAGCGATCGCAAATGCGATCCACCAACAAACCAGCTAGTCACGTATGAAAATCGTGACAGCTAATGTCATAGGTGCATTTTAGACTTCCTTTAGCCGGTAATCGCAGTTTAATCCGGAGTCATATGTATTGCCGATAGGGTTTCCACCAATAATTACTTCGTTGTTTTTTTATATAATTATTTGAAATTCATTTTAGTTTAATTGTTGCTAAATATGGTGATTTTTAGAATCGTAAAATAACTTCCAATGAAAAAAATGCAATTGTTGCCACATTTGTTTGACATAGTTTAATTTTATAAAGTTACTATTTTCTTTTCCGAAATAATATTTGGCATGTAGATGGTAAAATTAAAAATTTTGTATGGAAATTTAATTTACATTATTCTCATGCACAAAACTGTCTATACTTTCCACATTCATTTATGTATGATAGTTACACAAAAGGTTTATTGTAAACTTTGGCCAAAAAAATGAGATTATACAAATTTCACTCCGTCAAAAATTGAGGATTGTATTTTCTCTCTATGTGTTAGCCAAATTGAGAACATTTTTCTGTGGAATCCTCTTCATAAGAATGAGATTTCTGAAATCTTTGTCCCCTTTCAAAGGAAGAAACTAAGTTGCCAGCAACTTATAGTTTATTTGAAAGAAGGGCAAGGGGAATGAACAAAATCTCCTCTGTCAACGATTCGAAGAGATTTGTTTTTACGTTTCCTTTGGAACTTTATAACGTTAAAAGAAAACGAAAAATGGTGCAGGAGATTTTTAAATTTAAAAAAAAATGCCAAAAAAATTCCAGCTACTTGTTGTCCCTTGCAACTGATTTATAAAGAAATCTAAAAAAAGTGATATGACTTTATATCTCTTAGTGTAAAAATGTTGTGAATTTGTCAAGCAATTTGTGTTCGTTAAAAATAAAAGCCGTGAAATGTAAAACAGATGATATTGCATTAAAGTTTTTTGTAATATTTTTATTTTCGTTCAAGACAGATATATATTTCCATTCCAATATTATTTGTCTTGGTCGGAATCGGCACTTCTATTCAGAAGTTATTTATGACTGAATCAAGAAATTGGCAATATTGTCAAAAAACTTAACGAAGAACAATGATTGTGTTGATTATCATGCTCATTCGTTAAGTTTTTTTTCAGCAATGTCAATTTCTTTATATAATAAGCTTATCTATTAACCAATTTTCAATTTCAGAAATCTCGGGAGTTTCTAAAAAAATAAATTTTAATGTTATACGACAGGAATTTATGACGTGTTACTTACGTATGTCATTTTCGATTGGATTTTCCGACTGTTTCACTTTTTTTCAATTCTAATCAAATATGTAAACGCAATCTTCCCAAATTTGAGCAGACAAATGCAAAAATTGACTTTCTCCAACATTTATGTATACAAATAATCTGACGGCAAAATGTGATTTAATGAAATTATACACAGATGCAAAAATATCGGTTTTACCTACACAGATACAAAAATATCAGTTTCATAACGGTACAAGCTTGTAGGCAAACCAAAATAGCTGCCTAAATTTCCCATTTTGATATGGCTCATCTGCGGATACGAAATTAACTTAGCAAATTGTTAAGTGTGAAGTTGTTTTATATTTCAAAAACAACAATGTTAATAACCAAATATATTGTTTTTTTTTTTTCAATAAACTTAACCTTTATAATGACTATTTCGAATGGTTGTCCCTCAGAATGACAGATCTACTTTGGAATTAAAAAAAATGTTTCTGGTTTTGGGCTCAGATGAAAGACACTTTGACAGTTAAAACGTCAAATATACATTTGTATCAGAGTATTTTCATGTATTTTCTAATATTCATAAAAGAAATATGAAAACAAACACAAATTAATTAAAAAGATGTAAATAACGTTTTCAAATGGTTTTCCCTCAGAATGACAGTTCTCCTTTGGAATAGAAGAGGAAATGCTTCTGGCTTTGGGTCAGATAAAAAACACTTTGACACTTAAAACGTCAAATATATAAGAGTGAGCTAATTGTTTGATTTATTTTTGTAAGTTTGGTAAATCCATATATTTTCTAATAGCCGTAAAAAAAGTATTAAAAAAAAAAACAAATTAATGAAGAAGATGTAATATTTCTTCTTCTTCTACGATTCTAAATGGTTCGGAAGCCGGGAAGTTGTATAATTACATTTAACTTATTCTTTTTCTTAAGACATTGGCATTCTGTTGATCTTAAAATTTATTTGTTAAAATAAGGCTATTCTACAGTTATTAGGTATTAGGAAAGTTGGTAACCCTGATTGCATGGATGGATAATATATCTCTTTGACATTTGTTTTTTCTCCCATTACTGGTTTATTTTTTTTTGTATTTCTTTGTGTTACCCATTGCATGGCAGGATCAATTAAAGACTCGATCAATCTGGCTCTAATACTTGAAGCACTACTACCGGCTTTGATAGTCTTGTTTTATTATGGCGTTTTTGCTTCTCAAAGTGAAAGTTCTTCTTGAAGGACGTTTTAGCAACCTCAGACTATAAACTACTTGTTATTCAGTTGAAACAAAAAGTAAAGAGGGCGACACCACAGAAAATTAAATAAATAGCCATAGCTATATGCCATCTCTAAGCTTAGCTTATAGGTGAGATAAACCTGTTTAAGAGATTTTTTTTAATGAACATTTTATGCGCAAACAAGACGAATATTGGTGGATAAAAGCACTTTGAGTTAAGGTTTCTTGAAATTTTTTTTAATCTTTTTTTTTTTAGATTAGCGCATGCATTTCAAATTATAAATCAGCCAAGGTGTACAACAAGTATCTATCTTTTTTATATATCTTCAATTTTTGTTGTTGAATCCCCCGACTAATAATGAGTGTATATCTCCATTAGTAATCTGTTCAAGCGACCTTTTAAAGCCAACCGATCTTTTTGTAGATCCCGGTTGGCATTTCGGCATCATCAATTCGTTGTTGGTTTTTTCTTTGAGGCACGTTTCTTTGTTATAACAATTGACATGATTGTCCCCGCAGTCGGCCAAAAAGACCATAATAATCTTCTTTATGTAATTGCTTTAGGCCCATAGATTACCAATGGATGGATGATGGTTGTGAGGGGTTATGGTAATTTTTGTATTTTTAGGACGTGATTGGGCTCTTTGAAAATGGCACTTTTTTTTGTTTAACAACATTTAATACATGAATTTATTTTTACTTGTTTATCTGACAACAATGACTTGACGATCAATCAACTTTTAAGTTAGGTAGTGTGAATAGCTAATTGAACCCAACCCACCCAATTTAGAAAAAAATTCAAAGAAATCCCAAACTTACGGATTTAAACCTGCTTGGAATACGTATGTTTTTTTTTGTTGGACCGGTTCTGTTTCACAAGAGACTTTGTATTATTTTTTTTTCAAATACCTACATTATGTAGATACATACATAGATATATTAATTTATTATTTAACAAAATTTTGCGAATAATGGCCTTTTTTTTACAAAATTTCAGGGTATTCTTCTTCGTTTTGGTTGTACTAGTGATTGCTTGCACATCGGTGTTCGCGGAGGAGGAATCAAAAAGAAATTCCATCTTAAAAAGGCCATCATCGCGAGTCGCACCTAAGACTACAACGACGACATTAGCGCCGAGTGAAGGAGATGAAGAGCCCGCTGGTGATGAGGAATACGACAATCAGGAATATGGAGGTGAGGGCGAAGGTGAAGCTGCTGATGCTTCATCAAGCACTTCTACCACATCAACCGAGCCACCAAAAAAGATTGGGCCCATGATTAGACCTTTCCGTACGAATGATGATTTTCTTACCTCACTCAAGCGTCGTCAACAAAATGCTAAGAAAGCTTTAAAGGGTAAGTTCTTTTGAATTATTTTTAATTTAAAACACAACCTTATTGTAAACTGTAACTGAGCATTTCAGAAACTAGACACCTGTAGGAGACAATTTATAAAACTGTTGCAGAAACAGTAATGTTAGATAGGCGTATTTAGGAAGAGAGGAAAGTTTCAGAATTATAAAAAAATGTTTAAACTTGTGAAGAATTAAGTCCGAAGAAATCAATTAAAATATTAATTTTTACATGCGATTATAGTACTATAAGGCAAGTTATGCATTCGTCGACAAAAAAAAACATGACATTACGATGATAGCGAAGATGAAAAAAGATGGTCTGAAAATTTTGTCCGTCTGTATATCTGTCTGTCTGTCTGTATGTATGTATGGACACATACAGCCCAAACGGGTGGGCCGAATTGCTTCAAACTTATAAAGTGTTTTAGGTAGTGTACAGATGGGAAATGGAAATTTGTTTAGCTCAAAAAATAACGGCACCTGCCATATAACCATTACGTTAAAACCTATTTTTCTCGAAAACGGCTCTAACGATTTTGACTTAAAAAAAATCAGTGCAGCTTTTTTAGGTATGACCGATCATATGGTTGGAAAAAAAATTAAGAAATGTCTTAAAACGGTACTTTCCATAGGACCGCTTTTTTGCTTTCGACTATCTCATAAATTGCTTAATCGATTATTTCGAAATTTCACACATACAAGGTGTAGGTAGCCCAGTTTATACTGCATACCAATATTTTTAATTAATATTTTTAAAAGCATTTAAAAAGAAAAATAAAAAAATTATAGATATATTGAAAACTACTCATTAAATTTTTTTCAAGAATTATAGTTATATGTATTTGATGAATACCTATGAATTGGCGTTTTTGATTTTTTAAAAAATGTTTTCAATAAATTAAAAAAAAAATTTCTTTTCTCAAAAAATGCTTCACAGATTAAAACATTTGTTTTTCATAAATTCAAATTTATCCAAGAAATAAAATGCCGTACTTATTTTTGAGCTCAATTTAGTTTAAGTATTTATTTCAGAATTTTAATTATTTTTTCTTTGATTAATCCGATTTAATTTTTTGTTTTTAAGTTTATATTATTAAATATTTAAGATTGTCATACCAATTTTTTTAGAAAAAAATTAAAGAACCTTTGAATACATAGAACATTAAGTAAAAAACGACTTTCAAAATTTATTTGGATTTTTAATAGAAATCATTTGCATACGATGTGATCAAACATAAGAGCAAGTTCGTGTGATCTAGTCGTTCATTTTATTTAAAACGTTTAGGAAATCTTTTCAAACATATTAAAAAAAAAATATTTAAAACGTAATATTTTACAAATAGTAACAATATTTATTTAGAATCATATTATTCTTTGTTGTAACGGACTGAATTATAATAACCACAAAGGATAAAAGAAGAATCATTTTATTTAACTTTATTAATAATTAAGAATATAACAATAATATTATTCTCATATCAAACTAAACTTATTTTAGTTTGTTTTGAGTATGTTTACAACTTTGTATTTGAGGAAAACGAACACCTATGTTCTGCTTCGCTTTTGTTAAGAAAATTTAAAAAAATTGCAAATGGATATTTTTTATTAAAAACAAATATATTCAAGAAAACAAGATTATTTTTCGTATCTTTTGTTAATCCAGTTTTAGGTTAACATACATAGGTACCAGAAATTAGTAAAATTACTGATAGAAAATCCACTCTGGAACTTTACATAAGACTTAAACTACCTAAAGTTTTCACTGAATAGCTAAATGTAATATAAATCTTGGCGATCTACACAAATTTAAATTTCTTCAAATGCAAATTTAAAATAAATCATTTTGTTGGACCTATAGTTGTACAAATCGAACTAACCTATTTCCATATCGAAATTATCATACGAGTATTCATGGGAAAATGGAAATTTTCGTTTCGCTTCGCTGACTCTCTCACTTCTAGATATCATATATATTATATCTTAATAATAGTATTGTATTCCACTCTGTCCAAAACAATTGGCAACAATTCCTGTTCCAAGCTGACACATTTGGTAGTTTTAGGCAGAAGAGATCGCTCGTGAGAGAGTGAAATATTTCCCGTTCCTAACAATTTCTTGTTAATTTCTGTGCATTAAATTTTCGTAGGCATCAAATTGAAGCCAGAAAATTTACAAATGTTAGCTCGACATTCGACTTAACGTTTGGTTGTTCTGGGAAAAGATTTGTTGTTGAAAAATGTAAGTTTTAAACAAACGAATGTTGTGTTGACGTTTAAAAATTTGCAGAAAATTGTGCTCAAACCGTTTCAGCCTTTTTCGCACTTCATCTCTTTATAACATAATAAATAAATAAATTCATTAACATATAGTATAATCGAATGAATTTGATTCACCCAAATTCAATAATTCATTGGAAATTGACAACACAGTTTGTTCACATGAATTCATTAACTTATTTGCAATTGATAGACTACAAATATGTCAGCAAATAATGTAATTACGAAAATATATGCTTACCTGACTGCCACAGATTTCCTAGATATATATGGGCCTCACTCAACCAATTTTATTTGACGGAAGTCCATCTTGGTCAGACACAATGTATTGTATTCACTTCGACTCACAAGAACACGTGGACACTATTTGAATCACTATGTGTCAAAGTACCAAATGTCAAAAAAAAAATCAATTTAGTTTTGAAAATCTTGCCTGATTTTATCTCGTTCTATAAACTACAAATTGGGAGAGAGTATTCATACACGTCATAATTAATCGGTGAAAAAGCCTGCAATTTTATATATGACTGCATTTAATTGAAATTTCATTAATTTTAAAATAAAGAAAGTATACATTTATAATTGTCTTGCTCTTATGTAACAGTCTTTTGATTTTTTGGAAGAGAGTATTATACTTGTTTTCAACTTATTTATTTTTCATTTATATTTATAGAAAAGCCAACACCCAAATCGACAAGGAGTGATGAACCCAAGGGTGATGATGAAGAAGAAAGTGAATCAGGACCAGCTCCAACTTCACAATCAAAATTCAAGAGTAACTCAGCTCGTAAGTTTTAATTTAAATACTTACATTTATGCCATTTTCGATTGGCTGTTCAGAGTAACTTTTTTTAAGGTGTAAAATAGAGTAATTCCGAAAATCCAATCGAAAACTACATTATTTGATTATATTCAATGTGTATGGTACATATATGCATACGTATGTACAGGGTGGCGCAAAATTAAGCGTATCCAATTTTGTTGTTGAATTACTTTTTTACTCAAAAAAAAAGAAAAGATCGACATAATTAATCCATGCTCTTTTGGAGTATAGCGCTCATTTGTGTATCTGTTTGTATACTGCAGCTACAACAGCTAGTTTACAAATGTCAAAGATGATTGAAATACGACGCCATTTGCATAGGGTGATTCATGTTGCCCCACCCGATATATACTTTTATTTTACATTCAGTAAAATTTTAAAAGAAAAAAAAAATTTTGTATGGACAAAATAATTATTATTATATTTTTTTAATTACAGTTAGTCGAAGAAAACCATCAAAGCCTGTTAAGGCCGAACCTGAAGAAGATGCTGCCCAAGGTGAAGAATCAGCACCAACACCATCTCCAGCTGGAAGACGTCCAGGACGTTTAGGATTAAAGCCACGAAATTAATTTTTATTTAGAATTTAAGACTTAAAAGATTTCTATAATTTCTTTTGTTAATAATATATTTTTATGTACATAAAGAAAATTTGAAAATTTTAATTTCTATTTTCATTTGATCGAAGGATGAAAAAATGATGTTCTTCCAAACTTTTATCATAAATTATAAACCATAGATGTGTCGAAATCAGTGGAATAAAATACGTTCGCATTTAATCGAATACTAAATTCGATAGTCATAATGGGGCCTACATAAATGCTTACGTAGTTTAAGTTTGGTCAAATATTCTTTGATGTAACTATAGAGGAGTGAAGTGAACTGTCAATTGATTTGATGTAGTATAATGATGGTAATAAATATAGGGTAAATCTGCCCTGATAGTTCTGAATGTGATTTTTACCATTTGATAAAAACATTTGAAAAAACTTTAACTCTCAGCAATATTTTAAAAATTCAGCTGTAAAATTATTAAATGAAGGAGCCTGGCAGAAAAGTGAAAAATGATTTTTTTTCAAAAAATAAACGAAACCATAAAATGCCTCTTCTTTATACTGAAGAAGTGTTCGAAGATTGCCTAAGTGTTGTTATGAAACTTCGTTTTGCAAGCGACTACTTGCATACGTTTTATTGTCTTCGATGACCATATCAATAATTTATTTTCCGGTCTTTCGGTTATACTACGTTTCCACCGAACTTTAATCTCTTGTAGATTTACTAATCTCAAAAAGTGTTTCCACCGTTCCAAGAGTAGATTAATTTTGACAACACTATTCAAAATGCATATATCTTTTTATTTTCTCTCATGATGTAGAAGTGAGACAGGCAGCTTCATGTGTGTCAACCGAAGAGAAAAATTCACTTTCCCAATGAATGTGTTCATTTCGATATGGAAATAGGGTAGTTCGATTGAAGATTTAACTGAGAAATCTTCATCTGAGAAGATTAAAATTTGTATGGTAATCCTCAAGATTTGTAGGAGATTTAGCTAAATCTACTTAAATCACGGCTTAGTGGTCGGTGGGAACGTAGTATTAGTTATTCACACCACATACATTTAAAAAGAGCGAGTTAGCTGCATGTACTACGTGTCAAATTCCTACTTGCAGTATATTTGCTATAGCTAAAGTGACAGATCACTTGGTAAGCAAGTTTCTTTTTCAATATATTTTTTTAGTTCTTAATTTACTTAAGAATTTCAATTTCCAAACGGTTTTTCAATATTTTTGCTTAAATAATTTATCTAGGTATACTTATTTAAAATTGTTCTCTATTTGCTTCTCAATTTTCTTCACAACGTGCCTCTCAACTTTCTTCTCTTTTAAATTCGATTCAGACATAATATGACGAGCAATTATATTCCTGAGGATAAGATATCTTCTCTTGCCTGTTTTTGCCTAGACGTTTTCTGTATGCGTTACGATTACGAATATGATAAATCTGGTCGTGAAAATAGAGCCCCAATTGATTTAATAAAAAAAAAATAGGATATATTTTACTTTTTATTAAGTAAAACATTAACTTATTAAAAAATGTTTGCACATAATAAATGTGTTTTTGTTTCGAAAAAAATATTTTTGTTTTCCAGTTTATTTGTTTTTAAACTGGCGGTCATGCGGTTCTTGAACATAATCAGCCAAATATTTACATGCAGTTTACAATCGTTATATTGAAATGCCTCTAAACAAGGAAATGATTTTCATAAAACTTAATCCAACTTTGAATAGAGGCATTTCAAGCAATTTATTTGGAACAAGGGCATTGTAACGAAGGTGGGCCAGACAAGTTATATCCTTATTAAATGCTTATTAACTATTTAACTGTCGATATGTATTTTATGAATTCTATTGAATATGAGGGAATATATGTTCAAATTGATAAAATCAAAGTAAACATGTTATATTTGAGGAACTTATTTCTTCTTACGTATTTGTACTTCGATTCGGACTATTATTTTTTAATTTTTTATATTTTAAATGCAGTATTTAGACAATAACATTAACTTTTGAATTATTTATTTGGTTGCTAAAGATATCCGGTTAAATATATTATCAAATCGCCAACGAACATTATTTTTATTTTTATACGGGAAAAAATATTCCAACTTAAATCATGTTTATTTTTTCAAGATATAGAATATTTAATTTTACCCAAAAAAAAAATTAAGTCGTAAAAAATATTTTAGATTTTAAATGAGGCAATTAAGTCCTCGAAAAAAATAATGAAATATAAAATGAAACAATAAAAAAAATTACGTAATTTAAACTGTTTGAACAAAAAAAGGGAATTGTAACATTATTGACCAACAAAAATCCTAATTAATTTGTTTTTTACAGTATATGTTAAGTTTGCAATTTAACGCAGTAGACATACCTTACATAATTTAGATTACATAGTATACCAAAGATTGGCTGATATTAGATCATAATATACCGAAATTTGATGTTTTAATAATTTTTAACTTCAACCTTATTCGCAGCAATAGAATCACAACTTTTGATTTCTTATTGGGATTTATACTTTTCTCAATACTTACTTAACACATCTAAGGGGGTTGTTATGACTTAACAGAACATCTGTCGGAAAATAAGAATACTGTCGAAAAGTGATATCATAGTAAGGAGTTTTTTAACCCAGTATTAACTATATTATTGATTTTTTGAAATAAAACTCATAAAATATCATTAAATAATCAATTATTTTTATTGAAGCGATGTATACTTTTACTATGAAATTATTTTCTGAAACATAATTTCAGGCAAGAACGCAAGTTCTGGGGGTCAATTCCCCATCTGTGAAATTATGAAGTGATAAAAAAAATATTATTTCAGTCTTCACAGAGGCTTATCATTTTCCAACTTCACGCACACGCCTAATGCGATTCTAGAACTCATTAAGATAAAGTTTGTACTAAAAAGTACTAAATGATAAATTCTGTCATTTCTGATTAGATTTTTTGTTGGGAAAGGTAAATATTTCATTTCAGTTTCTAAATTTGCTTAAGAATAATAATTCGTTTAATAAATTAATTAAAGACTTCGTACTGAACAATTGTTGGTTTTATATTATATTCAATAATATCTCTGTTTTAAGTAAGATTTATTATTTTTTCATGTGACGATATTGCGGCTTCGAGATGGGCAGAATCTATTCGAAGTTACAACTAGGAGCAATTTATTGAACTTTATAGATTCCCAAAACATTTATGCATGGATTTAATACTTGAATTGAGAGCATTCTTGAAAAACACACAACTTATAAGTGCGATTCAAAACCATTTAAATATGGTAAAGTTCTCTGCATTTTTTTGCAATGGGTAGTTTCCAAAAATCAGTCGCAGGAATGAGCATCGTCGCGTCGGCTGTTGTGAATCTGTTGATTTAACAATTTCGTTATTTACTCGAATTAACACAAATATAACTTATAACCAAAATAAATTTGTGTATAAATATAATTGTTGCTTACTTGTCATGTGCCAAATCCTATTTTTCTTCTTAATATTCGATTAGAAACATTTTCTTCACAAAACAATTGACTTTGATAAAAAAATTATCATATGAAAAATGTTTGGCATTTAACTTCACTTTTTCACGAATCGAATTAGACGTGAGAGCGTGATAAAATTTATCACTTCACATCTTCACAGATCGGGAATTGACCCGCTGTTGAATGTTTTCCTGTCGAGAGACAAAGTTTTCGATTATTCATTCAGGTCAGTCTTCAAAAACATAAAAATAGAAGAAGTAAACAGCTTAAAAGTACGGCAATATTTTATACTCTGATTAGCCACTTGTCAATAAATTTCTTTCCAATTAACTTCTACTGGGAAACTAGTTAATAAACACAATACAAAAAAATAAAACATAAAACCCAACCGGAGTACTTACTTCCAAATCCTTAGGAAATCACCATTAGTTACCCCGGTTATATGAGTTGATTGGGGAATCGAATCGATTTCGTTTAAGGTATATGATCTCCTAGGATCGAAAGATTGAATTAAAATGGATTCGAAGTGACAGTCTGACTTTACAAAAATATAATATATTTTTATATAATAAGCACCGAGCATGTGCAGTTTGATGGAATGTTTTATTGTTCCCGAATGTGGTCGCAATATGATGTACTGGATTAGCTTTGAACTATTCAATGTCACACTTTTTGGTCCATTGCTCTTGCACTGTGCTCGATGTTTTTCGTTTTTTTTTGTGCTTGTAAAACCCGCCTTCAAATATAAAAATACCGATAAATATTTCAATCAAACCGCAATGACTAAATAGTTGGCCAAACTTCCGATTATCACTTACGAAGACACCATTTTCTCGTTCTATGGGAGGGTTGCCCTACACGTGAGCTTGACTATGACTTATTTATTGTGCAAGACGCACTGGAAATTGAAGACGTTTAAGTGCGAATGAGAAATCGTTCGGAATAAACAGAATTCGTGGAATGGGAATATCTTCGGCTTTGAATTTTCCTATCAAAATCGTTGTTTGAATGACATTTAATTTGAAATTCTTTCTTCACAAAGAAACACGTTAAGTTAAATCAAATTAAACTTTAAATTGGCCGCAAGTTGGGAACATCCAAATTATTCAAACATTTCGTGGCATAGTTGGTGTCTACGTTTTCATCCATCACGAAGTCGACGGATTTGTATAAATATGTATATGTACTTCACCGCCACCGGCAGTAATTTAATTTTGAATGACGAATAAATAATAAAATAAAAATAAAAAACAAATGATCGATATCCTTGTTTTTCGCAACCAAGATTGCTATAGTGTACTCAACCCAACATTTGGTCAACATTATGCGAATAGCTGAAAATCTACATTCACATTCATTCAAATACATTGGGGGTGTTCGGTGGCGCACAGCTTTACTGTACAATACGTTTGATTTTGTTGTAATATGTGCTAAATAACACGCCATTAACAGCTGACCACCATGACAACGAACAAAACATATGATTTCCAAATGGAAGCCAAGCTAGCGCTAAATTTCTGATATACTTAGGTATCGTAGTGCACAGCAGTCTACGAGATCAGCCGTCTTTTCAATTGTTGTTTGTGAACTTTAATTACGTGCCTAATACATCATCTTCTTCTTTTGAAACATTTGTGGTCTTACTTCCTGATTCATTTAAAATTTATATTTTATCCAACAAGTATGTTTCATTCACTTTGAGCTAAGGCGTAATCGTAAGTAATTGTTTTTTTTTCTCTGTTTTGACTTTTGACAGTAATTGTTACATATTGGGTTTTATACGTTCACAAACGCACAGAATATTTTTCGACAATGTATCAGAAAGCTGTGCGACACCGAACGCCTCCATTGTTTTGCATTTATGTATTTGAATGATCTGCTAATTCCGATTGCAATAATGTCTATCTCAGTAACCTGTTTGAATGACCGCATGTTGTGTAATCTTCCTCGAAGTTGTGACTTGTTCGCTCTATTGTGAACATGCCGAACTGAGCATTTGTATGGAGTTACGTTTCCACGAGAAGCCATCATAAGGCTTGAACGACGAGTGCGACGTGAAAGATTTGACCTTGTCAATGGCGACATGGTAGATAAAATAAACCAAAAAAAATATAAGAAGAAATGGATCGAGTTTCGTAATAATTGACATATAAAATCACAAATGAGACTTGGAACCGCTGCCGAAATCAATAACTAAACGGTCACATGAAAAGGTTCTCCAATCATAAGTCAAAAGACATTAGCGCAAAATTTTAAACATTTAAACCCTACTCTAAATGATTTTTAAAATGGGATTAGGCTTTTTGATAATTTTAAACGACAAAAAGTAAGGTCTTCTAACTTTAAACAGAGCAAAACTCTTCTTTATCTTTCATAAACTATACTTTTTCCAGTTAACGTTTGACATTTCATAACAAAAAATGAAAGAAAAATGTTTTCTGAAAAAGAATATATAATAATTTTGAAAAATTTGATTTTTTTTGAAAAAATCTATAAAATCTAAAAAATATATAAAGTTTTAGGAGCTTGGATTTTATTCAAGATATCAATTTGAAGAAACAAAAGTTCGATTATATTCGGTGGGAAAAATTATAAAATAATACCTTTATAGCGAGTATTTTTTTATAAATATATGAATATATTTTTTGTGCTTATGTTTAATTTTTTTCGTTCTGTCTCATTACTCTAACTGTAAAAATAAGGTGTGTTCAACTTAAGTTTGACTAACGTAGCCCTAAAGATCTACTTTAATTAGAAGAGTTCTGTAGTGTGTTTAAAATTAAGATAAAGTTAGACAAGGGCTGGCAACTAAACGATAGCTTTAACTAGACCTGGGTTTATTCCCTAAACGAGGATTATTTAAAATTTTGCGCCATTGAAATTAAAACGTTGAAAATATCAGTTAGTTTCATTTAACTCACAAGATCAGTAATATGTCCCTTGATTAATTTTTCTCAGATCCGATTGCACCGGAGGAACGGAATCCAAAGCAATTGGTTAAACTCAATTTTCGCCAAAAAAAAAAATGTAAAAAATTCATAGAAATCATCATGCTAACTTAATAATCTTGAAATAATCATTTACAAATACTTTGAACACAATGAAAAATATAAAATAAAGTACCGGATCTTTCCCAATTTCCAATTTTTCTGGAAATTTTCCTCCGAAGTGTCCTCTCTTTAGCTAAAACGAATATCAATTCAAAAATTGTGAAAATCGAACAGTATCTTCTCGACTTATGAGCTCACACACGGGCGGCAGTCTCTTTTATATATGTATATGTACATATATGGATGTGACATATATGTCACTTTAGAAATATGGAAGCAAAATATATATAATGCTGGTTGTGAAATCAAAACCCGAGCAGATATACAGTTTCTAGAGAGTTAATTATAGTGCCACCTTTGATAGGACATGTGGAACAAACCTTTTGAATGTATTCAGTCAGACATGACTCTGTAAAATGTGGAAAAGTATGTTATATATTTTTAAGGTACTTTAACTTATTCATTCGTCATAATCCGAACAAAATAATAATAAATTAAAACTTACAAATATTTGTTATCTAATTCGCAACTAGTATTTTATTAATATTATATTTATTACTTATATCATATTAACTACAATAAAATAAATAACTAAATATAAATATTTACAAAAGTATATAAATAATTTTTTGTCTATATTTTAAAATCAGTATAAAAAGTACGCATACGCCCGTGTGTACAATTATCAAATAATATTTTTGTTCTTTTTGTTATACAATATATTTTGTTTTGTGTTTCTGTGGTTCGAATTAATATTCCTTGATTGATATAATTATAAATATAGCTGACAAGATATTAAACTTTTGAACACATAATGAACATTGAGTATTATGTCTTTACATAAATTTGGTATTTGGGTTTTGGTATTTTTGATCTAAAAACTGACCTATAAACTTACCAATATTTTAAAAATTCTTTTCAAATGCGTGTTTTTTTTTCAAAGCTGACATTTTGTTTTTGAGTATTCATGTAACATGAACACGTCTTGAATTAAATTGTGTGGCATTAAATAATTTTGCATCAAATTGACTGACGTTAAAAGAATTTTTATTGCATACTTGAGTTCTGTCAAAATAATTTCTGCCGAAGTTTTTAGTGTCGAATGCCTTAGCATCAAATTGAGAAGCAGTAAAGTTTTTTACATTAAAATTTGAAACGTCAAACTGTTTGACATCTAACTGCTTCTTATTAAATTGTGATACATTAAATTTGGTTGTGTGAATTGGTGCAGATATGATATTTTTGCCACCAACACCGCGCGTACCAACTGACCCTTCGACACCAAAATGTGATTCTACAAACTGAGCCGTGCGAATCAGTCTAGCTTCGAACTCTGCGACATCAGATTTTTTAGCCTTAAGGAGTTTATGAGAGAACTTTGCATCGTCGCATTGATTTTCTTTTAGGGCAAGGAGATCATCATCAAACTTAGTGCCAGTTGACTGCAATGCTTTTAATTGTGGTATGGCATTAAACTGCGACGCATTGAACTGTGATTCCTTAAAAGGTTGAATTTCTTTAAGTTTCAGAGTTGAGTTCAATTTTGGAGCGTTTGTTTGACATGTATCAAGTTGTTTAACAGAAAATAGTGTGGCAGTTGTTTGTGTGGCATTAAAATGTTTGGCATCAAATTGTGAATCGTTGAATAATATTCCATCGAATTTAGAGTCACTGATTTGTCTGGTATCAAATTGAGTAGCATTAAATGGAATAGTTTTATGTTGTTTTGAGACACAAGGCTTAGGATTTTTCGTTGATTTTCCAGCCTGTAACTTTAAATTATCAGGCTTGAATGATTTTAATTTTTTAGAACGCATCGATGTTTTTTGTGTTTTGCAGATTATGACATCAAATTCTTCAGAACTGGCTACTGTGTCATAAATATTTGTTTCATCTTCAAACGGGTTTTTATCATTTAAATACTTTTTATCATTTGGATTTTTGACATTGAATTGTGCTGTAATAGGTTCGTCAGTGTCGCCAATCGCAGGATAAAAGAACATTTCATCCAGAGCTGTTGAACTCAATAGTTTATTGTATTCTAATTTTTCAAACACTTCAAATATAGAAGAGTATGAATTATTATCATCGTCTTTTATTGATTCTTGTTGTTTCTTACAAATAATTTCTGAAGTCTGTGACTGAAAAGAATCTGAAGATTCAAATTGAGAATCATCATTTTGTGATTGATTAATTGGTGGGGAACGTTTAACATTCAATTTAAAAATCTTATCAAACTTCTTAGCATCAAATTGAGCAGTACAAACTGGTAGAGTTGAATTTTCAATTATTCCCAACTGACCCGTGTATGTTGAACTTTTTTCATTTGAAGAACGAGTTGCCACTACTTCTTGCATTAACTGAGGTACACATTTCATGCAAGTTGGTATTGTTTCGGTGACAGAAAACATTCCACACTGACATATTGGTCCCGATGTTATGTGTCCGCCGCCATTATTTTTGGGCTTTCTCTTTTTAGTATGGAATATCCTTCTGCTGATTCGATTTCCCATATCGATGTGATATGAATAGAAACAAATGATAAGTTTTAGATCTGCAAATAAATATTATTATGTTTTATACATACATGCTTTCACAAAGTTGCGTATTAAACGATGACTCTTGGGCCCCCTAACTCACTTAGAAATTTAGTGATTGCGAGTCTAAGGTAATATATGAGTCGGGAGTAACAAAGAGTCATCGAGGAATAGAGGATTAAGTTTAATTTCGTTTTTCATTGAAATTTTGTTGCAAAGGCATTTGCATTTCTTGGAATTTTTTTTCAGGTTTTATTGTAAGAACGAACCATTCTATTATATTTTTTCATCATCTTTCAATTTTGCTGCAGCCATGCTGAATAAGGAAATGAATTAAATTTAGACTCAGAAACAGAAGTTACTTTCCAATTTAAATGACTGACAGTGAATGACAGTAAAGAACTGTATTTTTATCATACATACATGTCAAAAGGCACACGTATGTATGTCTCATTGTTAAATATTATGTTGTGTTCTATTAGTAAAACAAATCAATTTATTTTGATTTAGATCTGTCAAAACAAATATTTTGCCTTTTTTGCATTCCACTGGGCAAATTAAAATGATTTATTTTTGAATCTAAATCATTTTTGCAAACCTAAAATGATCGCCCTATCTATCCCTCCTTGTACCAATACAATTTGCTGCTATCAGTTTTACACACGGGTAACTAATTTAAATGTTTAATTTTTTGGAAAATTTAATAATTTTAAAATCTTTTAATCAAAACTATAAGTGAAAAAAACTACATATTTTGAGCAGCTTCTCGGGTAGCAGTTTCACAGACCCGATATTATACAAATCAAATAACGAAATCAATCTGAAATGGTGTTTCATTAGGCATAGAAATCAGAACTCCAAATTGAAGACCAAAATAGAAAGAAGTCGTTTCTGTTTCATTCATTTTTGAATAGAATGTTGGTTTATTGTGTACAGTTATATAGCTATGTTTATCAGGCACCTTGTTCTGCACTATTCCCCTCAGCTTATTCCTCTTTAATGATGAATTTCCTGTTCTTGTAATCAGTGAAGTTTTCTAAATGCTTAGCTCTGTTCATTGAAGAAAAAACAGAACAGTACGTAGCAAAGCAGATTAGAATGGAAAAGTAACAACAAGTTAAAGCAATGGATTACACGACAATACAAACAAATAATAGAATTGTGTGAATTTGTTTCTTAATGTTTTTGTAAATTTTTGATCTTATTAGGTACTAATAAATAATTATTTAAATAAGAGAAGAGTCGATTTACTTTAACCACAAACCAAAAAGTTAACATACTAACAAGTAAAGAAACAGAAAAAAACAAATGATCTTGGCAGCTCTCACGTTTTGTTGGAACTTGCTCTAAGGCCAGAACAAAAAATCCTATTTTTTCTGTTCTAGAACACATCTACAATTCAGAACTGCAAATATACCCCATTTAATAGCAAATTTTTAAACTTTTAGGAATGGAATAGATCAAAACAACGTTACTGAACAAAACTAAAATCCTTTTGGTATGCTTACTTGTGGTTTAAGTTTATTGGCTCCTGTTTTGTTTTAATATGTATATGACTGGGAAAAATACCAAAACTTTACAAAATAAATAAGCAAACTAACAAAAATTCTATAATTTATTTGTTTTGACAATAACTGAAGTTGAACGTTCTATCTGGTTCTCATTTTTCTGTTTAATCTGTTCTGTACTGTGCTATTTTGTTCTTTAGTGAACGAACATAGCTAATATATCTCTCCAAAACTCAACACACCAAATAATGTGATATCAACTCTAAGTTTTGCCCACAAAAAATGTTTTCTTTTTTAATTTTTCTGATTCTTGCTAGCATTTTTTCAACTATAATTATTGAATGGAATATCTTAGAAATTGTCTGACCTGGATTTTTGGTGTAAAATTCTCTTAACCATCAGATTTGGTGAACACAGATTTCACTAAAATTTCGCCGCAATTGATTTAATAGTATTTTGGTAAAAAGTTGCTATTCGTCGATATGATTTAATGGCGAAAAATGTCGACATTACTATTAAGTAAGTACTATTAAGTTTAGCAAGAAAACTCTTTGAAACAAATTATAATGGTTCGTTGGAAAATGGTTTGCGAAATTGAGCCTATTCTATTCTCCATAGAATCAGCGAAAATTCTCCACTCTTTTTTTTTTCTTGAAAATAAATCATCTTTAGTAAAAACACCCTATTTATTCAAATTTTAAAACTAAATTTTATAAAGAGTTTCTACGTCTTTTTAAACTAAATTTTCAAAGTCTTACCAATAAAACTCCACAACAAATGCAAATGGCTTAAAATTCAACAACAACTAAACTTAGAGAGTTGAGCGATGACGAAATATTGTTTGGAAATCTTGCACACTTCTTTGATTTTAATTGATTTTAAATCACAAATTTTACCTGATATAGAATTGAACTTCTAAACCGTGAAACTGTTAAACTAAATACGAAGGTCAAATAATAAACGGACACAAATGCTAACAAGTAATAACGGTATATTTGCACAAAATATTATGTCCCGAATTGATATTGCATTCAAATATTTATTGTAAAAATTTCGAGCAGCTTAATTAATTTCCTACAAAAATTCAGATCACAAAACTAAGAAACTTGTATAGTGAATGACTGAGTATACGAGCTCTTTTTCAAAAATCGGTAATAAAATGTATGCAAATGCATCAGCTGTTATTGAAATATGCACATCAACAGGTCTTTTGAGATCAGCTACATAGCTATATGTTTTTGTTTTCAGAAAATCATTAATAATTTAATTAAAGTTGAAATAGTGTCAAAGAGAAAAATTTGCAATAAAACTGCATTATTAAAATTGATCTAAAATTTAAAAAAAAAGAAGAAAAATAAGTACTTGACCTAGCTCTGTTAACCTATTAGCTTCATAGCATTAAGTTTTCATATGTTTTTGATCAAGTTCGTTTGAAAATACATATTTCGATTCTATTTTGCATAAATAAAAGCAAAAAATAAACAAACAAACCAGACCAGACAAGACAAGGTGACCGGCAAAAATATAATTAAACTGGTGCGCACTAAATTTGCACAGAAACATCGAATTTGATGAATCGGTCACTAGTCAAACTGAGGTAGTTTTTGCATCCATTATAAAGTTTGAAGATTGTGAGAACCTAAACAAACTTGTTTGTGATTTGTAAATATTGGTTTGGTTTTTACTATATTTTAAATATTTATAAATTAATAGGTACGTTTGAAAAACCGCAATTAATATATTAAGCCTTTTATTTATGTTGACTACATAAGTTCTATAAATCTACATAACAAAATTTCGGCAAGTTATAAAGCGGCCGTCGTTAACGTAGTTGAAATTGAACGTTAACGTACCATAATAAATTAATTATACCATTAATTCATGCCAAATCTTCTTATACGCCTATTATTGGACTATGGACTTATTAAGATTCGCGAGTCGAATATTCGCCAGTTGTCGAAAGTTTTGGTGAACGGCCTAAAAATTGGTATTGCAGTGCGCGAATCAAGTCATTTGCTTAAGTTCCATTTCAAATATACTTAACATTAACTGTTAAAAAATTTATTTCTATAGATTTATTAGAAAATTGGGTTTGGGTTTTGCGGAGGTCTATATTTTTCATCTCCCAACAAGAGAAGAATATTTGAGTTGCCAAAATATGTCTGATTGTAAAGCTGGTTAAAAAGCTATGGGTAAGAGCCGCTCGTATAAACAGCTAGTACCTGGAAAGCATCCGGCTCGAAGGACCACAAAAAATATGTGATAGCTAACGAAAATATTATTCAATGCAAAGCACACAACCTCACAACAAATTCACAATATCCCACGATACATAAAAATGCAGGAACATCTCGATTTCAATATAACATCCCAGTACTAATTGCAACAACCAACAGCAGCACGACGAGGACGAAACAAAATATTTAAAATTAATGTATGTTAACAATGAAATTTATTTTGCTGATAACCAAAATTCAAGTCCCCGAGCCGATATTACTTATACTCAGTTAACAAATTGTGTATAATACTTTCAACGAGAGAATAACATTTATAGTAAGCATAATACGCAGATCGCGCTAAAATTTCGCCGCCATACAAAATTTTCTCCAAAATTTAGCCAAGCTGAAACTTGGCAAAGCATTTAGCGGAGAGGTACGCAGCTCCAGCTAAAAAATCAAATTGTTGGTTCCCAATGTACTTCCACTATCTGTCACGATTTAGCTCGGAAAATAAACGTCCGGCACATTATTCTCAAGCTAAATTTTGACAGATAGTTTTTTTTTGTTTGAAATCGAAAGATCTTTACCAATGTATCGGTGTCGGTTGCGAAGAGACATTTTGTATTTCTATTTTCCATGATTTCGATAATTGTGTTTCGCTACGAATGTTTATTTTGAAATAAAAATATACAATTTCAATGAAATTTTCATAAAAAAATGAGTGCACCCGTGCACGCAGTATAGGTCATCTTCATTCGGACCACAATACACTTCAAGAAATTAACGAAGAGAAGTCAACGAAGAGAAGTCACCAGTTTCCAAAAATCGACGGACAAAGTTGAAGTACAATACTTATTGAATGAAGAATCCCTAAACTTTTTTACTTGGTTTCTGGCCAAATGTGACACCAAGTAAAAGTTGAAGCAACAAACCTGGCTTACAATCCTGGGCAGTTGACATGAGTCAAGCTAGAGAAGTAATTCAAATTTAAATTTTATAATGAAAAATGAATTAAATTTATTTATATTCTCTTAATTCGAGGTGGGGAAACAATATGGTATTCGTTTTGTTGAAACATCTGCCAAAATTCGTATCGGATGTCGCTGATTTATTTTATGACCAAAATAACAAAACAAAAATGAAAAGAAATTATAAAATAGTTAACTGTTTGCTGTTACATCTGTTACATACATAATCTTTTATAAAATAGATAATTGTATTAAAGCGATAGAATATTTATAGTTTCACTAAATCCACTCAATACCATATATACTATTAGTATCATAGTAAGTGTGTTTTCGAGCCATTGAAATAGTAGATTTGATGACTGGCTGGATCAGAATTTTCAATTCTTCTCGTGCGCCCGATAAACACAAACAAAGTGACCATACCGAAACAGAATATTCTTCCAAAGGTTCCAAATTTAACAGTTTCACTGCTTCTTCTAGTGTTTTATGATCAATTTAGTTGCACCGTTTGACTTAATCATTGGGAAATCACTTCCATCGATGTGCACTTGCAAAGAATTCTTAAGTTTGCGAGAAGTCATTTAACTTCCGACCACGGAAAATGTCATCCAAATTTAGCAGACTTTCATCTAAAAAAAATATTTAAGATGGTTAATTAGCATTTATGGGGAAATTTGCAACATTTTCAACTAACACTTATTTTTGTAACAGCCGAGTTTTTGGTTGCAAGTGTAATCAAATTGGTCTGAACAGCTGTTTTTTTACATATTCTCCACAGAACTCTCGTGTCGAATTTTAAACTATAGACAACTCTCCCATGTCAAATTTTAGTTAGGATTTCAGCTGATGCTTGGAGAGAAAAGTGCGAGCGAAATTTTAGCGGGATCTGCGTTCTAGGCTTAAAAGAAATATAGAAAAAATACATAGGGTGACTTATATCATCTTGCGCAAATGTAACAAATAATAATTATAGACGAAATAATTACTTAAAATGGAAACTACTTTTAAGTGTCACAATCAATAAGTTACACGCTTTCCAAAAGAAACTTTATTACGATGTGGCGTGTCTTATTGAGGTACCGCTTCTCCGTCATTTTCTTTTGCTCTTTTATAATAAGTTCTGTCATCCACCGATGTCGTATTGTAAAAATTGGTATCAAAAACTAAACAACTTAGATCAACGGCGAAAGTTTGAGTGGTATGTTTATCTTATTATCTTTATGAATTTTGAAGTAAGGCTTAAAGTAGAAATATTTTATGGAGCTGTCAGTGACACGTCAAACCGACACGTTTTCTTATAAAACCGACACGACACGTTTTCTGTGTCAAATCCACACTACATGTTTTCTGTATCAAACTGACACCACCAGAACTAAGACCCTTTTTTATTTGCAAAAAGAAACAACAAAAATATTTTTATTTTTATTCCAGAAACCCTAATTCCGCTGACAAATCAAAAAAGTCATTGCCATGTATTTGAAAGAATGTGATAAGAACACTATACATGAGTAGCGTGACAGATCTAATCGTTCTTATTATGTGGTTATCGTTTGGTAACACAAATCAATTTATTTTTGATTTAGATCTGTCAAAAAACTGATTTTGACAATATTTGCCTTCGATTGGCCAAATAAATTGATTTTAAATCAATTTTGCAGATCTGGATTTTTTGGCAGATCTACCCCTCTTTTATGCATTATAATTAACAGTCATCAGTTTGACAGACAGCTTATACCGATAGCTGTTTCACAGACACAAATAAACACCAATACTATATCAAATAAAAATCAATCTTAAAACGTATTCGAATCGTAACGAAAAAAATCAATTTATAGATCAAAATATAAATTAACCAAAAAAAACCCCCATTAAATTAGTGTCAAACTATATCCAGGGTACAAATATAATAAAGCATTTCATGTCGTTACGTTACGTTAAATCTATAAATTAAGTAATTGATAATCAGTACAATATATCAGCTTCATTATTATCCCTTTTTTATTGGTAAATATATATGCAGCGCACCAAGTTTTACTCAGAAAACAACAACAAATGAAGAGTGCGAATAAATTAGGCAGCAAAAATAGTACCCATATTAGTGTAAATAAGCCTTTGGAATATTTGTTGTAGTTTTATCCAGATTCTCATTACAGCGCTACTTATAGGTTACCAATAAAATACGGCTATTATTTTCTTAAATCTCGTTCCATTATCAATTGGGTAAGGTTGTTATAACTACAGTTAATTATGTCTCGCACTCGTCTCATTTATTATTCATTTTTTTCTTTTCTTTACTTAAATCTCGTCCCGATGTTGGAGATTTTACTAAGGTAAATCGGCGATATTAAATCAGTGAGTTGAAATTACTGAACCACGGATCAAAATTGACGGTGACGTTTGTACAATTTGAAAATGGAGTCGTTATGGGGGATGCCCCGTACTTGCAGGGCCGGATTCAAAGAATGTCTTTCCATGATATTGAAATTACTTGTAGCTGACAGAGAATTATGAAAGAAAAAATTGTCGCAAAGTCGGGTGGGTAAAAAAATGCAAATAATGAAACGTGTTCTTCACGCAATTTTTAGAAAATTTTGTTTGAATTAGAAATGGATTTTAAAAGCACTTAGAATACCTACTTTAAAACTCGCAAATGCTTCAATCAACAACATAGAGTATATACATATGTATATATAAAACGCCAGCGTTTTGTATACATATAACCGTTACAAGACTATCAAAACAAAATAATAAATACTTACTTGATTTGCATTATTATAACGGCTCTGAGTTTCAAATTAAGTTATCTAAGTGATAAAAAGTACAAAGCCTCTTGATTTCTTTAAACTCGTAAAAGAGTTACATTCTTCATTTAAAAAAGCCTTAAATTTAATTTAATTGTGTTTGATACCCTAATATATTCAAAAATCTTTAATTTAACATGACGCACAAGCACAATCTTCACAACAAATTATTGATTAATTTATTTTTGATAAGATTTCAGCTCCGAATTTAGATTCTATCAAACGCACCTAACATCTCTGAATTATTCTAAAGCAAAATGTAGTGGCACTGTTATCTCTCTCTATAAAACAATTACACGTATAGTAATGCGACTTCGATAGCATTGCTCTCTACATACTATTGAAGCTTAGATAAGATATACAAAAGATCTCCTATACAGAACTTTGAGTTATTGTTTTCGACTTGTTTCTGCGATGCTAAGCTACAATACTTCAGTTTCAGTTTGGCTCTTCCAGTGTGAAGACCAATCTATTAAAAAAAAGTTCTATATATATTATTCTGTGACATAAAAAAAGTTAAGTGTATTTGACAACATATAATTTTCATCAAGATAAGGTTTGATTTTTTTTCTGTCATCACTTTTTCTTTCATTGAACAAAATATACTTTCGATAGACTGATTTAATGAAACCAAACAGCTTTACTAACAAAATTTATTTGATCAGTGTTATGGACAATAAAAAAACGAGTATCTTCTTCTTTTTTTCGTAATGAAATTTGATTAATGTCACACTCGCTTTAATTGATATCAATATAATATAATTATATGTATAAAGGCGTTTTATTGACCTATTTTGTTAACCACTTATGTTTAGTAGATGCTATTGTGGGTTAGGCCTAGAGCGAATAAATTTAAAAAAACTAGTTTTTTTTTTATTTAAAATCAAAATGTGTGGGACACGACCTGAACAAATATCTAACCTTGACTGATAAAGTGTTACATTAGATTAATGTCAGTGCCTAATTTTTGGACCTATTAGCGTTAATTTGCATACAAAGCTTTTTTAATACACTGTTTTATTTAAGTGACATTTAGTAAACATTTAAATTCCTAAGGTAACTTTAGATATTTCTAAATTTATTGCAAACATTTATCCAAATGAAAATTATACTAAACAAGTTTGAAAATTTTACCTGTCAGGCAACAAACGCAAAATGTGAAAAATGCACCATATAATTGACATACCAACGTGTGTCGACTTAAAGTAATACGACGTACATACATATATATGCATGACAATACAAATATGTACATCTTCGTAGATTTCTAGTTCAATGGAGAATGTACATAAAAATGTCTGCCAATCTCTCTTAAAGTTGGCATGAAATTAATTAACTAGGTATTTGATAAGAGAATATCGTATTTTATTGCTTTGATGAACACACCTACATTAAGTCAATAACTATATCGACATGTTATGCATTTCTTATCTTGATTATTTTAATTTAATACCTACTTCACCGTGAAAGTAAGGAAAGTGACATTTTGTTGTTAAAATTCGATTACATAATTCATCGATGTTTGATTTGATCACAATCGTAAGTTGGCTTAAGTGAATGATTACTATAGAAGATTTAATTAAGCGGTATGATAAAAGGGTAGATAATGTATGTTTTGTAAACACACATAGTTATTTTTGTTAGCATTTTTTTATCACATGACATTTTAAGATAATGAAACTGGCATAACATCACAGGGTGTACAGAGTAAATTGTTTGTCAAAAACGGGAGAACTACGCACGCTTAAATGCAAGAATCAGTTTAATCTGGGTTCATATTTTATGTAGTACTGATCTAGGACAGTTTGTTTGTTTTATTTCAATTCGTTAAATCCTAACGTGAACAATTTGTTTATAAATAAAAACTTAAAACTACTTATCACTAATTTTCCAAACTATTATAAAACAATGTTTTGAATTTTGAATTTTTAAAATTGTCATTTGGTGAAGCCACTATAAAATAAAATTTATTAAATATTTCAATTAATTGATTGAGAGGGCTATGAACACCATAGTTCGATCTACTAAAAATTTGATTCAGTGGTTTTTGAAGTCGTATACTTGAGCGACTAAAACTAAAGTTAAGACGATAAAGAACCGTTGGCGATGATACCGCTCCATTTATTATTGCTGCGATAAAACAAAATTGTAAATATTTTCTATGATTTGCCAAGGAAGGAATGTTAATTAGAGCAAGTCTTTGAGAATAAGGGAACAGAGGGTTTCCACGGAACCAAGGAAGAACCTCCTCTGAATTGCTTCAATTCTCATTATATGTACAGAATAATAAGGTGCCCACACTACACAGGCATACTCAAGAATTGTTCTCACAAATGAAACAAAAAGTAGTTTGAGAACATAAGGGTCACGGAAATCGCGGCCAAATCTCTGAATGAAACCAAGGATTCTATTTGCTTTTCTAACTACAACACTAATATGGTCAGTAAATGTAAGTTCCGAATCTAAAATAACTCCCAAGTTAGAAAAAACAGATACTCTACTTAAAGAACAAGAATCAAACATATAATCAAAAACATTTGGAACTTTCTTACGTGTAAAACTCATGGTTTTACACTTTTTAACATTTAAAACAAGACGATTAATATTGCACCATTCCCTAAATAATTTAAGTCATCTTGCAAAAGTAGACAATCAGATTTAGGATTAATTCTTTTGAAAAGTTTAATGTCATCAGCATTTATAAGGACAGACGAATTTTGTATGATCGAAATCAAATCATTTATAAATAAAATGAATAAAATTGGACCTAAATGACTGCCCTGGAGGGCACCTGAATTCACTACAAACGGAGTCGAACATTCATTACGAAATATTACTTCATATTGTCTATTTTCTAAGTACGATGAAATCCAAATTAAGAAATTGTCGTTAAAGCATTGACGAAACAATTTAACAATTTGCTTTACTAAAATCAGTAAATGTACAATCTACTTGTTCACGTTTCTCAAAAACATCTAAACAAAAGGACGTAAAATTAAACAGATTGGTAACAGTAGAACGCTTTTTCACAAAACCATGCTGGTTATCACAAATAATTGATCTACAATGAAAGGAAAGGACACTACATATGATTGACTCAAACAGTTTAGGTATTACAGCTATCCGTAAGCAATAGGTCTATAGTTCATTATTTAATTTTTATGACCATTCTTGTGAATTATTACAATAAATGAGTTTTTCCAAATAGTTGAAAAAAGCGAACTTCTTAAAGACGTGTTAAAGAGAACACTTAAAGGGTACGACAAATAAGAAACGCATTTTTTTTTAAATAGATGATGGCACACCATCAGGACCAGGATTAAAATACTCATCCAGTTTCAGTATGTATTGTGTAATGGTTTGTTCACTTATTTCAAAATTAATATCATTTAAATGCGGAAAGTTTAAAACTGAAGAAGAAGGGTAAGAAGGGTTGATAGTGTTTCTCTGAAATAGCTTGCAAACATGTTTGCAATAACTTTTGGTTCATGAATAGATGATGACGAATTTGACATAGAGTTAGGGTACCCACAAGTTTTTTTCTTACAATTGACAAACTTCCAGAAATTATTTGAATTAGATTTAAGATCAGCTTCCATTTTATGAATATACTCATCATATAAAGAGTTTGAATAGTCATTAAATAATTGTTTAAGGATAAGGAACGTTCTATAATCATCATCAGATCTTGTTTGATTATATTTCACCCAAGCTTTGTTTCTTTTATTTTTTTAAGTTTTTGAAGTGCAAATCGAACCATGGTGGTACCTGGAAGTTTTTACGAGATTTTTTAAATGGAATTGTTTTACTGAAACAATCAAAGAGGGTATTATAAAAAACATTACACATATCATCAATATTCAAATTTAAAAATAATTGGTTCCAGTCTTTGGTACATAATAAATCAAACAAATTTATAAAATTACACTTACTAAAGTTAAATAAATTAAATTGTCAGAAGAATAATTATTAATTGGAGAAGCCATATTTAAATTATGTGCAATAACTAATGCAGGATGATGTCGATCTTCTTCTATAAGTTTAACAGCAGAAGCTGTTACTGCAGTTTCAGTACGTACTGTTTCGGAGAAAAATACTAAATCGAGAGTTCTTCCCAAGCGATTCTTCACTCCATTAAACTGGCTAAGACCGCACGAAGACATACAATCTATTATTGTAAGCTCATTTGAGCTAGATGCGTTTATTGAAACGTAGAAGTTGTCGTCATCAATTTGTATCCAGTTTATATTCGATAGGTTGAAGTCGCCTACAATCAAAATATCATCTTCTGGCTCCAAAAGGGCATATACACTTTCCATACAGTCGTTAAATTTTTCGTAAATGTTGTTGTTAGAACTCGGAGGTATCGTTTTCATGACGATCGCGTCTGAAGATTTGGTAAGAAGCGTCAAATAACTCCGAGTCAAGAATAGATGTGTTCAGCCAAGTTTCTGTAAGTTATGACATCGTGAGGAAGCTTGTTTATATTTTTGTAGACCCGAAGGCCGTTTACATTTTTATAGTAAATTAGATTTTGCTTAAGCTGCTTTGACGTCGATTCAGAGTTGATCGATTTTGACGGGTTTTGAATTATGCCTCGGTTGCTTGACTTATTCTCAAACTTATGAACTATAACGCCATTTGACTAAAACGACGACGAGTTTAAGACATGAGAGACTGAGTCTGGTACACGTATTTTGAACGATGAATATTTCGTGTAATTCCGATGAATAATTTTCTCCACATTGAGGATCAGAAAGGTACCAAGTTTACCCGTTAAATAGTTTTTAATGTCAAAAGCGTTCGTTGATGGAGCAAGTTTAGATAAAAATAGCACCTTTTGTCCTTCTACAGATTTAAGTCCTGATACAATAAGATGTGTGATACCACACTGTATTTCGGTATTTATATTCATACTGTTTGGAGCAAGAATGGGGTCCAGCTGTCTTAAAGATGAGTTTTTCTTCAAAATGGTTGATGTTTGAGAAATTTCCGATGAGTTACATAGTTGTACAGAAACATTCCCGTTTAGAGCGGGTGACGTTGGCAACGAGGAAAGAGATTGTTAAAGTTGAAAGTTGGTCGAGATATAGCAGAGTCATTTAAAGTAGATATTGCAGCTTTTTTTGATAGTTGGTTTGCATCAGAAATATCGTCGTCCAGTTCATCGCTTTTGCGTTTGGACAGAGCTTCGGTTTTATTTTGTGAGTTAGACGTTATATCCTTATTAATAGTATTGTCGTCAATTGACGATAAGTTTTCCACTTTGCTACAGAAAAAATGTAATTGCTTTTCCAGCTTTTCTAACTGTTTTGTATTGTGCAGGACATCACGAGCAATATTTTTTTCAGCAAACGGGTCGCATTCGTCACAAAAATAATAAAATGATTTCCTTTTCTTAAATAATTTGATGCAGCTAAACTGGGCGTCAATACATTGAACATGAAAAATCCTTTGACAATTACCATTACACATAATGAAGTCAATTAAGTAGTCAGAAATGTTATCACAGAATGCACAATTGGTCATGATTATTGAAATTTAAAATTTTTAGTTACCTACTTTACTTATGGCCTTTTCGATTGGCCGTCCAAAAATGTTCTGGTCCCCACAAAATGACAGTTGTTACTCTAAACAGAACAGAAAACGATTCTGGATTTCATTTCAGAATCGAAAACAGAATCACTAATACATAATTAAAATATCAATATCATCGAGTTGATTTTTTTTGTGTAATTTCGAATTGTTTATTGAATTTAAACTACTTTTCTGATAAAATACCATAAAAAGAAACAAGTTAATTATTATTAATACAAGAAAATGTGTATCTAGATTGAAATCAAATGTTTTGAAAATTCTTTTTAGCCGATGTGATTTTTTTAAATTTAATTTTCACAAATACAGTGATACATACAATTCAGAATCATTCAAATTGTTTCTGGGTGTTTTATTGGGGGAACGTGTTCCGGACGGCCAATCGAAAAGGCCATTACTTTTGATGGCGCTCACAGCTTAGGATAAACTATGGCCCTAAACAATAAGCTCTTCCGCTTCCAGACAGCTCTGTCGCTTGCCACCCGATTTCAGTTACGCACAACAATTTGGTTGAGGTTGTTCTCCACTATTATTATGGGTTCTCCTCTGCTGCGTACACTATCAAAGTTGTATTCGAAGATTCGTTGGGCAGATGCGTTGCTGTTCATACCACCATCTAAGTGTCGCAGTAATTGCAGCCGCTGTATGTTCAGCTTTTCAACCAGGTCAAAGTCGATGTACAATCCGTAAGCGTTGAATCTTCTCTTCACAATTCGTTGATACACACTGGACCAAAAAACACACAAGGTATCTATTCCTCTAAAAGTACCCTAGCAGACTTTCATTCGATCTTTTCAATACCCTTAAATTTTCCTTTGTTCTTTGAGAAAGGACCTTACTACTTTAATACCTTCTTAGCCCGAAGAAACAGCGATTGGCAAGAGTAATTCTTCGTCTGTTATCTCCACTTAATATCGTTTTGCGAGGTGATATTGGAGCCCAGGTAGATAAATTCAATTCCACCGGAAGGAAATCAAAATTATTTAGTTGATTAAACTCAATTTTCACAAAAGAAATTACAATTCTCACTTAATAAACTTGAAATTATCGTTTACAAATACATTTAAAAAAAAGAATCCATCAATCCCAAAATCGTAAAAATTGATCAGTCTGTTCTCGAGTTATGAGCTCAGACAAGGATAACAGTCTCCTTTATATATAATAGATTTAAGCCCATGTTTTACATTCCACTTTGTTGTAGAGTAGATGTAATTCACTAAAACTTTTTAATATTCTTTGTTTACATCTAATTTTTATTAATCAATATTAATAATTTTATTTCATTCTCAATATATTATTCAAACTGAATAAACCTTTTTCTTATTTGTTAGCTTCAATTATTTTCTGCATAACTTTAAATTACAATACACTTTTTGTAAATTAATACGGCGAAAATGAATGTGGGTGTTCCACAATTCATTCGAAATAGTTATTGTGAATTGAAACTTCGAAAATCAAATTGAATTTTCTGCATTGCGGTTAGTTCCATTTCTGAGTGGATTCAAATCACTTTGTTTATGTTCCGTGAATTGTTTGTGAAATTGGTGAAGTTACAGTTAGCTTTTTATTTCTTGGTGTGTCATATTGACATATATGGAGTAATAATCATATTTATTTATTTACTTCATCTACGATTCTAATCAACAGATTTGGAGATACATGTTTCACAATATTTATATAAAGCTTCTTAATTTCTACAGTTAAATTTATGACTTCTGAAGCTTATATCTAAGTAATAAAAAGATTACTTAAAGACATTAATACAATAGACTAAAGCATGAATCAAAGAAAACAATATTACGACACTTTGTTTTTATTATTTTATTGATGTCATATGTGAAACAAAATCCATTGGGTGGCCGTGGCGCGATAGTTGTGTGTTCGCCTGTCAACCTCATGGTCACAGGTTCGATCCCTACCGTAGTCTATGTCTTATTTTTCCATTAAAAACCAATTCTAAAAATAAATGTCATACAATGAGTTGCTGGTTTACTCATTACATGCCGTTTAGGCATAGAACTAACAACATGTGATTGAGTAAAACTAGTACACCGATAAAATATGACAAAAAGAATTAAAAAATTAATGCGAATTATAAGGGACATCTATAAATAAGACACGGAAATTTCTCCGCATTAGTTCAGCCGTCATCCCTGGAGATAAAATCTGAGAGAACAACCACCTACAGTCTCCGAATATCGCGCCACACATCTTTCCTATCATTCTTTCTCTTCCTTAACCTCACCCCCACGCCCGCGCTGTGTTGAAACATTTAAAGGGTATTCATACTCCCTTGAGCGCGCGTAGATTATAAAAAAAAAAAAAATTAATCCACAAACAACAACAATTCGCAGATTTTGTTTCACATATGATGTCAATAAAGTAAGAAAAACAAAGAAGTGTCGTAATCTTGTTTTCTCTGATTAATGGGACTAAAGGCTCTGGTAACCCATAATTAGTTCGATGTGGAGCTTCAAATATTAATTGCCTTGGTCTCAATGATCTAGACCAACCCGTAGTTCGCGGGCGCATGGTAGCCCGCAGTCTGTTTTCTAGGCGCCCTAAACTATTCTTACAGGGTGCAATCGCAATTTGAAAGACGTTTTGAGAAAATGTTCTGTACGGAACCTCTGCTTGTTTTTTTTTTTTTTAAATCCCTTTATTAATACTGATATTTTAGAACTAGCCTTATTGATGGTGATCTATTGTTGCATCAATAAAACAAAAACTGAATTAAGAATCATTACAATTCGGAGTAATACCATTCTTAAAAGCACAGACAAAACAAAGAGATTTTCAAGCTCATGGACTTCGTTAATTACAAAAACGTACGTAACTCTGCACTTATCCATAAAGCATCCTTCGAGTCAACGTGTCTATATGAACGGTGAACGCGCTGCTTAAAATTAAACGTGATTAACACGAAATAGAGAAATATGTTAACGAATTTGGGCTTATAAAATTGTAAAGATAGGAAAGAGGAAGTTTAAGTAAAGTTTGAGTAAATGGGGAGATTATGTTTGAGGTGCCTCCCTAAGCCATCCTGGCATTTGAATAAATTTGAGGATATCTTAAGTGGCTTATTAGAGACAATGCTCAGTTAGTCTTCGAGCTTCTTTCCTGGTTCGGTCTAGGCTGGGTCATGCACAAGTGATATGACAACTCTTCCGCCTCTTCGTCCACACAACCTCTAGATAAGTCAGATCTGCTTATGCCCATTCTGGTCATGTGGGTTCCGATTGAGTTGTGACCTGTTAGGATAACCATCAGGAGGGACAGTTGAGATATGTTAAGCCCTATTCTGTTTTTTTCTTCCAAAGATTTCTCGAAACCCGCAACTGTCGATACCTGACCATCGGTTGTTTGCGGTTTTGAGGAAAATTTGTTGGATCCTAAATTTTTTTCTTGTAGCTTTTTTTATTTCTTTATTGAATGTTCTCTTTCCAGTTCAGTTTTACGATCTATAACAAAATCCAGATATTTAGCTGTGCCAGTAATGTGTGGTGCCGTCCCATTTATGATGGGTGGCTTATATTTGGAATGTTACGTTTCCTTATGAATAAGACTAGTTCGGTGTTTAATAAGTGTACATTTAGTCCGCAATTACTGTTAAAATTACTGAGCTCATCAAGGCCGTGCAGAAAAATTTCGCACAGTGTGTGTATGAATTTCCCTGATGCCCATAACACGATACCATCAGCATATGCCACGACTTTGACGCCCGTTGGGCTTAGATTTAGTAATATCTGGTTAACCACCAGAAGCCAAAGAAGGGGAGACAGTACATCTGCATGTAATAACCTTTAAATTGGCAGTCGCCCAATTCTCCATTCACTATCCTGGACTGAAGCATAGTCATTGATAAAGGCCCCTTCTAACTATATCAAGAAATGCAATGTATAGATTTTTCAATTGTGGCTATCACTTCATGAAGTGCTGCCTTAACAGATTTGCATTAGTGCATGCATGCTGGACCTGTTAGACAACACCATTTAGCATAAGGAAAATTTGTACATCTATGAGTCTTTCCAGGGTCCTCAATAGGAAGGAAGATAGGCTTATAGGTCTGGAATCTGTTGGTTCAATGTGGGTGGGTCTTCAAGCTTTCGGAATGAAAAGTATATATAGTATATCATAATCTCGTAATAAATAAAAAGTGGTATAAGGGAATGATGTAGTTTTCTTTAATCTCACTCAATATTTTTTTACTCGGTAGTACCCGCGTTGCTATTTTAGATTTTCAAAAAGCCCTTGGAGCAATACCAATTGGACACCACTGATCTAGACGGAGTATACATATATATTTTTAAGGAAAGCAAATTTGAACAAACAATGTAACTACATAAAACATCACGAACAAACATTACGCTATACATATCCCTGCGTGACCCAAGTGATTGTATTCCCAACAAAAGACATTTAGAACGATAAGAAAAATTATTATTGACTGTGTTGACATTACCAACAAATTTTCGCAATGCAAAGCGCAAGAACTTATTTTGTACTCTTTCAATTTTAAGAATATCAATTTGAGTAGTTGGATTCCAAACAACACAAAAATATTCTAACGAAGGTATTCCAATACTACAGTACAATGATTTTAATGTATAAGGATCAGTAAACTCAGAGGAATTTCTTTTCAAGAAACCTAACAATGAATTAGTTTTTGAAATAATTGAATTAATGTGTAGTTGGAATGAGGGTTTCTCATCAAAAATAACACCAAGATCTTTAACATCATGAACAGTCTTTATAAGAACATTGTCTAAGGAATATGATGGAATAATATGGGGGCTCCCAAATGGCTCCCTTTTGGAACACCTGAGGTAATATGTATATTCTTAGAGCAGATTTTATCAATAACAACCATTTGCTATCGACCATACAAATAGGTTTTAAACCAACGCAGGAAAGGACCACAAATTCCATAAGTCTCAGGCTTCTTCTTCTCCGTACTTTTAAAGACAAAACTATTTCTGAATTTTGTTTTCCTATTTCAGTCATCTAGTTTGATCCGCTTGTGGTAAAATTTCGACTGCAAACCATTTAAGATTTAGTACATGCTTTTTCAAACCGTGAGCCTTGCAATTGATTTTTAACAATTTCCTTCAGCTAAGAATCGGAGTTTTGTTGCAAGTTTTTGAATTGAAGCTATCGATGAAGGTCTTATAAAAGGTACTATTTCCCTTAAACCATTAGAAAAAAAACTTTGTTCAGTCTAATTACCGCTTGAAAATTTAAAACAAAATTAAGAATTTTAACTAGATCAGTTCAAATTCACATACATACGTAGTCGCAGCGTGTCAGGCAAATCTAATTTATTTGATTTGTGTCGCAAATTTTGTCTTCTAATTTTTTGTTTTCTTTAGAGGGTTTGCGTCTTTTTTCCTAAGTTCGCCAATAAAATTGGATCCATTTTCAAAAGCAGCAGGTAAAAAAGTGATTTCAATTCGATTTCGACCGAAATGCAGAGCATGGGTGTTAAATGCAAAATTTCATTAAAAATTTTTGTTTTCTTAGCCCCCTTACAGCGAGTTTCATTCAAATTTTAAAGATCTCCTCTCAAAATGGAGATTAGATCTTTTCAATGAAACTTTGTGTCCAAATTTAATTGTAGTATTGTCCGCGTTCGGTGGCATAACTTAAGCAATCCGGATTGCTTTGTGTTGTTGTAACGCCTAAGAAAAAAACAGATGATGACCTAAACATTATGTTGTCAAACACAAATCTCAAGCTATCCAAAAATTATTATTAATTAGGGGAACAAATTGATACAAAACTTCAGATTTGTATGCAATACAACTGACTTAACAGAGAAAACTACCTGGATCATTCGAAAACAAACCCGCTACTAAGGTATCTTGGCTAGCCTATCGGCATTGCATCGAACGCGTCCAATGCTGAATGACTGACACACACATTTCTGAAAAAAAAACATATCTTCATCATCAGATGATGAGGAAGATGAAGACAAATCAGTACAAAACTCCACTAAATTTATAAAATTTAAATTATTAACTTTTTCGTCTATTATTTGTTTATTTTTTAGTTTAATTTTTTAATAGGGACTGGCACAATTTCAAAATAAATTAATAACAAAATAGTTTCCATGATGTTTGACAGAAAAAACGTTTTACGTGTATGCATGCATTCAGATCAAATATGGCTACCCACCAAAGATCTGATCTTTCGTGTTGAGATCTGGTCTAGATTTGCTCTTTTTGTTGGAATGAAACTTTCAAAATTCAAAAAGATGAATTCTTTTGTCAGAAATAGTAGATCTTTTCTTGAATGAAACTCGCTCTTAGTTTTGATATTATTTCAGTACAAGCTATATATAGGCGATAAGATATGATGAAAAATTTAATTCTTTGCACAATAGGTAAAATCTATGAAACCGAAATAAAACACATGAATTGGTCTGAGTTGAGCAAGTGTCCACAACTATAAAGTCGGTAAATGGAATAAGGTCAAAGAAGTTAGAAAAACTTCAAAATTCAAATGCTCATACTCAGAAAGCTGAATTTTTGAATGACCAGAAGTTAAGGCAAAATGTATTAAATATTTTTGGTTATTTGTAAAAAAAAATATAAAAAAATACAACTTCGTCTTTGGTTCCAGTGATCGTCTTTAATCAAAATACCCACCAAACTTGAAAAAGCCAATTTCCTCATTTAATTCTCATATCGACAGAAACTTTTGTGAAATGACCACATATTCGTTTTTGCGATTTAGTTTTTCTACAGAGGTGCACGAAATTTGTAAATTAATTTCCAACTCGATTGCAATCTGCAAAGCCTTTATCCGTATAAAGCTAAATTATTATATTAAAAAATTGTTATTTAGACCAAGTTAGAATATTGTGATAAATGTGAAGAAGCCAGTTCTTTTTCGGCTTTTTTGGTCAATTTGTACATTTTAAGGGTAGTGAAAACTCTTTCGTGCGCGCACAATTATAAAAAAAAGAATAAATTATACTTTTTTACGCAAATCTAAAACTGGCGAAAAAGGGAGTCAAAAGAGTGATTCAGTCTCAAGGAATTTCGTTTCCCACGGAATAATTTATTATTCCCTCGAAATTTTCCCTGCCAAGGAATAAATTTCACTTCAAAAAAACATCGCATGAAATCACAGCAAAACTCCATGGGAAATTTTATTTCCCATGCCAAACAATTCCGAGGGGTTGAGCAGTTTTCACGTTCCATACGTTCAAGTGAGAAAAAAATGGCCATGCAAATTTGTATTCACGATAACCCTAACCCCTTATAGTAGTGAGTTTTATTCAAATTTCAAATATCTCCTCTAAAAATCTAGATTTAATCTTTTCAATTTCAAAATCTTCATCACCAGATGAAGAGGAAAATGAAAACGAATCAATCAAAAACTTCACTAAATTTATTAAATCTAAATTATTAACTTATTCTTCCATTATTTTTTTTTTTTTATTTTTTAGCCCGGACTGGCACAAATTAACAACAAATTAATAACAAAATATATTCCATTTGACAGAAAAGACTTTTTATATGTGTTCACACAGGTCCAAAATGCCAACCCATTAGAGATCGAATCTTTCGTGTTGAGATATATAGAGTTGCTCTTTTAGTTGCAATGAAACTCTCAAAATTCAAAAGGATCCAATCTTTTGACAAAAAGAGCAAATCTTTTCTAGAATGAAATTCGCTATAAATGTTTAATAATTTTATTATCGATTGAATTTTGCGTGACTTTTTTTTAAATTTCAACTAAAACTCAAATAAAAACCTAACTAAATTTTTTTTACCATTTTCTGAAATCAACTTGAAAAAAAATTAAAAAAATTAGAAAATAGATTAGAAATTCTAAATTAATATATTAATATGCAACTACGTAAATAGATATATATAGATAATTAGATACATAGTTTATAATGTACACACATTGTATAGTAAAATAAAATGCACGACAGGATCGTACGAACTTGCTCTTGTAGCTAACAACTTTAGTGTAAAGTAGTAGCTAACCACTGAAGTTGTTTGTAGGTATATGTAGTCTAGTTTAGTTATCCTGTGCAGGTTTAGAGCCGAAGTAGGTAAGATTACCTTAATTCTTAGTATAATGAATTGTCGAATGCATATGATTAAAGGAATGGTGACATAGGTACCGTGCTACAAATGTATATTTAAAAAGATTTTAATTATGAAAATTAGGAGGGTAATGTGTACCTACCTACATAGATGGCGCCTAGGTATGTAAATATATATTATACATATGTATAATAATGAAAGTGAATGGTGTATAGGTGGGTAAAAATCGTGTTTTAAACTAATAAAAAGTGCTAAAACGATCACTTCAATCAGTTTCTTGAAAAACAAAGAACGCCATTAGATGCCACGGATCAATGAAAATTTGATAAAAAAGTATCTCGAAAATTGTACGACGGATTTTGATGAAATCCTGTTTTTCATTTTTAGTTTTGTGAAAACAAACTTTTTTTGAAATTTTGGTATGCAGTTTTGTAGAGTTTATTAATATACATATGACTATAAAATTTAAAATTATTTTTTTGATTAGTTTTAAAAATATTGATTTTTCAAAAAAAAATTCAGAAATTAATTTTAATTATATAAAAAATGTTATTTAAAATTTTGATATGCAGAATTAGTTTGGCTACCTAGATCTTCTCAGATATAAAATTTGACAGAAATCCAATTAACAGTTACCGAGAAAGCCAAAAATTTAAAAAACCGTTATATGAAAAGTACCGTTAATAGACTTTTCCCGTAAACTTGGTTCATATCAAATGATAGCTATTACCAACAAAAAAAATCTCAAACATTTTGATCAAAATCGTTGGAGCCGTTTTCGAGAAAAATAAGATTTTCCTTCAAAGTCATATGGCAGGTACCGTTATTTTTAGGCCTAAAAATAAAATTTCAATTTCTCCTATGAGGAATGCCAAAATAATCACAAATACCAAATTTGAAGGTAATCGCTTAAGCCGTTTAGGCTGTAGCTCGTTATGCATACAGACGGACAGACTGACAGACAGACATTTTTTGCCGATCACTTTTTTAGGCTTCTCTATTATCGTAATATCATGTTTTATTGTTAGAATTTTTTTTTTTACGAATGCATAACTTGCCTTATAGTACCTATAATCGCAAGTAAAAAACGTTTAAGGTCATTGCTTTCATATACATTTTCAATTATAGTCCATACATGCAGTTCTCGAAGCCCTTCAATAGTCGTAGTCTAAAAACTGTAAACTAGATTTCTATATAGAGTTAGATTTTTTTGTCAAATTCTCGCCAACAGTTGTTGTCTCTTCTAAGGTGACTTAACTTACGATCAGTATTAGTTTAGGTACTCCAACATTTCTTTTCTAAGTTGTTATTTTTTGATTAATTATCAATTTTATTTTTATTTCAGATATTCAATAACCAAAAATGAGTCCGCCAGCATTGTTGAGCAAAGAAATTCCCGACATCGAGGTGAATTTCTAACTTTATATACAATTAATTAATTAAATTTAATATAGCCCTTCTGTCTGCTTAGAACTTATTGAGTTTGAATCCGCGTGTAAAAAGCAAATGCTCACTTGTTCCAACTTCTAATACCAAAGTTATTAAAAAGCAATGGAAGAGAAATTTAGATCACTCGTGCTCGGTAAGTTCCAAAAATTTCATTATATATGTATAGTTCTAGATACTTTATCTAAACGCGTGTCTTGATAAAACAAAAAAAAAAACAAACATTTTAAAGGCACCAATAAAATTGAAGAACAATTTTGAAGACATCAAGCATACAACTCTATCTGAGCGTGGTGCCCTCAAAGAAGCTGCAAGATGCTTAAAGTGCGCAGATGCTCCTTGCCAAAAATCTTGTCCGACCCAATTGGATATCAAAAGTTTTATTACCAGTATTGCCAATAAGGTAGTAACACCTACCTAAATTGAAAAAATAATATAATGATAGTCGATGTCTTCTTATGTAGAACTATTATGGAGCTGCCAAGGCTATATTCTCTGACAATCCTCTTGGACTTACATGTGGTATGGTCTGTCCTACTAGTGATTTGTGTGTCGGTGGCTGCAACTTACAGGCCTCGGAAGAGGGACCAATAAACATTGGTGGCTTACAGCACTATGCCACAGACGTTTTCAAGCAAATGGGTGTAAAACAGATCGTTCCACCTGGACAGAAGCCATTGGCACAACCAAATAAAAAAATTACTCTCCTAGGAGGAGGACCAGCATCATTGTCTTGTGCGACATTCCTGGGTCGTTTGGGTTACAAGGATATAACCATATATGAAAAGCGTTCGTACTTAGGGGGCCTGAGGTAAATTCTGAGGAATTTGTTGCCAGATTTTTAAATATTAATTTAATTCTAGCTCTTCTGAAATTCCACAATACCGGCTTCCAGTTGAAGTAGTTGATTTTGAAATTCAACTAGTCAAGGATCTGGGAGTGAGGTTCGAAACTGGGCGATCTTTATCTACCAAAGACTTGACTGTTTCTGTAGGCTAGCAGAATTTTTGAGAAATCGTCTATTTTTTTATAAAACAATTTGTTTGTTCTTATTCGTTCAAGGGTCTTATTTCATCTGGAGTTGATGCAATCTTTCTGGGAATTGGATTGCCAGAACCAAAACTTGATCCTATTTTCAAAGGTCTTGACGAATCGAAGGGATTTTACACGTCAAAAAGTTTTCTTCCACTAGTGGCAAATGGAAGTAAGCCGGGATTGTGTGCATGTAAAGCAAGTCAAGCTTTGCCGCAATTATATGGCAATGTAATTGTATTGGGGGCTGGTGATACTGCCTTTGATTGTGCGACATCAGCTTTAAGATGTGGAGCTAGGAGGGTCTTTGTCGTTTTCCGCAAAGGTACATCAGGCATCCGAGCCGTGCCAGAAGAGGTTGAATTAGCTAGGGAAGAGAAATGCGAATTTATGCCATATTTATCGCCGATAAAGGTTATTGTGAAAGATAATAAGGTAAGAAAGTTTTTAATTATTTTTTTTAAACACATTTTAGAGCTATTCATGAATCATATTTTAATCTTTCTAATGGTCAAACTTAGAAAGGAACTTACCAGAGCTACAATTTTCCTGCTCATTTCAATAATAAAGATTTCTATTTGGATTTGGAGAATTTTTAATTTTTTTTCCTCTCGTCGGCTTTATTGGTCGTAATGGTGATTAAGTGAAAGCAATTTTCATTTTATTTTCCCAACGTTTCGACGGTGGTTGCCGTCTTCTTCAGGGGTGTCTTTATTTACAAAATTAAAAAGAGATATAATGTTGCACATATTGATACAAATAAACGAACAAAATATGACTTACATAACTTTAAATTTTAAGACTTTTAATATACATAATAATTTGTTTGAAACAAATAACGAAAAAAAAAAAAAAAAAAAAAACAGATTGAAAACAGATTTTGAACACTTCTGGTTTGAAGATTAGTCTACGTTTAATGATATTTACTGTCAGAAACTAATGAACAGTAAACCGCAGATATTTTATGTGTGCCTTGTTTGCGGTTCATATTATTTTTTTTGTTAATTATATGCAGTGTCTCTAGTGTGTAACGTTTAGATGTATGTTTTTCTGTTGCAAGGATCTCCACTCCCTCGAAGTTTAGTGTGTGACCGGTATCAACGATGTGTCTTCTCAGAACTTTTTAGGCGAATATCTGACTTGTGGTTCGCCATTCTTTGCCGAATGAGTTGTTTGGTGGTGCCGATGTAGCAAAGATTGCAGGATTCATCCGTTTTCATCTGTCAATTTATTTTATAAACTACGTCTGAAAGGCGATTTTTGTCGGGTTTCGTCTTCAGGTTGGTGAATAGGGATGGAACAGTCTGGTTCGACCTATATGCCAAGTTGACTTCCGGGTTGTTTTTCGTGACCATTTCTTTTAAATTTTCGGAAAGCTTGGACACATAAACGACACTCTTATAAACACATCTCCTCTCTTCCAACTTATTTTCTGAACGAACTTGGTGTTTGTGACGAAGTATCAAGTTCCTTATAACTTCTGTTGGAAAGCTGTTGTCTAAGAGTATTTGCGTAACTTTTTCTTCGTTGGCGGAACGGAATTTTCGGTCACTCAACGCAAAAGCTTTGTTTATTAAGTTCGACGCAGTATTTATACGAATGCGCTTGGCTTGATTAGATCGGAAATTGACCAATAAAGCCGACGAGAGAAAAAAAATTTAAAAAAATTCTCCAAATCCAAATAAAAACCAACTTGGTCAAAAACTTCTAAAATATTAATAAAGATTTCTTCATCTTTCGTTATTACTAGGTTCGTTCGTTGAACTTTACCCAGGGTCGACCTAGGTTTTTTTTGACAACGCCAAGAGTTGTTTTTCGGTTCTCAAAAAACACCCGAGGGCCATTAATTTTATGTTGCAGAACAGCAAGTTATGTCATTTAATAATTAAAACTTTAAATATGTTAAATTTAAGTTCTTAGTAATTTTGTTTGGCCCTATGCACAATCCATAACCTCAAAGGTTTCAATTTTGCATGTCTGTGTCTGAAAATTAATCTGAATATTCTTTTATTTCCATTTTTAAAATAACAAATCAAATCTGAGCACATGTGACTTTGACGTTTATTCATTTACACTCAACTTGCCCCAGCTAAAAACCTAGATCGACACAGAATTTGTTTATCAGGGTGACTTTAGGTTTTTCAAAAAAACGCTTTAGGTCAAAACTAGGGCGACTTCAGGGCTCAACGAACAAACCTAGATAACTCATTTAACTGTCAAGCATGGTTCCAAACTTTTCCCCTAATGATTAAAGACGATTTGACATTATTTTTTATGAAATCTTTAACCTTAGTATTTTCTGTTGTTGCACATGACCTAACACAATTCCTAGTCAATTTAAGGTAAATCTCGAATCCAAAAATTTTAAATATTTTTACTTGGTGATCTTTTGAAAATTGTTTAGTCTTCTAATAGTGTTTTCATTTGAGATCAGGAACTCTCCGATCCGGAATGCCAAACCAAAAAGTTGCAACACTTTCTTGATTCTGGAATATTTGTTTCAATGGATTTGTGTGAGGAAACTTTAACACACCAGTTTCTCAAAAATATTTATCAATAACTTGCAGCTGTACTCATTTGCTGTACAACGAATTCATTATTACTTGAATGATATAAAGATGCTTAAACGTTTGGATTATCCCTTTTCATATCACTTCTTTGTTTTAATTTAAAATTTCAATTTAGTAAATGCAAATGCACAATTGAAGAATTAAGTAACAAGAATGTCAATGTGTTCGTGCTTCTGATTTTAATTTTCTTTTAAGATCCGATTTTGTATATTCTTTTCAGAAGAACAAATGTCATCTAGTACCAAACGAACATTCAGAATGCATTCGGAATACTTCTGGATGCTTCTAGACAACCAAACGAAAACAATAAAAATTCAAAAAAAAAAACTTTTCTCTCAAGTTTCCCAAAATATTTTTACGATTAGAAATTAATATATTCTTTGAATAAACAAATAATTTCGGGTTTGATTTGCTTTTCGGAGTTGTTCTTTTTACTCAGAATTTTCCATATTCTACAGGAATTAGGGTTGATCAATAAGTCCCTGAAAATTAACACAAATTATGCCATTTCCTTAAATTGGTCAATTTTTTTTTTGATCAAGAAAAAAAAGAACGCACCCAAATTTTCAGACAGATCTGTCAAATAGTTTTGTTGAAGCAGCCATTGGATTCATTCACCCAAATGTATGCTAGATGCATACGAGACAACCGTTTCAGCAACACAGCCATGTTGAAGCAATCGTTGCTTCGTGTGTAGCTGTGTTAAATTATTAAATTAAATAGTCTCACGCCTCTATCCCCCCCAGATACGGCATTCTCAGGGGTCCATATGCACCGAGTTCGACGGCAAATTCGTTTGCCAGTCATATCGGCACTTAGCAATGAAATTCTAGATAAAAGTTTTTTTTTAGTGCAAGCTGTTAAAACATAAAATACAAAAAAATCAAAAAAATTTAGGATCAGTAGGTCTATAAATTTAAAAAAAGAAGAGAATAAAAATTAAAAAAAAAGTTTAAAAAACGTAAAAGTTAAAGAATTAAAAAGGATGGCATGCTAATGCATTTGTTATGTTTTATAGTTAGCAGTTTCAGTTTCTCTGGAGAATTTGATTTGTTTAATATTATCTAGCTATATTAGTATTAAAAAGATGAAGAACTATGTAGAAGTTTTTTTTGTGTGATCTTGCTATGATTATAATCAAATACATCAGAATTTGCATTTACTTCCCTCAACATTCTTGTAACTGGTTCATTTCTACCATAGTCTGTTCTGTGAGGAGCTTGATGAAATTGGGGTACTGATCTTAGAGTATGTGAATTGATGTTAATACTCATTAATGTGAGTAAGGTAGACGAATCAGTAACGCCAGATAAAATTTGATGTACGAAAATAATATCAATCACCTCACGACGCTTTTCGAGAGATTGTAAGATAATGAGCCTTAAACGATCTTGATATGGTCGTAGGTTATAACTGTCAACCCGACGAAGGCCCCTTAGAGCAAAACGGAGGAATCTACGCTGGATTGCTTCGATTCTTTTAATATGAACAAGGCGATACGGGGACCATACTTGGCTAGCATACTCAAATAAAGGTCGGACAAAGGTTGTGTAAAGAGATTTCGTAACAAAAGGGTCTGAAAACTCCTTAGACCAACGCTTGACGAAACCAAGAGCAGAGTATGCCTTTAACACTGATTCTACGTCATTTATTGTCTGGATAAAAATAATAGGATCCAGATGACTACCTTGTGGGACGCCAGATTTAGCAATGAAAGAATCTGATACAGAACACCTTAATAAGACTCGATATTTACGAGCTGAAAGATAGGAATCTATCCATTGAACAAAACCAGTAGGAAATCCAAGAGCTTTGAGCTTGAAAATGATAATTTTGTGTGAAATTTTGTCAAACGCCTTGCTAAAGTCCGTGGCAATTACATCAACTTGGATTTTCTTCTCTAACGAATTTAAAGCATATGAAACAAATCCAGCTAAGTTAGTGGTCGTGGACCCACCCTTAAGGAACCCACGTTGTTTGGTGGAAAATAATGGCTTACAATGAAAGTACGAGTACATACTTTCGAAAAGTTTGGGAATACATGATATTTTGTCGATTGGTCTATAATTAGAAACATTTGCTTTACAGCTCCTTTTATGAATAGGAATAATAAAAGAGTCCTTCCATATAGATGGAAAAATCCCTAGACTAATACATTTTTGGAAATCAGTAGCAAGAGGTTGAGCTAAATTGGCTGCACATTTCTTTAAAACAATTACAGGCAAACCGTCTGGGCCCGATTAGAAATCGTCTTTTAGCTTGTTAATCTGTCGACCACATCATCTACGTTAATGTAGCTTATATCTGGTTCAAAATTATCTTCTGAAAAAGCAAGACTGAAAAAAATTGCAAATAAATTATAATATTAGAATCATATGGAGAATGATCAAAATAGGTAAGGGTAGCTGGATAGCCATCGGACTTCTTTTTTAAGTTTATAAATTGCCAAAAACGTTTAGGATCATATCAAATTGCATTTTATTAATGTATTCAGCATACGGTAGCTTGCAAAGATTTTCGTGTTGCCGCAACCATTGCCAAAAATATCAAGAAATTTGTATATTTTTGGTCAGTAGCTACAAACGTTGCTTTGTATGTATCATTTGTTTACTGCATTTACTCGTTTAGTTCATCGAGTAAGAAAACACTTACGTTGCGACTGTCGTCACGTGTGTAATAAACAAACGAAACACGTTGCTGCAGCACATTGCTTCGACGATTGCCTTGTAATGGGTGATTTTTTTGCTACTTGGTTTTTGACGTTTATATTTTTGACAGATCACACATGACAAATTCCACGAACTTTTGACATTTCGATTCAGTATTGATTGCCATTTCATCATGAATAGACTTACGCCTGAACAACGTTTGCAAATTATTGAAATTTATTATCAAAATTCGTGCTCTGTGAAAAATGTCGAAATTATGAAATTATCGCAATATTGTCTTTAGCGACGAGGCTCATTTTTGGCTAAATGGATACGTGAATAAGCAGAATTGCCGTATTTGGAGTGAAGAGCAGCCAGAGACAATTCAGCAGCTACCAATGCATCCCGAAAAATGCACTGTTTGGTGCGGTTTATGGGCAGGCGGCATCATTGGTACTTCTTCAAGGACGATGAAGGCCGCAGGGTTACGGTCAATGGAGAAAGGTACCGTTCGATGATAACAGATTTTTTTTTGCCGAAAATGCAAGAATTGAACTCGGTCGACATGTGGTTCCAACAGGACGGTGCCACATGCCACACTGCACGCGAAACCATGCATCAATTGAGAGGCGAATTTGGTGAGCAGTTGATCTCACGTTTTGGCGCAGTCAATTGGCCACCAAGATCATGTGATTTGACCCCGTTAGACTATTTTTTGTGGGGCTATGTTAAGTCTATTGTCTATGGGGACAAGCCAAACACGATTGCTGCCTTGGAAGCCAACATTGATCGCGTCATTGGTGAGATTCCGGCCGAAATGTGTGAAAAAGTTTGCCAAAATTGGACCTTCAGAATGGACCACCTGAAGCGTAGCCGCGGGCAACATTTAAGTGAAATTATTTTTAAAAAGTAAATGGCAGAAATTGGTTTATCGATACAAATAAAAATTTCATTCACTTTTTACAAGTTTCTGTGTTTTTTTGAATTTTCAAAAACCAAGCTCTGAAAAAATCACCGCTTATGTATCTAGCTTTAGAACATAAGGAGTGAAAAAAAGAGTAACTCCGAACAGCCAATCGAAAGCGACATAATAAAGCTGTGTCAGCTAACGATTTTTAGGCAGTTAAACTGTCAAATAAAAATCAAAAATAAAATGCGCAACTGGATCGCACGTACTTGCTCTTTAGTTCGATCAAATCGTAAGCACAAGATTCTTAGTAGAAACGGCTAAATATATTTTTAAAGTCGTTTCTTAACTAATTTTTTATATAAAAAAATTCAGTAATTTTTTTAATTTGGTATGGTAATTTTAAGTATTTAATAATATAAACTTAAAAACATATTTCAAAAAAAATCCTTCATCCGTTTTCGAAATATTGAATTTTCAAAAAAAAAATTAATTTTACTTCAAAAACCCAAAAAAAAAATATATATTTTTTCGAAAATTTTCCGATTTTTTTGGTAACAACTTTGAAGAAAAGCGGCTAGCGGCTTAGGCTGAAGGTCGCCCTGAAGACAGACGGAATTTCGGGACCTTCTTTTTTCGTTTTCCTATTATCGTCATGTTAAGTTTGATTAAGATCTCTATTTCGATTTTTTTCCAAATGCTAAGCTTGCCTACATCGCAAGTAAAAACGGAGGCTTATTTAGGTTAGGTTGAAGTGGCCATCGGAAAAGACTGTCGTACTTAGACCATAAGCTCGATTTTTATGATAGCACATGCCACACCTACATGAATCTGGAGAGGATTTCCTCCAAATTCGTTAAAACCAATTGGAACTTCTTATGAATCGAGAAGATCAATAGGATCTTTACAAAAGCAGTGTCCCAGGTGGAGACTCTGTCTTCCTTCGAATACCTATTCCAAAAATATATTTTAGTTCCAAACTTTTCAATATAATTTTAGATGATCTAAATTTCAGATTACAGGAATGGAATTCTGTCGAACAGAACAAGACGAACATGATAAATGGATTGAAGACAAAGAACAAACTACCAGATTGAAGGCTAGCTTTGTAATTTCAGCTTTTGGGTCTGGTATTTATGATCCAGAGAGTGAGTGCTAAATAAGTTTACATTGCTCATTCATAAAATTAATCAATTTCTAGTTATAAATGCTCTAAGTCCGATAGAGTTGCATAAATGGAGCCTACCAAAAATAGACTACACTACCATGCAGAGTTCCCAGAAAAATGTTTTCTGCGGCGGAGATCTGGCCGGTGTTGCTAATACAACCGTCGAGTCTGTGAATGATGGAAAAACTGCTGCCTGGCACATGCATTGTTACTTACAGGTATTTCGATATGTCGAAAATAGTTTAAAAAATTATTGACAAAATCGAATTTCTAGGGACTTCCTCTTACAACACCTCCAGAATTACCACTTTTCTATACCGATATTGACAATGTTGATATATCCGTGGAAATGTGCGGACTTAAGTTCGAGAATCCATTTGGTTTGGCTTCAGCTCCGCCAACCACAAGCGCTGCCATGATTCGTCGTGCCTTCGAACAAGGATGGGGATTCGTTGTGACGAAAACATTTGGCCTCGATAAAGATTTGGTAACAAATGTTTCTCCCAGAATCGTCCGAGGTTCAACTTCTGGCTATAACTATTGGCCCCAGCAAGGTTCTTTCCTCAACATTGAATTGATTTCCGAAAAACGATCCGAATATTGGTTCAGGTCAATTGCCGAGCTAAAGAAAGACTTCCCGGAAAAGATTGTAATAGCTAGCATCATGTGTTCCTATAACGAGGCTGATTGGATTGAGCTAGCCTCTAAAGCAGAAGCCTGTGGATCTGATGCCCTAGAGTTGAATCTCTCATGTCCACATGGAATGGGTGAGTCCGGAATGGGTTTGGCCTGTGGACAAGATCCAGTATTGGTTGAAAACATAGCCAAATGGGTGAGGAAAACTGTGAAGATTCCATTCTTCGTCAAACTCACACCCAACATAACGGATATTGTATCAATCGCAATGGCGGCTAAACGCGGAAATGCAGATGGAGTTTCAGCCATTAACACCGTTCAAGGCCTAATGAGTCTAAAAGCTGATGCTAGCCCCTGGCCAGCTGTGGGTGTTGATAAAAAGACAACATACGGTGGAGTGTCTGGAAATGCAACACGTCCCATGGCTCTGAGAGCAATTTCGACAATAGCCGACAAAATTCCTGGTTTTCCGATTCTAGGTATTGGTGGGATTGATTCAGCTGAGGTGGCATTGCAGTTCCTGCATTGTGGTGCTAGTGTTCTTCAAATCTGTTCATCTGTTCAAAATCAAGACTTCACCCTAATCGAAGACTATTGTGTTGGACTTAAAGCCCTGCTCTACCTAAAAACAAATCCACCTCCAAAAAATTCACAATTCTGGGATGGTCAGTCACCACCGGTTGCGAAGCATCAAAAAGGCAAACCAGTGCTGCACTTGACCGGAGAAGGTAATAAGGTAAGAATAATTCAATACATATCGTTTCCCGTTTAACTATTCGGAGTTATTCCTTTTTAACTCGTTATTTTCCTTATTCCTTCAGAATATTGAAAATTCGGAGTAAAAAGAGTAACTCCGAACAGCCAAACGAAAACGACACTTGACTTTAAAGTCGATTCCGATGAATCATTTTTTTTTTATTTTCTAGACTTTAGGATTCTTGGGTCCTGCAATGGAACAACGCGAAGAAATAATGCACAATATTCGTCAAGAAAAGGGTCCAATGTGGAAGCTAAGCGATGATAATATAACGCTCGCAAATGGACACGGGCAAACAAAGCCTGTGCCTTCAGTTAAGGATGTTATAGGACGTGCATTACCTCATATAGGTTCTTACAAGAGTTTAGATAATACTAAGCAAACCGTTGCTCTGATAGATGATGTAAGCATTCTTTTTAAAACAACGTTTTCTGATCTTACTTTTCTTACAGGATCTATGCATTAACTGTGGCAAGTGTTATATGACCTGTGCTGATTCAGGTTATCAAGCTATTACGTTTGATGCCGAAACTCATATTCCTCATGTGACCGATGATTGTACTGGTTGCACTCTTTGTGTATCAGTCTGTCCCATAATTGATTGTATAAGGTAGCGCTTTCAAAGACCAAAGTTTATAAGGTTAAATAACTAATTTTATGTTTATAGCATGGTGCCGAAAAAGATTCCACATGTCATAAAGCGAGGTCTTGGAGAAGAAAAACATTTTTATACCCACGCCCTGAGCCCTGTGCAATAAATAGTAAAAGAATTGCTTATTTTTAACAATCACTTAAAACCAAAATGTTTAATATTCGATTATTTGTTTATTCTTTTTGTATTGCATGTAGTGAAGTGATAATAGTTCAATTGCTGGTTTATAAAAATAAAAAAAAAACTGTTCTAATTAAATCTCTAAACATACATTTTAATTTTTATGGAGTATATGACTCTTCTGTACACGTAAACGTTGCAACTATAAACCATACATAAGATGGCATTCAGGCTTGCAAATGCAGAATCGAAATCTTGTGAATTCGTAACAATTTGTACAAAATTACTACAAAGGGTGGGTCAATAAGTCCGTGACTTTTGGAATAAAACACAGATTTTTTGATAAAAAAATAATTTTATTTTTCAACGTAGTCTCCCTTGAGCTCTATACACTTTGTCCAACGCTTCTCCAATTTTTTTATCCCTTCCAAAAAAAATGATTTGTCGAGGTCCTCAAAATAGGCCTTTGTTTGCGAGATGACTTCATCATTGGAGTCAAATCTTTTTCCACCAAGCCATTTCTTCAGGTTTGGGGACAAGAAGTAGTCGTTTGGAGCCAAATCTGGAGAATAGGGTGGATGAGGGAGCAATTCATAGCCCAATTCATGGATTTTTGCCATGGCAACTGCACATGTGTGCAACCTTGCATTGTCTTGGTGGAAAAGAACTTTTTTCTTGGCCAAATGAGGTCGGTTTTTTTTCAAATCGTCATTGAATCGGTCCAATAAGTTGGCATAATATTCCATTGATTGTTCTTCCCTTTTGAAGGTAGTCAATGTGGATTATCCCGCGTGCATCCCAAAAAACAGTCGCCATAACTTTATTGGCTGACAAACCCACCTTGGCCTTCTTTGGCGCCGATTCACCCTTAGAAACCCACTGTTTTGACTGTTGTTTGGTCTCTGGTGTGTTGTGATGGATCCATGTTTCGTCCACGGTTACAAAACGGCGCAAAAACTCCTCCATATTGCGATTAAACAACGCCAAACCTTCCTGTGAAGTTGTTACACGATTGCGTTTGTGGTCGACTGTGAGCAAACGCGGCACCCATCTTGCGGAAAGCTTTCTCATGCCCAAGTGATCATTCAAAATTGAAACCACTGAGCCATGCGAGATCCCTACGGCTTCCACAATCTCTCGCACTTTCAATCTTCGGTCGGCCAACACCATATCGCGAATTTTTTCGATTGTTTCGGGTGTAGAGACCTCAACTGGGCGTCCAGGACGTTCGGCATCTTCAGTGCTTGTACGGCCACAACGAAATTCAGTAAACCACTTTTTTACCATTGAAATCGATGGTGCTGAGTCACCATAGTATTTATCAAGCTTAGCCTTGGTCTCGGTAATGGTTTTTTTCGCAAGAAATAATGCTTAGTAAGCACACGAAATTCACTTTTTTCCATTTTCTCCTCAAATTAGTGAGTAGTCTGATACAAATAGCTGTCAAAAACAAACTAACTGACGCAGCAAGTTTAAATTTTGACAGGAGTCAACTGACAGATGCCTGTTGACAGGAGCAGTGTTGCTGTTTCAGTATAGAGGTCAGAAATTCAAAAAGTCACGGACTTATTGAGCCGCCCTCGTATTATCAAAGTGGAGGAGGACTACTTCGCCTATAATGACAAAGTTGTGAATTCTTATGGGGTTTTATTTGGCAATCCGGAATTCTTCTCCGATCCCAACTGAACACTTTTGTGTGATTCTGACGATTCTGAATTTTATGGAGATTGTATGTGTGAAATAAATTGTGTACGTGAGAATATTCAAATTCAAAAAAATGTTTGTTGCACAATTATGATACAAAAAATGACAGTCGAGTTTGACGTTTAAGTATATGAATGTGTGAGAGCTTCTGGTTCTGATTCTGATTTCAAATCCGGAAGCAAAATTATCTTCTTTTCAGAATTAGAACTGTCATTTTTTCCCAAGTGAACGCTTTCAGAAGAGTCCGGAAGGCTTCCGGCTTGCAAAAATAAAAACGACATTAGTACACGAATTTCTGTGGGTAATTGGTGTAAGAGCTGTCAAAACACAAAGCTGTCAAATTCTTTCGGCTATTTCCTTGTATTAGTGATGGGCACATTTGAAAGAAATGAGCACTCGAACGAGAAGTTTATATTAGGTCTGTTTCTTTACTCACCTTCCGGATCCGGCGGGATCCAAATTCACCCAAAACGTGTTTCTTTACTTTTTTGGCACGAAAATGCCAGAGCTGTTGACTTTTTTCAAACAACCCAAATGTGTTTCATTACTTTTCATTTCTGATGGTTAAAAATTGCAACAACAACATGAAAAAGCTTGAGTCCAAACTTTTTCCCAAGATTTTTCCAAAACTTTACCCATAAGGTAAAGAAACAGACCTACTATTTTTGTTAGAATGAAATCTTTTTATTGAAAAGTAAAGACCAAGAAAAATGTTATTATTTGTTCACTAGATTTTTCGAGTGTTTTCTCATTTTATTTTATAAAATATTCTTGCTTTGTTCACTGTTCTTTCAGTTAGGTTTTTTTTTTCTCTTTTTCTTTTAGCTTGGTTTTGGTATGTCTCGACTGATCATTCAATTATAGGTCTGTTTCTTTACTTTTTGGGTAAAGTTTTGGAAAAAGCTTAGGAAAAGTTTGGGTTTGAAATATAGGCTCAATTCCTAAACGCAAGATTTGCAAAGCAAGTCTCATGCTAAGCAAACGCACGAACCTGGTAAAAATTGAAAAGCAAGTGAAGTGCGCAACACAATTTTAAAACTTGCACAATTGCATTGAAGTTTGCGCAAGAAAAAGAACGAACTGCGTTTTGGGACAGTGTGCTTAGCAGAGATTTTTCTGTTACGTTTAGAGACAGTTTGCTTAGCATATTATGCGCAAAATTTGCGTTTAGGAATTTTCCGTAGTGTCAAAATCCCTAAAAAAAAAGGAAATTTTTTTTATTGAAATTCAATTTTTTTTTCTAAAACAAAACCATATGTAAAGTCCTTTTCGATTGGTAATCCGGAAGAACTCTCCGATCTGGGATACCAATCGTATAAGTTAACACCCCATTCTTGATTCTGAATTTTAATGTGACTTTATGTGTATCATAAACTAATAACATAAGGACCCGAAACCTCTGCTGTCTTTTGACATTTGCCTACAAGCTGAAACACGCACACAAGTACATTTTCCGTTCCTCTTCCAATAGACCCATGGATAAAAACGCACACAAAAATATTTTCTGTTCCTCTTCCTATAGACATATAGATAACACAGCCCTAGTAATTTGTTTTTGTTTTCACATCACATGGCGGGGAAAAAAACAAACAAATGACATGTGGGGGCGATGTTTATCGATGTTGGCAAAACATCGATGTACGACGAAAAAAATGTTGATGTTTTAACATCAATGTTAAAGCATGTGAAACATCGCAGCATAGATGTTAAGACTCAAACATTGATTTCAAATAAGCTGAAATAATTTGTCAATGACCTAACGCTTACAAAGTTTAGACCGCACTCGACGGAACTGCACTACAGCGGAACTATACCTCTCAACTATTTATTTGGAGCTAATGTGATACATGTATTTCATACACTCGAAAAGGGAGACGAAAATTACTATAAAAAACATTGCTATTATTTTCAAAACAATGAAGGTATTTTGAAATTACAATATATTAATTTTTTGGTCGATTTTTCAAATAATGCATTAAAAAAACATCAATATTTCTTATTCGGTAATTTCTGGCACCTATATCCCCTTTCACACAAGGAAACTGAGTTGCCGGCAACTGGGAGTTTACGGCGAGAAGGTCAAGCAGTAAGGGGAATGAAAAAAATCTCCCCGGTCAACGATTTGAATAGATTTTTTTGACGTTTTGCTTTGCATTCCAATTAGCCCAACAAAATCTTCCCAGTTTATTGCTCAGTTTCTTCTTGTGAAAGCTACAAGGCAATTAAAGGAAAACGTCAAAAAATCTCCAGCAACTGGTTTGCCTGTGTGAAAGGGGACTATGTTTTTTTCGATTTTAAGATCGAGTTTTTTAATATCGCTCATCCGTCATCCCTACACGACATTGTTGTTGACATTTAATACGAGTTTGAGATTTAGTGGTTGCGAGTGTGTGTGTGCTTCTGACTTCAAATCCAGAGGGAAATCCGGGAGAAGAACTGTCATTTAATACAAATTAAACAGTTTCCGAAGCATTCGGAAGCCTTCTGGCCATAAATTAAAGAAGAAACATTTATACATTTGGGGATAATTATACAATAAGTAATTTTATTTTATTGATATCAACTATATTTACGTTTATATAAATTAATTTCATTCTTTTTTTTGTGAAAAAATGCACATAAAAATTAAAATAAGATCCTAAAGAGTTATTTATCCATAAATATATATATATAAATAATTTCGAAAGAGAATAAAGTATTTTTTTTGCACAATAAAATTATTAAGGATTTGTAAATATAACAGAGATTTTTTTTAATTAAAATTTAAAATTATGTATAATCATACAAAAACAAAAAAATATATATGTATAGTAGAAAAAACTAAAAAAAAGAAGTAGATAATAGATTGAGATAAAGTGATTAGAAGTTTTGATCTATCTTAAAATGTATTTTTATTTTTGTTTTTGTTTCGTATCTAAATTTATAGGAATATAATGTGTGTGTGTGAGTGAGTAGTTAAAAAATATTTTCGACGCATATAAAAAATAAAAAAAACAGCAGCAGAGGCGCCCGGCTTTATGCAAATAAAAAATTTACCAGCCATTAATTAAGTAGATTTCTCTTAGATTTTAATTTAAAATATTTATTTTCTCCCACTTCAATGGATATATAAGATTTATTTTTTTGTCTTTTTTTATATATATGTGTAATTAATTATGTTGAATGCATTAAAAAGTTTTGAAAAAAATTTTAAATTATTCCCTAGAGAGAAAAATAATTTCTTTTAGTTTTTTTTTAAATTTTAATTGAACATAAATTTAAACAAAAATTTTAGTTGTTTGTAAGAGTCCCTTTTGTTTTCGTTTCTGTTTCTTTTTGTGTCTACTCTCAGTATTTGGCAATGGAGTAGTAAATAGTATTTATGTTTCCTAGTGCTTTTTTTTTATAGAATATCGTATAAATGTATAAAATACTATTTTTGTTTTTCTTTCTAGTTTATCTATTGTGCGGATGTTTTTTTTTTTATTTTTCTTGTATAAAAATATATAAAATAGAGATAAAATTATTATTATTTTTTTTATATGTTTTAAAATTATTATTTTTCTTCTAAATATATTGCAAGGGTATCCTCTTAATGCTCGTGAAATTATAATGATATTAATGATTATAATTACTATAAGAATCCTTTAGTGTAAATTATTATTAATCAAAGAAATTCCAGTTCGAATAAAGGAGTTTTTCTTTGACGATGATCATGACTCTCGAACAGGGCCATTGGCTGAGTTTGGAGTTTAGAATTCCCACTGTGTGGCTGTGTCGGTGCCATCATCAACTAGTTTAAATGCACCATTTTTGGTAGCACCTAGATATTTGCCATCCAATGTTCTACAATAAAAAATTAGGAGAATTTAATTTTTAATTTAAAAAATTAATCTTACCGAATGCAAATTCTTGTTGGTTCTCTAAGTTCCAAGTAGAAACCATCAACAGGAATGTCAGAGTCGACTGAGATACCATCGCCATCAATTCTCCAGTATTTTCCGCTGTGTGCCTTCAGATGAACTAAACCTTTCTGTGCTCGCTCAACCAGAATTGTCTCGTATGTTGCTTTATTGCATTCTAGTTTAAGATTGCCAGGTGTTCTATATCCCACAAAGCCTTGTTCACATTTAAGTACTAGAATTGGTCTGGAAAATTAAATTGGAAAATAAATAATGTACATACATTACATAGGTGCATAATTTTTATATTGATGTTGAGTTTGCCTTTCAAAATAAGTTTATATAATTTCTTCATAAAAATAAAATACTAAGCTGGGAAGCTGATCATAATCAATGGTAACAGAGTGTAATAAAATTATTATATCGGTTAATTTATTGTTAAATCTCAAGACAGGCGCGAATACAGGCGAGGTTGTGGGTGGGTAATGGGGTGCAATTACCCCCTGACCAAAATGTATTCTTGCCGAACTACATTTCCTAGAACTTGCCTAATGGTAAGGACGTGAAGCGATATTTTATATTTTATAAGTTAGGTTGAAGTGGCTGTCAACTGACATACTTAGACTAGAGTTGGTCCCTTATAATACCACATGAATCCTGAGATAATCTCCCTATTCGTTGGACAATTTGGAGCTTCTAATGAAGCGTAAGAGACTGTAGATATCCATTTGATTTAGATTGCTGAGATCATCGGAGCTTACGTCCCTGAAGTAGAGCAAGGCATGTACACAGAAGATGAGGAATAGATTCCCCCTCTTCTTCGTTCATGCAGCTTCTGCAAAAATCGTTTGAATAAACGCCAAGCCTCGTTGCATGCTTGCAGCAGGGCCCGTTTATGACACCAATTACGAGCTGATGCTCAATCTGCTTAAGTATCCAACACTTGGAGCGTTTCAGGTCAAGTTTTGTCCAGAAATGTTTTGTCATCAGACGGCTGGTTGTGTTTTCCCATATTAGGTTTGTCCTTTCTAAAACATCTTGTTTCAGCATTAACTTACATATAGCGATGGGTATACTCAACTCATATTTGCCTTATCAGGTAATAAACAGTGTCGTTCCATCAGCCTTATAATTCCCTGGAATATCCATGTGCCCTGGTACCCAACCTAGGTGAATATTGAACTGCTGTGCCATCTCTATAAGAGATGAACGGCAGTTGAGAGCAGTTATGGAGTTTGTAGAGGACGATTCCATAGATTTAATAGCCGCCTGACTATCTGAGAAGATACAGATATTAGTAGTTGATATCACGTTTTGCTTAAGCCAGCAAAGAACTTCTCTAATTTCCATATAATTTCCGCGTGAAATACGGTACAATGATTACGATGACGGAAAGTTAGACTTAATTTTAGTCTGTTTGAGAACATACATCAACCAATCCCACCATCAGTTTTTGATCCATCAGTACAAAAATGGATAGCATCATCTTTCAAGAAGCTAAAGTTCTCCCAGAGATATCTAGATATCTTAGAGGAATCGTTACTTGGAAGTTTTTGCCGAATTCTAGTTTAGGGATGGTGTAATCAATGTGAATTCAAAGTGATCCGAACGAGTTAATAATAGAATGACCAATATCATTATTGATCTTGTGAAGAAGCTTTTATACGGGCGGCTGTGCGCGCTACCGTCTGTTTGCTGAAAATATCGAAGGCTAGTAGACGGAGTAGAACTTCTAGTCTTAATACTCCGCTTATACGCATTGAAGCTGATAGTTGGACTATTTTGGACATAAGTATCTCAGCATACATATATCATTGGGTTGTGTGTTCACATACAAAACAAATGGTTTATTTTGTAAATACCTACTGGTCTTCTTTCACAACTGGTGGTGTTTGTTCCAGTCAAAAAACTGAGCTTTTACAAAAGTTCGTGAATAAACCTTGATAAACTTTTCGGATATTGCTGAAAAGAATGACGATTTGAAGGCACATGCTAATAATAATATTCCGCACCGTGAACGAAGGAAATTTTAGAAAACTTTTAAAGTTTCGAGTATCTGCTGGAAATAAGAAAATAGAGCAAGATTTGAAATAAGCCTCTTCTTATGGTATATACATATGTATTATATACAAATTTATAAGCAAGATCGTTCCAGAACACGCTTATTTCAAATTTGATTTATAATCAAATTTTGAGTAACATGCGGGCATCACTACATTATTTAATATTCTTTGATTAGACAACCGATTTATGGTACATATCTCACTTCTCGCAGGTCAGAATGGAACCACCAATGAAGAAGATTGAAGAGAAAGCTGAAAGCACCTTACTGTCGTTACTACCCAAGATAAGTTGGATAAAATTTCTACATCTAGGGAGTTCGCTTTAATAAGAAGCTGAAACTTCCACTCGTGCGTCGTGTGAGAATATAACCGGTCGAATGTGCTTTTCGAAATTCGAAGTGATTTTTTAGAGATCCAAAAGGAATTGAAAAACCGTCGAAAGATACATGCTACAGTCACAAACTGGCTACCTTCATTCAGCGAAGTTCTAAATTATTCGCCGTTCAATAATCTGTGGCAGTTATAAAATTGGCAGAATCTTCCAAACTAAAACACATCCACTCACATAGCTCTTCATAACTCATAACCTCATGTTTCGATATAAATGCGATTAAAGACGCTCTGGAAAAAACGTCTGTAATGCAATGAGATCTAAACAAGGGCGTGTTTGTAATTGAGATGATATTATCAATGAAAAAAAAATACCTATTGCTCCGAACTTAGTTAACTCAATGGATTTTTGTGAATGACATTAGAAAGTGCATCAAATTTAAAAGCGAATAATAGGTTTGTTCGTTGATCACCTGAAGTCGCCCTAGGGTCGACCTAAAGCGTTTTTGAAAAACCACATTCTGTGTTTTTCGAAACCTAGGGTCGCCCTGAAGTAGAACTAGGTTTTTAGCAGGTGCAACTTGAGGTAAATGAATAAACGTCAAAGTCACTTGAGATCTGAGGTAGGAATGGGCGATATTGAAGAGAATATCGAGTACTCATCATCGATGTTAATAGTTATCGAATCGTAAATATCGATGTTTTGAAAGGTTTTTCCTTATTCTTCGATTTATTGTTTTAATATCGATGTATCAATAACATAGATGGACTTATCCATCATCCCTAATGTAAAGCATTTGTTTTGTTGTGAATTCTCGTTTTGTATGCAAATTTTTATTTTTAAAATGGAAATAAAACAATACTCAAATTAATTTTCAGACACAGCCATGAAAAATGGAAAGCTTTGAAGTTGTGAATTGTGCATAGGGTCACAAAAAATGTACTAAGAACTTAAATTTAACATATTTTAAGTTTTCATTATTAAATGACATCACTTGCTTTTCTGCAACATTTAATGGCCCTCGGGTTTTTTTTTGAGAACCGAAAACCCCAGGTTTTTTGACAACTCCTGGGGTTGTCAAAAAAAACCTGGGTCAACCCTAGGTAAAGTTCAACGAACGAACCTAATATAAATGCAAACCCAAGTCTACCGTTATGTTTCGTTCTACTCAGATTTTTTGTACTTATGGCGTTTTTATTTGACATTCCGGAATCCTTCTCCGATCCGGGATTCCAACTGAACACTTTTGTGTGATTCTGACGATTCTGAATTTTAATGAGAACATATGTGTGAAAATAATCGTGTACGTGGAAATATTCAAATTCCAAAAAAATGTTTGTTGCACAATTATGATACAAAAAATGACAACAGTCGAGTTACACGTTCAAGTATATATGTGTGAGTGCTTCTGGTTCTGATTCTGATTTCAAACACAGAATCAAAATTCTCTTCTTTTCAGAATTAGAACTGTCATATTTTTCCAAGTGAACATTTTCAGAAGATTCCAGGAGGCTTCCGGATTGCCAAATAAAAACGACATTAGAGTAGAGCCTTAAATCGAGTGATATTTATTAGTTAGGGCCAATTAATTCAATAGACAGTTAAGCAGTTAGTACATATTCTTCAGATAGAGCAAACATCAGCTTTTCAACAGTCAGATTCAGCTTAATTCTAGTAATAAATCTATTATCTATGGAATAAAGTTATCTGCTCATTTTAGAACGGAATAGGAAGTTATTCTGAGGAATAAAATGAAAAGTTATTTTCGATATCCAAAACATTTTAAAAAATTATTGCTTTGAAATAAACGTTAAACAAAAATTAATTTCTATGAAAGATCGATACTCGAATAAAAGTGACTTTCAAATTAAATTATTTTTCTAAAGATTGTTTGTTCTTGATTGAAAAATTCGATGTTGTTATTCGGTTGTTTAACAGTCAAGCACGTTAATCTCCTGGCAACCAACTGCATATTTATCTGGAGATTGAAAAATCGGATCTTATAGTCTGATTAAGTTAGGCTTTACTTGTTTCGAATTTTTAAAGGTCAGGCCTATTGAAGCCTTAAACGATTTAAAAAAAATGAAAATTCGAAAACGGGTAGAGGAAAAGCTCCCAGGGAGCTTGAGAAAGACAAAATTCATTGTTTTCATGGCAAAGGTCTAACTGGATTTTCGGATAATATAAACAGAAACTTTAATGTGATTTAAAATTACGCTATTAATATAAAGGTTCAAAATAACGTGCATCGTGCGCAAGTGATAGAATATATATTTTAAGGACTACATCCAATTCTTTGTATTCTATTCCTAAAATATTTTGGGAATAAAAAGAATTCAAAAGAGATTCACCACCTATGCCTTAAAGAAATTAAAGTGGGGATTCCTATCTCCTCTATCAATGTACATATTGTGCAATATAGCAAGACACAATAATTTTACGTGCCGTTTAGATCTTGACGAGAATGCCATATGATAATACGGGAAAGCGACGCACGTTTAAGAAATCTGTATTGACGTTCAACTACATTTCTTGTGCGAAGAATTCGAGATTAGTAAATTTGCATCTGACGATTATTAGAAAATTTCGGTATACATAAAAGGTGTTTGCATATCCCGAATCACCGACCTCGTATAGTTGAGTTCTTAAAAGTCATCGATATCGTCCCAGTAATGGTAGCACGTTGGGACATGTGATAAATGCCCATTTCTTCATCATAATTTTCTTTCCAGAAAAATCCAATCGGCGAAAAGCAAAATCATTTTTAATCAAAATTAAAAAAAATAAGAACTGATCCTATTCAATATAAATATATATAATATACATTTTTTTTTTTGCTGAAGAAACAAAATTATATTTAAACCGAGTTCTAACGAGCTAGACCCCCAATTTTGTAGGTCCAGATAAATCGAAGTTCTAATTAAAACAAAGTTCTAAATTTGAGTTCTAAGGCGTTAAAACTTATTGAAGAAATGAGTTGGATCTCAATCAAGTTCTATTTTTTCGTTAAACCGAGTTTTAGGGGTTAGAACTTTCTCAAGAAATTAGCTGTAATTGTTTGTAACACAAAATAACGTAAATAATACATGTAAATTATATTTAATTTTATAATCAGCAGATCTTGAAATCAATTAATAAATAGATAATAAAAATAGATAAGGGTCCCATACATACTGAATTGGATTCAGCAGCAAAATGTAAAACTTTTAGAGTGGGGAATACTTGGAGAAAAGTGCATGAATCCAGGAAGAATTTGGAAGGCAACAAATCTTTGATTATTGCGATTCAAGCAGCTAGCAAAATTTTCCTAAACTACCTCAAGCAATTGTATGATACACTGCGCTACGTAGAGTTCATAAAGTAATAATACATTATTAAAAAAGTATCTCTATTTTTATTGTTTTACCGTACCTATTAACCTATTCTAATGAACCATAAAAAACACTCGATTTACGACTGTAAGTAAACAAATTTGAGTGGCACGAAGAGTAAGGGCATAATTGGGTTTGCGTTTATACTATTATCTATAAAAAAATGATGATCTTTCTAATTCCATTACGAAAATCCATTGAGTAAGGAGCAATATGTATGACTGACTCTGAAAATTGAACGGGAATGTATATTTTAGGCTGAAAAACTCAAACAAAAATCCGATTAATGATACTCCAAAGCCTTGACCCTTTCAATTCGTCTATCTTGGAACGAAAAAACCGTAAAAAACAATTATCTGTCGAGTAAATCAGACATATAATCATGTCAACGTGAATGAAACTTTAGATGCTTTCAATAGATTTTCTCCAGCACTCATTTTACATTTATTAAGCCGTAAGTACTTGGAAAGGGCTGATTATACACGTATATACATATGTATGCATTTCATATCCCAATACCAATTTTGTGTATTTTTTGCCTTACAAGCTAACCATTACGCTAAAGGCTACTACAAAATTACATAATTACTTCAACAAAGAACTGAATTTATACCTATTCATCTTTTTTTTCTTTTCAATTTTCTCTCTTACCTGTTGATAAGATAAAAATAGAATTTCGTAATTTCCTCAATTGCTTCTGAGGTTGCAAACAAATGACCGGATCGTTTTGTTGCTAAAAACTTTCCATTGTTTGCTCTAAACGAAAGAGATCCATCACCATGCCAAATGAGCTCAAACAGTGCATCAGCACATCGTCTATTGCCGGTTGCTTGTATTCCGCCACCGGTAGATAAACACCAATATCGATCTTGTGTAGTGCGCAATGCCCAGCGATGTGCTGACCAATCGAATTCCAATTGGAATGTCTCATTCTCGCCAACTTCATCCTGATTAGCGGTCACATCAACACCTTGTTTCACAGAAACATAGCGTGTATTTAATCCAGCAATAAAAGATGCTTGTGGCAGTGAATCCTCCAGCGAGAATAATTCATCGCGGGTAACAGTCGACGAGCGAGACTTGAGTACAGCCTTCGAACCAATTGGTGAAAGATATTGACTTTGTCTGCGAAAAAAAAAAATAAAAAAATAAGGATTGAACTTCTCTCAATGCAAATATCAATTAATATTTACCTATCCCTAAGAGCCAAATGTCCTCCATGGTATTCAGCACTGAATAAACAATCTTCGTTGCATTGCACCTGGAGTTTTCCGTTGGCATTTAAATACCTAAGGAAAAAATAATAATAAAAAAAATCCACATTATTTACCAAGCATTATTTTTGAAGAGCTCAAACTCAAACGCACTTGTTGTTGCATGTGTGTAGTGCATAGCGACCCCCCTCGTCGGCACGGAACTCCAAGGTGAATAGAGTATCCTCACCCCATGGAATGTTTGCGTCCACATGAATCTCATCTTGTGTCTCGGACAAGTGTGCGAACCGCTTCCTTCCAATTGATCGCAAATTCACCTGTGGTCTGGCAGCCAAATGCACTGTCCAGAATTCCCCATTGGACGGAGTCTTTGCTGTGCATACGAGCTTGTCTGGAGTGCCACCTAAGAAGTAACCGCGCGACTCATTTTTCAGCGCCCATCTGCCGGTATTATCCTCGCTTATACTAATTTGAAATCGACTTCCAGCATCGCGTTCCTCAGTCTCGCAAAGCACATTGCCAAATGAGTCGACTGAGAGATATTTATTGAGATGAGATCGAAGGTAGATAATACCTGTTAATAAAGAACAACAAACAAATATTTATATATAGATAGATATAGAGCAGAGGTTAAGTGACATAAAAATCGAACGATTGTTCTCAACTAGGAACAAAAAATTGCATCCACTCCTCTAATTGGCACTTCATAAGTAAAAAAACTGTAGATTCCTTGCAGATTGTGGTCAAATGCCACTGTCAAATGATCTCTTTTCAAGCGGGTTTCTATCTTCGAGTAAATAAACTTCCTGTTCGATGAGTTGTTGTTTAATTGAAACGATCCACGTTAAGATTGAATCTCATTCGGTGATATAAAACGCTACACTTTTGCGATTTATAATAAAAACGGACAGCAACGAAAAGGATCATTTACATGTTACTGTGAATTTATAGATTCTTTCTTGTTGAATGAAACACAAGAACACAATTATTATTACGAGTACGTATATTGGAGCAACAGCACATTGCTGATAGGAATAAAATTAATGAGATACTGCTAGTGGCAGTTTAGGAAGACAACATTTAGACATACGAGGTACGAGTATTGTTAATGAATTCGATTGTCATGAAAAATGGTGTGCTAGTTGAGATACATTACGATTAGTAAGCTTTTTTGATACTTTTTTTTTGAAATATCATCAATTATGGTATATTCGAGGAATACGATACACTTTTAAGCAAATCAACGCAATTACTTGACACAAATTGTATTCTAAAGGATATAGGATTAATGATGCAATAAAATTAAGTTTAATGATTTATAGGAATAATAGGAATATTGCTTAGAAAAATCAGATTAGATTAAGTCAATGATTTATGTAATTATTAACTTTGATGGATCGTTGTTTTTTTTTTTTTGTTAAATTAGGTGGTTAATGGTTACCACAGACAGAGTAACAGTGACAAACAAACTTAATCACTTTTTCAAAGAAAAAATCTCCCTTATTCCTATCTTTAAAAATCGAATCAGTTGATGCTATAAATAGTAAATCCTGATGAACAAATCTGTTCAGTCGTTAAGGAGTTACTTTATGTGTACAAACAAGGATATTAAGGCCCTCATTATGAATAGAGAATCGAACTTAAAAATAAAATCTCGCGAATTCGCTAATTTCGTATTAAGAACAGCGATTCGCTTAAACTTATAGCGAGTTTCATTCAAAAAAGATTGGCTCTTTCTGTAAAAAGATTAGATCTATTTTGAATTTTCAGAGTTTCATTCCAACAAAAAGAGCAGATCTAGATCAAATCTTAGCACGAAAGATTGGATCTCTGATGGGTTGGCAGATTTGTTCTGAATGCACACATACACATACAGTCAAATGGTAAATATTTTATTATTATTTTTTTCTGAACTTGTGAACTAGTGCTAAACAAATTTAAAAAATGAAAAATAATGGACGAAGTAGTTAATAATTTAGATTTTATAAGTTTAGTGGAGTTTTTGACGGCTTCGTCTCGTCTTCTTCGTCATCTCATGATAATATATCATTTTTTCAGGAATGTTTAATTGGAAAAATCGAATCTCGATTTGGAGAGGAGATCTTTGAAATTTGAATGAAACTAGCTAGCTTCAAATGTCAAAACTTAAGCGAATTTGATTATCAAGGGATTAAGCTAGTATTATGGCCTTTTCGATTGGTCGTCCAGAACTGTTCTGACCCCCACAAAATGACAGTTGTTACTCTAAACAGAACAGAAAACGATTCTGGATTTTATTTCAGAATCGAAAACAGAATCACAAATACACTTACACAATTAAAATGTCAAAATAATCGGCTTGATTTGTTGTGTAATTTCGTTGTGTTTATTGAATTCAAACTCATTTTCTGGTAAAATAATATAAAAAGTAGCAAGTAATAATTATTATAGATACAAGAAAATGTGTATCTAAATTGAAATCAAGTGCTGTGGAAATTCTTTTTATCCGATGTGATTTTCTTTCAATTTAATTTTCACAAATACAGTGATACATATAATTCAGAATCAGTCAAATTGCTTACGGCTGTTTTATTGGGGGATCGTGTTCTGGACGGCCAATCGAAAAGGCCATTAGAATAGCTGTGTCATTGCCGTGACACTCTGACGTCACTATGACGTAGTTGTCTGTCCTAAAAGTGTCACCACGTGTGATCGTCATTATTTTTGCATGTCATTGCCGTGACAAAAACAATGACAGGCACCGTGACACGTCACTTTTAGGTCATTGCAATGACAAATTGCCGTGACCGTGTGACCATCATTGTTGATGGGACAACGTGACACGTAGCCTGTCGCTGCAAGGACTGTGTCCAAGCCGTGACACGGCAGGATTTTCTGCCATGTCATTATTTGTCACGGTTGGGCATAGTTACATAGGTACCTTCCTACAAATGTATATTTAAATAGATTTTAATTACTTAAATTTGGAGGGTAATTTATACCTTTCTACATAGATGGAACCTAGGTATGTAAATATGGACATACATAATGAAAGTGAAGGATTTGGTGGATAGGGATTTATATATATGTGACGTTGGCAAAAACGTTATAACGGGTGATTTTTTTGCTACTTGGTTTTTGACGTTTATATTTTTGACAGATTCCGGCCGAAATGTGTGAAAAAGTTTGCCAAAATTGGACCTTCAGAATGGACCACCTGAAGCGTAGCCGCGGGCAACATTTAAGTGAAATTATTTTTAAAAAGTAAATGGCAGAAATTGATTTATCGATCCAAATAAAAATTTCATTCACTTTTTACAAGTTTCTGTGTTTTTTTGAATTTTCAAAAACCAAGCTCTTAAAAAATCACCGTTTAGTTATAGTTTGAGGGAAAAAAGATGCCATTTAAATTCTTAGTCAAATACCGTAAATTTTGTTCTGATTAAATGATTTTTTTTTTCATAACAACCAAGATAAAATGACTTGATTGATCGACGCCGTGTGATTGTCACTGCTAAAAATGATAAATGTCATTGTAGTTTAGGCTCACCGCCAATGATCAACTGTTTGAGAGTTGTCACGTTGTGTGATAGTCATTGTTTTGCATGTCATTGCCGTGACACCGAGACACAAATATCACCATGACACTTTGACGTTCATTGTATTTTGGGACAACAATGACAGAGATGTGTCATTCGTGTGATAGTCATTGTAGCTAGCCATGACACGATTACTTTTGTCACGGCAATGACGGTGGTAGGACCTATTTTGTTGTGACGTCAGAGTGTTACGGCAATGACACATTACAAGGACCGAAACAACAAATTGAAGTTAAGGACCATACTGCCAAATTTCCTTGTCGCCTGACATAGTTGTTGACTGTGGAAGTCCCAAACCGAAATCATTATCGACACAATTTTAGTAGCAACCACTTCCACGAAATCTTAATCTTTGCAAGCCAATTTTATAAGAGATGGAACTGCATAGGAAGTTGTTGGTTTAAATACATGTTTTATTTCGTTTAGGACATACAAAAAAGCCTTGATCAATCAGAAGTACAAAATAAATTTAATGGAAAATAAAATATTGTTTTTTTTTTGGAAAATGATTTAAATGTTGAACGGTTACAAATTGTTCGGGAGTTCTAGGGGATTAGAAATATCAAGAATGTTTTTTCTCTAATTAAATTAATTTTGCTTATCATAACTGTTTTTGTTGCAAATGGTCGAAAAATACAGAATTAAGCACACAAAACAAAAATTTCACAAAATTTTATGGCAACACAAACAGGATTTGACGTTTAACATTATAGGTTTGTTCGTTGAGCCCTGAAGTCGCCCTAGGGTAGCCCTAACTCGTTTTTTGAAAAACCTGAAGACGCCCTGATAAACAAATTCTGTGTTTTTTTAAACCTATGGTCGTCCTCAACTCGCCCTGAAGTAGATCTAGGTTTTTAGCTGCGGCAAGTTGAAGTAAATGAATAAACGTCAAAGACACATGAGATCTGATTTGATTTGTTATTTTTAAAATGGAAATAAAAGAATACTTAAATTAATGTTATATCACAGACATGCAAAATGGAAAAGACTTTGAAGTTGTGGATTGTGCATAGGGTGCTTAGGTGTTTTAGGTGATTGTCCAAAATAGATTTTTGAATCGTTGTTTTAGCCCCAAAAATAACGGTACTTGCCATACAAATTTTTCTACCATCTGATTTATCTCAAAAACGGCTGTAACGATTTTGATTAAAATTGGTGTGAATACTGACTTGAGTGTGGTCTACATTTGGCCGACCGAAATGGGCCCAGTCCCCTGTTAATTTCGAAGAATGAGCTCCAGCTCATCTTCGATTCATTAAAGAAAAAGAAGTCTGCAGGAGTCGATGGTATATCCAACGTTGTACTACGACATTTGCCTCAAGAAGCAGTTGACATTTATACCACACTGTTTAACAACGCGCTGAATAATGCATATTATCCAGTGCGGTGGAAGACAGCTGTGGTGCACCCTCTCCCAAAAAAGGGAAAGGACAACTCCAATCCGGCGAATCTCCGGTCGATAAGTCTTCTTCCGAGTATCAGCAAAGTATTTGAAAAGGTTATTAATAGAGCCCTGCTCAAGTGGGCGGAGGACAAAAATATCATCCCGGATAATCAGTTCGGTTTTAAGGCGGGACATGACACAATTCATGCCGCGTCTAAACTAGTTTCTGATATCCAATGGAACAAAACTAAAAAGCAGTGTACGGGTGCCTGTCTGGTTGATTTGGAGAAGGCCTTCGATACCGTATGGTTAGAAGGTCTCTATCTAAAGCTAACCAGACTAGGTATAAGTAAACCTCTATTGTATATGCTTTATGACATGCTAAATGGTAGAAAGTTTGTTGTCAAGAGTGGCAATGTAACTTCTACTGCAATTTTTAATATTAATAATGGTCTTCAGCAGGGAGCGGTTAACTCGCCGATTCTATTCAGCATTTACACCAGCGATCTGATAGGTAGTCTAACTCAGGCAATTGCGTTCGCCGACGATCTAATTGCGTACAGAACAGCTAATACAGTTGAGGTCATCAAAAGTCTCTTGCAGAGTGACTTCGACAAGATTCAGCGATATTGTGATGACTGGAAGTTGAAAATCAACTTCCAGAAATCAGAAACTATTTTGTTTAGGACTCCGTTGTCTAGCGCCTCAAGGGATACGAGAAAGAACTGGCGCAATCTGGTGATCGTAGGGCCACATGGACATCCACTGGCGAGTAAAAGTGTAGTAAAGTACCTTGGCATCTGGTTGGATCAGTACCTGTATTTCGACAGACATATAGGTGCTGCTTTGGCCAGGGCTAGGGGAGCCTTTGCCTTGACAAAACGACTGTTTTAAAGCAGCCGTCTTGACAGCAGGGTGAAGGTGATTTGCTACATGGCCCTCATCAGGCCGATGATTGCCTACGGATGCCCGGTGTGGTTCAACGTTGCCCCATCTCAAATGGAAAAGATTCGGGTGTTTGAGAGGCAATGTCTTAGACGTTGCCTTGGATTACACAGAACACCAGAGTCGGAGTACACAAGATATTATTCCAACCAGGTTCTATACAACGGAGCCAACATAAACAGAATAGACAATTTTTTGTTCAAGCTGATTCGGGGTCACGTTGCAAGAGCGATGTCCTCAACTAACAGCTTAATTTTTGGGGCTTATTACCCCAATAACGAATATTTTGAGAGTGCGCGGTTAAGTGGTCACATCCCTCCCGAGGCATTCCTCTATTTAGACAGTCGAGGGCTGATACAGGATGGAGGGGCGGTTCCGCTCATCTACCACGTCAGCCGGAAAACTGTGGATAGGCGACTCCTGTATGGTCGAGACGTCATCGCTCAAGGTGGAGAAGAGCGCCTTCGGTTCAGTAGGACTGTGTCCGATCGGGACCGGAAGGATAGGGCGAAACAGGAGAACCAGTTCTGGTGGCTCTCTGAACAGCATCGTGATATTTAAAGTCGATGAAGATGGTATATCTTGGCCGACTTACATAGATTTAGGGCATTAGGTATAGGGAACAATCGTGGTGGCACGAAAAAAAATTAAAAATATGTATGTATGCGGGGGCATACGTGCATGTATCTGTGTGTCTGTACATAATGTGCGTACGTATATATATGTGCGTATGTACATGTATGGGTGGGTTGCATGTTGGTGTGTGTCTGCATGCATATAAAAAAAAAAAAAAAAAAAAAAAAAAAAAAAATTTAAAAACGAAAAAAATGCTGCTGTGGCTGTTCTAGTTTATAAGTAGTTTTAAGTATTATTAGGTATTTTAATAGTTTAAGTTATTTTTAGTTAGTATAAGTTAGTTTTATTTAGTTTTAATTATTTTTAATATATATTTAGGTTTAGTTTATAAGAAAAAAAAAAAAAAAAAAAAAAAAAAAAAAATGATAAGATACCAAGTTTTTTTGTGTAAGTTTCTTGAAATATAAAAAAAATAAAAAAAATTAGATTTAATTAAAATAGTTTTTAGGTCGAAAGACATTAGTTCTAAGAGTTATTTTTTAATTTAGAGCGCCCGTAAAGGGCCAGTAAATTAGTTGTAAGTTATTGATAATTAGGCTAGTTTTAAACATTTTGTCTAGCTTTAAGATAGTTATAAGTTAAAATGAAATAAAAATGAATTTAAAAAAAAAAAAAAAAAAAAAAAAAATGGTCTACATTTGGGCCGACAAAAATTTTGAAATATTTTGTTATTAACGGTACCTGCCATACAACTATTTTATTGATTTTCGACTTTCTCATAAGCGGCCCAACCGATTCCGATCAAAATTTTTCTACAGGATCTCCTCTGAATTCTAAATAATACTGAATTTAAAAAATTTCGAAAAATAGTTTTTTTTTTTGAGTTTTGAAAAAAAAAATATTTTTTTTTTTGAAAATTCAATGTTTTTGAATTTATGTTATTAAAAATTTAAAAGTTTCATACCAATTTTTTTGTAGAAAAAATTTAAGAATTTTTATATTTAAAAAATTAATAGAAAAACGACTTTAAAAATAAATGTAGCCGTTTCCATTAAGAATCTTTTGCATAAAATGTGATCGAACTGGGATGAGCGCGGTGTTATTCATATCAATTATCTTGAAAAAAAGAGTAATACGATCACCGGCGCACAGCTGCAGCATCCATTCAAAGTCGATTTGGAGCAAAAACGCAGTAAAAATAGTTCTTTTCCACCAAGACAACGAACGGAGCACAAGTCCGCAGTTGTAAGGGAAAAATTGAATGAGTCAGGCTATGAACTCCTCCCTCATTCAGCATAATCCCAAGATTTAATCCCCTGCGAATATTTCTTGTTTCCAAACAAGAAGAAATGGCTCGGCGGTAAGAGATTTTGGTCGAATGAAGAGGTCATCGCTGAAACATACCCTTATTTTAAGGGGCTCGAGAAATCGTATTATTTGGAGGACATCAATAAATTCGAGAAACGCTGGATAATAATCCATTTTTCAATGGATTATTGAACCCTCATGATTACACCCTATTACATAAATAAATTTACATCTCTCTTAATTATCTCAACAAAAAAAAAACGAAAGGCTTCTCAAATTTGCTATTGCAAATTAAATTTCATTTTTACAAAAAAAAATCTATTTTTAAACGATCGATCACTGAAACTTTCAAAAGCAAAACTACAAAAAGCTACCAACGTTGAATTACAGTAGCAAAATAAGAGATAAACATCGACGTGATGATTAATGTTTCCATCTACCATTTAAGAACTGTGATCTAGGAGGAAATTGATGGTTTAATGAAAAAAAAAAATAAATACAATGAAGACAAAAACAACAAAACGGTAGAGCTTGTCGACATTCGCTCACAGACTCTTGGGTCATTCGCCTTTACAATACATAGACGACGATTTTTCTTATGAAAAAAGGCAACAAAGTGCCTTTATAAAAAATCGATTGCTATATTCTTCGCTGACCTAGTCGTAGTCTTTTGTCTTGACATTGTATTTTCATCACCCGCAGCACCACATCAAACAGTAATCATTTAAACTGATTGGGCAATTTACTTTCATCACTGCAAAGCAGGCAACTCAGATGATGATGGTGATGCTGCAGGCAAATGCAGAATTGAGAAAAAGTTGAGAAACGGAAAATGCTGCAATTTTCGAGCAAAGTCGTGACAGAAAAGTTCCTAAAATTAGATAGATATCAATAAAATGCCTTGAGCTTATAATTTGTTATTATTATTTGAGGAGAGAGAGGAAAGTTATTGTAGGTATATGATTGGAAGACTTACTTTCTCCGGTATTAGAGGGCTCTAATGTCCATAATTGTTTCTTCTTTAGACTGGCTCCATTTGCATTCAATTTAAAGCCAAATGTCTCGGCTGTCATGTACTTGTGCTGGCCATTAATCAGACCAATAGTCCACCAACCTTTTTGTTGGTTCTGTGCAATAATATCGCCATTGGATCCATTCAGTTCATACCCAGTGCCGTTCATTGTAGTTTTTTTTTTGTGTTTGTGTTTCTGTTATTTGTTTATGTCACTCGCTTATGCTTCTTTTGATTAATTATTTATATTGTTTTTGAATAAGAATTAAAGTTGATTTCAATTGGAGAGGGAGCTCAGCACAAGAAGATTCCCGGTCACAACTCTGAAACAAAAGATTACAAAAATTTAAGATTAGAAATTGTTTATTTAAAAACGGTATATTGATATGTTACATGTATATATATGAAGTATTAGAGAATTTATAAGACAGCTAACGCAAAGTTTTGGCTATTTAAAATTCTTTAGCATCATCAAACAGTTTACACTACTTATTTAGTTAGAAAGTGCTTAACTCGTTGTAAACAAAAAAAAAAAAAAAAAAATAAAAATAAAAACCATAGATACATTTCCCGCTGTTCAACTTTCTTCTTCACTGTTAGTTAACTTCAAGTTTATGCTATATTGACTCGGTCAACAGCTTCGACGCGGCGACACGGCACGGAGATAAGGTGCACTGAGCCGTGTGCCGATCTACTTGAAAGTGTGGATTGCAACATGTTTGATTTGGATTTTAATGGGGCTGGGGCAACGTTAAAACCAGACTAACGGTAATGGTACGCTTGAAAAATTCACTAGGCTAAACGATACAGTTAAACCGAAAAACCAGTATCCATAGATTAATCATCGTCGGCCGGCCGTCGTGTTCGTTTAAATAGATTTTAATCCCAAGCCAGCGGCAAGCGGCCAGCGCCAGCCCATCCATACAAAAACAAAACCACACAAACTAGTCAAAACCGAAAATCGTGACTTGGTCGTCAAAAAAATATATCTGCTAGGTACCTATACCTACCAACCTAGTTGGTGAAGATTGAAGTGCGTGTTGGGTGTTGGAGGCTTTGGCAAAATATAAGAAAAAAAAATAAACAAAATGCGAATGACTCTTGAGATGATATCTTAAGTCACTTATTGGAGTCGGAATTGATTGGGTTGCATTTATATCGTGGTGGCTTTATGCGGGAAAAGGCCAACGACGACGACGACGGAGACGCTCTGATGTATCTCAAAACGGAGTGGCTCCTCTTTGGGAATACCTATACTCTTCTATAGAACATCAATGAATAACATCTTGTGGATGATGTTTATATAGAAAGAATAGAAAGAAGAGAAAGAAGGAGCTGCTGCCATGCTAGGCATTGTGCATGTGCATGAACATAGTTATGGATGGTCACGGGGTGCTTGTGATAAAGAAATGTTATACCGTCATCTAAACAAATGCTATTATTTTTTTTTCAGCAACAATGTTGACAAATTAATGCAGTTCTTCTTGTTAAAGTTGCGCGTCGTGTGAATTACGAACGTAGGAGACCAACAACATTGTAAGATTGATGCATGCCAATGCCAAGAGGCCGGATTAGTGACTTTGTTTACTTATTCTTTATTGTTTATACAAAGAAACAAAAATAACAATCATTGGGAAGGATGGAAAAAATAAGGAAAAAAAAACGTGATAGATGTTGTCTTTGAAGAATTTGAAATTGAATGAGTTGTTCAAATACCGTTGATTGAAAAAATTGTTTTTAAATATTTACATATTATTCGTTTATAAAATTAAGAAGAAAAAAAACTAATGAAAACAATATTATTTAAATATTATTTAAACAAATAATTTCGATTTTTAATGCATGCAGTGTGCAAAATTTCGAGAAAATATACATATTTATATATGAATGTAGGTAACGATCAGAATTATATAATCAAATAAAACCTGACTCACCTAAAACTAATTTTAATCAGATGAAGGTTAAAATTAAAAATTCAAGTTAAAATAAAAATGAGTTTTATCATACTTTGAACTTTCAAATTCAATAATATAAAGGCTAAGTTAACCGATAGTTAATTTTTGCCGAATTTGTTGTGCAATGAAAAGTTTTTGAGATATTTTTTTTGTAAACAACAGTTTCTTTTTTAATGGCTGATTAAGAACATGCAAAGTTGCAGGTATGAGATCAGCATCTACTGAGATGGCTGATCGAACTAGGGTTAGACACTATTAGGTTGGGGTTAGGGATATTTTTAGAGTACGTTTGGTTAGTTCTTACGTCAGGGATTCTATGTATAAAAGGGTAAAGGCCACCGGTTAATTGATTTATTTATGAATCTAAAAATTTCCGAAATTATTCAGCCAAGTAGAAGACTTAGCATTTTATTTATTGGAATTGTTTATATAGTTTTTAACGGCCTTTAGTCGCCGGGCGAAACGCCAATTTTGTGGACTAAAGGCCGTTAAAAACTATTTTGAATCTAAACATTTCCTCCACCATAATTGCCAGAGTAACTTTTTTAGTTGAAAATTTAGAATAAAACTGAAGGCAGTTGCACAAATTGGTTCAAGACTGTTAACCATCAATTTCAGCAGATTAACTATGGATCAAGCAGGAAATTGGCATACAAACTGATGTTGTATTTGATTTATATGCGACTTCTAACTTGAATGTATCTGCGTTAAATGCAACATTCAAGTTTAAAACTTGGATTCTGCACATCTATTCCAAATTAACTTTCCGATAATAAACGGTGATTTTTTAAGAGCTTGGTTTTTGAAAATTCAAAAAAAACACAGAAACTTGTAAAAAGTGAATGAAATTTTTATTTGGATCGATAAATCAATTTCTGCCATTTACTTTTTAAAAATAATTTCACTTAAATGTTGCCCGCGGCTACGCTTCAGGTGGTCCATTCTGAAGGTCCAATTTTGGCAAACTTTTTCACACATTTCGGCCGGAATCTCACCACTGACGCGTTCAATGTTGGCTTCCAAGGCAGCAATCGTGTTTGGCTTGTCCCCATAGACAATAGACTTAACATAGCCCCACAAAAAATAGTCTAACGGGGTCAAATCACATGATCTTGGTGGCCAATTGACTGCGCCAAAACGTGAGATCAACTGCTCACCAAATTCGCCTCTCAATTGATGCATGGTTTCGCGTGCAGTGTGGCATGTGGCACCGTCCTGTTGGAACCACATGTCGACCGAGTTCAATTCTTGCATTTTCGGCAAAACAAATCTGTTATCATCGTACGGTACCTTTCTCAATTGACCGTAACCCTGCGGCCTTCATCGTCCTTGAAGAAGTACGGCCAGGTGAGGTTAGGTTTCCGGGGGCAAGATCCCCCCCGTCCGACGAGCTGATGCCGTGCATAGCAAGCAGGCCACGCCCCCCGGAACTTAGCATTCTATCCCTTTCCCGAACTATTCCTTTCCAATATCCTAGCCCGTCCTTTTTCCTACCTATCCCCGCTACCGCGACCTATCCACCTCCTCTTGCCCGCAACAACATCTATCACGTTTTTTTTTCCTTATTTTTTCCATCCTTCCCAATGATTGTTATTTTTGTTTCTTTGTATAAACAATAAAGAATAAGTAAACAAAGTCACTAATCCGGCCTCTTGGCATTGGCATGCATCTCAATAGCTGCTGAATTGCCTCTGGCTGCTCTTCACTCCAAATACGGCAATTCTGCTTACGTATCCATTTAGCCAAAAATGAGCCTCGTCGCTGAAGACAATTTTGCGATAATTTCATAATTTCGACATTTTTCACAGAGCACGAATTTTGATAATAAATTTCAATAATTTGCAAACGTTGTTCAGGCGTAAGTCTATTCATGATGAAATGGCAAACAATACTGAATCGAAATGTCAAATGTTCGTGGAATTTGTCATGTGTGATCTGTCAAAAATATAAACGTCAAAAACCAAGTAGCAAAAAAATCACCCGTTATAAGGTTTTACTCGGATTCTTTGCGTTTAATGTCCTTTTCGATTGGTAATCCGGAAGAACTCTCCGATTCGGGATTCCAATTAAACAAGTTAACATTTTATTCTTGATTCTGAAGTGTAATGTGAGTGTATGTGTAAGGCGGAAAGAAACAAAACAACGTCATGAAAATGTAGGGATGCGCGGCGATGTTCATCGATTTGGGAAAGTAACGATATCTCATAATCGATGTTGAAGCATGTGAAACATCACAGCATCGATGTTAAGATTCAAAACATCGAGTTATAAGCTGCAATCTTTTGTCAATGACCTAGTGCTTATAAAGGTTAGACCGCACTCGACGGAACTGCACTTCAGCGGAACTGCGATTCACAACTATTTATGTGAAATTGTATGAAGTTTAATTCCCGCTTAGTGCAATATATGTAGCTTATACATACAAAAAGAGAAAAGAAAATTGCGATAAAAAAAAAATTGCTACAATTATAGGTATTTTGAATTTATAATATATTGTATTTTTAATCGATTTTTGAACGTGCTATTATTTTTCAAAAATGCATTAAAAACATAGATGTTAAGAAACATCGATATTTGTATATATATTCGATATTGAATTTTCGATGTTAACATCCATATTTTTCAATATCGCTCATCCCTACACAACATTGTTGTTGACATTGAATTCGCGTTTGACATTTAGTGTGTGAATGTGTGCGTGCTTCTGGTTTTGATTCTGACTTCAAATCCAGAAGGAAATTTCTCTTCTATTTAGGAGAAGAACTGTCATTCGATACCAATCGAACAGTTTCAGAAGCATTCGGAAGACTTCGTAAGCCTTCCGGACGAAAAGGCTATAAGTGAGGTTAAAATGCACCACAAAGTTCGATTAATACATAGTAAGTATTAAAATACACATATCTCGTATTCGATTGGATTTTCGGAGTGTTCTTCACTTTTTTGATTCCAATTAATTATGAAAATGATTAATTCACAAATTTACGCATACACACTTAAGATTCGCCATTCAAGGAAAAAACTTCTTCAAAAAATTACCAGTTTTGACAAATAATTTGACGACACACTTTAAATGTAAATGTTTAGTCGATTTAGTCGAGAACAGAAAAAAAAAATTCTCCGAAAACATTTCTCGGAACAGCCAATCGAAAATGACATTAATTTTTAGTTTTCTTTTCATTTATGTCCTTTTCGATTGGTAATCCGGAAAAACTCTCCGATTCGGGATTCCAATCGAACAAGTAAACACTAGATTCCAGATTCTGAAAATTTATGTGAGTGTATATGTAAGACGGGAAATGTCGAACGCACATTTGTGATTATTTAATTTTGTAAACATGGCTGACACAAATGTAGAAGATTTCGAAGTTATTCCTAATGAAAATGCGAAATTACAGTAGTTATTAAAGGGAACATTTGTCTTCGGAACAGAAATCCATAATTTCAATTCTCTAAAGATTGAAATTGAAACTACAAAATTTCAGACAAACCAAAGCTAAACAATGACATGAATAAATTAATTTGAATTTGATATTTAGTGGGTGTGAGTGTGTGCGTGCTTCTGGTTTTGACTTCAAATACAGAAGGAGATTTCTCTCCTATCCAGGAGAAGAACTGCCATTCGATACCATTTCAGAAGCATTCGGAAGACTTCGGAAGCCCTTCGGAAGACCAACGGAAAATTAAATTTCAAAAAATAACATACATACAGGTGTTTTTCTTTTTTAATTTAACCTAGAGTACGGCACTGAGCTGTCGTTAAAAGTTCTGTTTCTTTTTTAGTTCATGTCAAATTCTTCAAATCGTTTCCTTTCAATTTTGTTGTTAGGAATTTAAAAGAATCGATTTTTTTATGAATGCGTTAGTGTTAACTGAAAGCTGCAATTTTAAGGAAACAACAACAATTGCTATTGTTAGAAAATGAAGATCTTCAATTTGACGTTACAGAACTGTCAGATCTTGCTAGTGTGTCCGTAAAGTCGAACATTTGGAAGAAATCGATTTCGATATGGGCTGAAAAAGAAACAGATCGCGCTAGAAGTAGAACTACTTTTTATTTTTCAAATCCTACCACTTAGAGCATCTAATTTGAATCGCAGAACCGTTTTAATAATCCAAATAAACTAAGTAATTTTGAAATGACAGCGTTTTGTATATAACACTTACAAGAATTTGCATGATTTTCTTTTGAATATATCATCATATACATATGTATTCATTTGTAACTGATATATATTTTGGAACTAGGTTTTTTTTTCACAATTATATGTCAGCTACAACATATTTTAATTTCATGGAAATCGGTCAAGAAAACAATGAAGTTGACATTTTTTGAATCAAGCTCCGTACATGGATAACATCTACCATTCTCATAACGACCCCCATCTTCCAATTGTACAAACGCCGCGTCGTTCAAACTTTAAACCGTGGTCCAACAATTTTAGTTCACTCATTTCGGCGAGTTAAGTGAGGTTCAACGTTGGTTCAAATGTTGATGCGTGGTTTAGCAATTTTACGTCACCGATTTCAGCTCAACGACTTAATATCACCGATATACCTCAGTAAAATCGCCAAAGAAAAAAGTATAAAGCACAAGAAAATTAGACGAGAGCATGATATCATTCCCTGTGAGCATTTTGTAACTTTCAAATCATTCCCCCCCAATTCAATGGGACGAAACTTTTCAAGACGAGATTTAAGAAAATAATATTGAACCAAACTGATGATTTTCAATTATTTAATTTATTAATTTAACGTAACGTGACGACATGAAATGCTGTATTGTATTTGTATACTCGTTATACTTTGACACTAATTTAACAAGATCAGATCAAGTTCTCGTCACACTCACGTTTTTCTTATCGCACCCTAATTGCGTTCAAGAATAAAGAATTTCCAAATGCATGGCAAGCCATTTTGGTTTTGTCAGCGGACTTAGGATTAATCATTTGTTTTTTTTTTTTTTTTTTTTACGAAAATTCATTTGTTTTTTTTTATTATTTGAGGGAAAATTTATTTGTCAATTTTAAGTTTTAAGTACTTAGATTTAAGATTTAAAGAAAATTAAAAAAAAAAAGACTTTTGTTGGTGTTTTTCTTTTTTTGTAAATGAAAATGGTTTTTAGTTCTGATGGTTGTGCTTCGTTGAATTTACTTTAAAATATATTTTTAGTGTGTGTGTTTTTTTGCAAAAAACATTCCTTTCGGTATAAAAAGACTTCTTTTGTTGGGGGTAAAATTTGCAAACCGACGACACGACACGCTCTCAAGAAAAAAATTGTACCCACAAAATTGTTTATTCTTTTTATGGTTTTCTCTGTTGTATTAATGAATGTAATGTTTAAGTCCATTTTTCTAACAATGAGAAGCATGCAGTTGGCAAATCAGAAACGTCAAAGCCCAACCAGAAAAAGTATTGAAATTTTCATTTGTGTTTTCGTTACTTCGTTCCCTCTACATTTCTACAGTCCTCACTCAATCTATGAAAAAGACGAAAGACAAAACAACCAAAAAAAGGAATCGTCTTAGTCTGCGATTTTCAGCTTTCCTTACTCCACTTAAACGTAGGTTAGTTCGCTGAAGAGTAAAAAAAAAACGCACAATGAAGAAAAAACAAAACGATAACTGCAATTTTTTTAATCCGAGCACTTGATTAAAACTTGCAAATTGCAAGGTGTAATAGCAGTCTAATGGAGTTCGGTTTTACATCAATGGTTCGTGCATTCACTTCGTTAAATTTGTTGAAATGGTTGGTGAATTTGGTAAGTTGTGAAATATAGTTCGTACGAGTACGGTTACCTTAGTATAATATCACGAACCTTTTTTGGAAAAAAAAATCCCTTATAAAGAATTCCGCATCTATTTTAAAAAAATCAAGGAAGTGAGTGCTTCGATGAGTTTAAATAAAATGGAGTGGGTAAATTTCCGTAACGTAATTCTCAATTTTACCCCTGTCGAGAGCTTACATAGATGTTTACACATCAAAAAACACAAAATAAGGCTCTTAAGCTAAAATTACTCGATGACTCTCTGACGTTAACCCGAAATTTATTTTCACTCTGTCACCACACCCGTCAATGCCTTAATCGAAAGAACTCAGGTATTTTGGTCAACACACTGACAATATTACTTGCGATATAGGTACTATAGGGCAAGTTTTGAATTTGGGAAAAAAATCGAACTCGAGATTTTAATCAAAGTTGACATTACGATGATAGAGAACACAAAAAAAGTGGGTCCGGCAATTCCGTCTGTCTGTCTGTCTGTACAACGATATACCGCCTAAACGGCTGAACCGATTTTGATCAAACTTGGTGGTTAGGTGTTTTAGGTGATTGTCCAAAATAGATTTTTGAATCGTTGTTTTAGCCCCAAAAATAACGGTACTTGCCATAGAAGTTTGCCTACTATCTTAATTATCTCCAAAACGGCTCTAAAGATTTTGATATAATTTGGTGTGTGAACTAAATTGAATATGGTATACATTTCGGCCGAAAAAAATTGAAAATATTTTGTTATTAACGGTACCTGCCAAACAACCATTTTGTTGATTTTGGACTTTCTCATAAACGGCTAAACGGATTTCGATAAAAATGTGTATACAGGATCTACCTCAAATTCTAAAAAATACTGCATTTCAAAATTTTCGAAAAATACTTGTTTTGGATTTTTGGAATAAATATTTTTTTTTTTTTTTTTGAAAATTCAATATTCGGAAAACAGGTGGGCGATTTTTTCTGAAATTTTGTTTTTAAATTTATATTATTAAATATTTAAAATGTTAATACCAATTTGTTTTTATAAAATTTAAATATTTAAGAAATTTTTATGTATAAAAAATTAAGTGAAAAACGACTTTAAAAATACTTTTAGCCGTTTCCATTAAGAATCTTTTGCATATAATGTGATCGAACATAGGAGCAAGTACGTGCGATCCAGTCGTGCATTTTATTTTTTGTTGATAATCACAAATGATGGCACAATTACCATAGATTTTGTCGTCATTTTTACATCCAGAGAGTCAACGATCAAAATGATCTTTAAATGATCGATTAGATTAACGAATCAAGCTTCGCAAATTTTGAAGCAAAACGATTTATTTTTTGACAGATGTCCTACACAATAATTTTAGATGCCAGTTTCCTAGCATTTTCAACGACAACTTGTACCACAGAGATTCTTGCAGTTATTGTGTTTAAGATGTAATTCTTACATTTTGCGTTCGATCATAATTTAATCCAATTGTTGATTTAACACGTAATAATATAGGTAGGCCTCACTTAACGCGTACCTCTTTAACACGGCCTCGCTCTAACATGTTTCACTTTTTGCGAACAATTTTCGTTTAACACGTTTAAAAGCCTCGTTCTAACACGGTATCGGAAACAAAAAAAAATTGTTATTGCATATGTATTTGTTTTCAAATTCATGCAAGTTATTAATTTCATATTCATGTCTACTGTTTTTTTTTTTTAAATATGAATGAACTGAAATGGGGACTTCACCATTAGTAATGGGGGTTTCGTTTGGTAAATTTATATTTTGATCAATAAATTGATTTTTATCGTAAGAATTTGAAAACGTTTTCATATTGGTTTTTATTTGTTGTATTGGTGCATATTTGTGTCTTTGAACCAGCTAGTGGTATCAGCTCCCTAATATTGACTCGAACGTTGTTTTTAATTTCAAGTTTGTACGAGTAAGTCCGCAAATGAGTTGGAAGAATAAATTAATTCACTTAAAACTGCTTCTATTTGAACTGAAATTATATTAATTCTTTCTTGCAACCGAAACAAATTATTATCAAACAAGACCTTTTCAAAATGATGGCTGTCGATTATGATGCATATTGGTGTTAGTAAAAGAATGGTAGATTTGAAAAATCCAGATCTGTAAAAATTTATTTAAATTCAAAAAATAAATCAATTCTTTATGGTCAATCGAAGGCAATAAATGTCAAAACCAGTTTTTTGACAGATCTAAATCAAAAATAAATTGATTTTTGTTACCAAACGGAAACTCCATTCATTTTATGTATAGTTCCAATTTCGATAAATAAAGTTCTTAAAAAAAATATTGTTGTGTGTTTTTTGAAATCAGGGAACGTAACCCCCCTTTTTGCACTGGTTTCTTGTATCGTTTAACACGAATTCGTTTAACACGGCATTATTCCGGAACGTAACTGCCGCGTTAAGTGAGGCCTACCTGGGGGTCAATTCCCGATCTGTGAAGTTTTGAAGTGGAAAAAAAATATCATTTCAGTTTTCACAGACGTTTATCATTTTCCAACTTCAAGCACACGCCTAATGCGATTCTAGAACTCATTGTGATAAAGTTTGTACTAAAAAGTACTAAATGATAAATTCTGTCATTTCTGATTAGATTTTTTTGTTCAGAAAGGGAAATATTTCATTTGATGACTTTGAATGCCCAACAACAACTTGAGTGCGCTACCACCAAGTTTTTTCTCAACTAATTTGAAAGTAAATATTTCATTTCAGTTTCTAAATCTGCTTAAGAATATTGTCCGGAATAATAATTCGTTTTATAAATTAATAAAAGACGTCGTACTGAACAATTGTGGGTTTTATATTATATTCAATAGTATCTCTGTTTTAAGTAAGATTTATTATTTTTTCATGTGAGGATATTGAGGCTTTCCCTTCGAGATGGGCAGAATCTATTCGGAGTTACAACTAGGAGCACTTTATTGAACTTTATAGATTCCCAAAACATTTATGCATGGATTTAATACGTGAATTGAGAGCACTTAATTTATAAGTGCGCTTCAAAGCCATTTAAATATGGTAAAGTGCTCTGTATTTTTTTGCAATGGGTAGTTTCCAACGACCTGTCGCGGGAATGAGCACCGTCGCATCGGCTGTTGTGAATCTGTTGATTTAACAATTTCATTATTTACTCGAATTAACACAAATATAACTTACTACCAAAATAAATTTGTGTATAAATATAATTGTTGCTTACTTGTCAAGTGCCAAATCCTGTTTTTCTTCTTAATATTCGATTAGAAACATTTTCTTCACAAAACAATTGACTGTGATAAAAGAATTATCATATGAAAAATGTTTGGCATTTAACTTCACTTTTTCACGAATCGAATTAGACGTGAAAGCGTGATAAAATTTATCACTTCACATCTTCACAGATCGGGAATTGACCCCCTGTACTAAAATATAAGGTTTGTTCGTTGAACTTTACCTACCAACCCCAAGAGTTGTCAAAAAAAACTGGGTTTTTCGGTTCTCAAAAAATACCAGAGGGCCATTAAATTTATGTTGCAGAAAAGCAAGTTATGTCATTTAATAATGAAAACTTAAAATATATTAAATTTAAGTTCTTAGTACATTTTTTCTGACCCTGTGCACAATCCACAACTTCAAAGCTTTCCATTTTGCTTGTCTGTGTCTGAAAATTAATTTGAGTATTGTTTCATTTCCATTATAAAAATAAAAATTTGCATACAAATCGAGAATTCACAACAAAACAAATGCTTCAGATTATGGATGATGGATAAGTCCATCTATGTTATTGAAACATCGATATTAAAACAAAAAATCGATGATTCAATATCGATGTTGAAAGAAGCAAAAGGAAAAACCCTTTAACACATCGATGATTTCGATTCGATAACTATTATTATCGATGACGAGTACTCGATATTCTCCTCAATATCGCCCATTCCTACCTCAGATCTAATGTGACTTTGACGTTTATTCATTTGCCTCAAGTGTCCTCTGCTAAAAACCTAGTTCTACTTCAGGGCGAGTTGAGGGCGACCCTATGTTTCAAAAAACACAGAATTTGTTTATCCTGGTGACTTTAGGTTTTTCAAAAAAACACTTTATGGCGACTTCAGGGCTCAACGAACAAACCTATAAATCACCATCATAATATTGAAGTGGCAGTTATTTTCAAAATCGCGAAAAAAAATCATATTTTTATGCTCAATTTTTTCATTTACTCATTTAAACAAACAATGAAAATTATTCCGCAGCATTTTTTCTTAAATTAATCATTGTGATGGAGTGAAAATGGTTTTGGATATGACGTTTTAGTCACTCAGCAACCAAACCTTATCAAGATACACTCCATGCATTATATAGCAACGAGTAATTTTCTTAGCATTTCGCGATTCAATCGCAAAACCAGCGTGAGTTGAGCTGCACTTATTACCATAACATCTCATTTTATTGCCAACAAAGAAAAGGATGGGAATTTATACGTATGTAGATAGTGTCTACCAGTCAACCTCTCCCAATCGGAATATCCCATCATCAGGCAATCATCAAAAGCTATGGCTGAATGTTTTTATCATTTTATGGATTTTTTTTTTGTGTGTTTCCATTTCAAGTAATTCAATGTCGTCGTGCGTCGCGTCGTCGTCGTCGTCTCAAAACTCCCAATTTATCGTAAGATAATACATATTTTTCTGTCTAAATTTAGAAGCGTTTTGTTAAGTGTTCTTTCTTTAGTATTCACTGAGCATCTCGCAATCGCAACGCGCCTTTTTTTTGTAGTTCTATCGATTCTATATAATATTCTATATACTACACTATACAAGCTATCTGCGCTACTGGAGAGGAAGTTGATTTGTTTTACTGTCTTTGTTTTACCCAAAAAAGAAAAAGATAAAAACAAAAAATAATAAAACCTAAAGTGCGTGTCATTGCGCGCATATAAAAGATGTTTCTGAGGGTAACAACTCTGCACACTTGAAAAGAAAAGATGTCGATGTGTTATAGAGAGTTCTACAGTGAGAGTTAGTAAATTTACAACGTTATGATTTTTTTTTAATTTTAAATTTATTGCAGAAGGTGGTAGTGGAGATAATTTCACTCGCAAAATAAGGCCAAAATATGATTTTCTACAAAACATGTTCAATGCAGGTGCTGACTTTCTATGTTCAGTGTCTGGAAAGCTTCATGCTAAGTTAAAATTTTTGAAGATACAATTTTGTTTGTCAAAATAATTTTACAGTTATTTGTCATTGTCAGTTTATTACCGGCAAAAAAATTCGTAAGATTTGAATGAAAATGTTCAGGATCTTTATAGGCATTTTTCTTTTTTCGTTCAGAGCAGAGCGCTGAATAGATTTCGAGCGCATATAGTATGCTCTGAACTTGTTACGAACAGAGGGAGCTATGCGCACTCTAATTTGTTTTTTTTTTTTACACACTAGATCCCGACAAATAAGAATACATTTTTATTTTAACCATACAATCCTTTTTGTAAACAGATACGAACCAGATATAGAAAACCATCAAGCGACCAACTTCTTCAGCCATTCTAATTTAATTTCATTATTTTTGCCTTCACATTTTCCTTCTTCACACACATGATATTTCGTGTGATCAAAAATTTACTCAGAATGCTCGGAATATTATGTCCGAGCATATCGAGCGCGCTCTGGACATGTTCAGAACGAAAAAAGAAACACACATTCGGCGCTCTGAACGCTCTGAGTGAAAAAGAAAAAAATCAAAAAATTTTGTTTGACAACTCAGACTCTGCTGTGAACTAAAAAAGAAAAACGCCTAATGCAGATAAATCCGGTATCAAGATACATATAGCTTTCTTATCCGCACTGACAAAAACAGCCTCCTAAGCTTTTAAATGAGTCTTATATTTCTGCCCTGATTTCACATCGAATGAACATCCTTCACTTCTTGATATTTAATTCATTTAATTTTGTCCCCATTATTTGACGGCAAAATTGAGAATCATGTTTATATTTTTTTAATTTAATTTTTTTTTTTAATTTTTGGTGACTAACAGTTTATTAGTTACCTCCACTCGCCACAGAAAAAAAACTTCAGAGCGAGTTCAGTGCGATCCCGGTTTAAGAAACACAGAATTTGCTCACCAGGGGGAGTTCAGGTTTTCAAAAAAACGCTCTGGGCTCAACAACCAACTTAAGACACAAAAGTAGAACTGATTCCGTTCTTCCAGCACAGAAACTCACACAATATCAAATCGCGAAGAGTGAGGATCAAATTCTCTCTCAAAAGGCTAAACAAATGAAGTCGCCTTTGTTCTGCCAAACAAATTTCTTGGATAGAAAATAATAGGTATGGAAATTTTGTATTCCCTCGTGTGAGCATTCTCTCGAAAAATGGCAATTTTTGAGTACGAAAACGACTTTGGACTGAAAATCACATAAACGCACAGCAAATCCAAGTACGAGATCAGGGGCCCAATTCCGCAAGCGTGAATGTTTTTCCGTGGAAAAAAATTATTCACCCTTAAAATATGCGTGAATAAATTTGCCTAACTGTGTACACGTTATCTGTCAAAAAAAATCAATCGCACCCTTGCGGAATTGCAAATATGTATGTGTACCCGGTTTTTTTGTGTACACAGAGAAACTCACGCTTACGGAATTTGGCCCCAGGCCTCATTCCAAACATCGAACGAACCAAATGAATAAAATAGAAGAAAATGCATTTTAATACTTCCCAACGTGATTAAAATTATATGCGATCAGTCCTGTTTAAGGACCAAAGAAAAAACTTAATATTCTTCCATTTTGAATTTTGTCAACATGTTTTTTTTATTCGTCCCGGATGACGTTTTATAACTTATTATAGTATGTGGAGCACAAATAGTGTTTGACAGTTTGTAACAATCAAATTGTCAATGAATTATTGTTTTTTTGTAGTAATAGGTAAAATAATGTGATTTTTTTTTGAAAGACTAATGAGGTTTTCCATTGGTAAAAGAAATCAATGGTTTGTTTATACATATCTGTCAAAACACGGATTTTGACAGTTTAATCTTTCCATTAGGCAAAAAAATTGTCTCTTCTATTTCGAATCAATTTTGCAGATCCATATTTTTTGGTCGTTCTAATCCCCTTTCTACTAACACCAGCACAATTAACAGCTGTCAGTTTGACAAGTATTTTTGTTTTCATTAATTTATTTCAGTAGAGAAATACATTTTAATCTAAACAAAAAAAAATAAAACGGTGAACTTCAAATGTAAAAGTAGCTATTTCACAATTTAATCATTTCATAAAACAAATTTGTTGGAGTCAAAACATGAAGAAACTAAATTTCAGAAGATTTAATGACATTTTTTCATTTTTGGATCCTATTACTTAGAGTCGAAAAATCGTAGAGGAAATAACTTTTTTCTTTCCAATGCGAAACATTCTTTTATCATTTATTATTTATTTTGTTGTTTCTCAGTAAAAACAAAAACGTAAAAGAATTAATGTGGTTTCATAACGGATATGACGTTTATATCATATTTTAAATTTCTTATCACTAACAAATAACTTAGATACATTCGAGATTCTTGAATCATTCAAAACATTCTTTTTACTACAGTTAACTTTTTTTAGCACTTACTCTGCATAAAATTCTTTTCAAAACATCAAATGCCAAGGACCACCACCGGTGCGTCACTTTTAAGTTGGTTTAGAAATCTGTAATATGTTGGATACACAAGAATTTGGCACTTTAATTATTCCGAAATCAATTCTATTGATTGGCAGTCTGACATTTTTGATCCATCTAAGAAGAGACTCATCGATATCAAATGCATGTAGCACGATTGCCTGAAGAAAAAGCTAAAGTCTTCATCTATAAAAGTGCTTATGAATATGACGATGTTCTGAACTGTTCCGAACAGAAAAGTATAACTTTTTGCTGTTCAGTGGTAAATTTCCTGTTCTAAATTAATCTAATGAAGTTTTCTAAAAGAGAAAATAACACGATTTTCTGCTACGGCTTTTGAGGAAGATCAAACTAGAACAGAATCGTAAGAACTGTTAAAATCCAAACTGTTCTACTTTTGACAGAAATATTCATTTGGGTTTTTGAAACAAAGAAATACACCAGCCGGTGCCAGGCAGCGTTTGAAGAAATTGATATATCAGCTGTGTTCATATAATTGTGAATTTTATTTAATTTTGACGAAGTTTAGAAGTATTTTAGAATTGCTATATGATTCAAGAACTTCTGCCGTTATCCTTGGAAACAAAATTTCTGAACAGTTTCGAATAGAAATAGGGCTGAGACAAGGATGCAGCTTAAGTCCTCTACTTTTCGCTCTGTTCATCGATGATATTGAAGAGGTTTTGCAGGGGGAGCAAGAGTTTCAGCTGATCTTATAATCAAAGTCCTTATGTTCGCAGGTGACATCGTTGTTCTGGCTGAGTCGCTTGAAAGTCTACAATTGATGATCAACACATTGTTCGAGTACTGCAACAAATGGAGGCTTTAGGTCAAAAATAATGATCTTTCGCCAGGCTGGAGGACGCAACCGTCGCAACGAAACTTGGGAATTTCGGTGAACAAAATATTGAGGTGGTAAATGAGTACAAACTACCTCGGGGTAAGGATTTCAAAAAGCCTAAGCTTGAAAAACCTTATGGTAGATAAGCTAGCAAAATCCAAAAGTGCTCTAAATGCAATCTGGAGAACTATTATGCAATGCAAAAATGTTGAATTTGACGCAAAATATCGCATTTTTTTCAAACAAGAGCAAAAGCGATCATGTGCTACGCAGCCCAAGTTTGGGGACACAAAGAGTTTGAAGAAGTGGAGCAGGTTTTAAGATTCTTTTTAAAACGAACGTTAAGTTTACCAAGTAGTACGGCTAACCACATTCTTATGATGGAGACGGGACTCGCGCCTTTGTTCATTTCAACCCTCAAAATGCAGATTGACTACATACTGAGGACAATTGAAATGGAAGACAGCCGTTTACCAAAACAGATTACAATGCTGGTAATCCGAAAGAAAACATCATGGTTTGAGTCTTGGAGAAATTTAGCCGAGTACTGTGGACTCACTATCACTTCAAGTGGACAGATCGGACACGTGGAAAAGCGAACTCTATCGCATAATAAGTTTAGTAGACGAACAAAAACGCAAAGATTACATAAGAAACGCCAGAAGCTCGCTTCACAGGAGCACATATGCGCAACTCAACTACAACTTCGGTGAAAAAAATTATTTCAAGGTGGAGTACTCAACCGACCTCATGGCATTCATTTTAAAAGCACGAGGAGATTTACTTCCCCTGAACTATTTACCGCACAGAAGTGATCTACGAGAAACATGCGAGTTATGTAACCTGAGAGAGAAAGAGAATATACTTCACTTTCTGGGAAGATGTCCGATTCTTGCAGAAACAAGAAGTACCCTGGGAAAGATTTACCCTAACGATTCTGAAATATTTTATATTCTTGACGGTGAAACTGATTGGGACAATTTGTAAATATATTAAGATAGCGCTTAGCTATAGAAAACGTATATTTTGGTCTACATTTGACCATGTTCGACAATTTCTTCAAAATGACGCTCAGCGTTCGTGTGTTTTTCATTACAATTGGAATCACGTGGCATGTATGTGAATTGGAACGTTTTCTTCCAACCTCAGATAAGCCGTATTTTATTGGTAACCTATAGGTAGTGCAGTAATGAGAGTCTGAATAAAACTATTTTGAACTTCTCATATTTTACATCTCCCTCTACCTGCCAACAATGGTGCACATGATTTTTGTCTGCCACTCGAGAGTCGTTCCATTCCAAATATTCCAAAGCTTTATCTACATTATTTTCGGCACTATTTTTACTGCTTAATTTATTCGCACTTTTCCTTTGTTGTTGTTTACTGAATAAAATTTTACTGGGCTGCCTATACATTTACCAATAAAAAGGGCTATAGATAGATATTCACTTTGAAATATTAGACTAAAACATTTCTTCCGTGCTTAAGTCAGAGGTTAAAAGTCTGTTGCCAATCGAGGTTAAAAAACACAAAATGGAATAGAACGAAGTATTTCTGGTATTAAGCAGGACTCATGACTCAGATTTTTATATTTTCTTCATGTCTCACGACGTATGCGTCTATTTTTGGGGTTATCTTGATCACAAACAGCCTTAATATCGGTGCCTAGGGGAACAGTTATACCAACCAGGAAAATGCACCAGGAAAAGTTGAAACAGTATGAAAGTGAATATTTTTCCTGATTGTCATTTACAGCGATCAGGAAAATAATATTTGTACCCTCACTTCCAGTCTTCCACCATATTTTTCGAAATGAAATGCACACAAAACATTTTTTCACCTACAATTCTCGCAGTGGAACGAGAGAAATTTGAACTCAAATCATTGCAATTATTTGTTTTATTTCGTTTGAAATGGCGGTCAGCTGTCACGAAAAATTAAGTTTCATCATAGAAATGGTCCGAAAGCAGTTCAGCTGTTATCATCATATCTAACTGGTAGGAAACAAGCAGTGGTATCTGCAAGTCAGGTTTCGGAATTCCTTCCGTTATAGAGTGGTGTTCCTCAAGGATCACTTCTAGGACCACTTCTGTTTTCAGCCTACATAAATGATTATCCTCTTTTACTCCACGGAAATGTACAAATGTTTGCCGATGATATCCAATATCTTCAGAGTTCTGCGTTGGGTCTTATTGAAAACTGCGTATATAATATAAATGTAGACCTGAACGCAATTTTGGAATGGTCTAACAACTGCGGTCTTGTTTTAAACCCCCTAAAAACAAAGTGCTTTGTCATTTCAAAAAAGACTCTCGACTTAGCATGCTTCCCTAGAGTGCTTCTGAATAATATTAAAGTGGAGTTTGTTGATACGGCTAAGAACCTAGGTGTTTGCTTCAATAGAACTCTCACTTGGAATAATCACATAAACGGTTTTATAGGAAAGGCTTATGGGGCCTTAAGAATGTTGTCCATCGTAAGAAAGTTCACACCCATCGAAACGAGAAAAATGCTTGCCAAAACAGTAGTAGTTCCAATTCTGACCTATGGTTGTGAACTTTATTGCTATTTGGATACTGTGTGCCTGCGAAGACTCAACGTTGTGTTTAACAATATTGCTCGTTACGTCTTTGGACTACGAAGGTATGATCATATTTCGATTCATTCCAAAAGATTGTATGGCATAAGTTTTGTCAATCTGTTGAAATTTAAAACATTGGTCATGTTATTTACAATTATTAGGAACAAGCAGCCCCCGGAGCTTTATAACAATATTCAGTTTCTGTCGTCTAATAGAACCAACTCAATCTCAATCCCTCGTTTTACCTGCCTTACTACAGAGCGCCAGTTCTTCATTAATGCCTCGCCTTTGGAATTTTCTTCCGCGTGTATTAAGAAGAACAGACAACATACGAATATTTCAGAGCAACTTAATTGATTATTTATCGGTTAAATAACTCTTCAAGTTTAACCCATTTATGTTTCAAATCATTAAAATTGTATCCTTAATGTAAAATACATCTTCTAATCCATAATCATATTTTTTGACTACAAGGTTTAATTATCTAAAAGATGTAAATCTTAATATTAAGTTCTATTAATAAAAAAAAAAAAAATAAATAAAATAAATAAATAAATACACTTTTAACAAAAAGAACAATCGTTCTCTCAATTCAAATATTTTTTGGAAAAAAATTCTCATGATTATAAATATTTGTAATCGATTAGTACATCAATTTTATTGTAAAACGCGTGAAAACATTATAAATTATCCTTTCGAACTTTTTTTCTGATTCGTTTTTATGATCGGTATAACTGTCCCCTAAGATATTTCCACAATCTCAAACTATTAGTATTCTTTGTGCTTGGATACACTACCGCAAAAAAGAATTAATTAACGAAAGAGAACGGAGAATTTTTAGTAAGAAGGAAATGGATGGAAAACATTGCCAAGTTTCGTCAATTTCCTCATTTTCAGATATGATTTTTGTGTGAAAAATCAATTTCTTTCTTAAAAAGTTCTCTTTTTGACAGACATTTCCATTTAAATTTTCACGGCGAAGGAAAATAGTTTTTCTCCTGCACTTTCCATTTCGATTTAATTGTGACAGGCTCGGTTCATTTCAATGCCTATTGTCAAATTTTCTTTCATATCTACTGAATTTTTTTTCTATGTGTATCGACATGTAATGATGTGCACATTCGAATGAAATAATCGATAATAATCGATTTTTACACTATTTCAAGACATCTCGATACTTTATCTGAAATCATTCGAATGATGAAAGGAAATCATTCGAATGATTTCAGATGTCTCATGTCCCATATATGGGTCGTCTCAATTTCTAATTCACTATACTACAATTTAAGTGTAAGCGTAATGCATTACCAAGTTTCAAGACCAAGAGCTAAGAGCTATTGTGATTTGTGAGTGTTTAGCCTAGTGTGGATTGTAATGTACGTGTACGTGAAGGTTCAAATTGGAATTCACTTTTTATGTATCTGTTTCTGTAGCAATCATCATTCGAATGAATTAGTAATATTAATGGTAATCACTCGGTTTTTGTTACATTACTGGTTGATCTTTCGAGATAAAGTCAGGTATCTGAGATTTTTTTGTTTTATGGAATGACCGTTTAAAAATCGAAAAATTGAATGATTTCATTTGCGTTTATAGAGTAGGATGTAGTCAAGGTGGATTTTTTTTGTTTAATTTAACTATATGCCTGTAAGACCTAAGGTCTTTTAAATGCAACCTAAATTGCATGGCACTAGTTAGAAGAAAGAGCATGATAGGAAAGAATTTTTTGTTGGCACATTTGAGCATTGTTTATGCATGTTATACATTTATGTTTATTAACTAACGTGCTAAAATTAGAATATCTTAAAGAAAATCTTTATTTACAAAAGTTTATGTACAAAAAGAAAGATATAGTACTCAAAATTGAAATGTTTAAATAACAACGAATTGGCATTTCATATTTCGAATGATAATTCCATTATTTTGATCACTCAAATCAAAGGGCACGATATTGCCCAGCCAAGTTCTGGCACCACACCTTTTTACAGGAATAAACTCAGGCGATTTTCGACCACCCTCTATCTTCAGTACCAATGCAGTCAGAAACTTCAAATTCCGAATATTTACTAAGCTAGCCAAGCACAGGTACCACCACCAAATTTCAACTTTTTAGCATATGTGGTTCCTGAGATATAAGGCACAGAAACCGTAACTCATTCACTCACTGGCAGATACATCAAAATTATGGAGTCCTGTAATTTTGCACAACGGTAGGTCTTGCAATGCAAGCAAAGGAATTAATAGAAATTTGTGGTTTTCCATTCAGGGGCGTGTAATCCACCCACTTTGTGAAAAAGGTTTAATTTATATGAATCACTTCCACTTTCAGTATCATTCGATATTTTGACATAAAAACTATTAGATTTTTTGCAAAAAGAAGTGAGATCAGACGAAAACCATAAATGTTTAAAAAAAAGATCCCAAAAAAAGTCAGCCGTGAAAAGTAGTGCGATCTAAAAGTACGCCAAGTTCTGCTACAAATTAAGAAATAAATTGTATTATTTAATGAATACTAACTTTTTTATTTGTGGGTTTTATTATGTCCAATTCGAAAGGTTTTAAAAACTTGACCAGTGACATGTTTGTATAGAAGGACATGGCTCATTTTTAACAATTATGTACCTATTTGGTCTGATACTAATAGGCTATTCACACCAAACCATAAACGACATTTAACTCGTTTTTCTCAAAACGAATACTAAAAACTACTCGTTTTCCAATACAATTTTCATAAACGACTTGTTTTGCAAAACGTTTTTGATAAAACGACTTGAAACCGAGTAAAAATTCAAGGATGAATTAAGCGAACAGATCTTCCGTCAAGTGAAATTGATATGATTGTGAATAGGCCCTCAAAAAAAAAGGACAGCTGGTTGCTTGCTTTCAAACAAATCAATTTAAAATCTTTTTAAACAATTATGGTAAAGACAGTTTACTTTCTGGCAGAATTTGTTGACAATACACATATTGTAGACACACCTACGCCGAAGAGAGCTGAGATTGTCCTATATTCGGCAGATGATCCCAGCGCAAAAATTGTTATGGCTACCATTTTTTTAATAGAATGCACTTTCTGTAGTTAGTATCTAGAACTTCCAAATTTCTCATTTGGCTGCGCAGAATATCAAACGTGCTTGGATACATTCGAAAATGTTGTTTGAAATGTTCATCATCATTTTCTAATATTTCTTGCTCCCAGAAATTACTAGTACGTATCTGGGTAAAATATTAAAATGCATTAGGTATAAACGTTCTTTGTGTAATAAATTCTTATTAAAAGCTCACCTTCATCCACATGCTTCTATAAATTGCATAATTTTGAGCTATACTTTTTTTTCTCTTTTTTTGCAGCATCATAAGATTTAATTGCTTAGTCAGGTATTACCCAGGGCGTGACTATAACGCGCAAGTCTTGGTTATTTTCTTTTGAACTTCTAATTGGTAACACTAAGCCTTTTTCTCATTTTCAGGACTGCGCGTTTATTTGACAGCTATCTTTCATTTTTTCTTCTTTGCCCAGTGCAGATATTAAACAAAAAATATTTTTTTAAAGAAAAATGGAAGGCAAAGTTATATAAATATATATAGGAATTCCGGATGACAAACACGAGGATTGTACAGAACGGGGTTCATTTGGTAATTTAAAATCAGCTTAGAAGTTTTTCCTTTGCTCCATTTAAATTGGTCAGCCATTTGGATTGGTGTTCATTCATCTACAGCGAAAATTAAATGAAGCAAATCCGAAAAAAATAGAAAGAGTAGAAAGAGAAACGTCAAAAACACGCAAGGAAAATCCTACCCGCGCGTATTCAAATAGATTTATTTCTGTTTCATCTTTACGTTCTTTCTTTCTCTTTCGCACTTCATTCACGCAGGCGTAAACACGCGCTGTGTAAAGTAGGCTACACACTGTCAGTTTTTTACATCATTTCTGTTGGAATGTTGAAAAAAATGATAGTGTGTAGATGTAAATGATAAAAGATGAATAAGATGATGAGAGAAATGATGAAGATCAAAATTTTTCGTGGGTATGGCTGGAATAATGGAATGAATTGATGGTGTGTAGCATCAAATGAAACGTTCAGAAATGACAGTTTTGGAATGGAGCATTAATGTTCTATCAATGTTTTGACAGCTTTTCCAAAACAACTGAAAAGTGAAACATACACTAGTAAACATTGGGTGTGAACGCTCTATTCGTTTTGGTAAACGAAATGGGTAAACAATTTTAGTGTGAATAGGCCATATTTCGATTATTGAAATCAGTTGATTATGCCCATCACTACACAAAAGCATTTTTTTGCAATAGTGTATCCGAACTCTATCATTTTTTTTTTCAATTTTGCTCAGAAAAAATCTGATTGGATCTCAGACTTATTAACTGGCAACTGGCGGTAAAAAAAAACCTACCAAAAGAATTTGCCTCCTAGGAAATGAGGCTATCGGATCGCACCAAACACGATTACTGCTTGTCATGATATCATTTTGAAAATACTCTGTGACAACCGTCACTGTCAAAATAAAATTCTACGAGTAATACACCTGATTAATTCAGGACACAGTTACCATAATAATGTATGCTGGACATAGTATATGTACAAACATTGACATTGCTCAATCATCATCAAACTGCGTTGTCAAGTTTAAGTAGCTTCGAAATCTTAAATAAAAAAAGATACATAAAATATCTGAGGTACCTGGCCTACAATTTAAAAAACAAACTAATTTGCAAACGCTATCTGGCTGGTTGAGATGTGAAAAGGGAAAAAAATGCAATTTTTTACATCGGCAGTATGTCGACCGAGAAACAGTCTTGACATAAACACACAAACGCATATTTGCATTTGCATGAATTTTTTAATGCAAATCTACACTTTTGAGATGTACACAAACATATCTACATATAAAATATCAAATTGTATGCAAATAAGAAAGTCGCGTGCAGCGGTTTTCCGAATTGAATAAATGCACCGCACAAATCCACTAAATCTGGCGCAGCCTATTTAACAACTACTCATCGCTCGTTCTTCGTTCGTCGACGCTTTCCGAGGTTAGTTTTTTTTTCAATTTTTTTTATTACACACATTTAGCAGAATCTATCCTATCTAATGTATCTTAATGCTGAAGGCAATGACAAGGGGTATCAATTTGGCCAATTATACTTGCGCACAGGCGAAAGAAATGCCCGCCTTCAATCAAATAATTATGAATTTCAGTCATAGCTGCGCTCACAATAATTTATTATAAGAAAGAATGAAGAAAAACTGAAATTAAAAAAAAATCGCTCACGACATCTAATCACATCACAAGAAACTAATCTACGGAACAACGCAGTGACGATACAGAGGAAAAAAAAGTCCTGCTATACCTATGGTTGCAGAATGCACCGCTGCAGAAGCAGTGCTGGTTTCTTCTTGTATGCATTCTACACATTTGCAATTCATCTAGTTATTCAACTTTCAAGAGAGCAAATCTTGGAAGATCCCGATTTCGATCCCGAGAGGTGATGAAAGATTCGGTCGGTCGGTCGGTCGGTCTGTGGGTTGATCGGTCGCCATTGTTGTCTTGCTAAATGCTCGAGGTTCTACCTTAAATGGTTGTGCCTTTATTATCTTAACTCCCTGAGACTGAATGCATTTGAATATTCCACGAAATTCGGTCTCCATCTATATTGCCATAGTATACAGAAATTTACCCATTTCAGATAGATATCCGGACCCGAAGGATGAAGAAGTAGGTACCTATGTTCGCAAGAAATTTATTAAAGCCTTGTAGTTGCAGTCAGATGATTGTCAGTGAAATTTTTGCACGGTAAATCCGTTTTATGTAACTGGTTTCTTCTATTATATTTTTTTTTTTTAGATATTTTAAGTTAGCAGTTTACCTGTGGCCGGTCACTGCTATCATCATTAGCGGAGGCAACACCAACAGCTATTAAGCCTTCTCCAGAGCATGCCTCGGTTCGTTACAATAGAAAAAACGAGGACTATATAGAATAGTAGTTGTTGACGATGAATAAGTAGGTAGGTATACCTACTTCTGACAAAAAAAAAACTTTTATAAACAGAAACGACGACGATAATGTCGATGTCGACAAAGAGACCAAGACCAAGAAAAAGCAGAAGAAGAACATTGCAATTTAGTCGCATGTTAAGATCGAATATCTGAATGGGGAGACCTACTCACACTGTGGCGGTTGTGGTGTTCCGTTGCTTTGCTGCTATTACTTCTATACTTCTGCTTCTGCTGTATGCCACCTCATCTTGGATGCTGCTCTTTGGTGTCGGTTTATCTGTGTGTTAAGAAGCATTCAGAGCATATTAAGAATGCGCTGCGCCGTGTCTATCTAACAGGCTTTCTAGCTGTTCCTTCAAGTTATTCCGCAAACACAATAGACACACTACAAAAAACTACAAATATTTCCTCTTTTTTTTCTTCCTATTAGATCTTCGTATTTTATCTGATTCTTCTGCTATCATGTCATGGGTATACTCCTCAACTCAGAATATAGGCAGCATAATAACGCAGGCACTCGTTTAATTGTGTTAATTAGTTTTGATTTAAATGCGATTTCGGTAATTGCCTGAAGAACTGTACTTGGATCTTGAGAAATAATAATATCTGACAGACATGCAATTCAATTTAGCATCAAAATATACACAATCATCAAAAGTAAGTGCTGCTGCAGGCTCTGCGGGCATGTGGTATGGTGTGGTGGATGTGTACCGATGATGATAATGATGTGCTGTATAGTGTGCACTTAATAAATTCATTGACACATCTTTTATTCCAATCACATTTTGACTTTAACGTTTCGTCGGACAGCCGGCTGGCCGGCGTGGCACAGATGGACCCACATTGTATAGTTAATTCAGTCTTGGAAGTTCAATTATTCATGTGGTTCTAGTCTTTTAAATGATACTGATAGTAATGCAACATACGAAAAAATGAGTGTACTCCTTTAAACATCTTACCTAAGAATACATATGTATGCACATACGGGTATGTAATCAAGGATCCTACGAAATTATTCTTCTCAATCCAATCAAGAGAAATCTAAGACAGATGTCAAAAATGAAGCCATAATTAATAGATACAGTCTTTGTTTATAATGCTTATATGGCAACCATCAGAATTGTCATTAAGGACGAGGTTCACTTATGTCGAATTCTAAACAACGATTTCAGATCGATTTTTTTTGTTTGTTGTAAGGAACTTGCCAAAAATAGAATGCATGTAAAGTCTATGAAATCTTCCTAAAAACGCAAGATCTGTTTTGACAGTTTTGTTTAGAAATAGTTCGATTGTGCTCAGAGTAAAAAATCGAATGTTTGGTTGTTGGGAATTCGACATTAATGGCGTTTTTATTTGGCAATCTGGAATGCCTCTCCGATCCGATTCGGGATCCCAAATAAACATTTTTTTTATTCTGAATTTTAATGTGATTGTATGTGTGCAAATAAGTATTGTGTACGTGAAAATAATCCAAATGAACAAGACAACCGGGAGCGAACACCCCGAGAGCAGCAATTTTTTTAATTTAACGATATGCCTGTAAGGCCTAAGGTCTTTTAAATGCAACTTGCGCGGCACTAATTAAAAGAAATAGAATGATAGGAAAGAATTTTTTAGTAAACTAAGCCCATGTATAATATAGGCCCCCTATGTGCCATAAGATTATATTCTCTTCAATGTATTCATAGTTGTAAGTTAACAAATTATATATAATTGTTCAATAAAATCGTTAAATCGTTAAAATAATCAAAATCAAAAAATAATGTTTGTTTCACAATTATGATACAAAAAATGACAGCAGTCGAATTTGACGTTCAAGTATATGAATGTGTGAGTGCTTCTGGTTTCGATTCTGAATTCAAATCCAGAAGCAAAATTCTCTTCTTTTCAGAATTAGAACTGTCATTTTTTCCCAAGTGACTTTCAGAAGAGTCTAGAAGGCTTCAGGATTCCAAACGAAATTATCCGGCCGCTGATCCTTTTTGGCATCTCAGTATCTTGTGTCTTATCCCGCTCTAATATGACAGGAAAGAAAGACAAGTTTTATTCAATTTCTAATGAGTATGTAGTTTAGTTATAAGGCAAAAATGCGTAAAAGTTAAACATAATTAATAAAATGCATGACTGGGTCGCACGTACTTGCTCCTATGTTCGATTACATTATATGCAAAATATTCTTAATAGAAACGGCTGTATTTTTAAAGTCGGTTTTCACTTAATTTTTTATATATCAAAATTCATAATTTTTTTCTAAAAAAAAATTTCACTAACATTTTAAATATTTAATAATATAAATTCAAAAACAAAATTTCACAAAAAATCGTCCACCCGTCTTGGAAATATTGAATTTTCAAAAAAAAAAATATTTTTCGAAAGTTTTGAAATGCAGTATTATTGGAATTTGAAGGAGCTCTTGTATATAAATTTCGATCGAAATCCGTTGAGCTGTTTATAAAAAAGTCGAAAATCAATAAAATGGTTTTATGGCAGGTACCGTTTATAACAAAATATTAAAAAAAAATTTTGGCAAAAATGTAGACCATACCCAAAGTAGTACACACACCAATTTTTTTAAAAAATCGTTAGAGCCGTTTTCGAGATAATTATGATGGTAGGTATAGTTTGGGGCTAAAACATCGACTCAAAAATTTATTTTGGACAATTACCTAAAACGCTTAAATACTAAGTTTGAAGAAAATCGCTTCAGCCGTTTAAGCTGTAGAGAATTGTACAGACAGACAGACAGACGGAATTGCGGGACCCACTTTTTTGGTGTTCTCTATCATCGCAATGTCAATTTTTTGTCAAATGCAAAACTTGCCCTATAGTACCTATATCGCAAATAAAAAATATGCCATTTGAATTCTTGGACAAATATAAAAATAAAAACAACAACAATTCTAAAATCGTTGGAGCCATTTGTTTTAAATACTTTTTTATATAGGTATACAATTTTAAAACCCCCTTTAAAAAAAATTGAAACACCAATTACCCGTAATTACTATTGAATTAAATTAAACTTTAATTTAAAAAAATTTCCAGAAATCGATGTTACAGAAAAAAATGTATTCATTTTTTTAAAAATTGAAAACCCATTTTTTTTGAAAATTTGATTATGCAATATTATTTATATTTTTAGGGAGCATTTGCATATAAAAAAATAATTTTAATGGGTTAGTGTCGAATAGTGAGAAAGTCGAAAATATGAAAAGTGGTTCTATGGGAAGTGATGTCCATAAGAACGCAAAATAAAATATTTTTTTTTACCTAAAGGTGGAGTTCAGTAATTTTAAGATACCCACACTGATTTATTTATCTAAACTCTTGGAGCCTTTTTTAAGAAAAATAAATGTTTAACTGTTTCTTAAGATTTGTATGGGAGGTACTGTATTTTTTTTGTTTTGAGAAAGTAGGTCAGCCAGATAATATAAAAAAAATACTAAATACAAATTTTCGAAGAAATCGATTAAGTTGTTTTCGAAATACATATTACGAGTAAGTTTTCAAAAAAAAATTGGGTATTTTTAAACTTAAAAAATAAATTGAAAAATTTTGCAAAACTGTTAAACCTTTTAGGGGCTTCTCCATAAAAAAAAAATTGATTGAACCGTTTTCCAGATAATCGATAACAAACAAAAAATGCTTCTACTAGAGGTTCCAAAAATAACAATTTTTCCCAAATAAAAAATATCCAAAAAGCACAATTTGCTTTCATTAATTAATTCATTAAAAACTCACGGACAGGCAGACTGACAGAACACTTTTATCGACTTCGCTTACATAGTAATTTCAAGTTTGATTTATTTTGTATGAATCCAAAACGTGCTATAGTAGGTACCTATGTAAAATAAATACTTAAAATTGGCATATTTTAGAAAAAAATTAAAGAAATTTTCTAATAACTATAGCTCCCATACATTTTTTTTTGCCAAAAACTAAAATCTTATTTTTCTCAAAAACGACTCCATAATGGAGGGAAAGGGCAAAGGTAATTTTTGTTTATAAAAAATATTGTTATTTTTGGTACCTTTAGTAGAACCATTTTTCTGGTTTTTGATTTTCTGGGAAACGGTTAATTCGATTTTCTTGAATTTTTTATGCAGAAGCTTCAAGAAAGTCTATTGAAAGTCTATTGTAAGCCAAAATTTTTCAAAAAAAATTTGTTCGAAATAATTTTTTTTTAAACTCAAAATTTCGAAAACGACTCAATAGAGTTTTTCGAAACTTCGTATTTGGCTTTTTTTTTGACATTATCTTGAAAAGGTAAGAAATCTATTTTTCTAAAATAAAAAACAATGGCACCTCCCATACAAATGTTAAAAAACCTTAAAGACAAAAATGTATTTCTCGAAAACGGCTCCAAGAAATTTTATAAAAAATGTGCGTGTTCTTAAATTAGTACAGTCAACTTTCAGGTATGAAAATATTTGTTTTGCGTACTTATTAACGGTAATTCCCATAGAACTACTTTTGATATTTTCGACTTTCTCAACATTGGATAAACCGATAAAAATATTTTTTTTATACAAATGCTCCCTTAAATTGCTAATAAAACTGCATAATCAAATTTTCGAAAAAAAAAAATTTTTTGATTTTTTATAAAATAAATACAATTTTTTTTGAAAAATCGATTTTTCAAAAGCCAGTCACTGAAGTTTTTTGAATTTGAATATACATATTAATATTAACTTTAGCAATTTATTTAGGATGCTCAGACGATTATGTCCGATCACATTGAGCGCGCTCCGAAAATGATATTCTTATTTTTTCATGATTTAATATAATATTTTCTAAATATTTCAACATACATAGTTAATATTTCTTTTTAAAAAAAACTAATAATGTTTTATTACAACAGGTGGCGCAAAATGAATCACCCTATCGGAAATATGTCATAATTTTTGCAAATGAGATAATACTAGGTCAATCATATTTGAAATTTATAAACTAGACTTCTGCAGTGCCAAGCAATGGAGCGCTATACTCCAAATAATGGTTACCATCTCTCAAAATCATTTTGTTTGTATTTAGTAAAAAAAAGTTATTGAAAAACAAATTTCCATGATTAATTTTGTGCCATTTTTTTAATAAATTAAATACAATACAAACAAGTAGCCTCAGTCTATAGGTATCTATTTGTAATTACCTGATTTGTTTTGTCTGAAACATTTTCGAGAAAAACGAAATACTCCATAACGCATAATCAAAAACAGATGAAGAGAATTTCCATAACAACAATTAGACCAAATTTAGACCCAGGCATGGACATACCAGCAGCTGCGACTGCAACAAAACCCATTGGATAAAGAACATCTGTTCCACGAAAATAAAAATACAAGAGCACGCTTCTTGCACTTAAAGGTATGGAAAAACTCTTTTCTTAACCTTTTTTTAATAAAAAAAAAAACTTTTTATGCTCGTGTGTACCCACTACATCGGTAGTCAATACACTTTAAGTTCACATTAATCTAGCAAAACCAGTGACAATACATCGTCTTGCCTCACCTTAAAAGGGTCGAAAAGTTGTTCAGTGCACAGGATTTCCTTATACATAAATACTTCAATAAATTGATGACGACTTGATGAGTTAATCGATTCCCTCACAAACATGTTCAAATTTATATACATAATTATATAGAGGAATGACAAGGGTACCTTCTATTTTTAAGGTTCTACAACAAGTATGACCAAAATGTACTAAACCTCAAACTTTCCAATTTTAATTTTTGCAATGGTATACAATTCAAAATTGGAATAAATTAGTCTCCCTTAATTATGTTTCAAACAATAAAAGCAAGATGCCTGACCAAAATGTGCACAAAAAGGTCTCGTGAATCACAGGAGATATTTTTCCCCCGTTATCATTTTTGTTTATAACCAGAACCTTTGGAATGCACATGTGTGAAAGGTGAACAATAAAAAATAAAGTAAAAACAAAAACGATCTTATCAGAATTAACAATACTTAAAATGTTGTATCAAATTCTGATTTCACCAAAAACTTCTAAATGTCAAAAGCGTTTTTGTTTTTAAAAGCTTTTAATTGACGGTTGTAGGTATGCCAAGTATTAACATTTTTAGGATAGATATTAATCTTATTAATTTAAACATGCTAAACTGGTATAAGTAGGTATGTTTGGCTTCTCAGAAACGACTCTAAGGATTTTGCTGAAATTTTTGCAGTTCGCTCCTATGAGCGAGAAAAATAAAATGCACGAATGGATCGCAAGTACTTGATATTATGTTCGAGGACATCGTATCCACAAGATTCTTAATAGATTTACTAACGACTTATTTTAAAGTCGTTTTTTACTTAATTTATTATATGTATACAAACTTTATTTAATTTTTTTCTAAAAAAAAATTGGTATTGCAACAAAACCATAATTTAAAAAAATGTCGATGCGTTTTCGAAATATTGAATTTTCAAAAAAAAATGATTGTTTAAAAAAAAAATTGCAGTTTTCGATATATGTATATACGTATGATGTAGTTACAATTAACCATGTTTGCTAAAAAAAATGTATGAAAGATGCCGTTGTTTTTGGGGCTTAAAAAAAGATTTATAGAGAAAATAATCGAGCCAATCACCTAAGAAGCTTAAGTACCAAATTTGAATAAAATCGCTTCAGACAGATAGACAGACGGAATTTTAATGTTCTCTATCATAGTAGTAATGTCAATACATAGTGATTAAAATCTCCAGTTCCACATTTTTTTCAAATGCAAAACTTGCCCTATACATTAGTTAAATTCTTACTGTACATACAATTGTATGTACAGTTGCGACAAAATAAATAGCACATGTATCCTATGATTTCTGTAACCAAGGTTTTTAGTAATTTGTTACAATTCATAGAACTGTTTGACTTATGAAGTAAGAACAACGATATGTTGGATTTATTATGTCAAAAATAATGAATATTTAATTGAAACAAAGAAAAAAGAAACAAAATTATGGAAATTCTAGGACAAAATAAATAGCACACTTCATTAGAAAAAGAAAACCAATTAAGTTAACATAACATTTGATCGTGATACAAAGAAAATTATGTGTTAATATTTATTGAGATAAGACTCTAAAATCGTACAACAGATACCGAGTACCAGGCTAGCTAAGCTACCTGGCAAAGTTTGTCCAAATTTGAACTACCGAAGTTTTCAATATAATTGAGATCTGGGGATTGAGCTGGTCACTTCATTACCACGATTTTTTGGTTGAATAACCATTTCTTAACAGAACAAGCGGTATGCTTTGAATCGTTGGCCTGTTTAAATTTAAACTTCAAGGGCATATCTTCATCAGCATACGGTAGCATTGTATTCTGCAGGATTGCTTTGTATTTTATCCATAATACCTTCTATACTATGAAGTGAGCCCACGCCATACCAGGAAAAAAATCCCCAAATAAGTATGCATACTTTGGATAATATTCCTGATTTTTTCCGCGTCGCACATATGTTTTGCCATCCGATCCAAAGCGACTAAACTTAACTTATACATCCACAAGATATTTTTCCACCAATTTTGATCTTTTGAAAAATGCTCCTTTGCAAATTGCGTTTGGAGACATGTGGTTTTCTTCTGGCAATTCTTCCAAACAATTTTTTCCACGGAGGCGGATTTTAATAGTCCTAACAGACACCTTCACACCAAGATCTTTCTCTATTGCTTGTTTAATTTTAGAGCAGTCATGAACGGATCTGGTTTACTCATGCGGGCGATAGAAACATCAGTTCGGTTCTTGCGTATTTTGTTTTGAAAACTTCCTGCTTCTTGACAATGGTGAAGAACATTAACAACCTTCTTCGTCGAACATGTTAATTTTCGATTTATTGAAGAATTTGGGAGACCTTCATTTTTAAAATTGAGAACTCCTAGCATAAATGCTTCTGTGGAATGCTTGACCGCATGCACGACCCATACTACACATTAGCAATTAAAATTTTACCAATTCTATTAAAAAAAACTAATAAAAAACTCAAAACTTTCCCACTTACATTTAAAATGTTTACCAAAAATGCATTATGTTTACAACAAAATCAATATGTGCTATTTAAATTGTCTTCATTTGAATGCGCCTTGCTTACCTTCTGACTTACATTTGACTTTATTTATTAAAAAAAAAATTCAAAAGAAGTAATGTCCCGTTACTCTACACTCAAAAGCCACAACAAAAAAAGTTCTTATAGTATTGGTATTGGAAATGAACTTATGATTGAAGACTATTTCAAATTTCTTAACAAAGCTGTGCTATTTATTTTGTCGCCACTGTATATCGAAAGTAAGAAAAAAATTAGTTAAATATATCCCGCTTCCACGCCCACTTTTTATTTCATGATTTCTCGAAATGGATTTTTTGGAGAATATTCAAATTATTTGGATGAAATTTAAAAAGAGTGTAAGTGAAATTTTCTTTTGTGCAAAAATTGATTTTTTTTTGTAAAATTCGCCCACCACCAAGCTTACTATTATCATTTCTTAGTTTCTTCGAAACGGCTCTAACGATTTAGACGAACATTTTACGGTTCATTTTAATAGGGAAGAAAATTGATTTCTAAATATGTATTTCAAGATCCAGCATTACAAGCCCATTTATCTAATTCCTTAATTTCTCGGAAACGAAACGGCTTTATTTTACAGAGTTCATTTTAATAAACTAAAAAAATTTTAAAGTTTGATTTATAAAATCGGCCCACCACTGTCACGCCTACTTGTTTTTTTTGTTTCTTGGGAACGAATTTAACGATTTGGATGCAATTTTCATATTTTGCTTTTATGATCGGGAACAAATTGTATTAGGTAAATTCGTTAATGATCCAGCAAATAAATTTAAAATTAGATTAAGTAAAATCCGCAAATTAACACGCCTAACGCCTAGACCCTTCAGATGTTCAAGGTTTACTTTAAATATAGAAGACATTTCAGGCTGCAAAATAAATTTTTTTGATGAACTTGACATCTGGGATTGTACCTTTGCCCCGGGGCCTTGGCAGATAGCGAATAGACTATGTAATTAATTAATAGGTTTGTTCGTTAAGCACTGAAGTCGCCCTAGGGTCGCCCTAAAGCGTTTAATTGAAAAACCTGACAAGTAAATTCTGTGTTTTTTGAAACCTAAGGTCGGATTCAACTCGCCCTGAAGTAGAACTAGATTTTTAGCTGAGGTAAATGAATAAACGTCAAAGTCACATGAGATCTGATTTGATTTGTTATTTTTAAAAATGGAAATAAAAGAATACTTAAATTAATTTTCAGTCACAGACATGCAAAATGGAAACCTTTGAAGTTGTGGGTTGTGCATAGGTCCAAAAAAATATACTAAGAACTTAAATTTAACATTTTCCAAGTTTTAATTATTAAATGACATAACTTGCTTTTCTGCAACATAAAATTAATAGCCAACTCTTGGGGTTGTCAAAAAAACCTAGGTCGACCCTGGGTAAAGTTCAACGAATGAACCTAAGAATACAATTATAGCAAATATCACAAAAAGAAAAACAAAGATTTTAACGTTACCAATGATAAAAAAATAATTATTGATTTTAGTGTGACCGGTTGCATTTTTTTCCACTTCCAGAATATTTTGCCGGATGAAAGAGTCATATATTTAAAAACCGCAAAATTGATCCCGTATTATTGTATGTCTATTATTGGAATACAAGCAACTATTGCTACGGAAACTCTAATAACATTTTCATGTCAAATTCGAAAGATCACGGCTTAATCTCCCAACGAGGTACTGTAGTATGAATAGGTGCATCATAATTATCATTTTTTGTCGATAAGTGCCTCCTCATTTGTCTCGAAAAATCGATTCCTAAAAGAAAACAACATTATTTGAAATACAAAAATTCATTAAAGCCTGATGTTGGCTTGTTTATTACCTAAAACGGGAACAGAAAACTGATCATGATCGCAGAATAATCCATTTACATAATTTTTTAGACGTTAAATCTGTACTGTCCCATCACTAAGTAGTTGAGTACATTAGTAGAGATTATGTACAAACAACTGATCCCGATGACAATACGGTATACTTGGCTTGCTTGTCTGGTGTGGATGAATGAGTCATAATTTGTCGACCCAAGGAAATTCTGCATATTATTATCGTCTCGAAGGGTCATTGCATTTGTGACTTCATTTTTGCCTCCTCTGACACATATAGGCACTCGTATACGAACATACGGGCTCAATCCCAAAAAATGTCGTTAAAAACACTCTACTCTAGGTACGAGTATCAGTATAGCATCAGCTCAGCAGAACCCAAAAACGCGAAAGGAAAACATGAATCATTCAGATTCAAGTCATGTTGCTGACGACGACGTTGAGTACTCGTATTCGGTTATTTATTTTTTGTTCCCTAGCCTAAAGCCAGGAATATGCGATGGGAATTCGAGAAACAGAATTGTATACAACGGAAAAAGAGAAACGAAAAAGGGAATACAATAATATTTTATACTTGTTTTGTAGAAGCAGTCCAAGACATAAAGAAGTAATGGCAATGATGGGTGCTTCTTCATCGATAAACAGCCGCTGGTATTGGTGGTGGAGGGAAAGACAAGGCAGCAAACGAACTACTCGTAGAGGACAAAACATGAAGATTTTGCCTTGTGGCGATAAGAAAAAGTTCACTTTATTGTTTCTTCGCACTGCTATTTATTTATTATTTTTTTTTTTTTAATATTTTGCTTGGTTGTGGTTTTTTTTCTTATATGAAATAATAATAAAGAATAAATAAAAATCAAAACAATGTTATTAAAGAGGAAATTAGCTAATTAGTCGAAACATGCCTCTTTTTCTTTCATTTTTTTTGTTTTACTTTATTTTTAATGTAAGAATATTGGTTTTTCAACTTCTGCTTCTTTTTTTTGTTGTTGTTTGTTTTATATTCTTATGTAGGTATCTATAATGTACATATATCTAATCAGTTATGTTTTATTCTGTTCCTTTTTTTTGTTGTTAGGAATGTTTCGTATAATTTGTCGAATGGTAACAAATTACAATGCTTCTTAGGAAGACCAAAATTGCTTATCATAGCACTTATACGAGTAGGTATGTTATTAAAATTTTATAACAATTTCAATTAAAAACTATTATACCTACCTACACATAAATACATCTAAAAGAATAAATAATGATGACGAACTGTTGCCATTTTGCACAATTTTGAATATTGTTTTGTGATGGCAATCATCAAACTTTTAATCCAACCATCGAGTCTATAGAGATGTTAATTTTTAATTAAGTACTATGTATGCGGCCCAACAGGGTTGTCTTTTAATGGACACTCGACATTTGGTATGGGGTTTTCGTTATTTTTGATTTAGATCTGTCAAAAAACTGATTTTGACAATTTTTGCCTTCGATTGGCCAAAAAAAATGTATTTTTTTAATTTGAAATCAATATTGCAGATCTGGATTTTTTGGCAGATATACTCCTCTTTTACTAACACCACTATGCATCATAATTGAAATCCATCAATTTGACAAGACAGCTGTTACCCCTAGCTGGTTCACAGACACAAATATACAGGGTGGCCCACGAAGCGTGCTACAATAATAAAACGTAATAACTTTTTTTCAGTGTGAGAAATCGGCTTATTTTTTTTATTTTATAGGATGCTATTTAGATTTATCAAAATGAATGCTTGGGATACTGAAAAAAGGATTTGGATAGTGCAACGATTCCATTCTTTGCAGTCCGTCATTTCCGTCCAAAGGGAATTTAGACTGGAGTTTGGCGGTACTCCCCCGAGTAGATGGACCATTATGAGGCTGGTGAACATGTTTGCCGAATGTGGAAGCATCGAACAAAGACCGTATCATCGAGATCCCAATGTTCGGGTTCAGGATGCAATCGTGGCTGTTGCATCAGCAAAACAGGCAAATCCAAGTGTTTCGACTCGAAACTTATCGGGCCAAATTGGAGTTAGCAGACGGTCACTACAACGGATACTTCATGATGGCTTAAACTTGCTTCCGTACAAAGTCCAAATTACAAGCAAGGGTAATACTCAGGATTTGCCGGTTCGCCTGGAATTTTGCCGAAAAATTATTGCAATGGCCGAAGAAGACAACACATTGATAAATTGTTTGTTCATGTCTGATGAGGCCTATTTTGACTTAAACGGCAATGTTAACAAGCAAAATTTCCGTATATGGAGTGAATCTAATCCAGAAATGTGTGGTGCGCAGTTTCATCAAGGTGTATTGTCGGGCCATACTTCTTTGAAAGCGGTGTAACACAAACTGTCAATGGGGACCGTTATTTAAAGCTGTTGAAGGAGTTTTTTTACCCAGAACTTCGCCGAAGACGTATACCTTTTAGCAGGATTTAGTTTCAACAAGATGGAGCAAGTGCGTAGCCACACAAGTTATAGCGGAGCTCCAACGAAAATTCCCAAACAAATTAATAGCCAGAAACTGCACTTTCCGCTGGCCTCCAAAGTCACCTGACCTGACTACAGCAGACTTTTTTTTATGGGGTTATGTCAAGCAGGAAGTGTGCAAAACAAAACTAAGGAATTTGACTGAATTGAAGCAGCCCATTACGACACTAATTGAGGCGATCCCAATTTCAACCCTTCAGGCCGCAATGAACAATTTTCTGATCAGGTGCCGCATATGCGTGGATGAGCGTGGAGGTCATTTGCGGTCTATCATCTTTAAAAACCATTTGTTATTTAAAATAAAATTTAATTTTTAATACCAGAAAAAAAATTAATGAAATACATCAATTAAAATAAGTTATTTAAATTTCTTATTGTAACACGATTCGTCGGCCACCCTGTACACCAATACTAGATCAAAAAAAATTCAATCTGAAAACGTATTCGATTTGTTACAAAAAAAAAAAAAACAATTTATAGATAAAAATATAAATTAACCAAATTAAAACTCCATTAGATTATACCTGGTAGGTTATGATGGTAAAGCGAAATGTATCATATATGCTACTCTAAGCTACTGTGTTCTATTTTAGAAGTTTTTTTATCTATATTTTCGGTGTCAGTCAAGGGTCCATTCTTGGACCCCTTTTATTTTAGATTTAATATTTTTTACCTACAAAATCATTCTTTTGTGTGTGAACACATTTTTTGGACTTTGTTTTTTTTTAAGTTATAATTTTGAAAAGTTCTGCGGTTATAGCAAACAAAAAAAAAACTGAAAACATAAATGAAATGTAACAATTGTGGACGCAATTAATTCTACGAACACAATGAATTGTGTGCACAAAAATGCTAAAGACTTTATCCACATTTTAAGTTGGAGTAATTATCCTGCGGGTTAATGCAGGTAGGCACCTACCTACAGACAACAGAAAAACATTTTTATTTTATAAATTCGTTGATATTTTGTTGTAGGTAGATATTCGGTTTTTTTCTTTTCGTTACGCATCAGTTACGTACTTTGGATTTAAAGCACAGGTAGGTATGTACATGGCACATTCAGTCCTTTTTTTAATGGAATTAAAAATTGTGAGGAATGTACATTGTATATATTTTGAGATTTTGGTAGATCGATACACATGTACCTACTATGATTATGAGATGAATGACACTTAACAAAAAAAAAGAGTTTCTCTATTATATTGTGTGTAGGTATCCGTGTTTTAATCTTGAATGTATTCACAAAAAATAAAATCCCTTACGATAATGATTCAACGATACCCGCATAAGACATGAATTTCATGCATTCTATATTACGAAGTTCAACGAGCGCAATTGATAATTGTAACCGAATATTTGGAGAAGTCTCCACACTATCTCTCGCAGCATGGTAGGTACACAATTTATCGCCGGGTATGTGTTTTTTGTTACTTTGTAACTAAGCGACTCCTACGCACCCCATCCCATTACCGAACACCGCCGAACCAGTCACATTCAGAGAAAAAAATCCAGATATTCCGCACGACTACCACATAACCATAATACAAACAACACCAGCAGCATCGTAGGACCACTACCAGCACTCATAAACACAACTTTTATAACTACATGACTTTGTTCTTAAAGAAAAACAATGCTGCTACTTTGGTTGATAAATTAAATTTTATAAACTCAAGGTCAATCTGCGGTTCCCCACTATTAACAGAAAAAACTCTATACCCTATTCTTATAGGTGCTTCTTCAAAAGAGACCGAATAAAAAGAAAAAAGATTAAAATTGCCACTGAGAAAAATACCAAACTTCTGCCCCTCCCCACGACCCAAATTACACTGTGTCTTTGTCTTCAATTAAATGATTGCTAGAAATGTCTCATGTACCTAGTCAATATTATATATCTTCATACTTTACTTCCGATATGTATGTATGTTTGTAGTTATGTGTGTTTATTGCAAGTTATGGTTTCCAAAAAAATTAACTCGATTTTGATCAAAGTTCATATTACGATGATAGCGAAGACGAAAAAAGTCAGTCGCAAAATTTTGTCTGTCTATCAAACTGGGCTACCTTTGTACATTCCATGTTTACATGTTTTTCCGGTAACATGTCCACACGTTTTCTTTATTATATTTTTTTTTAAGTAAGTAGGTATACCTACAGTTCTTTTGAACAAAAAAAAATTGGTGGTGAGAATATTTTGTTTCCGAGAGAGATTATCATTTTTTTATAAATATTTTTACGAATACTCAAGGGGTTTTGAATACCCTTGAGATGTATGAATACGGTATGGTGAACAATTTTTATTTGTTACTACAGATTCTTTGCAACAAAAATGCGGGATCGTTATATACCTAGTTCTACGACCAAAAAATAGGTAGGTACTTCATCGAGAATTTTTTTTTATTTAATTTGCATAAAAACAGTAGGTTCAGAACGCAAATCGAAACCCAATGTAAAACGGTATTTTCTTCCTTTTCCCCAATGACTGACATGGTTTTGCACAAAAAAAAATATTCGTGGTGGGTATCACTCCTATTATGATTGTCAATTGCAAATTGATGGTTGATAAATTCTGAAATTTAATATTAAATAACCTCATTGATAAGAGTTTTGGTAATTGAAAATGATGCAGATCATTGTGAATTACAATTAAATCGATAACTAACATTAAATAGTTGTGAAGTTTTTAAATAAGCCGAGGTTTTAAAACCAAATTTCAGTGTTTATCAATAATCAAATTGATAATTGACAATCGTAATGGGGCCCTATATCTAATTATAATTTTTTTCTTATTTCGAATTCCAAAATTCTAGTCGATTTAATAATATGTTAAATCATTTTTAGTATGATACTAGGCTAATAAGAGGGTTTTGCTAATTTTAAACCATTTTAGTATCGTACTATTTTCTTAACATTTTACTAAAGTTAAAATTACAAAATGGCTACTTTATTTTTCTAGGATCGTACTAAACCCATATGCCACTTTGAGATTTACAAACGTCAAAAAGTTATGTTATGTTATGTTATGCTTACTTTTTTGCACCATTTTAGGCGTGTTTAGTTATAGTTTATTAAGAAAATAGATTTAGTATCGTGCTAGTTAAAAAGTGTTTAAAATTAGGAAAATATTAGTAAGTCCCCTTTCACACAAGGAAACCAGTTGCTGCAGATTTTTTTGACGTTTTCCTTTAATTGCCTTGTAGCTTTCACACGATGAAACTGGCACCAAGAAACTGAGGTGGAAACTGGGAAGATTTTGTTGGGCTAATTGAAATGCAAAGCAAAACGTCAAAAAAATCTCTTCAAATCGTTGACAGAGGAGATTTTTTCATCGCCAACAAACTCCCAGTTGCCGGCAACTTAGTTTCCTTGTGTGAAACGGGACTAAAGTGCTTAAGTATTAGCAAACTGTTAAATAGTCAGGCTGTTTAAAATTTTGCGCCAGTTTGTTTAAAATATTGCGCCATTGTTTTTAACGAATGAACTAACCCTAAAAGGCCAAAAGTAAAGGTTAGCTGTCATACAATTTTTTGTACGGCTCGAAGAATTTGAATAATTTGATTTTATAAGAAGATTTGTGTGTTTTAAATTTGTGCAGTCTACTTCTGAATAAAAAAAAAATTATATACAGTTATATAGTTATATAGTACATACCCTATGGAACCGATTTTCATATTTTCGATTTTCGTATAGGTAATTGGATGTACCGATTAGAATTATATTTATTTCCTATTATCTTATTGTAATAACTTTAAACGAGTTAACCTTGTAGCTCACAGAAACGGCTCTAACGATTTTGATGAAATTTTCACACTTCGCTCCTAGAGCCAGAAAAAAATAAAAAAACGATTTATTTAAATCCACTCCCTGTTACGCCCACTATTTAATTTTATTGTTTTCAGAAATGGATCTATTTTTTGAAGACTGCTCAAATGATTTTGATGCCATTTTTAATTTTTATTCTTTTGTGCAAGAGAAAAATTGAAAAAAATATTTTAATAAAATTCGCCCACCACCACTTTTATAATTTCTTAGTTTCTCGAAAACGACTCAAACGATTTTAAAGAAATTTTCAGTTTATTTAAATAAACAAGCAAAGAGTAAGAACTTGAACTTAGTAAAATCCGCCCATTGCCACTCCCACTTTATATAATAATTTGTGGTTACCACGAAATGTTGATTTTTCAGTTCTGATTAGATGCTTCTAGTCTTAAAGGGTTTTACATATAAAAAAAACTTCTGGCCACTTCTGGATTTTTGGTCAGTTTATTGCAAAGCCAGAAGTTACAGGAGTTTTGAGTTAGGTCAGTATACAATAGAATTTTTTGAGGATGGACAAAGCTTATATCATACTTTACGAAAATGTAAATATGTTATTAATTTAATTTTAGTTTTTAAGAATGCAAAAGTTGATACAAAATTTTAGAATTTCGAAAAATAACATTTGTGGTTTTATAAGTATTAACCCTCATACTCATATTTTGTTATATGTGCATGAAGTCCCAAAATATGCTGTCGGCTTTTTTACCGGATAGATATAGATATTTTTATTTCATTTTAAAAGTTTACAGTGTTTATATATGTATGTACAATAAAAAAACAAAACAAAAAAAAATATTTAAGACATTTTTTTCTATATAAGGCGCTCTTATGATGCGTTTTTGAAATAGCTACATTGAAAAAAAAAAACACAAAATTAGTTTTAAAACACCATGATTTCGGTTTTAGCCAGAAATTTTAATTTCCCTTAAGCTAAATGCATTCGAGTACATAGCTAGGTATAAGTAGGTATACTTTTTTGGAGAATTTTTTGGAGCTAATATATTATCGTTATTCACCACACATGATATATTGAAGTCAAATCTAATTTGAAGTGAATAAGATAAGACCTGTTTTTCAAATACGTAAACTCTAATTCTTCTCAAACAAGGTTGGTGTTTTTTAATCAAATATCATATATGTATGTATTGCTTATGTGTATTAAACCAATTGACGTACATACATATAAGGATACACCACAAACAATGAATATCGATCATAACTTTTTAAATATTGTAGGTGACTTGTGACTAATTCTTTTTGAGCAAACAAGAAATAGACTTTTTAACAAACACCCATGAACAATTCGTTTTCGTGTCGCATACTATTTAAAATAATTATAATGGTGCTGTATTCATTCTTGTGCCCATTGAATATATCTACATAATTTACAAAATTATTTTTGCCATTCACACCCAAACATTTCCAATTTAAGTCATGTCATTCAGTCCTAGGTATAAGGTATTATCATTTCAAATACCTACCCATTATCCACATGTAAATATAAATGCGAATAGTTTAAAGACGCATTTACGTATATAGTTACGAAGGATGAGGGCTGATAACACTAGAGATTATTACTTACGTATCTATTTAATCTGACAATTCCTTCCCATCGCCAAATCTCACGATATCTATCCGTTCCGCTTCCGAGTTCCGAATTGCGACTTCCGAAATCCGCCCACAACTCGTCGGAAATTCACTCAATTGTTACGCATACTTTTAAAAACGAAACTACAAACCTAAGTATACAACAACAGAGCATATCGATTTATAATTAGTACATTCGTCCTTTTCTGTTATACCAAATAAGGCAAAGTCCACAATGATTCCACTCATGCACTCACTTCTATTCCATTCTTCCTTAACAAAACATCACTACATGTACAACAGATTTAATTCAGCACCCCACACGGACAATAATTTTTTTTTTTGCGGAATTGGGTGGATCTGTGTTCTCTGCTGACTAATATACTTGGATGGAAGATGGAAATTGAACCACAACGAGAACTAGAACCAGAGAATTCATCATTATTCTGAATTCAGATTCCTTGCACGGCGCAAAAATGAACGAAACGAAAACCTACTTTCCTTTTGTTTCAGTACGCTACGCGGGGGTGCGAACAATTGCAACCCTCTTTAGTATTCTTCCTGTAAAATAAACGTTCCTTCACTTCAGGCTTCACAGGTACTGAGTGAAAAAAAACCTAGTCAACGGGAGCACATATGTGCGCAACGTGTTGAAAATAAATACATATTCCGTAATACACAAGGTAGGTATACATAAAATGGGAAAGTGAAATCCAGGATATTTTTAGGGATGGGTTCGACTAGTGTTGGTTGGAATTTTGAGTTTTTTTTTTTATCTTGATAGGCGCTCCTTTTTTTTACTTAATTTCGAACCTAATGAAGCTCCTAAACCGATACCCAATAAGACTTTCATTGTGCAGATGACGGATGAGGACGACCAACTCCCAGTCTCAATACCCAATAACAAAAAGCAAGAGTAAAGAAGAATGAACGTCTTCTCTATCTCAACTCAACTGCAAAACAGAACCAAGAAGGGTCTATGCCCTTTCATTCTTATTCGATTTTCCTGCCATTTGCTATTGCTGGCTGCGCCTTGGTTAGGATTTGATAGGTAAGTAGGTATAACGTTCTCCTTTAACAACAGCAAAAATATGAAAAAAGGAGGAACGTATGTATAAAAATAGCCAATTTTCTGTTTTTGTAAGCAAGTTCTTGGACTCATGGAGGTAAGACATTTTTTAATTACTTTGTCAATCCATAGCCCTTCGTCCTAGCAAAAAATATTTTTCGCGAGTCGAGTTCTTCTCTGACCGGTATCTTTGCTATTCCCAATCCCCAAGACAGTTAAATATAGGTAGTTAGGTACCTACTAACTAAAGTAGAAAGAATATAAAAGCCGGTTAACTTAACACTACTCAAAGTCTGCACTTACATTGTTTCTGGAAGATGATTGCTTGTTTCTGTTGTTCGTTGTCGTCGTCAGCCACACTGATAAATCCAATTTTCATTTATAATTTTAAACTTAATCTTGAGAATGTACTAATAATGCACTTAGTTTATTTTTATTTAATTTTCAATACTTTTTTGAGTGGTTTAACTACACCCTTTTTTTAAGAAGAAAATAACAAAAAACTTATAAGCTGAATTGAACAACTGCAAAATGGGGAGAGAAATGAACACTCGCGATAATGAACTGAACACGACTCCGTCTCAAACACGAATGAGTTTGTTGAGTTGGTTTTTGTTCGACGAAGCCTTTTCAACAATAAAACAAAGGCTTCAACAGTGATGGTAAATATATATTTTTGTACTCTTACCATACGAAAGTAGTGTAAGTAGTATTTTATGTGTACATCTGACAACTGCGATTTTATTTCAGTTTATTGGGTTTCATCTGTTATTTTGTGCACTGGGGACTATTAAATATTTGTAAGGGAAAATATGAAATTCTCTTATATTTCTGAATTGTGAAAAAGTTAGAGAACTCTATTTCACAATATTTATAATCAAACATTATTCATTACATAAAAAATGGCAGATAGCGGAATTTTTGAGTATGTAAATAGATGTATGGTGTAATAAAATTAACACAAAATCAATCAAAATTCCACAGCAATTGAACGTATTTGAGACGGATGTAAATAACTTCTGATAACAACTTTGTTTTTTTTTTTTAGAAAAGTTTCTGAAAAATTTAGAAATTTGGGGAAAAAAACTATTCCAATCATTTTTGTATAAAAACGTCAAAATCCAACTTTTCTACGGGTTTTGTTCACAATACTTTATTAAATGTTAAGATCTTCTGAGTTTTTAATTTTTGTTTAAATTTGTCGCATCAGTAAACATTAAAAAAAAATAGTTTTCAATGACCCTGTTTTTATTTTATTTTTCAATTTTTAAACCGTTCTTCATATAGTAATTTAATTAAATATGCCAACAAAATCGTAACAATTTGCATTTAGTTTCAAAATTAAAAAAAATTTAAAATTATTACCTATTCAGCAATGCGAGTTTTTACATCAGACAGAAACATAACGACCGAAACTAAATTCTGCCGGAATTTTGACAGATGTTACACTTTTTGAACACAACATTTTGAAATATTAATCTGTAGGTATTTGCAACAATTTGTAAAAAATTGTAAAAATCTGTATAAAACTTTGAGGATTTTAAAATAAGTAAATAGGTCTAATTGAAATGTAGGAAACAGATTATATCACTAGTTTTAAATGTGAGATTTTCTGTGTTAAAAATATTTTACGTGGCAAATTATATAAATGGCAATAGCGCAGTGGATAAAGTGCTTGATTGCTAACTTAGACGTGTGGGTTCGATCCCCACGCTAGGCGCATTCTTTTCTATAACTCCAATTTTAATTGAATGCCGCCTATGGGTTAAAATGAGACAGTCAATATCTGGTTCTCAAATCCACTGTGCCAAACTAGTGCCGTGCAATTCAGGTTGCATTTAAAAAGACCTTAGGTCTTACAGGCATATAGTTAAATAAACAAAAAACAAAAAAAAACAAAAAAAAAAACATAATTTTTGTTTATAAATCACAAATTTGAAAAGGGATGTTTTTGTATAAGCTACTAAAAAGAGGAAATACAGGAATGGGCATATTTAGAAAGTAAAACCTTAATTATTGTAAAAGCTAAATGCATATAAAATACACATATATTTTAAAAATAGATAAATTCGCACGGAAAATTGTATGAAATATAAATTAAATAATAACTTAAACTGAAATACTCATATATATGATTCAAATTTTATTATTATTTCAAATAACTCTTGAAGAAAAAAAATGTTAAAATCTAATATAATTTAAGTATATGAAAACAGTATTTTAGTAATTACTTTTTTATTTACATAATTACATATTGTGAAAGCACTAATGTATAAATATTATTTTAAAATGTTTTAGTAAATAACTGATTTTGCCTAAATTTCATCTCATTTCAAAAAAAATATCCACGACTGGATCGCACGTACTTCCTTTTATGTTCGATCACATCATAAGCAGAAGCATTTAATTAGAATATAAAATAAAATATATTTATAATGTCGTTTCTTACAAAAATTTGTATATGAAAAATTTCTTAATTTTTAATGTTTGTATCAAAATTTTAATTGTTTAACAACATAAATTTAAAAAAAACGATCGCCCCCCCCCCCCCCGTTTTCGAAATATTGAATTTACAAATAAAAACAGTTGTTTTTTCTTCAAAAATCCAAAAAACTATTTTTCGAAAATGTTGGTGTGTAATATTATTTAGAATTCAAAGACGAAGGTTGTATGGCACGTACCGTTAATATCAAAATTGTTAGAGCCGTTTTCGACATAATTAAGATGGTAGAAAACATTTTATGTTAGTACCGTTATTATTGAGGCTAAAAAAACGATTTAAAAAACTATTTGAGACAATCACCTAAAACGATTCAGTACCAAGTTGAAAAAAATCTCTTGAGCCGCTTTAGGCTGTAGATAGATCTAAAGACGGACGATGTCTATCATCATAATGTTATGTTTGATTAAAATCTAGAGTTGCAAAACCTGCCTTATAGTACCTATATCGCAAGTAAAAATTATTAAAATTAATTAAATATTTATTAATAATATAATTAAAACAATATACAAGCCTGTTTTTTTTTATTTAAAATACAATAAAAATAAGGAAATAATAAAAATATATCCCAAGTAAAGATTATTAAAATTAATTTATTATTTATTAATAATACAATTAAAACAATACACAAACTTTTTTTAAATTTAATATGCAATAAAAAAGAAGAAATAATAAATTATTTATTTTTTTAAGTATCTTAAATATTATTAGTTAATTATTTAGTGTGGAAAAATGTCCGCTTTTGCTGGGAATGATACTCGGAAAATGTTTAAGAGAATGTTTGACGCTTAAATTTTGTACCGAACTGTGAACTAGCCTGAAGAAAAGAAAATTATAACCACTACGAATAATTGTTTAAATGTCTGCTGAACATTACATTTTGTTTGAAAAAAGAACATTTTTATTATCACCAGTTCAAAAGAATTATACCAGTATTATATGCTTAAGTTGCCTTCGCAGAAGGCACCTATCAGATTTTGTTATCGATCGGTAGTTGTGTTCACTGATGAAATTGAACGAACAGAACAGGAGAGAACAGAAAAGTCAGATCAAGATCGAACAATTAATCAAATGGCATGTTTCAAAAAATAAGCAAAAATAAAATTGTGGTGTTTGTCTGTTGAAAATATAATTTTTTTATTACAAAAATATAATTATTAAAACAAAGCAAATAAACAAAACAAATAACTTTGACAGTTCTGACATTCTTTTCTAATTTGATCTTACTCAAAAACCAGAACTGAAAATCTTGCTCTTTTCGGCTCTAATCTGTTCTAGAACACTTTACCGAGCATCAAATCACAAAAGGCCAGAACAGAAAATTCCCCACAAAACAGCAAAAATGTGTACTTTTCTGTTTGTAACTGTAACAGTTTGTATTTTTGAGGGCATAGAAAAAAACACGCCTAAATATTTATATCCAGTCTTTGGTTCCAAGCAGTTTTGGATGAATAACCAATGCTGTCTTCTGCTATCGTTAAAGCAGAACCCAACCCCTTGCCGCTATCCATGAACGGAACTTGCATTGCGGAAGAAACCTTTCAGCTTTCAGTGCTTCGTATGTGCATCACAGTTCACAGACCACCTCTAGTGGAATGACCACCTACTTGATGTCGCCAAAAATGCTACAAAGCATTTCAGCCTTCTTCGAAGATGCAAAAAATTCTTCTCCCATTCTGATCTGACTGTATAATCTATAAGGATCCTATTATTTCATCGCTATTTTTATAAACAAATATTTCTAGGGAAATAAAATTTTCAACAGTAATACACGCGCTTCTAGGAATGCTCATCAGTTTACCCGTGAGCCCAAATTCGGACGTACTGTCATGTACAGAGATTCTTTCTTCAGCCGTACAACGCGAATGTTGAATACTTTACCACTCTATTTCCCCTTCCATTTAAATATTCAGAAATTCAAAACCAATGTGCATCGGTATCTCATCTTACATCCTTCCCCAATTTTCTAACGCTCTCACTGTGCTTGATCATTTTAAGGGTATTCCTTAGTGCGCTCTTCATTATAAAGAAAAAACACTTGTTTGACAAAGGTCAAATACCTCTACTTAATACAAGCGCATGCAGTCAAAACGTTTTTCGCCAAAATTGCAATCACAAGTCTTACTGGGAACATCTTAACAACAATATAAAAGAAAGAATACTTATGATACAAAAATATTTTATTGCAACTTGGATTTTCGAACAATACATTTCGAAAACGGACTGTTTAAAACCCACCATTCCTCCATTTAAGCTAGAAATAGCTATTAGAATAACAGGTTGTTTAGCTAAGACTACATTCTCACATTTTGACTTTGCATGCACTCCCGAAATTTGCTGTCAACTCTTTGTAATAAAAGTATCATTATAATTTATTATCATTTTATATCTGTGAAAATAAAAGCAATTAAATATTTATTAATGGCGAATAAGAACAAAAAGCTATGACTTAATGATGAAACGAGCTATTATATCCTTGTAGTTTCGGCTTAAATATAACCCAAGTCGCAAATTAAAGATCAACCTCTTGCTTTTATATGCATTTGTGTGTATGTAAGTCCAACAGACACGCCATTTCCGATTTTTCTTAAATCTCCACAAACTCTCAGCAGACATTTGGCATCTAAAATTAAACGCGTGAAATTTGGATCCCCACTTGATTTTAATTGCAACTGCATCGCAAACGAAATGCAGTTTCACACTCTCATTCATTCGCTGCATAATTTCGAATTCCCGATTAGTAGATACAAATCGTGCAGAATGCATTTAGCTCTGCTGGATAGCAGCCACTTACTTCCGTGGATCGTGGATGGGATGAGCTCAATAAGCACTAGCAGAGCAGGTGTGTGCGGTCAGATGAACATCTTCGAAATTTATTAGACCGTGGATTTTAGTATTTGGTGCGCTTAGGCATTCTCAATGGATGTCTACTATGAATGATGCATTTTTAAAGTTGCAGTTAAAGAAAAACTTTACTGTACTAATTTATTACCTATATAGCAACGTACTTCAGTAAAGGCCCGTTTGAAAATACAAACTTATGGGGGAGTTCTACTGGAATATTGTTTAATTGTTATTGTTTTTTTTTCGACAAATGCAACCTGCCATATCATGGTTAATGGTTATGATTATCAGTCGAAAGTTGGTTTTGTTTTTAAACTGTTTGTATGGTGGTAGTTAATTTAGTATGATTTATCACAGTTAGATTGTAGGTACAAGTAGTTAATGACAAAGGTGAGTCTTATATTTCATTACATGTTAAACGAAGTTGAAAATTATCTGCGAGAAAATTACATGTACTGTCATTCCTATATAAAAATTAAGAAATTAAAGACACTTATGGGGTTTTCCATTAGTAAGTTCAGAATCTGATGTAGAATTTGATATTTTTCGTGACGAATGGGACGCGATTAGAATTTCATTTTCTTTTGTTATTGTATTGGCGTAGATTCGTATCTTTGAAACTGATGCTTGTCAAATTGAATAATGATACCAAATTTACCAATCAAAACTTTGGCAATCCGGAATTGTTCTCCGATCCGAGATCCCAACTGCCATAAACTAATAACTTAAAGACCAGAAACCTCTGCTTTCATTTGACATTTGCCTACAAGCTGAAACACGCACACAAGTAACATTTCTGTTCCTCTTCCAATAGACACATTGATAAAAACGCGCACAAGAATCTTTTCTGTTCCTCTTCCTATAGACACATAGACAACACAGCCCTAGTAATTTGTTTTTGTTTTGCTTTTCGATTTCCCATCTATTCATGGATAGAGTTTCAAAGCTACAAATACAACAATGTAAACAAATGGGTTTTGGGGGGTGAAACGTACGAAGGTTTCCAATCTTTATTATGGCTTATTTATGCCAACTGCACGCTTTAGTGTGATTCTGACGATTCTGAATTTTAATGAGATTGTATGTGTGAAAATAATTGTGTACGTGAGAATATTCAAATTCAAAAAAATGTTTGTTGCACAATTATCATACAACAAATGACAACAGTCGAGCTTGACGTTCAAGTATATTAATATGTGAGTGCTTCTGGTTCTGATTCTGATTTTAAATCCAGAAGCAAAATTCTCTTCTTTTCAGAATTAGAACTGTCATTTTTTCCTAAGTGAACGCTTTCAGAAGAGTCCGGAAGGCTTCCGGATTGCCAAATAAAAACGACATAAGTAAAAAGAGGGGTAGCTTCACCGAAAAATACGGATTTGCGAATTCGATTCAGAATAAAAAAAAATAATTTTTGTTGGCCAATGCAAGGATTTAATTTTAGAAATCTGTGTTTTGACAGATTTGTATTAAAAAAGAATTAAATTCTTGTCAAAATGGAAAACCGACATTAGACTTTCATATGTGGACATATGTTATATTTGTAAATTTCTAAAAAAAAAAAAAATATTTTTACCTCAGTACTAACTACGTTATCAACGAAGGCAGAGGTAAAATTGAACTGTTCGACCCAAATGTAGAGTATACCAAAAATAGAGTACACACACTTTTTTTTATTAAAATCGATAGAGCTGTTTTCGAGATAATTGAGATCGTAGAAAAAATTGTATGGCAGGCGCCGTTAGTTTTGGACCTAAGAAAACGATTCAAAAATCTACCTATCTAACAATCACCTAAGACGTTTAAATACCAAGTTTGAAGAAAATCGCTTCAGCCATTTATGCTGTTGAGTGTTGTATAGGCAGACAGATAGACGGAATTGCGAGATCCACTTTTTTGGTGTTCTCATTCATTTCAAGTTTGATTAAAATCTCCGATTTTTTTCAAATGCGAAACTTGCCCTATATGGCAAGTACAAAGTGGCTGCTGTATTAATAATATTGGAAAATAAACTACAATAAAAAAGGAATAAAAGACGCTAACGAAAAATCAAAACAGAATGAACAACACTGCACCAATTTTCAAGTTGATGTCAACACAATACTTCAACTCATGCACGCACACAAATTTTGTCTCATTCAGCGCTGCGCACAACAAATATTTTCACGTCAACGGCAAACCAACACAAAACAAAATTTAAAAAATTATCAACGAGTTGATAACTTTAGAGTTAAATGTGTTGAACTCGAAATTTGTGCGTTGAAACGCGTCTAGGTGACGACCGGCATAAGTTGAACTATTTAATATTCAAATTGTTTAACTTGAGACAATCTTCAAAAGCTTCTTTAATTTGATTAATTTCAAAAGTTCTCCATGTGCCTGAGAGAAAGGGAAGCCAGACAGACTGGCGGTGCAACGCGTTACGTAACCAAGCGGTTATCAGTTATCACTTCAAAAAAAAATTTTTTTTTCTTTCCAAAAATCCAAATATTTTGGAATTATTTAAAATTTGAAGGACCTCCTATATAAAAATCTTGATCGAAATCATTTGAGCCGTTTATGAGAAAGTTGAAAATCAAAAGAAAGGTTGTATGGCAGGTACCGTTAAAAACAAAATATATATACAGGGTGGCCCACGAATCGTGCTACAAAAATAAAACGTAATAACTTTTTTTCAGTGTGAGGGCTTATTTTTTTTATTTTATAGGCGACTATTTAGATTTATCAAAATGAATGCTTGGGATACTGAAAAAAGGATTTGGATAGTGCAGCGATACCATTCTTTGCAGTCCGTCATTTTCCAAAGGGAATTTAGGCTGAAGTTTGGTGGTACTCCCCCGAGTAGATGGACCATTATGAGGCTGGTGAACATGTTTGCCGAATCTGGAAGCATCGAACGAACACCGTATCATCGAGATCCCAATGTGTGGGTTCAGGATACAATCATGGCTGTTGCATCGGCAATACAGGCAAATCCAAGTGTTTCGACTCGAAACTCATCGGGCCAAATTGGAGTTAGCAGACGGTCATTACAACGGATGACTTAAACTTGTTTCGTTATGGTGTAAAATTTTGGCAAACTTACATTTAGTAGGTATTAAACATTGCCTTATATTTGTCTTTCATTGTATTATTTATGTTTATCTGTAATACCTACTAAATGTAAGTTTGCCAAAATTTTACACAAAATGTTCTTATGTGTATAATATGTTCAATTTATTTTTGTAAATAAAAGATCCCCTGAAGAAGACGGCAACCACCGTCGGGAAAGGAAATGATATTGTTTCATTAAAATAACATTACGACCAAAACAGCCGAAAGAGATTTATTTTCAATCTCGAACACATATAACAATTCAACCAATTAGTCAATAACTTAACAATAAGAATTAAACTTGTTTCCGTATAAAGTCCAAATTACAAGCAAGTTAAACCCTCAGGATTTGAAAGTTCGCCTGGAATTTTGTAGAAAAATGATTGCAATGGCCGAAGAAGACAACACATTGATAATTGAGTTTGTAATAAAAAGAATCTCGCGATTATTTTTGACACAAATTTAAAATTAAGTAATCATATTGATTTTATTTTTAATAAAGCCAATTTAATTTTAGGGTTTATATTTCGAAATTCTAGGGTTTCAAAAGATCCATATTCATTGAAATCATTGTACGTCGCATATGTCAGATCAGTTTTTGAATATTGTAGTGTAGTATGGAATTCTTTTTATGTCACAAATGCATTAAGAATTGAGAAATTCAAAAAAAAAAAATACTCGTGTTGTTATAAATAAAGTTTGTTTATACTTTTTATAATATAATAATTGTTATAAATAAAGTTTATTTATATTAACTTAATTGGAATATGGATAATAAGCCTCGTTAATAATTTACCTTACTAAGTAAGTAGTGTTATGCCTCATTATAAGCCAAGATGTCAGCTTCTTGGCTTGCATACTCTTGTAAACCGAAGCAAGATGTTGTCAATAAGAGATATTTAGTCTTATAATGTCAAATGCTTATTTTTACTTAACTTAATAAATCTTTATGCTATGCAATAAATGAGCCTTTAAATCGCTGTGTAAGAGAAATAAACAGTATATCTTTGATTTTGATTTAAAATTTCATTACAACATTTTAAAAATATGCTTGATTTGTATTTCTTAGATAAATAATTTATATATAAAAAATGTAATTTCGTAGTCTGTAAGAGTAATAATGTAACTCGATTGATAAATTAAACTAAACTAAAACGGTTAAGTACCAAGTATGAAGAAAATCTCTTCAGTGGTTTAGACTGTACTGATAACTGTAGACCGACTGTAGTACTGTAGACCGATCCACAGACAGACAGACAGGTGTAATTGCGGTACCCACTTTGTTGGTGTTCTCTATCATAGTAATGTGAACTTTGATTAAAATCTTTAGTTCGATTTTTTTTATTGCAAAACTTGCCCTCAAGTTAATCTCAACGAAACAGTTGGATATAACGTGCATAGATAAGAGAAGGCTAGTTGCCACCAAAAGTCTTCATCTCTTTCCTACATATTAGTGTGTACACATGTGTATATATAGGCTAGAATACCTACCCGTCATATGGAGATACCAACTCCATTTGTAAATATCTAAGCATTTGTACATATATATGGTACATTATGTGCGTATGCAATATGCATAAGATACCGTCTTGATCTTCAACAACTTAATTTTGCTTTAACTTAATTAACACATTTGTAGGTATATTACTTCAAAAACGCCGTAAGCCTTTTCTGATGCATTTATGGATATACTTACGCTAATACTCTTGTAGACGATGGCTGGGGTAGTAACTTTGTGCAATACTGTTTTTACAAATATTGAAATTTTTTATCAACGACGCATCGCGCACTGCGTCTCATATTCGGTCGACATAATGGCCAGCAGAGTTGGTAATTCGAGCAACCATGGATCGGTTTCGCACCACGTTTCTCTAGCGGATAATGCGCTTTCTCAGAGACGCCGTACAGTGCCCACAGAAGACGCTTTTGCTGATGTGGAGCAGAGTATCGAAAAAGAAGAATGAGTCCATCCGCCATCGCGCCAACAATTGGAGCTGTGTCCATCAACTTTATGCAAGATTTTGCGAAAGTATCTTGGTTTGCAGGCTTATAAAATCTAACTTGTGCAAGAATTGAAGCCGAACGACCAGCGTAACACGTTCTGTGAATGGGATAAAAACGAGATGGCCAACGATCCCGATTTTCACAATTTTGTTCAGCGATGAAGCTCACTTTTGGTTAAATGGGTTCATTTATAAGCAAAATTGTCGTATTTGGAGTGATCATAATCGACAAGCCATTGTTGAGACGCCGGCCGGCCGTTAAATTCGCAAAAAGTTACTGTTAGGTGTTCTCTATTGGCAGAGGAAATCATTGGTATATATTTCTTCAAAAATGAAGGCGGCCATAATGTTACGGTCATGGGGAACGCTATAGAGCCATGATTAATTATTTTTTGTGCTTGAATATTGAAGGATATGTGGACGGCCTTTGGTTTCAACAAGTCGGCGCTACATATGCAATACACCCAACGAAACAATCAATTTACTGAAGGAAACTTTTGGTGAGCGCATTATATCGTATTTTAGGCCTGTGGCGTGGCCTCCAAGATCGTGCGATTTCACCGCTGGACTATTTTTATGGGGTTATGTGAATTTGCTTTTCTACGCCAGATAAGACCGAGATAATTGACTAGACGCCTTGGAAGAGAATATTTGGCGAGTTATTGCTAACATACGGTCCCAATTGCTGCAAGAAGTGATCGAAAATTGGTCCTCACAGCTGGAATTTATTCGAGCCAGCCGCGGCGGTCACTTGCCCGAAATTATTTTTAAAATATAATGACAAACCCCTATCTTTATAATAAAGCTAAGTCCTTGGCAATAACATTAAAGTACTTGCGTTTTATTTCTTCTTGAAAACCACTCGTCTAAAAAAATCACCCGTTATATATTGTAAGAAACATTCTTATTATTTTAATACCACTCTCTAGTATAGCTTGGCCCATTCTAATGCTACTTTTTCACATACCACTTAATCTAGATTTAAATGGATTAACCATAAATCCTCTTTGAAATCTTCTGAAAACTGTAGATTTCCCATACAAATTTTAATCTTCCCAAAAGAAAATTCAAAATTCAAAAATCAACCTCATTGAAATCTTCTTTGAAGTAGAAGATTGTCGAAAGAAACAAACCTTATTTCATAGAACGCGCCTATTCTAATGTCATTGACATTCAACAAAAAAAAAACCTGTCCAATATTATTTAATTTGTTTTTGTCTGGTGAAATTTGTCGTTGCATTCGAATTCTGTGTTTGTTTATAAAAATGTATAAAAATAAAAGATGCAATAAAGCTATAAAGACCAAAGCGGTGCCCCGAATTTATAATGGAAAGTGTTTTAGCGACGAGTTGCAATCTCATAATCGAGGTGGATAGTGTGGCTTTGTCTTTGAGTGTTTGAGGCATTCAGGTTGACAGAGAATCCATTAGCTGGAATTGCTGATCAGTTAAAGCTGCAAATTTTGATCATTCAGCAAGTTGGCTTTTCATTTTCCTTCTAGATTATCGACCTGTTGCCCTGGCCAGTTTTCATGCATTTATTATAATATACCTACTGCTTGAATTTCGAAGGACAAACTGTTGGGATAACAATATATTTAAGTTATTACTCATTTTTTTTTTTTTGAAATTAAGTTTGTTCACTGCACCAAGTGATTATTCTTCTTGCTAATCGTTTTGTTTTATTCTTGATACCTACATTGACATTTGAATGACAATTCACAGTGAAAAAGTCAAACTAATCTTTTTTTCTGTGGTGAACACTTCAAGATTAATTGGTAATCTACTCAATTTAAACCGGATTCGCGCAAAATTTTAAACAATCCTCGTTTAGAGAATAAACCCAGCTCTAGTTAAGGCAGTCGTTTAGTTACCAGCTCTTGTCTAACTTTATCTTAATTTTAAACACACTAAACAACTCTTCTAATTTAAGTAGATCATTAGGGCTATGTTAGTCAAACTTAAGTTGAACACACCTTATTTTTACAGATAGAGTAATAAAACGGAACGGAAATTAAACATAAGCAGAATAAATATATTCATAAATTTATAAAAAAGACTCGCTATACATTTGCATTTATTATTTTATAATTTTTCCCACCGAATATAATCGAACTTTTCTTTCTTCAAATCGATATCTTGAATAAGATTCAAGCTGGTCAAACTTTATATAATCTTAACTTTCTAAAAATCAAAATCTTCAATACTATTATATATTCTTTTTCAGAAACATTTTTCTTTCATTTTTTGTTATGAAATGACAAGCGTCAACTGGAAAAACTATAGTTTAAGAAAGATAAAGAAGTGTTTTGCTCTGTTTAAAGTTAGACGACATCTTTAGCGTTAAAGTATACTTTTTGTCACTTAAAATTATCAAAAAGCCGACTCCCATTTCAAAACTAATTTTTAGAGTAGACTCCCATTTTAAAACTCATTTACAGTAGGATTTAAATGTTTAAAATTTTGCACTATTATCTTTAGGTGAAAACGTAGTATAAGTCGGTGATGTATTATTTAAGTTTAACACTTGTGTATTATCATTAATAGGCGTTTTCTTTTTTCAATTATGTTCAAAACGAAAAAAGAAACACACATTTGGAGCCATGCATGCTCTGAGTTAAAAAGAAAAACAAACAAATTTATTGGGGACGTTCACTCAATTATTCTCAGCAATCTGGAATCTTTCTGTTGTTATAATGCGTGCAAAACCACATCTGATGAACAAACAGCTGCTCTCATGAAAGCTATCTTCAGTTATCCCAAAAAATTTGGAAAACGAGCTATCCGAGAACAAATGTATAGAACCAGCTGACTGCAAAATTCATTGGTATGCGTTTTGCTTTAATTTTTTGACAGCTTTCAGCTAACCTATCTTATTCGTCCACAGATATACTCCGATAGCTTGGTATCCGAGAATAAATGAGTGAACGCCCGCATTGACAACTCGACTTTGATTTGAATTAAAAAAGAAAAACACCTAATGTAAATCGTTTACGGAAAATTACAATAAAATTTAAAATCTACTACTACTAGTAGTAGTAAATTTAACTGACTCATGTAAAGTCCCTTTTTTCAATTATCACAATCAATTGAAGAAAATCGACACTTGATCACCTTACGTTACACTTTTGACACTGACATATGTCAACATCGTAATTCCAGTCTTCTTCTCTTTCGTTCTGTGAATGCAGAAAATTACCTGAATTTTTCTCAAAAAGAATTAAAAAAATATATAAAATCACTGCAAATAATTATAAAATATTTATTTTTCGAACCAAATTTATCATAATAAACACCTCCCATGGCTGATGCTGCTGCTAGGCAGCTTCAATATGAGTACAAAGCGGTAAGTAAAACCAAAACATTATAATTAACCTACAAAAATTGATGCTTTTTTAAACGTTTACCTTTTTTGCATCGAACACCTAATAACTTTTTAGAACTCAAATCTTGTGCTCCAAGCCGATGTGCGTCTTATCGAGCGACCTCGACGTGATGAAGCTACCGGTGAAGTCGTGTCTTTGGTGGGAAAGCTAGATGGTACCCGAATGGGTGATCGCTACCAGAGAACTAAGCCTGAAAAAACAGAAGAGCGAAAGCAAAAGTTTGTATATTGATTGTCTGAAAATTAATTAAAAAAAAATTAATTGTATTATTTCACTTAATAGGCGGCAGAAACGTGATGAAGCTCAATATGACTTCGAACGAATGAAAGGTGCCACCTTGCTGTCCGAAGGCATCGATGAGATGGTCGGTATCGTTTATCGACCAAAGACCCAAGAAACACGACAGACTTACGAAGTTCTGCTCAGTTTCATTCAAGAGGCTCTGGGCGACCAGCCGAGAGATATTCTTTGCGGTGCTGCCGATGAAATATTAGCTGTATTAAAAAACGATAAGCTAAAGGATCGGGAGCGCAAACGAGAAATCGACAGTCTTTTAGGAAATGTGGCTGATGAGAGGTAAGCACAAAAATTAAATAGATCTTAACGATAGTAAATTATTCTCCCATATGCAAATTTTAAATAGGTTTGCTCTGTTGGTCAATTTAGGAAAGAAAATCACAGATTTTGGAGCAGATGCATCGACTGCACTTAATGTTACCAATAATGAAGAACAAATTGATGAAACTTACGGCATTAACGTCCAGTTTGAAGAGTCCGAAGAGGAGAGCGATGAAGATATGTACGGAGAGATTCGAGATGAAGATGGTCAGGAGGAGGGTGAAGAGGCGAGGGTTGATCATACATTGCACGCTGAAAATGTAAGTTTTATTTTATTTAATAGATAAACTAATTTTGGAAGAAGGACATGTTTAAAGATAACTTCGAAGTTAATCCAAATATTTTTTTTAATTGTTTCCTTCATTCATTGGTATCTGTAAACTTTATTTATTTTGTTTATTTCTGACTTTGAATTAAATTTTGATCATGGGTTAAGAAATTTCGTACAAAGTTGTGTCGACGTTATGTCTTAGTCCAGTTATATGAGATGTAGCGGTCAAATCGCTATCTTTGAATTTCTTGGAAAGGACTGATGATTTTTTAAATGAGAGAAAAGTTGCGTCAGTCGGATTTACATTAATTTTCTTTGGGAAGAAAAAATCTCTTGAGAAATTTAAATCAATATCCTATTCAAAAGATCTAAATCTATTTGTTTCAGAAAATATATACCTAAATCTTTTTTGAATCTTTATTATTTTAGTTTAGTAATTTATTTCAATTTGCTATTTGTTAGCTCTTTTACAGCTAATTTCTTGAGAAAGTTCTAACCCCTAAAACTCGGTTTAACGAAAAAATAGAACTTGATTGAGATCCAACTCATTTCTTCAACAAGTTTTAACGCATTAGAACTCAAATTTAGAACTTTGTTTTATTTAGAACTACGGGTTATCTGGACCCTCAAAATTGGGGGTCTAGCTGGTTAGAACTCGGTTTAACTATAATTTTGTTTCTTCAGCAAAAAAAAAATTGTTTCAGTTATGTAGGTATGTGATGTATTCTTTTTATATTGAATAGGATCAGTTCTTATTTTTTTTGCTTTTGATTAAAAATGATTTTGCTTTTCGCCGATTGGATTTTTCTGGAACATGAGAAAGAAAATTATGTTGAAGAAATGGGTATTTATCATCTGTCCCAACGTGTTACCATTACTGGGAAGATATCGATGACGATTTCACTTGAGGAAAACGATGCTCATCGAGGTGCTTCAGTTAGTTCCAGATGATTTGCTGCATCCGCAGCCAAGATAAGAACACAGCTGCAATTAATGTTTTTTTCTTATTCAATTCTAATGATTCTGCCAAAGTACAGAACGCGTTATATTTATTTGGAAGAAAAACAATTGTTTATACAGCTGCGCTTAATGGCATGTGGAAATGTGCATTTGTCGTATAGTGTACCAGTGTATTGTTGTATCGTTCTAAAAGTCTACAAAACCTTACTGCGCCACTTTCCCAGATATCTAAAAATGTCTGCAAATGCAGAGGAACTGAGAACTGCAGTTGATTTTTACAATATTGATCAGATTCCACGAACAATTGCTGCTATTGATTGTAAATACCCATTTTAAGTATGCAATAATAGTTTTCTTTTACAAAATAAATAATTGAGTGCTTAAATCTAGTTATATTAGTTTCTAATTTAATATATCAAGGCAAAATAAAAATTTGTATTCCTTTATAAAATAACATTTTTGTGTTCAACTATTTCAAAAAAAATTATGATAGGAACTCAGGCATTATAATTGCGATATATGTAGGTCATGGTACAATTCATGCCGCGTCTAAACTGGTTTCTGATATAAAATGGAAAAAACTAAAAAGCAGTGTACGGGTGCCTGTCTGGTTGATTTGGAGTAGGCCTAAGACAACGTATGGTTAGAAAGTGTCTATCTAAAGCTAACCAGACTAGGTATAAGTAAACCTCTATTGTATATGCTTTATGACATGCTAACTGGTAGAAAGTTTGTTGTCAAGAGTGGCAATGTAACTTCTACCGCAATTTTTAATATTAATAATGGTCTTCAGCAGGGAGCGGTTAACTCGCCGATTCTATTCAGCATTTACACCAGCGATCTGATAGGTAGTCTAACTCAGGCAATTGCGTACGCCGACGATCTAATTGCGTACAGAACAGCTAATACAGTTGAGGTCATCAAAAGTCTCTTGCAGAGTGACTTCGACAAGAATCAGCGATATTTTGATGACTGGAAGTTGAAAATCAACTTCCAGAAATCAGAAACTATTTTGTTTAGGACTCCGTTGTCTAGCGCCTCAAGGGATACGAGAAAGAACTGGCGCAATCTGGTGATCGTAGGGCCACATGGACATCCACTGGCGAGTAAAAGTGTAGTAAAGTACCTTGGCATCTGGTTGGATCAGTACCTGTATTTCGACAGACATATAGGTGATGTTTTGGCCAGGGCTAGGGGAGCCTTTGCCTTGACAAAACGACTGTTTTATAGCAGCCTTCTTGACAGCAGGGTGAAGGTGATTTGTTACATGGCCCTCATCAGGCCGACGATTGCCTACGGATGCCCGGTGTGTTTCAACGTTGCCCCATCTCAAATGGAAAAGATTCGGGTGTTTGAGAGGCAATGTCTTAGACGTTGCCTTGGATTACACAGAACACCAGAGTCTGAGTACACAAGATATTATTCCAAGCAGGTTCTATACAACGGAGCCAACATAAACAGAATAGATAATTTTTTGTTTAAGCTGATTCGGGGTCACACTGCAAGAGCGATGTCCTCAACCAACAGCTTAATTTTTGGGGCTTCCTACCCCTATAATGAATATTTTGAGAGTGCGCGGTTAAGTGGCTACATCCCTCCCGAAGCATTCCTCTATTTAGACAGCCGAGGGCTGATACAGGATGGAGGGGCGGTTCCGCTCATCTACCACGTCAGCCGGAAAACTGTAGAGAGGCGACTCCTGTATGGTCGAGACGTCATCGCTCAAGGTAGAGAAGAGCGCCTTCGGTTCAGTAGGACTGTGTCCGATAGAGACCGAAGGGATAGGGCGAAACAAGAGAACCAGTTCTGGTGGCTATCTGAACAGCATTATGATACATAAAGTCGATTAGGATGGTATGTCTTGGCCGACTTACGTAGATTTAGGTAAATTAGGTATAAGGAACAGTCGGGGTGGCACAAAAAAAAAATAAAAAAATATGTATGTTTGCGGAGGCATTTGTGCATGCAGCTGCGTGCCTGTGTATGCATGTGCATACGATTATGTATGTACGTATGTACTTGGCTGTGTGGGTTGCATGTCTCTGTGTGTCTGCATGCGTATACAAAATATACAAAAAAAATTTAAAAAACGAAAAAAATGTTGCTGTTCTAGTTTTTAAGTAGTTTTAAGTGGTTTTGGGTATTTTTAGGTATCTTAAGTAGTTTAAGTTAGTTTTAGTTAGTATATAAGTTAATTGTATCTAGTTTTAATTATTTTTAGTCTAGATTTAGGTAGTTTATAAGTAAAAAATGAAAAATGATACGAGACCGAGTTTTTTAAAAAAAGCTTTCTTGGTAAAACAAAAATAAAATAATTAGAATTAATTAAAATAGATTTAAGGTCGAAAGACATTAGTATTAAGAGATATAGTTTAGTTTAGAGCGCCCGTAAAGGGCCAGTAAATTAGTTGTAAGTTATTGATAATTAGGCTAGTTTTAAACATTTTTGTCTAGCCTTAAGATAGTTATAAGTTAATATTAAATAAAAATAAATTTACAAAAAAAAAAAAAAATATGTAGATAGGGCAAGTTTTGCAACTGGAAAATTTTAATCAAACATAGGTCTGTTTTTTTTTGGGAAATCTATTGGCAGTGAAGCAGGATTTCCCAAAAAACGGTCCGCAGCAGCCTGAATTTTTTTTTATTTTTAAGATGGTATTACCGACCATTTGTCTAATAACCAAATGCAAAAAATCAACAATTGATTTGGTTATGTTTCTTCATTTTAAAGGCATATAAGAATACTAAAACTTGAATTAAAAGATGCAAATAAAATGGAATATATATGAAGCAGTAAGAAATAACAAAAAGTTGAAATTCCACATTTGTGTGTTCCAAATGTTCATTTTAAAATTATTTTATATGTTTGACGTTTTTTTTCAATAAATCAGATCTTGTGCCAATTAAAGAGTAAGTTCTCATTTGTGTTTTCTTGCAAAAATGATCGCAGTCATTATTTAACTATTAAGTATTTTTAAACTTCGCTTACATCCGACTTAAAAATCGAGTTGGAGTAGAGAGGTTAATTAAAAATGATTTATATAAAATATGGACAGAAAGCCCCTTAATAGAATGTCGTAATTGTGGTAAATAGTCGCGTTTTGGTAAAAATTATAAACGTCGCAACGAATAAACACTGAAAAATAAACAATTATTTCTTCTTCTATATTCACTGGTTGGTCAACTCGACTCTAAATTCAACGTAAAATCGGGAAAATCTAGTTTGACAGGAATTCTAAGGTCAAGTTCATTATCTACGACATCCAAATTTTACATTTTCTGCTATATTTTTTAAATATACCTAAAGTTTATTTCTTGCAAAATTTTGCCAAAAAACTCTTAAATATCACCCTTTTCCGCAGATGAATTTTAATTTGAAAATGTCAAATTTTTGGTATAAAAGAATTGAGATTTTTTAGAACATATCTTAATAATCTGTCAATGGAATTTGACAGAGGTTATGTCTTGCACGTCTTATAAATGCTCAAGTGCTCTATCGATAACACACACTCACGTACTGCTAATGTGTGCGTATTACTAAATAATAGATATGCACTGACTTGCTCCTTAAATGTTTGTTGCTATTCCAATTTATGAGATTTGGTAGGGGGCGCTGCTCAAGTTTTAGTTAATTCATTTTTAGGCAATTTGACAGCAGCTGTCACAAATCCACTCAAACATCATTTGATCTGGCAGTTTGACACAAATAAGCTAACTGTAACTTAAATTTAATCCGAAAGATGTATTTGTATTAATATACACATATTAGTACAATAACATCTATTTTTAACATTAAGTTCAAATGCATAAGTACCTACATTGTTATTTTATGATTTATAAAGCAACCAAAATAAATAAAAGGTTTTTTTTGGCCTAGTTAGTCATTTTTTCCTGTACGTGAATAGGTGTTAAACATTTTTTTGAGAAAATAACACATACTTAACCAAAAAGTATTAATTTTGACTGCTTTCAGCTAACCTTTTCGAATCGTTCATAAATATATTCGAATAGTTTGGTTTCCGAAATAACTTATCTAATAATTGAACGAGATTCTTCAAAGGCATCGGAACTACCAACTTAAATATCATTCGATACTCGAACAAATGTCACAAATGTATTCAAAGCAGACCTCTGCTTTTAGTTTTATCGAAAGCAGATTCTTGTTTTTGTAATGTGTGTAAATCCTGCTTCACTGCGCATAGCTTTTCCCGAAAAAAACAGGGCTAATGATAGAGAACACCAACATTGTGTCCGTAGGTTGATCTACAGCCTACATGGTTAAAGCGATTTTCTTCAAACTTGGTATTTAAGCGTTTTATGTGATAGTCTTAAATAGATTGTTGAATCGTTTTTGTAGCCCCAAAGCTCGTACAATTTTTTCTACTATCTTAATTAGATCGACCTCTAATATTTTTTTTTTTTAAATCACAGATATACAGCCATTTTGGTTCAAACATTTTTTTATATATTGTTATTACGGGACCTCCGGTATATAACCGGACAGTCATGGTGCAGACATTTTTGTCCGTCTAAGGGAAATCAAGCAAAAACACTAATTTTCAAAATTAAGAGTTCATTTATTAACAGAAAATAAAAATAACAAAAATAAATAAAGTTCACTTTCTTAAAATTAACTTAACTAATAATGGCTATATTAATATATTAGAAGCAAAACAAAATAATTATACTTCAGTTCATTTTTATCACATGATGTGGAATGAAATGATTAGATTTAATACATAAATAGGTTATACCTTAACAAGAGTTTTCTTCTGTCTCGTTATTGAATGGGGAGCTTGGATGGAAGTTGCTCATTCGGTTTATTACACACGCCATCTAATATAGAAATATATATGCAATTTTTTTAGATTAATTGAATGATCAATGTATTATACTTTTGTTTTAGCTAAACTAAAAGCCCATTCAAATTTTTGATACTGTAACCCTTTTTGGCTCTTACCAATTGATGAAGAAAACTAAATTATCACCTCTGTTGACATTTTGTTCGTCTTAGCCAAACTGAAATATTTGCTTTCTATACTTATTATTTAAAGAGATTTATAAATAAAAACAAATAAACAAATAAATTATTATATTTGTTGACTTTTTTCCGTATTAGCCAAACAAAAGGTTGGTTCTTTATAAAAAAGATTTTATTAATAATTACGTTAAATATATATAATCGTTATCGAGTATCGAATATTTGGAAAAAATTAGTTTTGCAAACAGTTTTGCGGTAATGATGTTTCTTCCCTTCTAGTGCTAGTCCTATTGGGAATGTTTTTATACCTCTCCTTAGTTAAAAAAAAATAAACTAATTTTTAATAAAAAAAATCAAATCCAACATATTTTGTACTGCTTTTGAGTTTTGAATTGCTAAAAGAAAGTCTGTTAGCTACCCCTCTACCTTAACTTATTTGAACTCTAGCTCCGATGATCCCAAAATAATCGCCAATTTATTTGCCCAATTCATCCGTCAATCTTTCTCGGATATCGACCTTCAGCCTGATTTAGAATACTTCTTCTTAAAATCTTGCAACCAAACTTCCTTAAACTCCATTACCATTTCATCAGACGTTGTTGAACGTAAGATAAACAATCTAAAAGACGATTATTCTGCTGGTCCTGATGGGGTGCCTGCTATAATCCTGAAAAAGTGCTGTTTACACTTAGTTAATCCTTTTACCGCTCTATTTCAACTTTCACTCTCGCTTGGAGTTTTTCCTGCTCTTTGGAAAAACTCTTTTATAATACCTATCCATAAAAAAGGCCCCAAGAAAGAAATTTCCAACTACCGCCCTATTGATAAGTTATCTTGCATCCCTAAGCTCTTTGAAAGTATCGACTATGATACAATGTTGTTTTACTGCAAGCATATAGTCTCCCCAACCCAACACGGTTTCGTCAAGGACAGGTCTGCTAATACTAACTTGTTAGAATTTGTTTCAGGAACCTTATGCTTTCTTGAAAAACGAGGTCGATGTAATTGCAATCGATCTTAGCATAGCCTTTGACAAAATTTCACACTCTTTGATCCTTTTCAAGTTGAATGCCCTAGGATTTCAACCCATATTCGTTTCATTGGTTTAGTCATACTTAAAAGATTGGCAGTATAGAGTAATCTTTTTATCCTCTGAATCTGACCCCATACTTGCAACTTCTGGCGTCCAGCAGGGCGGCAACCTTGGCCCACTGATCTTCATTTTGACTATCAACGACGTCGACTGTATATTAAAAGACTTTTATATCAATGTACGCCGATGATGAGAAAATCCTTAGGTGCATAACATCCCCTGCCTACTATTTTCTACTACAGAATGATCTTAACAGATTTTCAACCTGGTGCCGTAAAAACTTTCTTGAGCTCAATGTTAACAAGTGTCATGCCATCACATTCTCCGGTAAGCGCTTTCCACTTCCGCCTAGGACGTATCTTATCGAAAATGTGCCTGTCCCCTCGGTTGATTCATTATGCGATCTAGGAATTATCTGCGATAGAGAATTGAATTTTCGTTCTCACATTGATAAGTCCATTAAGAAAGCTAACTACGCACTCGGTTTTGTGAAACAATGGTCAAATGAATTCTCTGACCCTTTTGTCACTAAATCTATCTATACCACATTTGTTAGGCCACTTCTTGAATATGCAACCCAAGTCTGGTCACCCTATTACCTTAATCACTCTGCGAATAGAAGCTGTTCAACGTAGATTCCTTCGTTTTGCCATCCGTGCCCTTCCCTGGTATGATGCACTTAACCTGCCGTCCTACCAACAACGTTTAAATTTAATTAATATGGACTCCCTCTAATTTCGCCGATGAGTGGCTGATATTGTATTCACCCATCAGCTCTTAGCTAGTAATATCGATTGTCCAGCTCTTCTTCAAAAAATCTCCCTACAAACCAACTCCAATAATCTCCAAACCATATATCTGTTCCAAATCAAGCTTCATCGCACCAACTATGGTAGCAACGAACCTATAAACCGTATGCTACGTACATCTAATAGCTTGTAGAACTTATTCGACTTCCATTTAAGCAAAAATAACCTCAAAACCTCACTTTACCGTACCTCGTACCCTTCCTAGTCTTAATAAATGTTAGTCTTAAGTTAAAATAAATGTAAGTATTAAGTTAGAATGTAAGTTTGCTTGTACTAAGCTAAATACAAAAAAAATAAATTACTAACATGTTATTTTTGTTAACTATTTATCTAGTTAATGGCAGAAGAAACAACCAGCGCTAACGTAAAAAAAGAACGAGGTCTACATCCTCTCGATATCGACGCCTACTGGCTGCAACGCTGCCTGAGCAAATACTACAACGATGCAATGGTATCACAAAGCAAATCAGGTGATGTTCTAAAAATTCTCAAAGACGCAGCCGATGACCGAGATTGCGAAAACCAACTGGTATTACTCTTAGGCTATGATTGCTTTGAGTTTATCAAATTGCTCAAAAATAACCGTCAAATGATTCTTTACTGTACAATGTTAGCCTCAGCGCAAACAGATGCCGAACGCCAAAAAATCCGCGATCGTATGAAGAATAATACCCATTTGTCGAGAATCCTTCGCCAGCTGGATACGGGCAAGAGTGAAGAAGACGAATTTGGCAACTCTTCACGTTCGCACAAGCGCCACAAGGAGGAAAACGATGGCGACGGTGGCCAGGGTGGTGCCGCCGAACAGGTGGCTGGTGTGCGACAAGTGTTAGAACTCGAAGAACTAGCATTTACACAAGGATCACATTTTATGGCAAACAAAAGATGTCAATTGCCAGATGGCTCATTCCGAAAACAACGCAAAGGCTATGAGGAGGTACATGTGCCCGCATTGAAGGCAGCCCCATTTGACGATAAGGAAGAACTGCAGCCAATCGAAAAACTTCCCAAGTATGTTCAACCAGTGTTTCAAGGTTTTAAAACACTTAATCGTATTCAAAGTCGTCTGTGGCACGCCGCACTGGAATCCGATGAAAATCTACTGTTGTGTGCGCCCACTGGTGCGGGAAAAACAAATGTTGCTCTATTGACAATGATGCGTGAAATCGGTAAACATATAAACGAAGACGGAACCATCAATGCTGATGATTTTAAAATCATCTACGTAGCACCCATGAAATCGTTGGTCCAAGAAATGGTTGGCAATTTCGGGCGACGTCTTGCTTGCTATAATCTAACTGTGTCTGAATTGACCGGAGATCATCAGCTAACACGAGAACAAATTGCCGCAACTCAGATAATTGTTTGTACACCCGAAAAATGGGATATCATAACGCGCAAAGGAGGTGAAAAGACGTTTACTACGCTAGTGCGTCTGGTAATTATCGATGAAATCCATTTATTGCATGATGAGCGTGGTCCGGTATTAGAAGCATTGGTTGCAAGAACGATCAGAAATATCGAAACAACACAAGAAGAAGTTCGGTTGGTTGGTCTTTCGGCCACTTTGCCAAACTACCAAGATGTTTCCACCTTCCTCCGTGTGAAGCCCGATAAGGGTCTCTTTTACTTTGACAATAGCTTCCGGCCAGTGGCTCTAGAACAGCAGTATATCGGAGTAACTGAGAAAAAAGCCCTTAAACGATTCCAAGTTATGAACGAAATTGTCTATGAAAAGACCATGGAGCATGCCGGTCGCAATCAGGTGTTGGTATTTGTCCATTCCCGCAAAGAAACAGGCAAAACAGCTCGAGCTGTGAGAGATATGTGTCTGGAAAAAGACACCCTGGGAAGCTTTTTGCGTGAAGGTTCCGCGAGTATGGAAGTTCTTCGAACTGAAGCCGAACAAGTGAAAAACTCAGAGCTGAAAGAACTTCTCCCGTACGGCTTTGCCATTCATCATGCTGGAATGACTCGAGTTGATAGGACTTTGGTTGAAGATCTCTTTGCAGATCGACACATTCAGGTTCTCGTATCCACTGCTACTCTGGCTTGGGGTGTGAATTTACCCGCACACACTGTCATCATTAAAGGAACCCAAGTTTATAATCCTGAAAAAGGACGCTGGGTAGAACTCAGCGCTTTGGACGTTTTACAAATGTTGGGTCGTGCTGGTCGTCCACAATACGACACCAAAGGCGAAGGAATTCTCATAACCAATCACAGCGAACTTCAGTTCTATTTATCGCTTTTAAATCAGCAGTTGCCCATTGAGTCACAGTTTATATCAAAAATGCCAGATATGCTAAATGCCGAAATCGTCCTGGGGACGGTTCAAAATGTCAAAGACGCAGTTAACTGGCTTGGGTATACGTATTTGTATATCAGAATGCTCCGAAATCCCACACTTTATGGGATAGGTCATGAAAAAATATCCGAAGACCCCCTTCTGGAGCTGCATCGGGCTGATTTAATTCATACTGCAGCATTGCACTTAGATCGTAGTGGATTATGTAAGTACGATCGTAAGAGTGGACACTTCCAGGTGACCGAGCTGGGACGAATTGCCTCTCACTTCTATTGCACACACGAGACCATCATGACCTACAATCAACTATTGAAGCCAACTCTAAGTGAAATTGAGCTATTCCGTGTGTTTTCATTGTCGTCAGAATTCAAGCATATCGCAGTTCGCGAAGAAGAAAAGCTGGAACTTCAAAAGCTCATGGAACGTGTCCCCATTCCAATCAAAGAATCAATGGAGGAAAATAGCGCTAAGGTCAATGTACTTCTTCAGGCTTATATCTCTCAATTGAAACTCGAAGGATTCGCTCTTATGTCTGATATGGTGTTCATAACTCAATCAGCATCTCGTCTGCTTCGAGCCATATTCGAAATAGTCCTCCATCGAGGTTGGGCTCAATTGTCGGACAAAGCATTAACCCTATGCAAAATGATCGATCGTCGGATGTGGCAATCGATGACTCCGCTGAGGCAATTCAAAAAAATGCCCGATGAAATAGCGAAGAAATTGGAGAAGAAAAACTTTCCCTGGGAACGTTTGTATGATCTGGAGCCCAACGAGATCGGTGAATTGATTCGTGTTCAAAAATTGGGTAAAACAATTCATAAGTTTGTCCACCAATTTCCCAAACTCGAACTCTCAACCCATATCCAGCCTATCACAAGGTCGACGCTGCGGGTTGAGCTAACAATTACACCTGATTTTCAATGGGACGAAAAGGTGCATGGCCAATCAGAGGGTTTCTGGATTTTGATCGAAGACGTTGATTCGGAGGTAATTTTGCATCATGAATTTTTCCTGCTAAAAGAAAAATACTCCGGCGATGAACATTGCATCAAATTTTTCGTGCCGGTATTTGAGCCTTTACCACCACAATACTTCCTCCGTATTGTTTCGGATCGATGGATTGGCGCTGAGACTCAATTGCCCGTTTCCTTCCGGCATTTAATACTGCCAGAAAAAAATATGCCACCCACCGAATTGCTCGATCTGCAACCACTTCCCATAACAGCTCTGAGAAATCCAAGCTACGAGACTTTCTACGTGGATCGTTATCCGCAATTTAATCCTATTCAAACGCAGGTATTCAACGCCGTTTACAATAGCGATGATAATGTCTTCGTTGGTGCCCCCACTGGTTCGGGAAAAATGACAATTGCTGAATTTGCCATTATGCGGCTTCTTCTTCAGAATCCAGAGGGAAGATGTGTCTACTTGATTTCTAGGGAAGCTTTGGCAGATTTAGTGTTTAACGATTGGCACAACAAGTTTGGCACTCAATTAGGATTGAAAATTGTAAAACTTACCGGCGAAACTGGGACTGATTTGAAGCTTTTGGCGAAGGGACAGATTATTATCACCACCGCCGACAAATGGGATGTGCTATCCCGTCGCTGGAAGCAGAGAAAAAATGTCCAAAATATACAACTTTTCATTGTGGATGAATTGGAATTAGTCGGTGGCGAGGATGGTCCCGTCTTGGAAATAGTTTGCTCGAGAATGCGATACATTTCATCACAGATCGAAAGACAAATTCGAATAGTAGCTTTGTCATCATCGCTGTCTGACGCCCGGGACATTGCTCAGTGGTTGGGATGCAATACGAATGCAACATTTAATTTCCATCCTAGTGTTCGCCCAATTCCATTGGAACTGCACATTCAGGGTTTCAATGTGACACACAATGCAACCAGAATATCAGCAATGTCGAAACCGGTATACAATGCAATTATCAAATACAGTCCCCACAAGCCTGTGATCGTGTTTGTCTCGTCGAGGAAACAAGCTCGTTTCACTGCTATTGACATTCTTACATATTGTGCTTCTGAAGTTCAGCCAAATCGATTCTTCCATGCCGAAGAGGAAGACATTAAGCCATTCTTAGATCGAATGCAGGATAAAACACTCAAGGAAACCCTCTCACAAGGTGTGGCTTATATTCATGAGGGACTTAGTGCTTCGGATCACAGGTTAGTGGAGCAACTTTTTGACTCAGGTGCCGTGCAAGTGGCTGTGGTGACACGGGATCTATGCTGGGGCATGAACATTTCATCGCATTTGGTAATCATAATGGATACACAATTTTACAATGGCAAGAATCATTCCTATGAAGACTATCCGGTGACGGATGTTCTTCAAATGGTCGGAAGAGCTAATAGGCCAATTGAAGACGCCGATGCTAAGTGCGTTCTAATGTGTCAATCGTCTAAAAAAGATTTCTTTAAGAAATTTTTAAATGAACCCTTGCCAATAGAGAGCCATTTGGATCATCGTTTACACGATCACTTCAATGCCGAAGTTGTGACGAAGACAATTGAAAACAAACAAGATGCTGTCGATTATCTGACCTGGACTTTCCTCTATAGGCGTCTGACGCAAAACCCCAACTACTATAATTTGCAAGGTGTAACACATCGTCATTTGTCGGATCATCTTTCGGAATTGGTTGAAAATACCCTATCTGATTTGGAGCAATCGAAGTGTATAAGTGTCGAAGATGACATGGATACATTGCCGCTCAATCTGGGCATGATTGCAGCTTATTATTATATTAATTACACAACAATAGGTAATTTCAATTGTTTTTATTTTAGCAGATGACCATTTAACGATCTTGTGTTTTTTTTTTGTCTAGAACTTTTCAGTTTGTCACTTAATAGCAAAACAAAGATTCGTGGTTTATTGGAAATTATATCATCTGCTGCAGAGTATGAGGACATCGTGGTGAGGCATCATGAAGAAGGAATTCTCAAAACACTCTCACAGCGCTTACCGAATAAAATAACAGGACCCAACGAATCTACTCCTAAGTAAGAAAGGAAATCTTATATACACATCTCTGATCTGATCTTGAATCTCGAATCTTAATTTTGACAATTTCTGTTTTTATTTTAGATTTAATGACCCGCATATTAAAACCAACTTGCTGCTTCAAGCGCATTTATCACGGTTACAATTGGGACCAGAATTACAGGGTGACACTGAGTTAATTCTTGGAAAAGCTATACGTTTAATTCAAGCTTGTGTTGACGTTCTCAGTTCGAATGGTTGGCTCTCACCAGCTGTAGCTGCTATGGAATTGGCTCAGATGGTAACACAAGCTATGTGGAGTAAGGATTCATATCTTAAGCAGCTACCTCATTTCAACGCTGACATTATCAAGAGATGCTCAGAGAAAGTAAGTAGCTGGCGGTTCACATTTCGGAATTGTCAATATTTCATTTGTTACTTTTTTGAAGCATAATGTTAAACCTGAACACGATTTCTCAGATTATATAGAAAACCACGACATTTATGGGTGCATGAATTTAACCAAATTCCCGTAGAAAAATATAATTTGCAGTGTGTATATGATGTAAATTTTATTAGAGTCGGTAATCATCTACAAAAAAATATTGCGTCTAAAAGGGATAGCAGAACGATAAAATTTTGGACTAGAGGTCATAAAAATCTTTTAATTTGGTAAGGTAGGTAGGTAGGTAGGTAAAAATGGAGGTCATGTGCAAGTTGCAACCTAGCCCGCTGACCTAGTTGCGCTGGAGTGCTATGTTGTGACACCATTTCTCGTTGAGCCTGTGATTGTAAAAGAGAAACCAATATTCCAAACTAGGAATTCTGTTTTTTGTTTCCCGGATGCGACAACCCGCCGATCGTCAACATGCTAAACTCTGCATGACTTGAGGCCACTGTGAAGATTGGCGCCTCCTCTCAGATGTCTTTTTTCTTATAAGGAAGGATGGGATTGTGGTTTTGATGTGGGTGTTTTATATTGCAATTGACTGTCAGACGTTCTTAATCCATTTTGTCATGTTAAGAAAGGAATTAAATCTTTCATCTACAATTCTGAAAGTTGGCTAAGGTTATTGTTGAAAGTCTTTCAGAGTGATTGCTGTCGTGTACTGGGCAGAGCGTGACATTTGCTGAGGAAGTAAGTTACAGTTTTATTTTTCTGCAGATTATCACAAAACTTCGACAGTGGATATTGTGAGGGATGCCCATCTTCGCGGGATGCTCTCCTATTGGCCATTAGGTCGTATATGTTGCCACGAACCTGGCTATGAATGAATAAACTCAAAATTAAAAATTACCTGATATTATTCTTCGCCTGTAATCTGAGCCAGATTTAATGTTGCTATACAATTATTATCCCACCCAGAGTTCAGGATGCGTACATCTTCATCTTTTTTAACATAGTTGGCACCAAAAGCAAGACGTCTAGCATATGTTCTCGTAGGATTAGACACGAAACAAAAAAAATGGAATTTATGTTATTTTTCTCTTGCTCCCTTGCACAATTCCAATTGAAGAGGCAAATCTGGTATGTGAGGTATAAAATTTAATTGAAGTATTTCTCCTCTCGCACGAAAAATGGCAGATATCAATTCCGTTGAGTTTTTGTCGAGGAAGTAGTTTGCTGTCCCAAGATTGAACTGTAGTTTATTTAAGTAATCTCTAAATTGAAATGATTTATACAGCCTTCATGATGATTCTTATCTAATTTTGATAAAACGATCTATAGTTTTTTTTAGATGGAAAATGCTTCCTGTATTGAAGCATATTGTTTCTCCGACAGATACAAAATTTCAAAAATAGTTTCTAGGGCCTTAATTGAAACATAATGGAGATTATCGTGAATACAAACATTTCCAGGCGTAAGGAACGTTAATGATGGTCAAAAGTTTCTCTCGGAATTTATTGGTATCGGGAAGAAACTTTCTCAGGGATATTTGCTGTCATTTCATACGATTTTTTCTTCGAAGGAAATTTATTCCGTGTGAAATAAAATTCCATAGGAGATTCCCGATATGGCGAAATGTAGTATAAATCGATCTATGCACCAAACTGGTAGATTCTTGTATCTAATTCTCCCGTTATTTGACGTCCACAGTCTCAATTAGTTTGCAAAGTGAGCCTTTACATTAATTATATCCAAGTTACGCTGAATTATATGCCATTACACCAGTTCAACCCACTCGGTATGCCAACTGCTTCTTTCATGATTAACTTGAAGGGTATTTCACTGGACATAGGTAAACCCCTCAAAATCAGCCCTATTGTGTTAAAAGTTCACGTGGATATTTGTACTCTGCTATCCGACGGAAAAAACGAATTGTTCAAAAACTATATAAATTTCGATCAAAAATAAATTTTAACAATTAGATTCCCTTAAGAATTAAACAAAAAAATATAAGTAAAGCTTTGAACTCAAAAGATGGAAGACATTTAAAAATAAATAGTGAAAAATTGAGTGAAATATTCACGTGAATGGAAAGATTCGATCGGTTCGGATAGCAGAATAAGGCTGATAGCTTATGTGCAGATTAAGTGTGCGTATAAGTGGGGACAATCCTGTTTCCAGCATCATGATGTAATTAGGGATATTGGATGGAAGATGGAATATTCTTTTAATATAAAACACCAAAAGTTTTCCCACCGCTTCATTATAATTCTAGCCCCATACTTGGACAGCGTACAGCATGATTGACTTCGAGACTGCTTCAAAAACACGAAGTTAACTATACTATGGGCAATGTATATTTATTGGCCAAACATATTTTTCATGTAGCTCCAATAGCATTTTTAGTCATCACAATTTTCTTATTAAAATACTTTTCCATGCTTAAATTCTTTGTAATACCACTTCTATACTCCCTCGTTGCAAGACCACCTCTTATTTCCACAATTTCTTCCATCACGATTCCTAAAAATCATGTCTTGATTTGTTCAGATTCACTATCAGCCTACAAGCTGATACCTGTATGGTTGATTTATCGCTGCAGTGATTCCGATGAATAATCGAAAAGAACCATATCATCCGGAAAGAAAAGTACCTTGATTAGGTTACCTGCATACTCGATACCTCCTGCAAGAAAGGTCCTCGATGTATAGCGCGAACAAAAGAGGGCTTAACGCAAATTCCTAATTCGGTTTGAAATTCGGGCAATGGCTCTCCATTCTATTCTGCTGGTCTTTGGTTATGTACGACGGGGATGGTGAAACGGTAAGCCAGTCCCAGCGTGGACGTGAGATTTTTAAGGTGTGGTGTGCTTCCCTAAACCATTCTGATCTTTGAGTAAATTTCAGGATTTGCTGTGGCAGTGTAAAGACATCACACAGTTCATCGAAGAAGTATGGTAAGAAGTATCCGTTAGGATGGACATCAAGAGGGATAGTTGAGGTCTGTTTATTCTGTTTTGTTCTTATCGATATCAGGCCAAAGATTCATTGATATCCGAAAACTGCAAATTCCTGAACATCTGTCGTTTGCGGTTTTGGGGCAAGTTTGATGAATTCTAACATTTTCTTGCTGCAGTAGCACAAGTATCGCGGAAATAATTTGGCTCGCGTCAGGTGATGATCTGATGACTCGTTTTTGGCCAGTTCGTCGTCTACGCTTTCATTTCCTTGTATGACACTATGCCGTGGGAACCAAATTATGGTGACTAAGATCGATTCGCTGAGCAATCTTAATTCGTTGCAACAGTGATCTACTAGTTTTGACTTGGTGACGATTATTAACATGAATGTAAAGGGTGTTAAACTTCGCAAATAAACAAGAACACATATTTTTTACTAATTTAATAGCTAATTTATCAATACACTTTTAGCTTGGCTTATAGCGAGTTTCATTCAAATTTATAAGATCTCTTAAAATCGAGATTTGATCTTTTCAATTAAACTTTTTTACAGATTTAATTGGTTTGTTCGTTGAACACTGAAGTCGCCCTAAAGCGTTTTTTGAAAAACCTGAACCCACCATAATAAATTAATTCTGTGTTTTTTGAAACCTAGGATCGCCCTATTAAAATTATTAACAACTTGGTCCATTTGTTTGTTTGGCACTAGTTCACAAGTTCAGAAAAAATTAATAAAAAAATATTTACCATTTGACCTTTGAAAGAAAAGACTTTTTACATGTATGTGTGCATTCAGAACAAATCTGCCAACCCATCAGAGATCAGATCTTTCGTGCTAAGATTTGATCTAGATCTGCTCTTTTGTTGGAATGAAACTCTGAAAATTCAAAAAGATCTAATCTTTTTACATAAAAAGCCAATCTTTTCTTGAATGAAACTCGCTATTAGTTTAATTTTACATTCAAAACGTCTTTTATTGTGTTCAGGTTTCTAAAATACTAATAATCTCATCTAAATATTATCTGAGTATTTTTGTTTTAATAATTTAATTTTTTTTAATTAAGAAAATCGAAACTGTTTTCGATATAATGGAACTTGAAGACGAAGACAGAACAAAACTGCTTCAACTTACTGATGTGCAAATGGCAGATGTAGCGCGTTTCTGTAACCGCTATCCAAATATTGAAATGAGCTTTGAAGTTGTCGATAGCGAACGTATTCATTCGGGATCAGCTGTTAATGTTGTCGTTCAATTGGAACGTGAAGATGAAGTAACTGGACCAGTAATTGCTCCATTTTTCCCTCAGGTAAGGCCAATTTTTATACATACTTCTAGTATATCCTCATTCTCACTGATCTTTTTTATGGTTTTATTTTTAGAAACGAGAAGAAGGATGGTGGGTTGTTATTGGTGATCCTAAAACAAATTCATTATTATCAATTAAACGTTTAACTTTGCAACAAAAGGCTAAAGTTAAACTTGATTTTGTTGCACCCTCACCTGGAAAACACGAATATACTTTGTATTATATGAGTGATTCATATTTGGGTTGCGATCAGGAATATTCATTTTCTATAAATGTTGGTGATTTCCAATCGGAGAGTGAAAGTGATTCGGAATAATAAAATATAAATAATAATCAATACGTAATATGTTAAAGTTAGTTGATGTATTTTTTTAACATTTAATTGTAGTCGACGGCTGAGAGTGAATAAAATTATTTGAGATAATGTACGTTATTTTTTAAGAAATTAAATTTAAAATTGTTGTTATTTTTTAGGGAAGAAATTATGTGGATTTTAAATGTAACGATCAATAAATAAAGCGCCTCATTGACTTCACAAATTCAATAAGGCGTTTTGTTAATCGTTACATTTAATGTTAATAGACTTCACGGTGTTGTTCATACAAGTCATAATTTGTAATTGTTCTTGTTCTAAAATAGATGTGGATTTTATTTGCTGGTATTATTTAAGCCGTTCGATTTGTACTTTTCATATATTAGTTCCTTATAATGGAACAAATAATTTGGCGAATGCTTATTTAATCGGTATTACAGTTCCCGAATATTAACCGTGTTCTATTGGGAAATTTATCCACCGTAAGTCTATCCATCGTAGCATTTTACATACAATTCGCTATGGTCGATAAAAAGCTAAAGTAAAGGGTCCGCTAAATAACTTTTTCTTTTTGAAAATGCTATAAAAAAAACTACTGAATATTTTCTCAAATTTCTTTTTTTATTTGAAAGTACAATCCTTTCGGTTAATAATGGAAAATAATTTCATTCAAATTGCTGCCTCGGCTGACCATGCAGTAGCCTACACGATCGGTCCAATTTTTAAGCACATTATCGATTGTGTTCAGCTTTATTTCATCAATGGCTTCACGAATATTGTCCTTTAAAGCGTCAATTGTCCCTGGCTTGTCGGCGTAACACTTGTCTTTTACGGCACCCCACAAATAATAGTCAAACGGTGTCAATCGCAGCTCCAAGGTGGCCAAACGACATCAGCTCTGCAGCTGATAATGCGATCTTCAAAAACAGGGCGCAAAACATCGAGTGTAGCTTCGGCTGTGTGGCACGTACAACAGCGCCGTCCTGTTGAAACCAAATATTGCCAATATCATCCTCTTCAATTTTTGTGAACAAAAATTCGTTCAACATGGCCCGATAACGATTGCCATTGACTGTAACGGCCACTCCTTGCTCATTTTCGAAGAAAAATGGCCCAATTATGCCTCTGGACCAAAATCCGCACCAAACACCGTCGTATCATTTTACATATAATTCGCTACGGTCGATAAAAAGCTAAAGTAGAAAATACGGTGGATGGCGGGTTGACGTTCAGCCGAGTCTCGATTCTGATTTTGTTAGTTTTGTTGGTACGATTGATAATTGAATTGAATCTCGATGAAATTTCTTTGTTGCTTGTTTACTCTGCAAAATTGAATTAACAGAGTTTCTCTCCATTTGTCTTCATTTCTACTCCACAAAAAACTCCCCATTCCCCACACTAATACCGACTACCTTACCAACTCTTTCTATTTCTCTGTCCATAAAACTATCGATTCTCGTTCTTCTTTTTACATTCGAGCACATAAAATTTGTGTAAGTTTGTGAGACACTCAGTTCTGTAGGATTCCAAAGTGAGAAATTCGGGTCCGTGATTTTGCTTGAAGGGGTTATAATTATTAATTAAACATCTGCAATGAATGACTTGCAACCAGTTCCAAGACATTCATATTTTATCAGGTACTTTATTCATTGCACTCACATCTTGAAAAGCAAAACGAATGAATCACCTGATATTTGTTTACTGAATGAATGTTGCACTCATTGATACCAAAACAATAAGTGTAGTGTACTCATGAAGAATGGGTATTCGTCAGTGTGTACAATGAGTATACCAAGTACACCGAGTACACTGAATACACTCATTTATCTACTGAACAAATACGAACTTCTCATTCATCCTTTAACATAATAGTAAAACTCGGAGGCGATCGCAGGCTGTGTAGAAGTGTGCTAATGAAGAAAAATCGTTGATATCAATAAATTTATATCATAGAAGGGACAAATGATAAATGAATTAGATTTTTACTTATATTTTTTATTTGTAAATTTTTTTATTCGTTTTCTAATTCCGTACATATTTCAGTTTTTCAGCCCAGAGATAAACTACAAACTTCACTCGTTTAGGTCAGTGCATTTGGTGTACTCGGTGTACTCAGTGTGTTAAAGACAGTTAGATTTGCACATGTTTTGTTTGAATCGAGAACTCACGTATAGAAGAGAATTCAAACGGTGTATTCATTTCGATAACAGAGATCGAATGCTGTACAGTGTTTGTGGCTTATGGAGTGGTACTCATTTTCACTGTACTCTAGTTAGTAAAATAATAATGAATAGAATATATTGAACTACTGTACTTGTTGAATGAATGCAAATGAATGCATTCATGCAGCTCTTTATTATTAATTTCATCCGTAAGACAAATCAACAATTTTCTGACTTTAACTCATCAAAAATGTATTCTTTGCTCAATTATTTCCTGGAGTACGTCTCAAATTTCACCTATACCTACATCATAAGAGAAAATGAAAAGATATATGCATTTTGAATAGTGCTGTCAAAATTAATCTACTTTTCCAGCGGTGGAACCACTTTTTGAGATTAGTAAATCTACAAGAGAATAAAGTTCGGTGGAAACGTAGTTTAAATCCTCAAGATTTGTAGGAGATTATTTAGTTAAATCTACTTAAATCTCGGTTTAGTGGTTGGTGGAAACGTAGTATAATACTACTAAAAAGCTAAATCTCCTTTAAATCTTGTAGATTTACCATACAATATTTAATCTTCTCAGATGAAGATTTAAAATAAATCGCATTTAAATCTTCAATCGAACTACCCTACTTCCATATCGAAATGAACACATTCATCGGGAAAGTGAATTTTTCTCTTCGTTTGACACAGATGAAGCTGCCTGTCTCACTTCTACATCATAAGAGAAAATGAAACGATATATGCATTTTGAATAGTGCTTTCAAAATTAATCTACTTTTGGAGCGGTGAAACACTTTTTGATATTATTAAATCTACAAGAGATTACAGTTCGGTGGAAACGTAGTATTAAAATAAATCTCATTTAAATCTTCAATCGAACTACCCTATTTCCATATCAAAATGAACACATTCATCGGGAAAGTGTACTTTTCTCTTCGGTTGACACAGATGAAGCTGCCTGTTTCACTTCTACATCACAAAAGAAAATGAAACAATATATGCATCTTGAATAGTGCTGTCAAAATTAATCTACTTTTGTGTTTTGTGGGGTCAGAACACTTTTTGAAATTAGTAAATCTACAAGAGATTAAAGTCAGGTGGAAACGTAGTATAACTTCTACTTTAGCTTTTTATCGACCGTAGCGAATTGTATGTAATATGATACGACGGATAAGCTTACGGTGGTTAAATTTCCCAATAAAATATGGCTACTAGTTAACAAATTATTATATACATAGTAGTCTACTAACTTTTCATAAATGTTAAACCTTTTGTTAACTAGTAAAATGCTACAGATAGCAAAGCATTTATAGGGTTTGAATTTTAATGAACACAGTTATTAGAGGTATTCACGATCCGGTGCAACAGGTCTAGTATTATTTTAAAAATGCGAAAGTGCAACTTTTTTTTGCACCACAACAACAACTTACACTGACTAAGATTTTACAAGAATTTTGCACTTTTGCTATACCCTAACCCTATTGCAACAGAAAAATACAATTGGGCAAAATTTGAGTGGTGTCGTTGACAGTTTGGCAGCTGTTATTTGTTGTCAGAAATGGTTGTGTTCAAACTGATTTTGCATTTCTACTCCAGAGTTGCAATAGAATAGAAAATGAGCGTTCACGATTTATAGAAAAAAATAAAATTGCGCAATTTTACACCTTTTTGTTGCATCGGATCGTGAATACCCCTCTTGTGTTTTGGCGTTGTAAATGGATTATATGTTGATAGACACCCATCAAGTGCTCAAAATAAGTATTCGATGTTTATATTTTCATCATTTTAACTTCATTATTTACAAAAATAAAAAAAAAATTGACACCAGTAGGACTCGAACCTGGGCCTCCCGCGTGTAAAGCCGATATACTATCAGAATGACATGTGGTTTTAGTCCGATACTAAAAATTTAAAGTAGCCATTCGGTGGTTTTAACTTTAGTAAAATGTTAAGAAGATAATACGATACTAAACTCATTTAAAATTAGCTAAATCCTCTTTTAAACCTATTAGCATACTAAAAATGATTTAACATATTACTAAATCGTTTAAAATTTTGTGCTATGTATTTTGTTGACTCTTTTGAATTTTTCATGGCATGTTCTTAGTTCTGCCATCGGAACTACTTTTCTTGATACATCTACGGTAACCTAGCGCAACATGCAAATGAGTGAACGCCCCCAATAATACAAACTAGAGCTGCAGTTACATTACTGTGTACGATAAGTTGTATTTATGTGCATATACGTATATTACACACAGATGGAAAATTTTTATTTTACCTAGTAGACAACGGGCATAATAAAATCCATTGTCAAACCGGTCCTTAAGCTTCTTTTGAATGGATTTCCGTACGAAACATCGACTTCGAGTATCGAACAACAGGCATGTTCAATCTAATCTTCCCAAATTGTATGTTACAACAAAAACTTCAAAATACTGTCATTGCACTCAGCTGGCAGCTGAGTCTTGTTGGGAAAACTAGAAAAATTTAGTGCGAAAGTATTCAGTTATTTGTAAAGGTTGCCTTGTTCTATTATTATAATTTGTTTTTGCGTGAATCTATTTATTTTCTGCGTACAATAAATGTCTACATTTGCGCCCTCCCAAAGCCCTCACCTTAAAGAAACAATCAGGAAATAGTTGCTCTTGTTTTTGTTGTTCGCTTTCCAAAGTCAAGTTCATAAACATACAAAATTCAAGAGAGAAAATTATCAAATAAAAAGAAATTAATAAATGGTACACATAATTAGCACCGCTAATCGGAAATACAATGTGAAAAAACTTGAGCCAGGTTCGAATTTTCTTTTTTTTTTGTTTTTAATTTTTACAGCGGAAAAACTCATACATATTTTTATTCGATTCCACAAATGAAATAGTAAATTAAATCAAAGAATTACACACAATGGATATTGTTGGTTTAATTAGATCTTCGTATCGAGACTACGGAACCATATTTTCCGATACGTGGATTCATTACATATCGCTGGAAATCCGAACAACGGTAAGTGTTTTTTTGTTTTTGCTTTTGTAGAATGTTTTTTTGTTTGCGCAGTTATTTGTTTGTTGCTCGTATTAAATCTTGAGGTGCGCTGGTGCGTGGTGATGCCTGGTTTGGGCTGGTTGGTGGCGCTCCGCCACCACCTGCACCACACCGCCACTACACACCCACAGCCACACACAAATAACCAAATAGCGAATATTACAGCTGCAGCGGGTGGTCATGAGTAACAAAAAGGAGAGACAAATAATAATTCCGTATCATTATGTAAGCTGTTGACAGAAATGCTAATGTCGCTGCTTGCCGCTCACCATTGCCGAACACGCTTTGTTGTTTGGCAAGAAAAAAAAACAACAAACTCATTAAAATTGTGTTCTTCTTTTTCAAAATTGTTTTTTTTTTTTTATTTTGATAGCGACCAACCATAATTTTGAGAAGATTTCCTTATTTCCCACGTTGTTCTTTTATTTTAATTAATAATGAATTCTTGATTGAAATTGATTTGCCCTGATGGGTCAATGTCGAGAAGCACTTAGCAGCTTTATTGAATTGTCAAATCTCTTGAAGATGCGAAATTAGATTATCTGCGTGCATCTAAAGTTAAATTAAAATCGATTGCTTTACAACTACATAAAAACGTAGTTCTAGAGGGAGCTATGTATACAGTGCGGTTCATTCGCTTACATACAATTTTATACTGATATCTTTGAAGAGAGGAAGGAGAGTTTATGGCGGTTAAGGGTTATGATTATTGCACTCATAAAGACTGTTTTTAAAATGCTGCCTGCCTGAGCCATTGCAGGCCATCGTCATCAAGTCTTTTTTATATAAGCAAACATGTTCGAATCGCCTTTACACTTTTCGACCACATCATTACATTTTTATTTTCGAAAATCAATCCGTTAGTAATCAGCCTTATCACATGTCCTGTCGTAATAGATTCGTACTACGAATCCCGAACAGATGCATTATATGCCCCTTCGTACTAAAAATATTGGCTACGAAATTCGGAGTTCGGGAAAATTGGCATCACTAGTCCCGAATGATAGGAAGTTTGACTGTTTTTTCTACGAACAGTTTTTTCAGAGTAGCCTGTGAAAGTGGAAGCAAAAATAAAAAATTACTTGCAGATAAATAGGCACATCGCACAAAAATATTGAACTAAAAGAGGAATGTCAGCTTATTCCGAAATTAAATGTGAAAATATATAATAATTTTAATTTTCATAAGGCAAACAAAGCAATTACAAATCACATTCAATATAAAAAAGCCTTTTTTAAATGCTCCAAGAAAATTCTGAAATCGCCCAAGGATATTCAAAAATTCCTATTAAATCCATTTTTGATTAACAAAACAATTAAATTATCAAAAGAAAATTGAAACCCATTTTTCTTCTCATATATTGACGTAAATCAGATAAAATTTGATACTCCGAAAAATGGGTTGCTATATATTTTGATTTCGTTCGGGGCATATGATGTGAATTTCTTCGTATTCGTAGCGTAACAAAGCATTCAGCTACGAGGGACTCTGTGATAGGGGTGAATGAAAGCCAAAGCATGAAGCTGTTGCGGAAACTCCGGTGGAAAAAAAAACTTTGTACTCGATTCCGTAAGCATCAACCATATTAACTTGAACAGTGGTACCGATATCTTAGTGGTATTCATATCGGAAACAGCGTAACACTTCCAGTCCATACAAAAAAAAATAAACAGAAAGAGCCTGGTTTGGATTTCTAAGATTCTTGAGAACAGTGTTAGCACAGCTTTAATTTTTAATGAGTCCCAGAGGCTGAAAAAATGAGTAATTTTGAAAATAAATGAGTCCCAATAAAAAATATCTTTTAAGTATATAATAACACCTTTTTTACTTGCGATTATAGGTATTATAAGGCAAGAATGCATTCGTCGAAAAAAAAAACAAACATGGCATTACGATGATAGCGAAGACGAAAAAAGATGGTCTAAAAATTCTGTCCGTCTGTATGTCTATCTGACAGTATGTCAGTCTGTCAGTCTGTCAGTCTGCCAGTCTGTCAATATGTCAGTCTGTCAGTAGACACCTACAGCCCAAATGGGTGGGCCGAATTGTTTCAAACTTGGTATATAGAGTTTTTTTAGGTATTGTACAGAGGGGAAATTGATTTTTTTAGCTCAAAAAATAACGGTACCTGTCATATAACCGTTACGTTGGGTTTTTAGCTACGACCAATCATATAGTTGAAAAAAAATTAGAAAAATGTCTAAAAACGGTACTTTCCATAGGACCGTTTTTTTTTGCTTTCGACTATCTCATAAATGGCTTAACCGATTGTTTTGAAATTTCACAAAAGTATAGGTTTAGGTTGCCCAAATTATACCGCGTACCAATACTTTTAATTAATATTTTTTTGTATTTTTTTAAGAAAAAAATTATTATTCGAAAACTGCTCATTAAATTTTTTTTAAAAATTATATTTATTTGTATTTTCTTAATACCTATGAATTGCCGTTTTTGAATTTTTTTAAAAAATATTTTCAAAGAGTTTACAAAAAAAAACTTTTTTTCTCAAAAACCGCTGCACAGATTTAAACATTTTTTTTCATAAATTCAAATTTATCCAAGAAATAAAATGGCGTACATTTTTTTGAGGTCAAATTATTTTAAGTATTTATTTCAAAATTTTAAATTATTTTTTCTTTAATTAAACAGATTTAATCTTTTGTTTTTAAATTCATATTATTAAATATTTAATATTGTCATACCAATTTATTTTAGAACAAAATTAATGAAATTTTGTATATGCATATACAAAATTGAGTTAAAAATGACTTGAAAAATGTATTTAGATTTTTAATAGAAATATTTTGCATACGATATGATCGAACATAAGAGCAAGTTTGTGTGATCCAGTCGTGCATTTTATTTTGAAAGCAATCATATTTAGAGGGTGGAAAGGGGGTAAAATTCAGTTTTTTTTTAAATTACTCGAAAACCAGGTTTTGTGGAAAAAATTTGTTGGTATACATTGTAGATCATGTCATTCTACACAAATGGGAGCTATGTTAAGTCAAGTCTGGTTGCTTTAACGAATGAATTTAATCTACATATATATCCGTTTTGACGAACAGTTTAAGTTGGGACGCTTTAACTTAAGAACGAATTGACACACAGAAGTCGTTAATATGTCATTTTGTAGATAATTGTACTGTCACAAGTTGTTCTTAGAAAATTTAGACAAAAATAAAGGTTTCGGGAGTTATTGAACAAAATAAAATAAATTATTATTCTTAAGATTGCTGCATTTCCCTTCGCGTTCCACACTTAAAACTTGTTTTTTTTTTTTTAATAGAACATGTTTTTCAAACATAACTAAGAACAAAAAATTTCGCCAATCATAAACATACATTTATTACAATTTTTTGAAAAAAATGTACTATGTACACCAAAATGGTTTCCAACATTTTTCTTCAAATCTATCAATTGTACGATAAAAAGTGTCTTAATCTTTTTTGTGTAGAAAGACATGATCAAAAATGTGTACCAACAACTTTTTTCAAAAAAAAAACCTTTCCCCCCTCTAAAATTTTTTGATCCGCTCCAAATTTAATGTACTTTTTAGAACATGCTTACGACGTAAAAATGGGGCTCTTCACCAAAATACAGCTTTGTCGGAATTTTTCGATGTATTTTCGATAATATACAAGAATTTTATGATAAAAAAATTTAAAAGTCTTAAGAACACATTTTTTAAAAAGTAAACAAAAAGGAACAATTCAATAATAAGACAAAAGTAAGAAAACAAATAAACAAAAGCATAATTAATAAGAAGGTGTTTTTTTTATATAATACAATTCTATATACTACTGAAATTACTCAACCAAGTAGAAGACTTAGCATTATATTTAATTGGACTTGTTAAATTATTGATTCAAAATAGCTTTAAACGGCCATTAGTCCAAAAAATTAACTATGTCTGGCCAAGGACAATATCTTCCAATTTTAATGATTAAAATTTTAATCTTGTTGGATATAGTTCACATTGCTTTTTTGTCAAAAAATGCAAGTAAGTTGAACTGAACTTAACAAAAATTGAGATTGCCGGGATGAAACGCAAATTTTGTGGACTAAAGGCCGTTAAAAGCTATTTTGAATCAAAAGCATAGTTTTTAGTCTGGAGTCCAAACTTTATCGTTTGAGGCACATACGTCCATTGCAAACATAATTGCTTCAACAGTTTCTAATTTAAATCTATTAAACATTTTTGTTTTGATTAGCTGAGATCTGAAAATTTTCTTCTGCTGCAGAACTTTGAGGAAACGTCATCAATTTAATAATAAAGTTAAAAAAGGCTCTTCACATGCATAACCATTCTAAACCTATATGTTTTATCCAAAGGAAGGAAAGAAATTAGAAGCGTAGTTAAGACTATTCAATCTTTTTAAAATATTTTCTACAAAATGAAATAAAAGTGATTTAAACTATAAATTGACTCGTTCTTACAAAAAATTTAAGTCAAATCTGAAAAAGATGAGTCCCTGAGCCAACATAAAAGAAATGAGTCCCTTTTGACTGAAATGAGTTCCAGTGGCAACAATGCTGAGAACCATGGAAGATATGCTGATTATGGGATAATGTGGCACTTGATTTGGTAAAGGAGTAAAAGTATCTCGGAGCTATAATTCCGCTTAAATAGCATCTGCAGGCAAAACTAGTGGAAGTGAGTGCTAAGGAAGAAATATGAGGACCCAAGTGGAAAACTTAAACAAGTATGGGGATATTTTTAATATGAAGAGGTAGAAAAACTATTAAGATATTTCATTTAAAAAATGTTCGCTCCCTGAAAACACTGCTGCACTTGGGAATTGGAGTCTGGCAACTTTATACGTTTACTCTGAAGATGCATTTTAATTACACACGTAAAGTGATGGCATTCCCAAATGATCGACTACCCAATGCAACTTCTATAGTAGAAGTCACATTTCTTCGTATAATGGTCATATTTGGAGCTGCTACATAATGTACAGTGGAAAGTTATTGGAGGACTTGGGATGCAATTTTGGAAATTACTTGGAAATCGACAAAATCGAATTGTGGACCACTACGATTTCGAACAATATGAAATCGATATCGACAACAGTGAAATGCAGAACACACGATTTTATTTTCGATTGATTACGATTTCATTTCAAGTGAAAGTGATATGCGGAACCTAGCTGATAGATTTAAAAAAGCATCACAAGATCGTAACAGACATGATTTGAAGTTATACAGGGTGGCCCACGAATCGTGATACAATAAGAAATTTAAATAACTTTTATTTTAATCGATGTATTTCATTAATTTTATTTTAAATAACTAATGATTTTTAAAGATGATAGACCGCAAATGACATCCAAGCATATGCGGCACCTGATTAGAAAATTGTTCATTGCGGCCTGAAGGGTTGAAATTGGGATCGCCTCAATTAATGTCTTAATGGACTGCTTCAATTCAGTCAAATTCCTGGGTTTCGTTTTGTACACTTCCTGCTTGACATAACGCCATAAAAAAAAGTCTGGTGCAGTCAGGTCAGGTGACCTTGGGGGCCAGCGGAAAGTGCAGTTTCTAGATAACAATTTGTTTTGGGAATTTTCGTTGGAGCTCCGCCATAACTTGTGTGGCTACGTGTGCACTTGCTCCATCTTTTTGAAACTAAATCCTGCTGAAAGGGATACGTCTTCGGCGAAGTTCTGAGTAAAAACTCCTTCAACTTCTTTACATAACGGTCCCCATTGACAGTTTGTGTTACACCGTTTTCTTCAAAGAAGTATGGCCCGACAATACACCTTGATGAAAATGCGCACCACACAGTGACTCGTTCTGGGTGCAGTTCCGTCTCATTGAGCATATCTAGATTAGATTCACTCCATATACGGCAATTTTGCTTGTTAACATTGCCGTTTAAGTCAAAATGGGCCTCATCAGACATGAACAATCAATCTATTAATGTGTTGTCTTCTTCGGCCAATGCAATCATTTTTCGGCAAAATTCCAGGCGAACCGGCAAATCTTGAGGGTTTTACTTGCTTGTAATTTGGACTTTGTATGGAAAAAAGTTTAAGTCATCATGAAGTATCCGTTGTAATGACCGTCTGCTAACTCCAATTTGCCCGATAAGTTTCGAGTCGAAACACTTGGACTTGCCTGTATTGCCGATGCAACAGCCACGATTGAACCCGAACATTGGGATCTCGATGATACGGTCTTCGTTCGATGCTTCCATGCAAACAGCCTCATAATGGTCCATCTACTCGGGCTAGTACTGCCAAACTCTAGCCTAAATTCTCTTTGGACGGAAATGACGGACTGCAAAGAATGGTATCGCTGCACTATCCAAATCCTTTTTTCAGTATCCCAAGCATTCATTTTGATAAATCTAAATAGTAGCCTAAAAAATAAAAAAAAAAAATAAGCCGATTAATTACACTGAAAAAAAGTTATTACGTTTTATTTTTGTAGCACGATTCCTGGGCCACCCTGTATAATTGCTAGTTATTTTGAATTTGCCACAACACATCGCAATTACAGACGCCTGCTGATGATTAGTTGGCCGATCAGGTTAAGTTTGGATTAATGTTAGATAGAAACACATTTAACCAGACTTTACATAAGCAGTATTGCCTATTTATTCTCAACATGATTTGATCTTTATAAAGTCACCTTAATTTCTTCCAAAAAAGGAAATCTGTGAAAAACCACACGACTTGACAAAGATTCCCTTGGATTGTGGGACAATTTGTTTGACTCTAAAAATGATAAAAAAAAATTATAATTTGTATTGATTTAAATTATTAATCAAACAAAGAAATTCTGTATTTAATTATGTGATCTGCAGTGTATGTATATAATGTACTTACCATTTAGGTAGGATGCATGACAATGACATGATAGTGTTCGCTTGAAGTGGGCTTTACCTTAGTTTAATCAATTTGTTAAGTTTTTTTTTGGAATCACATAGGCACCTATTTATCTATTTTATTATGTAATGTAATAATGAAGTAATTAATTATTATATCTTTAAAGTAAATATCAATCTAATCACCGGTTTTATATCAATAAAATCCGAAAACAAACTAAGAATGAAACTATAGTTTTTTACATCTATTATATTAGTGATGGACAATGCTCAAAAATTGTTACCATACAATTACAGACATGTGTACTTTGGAGGCCCCATGACAACGCCCTAAAGTTGCGGTATCATATTAATTAATGGTCATGATTAAGTTTCAGATAAAGAGTCACGAATATGTCGAACAGTTCTTCTCAAATATGGAACAGCAAAATTAATTCTAGATATTATGTTTGGTGCCTCTGGGAAAATACAATTCAAATAAATTTAAAAAAAACAAACGATTTTAAAATTTTGTATTTAATTTATTTTGTGAAGGTAATATTATAAGAATTAATTGAAGAAAACGCAAACAATATGTTTATATTATTTTTGTTTTTGTTTTTAATATTATAATATAATATTATATGTATTTACATGTTATTATTATTTATTTTTGATTAATACAAACTACATTGCAAATTTGGAGAAAAGAACCTTACAACAGAGACTTACAGCTTTAATATAAATAAAATAAATAATTGTTTGGTACATTTGATGAATTTTTAACCGAACAAATAATGTATGTGCAATGTGTTAAAGGCAAATAGTTCGCTGACGTCGCAGCGAATCAAGCTCGGGTTTTATTCCAAACTTGACCTTAAAGAGGCATATTGAAAGTTTAATTTTAAAAACATCTGGAGATCTGATATGGGTGGCCCTCAGACAACGAGGAGTGACGATGGTTAGATGTCCAGCTGGAGTCATTGAAGAATTCCAAGTCATAGTCGGTGTACATCAAGGAAGAGTCTTAAGTCCTCTGCTTTTTATAACAGTATTTGACTACCTGCTCGAAGGTAAAGTACCGAACTCTGTACATCAATTATTCTTTGATAGCGAAGAAGCCATCATAAGCGAGGATTCTATATCCCCGCAAAGCGCACTTGACGTTTGGGTAGATGTTTTAAAATGAAGTGGGTACCGCATCAGTCCGAAAAAGACTGAATACTTGTGCTGCCCATTTTATAACCCCGACATGCATATTCCAGTCATTTGAATATAAAATGTGCTTTGCAAGTGCGAAAAGTTTAAATATATGGGATCTATGATCAATAGTAAACCAACTTGTGATGACGACATCAATCATCGAATAAGCGTAGGGTGGATGAAGTGGCGTGAAAGCTCCGCTATCTTCTATGACCGATAAATGCCCCCTAAACTGAAGGGAAGTCGCACTGTGGTATTGCGACCAGCACTAACATACGTTTCACAATGTACAAACATTATGAGGGAAATTGAAGGCAGCTGAAATGCAGGAGAGCAATTAAAATGCGCTGAAGTAATACTTCTGTTTAAGAAAGGAGATCGGAAAAATATGGCTAATTTCAGACCTATTTCACTTCTCCAATAATTTCTAAAAATTTTGAAAAAAAAATGATAAAACGAATCACTTCTTTTTTTAAATAAAAACAAATATTTCAGCGAAAACAATTCGGCTTTTGTGCAGGAAAATCAACTGAAGATTCGATTCTTAGTTAATGTAGCCAGCTCTATGATAGTTTGAATAACAACAAATCCACTTTTACTTTACTTTTTTTTTTATAATCTTACACGCGCTCAAGGGATTATGATTACCCCTTTATATGTTTTTTTTTTAACACAGCGCGGTCGTCATGAGAAAGAAGAGAAAGAGGGATAGGAAAGATGTGTGGCGCGAGGTGATTGTTGTCTCAGATTTATCTTCAGGGATGGCGGCTGAGCTAATGCGGAGAAAATTACCGTGTCTGATTTGTTTATGTCTCTTATAATTCGCATTATTTTATTATTTATTTCTTTGTCATATTTATGGGTATATTAGCTTACTCAATCACATGTTGTTAGTGTTATACCTGAACAACATGTAATGAGCAAACCAGCTACTCATTAGGGGTATTCACGATCTGGTGTACCAAGTCTTGTAAATTTGTAAAATTTTATTTTTTTACAACAGACTGTAAATACACCTTTTCTAATCTATAGCAACACTGAAGCAAATGTCAAAATCTGTTTCACATTTGTTCTGAAGAAGGCTTAGTTTGTGTTAAAAAATCTTACACTCTTTTATTTTTCTGTTACAATAGGGTTCGGGTATTGTAAAAGTGTAAAAGTGTAAGATTTTGACATTCTGTATATTTTGTTGTTGTATAGTGCAACAAAATGCTACACTTTTACACTTTTACAATGATACAAGACCAGATACATCGGATCGTGAATACCCCTATTTTATGACAATTTTTAGAACTGGTTTTTAATGGAAAATAAGACGACATAGACACAGGCAGGAATCGAACCTGTGACCACGATGTTGACAGGTGAGCACACAACTATCGCGCCACGGCAACCTGCTTATCGATATGACAAAGGCCTTTGACATAGTTGATCACGATTTACTTCTTAATAAGTTGTATAATGCGGGATTTTGAGGTATAATTTTTCAATGGCTGAAGTCATATTTGATTGATAGAATTCAAGGGGATTCTGTTAATGGAAAAATAAGCTAATCTTACCTTCTTAAAATAGGAGTACCACAGGGTTCCGTTCTTGGTCCTATGTTTTTCCTAATTTATAGCAACTCACTCTTTTCACTTCCTTTGAAGGGTCTTTCAACAGCTTTTGTTGATGATACGTCCTTCACCTACCAATCAATTTCGGAATTAGACTGTATCATTAGTATTGTGGGTGGCAATGACGCAGTGGATAAAGTGCTTGATTGTTAACTTAGACGTGTGGGTTCGATCCCCACGCTAGGCGCATTCTTTTCTATACCTCCAATTTTAATTGGATGCCGCCCATGGGTTAAAAATGATACAGTCAATACCTAGTTCTCAAATCCACTGTGCCAAACTAGTGCCGTGTAATTCAGGTTGCATTTAAAAGTCCTTAGGTCTTACAGGCATATAGTTAAAATTAAAAAAAAAAACTGGATCTTGAACTCTTGAGGACATGGTTTTTTGTTCATAAATTAATTATAAGTGTAAAAACAAAACTAATAAGATTAACGACGTCTGGACTCTTTCATTGTTCTTATATTTTCTTTTTCCATAGCACTGATTGTAAAAAGTTCAGTTTCCTTTTACATACTTGCGAAAACCTCAATTTTGTTCATAACGGTTCCTGTTCTTATTCTTGTTTCAATATTGACATAGTAAAGAGTTTTAAGTACTTAGGGGTAACAATTGATTCTAATCTGAATTGGAAAGACCATACTTGTATATTAAAAAATTATTTTCTGGGTGTAACTCGAAAAATGTATTTTTTAAAGCCATTATGCTCAAAAAAAATTTAACAGCTATATATTTTGCGCACTCAAAACTACAATACGGTTTGTCCAGCTGGGGTGGTTCATATGCAAGTACTACCCTTGTTGACTGCTCAACAAAACTTTATTCAAATAACTTGTAACAAAACCCGCTTTACTGAAAGTTGACCCTTATTGAAGGAACTGCGAATTCTCCCATTAATATTGAAAATTGTTATTAAATTTTTCTTTTATCTTGCTCTATAAGATGTGTTAATAAATTACTTCTAACTTAACAAATAGAAGCAACTCTTACTCTTATTTCTTGTATATTGTATAAAACCAAAACTTAAGAAATTTAAAAAAACCTTTTTAAACAATATAAAAAATATATATAAAAATGTAATTATAAAACATTTTTTGAACCTGTTGTCATCCCACATCAGTTCCCCATTATTTTGGAATGCTTTTTTGTCTAAGGCTGATGTAAGCTCGTCGTGTCCAGGGTTTGTCCGAAGAGAGCAAAGTAAAACTCGGATGTAGAAGGAAGAACTCGCCAATTACCAGTTCTAATTATTTCTTTTAGCGCGTGATTTACAATATTACAATTTTCTTTTTCTTAAGATAACTGACAAGGTATTTCAGCTTGTTTATTTGTGTTACAGGAGTAAGCTCAGCCCCAAGACGTTCACTTTGAAGAAGCGAACCGGGGAAAAGTACATTTTAGGAATCTAAATTCCAGCCCAAGCCTAACCCAAGGGAAAATTACTTTATCCTAAACTAACCCTGAAAGGGAAAGTAGGGAAATCGGCGGCTTATAGGGATCTAATTCCAGCCCAAGGCTAACCCAAGGGAAAATCTTTGTTTACCAAAACGTCCGCCTTAAATGGCCACTGGGGATCAATGGGAATCTTATTCCTCAGCAATCACCAAAACCTTGATCAAGGTATGCTTCAGAGTGTTCAAGTTTCCTCCTGTATCGTCATTCCTTACATCCACTTATTATAATTCTTACTTTAAGGCAGTGCGAATTGTAAGGTTGACGAACGTAAATGTTAGGTTGGTGTTAAGGTCGTACGTTGTTGCTGGCGTTCGTTGCTGGTAGTGGCACTCCACTGTAGTCGTATGATTAGGGTACTGGTGGCGGTCGCATGATGATGCTGTATTGTGGTTATGTGGTGATCGTGCGGACTTGCTGGATTTATTTATTTTTTATAATGAAAATAAATAAATATGCCTGGTGCGTTCATTGGTTTGGCGGTGGTCAGGTGCATAATTCAGGTTCGGCATGGGATGGGGTGCGTAAGTGTAACGCTTAATTACAATTTATTGTAATATTCATTTACGTATTTATCATTCAACACTAAATATATGTTAAAAAATGATTACTATTATTTATTCTGTTATTATTTTTGGTTTATTAAATAATTGTTATATGTAGCTCTTAGTATCTTAATGAATGAATAAAATGTTTTTCTAATCTAAATCTAATATAATCTTAGTCTATATTGATAATGGTAGGGGAAAATAGGACCGTGTAAAGCGCTCGACCCTTGAGTACGTGAATGATGCTCAAAAGTTTTCCTCGGAACATATTGGTATCGGGAATACATTTTTCAAGCGAGTTTTGTAGTAGTTTCATACGATTTTTGTTCGAGGGAAGCCTGCACATGACTGAGAACTTCTTTAGGACTTTTTCTTCAGAGCTGTATCCGCTTGTTTGTTTCTACTTCTGAGACGATAGCTCAAGTGTCACAGCTTTGGATCCAACATTGGTCGTTAGTTCTATTTTCGGTTATTCAGCGGGCATAATGTATGTACAGATAGAAATATGAAATCATATATCAATTCAAATATATGTATAGTACATAGTACCACTCAAAAAGGGTACTTAACGTGGTTTCAAAAATGTCAATCTTTTAAATCTTAAGTTCTTTGTAAATCATATATTTATCTAGTTAATAATTCTCTTTCTATTCCAGGCATTTTTATGTATATCCATCGGCATCCTCACATGTATATTTGTCGTTTGGTATGTTCTATATAAAAGATGGGCACGCAGCAAAGAACGTGACGCATTACTGCTTGCGCAAAACTCAGACCTAAGTCGGTTACGTTTTAGAAAGCGTGATAAAATGCTTTTCTATGGTCGGCGCATGTTGCGCAAAGTAAAGAACGTCTCTGGCCAAGTATACAATGGTCAAGGTCGCAAGCGAAAAGCCGTGATGGGTTTCGCGAAAAAAATCCTTCAAATGCGAGGAGAAAATATGCCAATGCAATTAAAGACTGTTGAACCTCCAGCTGAGTATCTGGAAGAAATGATGGAAGGAAGCGATAGAGTACCTCCAGATGCGCTTTATATGCTACAGAGTATTCGTATATTTGGTCATTTTGAGAAGCCCATCTTTCTCAAGCTATGCAAGCATACAGAAATTGTTAATCTAGAACCAAATGATTTCCTATTTACGATCGCACATGCCGATGATAGTGTTTTCATTGTTCAATCGGGTTGCGTACATGTCTTCATCAATAATGCAGATGGCAGCACATTATCATTGAAAACAGTGAAGAAAGGAGAGTCGGTAACATCGTTGTTGAGTTTTGTAGACGTGCTTTCGGGAAATCAGAGTTTCTATAAAACGGTTTCGGCAAAAGCAGTCGAGAAAAGTCAGGTTATCCGGCTTCCGATGAAGGCATTTAAAGAAGTATTCGATGAGAATCCAGATATTATGATCCGTGTGATTCAGGTGATTATGATTCGCCTGCAGCGTGTCATCTTCACGGCTTTGCGCAACTATTTGGGCCTTACATCGGAGCTGGTTCAAAATAATATGCGTGGCAAGAAGAGCCATGTCAATATAAAGACATCGCCAGTGAATAAGCGTTCAGAACACTTTCAACACACACTTTCAGATTGTTTTATACCGCCAGATATGCTGGCTGACTTGGGCGACCCACAGCATTCGAATGCATTGGGTCTGGGTGCCAGTAACACAGCTAACCGTCGGAGTTCAGTAACGAATCCAGAGTCTATTGATGAGAAATTGGTTCATTCGTCGGCCGTTACCAGTTTCCTTAAAGAGCTTGGTCTAGGCGAAGATGATCGTGGCATGTTGGATGGAATAGTTGAAGTTCGAGAAGTCGAAGCCGGTACAATGATTGTCTCTGAAGGCAGTATAGAGGTAAATTGATTTTTTTTTGTCAAAATATTTTTCTTATTGATTTTACTTGTTTTTTAGGAAGTTAGCCTTTGTTTTGTTATGACCGGCTGTCTTTCGGTTTATCAGAATGCCGCTGATATTCCCCGAGTAGCAAAGAAAAAAGACCAAAGTGAGGTAGGTTCAATGTGATTTACTAGTTTAGCACGTAGAATTGAGTTTTGTTTTTTTTTTCCGGTAGGTATTTATTCATACGGTTCATCCAGGAGAAATTGTCGGAGGACTGGCTGTGTTGACTGGAGAAGGAAGTGACTACACCATTCGAGCCAAACATCCCAGTCGAGTTGCACTTATATTAAGGCCAGCTGTGTATCAGTGAGTAAATTTGCAGAATTAGAAAAAAACTGAGTCGATTTAGTTTTTTATTTGTTTGTTAAATTAAAATACACACGTTTAATTTTTACTTGCGATATATAAATAGGTCGAGCTTGAGATTGTGATCAAACTTAACATTGCATTTATAAGAAATAGGAAAAAAGTGAATCTCACATTGCTGTATGTTTGTCTGTCCGCGAGTCAATAGCCTAAACGGTTGAACGGATTTTCTTCAAACTTCGTACATATATTTTTTGTTTTTTTTTTTTATTTTTTGGAATATACGTAATCTCTCAAATATAACTTTCATAGAAAAATTAAAACCATTAAGTTGAGATTACACATTTTTTCACAACTTCTTTATTCAAAAAATTTTTGTTCGGTATTAAAAATATTTGCACAAAAAAATTGTAAAATTAAAATTTTTAATGCATTTCGGCTAGTCTACCATCATCAGCATCTCGACTGAGGGAAAGCTTTGCAAATATTAATTTTTTAAACATAAATATCTAATAAATAAATAACAAAAACAAATCAATACATTTAAATGATTTTGAAAAAGCTTTTCAAAAAGAGAAAGAAATAGACAAAATATAAAAGAAAGACATATTGCAATTACACTACATGCATTACAAGAACAACATCTATCGACAACAATTAAGAATGTCCAATTCTTGAAATATGTGAACGATGACCCTAGACTTGATGCGTACGAGCGCCTTTACATCCACAGAGATGCCACAGCGTTAAATGCAGATATGGGAAATATAGAGTCTTATTTGTTTACTTTGTAACTTAATTGCAATATGTTCCTTCTTTTCTATTTTGTCTATTTCTTTCTCTTTTTGAAAAGCTTTTTCAAAATCATTTAAATGTATTGATTTGTCTTTGTTATTAATTTTTTTTATATTTATGTTTAAAAAATTAATATTTGCAAAGCTTTCCCTGAGCCGTGTTGCTGATGATGGCTAGTAGACTAGCCGAAATGCATCCAAATTTTTTAATTTTACAACTTTCTTGTCCAAATATTTTTAATACCGAACAAAAAAAATTTTGAATAAAGAAGTTGTGAAAAAATGTGTAATCTCAACTTAATGGTTTTAATTTTTCTATAAAAGTTGATACATATAGTTATTTTTTCAGTAATATGCCTATACTTTTCTTTTATTTCTTAAAACCTGTATACAAATTTTGTTCGAAATCTGTTGAGCTTTATAGACCAAAATGTAGAATGCACCTAGACAATAGTGCACAGAATATCAAAATCGTTAGATCTGTTGTCGAGAAAATTAAGATTTAAGTATTTATTGGTACAAAATATTGTATGACAGGTACCGTTATTTTTTTTGGCTAAAAATGAAGCTTTATTACCTAGCAGACCCATTTTTTCGTCTTCGCTAACAAGGTAATGTCAAGTTTCTCGTGTTCGATTATTTACGAATGCAAAACTTGCCCCACTTATGTACATGCAAATATCGCAAATAAAAAAATGTAAATTAACGAAGGGAAAAGGTACTTTTTGGTAGAATTTTTTTTTTGGAATTTTTTTATGGGAAGCTCCTAAAAAATCTAAACAGTATTGTAAACCAACATGTTTGGCACATTTTTTTTTAACTCAATATTTCGAAAATGACTAGATCGATTTCTTCGTAAATTTGTATTTAGTACTTTTTGGCATTAGAGGTTATCGTAAATAAACATTTTCCTGGAAATTTTTCCCCAATTCGAATCTTGGGAACGTGAATGATGCTCAAAAGTTTCTCTCGGAATTTATTAGTATCGGAAATAAACTTTCGCAGGGAACTTTGCTGTCATTTTGTACGATTTTTTGTTCGAGGGAAATTTTTTCCTTTGGAATAAAATATTACCCGGGAGATTCCCGATAGGGCCCGCTAAGAAAAAATGTTTTTTTTTTCAAAAACGGCTCCAAGAATTTTGACATAAAAAAACGTGTGTAGTCTTAAATCAGCGCAGTCCACTTTTAAATAATTTAAATAAATAAATATTTTATTTTGCGTAGTCATTAACAGTACTTCCCATAGAACCACTTTTCATATTTTAAACTTTATCACTATTTAATGAACCGATTTTTCAAAAATGAGCCACTGAAATTGAAATTAAAATTTTATGTTTTCAAAACTTTATACATAAGAAATACAATTGATTAAAAACCGCACAAACGATTTTTAATTTTTTTGCTTGCGATATTAGTACTATAGAGCAAGTTTTGCATTTAGAACTCGAGATTTTAATCTAATTTTACATTACGATGATAAGAGAACGCTAAAAAAGTGGGTCCCGCAATTCCGCCTGTCTCTATGTACAACAATCTATAGACTAAACCGCTGCAGTGATTTTCTTCAAACTTGGTACTTAAGCTTTTTATGTGATTGTCTCTAATAGATTTTTGAATCGTTTTTTGTTTAGCCCCAAAAATAACGGTGCTTGCCATAGTAAAGTGTGCACTACTTTAGGTATACGTAGTTGGTACATTTTGGACCAACATTTTGTTTATATATTTTGTTATTAACTGTACCTACCATACAACAATTTGTTTGATTACTTTCTATACGTATACCAGTTTAGCTCGTTTTAAGTATTACGATTTTTTCTGTGTGTCTAGTTTGGCGCGTAAATCTAGAAGAGAAAATTGCAACTTTGTTTTTCAATTCTATTCAAATTTTGTAAAAATTACTTAAATGATGTTTAAATAACTGCAATAAATCAAATTTTCAATTTTTTTGGAAAAATCGAATACCTAAAATACGAGTAGGACGTTGAAGTTTTATGAGAACATTGCACTATTTTAGGAGCTCGATTATTTGTTGAAAACAGCTACTTACTCTATTAATCCATTAGAATCCATTAAACGTATTACAAATTAATATACATCTGGTTTATATTCAACAGTCGTTTCATCGTGGAACTGAGCTCTTATTGTTTTTATTTTATGTATTTGTGAACATCACTTTATTTTACAGAATAATGCGTGAACGTCCAAATATTGTCCTCGATATGGCCAATGGTGTAGTTCGGCGACTATCACCTCTAGTACGTCAATGTGACTATGCCCTGGATTGGATCTTCCTCGAGTCCGGTCGAGCAGTATACCGTCAAGATGAAGTAAGCGATAGTACTTATATTGTGCTAAGTGGACGTATGCGTTCAGTTATAACCCATTCAAGTGGCAAGAAAGAAATTGTCGGTGAGTACGGTAAGGGTGATTTGGTCGGCATCATCGAGATGATAACAGAAACATCCCGAACAACAACTGTAATGGCTGTCCGTGACACTGAACTGGCAAAACTTCCCGAAGGGCTATTCAATGCAATCAAACTACGATACCCAATTGTAGTATCGAAACTCATAAGCCTTCTGAGTCATAGAATCTTAGGAAGCATGCAGTCACGCACAGCAGGATCGACTCCTTTCGAGGCTAATCCTGTCACGCACAAATATTCAACGGTCGCATTGGTTCCGGTGAGTGATGATGTGCCCTTGACTGCATTCACTTATGAAATATATCATTCACTTTGTGCAATTGGTAATGTATTTTATCGTTTTATTAATACATAGCCTATATGATTTTATTTATAATAGGGCCAACATTGCGTCTGACATCAGAAGTCGTTGCCAAACAGCTTGGCTCTCACATCCTAGAAGCCAGCAACGAATACCGAATGACATCTTGGCTGGCACAGCAAGAAGACAGAAATATTATAACTTTGTATCAGTGTGACTCATCGCTGAGCCAATGGACACAACGATGCATGCGTCAAGCCGACGTGATATTGATAGTTGGACTTGGAGATCGTTCACCGACTGTGTGTAAATTCGAACGTGAAATCGACAGACTAGCATTGAGAACCCAAAAGGAACTTGTATTGCTTCATCCCGAAGCAACAAATGCAAAACCATTTAATACTCTACAATGGTTAAATTTACGTCCCTGGGTAACAAATCATCATCACATTCAGTGTCCCAAGCGAATGTTCACAAGAACAAGTCAATACCGAATTGTAAGGTATTTTAATGTGTGTTTTGAATTGGTATAAGTCAAAGTTGATTTTCTTACAGAATGATCTCTATGACCGAGTTCTTAAATCAGAACCAAATATGCATTCCGATTTTTCACGGCTCGCTCGTTGGTTGACTGGAAATTCGGTGGGGCTAGTTTTAGGTGGTGGTGGAGCACGCGGTGCTGCCCATATTGGCATGTTAAAAGCCATTCAGGAGGCTGGCATCCCTATCGACATGGTTGGCGGAGTAAGCATTGGTGCCCTAATGGGAGGATTGTGGTGTGGTGATAGGAATATTACGACAGTTACACAGAAGGCCCGTGAATGGTCAAAGGTAAGTGATACATTATCAACTGATACATATGTGTATAATTTGTTTTTTCCTCTATCAGCAAATGACTAAATGGTTCCTTCAATTATTGGACCTGACCTATCCAATTACATCCATGTTCTCTGGTCGAGAATTTAATAAAACCATTCGAGGCACATTTGGAGAGGTTTGCATTGAAGACTTGTGGATTCCATTTTTCACTCTAACCACCGATATAACAGCAAGTTGTCATCGAATTCACACTAACGGTAAGTTCACACCTTAGCACCAAACACAAGAAAACCCAAAAAAAAAATTGTATTAAACAAGATTTTTTGCGAAACGACTATAAGTCATCGGCAGATTCCATTTCGATAAAAAAAAAAACAACAAATACAAACATTCTGAGGTTTTTACATTTAAACAAAATAGTTTGAGCTACTACTTTATTTTAATTTTATTACTTATATTTTTGTTTTGTTTAGTACATTTCTGTTGCATTTTGTTGGGGCAGAAGTAGATTTATTTTGGTTTTAATTTTCAAATGTGCCATTGTAAAGTATAACACTACATTGCTTCTGTAAGCAATTTTTTTTTTCATGAAATCAATTTATTATTACCTTAAAAAGATTTAAATTATTTTTTAATACAATAAATTAAAAATATTGAACAACAATTAATAAAAAAGGATCTCTTTGGCGCTTTGTGCGGGCATCAATGTCTCTCAGTGGCTACATGCCACCACTTTGTGATCCAAAAGACGGTCATCTATTACTGGATGGAGGATATTTCAACAATTTGCCAGGTAACTGAATATTGATTGGTCATTTTTTTGCTTGTAAGTTTAAAAGTACTTTGTTGGTGTTGAGAGGCAAATTTGTTAAGAGAGAGAAAAAGAGAGAGGGAGAAGGAGAACAAATCTGTTGTGTGTAAATACTTTTTTTATGATTAATAGTGATATTATTATTTGTTTCTTTTTTTTTATACAATTTAATTTAATTAAAAGTTAAAGTGTTAATTTAATAATACTTATTAAAGATTGCATTTTTCATGTCATCAATGTTTTTTTTTCTAAATTATTTTAAATGGTAGTCACACTAGTCTAAATAAATAAACAATATTATAAACGTCCTTCTCAATTAAAAAACTTTATAATTTTGTACCTAAATATAAATAAACTATTTTTTTAATAATAAATTTACAAATATGTATGGTTCTTAAGACTAAGCGTGTACTATTCAACTATTTGAACTAACTTTTCCTTTTAACACATAAAATATTAAAATACAATATAATATATTATTAGGTAACTCTGTTTTTACCGGAAGCCCAGACTGATACCTCATTTATATAGTTTTCGCTTTATACTAAAAAGTGAAAAGTGCCGTTCTTAAATAGAGAGAAGCTTATATTTAATGTCAATTATCATTTTAATGAAGTAATATCGTCTTAAGGTCAATTTAAGTTTGATTACTGATTTCTCAATTGTATGACATTCAATTGCCTAAATTTGGGGGGCAGGAACCCATTTATTCGGCTTATTGTAAGCTATTAATATAACTTAAGATCTAATACAAGTTAATACTTAATATAACTTATTAAATAGTTAAAGCGGATGTTATTGAGGAGGCGGAGTTTTGTTCAATGGGTAATGTGTGAATTTACACCGCAACATACGAGATCCTCGTTCATGGCAGCCATACGACGCACGTACGGTCAATGGAAGGGTATGTAGAAGAGAAAGGGATTTCGACGTTACGATGGTTGGTATTGAAAAAGATAGAGTTGAAAAGAGTTACGCAGTCAACGGAACAATGTAAAGAATTTCTACGCTCTTCTAGTGAATTTAAGTTTATTAGTGTTGATATTGGTAGAAAGGAAGCATCAAAGGATTATTCCAGTTCAGTCTTCGAAGAGCCAATCCGAAGGTCCGAAGGATTTGACGTTGAATACTCTCAAATCTGGCAATGTGAATATGGTGGTACGGGGATATTACTTGACATGTGTATTCGAGTAAAAGACGGACAAATGTTGTGTAGAGGATCCCTCCAATAATATAGGTCGGCGAATTATTTGAACCATCGTTTAACGAAGCCTTTAAGAATTATGCCATCATAATAGGAGATAAAGTTAAGCTCCTGTTCACGTTATATACGATAGATATGGGTTAACAGTGAAGAATATAAAACTGGGGAGCAGATTTGATACGTTTTCGTAAAATAAATTTATGATTGACATAAATATACGTATTTGAATCCATTTAGTTTTTGAGAGATCAATGAAAAATTATCGAGATCAAATTGAATAAGATTGGAGTCATAGTAATAGTTTTAATGGTTTTCCAACAAAGAAATTATCTCAATAAAATGGGTTCAGAGCCGATTATAGGCAGTTTGATCAAAGTACAAGTCTTGTTTGAGATTTTGTGGAAGGCCTTGCTGTTGTGGACTATAGTTCAAGGATCGGGACCACAATAGCTTCTTTAGTGACATGGTCGTGGCGTAGGCGGATGGCATCATGATTATGACTTCAGGAAAATTTATTCCCAAAGAATGTGAGCTCTTACAAGCATCCCTAGAGACAATGTCAGTAATTGGACCACCATCGGCAGACTCAAAATCAACCCACTCAAAACAAAGTTGGTTCTATTTATAAGAAAACGAAACATTCCAAATTTTTTGGCTGGATCTTTCTACAAAAAAAAAATATTTACTGTAGCTAAGCTGGTCTCAACTATACATTCTGGTTGGAATCCTAACTAGTTACAATTTACTGGGAACCCTCATGAGAAGAATGGGAATTAGTTCATCTGACCTGTGTAGAGGGTGTTATGATGAAAAGGGGGAAGAGAAGAAGGCTCCCCTCATTTGCCTTGTGAGTGCCCAGCCTAGCAAAAACTAAAAAAGCAGCCCTCGGCGAATACTATTTTGACTATCTGGGCGACATCTCGTTACTGCCACTAAAGAACATTCTGAAATTCACTCTGAAAAATCAGGTTGGTTCTGGGCGACACCCTACTTCAAAATTCCGCCTTTTCCTTTTACTTTCCTCGAGTGAGATGTTGCGGCTTTCTGTGTCATCACCCCCTTTAACATAACCTAATATAAATTAACAATAATTTCAATATACATTTCCTGCAACGAAATGCATAGGTCAAAGATTAATCAGTTCATCGGTTTTTCATTGTACACCTCTCACAAACGAACTCGAATACGAAAAAAAAAATCTAAAGCCCAGAGTGGATCTGTGCCTCAAGAGGGAAGGTGGTTTCTCATTCAGCGCAATTTCTATCTAGTTGTTTCCAGTTCCGCACGCTAACTTGCTCAATTTCCCGTTCTGCTTTCATGCGGACCGTTATTGTTCATCAGTTCTACATTTCCCATCCATCTCGGTAAATGGGCTGTTACTTTGTTAGCTAGGTGAGAACAAGACTGTTAAAGCCATCTTCGCATCCTTCTTAATAATTATGAAGACTGTTAATAGCTGCGTTTTATTATCTACGGGTTGGGTCTGGGCTATTTTTTAAAACGTATTACAAAAACAACACGAGATCCAGGTTTCTATCGGGGCTTCTATCTGGGCTTGCAAATATTAGTATTAAATTCGACGAACAGATGGTACATTTAAGTACATAACCCAGATCGTTTTATTTTCACGGGGTGAACCATATGGGTTATTGGCGATAATAAAACACGGCTAATATCACCCTATATTCTTCCGAATTTATCAATATCGTTGGTGATTTAGCATTATGTATGTAACTTTGACAATTGTGACTTAAGTTTTGGTGCTAGAGTGTTGCGCTATTTATTTTGGGATTGATATTAAAAAAGTGCATGACAGAGCATCGTCCTGTCTAATGTCGTTTTCCATTGGTTTCACTAAGGTATTCACTCATTCTGAAATACAATGGAGCTGTGTTGCTTCCACTTATAACTTAGCATTCTTTTATATTATAATTTCATCATCTGATGACGACAAAGACGAAGAACCATATAGAAAATCAGTGGTTTGCCATTTGAGTATGACCGCAATAATGCTTCTTGAGAAGATTCTGATTTGAAATTAGGAAGAAGAGGATTGTTTGTTAATGGAACGGCTTTAGAAAACTTCCGGCTGCTTCGCAATGCTTCTGGATGTCCAATAGGAAACGGCATAAAATTTTATTTCACATCAAAAACATCTGTGGGATATTCATCCTGCACAAGGTACTATTCCTTATCAAATCATTACCGGCACCTTTCAGGTCCAGTTGATGTAATAGAATCAATTCTGGATCTTATAAGTTCAATTCTCTTAAGGTCGGATAACGAAATCGGTTGTCTACGACTTAGTTGATGCTTAAAATCTGCATAACAGCGAACAGGGCCTCCTATTCCCTACAATGTTCCCTTGATCGTACAATTAATTGATTAAGTTCTGTTAAAATTAACTCGCCCTATTTAATAATTTATAATTTGTTGAATAATTATAACAGGTTGTACTCGTAGTAAGTAGTATGTACAACTAAATTTTATAAATACAAATATGTGTATGTATGTTTTTCCCTTGTAATCACCCAAAGTAAGTACTTAAATATTCGTATCTATTAAACTAAATAAAATACGTGTTTAATTATATTAGTTTGTTTTGCAAATGCATGCCTAAAAACTATGAATGACTTCTATAAACTTCTATAAAAAAAATGTAAAAAGCCCAGAATGTAGCTGCTCCGCTCAAAAGTTATCCAAACATCATTGACATATTGGCATGTCGCGATTTTAAATATACACATATGTTATTTAAAAAAAATTATTAATTTAAAAATCAACGGCAACTCTGCACACACAATACAAAATAAAAATAAAACAAATCAACATAAAATAATACAACTTTCGAATAACCATTAGGGTATATGTGGCGCTACATTCGTGCCAGCATGAGCATAGCTGGAGTATTTCCTCCATTTTGCGACTACAAAGATGGCCATTTACTTCTAGACGGTTGCTACACAAACAATGTTCCAGGTAAATTTTATTTTTTCTAACTTCATACATTACAAAAGATATATGTAACTTTTGATATTTTTTTTGTTAAATATTTTAATCGTGTTTATTCCTATAAGGCATGATAATATATACTTACATAATATTCGCACGCATATAAATTAAGTTTAAGAAGCAATTCTAAAAAAAAGCGTACATAGATATTTTTTTTGTTCTATCACGAAATCAAAATAGTCAATCTGAATGTTTCCCTTTCATTCCCCTCTCAGAAAAAAAATGACAAACGAACTCTTTAAATAAGTAATTAAAAAAAAAAAAACAAAAATGCCTCTCACTTCTCAGAAATAAATAAACAGAGTCCTTTTATTGCATCTGATAGACTCTAACTAAATTCTCAATTTAATTCTCTTAACAGCGGACGTAATGCGGAATCAAGGAGCAGCACATATAATTGCCGTAGATGTAGGATCTCAGGATGACACTGATCTAACAAATTATGGAGATGATTTGTCTGGCTGGTGGTTGTTATACAAAAAGTGGAATCCATTCACTTCGCCTGTGAGAGTTCCCGACTTGCCCGATATTCAATCTAGATTGGCTTACGTCTCCTGTGTGAGACAACTAGAGGTAACTTCTGTTTCCTCGGAATTCTTGTAAAACTGAAAAAGCACACTAAAAAATGTTTTGTTTTTTTTAGGAAGTAAAAAATTCAGACTATTGTGAATACATTCGGCCACCAATCGATAAGTACAAAACTTTGGCATTTGGTAGTTTCGATGAGATCCGTGATGTGGGCTACGTTCACGGAAAGAACTACTTTGAGAATATGGCCAAGGCCGGGCGACTAGGTCGCTTCAATCAATGCAACAAAGAGCCACCAAAGAAACAGAATCATTCGCTTAGCGAATATACATTTATCGATCTCGCACAAATCGTTTGTAAGCTTCCCGAAACATACACCGATAGTAATTTCCTTTATAGCGAGGATGAAGAATTCGATGGATATATTTCAGAACCTTCCACGTTCCATACGGTAAGCTCAAAGCACATAAGTCTCTTATTTGAATTCTTTAAGACAATTGAATTTTTTTTTTAGAATGCGGAATCTGCAATGCGCATCAAACGCACCGGAGGCTCCCTGTCTCTGTCCGAAAACGAAATGGATTCGGATTTGGAAATGGATCTTGGTATAAAGCGAAAACGCGAGAAATCACGTAGTTTAACGCAAACACCAATATCGGATCCAATGACGACTCCATCGTCTGAACAAAGTGACAGTTTTTCGCGGGGCATTGCCCAAGCTGACGTAGCAAGTACAATCGAAGAACTTCCTTCCGATAACGATCCAAAGGCAAACAGTTAGGTGATAAGATAACATATAATATAAACCTAGTTAGTAACAACCGTTGTTAAAATAAGGACGGTGTCTATTACAAAAACAGAAACACGTGTATGACGTAGACTTTATTTTTTCAACAAAATATACAAATAGTTTAATACAATAAAAAAATGATAATGTAAATATTTAGAAGAAAAACTTGTATTTATTTTGTTTAAATTAATGACAAGTCTTAAAAGAATGTCGAATATTTGTATTCCGTTCAATTTATTGTTTTTGAATAACACTTATTTAATTATAACATTGATATTGATAAGTTTTCGAGATTCTTCATGATTTCCATGAGTCAAGAACAGAAGCATCCGGCCGCAATGGTAACAGTTTTGAATTTCCAAACGGAACGTAGAGCTTCTGGTAGGAGAGATGCTGTGGGGTCCTTATGTAGATGGTCGTTATGGGAGCGATGTGTAAGAACACGTACTTTGTATTCCAATGGTCTGCATTGAGATCCAGGCAAGCATTTCGGTGGGTATGCAAATGATCTATCGTCCTTATGGCAAACTGCATTAAATAAGTAACGTGGATAGTACAGATGGCCAAGATCAAGAAGCTCGTTCTAGAGAAAAATATTAAAAATTTGATAAATTATCGATAAGATAAAAATAAAGATATGTATATAAGCAAAAAAAGATAATAACGCACTTTACAAGTTACGAAAATAAATTATGCTTTTAAGTCTACACATGAGAACCACCAACGACCAACGAATTGACGAATATTCGTCCATTTTGACATTTCATTCACATGGCCTTAATTCTATTCGTCACGAATACAAGTAGAAAGACTGATTTCGCGGTTAGACAGGCGCGAACAATTTATTCGTCGATGGGTGGATGGTATGTGCAACGCGAATAGAGTTTGACTGTTCGTAGCAATCAGATGGAATTCGCGACGAACAATATTGTTTTCTCAAATTTATCTAATTTTGGCGATTAAAATGTCAATTTTTCTGTCGTAAACATTAATATAAATTATATTACTACAATTTTGTTTAGAATTTGTGAAGGATTAAGGTTGGTAAATTATTTTAAATTGAATTTATTTGTTTATTCGTCGGTCGTTGGTCGCTCTCATGTGAATAGTCCTTTACTTAGAGTGGAACGTACATAATATTAATTTTGTATATGAATTTCTTTATCTAAATTTGAATATAACGCTTCATAAAACGAAGAATAACAAAGTTTAATACATAAACGGCATACCAGTAAAATTCTACAAATATAGTACTACTATTAAAACTTTTTACAAACTCTAAAACAGCTCAAAATTATTGTCGATCATCTCTTATAGAGATGGCACAACAGTTCAATATTCACTTTTTCTGTGTGACAGGCCTAAGAATTCAATAAATTGATTAGCCATTATTATTTTATTCTAAATTAAATTCACAATCTTCAATTATATTTATTTTTTAATTTCAGAGCAATTTTGACACATTTGGCTTCATTTTCTTTCGCTAAACCACTTTGTTCTAAAATTTAGTTTTTTTTTTAAATAACATTTCGCATTTAGTCCACGGAATAAGCTCTTTACCTTCCCTATTCCATGATTATTAATTGGTCGTAGCATTAAAATGCTATAGTTATAATAATTATGAAATGTGAAACGTGCTTTGCTTGGCTTAAAAAAAATGGTTTTGGAAGCAAAATAACATCAGTGCACAAATCAAACGAAGAATTACTCTTACCAACCGCTGTTTCTTCGGGCTAAGAAGGCATCTAAGTAGTAAGGCCCTCTCTCAGAGAACTAAGGAGACTTTATACAAGACCCCGGTCCTGCTCTATGGGGCAGAAGCATGGACATTGAAAAAATCGGATGAAAGTCTGCTAGGAAGATTTTTCGTGTGATTTTCGTTCCGGTGTGGAGGAGAAGATTCAACGACGGGCTATACAGCGACGTTTACCTGGTCAAAACGCTGAAAATACAACGGGCCCTATCATTGTAATCGATCGGACAAAAATTTATTCCGATTTATACGATATCTACGAATTTTGTATCATTGTAACCGGTCCGACTCATCAATCGGACCTTCTTCCGAAAATAATTGAAGTATGCGTTAAAAATTTAAAATCATAGCAACGCGTTGCGAATTCATCCGAAGCTTGACGATTAATTACATTTGTTTTTCTTTCGATTGTCTCTGACAACAAATCACATGCGGAGCTTTGTCCGACGGCAACCGCGGCGGTAACAAAATTAAATAAAAAATACAAATAAAACTATAAATGTTGGAGATGTCGTCCGAACTGTAATTGAATTTTTGTATTCATTTCTATCATTTGCTTATGTATGGACATACATACATACGTGAGAGGGCTAGTTGAAATGATGAAGGCCAAGCCAGATTTTTGAATGTCAACTACATGTGTCGATATCTTTCATTATTTCTTTTCCGATTCAGTTAGCATGAAGCAAATAACTAATACGATCGGAAATTTTTTCAACCTGAACGGCTGAAATGGCCGGGGCACGCAGAGCGTATGGACAGCAACGCACCTGCCCGACGAGTTTTGGAATCCAACCCCGATGTTGTACGCAGCAGAGGAAGAACCCATAGCAGGTGGCGCACACAAGTGGATAACGACCTCAAACAACTTGGTGTACGAAACTGGAAGCGGCTAGCTAGGGACAGAGCTGACTGGAGGGGCTTTTTGTTTGAGGCCGTAGCCCATCCAAGTCAAAGTTTGGAAGCAAATTTATAGTTGGTGTTAAATGTGTGCTCGTTTAGATGGTCTGGAACCCCCACAGAGGAAGAAATTCTATGTTGATGGAAATTTAGACCACAGTTAACCGTGTGCACTATTGGTTTAACGCATTAATCTAATACAGGTTTTAACAAATAAATATCCGAAACTTTTGTTCCCCAGAGAAAGAACTTGTGGTATGAAGACGAATGCGTGCACCTGAAAATGGTGTGCAAAAGATGCAACCGCACATGCGATAAAGCTTCGCAATTAAACTAAAGTAGGGAGGGAATATTATCTTCTCTATTAGCAGAAGAAATAATAGGCCACATTCTCACACCGACCGCTTTCCAGGTGAAGTGGACAGAAAAGTCTTGCCATCGAAACGACATCAATAAGTTTTATAATAATAGAATGCTCTTATGTTCTATCACATCGTTGGAACAAGATTCTTAGAACATACAGGTATGCAAACAACATTTTAAAAAATCATTAGAGCAGTTTATTATTATTACTAAAATTTTCTATATGTTTTCTAAATAAAAAATAAAAATAGAATTCATGAAATATTGAATTTTCAAAAAAAAAAAATGATTTTTTCAAAAATTCCAAAAGAATATCTTCGAAAATTTTAATATGCAGTGTTATTTTGAATTTGTATGCCTTCGGGATGAAAATCATATTAAGTGTGATGTGGCAGGTACCGTCAATAACATTTTATGTTAAATTTTTTTGTTGGGCAAAACCTAGAACATACCATAGCCGCTTTCGAGATAATTAAGCTTTTTTATAACAGTTGTATGACAGTACCATTCCCGCTACTGCCATACAACTGCCAGCTCGGTCTAACCATAATAAAAATAAAATGCACGACTGGATCGTACAAACTTACTCTTGTAGCTAACAACTTTAGTGTTACTCACTGACGCTGTTGGTAGGTAGCTAGCCTATAGTTATCCTATGCAGATTTAAAGTCCATGTAGGTAATATTACCTTGATTCTTAGTATAATAAATTGTCGAATGCCTGATTCAAGGAATAGTTAAATAGGTACATACAAATGTATATTTAAATGGATTTTAATTATGTAAATTAGGAGGGTATAAATGTAAATATGTGAAAATACATACATGTATTTAATGAAAGTGAATGTTGTATAGGTGGCAAAAATCGTTTTTTAAACTTATTTAAACTGCCAAAACCATCACTAATCGGTTTTTCGAAAAAAAACGAAGAACGCCATTAGATGCCACGGATCAATGAAAATTTTATATAAAAGTATCTCGAAAATTGTAGGACGGGTTTTGATGAAATCCTGTTTTTTTTATTTTTCGTTTTTCTTCTTTTGAATTTTGGTATGAATATAAAATTTAAAATTATTTTTTTTGATTAGTTTTAAAAATATTGATTTTTGAAAAAAAAATTCAATAATTAATTTTAATTTTAAAAAAAAAGTTATTCAAAATTTTGATATGCAAAATTAATTTAGGTACTTAGATCTTCTCAGACATTAAATTTGACATAAATCCAATGTACCGTTACCGAGAAAGCCAAAAATTAAAAAAAACGTTATATGACAGGTACCGTTAATAGACTTTTCCTGTAAATTTCGTTCATATCAAATGATAGCTATTACCAACAAAAAAAAATCTCAAAAATTTTTATCAAAATCGTTGAAACCGGTTTAGAGAAGAATAAGATTTTCCTTTAAGGTCATATGGCATGTACCGTTAATTTTAGGCCTGAAAATAAAATTTCAATTTCCTCTGAGGAATGCCAAAATAATCCCACATACCAAATTTGAAGGTAATCGCTTAAGCCGTTTAGGCTGTAGCTCGTTGTACATACAGACGGACAAACAGACATTTTTTGGTGATCACTTTTTTAGGCTTGTTTGATTGTTAGAATTTTATTTTTTACGAATGCATAACTTGCCTTATAGTACCTATAATCGCAAGTAAAAATTGTTTGCAAATAAATATTTTTAGTTAAATTTTTTGTAAGTTTTTAAATATTTATATATATTTTTTAATAATCACGTGAAAAAATTAAGGTTTAATTTGGTTCTTTTATTAAGCTTTTAAGACATGGGTGTCAAGATCCCTCACGGTAGTGAATTTTCTTTGTTCTTAAATCATATTAAAAAAAAACATAAAGCTATAAGTATGTAGTTAATCAGGCAGTTAATGAATGCAAATTAATAGATTCAAGAAAAGATCTGCTGTTTCTGACAAAAGATTTCATCTTTTTGAATTATGAGAGATTTATTCCAACAAAAAGAGCAAATCAGATCATGAAAGATTGATCTTTGGTGGGTAGGCAGATTTGATCTGAATGCACGTATACACGTAAAAGGTTTTTTCTGTCAAACATCATATGGAAACTATTTTGTTATTAATTTATTGTGAAATTGTGCCAGTCCCTGCTAAAAAATTAAACTAAAAAATAAACAAGTAATAGACGAAGAAGTTAATAATTTAAATTTTATAAATTTAGTGGAGTTTCTTATTGCTTTGTCTTCATCTTCTTCATTATCTGATGATGAAGATGTTTTTTTCAGAAATGTGTGTATCAGCTTTGGACGCGTTCGGTGCACTGCCGATAGGCTAGCCAAGATACCTTAGCCCTTTTTTATTGGTAAATGTATAGGCAGCGCAGTAAATTTTTATTCAGTAAACAACAACAAAGGAAAAGTGCGAATAAATTGAGCAGTAAAAATAGTCCCGAAAATAGTGTAGATAAAGGTTTGGAATATTTGGAATGGAACGACTCTCTCGAGTTGCAGACAAAAAGCTTGTGTACCATTTTTGGCTGTCAGAGGGAGATGTAAAATATGAGTGTATATAAAAAGTGCATGATAATTTTATTCAGACTCTAATTCCTGCACTACCTATAGGTTACCAATAAAATACGGCTCTTATTAGCGGGTTTGTTTTTGAACGATCCAGGTAGATTTCTCTATTAAGTCAGTAGTATTGCATACAAATCTGAAGTTTTGAATCAGCTGTTCCTCAAATTAATAATAATTTTTGGGTAGCTTGAGATTTGTGTTTGACAAAATGTGTTGAGTTCATCATCTGGTTTTTCCTTAGGTGTTACAGCAACAGAAAGCAATCCGGATTGCTTTAGGTATGCCACCGAACGCAGCCAATACTACAATTAAATTTGAACAGATTTTTGAAATTTGAATGAAAATCGCTATAAGTGTTTAATTTGTAGCCTTATTTTTGAATTATCTACACGTATGGAGTTTAGATACATATGTCAAGGTAAGGATTCTTATAAATACTATTAAATTATGTTATACGTAGATAGCTAAATATGTAAATTGATATAATTAAGCCAAATATGTAGTAATGTAGTTTTCGATTGGTAATCAGGAATTCCAATCGACCAAACTAACACTAGATTCTCGATTCTGAAGTTAAATGTGAGGTTATGTGTAAGGCGGAAAATTTCAAATGAACATTTGTGATTATTTTATTTTATAAACATAGCCGACACAACATTGAATTCGAAAAACCCCTTTTAAGAGACTCAATAAAAAAAATCTACAGATCTTTCCAGGAGAAGATACCAATGGAACAATTTCAGAAGAGTTCGAAAGTTTTCTGAGCGACAAATAGAAAACGACATAAGTAATTCCAATATTTCTTTGTGATATAAAATTACTTTTCTTGTGTTAAATTGTACAGTTATAAACCATTCGACACACACTCAAAGATTTCTTCACAATCCTCGACATTATGCAAAAATCTCGGTGTAGTTTTAAAAGCTATTGCAAGTTTCGCCCGAATAAAATTTCACTTCGAATAAGAAATGGCATTTGGAACAAACCTAAGGTCTGCGATGGCATAATAAAATTTAAGAAAAATCAGAACAACACGACATCCAGGTTTCTATCTGGGCTTGCAAATATTAGTATTAAATTCGGCGAACAGGGGAACATTTAAGTAGATAACCCAGATCTTTTTATTTTCACGGTGTGGACCATATGGGTTATTGGCGATAATAAAACACGGCTATTAATCTAGATATTAATTGTTTTTAATAACGGACATATTATGTCTTAAAAGATTTAAAGATGTGTAAGAGTTCATGAATTAAAAAAAGTTATAATTTTGCACACATGCACAATTGCGTTGATGAATTTACTCAATTCACTGATCTAAATAATAATTACATCTACCCCCAGTTTCACAGAGCGAGTTTAAACTTAAGATCAACTGAACCTTAAACTGAGTTAAAATGTTTGGTTTAATTGGCCCGGTTTCACAGTGAAATCTGATCTTCAGATCAGTTGAACTTCGTTTAACTACATTTTATGAAAAATAGTTGGCAGCATTTTTGTTGCCTCCTCCTCCCTTTCTCTCTCTGACACAAAAAAACACGCGAAACAACGAGAATAATAAATAAAATAATCTTCAAAATCACTATAACAACTCGATAGCATTTGAATACTATAATATTTTCTGAAAAAAAAACAACAAACGCTGAACTGAAGTTTAAACGTCGGAATAATCTCGGTTAACTTTAACTACAAATTGAACTCAGTTCAAGGCTTAAACCACACTGTGAAACCGAATAAAATGTTGATCTGAAGCTTAAACCAAAAGTTGAGTTTCAACTCGCACTGTGAAACGGGGGGTTAGTTTTAAAACTTTTTACACAGAAACAGTTTTACTTAATGATATATTCATTTTATGAAAACGATTTATAACAAAAAAAAAATAAATAAGAACAAAAACTTCAATTGCTTTGATCAATTTACTTGACAAGTTTTGAAATATAAAGTGTCAAGCAAGTTAACACCTCGCATTTACATGCACCTTTTTATGATTTGCCAGCTAAGTAAATCATGTTCGACCAACTTATTCCCACGATTGGCGGATATCACATATCGGTGCATTTTGGGCTAAATGCACGGAGCCTTCAAGGTGGCTGACTATTCAATCATCGTGCGGCATATTGTTAAGAAAGTCTTATTCGCCGCCGCCGCCAGTAATTAAGTGAACATTTTAACCTATTTTGGCGTTAAATTCCGACCGTAATAAATGCTCACAAGAAGGGGAATTTTTCGGGTGAAACACTCAATAAGAGAAAATTGAAACTAAAATTTTCTGGACGAAACTCACAATAAGGTTGATTATTTTGCCCCAGGTGAATTGAGGGCGTATGGTGGGGAATATACAGCAGCGTCTCTTTTGAGTTGTACCAAGTCAAGTAGATGTGTACTGTATTTGCGGATGTAGTAATGAAAGAAAAATAATCAAACTTATCACGACTTTCATAGTATAACATAATATATAACACGAAAACATCGTGTTACAATTCACGAAACGCTTGTAAAAAATGCTCCCACAAAAAGCCATTAACATAAACGTTTTTTCGGAAATCATAAAAGTAAAGCTAACTAATTTAATATAAATGGAAGAAGAAACGATGCGTACCTAATTATTTATAGTTTTCATTCTTTTTAAATTTGGAATTGAAATAGATACAACATATCTACTTATCATATATCAACTTATTAAACATAAGTTGTTTATTTGCGAGCCCTTATCTAATGTGGTTTTCTATTGGTCAAACCAGGGGTGGAATTGGCTAAGGTGATTTGTGATAGTTGACAGTCACAAAAAATAAATTTGGGCTGCGTAATGTGACTGTCACATGTGATAATCACATTTTTGTGACTTTTTCTTGTGACAGCTATTTTGGTGTCATTTTCATATAAAATTCATTTGTTTTCTAATTTTGTTAATTTGTAAAATTGCTTTTATGATTTCACAAATTCCGAAAATAGAAACCATATATGTATATGTGCACACCCATATACATTACATTCAACAAAGTATATGCGATAAAACAGAAGTATGTACATGTAATTGGGTAAAGGCATTGTTTTTCTCACACATATTTATTTCAACTTTTAATTTATTTTGTTATTAATTGGCATTTAGAATAAATTAATAGTAGGTACAAATTAAAATACTTTTGGCAAACGAGCGAAACATTTTTATTTTCTCAGTTTGTAGAACAAATTGGATATATCCTAATTTAATCTCGCGAACTCAATGACTAGATTCTACTTTTTATTTTAACTTTTTTGGATTGCGAGATAATTATAACAGTTTTTTTTAATATCAAAAGGTTAATAACGTTTGGGCACTCAACATTGCATAAAAAAAAAAAAACAAATAAAACAATTTACAGGCAAACAAAACCAAACATAAACATATGGATTTATGTCAAATTTTAGTACTTCTCTTAAAGTGGTGCCAATTTTTATGTAATTTTTTGTGATCACCTTACACAGACGAAAATTTTTATATGATCATATATGATTGTCGGAAATGTGACAATCACAAATCACCTTAGCCGATTCCACCCCAGATTTTATTCTAGATTTTGATTTATTTTTTGAGTCCAATGGAACGTGACTTAAGATTTAATTTTTTTTGTTATTGTATTTGTGCAATGTCGTGTCTGTGAACATGTAGCTGTCTAAATTTGCTTATTTGATAAATGAGGAAAAGATCTTAAAATATTTAATTTTTCAAGAAATGAAACATTTTAAATGAATGAAATTAATAATGGATGATTATAATAGCATCTTTGTTTTCTTGAGAATAACATGATACTTCGTTTTATTGTGTTTTCGATTGGTAAATTCAGATTTCAATCTAAAAATTTATTTTTTTTTCGTGGCAAATGGAAAACAATAGCAATTGATTTTTTTTTTGACTTTGAATTAGTGTAATTTTGTGTCTGTGAAACTAGTAACAGTTCATTTAAAACTGCTTCCATTTTTGTATTTGGATTAATTTTCTTTAATGTTTTGTTTAACTTTTCACAATCGAAACAAATTACAAATTTAGAACCACATTTTTAAAGCTGACAGCTGAAAATTGTATTTGTATTGGTGCAAGGAGGTGTAAATCTGTTCAAAAATCGAGATTTGCAAAAATGATCTAGATTAAAAAATAAATCAATTTATTATGCCCAATGGCAAACAAAAAAGGGGCAAATCGGTGTTTTGACAGATATGGATGTAAAATAAATTAATTTATTTTACCAATTGAAAACCAAATAACTGTTCGGTAACAACTCCTCTAACTAACATGGAAAGTTTCAGTTCATTTCTAGTTCACGTCTATTTTTGACCGATAGGAATCAAACAGAATCAGAATTAAGTAAGAACATCAGTTTCAAACGAAAATGAAATGCATTTGCTTTCGTTTTTATTTTGAGAATATGGAAATAAAAAAAAACTAGAGACTCGACTCGGACTATAAAATCATGAAGAAACGAAGTATGTTGAATGAAAAATTCCATAAATTGCTCCTAAAATATTTAAATGTTGACCGCGATTTGTTACCGACTCTTATACTGTGATTTTCAATTAAAAATCTAACCGTTGTTTTTTACACTGAATAAAATTCATTTTTTATTTGACTTGATCAAACGTCACATATATTTCCCTTTCTAAAAATCTCAAAATCTTCAAAAATATTAGAATCTTCCTCAGAAAACAATTTCCTAGGATTTAATAAAGTTTACTTTAAAAAAAGATAAAGAAGTGCTTTCCTATTTTCGATTTTAGAAGACCTCTTTACCGTTTGAAAGTTTACTTTTTTTTCATTTAAAATTATTAAAAAGTCGACTCTCACTCTGATTTAGAGTTGTGTTTTAAATGATTTGTTAACTAAACGACTGTCCCGAGTTCATCAAACAATTTTGTTATATATAATTTTTAAACATAGATACCTTTACTTTGCAATCGCATCCAGTACTTGGGAAACTATTTCCCCTCTTCATTTCTTCGGGCTTAAAAATGTCTAAATCATCGTATGATTTCGTAATGTCATACATCTCGAGGTCTTCGGATATTAATCCATTTTCTCCCGATGGTTTTCCGCCCTCAAAACTATCACTTCCTTCAAGGACTTCAGTTTGGTCTGTTTCCAGGATTCTGATCACAAAACAAGAATGAAAAAAAAAATATAAATTACGTTAACACTTTTTAACAATTTCTTGTTTAATTCATTTAGATTTTAATCACTTTTTCACTTTTGGATTGTAGCTAAGAGCTTCGACGTCGATATTAAAACTATCCTTTAGAGCCGTAAAAACCTTACTATATCGACATAAGGGCACTTTAGCACAATATCTTTGAAATCCTTTCTGCAACAGGTCGATCGATGATAGAGAAATCCCTTGCAACTCATTCTCTGTTTTGGCACAGGTAAAAAAGCTTAGAACAATAATTATCAAGGCAAAGCGATTCTGCAACTTTTAACGAAAAAAAAATTCAATGAATCGACGATTTGACCGAGTTTGTTTTTAGAGAAATTTTAACTCTGAACTTACCCATAGCACCATCTTGTACTATGCACGTGCAAATAAACTTAATAGATGTACCTCATTGGCTTTTATACCTTTTTGGGAACTATATGAAATTCAGGTTGACGCGTTAATGGGTTTCATATCAGACAACGGCTCTAGGATTGCCAAACATTGTCACTTTAATGAAAATACATCCCACATTAATCGTCCTTGAAGAGAGAGTACCAATAGGTATACAATGAGGGATAGATCATGTTACCTTATAGACCGCATCGCAGAAGTGTGGAAGCAGCCTTATAATATCCTTTTTTTTGTTTATTTCCCCGAGACAAAAGAAAGACATGACGAGGAAACACACACAAAAGATGAACATATCTTCATCATCACCATGTGGGTGTTTTGTTTATTTTTATACAAATTATAAGACTTGAAAAAAATGTCTCCTTAAAATATCATAAGACATCAAGCTATTTCAATATGTTAAAGTATAACAATAAATTGTTACAAATTACAATAAGAAACCAACAAAAATATGGAAAAATCGAAATTTGCGATAATTATTGAACATTATACTGCATACGGGGGAATGGGGATGAGCGTAAACGATTCATGCTCTCCGCTTATATCCCAAACGTTACAAAAAAATTGTTACACATGTTTTTTTTATGAACGGTTACTTACCATGCCAACAAGATTTGATGGAGCTATTAAGAACATTTGTATATTTTATATAAGAACCTAGCTCCTAATGTAATAAAAATCAGACCAAAAACATAAATGTTAAAAAAAGAGCCAAGCTCTTCTATACAAAAACCTCTATGTAACAAGTCAATTTCAATTTTTCAATTTTTTTCAATTTTTTCAATTTTGCAATTTATTTATTTATTATGGAGTACAAATAAGACATATTCTTGAATAGTACTTAAAGTTAAAACAGACCATCGGATTGAAATTAATAATAATAATAATAAAGATATATAACGGGTGATTTTTTTGCTACATGGTTTTTGACGTTTATATTTTTGACAGATCACACATGACAAATTCCACGAACATTTGACATTTCGATTCAGTATTGTTTGCCATTTCATCATGAATAGACTTACGCCTGAACAACGTTTGCAAATTATTGAAATTTATTATCAAAATTCGTGCTCTGTGAAAAATGTGTTTCGCAAGCTACGTCCGTTTCAGCGACGAGGTTCATTTTTGGCTAAATGGATACGTGAATAAGCAGAATTGCCGTATTTGGAGTGAAGAGCAGCCAGAGGCAATTCAGCAGCTACCAATGCATCCCGAAAAATGCACTGTTTGGTGCGGTTTATGGGCAGGCGGCATCATTGGGCCGTACTTCTTCAAGGACGATGAAGGCCGCAGGGTTACGGACAATGGAGAAAGGTACCGTTCGATGATAACAAATTTTTTTTTGCCGAAAATGCAAGAATTGAACTCGGTCGACATGTGGTTCCAACAGGACGGTGCCACATGCCACACTGCACGCGAAACCATGCATCAATTGAGAGGCGAATTTGGTGAGCAGTTGATCTCACGTTTTGGCGCAGTCAATTGGCCACCAAGATCATGTGATTTGACCCCGTTAGACTATTTTTTGTGGGGCTATGTTAAGTCTATTGTCTATGGGGACAAGCCAAACACGATTGCTGCCTTGGAAGCCAACATTGAACGCGTCATTGGTGAGATTCCGGCCGAAATGTGTGAAAAAGTTTGCCAAAATTGGACCTTCAGAATGGACCACCTGAAGCGTAGCCGCGGGCAACATTTAAGTGAAATTATTTTTAAAAAGTAAATGGCAGAAATTGATTTATCGATCCAAATAAAAATTTCATTCACTTTTTACAAGTTTCTGTGTTTTTTTGAATTTTCAAAAACCAAGCTCTTAAAAAATCACCCTTTACATTTATATGGAATCTAGAAATTACAATAAATGCGTGCATACAATTTTTTTATTTCTCTATTTATAAATGATGTTGAAAATCACATCCCAGGAGGTATTGTAATAGGTGATGTAACTATTAAGGTTCTTCTTTATGCAGACGATCTTGTTATCCTGTCAGATAGCCCGCTTACTTTACAACTTCAAATAAATAAGCTAAAACAATACTGTGATAGTTTGGATCTCAAAATCAACATCAAATCAGCTCAAAGTCGAAAATTATGATCTTCAGATCACACAACAGATCTATAGGTTATGGCCGAAACTGGACTCTAGGGAACGATATTATAGAAGTCGTGGATAAATTTAAATATCTGGGATATGTACTAACATATAACTTAAATACGCACGCTCATGCTAAAGAAAAAATAAAAGCTGCTAAAGTTGCTTTAAACAGCATGTGGTCTAATTTTTTTTAGCAATATTTTTGTAGACTCAGTTTCAAAATTCAAAGTATTCAACGCTACAGTGAATAGCTGCCTCTGCTATGGAAGCGAAGTATATGGGTATGAACAGCTAGAAGAACTAGAAAATGTTCAAAGATATTTTTTTAAACGAATCTTCCGGTTACCTAAGAACACCCCAAATTATGCCATCCATGTGGAGTCTGGCTTACCTCAAATATTTCTGAAAAACTTAAAGGCAAATGCGGATTACATTGTAAAGGTAATGCATAGATCAGACCAAAACCTCCAAAAACGGATCCTTAATATTTGTTTTAATAAAGTTTACAGTCCAGTAAAAAATTGGTACGATCTAGCTGTTACACACGACTTTCCGATCTCATTACGAACTGATAATAATGAAGAATTAAAATTGTCTTTATACGACTGCATAGCTTGTATAGATGAGACATTTTTCCAGAAATGTATAGAACGTGGTTCTCATTCAGCTTCAAGGAGTGTTTATAGGCAATTAAGTTTTACTCTAGGCGAGGATAACTATTTTAGAAACGAGTTTTCAGTTTCAGAAATGAGCTTAATTTTCAAAGCCTGAACTGAAATGCTGGATCTGAATTGTAGACCATATAGATCTGACTTAAATCCTATCTGTTCTCTTTGCAACCTTGGTACGAATGAAAATATCTTACATTTTATAGCGTTTTGTTCAATTTTACAAGAGATCCTTAGACTTCATTTTTCCGCAAGCTTCCTTTCTTTAGAAGATTGTATAAATATTTTGAATGGTGGCCGTGGTTGGAAGTCTCTTGTAGGATATGTTTCGCACGCAAAAAAATATCGAGATGAGTATTTGAACATGTTTTGAAGAATAAAGTCACTACTGCTATTTGAATAGGTATCTTAAAAAGCGCATGTCGCAGATTATTTTCGTTTTAGCTAAACTAAAAGCCCTTTTTCACTTCTTTATATGTTTTTGTTTTGACTAAACTAAAAGTCCAGATTAATTATTTTTTCTTTCTTTCTAACTTTTTATATACAAAACGGTTCTAAGCCTTAAATATATCTCAAATATTTAACCAAAATTAATTTATCTTTGTTTTGACTAAACTAAAAGTCACAGTTTGTTTATTTATTAATCCCAAATTAAATATATGTGTATACAAATATCTTATAATTGACTTTAAATGAGCACAACTTTGTTAAATCAAACTCTCTTATTATATTTAAAAATTTTTTATTGTATAAGTCATTTTTTACGGCAGATGGCATATTTGCCATGCTTTGTAATTATTTCTTATATCTAAAATTGTATTTAATGATTTGAAAAATAAAGAAAGAATTGAATTGAATTGAATTGAATACAATTTTTTTTTATACTAGTAACTCTAATCAGTTTATCCTTCAAATTGCTGTTTGATTCCTACACTATACAAAATTCTAAAATAAAGCCTTTTGATTGAGTAGTTCCTACTATTTGTCTTACCGTTACAGGTAGGGAGTTCCAGAGTATAATGGCATATACAAAAAATAGTCTCGAAGAATTTAAATAATTAAATGAATGCGTTATGAGATTCAGGGTTCGGGTTGACTGCGCGAAGAGGATTTTATCAATTAGATAAGACGGTGCCTGTTTTTGAATTATCTTATGCAGAAATAAGCAACATCTTGATTCAATAAATTGCACAGGCGAGCATCCTAAGACGCGTTGACGATATTGAGACACATAATCAGACCTTCGCAACTACTGCAGCATAATCAATAATAGGTAGTAACAAAGACTTGACAAGTTTCAGCTTAGTGTCTGTAGGAGTTAGATTCGAGAAAAGTTTTAACTTTCGAAGACCACCATAAATTCGGCCAACAGAAAGATTAATATGATCTTTAGCAGAAAGGGTCCGATTAATTTTGAAGCCCAGATTCGTGACAGTATCTACAAAATCAAGTAGGAAACGAGATAGATTTGGGCATCATCAGCATAAAGATGCAGCATGAAATTCTGGCACACTTGGGGGAGATCATTGATGAACATGCAAAACAACATAGGGCTTACTATAGAATTATGCGGTACACCCGCTAGTAGATTCGTTGATTCAGAAAAAATTTCACCACCTTTAACTCTTTGACTACGTTGTTGGAGGTCATTTTTGATCAAACGTAACGATCTACCACTAAAACCAAAGTACAAATTCAGGTTTTTACACAAGATTTAGTGATTTACTCTGTCAAACGCCTTAGAGAAGTCCAGCAAACACAATATAGTTAATTTATCTTGATCGTAGTGAATTCTAATATCATCGAGTACCTTCACCATTGCTGTAGAACAGCTATGATTTGGGCGAAAACCCGACTGAGCACAAGATAACAAATTATGGTGACTGATATGGTTAGATATCTGATCTGCTGGAATCTTCTCAAAGACCTTTAACAGGCAGGGAAGATTGCTTATGGGTCTAAAGTCAGCAGTGAAAAGTAGTGACATCTAAAAATTAAGCATTCATTAAATAATAAAATGTATCTCTTAATTTGTAGTTTTTTCAATATTATACTACTTTAAATATTTGGTATTAAAACTTCATGAAGTAAGAACTTGGCGTACTTTTACATCTAAAGTTAACCCTTTCTCAGAAAAAAACTCAAAATTTTGTATTTTTCTCTTTTTACATACTTTGAAGCATACCACTCTACCAAATTTCATCACTCTACGGCAATCGGAAGTGGTCTATATTATTGATAACATTCCTGAGAAAGTGGGCGGATAACACGGCCCTAAACAGAAAGTCACAAATTCTATATTTTTCTCTTTTTATGTACTCTACCAAATTTCACTACTCTACTGCAATCGGAAGCTTTCCATAATTAATAGCAATTCTGAGAAAGTAGGCGGATGTCACGCCTTTGATTGGAAAACCTCTATCTATACACATGATAAAAAGTTGAAATTTGGTGAGGCACCTGTGCTAGCTTAGCAAATACTCGGAATTTGATGTTTCTATCTTCATTGGTACTGAAGATAGAGGGGAGTCGAAAATCGCCTGAATCCTTTAAATGGAGTGTATGGATTTGATTTTTTTATTTAAGTATGCACGTTCTCAAGGGGTTATAACTACTCTTTAACCGTTTAAACACAGTACGAGATATTAGGTAAAGGCGATAGGATGAAACAGGAGATACAGATGTACATTGGTATTAAATGTTTGAATATCGCAATGGGAGGGGAAAATTCTTGCGGGTAAAGAGTGTGGTGAACTGAAGAAGGAATCCCTATACTTGATAGTACGTCCGAACTAAGGCTCAAGGGTGAACTGATGAGCATTGCTTGAACTGCGAGTATTACGGTTGAATATTTTTAGGGGAGGAATACAACTGGCGATTTCATAAGAATAATGTCCATAAAAATAGCGATAAGACAATGAGTGGCATGAAACATTGCGACGGTGTTCAAGAGATTAAATTGTTTCTGTTATTGTTCTATCACCTATCATATTTAAAGCTCTTTTTTGGATTCTGTCCAGAAGACTTAAGTGCGTTATGGGAGCTCCTGTCCAAATATGGCAGTTGTACTCAAGCTTTGAACGAATGAAGGCTTTATAAATTACAGCCAGATCAGAAGGGGAGAAATATTTTTTGCATCGTCTCAGAAAACCCAAACAACTTGGCGACATCGAATATGTGGTCATTCCACAAAAGGTGGTCAGTGATGCACATACCAAGTATTGAAAGATGTTCGGCTTCCGCCGCTCATGGACAACGGCATTGGGGGAGGGTCCCGCTTTAACGACAGAAGACAGCATTTGATTTTTGAAGCATTAAATTCTACGCGGTTTTTTAGTCCCCATCGGACAATGCTGTCTAGATCAGAATTTAATGACCTCATCATACACTGCCGTTCAAGTTCCACATGCGAAGGACATGGATGTGAATCTAAAAATTAATATGAAAAGCTGAGGGTGCTGTTGTCAGCAAAACAGTTTAATGGATTAGAAGTTTCAGACAAAAGATCATTGATGAAAATGAGAAAGAGAGTCGGAGACAGAACGGAGCCCTGGGGCACACCAGCATTTATTTTGTGAATATCAGACTTGAAACCGTCTAATTAAACTTGTATTGAGCGGTCCGAAAGTTAATTACTAATCCAACGAAGAAGAGATTCATCGATACCAAAGAGAGCTTGATGCCAAACTCTATCAAATGCTTTTGATATATCAAGTGCAATAATCTTTTTCACCAAAACGATGTAAAGATTTGTGCCACTGTTCCGTGAGATATTCTATCAGATCACCAGTGGACCTATTGCTACGAAAGCCATACTACCGGTCATTAAGGAGCTTTCGTTCTTCGAGATATTTCTTAAGCTGATAATTAATCAGCGTTTCCATGACCTTGGGAAGAAGGGACGTAAGTGCAATTGGACGGTAATTTGATGGTGAAGAAGATGCGCCTTTTTTGGGACAGGCTGGATAAATGCTGTTTTCCATCCATTCCGAAAGAGATCAATAGAATAGGACAGATGGAAAATCTTACACAGTGGTTTCACCAGTGTAGAAGAACACCTCTTCATGCACATTGCACCCTCACATATATCTGGTTGGGTTCTGGTTCCCGCCATGAACGGACGTGTTTCCGTCTAGAGAAAAAAAAATAATTTATCAAAATTTAAAGGTTTGTGTTTAAATAAATTAAATGATGTGCCTTAACCTTCCGAAAACAACACATTTAAAATGTACACACACAACAACAGGGGTGCAATAACATCCCAGCCAGAATTAAATGCAAAAAAAATGCTTTTAAGGATAACATACATTATTTATTGAATCATAACACTTCATAAACTTTAAAAAAACAAGAAAATTGGAAATTCATAAAAAAAATAATTGTCGGGAAAGACAAATAATTAAATTTAATTGATGCATAACAAATCTCTTTCATGTGTTAAGGACATACAGAACAATTGGATATGCCTTAAGCAAAATTCCGTTATTACGACCCAAACCAAGCAGTTTTCACTACTGAAACAGAACCAATATCGATAACGGAGAAGCACCAGTTATTTGTCATACCTAACGGATTCGAAAGATCAACATTCAACAACAAGAAGGTCGTTTTTCTTTCAACCCATAATCATCGGGATATCGCTCACTCATTTCTAACAAGAGACATTTTAATTAATATGTTGTATAAAAGTATTGAGCTCTCGCTCTATCCATCTTGACGAGAAGATAAGATGTACGTACACATAATGTTTTTTAATCTGTAATCAATGCTTGCACAATTCCTAAATGCAATTGTACTTTTTTAATATTTGTTTCAAAGAAGTTTTAGCAATATTTTTATTTTATTTTTTCTCTACACTGCAACAAAATAAAAACTTCATTGACAATGTATATCACAAGTACAATTTACAGTTTGACTGATCCAATACCAAAATTCCACATTTTTTTAAAGGAGTATGACATCAGATTGATTTCAAAACAAATAGTGTAGTGTGTATAAGAATCTGTGTATAAATGCGTCAAAAGAAATTCGATTCGGATTTGTTTTTACAAAAAAAAAAAATAAAAATTTGTTTTAATTTGAAATGAATGTGTTTTGCAGATCGATGTTTTTATTGAAACCAAATCGCCATAAGTTTTATTGAAATCGTAATGGTCTTTTTTTGAGTGAATACATTTATAAATTTTAAACTGAAGCTTAACAACTATTCACGATTCGATGTAAATGTATCATTGCAAAAGTGTAAAAGTGTAGCCTTTTTTGCACTACAACAACAAAATACACTGACAGATTGGAAAGGAGTGTTCACAGAATTAAAGGCGGGTCAAAACCAGTGTGGTTTGATTAAAGAATCATCAGGGGGTGGCCGTGGCGCGATAGTTGTGTGCTCGTATGTCAACCTCGTGGTGCAGGTTCGATTCCTGCCGTTGTCTATGTCATTTTATATTCCATTAAAAACCAATTCTAAAAGTTGTCATAAGATAAGTTGCTGCTTTTCTCATTACATGCTGTTTAGGCATAACACTAACAACATATTATTGACTAAACTAGCATACCCATAAAATATGACATGGCAATAAATAAAATAATGCGAATCATAAGGGGTATAAATAAATAAGACACGGTTATTCTCTCCGCATTAGTTCAGCCGCCATCCCTGGAGATAAATCTGCAACAACCAGCTCTAGTCTCAGAACATCGCCACACATCTTTGCTATCCTTCTTTCTCTTCTGTGTTAAGAAAAACATATAAAGGGTATTTATAATCCCTGGAGCGCGTGCAAAGTTATAGTTATAAAAAAAAACCAATCTCAATAACAAACAAAAATAAGGTTTATAAGCAATTTCGCAAGTCGAACAATAACCGTGATCTTTACAGCAATATCGAATATTGCAAGACTTTTGAAACTTTGAATAAAATCCTTTACAATCAGTATTTATTATCTGTGGAATATAACTTAAAATGCTATAGCAAAAGTTTTTGGAAATTTATAAACTAAAAAAAAAAGTTAAAAGGTATATTCCTAATATAATGCGTCACGATATCATCTGATCTCTTAGTTGTATGTAACTTTTTTGCTAATCATTTTCAATCAGTTTATTTAGATGGTACTCCGAATATCACTTTTGGTGAACAGTTTAATAACTGTGATAGCTATTTGAATATTGGAATTTTAAGTCTTTCAATTTCAGAAATCGAAAATGCATTAACTAAGATTAAAATTGACACACGACTGGATATGGAAGGAATCGCCCTATTGTCATACAGAGGTGTGCAAAAGTATTTGCTTTACCTTTAAAATCAATTTTTAATCGTTCCCTTCAAAGTGTTATATTTTTAAATACCTGGAAGCGAAGTAGCCAGGAAGTTTCCAATTATCAAGAAGGTGTTTTTTTTTATAATACAACTCTATATACTACTGAAATTACTCAGCCAAGTATAAGACTTAGCATTATATTTAGCATTATGTTCTATTTTGAATCAGTTTCTAATTATCGCCCTATTTGTAAGATATCCACAATTGCAAAATTGTTTGAAAAACTTATTTCTCCTTATCAACATGGTTTTGTTTCTGGGAGATCTACCAGCACAAACCTAACTATTTTTTCAAATTATGTAATTAATGGCCTTGTAAAAGTATACTAATTAGATGTTGTGTATACTGACTTTTCTAAAGCTTTCGTTCGGGTTAATCACGATATATTGATTATGAAGCTTAATAAGTTAGGATTCCACTCTAATTTCTTGAACTGGATAAAATTATATTTAAAAGGTCGTACACAGTATATTATTTGGAGATTGAAAAATCGGCTCTAATTCTATAATTCTCTTCAAGAAATGTAATTAGATGCACCTAAATAAAAATGCGTCTGCTTTTGTTTTGGAGCTGATTCAACACAAATACAAAAAACAAATTATAGGTCTAATGGTCTGATGTATGCAAATCCAAAATACAGCCAAAACTTCTGAAGGACTTCTTGTGTTATTTTATGCAGAATTATCATCCGCTCATATTGCTGTGAACTTCTTTTTTCGTTCTGCCTAAAAACAAAAAGTCACAAGTTAACTTAAATAATAGACCGAGAGCCCACAGCAATTTTTAGGTGTGGTTGATAACAACAAACAATTAGTATAATAAGATAGTACTTAAGTAGTTATTTAGAAACGTGGACGTCTTGCATTCTCTAGTGGGAGCAATAGTGAGTAATACTGCACCAAATATGCAGTTTTTTCCAAACTCTTGATAATTGTGATAACAACTTTACAGTAACTTCAATTTGAAGAGCTGAGCTCCCTGATTGCAAATATGAAATTCCAAGACGTTGTACTGGTGGCTTTCTGTCTGCAAGACGTGCTCAAAGTAAGCCAAAATGTATCACCTCGTACTTAAATACTTTTTTTGTCTAGCCACTTGTTATTTTACATGATTTTATCAAACTCTCAGAAATATAGTGTAAGTAGAAAATCAATGGATTTACTTTCTGTTTTATGTATGTCTAAAATCTACTTTACCTAAAGATACTTGCACTTTACCAATCATGTTTTCTTCTCAATTTTTAAAGAAACCTCTTCCTTCTGAAAATAAATTTTCATGTCATGAAACAATCTTGGAACCCGTAATTCCAACCACCTGGAATGGATCGCATGCTTGCAGTCATTCCGAAAATGAAACACACACTTCTTATGGCGTTTTTATTTGGTAATCCGGAATTCTTTACCGATCCGGGATCCCAACTTAACACTTTTGTATGATTCTGACGATTCAGAATTTTAATGAGATTGTATGTGTGAAAATAATTGTGTACGTGCGAATATTCAAATTCATGTTAGTTGCACAATTATGATACAAAAATGGCGACAGTCGAGTTTGACGTTCAAATATATGAATGTGTGAGTGCTTCTGATTCTGATTCTGATTTCAAATCCAGAAGCAAAATTCTCTTCTTTTCAGAATTAGAACTGTCATTTTTTCCCAAGTGAACACTTTCAGAAGAGTCCGGGCTTCTGGATTGCCAAATAAAAACGACATTAATCTTTCGAAAACCCAACGCCAACAAAATTAATGCAAGCAATTTCACCACTACCTAAAACTCCAATGTCGATTTTTTCAAAACGTATGTAGGCACTTAGTAGAGGTTATAACTTCTCCCAGTTTTATTGAAAAAAAAGTCTCCGAAAGAACAAACAAAAAAGAACAAAAATCTATACTAAAAGGAAGGTTGAGTCGACTGAAGATCCCAATATTTGTGTTGAATGTTATGGGAAAATTATTTTGAAACGAAAAACGAGAACACTAGATGTACAAAATGTCAAAAATGGCTACAAGAAAACTGTAAAACTTACAAAACAATGCAATCTAAGCTTTGCACAGACTGTGGACATGAGCAAGAACGAAAGACACATATTTCACAGTCAAATTAATTCTTTAAGTTCAATGAATTTATCATGCGGCATCTCTCCAACACATGCACTCTTAATGTATTTTTCTTTTTTGTTATTTTTTTTAATTTTAATTGTTTTTTTTTTTTGGTAGAACATAAATCTAATGTTAAGTTTTTTGTATAAATAAGGTTCATTTTCCCAAAATAAAAAAAATTCATTGATTTTTGAAAAAGTCTATTTGGCGTACTTTTTTTTATAATTTTGCACGCGCTCCAGGGATTATGAATACCCTGTATATGTTTTTAACACAGCGCGGGCATCCGGTGAAAGAAGAGAAAAAAGGATATGAAAGATGTGTGGCGCGATGTATTGAGACGGTGGTTGTTGTCTCAGATTTTATCTTCAGGGATGACAGCTGAACTAATGCGGAGAAAATTACCGTGTCTTATTTATTTATGTCTCTTATAATTCGCATTATTTTATTTATTACCTTGACATATTAATGAGTAGTTTACTCAATCACATGTGTTTAGTGCTATGCCTGAACAGCATGTAATGAGTAAGCCAGTAACTCATTTTATGACAATTTTTAGAATAGGTTTTTAATAGAATATAAGAAGACATCGACAACGGCAGGAATCGAACCTGCGACCACGAGCTTGAACGCGTCTTGCAGGTAGAAAGCCACCAGTAAAGCGTCTTGGACTTTCATATTTGCAATCAGGGAGCTTAGCTCTACAAATTTCAGTTACGGTAAAGTTGTTATCACAATTATCAAGAGTTTGGAAAAAACTGCATATTTGGCGCAGTATTACTCACTATTGCTCCCACTAGAGAATGCAAGACGTCCACGTTTCTAAATAACTACTTAAGTAGTATCTAATTATACTTATTATTTGTTGTTATCAATCACACCCAAAATTGCAGTGGACTCTTAGTCTATAAGGTTTATTTCTTTATTACATACATTTTAATTAACAATTTCTTTAAAATTAAAACACTCCGCAATTAGAACTTGTCGGAGGACTTCGGAGAACATTTTGTTTGTATCTGTCGTAAATAAAACCATTAAAAGTACTTCATCGCATACCAATGGCATGCGTTGAATTTCGTCGGACAGAATTACCGATCAGGCTTCCGAGAATTACCTCGAAGCAAATGTCTCCGATTCGTAGTAAATCGGAGAGAATTCCGCTCTGACAGTTACCTCGATAGGATAGCAGATTGTAATTTTAAATTTGAAAGATGAAAGTTCATCTCAGTTAAGTTCAAAAATAAAACGAACAACCTCAAATCGATTTCCGAAATGACGTAAAGTTATCGCTCACTTTCAAAGTTTGTAATTCGAAAAAAAAAATTGAAGAGATAAACTAGAAGCCTAGTTCGTACAAAAAATAAGTCTCAGAGGGTCTGAACATGGTTATTCCACTGTTCGTTAGTTTCTTGTTTAGTTATGAGAAAAAATTCGACGAATTTATATTTTGGACTCTTTGATATCAGAGGAAAGTGGGAAATCAAAACGACTTCTTCCCAAAATATGTTATAAATTTCTTAACAATTTCTTATCTCATATACGAGTATATAGAAAATAATAGTAAATGCTTACAACAAAATTACTAATCTGAATGACCAATTCTTGTGTCAATCTGGATTTTTTTAAGTATCTAGTTTACATGCCAAAATACATATGTTTGTATAATAATAAAAAAAATTTAATGTACAGTATATACATTGGTATATATGTACATAAGTCATTTTTTCCAAAGAATATTACATTGTCTAATAGCTCTGAACTATATTTACTATTCTCACATCGAATACTTAGGAGAAAGCGCTAAAACAAAACATTTCTAAGGTTTCTTTTCGAACTTCCAAAGTTCAAATCGTAGAAAACCATCCCTCTAATTCAGTCTAGCTAGAGCCTTCGCGAGTGCAGTTTTAAACAATACTAATATATACGTATACATTCAAGATAAAAACAGAGATCCTTATTTAAAACAAAATTATAGTTTTTTTTTCAATAAAATTATTGAATTTGAATTTAAAACCGAAATCGAAACCAAAAAACCATAAATTTTTAAAAGAGGGTGTTTTTTTTCACGTATACTGAAATTATTATGTGAGATATTTTCGGAGTGAGAAACGTTTAGTTCTGACGAGAGATTAAAAAAAATGTGCCACGCATCCGAAGCCTTCTAAGTACCCGCAGTGTTCTTATATAGTTCAGGCTTAAGGCATCCCACCAATACACAAATACACAAATACAAAAAAAAAATAAAAATACAAAAAAGACAACCAACTCAAGACCAGGAGCTGTGGGATTTAAGAAGAAAGCCAGTTGGGTGAATACTTATGGAAAAGGTTTCAATGAAGCGGAAGCAACGACGATACAGGTGCGAGATTGAATGCCTATTGTGCTTTCGAAAATATTTTTATAGATTTTTTTTTATTGTTAAGAAATATAATACATTTTAAATGATTACTATTTCAAATCTAAATCATAGACTCTAAGGATAAGCAATACAAACAAATTGACACTATTCCCCTATTCTATAAATGTACATCTAGTATATATGATTTTATTTTTTAGACAGAGACGAAATATATTATAATTGTTTTAATAGTTAGTAAGTTACTACGCAATGTTTTAAACTTATGTATTTGAAGATATTTCTAGGAAAATAATTGTTATTTCTTCAGATTAGCCATTTAAGGAACAAAAAAATACTAATCATGATCATTTTCGTTTCGAATAAAATTGAAGACACAGCAATTAAAGTCACTTTTACTGCTAATCCCATATACACATATTTAAAAAAAATGATTTAGTGGCGATTTATTTATTGTGGTTTTCCCTTGGTATAATAAATCAATTTATTTAGGATCTAAATCTGACATAACACCGATTTCCAACTTTTTTGGGTTCGATTGGGCATAATAAATTGATTTTGTTTTCTGAATTCAGATTTTCTCTTTCTCTTTATACTAATACCAATACAATTACTTAATTGTTAGCTTGTTCTGGACTCAGTAAAACGATTCTCCAAAATATATTCTCTACCATTAGTGACGATCCTTTAATAATGTATCCAAATTAATTCCATTCATGTTTAATGTTTCCTTTCTTGAAAAAATATTTTTTTAAATAATTTTGTTTACTTATGTAAACTTGAGCGAAAATAAACAAATTTAGACAAAACAATAAACAAATACAATAACAAATAAAGTGCCCGACTGGATCGCATGTACCAAGTATTTTTTTTACATATTTTGTTATTACCGGTACTTGCCAGACAACTATGTACAAGTACGTTCGATCCAGTCATTTTATTTACTTACATTTTTATGTACAAAATTTCTTTAATATTTTTTTTGAAACAAATTATCTATATATCTATCTATATGTCCAAAAATCGTTCATCCGTTTTCGAAATATTGAATTAATACGAAATATTTCGTCGAAAATTTGGCTATGTATATGTGAAGAACCTCCTGTATTTTGATCGAAATCCGTTGAGCCGTTAATGAGAAAGTCGATAATTAGAAAAACTGTTCTATGTCAGGTATTGTAAATATCATTTTATCTAAGAACATTTTTATCAAAATCGTTAGAGCCATTTTCGAGATAATTAAGATTTACCACTTTTGGTATAAAAAATTGTATGGCAGATACCATTGCTTTTGGGGCTAAAAAAATATAAAAACATAGTCAATCACCTAAGAAACTTAAGTATCAAGTTTGAAGAAAATAGCTTCAGTGACTTGGGTCGACATACATACAGACAGACAGACGGATTTCATCTGTAAAATTAAAATGTCCCCGTTTATCTGAATTCTAGATTCATATCTATATACAGTGAAAGCTCTAATAAGCGGACACTCATATGGTAGCCTTATTTTTCTCCGGTTATAATAACTGTCCGGTTACCTAAAGGAAAGAATAAGAAAGAAAATGACTACAAAAAATAATAGCAGCAGGAAAGGAAATGACATGTGCAATAATGGAACGCCATCAGAAAAGGGAACCATACATATTCAAAACTAACATCAATAGTTACCAGAGGAATCCCCTAAAAAGTTTTCAACAAAACATCGCTCCGTCCGGTTATTAGAGCTTCGCATCCGGTTATCAGAGATTTTCCTATGGAATTGCTTATGTACGGTCCTTTCGTTTTTTTGGTTGCTTGATTTGCTGATAAAAATAATCCCTCAATATAGTTATGTGCCCGCGTATGGGATGTTTTCTATCTAAAATAAGCATGAAAAAGTGCCCGCGTCCGTTTATGAGAATGTCTACTTATAAGAAAGTAATTTGTATGAGAAATTCAAAGAAGATATTTGTTCCCGAAAATGTGTCCGTTTAAGGGAATTGTCCGCTTATTGGAGCTGTCCGCAAGTAGAGCTTTCACTGTACCTGTTATATAGGTCAGGTGCATTTGTATGATAACATTGTCTATATGATTATAGCAAAGCATTACTTAAAATTCTAATTCACTATATACTCATAATTGTAGAAATACGGAATATGTTCGAAAGTTTTAAGTCGATTAATAGTTAACTCTGTGCATTTATTTTTGAAATACAGAAACATTTTTAAATCTTTTGCCTTAATCTATATCACAGAAAACCAAACGGTTTAGTTGTAAATTAGAAATGAATCGGTGATTGTTAAAACAACATAGGAGGCAAGAAACCTTTTATTTTTGACGACGCGGTCGCATTGACAATTTTAACTTAAAAATCTGATTAGGGGTAGTTCTGTGAGTTGTTAACAGTTAAAAGTTTAAAAAAATATTTTTAGCGACGGAGATTTTTAGGAAACTAACTTTATTTTTTATGTTGTCGTAACACCAAACGTTTTGTTGAGAACCAAAAGAACTTAAATACTTTAAGTTATGTTGTTTTAACACTCAGTTTGCCTCTTAAGGTGGCAATGGCGCTGTGGATAAAGTGCTTGATTGCTAACTTAGATGTGTGGGTTCGATCCCCACGCTAAGCGCATTCTTTTCTATACCTCCAATTTTAATTGGATGCCGCCCATGGATTAAAATGCGACAGTCAATACCTGGTTTCAAATCCTCTGTGCCAAACTAGTGCCGTGCAATTCAGGTTGCATTTAAAAGACCTTAGGTCTTACAGGCATATAGTTAAACTAAAAAAAAAAAGTCTTAGCTATATAACTGAAAATGAATAAAATAACACATTGTTAAGATGTCAGCACTTTATTTTGTGATGCAAAAAGTATGTACAGTAAAACCCGTATAAGTGCTTCACATTAAATGCCCCACTTTAATATGCACTTATGCGGGTTAGGCAGTTATAAAAAAACCCGCTTAAGTGCACATATGTACTTATCTCTATATTTACATATACAACAATTAAAACAAACATTTTTGATAAAAAAAAACTTTTAATTTAAAATAGCTTTTAACCCTTTAGTCCATAAGTTGGCTAGTGACGGCCATACCAATTGATTTTGACAAGAAACTAATGTGAACTATATCCAACAAGATTCAAAATTTTAATCATTAAAATTGGAAGATTTTTTCCTGGGTCAGACATAATTAATTAGGAAATTGTTTTGTATTATATTTAACATACGTGTTGAATTATTGATTCAAAATAGATTTTAACGTCCTTTGGTCCACGAATCATTATAATAGATTAAGATTATTACTTTTGTATTTATGATTTTTGAAGCATAAAACAAATGGAAGCCTTAAAGGTAAACAAATTGTTGTATCTTATCAGCTAATTTCAAATGTGTATTTAAAAGAATTTTTATCAGGTAAATTTCAACAAAAGTATACAAAATAAAATGCAATTAAGCGAGAAAAGTAGTTAAGCGGTAGGTACTTATCCGGGTATTACTGTACATTACATTAGGTATATTTTACACTTTGGGCCAAACGATACTACCATTTTTTTTATTTCGACTTTCTCATAAACGGCTTCACGGATTTCGATAAAACATTTTATGTTGGAGGTCCTTTGAATTTTTTAATAATACTGCATACCAAAATTTTTGAAGTAGTAATTTTTGGATTTTTGAAAAAAACAAAATATTTTTTTTTTTGAAAATTCAGTGTCTATTTCGAAAACGAAATTTTTTTTAAATTCTGTTCTTAAATTTATATTGTTATATAATTAAAAGCCTCACAGCAACATTTTGATAGAAAAAAAATTCCAACATTTTGTATACGAAAAACTATGTTAAGAATGACCTTAAACTAAAATTTGCCGTTTCTACTAAAAATCTTATGGTTTCGATGAGATAGAACATTAAGGCCCGTTGGCCGATACTAATCATAAATATTTATGTTCAACTTAAAACTCTTAAGGGCTACTGTTTCGTTTCGTAACATAAGCGCTTAAGTAGAACTTAAATGCTTAAGTTGTGTATCAGCAAACGGGCCTAAAAGCAAGTACGTGCGATCCAGTGGTGCATTTTATTTTAAATTTCTCAGATGGCAGAAACAAATATCCTCTTATTGCTCAAGTTTTAAAAATCTCCCAGTCTCAACAAGCATTGCTTGCATTGGATTGTTTGATCTCTTACGTGGCCATATCTTTAAACAAGAATTTTCACTTTTGTTATTCATGTTTTAATAATTTTTAGCTTTTTTAAATCCACCGTCCGAAAGACCACGAGCAACTGACTGGCTATAATTTTCAAACTTAAAAAAACAACAGTTGACCAACTACGTTTTGCCAGCGTTGGGTGTAAAAAGAAATTAATTGCATGCACTAAATGTGTTTTAGCACTCATTTGTCAAAATGGCAAAACTGATATATTGTTTTAACACTAAATGCCGATTTCGCGCTCGAATTTCTGCTCTGATCCTATAGTTCTACCCATAAGCAGTGCAAAACCATAATAGAAGTGATTTTGAAAAATATGTTTTAACAATCACCTATTCAAATCGAATCGAAATATATCGGTTGTACCCATACTGATTTTTTTTTATAACTATGCACGCGCTCAAGGGATTATGAATACCCTTTATATGTTTTTCTTAACACAGCGCGGTCATCCGGTGGAAGAAGGGAAAGAAGGATAGGAAAGATGTGTGGCGCGATGTTCTGAGACTAGAGCTGGTTATTGTTTCAGATTTATCTCCAGGGATGGCGGCTGAACTAATGCGGAGAGAATAACCGTGTCTTATTTATTTATGTCCTTTATAATTCGCATTATTTTATTTATTTCGTTATCATATTTTATAGGTATGCTAGCTACCCCCAACATGACATGCCTCAATGGTATTTTTTAAAAATATGACTTGAGACATATCAACAGTGTGACAGAAAAGTAGACTTTACGCGGGCCCGTAGGGTTATGAAGGCCCCAAATGTGCGAAGCGCGGGGAATATTTAACACTTTGAAGGGCGAAAAACTGTTAAAAATTGGCATTTCTCTAAACTCGTCCATCTTTTAAAAGTAACCGATAAACACAAGCACGTTTTGTTATTCGAAAAGAGCCCGAACATTCACTGCGATTGGATAAACTTATAGTTGATTAGTTAAATTTATTAGTTTAACATAGGTTTTGAGGGAGCGTATCGGAATACAACTTTTTAAAATCCCCCTTTTCAAAAATCCCTCTTATTCAAAATCCCGCGGTTTATTATAATACCGCTTTTTTAAATCCCCCTTAGTCCGTTTTATATCTTCACAAATGTTACACAAAAAACTTTGCATACAACAAAACTCGACCCCAACCCAAATTATATATTGCAGGGGGTTGCTGCCATTCTTTTTGTACCAATAGCGGGTATTTCATAAACGGGATTATAAAAAAACAGAATTGTGAAAAGAGCTGTAGGTGCTATTGAAGAAAACGCAAACAATAAGTAAATATTATTTTTGTTTTTGAGAACTGTTTGAAACAAAGCCAAATTGAAGATTTTTTAAGACCTGTAGTCCAAAATGCGTTTTGGCCGGGCACGATAGTTGTACTCATCAGTAAGATGATATCGTACCCTTTTCAATAGTATTACTGGCCAGACCACGGGTATTACATACATTTAGGTGCACGAATTTAACCAAAAATATAATTGCAGTTTGTAAATTTTATAAGAGTCGGTAATCATCGACCAAAAAATATTGCGTCTTAAAAGGGTACGATACCTTCTAACTGATCAGCCAACTATCGTGCCTGGGCAAAACACATTTTGGACTAAAGGTCATAAAAATCTTCAATTTGGCATTAGTTTTGTATCTATTAAAAATATTATTTAAAGAAATGGGAAGAAATATATTCAAACAACGGGATTTTAAAACTATTTTGGGTGTTTTGAAAAAACGCGAATATAAGAATCAGGATTTCAATAGTTTCCATTTTTGTCAGTTTTCGCGTGTAAAGTAGTTTTAAGCTTATAAAGAGTCTTAAGCATTCGGTAGAACAAATTTTTTTCAATATAAAAAAATGTTTGTCTGATTCTGGTTAGCGGTTTTCGAGGATTCGAACGCTTACACGACTTCATCACTCCGCTTAGGTTATGTAAAGTCGCCAGGCTGGTATCTATGTCCAGTTTTCTTGGACGGCACATCATTTAGTCATATCGTTAGTTATCCTGTCACCTCAACTTCAAACCAACTGGGCTGCTGTGATTTTTTTTTTAGAGTACTGAAATACTACCAAAAAAGTATTGTAGTTTCCAATTCAATCCCGAATTTATTCGGTTCATGAACCTACACTGGACTATAAAATGTTTGACAACACATTAAAAAATTATTCCTAATACCAAGAAATTACGAAGAAAAACTTTAATTCATCATAATTATCTATTAATTAAGTAGGTTCCTAAGTGGTACACTATGGCGTATGAGTACTTCTTAGATTTGTAATAATTCACCTAAAGTTCTTCTTTACTGCTTAATTGTACGCTGATATTATCTATACTATTATCTTATATAGTTTTTAAATTAATATTTGGACCTTAAAGTATGGCCATTAATTTATATAGTATCTTTGGAATAGTTCGTGCAACGACGCATAATATGGGAGTGAGAATGCGTAGAACAAAAAGTATTATTAGTCGGGTATGCCAATTGTTAAAAAAGTGTTTAGTTTAGGATTTATGTGCCTGATATTGTATTACCAAGTAAGACTGGCGCATAATTTTAAACGATTGAGTCCGATGTTAAAGCAGTTCTAGTATGATACTTAACTCAAAAGAGGATTTCGCTTATTTTAAACAAGTTCATTATCGAACTATCTGTTTACATTTTACTAATGTTAACAGAATGCTATTTTATTACACTTCTGACATTTAAAACTTATGTTCGCTTAGTTTTTTGCACTATTTTATGGGCGTTCAGCCCATGATTTTCAAGAAAATGGTTAAGTATGGTGCTTGTTAAAAATTGTTCAAGTGCTTTAATAATAGCAAACTGTTAAGTAGAATCAAGCTCATACCGTAATATCAAGCTGTTTGATTTAAGCGAAAAACAAGAAAAAAATGGTGTCCCCGAAAATAGAAGAAATGATAAGTGTTCTATTTCGTGTAAAAAACAACATTTCCGCTTGGTTCGTTTTATAACAGAATTGCAAGTGGCATAACTGTTATACATAGGGAAGAGTTGATAGCGTTAACTTTTGTAAAATCATAGAATAGAAATTAGTTCGCAACTTAAAAAAATTTCAATTATTAAAAATAAAGGGGTCATTAAAAAATCCATGAAGAAAATCTACTTCACTATTTTTTAATAGTCAGTTAATCAATCAGTTAGTACATATTCTCCAGATAGATCAAAAATCAGTATTTTAACAGTCAGATACAACTTAATCTAGGAATAAAGTTATCTGCTCATTTTAGAATGGAATAAGGAGTTAACTGAGGAATAAAATAAATAGCTATTTTCGAAGTCAAAAACATTTTGAAAAATTATTGCTTTGAAATAAACGTTAAACAAAAATTAATTTCTATGAAAAGTTCGATACTCGAAATAAAATATTATTCTACAGATTGTTTTTTCTTGATTGAAAAATTCGATGTTGTTATCTTTTGTTTAACAGTCAAGCAAATTTATACGGATTCCAACTAAATGTTGATTTCAAGCCCATTGGAACATGATTTCAGATTTGATTTTTTCAACTTGCTAAATAAATATATACATATACTTATGGCTGTATGTAGGTTCATCTACAGCCTACGCAGCGTTTTTCTTTAAACTTGGTATCTAAATAAGCTTCTTCGATAATTTGCTCGATTTGTTCCCTAATCTTTTTGTTAGCCCCAAAAATAATAGTACCTGCCATACAAATTTGTCTACTGTCTTAATTGTCTCGAAAACGGCTCTAAAGATTTTTATAAAAAGAAAATCAGTTCACTATTATAGGAGTGGTCTACATTTTGGTCAATAAACATTTTTAATTAAAATGTTACTAACGATCATAGAACCGTTTTTTTTTAGTATTTTCGACTTTCTCATTAACGGCTCAACGGATTTCGATCAAAATGTTTATACAGGTTTTTTCGGATTCTTATGCATACCACATTTTTGAAAAATATATTTTTAAATTCAATACATATTTCCAAAACTGGTGGACTATTTTTTTTTGATATTCTGCCCTATCGAGGTAACCATCGAAGCGGAATTCTATCCGACTTACTACGAATCGGAGACAATTTGCTTCGAGGTAGCTCTCCGATCATCAGATCGGAAATTCTGTCCGACGAAATTCAACGCATGTCATTTGTATGCGATGAAGTACTTTTAATGGTTTTATTTATGACAGATATAAGCAAAATTTTCTCCGCAGTCATCTGACAAGTTCTCGATGCGGAAAGTGTTTTCTTTTTAAAGAAATTGTTAAATAAAATTGAAGTAATAAAGAAATAAACCTTATTTAAGTTAATTTGTGGACTTTTTTTTAAGCAGAACGATAAAACAAGTTCACAGCAATATGAGCGGATGATGAATCTGCTATTGCTTAAAATTACCCAAGAAGGACACCAGAAGTTGTGGCCGTGTTTTGGTTTTGCATACATTATATATTTTTTAAAGGTTTGGAGCGAAACCATCAGTCCGATAATTTGTTTTGTATTTGTGTTGAATCTGCACCAAAACAAGAGCAAACGCATTTTTAATTAGCCGAAAGTTTTTCTTGAATTTTGAAGAGAATTATAGAATAGAAGATAAGAATTATATTAGATTAGACGATATTTTTACTTACGCTGCGTCACGTAATTCGCGTATATTGCTCTCGTTTCGCAATGTTGTTTTATTTTCTAAATAAATAATTTTATGTTTCAAAAGTTTTTTATTCAAATTATTCTTTTGTTGACACTTCAAACGGAAAAAACACATACATATATGTTTGGAAATAGGGAGGAGGTTTTATTCGATAATTTTGATTTTAAAACCTGTGCATCTAATTACATTTCTTAAACAATAAATTACACTCTCGCCGATTTTTCTTGGTTTAAAACGCTTATGTTGTTTATTTAATAAAAAAAACTATCGAAAATGCGATATCACTTAAGTTGCACATCTCTGCCTAAAATCGCAATGAGTCATCGTATTTCTTTAAAACTTCTTCCAATGAAAGCTACTTCGAACTGAAATTGAATTTCCGACGAAGATGCGTTGCGGAGAAAATTCGGATCCGACGGTTACCTCGATAGGGCAGATTATTAAATACAATTGACAAACAATTTTTTTTGAAAAAAATTATCGAAATACGAGAAAAAATTACTTTAAAAATATATCTTTCCTTTTGTACTAAGTATTTTGTGCTTACGGGCTAAAATTTCGAAAGGTCTAGAAAATCGACCTCAGGTCAAAAAGTTAATCTTAACCATGGATCAGGGTACAACAAAGTAAGCGTTTTTAAATCCACGATAAATGATGTCAAAATTGGAGATATACCTTTCCTGTATAACAATTTTTTTCTTAGAATATATCCTGGCTGTCATATCCGTAATATTTTAGTGAAGGCTACTGACACAGTATGCTAACATTGCCAATTATATTGGTCCAGGCGAATTCGATTGAATAAATTATAACCAATTTCAAGTATGTAAAAGGTTTTTTCTATAAATGTAGATGAGATGCTCATAAAAATTGCCTCCGTAAATAAAACCCTGAATCCGACCCTGGCCTCGCGCAAAACCAGAACTATCAGCAAAGCCTAGCCTAGGAACATAATATCACCTTATCACCTATGTCTGTCAGAACTATACGAAGCAACTTTATGGTCTGGCTTCCACGCCTGTCATCATATACAATTCGGTTCATTGCACTTAATGCTCGCACATAAGTTCTATCTTCTATTCCCATCACACATAATAGGACATTGGAAAAAGAATTATTCAAAAAGCTAAAGCAAAAAAAAAACCATATCGATTGAAAGAGATTATTGGGAAAACAAGAAGCAATAGTTATAGGTGTACTCATAGGTGAAAAGCTAAAACAAAAATAAAACCAAATCAAAGTATGAGCCATAAGGGTGTAATAGTTTTAACAAAAGAATGAGAGAAATTAAATATTTGTATACCTATTTGTTTAAAGAATATTTTACGTATATTTTTTTATTTATGTGGTATATTTTGAACCATGGGTTTATTTAAATCATCACTGGAACAATAAAAGGAATATATTAGAAATATTCGTGGAAGTTTATTTTTAACACACACGCTTAATTCCTCATATTTTCAAAATGGTTTCCTATTGAAAATCCAATTCAAATGAAAAAGTTATAGATATGATGTTAGTGTAAGCTACTCACGTATCTGAACTGATTTCCTATATGTATTGTTTATCTATCATTGTTCATTTACAAATTTAAATAAGGCTATCAGCCCTATTCTGCTATTCATCGTGGGGAATTTTTCTTCAATTTTCACTCATCACTATTCTGCTATTCATTTAAAGTGAATCTTTTATAAATTGGTAAAGTCGATAATATTTTGCGGTATTCTGCTATTCACGTGAACCCAATCACTCCATACAATGCAAACCCGCATATTAATTGTTGCGGATTTGGTATTTGGTTATATCTGGTTGAGTGTTAAAAGGTTAGCAGGTCTTGAAATGTTATACATTTGCTTGCTACAAAACTCTGATGGAGTTGCTTATAAATATATTTTAAGCTTGAAATAACAAATTTTCTATTTTTTTTTTTTTTTTATAACTTTGCACGCTCTCAAGGAATTATGAATACCCTTTATATGTTTTTCTTAACACAGCGCGGTCATCCGGTGGAAGAAGAGAAAGAAGGACAGGAAAGATGTGTGGCGCGATGTTCTGAGACTAGAACTGGTTGTTGTCTCAGATTTATCTCCAGGGATGGCGGCTGAACTAATGCGGAGAGAATTACCGTGTCTTATTTGTTTATGTCCCTTTTAATTCGCATTATTTTATTTATTTCGGTGTCATATTTTATGGGTATGCTAGTTTACTCAATCACATGTTGTTAGTGTTATGCCTAAACAGCATGTAATGAGCAAAGCAGCAACTTATTTTATGACAATTTTGAGAATTGGTTTTTAATGGAATATAAGAAGGCATAGAAAACGGTAGGAATCGAACCTGCAACCACAAGGTTGACAGGCGAGCACACAACTATCGCGCCACGGCCACCCCCAAATTTAAACATTAAAAACAAACATCATACCACATACCACGTTTCATCATGTTTTTCTTTATGTCGTTCCTCCGTAGTTATGAATTTGGGAATTTCCATATACACATACACATTTTTATCCAAGTTTCAGACGATTTTCGAATGGGCATCTGTTATAAATGGTAACATGAACTTGGGATAGTGCAGTTCACCTGATGGATAGCAGAATACATAGGCAATGTGAAAGGGATTCACTTCATGATTCACTTGAATAGCAGAATAGGGCTGTATATTTTGGAACGCACAAAAATCAGCCCTTTTATCACGCATTCCATCGTAATCGGAAATTTGTTACGAATCCCTTAAAAATCTATCACAGAATCCATCGTAGTGGAAATTCTCATACAAATTGCCATTACGAACATTCAAAGAAAACTTTTTTCGGGAGTCGTAGAACTTTCCGATTACGATGGAACTCGTGATAAAGCTAATGGACTGTGACCGTCGTCGTTAGTGCAAATTACATGAAACTTGTTGTTTTCGTGGAAAGTCAGCTGTTAGGATTTTATTAAACTTTATGTCCATTATTAGCCTGAAGTGTAAAAAAAGATCGGCAAGAGAAGAATAAAGAACGAGAAGAAAATATGAGAGAGTAATAATGCGTATAAGGAAGAAGGTATAGGTATAAATGAATAGAACATATGAGTCACGCCATCGAAATGACTACCGCAAGTCTTATAAAAAAACGAGCTTCTGATTTTAAGCCCAGCACGAAGGGAATATTAGATGCATTCAAGTAGTACTTCCAATGCAGTTGCTAAATGGGAATCATGTGGAGTGATTCTCTGGGCAAGAAGGGAATCCACAACCAATCGATCAAGACCCAGTTCTACCATCCAGAATAGAAGAGACTGACTTAACTGTAAAAAGGCTTATTCTGGAGGAGATGTTTTTATAGGGCGCATTTATTAAATCATCAAACAAATATGGACGGAAGAAAAGAAGCAAGCGCAATGCATGGAAAATCAGGTTCATTTGTTCGATTTACAAAAATGTTATTATAGAGTTCGTTCGTTGAACTTTACCCAGGGTTGACCGTGGCTTTCTTGACAAAAACACCCAAGCGCCAGTTATGTTCTTCAATGATAATAAAACTCCAAATTGCACTAAGCATGTGGGTTGGGCGGATTTTCCCGAGGCACAATCCACAAATTTAAGGCTTTCCATTTCATAATTGCCATATTAAATAACAATTACATACAAAATAATTGTTTCAGATCTGATGTGAATTTGACAGTTTAGTTGTTATTTCAACTCGTTCGAGCTAGATCTACTATAATATTAGGCGAGTTTAGTGCGAACCTAGTTCTCAAAAAACACAAAATTTGGTCTATAGGGTGAGCTCAGATTTTTCAAAAAATGCCGTAGGGTGAATTTTGGGGCCAAATTACACAAGCGTGAGTTTTGTCTGTATACACTTAAAATCGGGTACACATAAATATTTGCGATTCCGCTACGGTGAGATTCAAGTTGCTTGAGAAATAACTATATCTACACACAGATAAGCAAATTTATTCAACCATATTTTGAGCGTGAACAATTTTTCACGTAAAACCATTCACGCTGCGGAATTGGGACCTATGGCTCAACAACCAGTCCTATTGTCTTGTAAGAACTATCGAGACATATCTGTGCTAAACGTCGCATATGAGATCCTATCTAGCGTACTGATTGAGTGTCTTAAGCCTTTCTGCAACATTTTATTCAGTTAATTCCAGTGTGGCCTTCAAATCCTAATCTTCACAACAAGGCAAATCCTGAAAATGGTGAACGAATTTTAGGCCTAGACCAAACATCTTTTCATCGACTTCAAAGCTGTATAGATAGCATCCATTGTCAAAAGATGTATGGCGATGGCCAAACTCTGAATTCTGTGAAAACTGAACCATTTGTGTCGCGAGATACTAGATAACACACGGTAAAAGGTACATCAGTGTGATGGTACTTCCAAACTATTTGAAGAAGATGTGCATCAAATCATCCGACTTCTTTAATCTCATTTTGGAACATATGGAATGCAATATTTTTAAACCCCATGGGAGGAGAAAGACACCATTGGCCGCTGCCAATGTGTAGTTATAAAAGCGATTGAAGATCAGTGAAAATTTGTTGGTCTTGAAGTAAACGAGGACAAGGCCAAATACCTACTGTCAAAAACAAGCATCTGCAATCGCTGAGGACAAAACGTCACTATTGATAGCTTCAATTCCTAAGTAGTTAACGAGTTCACCTACCTTGGAGTGAATGGGCCTGTTTGGTATCTTTTTTATAGTAAGAATTGTAATAACTGTCAAATTTCAAGAGTGGGGAAAATGTTGTTAATGTTGCAACAAAGTAAAAGTTAACAAATGCAAATTGACCTACGCACAATAGGACAAAAAGTAATGATGGGTATAATTGAATGATCCCCTCCTATACTTTGAGTCTTTCTAGTCGTGTTTTTTTTTAGTTAGCAAACTGCATTTTTTATAAATATGTTGAAAATTGTTACGAATTCGCACAAATTCACAAGAAAACAAACAGACCTAATATTAACGCAACGAATGACGCCTTTATGGAAATCCTATGCTGAGTTGACTTATAAAACAGATAATACTTCTGTTTTGTGAAACAAATTAATTCAAAAACAAGAAAGTCTTTGAATCTTAGCCCCACGTTCGAGATGACAAGGAAGACCGAACATCCGGTTTAGAGACCAAGCCACCGCTGATGGCAGATCCATCCTTTGGTCTGGATGAGTGTAAGCAGCTTGCCCGGAATCGAAAAGGATGAATGAATAGACTGCATCAAATCATTCGACTTCTTCAATCTCGTTTTGGAACATATGGAACGCAATATTTTTAAACCCCATGGGAGGAGAAAGACACCATTGGCCGCTGCCAACGTGTAGTTAGAGAAGCGATTGAAGATCAGTGAAAATTTGTTGGTCTTGAAGTAAGCGAGGACAAGGCCAAATACCTACTGTCAAAAACAAGCATCTGCAATCGCTGAGGACAAAACGTCACTATATTGATAGCTTCAATACCGAAGTAGTTAACGAGTTCACCTACCTTGGAATGAATAGGCCTGTTTGTGTATTTTTTTTTGTAGTAAGAACTGTAATAACTGTCAAATTTCAAGAGTGGAGAAAATGTTGTTAATGTTGCAACAAAATAAAAGTAAACAAATGCAAATTGACCACATTTGTGTGTAAAACGTCAATGGTGACCCTACGGACAATAGGACAAAAAGTAATGATGGGTATAATTGAATGATCCCCTCGAGACGTAACATAACAAAACTAAAAAAATATAAGAGAAAATTAAAGAACATTGAACAAAACAAAAATATTCTATAAAACAAAATGAGAAAACACTCGGGAATTCCAGTGAACAAATATTAAATTTTTTCACTTCTCTATTATTTGTATCTTCATTACTGCGTTTCTTTCTCTATTCCTGTTTGCCTTTTCTTTTCAATGCGAAAATTTCATTTCAGTACACATATAAAATATAATGTACTTCTCGCTTTGACTGCTTGGTGTTTTGACAGTGCTTCAGTTCACCTCCTCTACTTTGAGTCCTTCTAGTCGTGTTTTTTTTTTTTGAGTTAACAAACTGCATTTTTTATAAATTTGTAGAAAATTGTTACGAATTCGCACAAATTCACAAGAAAACAAACAGACCTAATATTAACGCAACGATTGACGCCTTCATGGAAATCCGATGCTGAGTTGATCTGAAAACAGATAATACTTCTGTTTTGTGAAACAAATTAATTCAAAAACAAGAAAGTCTTTGAATCTCAGCCCAACGTTCGAGATGACAAGGAATACCGAACATCCGGTTTAGAGACCAAGCCACCGCTGGCGCTGATGGCAGATCCATCCTTTGGTCTGGATGAGTGTAAGTCCCCTTTCACACAGGGAAACCAGTTGCTGGAGATTTTTTTGACGTTTCCCTTAATTGCCTTGTAGCTTTCACACGAAGAAACTGGCACCAGGAAACTGAGGAGGAAACTGAGAAGATTTTGTTGGGCTAATTGGAAAGCAAATTGCAAAGCAAAACGTCAAAAAAATCTCTTCAAATCGTTGACCGGGGAGATTTTTTTCATTCCCCTTACTTCTTGCCCTTCTCGCCCACAAACTTCCAGTTGCCGGCAACTCAGTTTCCTTGTGTGAAAGGGGACTAAGCAGCTTGCCCGGAATCAAAAAGGATGAATGAACAGAGTGTATCAATAAGGACGACGGAGCCGGTTAAGTAAGTAGCCTTGTCGTTTGGTCTGGCTGCATCTCGAAACTTTCCTCCGAATGCTTCTGAAAATGTTTGTTTTGTAACCCCTATTATAATGGTTTACCTTTAAAAAATATTTAATTTAAATTAATTGTTTGTCTGTTTACATTTTATTAATAAATCTTTTACTGCTGTACTGTTGTCATTTATAATAAATATAACTTATGCATATGTATACAGGACATAGATAAAATTAGTAGAAAGTATTATTCAATATCTAACCAACAATATTAATATTTGTTTACTTTTACTTGCAGAACAACATTTAATTCACTACAACTGCAAGAATTAGAGCGTGCCTTCCAGCGAACCCACTACCCGGATGTATTTTTTCGCGAAGAACTGGCTGTTCGAATCGATCTGACAGAAGCCCGTGTTCAAGTTTGGTTTCAAAACCGTCGTGCCAAGTGGAGAAAACAAGAGAAAGGCTCACTAAAAGATAACGGAGATCCAGAAATGAATAACACAACATACGATGATAATGTTATGACACAATTAGATGGTACTTTAGGTAACGACTTAAAAAATTAAAGCTCAAAGTTCAATATATGTAACTCCTTATGTTTCATTCAAGGTAATACACTTCTACCAGATACCCCGCCTCAATCATCGAACTCTCTAGACAACGAATCAAAGGTGAATTTCGGTTCAATGTCTCCATCTAGAATGTCACCGAATATCTTCCTGAATCTCAACATCGATCACATGGGCCTCGAAAGGGGTGGTGGCCTTTCTATGGAATGGTCGACGTATCCTCCAACACCTACGTTAAATGCTATGCCTCCAATAAGCCGAGCTACACCCCCTCATCATGATATTTCAACAAACAGTGTTTCCACAATCAGCCATTCACTGGATCTTGACACGCCCACGTCCACTTACGATGAAATGAAATTCCTTAACGTAGACCAATTTACAATAGATAATTTTAAGGCGGAATGCATTCTCAATCTAGACCAAGCCATCATGGATGAAAAGCAGGTACACATGCATTTGCATCACCCGTCCACTCACCATCATCATTCGCACTTAAACCAACATCAGCAGCAGCAACAGTCTCACGACTCCTTAAACCTTGATATGCAATCCTTTGGAATGTCTTCTATTGACAAATCATCACCAATGATGATCATGGACAAGCGTATGCTCAACATAAATGTAGACGGAATGTCAGATCTTGTAGATGATAAGTTTTGAAGATCAACAACTCTTCAAATCGAACGGGCACGAATGCAATTTATAACACAAATATTGTTAACTGGTATTTTTAACGCACTAGCATCTATATAGTATAAGGAACCTTAGTTAAATCGTAGCGAAATATAGAAAGCAGATAAACAAAAAATAACGGAGTGAGGGAGCAGTTTTACTATAGGACAACCACCAGCGCCAGCGCAGGCAACAAGAGGCTTAAAGGTTGTGAATAGAAAGCCATGTTATGTACTCTTAAAATTGTTCTTACCAATTTGAAACATCGCTTTTGTTGGAAATTTAAAAAAAAAGTTAGACACTAGTTTATTTAAAAGTAGACGAATAGATTAAAAAAAATATTATTGTAATTCAAATATTCGTAAACGTTATGTTCATATACATATACATACTTACATAGATACAATTTGTAATAAAAAAAATTAGAAAATTGGTTAAAGACAAGCATTTTTTAATCTGAAAAGAATTAAGATGTGTAGCTTAATATTAATTAATATTTATTATTGCATTAAATTAATTTTTAAATCTTTATTCTGTTGACTGCTCATCATTATCTTTATTTAAAAACTAGCAGATACATGCGCGATGATACAGATTTTCTATCCCACGGAAATGTATTGACATAATCTACCTACTTACAAAATTTCATTAAAATCTGTCCAGTCGCGTTTGGGTGAAAGAAATATTCAAATAAATAACGGGTATTCACGATCCGATGTATCTGGTAGAAGTGTAAAAGTGTAGCATTTTTTTGCACTACATCAAACAAAATATACTAGGGGTATACACGATCTGGTGTACCAAGTCTTGTAAAATTGTAAAATTTTATTTTTTTACAACAGACTGTGAACACGCCTTTACTAATCAGTAGCAACACTGAAGTAAATTTCAAAATCTCTTTCACATTTGTTCTGAAGAAGCCTCATGGACTTTTCGATTGGCCGTCCGGAACACGTTTACCCTATAAAACAACCGTAAATAATTTGACTGATTCTGAATTATATGTATCACTGTATTTGTGAAAATTAAATTAATAGAAAATCACATCGGCTAAAAGGAATTTCCAAAACACTTTATTTCAATTTAGATACACATTTGCTTGTATCAATAATAATTATAACTTGCTTCTTTTTATGTTATTTTACCAGAAAATGAGTTTAAATTCAATAAACACAACGAAATTACACAACAAATCAAGCCGATTATTTTGACATTTTAATTGTGTAAGTGTATTAGTGATTCTGTTTTCGATTCTGAAATGAAATCCAGAATCGTTTTCTGTTCTGTTTAGAGTAACAACTGTCATTTTGTGGGGGTCAGAACAGTTCTGGACGGCTAATCGAAAAGGCCATTAGTTTGTGTTAAAAAAATCTTACATCGTTGTATTTTTCTGTTACAATAGGGTTCGGGTATTGTAAAAGTGTAAAAGTGTAAGACTTTGACATTCAGTATATTTTGTTTTTGAAGTGCAAAAAAATGCTACACTTTTATACTTTTACAATGATACAAGACCAGATACATCGGATCGTGAATACCCCTACTGAATGTCAAAGTCTTACACTTTTAAACTTTTACAATAACCGAATCCTGTTGTAACAGAAAAATACAAGAGTGTAAGATTTTTTTAACACTAAGCCTTCTTCAAAGCAAATGTGAAACAGATTTTGACACTTGCTTCAGCGTTACTACATATAAGTAAAGTTGTGTTCACAGTTTGTTGTAAAAAAAATAAAATTTTACAATTTTACAAGACTTGGTACACCAGATCGTGAATACCTCTATAAATTTACACAATTCATAACATCTTCCAGTGGAAATCTGTTATTTCTCTCTGCAATATAAAACAACCTCTGCGTCAATCCAGTGCCCCACCAATCTATTCGCTTGTGTCAAATAAATCAAAAACATACACTTCTGATATCGGCACTTCGGAATCCCTCTCTTTGATTTTTCTTGATTCTGATAATTCTGAATTTTAATGTGATTGTACCTACTGAAAATATTGTGTGGTGAAAATAATCAAAATTAAAAATTAAGTTTGTTTCACAATTATGATACAAAAATGACAACAATTAACAATTGAGTTTGACGTTCAAGTATATGAATGTATGACAGTGCTTCTGGTTTTGATTCTTATTTCAATAAAAACGTCATTATAGTCTGATACTGTAGAATGTATATAGTATTACGTAAACTTAAAAAGTATTTTAATGAAAATGAATTATTTACAACAATTTTGTCAATTACCTTAACGGGGTAAATGGACAGAGCTAAATTTGATGAATGCAATTATTTTATTATAGATTTGCCGAATACGATTTCCCATAAAACGTTTGTTTTGAAAAAATAAACATGCAAATCTAAATTGGGCGACGCATTAAAATTTGGAATACAAAGCTAACACCTCCCCTGACCCCACCCGCTTTTTTTAACGAAAAAAACTAACCTATAACCCTCTCCAGGGTCCCATTTACCGCTTTCACACGCCGCGAACTACTTCGTCGATCTATAGTGTCGGCACGGTTTTTTGGTCGTGTGAAAAGAAACTGTGTCGACACAGCAGTTCGATTTCTGTAGATAATATAATTTAAATATATCTTATTTGCATTTTTCTTTCATATAAAATTAATCTGTTTAATTACTTCTTGAAAATAATATGGCTTATAGACATTTTCACTTCAATAATTTATTTTTTTAAAGTAAATTAGACAACTTTTCTATTTGCCAGCTGGTTTTAACATAAAATTATACATCGGCGTATTTGCGTGTGAATGCTCATGTAACAGCGAACTACTTCGTCGACATGATAAATCGATGTGGAATGTGAAAGCGGTAATTGTGAATGGTTCGATTAAATTGTTTATTTTTTTTTTAATAACGAGTTTCATTCAAATTTCAAAGATCTCCTCTCAAAATGGAGATTTGATCTTTTCAATGAAACTTTATGTCCATTTAATTGTAGTACTGGCTGCGTTCGGTGGCATATCTAAAGCAATCCGGATTGCTTTGTGTTGCTATAACGCCTAAGGAAAAACCAGATGATGAACTAAACATATGTTGTCAAACACAAATCTCAAGCTACCAAAAAATTATTATTAATTTGAGGAACAGCTGATTCAAAACTTCAGATGTGTATACAATGCAACTGACTTAACAGAGAAAGCTACCTAGATCGTTCGAAAACAAACCCGCTACCAAGGTATCTTGGCTAGCCTATCGGCATTGCACCGAACACGTCCAATGCTGAATGACTGACACACACATTTCTAAAAAAAAACATTTCATTTTTTTTTTTTTTTTTTTTATAACTTTGCACGCGCATGGGGTCGTTATGGGGGATATATTTATGCAAGTACGGACCGGTATCAAAAAATGTCAACTTCATTGTTCTTTGACCGGTTTCCATAAAATTGAAATAATGTTGTAGCTGACTTAGAATAACAAAAGACAAAATTGATTCAAATTAGGGAAGTTTTATAGGTATATGGTGCCTGTACTCCTGTACGGATTGGCACTGGCACAGGTTCACACCAAATTAATAACAAAATATTTTCCATTTGACGTATAACAGAAAAGACTGTTAACATGTGATACTCGTATATGCATTCAGATCAATTCTGCCAACCCTATCTTTCGTGTTTAGATTTGATCTAGATTTGCTCTTTTTGTTGAAACTCTTATGGCGTTTTTATTTGGCAATTCGGAATCCTTCTCCGATCCGGGATCCCAACTGAATACTTTTTTTCGATTCTGACGATTCGGAATTTTAATGTGATTGCATGTGTGAAAACAATTGTGTACGTGGAAATATTCAAATTCAAAAAAAAAAATTAGTTGCCTAATTGTGATATTAAAAATGGCAACAGTCGAGTTTGACGTTCAAGTATATGAATGTGTGAGTGCTCGTTCATTCTCACTCCCTCCATTAAGTGCCCACTTTTTCTCAACTATTAGGCAGTGTTCGCAACTGATCACGGTTTTATTCAATAGCTTTGACGATTGGCTAAAAACTTTTGCTTTGCTCATATTGTGTAGACCTCCAGTCGCACATTTCTTTGGACATGACCGCCTGTTACAAGTCACACATGTCTGAGATTCAGTTGAATCTTTTTGTGGACCGCCTGTTATTTTCACATACCTGCTTTTCCAAGATACTTTAGGAGTCGGTCTCTCGTTGATGGCTCAGATTTGAACTTAACTCTGCCAGGATTTTGGAGCTGCAACCAAGAACTAAATCAGCGACTGCCAAATTTATCATAATAGGTATTGTTCGTTTATGCAGAAATTGCGAAATTTCGATCGGTGAAAAATTGAGGAGACGAATCCAACATTTTGTTTCCTCATTATTTGACAGCAAAGCTGAGGATTTCTGCTTATAAATATAAATTAGATTGTTGAGATCTCAGAGATTTCATTTTTCTGAACTGGCCTAATGATATCATTTAATTAGAACATTTTTATTATAAATTTAAGCGATTTAATAATTCTTAACAAGACCATTTACATAAAAGAATAAAAAACGTTTGTAATTCAATCTATATATTGTATATGGTACTCCCAGGCGTATGTGGACTTTTTTTGTTTTAAATCTTTATTAAGTAATTTACAAACATATCTACATTCATATAGGGATGCATTTAAAAGATTCATTTTTTATTTTTCTACATCGAGTTTATTGGCTTCGGGATTATTTGACTTATCCGCTTGGTCCCTATTCCTTGAAGATTTTAAAGTTGTAGAATTGACACGATTTGCATAAATTCTAAAATGCTTATTGAACCGTAATTTGTCTTTGCTTATTGAATCGATTTCTGAAGGAGTTAGACCTTTTATAATATTTCCCATTATGCTTACCTAGAATTTATTATCTTTAGTTTATAATAATTAAGAATAAAACATTAAAATGATAAATAAAATGTATATGTTACATCAAGTGTTGACCACTTAGAAGGAGGGCCAAATGCGTCATCTTGTACTGCTAATTTAGCAAAAGCTTGAATTCTATCCGCTGGGCAATTTTCTAAATTTCCAATCCATTCAGCAGCAAATCTTAAAATACAAAGGAAATGTAAATATAAGTGTAAATTCTATTGAACGGTCGTGGATTTTGTATGAACCTCAAAGCAACTGCATGAATTGCAGCTATATCAGATCGATTAAAATAACACACAATTTGACCCATCGACATCAAATCATATTCCGAATAAGTTTTGGGATTCTTGTTCGGCCATTCGTTATGAATTTTTTCTGCAATCAAATTCATTTGCTCATCGCTAAAACCTTTTTGAATAGATCCAAATGCTTTGACGATTTCAAAGACATCAATGGTGATGTTGCGTAAATCATCCAAAGATATACCCGTTACGAGATTTCCCATATTTTTGTAAACCAAAGGGGAAATATTATCTATTCCGTCATTTGCCTATTTATTATTCTGATAAAAATATTTATTTATATTATGAGGAAATGGTAATTTTATTTACATTTTTAATTAATTGCCAAACACGTTCACTTGAGTTTCTATCAACCGGATTCCTTCCAATCTCAATAATACACCCTTCTAGCTTTTCCCAGTTAAGAAATTTGATTTCGATATCTGATAGAATATGACTGCAATCAAATTCTGATACAACCATCATGTTATATGTCCAAAGTGTTAAAAGAGCTACAAGAGGTCCTCTCATGTTTATGGATTGTGAAGAATAATCAACTATTGTGCAAGTAAAATATAGTGATACTACCATAAACGGCATTTAGTTTTAATGGAATTTTAAATTCCGATTAAAAATTCCAAATCGTTTATCGATATTTTATAAATGGTAATTAAAATAACTTGAACGAATGAATCGCATATACATATGGTATAAGCGAGTATGTTCTGACAACAAGATAAGGAGACTACGGATTATTACTGCCCTATTCTCTTATTCACATTAACAGTGAATTCGATTCACCAATTTATTATTTAAAGCTTACAGATTTATTTATAAACAACTCCATCAACATTTATTACATTTTAAGACCAGCCACCCTTTTAACACTCAGCCAGACGACAAAAAAATCAAATCCGCAACAATTCACATGAAGGTTTGAACAATTGTATGCATATGCGTATGTCATCGTGAATAAAAAAATCACTGGAAATTTTTTCTCCAATTCGAATCTTGGGAACGTGAATAATACTCTAAAGTTTCCCTCGCTGTCATGTCATACAATTTTTTATTCGAGGGAAATTTATTCCGTTGGAGATTCAAGTTCGCAGGAAAAATTTCGGAGGAATTAAATCTTTCGTGGGAAACGAATTCCCTGGGAGATTCCCGATAATGCCCAATTTCGTTCATATGAATAGAAGAATAAAACATAATACTACCGAATTTACCAAAGTATGCCAGATTCACTCGGAATGAAAAGAAGAATAGTGATAAGTGAAAGTTCCTTGAAGTGTCGCCCCAATGAATAGCAGAATAGGGCTGTTAATTTAATTGCTTCTTTAAAAAAAATATCAATTCCAAATTAATGTGGGTTATCGTGAATAAAAATGTCTCTGGAAGTTTTTCTCTCATTCGAACGTAGGGAACGTTTCCCTCGGAATTTATTGGTATCGGTAATAAGCTTGCTTAGGACGTTTTGCTGTCATTTCATGCGATTTTTTTTTCTATGGAAATTTATCCCGTGGGAGATTCACATCGCAGAAAATATTTCGAGGGAATAAAATATTCCCTATTCCGTGGGAAACGAAATTTCCCAATATTCGTACATCAAATTTTTTTGGAAAAAAGAGTATATTCTGCAGTCGACAATAGCTGTCAGCCCTATGAAGTGAAGAATTCCATCGTAATCGAAATCTTGTGTATTATCAATTTAAGTAAAGATTTGTATTATTAATTCCATTTTTAATTTCCAATTCAAATAATACTAGCGCCCATATTCTGCATTCCAGTCTTTGAATTCTCACAGTAATGGTGAATTTGGGTGTTCCACAATTCGTTCCACATGGGTTTTCGTAAACAAAAATGGATGTTCTGCATTTCGACTCATTTTCTGAGGGCTTCACATCACTTTATTTATGTTCGTGAATTGTTTGTGAAATTACAGTTAGATGTGTATTTCTTGGTGCAAAACATATAAGAAGACATCCTTGTCCATTCTAAAATCACCGTTAAAACTTAAAACAAAATGTATCATAGCTATTCATATTCACATACATACACAGCGTTTAGAACAAGTATTTTCATTTCACGTGAAAATGAAAAGTGATTACAATTCAATTTCGATCGAAATGCAGAATTTGGATGTGAAGTATAATTGATTGCACAAAATTATATTGAATTTTGCGCCTGAAAGGATAAACAAATAAAATAATCTTTAACTTCAATGGAAAGTTTGCTAAGCTTGAAAATTCTTACTTATAGATTACCAGCGTACTCCAAAATAAATCGTCATGTGTGGGTTGTTCAAGAGTTGGACTGACTTATTTATTTAATTAGGACCTACTAACGTAAAAAGGGAGATTTTAAAAATATTTATAGTATAGTTTTTATAGTTATAATTTCTACAGAGACAACAGCTTAAAGTTCAACTATATTCAAATAGTCTCTATGATACATTTTAAAAATATGAACACAAAAATTAGAATAAATGTGGACAGTATTTATTTATTAATTAATACAAAACGAACAAAAACAACAACAATGATATATTTTCTCAGAATATCAACTTTCATACTTTTTTTTGTCTTTTTTGTCATTAAAAGACCGGACATTTATAATAATATACTCGTACATTTAGTAAAATAGTTGATTTTTGTTTAAAAATTTTGTTTTTTTTTTCTTAAATACATAATGCCTTAACTTGTTGGCGAATGCTGCGTTGTACTTCCACTTGAGCTTGGCCGTTCAATTGTCATTGTTTGTTGGGGAACTTGACTATCTGGACTTATTCCGATCTCACTATAGATTTGCTTCATTACAAACAAAATTGTGTCCTCGGATTCCCTGTAAATACAAAAAAAAATATTAGAAATATGCTGTCAGTTTTGTGGGTGTATATTTAATTTACCAATAACAAACATGGCTGCTCAAAGCAAACAAATACTCATTAAAGAATTCTAATGGAGCTTCTTGCAGAACATAGTCAACGCGTTTCGAGTCATTCAATTTGCCCAGTGGGAAATCAATTTCCATAACATCTGTATCAGATTGGTTTGTAGAATTCGAATTGGCTCGTGACCGGGAAGTAGATGCATTGTTTTGTTGTGTTTGTTGAGCCTGTTGGGCCTGTAATTCCAAGAGCTACATTTGTTTAAATTTTAAACTCAATAAATTGCTTTTTGTGTTTGTTTATCTTTTAAGCAACTTACCCTGTCGACTTCCTCTTTCAATTCCTTGGGGTCATTTTTAGCCTTCGGAGTTAAGAAGTTTACACTGTCTAGTGTAGTTTTAAAGGTTTCGAAAAATCGCTGTTTCAAATCGGCTCCTACTCGAGTCATTGTTTCTTTCAATTCTAAATGCATTCGCTTTCTACCTTTGTGATGAGGGATCAACACTGGCGCGATGCCGTTCATGTCTGGGTTAACGAGCGCTTCCAGTCTATATGCAACTGGATCGTAAGGGTGGAATATGTTGTAGAAACCCGGGCATGTTGGTAAACGGAAATCTAATCCTAGTTTGTCTATTCCACGAATTGTGACGAACATGCCTAAGTAAATACAATCAATTATTTAAGTATGTTAAAATCATCATTAAAAGGAATGCGATTCTAACCGATTGGTGATCCAAGTGCGAAAAACTTTCTGGGTTGGAAAAGAAGCTGTGGGTAACTTATAAATGGTTGACCAGTTCCAGCTTGACCCATTTTATATGTGATATTTTGACCTTCTTCTTTGAGTTGATTCGATTCTACTGGGTAGTCCGAAGTCATTTCATCAGGATTTTCCTAAAAAAATAAAATGACAAATTAGAACTTATACAAAACTTAAAGCTTTTAAAAAGTTACCATATTCTTTTCTTCGTTTTGGTTGTGAGGTCTTTGATGGCACAGCAAATCGAACATAATCAAAGAGCCCAAACTATGACCAGCCAGAGACACTTCACCTTGAAATTCTGGATTCCTTTGCTTGTATTTCACAAAGATATCGTTCATGGATGATGTGACAGTATTTATGATTCTTTGACAGAACATTGGACTTGTGTAGAATAGAATATCCAAAAGTGTGTCATTTGTAAAGTTTCGCAGCTTCGGAATGGATTCAAGTGTTATGGATTTCAATTTCTCATCGATTCCGAATTCATCAGAATGAAGTTCACTATGCCATGAGACAGGCAGAACTTCTACTCGCCCAACGCAACCACTTTCTACGGAGTTTTTATAGTGTGATTGAACTAATTGTAAGGCAATGCTGCGGAACTCATCCACTGAAAATTACAGCTTTAGTTTGAAATAATCCAAAAACATGGTTAATTAAATATTACTTACCAACTTCTTCGACAGATCGCATTTTAAGATCACATGCTGATCCTATACCATGAACCATAAAGAGTAAATGGTCAACTTTGTGTGATTCACCTTCTTCGATGGTGAAGTCGTCAAGATCTCGCTTTACAACTCTCGGACGTGTAACAGTTTGCTGTTTCATATAAGAAAGAAAACTTTCTGAATCAATCTGATGTTTGGACAGCATTGAGTTAGAAGATTTTGATTGAAATAAAAGCATGCAATTAAATTAGTTTGTTTTTTCTTTGGAATATAATTATTATTAAATACGCATATTGAAATGATATTTTTGAAATGGTATTTACAAGGGTCAATTTCGGATTTGTTAAAAAAAGGGATCCGACAATACGATGATAAGGAAGACTTATACAGTGGACCCATATATGTATCTATGAGTGCAAGAGTATTTCTGTCTGGGTCTTCAGGGCTTACAGTTAACATTTATTTTTTTTTCTGTGAAGGAGTTCTAAACTAACTAACTACAAAAATATCAGAATTTAAAATTTAATTGGATGGCACATAAGCTCGTAGATAACCATGTTCTAATGGCTTACAGCTCCACTACTACAAAAACATTAACTGGATTTCAATGTACGCAAACACATGAAAAGTAAATAAGACGGAAGCGAAATTGAGACAAGATCTACTAACCGTTGATCCACCCCACGAGTCGACCTGCTGTTGTGGTTGGAAATGAACAATTACTGTCGGACCATGGAAGACCACAATGTCTCCAGCAGATATTGGAATTTTCTTATGCCATTCACAGCTCTCTGAAGCTTTTTTATACTCTTCTTCTAATAGGTCTGCGATTTCTTCTTCATATGGAACATACTTTGAGTCATTTGCCTTATAGAACCATGAGCAACGTTTTACTTCGATTGGTTGGCCTTCCCAATAGACAGGACTTTTAGTGCGTTCTGAAATGTTCACATCGAATCGACCACCTTCAACTGCGACCAAGTTGGGTCCTTTATCTGCGAAGCAAATAGAAATTTAATAAAATTAACGTTGATCAATATACGCATACACTGCACTCACCTCCTTTTGAAAAAGCTTCTTCAAGCTGGGCCGAGTCGTGGAAAGAAAAAGGAGTCCACAAACACTTGACATCAAGCTTTCTCTTGTAGAACCAATGTTTTACAGCTGGCTTGTATGCCTGGAAACAGAAAAAAAAACACATTAAAAAAGAGTAAATAATTCGGAACAATTCTTTGAACAAACCTCATTTGTTGGGCTACTATTTCCTAACAGGCTATTGGCCATTTTTAGCTCATTCACTATCTCCTCGGGTAAATCTTGGTATTCTGGCGATTCAAAAATTGCCTCCTCTTCGGGAGATACTTTAGTCGAATCTGCAGCTTGGAATATAGGCTGCCTATTGGCAGCTGATAGCGAACTATTTAACTCCGAGAACTCCGAACAAGAAGACGACGGCGGTTCGGCTAAATTCGAAGCCGGTGTTAAGGATCGAATTTGTAGATTTTGCACTGCAAGTCCGCTGCCTACTAAATTATAGTTCAAATCACCAACAGTATCGAGTTCTTTCGGAGGAGGATTGTTAAAGAAATTTTGTATCCGCTGACTGTTCGGATCTTCGACGGGTGGCGCTGGAATACCCAAACTCGGTACTAAGCTCAATGAATCGAAAAATGTTGTCGGATCTGGAAGTGATGGTCGTTGTGCAATTAGGGGTTTGGGAGCAGCTACTGCCGAAGTTGCTGGTGCTGCTGGTTGATCAAAGAATCCGGTAAATAAATTTGGCACAGGTTCAGGAACAGGGGTATCCTGGGACTTAAGTGGCGAAGCAATTTTGGAATTTTCTTCTGGCTTCGATGCCACTGATACGGCGTTAGAATAAGTTGGTGCAATGTCAGGCTTGTAAAAATTTAATATATTTTCAGCTTGTTGAGGGTAAGCTGGTTTTTCTACTGCTTCGAATTTCAATGATTCTTCACTAGATGTGAGTTTATTTTCTTCTGGAATAATTGAAGAAATCGGTGTCGATTCTCTAATTGGCAAAGTAGGTTCTGGTTCTAAAAGTTCAGTTTCTGATGGAGTTACAGTCTCTTGCGGCAGCTTAGGAACTTCTTGAGATAATTCTTCGGATGCCTTTAATGTTTCCGAAGATGGGCTCAAAGACTTTTCTTGAGGATTAACAAAGGTTGGTTCAACAAAATAATTTTCAGGTGGCTGTGGCTGTGCTGCTTCTGGAATTGGGCCCGAACTGATTGTTTGAAAGAAATTATTTCCTTGATCGATTGGGGTAAAGAACGATGACAAAGATGTGGGAGGTGGCAACTGTGGATGCGCTGGCTGTAAGCCTTTTCGATAAGGATTTGAAATTGGTTTATTTTGGAAAGAATGCTGTGGAGGTGGTGGCGGAAAGTTAGCAGTTTCCTTTGATGGTGTTGATGTTCCAAAATTAACGGCTGGGGGTGGAGGTAAGCTATTGTTTTGTTGTTCTTGAAGTAAGTTTGATGATTCCTTCTTATCTTCGGATTCTGAATTGATTGTCGATTGTGGAGATTTGGCTTCTTCGAGAGCTTGGTTATACAAATAATTTTCCCCAATAGATTTTTCTGGAATATTAGCTGGAAGAGATACTGATTCTGTATCAAGTCCACCTAAAGGATGTGTTATTTCTTGTGCATTAATCCCTTCGGAAATTGTTGGATGATTGGATACTTTATCAATTGGTGGAGAACTTGGAGGTTTAGTTGAAACTCCGTCTGTGGCAGCAGGTGTAGAATCAAGAAGTCCCGGAACAGAACTGACTCCCTGTGGATTGCAAAGATTTACCGCTTCTAAGGCCGGTGTCGCTGGAGTTCCTGTAAGCGTAGGCGGTTTCAAAATATTCAATTGAGCATCCCCTTTTGTAGGATCAAGAAGAATTGGTCCAGAATTAAATCCTTGTGGGTTAAAAAGTTGGACCGTTTCAGCAGTTGGAGTATGCTCTGGTGTTTTACAAATTGGTGGCGCAGTGGATAATGAATGCAAGACTGAATTATTTTTTGCAGGAAGAATCGATGCTTCCTGAACAGGTTTTAAGATTGGTTCTTGAATTGGAACTGGCTGTTCTTGAGGTTGTGCAAATGCTTGATGTGGATTAAAATAGCTGACAGCTTCAGGAGCTGGCGGGAATATATTTTGAGAAATTTGTATTTGTGGTTGGTATCCAGATGGAGCAGCGGCAAATGGACTCTTATACAATCGAGTTCCCTTCTGTAATCGGAATGATGACGATGGCTGGCCAGCAGTTGGTGGACCAGCAAATGGTGGCTTTACTGGTGGTGGCAACTGTTTTTCAAGAGGTTGCCCTGAAGATAGGGATGGTGCAAAATGCTTAGATGCCGAGTTATTGTCACCGGCGGCGCCTTCGGTCGGCCCTGAAAAAGAAACTTCAGAGATTCCAGCAATTTGTAAGACTTTTTGACTGGCTTGATTTGATTCAGGAACAATATTTTTATGGATTGGTCCTGAAAAATTGAGTCCAGCACTAGGTGGATGTCCGAAAAAATCGTTGGTCGAAACTGACGGAACTTGCTGAGAAGCTAGATTTGAATTAGGTGTGATACTTTTAGGCGGTGGCCCTGTATGATAAGATCCAGCTGTTGGCGGATGTCTGAAGAAATTGTGTGTTGTAACCGAAGGGGCTTGCTCTGGATTCAAATATAGCTGTGAAGTTGATTCAGGAGTAACCCTTTTAGGCGGTGGTCCTGAAAAATTTGTTCCTACCTTTGGTGCTGGTCCGAACAAATTTCTAGGTTGATCTGAAGTAAGTTGCTCTGAATTCAAATTTGGCTCCGAAAACGATCCGTGGGTACCAGTTTTAGATGGTGGTGCCGATAAGAAACTTTCAGTTGTTGGTGGAGGTCCGAACAAATTTGGAGGCGGACCTGAAGCAGCTTGCTCTGAATTTAAATTTGGCTGTAAAATTGATTCAGGAGTTACAGTTTTAGGCGGTAAGTTAGCAGGAGCTGTTAGTGGAGGTCCAAACAAATTTGAATGGGAACCTGAAAATGTTTTCTCTGAATTAAATGCAGAGTGTGAAGGCTGTTGTGGCGCAAAAGCGTTTGAAGATAAATTCGTATCTGGAGCGAGAGTTTTACAAGGCTGTCCTTTAAATTGGTTTTCGACAGATGGTGGACGAGATGATGAAGTCGTTTTTTGTTCAGAGAAAAGTGGACCACTTTCAGTTGGTTGAGACTGTGAAGTTCCTGGTAATTCCGTAAGAGCTTTTGCTGGGATATATGATATTAATTGTGATGCGCTCGCACCAGGTAGAGGTGGTGAAAAGAAATCAACTGCTGCTGACGAAGTCTGGACTTGTTCTATGGCAGTAAAATTAACTTGACTAGTATGACCCGGCGGAGGAACCTGTCCAGATTGAATTGATTCAAAATTAAAAGTAGAAGGTTCTTCTTGTGGTCTCTGAGAAATTCCAGTAGCTGATTGCACAAGGCCTGACAAATTCTGCAAAACGTTCGGAACACCAAGATTTGACAAAGAAAATAAACCTTTACGTTCTTCGGGCTTATCGTATGGTTGGTGTTCTGAATAAGTCTGTGCACCCAATGATTCAAACCCTATTGGAGGCAGCACACCTGTTGTTGATGTTGGCAAAGATGGCTCTTGATGTGACGATGACAGGCCAGGAATTTGAGCGTATATTTTCTTTTTGGCCGAAAGCCGATAGGTATTTTGGCCAGAAGATGGTGGTGGCAAAGTTGGTCTACTCGGAGCAGATGCAATCTCAGTGGGGCTGTAGAACGTTGGTGCCTCAGCTGGTGGTGCTTGAGGTTGGTTTTGAGGTGGCAATGGAATCTGTTGTTGTTGGTGATTTCCAAATACAGTTGGTGGTGGTAGTATTTGCTGTTCTAACACAGATGCTTGTCCAACAAACGGTGTTGTGAATGGTTGAATATCTAGTTGAGGATTCGAGTTGATATCGTCCCGCCCTGAAGTTGAATTGAATTTCTTGGAGAATGTAGAAAACACTGAAGAAGCAACTGATGGCAGTTGCGAAAACGATGATGCTGCTTGACTTAGAATTGAATTGTCTATCTGATTTGCGGATTCAATTAGGCTATTGCTGTTCTCATCTAAGGGATCAGCAATATTCGACGATGATGATGATGTTACCGATGTGTCGTTAAGATTGATTTCGCTTAGATTTTCTGTATCGATGTCAGATGATTTTCCAACAGTCACTAAAGGTGTTGATTCTAAAATGAAATAGAAAAAAGATCACTATTAGTTTAAGAAAAAATCTGGGAAGCACACAAGTTATAAGCTTGTTATATGTAGCTGCTGCTCTGCCAATAGATCTACATACTTTACGACTCTATGACAAACTGCAGCAAGACACACATTTTTCATTCACGGAAACTGACTTAGATGACAGTCATAAATATTTAATTAATTTAATTACATTTTTTTAATTGTACTCAATGACGTTGTTTTTTTTTTTTTTGTATAAAGTCAAATATTGAAAACACCGATTATGACGATGTTGAACTTTAAACTGTTCTACTGATAAGATTGCTTAGACTGATAAAAAAATGTATAACAAGTCATGTATGTATGTACATTGTTTTATTTTTTTATCATGAGCTTGAATTGGGGTAGCAAGTGTTTGTATTTGTTTGTTTTATGCATCTGGTGGGTTAATAATAATCTATCAAGCCACACTCATGGTGGAGTATTTTTTTTAATACGAGTACTTTATTGGATCATATGGCACAACAAACCTAAACAATCGTTCATAGCTTATTATGTACTACGCTAGCTTAACCTAGTTTTACCCCGGGTTTAGTCGAAATAATAGAGTAGTGATGGGCATAATCGCATGATTTCAATAATCGAGATATTAGTATTCGAGTGATCAAGATCGTTCGAAATATGAAAGAGTAAGGCAATTGGAACAGTTTACTTCACCTGCTCGAACTCGAAATTTTGATTAAACTTGATATTACGATGATAGCGAAGAAGAAAAAAGTGGGTCCCATAATTATGGGGGTCGTCTGTTTGTCCGTAAGTCTACATCCTAAGCAGTTGGATGATTGTTTTTTTTAAACTTGCTACATATTGTTTTTTTCTGTACTATACCCACACTTTTTTATAGAGTTCTTTTTCGTCAAAAAGATAAGTCTCATTTTTTCTAGGTACCTCGATTCGATTTTCTTAAAAAAAAAAATGACATTAACACCCCTATTATGGAAGGCAACTCAACTATGGTTTAGTTGTCATTCTAGGTAAGAATTGGTATTATCGAAGACAACTAGTGGACTGTCAAAGCACCACCAGTTGTCATTTAGCAGACAATTAAAACATGGCTAACTTTTCAGTTGTCTCTTTGTATTATAGATGTGAGTTGAGTTGGGTTTGGGTTGATATAAGCGTCATAATCGAACAACAGGGTTTTAAGCAGTTGGTAGAACATTCTGTCCGAATTAAAAAAACAAATATGAATAAGAACAAACATAAGTTAAACAACTATTTTAATAAAAACAGAGTAAAATGAGTTTATTTAGTCTGAAAATTACACGGCCGTCACAATTCAATGACTTGTTGCTCTACTCCACGAGCTACCTAGGTAGCTAAGAGTAAGAGAGAATTTGCAATATGCGAAATAACGCTGGAACTCAAAAGCTTAGAGCCTCCATCAAGAACATCAAAAGAATGGAATAGAAGTGGACACACAAGATTATTTAATATACATACTTAGTATATGGAAGTTCAAATGAATATTTTTTCTTATTTTTGGCTACATCAAGGGAATTCTCAATTTCCAAATCATTGAAAAACAAATCAAAAGAACTTTCCATCATACAATTTCTATTTCTTGCTTTTTTATTTCAAGCTCAGCAGCTGATTTTGACAGCAACCCGAAGCAGTTGTATTCCATAGTAGGCGCATAAAAAAACAAAATATTTTTTTGGAAAACTCAATATTTCGAAAACGACTCAGTCGATTTCTGCGAAAACTTGTATTAAGCACTTTTATTATAATTATCTTGAATACTTAAGAATTTTGATAAAAAATGTGTGTGTCTTAAAATTACTGAAGTCCGAATTTAAGTAGAAAGAATATTTTATTTTGTGTTTTTATTAATGTCATTCCCATAGAACCACTTTTCATATTTTCGATCTTCTCACTATTGGATGAACAGATTAAAATTATTTTTTTTATTCAAATACTCTTGTTTGAATATTGCCGAAAAAAAAAATACTTTCAGCTCTCATATTACGTTGGGCTACATTTACAGTGCATATGTTATCACTGACGAACTGGACTAAAGGCCGTTAAAAGCCATTTTGAATCAATAATTCAACAAGTCCAAATATTATAGTGCTTCGTCTTCTACTTGGCTGATGTATTTCAGCAGTATATAGAATTTGTATTATTAAAAAAAAAACATTTTATGACGAACAAACCTTCTAACAAATGTGTTGGAAATCTAATAAACCAATTATCAATGCAATTATTTTCCTGATGCTTGTAAAGACTAACATTTGTAGCAACACATATTTTAAAATATAATTTTCTGTAATTCTTTGAATTAATTAAATTACTTTTGCTAAAATATTAAGCCCTTCTGGCAATACTATTTAAATGAAATATTTTAATTTAACCATCTGGCAATGCCAGTTCAAAATGTCAAATGTTAAAGCTCTATCATAAACAGAAAAAAGCTTTCTAGAATGTGTATAAATAGGGAGTACAAATTTAAATAGTCACTTTTCAGTCGATTTTCTAACTGAGGACATTCGGTGGAGCACCTCCGCCTCTAAAATCTCCTAAGTAGAAACATAAGAAATAGTAAATTAAAGTAAACACGTCGTTTGTACGCAGATAGGGCCGAAAATCTTGCGAAGAACCTTACGCTCGAAACGACTAAGGATATCTTCATACGCTTTTGATAGAGTCCATGTCTCCGCGCCATAGAGCAGGACTGGGATAATCAGAGTCTTAAAAAGAGTCTCCTTTGTTTTTCGAGAGAGGGCTTTACTACTCAATTGCCTCCCTAGCCCATAGGAACAGCAAGAGTTATTCTTCGCTTTATTTCTAACGAGATGTTATTGTTAGATGTTATAGCGGATCCGAGGTAGACAAAGTCCCTAACTACCTCAAAGTTGTACCTGTCTATTGTGACGTTTTGTCCAATCCGCCGGTGTTGTGTGTCCCTTTTTGTGGACAGCAGGTACTTCGTTTTGGCCTCATTGACTGCTAGTCCCACCTTAGCCGCTTCAGCTTCAATGTTAGCAAACGCTCCAGTGACAGCTCGCTGGGTTCTGCCAATGATGTCTATGTCATCAGCGTATGCTAACAATAGCGTGAACATTTGATCGATTGTGGACTTTCCTGGCCTGAAACCGCACTGATAGGGTCCAATCAGGTAGCTGATAAATAGTTTCAGACGTTCACATAATACAGCAGAAAGGATCTTGTACGCGATATCCAGGAGACTTATTCCTCTATAGTTTGCGCAGTTTAGAGGGTCTCCTTTTTTGTGGATCGGGCAAACGATGCTGAGGTTCTATTCATCAGGCATACTTTCTTCTGACCAGACTTTAGAGACGAGTTGGTGTATGCACTGTACCAGGTCATCTCCGGCTGCTTTAAAGAGTTCGGCGGTTATTCCGTCGGGGCCAGCAGCTTTGTTGTTCTTTAGTTTGGATATTGCTATCCTCACTTCATTTTGTTCAGATGGACGGAAGTTTTGTGTATCATCGTCCATGTTGAATGGTTCATTCTGCCTGACAGCGGGATTTTGGTCTTCATCGCCGTTTAACAGCCTGCAGAAATGGTCTTTCCATATACTCAGCACCGACTGTGACTCTACTACGAGGTTTCCATTCCTATCTCTATAGGCTTCTGTGAGGGGTTTTTTGCCTTCACACGTTCTTTTTACCTGTTGGTAAAACTTCCGCATCTCTCAATATTATCGATCGCGCTCATGATCTCTCTTTTTCTTCTGGAGAAGCCGGTGTTCTTCCCGTCCTTTCTGCTCGTAGAGCTCGCGAGCAGCTCTCGTCCTTCTTTGCAGCGACGCTTTATATACCATTTGTTAAGCTGCATGTGCCTGCCTGCATTCTTCATCGAACCAACGGTTTCGTGGTGGAGGTCTGGTGAAACCTAGCACATCAGTTGCGGCACGTCTGATGGCTCGTTGGCAGCGTTGCCACTGGTCTTCGGCACTTGATGCTGGCGGCAATGGATTTCTTGAGAGGTTACGGGATATTCGATCGGCATAGGTTCTGGCGGTCTCTTGCGATTGCCAAAAATTTACTCGTAATTAATTTCAAGAAAATTGGGAGTATTTATGAAGAATTAAAGAATACAATAAAGTTATTTATCATTAGAAGCTAATTAATTAAATAATTGAATTTTCTCTACCGCTGTGCGATGCAATACTTTAACTAATTTCCAAGGCTTTGTAACAATTTTTTTTAATTCTAATAACCTATCGACTGTAAAAAAAATATCAGTTATGATAAATTTGAATATGAACTTGAACTAACTTTTTTAATTATACCCTGTTTGCACTTGGCAGTGTGAATTTTTCTTTACAGTCTATAACCAGCATTGTTTCGTGTTACACCCTTTAATCAGGTGGGCGGAAGCTAAAGCACTACACACACATTAAGCAGCGGGTATATAATCTTACATTAAAAAAAATACCTGTCATGTTGAAATATATAAAGACATGTTATTGTCAGTAAATGTTATAGTCACAAACATGTCAACGTTTATTATATTGACACTTTTGATCTCATTAGAAATAAGCTCTGGGCAGGTTTCAATTCCATCACGCATCGTTAATGGCACAGACGCTGAAATTGAGAATTTTCCATATATAGTTTCGCTTCGTGGCTCCAAGAGAGGTTCCCATTTCTGTGGAGCGTCAATTTTGAATCCAATGTGGATTCTTACCGCCAGCCATTGTGTTTCAAGGGCAACACCTCGAAAAATCAATGTTCAATATGGCGTGACCATGATTAATGCCACCGGTCCAAATGTGGTAAATGTTTCCAAAATTATCTTACATCCTGGATATTTTCCACCAAATCGATACATACACGATATTGCACTTCTGAGGCTTGTAGAGCCTGTTAAGCTTGGCGAATTTGTGCAGACAGTAAGGCTGCCGAAAATGCATCAACCAACTGAAGGCAATACTTCAGCTACTTTGATTGGATGGGGACTTAATGCGGTAAGGGAGATAATTAATTCGAATGGTGAACCAAAATCATATATGTAGTAAAATTTTATTGTTATTTAGACTGGAGGAGATTTGCAAAAACATTTACAAAAAGTCGAGCTAAAAGTTTATTCAAAGAAAGAATGCAGCGAACGTCATCATCAGATGACACATATGTCAAATATTTGTGCTGGTGTCGACGAGGGTGGCAAGGGTCAATGCAGCGGTGATTCGGGTGGTCCACTTATTTTGAATAACACACAAATCGGAATAGTTTCTTGGAGCAGGAAACCATGTACAATTGCTCCTTATCCAGGTGTTTTTACAGAAGTCTCCAATTATATCGATTGGATCATGGACACTATAGAAGATGACTTGAACACATCAGATTGGAGTTAAGTGCATTTTGATGCATGTTTTTGTTTTTATTTAATATTAAAAGTATAATTTTAAAAATTTTAAATGAATTGAAAAAAGCATTGTAAATATTTCACGATCGAATTACTCTTAAAAGTGTGTACTCCTCTTTATAGATTATTGAGCAAAAGTGGTTACTCTATCGGAAGATGATATAATAGGTCTGTTTCTTTACTTACCTTCGGGATCCCGCGGGATCCCAAATTTACCCAAAACGTGTTTCTTTACTTTTTTGCTGGCACGAAAATGCCAGAGCTTTTGGCTTTCCTTAATATTTTTTTCGTTTTCCCTCCAGCAAGAATCTACCCGAACCTTTTGCTACTGCACTTTCTTGCTTCTCAAACAATAAATCAGCTGATCGAATAATTTCAATTTGAATTTGTGAAGCTGTGTAATTAAAACTTTTTTTTACAATTTTAAGAAGAAGAACACCAAACGATAGAAGATAATATAATAATAAAATTATCTCCTGGTTCTTTTGGTAGAGCTCAAAATGATAAGTACATGCAAATTAAACTGTATTTCGTGAAAACATTTTCATACATGTCGAGTACATCACATCTAATTTCTGTTGTTAAATGTAGCAAGTACCTAGAAACAACCCAAATAATGTGTTTCTTTAATTTTCTTTTCTGGTTAAAAATTGCAACAACAACATGAAAAAGCTTTAGTCCAAACTTTTGCCAAACTTTACCCAAAAAGTAAAGAAACAGATCTAATTTGTTTGCAAAATGGCGGCAAATGTCAATCAAAATACTTATTCTGCCTTCCTTACACAATGTCTCCACGTCCTATATTTTTTATAGTTACTATCTGTCATTTTGATAGAAAGAAAGAAAAAGAAAATGCAAAAAAATTTGGCATTGGGCGTTTCATATCATACTATTTCAATTGAACAAAAATGTCGCGAAGAAAGACGTATAGTTGTGTTCTTGCTCTAGTAGCATTACAAGAATTAAAAAGCTTTCAACAAAACGAATTATAACAATAACACAAACCAAAAACGAGAAACTTCAAAGTGAAAATGACAGCCAAATAGTATATGCACATATATATACTATCGATAGAAAGCCATGAGGTGAGAAATGTCTAGTATGTATGAATTTTTTTATAATATGCTATTTGCGGTCTCCACAAGCAATTTTCATAGTATAATATCTAACTTACGAGAAAATTTTGCGACGTCTTGTTGACGTGTCAAAGTAGAACTGACATTTGCCGCCATTTGCAATAATAACTTATAGCATATTCCGAAAAGGTGACAACTTTTGCGACACGTGCCAGGTCCCAGGTATTTTATTATTCATTTTATATGAAGTTTTTGAAATGTATTCTATAATTTATCTCACATAATCTAGGAGTAACCTTTTAAGCGTAAAGGATGCCTGAATCGTCAAATTATTTGATTATATGAATAAAATCATGATGATGATCAAATTTAAAGAAAGGCGGGAAAGGCGTTTTTCTTTTTTTCAATCACGGCTCCGAAGAGAGTTTGAGTGTATAGAGTATGCTCTGATTTTGTTCCGAACAGGGCAAGCTACGAGCTCCTATTTCTTCTTTAAATACACTTCAACTCTTAACTGTTATAAGTTGACATTTCGTAGTCCACTTCCGTCTTATTATACTATTTATTAAAAGGAAAAATTAATTCTGCCAAATTGTTCGGTGATTTTAATTGTATTAGTATTTATTTCTTCACATTTAGAGCCGATTGTTCAATCTCCAGATAAAAAGGCAGTTAGATGCTTGAGGAATAAACTTACTTGACCGTTAAGTTAAACAACCGGATAACAACATTGAATTTTGCAATCAAGAGAAAACAATCTATAGAATAATTTAATTTACTTTTATTTCGGGTATCGAACTTTTCATAGAAATTAATTTTCATATAACGCAATAATTTTTCAAAATATTTTTGACATCTGAAATATCTATTTATTTTATTTCTCAGAATAACTTCTCATTCAGTTCTAAAATGAGCAGATAACTTTATTCCTAAATTAAGTTGTATGTTGATTTCTGCTCTATCTGGAGAACATGTACTAACTGATGGCTTAACTGTTTATTGAAAAATTGGCCCTTAGTCTATTCAGCAATCAACTCAAAATGCTCATTCAATCATGTACGCGCACATAGATCGTGATCTGACCATTATAAGAAAGAAAAATAAACCAAAATTTGGAGCTCTGAACGCTCTGATCGAAAGAAAACACAACTTTATTTTTGACAACTCAAACTGTGCTCTGAACTATTGTCTTAAAAGTTCCAATGTTTGTTTTAAACAGCATTCGTTCTATCCTTATCGAGTGATTTTTCGTATCTTTTTATTTTTAGTTTTGACAGTTGCATACGCTGCTGTATAAGAACAGTAATATTGGGATATTTGAAACAGATGACACATAAATGCATTTGACATTTTTGTTACCGTTTATTAGTTATGTTCCGTTTTAACACTTTTTTATTCCGTGGAAAATAAAATGCACGACTGGATCGTACAAACTTGCTCTTGTAGCTAACAACTTTAGTGTAACTAACTGACGCTGTTGGTAGGTAGCTAGCCTATAGTTAGCCTATGCAGATTTAAAGCCCATGTAGGTAATATCACCTTGACTCTTAGTATAATGAACTGTCGAATGCATGATTCTTGGAATAGTCAAATGGGTACCTAGAGCAATAATGTAAATATGTACAAGAACATACATGTATTTATTGAAAGTGAATGGTGTATAAGGTGGTAAAAATTGTTTTTTTAAACTTATTTAAAGTGCCAAAACCATCACTTTAATCGGTTTTTCGAAAAAACGAAGAACGCAATTAGATGACACGGATCAATTTTATATAAAAGTATCTCGAAAACCGGTCCTACACGGTTTTTTATTTTTCGTTTTTTGAAAACAAAATTCTTTTGAAATTTTGGTATGCAATTTTATAGAGATAATTAATGTACATGTGAATATAAAATTTAAAATTATTTTTTTTTGATTAGTTTTAAAAATATTGATTTTTCAAAAAAAAATTCAATAATAATAACAAAAAATCAAGAATTAAAAAAAAAATTATTCAAAATTTTGATATGCAAAATTAATTTAGCTACTTAGATCTTCTCAGATATAAAATTTGACAGGAATCCAATGTACCGTTACCCAGAAAGTCAAAAATAAAAAAAACGTTATATGAAAGGTACCGTTAATAGACTTTTCATGTAAACTTGGTTCATATGAAATGAAAGCTATTACCAATGAAAAAATTCTCAAACATTTTTATCAAAATCGTTGGAGCCGTTTTGGAGAAAAATAAGATTTTAGTTTGGCAGGTACCGTTATTTTTACGCCTAAAAATAAAATTTCAATTTACCCTCTGAGGAATGCCAAAATAATCATACATACCAAATTTGAAAGTAATCGCTTAAGCCGTTTAGGCTGTAGCTCGTCATACATACAGACGGACAGACTGGCAGACTGACAGACTGACAGGCTGACAGACTGACAGACTGATAGACTGACAGCCTGGCAGATTGACAGACTGACAGACTGACAGACTGACAGACTGAAAGACTGACAGACTGACAGACTGACAGACTGACAGACTGACAGACTGACAGACTGACAGACAGACTGACAGACAGACTGACAGACAGACTGACAGACTGACAGACTGACAGACTGACAGACTGACAGACTGACAGACTGACAGACTGACAGACTGACAGACTGACAGACTGACAGACTGACAGACTGACAGACTGACAGACTGACAGACTGACAGACTGACAGACTGACAGACTGACAGACTGACAGACTGACAGACTGACAGACTGACAGACTGACAGACTGACAGACTGACAGACTGACAGACTGACAGACTGACTGACAGACAGACTGACAGACTGACAGACTGACAGACTGACAGACTGACAGACTGACAGACTGACAGACTGACAGACTGACAGACTGACAGACTGACAGACTGACAGACTGACAGACTGACAGACTGACAGACTGACAGACTGACAGACTGACAGACTGACAGACTGACAGACTGACAGACTGACAGACTGACAGACTGACAGACTGACTGACAGACTGACTGACAGACTGACAGACTGACAGACTGACAGACTGACAGACTGACAGACTGACAGACTGACAGACTGACAGACTGACAGACTGACAGACTGACAGACTGACAGACTGACAGACTGACAGACTGACAGACTGACAGACTGACAGACTGACAGACTGACAGACTGACAGACTGACAGACTGACAGACTGACAGACTGACAGACTGACAGACTGACAGACTGACAGACTGACAGACGTCAGACAGATTGACAGAGAGACTGACAGAGAGACTGACAGACATTTTTTGGCGATCACTTTTTTAGGCTGCTCTATAATCGTAATGTCATGTTTGATTGTTATAATTTTTTTTTTTACGAATGCATAACTTGCCTTATAGTACCTATAATCGCAAGTAAAAATCACAATAGGGGTATTCACGATCTGGTGTACCAAGTCTTGTAAAATTTTGTTTTTTTACAACAGACTGTAAACACACCTTCACTAATCTGTAGCAACACTGAAGCAAATGTCAAAATCTGTTTCACATTTGTTCTGAAATATCTTAAGTTTGTGTGAAAAAAATTTTACACTCTTGTAGTTTTCTGTTGCCTATTGGTTCGAATATTGTAAAATTGTAAAACTTTGACATTTAGTATATTTTGTTGTTGTAGTGCAAAAAAATGCTACACTTTTACACTTTTACAATGACACAAGACCAGATACATCGGATCGTGAATACCCCTAATGGATTTTGAGCTTTTCCGAAAAAGATATGTTATCACAACAAAGCTATAAAACTTAAGTTCCCTAATCAAAAAATCACTCAACCATTGGAACTTATAAACTTAATTTTTTTTAGTCCGGATTCTATGTAAAAATACTTGTTGCCAATAGTTATTTAAGCTTACCTCTAAATAACAAGTCATTTTAAAAAATCATCTCACGTAAGACTTGTAATAAATCAAACGATTTAACTTTAAAATGCTATTAAACCTAATGGAGTAAAAAAAAAAAAAAAAAACCAACCGTTGTGGAGTTGTTGTCGTGTTGCAAGTCATTCAATGCAACTCTTTAAACAGTTTAAACACTCTCGAAACTAACCAAACATGTTGTCTTGCACCTAATAGCATTTAGCTACAGTATAAATGTCAAAACAACGTTCATTAGCTTAGCAATGCTAATCTATCGTTGTAATGCGATGAGAGTATGCTTTTGCACGACCTCTAATACTGGTTTGCCGCCGATAGATACTACAAGCTGTGTTTTATTTTTAAAACAACCAAACCAAACCTAAAGGTAAATACATATAAATTTGCAGATCTCAAGCAATTATAAATAACTAACTATATCTCCTATATACCTGATGGCAGTCTTACACAAAATGTGAGAAAAAAAAGGCTAAGGTAATTCGAAAAATATGTCACGTTTTTTTCGGATCTTTTTTTCGGGTATTTTCGCGGTTTATTGATTCTTTTATGCGAGAATAAATCAAAAATTTTATAACTTCTTATTAAAAATAAGTCTTACGAGGTATGTATATTACATACGCAACGTATCGGTGTAGTGCTTCCCTGGCATGCAAAATATTTCTTGAACACATTGTTCACAATTTTGGTATTTGGAATTTCTGTTTTTGTTTTCCTCGCAGCTTGCAAGTTGCCAAAGCAAAGTAAAGTAAATTTTATTTTAAATATATTTTTTTCGAGGTCGACTACCTGTTGAGTGTGGAAAAGCTTGAACTTCAACAAAACAACGGAAAAAACTTGAAACCCCAATGGATTACTTAAGCATCTTAGAAAATATTATAGTGACCAGATACCTACCACTTAAACCCACCTGGCCAAGTGATTACAGCTTCAATTTTGTTTGTTTTTTTTTGTATCGCCTAGGGCTGAGACAAAAAAAAAAGTGTGTTATGTTTGAATTTTGCGAAAGTGGCACGTCAAAACAAATGAATGTCGTTTATGCGGAATAAAACAAATTAAATGTCATTAAATTTAAAGTGAAATTTGGGGCGCAGCTTTTTATGATTTTTTTTTTTGTTTTGTTTTTATTGTTAACGGGATGTGAGCCATTTCCTTTCAATCAATCAGTTAGACTGTCAGCAGCTACTACTATTACAACTGACGTAACTCATCAAGTCAAATGGAATCGCAGACATGTGATATCTTATATGTCAAAACCATTTTTGGCTTTAGTATTTTGACAGATGCTATAACATATTCAACCAAACTTATCAAAGTCTGACAGTTTTGATGAATAACTTAACTTTTTAAATGTTTTTGATTGAATTACAAATGAGTGTATGCCTACCTTTGTTGCATTGGGATATTTAAAGCATTGTGGGTTATGCTTAATGAATTTAAAAAATGATATTAAGATTCAGGATGAATTGAAGGTGTTGGTTGGTGGTCTCGTCAATGCAGTGATTGGCATTATGCAAAAATCAGTGCAATATTCAATCAGATTGATGTAGATTGTCATTTACAAACGTAAACAATGTTCATAAGAGATATGTCACGTTACTAACTATTATACAACCTAGATTTAATAATTTGTCTTTTCCTTTCAATTTGGAAACCGATTTATTTATGTGCGCCAAGAAGTTGGCACCGCTTGTGTCAGATTCACACGACTGTCAAGTTGTAAAAATTAATTAAATAATTTTTTTAAGCGTAAATGATCTGAAATATCTTCTCATACAAAACTTGGTCAGTTCAGAAAAAACAAATCTCACAAACATTTTGAAAAAGTGAAAACGTCAACCCACTTTTTTTTCTCAAGATTTAACAGCAAAACAGATACAAATTTGTTGGAGGAATTCTGTTCATGTATCTGACGTAAAATACATTTCAAACAAGAAGCCTACTTTTGGGGTAAAATCTTGTATTTTTTTGCTAAGATTTGATGGACTTTACTTAAGATTTGACATTTCTATTACATCAAATTGATTTTTAAAAATTTTTTTAAAGGCAAAACAGGTTAATAAATTATTGTTGTTGTTCCATCAAAATTACAATCGCAAACAAATTGTACTTTTTTTTTAAATTCCTTTAAACATACAAAAAAGTCAATTTCAAAAGAAATTCGACATGAGATTGGTGACATCAAGTGCAACTGACGTTTAATTTTGACATTATACCGGTAGCCATTTTGATCTCTACAAATTTCAATATGACAACCGCATTTTACCGGCAATAGTTATTAAATTTGAATGCTGTACAAGTCGACAACACCAGGGAAATTGTAACTTGGAGAGGGAGTCAAACGAACGACATCCACGTGTATAGAAGCCATCCGAATTCCATCTACTCCCAGTTTTGTTGGTAGCGCACATGGACAAAGCATACGTATAGGGATGTCGTATCGTCCCAGAAATTAGTAGCATCGTATGAAGCTGCATAATTCCGTTATACTGTAACGGAACCGATAATGGGGAAACAACAGTTTTAGTCATCGCAACATCCAATAACTAGAAGATCGCTCTCTTTCATCATATAACCATCGAGATGTCGCTTTCTCACTTAAGCGAAAGATGTAAAGTACTGAGCTCTCGCTCTAACTGACGAAAGATAAGACGTACATACGTTTATGTATTCCAATCCGTAATTGCACACATTTGTGTTTCAGAAAAAGAGACGAGATGACTGTTTCTCTTTATAGCACCTAGTTTTAAGTTTTTATATTTTAGTTTTTTTTAATGAAATCGTAATGATCTTGTTGAGTAGACTAATTTTTTAATTTCTTAAACTGTAGTTTATCAACTATGTAATTTTAAATTTCTTTTGTCTAAATTTAAAGAACAAAACTAAATATGTATATAAATTTAGTGTAGCCTGGCCAATTCGAAGTCGGCAAAATAATATATGTAATCGCTATACATGTGTATTTTCTATGTAAAATGTATGTAATTAAAGAAAAATCTCAAATAAAAATCGCAGTTTCCCACGTGGCATCTGAGATCATGATGGATGATATTGACAATAATGCATTGAAATCTGTCAAGATTGACATTCTAGAGTAGAGCAAGCACTTAGAGTATACTCTGAATTTGTTCCGAACAGAGCGGACTCCGAAAACTCTGATTTGTTTTTAAGCACATTCGGCATTAATTAACATTATGTTTATTTACTTCCGTCTTTTTGTATTTTTTGATTACAAAATCAAGTTCTACCAAATTTTTCCTCACATGACAAGGCGCATGACATTTGATCTATTTAGCAATAAACTCGGAGTATTCAGTCTGAAAATGTTCAGAACGAAAAAAGAAACACTAATTCGGAGCTGTGAACGCTCTGAGTGAAAAAGAAACACAGATACATTTTTTGACACCCAGACTCTGCTCTGAATTAAAAACCGAAATAATTAGTTGCAAGGTAAGCAATAAAAAAAATGCCTAGCGACTGACAAAAAAAAACAAATGTTTTCGATTGCCGAGGTTTGACAGCAGATAATTAGAAGTGCAATGTTATTTTTCATTGGGTGTTTGGAGTTACATTTTCACTCCGATTGCTCCAAAAACATTCGATTGGCTGTTATGAGTAAGATTTTTGGAGTATTTTTCTGTTCTCGATTTTGTAAGGGAGTAAAGATAGAACGCATATATAGATTCAAAGTTACTGGCAGACGGCTTAGGCCATACTCAAAAATGTTAGTTCATTATATACATACATCATTTTTGTTAAGACCTAACGAAAAATTAAGCATATTAATCTAAAAATCTGATCTACATTCAAAGTTTTTTGTCGGATTATTTGTAAAATTAATATTTGTTTAAAGTAACCAATTTTTTAGACAACGCACGTTTAATTGCGTTAATTTTTGTGTACGACATTTGAATATTCGATTGGGATCAAAAAAGTGTCGAATACTCCGAAAATACAATCGAAAACGTCATAAATGTTTTTTTTCTTTTCGAAAAGATTAAATATTTTCTTAAATGAAAAACAACATACATATATAAGATTGTTGGTTGAACAGTGAGCTGAATAAAATGTCCAGTGCAAAACCCAATATATTTTGTCTTAATCAATTAACGTGTCCATTGTGCGAAGACAGCTTTCCTAAAATGTGGTCAATTTGTTTGACGAAATAACATAAAAAAAACAAAAACATCAGAATCCCAATTTGAAGACTTTGAAAAATTGAATATGGTAAAATATTAGCCCATAATTCAGCAAAAAAAAAACTGTCTTTAAACTCAGTTTCACTAGGGCTTGTACATAATCTGCAAATATGAACCAATAACTTTAATTTGGATATTGACTCACACATTTCAAAATAATTAACAGACAAACAATCGTTTATTTACACGCCTAAAACAACAATTCACATTCAATCAACCTAATCTTCGAAATTGCTAAACCTTTCTTTCGAAATATTTGCAAACATCAAAACACAAAGCTTTGTTTGTTTACAAAATTGACAATTAGTAATTACAATAATACTCGTATGTATGCATGACTAATCGAACTCACTGACAGCTAGACTTTGACACGATGGTATAACTCACGCACCTGAAGCAAAAACTAGAGCCATAATTTAACTACAAAAACAATAAGCTCACACAACAATCGAAACATATAAGAAAAAAAAAACACCGAAAGGCACTTCCTTATTTATTTTGATTATCGTTATACATTTTGTCAAAAACGCGACTTCGTGCAATCATTTTAACCACCGCGATGTGTGATATTGACATTGGGAGGGTGGTGACTGGTGAATAATGTAATGTGTATACGCTGTTTTGATTTTATCGATGTAAACTTGCTGAGTGTCTTGTTTTTTTTTTTATTGTTTTTTTGTCCAGCCTGCAATAGCTCACCGGCTTAGTTTACATAATAATCGTTGCAAGCCTTTATTTACAGTTTTTTGTTTTTGCTTTCTTTCGAATGACAGTTTGATTTTTGTATTGTTTATTTTTTGATTGCGATTTTGCAATCACAAAACAATGCGGGAGACAAAAACGTAGCCACAATAATATTTAATGGCTAATGGGTATGGGAATAACAGGGCGGAGACCAAAATTATACTCCTCTCGCCACCTTTGCAAATCGTAACGACTCCTTTCAGTCAATTAAAATTCAAGAAACGCAAACGTCAGTTCATAAATTTAGTGAAATTTTTCATCTGCATTTTTGTTTGTTTTTTTTTATTTTCAAAAAAAAATAAAACTTGTCAATTGAAAGTCTCGATTCGATTCATAAACAAACAATCGATTTTAAAATTTTAGAAATCTGGTAATAGGCGCGCGGATTGAACGAAAGTCAAATCTTGACGAAGGTAATAAATATATCAAGCCAAATTTTTTATTCTATCCTTATTTTTGACAATTGAATTAGAACTGTTCGAGGATTTACATTCCGCCATTTATTCCAATTTTTCGGAAAGAAAACGGCTCCATTTTATTTGTCTAAGTGACAATTGGGTTGAGTTGACATATCTTGCAGCTGTCAGTGTGAAATTATTTTTAAACGGATCAACTCTGATTTAACTCTTATTTAATATTGTCTATATCGAATTATCCGATATGACAATTTACGTATTCTCGAGACATCAAATTAATAAAAATTACTTTCTTATTAGCAGAGAAGAATATTAGCGGTGGCAACTAAAAATTAATGGTTTATTACCTACTTCCAAACAGGTTGTATACCTTAAGAGGGTAATAAAATGTTTGCAAATAAATAATTTTTCAATTTATATTCCATCTTTAATTGAAACGTGGATAGCAAGTTGAAATAAAAAAAAAATAAAAATAATAATCAATTGATTTCTGATAGACAATGCGGCACCTGCTTGGGTGACTATACATTTACATATACCATCTATCTGATGGATTACGTATAATTAAACAAAAAAACACTTTTTTTCACTGTCGATCACTGTCTTGGATTTTTTATTGACTTGCCATTTCTTAAGTGATTTATTACAATTTTTCATTATATTGGGTGATTTTGTATTTGAGAAAAAAATCATATTGTTTAAATGGCTTATTAACAAGAAATGTGGTTAAGCTACATATCCTGGGATAATTAACATACTTGATTTATAGCAATTCCGGATGCGGGTATTTTTAGTAAAATGAAAAATTGCTCGTTACTTTTATTTGAAAGAAGAACTTTAATACATATGTACATTGTACATGGGCATTCAGTTTAGATTTCTTGGGTATTAGAGGTTTCAGAAATCTGAAAAATGTGAACGCATCCATAGATAAATATCTAAATTTGCTGTCAGATTGCAAAGACTGACATTTCATGGATTTGCTTGCGCAATAATTTTTAATCGCAAGTTATCTATTCATGAAAACAAGACGCGCAAGATCGATTTTCTTATTCTTGCAAAGACATCTTGTTCAGATTTCTTCTCATAGGGTCAATTCTGGTTCTGTGAAAAAGTGAATCGAACAATTTTTCTGTGATGTAAAACGTCAAAATCGAGCAATCATTTTTATACATAAATCATGTACAAATGAGATTCCTGAATTGTGGGATTCATTATTTTTTGACAGATAATTTATTCAGCCATGTTTTTGGCTTGGATAGATTGTGTGTACACTTAAAATCATTCAAGCTTTCGGCGTCCAATAACGGAATGTATTTATTTAACTTTCGTTTTTATTTTCTATTAAGAATTTTCACCATATTTCATCGTGCATCATTGTGAAATGTAGAAAACTTTATAACGGGATCAATGCTGCGATTTAGAAAAGTAAACATCTTTCGACGAATAAGAATAGATTTTGTTTTTATTCAAATTTCAAATATTAAAACAAAAAAAGCATATAATTCGGTTCAGAATAATCAGAGTTCATTTGACAGTTTGATTTAATAAGCCAGCATCAAACGCTCCGAGCGCATACTTAAAAAATAGAAGAACGCACACAGCATCTTGAAACATCAAAGCAACGAACACACCTATTGCCACTAGAGCTGTCATTAGTCATTAAGACATGGCAACTTTCCTCTTTATTTCTTTGCGCCGCTGGGCCTCAGCGAAATGGTGCAGTGGGTGTTCGACAAATTGAATATCCTTTTTTACATTTTTGACCCCGCGTTCGAATATTTTAACTAATTTGTTTCACACTCCCACCTCACCAAAACCAGCATGTCGCCACCACAAAACAAAAAATAAAATGTCGACTGGGTCGCATGTAACTGCTCTTATGTTCGATCAGTTAGAATCGTTTTTTACTTCATTTTTATATATATGCAAAATTTTGTTATTGTTTTAAAAAAATGTGTATGTCAGTTTTTAGTATTTAAAAAAATAAATTTAATAACATTTTTTCAAAAATCCAACAAAATATTTTCAAAAATATTATTTAGAATCTGAAGGTCCTCTTGTATGAAAATTTTGATCGAAATTGGTTGAGCCGTTAACGAAAAATTCTAAGATCTAAAAACGGTTCTATAGAAGGTACATTTAATTACATTTTATTAAAAACAAAAACAAAATGTAGACTATACTCAAATAATAGTGACTGAATATCTTATCAAAATCGTTAGAGCCTTTTTTCGAGATAATTAAGATTTACTATTTTTGGTACACAAAATTGTAGGGCAGGTACCGTTATTTTTGGGCCTAACAAAAAGATTAGAAAAACGAATTGAGCCAATCACCAAGTAGAAGGTAGTTCCAGCTACAGACAGACAGACAGACAGATAGAATTAACTACTACTTTTTTGGTAGGACCGAAGGGATCTTGAAAAAGTGTCTGCAATACTTTTGACTCAGCCAGTTTTCAACAAAAATATCTCTTGATCAAAGCACGACTTAGCAAAGTTTATGAAGAGACGAGGAACAACTATTGCAACGCCTCACAGAAGGTCTTGACTAGGCGGTGAACACTCCACAGTTTTACATTGGTTAATGAATTTTTTTACGTCAAATTCCTGGCAACAAAAAATCGATTTTATGTTGTCAAATAATAATCGATTTTTTTAAAATTAATTACAACAAAGAAAATAAAATACACGACTGAATCGCACCAACTTACTCTTATGTTTCATCACATCGTATGCAAAAGATTTCTATTGAAGATCTAAATATATTTTTAAAGTCGTTTTTTACTTTATTTTTTATAAAGGGTCCGCCAAATTACCTTTTTTTTTTTGAAAATGCTATAAAAAAAACTACTGAATATTTTCTCAAATTCCTTTTTTATTTGAAAGTACAATCGTTCCGGTTAATAATGGAAAATAATTTCATTCAAATGGCTGCCTCGGCTGGCCATGCAGTAGCCTACACGATCGGTCCAATTTTTAAGCACATTATCGATTGTGCACAGCTGTATTTCACCAATGGCTTCACGAATATTGTCCTTTAAAGCGTCAATTGTCTCTGGCTTGTCGGCGTAACACTTATCTTTTACGGCAACCCACAAATAATAGTCCAACGGTGTCAAATCGCAGCTCCGAGGTGGCCAAACGACATCAGCTGATAATGCGATCTTCAAAAACAGGGCGCAAAACATCGAGTGTAGCTTCGGCTGTGTGGCACGTAGCGCCATCCTGTTGAAACCAAATATTGCCAATATCCTCCTCTTCAATTTTTGTGAACAAAAATTCGTTCAACATGGCCCGATAACGATAGCCATTGACTGTAACGGCCACTCCTTGCTCATTTTCGAAGAAAAATGGCCCAATTATGCCTCTGGACCAAAATCCGCACCAAACAGTGACTCGTTTTGGGTGTATCGGCTTTTCAATGTATGCGTGCGGGTTTTCTGTGCCCCAAATGCGACAATTTTACTTGTTTACATACCCGCCAAGATCAAAATGAGCTTCATCTGAAAAGATGATTTTTTTGGCAAAATTGGCATCTTCTCTGAGTCGATAGCAGGCCCACTTAGCGAAGCGAAAACGCTTTGGATGGTCAGTAAGCTTCAACTCCTGAACCAATTGGACTTTGTATGGCGTCATACCAAGGTCTTTATGCAAAATTCGTCTCAATGATGTCTCCGAAATATTCAATTGTTGAGAACGACGGTGAATTGATGTTGATGGCGTTTCACGCACACTTTCTGCCACAGCAGCAATATTCTCGGGTGAACGAACTATTTTTGGCATTTCACGCTTTGGTTTATCGATGAGGATGCCAGTTTCTTTAACTTTTTTCCGTGCTTCTCTTCTTCCAAAATCCGTACGCAATTTTCGCACACATTCTGCAACATTACCATGATTTTCAAAGTAATGTCGCAATATTTCCCAGCGTTGTTCAAGGGTATACACAACCATATTCGTTCAGCGGAAGGATAAAACTAATTATCTGTCAAATCAAACATGAGCTAAGTGTTACCATTCACGAAATAAGCACTAGTTGAAAAAAAAAGTTAGATGGCCGACCCTTTATATACAAAGTTTCTTTAATTTTTTTCTAAAAAAAAATTGGTATGACAATCTTAAATATTTTATAATATAAACCTAATATAATAATAAATATAACTAAGGAATGGAACCAGCTAGCTTTTTCTAATGTCAGTAATGTAACTTTTATGGAGTACAATTTGAACGAATGGCACACTATGCTTTGTGATGTTATCGTCAGGATTGATGAAAACATTTTCACTCATCATTTGTCAAGGGCATCAACAACAATATCAAGGAATGTGTATAACAACCTCAACCACCAAATACCATCGCAGGCTAATTACTTCAGCAATGATTTTTCTTCTGAAACAATTAGTTATATATTTAGAGCCCGATTCGAAATCCTGAACATTAAATCTATGCCGCATCGAACTGATCTCATACAAATCTGTAGGTCTATGTAACACAAGAGAACCCGAAGACATCACCCACTTCTTTGCAACGTGTCCTCTACTTCAAGAGATTCGTCGGCTGCATTTTGAAGAAAGCTATCAGCGCCCGACTCGGCTTTATGAAATCCTTAATGGAGCTCTCGGATGTTTCAAACAATGTATCTAAATACTTATGTTTCAAATCATTATTAAATTGATAAATCATTATTTTGTGTTTCAAATCATTTCAAAATTGTTGAAAACACGCTTATTGCATTATAAAATTAAATTAAATGCTTTATAATTAATTAACTTATACAGGGTGATTCGTATAAGATGCGACAAAAAGCTAGGGCGTGTAGGTTGGACTTAGACAAGAAAAAAATCGTATCGGAAGGGGGGTCTATTTCCCCCCCTTTAGCCGGTAGGGGCAATTTTCTAAAAAATTGACTTAAAACAGAAAAAAAAATTATTTAAAAACAACAGTATAACCTACAATGACATGCTATACCTTTTTGGAAAGCCAGAAATCTCTTCTTTAATTTTCATTTTAAATTAAGTTGTCCTAGGCAATAGTTTTTGAAAAATTAATTTTCAAATTAGTAACTTTGAAAAACAATTTTTTTTTAATTTTCAAACTAATTTTTTTCAAAATTTTATGTAATTAAGTATAATTTTTGTTCTCAAAATTCTATGCTCTTTTTAATTTTTAATAAAAACAGAAAACTGGATGCTAAACTGTATCTCAGTTTTTGAGAAATTAAAAAAAAATTAATAGTGCTTTTTTTTCAAGAAAAACACTTTTTTGTTTGTTCAATCTTTGCATAAATACCATTAGTTTAGTTAGCAAGTAATTATATTCGAAGAAAACGCAAACAATATTTACATATTATTTTTGTTTTTGTGGACTGTGTGGATTAAAGCCAATTGAAATATTTTGTGACCTATAGTCCAAAATGCGTTTCGCTTGGGCACGATAGCAAGTAATAAAAAAGCCTTAATTAACTATTAATATTTTTAATATCTGTTACATTTTAGACTATTGTAATACAAATTAATGATGTTATAAGAAATTTTCGATATGATCCCCACTCTTCAGAAGGCAAAGGTTGTATCTTCTCCTTGTGGCTGCAGATAAATTTAATTCCGCCAAATTCTCCTGCAATTTGACTCCAGCGGCTTCAATACGTTGTGGTTTAAGTTGCTCTAAAGAAGAAATTTCAACTTCATATACAGAGTTCTTCATGAATCCCCAAGCGTAAAAATCCAAAGGAGTTAAATCTAGTGGTCATTCTGTGGGACCCCTTCTTCCTATCCAGCGGGCACTAAAATGGTCATCAACTTGTTGGTATATTAAACTGTCTATTATAGCCAAAGGGACATTATCTAATAAATCTGGCAAAATGGTTCTTAGGAATTGAAGATGGGTTTCTCCATTTAAAAACGTATTCAAAAAACGTGGTCCAATTACCGTTCGACCAAAAATGCCAAGCCAGACATTGTAGCTAAAGCGGTGCTGCGATATATTTTGTTTTTTTACATTACATTGCATGTGGATTGTTGTGGAAATTAGAAACTTCATCTCTGGTAAACTGCGCTTCATCTGTCCAGACTATCCTTTTAAAGTAGTTCTCTTCCCTCAGCAATAACGTTCTACAGAATTCAGTCCTCAATACCTTATCATTTGATGTTAACCAATACCTTATCATTTGATGTTAACTCTTGCACTGGGGTAAAGTGATATGGGTGAAGGCTATCGCTATGAATCACTCTTTAAACTCTACTCTGGGACAATCCAAGCATAATTGCTATCTTTCTGGTGCTAAGGGTGGGATTACGTCGTACCTAATCCAAAATCCGTTCCTCCGTGTTGATCAACCACATGAACTTTCTCTCCTTGTACTCGTAGTCTCCAGCACTCCATGTTCCCGAAGACGAATCTGAAGTCTTGCAAAAACTGAATGGTGAGGACATCTCCTATTGGGGAACATTTCAGCGTACAATCTCTTTGCTTCCCGATTGGAACCATCCGCTAAACCGTAGCAATAGTGCATATCTGTCAATTCTTCCCGAGAGAAACTTGCCATCGTTTTGTGCTGACTATTTGATACGCAAATTAGAAATGAGTTTTAAACATAATATCCTTCCATATTTATTTGTGGTTAGGTAAAACATATTTATTTTTTTTTTTTTTGGTATAAGTAATCCTTTTTATTAGGGTAATAGGTAGGAATGCAGGTCATTTTTTTTTAAATTGAACACATGCCAAAATTAAAAAATGGAAATCTAGTTAAACCAATGTTTTTTATTATTCGCTAAAGTAGGCAATACAAAATTATTATTACATAGTATAAAATGTAACAGATATTAAAAATATTAATAGTTAATCTAGGCTTTTTTTATTACTTGCTAAACCTAATGGTATTTATGCAAAGATAGAACAAACAAAAAAGTGTTTTTCTTGGAAAAAAGTACTTTTTTTTTAATTTCTCAAAAACTTAGATACATTTTGGCATACGGTTTTCTGTTTTTTATTAAAAATTAATAAAAGCATTGAATTTTGAAAACAAAAATATTATATATTATATATAAAAATTACTTTGAAAATTAAAAAAAAAAAAAAATTTCAAAGTTTCTAGTTTGAAAATTAATTTTTTAAAAACTATTGCCTATCACAACTTAACTTAAAATGAAAATTAAAGAAGAGATCTCTGGCTTTCCAAAATGATATAGCATGTCATTGTAGGTTATACCGTTGTTTTTAAATATTTTTTTTTTCTGTTTTAAGTCTTTTTTTTTAGAAAATTGCCCCTCCTGGCTAAACGGGGGGAAATAGATCCCCCACGCCCTAGCTGTCTGTTGCATCTTATACGAATCACCCTGTATAATGCTAAAAATTTAAATTTAACTTATTTATCTGTATTGTGTTATGAAATCTCGTTCAGGCAAAGGGCAAAATTGCCATGTCCTTAATCTTAAAGAAACAAATAGTGTAAATAATGTTTTTTTAAATAAAGAAATTATCTATCTATCTATTTCATATAAACTTAAAACTAAAAGATTAAATCGGCTTAATCAAAGAAAAAATAATTCAAAATTCTGAAATAAATACTTAAACTAATTTGAGCTCAAAAAAAAGTACGCCATTTTATTTCTTGTATAAATTTTTAAAATCTGTGGAGCGGTTTTTGAGACAAAAAAGTATTTTAAAACTTTTTGAAAAAAAAAAAAATTTTAATTCAAAAACGCCAATTTATAGGTATTCCGCAAATACATATACATAACTGTAATTTTGGAAAAAAAAATTACTGAGCAGTTTTCAAAATATAAATTTTTAAATTTTAATTAAAAAAATATTAATTAAAAATATTAGTACGCAGTATAAATTGGGCAACCTAAACATATATGTCTGTGAAATTTCGAAAGAATCGTTTACGCCATTTATGAGATAGTCGAAATAAAAAAAAAACGGTCCTATTGAAAGCACCGTTTTTAGACTTTAACATTTTTTTTTTAATCATATGATCGGTCGTACTTAAAAAGCTGCACAGATTTTTTTAAATTAAAATCGTTAGAGCCGTTTCCAAGCAAAATAGGCAAGGAAACTGGAACTCAACTCACTACTCAGAGAACAGGGTATCCTCATCTATACCACTGATGGCTATTGCAAAAGCGGCCATTATGGATCCATAGTAGAAAACTGATTTCGTCAGAGATCACATTTCTTGTGGACAGCCAAACAGCTATCAATGTATTATCTAGTGAGACAATAAGATCCGCAAGGAAGTGGCAGCCGAAACGTAGTGAATAATATTGGTAACACTAATCAAATTAAACTCTGCTGGATTCATAGACATAGCAATATAGAAGCGATGATATAGCAGATGAAGTGACAAATAGTGATAGTAGTAGCCAATAAATCCCTTTGTATGCAACAGCCTTCCATCTGTACATGCTTCTCCTAACATAACCTAACCTAAAAGTATAAATACAAAATGTATTGATTTTTTTTTCATTTCGGTTTGCATTGAATGTATTGAGCTTGCTTTCTTACAAAGAAAGGTCCTTGATGATTTTGAGTCTTAAGCTAATTTGAGCTATTGCTTAAGCTATTTTGCATACTCGTGCTCCGATCTAAAACGGACTTGCCAAACATTTCTTTCATGACATTGACTCCGTGTGACAATGAATAAACATTTGTCAGTAGTATAAGTCGCATAAGCATAAAATGAATACTTATTTTAAATAGAGAAACCAAGCTTTTCCAATTAGAAAGATGACTTTCTATAATCCTGAGCTCATAAAACTTCAATTGCACTTTTAATCTTCACATTAATAAAAATCATCTTCAAAAATTCAAATTAAAGAAACTAACAAACGTGCATACATTACCATCCTACTATTCGATTAACTTCGCGTATTTAAACCCGAAAACAGAAAAAAAAACACTATAACATTTTTGCTGACCTTCAAAGGATTACCCTATTCGTTGTTGTAAACTTGACCTTCAAAGGCCACACACTCTGCGCAAACAGCCAGCGCCAGACAAAGCTGGAATAAATGGCTTTGAAAAAAAAACAAACATGCATACAACACCCAATCAATTCCTATTTATGACTTTACGTGACACAAAATATAATTTATCAAACGCTAGAGAGCGGTTTCAGGCCTCGAAGTTTCGAACGCACAGTTCCTTATGTCTATTAATATACCTTTACCAATTGGTGTGTTGTCGGCTTAAATCCAATCCAGCAACAATGTATTCTTTGGCCATAAGTGACGTCTTCTTGTTTTGTAGATTCGCCTCATGGAATAGACAAGACACAATCGTGGTTAATCATAACCATAACAGCATTTATCAGACCTCGCGTTCTGAATGTTGAAAATGAAAAGAGCACAGAATTTTTATGTATCTGCCTATACAACAATGTGAGAGTAAGCAGCATTAAGCATTACTGTCAGGTGCCGGATTACCAAAAAACAAAACTTTACCAGAGCTAAAATGACAGTTGTTAATTGTTGTTGTATCTTATTTTACCTGCTAAATGTTTTAATGTCATAACGGATGGGTTATCTAACTTATCTGTAACTTAACTTTGTTTTGTTTACTGTTCTGAGGCCTAAAATACGAGTACAACTCGCTAGTGAACCACTGAGTTGACCCTAAATATCAGGCATTTATGGCTACAAAAAAATTTCTCACCAGTGCTAACACTTTAGCGGAATTTTAGTTTTGTTAAAAAAATTAAAGTAAACTATTTTTTCTACATTGGATATACATATATGTACTCTAAAAGAGACTATAATGCCAGCCATGTTGTTTTTTTTTAAGTGAATGACCAACTTAGCCAAATTTACTTTAGTGAAAATTCGAAATTTTAAGATTTAAATGTTTGCCCCGGAAAAACGAGTTTTTGGATCACATTTTCAAAGAAATATTCTAATTACGTCAAAATATAAAATTGTTATTTAATGTATGTATTATTAATTAATCATTATAGTTCTATTCACATTTTTTATGTATCTTATCTTGAACTATATAAAATCATAAACTTTCACTAGCTTATAAGATTTATCTTACTGTGTTAGCTTTTATACGTAATAAAATAAATAAATAAAAATAAAAAAATATAGTTAATGTCTATGTGTTAATATAAATATCTTGAAGGATGTCGTAGGCAATCAACTTGATACAACATTTTGTGACAGGATTTACTCAATTTTGTCTCCAGAGTCTAGTTGATCATTCGCTTTGACCGTTTAATCCACATAATGTACTGGTGAAAATTATGTGGAGAAAGGAACTTTCAAACGCGGCCAAGTACTACTTGTCAGTTACTTTTCATCACGATTGAAAACTTGAAAATTCAATTCGAATCTTATGTTCGAACACATCGTAGGTACAAGATTTTTAGTAGAAACTGCAAAATATATTTTTAGTCGTTTTTTAGTTATATTTTTATAAATCAAAATTCTTATTTTTTTTTTAAATATATTGGTATGGCAATTATAAGTATTTAACAATCTACCTCGTGTCTTCGAAATATTGAATTTTCAAAAAAAAATTATTTTGTTTTAAAAAAAAAAACTTTTTTTCCAAAATGTTGATATGCTATTTATTATTAAAATGACTTCCAGCATTTTATTTTTAAAAAATTGACCAAAATGTAGACAATACCTATAATAGTGGACTGAATTTTTTATCAAAATCTTTAGAGCCGTTTTCGAGATACATAATTAAGATTTACCATTTTTACTCCAAAAAAATGTATTTTATTATTTTTGGGGCTAAAGAAAAGATTAGAAGAAAAAATCGACCTTAAGTACCAAATTTGAATAAAATCGCTTGAGCCGTTTAGGTTGTACACCGAACTACATAAAAACCGGCGGAATTACGGGACCCTCTTTATTTGTGGTCTTTATCATCGTAATGTCTAGTTAAAATCTCGAGTTTGATTTTTTTTTAAATGCATAACTAAAAACTTAAAAATTATCTGTATTGTAACTAGAATTTTTATGTTCAGTAGTTTAATTCTAATTCGCATTATTATAGTTTACAGTGTTTTTCTCAATTCTATTTTTGATGCAAATTTTAAGAGAAAACTTTCGCAGTATAACCGTACTATCAGAAAGACAGATACACAATGAAATTCGTTTTAATTTTTTTTCCTTGCGCAAAAAGATCCTGTTGAGTAAAAAATTTTCGGTACAAAATAGTAAGTGTTTTTTTTTTGTAAGAAGAAGAGTATCATTCGGAAACAAATGAGAAGAATATTTGATTAAAAAAAACTATTCAGAAACCAAAATATTCATAGTCCAGTCATTTTAGGCATTTTAAGCCCCAATCTGCGGAAAAATTCCTAGTGAGTTGAATTTTTGTTTACGCCTTTATTACATTGATCACTATTGACCTCCGAGCAATAGGTCGCGAGATATTTCCGAAAAACTGATTTTCGTGACCTTTTGACCTTCATAATTTTTTTTAGCCGGCACTACATCGATGTCGATTTTTCACATCTTCATTGCAATACCGTTATAAAGGTGTATACAAAAATTCAGCTCACTAGGATTTTTTCCGCAGATAAAACCTAAAATGACTGGACTATCAATTCGTAAACCATTTAAGCAGTCAAATGTCAGATGTTTTGATGGATCGTATTGTGGAGAAATGCTAGTATTAAAGTTACGGAAAGTCTGATAAAACAATACGACTTTTAAAACGACTTATAATGGCACAAATAGGAATTGGTCACACTATCTACGCCTTGTTGTGGTGAATTTAAACTTTTTCCACCATACTTTCGTTCAATTTTTATCCAGACATTAAAACAAATAAAATGCACGACTTGGATCGCGTACTTCCTCTTATGTTCGATGCAATATATTCTTAATAGAAACGGCTAAATGTATTTTTAAAGTCGATTTTCACTTAATTTTTTATATATAAGAAATTTTAATTTTTTTCTAAAAAAATGGTATGAACATTTTAAATATTTAATAATATAAACTCAAAAACAAAATTTCAAAAAAAATCGTCCAACCGTTTTCGAAATATTGAATTTTCACAAAGAATTGTTTTTTTTTTCAAAAATCCAAAGAAAAATGGTTTTCGAAAATTTTGAAATGCAGTATTATTTAGAATTTGAAAGAGATCCTGCATAAAAATTTTGATCGAAATCCGTTAAGCTGTTTATAAAGTCGAAAATTAATAAAATGGTTGTATGGCAAGTACCGTTAATAACAAGCTATTTCAAAAAAAAAATGTTGGCCAAAATGTAGACCATACTCAAAGTAGTACACACACCAATTTTTATCAAAATCGTTAGAGCCGTTTTCGAGATAATTAAGATGGTAGACAATTTGTGTGGCAAGTACCGTTATTTTTGGGGCTAAGACAACGATTCAAAAATCTATTTTGGACAATCACCTAAAACGCCTAAGCACCAAGTTTGAACAAAATCGGTTCAGCCGTTTAGGCTGTAGATCGTTCTACAGACAGACAGACAAACTGAATTGCGGGTCAAACTTTTTTGGTGTTCTCTATCATCGTAATGTCAACTTTGATTAAAATCTCGAGTTCGATTTTTTTTCCAAATGCAAAACTTGCCCTATAGTACCTATATCGCAAGTAAAAATTAATATTTTATTTATAATAGTTAGTACAAATAGGAATTGGTCACACTATCTACGCCTTGTTGCGGTGAATTTAGCTATTTTCGCAGAAATTGTGTAACCTAACTTTCGTTCAGTTTTTATTCAGGCATTAAAAATATAATTAAAAAACACAATATGGCATCACTAACATTTGCTACTTACAAAAATTGAGTACAAAACCAAAAAGGAAAAGAAGGAAGTGTATGTATGGTCTTTGCAGCGTTGGTTATTGCCTCGATCTTGATACGTGTTTAGCATTTAATTTACCTACGTTTTCAATTGTTTCTTTTTTGTTTTTAATTTTTTTAAGGCTTTTCTGTGGTATTTTGCCTTAACCACACAATCGGACGAAATCATCTTCTTGGTTCTCTGGTATTCGCATTCAGAAGAGCTACTTGTACATTATGATGAACTCTATGCAAATTAAGGCTCACAAATGATGTGTGTAAAACATTTCAAATATTATTACCACGATGGTGGTATTTTGTAAACACTAACTTGTTGATTTTTCTAGTGTGTGGTTGGTTGGTTGGCTGCTGCACTGGTAAATCAACGTTTAGTATTTGAAAGAGATTCCCCCCTCCTTGGTCTCTCACCTAAAACTAATTTTATGCCTATTCTTATTGCTGTTAGACAAGTACAATGTTTGCGAACCTTGTGAAGGTCTTTTTAGTACGAAAGTTGCATAACTGAAATGTTGGCTTTATGTTTGCAGCAAATTTGTAATAAAAAAACAAATTGCTAGCAACTTAATTTATTCTTAGTCCAAGTTAATCATATTTAAGGCACCCCACAATTTTTGCTACCAATAATAAACAGTTACTGGGCTGCATGAAATTTGGTCTAATAATTAAAAATGGCGCTAAAAAAAATATCGATCTGTTTGATTGAGAAAATAAATCCATTTGGCCTAACTGTGATATAAGCACAGATATTTCCTCAAGGAGGGAGAAAAGTTTGGAAACGGTTGGGAAAATATTGCACATAAACTAAGGCCGGTATTCACCGACCGCTAAAATTTATGAGGCTCATAACTTGAGAATTATTTGTGCTATTCACCAACCACTCATAACTATTTTTCGAGGTCCGAAAATGAGAACAATTCGCTCTTCGTCAGGGGCACTCAAACTGCACAATCAAACTGTTTTCGAAAACGAGCGACAGTCAGCTTTACTGACAACAATTTGTATGCCAAGAAACAATTTTTATAAATTAATAGAAATATGTAAGTTTCTTTCGAGATTTAAATAAATTAAAAGATATATTAAAACATTTTTTAATTTGTTTACTATTTAGTTTTGTTTTTATTTATTTATTTACTGTGACTTGTTTGATTTACAAATAAATTTGTGGCATTGTATGTCGAAAGTTTTTCGAATAAATTCTCGATTAAAGCGCTTATAACTTAAGACCGCTCATAAGTCTTATGAGCGCTCATAAATATTCACTATTAATGTTTATGAGCATCCTAAGTTATGAGCGCTTCGTGAATACCGGCCTATATCATTGTTGTTTGATAGATATTTAAAAAAAAAATTGTTAATTGACAATTTTTGGAAAAGGATTTTATTCTGGCAATGCTTTTTTAAGCAAAATAAGAATTCTAATAGCGAAAGTTTACCATTACATTGTCATTGTCAAACTCTTAACAAACTGTGATCAGTAAACATCTATTAATAATTTTACTTGACAACAGTCAAAACATGGCAATTACATGTTCGATCACAACCTAAGCACTAGATTCTTATGTGGTTATCGTTTGGTAACACAAATAAATTTATTTTTGATTTAGATCTGTCAGAAAACTGATTTTGACAATTGATTTATTTTTTGATTTGAATCAATTTTGCAGATCTGGATTTTTCCCTCTTTTACTAACACCATTATGCATTATAATAGACAGCCATCAGTTTGACAAGACAGCTTATACCGATAGCTGGTTCACAGACACAAATATACACCAATACTATATCAAATAAAAATCAATCTGAAAACGTATTCGAATCGTTACGAAAAAAATATTAATTTACCAAACGAAAACCCCATTAGTTGAAATGGCAAAATATATTTTTGAGGTCGTTTTACTTAATTTTTCAATATACAAAATTTCTTAAAGTTTTTTCTAAGAAAAATGTTGGTATGTAAATTTAACTATTTAACAATATTTAAAAATTGAATTAAAAAAACATTGCATACTCCTTTTCTACATATTGAATTTCCAAAAATACACAAAAATATTTTTCGAGAATTTTGGTATGAAGTATATTAATGGTATTGATGAAACGGCGAAAAACCCGTATAAGCTTCAGAAAACAAATGATTTCAAATATATTATCTGGTTTCTGAAGTTTATACTGGTTTCTGCCGTTACATGAATACCCTTATTAGTTTGATTTAAGTCCGTCGAGCCGTTTATGAGAAAGCCAAACAAAAATGATTGTATGGCAGGTACCGTTAATAACAAAATAATATGTAAAAAAAAAATGTTGGGCCAAATATAGACTATACCTAGAGCAGTGCACGTACTTTTTTTTATCAAAATCGTTAGAGCCGTTTTTGAGACAATTAAGATGATAGAAAATATTGTATGGAAATTGCCGTATCTTTAGGGGCTATACAAACGATTAAAAAATTTATTTGCGATAGTTACCTCAAGGGATTTAGTATCAAGTTTGAAGAAAATCGCTAAACAGCCTTTTACACGGTAAATTGTTGTATAGACCAGCAGACAGACGGAATTGCTGGATCCACTTTGTTGGTGTTCTCAATCACCGTAATTTCAAGAAGTTTGATTAAAATCAGGAATTCGATTTTTTTGCAAATGTAAAACTTACCCTAAAAGACAAGATAAATGATGATTTATAACAGTTTTATAACAGTTGGTCGCCATTAAATGTGAAAAATATTCATTGAGATTCAAGCGGCTGGGGTGGGGACTGCTAGAAAAAAAAAACAAGTTCCGGAAGAAGAATATCTTTCTGACTCTGCAACGCCGCATGAAGAGAACTTTTATAAGCACAACTGTTATAAATTGACATATCTAATGTCACTTTTTAAATAAATATAATAGTATAATGAAACAAAGGCAGTTATCTACCAACAACGTCGGTCTTGGATCAAAGCAAAAGACGTCAACAGGTAAATTCAAATATTAATTATTATAGAATACTGTTGTAACGAAATAAACGAATGTGAACACAAATTGCAGTTGTGGTTATGATGTCATTTAGTAAAATGATCTCATAGTGGAAACTTTGCTCACATATATCTCCATCAAAAACAAAAGATAACTAAAACTTTTTATCACACAGGTCAAACAGCCTCGCCCTGATAAAGATATTTCAAAAACAACCTTCACACTTTCAAAGCGCCCGTTTGTTAAAATAATAAACAAATTTAGCTTACTCACTAAAACCGCAAAAACAACTATGGAAATCCCCAAACAATATTTCCAATTGAAATAGAACACAAAGTATTGTTCACAGCACAGAAATTAAAATAGGTCAATCACCTTTGACAATTTTTTCGCATACAAATTTTCAAGTTCCACAAAATAAAAGGTATTCCGCAAAACCCCTGTCAAAAACATCTCCAAATTCGATAGTATTCCCTTTTTTTTTTTGTTTTAGCTTTTACGAGTAATTTTGGTGTACGTGCAAAATATTCGTGCATGTCAAATTTTGGGAGATATTTTATGATGTCATGTGATTAAAATCCAATGGCAACCGATTTATTGCAGGTTTTATTTGTAAGATTTTTTATTCTCTTTTTAAATCACTTTTTAATTGTACTGTAAGGGCAAATTTTGCATTCGTAAAAATAAATCGAATACTTGATATTTTCTTTAAAAAAAAAAACTAAAATTTAATAAATATTGATTCCAAACAAGTCATAGCTTTTGACAGTTGTTAATTTAACGAAATATTAGTATTTAAACAAATCAAATATAGTGCGTTTTCTATTGGATTTTCGGAGTGTTCCAATCGAATATGAAAAATTCGTTTTCACAAATTAACACATATACACACTTAAACGTCACCATTTAAAAAAATTCCTTCTTTATACAATTCTTACTTTTGACAAATAATCTGACGAAAAACTTTGAATGTATACTCGTATATGTGTTCTATTTGTACTGCCTTATGGAATCGAGAATAGACAAATACTCCGAAAACATTACTCGCTACAGCCAATGGATCGTTTTTGAAAACAGGTACCCAATTCCGCCAGCGTGAATGCGTTAAAGTACAAAAAATTCATTCACCCTCAAAATATGCGTGAATAAATTTGTCTATCTATGTACACGCTATCTGTCAAAAAAGATTGAATCTCACGCTTGCGGAAATCCAAATATGTATGCGTATCCGATTTTTGGTGAACACTGAAAATATTTACGCTTGCGGAATTTGGCCCCAGGAGTAAAAAAAGATTAACTCCCAACAGCCAATCGAAAACGACATAAAAATACACCTGTCAGAGATTGTGGAACGTATTGATGGTTTATTTCACTAAATGTCAATATACATACTATAAACTTTACACAGTTTGTATGTAAATGCGAAGGTCAGAAAAAATACTAAACTTGGAATCGTCGGTTTTACATTGCAAATTTTTTGTGATCTAAAGATAGAGTAGGTAAAAGTGGATATCGGTGAAAAACTACATCAGATCATTTTCCGCTATGTTGTTGATACCACATGCATTAAAACATTGCGTCAGATATAATCCTTAAACAATGAAAAACATAAACAATTGGAAGATTGTGGAACGCATTCATTTTTCATTAAAAAATACAGATTGCACGCGATTGTGGAATCAATTTATTTTGTATCTAACGAAAGACTTTTACCATTTACTTATCCCACCACATTCTCCACGATATTTATTTTCTTTTCACAACGTGTGTTTATAAGCTGACTAAGCTTGAAAACTACAAATTTGCTTGCGGTGTGAAAATGCCATAATGGAACGTGAGACATTTAAAGTTTTCAAGTTCACAAAACTAGTTCACAAAGTGAAGGTATGTGAAGTGTGAAATAATTTTCTAAACCATAAAAGCAAATCCATACGACTCGAGTTGTGCATTTCATTTTCAACAATCAGCAGGATCCCATATATTTATAAGAAAATATGTTAAACATTAAAATGAGGTAGGAAAAGAACAAGATAATTGACGTGGATACCTCTAAACATCATCTGGGGATCATATTATTGAAAGGAATTCAAATTTGAATGGAAGATCTTTTATTATTTGGCCTGGTGTTTTTTTTTTTAAGATGGATTCATAACAAAGGCATTAGAGGCTGAGCATGAGCACGCTTTTGTGTTTTGCACAGCAAGTGGGTTTAATTATCCTCGACCAAACAAAAAAAAGCACAAAAAAACGACCACAAGCCAAGCACACGACTTGACAAAGGTTGTGGCTGAGGGTTGAGAAGAGAGGTTATATTTTCATAATGACAGAGAGAACACCGATTTAAGGAAAAAGAACACTTGAAAAAAATATATTAAAAAACAACAACAAAATGTATTGGAAGAAAAAAGTTCAAATAAAATACTAATAAAAACCACTCTAAGGTTTCCGACTTTTAGAATTTTGCTGTAAGGAATGCAATGGTAAGAAAGGCAGACAAATAATATTAGACAATTTTGTATAAACGTTTTTTATTTTTTTTATATTTAAATATATTTTTCCCTGTAGGGATGAATATATAAATATATAGATGCAATCAGCAAAACACTTTGCCATCTCCGAGTAACAATATGTATAACATATAAATAAACTGGATTCCTATGATATTAGAATTTGTTTATCAATTGTGACTTAAAAAAAAAAAAAGATTAGATTTATTGTGAATAGTTCTTTAACCTACATTTTACTAACGGGAGTGAATCTATACATGCCAATTTATAACAGTTTATGATAGTACTTTTTATAGTAGTAAACGGTGATTTTTTAAGAGCTTGGTTTTTGAAAATTCAAAAAAACACAGAAACTTGTAAAAAGTGAATGAAATTTTTATTTGCATCGATAAATCAATTTCTGCCATTTACTTTTTAAAAATAATTTCACTTAAATGTTGCCCGCGGCTACGCTTCAGGTGGTCCATTCTGAAGGTCCAATTTTGGCAAACTTTTTCACACATTTCGGCCGGAATCTCACCAGTGACGCTTGTCCCCATAGACAATAGACTTAATATAGCCCCACAAAAAATAGTCTAATGGGGTCAAATCACATGATCTTGGTGGCCAATTGACTGCGCCAAAACGTGAGATCAACTGCTCACCAAATTCGCCTCTCAATTGATGCATGGTTTCGCGTGCAGTGTGTCATGTGGCACCGTCCTGTTGGAACCACATGTCGACCGAGTTCAATTCTTGCATTTTCGGCAAAAAAAAATCTGTTATCATCGAACGGTACCTTTCTCCATTGACCGTAACCCTGCGCCCTTCATCGTCCTTGAAGAAGTACGGCCCAATGATGCCGCCTGCCCATAAACCGCGCCAAACAGTGCATTTTTCGGGATGCATTGGTAGCTGCTGAATTGCCTCTGGCTGCTCTTCACTCCAAATACGGCAATTCTGCTTATTCACGTATCCATTTAGCCAAAAATGAGCCTCGTCGCTGAAACGGACGTAGCTTGCTAAACACATTTTTCACAGAGCACGAATTTTGATAATAAATTTCAATAATTTGCAAACGTTGTTCAGGCGTAAGTCTATTCATGATGAAATGGCAAACAATACTGAATCGAAATGTCAAATGTTCGTGGAATTTGTCATGTGTGATCTGTCAAAAATATAAAAGTAGCAAAAAAATCGTTATATAGTAGCACACACTTCGTTTTTTCCTTGATGCCCTCGGCAGAAGAGCCTTTTCCCATTTCCTGAAATCATAGATGATGTATTCCAGGAGATTAAAAAACAAACTTATTCGATTCAACATTTATTTGATAAGTGCACAAATTCTTAATAATTAATTAATATAGCAATTTAATCCAGCTAAGTCAGAATTTTAGATGCAAGTGAGTTCATTTACATTTTACCAATTAGACCAATTTGACAGCCGGATATACAATGACTTACATGATATTTTGCCAATATTTTAGACTAATCAATATATTCTGTTTAGGTCCGATTACATCAATAGATACTAATGTTGTTCAACAACACTAAGCCTTTCGTTGAAGCTGCAAATCAACGAAAATACTGTTTGCAACACTTCAAAGCAATCATCTATTGCAAAAAGTATTGAACTGGAAGTTTTTTCCAAAGAACTGAGAATCGGAAATGGACTAATTCCGGTAAATACTTCCAGTGGTTTAGTATCGATTCCAACTGCCAATGTGTTTAAATTTAAAATGTGTATAAAAAACTTTTAGTTTAGAATTTAAATTTGTATATACATAGGTATGTATCTAATATAATGTTTAATTAATTTTTTTTCTCATAAAATGTAACCAAGTTTAACGGTACTATAAAAGACTTAGTCTTACTTGTACACCGAATTGAAATAAAACTTTGAAACTTTGGAACATATAAAAGATTACCATCTCTTGGTCGCAAGCTACGAGTAGGTGCATAAATATTGTACAATGAAAGTAACACCGGACAATTTATATTAGATCTGAGAACATCGAAAGCAAAAAGCGCAGAATATAGTTTTCTTCTATAACGTGACGTTTCACTTTACTGCATGTGCAAAATGTATCTGGCTTTTGATAAAAAAAAATAGTAGCACAAGTGCGAAAGGAGGAGTACGGTAGCACGGAGGTGTCGAAAGTAGTACAATACTACTATAGTAGTACTATCGGCAACGCTGCTCACAGGTAGTAAAAGGTTTTGGTAATTTGTTTAAACCAAACTAAATTTAATTTCGTCATTGGTTCCAACTCTCCCAATGATACTCCTTTTGTTACCTCTCCATGGGTAGCTAACCTGTTTGTAAAGCAGTTCTTTACCAACTCTCCGCTACCTGACACAGAAATTTTCATGACTCCTCCCATACTTGAGAGCGTAAATAGTTCTATTGGACTGATCTACCGCAATCGTCCAGTGGCAAGAGTCCAGTAGGAGGAAAGGAACTTACTCTAGAGGAAAGACGCTTAGTTATTGATATTCATCAAAATCAAAAAATACTCCGAAATATCTGAATTTTTTTTTCGATTTATATAAAATCGAAAATCGCGTGGAAAACAAGCCGTGTAGTTGGCATCCATTACAAATCATCACTTCTAGGGGTTAGAGCAAAATAAAGCAATTGGTAGCCCAAGATCCATTCATAAGTTCAAGTAAAATCAGTGGAGCTTGAAAAATATTCCAACAAAAAAAATTCAACATAAAACTCTATGACGAGCTATCGTTGAAGCCGATTTTAAGTCCCCTGCCCCTAAAAGGAAGCCATTGACCAGTGAGGTTAATAAGAAGAAAAATAGGATTGCATTCGCCAAAACGTATATAAATGAGACTCCAGACTTCTGGCGTAAAATAATTTTTTCTGACAAGTCGAAATTTTCCGGAGGGGAAGGGATGCAATGAATCCGAAAAACACAATTAATACTGCAAAACAAGGCAACGACCCCAAACTTACAGTCCAAAAAGTGCGCTTGTGACCAATTCACAATACTCATCATCTGTTACCCATCCACAAAGCCAGGACTTAAACCCAATTGAACATTTATGCGATGTTCTTGAAAAAAAGGTAAGAACGAATAGCATTCGAAGTCTAAGGAAGTTTTAGTTAAAGAATGGGTCATTATTTCACAAAATATTTTTTTGAACAAATTGTTCTTGTTTTTATTATTAAAATTACTAGTGGAATAGTGGAAGCTATTACGCTGTACCCTGACTTTTGTAAAACACGGTATAAATTCCGCTGGCCCGATATTATCACCGCTACTAGCCTGAATAGATGTAATCCTCGGTGTCAAAACGCGTAAACTTTTCCATTTAACCTACTCTTCTGAACTTTTTCCGAGTAGATAGAAAACCACAATTTTTTTAACATAGTCCTTAAAAAAAGCGAATTTTCTTCCCCTTTACTTCCGAACAATTGCACTTACGTCCCTGCTTTCAAGGTTCGTGAAATCGCTCATAAATTATCAGCTCAAGAAATATCTGGAAGAACGAAAGCTCATTAAAGCTTTCCTATCAATAGGTCCACTGCTAACCTGATGGCATACTGGTAAGTTTCAAGTCTGAATTCTTCAAAATATTTGCTATTATACCCAGTGATCCGTCTTGTCACCGACTGTCTTCTTAAACTTCATTCATATTCTACTCTACAGTAAACTTTTTTGCAGATGATAATACTCTCAACTTTTCATTTTCGTTTTCTGATCCACACCCACAAATCCTTGATCCGTGCTCAAATAACTCACTTGAGTCTTTGGGTAATGGAATGCTTATCAGTTTTATCCTTGAGGCCAACTGCGAACGTACTGCCTAGTACAGAGATTCTTTATTTAGCCGTACAGCACGAATGTGGAATGTCAAAATCATTCTAGTCAAAAACTCTTTAATGCGCTCACAATTATTAAATAAAATGTCAGTTTAGCGTCACATTTAGGCATCACAATAATATTGTAAACAAAATACTGAATAAATGACACTGGCAGTATGCAATCTGACACTTGGTTTGACAGCTTTATCTGTCTGCAGTTGGTATGTTATTTTAAGCTTTAAAAAAATTTACCAATTTCATATTGGTAAGATGTCAGCTCTTTTGGGTTCATCAGAAAAACTGTGAGCTTAGCGTTTCGATCCATATTATGTAAAACACCCTGTATATTGAACAAAATTGAGTAACTATTAGGGGTATTCACGATCTGGTGTAACAAGTCTTGTAAAATTGTAAAATTTTATTTTTTTACAACAGACTGTGAACACAACTTTACTAATTTGTAGCAACACTGAAGCAAATCAGTTTCACATTTGTTCTAAAATATCTTAAGTTTGTGTTAAAAAAAATTTTACACTCTTGTATTTTTCTGTTACAATAGGGTTCGGGTATTGTAAAAGTGTAAAATTGTAAGACTTTGACATTCAGTATATTTTGTATTGCTACACTTTTACAATGATACAAGACCAGATACATCGGATCGTGAATACCCCTATTGTTGATAAATCAAGTAATTTATCAGTTTTCCAACTTTTTAATTAAACATTTTCAACCATTCCTAATTCTGACCATAACATGTTCTGAGCAAAGACTTGTTAAAAATGAAACAACAATTGTTCCATATTGAATTTTTTTTTCAAAAAAATTCTTCTTACAAAACAAAAAAAAAAAAACCTTACATAACTTCCACAAGATAAAAAAAAATATATCTAACCACGGCCATCTATTGCTTAAACCGGGAAGATACCGATATACAATAATATACCCGCATTAGATACCTCAACGTTCATACCACATTCAATCCATAATAATCCCAGCGCGGATAAAGGGAAACCAACATTTCTGAAATACCGTGGCGACCAAACGCCTCCTCCTGCTCAGTTCACACCACCTATACCTCTACCATCAGGAGGTTAAACATATGAGCTGAGCATATCTTTACCCCAAAAAGTAAATATAGGTACATATCTATCTATACAAACGTTTACATATGGTTTTTGTTTTTGTGTCCCCATTGATTTGTTATTTTTTCGCTCTCAACAAAAAGGAACACTTTAAGATCTAATTTTAGTCAGTCGAGTTTAAAGCGCGTTATTGACCACAAGTCTTTTTTCCCCATAAGCCCAGTTCGAGTTACTGTTGTTACCGTTGATGTTGTTTCTGTTGCGGCTGCCTATCTGCATTCATATCTCAAGCTATACAAAACATAAATGACCATCGCTCGTCGTTATAGTTTAAAAAAAAAAAACAAGTAAAACATTTGCAGATTCCAAAAAAAAAATCACACAATTTACACCAAACTTTACATTAAGAGTTATGGTACGTTTTGTTTTTTTTTTTTTTTATTTTGATACGTGCAACTGGTGAAAAGTGAAAAGTTTGCGATAAAAGGTGCCAAAGACGCACTTTAGTAAAACATGTCATTTGCTTTTAAAATTATTGCAGCGTTAGCAAGAGCTTGAACTTACACTTTTCGGGGTCTTTCTTTTATGGAGGAGATCGAAAAACATTTTCGCGGTCAATTTTCTTGTTTTTGGTATTTTGTTTATTTTTTTTTTCATTTCTTAGTCAATTCTGTATCATTGAATTAAAAACGATAAATTCCAAAAATAAAAAAAAATATATTATGCAATTGGTTCATTGAGTTAATTTACCAAGTAAATACAAAAAAAAAAAAAAAAAAAACTAAGCCCCAAAGTCACGACACGGCCAAACGAAATAGAAAGTGTTACACACCATTTGAGCAACGCGTCGCGCAATTGACTTTTCTCATCAAGAAAAATTATTGTTAATTTGTTGTAAAAGTAATTTTTAGTTTTAGTGTTATTGTGGGAACCAAATTTCAATCGGAGTGTTAATGTCAAATTAAAACGTCAAAAACTGGAACTAGTTTAAATTACACACAAAGTGAGTAGCATTATTTGAATCCTTACTATTGTGAATTGACCATCATTATATAAATTCAGTTTTTTACTGCTTTTTTGTATCACTTCCTTCCAATTCAACTTCTCATTTTATTGTGGAAATTTTTACTTGAAATTTTACGATTTTATTTTATAGTTCAACAATGACGGGTTCGCATAATATTTGCGAGAAGTTAACGAACTTCAAAATATAAAAAAAAATGAAGACAAAAAAAAACTAGACCAAACAATAATTCAGAGTCAATTCGAGTAACGGATTTAATGCCAAATGTCAAGATGTTTACTTAATGTCTTAATGCCAATCAAAATCACACCCAAAGGCGATGATAAGTTGTTGTTGTTTTAGTTTGTGTTGTTTTTTTTTTTTTTTATTTGCAAAAACAAGTTCAACTACACTTGGGCGTGAGTCCTTAATACTTTAAGATTTTAGTTATTTTTGTTTGTGTGTTTTGCGTGTCGTTTTCATTTTGGAATAATGTATTTCTGGTTTGATCGGGATTTAACTTGGTGCGGGATTATTACATGAAAATTGGTTTTTAATGATACTTGGTGGTGCATAAAGTTCATCTTGCTACATTATTTTTTTTTGTTTTTGAGAAAGCTGTGTTGGTTTCGGTTCAGTAGTTTTGTAAAGCTGACAGTTCACAAGGATTGGAAATTTTTTCTTAAAAATTTGGATATAAAGTTTTTATTAGTTAGACAGTTTTTAGGTAATTTAATGGTAGCCCTTGGCGTAATGGATAATGTGTTGGAATGACACTTTTGCAAACGTTTTTACTTACTAGTTTTGCATTTGGGAAAAATCGAACTCGAAATTTTGATCAAACTTGACATTACGATGATGGAGAACATGAAAAAAAGTTGGTCTCGCAATTCCGTATGTCTGCCTGTGTTAAGGTCGATCTAAAGCCTGAAGCAATTTTCTTCAAACTTGGTGTTTAAGCGTTTTAGGTACCTAATTGGCTCGATCCTTGTTTCAATCTTTTTTTTAGCTCCATAAAAATAACGGTAAATGCCATATATTTTTTTGGAGCAAAATTGACAAATGTTAAATATATAGCGATTTGGTAAAATAAAATTCAGTAGACTATTTTGGTTAAAATAATTTGGTTCAAAAAATTGTACTTAAAATGTTATTAAGGTACCTGCCATATACCGTTTTTATCGACTTTCTCATTACGGGTCAACAGATTTTGATCAAAATGATTATACAAAAGGTCTTTCACATTCAAAATAATACTGCATACCAAAATGTTAAAGAAATAATTTTTAATAATTGGATTTTGTCAAGAGAATTATAGGAGAGTTATAGGAGCACCTGACCAGAGATGCCAATTGTATTTAACTTTTGGATACTTACACCCAAATTAATAAACATGGACTATGGGAGGTTTAGGACTTATTCCGTGGACTAAGTGCGACAAAACTATTGACAAAACACAGTTTCTGGTATTTGACGTTTACCAACTTAGTCCTTCGCTAGACCATCGAAGACGGTAGGCAAGCGATGGACTAAGAATTGACATTTAAGAACAAATTGTACATGGACATAGAAAAAAAAGAGGTATAGATAGATACTTATTGTAGTAGATTTTGTTCGATTGTTTATTAATAGGAAATTTTAGTCCCTGGTCAAATTCTTATTCCATGGGTCTGTAAGTCCATGGACTAAAGGTGAACTAAGCGTTTTTTATTAATAGGGCTGTTAAAGACTTAAAATTGGCATACCAATAATTTTTAGAAAAAAATTATAGAAATTTTGTATATAAAAATTGTGTAAAAAACTACTTTAAAAATATATTTGGCTGTGTTTACTAAGAATCTTGTGATTACGATGTGATCGAACATAAGAGCAAGTACGTGCGACGCAGTCGTGTACTTGAGAAAAAGTGATAAATCCATAGGACATAGTTTAAAAATATTATATTCAACAATGTCTTACAATGTGGCTTTTTAAAAAGCTCAAAAATATTAAAATCTTCTTCAAAACACATTTTTCTTGAACTATTTTTTTTATTAAATGTCAAACGTCAACTGGATAAAGTATATCTACTTTAAAAAAAGATAAACGTTTTGCTGTTTTTAAAGTTAGAAGACCTCTTTAACGTTAAAGTTTACCTGTTTGTCCTTTAAAATTATCAAAAAGTCGACTCTCATTTTAAAACTCATTTCTAGATTCGACTCCAATTTTAAGATTGATTTAGAGTAGGTTGTAAGTGTTTAAAAATTAGCGCCAATGAAAATATGTATACATTTCGACAAATTTAAAATAAAAAAAATGGAGCATCATTTTAAACGATTTTAGTAGGATGTTAAAGCCATTTTAGTTTGATACTAATCTGAAAAGAGGAATCTGCTAATTTAATCATCGTAGTATTTTTTAACAATTTACTAAAGCTAAAATCATCAGAAGTGTATTTTATCTTTTTAGCGTCATACTAAATCCATATGACGTTTTGACATTTACAAACGTCAAAAGGTTATGTTCGCTTACATTTTTGTTGCACTGTTTTAGGCGTGTTCAAGTGGTGATTCTCAAAAAAAAAAGGTTTAGCATGATGTTAGTTAAAATGTATTTAAAATTAGAAACATTTTAGTGAAATGCTTTAATATTACCAAATTTGATTCTTCACCTTGGCTATTGTTACTCGTTTGTTTCCAAATATTTTGCGAATAAAATTTTTTTCACACAGTAAAGTTCGCGCAAACTTTGAAAATAACAGAAACTGTCGCAATGAAGTTCGCCAAAAAAGTACCCACACATTTTATTGTAGGCTTAATTTTACGGTGAATACTTAGAAGCAGCAATATCGTTTGTTTTACCATGAAACCGCCTGTGGAACTAGGCTAAAATGCTTTGCAAAAATGTTGTTTTGTTGAACTGCTCTCCAGTGTGAACTAGTTGTTTCTGTTTTGCACACATAGTCCTCAATGTATGGACGGCTTCGTGTTCTGATCCAAATACGGATCTGCAACACACGAGCCCAATTAGGTTTACAAAGATCTGTTGGTCCTCCACATCGACAATATGTCGTCGGTTCGGAAATTAAAGAAGCAATTCAGAAATTAATGTTTTCAGTTGACATTTAAACTTTGTGGGAAAACAATATTTGGAACTGATGGTGTGACAGTATTGTGAATGACTTTTAAATAAGCAGTTTCCGGGCTATAATTTCCAATGACCTCACCTAACTACATATGAATATTTCAATGTTTTTGAATGAACAAAAACAACAACTTGAGTGTACTACCATCAAGTTGTGTTCATTATTTTTGGATGGAATTAGTGAATAAGTGCCCAGCACGAAATAGGCTACACGAAATAACATTTGAGTTCTTGAAAAAAAAATTAGGTCATGAAACATCAATCAAAGAAAGAGAACCATGATATGCGAAACTACGATATTTACACCCTTCACTAAAGCTGATGTCAGATATGTACCATGAAGATCGTTGAACGGGTATTATGATAATCGTTTACGTCCGAAATATTACACGGCTTTCCAAAGACCAGTATGTGTTTTTGTTACGAATAACCCAACCACAGATATGAATAAGACGGAGAAAACATCGCAATTTCTCAAAAGATTTGCAAGTCAAGATGTGCTACAAAAGTCACCGAAGAATTCTCTTGAGTCACTTGCTCTTAATTACAATTCTTCACTATCAACTTGCATATCCAAAAAACAAAATCAGTTATTTCCTGACGTTGAAACCGTCATAAGTAAGGGGATGATTTTTTGGAGAGAAATGAGCAGCGTATTCGTTGAAAAAATAAAAAAATGCATATTGTCAATAGTTTAATCTAAAAGGGCTTCCCAAGTGCGAAACATTTAAATACATATCATCTGATGACACCATCAAAGATTTCGTAAACGTATAAGGATAGTGACGGGAAAACTTCGATATCTTCCGTGAACAAAAAATTCTTTGTAACCTGAAATAAAGGCTCTCTGTACTAACATTTCATCTTCGGTAAGGTTTTATCGAAGCTAAATTCACTTACCGAAGCATTATCGAAGTTGAAATGATATTTTAGCTAAGCTGCAGTTGCCAATGCTTGAAAATATTTCGAACACAGAGAGGATCGAAACAGAAGCAAGGAGGTCCGAGGAAGTATTGACATCATTTGCAGCTCCACCGGAAAATCTAAATCTAGTGCATAAAATTCTTAAATTCGTATTTTTTTTATAAAAGTAATTGCAACATTTCTAAATCCGTCTAAAAATTCTGACATTAGAAAACAATAATACCCATCGATTCTATTTATTTCTAATCAATAATAGTTCAAACCCACAAATTAGTTTAAATAAAGAAAACATAGGTATGGTTTTAATAAGAAATTATACAAGTAATTCAACTAACACCTTAAATTACCATGTTTCATAAAAATACTTCCAGTTGTTTTTAATTACAACGGAAGAATTTGATAGACAGACGAGTTACAATCTTAAATTATAATTTACCTTTCATTTTATAACTTGTTTCAACAACAACAATAAATATAACTATTATTTACTAACTGTGTTGGTTTCTTTACTTATAGTTCTCAAAGCACTTAACATCTATTAGAGTGTTAATTTTTCTGTCATAATTTAAACAATCGTGTTGACCTTTGAAAGTTTAATACAACTCATTCTCCAACATGTCCGTCCACACATGGATAAATTGAAAACAAATTATATAAAATTATAAAATTACTTCATTATAACAATCTGTATGCACAAGTTAACCAACCAACCAAAATTCAACCTATAAGGAGATCGAGATCAATTACTACAAAAAAAAACAGGTCCACGACGCGACGTGTAACTCTCGCAAAATCTAAAATTGTCTTTTCTTGCAAAATGTCACAATTGATCACATTTCTATTTGATTCACTGTCGGTGTTTTCATTTAGTCGCCGTTGTAGTTGCCGTCGTTATGTCTTCTTCAAATGGTCAAATGAGATAAACTTATCGTCTGCCACATACAATATGATCGAAGCTTTTACAAACTATAACAACAACAAAATAAATAAATATCAAAAGAGGTAAAGCTCAATCGTAGGCACCCGCACAAAAAAAAATCTTGAGTGGAACTATCTGATTTGTCTGTAATCCACTTTTTTTTTACTCTGCTCTGGTCCAAATCTAAGCTGGCCTGAGTATCATTCGTTTGGAGTTGGGAATTAACGCCAGACCAGGGATGGCATTGAACAGATTTCATTAGATTTTTTTAACAAGCTTTCAGCATCAAATTAATTAGATTACTATATTCCATTTTGAACATACAAAATTCAAAACAATTTCCATTGGCTTTTGGGAGAGCACTATATTCATATAAGATCTTTGCCATTCGATTACTTGTCAAAATAATAAATGCTTGCAGAAACTATTTTGTTAAAATGGCGATGTTCAATTTGGGTAGACGAATTTTCATATTCCTTTAGAATCAACAAAGTGTGGGACATTCAAGTTTAGTTAGAATTTTTGCTATTTTTTGCGATTTCCTATAATACAGCGAGTTTCATTCAAGACAAGATCTGCTCTTTCTGACAAAAGATTTCATCTTTCTGAATTTTGAGAGTTTTATTCCAACAAAAACAGCAAATCTAGATCAAATCTTAACACGAAAGATTGGATCTCTGATGGGTTGGCAGATTTGATCTTAATGCACACATGCATGTAAAAAGTCTTTTCTGTCAACGGTCAAATGGAAAATATTTTGTTATTAATTTGTTGTGAACTTGTGAACTCGTGCTAAAAAAAATTTAAAAAAATTAACAAATAATACGCCAAGATGTTAATAATTTAGATTTTATAAATTTAGTGGAGTTTTTGATTGCTTCATTTGAAGTTGAAGTTTCATTGAAGAGACCAACTCTCGATTTTGAGAGCAGATCTTTTAAATTTGAATGAAACTCGCTAAAAATCTCAAATAGTGTTTCCAGCTCTCCAAAAGTAGTTTAATTTTGATAGCACTATTTAAAATTCAAATACTCGTAGTATTTTATTTTATTTTATATTGTTGAAGTGTGCCAGGCAGCTTCATCTGTGTCAACCGTGAACCGCAGTGAGCGAAACATTCATTCTCCCGATGAATGTGTTCATTTCGATATGGAAAAGGTTAGTTCGATTTGTACATCTATAAGTCCTATAAAGATTTAAATGAGATCTATTATTTTAAATCTTCATTTGAGTAGATTAAATTTTGTATGGTAAATCTTCGAGATTTAGACTATCTACTTAAATCTCGGTTTAGTGTTATGTGAAAATGTAGTATAAATCTCATACCATAATGTTACACCAAATTAATAGATCGACAGATTAAATGCAGATTCGATTCTATGTAAAACTGTATTAGATTGAAATGAGAGCGGCTTCAATTCAAATTATACTTACATTTATATCTGGATAAAAGAATAGTTTTTTTTCAGAAGAAGTTAGAACAACATAGAACTGTCAATTAAACGTCATTTGTCAAATCAAAAACAAACAGTCAAAGTTATAAATTTGTTGTGAGTTTTATTTAAAAGAAATAACTCAATAAAAAAAGTATCGATTAATTTTAACCAGAAAGTAAACATACTGAAAAATAAGCAAAGTCATTTTGACAGTTCCCACGATTTTGTTCTAGATTGATCTTACTCAAAAGCCATCAACACAGAAAATTCTATCCTATGTTTTCTAATTTCGTTTAAGAAAAGTTGAAAATTTCTTTCCGAAACAGTTCAGAATAATGTCATTGAACACAGCTAATCAGTTAAGATGTCAACTGCTTCTAAGTATGAATGACAATGGGGGCGTTCGGTAGCGTACAGCTTTGCTGTGCAATACGTTCGTTATTGTTGTAATACGTGTTAAATATCTGTCAATTAATGGCCGACGACCATACAACGAACAAACCATATGATTTCCAAATCGAACCCAAGCTGGCGCTAAATTTCTGGTATACTTAGGTATCGTAGTGCAAAGCTGACTACGAAATCAGCTGTCTTTTCAATTGTTGTTTTTGAACTTTAATTACGTACCTAATACATCATCTTCTTCTTCTGAATCGGTTGAAACATTTGTGGTTCTTACTTCCTGATTCATTTTAAATTTATATTTTATCCAACAAATGTATGTTTAATTCACTTTGATCCGAACCGTAATCGTAAACAATTAGTTTTTTTTTTCTGTTTTGAATTTTGACAGAAATGGTTACCTATTGGGTTTTATACGTTCACAAACGCACAATATATATTTCAGCAATGTATCAGAAAGCTGTGCGACACCGAACGCCCCCAATGGCATGCCTTCAATTTATTTATTTGTTTAGCAATTTAGCTCGACACAATAGTGCTGTTCTTTTTGGCAAAATGACATCGGCAGCAAAGCTGAATTTACACATATTACAAATACAACTACCTCCTTTCGATAAAACTAAAAGTAGAAGTCTGCTTTGGATAGATTTGTGACATTTATTCGAGTATTGAATGTTATTATGTTGTTTAGTTGGTAAATCAATTGACTTTAATGAATCTCGAAGGGCACGTTCACATATTTATTAGATAAGTTATCTCGGAAACCAAACAATTCGAATATATTTGTGAACAATTCGAATAATTTAGCTAAAAGCAATAAAAAATCTATAATTTTTGGTTAATTATATGTTCTTTTCTTAAAAAAATTGTTTCACACCTATTTACGTACATGAAATAAAAAATGTCTAACGCAACAAACTGTCCCAAAAAATACGTTTTATTAATTTTTGTTGCTTTATAAATCATATAATAAGCATAAGTAGTGGGCGTTCTTCTAATTTAAGTAAAAGCTTAAGTTAGCTTATTCGTGCGAAACTGCCAGATCCAAAGATACTTAAATAAAAGATGTTTGAGTGGCTTTGTATCAGCTGCTGTCAAATTGCCTAAAAAAATAGCTAACTACAACTTGAGCAACGCCCCCTACCAAAGCTCTGAAATTGGAATAGCAACAAGCATTTAAGGAGCTAGTCAGTGCATATTTGTGTTTAGTAATAAATAAGCACTCATTAGCAGCACGTAAGTGTATGTTATCGATAGAGCACTTATAACACGTGCAAGGCATAAACTGTAGAATTCGATTGTGAAGATTTTTTAGATTTTCTTCTAAAAAATCTCAATTTGGTTGCACCAACAATTAGAAATTACCAAATTTAATTTCATCTGCGGAAATACTTTAGAGCTTTTTGGCAAGAAATACATTCTAAATATTTCAAAATATAGCTTATTTATTGTCTAGTCAGAAAATAACAAATTTTATTAATGGATGTCGTAGATAAATAACTTGACCCTAAAATTCACGATCTTACGTCATTTTTAATTCAGAGTCGAGGTGACCGTTGTCCAACCAGTGAATAAAAAAGTGGACATAATCGTTTATTTTCAGTGTTTCTTTGTTGCGACGTTAATAATTTTAACCAAAACACGACTATTTACCCAAATTATGAGATTCAAAAAGGGGGAAAAGGATTCTGTCCATATTGCATATAACTGATTTTTAATTAACCTCTCTACTTTTGAGCCGCATGTAAACGAAGCTTAAAAATACTTAATAGTTAAATGATGAATGCGGTCATTTTTGCAAGGAAACACAATGCAAACATACCCTTTCATTGCCATAAGATATGATTTATTGCAAAGAAACGTCAAACACATACAATAATTTTAAAATGAACATTTTGTAACATACAGAGGTAGAAAATTCAGCTTTTTGTTTTTTCTTACTGCTTTATGTATATATTCCATTTTATTTGCATTTTTTAATTCAAGTTTTAGTATTCTTAAATGCCTTTAATCTGAAGAAATAAAATCCATTGTAGATTTTTTGCATTTAGTTATTAGACACAATTTAGGTAATACCAACTTAAAGATACAAAAAATCAGGCTGATGCGGATCGTTCTTTTGGGAAATCCTGCTTCACTGCCGATAGATTTACCAAAAGAACGATAAAGAAAAAAACCATAATAAAATTAAAAGTCATTGGAGCGAAATTGTAAACGATTTAGTAAAATGTTAAAGCCACTTTTAGCAATTTACTAAGCTAAAAAGATGATTGACCTAATCTTAAACGATTTTAACATTTTACTAAAGTTAAAATCACTTTAACTTTTAGCAATTTGCTAAATCCTTTATGGAATCTGATAGTATATCAGCCTTGCACGCGGGGTGCCCAGGTTCGAGTCCTGCTGGTGCACCATTTTTTTTGTAAATAATGAAGTTAAAATGATGAAAATAGAAATAACTAATACCTTTTTAGAGCACATGTTGGGTTTTCATCAACATATAATTAATTTACAACGAATAACAACAATAATTGTGTTCATCAAAATTCAAACCCTACAAATGCTCAGCTTTTTGCTTAATTAGCAATTTACTAGTTTAGAAAAGGTTTAAAAATTTTGAAATAGTTATTCAATCAATAAGCACTTAGGAAATTGCTAACTAGTAAAATGTTAAGCCCTTAACAATGGGTTGTTTAAAATTTTGCGCCATTGAATTCTACACGAACACTTTAATGCCAATTTAAGTACATTTTAATTCCTTTTGAATACAATCTTTCAATCCGGTGTGAATTACCTGTGTCGAATTTAATTCGATCTTCAAATCCAGTCATGCAAATGCGATAAATATTTTGTTCTGCTCTCCGCTTTAAAAAAAAATAAACCAAATCAGAAAAAAATCAAAAAATAAACAAGCTGCGATCAAAGAAACAACAAAAAAAACACGACTAAAAACTGAAATGTGATTTTCCGCACACAATTAATTGGTCTGGGTAATAAATTGTTAGCGAAAAGTGAGTGGAGACTTTTAAATTTTGTCATGGAACAGTGTACTGCAGAACGAAAATTTTCGTTTATGATTTCATTCTGTCATTTTTGTATGGGATTCTTCGTTTCTCATCAGCAGTTTAATAGGCTTTAGCACATAAATTGATTATTGTAGCAGATCGTATATGACATGTCTCCACTCTTTTTGGTTTCCTTAACTTCTGTGAGGAAAAATTACATTTGTTTTTCAAAGTATAATTTTTTTGTTAAACCGGTTAAAAACTTGTTGAGAAATTTGAAAGTAAGAAAACCGACAAGAATGAAAAATTACATAACGGTAGCAAAGGCAGGAAAGCAAACTCCTGTCAGATGATTGTTCAAAAACCACTAGATGTCAAGATTAAAAAAAACCAAAAAAATTCGTTTATGTAAGCTGTGCGGAAATACTTATAAACTGACAGAAACGATTGCGAGACTCGCTTTTGTAGTTTTTTCTACCAAGTTTGATCAAAATCTCTTTGCAAGTAAATGTATTGTACAATTGTATTGAAGCATTTTCATCCCTGACCACAGCACACGATAATGCCTGCATAAAACTTCATAATTAATGTTCAAGATTTTGGTCATCATTATTATGTTGAGTTTTATTGTTTTTTTTCGTAAATGTATGTATATTTGTGAGTAAACTCGTAAGTAATCGACTCGAACTTTTTTTTTTGCTACACTCTACACTTTAAGCCTTTTACTCACCTGAACCACCTGAGTCTGTCAGATGGATATTATGGTAGGTGGTAGGGTAGGAAACCGTAACTACCAGAGTGCCAACTGCTAGCGCCGTGCCGAGAAGACGACGACAACCGACACAAGGCGATGACTACGATCGATGGCGACCACGACGCACGGTTTTGCGAGAAGAGCAGAGCAAAAATCTAAAGCTCTTTTTGAGCAGCGCGTATAATATACTACAGTAGTATGAATATTATTATTTATCAAACTAAAGTGTGGTACAGACAGACTATACAGACAGAGACACAGACTGACAATATTATGGCTTTTAATGAAAAAACACCGCTTTCAGTTTCATTTCAACCGTCGACGTTTGGCCATACGGTAATCATTTCGCTTTGAATCGCGCACGCGTACCGAGATTATTATATTTCCTCTATTTTCTGCATTTCAAGATTTTTTTGTTTTAACTTTCGTACTGTCGAACCTTTTATCAAAAAAAAAACAAAAAAAAAAATAAAAACAAGTACTACTTTTAGACGTGAACATTTTATTTCTTTAAAACCTTCATGTGTGTTTCATTCAGTGTCAATGAGTGTAGATTTTGATTAATATTATGTACCGTTACATTTGCCCATAAATAATAATTTAACAACCAAAATAATAATTTTCTCTCTTTTTCGAGTGTAAACGTAAATTGTATATATGAGAAAAGTGTTGTGTGGTGAAGTGAAAGATATTAAAATATTAAAACTTATAAGTGCAACAAAACTATAAAGTACATTCACTTAACAGTGCGAGATTGATAAATTTCTGTTTTTGGATTGTAGGATTGCAGCAGGATTGACAACATTTTAAAAACAAATCGCATCATTTTCTATAATCGTGTAATCGAAGAGAAAATAAAGAGAAAAGAAAAATAAAGAAAAAAGGCAAGTTTTTTTTTTTTTATTTTGAATTTTGCATTCGAAATGAAAACAACAATTCCGAAAGGGCAATCCATGTACTCGTGTAATGCATAAATAAGTTGCCCCCAAAGGAGAGAGAATATTTTGTTTTGTGTGCGTGTAAATCAAATATGTAGTTCAAAGTCTAATTTGACAGCAAGAAATATGACAGTCAACACTCACTGTGAGTAAGTTTGAATGGTTTGTGAAATCTGATTGGTTATCAGCCGGCGGCGGGAGGTTATTATTAGGATTGACTTAAGTTAGCAAGCAAGAGAAATGTCAAGGTTTTCATTTCAGACCCAAAACAAAAACAGGGAAGATTTAAAATGTGGGAGGAATGTCAAAAAAGTTGTCCTGTTAATCTAGTATTGGGTAAAAGGTGTTTTCACGTTGGTATTTAAGAGTAGGTATAGAGTAGACAAAAGTATTAGAAAGGAAAGTAATTGCAGTTTGAGAAAATATATAAATTGAGATAACTCTGTGATATGAGGTATTCAGAATTTAATTTGGAGAATTTATTAATTGTTAACTTCCTCTTTTGGATGATTTGTGTTAAGTGGTTTATTGTTTGTTTTGGTATCTACATATATGCATTCTTTTGATCGATCAACATGTTTTTCTTTTTAAATTGGTATAAATTATTTTACCAAGTTACTATATACCATAGAAATATATAACAGACATAGGGCCCTATTACGATTGTCAATTATCAATTTGATTATTGATAAACACTGAAATTTGATTTTAAAACCTCGACTTATTTAAAAACTGCACAACTATTTAATGATAATTATCCATTTTCTTCTAATTCACAATGGTCTGCATCATTCTCAATTACCAAAATGAGGTTATTTAATATTAATTTTCAGTATTTATCAACCATCTATCATAATAGGGGTGATAGTTATCGTTTAAATTGGTATAAAAATTGACGTCCGATTAAAGGTATCGTTAATCTGATAAAATTAAATAGCTAGATGAAGATTAATTTTTTTTTGCAGACGAATATTGTATTTTTAAAGCAATAATGTTTTATCCAACTACGAAACTGCATTAGGTATTACGATAATTTATAGCTCTTATTTTTTGTTAAATATTTTGACGTTAGACTTACGTAAATAATTAGAATGGCACACAATTTTAAACCGTGAAGTGTTAAGGTTTTAGCAGGATACTACTTAACAGTTTGCAAATTTTTAAGCACTTTACTCAAATGTTCCTAATTTTAAACACTTTTTAACTAGCACTATGATAATCCTATTTTCCTGACAATCACCAGCTGAACACGCCTAAAATAGTGCAAATAAGTAAGCGAACATAAATGTTTGACGTTTGTAAATGTCAAAATATCATATGGATTTAGTATGACGCTAAAAAAAAAAATATGGCTGGTGATTTTAGCTTTAAAAAAATGTTAAAAGATAGTTCGATGATTTTATTTTGTTTAAAATTATAAAAATCCTCTTTTTAGTTTAGTATGATACTAAAATGGCCTTAATATAGTACTAAATAATTTAAGATCATATGCCAATAAGATTAGGCGAGTTCTAAAAAATAAGATCTCAAAGATCTTAGAAATGTCATTTATGTCGTTTTCTATTTGCCAATAGGGATTTTGATCCGGGATTGTGGATATTTCGCTGCAGAAAGACCGCAATTTTTTTTTGTTGTAATTGTATGTATTTTTTTTTTCATTCTGTAGATTAACAAAAACATTGACGCAAAATGTAGCTTTACTTTGGTGTTTGTGCAAGTGCGTGTTTTATGTACGTGTAAATGCCTCTAAATAATATAAATCTGTGATTTTGATCCCGGATCAAAAAAAAAATCGATTTTTTGTCGTTGAAAAGAAAATGACATTATACTCTTCTAAGTTTTGCTGTCAAATAGTGAAGACAATATTTTTAGATTAGCCTCTTCTTCTGAATATCTAAAATTATAAATTTTGTGCGCAACAGCTCATGCAGTACCTACAACTCTCAGCCATTCCATTTTTTGAGAAAATTGTAGGTTCCCCGGGAAGCAGGGGAACCTACAATTTTCTGCTAAAACGGATTGGCTTAGAGCAATTTATGATGACAATTGATTTGTCACTTCTTTACTTAAAGTAGTAGGTGCAATTTTCTAAAATTGGATTGCTGGCTGCGGCGTGACAGTTAAACACACAAATCAATACGCCAAAGATTTGAGAACTATATATAAGTAGGTGAATTTTAATTACCTATTTTTAAACCCTCTTAATCCGCCTTTTTTTCTACTCGTTTTTTACCGAGTGCATGAAAAACAGCTTTTGTCCGGCCTGTTTCCCTTTACTTATCATTCAACTTCACTCAAGTCCCTTCTTTTCAATTTCATAGAAATGCGGATTGATCGTCAGCTTAAAAAATATATTCAAGACGCATTTGTTATTAGGAAGTGTCTTATTGGTTGGAATGGAAATTAGTTGTGGGCCGTTCGATTCGAGTTATTTTAGATGGTTTTCATGAAGTACCTCATGGTTCCGTTTTATCTCCGATTCTGTTTTTCATAATTAGGAACGATCGTTTAGTTGACTTTTCTAATTAATTAAATTTTTTTACTTGTGACAGGGCCCGCCGATGTTCATATTTGTTTTTTTTTTATAAAATATAGAAACCAGCAACTGCTGCTAAAACTTATAAATGCATTCTAGTTTTAGAGATATTCCCACCAAAAAGTTCGAAAACAGTCTTTCGCATTTTCGTCTTCTCTTTTGAATCTTTGAAATGTTTGAAGTTAGTCTAGGTCTACTCTACTTAATTCCCCAACTCTTAAAGTGCAGGTAACGAAATAGAATTCGTCCAAGAGTATAGTATAAGCAATATACAAAAAATGTATCAAAAATGTTTCTTTATCATTACGAGTTTTGTAAAGACAAATCAATTGTCGCTTTGACATAACCTTGAAAACGAATGTTTGTTTCAATGTTTTACATTTAAATATCTCAAAAACTTAAGTTAATTAAGCAATTCTGATATCGGATTCAAGTTCAGGGGATCAAAAACCTTCGAAAAAGTATAATCCGGTTTTGGCACAAGTTTTGTTTCACCAGTGTAATTCGTATACATATTATCATATACATATTGAATGAAAGATATAAATAAAATGAAATATTTATTATCTATTCGTCCATCTATCTACATATGTACATATGTATATACTTCTTCATTTTTATAAGATTTCTACCCTGATTAACTTGAAATAGGGCGTTAGGAAAATGAGATCGCATTTAATAGGAGAAACCTATGCGCCTTACGTTTTTAATCATTATGAACGAAGAGGTTAAATAATCTGGTAAATAATTTTAAACCAATCTTTTTTCAATAAAACACGACCATGGGAGAATAATTAATTTTTTTTGGGCTCTGTAATCAAAGTTGAATAAAAAAATTGAAAAAATGTTACTTGATCGACATTATGTCAAAATACCCCAAAAAAAAACTAATATTGGGTGCATTTTTAGCTTGGCCTGGCCCAAAAATTGAAATATCAAAACACCCTAAATATAAATGGGCGGCTGGTTTCGCGCGCGCGATTTGATTGCTTAATTCTCTACTTACATATTTTTTTTGATATTGTTGTCTTGGGGATTTTGGATTTATTAGATATTCTCTTGGGGAATTTGGCTTCGAGAATTAGTACCTGTGGGGATTTTTCTTTTGGTATTATGTCTTTTTGGTGGCAAACAATAACATAAATTCACAGTGGGAGACTAAGACTTACTGATTTGTTACCTTTTTAAATAAATCATTTAAAGTTTGAGCACACAGCATTTAAAAAAAAAATGGGAAATACCATAAATAGATCTTAACATTTCACGTTCATTCTATTGTTGATTGGACACTTCAATTATTACAAATATCAATCAAAATTTGGTCTTGCGATTAAATTATTCAACACTTAACTTAATGTTGTACATTTACCGTTCCATTAAATTTATCTAAACTGAAAGTTATTTCTCAATCAAATAAAACACCCTCAGGTTATTCCATTGACAAAATAATTTATGAATTGTCGATTTTTTTTTTTAATTTTTTCTCAAAGTGAAACACTGATCTAATTACGTTTGTATGCAAATTGATACCGCGTGCCGATAGTACATCAACGTAATGTACATACTCGTACATATTTTAAATCAATTATTATCAATTTGCCCTGGGCTTTGCAATTATATTAAATAAATATTTACTAGAGTTTTTTCTACAAATCTATCTTTCGTTTATGGCAAAGTTCAATCGAAGCATTTTTTTCTCGTTTGACGATTGACGATGCTTTTTTTTCTTCTTAAAAAGAAATAATGTCATACATTTTTGCTCTTACGGAATATTATTTCATAAAATATAAGAAATTTAAATAAAAGGAGATTTATTAATAAATCTTGCAATTATCCAGATTTTGTAATAATTTTTTTTTAATTTGTTGTTTTATTCTTAAGACTAAGCTATCGATCCTATGTCCATTATTTACCAATCTATAATTGCCAAAAATCTATAGTTGATAAAAAGTTTTAATAATTGTGAATTAACACGATGTTGTGAACTGAGCACAGTTTATTTGAAATTTTGACTACTACTAATCGACAGCATTAATTGCGGATAGATTCTGCATTATTTTCTCAATTTGGGTTTTTTCGTATGGATTTTGACAGCAAAATGCGAACATTTGTACAAGTCCGTACGAATTTTCAAGTTTCCAAACACACCTATTATTTATTTCCGAATTGTCGTATAAAAATCTACCTTATTTTAAAAAAAAAACGTCATGAATGTCAAGAATGCCGATGACAGTTGTCATTCACAATGCAACCTTTTGTATTCACAATCGGTAATTTAACAACATTCACAATGTCAAGAATGCCGATGACAGTTGTCATTCACAATGCAACCTTTTGTATTCACAATCGTTAATTTAACAACATTCACAATCAATCACAATATGCATCAATACTTTACAATCACAATACTGATTGAACAATTTAGTTGGCAAATTAACAACCAACAATTCTTGTTTGACACTCGCAACAGTACTGTACAAGTAGATACATTCGATAACGATACAATGAACAAAAAAAATAAAATTTCATATCTTGAAAACCTATAGATTAAATTTTTTGTTCAATCTGATTAATGAATCCCAGAACCTTACGTTTCGCAATTTATCAGTTAGTTTTTCATAGTTTTTTTTTTTTTTAATTTTCCATACACTTTTAAAACTATTCAAGCAACCTAAAACAAGTTTTCCATTTTGGAAAAAAAAATCGAACTCGAAATTTTAATCAAACTTGACATTACGGTGATAAAGAACACCAAAAAAGGGTGTCCCGCAATTCCGTCTGTCTGACTGTAATCACTCTACAGCCTAAGCGGCTGAAACGTTTTTGGTCAGTAAAAATTTTAAATTGTGATTAACGGTACCTGCAATCCTGCATATAACCGTTTTGCTGATTGTCCAGCATCTGACGAACAGTTCAAATCAATTTTTTTTACACAGGAGGTCCCTCAAATTTTAAATCATACTGCATACCAAATGTTTGGAAAAATATTTCTTTAGATTTTTGAAAAAAAAAATCATTTTGTTTACATTATATTTTTAAGTTTAGGTTTATTAAATACTTAAAATTGCCATACCAAATATTAAAAAAAAAGAGATTTTGTATATAAAAAAGTTATTGAATTAAAATATAATTAGCCGTTTCTTGTGCTTAAGATGTGATCGAGCATACGAGCAAGTACGTGGGATTTAGTCATGCATTTTATTTTTTCTCGGTTTTTTGAATATTTTACCTGCAAGTTATTTTGCTAACCGGTATTTTATCTTGTCAATAAAACATTCACAACTTTAACGACTAATTAGACCTATTCAGACCTATGTATTGTGAATTACATAAGGTTAATAACTGATGTAAAAGTTTTAATTAGCTTAACTGATGCTTTAATCAGTTATTGTGAATGAACCCGTAAATTTCGTAAGAATACACAATAATAATTGTTGTAGTAATTCTTCAACTCGATTTTATTTACGAATCAACAACTCGACCTTTAAGCACATGTATATTTACAAATAGCTGCAATATAAAAATCTGACAAATGCAGATTATTGATTATTTATTTAGAAATGTCTGTTTGTTGTTTATCTTTTAGGATTCAATATTTAACAAAAAGAAAACAAAAAATAATTCCGAGCTTGAACAGTTTATTGTGCAACAACTGCGGGGGGAGCCAGCAGTTGGTACGTCAATTTTCAAACAAATACGACTAAGTTATGACAGAATGATAATATTTAAATATCTGTTTATGGGATAGTAAACTATAAATCAAGCGGACAAGGGTTACCTTTCATGGAAAATAACAAAATTGGTTAAGTTGTTTTTTTTTTTTTTTTTTGCTTTTGGAGAATTGACTTAATTGAATCGTCTTTGGCATATTGAGTGGGTTAAATGGGTACATATCTAGAATACCAATCAAGGTAGGATTTTGTGGGCTTCTGTTAGAATCTTAAGAATTTAACATTGGAAATGGAAATAATAAAGTGCAATTTACATATATTTATTGGTAATGTGATCTTTTGTTTGATAATATTTTAATCAATTTTAGGAGTATACTCATACTAAGATTTAATATTTTTTTGTTCAATATCCGAAAAAAACAACAAATTGGATTCACTTTAAAAAATCTTATACGACTTCAGAAACCCATATTACGTTGTCAAATATCAATTATTTAACGATTGACTAGATTCGTCAATCAATTGAATATTGACCCATTGTAAACTACGAACAGAAAACTATTGTGAATAATATACCTACATATGTATGTATACTTCGTGTGACATTTCACAACAAGTTAAGTTTTGTTCAACTCAAAACTTGTCATTGTATAAAATATGGATAAATAAGAATTTTGTTGACAGTAATAATGGCAAGTTTATCAATAGAACAATTCACAATAGATGTTAACTACGCACACTATTCACAATTGTCGTTTGATAACGACAATACTGAAATATCTATTTTGTTAATAAACATCAAATATCGTATATAGATATTTGACAACCGGAACCTTAAGATTATTGAAAACTTAAGAAAAAACAAACCTTTTGCTTCAGTAATTTAATATTTTGTTTATCTGTATATCTGACCTACATGAACTGCTTCCAAAAAATCTATAGACTTTAATAAAACACCTAAATATTCAACTAACTCATACAATTTGAAGTGCAGAAAAAGTAAAGCACAATCGCCATTTTTGACTAGGCAAATAAGCTGACAGAGTGGAATATTCTACTTTTTGTCTAGTAAAAAATGGCGACTGAATGCTTCGCTTTAGCAAGTTCGTATATGCTTTTATAGCGTATAGAAATTTATAAAAGAAATTTAAGTTTAAACGCTCCTAAAAATAAATGAGTTCAACTATGAACTTAAACTTACGGATGAAGATCATCTTAAAGAAAACTTGTAAGGCCCATGACACATGAGGCCAAGCAACTTCCAAAAGTAAATACAAACGCCTTAAGCGGAAGCAAAATTACAACAAAAAAATGTCATCATAAAGTTAAAAAATTATTACAAACAGAATTACACAAATTTTTTGATACAACAAAAGCTCACATTTTAACAATGGAATATTTTTAAAACACCAATTTATTGAAAACAATACAAAAAAAACCTGAAATGTCAAGCTGACATCACAAATTTACATGACAGTCGCACAGAATTATGCAAATAAATTTTAACTTACATGAATCATTTTTCAAATTTTTATATTATGACATTTTAATTGAATACTCGTACACAAAAAGATAGACCCTTCTCACTGACAATTTAATTAACCTAATTTATCATGAATACAAAAATTTAGACATTTCAAATCAAAACAAAAATGTGCTTCACTGTCAAAAAAAAAAAAAAAACAAAAAAAAAAAACATACATAAGTGGTCATCAACCAACAACTAAAATAAACGAGAAAAATATCTAGAACCGCAACAAAAAATTAACAAATTATAATACAAGTTTGATTACTTTCAACCCAAGAACCTATAAAAGCTAACATACTTGTATGTATAGACGTAGGTCATTCAGCTCTGTGTGGTTTGTAGGAAAAAAAAAACACAAAATTAAGAAAAAGATTTCTGAAACGTAGGCAATATTAAAATTGAAACAAAATAATGATGATTCTACAAAATTTTAATTTATATAATACATACTCGTACGTAAACAAGAACATTATAATCGGCTCAAATTAATGACACCATATTTAAATTTCATTTCGCACAAAGTTGTTAACAAATAAGATACCCACTGTATTTCGATACTGTTCCGCGGTACCTTGATTATAAAAGCTGTAGGTAACTACTTGTTAATGTTTGTTTTTAGAACAAATTAAAAGATCCACATGGCCACGTTTGTTTGGAAGTTAAAAAAATAGATTTAAAAATGGAATACAAGCTACTCAAGATCTCGATCAGTTATCTGATGGTTCAATATACATTCCAGAAGTAAGGAGTGCTTTGTAGTTTTTTCTTATATTTCACAGGTTCCGAAAGTGTGTAGACTTTTTAAGCTTGATAATTGGCCTTAAAATATGAGTTAAGTACTTCAAAATATGAGTTACCTCGAATCTCAAAAAATGGAGTTGTAGCTCAAAAGTCTACTGATTGATATTGATGTGTGAGTTTCATGCAATCTTGGGAAGTCTGCATTAGTACGTGTGGTATATGTACATTATGTATGTACATGTAGGTACTAAGGGCAAGTTGTGCATTTGAAAAAAAAAATCGTACTCGAGATTTTAATCCAGCTTGACATTACGATGATGGAGAACACCAAAACTAAAATACACGATTGGATCGCACGAAATTGCTCTTATGTTCGATCACATCGTATGCAAAAGATTTCTAATCAAAATCTAAATATATTTTTAAAGTCGTTTTTTACTTATTTTTTTATATATAAAGGGTCCGCCACATAACTTCTTTTTTTTGAAAATGCTATAAAAAAAAACTACTTCTTTTTTTATTTGAAATTACAATCCTTCCGGTTAATAATGGAAAATAATTTCATTCAAATGGCTGCCTCGGCTGGCCATGCAGTAGCCTACACGATCGGTCCAATTTTTAAGCTCATTATCGATTGTGTGCAGCTGTATTTCACCAATGGCTTCACAAATATTGTCCTTTAAAGCGTCAATTGTCTCTGGCTTGTCGGCGTAACACTTATCTTTTACGGTAGCCAACAAATAATAGTCCAACCAACGGTGTCAAATCGCAGCTCCGAAGTGGCCAAACGACATCAGCTCTGCGGCTGATAATGCGATCTTCAAAAATAGGGCGCAAAACATCGAGTGTAGCTTCGGCTGTGTGGCACGTATTAGCGCCGTCCTGTTGAAACTAAATATTGCCAATATCCTCCTCTTCAATTTTTTTGAACAAAAATTCGTTCAACATGGCCCGATAACGATCGCCATTGACTGTAACGGCCACTCCTTGCTCATTTTCGAAGAAAAATGGCCCAATTATGCCTATGGACCAAAATCCGCACCAAACAGTGACTCGTTTTGGGTGTATTGGCTTTTCAATGTACGAGTATGCGTGCGGGTTTTCTGTGCCCCAAATGCGACAATTTTGCTTGTATACATACCCGCCAAGATCTAAATGAGCTTCATCTGAAAAGACGATTTTTTGGCAAAATCGGCATCTTCTCTAAGTCGATCGCAGGCCCACTTATCTAAGCGAAAACGCATTGGATGGTCAGTTGGCTTCAACTCCTGAACAAATTGGACTTTGTATGGCGTCATACCAAGGTCTTTATGCAAAATTCGTCTCAATGATGTCTCCGAAATGTTCAATTGTTGAGAACGACGGTGAATTGATGTTGATGGCGCTTCACACTTTCTGCCACAGCAGCATATTCGTTCAGCGAAAGGATAAAACTAATTATCTGTCAAATCAGACATGAGCTAAGTGTTACCATTCACGAAATAAGCACTAGTTGAAAAAAAACGTTAGATGGCGGACCCTTTATATACAAAGTTTCTTTAATTTTTTTCTAAAAAAAAATTGGTATGAAAATCTTAAATATTTAATAATATGAACTTAAAAACAAAAGATTAAATCGGCTTAATCAAAAAAAAATTAATTCAAAATTTTGAAATAAATACTTAATCTAATTTTAGCTCAATAAAAATACGCCATTTTATTTCTTGGATAAATTTGAATTTATGAGAAAAAAATTAAAAATCTGTGGAGTGGTTTTTGAGAAAAAGTTTTTTTTTAACTTTTGAAAACATTTTTCAGAAAAATTTCAAAAACGCCAATTCGTATGTATTCAGCAAGTACTTATAGCTACAATTTTTGAACAAAACAATTAATAAGTAGTTTTCAAAATATAATTTTTAAAATTTTGTTTCTTAAAAATGATTTTAAAAATACAAAAAATATATTAAGTCAAAATATTGGTACGCAATATAAATTAGGCAACCTAAACCTATGTATGTGTGAAATTTCGAAAGAATCGGTTAAGCCATTTATGAGATAGTCGAAAGCAAAAAAGCGGTCCTATGGAAAGTACCATTTTTAGACATTTTTTAAAATTTTTGTTCAATCTATGATGGGTCGTACCTAAAAAGCTGCACTAATTTTTTTAAAATCAAAATCGTTAGAGACATTTCCGAGAAAAATAGGCTATAACGTAACGGTTATATGGCAAGTCATACAGCCGGACAGAATTTTTAGACCATATTTTTTCGTCTTCGCTATCATCGTTATGTCATGTTTGATTTTTACCTCAAAACTTTTTTTTCCACGAATGCATTACCTAATCGCAAGTATAAAATCGTTAGAGCCGTTTTAAAGATATTTAAGATGGTAGAAAAATTTGTATGGCAAGTACTATTATTTTTGGCCTTAAAAATATTAATATTAATAATTTAAACTAAATACCTGTAAGACCCAAGGTCTTCTAAATGCAACCTGAATTGCACATCAAAAATCGATTTGAGGCAATCACATAAAAAGTTTAAGTAACAAGTTTAAAGAAAATCGTTTCAGCCGTTTAAGCTGTTGATCGATCTGCAGACAGACAGGCGGAATTGCGAGACCCACTTTTTTGGTGTTCACCATCATCGTTGGGTTTGGGTTTAACATTTTCGTATCATTCAATGTTATTAACGGTAACTGCAGACGGATTTTTCGGAGACAAATAATAAGTAGCTTCAAAACGAATTTTGAGAAATTATATTTGTAATTTCAGAACCCAGAAAACTTTGTCTTGAAAAAAAAAATCGTAACAAACATTTATATTTAATATGTTCGAAAATTTTAATTCTTTAATTCTCATCGAAAACCTTTCAAAAATTGTATAATCTAGACCTCAGTTGTCAAATTCTGGCAACCCGTGATAAGTTAACGCCTAACGCCTTTGCGAAGAAAAGATGAAAATCGGAAATTTTACTTCGATAGTACCATCATTAAGCTGGGCACTGTGTCAAAAATACGTCGTGCATCATAAATTTTTAGAATGGAAAGCAGAAGAAATGACAAAGCTGATGAAAAGTGACATTCTACTGTTTAGAGAAACTGTCAAGTGTACATTAGTAACTCGAAAATGAAAGATTTACTTGATCTCAGAACATTTCACACAATTTCAAAATTTGCATTCAAGAACAGACTAACAAATGTCAGTTTCAGCAAAGTGGAGATTTTGACGTTTGGGAATTCTTTAGGAAATTTGAATATTTTTGCCCGAGTTAAAAGAAAATTGAACAAAAAAAAATTAAAGAATTCCCAAGTTAATAGCATCAACAACAACTAATTCAATTCAGAACACTTTCGGGGATTAAGTTTTAAATTTCGGAGAGAACTGTGTTACCGGGCAAATGTCAACTTTTTTCCTATAATGGCATCGGTAATGCTATTGGTCATGGGGTTTTCCAATGATAAATTCAGAATTTGATGTTTTTCGTGGCGAATGGAACTTGATTTGAATAGATTTTTTTTAGTGTTTGATAGTGTAAGTAAAAGAGGGATAGATTCACCGAAAAACACATTTTTTTTTGATAAATGGAAGGATTTATATGAAAATAGATATTAGAATTACATTTTTGTACAAACGGATAACCATATTACATATTTTTTTTTTTTTAATTTAACTATATGCCTTTAAGACCTAAGGTCTTTTAAATGCAACCTGAATTGCACGGCACTAGTTTGGCACAGTGGATTTGAGAATCAGGTATTGACTGTCTCATTTTAACCCATGTGCGGCATCCAATTAAAATTGGAGGTATAGAAAAGAATGCGCCTATCGTGGTGATCGAACCCACACGTCTAAGTTAGCAATCAAGCACTTTATCCACTTTATCGCCATTGCCACCCATTTGAATCTTGAATCTTAAGAAAATAAAATACACGACTGGAACTCACGTACTTGCGCTCTTATATTCGATCATATCATAGGCACAATATTCTTAATAGAAACATTGATATATTTTATTTTTTTAATTTTAAGTTTTTAACAATATAAATTTAAAAACAGAATTTCAAAAGATTCCTCCACCTGTTTTCAAAATATTCACCCTTATTGCGATAGGCATTTCACTTCATCAACAATTAAGTCATGTCGCTTTTAAATCGGTATTAACTTAGCGCTGGCCTCCTTGGCGCTCTTAGATTCCACATGAGATACAACTACAACAGCTGATATTTTGACAAATAAATATTAATTGCAATTGAAATCTGTAAACGTTCGGTGCTTGTAGCATAGTTTTAAATTATTTTAGTTTTAATCCAAAATATTAATGTAGATATAGGACAGATAAAACTAAAAGTTTAAAGTTTTTTTCCTAAGTAAGAAATTGCATCAATTTGCAATTAAATTAAACACTGTTCGGTCGTTGTTTTGATTCCATAAAAAAAATGTTCTTAACTATTTTGTGAAAATTTGTTTACCACAATACAAATGTACAAAATGTAGGTACGTGTGGCTAGCTATTTCTCATGAAGCCGCAGTGACAATGATGAGCTCGGGGAAGGAAGAAGGAAAAAAGATTTAGTTGTGAAGAGGCGATGTATTCGATCCAAAACAAATCTAATGAATTTGCCTGATTAATTAGTAATTATTATGCTCAGAAAATGTATACACTTAATAAAAGATTTTTTTCATTTTGTATTGGTGGTCCAATACAATTTAATTTCTTAGCCAAGGACTCCCACTCCAACTTTGTTTGTTAACTTCTGTCGACACATCCTCTAAAATTGTTGTCTAGGTTGTTATTTGCTTCCATGAGCTCAACAAGTTTTCCATTTGTTATTTTTACCCTAAAAAACTTTTTTGTTACCTATAATTAATAAAACAAACGAAAAAAAAATACATTGTGCCATTATTTTTGGCTCTGTCGTTTGCAATTTTGTGAACGACTAAATTTGGCGTTTTAACATGCGTTTTTGCTTTGAAAACAACTAACGCAATACGAAATTACAATAAACGTCACTAAATGAATACATTCCACATGAACATAAACGCTAGTTGGTGTTCAACGCCATACGCAATGACAAATTCTTGTGTCGTGTTTTGGTATGGCGTTGAACGACTCTCGCAATAAGGGTGATTGAATTTTCAATTAAAAAAAATTATTTTTTCTTCAAAAATCCAAAAAAAAATATTTTTCGGAAATTTTGGTGTGCAGTATTATATAGAATTCGAAGAAGCTCGTATATGAAAATGTTAATCGAAGCATTTTTCTGGACCAAAATGTGACTACACATGAAATATTACACTAATTGTTTTTAATAAAAATCGTTAGGGACGTTTTCAAGATACTAACATTTACCATTTATGATACAAACAATTTTTATTGGTCAGTTCAAATTTATGAGTTTTTCATAACATTATCGAATTCGTTTTCAAAAGTGTCGAAAAAAACGTTATGATGTGATAAGGTTCTGCGGAGCTTTAGATTCGGTTTCTGAGCAGAACATTATACAGTTTTGATAAATTATTCAACTCATGCATTTTGGCGCAGAATCACATTTTCAATTGCATTGAGTTCACAATGTTTGTTTGCCCCAACTAAGTCCACAAATTGTAATTTTTGGCATGTTGAATTGTGACATTAGATAATGTTGGATAATTAATTAATCAAAGCCTAACTATGGCCTAGTTTCTCTAGTGAGATTAAGTTTAAACTTGAGTGAAGTCGCCAAATGTTAGATTTTAAAAATATGTCTAGGATGTCTAGCCAAGCAATCAATCTAAGAAATAGTTTCTAAAATCGTTGTAAGTTTCAAATGCTTTAAAAGTTCAACCTTTAACATTTTACTTGTCATTTTTTGGCACAGACTACTAAATGTCATGTCCATCAACACGTTCATCTGTCAAATTTAAGCCTTGCACACCAAACAAATCTTAAAGTTGCTCGCATCCATACCTTGCAATAATTCTTTTACATCGTTTTGTTATACCTTGTCTGACCAATATTGTGTACATACACGACAATAAACAAATACTTGATTTTTTTTTATAAAACCTCTTAAGAGAGAAGTTTAAAAAAAAACCCAATGTCGTCTTATTCTAATAATGACAACAATTTAAAACACGTAAGGCTTATTAATTGAATTCAGCCCAATCAAAAATTGAGTAAATCAAAGATGATTGCTTTGCTGGAAGAAAGTGACATGATGGAGATGAAGGTGGAGAAGTGTGTGATTGTTGGCGAATTAAACAAATTTGCGTTTTACTAAAGGTTAAGCAAAGTTGTCGGAATTTTTTTTTTTTTAATTAGAATGCTGAAATGATTTCGATTAAATTCTTGCATTTTGTTTATTTAATAGAACACTAAAAAGATCCAGTTTATCAGGTTTTCCATTCACTTGTTCGCAGCAACAATCAATCGCAACAGCCAACAGCTAACAGCAGCAGCAGTAGCAGCCAGCAAGCAAGCACTTGTAGCAATTTTATAGTACAGACAAAAAAAAGGCAAAAATGAATCTTAAAAATGCGCTTGACTTTGATTATTGTGATGAAGGAAACAATAAAAAAAATTATATACCTACAACTTATCTTAAATATTCAAATGGTTAAAAAATTTGTTAATTTGAATAATTTCGCGGTAATCAACCCAACCGCAAGATACAAAGCTAGAGAGTGAGAGAGAGAGAGGGAAAGAGAGGGATCTGATTAGATGAACTTTAAACGAAATATATAGATATACTAATTCCATGTTTTATTTATTATAATTTTCTGAATATTGAATAAAATTTGAGCGGTTTATTTTTTTTCCTAAGTTCTTATTAAATTTTTTTTTATTGTTGGTTTTTTTTCCTTTGTTTTTATTTGCATACACAATAAAATTAAAAAGTGTGAAAAAATAGCAAAGCTATTAAAAAAGATTGAATTATGGAAACAATTATTACAAGCATCCAACTATCCAGCATATAAAAGTCGATTGCAATTTCTTTGGAATTTGGAATTATTCTCACAGAATTTGTCCGGAAATGATAGAATAATTGGTTTTGCGATGATTACGAGTAACCTTAGTCTAGGAAGATACTCAAACTAGCACGGGGTATAAAAGGTATACAAGGTGGGCTAGAATGGAAGATTTTTAAAAAATTACTGAGTTGTGGAAATCAAGAAAGGTTTATCTACGTGCAATAGGTTTTTAATGTAAACACGCATATTCAGTTATGCTTGCGTCATTAAATTTTAAGCCCTGAAAATAGAAACTTCTAAAAGCAAAAGAATTTTAGAAGTATAATTTTAGGTTAAGTTCGTTTCAGTGAGTAAATTGCTTGAGTTGATCAAAACAAACTTTTGATTTTACTTTTATTCGTATCCAATTTATTTATCAAATTAAAAGAAATTACTTTTAAAGAAGTTACTTCGTACTTCATTAAACCATTGACCATCTAGGACTTATAACACAATACATAAAGTTCTTGTTAAACAAGTGAAATTCAACAACTTTTTAAAAATTGTCAAGGAGAACTATAACAATTGTTTTGGCTTCATTCAACAAGTGGGAAATTTCACCGTTTCTGTAACTGGAAACAACAAGAGTTAAAAAAAGAAAATAAGCTTGTTGAATAGTTGATAGATTTCAAACGACGGTTCGGGACTAGTTCAAAGTCAACAAGTTGATTCTTAATCGAACAGTGATAAATGAGAGCCAATGACAGGCAAAAGTGTGCAAGGAAAGAATAAATTTTGAAATGGAAACCCAAAAATTTCGTGTGCCGTAGAAGTTGTTGACTATTTTACCGAAGTCTCTCCCACAAATTACGTTTCACCACTAATAAAACTAAAGCACTAATTGTGAGGCAGAAAATATTGATACCATTACATTGGTTTGGAAATGAATCTCAATAACATGTTATAGGAGATGTTCATGGTGTTCGCAAAAAGACAGTTTGTCGATGTATCAAAGAAGTCACAATAAATACTTATTTTTTTTTCTTCGGAAATTTAATACTCATCTTGGTAGATTTACTTGTTCAACTGATTCAACAAGTGAAGGGAAATTTTATCTATTGACAATTGTTACGATTTTTATTGTGTTACAGAAATAATTTTCACTTGTTGAACAAGTTGACTTGTTGTTCTGTGTTATAGGCCCCTGGAAATGGTTATTTGGGCTCAAGGAAAAGTCTTAGAATTTTGAGGTTTAGATGCCGCCATTTCGATTTTTCTATCATATTTCAAAAAAAAACCTTTGAAACTAATAATCTTATAATTTAAGTTAATTCTTCAGAATGGTTGAGGAAGATCAGTTCACGGGAAATAATTCCAACATATTGGTAATTAATTTCACTGGCGCATGATTTTTCTTAACAATTTAATAACATTTTTTTAAACATTTCCTATTTCCGACATTTATGGGAAATTAATTTCTAAGAGAAATCCCATGTGATCATATGTATTTTCCCGTTAAAAAATTGAAGGTTATTATTTGATTTATTTATTTTAATTGCGAAATAAGTTTTATCCTAAATTGGCTTTAAATATCCACTATCTCAAATATGAAACATCCTTTTTAGTTGATGTTTCTTTTCTAACAGATGATTTTTTCGATGTATAGAAAGTGGAAAGTCGTATATCGATCAAATCCAATGCAGTGAGAATTGACGGAATAGATCCCGTATTCATAAAGTCCTTATTACCAATAATCCTGCCAGATTTAACTCATACATTAAATACAAAAACTATGGGCAGGTTAATTCCCAACTCAATGAAAACAAAAAAAAATATTGCCACTATCGAAAAATGCTAGGAGAAATAAGTTTAAACCAATATCTATACTAACTTTTTCGTCAAAAATATTCGAGAGGATTGTAAAAAAAAAACAACTTAACACCCACCTCAGAGCTTAAAACATCTGCAATCTAAGCAGTCTGAAGTCCGTCAAATGCACAGTTGCACTACTGTTATTATCAACATTGTTGAATATATTCGACTTTCTTGTATTGCTTGATTGTTTAAGACATTTGACACTGTTGACCACACATGACATATGTAAGCTGTCAGTAGTTTTTGGTTTTTCACCTTCTGTAGTACTCTTATTATTATCTATCTTCACCTTCGAGATAGAAAACAAGCACTTTCGATTAGGAATTACATTTCCAACAACTAGAGGAGTCCCTCAGGGTTCAATCTTAGGGTATCTCCTTTTGTCTCTTTATATCAATGAGCTTACCCAAGTTTAAAATATCAAATACTTAAAATTGTCATACTCATTTTTTAGAGATAAATTAAATAAATTTTGTATATCAACAATTAAGTAAAATACGAATTTATAAATATATTTATATACATATATGTACGTTTAATAAGAATCTTTTGCATACGATATTATCGAACATAAGAGCAAGTACGTGTGATCCAGTGTGTATTTTTTCCAAGGTGATTCAAAATAGATGATTAGAATGAGTTTAAGTGACCATAACTTATAAATTATGAGTTTCATGACATTTTTGGAAAACTTGAAACACCATTTTAGAACTATTTTGAAACATTGTCGTAAAACAACAATTTGAAGAAAAGTTTATGATTTAGCCGGCGCTTCTTTACACTTTCTCACCAATGTATTATTAAATGTCAAAAAGTGACATCTCACAGAATTTGACAGTCGATTGTTTGAGGTTATGGTTAACTGATTTTTGTCGATGGAAATGTGTGGAAGCAGTATATGAAAATCGTCTTTAATCTTTTCAATTTGACGTCAGTATTTTATACTATGTGTAAGCAGATTACCACATGCAATCCATTCCCGTACGAAATATGAGAATCATTGAGGAGTCTTGTTTGCAAAAAATCAGTAAGCCGTTGAACACCAATTTAATTTTCTCATAAAATTTTTTTTTTAAACAATGCTGTTATCAAATGTATACAGGAAGTTCAACGTTCCTTTTATTTAAACTCTGTCTGACCAATTTGATCCATTTGATTTTTAACGAAATGATTCTCAAACTAAATGCAAAAACAATAAAAAAAAAAGGTTACATAAAAAAACCCTTAAGCATAATTTACAAAAAAAAAAAACAAAAAACATTAACCATCGAATTCTGTTTAAACACAAAGAAATTAAAAACAAAACAATTTAAACCAAGAAGCATTACAATAAAAATGAAAAAAAAAACACCTTAACTCAAATTAATTGGTTGTAGATTTAACAAAGAGATAAATTACTTCAATTAGCTGAGAGTTTAACAACTAGAGGATAGGAACAGTCACCGTTAATTATTTTACTTTTTTTTTTGCAGAAAACACTTTCAGTGTCGGTTGGTATAATTAAATATCAGATACGCCACACTTCGTACTAAAATAAAAAAAGAGATATTATTAAATTGTGACAAGCCTCTCTTGGTGAGGTTTCTTTGGCAATTAATTAAGTCAAAAACGCCATCAGGCTATAAAGAAATAAAAAAAACCAGAGATATCAGAGATACTAGCGATTCCACGCATTGAGGTCAAAATTTATATAAAAATCTAGAAAACATATATAACAACAAAAATAAAACTTTAAAATCATGACAACTTGTAGGCCACGTTAGACACTGTTTTCCTGTTACTATAATCGATGCTTCGAAATACACTGAGAAAAATTTAGGTTTTTTTTATGTCTTGTGAGCTCTTTACACAGTTGTTTTTTTTATTGAAACACAAAAGACGCCTTCGAAATCAAGCGGCATCTACAATTTGTTTCAAGATCATACCAAATAATGATACACCGATTTTTTTTAATACAAATCGTTATGCTCGTTTTCGAGATAATTAAGCCTTTTACAGCGGTTGTATGGCAAGCAAGAGTCATTTGTCAAATATCAATACGAGATTTGATGTGTCAAGAAAATTCTGGCACATTATTGATTTATCGTTATCAAACATCAATTTTTTTGATAAATTGTGAATGGTGTACGTAGTTTAGATCTATTGTGAATTGTTCTATTGATAAATATGATATTATCCATGTCAAAATAAATTGCTATTTATCAATATTTTAGTCAAAGACATGATATTACTTCAAATAATAATTTGTAGCAATCGTGACAATTCAAAAATTAATTATTTGAATAGTTCACGATTAAAATTTTTCGTTGAAAGTATAATGACAAATATATCGCGAAAAGAATGAACATACGTATATATAAATATTCTTTTCAAATTTCATTGATGTGAAAGTATGGCTCCTTTTAGATTTGTAAACACCTACTACGTTTTCATTAGAGGACTTTCAATATTTGCACAAAATTTTCGAAAGAAATTTGAATTCAATTGAAATATCAAAGGAAGTATGCACTATTCACAATGTTTTTTGTTTGTTTGCTTGTTCACAGTGGGTCAAAAATCTATCAATTGTTGTTCAACTGATTGAAAAATCTTGTCAATCGTCAACTAGTTGATATTTGACAACTGTTATAGAGGGTTCAAACACTCCCTCTGCAAAAAAAAAAAATAAAATGCACGATTGAATCACACGTACTTGCTCTTATGTTCGATGACATCGTAAGCACAAGATTCTTAGTAGAAACGGCTGCATATATTTTTAAAGTCATTTTTTAATTATTTTTTTATTTACAAAATTTCTTTCTAAACCAAAATTTGGTATGACAATTTTAAGTATTTAATAATATAAACTTAAAAACATAATTTGAAAAAAATTTCCATCAATTTTCGAAATATTGAATTTTCAATAAATTGAATTGATTTTTTTTCAAAAAATTAAAAAAAAACAAATATTTCGAAAATATTGGTATGCAGTATCATTTAGAATTTAAAGTACATTTTGATCGATATCCGTTGAGCAGTTTATGAGATAGTCAACATCGAAAATTTGTATTGACCAACATTTAGACTGGTGCACTGATTTTTTCGAGATATATAATTGAGATTTACAATTTTTCCCCAAAAAAATGTTTGGGAGGTACCGTTATTTTTGGAGCTAATAGGAAAAGATTTAAGAAAATCAAGGCAGTCAACTATAAACCGACAGAGAGACTGAATTGCGGGAACCACTTTTTTGTACTCTATCATCGTAATGTCAAGTTTGATTAAAATCTCGAGTTCGATTTTTTTTCCAAATCCAATAGGCGGCCGTGGCTCGATCCCCGACCCCGCTCTGCCACCGCTTTAACCATTTTTTTTATAATTTTTCTTTATATCATATTTTGAAAAGGAAGGCAAATCTTTCAACTATGTATAAACTTAATTTCAATAGATATTAATAATATGTTTGTATGTATGAATGTATCTGTACCGGGTCTAAGCCCACTTGGTTAGTTGATTGCTATTACTGGTTTGCACTTTATTTATAACTTGTTTGCCTGAGTCTACCAGTTCAATTCAATTAAATATTCATTAATGTTTGTTTTTTATTTACATTTAATGAAAATTTGTAGATTTGTAGAGAGGTTAATCAAATACATACTCGTGCAACATTATATCAAAGCATGAAGCATCTATAACATAATCGAGTATTGACCTTGACCAATTAGTATCTACCAGCTATGGACGTTTCGTTTGTACAAAATTAAAAGACAAAAAAGGTATGTATATACCGGTAGAGGTAGTAGCAGCAGCATCAGCGAGACAAAGATGAATCTTATGGATATTATCTCCATGTTGGAGGTACATTTTACAAAATAAAAAAAAAATAAAAAATAAATATTCATAAACAACATACGGACTGGGCGTGCCACATGAATACTCTTTTGTGGCACACTTGGAATCTTCGTATAGAGTGCCAAAACTTTTTTTAACCAGGAGGTACGAGTACAACATTGCAGTATGGAATGAGTCGAGGCGTATATAATAAATAATTATCAATTTATCTCATGTTTAACAGTTACTCTCAGTCAAGGCCAATCGATTTAAAACCAAATTAAACGCCAGCTGTGGGTTGTGTTTTTTCTTATTTATTAATGCATGCACATTGGTTTGGATCGTGTGCTATGTTGAATTGATTAAAAAAATTCTTTTAAGTCCGCGCGTCCGTATAAATCAAAATCTTAATGAAAATAATTATAATCTGCACACGAACGCCATCTAGAAATTCAAATGAGATATGATGCAATTTTACATATGTATGCATAGACATCGGAGAAGACAAAAGCCAACATCAGATGCATGGGAAAATCCTGATTTAGTGTCATTAATTTCACATTATGGTCTGATTACATAAGAACAAATTCAAATAAAACCTCACAGTCACATTACCTCTCTTTTACAGGGCACTAGCACTCAGTCAGTACCAAGACCAACCATACCATTCACTCTCTTACTCGCACTCATTCACTCACTATCCCTACTTGAGGTTTGTTTAGGTTAGCTCATATGGAAATTAGCTCCGAGAAGGAAATAAACTTATAATTTTGATGTATGAATAGTGTGTTGCAAAGTATGTGATGAGATAAATATTTTATTATACCTAGTAAAAGAGATTAAGGAACGATTGGTCGTCTTGCAGAAGAGCATAGAAGAGGGGGCGTGTGAAAATAATTTGTTTGAAGTCCGAACATAACCTAACATTATGTGAGAAATATCTTTTACGATTGAGTCGTGAGATACACCATAAAAGCTCATGAGTTAACATATAATACCTTAGAGCCGGCGCGGCGGTGCGTCGGTGTGGCGCGCGGTAGTGAACACTTTCATGGCAGCTTTGTCCGTGAATAAAATACGAAATGAATATCATTTAGACTTTGAAAGGTATTCAAGAACAAATAACATCACAAGTTAGCATCTGTTGCTGTTTGAGTCTTATCCATTTTAATTTAGCGCATAAATGGTGGGTGGTTTTCATTTATTAGAACAAAATAGGGCAACAATGGGAGCCAGACAAAAACATAATTTCAGAAAAAAAATTCCACCCGTTTTTGAAATATTGAATTTTCTGTCAGTCTGTCTGTAAAACTCTCCACAGCCTAAACGGCTGAAGCGGTTTTCTTTAAACTTGGTATCTTTCCTATCCTTCTATCTCTTCTCTCTCTCACACCCGCACTGTGTTAAAAATCATATAAAGGGTAAAATAGATTTTTGAATCGTTGTTTTAGCTCAAAAATAACGGTACTTGCCATACAAATTTTTTTAACATCTTAATTATCTCGAAAGCGGCACTAACGATTTTCATAAAAATTGGTGTGTATACTACTTTGGGTATGGTCTACATTTTGGTGGAATTTTTTTAAAAATATTTTGTTATTAACGGTACCTCCCATACAACCATTTTATTGATTTTCGACTTTCTCATAAACGGCTCAACAGATTTCGATCAAAATTTTTATACAAGAGCTCTTTCAAATTCAAAATAATACTGCATTTTAATTTTTTTTTTTGAAAATTCAATATTTCTAAAACGGGTGGACGATTTTTTTTTTAAATTTTGTTTTTTGAATTTTTATTATGAATTTATTAAATTTTTTTTAGAAAAAAATATAGAATTTTTATAATATACAAAATTAAGTGAAAATCGACTTTAAAAATACATTTAGTCGTTTCTATTAAGAATCTTTTGCATATAATGTGATCATAGGAGCAAGTACGTGCGATACAGTCGTGTATTTTATTCTAATTTCTTATAGCGACTAAAATCTGCCAAGTGGTTATAAAATCTACTTTAGAAAGTTTCATAAGAATCAGGCTTTACCTTCTCCTTCCGGATTGACCTTGAAGTTTTGAAAAACTGACTAAAACTGAAAATAGTTCTGAAAATATTTTTAAATATTTAATTTTTCATGGAAGGGAATACTTATTCCATTCATATATATTTTATTAAATCATAAAGTGATAGACATAAGGTAATAGTTGCCATAAGTTTATGATTATGTAATATGGCCTTGTCAGTGTCATGGTTACGACTGGAACCTGGAAAACCCTCAACTTTTGAGTATTGTCACCTCGTATTTTCAATACTAATATGACGTAGGGCCAATTCTATCCTGCCTGTCTTCGTGCATCTTCGCAACTTGGATGGTCCGACACTATTTTGTAAAAGAAAACAGTTGGTCAGAACAGAGATCTTTCGTGTCTATCAGTGGCATTCGGCATGGAATATTCCATTACATCCTACAGCCATCATATAATCCAAAAGTACATTTTCTGTTTAGAAAAATTATGAATTGCTTTTTCTATAGATTAAGCTTTTCCATCAGAGGTTGTAACAAATTGCAAATATTTGCCATCTGCTTCTTTAATTAATTAATTAAATATGTTAAATGGTGACCATTGTTTTAATCTTTTCGACCTTCAAAGTATAGCGCAGATATTTGGCAAACTTTTTGTTTCTCAGTGATAAGTTATTGGCAATGGAAGCACTAGTTGCGACTTCAGTCGTGGTTTGTGAGTGATTCTTTTTTAGAATCTTCCGTGTGAGTTTCCTTTCCAGAAGGTCTTGAGTTTTCTATGTTGTGGAGTACTTTGATCAGTAAGAAAACTTTTCTCATTTAATGGGATTTTATTTTAGGACTATACCATTTGATAAAATCTGAGCACTTACAAGAAGAAATATCAAACAAAATCTTGCTAGAAGCAAGAAAGTCTTATATATGCTTTTTATTTTTAAATTTTAGATGATAAGATTTAAGCATTTATCGCACTCATACGTGCGATAAAATTTGAAGCGATACTCTTTTCCATATATTTTCTATTTTAACAATATCAGCAACTTCTTTAAAATGTGGTTCCTTTTAAGTATTTCTAGTTCTTTTAATTTCAAACCGCGTCCACTCCTAGCACTTTATTACATCTTCATAAGAAGGGAACAAATTATCTTTCAAATCACTTGAATAACCAAATACTGGACATTTCCAAGTACTCGAAGTAAGATTCATTTAAAAAAAACAGTAACACAGCTTTGTTCTAATTTAATAAAGCAAGACTGAACAACTAAGCGAATCTTGTTGCAATTAGAAATAGCCGACTTTAAGAAAAAAAAATACTAGTCGTAGTAAAAAAAAAAAAATGTTTTAAACGAATAACAACTAACTCGTCGCCTTCTTTTCACGTTTTTTAAACCTAACTGGAATTTTGTTGAAAAAACAGGAGGAATGTAAACCTAAAACTAAATTGATTCACCCAAATTAATAAGCATGGACCAACGAAGTTTTAGGATTTATTCCGTGGGCTAAGTGCGAAATACTATTAATAAAACACAATTCCTGGTATTTGACGTTTACCAACTTAGTTCTTCGCTAGACCATCGAAGACGGTGGGCTAGCGATGGACTAAGAATTGACATTTAAGAACAAAATTTACAGGGACATAGAATAAAGAGAGGTATAGTTGATACTTATTGCAGTAGATTTTGTTCGTTTTTTTTATTAATAGGAAATTTTAGTCCATGGTCTAACTTCTATTCCATTGACTAAAGGTGGCCGAAGCGTTTTTTATCAATAGAGCTGATTATTTTTAGCGAAAAGAATTAATAACTGCTCATATTAGCCGTTAGCAATGGCGTACTAGCGGGTGGCTATAGCGCACTTAGACGCGTGTGTTCGTTCCCAACGCTAGACAGCATTCTTTTCTATAACTCTTATTTTAATTGGATGCCACCCGTGGGCTAAAATGAGATATAAAATACCTAATTCTCAAGTACATTGTGACAACAAAAAAATTGTTCCTATCTTTCTATTCCTTCTAACTAGTGCCGTGCAATTCAGCTTGCATTTAAAAGACCTTAGGTCTTACAGGCATATTGTTAAAATTAAAATACAATAAAAAAAAATATTTTAAAAACATAATTACGAATGGTCTACATAAATATATAATAGTAGTAATTCGCTGCTCCTATGCAAGCTCGCATGAGATAATTGACCATACTCCATATTTCGAAACTTTAAACCTGATCCGGAGGCAGTTAAACTATACCGATTGCAATAATATTATTATGTTCCCTATATGTAAATACATAGCTTGGAGTTGGAGAATAGTTCGCTAGAGAAATTAGATTGCCGCTTCTAATCTTCTCAATATGTTCATCACTTTGCATTAACCCATTTATAAATAAGATTTAAAGCTCCCTATAAACGGTTTCACGTTCACATCGAATGGTAATTTCTATGGAGAGTCAAATTTGAAACTTGTTTCCATCGGTTATCAATGATAATCTCCACAAGTATTGAAGTTTAAGAAATTCGTTACAAATTCATATATTGCGCAAAATTGAATGAAATATGCAAATAAGTATCTAGGTTTTTTCTTTTTTTTTTAACCAAAAATAGATACTTTTTCTTTTTAATAACCTTTGATTCTGTTTTTCTGGTACTTCTAGCAATACATTTCAGTTTGTTAAAATCTTTCGAGTTTTGACCTCAGCTCTTTTGTTTGAGATTTAAAGTTTTCTTTTATTTCTCTTTAATGGAATAATGGATTTTATTTTATCAAGAGGTCGAAGTAAAATGATTTTAAGGAAGTAATAATAAACATCTTATCTATCATAAAATTAACCGTTATACTTCTTATACACCATTGATAGAAAAATTCGTGCCATTTTTGTTTTTTAATAGATTGTCTCTTCTATTTAATATTAATTTAAAAGTACTTTCAATTTTTCTTTTTTTTTCAGATTAAATTATACACACAATGACAAGTTAGAACCTGCCAGTCTTCATAGAGCATTTAAGACAAAAAAAAACATACAATCCCTATAAAATATATTTAAGTTATCATATAAGGCTCAACCAATACAAACCATACACACACACACAAAATGATTGTAAAAAATTATTATAGTTGTCTAACTGTTAAATTAGCACTTTTCGCCTTCTTGATAAATAGTGCAGGAAGTAGTGCAGATTATGGTTCGTCAGAGATGGAACAACTTTACACAGGTGATGCACCCGATGACCATGAAATCTACGACCCTGCGCAATTGCAACAAGAAGTCGAGGACGAAGAGGGTATAATACACAATACAAATTTCGACACAGGCCATACGGCCTACTACGACTCTCAAGACGACACAACAGACATGATCCTGGCCGATGCCAGAGATGATCAAACTATCAAAATATCCCGCACCACAATGGTGCCGGAATATGTGCGCAGGCAAAAGTCGTACGAACAACATTCCTCAACAGAAGACTACGACAGCACGTCTGCCAGTGCCAGTGCTGAAGAAATCGCACAAGACTCTGGTCCAATGGAATTAACCCAAAGAAACGAATCCGTTCCACTCGCCATGAAATCGAATGTCCTCTATTCGGACGAGAACGACTTACATGACATCCAACACCAGCAATTGGAAAATTCGAATAGCAGTGTGGAGGAAGAATACTATGAAGATGCACCCGAAAGCATCGAGCAACTATATCCGTCCAGCCTGCTCGGCACCACAACAATAAATGCTCCCCCTCTCATAACAACAACATCGTCGCCACCAATGCCACAAATAATACAATCGACGACGCCGGTTGGCACTGCTGCGACCACGAATCGGGCCAAACAGGGCAAACAGATTCACATAGCACGCAGAAAGCTTCTGCCGCACGAACAATTACGCAACTACATAGAAGACGCTTACATCAGAATGCCATTGGCGGTGATTGTCGATCCGTCGCCAGAGTCCCTCGAGAAGACGAAGACACTTTGGCGAGAGGCGCTTAAATCAAATTTTGCCATAAAGATTGTCTTGGTTGCGCTGAATGCTTCAGGTAAGAATATCTTATTTTTCATATTTTATATTTATTCCCTTTTCCCCCCTTTTATCATAACTTAACACATTCACAAGTTGGCTCCACAAAGATTTTATGAATATCTTATGAATATACATAGATAGATACTTTAATTTGAGAGAGTTTCAAATAAAGCAATTGGGGTCAATTAGAAACTAGTTTGTGTTTATGAATTCCCAATCGAAGGACAGTGTTGTTATATTTCAAATAATGTACCTACATACATATACTTGTACACAACACCTCACATTATGAGAAGATGGAGATGCACCAAAGTAATAATAATCTCCAACCATCATTTGGATCAAGTGCAAAGATATTCTTGATCTCTTACTTCTCTTGGCTTTATGGCTACCTCGTTTATCACTCACATATCTCGTCTCGTCTTCGCGTCGCGGTCTTCCAACTCGATGGTAATTTGAGCTTTCTGTAAGCTTGCTTATTATTATTTATTTTTTTTTCTTATTAAGGCAAATATCACGATGAGTTTTAGAGCGTTCCAAATAATCCACGACCATGTGTGGATGTTACGCCAACTTTATATTCAAATACAATACATTTTTCAGCGACTTTAACGACTTTGACCATGCTGAGAGATATTTAGACCTTATTCGTTTCTTTGTTTTTTTTTTTTGTTAAATACATATATTCTTGTTTTTTTTTTCTTTTTTAGTAAATAACTCAGTTATGTGGTCAAAATTTAGTTATAAATATTTTTTTTATAATTTGATTGTGTATGGTAATGGATTCATTTTGATAGCATTGACATTCCAAAGGATGCTTAGTGGTGTAAAGTTCAGAAGATAGTTTTATTGGTCTGGTTGCTTCGCCTCACATGTACTGTACATTTGGGTGTCGAAAATATAGGGGGGTAAACAAAATCGTTGTCGATTTACTTCCTCGAATATACAACTATCGCATTCCAATTGATTAAAGTTATAACAATTTTATAAAAAACAATACATTGAAGTTACGGAAGCATAAGTCCAACTGTTATAAATTGGCGTCTCTGGAATCACTTCCATTATTTAACACATACAGGGTGCGGCAGGGGAACTTCCTTATTTGAAACGCGGGCCATCTAGCGACATTTATTCAGAGAATGGTGGGTGGCGCTCATTGGAATGTCATGATCGTTACTCATAACGAGGGAAGAACGCCATCGCCACGGAACGTGCATTCAGTTTTCACTTTAATATCGCCCCAGCAGGTAGTGTTCCTGATCGTATGTCGATTCTTTTATGGATGGACATCTTCAGATAAACCGGTAATGTATGTCCACACGATTGAGGATTTTTTTTTTTTACCAAAACTTGGGATGTCTGGTTTCAGCAGGACGGCGCCACAGCCTATACGGCACGTACTTCGTTGAATCTTTTGTAAAATCATTTCTCTGTGGCTACATTCCCTTGAACGATCTTCAGTTGCCAGCGCGTTCGCCTTATTTAGCCCCATGTGATTTCATTTTGTGGGGCTATCTGAAATCTCTAGTTTACATTGAACGCCCAACAACCCTGGCTCAACTCAAAATCAATATTCCAGCTGCTATCGACAACATACCCGACGATATGCTGGTAAGAGTCGAGAGAAACTTCAAAACTCGATTATTACATTGACCAGAACGGTTTTAATTTTTAAAACATAAAAGAAACTTTATTTTTCTTTTTATCTAATTTTTTTTTAAATAAGGTAAAAAATAACCTACAATTAAATTGCATACTTTTTGGTGTCAACTGAAGTGAAAATGGATCAGATGGTGAATAACCAACAAAACTAAAGATTTTAATAAAAATTAAAGTGGTTTTTCATTGGTAAAATCAATCAATTTAATTGTGATCTACTGCTGGACCAGACGGCGCGGCGTAACTCCTGACCAACTCCTAATAGCATCGGATATAAATATACCTATTGCGATGCTTTTTCCCAAAGGCTTTGGTAAGCTCGTCGATGTCCAGGGTATCCCGAAGAAAGCACAATAAAACTCGGGTTTAGGAATGTTAGAACTCGGTTTAATTATCTTTTATTGCGTACAATATTTTCTTTTAAAATGTTCTTACAAACTCTTTAACTTACGATAAATAACACGGTATTTCATATAAGTGGCAGGCCCACGTTCTGCTCAGACGGATCAGACAGGGAAAAGCGAATATACACGACAGCAACTTACTCGGAAGGAGCAAGAGGGGAAAAACGGTTAGGAATCTAATTCCTGCCCAAGGTTAATCCATTGGAAAGTCGGGTAAGCCCACAAAAACGGTTAAGAATCTAATTCCTGCCCAAGGCTAATCCAAGGGAAAGTCGGGTAAGCCCACAACTTACTCAGGAGCAGTAAGAGGGGAAAAACGGTTTAGGAATCTAGTTCCTGCCCAAGGGCTATTCCAAGGGAAAATCTATTTTATTAACCAAAAAGTCAGCCTTAAATGGCACACCAGTGTACTAATTAAGGTTAAATGGAAATGATAGTCCAGCTGGCTGGCGCTCGAGATCAACGAGAACCTTATTCCTCGGCAAAGCCAAAATAGCAATCAAAGCTTGTATGTTGAGTATAGAAGTTTCTTCTTGTTCGATGTCATTCATTACCTCTACTTGATATATTTGTAGCTTTGAGGCGGTGTGAACTGTAACGATGACGAACGCAAATGTTAGGTTGGTGTTCAGGTCGATTGATGTTGCTTGAGTATGTTGCTGGTAAGTGCGCATAACTAAGGGCCGGTAGTGGTCGTATGCTGTTGCTGGTTTGGTTTATGGTTACGTGTTGGTCGCATGGAATTACTATCGGCGTTCGTTTGGAAATGGAAATTGTAACGCTTCGTTACACTAACCTGGGGTTTATTATAAATGGGTGCCTAGACCTTACGTTATTTTTTTGCTGTGGACGGAAGTTAAGGTCATTTTTATACCCAACGTAAGCAAATTTACCCACGTGAATCCGAAGCGCATTAGACCTTTCAGCTGATTTTCATTCCCCCTAAAATTCTAGAAAGATTGATCGTTTCTACTGCTCAACACGTATACTTACATCATAAAGAGTACACTCTAGTAGCATTCCTTGAAATTGAAAGACCCTTCAACAATGATAGGTTAGATCCGGTTGAAGTGGCTGTTAGCGTTGCAGCCGACACACTTAGACCAGAGTTGGTTCCTTGTGATACCAAATGAACCCAAAGATAATCCCCCTATTCGTTGAATCATTTAAAACTCCTAATGAAGCGTAAGACTATTGATGCCTATTTTGTTTAGATCACTGAGATCATCGAGGAAAAAGCCTCCAAGATGGAGCTTACATCTCTGAAATAAATCAGGGCATGTGCACAGAAGATAAGGAAAAGATTCCATTTCTTCTTCGTCCATGCAGCTTCTGCAAAAATCGTTTGAATAAACGCCAAGCATCGTTCCTTGCTTGCCTATATGAGGCAGTGCCCGGTTATGACATCAATTACGGAGCAGATGTGCAATCTGCAATATGGATATCAAACACTTGGAGCTTTCAACAATGTTAGTGCCAATAATTACAGCGCTGAGAAGCCTTAATGTGTGGGACTCACTGACAAAGCTCATTAGTCTCATGCTAGGCAGCAGAATAAATAACTCAACCCTGGGGACGATTTGGAAAGAAGATAAGTCAGTAGAGGTACTCCGACAGGTGGTGTTTTATCCCCGATTCTTTGGAATACAGTGGCAAACAGAATTTTAGTAGACCTGGAAGCAGAGGGATACAAGGTGATAGCTTACGATGTTGCTATGTGGTATCAGGAAAGCACGCTCCAACTCTTACTGCCTTAATGCAATATCCTCATAATAAACTAACAACATGGCCAAACATGGTCTATATTTAAAAAAACAGAACTTATCCTTTTCACTTTCCTTCTCCAACCAATACCCACATCAATAAAAAATATGAACTATGATGATGAAAAAATATTTTTTTAAATATTGTTTCATAGTGTAGTCGGGGATTTTAAGCGCGTTGAAATCCCGACAAAGCCAGAGGTGTCCCCCATCAATAAAGGGTACGCCACTTTTCAGATGAAGCCAAGTATCTAGGTCTAATACTAGACAAGAAGCTACACTGGAAATTCAATGGACGTGTCGAGTTTACCATCATTGCGAGTGGGCGTGCATGTCGTAAAGTCTAACCCAATGTCCTAATTGGGAGCTATAGCACGACCGAGCAACGAGCCATGGTTCCTGCATCGGATGAAAAAAAAAACAAATCCGATTGTATGTCCTATTCAAACACAAACGCGGTTGCGCGATGAGGTAGCACAGTCGCACATGTTTGTTTCTATATCGCTCAAGCTACATAGCACAAGCTTTTCATAACAGCCGTGTTTTGTTTGCAATTCTACATGGAGTTGTCGAAAAAAAACGACAACAGAGTTGAGCGATTTACATGTCAATACAAAAACAACTTAACTCTATATGGAGTTAGCTAAATCCAGATAATTATCTGGAACTATCTTAACTCCCGATAGAATCGGTAATGCCAAACTACAGATATTATTGTATAATCGATAATTTATATAGAGATGTCAAAAGTGACGTTTTGTGATGATGGTACTAACATACAGTTTTTAAATTTGAAATGTCATTAAATGCACCAGTGCTGCCAATAAGTTTAGAATGAAAATCCTAAGTCCCGAACTCTATATGGAGTTGCAAACAAAACACGGCTAATAAACCATTATGCTTTTGCGACCGACGCACGTGCTGTTTTGAAAAGTAGTTTGGTTGCTTGAAATCAAACAAGTTTTTTTTTTTTTGTCGCACCGTTGGATTATTGAAAATGAAATACGAACAAAACGTAAGCAGTAACATTTTTTAAATCCCATTTATGGGATGATTTTTATAAAAAGCGATGAAAAACAGATCTAGTCTGGGAAAAAGTGGTAAGCAAATTTCCAAAAAAAGCAAGAACTAGAAACCGTATATAAATTTTGAAATAATAACGCAGAATCTTCACTCACAAAACTTTTCAATTAGGACACACATTTTGGTAGCGCTACCTACAAGCGATGCGCGCGACCAACCAAAGCTCATCGTTCGGTCGTGCGATGCATGTTCAATTAGGACGTAGCCTTATGCTTCGCGCGTTGTGCCTATTTTGGCCTCAATTTTTTTTCTGCTTTCCCCAAAAATCTACTTTCTACTACCTACTGCTACAGTTGCCAGAGTTCTTAAAGATCTCGGCACATACAAATCCGCTGGTCCAGATAATATCTCCCTTTATTGTTCTGAAGAGGTGTTTTTCTACGCTGGCAAAACTACTGCGTAAGCTTTTCCATCTGTCCTACTCTACTGGTCTGTTTCCGAGTGGATGGAAAACAGCATTTGTCTGGCCTGTCCCTAAAAAAAGCGGATCATCTTCACGCTCTCACTACCGTCCAATTGCACTTACGTCCCTTCTTTCCATGTAAACGCTGGTTAACTATCAGCGTTATCTTGAAGAATGAAAGCTCCTTAATGACCGGCAGTATGGATTTCGTGGCAATAAGTCTACTGGTGATCTAATGGTATATCTCACCGAACAGTGGCACAAATCTTTACATCGTTTTGGAGAAAGTAAAATTATTGTGCTTAATATTTCAAAAGCATTTGATAGTGTTTGGCATCAAGCTCTCTTATCCAAAATGCATACATTTGGAATCGATGAATCTCTTATTCGTTGGATTAGAATTAAACTTTCGGACCGCTCAATACAAGTTTTATTTGACGGTTTCAAGTCTAATATTCACAAAATAAATGCTGCTGTGTCCCAGAGCTCCGTTTTGTCTTCAACTGTTTTTCTGATTTTCATTAATGATCTCTTAGCTGGAATTTCTAATCCACTAAATTGTTTTGCTGACGATAATACTCTTAGCTTTTCATAATCGTTTTCAGATTCACCTCTTTGTTCTTCAGATGTGGAACAACAACTGCAGCGAATTTAATTCTCTTCTTGACAGCATTGTATTATGGGGAATAAAAACCGCATATAATATAATGCTTCAAAAGTCAATGCTATGTCCTGTCGTCTAAGCGGGACTTTCCCCCAATGCGGTTGTCCTTGAGCGACGCTTGAATCAAGGAATCCGAAGAACTCTCAGTTCTCGGTATGTGCATCACCGAGTACCTTTTGTGGAATGACCATACATATTCGACGTCGTCGCCAAAAACGCTGCAAGGTGTTTGGGCTTTCTGAGACGATGTAAGAAATATTGCTCCCATTCTGATCTGGCTGTAATCTATAAAATCTTCATTCATCCAAAGCTTGAGTAATACTGTCATATCTGGGCAGGTGCTCCCATAACTCGCTTAAGACTTCTGCACAGAATCCAAAAAAGTGCCTTAAAAATGATAGGTGATGAAACAATAACAGAAACAATTGCATACATCTCGAACACCGTCGCAATGTTTCATGCTCTTCATTACTGTATCGGTATTTTGTATAGACAATTTTTTAGTGAAATAGCCAGTTGTCATTCCTTCCCCTAAATTATTTAAAACTTGCGGTTCTAGGAATGCTCATCAGTTTACCCTTAACCCAACTTCGGACGTACTGTCAAGTATAGAGATTCCTTCTTTAGCCGCACTACATCAATGTGTAATTGCTCCCACTGTGTATAAACATTTTAAGGGTGGTCATAACCCCTTAAGTGCGCGCATATTAAAAAAAAAAATACATATATACAAGAAAGAGTAAGAAAAGCAACAGTAGCACTCTTCTACACAGACGGAATTGCGGGACCCACTTTTTTCGTGTTACTCGAGTTCAATTTTTTTTTTCAAAATGCAAAACTTGCGCTTTTATAGTACGCAAATGTACATTGTACATACATATATCGCAAGTAAAAATTAGTAGCTCTAATTTCGAAAATTTTCAGATTTGACAAAGTTCAAAAAAAGGTAGAATATTTTTGCCTACGTATTTTTCAATAAAACATTTTAGTATCTGCAACGAGAGCTCTACAAGCTAAGGGTTTATTAAAAAAAAACATACACACACATTGATCGCTCTGATGTGTCTTAGCTAAAATATGACGACATAGGTTAGTTGGTTTTCAAGAAGTTTATTTAAATAAGTACAGGGTGCGCCAGAGAAACTTACTTATTTGAAAGGTCAATAAAAACAAAAGTACTTCAATTATTGTTTTATTTTTTTTTTTTATTTGAGAATACAATATCCCAATTTTTTTGTCATGCAGTCTTGAAAATGACATCGGATAAATGGCGACCCCCATTGCGCATACACTGATGAAGTCGATTTTTGAAATTCGTCTCCACTCTTTGCAGCATATCAATCGGTATGTTGGCAATGGCGTCGCGGGCAACAAAATCGCGTTCAGTTAATTCTTGCACAATAGCCAATTTATAGGGATTAAATTGAAGGTATTCATGGAGAATTCGTCGAACAGTGGTGTCAGAAATTCCCATAGCAGCTGCGTGTTTGCGAGCCGAACGCCGGGGAGAACGCACAACTGACTGCCTCACTCTTTCGATATTTTCCGGAGTTCTGATGGTCCGTTGAAGTCCATTTCTGGGTTTAGCGACACTTCCACACTCCCGAAATGAGTTAACCCACGACAGAATCGAATTACGGCCAGGAACGAGTCTGTGAGGAGGAATTTCAAAGCGAGCGCGGAAGGCACGTTGCGTAGCAACAAGTGAGCGACCGTTAGAAAAGAAGCTCTCGACTGCGAAGGCCCGCTGCTCTCTAGACCAGAGCATGATGGCAACTGAATGGAGGGAAAAACAAACTTGGGAACTTCCCCCTCCAGATGCACCCCCTCTCGCCCCTCTAACCACCCAAATCACCGCGAGGGAATTTTTTCAAATAAGTAAGTTTCTCTGGCGCACCCTGTATATCATCTCCTTGGTTAAAACGTCACTGCCCATATGACGGTTTCACTAAAAAAAAAAAATATTTCGTCGTTAGCACAAACAATGACTATGAGTAAGATCAAGCAATCAACACTTACGGAACAAAACTTTTCAAACTGAATAAGATTTAAAATATAGGGGTCGAAATGTTTGCGTTTAATTATTATTAATATAAAAATTATTAACGAAAACAAACATAAATCATAACTCGTCTCTTAAAAGTAAAAAAAAAAAAAAAAAAAAAAACTAGGAAACCTTAACAGTTCTTAAAAATATTCCACATGTCTCCACAATATATTCACATATTGTTTGGTAAGATCAATCTGGATTTAGCATTTTATTAATTTTATTCATTAATAATATTCCATAACAATGAATACACAAAACTTTAGTTTATTATTTTGAAGAGAAAAAAAATAGCATTTGACGTCATTTCACTAACAGTTTAAATAATAAATTAAGAACAAAAACAAAACAAAAATTATTCATAATTTGTAAACTCACATAACAGGTTGAAGTTTTAATTCAAATCAGATCACATCTCAATCTATTTTAAGCACATTTAACATTTTTAATTTGAATTTCAAATTAATTGCTGGGCATGTTGAATTTATTTATTTAGTTTTATTTTGTTTTAATTCAATTTAACGAATGTCCTTGAAATTGCTTTTTTTTAAACAGAATCTCCATTGCAGGCTTTTATATGTTTAATATATTTTCATTTGATACACAACACAAACTAAATTAATAAAAAAACAAAAAAAAAACAAATTGTTCAATGAGAGATGTTTTTTTTTTTTTTAATTTAATGGCACAATTGTATCAAGAACAAAACATTTACTACTGCTTGAAACAATGTCTCGTCGAATAAAATATACTTAAATAAAATTTAATTGAAAGTTCACTTCTTATCATTTTTTAATTCATTAACCACAACAACAACGAAGGACAGTCATGATATGCTTTAATTTTAATCTCAAATTATTATTACTTTTTTTTTTTGTAGGAACACCAACAGCGTATAGTTTTAATAATACACGTCAATTCCTAGCCGGATTGAATAGCATCAAAGAGAGCTCTGGTGGAAATGCATTTATTGGAGTTGTCCATGCATCTGAGCTTGTGCCATATGATAGTGCTGTATTCATATCGACATCGTCCATTCCAGCTCATACAGAATTGGTTCAAGACGCAGCGATAACACTTCTTAAAAAACGAATAAGGGTTTGTTGTTTGAATCATTTTGATAACTGAGATAAGGGAGGATTTCAAATTGAGTTTATTTTGAATCAATATTCTAGTTGTACTTGGTGTGGTATGGAGAAAGATTGGAAACTGAGAACGAAACACAAGAAGCTGTAGGAGGGATTTTGGGAGAAGTGGCTATCAGGTCGGGTGGTGAAATACTGCATGTGGTTGGAAATGAAACATATCAAGAACTAGAAGGAATCACAGTAAGTATGACGATTTAAAATCTAAAGCTATCTAATATATATTCGAGTGCAAATACTACCTGCTCCTGTCTGTTATATTATTTTTGATACAAAAAACAGTAAACATAAAAAAACTGTTGAGAACCCTAGATTAAATGTTGTGATGTGTAAGCACCTGGTTGTGTATAGAAAAATGTAAGTATATTACAAAAATTCCTTTACTTGCAAATCAGAAACGTCAAATTCAGAACCAGAAAAAGTATTGAAATTTTAATTTGTGTTTTCGTTACTTTCTTCTACACATTACATTTCTACACCCCTCACTCACTTAATCTGTAGATTGAAAGATAGTGTGAAACAACAACAAAAATAATCGTGTAAGTCTGCTATTACACGCGATTTTTAAGCGTTACTTTTCGTTTGTTCCCCTTACGGTTCCTAAAATCCTTTTACACGAATGCGATTTTTAACAAAAGTTAACTTTGTCCAAGTGAGAGAAATAATATATCCGCCTTTCTTGTTCCACTTAAACATAAGGTAGTTCGGTGATCAATAAGAAAAAGCTCAAAGAAGACGACAATTGCATTTTTTTTCAATCTCAGCACTACCTTAAAAATCGAAGGCTCAAATTATAAGGTTTAATAGAAGTCCAATCGGGTTCGGGTTTTCCTTAAAGGTTCGTGCATTCACTTTGTTCATTTTTTAAAATGGTTGGTGAATTTGGTAAAAAAGAGCTTATCAAAAGATGCAAGAATTTATTCCCGACTGATCTGGCTGTAAAACGCTCACATTTGTGCAGGATCTCCCAAAACTCACTTGAATTATATTCAATTTTTGTATGCTCACGTACTTGCTTTTAAAGCACTTTTTGTATCATTTTAATGAGTTTGAATGACCAACAACAACTTGAGTGTGCTACCACCAAGTTTTTCTCATATTATTTTTGGCTCGAATTATACCTATTTCACGGCTTGCCAAGGTCGGCCATCAGATTCCTTTGCTCTAGTGGAACTTGAATCTTTTGGACAGAAGTCAAATTAGAGCTTTAAAAATGATAGGCAATAGAACTATAATGGAAACATTTACATCCTTAGAATACCGTCGAAATGTTATATGTTCTAATTATTATAAGCAATAGCAGATTGCATTACTCCTCTTAAAATATTAAAATATTCAACTGTATTCTAATAATGCTCATCAGTTTACCCTTGAGCACAACTGCGGACATACTGTAAAGTATAGAGGTACTTTCTTTAGTCGTACAACACGAATGTGGAATGCTTTACCGGGTCTATCTTTTGCTTTCCCTCACATTGTCATATTCAGAAATTCAAAACCAATCTGCATTTGTACCTCATTTTAAATCCTTCCCTATTTTCCTAACGCTCGCACTTTGCTTGGTGATTTTAAGGGTAGTCAAAACCCTTTAGTGCCCACATCATTATAAAAAAATTGAAAGAAAATCAATATAACTCTGCCCTAAATTATGTTTCAAAATATCAAAAAATGATTCAACCTTTCCTACAATCCCTAACGTTATCTCGTCGTTGCTTAATCAAAAAAACATTGATGACTAAAAAGTAAAACGGTATCACGATCAAAGATCATTCCGTGTCTGATACATACAATGGCATTATTCTATGTATGTGAGCTAATATGGAAAAATTTCCTGTACTGTATTGTGTGTGATTATTATCTTTGATAAAATGCTCAAAATTAAAGAAACAAAAGTTCACACGAGAGTGGATAAATATAATTGGTAATTGAAATACATGAAACATCCACATCCATGACCTTTTTCTGACACACTCTCAACACTCGGAAACATGAATCTTCTTCAACAAGGTTACATAATAAATGTAAATAAATTGTGCCTTACATTATTTCAAATATTACACAAAATAAGTACATACTTAGAATCGAAAGCACTAGGTAGATACTTTTACTTTTCTTTTGAAGTATAATAGGTAGTAGAAGCAGCAGCATTCACTTGATGTTGTAATCCAAAATTGTGCATACCTCTGCTATCTTGTTTACACAGTCAGTCTGTGATTCTTTCAAGCGTAAAACCACTTTGGATGGACATTAACACACCGTAATTGGATCATAGTTATGTCTTATGTATTACAAAAACAAGACAAAAAATGAAACACGAGACGCTCGAAAGAGTGTCTTTGGAAAAATCTAAAAAAAAAAAGATTCTCATGTCTGTCGTCGTCTAACAATAAACAATATGGACACATTTCTAATTCTTAATATTAAAACATTTGTTTTTTTTTTCATTTCTTTTTTTAGCTAACATTGATTGCTGATACTTATTTGGGATCACAAGAAATCGATATACCAGTGGATACGACTTTATCTAGCTTACATGTTAAAATCGATTCATTAATGAGAACAGCAACATTGGAAACTCCAAATGGTGGTTAGTTTGAATATTAACACCTACACACACATATACAACACATACATATTTTTTTTTGTATTTTTTACGGAAACCAACCAACCAAAAAAAAAATAACAACTTTTTTCAAAGCAAACACATAATATTTGATCTCTTTACACAAAAGAAAAAAAATTTGGTCTTTAACTCTTTTTGCCACTGTCTCTACTGCTTAATTTTTTCTTAACACAAAATTTAAATATACACAAACAAACTACATACACACACACCCACACACAATCTGTACATTTCTGTCAATGTTTAATATTTTTTTTGTTTAACAATTAAACTTATTTTATGATAATATGAATGTTTAGTTTTAAGAGAGCAATTTTTTTTGTTTTAATAATTATTATTTATTATTTGTACTATATGTACTAAATGTTTGTAAAAAAAATGTCCTTAATGTTTAAAAAAAAAACTAGGATTAGTTAAAAAAAAACAGAAACATCACAATCAATCCAGTTAGAATGAGTTTAGCAAACAACTCAACAAATTTCCAGTTTCGTCCTTTTATTTTTGTATATGTCTGTATTTTTTTTTATGTAGTTTATAAAATGAAAAACAAAAAAAAACTTATCAAATAATTAACCGTAGTACAAAACGAATTAATAATATTTTTTTATTAATAAAAGTTAGCTGAAAATGGGTATTATTTCAGCAAGAAAAAAAAATATATAAAATGAATTATTTTTATGTTGTGGATTTTATTATTATTATTGATTAACATCTTATATTTGCAAACAAAAAAAAAACAAAACGATATAAGAAAATTTTGTGTTGTCCAACGCTTGATGACTAAATGTGCGAGTAAGTATATTTTCCTATTAACTGTGTTGTCTTCTTTATTTTCTTTTTTCTTTTGTGTTAATAACGCACTGGGATATACTAACAGTAATAGAAATAGAAACCATACAACGGGGTTGGTTAGATTTGCATATACATCAGATTTGGAACAACTTAAAAACTTACTCGTAAGCACTGAAACAATTGCACGTATGTGTATACATACTTATATGTAAAGTATATATTTTAGTGTAAACACAAATACATCTTTTTAGTATGTTCTTAGCTTTGATGAAGGACAAATCATAATTACGTTTTGATGCATGACTTTTATGTCTAAAAGGCAATTTTTCAATAGTCAATAAGTACTTAATGTCAAATAGAGCAAAAACGTGTATTTTTTACAAGAGTCAGATATATGAAAGTTTTTTTTCCCCGTGGGTAGGTGTAAAACCTTCAAAAGTCTCTATGAGGACCGAAAAACGTGTGCTCATAGGAGTGTGAGATTCTTACTGCACTAAAAACACCTCCTCCTCCCGATTGCAACTAAGTTGAAACTTATCTAGCAATTTATTTTTAACGAATTTAATTAACGTGTTGCAGGTAACTATCCTGTGATAGTTCCTGCTTATACCGCGATTTTAAAGCGGATTCTCGTTTAGTGCACCAGATCGGAAGGCTTGTCCTTCGCAGGCGGCGTACTAAATTCGTCTCATCGATAATTTCGATTATAGTACTATTGGAGTGTTGTAATGGCCGTTTTCTATGATTTTGGGCAAAATTTTTTATTTAATCGCGAACCGTGGGAATCCCGAGATCTCTGTGGAGATTTTCGTTTCTAATGTACCAAGGTGCGCTTACAAATGATCTTAGGAGTTTATTTTCAAATGTTTGTAAGGTATTAAAATTAGAATCCCGGGTACAACCCCAGAGTTGTATACCGTAAGTCCAGACAGGCTTAAGCACCTGCCTGTACCAAATAGCTTATTTTTGATACTGAGCTTAGAGTGTTTCCCGAGCAACCAGTGCATATCTCTGAGTTTATTATTTAACTCTTCGCATTTCTTTTTAACATGCGGTTTCCATTTTAATTTCGCGTCTAGAGTCATTCCGAGATATTTTGCTTCATTAGCAAACGGAACTTGAACCGAATTAACAAATACCGGTAATCTATTAATTTTTTTATACGTAAAATCTACATGGACTGATTTTACTTCGTTGAGCGATATCCGCCATGTTTTTGTCCAATCATTGACATTATTCAGAGCTTTTTGTAATCTTGTCGTAGAATCATTTATCGTTTGGCCCACTGCTAGTATTGCAGTGTCGTCAGCAAACGTGGCTACGATAGTGTCTTCTGTTTGAGGTATATCACGTGTAAATAATAGGTACAATATTGGACCTAAAACACTTCCTTGTGGTACCCGAGCAACTATTTCTTTGAGATCCGAGTAATCGTTTCCATGTCTTACTCTAAAAAGTCTTCTTTCTAGATATGCTTTTAGAAGCGTATAAAGTGCTTTAGGCAGAATTTGTCTTAATTTAAAATTTAGGCCTTCGTGCCACACCTTATCAAAAGCTTGCGACACGTCTAGGAACACCGCCGAACAAATTTTCTTTTCTTCAAGAGTTTTCTCAATGACGTCAGTGATCCTATGCACTTTGTCAATTGTCGAATGCTTGCTTCTAAATCCGAACTGATGTTCAGGTATTAGGTGCTTTTCTTCTATTATTGGCTGCAGGCGCAGAAGTAATATTCTTTCAAAGACCTTAGATATTACGGGCAGAAGCGAAATAGGTCTATAAGATTTCTTATCATGTGATGGTTTTCCTGGTTTGAGAATCATTTAACTTCCGCAAACTTCCATTGGCTCGGAACGTACTTTAGCCTTAGAGTGGCATTTATTATATAAAGAAGATTAATTAGCCCTTTGCGAGGAAGCATTTTAAGAACTTCGGCCGTAATTAGGTCATATCCCTGAGCTTTCTTATACTTAAGCTTTCTTCTTTCTCTACTTCGGCAAGGGTAACATTTCTTGTAATGTAATTTTCGATTGAGTTAGAACTTATATTTAAATTTTCGTTGAGTACTTGCCCATCAAAAGGTTTAAATGTGTTCTCCAGGTAATCCGCGTTGCTTTCTCTTTGTCGCTTTTTGCCCATTCGTTTTGATCATTTTAATCGGAGGCGCTGGGAGCTTTGGTTGCTTCGTTAATTTAACAGCTTATCAGAGTGAGTAGTTGGATTCTTTTCCTGCTGTCAAGCTTTCAAGATAATTTCCAACTTCAGAATTTTTGAATTCTGCTATCGTCTTTTTTAGTAAATTACACAAGCGATTTAAATTTACCTTGTGTTGAGGAGGTCGAGTTTGCTGCCATTTCTTACGTGCTTTTCGTTTCTCTTTTACTAAATCTTTTATTTCCTGCAGATATTTTAGGTTTTTAAAGCGCGGCATTTCTTTTTGGTACAGGAACGGAGTGTTCTTCCGAATTACCAATTGAAAAAGCCATTTGCTACACTAATTTCTGTGGGTAACTGGTGTAAAAACTGTCAAAACACCAAGCTGTCAAATTGTTTCTTCTATTGTCTTGTGTAAATGATGGGCACATTGAAAAAAATGAGAACTGGAGCAAGCAAATAATTATTTGAGTACTAAATGAAATATTTGCATTCAAAACGCAATAAAGAAAACATCTGTAAATAATCGAGAAGTGGATAGTTTTAATATTTCTTAATTATAATTCTCGAAAGTTTTCTCATTTTATTTAATAAAATGTTTTTGTTTTGTGCACTGTTTTTGTATTGCGCGTGTTTTGCACATTATATTTGATTTATTTTAATTTGGTTTTGGTATATATCTAAGGATCATTCAATTATGACCATCACTACTTTCTGTCTTTGTGTCCGGAGGGTCTCCATTGACGTGTTACACATAAATGTGATCAATTAGCGTTTGTTTACTTTGTTGCAAGATAACAAAATTTTCCCCACTCTTGAAGTTTGACAGTTGTTACACTTCTTACTACAAAAAAGATACCAAGCCGAGCTATGAACATTTGGAATCGAAAGAGGTGTTCAATATTATTGCACAATAACATTACTGTGCAAAATATTATTGTAAGCGCATAGGGCGCCTTAGAATTTGTTGCGCAATTTATTAGAGCAGGAGATGGAACAAGCAACAAGAACTCAAAATCAGTCTCAAGGATGTCTTTTGTTTTGCTTTTCCAATTTAAACATTCTGTCTTGGGAATGTTTTTCGTTCCGTGTTTATTTAAATACAAGTCTTTTCACATTCCGAAAATAATTTTGTTTTTTTTTTCAGTTGGAGGTCGGTGGGAATCGAACCCAGACATTTTGTGTTTGGCGTCGAGCGAACTAACCATTACACCACGGGCTACTGACCAAAGATTTTTAATGTTAATAATATTTAATAATAAAATAGCTAATTATGAAAAAAAAATCTACAAAGCGAACTGGCCGATCGAAAATCAATACAATAAGAAAAATTCAGAGAATAGATTAAAGTTTTATAAGATTATTATACTTTTGTTATATTAGGCGGCCGGGGCCTATTCACAATTGTATTGTTTTCCCGAAAACCTCTCAAATCAAGCAAATAACAATCTTCATTTATAGACTTTGCTTACAATTTTTAAGTACTAATTCAAAATACACAATGTAATAGTATATTTGTAGTTCTTTGTCAGTTGATATTATTGAATGTTAGTAAAATATGGATTTTCTTCAAAACATCCGTCATTTTCGTGTATGCAAATTAGTTTTGAATTACTCACTCTTGACATCGAACGCCAAAAAATCGCAGCAAAATACAAATAAAGCCTCAAGCAACATGTGATTAAATAGCAAAACTTAAATTGTGTCGTGTTATTTATTTCGGGCAAAGTTAAGCCACATTATAATAGAGAACATTTGTTTCTTGAAAGACAGGTATATAATATACTTCGACTTATTGAATTCGATAAATGCGATAAACGAGACTTTTTTTTCTATTATTTTCATTTCTAAAACCTAAGAACAAGACTTATAACTCATATCTACTGATTTTATCGATAGTGATAGCTTTCACAAGACATGAAATTCAAACAGACTAAAATAAAATCCTCAATTTTTGTTAACTTAAGAGCCCTCTTATGTTTAGGCAGTCTAATATTCGCCTCATGTCGAGAATTTCGGCGAACGGTCTTTTATAATAAGTTTTATCCTCCTCCGATGCCGTATTGTAAAAATCGATACCAAAAACTGAACTAGTTGGATCAATGTCAATTTGAAAGTTTAAAAGAGCGTCTACACTGCCTGTTCTAATGGTTAAGTTTGAGTGGTATATAGGGACCAAGTCATGTGCATTTTATATAGCCCGACCAAACATATTTAGTGTAAATTTCAAAAATATACGTAAATATCTAATGCAATAGGTCAAAATGTGTCACTTCGATTAACAAGACCATATTCCATGCATTGCGTTTTGGAGAAGGTTGACTCAAATTATTCAGATCCGTTGCAAACGTATCTCAAATGGTTCTTTTTTTTATGTGCATATTTTTGCAAGCCTTTATCAAGGTCATACTAAAACAATGAAAGTCTCTTAATTTAAAATTTCAGAATAGTTATTTTTAATATCTTGCTTTTTTGCAACTTTTTCCTTCATGTTGCTTTTTAAAATGAACTTTTGGTTTATAACTTTTGGGTTCTGTCGATTTGTCACTAAATATTTTCACTCGTCTGTATTTGACTTATAAAGCGAATGCATTTTTTTTAATTCGCGGACGGTAATACGGTTTATTATCCTAAGTCTATACTTGTTTTTCAATCACTTTTTATATCATTCAATGCTTTTGAGTGAACAACAATAATTTGAGTGTGCTACCACCAAGTTTTTTTCTTTATTATTTTTGGCTGGAATAATAGAGTCCTTTGTTTTTCTAGTGGTGCTGGTCTACTTTTTCATTTTAATTGAAAAATTTCTTATATTTTCCTCTATCGAGTATTGAACCTATACCAGCTGCCTGAGAAGCCAATGCACTACACATCGCGCCACCGATCCCACATGATCAGGTCTAACCCAATGCAGTTTTTGTTTTTGTTGTTTGCATTGCGCTTTTATTAGCCACACATGTTTTGTTGATGTTTATTCGGGCTTTGCCGATTTATTTACATTCCCCAATATTTTGACATTGGAGACTCTTTGGAATGTTCGCGACTTATAATGCCAATTGAAAGATTATTTGTTATACCCTAAATCTAACTTATTATGTACCTCTTGGCACAAATATTCCAGAAATATTTTAGAAACTTCAAGTATACAACACACCATTAATTGGTCTACGTGTGTCACTTTTCGCCCGCAGATGCTTCTACCTTTCTCAAGCAGTCAAACTTTCGAAGCTAAAAATAAACCTATATAATAGATCAAAAAGTAAACAAATTTATGCACTAATAAACCCAATGAATATTTGAATATTCAATTTCTCTGTTTATGTAATAAGCCCTCTAATTCATGTGCATGTTTATTTACAATTTACCTCCCTTTGCGAGCTTATTTTTCAGACAGGATCAATAATGTGTAGGTACCATATAAATGCTAAAAAAAATATTGTCTACGATAAGCCATTATTTCCAATAACTACAACCCAGATCGACCTAGTATCAAGGCCGCGATTTGTCTTTTTTTTATAATATTGTAAGCATTTCGTCTACATCATTAGTTCATGTGGCTTTGCGATCAGATATCTACAAGGTATTTGGAAGAGTATAAGCTCATTAAAGTTAAGTCTTAAAAACTAGGCGCTTCTGCAACGAAAACTCATTATTTTGACCAAGGAATGCATTTCCGGTTGCTTGTTTCATTTATAGCAAACATCCACTACTTGTATGCCAATAAGTATTCTCACTAACATTTCGTTTAGTGAACAGCATAATAGACTATGATTTTCATAACATCCCAATTGGATGTACTGCAAATTCATACATTTGTAGGTATGTACATGTTTGTATCTTGAAAACAAAAAAATTCTCAATGCCATCTCACTAAATCAGTAGACGATTCCCCTATTATATTGAACCTTGGACTTGACCTTGGTAACAAAAAAGATATTTTTTGACAGTGACTAATCTAGTCCAACACCACGTCATATTCAATTGAGTATATTGTGTACTTTGTGCCGCAGCACAAATCATAAACGTAATTCCATGAATGGCAAACAGTTCCTTGCCGCACTCATCCAACATGGAGATATTTCAATTTATTTATGATAAATAGTTAAAATCCAAAATAAAAAGAGCGGCGGCATTGACATGGAGTACAAAATCTACATTTTTGTTTTGATTCTATTTATATATTTTTTTGTTATGAAAACATGCGCAACAGACCAAGCATTTATGTAGAATCACAGACGGAATACATTTTCCAATCTATGTCTGATTTTGTGAACTTATTAACTGCATCAATTATTTTATACAATAAAGAGATCATAAATAAATTAATTAATTAATGACAAACCTTTTTTTGCAATCAAAATTTCACTCCACCGATAAAAGTGAAATTCGGAAATTTGCTGGGTCGACGGCGCCCGTCTCGTGGTTTTTTTTTTTTTGTTCAATCGCACAATTAATTAACTTTCAAAATTTCACTAAAGCTTATGTGTTGCTTTGTGTTTGGATGTTGTATAATATTAAAACAAATTTCTTGTTGTTTTTTGTTTTTTTTTGCTAATTTATTTGGTGTAATCGCTTCAGTCTCGGAAGAAGAAAGTCGATTTTTGCAACTTTTTTTGCTTTGACGTTTTACGCAATGTTTGTTTTTGTTGTTGTTTTTGTTTATATTTCTTGTTCGCGCATGACAAGTCTGCAATCAGCTGTAAAAAATGGATGATTTGTGTTATAAACTGTTATACTAACGCGGAACAAAACTCTTGGGTAACGTCTACACTTCTGTTAAATGTTTTTTTTTTTTATTTTTTTAGATATCAATTTAAAAAAATTGGTAAAATTCAAATCACGACTCTTTTCGCAAAATGAGGGTCAGTTGGATTCATTTGTACCATTGACCAAGGTAATGAAGTCTACAACGTTCACATTAAAATTGGTTCCGGATCTTCTGGATGTGGAATATAATGTTTTTGTAAGAGCCGACCGGAAACCTGATATATTTCTTGGTAAGTAAAAAAAACTATCTTTCCTATCATTCTTTCTCTTCCTTAACCTCACCCCCACGCCCGCGCTGTGTTGAAACATTTAAAGGGTATTCATAATCCCTTGAGCGCGTGTAGATTATAAAAAAAAAAAACTAAAAAAACGTGTTTCCAGAACCAGATCAAGTTAGAGACTATTTACAGAATAAGATTAGATGTTTTTTTTTTTTAAGAGAAGAGTTTTTCTTACAGATAACAAGTTTAGGGTTGATAACTTTTCAACTTGATTCGTTGTCATAATCTATAGACACACAGTAGTTGGAGGCAATAGTTTTTTTTTTAAGTAGAACAATCTGGTTGAGATTTCAATTTTTTTGATTTAGCTTAAGATTATTAATCAGCGGATGTAACGAACAGATCAAAGTAAATATATGAATTTGTATAAATATTAGGGTGATCATCATTTGGATTTTTATGATCGGTTTTCAATAGAGAAGGAATAACTGTTTTTCTTTTAGATTTTTAACATTCTATATGGTATTCTGCAATCATTCGAAAAAATGTGAATGAATTGTATTTCGTAACCAGACAAGAAAACACTTCTGCCTAGAAAAGCAAAGGGAGTTTTTTAAATTTTAAATTTTCCCATAAACTATACATAAATTAATTTTTCTAAAACAAATTGGCAAACATATTAAAACATTATTTTGTTCAACATTTGTATTTTTGAAAAACTTTTTGTTGAAAGAAAACTAAAAAATAGATTTCTGGCTTTAAATATGCAATCGAAAATATTGACTTAGTTTCTTAATATTCCATATGTTTTAACTTCGAAAATAGTAAAATAAAAAATGAAACTAAGTCACTTACATTTTGAGAAAGATTTAAATCAAGGACTAAAATTTGGCAAAATAAGTTTTTTTTTAGAAAAAAGCGGTCATATTGTAAAATTGCGCTGCGATACTAAATTTCGAAGTATGAATAGAATCAAAAAAGCGCACAGTCTTCCAAAAATGTTTGTTAACGCGATATAATCATTCGTTATGCGATAGTCGGTTATTAAACGGATATTTTTGTTTAATGTGTAGTTGAGCAGAGCGCTGACTTGAGTTAACAGATTTTGTTTTAATAGGTTTGTTCGATAATCTTTGCCCTGGAGCGCACTGGGGAATGTTAGTGCATTTCAATGAACTGTGAATAAACTGAATAGCGATTCTTTGATTTCGATTTAGTTCCTTTATTTCGTGTTCGTATTAATTCAATGGAATTATTAATTTGATTCTTTGGGCAATAGTACCTATATTGCGGCATTTATTCTATAGATATTTAAAATTTAAGGATATCATTTTTTCCATTTAAATTGACAACAATCGCAAAATGATATGTTTTTGTTCGGAAGTTATCTTCCTGCCAGCAGCTGATTTGACAATTGAAAGTTCTAAAAATTCTTATTTGAAAAAACCATGGTTTGTTCAATGAGCACAGTGTAACATTCGAACATTGAAATAAGTCATCATTTTTGAAACGCAGGGTTGCCATAATGCTAAAAATATTTGTCAATGTTTTTGAATGAATAAAAACTTAAGTGTGCCAGGTTTTTTTCTGTATTATTTTTGGTTGACCATTAGATTCCTTTGTTTTTCTAGTGGTGCTGGTCTACCTTTTTTTTCATTTTAATTTAATTAAATTTAATTTAATTGTGGGTGGTAATGGCGCAGAGGATAAAGTGCTTGATTACTAACTAGGACGTGTGGGTTCGATCCCCACGCTAGGCGCATTCATTTCTATACCTCCAATTTTAATTGGATGCCGCCCATGGTTTAAAATGAGACAGACAATACCTGGTTCTCAAATCCACGGTGCCAAACTAGTGCCGTGCAATTCAGGTTGCATTTAAAAGGCCTTAGGTCTTACAGGCATATAGTTAAAATTATATAAAAAAAAATTGAAAAACTTCTTATTTCTGGCTCTAACGAGTATTGAACCAAGACTAGCCGCCTTAGATGTCCACATTATCAAGGCCCAACCCAATCCAGGTGTTTTTGCTGTTGTTTATCTATTGAATTGAAGTAACTAGCTCTTTTTATTAGCCACACATGCTAATAAAAAGCATTAAATATTCGGGAAAAGCAAAAATAAGAAGTTTTCAATTAAAATAAAAAACAGTAGACCAGCTCCACTAGAAAAATAAATAAACCTGATGATCGACCTTGGCAAGCCGTGATATATTTAGAATTCCAGCCAAAAATAATTTTAAAAAAGTTGGTTGTAGCCACTGATCTCTATAATACTATCCAGTGTATTATAGAGATCAGTGGTTGTAGCACACTCAAGTTGTTGTTGTTCATTCAAAAGCATTGAATAATATAAAAATTGCTTAGAAAAGCAAGTATGGACTCATACAAGAAATGAGTAATTTTCGGTTTTAGATTTCGTAAATTAAAGTTACGAACAATGTTTTGTGTAAAACAAATTTAACAAATTATAAAAAAAACAACAAACTTTTACTATATATTAATATAAGCATTTAATCTATGTAATTCACAGATGATATGATTCGACGACTTAACTATGGCTACATAACAGGCTTACCCTTTACTCCTCGTGGAGGCCGTGAAAACCTCATAACAACTCACGAAAGTCTACGGTTCCCTGAAGAAACCGCTGATCCAGATTCAGAGATATTTCCAGTGCTTTCAAAAAATGACACAAGGAAAACCATTGTTCTACATGAAAAACAAACAACTTTGACTAATAGTGTATTGAAACAGGGCATAACCAAGATCGATATGGGAATACAGTCGCAAATTCTTGTAGCACCTGGAATGATGGCCAGTATATATTTTGAAGTTACCAATCTTCGAACGGAGCCAATTTTCCACAACATACAAGTAACCGATGAACAACGATTCCTAAGAACACTATCTCCCCAAAGGCAAGTATTTGAAAACCTAACGTGTTTAAAACTGATTTTTTGATATTTTGTCTGTAGTATATTTTTGCCATCTGGACAAACTATCACGGTAACCGTAACAGTGCTTATTCCCAATACAACACCTCAGGGCACTAGAGATACAATCAAATTCACATGCTTAGGATCTGGACAAGTTTTTCAAACGGTGGAACTTCGGGTCATTACCAGCATCGATGCAGAGGTAATTTAAATATATTTTAATTCTTATCTGTTCTAATAGATATGTATATATATACCCATTTCAGGACACAACTCCTCCAAGTGTATCGTGGCAATTCGGAAGCAGATGTGAAAATACCCGCACCGAAACAGCTGCCTGTTCCGAAAAATATTGGTCTTTAGACATTGTTGCTCAAGATTGGGAAACAGGCCTTCTCCGTCTTCAATCTACACCGTCTGGCTTAATTAATCGTAATTCTTTCACAGTTGGCACAAATCAACCGCTCCGGACAACCTACTCTGCCAGCTGCTGTCAACCCAAAGTAACCCTGATCGCATACGACATTGCAGGAAATCAAAAGACTCACAACATAGACGTCAGAGATATGGTTCTATCGGAAGCGTCTATTGCCGCAATAGTTCTTGGAGCTTTGTTATTAATATTATTAATAATTTTAATTGTTATACTTGTAATGTGGTGTTTGAAACGCAGAAGAGCATCCCACGATTTGCATTCCTACAGATCACATTCACAAATTCGATAAATCAAAATTACTCGCAATTTCAAACAAACGGACCGGACCGTTGTTGATTAAAGTATTATAGAATAAGGGTGTTGGGTGAAAAAAAAAAGAAAACAAAGCCTTGCCAACTATTTTTAGAAATTAAGGTACAAATTTTAAAATTATTTATGATTTATTTTAATTTGTAACTTTTGATACTGTATTTTGTTGAATTATAATATATTATTTAAATGCAGATGTAATAAAATGTCTGTCCATTTTCTATATAAAAAGACACAAACTGTATTATTAACCGTACAATTATATTATGAGAGTGAGAGGGGCAAACGTCACGATGGATAGATAGTACTTGTAAGTCGTTAAGGACTTTGTCTTCCTGGGCTCCAATATTACCTCGCAAAATGACATCAGTGCAGAGATCAGATGAAGAATCACTCTTAAGCTAGTATTAGACGGTCCTTGTAATGTATCATTGGCGTGAAACTCTGACGTCACAACAAAATAGGTCCTACCACCGTCATTGCCGTGATAAAGGTAATCGTGTTATGGCTAGCTACAATTACTATCACACGAATGACACATGGCTGTCATTGTTGTCCCAAAATACAATCAACGTCAAAGTGTGTCACGGTGATATTTGTGTCTCGGTGTCACGGCAATGACATGCAAAACAATGACTATGGCCTCATTCAGATGTCGGTACGATAGATTATCTAAGATATGTTAGTATCCACTGAAGTTCCTGAACAACCAACATCGAATAGCTTGAATTTGTATGAGTTTGTGCTTATGTTTTTGACATTTCTAATGGGATACAAAAGTATATCAAAGTTTTTTCGGATAGCTTAAGATTTTTTTTCGGCAGCATTTGTTTTGTCATCAGCTATAGGAATACAACAACACCAACCTATCCGGATAGCTATAGTTCGGTTATTGAATGAGGCCTATCACACGACGCGACGTGACAACTCTCAAACAGCTGATCATTGGAGGTGAGCCTAAACTGCAATGACATTTATTATTTTTAGCAGTGACAATCACACGGCGTCGATAAATCGAGTCATTGTGTCTTGGTTGTTAAGGAAAATCTTATTTTTTTGTAAAACGGCTCCAACGATTTTAATACAAAATTTCGGAGAATTGGTACTAGCTATCAATCAGAACAAAATTTACGGTATTTGCACAAGAATTCAAATGGCATCTTTTTTGCCCTCAAACTTTAATATAACATTTGTGCAAACGTCACATATATATAATTACCTACCCACGTATATACTTCACTTTCATTACATATGTCCATATTTACATACCTAGGTTCCATCTATGTAGCTAGGTACAAATTACTCTCCTAATTTACATAATTAAATCTATTTAAATATACATTTGTAGGCAGGTACCTATGTAACTATGCCCAACCGTGACAAATAGTGACATGGCAGAAATTCCTGCCGTGTCACGGTTGGGACACAGTCCTTGAAGCGACAGGCTACGTGTCACGGTGTCCCATCAACAATGAAAGGGCTATCACACGGTCACGGCAATTTGTCATTGCAATGACCTAAGATTGACGTGTCACGATGCTTGTCATTGTTTTTGTCACGGCAATGACATGCAAAACAATGACGATCAGACGATGTGACAATTTTAGGACAGACAACTACGTCATAGTGACGTCAGAGTGTCACGGCAATGACACCTTACAAGGACCGTCTAATACTAGCTTTACCAATAGCTTCGGGCTATGAAAACATTTGAGTAGTAAAGCCTTCTCTCAAAGAACCAAGGAGACCTTGTACAAGACCCCATCATTCCGGTCCTACTGTATGGGGCAGAAGCATGAACATGGATTCTTTGAAAGATAGATTCTTCGTGTGAACTTCGGTCTGTGTCCAAGGATTAAGGAGGAAAAGATATAACGGCGAACTATACGGGCTTTAAGCGACATCGACCTGCCCAAATAGCTGAAAATGCAGGTACTGGGATGTTTGGGTTATGTGAATATGAATATATTATTGATGTTCTGCGCAGAGTAAGGTGGCACACACAAGCGGAGAACAACCTCAACCAACTGGGAGTGCGTAACTGAAGGCACCTAGCTGGGGATAAAGCTAGCAAGAGAGGATTGTTGGTTGAGGTCGTAGTCCACTCTAAACTGTAAGCACCGTCTAATGTAAAGTAAGTAAGTTAGAGGGGAGAGTTGAATTAAGTAAATCATTCCGTATTCTGGTTTTGTTGTTAAAAACAATGTTGGCAATTATTATTATTATTTTATTATTAAAATTCTTTATTTTATTATAAAATAGTTAACAATATTATTATCTTATTATTATATTATATCTTATTATTATATTATTATTATCTTGGCTATTCTGCCGTCTGCCTTTATAATGTTGGCAATCTCTCAAAAGTTATCGTGGAATGAATTTATGAACATAGTAGTATATAGTATTCTGGAATAGTTAAAGTGGAGGCCAACGGAAGAAGCGATAATACAATGTATGACTTGAGAATTTTTCACGATGTAATATTCTATTCCATTTATGCGAAAAAAGTTCCCGCCCGGATATGATTGCTGTATTTAAGTTATGGGTAAAATAAGTAAATGTTAAGTAGAAATAAGTTTCAAGACAGGTGGGCATATTTTTCGAAACCGTTAAGGAAATCTTGCTAGCGACACACAAGAATCGACCAGCTGCCTTGTGATCTTATGCTATACGGATGTTAAAGTAAGCGCCTAGACATAAGGAGCCTTAAAGACAACAAGGCCGCAGACGACACACGAGCAATGGCCAATAGCATACCCCAAATTACAGGAAAGTATACCCGATGATTAAAAAATAAATGGTGTATGTCCAATCTTTAAGAAAGGCGATGCAATGTCCAGGAACAATTATAGGGACATCTATTTGTTAAACGTCGCCTACAGGATCAGATCTACTGTACGTACTATGCTAGGTTAGCGTTTTATGTATTTTGACAATCACTCATTGGCAACTATCAGTGTGACTTTCGGCACTTTGCACTAAGCCAAATCTCATCTCTGGGATTCCAAATCGAAACTCACCGCCTCTTTTCAATGATTTTGACATTGATTGGACAAAGCCTAACAATTGCCAGCTACTATTTTCAGGTAGTTAAGTAGTTCATTTACCTCTCTGTAAATATATATCTCACAAATGACGAATGACCTAGCAAACCGCTGCTATTTCAGTTTGGCAACACAGCTTGGTTCAAAACTCCTCACCCGAAAGTCAAAAGTAATTCTATACAAAACGCTTCATGCTCAATTAAGATTTAAACTTGGTAGTTCTTAAACTGTTTTGGGTCGAGTATTGAGGAAGCATCTTAATTTGGATCTCTAATAGTGCCATACGGTTTTCTGTTGATTTTTTGTCTTTAAAGCATTTGCTTAAGGTTTATGAGTAAGTTGATTCCATCAAACTGAATCTTTCTTTCTTAATTCAATCTTATCAGGCCGATAGGTGTTTCTAATAGGCGACGAACAGTAATAGCAACAAGTGGCTGGGGCCGCCATAAAATACAACAAAATACTAATAAGTAATATTTCCTTACCACGGCTAATAACTGGCGTTGGATGTACTATTGGGGGAGCAGCTGGTAGAAGTAGTGGCTTATTTTGGAAATCATCAAATGTCAATCCAGTAACAGAGGCACTCAGCAACGGATTCTTTACAACTCGTCCGGATGTTGGTGGTGCTGATGTAGTTAACGAGGACGACGTGTCACCTTTTGATCGTTCTGACATGACTTTGTTCGATTGATTGTTGTTTAAATAAATTGTTTTATTTAACAAGCACTTGGCTTTTTTATCACGAGCAGAGATAATTTTATGATCTGTCGATTCAAATTTTTAAAATACTGTTGATCTGGATAATTAGCTAGCAATTTGAAAATAAATATGGGTCAAGTATTTTATAAACTTGATAAAAAATATTTTGCACTTTGTCATTTCTGACGTGCCAGTGACAGCAAACGAAATAAATTTGAAGGAGAGTAATAAAGTGTTATACTTAGGTGTTTCAGGCTAAATTATATTTATGTCTTTTCGCACTGCAATTTCTATTTGCCGTCTGGAACGCATTCTCCCAATAAAACACCCGGAAACAATTTGACTGATTCTGTATTGTATGTATCAATGTGTGAAAATTAATGTCGATTTCGTTTCAACAAAAACATCGACTTGCCGTCGATCCGCCGTCAATTTTTTTCTGAAAATCAAATTCGTTTCAAATTAAAACCAATATTTTTCTGGAAAAACAGATCCGTATTGAATCTCTTTTTGGAGACGGATTCAAAACGGATTTGTGCACAGATTCGTACACACACTACAATATTTGTTTTGACGTTTCTCAATTGTTGTGTAGTGAATTAATTTTTATTTTGTGGCAGTGTACAGAAAAAGTAAATTAATATATTAAAAAATAAAAAAAAATTGTTAAAAACTTCTTGGAAACAAATATTAAAAAAGTGCAAGTGGGTTTAGGAACTCCCCCGCGTCGGAATCGGGAAATTAAAACGAAATAATGATGTTTTAACGAATTGAAGATTTGTTTTTTTTTAGAGCTGCCAAGCAACACACACAGTCCCAAAAAGAGATTCGGTCCGTAATCGTTCTTTTCAAAAGCCAAAAAGTATTGGTTTTAGTAACGAATCCTAATTATTGAAACGAAATCGACATAAGCTTAAAAACAATCACGTCATCGGTTAAAAAGAATTTCCGAAACATTTGATTTCAATTTAGATACACATTTTCTTGTATCAATAATAATTAACTTGATTCTTTTTATGTTATTTTACCAGAAAAGTAGTTTAAATTCAATAAACAAGTCACAATTACACAAAATAAATCAACCCGATGATTTTGACATTTTAATTATATGACTATATTAGTGATTCGATTCTGTTTTCGATTCTGAAATGATATCCAGTTCTGTTTAGAGTAACAACTGTCATTTTGTGGGGGTCAGAACAGTTCTGGACGGCCAATCAAAAAGGCAATTAGTGGTGTTCTAAAATGCACTAACGTGTCGTTTTCACGTGGCCTAGTGAAATATCTTATATTCAATGCGTGATATTTTTAAAGTATTTCTTAAGTTTAGGCGGGCACATGCAACTTTCAGATTTTCTACAGTTTAGTCCCCTTGTCACACAGGGAAACCAGTTGCTGAAGATTTTTTTGCCGTTTTCCGTTAATATCCTTGTAGCTTTCATACGAAAAAACTGACACGAAGAAACTAAGGAGGATACTGGGAAGATTATGTTGGGCTTATTGGAATGCAAAAACTTCACAAAAATCTCTTCAAACCGTTGACCGGGGAGATTTTTTTATTCCCCTTCTCGCCATCAAACTCCCAGTTGCCGGTAACTCAGTATCCTTGTATGAAGGCAGTCTTGGTCGCTAAAGTGACTAGAATGCAGTAATATGAGAGTGCGCGCACACGCAAAAACAATTCAGTCAACGAATCGAGCAACTTAAGTTTGTGTTTTGACACAAATCGAACGATATCGCCCCGAATCAGTTTTTCAGTTTGTGCCACACCTAATTATATGTAACTGCGAGAACATTAAACGAAACAGTTGAACTTTTATCTTTGAGTGCAAGAGAGAAAGTCGTTGCAGTCAATATTAAAACATTCGAAGGGAGAGAACCGCCTAACATCCCAATATCATTGGTTTTCTCTTTCCTCTGTTGATTACGAAGATTGAACAGTTTCTCCAAATGAAAAAAAATTCCTGTATCCTATGTATGATTAAACGTAGATGCACCTACATCTAACTCGTTTCTTGGCGGTATGTGTATTAGTGAATTTTATTTCGATGTTTTTGGTGGTGTGACAAGGTATAAGTAGTACAGACGCATAAAATATATTCTCCTCATGTGTTAGTTTTGATTTCCCAATTGTTGTTCTTAATTTCCACCAGTAGTGTCACGTATGTGGTTCTTCGATTAAAAAAGAGAAGCAAATTTTTCAAACAAATGCACATATCTACCACCGAGGCGTAATCTCGGATTTCGTAGATTTCAGCCCAAATCTTCGCATTTCACCATATAGTTTTGGGATTTCGAAATCCGAGATTTTGTTGAAATCACAATGAAATCCCATTAACGATGTGGCCCATTCATATTGAGTCCATTTTAAACTTCACCATAGTTAGGTAAAAAGCTATATATGTGCTAATTACGATCTATCACTCTTACGATAAGCAGATAAAAAGAGAGAGTATGAATTTTTATTTGACAAAATCGCTTAGGTTGATGGATTAGATAAGCAAAAGCACTGATCCCTATATATTGTTATACTGACATGGACTCACTACAATTATTACAGTTTTCTCTTGGGGTCGATTTTTTTGTGTGAATACACTATCCAGTGTATTATAGAGATCAGTGAGCAAAAGTAGTTGTTGCTTGTGCTTTTTGAGATACGAAATCGTGGATTAGGCGGTGTGAACACCAGTTTGAAATCTCGAAGGCTTCCTGCGGAAATCTTGGATTTCGCTTTGGTGGGAACATGGTATATATAAGAAGGCTTTACATGGATCTGCATATGCAGACTCGAACTCTGCTATAACTTTCTTGACACATCTCACAAGCACATGTGTTCAGGTATGTAGTTTTGAGAAGATAATTTTCCCTATTTTCGTTGTTTTTAAGCAAACTGAGGTGAAATGGAAAAAAAAACTTGAAAATTTGTTTTCTGAACGGAACAAATTACGGAAAATGCTCTAATGAAGATGAACATGTTTATCTTCACTATAATCTGCAATCTTCTGATTCATACTTCCTTTAATCTTCATACATGAAGATGATCTCCATTTTGGTCTTCGCTCTCTATCGCACAAGTATGATTTTTTTATTTTGTTTCCTCTTTTTTTTTGCAGATGTCAATGCAGATGTAAAGTCTCCTATAATAAGAGGAATTGAAATAGGGATAGAAATTGAGAGAAAGTAAAACTGAATAAATATTTGTCTGTGTGTTGACATGATTGATTTTTAAGTTGTATATAATTTATGTGCCCGATCATCGTTGAACTAGCGATTAAACTATTTAGTTTCGGAAAAATTTCATGCGCCCGCTTAGCCTATAGTTTCTGCACTCAAAATAAGGAGGAACATTTTGACCGTTTATTCATTAGACACTTTACACTTCCCTGTCTCTCTCTCTCTCTCTCTTTTTCCATGAAAATAATAAATTTACCCTTAAAATATGGGTGAATAAATTTGCTGTGTCCACGTCATCTGTACATCGCAAATATCATAATATGTATGTGTATACGCGCCCGCCCACACAGAGAAAACTTACGTTTACACAATTTGGCGTTTGGGGCTCTAGTTCCCGTAGCGTGAATGATTTTCCGTGAAAAAATGTATTCACGCTCAAAATATTCGTGAACAAATTGACTCTCTGTGTGCAGGTTATCCGTCTGCAAATTGAATCTCACGCTTGCGGAATCGCAAATATGTATGTGTGACCAAATTTTTCTGAACACGAGAAAACTTGCACAGCATAAATCGGTTACACACCCTCATATTTTGACAAATAACGTGTACACAGATAGGCAAATTTATTCACGCATATTCTGGGAGCGAATTAAATGGTTTGCCCGGAAAAGCATTCACGCTTGTGGAATTGGGACCCTGGGGGACATTTTTTTGACTGATAACAAATTCAATTTATTCATGCATATTTTGAGTGTGAATACATTTTCTGCATGTAGTATCATTCACGGCTTTGGAATTGGGCCCATGTGTAGTCCAAGTCCCCTTTCACACAAGTAAACTGAGTTGCCTGCAACTGAGAGTTTGAGGTTGAGAAGGGCAAGAAGTAAGTGGAATGAAAAAAATCTCCCCGGTCAACGATTTGAAGAGATTTTTTTGACTTTGCATTCCAATTAGCCCAACAAAATCTTCCTAGTTTCCTCCTCAGTTTTTTCATGTGAAATCTACAAGGCAATTGAAGGAAAACTTCAAGAAAATCTCCAGCAACTGGTTTTTGATCTGTGAGATGAGATTTAGAAATCGCTGTGATCACATTCTGATGAACAAGCCTAACTGGTGGACAAGGCCAAGGTTTTTGATTTGATTTGATTTCTTTATTGAGTCTTTTATAAAAAGGTTTTACAATGGTATGTTTCTCGTTTGCTTTAGAAGTTTATACTGCGGCTGTAAAGTATTGCCTGCTTTGTCTGTAAAGTAGTTGTTCACCTCTTGGTCGCTGTAATTTTGTATGGTTGAACTGCTTTGCTCAAGAGCAGTGTGGGCAAGGCCAAGGAAGAAAAAAAAATACCATACCTGGATGGTTGAGATATGACATTTCTCAAGCGAGTGCTAGAGAATGAAGTTTTTAGCGGCATAGCGCAAATAACCAACAACAACCGGAGCTGTTTCTCGCTTCGATAAAAAATTTGTTTAAAGTTTTTTAATTAAAAATAAATCTTTTAAATCAATTCAAGAAAACCACAATGGAAAATTTTACTCTAAGCTACCGTGAAGTTATACCTGATTTATCAGCCGAAGAAGACTGGATTGAGATCACATTGAACACGGGTATTTGGCGCACATTATTTCTATGTATTTTTTAATGTAATTTATTAAAATTCAGGTGCAACTCAAAGCACTTTACAAGACATTAAAGTCGCCGAAAAAGCCGGAGGCTACTGCTACAAAAATGCAACAAGCAATAATATTAGAAATCGCTTCATATACTGGTAAGGGTTTTCACAAAATAAAAATATTGATTCTAAAGTAGGGAAAAAAAACAAATACGTACCATTTAGGCGAACATATCAGGATATCTTGGAGCTTTCCGAAGTTAGTTTGGACTTCAATCTGTATCAAAGCAACGCCCGGTACAAATTCACGGATTCGCCAGTGCTCTCTTTGACCATAACCGAACTAGAAGACTCAATTGTAATTCTTGTCACAACTGTCTGCAGCCTGCATCGCATCAAGTTTCCACATCCAAATGTTTTAGCTGGAAAATATGAAATTTCCGACAGCCAATCGTTTTCGATATTCCGTGATGCCAGCACCAATTCAGCTCGAGACCCATCCACATTCTATGTTATCGGACAAAATACATCATCAAGTAACCAGACATGAACTTGATTTTATTTAGAACTAACCGATATTCTTCTAGCTAATCCAGTTCCACATACTGCTGCAAGTTTTCTTTCTCCAAATGGCGAAGAAGCATATTTCGCTCTTGCCTATCAAAGCCAACTAACCTTGTATTTGATGAACTGCCACACAGGACAGACATTGGTTAATACTCTCAAGGAGCACTACATTATGCCAAGATTGTTTTCAAATTTAAAAGGTGCTTTGATGTAAGTTGCTTACGATTCTTCGTAGTTATGTGTATTTTCTAATACTCTTCTTTTTTTGCTATTGTTTCAGTGGAAAATCTAGTTCTTCGGATGCTGAATATGCTAATTCCTTGGTATTTACTCACATCAATGGACACATCTTTCTTGTGGCTCTTTATCGTGATGATCAACTGCGAATGTGGTCAACGACTTCATTGCAGAACGTTTGTTCTATTAGTTGCATTCGCGAAGGTGCTGAGTCAAGAATGCAAGGACGTAAGTTGAAGTATTGTTTAAAATCTATAAAAAAAAAACTTGTAACTGAACGCTCGTCGCTTTAAGCAAAAGTTCATTAAACTAATCGAATCAATTACAATCCAATTATTTAGTAATTTAACATTTTCAAACACTCAATCTCTGTTTTTTAAGCACAAACAAATGCACTTCGCAAAATCAACGACACAACATTGTGTGCTTTTCTCTCCCATTCAATGGGATCAGAGTTTGTTTGCATAGAAATCAATTCTGATGGAGCCTCCAATTACTATCTAACACGTAAAAAAATAATTTCCGCACCACAATCGGACTTGGCTGATTTCGATGCATCTGAATCAAGAATCTGGGCACTGTGGTGTAATGCCGAAGGTGAATTTAGCATATCAAATTTCTGTCTTCAGCGTGGAACTGGCATCAATTGGGTATCGGCTGCAATGGAACCACCACCAGATCGGTATTGTGTCGGCGTCGAACAAGGAATGGATCCACGTGAAGCTTATTGCTCGTATATTTTTCGAAAATTCGAAAGATCCGTTGTCACCAAGGCTCTTTTCGTAAGAATTTTATAATAATTGTTTTATGCACCTTTGCTATAGGAAATTTGTATTTGATTTTTTAAGATGTTCCGCCGATCGGGTGTTCGCTTTGAATACATAATTTCGATTGTCGCTCTTAAAAAAGAAGTTTGTCAAGCAGTCGAAAATGAAATCCAAAAAGAAGTCAAAGATTTTGATATAAGCGATGATGAATATCTCGAAATTTCGACGCGTCTATGGGAACGTTTCTATTCGTGTTGTGAACAATATCACATCAAAGCTTGTCAACCTATAGGTCTATTGATTCTCGATCCCATTGATGCTTTGTGCATTGTTAAGAAAAACACTTTTTCAATGCTTCGACCATGTGAAACACTCGAACATTTAATGGTTTCTGGTGACAATATTGAAATGGATAATGTTATATCGGTTCACTTTGCCGGAAACGAGCAAGTCGGAGAAGATTTGGTAAATTTGGTTTCAATGCTAGCGCAAATAGAACAATGGCTACCAGAAGATGTCAAAATGGATTTGGATAAAAAGCTTTATCAATTAGAAATGCCTAATGTACTTATTGGAAAGTTAGTCGATGAAATTTTGGCTGGCGAACACGATAGAGAGGTGAGGAGTTTGTCTCCAAGTTGACTATCCAACTAATCTTAATTTTAATCTCCTTTGTAGATTCTACCAAACAATTTTATAGTAACCATTCGACAGAAAATCCAAGCAATTAGCGATCTACGAACTCCAATGGCCATGCTTTTGGATAATCTTCGAATGGACAATGGAAGTCCTGAGAGCATGCAAACCCATTCAGGTAATTAAATTCAAATAGATGTTGTAATGAATTTTAAATTTTATTTTCTATCTAACAGATCTTTCACAATCATCTCGTTTTCTCTTGTCTATCGGTGGTCTTTTCGGCAGTCATATTGGTATTTCTGTTCTTTCTGAATCTGTTCGGCAAATGTCTTTAATTAGGTACGAACATTTTAGACAAAAAATATTAGTTAAATAAAATTTGCATTTTTTTCTCTCGTACAGCTTTGCTTTGTGTCGTAATTTGTTGATTCTGCAGCAGATTCTAATCGACACTTGTTCCTTGTCGCCTGATATTCTTGAAACAATTCGCTCTCAATTTATGCCCGATACAGTTATATTCCTGCAATCTTACTATGTCATGGTTTGGATTTGTGAAACACCTGTAAACCCTGCTGCATGTTCAACACTGTAAGTGAAAAGATTGTTATGCTTTCAAACGAAAATTTCATTTAAATATTTTAAACAGAGATAGCAGCATTCAGCGTTTGAATATGTTGCAATTTACAAATGGTGGTCCTAAAATCTTCCTCAATGGTAGTAAGAGTCACTCAACCCCACTACTTCGAATTTTCCTTAGCTCTAAGGGTCTCCACACTGCGTTGGCTCTTTATGGACAAGGATGTAAATCTTTGAAAAACCCACAATGGCAACAGACTTTGATTCCTCTTGTCAGAATCATAAGTCAACTTATGTAGGCTGAAAAACATTATAGCATTTTAATTGTATTAATCACCTGTCTCTCTAGTTGGGCAGTTTCATTTAACTTCACATTCGGAGAATGGCTATTTAGCACTTGTCAGCACATCATTGTCGAAGACTATGTCCGTCTTTTGAATAGCTGGTGTGAATGGAATGTCTGTTCCAGTAAGTCTTTTCTATAGATAAACTTTGGGAAATCATATTATTCTTTTTGCAGGACAATTTATATTAGCAGTATCACTGTTAGACAATGGAGAAACTCACAAAGCCTACGATCTGTTTCTGCAAAGTGCGAAAGGAGTCCTAACCGAGCAATTTATGCGGGAGAAAATCCTTAAAAATACCGAGGAAGAACTAACACACAACCAGTCAATTGCACGGTATTATCTTAAAGTCATTCAACTTTTTGAACAGCACAACGCATTGGATCATGTAATTTCCATGGCGCAAGTGGCTATTGGAATTTTGGACAAAAACGATCCGCAGTTGCCGATGTTCCAATCGATTGTCTTTAACAATCATCTAATACTCGAGCACTATGAGGAAGCATATCATTCTCTCATATACAACGCTGAGTTATCAAGAAGGAAGGACTGTCTCAGGCAGTTAGTGGTGACGCTGTTCAATAAGAAGCGCTTGGATCTGCTTATGCATTTCCCCTATGTTTCATTACATGATGAATTTGAAAACATTGTTGAATCTAGAGCTAGATCACTGGCCATTGATGATAATGAGATCTATGACTTTCTGTATGCCTTCCACGTGAATAATGGCAATATGCGAAAAGCATCGTTCGTAATGTATGAACAAGCAATGCGTTTGCATCTAGAATGCGATTCTATAGAATCAATGAAAAAACGTTGTTCTTGTCTTCTTGTGTGCATCAATTCGTTGCATCTAATTGATACTCGCTACAGGTGGATTGCAAAGCCAGTAATAGGTGACGATTATCCCAGCAATTCTATGACCAATGAGAACATGGACATTGATGAGGTATACAATTTTAGCTGAAGTTTCAATTGTGTGTTTATAAAAAAATATCTCTGTTTCAGGCAATTGGTAAGGAGCAAGTAATTGTTTTGGAAATCAAGGATATTCGGAAAGAGCTTCTTCAAACCGAGTCGCTGGTGGTGCTATCAGAACATCGAAAAGATGTTGGTACTTTCCTGCATGCTGGCTCTCAGGAATTAATAATTATTCTCGCCAATAGTGGACTTTTTACTCCAGCTCTGAAACTAGCAAAAGGATTTGGACACAGTGTGTTGCCGGTGTTCGATAGTTTGACAGCAGCTTGTGTTAGAACAGCTGATGAGCACCCAAATGAAGCTTGGTCATGGTTGCAGGAAAATGATTTAGCAGGTAAATAGATATTTAGCAAAATAGTTGCAATCATTATGTAAAATATGTTGGCTGTGTTTTAGATCTTCCGCATAGAAGCAGTGCAGCCGATATGGCATGGTCTTTGTTGCAAAAACTGGTTGAAGATAATGAGGAAGAGGATTCAACGTTGATCCGGAAGAGTGTGGTTAACAAGCTTTTGAGTTTAAATGCATTTGTTCCGCAATGGTTGTTATCCGCTTATAAGGTGAGTTAGATGTGATAAAATATATGTTAATTGGGTTTTTATAGTATAGATAGCAGGATAGACATTAAAGTCAGATATTTTTTATTAATTATATTTCGAAAAGAATCATTGTGTAGTAGAACTATAATCTACGTGAAATTTGGACCACTTTGATTATATAACAATGTCTTTGGTACCGGAATGATTCCTCAATATTGAAAATGAGCCAATATTATTCTTCTGCCAAAACATAATAGACCAATGAATACTTTCGAGGGCTTCCGCCCAATATCGCTTATTCTCTGCATGTCTAAAATACTTGAAAAAATTGTGGTAAAACGCCTTCTTTAGTTTATGGAAACCAAAAAACTTTAAAACCAAATAGGGGTTGTTTCGACGCATTGTTCCATGTAGAGCATAATATAACTAAAGCCTTGTCTTCTCGTTACGGTTCTTTCATTATATTTTCAGAGGGCTTTTGATTTAAAATAATTTAATTAAATGGGGTATTGTTCCTTAATTGGTAAAATCTTTCTTGACAAACAGAAAAATATCACTTTTCATCTACTCGTCCACTAGATAATAGGTGTTTTTGGTAACGTCAAAATTCGTACTAATTTGTACAAATAGTCACATTTTTTCTGTCAAAACCCATAGGACAAAAAAGAATAAGCGATTCCCATCCACCATTCCTAAATCTCTAACAACTGCTAAACAAATGGATCTAGCGTTTAAACGTGTCAAAGGCAACAATTCAGCTCATGCTATTTTTACTGACGGGTATAAATTAGTCTACAAATCTTCATAAGCCGTAACTAATAAAAATGAAATGTTCAAAATTGGGTTTCTATGTAAATATGCATCAGTTTTTCCCCAGAATCAGTTGGTAATTTTTAAGCTGCCAAAATGGCTCCATACTAAAACAAAACAAAATCGGTGATTTGCTCTGATAGCTTATCCGCAATAAATGCAGTAATCAACAATAAAAGAGATCTTCTTATAAAAAACACAACAAAGTTGAGGGTACCTGCTCATTTCGGTATACCAGGTAACGAATATACGGATGAAGGGTAAAGAATATACGGATGGAACCTGCTTATACCTATGATTTATTTACAAAAATGGGTCAGAAATGTTTAAAAAAAAAACAGAGTCAAGTTCTTATATTCAAAAACCTCTATGTAATAAGTCTGCCGTGAAAAATAGTGAGATTTAAAAGTATGTACACCAAATTCTTTCATCGTGAAGTTTTAATACCAAATATTTCATTTAGAGTAATATTGAAACAACTACAAATTAAGAGATCGTTTTGCAAAGATTTTAATGCAATAATTGTTGAGGATGCGATGATGTTTTTTGTTGCAATCTTAATCGCATTTCTTTAATAAAGGTTGAAAACCAATTGATAGCCTAATTAGTGGTTGGACTACAGTCCGCATATATAATTATTTAAGAGTTTTTGTTCCTTATCCTTCTTTATAATTTATTCAGGTATGCAATTCATGTTACGAAAAGAATACCACATGAAGCACTCTAGTTCTTCGAAAAGTCTTACATTTTTAAGGCTGGTTTGCTGATACACTGAAACTTAAGCATTTAAGTTCTACTTAAGAACTTATGTCACAGTTTCCGCAGAGGAAAAAGTAGCCCTTAAGCGTTTTAAGTTGAACATAAATATTTAATATTCGTATCAGCAAACAGGCCTAAGCTGCATGTATATTTTGACAATATGCAGACACTTCGAATGAAATATCTTATTTCTATTTTTTGCTTTGTATGCACATCAAGGTCTACAGCTCTACCAAATTTCATGATTCTACACATACATTAATCGGAAGTGCTCCAAATAAATTAAAGCTTTTTTCAAAAAGTGGGTGGATACCACGCCTTCTAAATGAAAACCTCAAATTTTCTTTTGTTCCTTTGTATGCCCTCATAACTCTACCAAATTTCATAGTTCTGCCGCAATCGGAAGCGCTCCATTCAACTAAAAAACATTCTGATGAAGTGGGCGGATACCACGAGCTCTGAATAGAAAACCTCAAATTTGTATGTATCCAATTGCTTCCACTACAAAACCAACCGTTGTGCAAATGTACAAGATGCTACGATGTCGAGAAGTGCTCTATAATTTTAATGATCTGTCAGTGTGAGTCGGTTACACTTGTTGTGTTTTTTGAAGCCTTATATCTCTGGAACCGCTTATGGTAAGAGGTTGAAATTTGGTTAGGCCCCTCTGATTCACTAGCTTCATAATTTGAATTTTCTGACTTCATTGGTTCAGAAGATAGAGGGGGGTCGACAATAGCCGAAGTTTGTTCTGTAAAAAAAAGGTTGTACAGTCAGAACTTGATCTTCATAGGTATAGTTCTTAAACCAACAATAAATTGGACAAGATCCTCACTACTCCAAAATCAACACTATTGCAACACCGCCATCTATCCATTTTCAATTTCAAGTTTGCCTCTTACTTTATTCGCCTTCGTAGGACATAGAATACTTACACATCAACAAATTTTAATGAGAGAAATCCCACCTATTTGCTCAACCCCAATTAGGTTGTCACAGTGTACGGAATCCAACAAATTTAACACCATCCTAAAAAATGGTCAATCTGTATAATTCATTTTTGTAGCTACAGAATAAATATTGAAAATATAATCTCTACTAGTCTCTACTAATATATAAAGGTGTAATTTTGTTTCGATGTCAGTTTGTCTGTATATGACCGGTAAACTGATGACTTACCATTTTACACGCCATAAAAATGATTGTATCTTCTTCTGTTGTCCTTTGGGCAACTTATAGGCTATTATATTTAATATTTAAGTTACGTTTTATATGCTTAATACTCAAATGTTTACGTTTTGCTGTTCTCATGGATTTTATATCCAAATTGGATTTTGTTTTGTTTACTTCCGCAGTTCTTATGGATTTTATTTCCAAACTAGCAGAAAGTCCCCGGTGTTGCCCGGGCACCCGAGGCAAAAGTCTTTTAATGCAATATCTTCCAAATGAAATAAAAAATTAAGAAACAAAATTTGTAAGGAAAAGGATTTCTCATTTATTTTGTCGTTTATTTATCCAGGATTAGCTTTCTTATTAAATTTAACAAAGAAGATTTATGATTTGTATTTTTGTTTACAAACGAACTATTCTTCATTTTGAGACTCTTCGTTTTCGATTTTTACATGCGATTATAGTTTGTACAACATAAGACAAGTTATCATTTTTGGGAAAAAAATTTGAGATAATAATCAAACCTGACATTATGATAATAGCGAAGACGAGAAAGGCTACTGTTCAAGTGCGGCTTGAAAAAAAATGATGCATAGTGTCGGAAAGTGTAGCATTAGTGCTGTCTTACTTTAAGCCTTTAAATACCCGACATTTTGAGTTTCACGCTAACAGAGCCCCAGCATGAAAAATTCCGAAGACTTCGATGAAAGAAATTCGACATTTGACGTGTTCCCTTACTGTAATTTATGCGGGGCTTATACACATACATGAATTTACCGTCGCCAGGACTATTTTCATGAAAGCAAAACGGATGCTAGGGTTTCGCACTGAACTATTAATTTTTGCAAGTTTGCAAGGAAAATTTATTTTCGTGTGTAAGCACATACAATCGCGAAATCTTGTATTTTCACGATTACAGGCACCGCTGAATTCATGCAACATTCCTTGCATTTCAGCGTAAGGCCGTGTGTGTTTGGCACCATGTTATAAATGAATAGTTTGTTGAGAATATGGAAATTAGCCTATTAACCGAGCTTACATCGGCGAGGATTCCCCAGCGCCAGTGGCTACTTTTGCGAACGTAAAAGCTAACTTGCAAGTGTAAGCTCATGCTTTCGCGTAAGTTGATATATGCATGAAAGTAAAGCAAAATTTGGTGGGTCCCAACTTTTCATGTACCAGATATAAGAGTTGATAGGATTTTACACTTAAATGCCATATTTTTCATTGGCACATGTTAAGTTCACAAAGAAAATCTAGTTTGCTGTGTAAACTTTCACAGTCCCGAAATTTTTACTTTCACAAGTACTGTTTTTTGCGCTTAGCCTATTTCACCCTACAAACAGCTAATGCCGGATTTACACGACTGCCAAATTGGCAGTATTACTGTCAAAATCTTGGCATTATTCTTTTTGTCGTGTAAATGGTCGAAAATGTGGCAGTATATTTGTCATTAAAAAACTGCCAGCCAGAATTTTCGTTAAGTTGAAGCATTATACTGACACCGTGTAAATTCAGTACTGACAACAATTTTGAAATTGACAATTTGCAATAAAGATGAACTTGCTCATTCTTTACTGCCAGTGTTTGCAGTATTTGTATCTGTCATTATTTTAGCTTCGTGTAAACGAATGTCGTTAATTAAATTAATGACAGCAGTATTTTGGCAGTAAATACTGCGAACTTGGCAGTCGTGTAAATCCGGCATAAGTTTTGCAAAAAAATATTTAACCCTCAAGCCACTTGCAAACTACAACCTTAGCAAACAAACTGATAAAGATGAATTTCACTTTATGAGAAATTATTAAAATCTGTGGAGCGTTTTCTAGGAATAAAGCATACTGTGTATACTTATAATTTGAAAAAAAAAATAATGAGCTATTTTGAAAATATTAAATTAATAAAAAATAGTTTTAAAATATGCTTTTAAAAATACAAACAAAATATTGGTATGCATCACTAGTTGACGTACCTAAACTATATGTGTAATATGTGTAAAATTTCGAGAGAACGAAAGAATCACATAAGCCGTTTTCCAGATAGGAGAAAGCAAAAAAAATAGGGCCTATGGAAGGTACAGTTCTTATGTGGTTATCGTTTGGTAACACAAATCAATTTATTTTTGATTAAGATCTGTCAAAAAACTGATTTTGACAATATTTGCCTTTGATTGGCCGAATAAATTGATTTATTTTTTGATTTTAAATCAATTTTGCAGATCTGGATTTTTCGGCAGATCTACCCCTCTTTTACTTACACCACTATGCATTATAATTGACAGCCATCAGTTTGACAAGAGAAGCTGATACCGATAGCTGGTTCACAGACACAAATATACACCAATTCTATAGCAAATAAAAATCAATCTGAAAACGTATTCGAATCGTTACGAAAAAAATCTATTTATAGATCAAAATATAAATTTACCAAATGAAACCCCCATTAGCTATTATTGGTAATTTGTTTGACAACCATATAATAGTTCATACCGAAAAAATACTCAGATTTTTTTTAAACAAAATCGTTTGAACCATTTTCGAGGAAAATGAGCTTTAACATAATGGAAGTTTCACAAAAAAAAAACTGTACCAAGTTTGAAGGAATTCGGCCCAGCCATTTGGACTGTAAGTGGCTATACAGGCGAACAGAATTTTTAGACCATGATTTTTCGTCTTCGCTATCATCGTAATACTACGTTTTCACCTACCACTTACTCCAGATTTAAGTGGATTATCTATAAATCCTCTTTGAAATCTTATATCATGTATGATTGATATCGTAAAACTTTTTTTTTCGACGAATGCATTACTTGCCTTAAATTGTATTTACCTATCGCAAGTAAAAAGACAACCTGCAATTATTATCGATTCGAAAGTTACAGAACATGGGTATTGAACGACAAAATAAATGAAAAATCCTTTTCCTTACAAATTTGTTTTTTTTTTTTTAATTGAGTTCTTTTGCGACCTTTAGTCCAAATTAATATAAAGGTCGCAAAAAAACTCAATTAAAATCATAATTACAGTCCACAAAATAAAGAACAAAAACGATACCTACGTATGTAAATGCGTTTGTTTTGTTTTTGTTTTAGCAGTTATTCTTAACTTCAAATTTGTTTTCCTAATTTTTTATTTCATTTGGAAGATATTGCATGAAAAGACTTGCCTCGAGTGCCCGGGCAACGCCGGGGACTTTCTGCTAGTAACAATATAATTTTATAGTTTTAGTTTATCTATTAACTTTGAGTGGAAAGCTGCTGTAGCTTGTGCTCTTCTAAATTGTTTTTAGCATTTAATTTATAATTGTCTTTAATTAAATAAAAATGTTCACTTTAATCAAATTTTGTCTAATCCCCTCTTCCAGGCTGCCAATTCATCAGAACTACTTCGCTTATTTGTGTCTAACAATCGTCTGCTGGAAGCAACCGAATTAGCCAAAGAAATAACCTGGGCCATGCTCGGTGCAGGTAGTGAATACTTCGATTTTAAACGGCCCATAGCAGTGACAAATCGTGAGATGTGCCTGCCATTGCAATCTTTGGATCTACTTATGCACGGACTCAAGTTGAATTCCGACATTGATGTTGAATACAAACAAGCACATGTGGAACTAGAAGAATTAATTCAGGTGTATATAGATACCGCAGTGCGAACATCAGATGATAAAATCCAAATGGCCTACCAAATGGAACGAGATCATGAGAAGCAGAGAAATTAATTTGAAAATAAAATTAAAAAAAAAAAACAATTTCGTTTAGTTATCTCATGTTTTTGTTTATTGTTTGTTTTTTCAAAACTCATCCATCATAAGGGACTCTGAAATGAATCGCTTGTAAATATTCATGAAATGCGCCACAAACGCTTCCAAATGGAATATATGTTTGGAACCGTTTTGCATGCGATGTTCGTAAAGGGTGGCAAATTCCAAAGTCTTAGCTTTTAATGACATATCACAATTCTTTACCAAATTCTCAACCAAGCCTTTGAATATCATATCTGGTGGAACTCCTTGTGCCAGGAGCTCGTACAAGCGATCACGAATCTTTTCCAGCTTGGCTGGAGTCTGCTCGAGAATTATTTGGTTGGCTGTTTCCTTAAGGAAAACTTGCCAGTCTAAATCGACAATATCTTGATTTGAGGAGAACGGATATTGCTGGACTTTTGCCGCTTCCAACATCAGAATCGCACGCCTGAGGTTCCTCTCCGATTTATCGGCTATGCGGTGGGCCAGCTCTACAGGAAGACTGAGTCCTTCCTTCTTGCAGGTGGTCTGTAGAATTCCAACAATGGCATCTTTTGCTGGAGCAGATACCCTGATTCCCAGACAACGACTGCGAATAGCAGGTATCACTCGCGAAGTGGAATTCACTGAAAGAATAATGCGACAAGTTGCAACATATTTTTCCATTGTACGACGGAGAGCATGTTGAGCGTCTTTGGTAAGTTCGTCGACTTCGGAGAGAACGATTACCTTGAAATCTCGCTGCCCGTGTGGGTCAATTTGGTGTGTCTGGGCAACCTGTTTAATCAAATCTATTACCACGACACGATCATATATGCCAGCATCAGAAGGATTCACTTCCAAGTGATAATTACTGCTCACTGTCATTACTTCCACTTTCCGATTGGATGGAGTTGTGAAGGTCATGGTCTCGTTTCGTAGTCGCTCCACGCCGGCTCCATAAAGCTCACGCAACAGGCACATTATACGCGTTTTCTTGCCGGCTCCTGATGGGCCATAAAACATTAGATGTGGGAAATCTCCTTGTTGGCTAAGGTTTCGCAAGTGTTCTGCTTGTTCCTAAAGCAAATATGTTTACTGAAATCTATTGCCATAGTTAACGCTAGAATAAAAATTACTTTGTGATAGTCCAATTTGGATAGCTCTCGTGGTCGATGTTTATCCACCCATAAAGACATAATGAAAATATAAAAACAAATACGAATTTTTTAATAATAAATTAATAAACAAAAATCGTTTTTAAAACAATTCTGCGTGTGAAGCCGGCTCCCGCGTTTTTTATTTTTTTATTTGACAGCTAGTGACATTTTGAAATAATTTTTAGTTCAGGTGATTAAGGATGTGTTCAATCAATTTGTATTGTATTTTATTGCTGGACTTTTCGATTGGCCGTTCGGAACTCGTTCCCCCAATAAAACACTCGGAAAAAATTTGACTTATTCCGAATTGTATGTATCAATTACTACGTTTATATGGAGAATTGAATCGGTATTGAATCAGGATTTAGATCTTTGTATACTTGAATCGGGTTAAAATAGGATTACTCGATCCGATCCCACTAGAAGAGCTGAATCGAATTGAAAATGTATTTATATACCTGAATCGAGGAATTGAAGAATCGAATTCACATCTGATTCTTGGTGTGTGTGTGCACCAATAGTGTTTTTTTGTGTTCAGTGGGTTTCCGTTTTCTTTGTATTTTTTTCTGTTGCATGTTTTTGTTGTTTATTCTGTTAACTCAAATTGTCACTTCGATTCCATTAAAATTCAATTTTCCGATCCCACGAGGCCATATACCTGAATCAAAATCTCAATTCGATTCCTTAATTCACTCATATAAACGGGGAAGCTGAATTTGTAAAAATTAAATTAAAAAAAATCACATCGGCTAAAAAGAATTTCCAAAACATTCGATTTCAATTTTGACACACTTTTTTTTGTATCAATAATTACTAACTTACTTTTTTAATGTTATTTTACCAGAAAAATAGTTAAAATTCAATAAAGACATCGAAATTACACAAAACTTTTTATGTGAGTGTTTTGTTTTCGATTCTAAATGAAATCATGGCTTGTCTTTTTCTTTTATTTGCTATATAGTTCTTGCTCTCGGAGCTATACAAAAGTTTCTTTTAGACTGTATTGTCTTATGTTGGCGTTTTTCCACTGAGTACAATTACATAAGAATTGAATTGAATTGAAATGTATTGAGTCTTTTCTCTTGAAACTTGGGGGTGGCCGTGGCGCGATAGTTGTGTGTTCGCCTGTCAACGTAATGGTCACAGGTTCGATTCCTGCCGTAGTCTATGTCTTCTTATTTTCCATTAAAACCAATTCTAAAAATAATTGTCATACAATGAGTTGCTGGTTTACTCATTACATGCTGTTTAGGCATAACACTAACAACATGTGATTGAGTAAAACTAGTATACCTACAGTCTCCGAATATCACGCCACACATCTTTCCTATCATTCTCTCTCTTCCTTAACCTCACCCTCACGCCCGCGCTGTGTTGAAACATTTAAAGGGTATTCATAATCCCTTGAGCGCGTGTAGATTATAAAAAAAAAAAAACTTTACAGTAATACAATTTTCGGTAAAATTATTGGATTTGAAGCGGCTATAATGTATTGCCTGCTTTGTCGGTAATAGAATTGTACGCCTCTTGGCTGTTGTAAATTTGTATAGTTGAACTGCTTTTTAAATAATTTTATATAGAATTCATTTTTAACTGAGCACGATTTTTTTTACACTATTATGACACAGGAAAATATTGATTTGTAAAATATATTGATGAGGAGTAGTCCTTTCTGCATAATGTGAAATAAAATGTGGAGTGTTGATACTGTTTGCTACTCTGACGCTTGCTTCCATGTAGTTATAGGTAAATGTTATGAACAGTAGTTGATTAACGGGTAATTCCGTTTGTCGATTGTGGGCGGCTAATGCGTGGATCCTAGGGATTCTTTGTTACTGTACAGCATCGTCCATGTACGATGTGCGGTGATGTGCTCGTTTGAGTTATATGCCATTACTGGGTCTGGTAATTTGCCATCAGTTGTTTTTATGATGTAGATAATGACTGATATGTGCAGTCGTTATGCATCCTGGGGATGGTTCCGTTACGGTACAGCATCATCCAATCGTGCATGATGTGTGGTCAAGGAGTGATGATTGTGTGAAACGTGACTGTTACTGATGGACTTCTACTTCGGATTTTATTAGGACGTAATGAACGCCTTAATTTGTTTCATGATTTCAGCACGATTCAACCTTATTTTGTTACTTATGATAGTTTAAACAATTTTTGTTACTTTTTACTGCTGTAGCAAGAATTAAATTATATAAAACACAGCTAATGTTTAGCTTATGAGACGAGGGAGTAAAACCCCGTCCGTTCTTGGTGGTAGCCAAAAGCCAATCCACAGCAAACAGAGCAATAACCTAAGATAAAATTTAACTTAAACTTGGAACTGGGGAAGTATGGAATTTGGTTGGCTAGCAACTGCATTGCTGTTCCGTTCGCTAAAGTTCGACACATCACTTATTTATTTGCACGACTTATGAGGGCACGATTTTCTTTTTTGTCTATTTTGTTTATTTATAACACGATTTTTAGTTAATTTGTTATTATTTTATTTTACGGATTTTGAATTAATATTTTTAGAAAGTCAAGTCACCTATATAAATCTACGAAGTAAATACACCTGAAGCTTTGGCAACGAGACCATTGACTTAAATATTTCAACACAATATACACTAATGTATGAGCATCAACAAAACAACCAACAAAAATCGCACCTACAAAAAAAATCACGACTGGATCGCACGAACTTGCTCCAATGTTCGATAACATTGTATGCAAAAGATTTCTATTAAGCATCTAAATATATTTTTAAAGTCGTTTTCTACTTAAATTTTTATATATACAAAATTCTCTTTTTTTTTCTAAATGAAAATCTTAAATATTTAAATAAACTTAAAACCAAAAGATCACGGAAAAATTAATTCAAAATTCTGATATAAATACTAAAACTAATTTGAGCTAAAAAAAAAAGTGCGGCATTTTAATTCTTAGAAAAATTTGAATTTATGAGAAAAAAAAATTAAAAATCTGTGGAGCGGTTTTTGAGAAAAAAATTTTTTTTAATCTTTTTGAAAACATTTTTTCAAAAAAAACATCAAGGACGCCAATTTATAGGTATTCCGCAAACATATATAACTATAATTTAGCTATAAGTTTTCAAAATATAATTTTTTTCTTAAATATGCTTTTAAAAATACAAAAAAATATTAATTAAAAATATTTTTCGCGGTATAATTTGGGCAACCTAAACCTATATATGTGTGAAATTTCGAAAGAATCGGTTAAGCCATTTATGAGATACCTAGTCGAAAGCAAAAACAAAATGGTCCTATAGAAAGTTTTTAGGCTCTTAATAAAAAAATGTTCAACGTTTCCGAGAAAATAGGTTTGAACGTAACGGTAAACTGACAGGAACTGTTATATTTTGAGCTAAAGAAAATAAATTCCCCCCCTGTACAATACCTAAAAACCTCTATATACTATATAAATTTTAGACCATCTTTTTGCGTCTTCGCTATCATCGTAATAGCATGCTTGATTGTGTTGTGATCTTATTTAACAAAAAAGAATCCGGAATTATATAATATATATCCTTTATTAAAATAGCAACTAATTAATTTAAGAACAAAATGAGAGTAACACGTTTTTACAGACTGACTATGTAAAAAGCCCAGACGTTTCTACACCGAAAAAAGAAATGTGTTATCCCTCTAACTATCTTGTAGTTTCAATCTTGAAGTTGGCATAATTGTTCATCATCAGGGGTGTCAGAGGTTGCGTATTTCCAGGGTTGTCAAAAGATTGTTATCTGAAAACTTTTTTTTTTTGACGAATGCATAACTTGCCCATAATCGCAAGTAAAAAATGAATAAAAAAAACACAACGAAAAAACAAGAATTTCTCCTCCACACATAATTCATTTAGGTACCTACAGAATGAGAATCCACATGTACCAAAAAAAAAGAATCCTCAGCGAACACACATAATGAACGTTGCCGGTGCCCTTACATCCATAGATATTTTTTTACCCCCAACGCTGCAAGAGAAGTTTTACTTCAAAAAAGTAGACTAGGAACACTATAAAAACATAGGCACATAAGAAGATCGACCTAGTAAGTCGTGAAATATAGTATATATTATATATAATAAAAATAAAATAATCACAATGGTTCCCGGTGCGAAACTTAAATAAAACGCTATTCTATAACATTTATAGATAATAATAAAATGTAATATAGGTTAGGAAGTTTATAATATGATAAATGATATGATTAAAATAAAGCTCCCTCACTTTTTTGGTTTTCGCGAATACCATGAAAGTAATACAATATGCAATTGCAGCAAAGTATCACACTTCTTAAGCATTACAAGTTTAATAACGGATTTGTATAGAACGGTATGTACAAGCATTTTTGTTTTTACTATGGGAGGAGTCTATATGCCCCATTTGGGCAATTTTCTAAAAATAGCACTTCAAATTAAAAAAAAATATTCAAAAATAACGGTACTTACAATTAAGTTTAGCACGTTTTGTTTTTAACATGGACAAGGCAAGTGAGAAGTAGTATGAAAGTAGTCCCAGAAAAGTTTGCATAGTACTGCGAAATCTCAATTTGTTTTTTATTTTCGGCGCTTGGCTCGACTTTGATGAAATGGAACCATATTCTTTGCAAATTTTGTATGGAAATGACAAAAGTACCAGTCCCATTGGCATACTAGATATAAGTCAATGAGCAGTTGATATATAATTGGGAGCTATCGGTAATCTCCCCGGAATAAATTTCCCTCGAATAACAAATCTTATGAAATGACAAAATTCCCTGGGAAAGCTTATTACCGATACCACTAAATTCCGAGGGAAATTTTTGAGCTTCATTCACGTTCCCAAGACTCGAATGAGAAAAATTTATAGGGAAGTTTCAGCATCGCAGGAAAAATTTCGAGGGAATAAAATATTCCGTGGGAAACAAAATAGCTCCTAAGTAAAATATTGTTTGTTAGAATTATGTAAGTTTGCAGTCTTCGAGGTACTCTCGCCCTTGGTTACAAGACTAAATAAATAAATTTTTAAAAAGAAAAAACTGATAGTTTTTATTAAAACAAAACTTATATGCTAAATTAATCACAAAATATAGTATAAATAAGTTGTAGACTAAATAAGATGCAGGCTTTTTCTTTCTCAAAAGCTTGTACTCTGTTTAAGCTGATCCAAAGACAATTTCTCGGGAATAAGGTAATTAAAAAAAAATTGTAGGTATAAATAAACAAGTAGGCATTACAGGGCCAGATCTAGATGGCCGCCAGGTTAAAAAAAAATGGAATCCTATAAACAATAGATAGGAACCTCATTCCTATACCCACATTCCCCATTATCCTACCAATGTCTATGGAGGAATTGTACCTAACATTTTTCTATCCATATTCTCTTACTTCTCCCAAGGCTAACATCAGACAAAATTGCAATAAATCATTGCTAATACGTAGTATAAGTTACCAAGGTGAACGAAAAAATTACGTAACATCTTCTATTATTATGTTAAAATTAATAATACAAAAAAAAACAGCCACACATTACATTATTTCATTCCCGAACATAATCAGGGTTAATATAAACGTTACACAACTTGTTCGTTTATCGAAATAATCCAATATCATACCTACATGAACGTGTATAAGTGTCTACTTTTTTTTATTTAAAAAGAATAAAAGTTTTCTTATTTTGCTGTTTTTTTTTTAAATAAATATTTCTCGTTTTCGCTACTAAATTTCTTTATTTTAAGCTTTATCCATCGAATAATGACTTGAAGAACAAATGATGAGGAAAACAAAAAAATATAAATGAGAAACCTTTTGCCAAGGGCATAACATAAATAAACATACGACTTTCAATATATATCGTACTTATAATAATAATTATTATAAATCTTATTAAGTATTTTAAATTAACACTAACATCATTTCATAGAATAATTCATAGTCAGCCAGACAGATAATTGTCATATGTAAGATTAAGGATAGTTTTTTTTTTGTTTTTGTTTAAATAAGTTTGAACAGTTAATAAAAGAATTTATTCAAATAACATAATGAGTCGTTGTGGAAATTTTAATTAAATTTCATTTTATACTTTTGGTTTTGTTATAAAGAATCTTTTGACATCTTTATCAATGATATGGCTTGATTCATGTGCCTCCAGTGTCTCAGAAGTAAACAAAGTGCCACAATACTGACAAAATGAGGCAGTTTTTGTGGACAGACAGACATTAGGTTCGTCTACAAGTGTCCAGTCAGATTTATTGCTCGGTATAACTAAGGGCAAATCATCAGTCGTCAGTAGTTGGTCGAAACCGTTGGTGTCTTTGTTTTTGAACGCCAGGCTTTGACAACAAAATTCATCTTTGTCATTTCCATTGACTTCCATATTAAGTTGTCTATTCTTCCTTCGGTGAAAAAAGCGAATATGCTTTTGTAAAATATTTGCATCGCCAAAGTGTTTATCACATGATCTGCATATGTTTTCGGACGACTCATTCTGATTCTTGAATTCTTCGAGAGAATGATACCGAATCATATGACTATTCCAGCCAAAAAAGCTAGGAAAGATTTTTGAACACATCTTGCAAGTAAAGCTTAATTTTTGTACTAAGGGTTTAACTATAGAAGAGGCACGTGGGGCAGGTTGAGTTGGCATTTTAAATGTCGGCTTAGATATTATTTCCTTGGGAGCAGCTTCCTTCTTCCGGGCATTCAGAGCAGCTTTCTTTTCTTCTTCTTTTTTTTGACGTCTTCTTTCTCGTTTGGCTTGCAACTGTTGCTGCTTGCGCAATAGCGCTTTTGATTTGGATTTTTCACTTTGATTTTGCAGCTTAACTGCCAGAGTTTTTGATTCAGATTTGTGAAGCTTTATAACCAAGGTTTTATTAATTTCATTAGAATTATTATCATTGCTGGATTTGAACATTTTCACTCTTTGCTCTGACGCTGATTTATTGCAACCAATTATCTCATCTAGTGGGCGTTTGAGACTTTTACCAGCGTTAGTTGCTTTTGGTGTGGTAGCGGATACTTTATTATTGTTATTCAAATTTAGTTCGCTTTTTAATTTGTTTCGGTCGTGCGTTGCTATGTGTTTTCTATGAGGCCAAAATCTGTCATAAATCTTCCCGCATTCTTTGCATTCGAAAAATGTCCAAAGATGAGCGAATATTATTCTTCTGGTGAGGATCGAATCGCCTACTTTAGTATCAAAACGCAGGTCATCTCCGATATATTGCGGATGTGTCTGTCGAATATGAAACACAACTTCATATTCGATACCTGAGTGATACGGACAAAGTGGACACTGCTTACTCTCGAAAATTCTGCCTCTGGGAATAGTGTCTTCCTTTTCGGTGCTATTCATTGTTTTCTGAGTGTTCTGAAATAAATTTTGGTGTATAAAATTAAACAAAAAATTATTTTTTTTCTTTGTATTTTATTATATTTTAGCGCGCACTAAAGGGGTTTTCACTACCCTTAAAATGAGCTAGAACAGTTTTTATAAAAAAGCGATAAAAAAATGAGAGACTTATAACATTTCGATGGAGTTCTAGAGATGTAAATGTTTCCATTATAGTTCTATCGCCTATCATTCTGAGAACTCTATTTTGAATTATATCTAAAAGATTCAAATAAGTTTGGGAACTCCTGCCCAAATGTGATAATACTCCAGCTTTGGACAATTGAAGGCTTTATAGATTATAGCCAGATCAAACGGGAAGAAGAATTTCCTGCATCTTCGCAGAAAACTTACAACACTTTGCAGCGTTTTTGGCGAGATCGAATATGTGTTCATTCCACTGAACTGCAATGAAAGCTAATCAATTTCTTCAATGCAAGTGGCGCTCATAGAAAGCGACATGGGGGTCGGTTCTGTGTTAACGACAGAAGATAGCATAGAGTTTTTGAAGCATTAAATTCTATGCGGTTTTTTATTCTCTATTAGTCAATGTTGCCAAGATCAGAATTTAATAAGCACAACGAGGTGAATCTGAAAAAGGTTATGAAAAGCTGAGAGTACTATCGTTTTAGAGGATTAAGAGTTCCAGATAAGAGCTCATTATTAAAAATGAGAAAAAGAGTTGCAGACAGAACGGAGCCCTGTGAACTTCAAACATGAACCGTCCAATACAACTTGTATTGAGCGGTCCGAGAGGTAATTTTTAATCCAACGAAAAAGTAATTCATTAATTCCAAATGCATGCATTTTTGATAGGAGAGCTTGATGCCAAACTCTTTTAAGCACAATAATCTTACTTTCTCCAAAACGATGTAAAAATTTGTGCCACTGCTCGGTGAGCTATACCATCAGATCACAAGTGATCCTATTGCTACGAAAGCCATAAGGCCGGTTATTAAGGAGTTTTCTTTTATGAGGTTATTTCTTAAGCTGATAATTTATCAGCGTTTCAATAACCATGGAAAGTAGGAACGTAAGTGCAATTGGACGGAATTTGGAGTGTAAAGAATATTTGCCTTTTAAATGCTGTTTTTCATCCACTCGGAAAGAGACCAGTAGAGTTGGACAGATGGAAAATCTTACGCAGTGGTTTTGCCAGCGTTGAAGAACACCTCTTTAGAACGATGGAAGGGGATACTATCTGGGCCATTGAATTTGTGTATATCAAGGAGGACTCTAGCAACTGCACGAGTGGGAAATAGGATTCGTCCCATGAAATCGTTTACGCTCTCAAATATTGGAGGAGTGATACCACTTTCTGGCAGCGTCGAATTAACAGCCAGCTGCGCTGCAAGCAAATTTACTTTTTCACGTGAGCTGACAAAAGGGTGTCATTAAGGACTAGCGTTGAAACCGAAGACGAAGTGGAATTTCGTATTGCTTTTTTACCAGTAACAAAACATTTTTAATACAATTTATGGTCATGCAAAAATGTTGTTTTTTGAACGTGAAAGTTCCAAATTGGAGCTTACCTCTCTGAGATAGAGCAGGGAATGTGCACTGTGCACATAAGATGAGGAATGGGTTCAACTTCTTCTTCATTTATGCAGCTTCTGCAAAAATTGTTTGTATAAACGCCAAGCCTCATTACGTGCTTGCTCATGAGGCATTTACGGAGCTGATGTGCAATCTGCTTAAGTATCCAACACTTAGAGCGTTTCAGGTCAAGTTTTGTCCAGAACTGTTTTGTCATCAGACAGGTGGTTGTTTTTCCCATATTAGGTTTGTCCTTTCTAAAACATCTTGTTTTAGCATTAACTTACATATAACGATTGCCTTGTCAGGCAATAAAGGTAGCGTCGTTCCACTTTTAGCAAATTCATCATCCTTACAATTCCCTCTGCCCTGGCACCCAACATATATGAATATTGAACTGCAGCTCTATCCCCATAAGAGATAAGTGGCAGTTGAGAGCAGTTATAGAGATTTTAGAGGACGATTTCAGAGATTTAATAACTGCCCGTGTATCTGAGAAGATTCGGATATCAGTTAGGACTTCTCTAATTGCCATATAATTTCCGTCTGGAATACGGTACAATGATTAGGAAAACGGAAAGAGAGACTTCATTTTAGTCTGTTTGAGAACATACTATAACCAATTCCATCATCAGTTTTTTGGTCTAATGGATAACATCATCTTTCAAGAAGCTTACGTCTTCCCAGACAGACCTTGAAGGAATGATGACTTGGAAGTTTTTGCCGAATTCTAGTTTAGTGATGGTGTAATCAATATAATTTGCAAGTGATCCGAACTTCTTCTGAATAATAGAATGGCCAATATCATTATTGATCCACTGTGAAGAAAACATATCGAGATTTAGTAGATGGAGAAGTGGTTGTTCTTAATGTTCCGCTTATACACATTGAAGCTGATCGTTAGACTTTGTTCAACTTGTCACAATTTGCAGCCATTTCTAGAGCTGACAACTATACTGTTAGGCCATAGGTAAGAATCGGTCTGATTACCGAAGTACATATGTATATAGCCAATGATAGCTTTTTGCATTTTTCTTCTATATTAGGTTTCCAACTTAATTTTTATCTAAAATATCGGGTGGCAATGGCGCAGTGGATATAGTGCTTGATTGCTTACTTAGATGTGTGGGTTGAATTCTTCAAATTTTAATTGGATGTCGCCCGTGGGTTAAAATGAGTATATAACAAATTCTCAAATCCACTGCGCCAACAAAAAAAAATGTTCCTATCTTTCTATTCCTTCTAACTAATGCCGTGCAATTTAGGTTGCTGTGACTAGTAAAAGTGCCTGAAGAAATTATTGAGACGGCCCCAGTTGCCATTTTCATATTGCAAAACGGTTCTCTTAGGTAATTTTACTTTAACTGAGAGGTGTTGATACACGCATACAAATTATTTTAATATAATAATATTAATCTTTTGATTACATTAACGAATTTGAACATCAAAACTGTTTTAAGGTTTAGCTAGCCTTTGTCTTTTTTTTTAACAGACTATTAAAAAGAAAAAATGCTAGTTGATGTCTGGTGATTGTGCCCAAATCTCAGCCTGTTACCTAAAAATCACAAAAAGACTTTATCAGGATTACTTTCAGTAAAGAAGTTACAAATCCTCCAAGAGTATATTTTATGCTTAATGTGATTACAAGAGGGTAAATGGCATGACATATTATATGAGCGTGCATTGTGTTTTTTATCATTACCTATAGGCAATGTCCCATCCTCGTCTAAACTCTAATCTCTTTTGATAATCTTTTACTTACACAAATATCACAGAAACCGTTCGTAATGGCAATTTGTCAAATCAATTTCTTTCTGGTTTTGACATTTTTTCGATTTTGCATAGGGTTGAACAAACTTTCTAGTATCGAATTACCTTTTTTGCAGAATTATTTTTATTTACGGCTCCGCCTTGTTTTTTAAGCCGTCCACTAGCAGTACGTGCAGCTTCAACTTTAATTGGTGTTTCTTTTAATGGAACTATCACAAGCTCTTCAGGATCCGAGTCAGAGGAATCAATTTGAATGATTTCTGTTTCTTTGGTTAAACGATGATTTCTTTTCTTTTTTTCTAAACTCTTATATAGAATTTCGTCGTCGTCAACCACTACAGGCTCTTCCTCTTCGTCGTCTTCTCCAATACTTTTGTGGAAACCTAGTAGTGTTTCCTCACAATCCCAGCAAATATTTTCGGAAACTTCACCGCTTTCTGCGATCTGCAATTTAAATATAAAAATAAAAAAAAGTTCAACTAGGTATCTATGGAATTAATTTTTAATTGGTCATTGGTGTATGAAATTGGAATTTAGGTCGTTGTACCCGAATAGATATGCTGCGTGGAGGAATAGATTTTCTATTTGCGCTGTCAACAGCTGCTGGCGGGTACTTCAAATTAAATCTTCCACGACAAATTCGACAAAATGAATTTTTCATTTTTCGATTGGTGAGACTATTTTTGATCGAAACTTTATTAATTTATAATTAATTGCAGATTAATTTTGTGTGAAAAATTAAAAGCGCCAGTGTTTTGATTCAAATGCTAGCATTATTCGGCGGGCGACTAGAAATTGACATGACAGATGTCAGGAAAATTGGCGTTCAAAAAATGCGTGTCTTGTACTGTTCGATTTAAGATTTTAAAAGCGCTGACACAGTGGCCTGGATAACAAAAAAAAATCTACTTACTATAAAGCTTGGCAATCACTATGCAACTTTTAAGTTGTCTGGTAGTTGGTGTCCCATACAAGACATTGTACATTATTATTGAATCAGTAGAAAGTGTTGCTAAGCCGGGTATAGCAACATAAATTTACCAAGAAGTGGAAATCAGACATGAAACACTTGCTGTTTGTGCTTAGTTATAGGAGAGTAAAAAACAATCGGGTTCGTGGATACACACAGAAAACAAATTGAGTCGGAATGCAAGGGAGATTTATAATAGACACGGAGCCTCAGTCTGTTATAAATTAAGAGAAATGGTATGAGGAGAATCGATCGAATGTGTAATACCTTTATCTCTTTCCTGTTAAAAGGAGACAAAGAATGAAATATATGATTTTTAATACAACATGCTCGTATCTCAAAATAAGGAAAATGATTAAATTTGTCGTTTTTTTCTTCACTTTCTTCAATTGTAACAGGCCTACTCTACTAGCCATCCAGTTGTACAACATCACATCCACATCCACATAATCCAATCCGCAGACAGTGCATTTTTACTCAGAGTGGCAGTTTCATTTCATATCGTTCATTCCCTTTTCACCACTAAACCTAGTCCCTTTCACACAGGGAAAGTTGCTGGACATTTTTTGACATTTTCCTTTAATTGCCTTGTAGCTTTCACACGAAAAATCTGTCATCAAGAAATTGAGGTGGAAACTGGCAAGATTATGTTGGACTTATTGGAATGCAAACCAAAACGTCTAAACCGGGGAGATTTTTTTCATTCCCCTTTAGAAATAAAGCCATTCTTGCCATCAAATTCCTAGGTGAATTAAAATTCAATATTTGAACCACTTTTGTACAACTGGCCATTAAAGTCTAGTTCAGCACTTTTAACTAACCGATTTCGGCTGTTTAACGATGGTTTAAATTCCGGTTAATAGCCAATTAAATGCTTAACCCATCGTTGAACCTAAGCTAGTCCGCAGAAATTATAAATTAATAGCCTTATTCTGACAACCTCACTAAGCCCTCACAAGTCACAATAACCTAATAACTTGAGGTGAACTCATTTTTGTGACTTTCTTGGTATTCTGGTAAAAACCTCACAACTTGTGAGCATCATAAAAACTTGAAAATAATGATCTGCTTCTTGGCACATCACAACTCACCTATGACTTATCTGTGAAACAAACCTATAAAAAAACGAAATAAGAAAAAAACATGGAATTGAATTTGATTTTGATACATCTTATTGAAGAAGTTTCATCTATAAATGAAAAGTAAGAAGTAAGAATTAATAAAACTGTATTAATTGATTTTTTAATAAATCACTTTTTGATTGTAGCGCAGTAGAATTCTAAGATAATTAATGGATATGATAATGATCCGTTTATGATTCAAGATACAACTTTTTTGAAGATCGACAATCGATTCATTTTCGTTAAATTTCCACAAGAAAACGTGCCACGTAAAGGAGAAAAAGGAGTTATTTCTTCAAGTGGAAACATTGTTCGAGAAAATTTCAACTTGTAGTGTACGAGACAATTATGAAAAAATTCATGATTTAAATGAAACTAATGCGAAGTAGCAATGCGGAGAAAGATACATTTTTTTAACCACGATTAGAAATCTCTAAATTTTTAATTAATTATTTCAGCTTTCCAAATAAACTGAAATTAAAATTTCATGATTTCAACGTACACAGAATTGTCTAAAATCGAATGTGTTATGTTTGCGGCAACACTTTCCTCCGCCACATCGCACTAGATCGACACCAATCCCCAAGTGCATAAATCTGAAGGTACAACATGTAATATCTGCATCACAATCGGAAGATAAAACATCCCAAGAAATTTCTAGAAAATTGAGGAAAGCGCAACAAAATTTAATTAATTTGTGTTTTTTACAGATGATTTTTTTTAAATTCTATAATAACATTTATGTATTAATAAACTCTAAAAAACTGCATACCAAAATTTCGAAAAAAAATTGGCTTGGCTCCGAAAGTTCTTCTTGAGAATCCCGGCCATCTGCTCAGTTGATCTACAAGCAATACCACCGATTTTAATTATTACTTGATTGAAACATATTATATTCTTATAAAATAAATTATTATTGCAGACCTTTTTAAACAAATTGCAGGTAATTCATCACTTTTGTTGTTTGCAGATAATTTTGATATTATTAGGCCTATTCTGCCACATTTGTTATTCTGCTATGAATTTTCTGTTATGATGCATAACAGATCTCCACCATAAAATATATTTTATAATTGGTATTCAGGAGTTCGATCTTTTATAAAAGTCTGTTATGGAACTTCGAAAAAGAAACATTTATGCGAACAGACCTAAAATCTGCTATCAAATTATCAGCTGTAGTAAATAAAAATTCTCGGCAGTCGGCACTGACGAAAAACAATAAATTAACCTGTGGAATTATCGTATTTTGTTTCGCGAAGATAAATTTTTGTTTTCTGTAATTTTTCCATAACAGTTCCTGAATTTAATATATCCATTATAAAAAGATGTACAAAATGCACACTGGCAAGATAAGCGACTAATTTCTTATGTTTCATCCATCAAATGTGTTCTGTGCTTTAGTGTATTGAAGTAATTTAGTTTTCAAATTATTTACATATTTGAGTTTGTTATTATACATTTTAATTATTTTTTTCTTATATCTGTCTCCTTTTAAGAACAATTCATTAACGAAATAAAAGTTTTTACTACATGTATTTAAATCTTTTATGATTAAGGGAACCAAAATGTGTCTTTTATTCTGTTATGATTCATAAAAGATTCCATAACAGATTGTGGCATGCTGAATACCAAAAATGCAGTTCGTAAAAGATTTGTTAAGAATTTCGAAGTTTTGACAGCTCATTAGCAGATTTATTAACAGATTTCATAGCAGATTTAGCATGCAGAATACCAAAATTATAATTCATAAAAGATTTTTTGACAGCTTAAGCTTTTGTATGAAAATTCATAACAGAATAGCAGAATAACAGAATAAAAGATCTCGCCGAATAGACCCATATGTTTGTTTTGACAATCAGCTGGCCGCAATCACTAAAAAAGTTCACCTTCCGGTGGTGAGTTTTCTTGTGAGGTTTCTTATGAGGGTCTCAACAGAATACGAAATTCAGACCGCCTCATAAGAAACCTCAAAAAAAATTGTGACCTGTGAGCATCACAACGGCAGAATAGAACTGTAAAATTGCTGAACATTGGATCAAATATTTAAACCAATTTCTTATACTACGTTTCACCTACCACTTAATCCAGATTTAAGTGGATTACCCATAAATCCTCTTTGAAATCTTCTAAATCTTGAAGATTTCCCATACAAATTGTATCTCCTTAATCTCCTTAAATGAAGATTAGAAATTAATATCATTGAAATCTTCTTCGAAGTAGCAGATTGTCAAAAGAAACAAACTTTATTTCATAGAACCCGCCTATTTTAATATCATATTTTCTCCATTGACATTCAACTAAAAAAAAACTGTCCAACATTATTTAATTTGTTTTTGTCTGGTATAATTTGTCGTTGCCTTCAAATTCTGTTTTTGTTTATAAAAAAGTATAAAAATAAAAGATGCAATAAAGCTACAAGGACCAACGCGGTAGGTGCCTCGAATTTGTAATAGAAAATGTCTTAGCTATCCTAGAGTAATACTTTGAAGTCGTTCTTTCCCAAATACATATATAAAAACGAAAACCGTGCAAAGGGGATTCCAGTATTTGCTGCAAGATGTTGGTATAACAATATTTTAAAGTTATTACTTATTTTTATTTATAGAAATTAAATTTTGTTCACTGCGCCGAAATTATTATTCTTCTTCCCAATTATTTTGTTTTTGTCTTGTTGTATTGACTTTTGAATAGTGAAAACGTCAAACTAATCTTTTTTTCTTTGGTGAAATCACTTGAAGATTAATTTTTAAACTTCTCAATTTAAACCGGATTATCCTTAGGTGATAACATAGCATTATAACTACTGGCTTTTTGTACAACTTGCGTAATATGAACACCATTAAATAAAATTCGAAATCAAACAGGTGCATTATCTGACATTTTACTTCCTCCGCGTTTCTCTTGTTGATGTTTCCTTGGTTTTCGCTTGGTTGTCGACTGTTGATGTCGTATGAACTTGAGTTTTGTATTTTTATTCGAATTCACAAATAAGTTTGTATACAATAAACAAGTAGGTATTTAAAAATAATTTGTATTGAAATGTCAACAATATTTTGCAATGCATGTAAAGTAAGTAAATCTACCTTTTTAACCAACCAAGCCTAATCTCTATTGACAACATATTTCTAGACGCACAATTACTCAAACTCAACCAAATGCGAACAATGCAAAACCAGATTATCACAGGAAAATATAAACATCGACCATGATGAATGGGAAAATGATTTTATTTATATTGAAAACGCTGAAGCAAAAGGGAAAATTTTTAAGTTGGAAAATTTAGATGAAATCCATAAGGCTGAACTTGGAATTGAAACAACAACTAATGATCAACTAGTTCAAGCTATAAAACAAGAACCAGAGTTTCAAATAGAACCTGATTATCTAGAGGAAGGGGAAGTAAGTTCGGTCATAAGTTTTTATTTTTATGATTTAAATATTTTAAAGAACCCAATTTACAGAAAGCTAAATTGAAAAACGAAAAGGAATCATATCAGTGCAGTGAATGCAACAAGTGGTAAGATTTAAATTTCTATACTTGATTGATATATAATGTACAGTACATACATGATGAATGCTTAGGGTTTAGATTTATTATTGTTAGGTACCATTATTTTTATTTATTAACAGATAGGTACTTAAAAGTAACCCGGTAATTACAATCAGAGATAGGTGCCTACATCTTTGGAAATAGGGTTTAAGAATTTGTGGATTTTCTACTTTTTTTTAATGTATTCTAAATTTAGTGCCATGTTGCAGGTTGTTGGGTTATCTTGGTGTGTGATTCCAGTGTGTTCAAGCGAGAGTCGAACAAAATCTGTTATCTTTCGTTTAAGAGTTTTAGGGCGTCGCGTCGCTTTCGGGATGAGATCTGTTGACATTGATTTCCCTATAATGAAGATGATATTCGTCGTGTTTTATTTTCCCCGTGATCCAGGTCAGATCATCTATTTATTTGTGTTACAACAACAAAACTAAATACTTTTGTTGTTGTAACGCAAATAAATAGACGATCTGATCTGGATCACGGGGAAAATAAACTACGGTTGGCTCCAATCGTTCTGGAATTTCGTATGAATTCAGTCAGGTTTTGTCTTCATCACTGAGAATCCACATTTGATGATTCCATATTTCGCATATTAGGTCTTCATTAATCAGTCCTATCACGTATTCCTTCGTAATCGGAAACCTGTTACAAATCCCGAAAAAATCTGTCACAGAATCCATTGAAGTGGAAATGCTCATACAAATTGCCATTACGAACGGTTGTGCGATAACTTTTTTTCGGGATTCGTAAAACTTTACGATTACAATGGAACTCGTGATGCTGAATGTTTGGACTGGTGATAGATTGTAATTCAGATATACCTATTGTTGCATCAAAATATTGTTTTTCCGTGTTTGGTTGCTATTGTAATGACTTAAAGAATAACCATTGCTTCTGGTGTAAAAAATGATGTAAAATATGGTAGAATACCAATGTTCAGAATATAGACGTCCTGTCGTGTGTTTGCGAAAGAAGTGTTTTCTTGAATCTTTGAACCGTCGGACAAAAAATTTCGATTTTCATACATACATAATATACTCCGGTTTATTTATAATTTTATCAAAAAGCGGTTTTTTTTTTTTAGGCGATCAGAAACATCTGAATGTTCGTCTGTTTTTTCGATTTACCAACAAGCTCAAATTATATTTATCAGCCCTATTTGCCATTCATCGGATGGAATTTTCTCTGAATTTTCAATACGCGTATAAATTGGTTAAGTCGATAATATTATACGGTATTCTGTTATTCACTTAAACGCACTCATACAATTTAAACCCGCATATTAAATGTTACCGATTTGGTATTTGTTTTTTGTCTGGCTGAGTGATAATAGTTTGGCGGGTCTTGAAATGTTACAAATTTGGTAGAAAACGTTGATGGAAATTTTATAAATAAATCTTTAAGCTTCAAATAACACATTTTCACGTTTCCTCAAGCTTTGTAACTGTAACCTGTGCTTTTCTCGCTTAGTTAACAAAATAACATTATGACAGATTAAACTATTTTTCTGACTTACCGCGATGATTTTAATCGTTTTGATAAAAACTAATAAAATTACTTGACGTTTCAACGAAATTCCACTTGTCATGGTCTCGAGCTGACTAATGGCATGTGGGTGGATGTTGTTGGTGTTTTATCTGGATTTTATTTTTTATTTGTTTGTTGTTTTGTGTTGATGCTGTTGGTACTCGCAGTTGAGATAGCACTTATATTAACTGCATTTATTGATGTTGATGTTGTGAGTATACCTCTGTGGAGGCAAATCTCACACATGAATAGGTGTAGTGCTTTGATTTTTGTTTTTGGTTCTCACTTTCTTCAGCTCGTTGATCAGTGAGTTCCAAGCATTTGTTTGTATGCATATAAATTTCTATTGTTTAACGCACTTATGTGGGTACATGAAACCTTTCATTAACAATTGAATCTTATACAGAGATCGTTGATCGTTGTGCCATAATTATTATGAAATATATGATTCGATCATGTCGTAGCTTTTGTTTAAAGCCGTCTGCTTGACACACAGACAACAAACAAAAAAAAAAAAAACAGCAGATACATTCGTACGCATAAGTACGAGTATATATTTTTAATTTTTTGTGTTTGTTGTAAACTTGCGGAAAGGTTCCAGGTAGAACTTTCGGTAATACAGGAAGTTTTATCTTGGCTTATCCACGCATGATATCCGCATCTTCTTGGATAGCTAAGCTGCATTCAAATCTCTGGACTCTGTCTCTGCAAACAGATATACTATCAGCCGAAACTGCCGATCATCTCTTATAGAGATGACACACCAGTTCAGCCATGGGGGTATTCCAGAAAATTGTAAGGATGATGAACTCGCCAAAAGTAAAACAAAATTACTTATTCTATCAAATAGGGTAGATTTCGGTATACTGATTGCTACATGTAAACTTATGCTGAAGCAAGATGATGTAAAGAAAAAATCTCTAAACACATTGTACATCAGCTTCGTTATTGGTGTCATAACTTCTCACTGTTTTAGGCGCCAACTTTCATTGAAACTTATCATTAAAAACTTTCACTATAAATTCTGAGGAACTTAAACAAATAAAACTAATGTCGTTTTGGTACCAAAATGAAGTTAAAAATATATCTAATATTTTTTGTCAAAAAAATTATTTTATTTGCTCTACCGCTTTCTTGAAAATTCACTTTTGATTTTTCAATAACGGAAAGCGTTTTGACATCAGAATTGATAGTCAAAGTTTTCAATGATGAGTTTCAATGAAAGCTATAACTGGCGCCTTACAGGCAAGTGCACAAAGCGGATTGGAATATTCGCAAACGACTTTTGCAAAAGCTGTATGTAAGAAGATGACGAAATATTTATTTCTTACTCATGCCGTGCAATGGCAAAGACGCAGGCTGCATCTGCGAGACTTTACAAAAACCCAAGTGATCTAGTACGCATAGACACTGCTTTTAATGAGTTACAAAGATTAATGTGGTATCATAATGAATCAACTTATGGTCTAATGGCCTTTTCGATTGGTCGTCCGGAAGGCTTCCAAATGCTTCTGAAACTGTTCGATTGGTATCAAATGACAGTTCTTCTCCTGGATGGAACAGAAATTTCCTTCTGGATTTGAAGTTAGAATCAAAAACAGAAGCACGCACCCACTAAATAATTTCAAATTCAAATTAATTTATTCACGTCATTGTTTTGTTTTGGTTTGTCTGTAATTTTGTAGTTTCAATTTCTTCTCTTTAGAGAATTGAAATTATGGATATCTGTTCCGAAGATAAATGTTCCCTTCAATAACTGTAATTTCGCATTTTCATCAGGAATAACTTCGAAATCTTCTACATTTGTGTCAGCCATGTTTACAAAATAAAATAATCACAAATGTGCGTTTGACATTTCCCGTCTTAAACATACACTCAAATAAATTTTCAGAATCTAGAATCTAGTGTTTACTTGTTCGATTGGAATCCCGGATCGGTGAGATCTTCCGGATTACCAATCGAAAAGGACATAAGTTTGCCAGTGTCTTTTCCCTTGCAGCCACTTTCAACCTAACCTAACCTACGGAAAGGTTTAGCCACCATGGAACTACTATGCTATAAAATCGAAGTAATGGAAATCTCGTTCGTTTGGTCTTTCTGTGATGTACAAAGTAGAACTCAAATAGCGAGTTTCATTCAAGAAAAGATTTACTCTTTCTGTCAAAAGATTTGATCCCTTTGAATTAGAGAGTTTCTTTGCAACAAAAAGAGCAAATCTAGATCAAATATCAACACGATAGATTTATGTGGTTATCGTTTGGTAACACAAATCAATTTATTTTTGATTTAGATCTGTAAAAAACTGATTTTGACAATACTTGCATTCGATTGGCCAAATTAATTGATTTATTTTTTGATTTTAAATCAATTTTGCAAATCTGGATTTTCGGCAGATCTACCCCTCTTTTACTAACATCACTATGCATTACAATTGACAACAATCAGTTAGACAAGACAGCTGATACCGATAGCTGGTTCACAGACACAAATATACACCAATACTATAGCAAATAAAAATCAATCTGAAAACATATTCGAATCGTTACGAAAAAAATCAATTTATAGATCAAAATATGAATTCACCAAACGAAAACCCCATTTGAATCTCGACATAAAATTGATTGGACAGAAAAGTGATGTGAAATGTAAACAGAATTACAACTCTCAAGTGTTTTTGTTTTATTAATTTTTATTCGAAATTTTGTATTTTTTTTTGTTTTCTTAAGAATTATTTTATATTACTACTAATACATAACCTTAAAATTATGTTTTCTTTATTTTAATAGTTTTAGACGAAAGGCATCTCTTGTGTTTCACAAAAATACTAAACACTATACAGATAGTTCAGACTCTGAAGAACCTAAACCAAAGTTGAAAGAGCCAGTTCTTAAATCGAAAATCTTTTCCCAGTCCGAAGATAAAAGTACTGGATCGACTTTCCCTACTTCAATTTTAAAATGCGATTCTTGCAATGATTCCTTTGCTAACAGCAACGACTTGAATGTCCATCGAAGCCATTGCTTAAAAAAAAGGAAATTTTATTGTGAAGTGTGCAATATATTTGTATGTCGAAAGAGTTCATTGCGTAAACACAACAAAACTCAACAACACAACTATAATCTTGCAAACCCCAACACCCAGGCTAGATCCAAATATATGTGTTCATTTTGTGGTGAAAAGTTAGTTTTTTTATTTTACTGTTTTTACTAATTTTGATCATTCATGAACGAAATGTTTTTGCAATTTTCCAGATTTTCTATTCAAATCGCATTGCTTAATCACAAAGACATCCACATTAAAAATTTACTGGAAGGTCGAGCAACATATTATTGCCAAATGTGCGATAAGTCATATAGCACAAAAAATTGTCCAGCTAACCATATTGTTATTCACAAGCCATATAAATGTGATTTATGTGGATCGGCATTTAAAACACGTAGCTATTTAACCATTCATGCGAGACTTCATGTAGACGACCGACCATTTAAGTGTAAAATGTGTGATAAAACTTTTAGACACAGAAGGGATATGGGAAGGCATTTTAAAAAGCACGTTGACCAAGATGAAAAGTCTAAGTAGATAGATTGTGAAGGTATTTACGTTGAGAAATACTTTTAATGATCAAGTGAGAGCCTTGCATTGGCGAACCTCCATATCAGAAGAAAGAATGACTTCATAACGTCATATCTTTTAAGACTTCATCGTCGTAAAGATCATAATATTAATACTTATTGTAAAACTAAGTTGAAAATATTGAGCAATAAATGGCGGTTGTCGAAAATAGTATAAGGAAACATGTTTTAATTTTTGAATAATTTAGATTATAAACTACAATTAAGATCCTATTTGAGTATTAGAGGAATTTTTCCGCTTTCCGAGAACAAAAATCCAATTAAATTCCGGAACAATTATTCCAAAAAATGCATACATTTCGATATTACACTAAGGATGTTTGAGTCTCCGAATCGTGGTTTACCAATGGTATCAATGATGAGATGTATAATCTATTTCTGGGTGATAAAATATGTTGATTGGGTGGAGGTGCTGCAGTTTATGTAGAAAATGAGTTAAAATGTTTTTGAAGTGCAAGCCTACGGCTGGAAGTAAAATTGATTGTGTTCGTTGAAATAAAATCTTCACCTAGCAATCTTGTTGGGTCTATTTATAGACCAAACCCACAAATTGATCCTACTGCCATTTCCACTCTCTTGGAATCAATTTCGTCAAACTATTAAGAAGCTATTGTAGCAGGTGACTTGAACAGTAATCTTTTAACGGAGGTAACTTTGAACAAAGGCATGAATTTTCTTTATTTGTTCCCAGTGAATATATTAAGTAATGCCAAATCTTTTAGGTTAATGACCCATACAGCGTTTCCTTTTGCAACCAGTTTATTTTCAAACCTATCATACCTTGGGAAAAAAACAGCAAAACAATTTAGTGGATTAGAAGTTTCTGATAACAGATCATTAATGAAAATAAGAATAAAAGTTGTAGATAAAACGGAGCCCTGGATCAGACCAGTACTTATTTTGTGAATATCAGACAAAGAATTATCTTCACAACTCATAGAATAAATCATCCACCCAGATGAATTGTAGTTCACCTTTTTTTTTCTTTGAGAGAAAATCATGCTTAATCCAAGTTTGATTTCAATATTTTTCAACAAAAATGTTTGTTACACTGACACTAAAAAATTGTACCGAATTAAAGTAAAAATTACGTCATCAATGCCTGAGTAGCTATATAATGTATTTATGGCGTGCGTAGAACGCATTTCCCAACGAGTGAGTCTTGGTAAAGTGTACGAAGGTATCAACCTCTCATGAGCAATCATATCAAAAACTCAATTGATCAACTTGATAAACTTTTTTGTTTGTCAAAATCGCATAAGTTTATCAACTAGTGTACGAGTTTACATGAGATCATACACTAGCCGTACTCTTGTTGAACAATTCGTTGAGCAACGGGATACAAATTTGTTGTTGAACTTTAAATTTCTACGTTGATCACCTTGTGGATGACCGGCATAAGAGATTGTACATTTTTTCATCCAACTATGGAGTTGAATGAAAAGTTGGACTATGTTGGAGCTTTAATGTACATCCGCTCTACATGACACAACTTATGGCTAGGCAAGTGTCACTTTTCCCCCACTCATCACCCGAAGAATTTTTCTCAAAGCAGTTTTGCTCTAAAGCTTCGCTGACGTTTCTACCGACCTTGATGGAACAGCGTGAATTTTCCTGCACAAATGGACGAGTTTGCCAGGGATGCCAAAAATAGACATTGATCTATATAGCTCGTCTATATAGATGCTGGCATACGTGGCCTCAAAATCTAAAAAATGAGATGGTGAGTATCGATTTAAAGCTCCTGTGTTTGTTTCCATATGTGAATATGTGAATATTTGGTCAATGGTGGACTTTCCTGGGCTAAAGAAACACTGATATGGACCTAATGGCTCTCCTTTCTTGAAGATCGGCCAAGCATTGTTAAAATTTGATTCGTCGCGCATGCTTTCTTCCGGAAATGTCCTGCAGATGAGTTGATGCATTCATCGTTAAACCAAGGGTTTCGTGGTGGTGGTCATGTATAGCCCAGCTCGGTAGAGGCGGTTACTCTGATGACATTTTGCCAGTGTTGCCACTAGATTGCTATACATGATGCTGGCGTTATATGAGTTCTTAAGAGTTTATTAGAGACTTGATCGGAAAAGGAACTGGCGATCTCTTGAGATTGTAGCCGTCCGACGTTGTAGCCGTACCATAGCTACAACTAGGAAGTGACCCGAGTCAATTTTGGCCCATCGGGCCGTTCGGATATCCATGATACTGGAACATTGTCTTGCGTCAATCGCAATATGATCAATCTGGTTGACGGTGGATTGATCGGGAGATCTCCACATTCCTTTGTGAATGTTAAGATGCGGGAACTACATCCTAACTATGAAAATGCCCGCAGCAAAACGTTTAGCCTGAATCCATTATCGGATCGGACCCGATCCAACGAAAGTTTGCTTGTTGCACCCGTTCAATATAAAAAGGTCTTGTTCTTGACACAATTCGATTAGTTGCCTACCGTTTTTGTTAATAACATTATCATTTGAATTCCTTTTTTTCTAAAATTTCTAAATTGTTAAGATTTAACGTATGTGTTTATAATATAATTTTGATAAAAATATGATAATAATATTACATGTATCAACAATTAAAATTTATTAGATATTATTATAAATTTATATAATTTCAGTTTTAAACGCAAGGCAAGTCTTTTAGCTCACACAAATGCCGTACATTGCACGAGTAGTTCTGACACAGAATCATCTGATAAAATACCGCAACAGCCGCCAATTAAATTAAATAAACATTCGAAGTATCTGGAGGAGCGAAACAAAATCTTACAAACAACTCCGCAAAGTGCCATTTTAAAATGTGATCTTTGTAATAATTCGTTTGCGAACAGCAATGACTTAAATGCCCATCGAAGCATATGTGCAACAAAAGAAAAATTCTCTTGCGATCCTTGTGAAATCTTCTTAGGCTCTAAGGCTGCCTTACTAAAACATAAAAAATCCAGATTTCACAATTATAATCTGGGTAATCCTCCCGCAGAAGATAAATTAAAATATGTTTGCATATTTTGCGGCGAAAGGTATACATTTGATTAAATAAAATGATTAATGATTTCATGAATTATTTAAAAAATTGACAGATTTGCTCTTCAAATTCTTTTGACCAACCACAAAAAAGCGCACACAGAAGAATCTAAGCTCCTAAGTGAAACATCACGAATCCAAAGAGTGGACGGTCGATTAATGTATATATGCACAATTTGCAACAAATCCACAACAAACAAATCGGGACATACCGTACATCTGCGAGTTCACACCAAGGAAAAGCCCGTTAAATGCGATTTATGTGAATCAACTTTCACAACTCGTAGTTCGTTAGTGCGTCATATGATGCTTCACACTGATGAACGACCATATAAATGTAACATTTGTGATGCCACTTACAGACACAAGAGAAATCTAAAGAAACATTTATTCATGCACACTGGCCAGAGGCCATATAAATGTAAATACTGTGATAAGACATTTGCACTGAAATTCACCTTCAATGATCATGAAAGGCGACATACGGGAGAAACTCCATATCAATGCGAGAAGTGCAAGGAATCATTCAATACGTCGAATATGTTAAATTTTCATCGGCGAAAGGAACATAATATAGATACTAATACAAAAAGTAAGGTAAAAATATTGAAGAATATTGTAAAATCAGTTGAAAATATTGAAGAGAATTAAATGTTTTTTTTTTTTTGTAAATTTTATTATAATTTTAATAAATTTATAAATTTTACCTGAACATTACCTGATACAGTTATGACGGTTATGCTAAAAAGTTCTGTTTTATTATGACAATCATATATAGTACAAGTGTAATGGATTGCACTGTACAATATATTTGTTTACCGAATGCAATATTTGAAAATAACAGTTTGGGACATTTATAGAGAAGAAAGAATTTGTTTGCATTTACTTGATGGAGGAAATATGGCGATAAACACCTTTCAACCTTTTAAGTCATGGGATGTAGATGGCATCTTTATAGCCCTCTTGCAAAAGGGAAAAAGAAATTAATTCCCTATCTAATAGCACATTTCGAAATAGTATTGCATTTGGATACATACTAAATCTATGGAGAAGAGCTAGGGTTATTTTTATTTTTTTTAAATATACAACAATAATTCAGGCCAATAAGCTTAACATCCTTTTTTTCCAGATAACTTTAGAAATGGTAATTGATAACTTCATTAGATCAGAATAATTAATAAATATGGCTCTAAGCAAATGACAGCATACTTACAGAGCAATGCCCTGTATGAACTCACAAGCACCTTAAGGACTGCTTTAGATTCGAAAAAACGGCCTTTGTGATTTCTTAGATATCGAGGAGGCATTCGACCACACTTCTCATGAATCTCTAGACAAAGCTAAGTGCGTACCCATCACCATAATTAGATGGATAAGTGAAATGCTATCGGCGGAAGCATACACATAACATAACAAGTAAATGCTGTCTGTCAGTGGGACTCCACTAAGAAATCGTTTGTACCATTTACCAAGAAGAGGCTTCTGCTACTCATGAAACCTATCAGGAGAAGTAATCAAGAAGTAAAACGTGAAATATATTGGGATTACACTAGACAGTAAACTCCTCTGGAATAAACACACTCAGATATCCTGCGGGAAAGCCACAAAGGCACTCATGATATGCAAGAGACTTGAGACATGGGGTGGTAAACAAAGCATCCTGAGGTGGATGTACTCCATGATGGTAAGAGCCATTATTACTTAGGGGCGGTTGAATGGCACAAAAGAATCAACCTAATCACAACTATGAAATCCCTATAGGTACAAAAGCTGACATGCTTATGCATCACCGGAGCAATGAGAACCTGCCCATAGCAGCAATCAAATCAGCAGTTTTTATAGTAGAAAACTCAACTAAAACCGCCATATTGAGATTTGCTAAATAGTGAACTGGAACGGGGAAAATAATAGGTTCTAAGGAAAGAGCCTTGATAAGTTAAGTCTACGGGAGCAAACCTCTTGAAAAAAACTCAAAACGGAGTTAAGTTCCAAAAAACAGTGGGTAGATGAAAATTTTAATTACACCCTCAAAGCAAATGCCATCAAGTGGTACACTGATGGGTCGAGAGTAACTGAATTGCCTGGGACAAGAGTTTTTGGGCTTAGAACCAAAGTCTCCCTTCCGATGGTGTAGTTCAATAGCATTTTCCATGCGGAATTAGCAGAATTTCCCATTGGGAAATGTGCAGAAAGAAATCTATCTCTATTTTGTAGATTTATATAGGGATTAGTGTTATGTAATGTAAAAGTATATGCTGTCATCATGACAGGACACCCGCCACCGCCGTCTTGGACAAATGCCACCATAAATACAGCCAACAATACCAAACACTGAAATCAAACGAAGAATAACTATTGCCAATCGCTCCTTCTTTGCCCTAAGAAGACAATTGAGTAGTAAGGCCTTATCACGAAAAACCAAGGAAAGTCTTTGTAGTACCTTAATCATCCCAGTCCTACTTAATGTCTGAATTATACGAGTTGTACAGCGAAATCGCCCTGGGCAAGCAAATTGGAACTCATCGAATTAAACGTATATGTATGCATGCATAACGAATGGATGCGATGCTCTGATTTGCAGTCTTCCAGTCGTACCCGGAGGAAGTAGTAGAGTAGAGGAAAACCTCGCCTAAATGGAGTGTGCAACTGGAGGCAGTTGGTTAAGGACCGAACTAACTTGAAGAGGCCAATGTTCACCCCGAACTATAGCGCCACCTTTGTAACTAATTAACATCTAATGATGTTCTACTCACCTTTCTCTGCTAACTTTAGTGATCCAATGACTTTTGACCTTTCAATATAGATTTCCTTAAAAAAAAAAAAAAAAACTTGATTAAAAAATATATATGCATATGTAATTCAATAGATAAGGATAACATTTAAATATATAATGCGATGCATTTTATTGCTTAAGTTAATATATATATTATATTATATCAACTTCCTGTGGATTTGTCGAGAGTTCTTCCTCATTTGTGACCACTTCCGTTGGCCCATCTTGTTGTTGTGAGTCTTTGTTTTCGTTTTCACTCAGTTCACTTGGCGTCTTAGCAGAATTTGCCTTACGTTTTCGTTTTTGTATGCGAGAAGTGCCACCATCTATGTGGCATTTGCGTTCATGGTCGGCCCGTGTGTAATTAAAGGCAAACGTTTTACTACAATGACGACACTTAAAGGGCCTCTCGCCAGTGTGCAGTTTTAAGTGCTTTTTCAAGCTCTTCTTGTGTCGATATGTGGCATCACATACATTGCATTTAAATGTTACATTCTCATGCGTTCGCATATGATGGGCCATTGCATTCGAGGTTGCAATATCAATTCCACACTTTTCACATTTGTAGGGTTTTTCTTTTGTATGAATTCTCAGGTGCTCTTCGTGCCTGAACTTGTTATTTGAAGTTTTTGCGCATATTTTACAGACGTAGCAAGTTTTTCCTCCGCTTCGGTCGATGATGGTCATTTCTTCAATTTTCTTCATTACTTCAGTGTGTTTTTTTCTGTGCTGCAACATAAGTAGCTGAGACTCATATCTGTAAGAACATGTTAAGAAGAATATCAAGAAAAAAACAAAACATCTTTTCAACTCACTTTTCATTGCAAATATTACATTCAAACAATGTTCCTTTCCTGCTTGATCTCTGTCGATGCATTCGAAGTTTATGTTTTCTGAGACTTGATGTAGTCAAAAGGATTGTCTTGCAAATGTCACACTGATGAACTCCTTGATGAGACCTCTGATGAATATTGTATTCCCTTTCGCTCATGAATACCCCTCCACATTCTTTACATTCCAGAAATCCACTGGGTGTTTTCTTGAGTTGTTCCAAAGAAGTAGTCACTGTAAGACTGTCATCTACTTTCTCGTGAATAACTATGTGTTTCAAATGCTCTTGATAGCTTTCTGTGATTTTCTCGCATGCTGCACATTTGTACACAATTTCATTGGGTTTATTTTGTTTTGAGTTAGAACAGGGGCTTAACTCGGTTTTGCACTTTTTTGGCGATTTCTTTCGTGAATTATTGTTTTCTGAATCAGATTCATGTTTAAGCTTTCGTTTTCTTTTCCGTTGAGAACTTGATTGTTTTAGATTAATTGAAGGCCTTTCGGTTTCGTCACCAGAGTATAAATATTCAGATTCACAAGATTCAGAGAAAGCAGTTGAAGCGTTAAAACAGTTTGATTTGGACTCCTTGGCACGAGTGTGACCAGCACAGCAGGCACTTACGCCATCTGGATTGTGTATTCGGTTAATATGCGCTTTTAGAGTGGCTTTTCTCTTAAAACTTGAAAAATAGTTAGAGTGAAGTTTATTAAAAGACAAAAAAACTTAAATGAAAAAAGTTTTAAGAATAATTTAAAAACAATTTTAGGCGAAGATTGTACATGTCTAGTTTAAATTTGTTTGGAAATGTTTAAATCAGATAAAATTTACTTTAGCATAATATACAATAATTTACATTTACACAGCTTTTTCTACATTTTCGAAATTTTTTAAAAATAAAAATTGATGAAAATTCGAATTACAGTTAGGTAAGGTTAGCTTGAAGTGGATGTGAGGGAAACGGCTGACACACTTATAGCAAGTTTCATTCAAATTTCAAAGATCTCCTCTCAAAATCGAGATTTGATCTTTTCAATGAAACTTTATGTCCAGATTTTTTGTATATTGGTTAATGACTGATACGCACATTTCTGAAAAAAACATATCTTCATCATCCGATGATGAGAAAGACGAAGCAATCAAAAACAACACTAAATTTGTAAAATTTAAATTATTAACTTCTTCGTCCATTATTTGATTTTGTAGCACGGACTGGCACAATTTCACAACAAATTAATAACAAAATATTTTCTATTTGATGTTTGACAGAAAAGACGTTGTACATGTACATATGTGTGCCTTCAGATCAAATCTGCCAACCCATCAGAGATCAATTCTTTCGTGTTGAGATCTGATCTAAATTTGCTCTTTTTGTTGGAATGAAACTCTCAAAATTCAAAAGGATCCAATCTTTTGATAGGAAGAGTCAATCTTTTCTTGAATGAAACTCGCTATTAGACCACAGATATGCCAATTGTGAAAAGATATTATCTATTTAAATAAATCATTTGGATCCTCTAACGAAGTGATGCAGTTAGCTTAGATCACTGGGGTCGTCGAAGAAGTATTCTCTCAGTGTAGTGTACTTCCTTGGGAAAGTGCTCAAAAAAGATGGGGCATAGTCTCCTCCTAATCCATGCATTTTCTGCAAAAACCGTTAGAGAATACACCAAGTCTTTTGACGTATCTGCCAATTAGAACTTATCCAGTTATGACGACTATTACGGAGCTAAGGGGGGCTCTCGTGAATAAAATTTTCCCTGGAAATTTTTCACTCAATGGAATCTTGGTAACGTCAACAGAATTTATTGGTATCGAGAATAAACTTTCCCAGGGAATTTCACCATCATTTCGTACGGTTTTTTGTTCGACTTAAATTTATTCCGTGGGAGATTCAAGAAAGAAAAACTTCGAGAGTAAAATATTCAATGGAAAATGAAATTCCTTTAGAGATTTCCGAAAGGTCCAATATTTTTGCAGCTCAAGGACAATTAACATTTGGAGCGCCCTTGCATACATTGGTGGCCAGATCTGTCTAGTAGAAAGTAGACAGGTAGTGATGTTTGAACATCTCGTGTTTGTTTGTTTTGTGGCCTTTTGTTGAAACATAAGTTTAAATGTAGCTATGTGCATGCCAACTTCTTCAATTTAAGTTAGAATTGATTTTAGGTTACCATTTCTGGCTTTCATGGGCTCATCGGCTTTGCAGTTTCCCAAGATATCCCTATGCTCCGGCACCCAATCAGGATAATGTTAACCTGTTCTGACATCTCCCTGAGAGATAATCGACAGTTGCGGGCAGTTATTGAGTTTGTGGAAATAGCGCCAAGTGATTTAAGGCAGCTTGACTGTCTGAGAAGTTAGGGATATCCGATGTAGATATCACGTTTTCCCTTAGCCAAAATATAAGACCGCCAGAATTACCGCTTGCAAGTCAGGGAGATGGAAAGAGAGACTAAGATTTATTCTGTCTGAGTACTGTGGGTGGCGCCACTTCCTGTTCGGTTTTCGAACCATACGTAAAGAAGTGAGCTGATTCATCTTTTAAGAACCTCCCATCCTCCCAAGCAGATCTTGGTGGAATGGTAACTTGGAAGTTCTTGCCGAAGATTAACTGGTGTGTGGTGTAGTCGGATCGTCCCAATTTTGATCCGATTGTATTTAGGATATTAGAACGATTTATCGAGTTGCTGGTCGATTCAGAGATGGTTTTGAGACGAATTGCTGTACTGAAATATCGAAAGGTGTAACGTTAAGTTGTATAATTTTAAGAAGAAATGTAAAAACAATACAAACGTATGTACGTATGTACGTATTGCTTTTGTGCTTTTTTTTATGTGGACTCTGCTTTTAATTTTTGTTTATTTTGTGACATTTAATCCAAATTATGCGTTTCGCCCAAGTACTACAGTTGGGCTCATCAGTTAGATGCTGTAGCATGTACGTCCCATGATGCTGTAGCATCTAACTGATGAGCCCAACTGTAGTACCTGGGCGAAAAGCATAATTTGGACTAAAGGTCACAAAATAAACAAAAATTAAAGTTAAGTTGTATGTTTAGGGCTGTTGAGGGTGTAGAACAGAGTGCTTCACTGATGCAAAATCTGTGACCTTTCGAACTTATTTAAATTGTCACAACATGTGACTTTCTCCAATGCAGTCCAATATACTGCTAACCCATTAGTTAGTATCGGTCTGACGACTGCCAGTAAGTAATGTGTGGTTGTAAGTCCCATTTGTTCCCAATGGCGCTTTTGCAAGAGAAGAGTGCCACTGTTGCTTTTTTTTTACTCTTTCTTGTGTATATTGGATTTCCTGTAAGAGAGATAAGAGGTCTAGATACTTGGCTTCGTCTGAAAAAGTCAGTGGCGTTTCCTTTATTGTTGGGCAATTTTGTATTTCCTGGTGAAAAAGACAAATTTTGTTTTGGCCTGGTTATATCCAGATTTGTTCATATTTTTGTTTATTGAGAGCATTTGGCATTTAGTGAATTCGAGTTGGAACGTGCTTGCTTCATACAACAATGGCAACATCATCGGTATATACTATTACCTTGTATTCAAGTAGGTAGATAGAGATGGCGATCGGCGAGCAAATCTCGCTCAATGACCCAAAATTCTTAAACGCACCATACGCTCCTTTCAAATTCTTGCTTGCAGTCCCATGTGCTCGAAAGAAAAGATGATGCGAAATAACTGAAGTTAATGCTATATCCATTTAATCACGTTGATGAAAGAAATCAAGTTATTGATCTTCAGTTCGGAAAGTTCGTTAAGGTCGTCAAAAGATGATGCTCTTATACGGGCCAATGCGGGGCATTTGCAGAGAAATGATGGACATTTTTCTTTTTCTGCTGGTCCCCACAATGACGACTGTGAGGATTGTAATGCATACCCAAATTCCAGTTGCATAGATACTGGCTATGTCTTGCCTATGTCTGCATATTAGATAATTTGTTCGCTATTTATTATAGGCGGGCCAAATATTTCTAGAAATAATGCAGTTGGTGGTTAAATCATTCCACCTACTATTTATTGAGAAAAAATTAGAATACACTGCTATTAATAACTCTGAGTGGAATGTCAACTCTTTACACAAGCCGGTTCATTTCCCTCAATGCCACTACAACAGTGGAGTGGGTAAGGGAAGAACAAAATTTAATTAAAATTGGAATGCAATATCAAATATGCATATCATTTTTGTGTTAAACTGATTGTAAACTCTATGTGTGGCGGTCCAGAGCAGGAAATATCTATTTAGGAGGAAGAATGGTGTATTAACTAGTTTCTGGGAATACCTATTTCGAATCGGTTATAACCAAGCTATATTGAGGGTATGCCGTTAAACAATTGTGGTCCCAATTTAAAATTAATTTTTAGCAGTTAAGTTGTTTAGAATATTGTATTGATGGTACTCAATTGTTGCTGTAATGTATGTTATGTTTCCGAAAGAAGTCACCAAAGATATGTAAGCTTACAACAGGTAGTTATTTACCTTTTTGAACATTGTGTGCACTGGTATAGTACGCAATGGGTGGTTGTTTCGCTACCCTCTGTGGCAACAGATTTTTTATCACTCTTATTGCTTTCCGACCTTTTTAAAATCTAGAAATCAATATTGGTGAATTCTAAGTTTGATAAGATGTGTATTAAAAAGACTATTCACTTACTTGACTCTTCGCCGTTGCATTTTCATTTACATCTAAATTCCTTTTATCTTGATAGTGTGCTTCATTTTCAATGTCATCATTTTCAACTGTAACAATTTCAAATGTTACATTCTCAGCGTCTCCGTCCTCTAACTTTACAATATTTTCCACACAAGTATCAGGAATCTAGGATAGAACAGTAGGTATTATTTCGTAAGAACAAAAAAAAACTGAGAAAATGACCCGACTTACTTCACAACACATATTTGCACTGAAACCAGGTTCAGGCTTTAGATCTTCCCCATGGATGACATCAAAATCATCCAAATTTTCCAATTTGTATACTTCGCCAATGAATTCAGCTTCTTCAATGAAACGAAAGTCACTTTCGCATTCATCTTCATCGGAGCAGAAGGGCTCACTTGCATTAAGGTTAACTTTACAAGTTTCACACTTAACAGCATTAATATCGTTTAGTTCCTAAAATATTTTGGGAAAAACTCAAAATTCTTCTACATAGCTACTTCGTATTAATAAACTTACACTGCAATTATTGCAACGAACTTCAGGCATTTTTATTTGTTTTTAAGAATATCCATTCATTTAAGATTCCAAGAATTGATATATGTTTCTTTCGTCAACAACATGCCATCACAATTTATTCAATTCTCACAAAATTACAAAAGCAAACGGAATTGGAAAAGACAAAATACCCATCACACGCCAAGGCAAAAATGTCAAATGCGATCTGTTTGATTTATCATAAAAGCAGGTCTAATCAGCTGCGTTCATATGAGTGCAGTACATATAGATAACTACTAATCTGACAGCTGGCTTTGACAGGTTCAAATTAGCAAGACAAAAAAAAAAAAATACATGAAATTTGGGGCGATCGTTCGATTTGTGCCAAAACACAAACTTTTAAGTTGCTCGAATCAAGAACTGAATAGTTTTTGCATGTGCGCGCTCTCTCCTATAAGTCCATGGTATTCCCTTTAGCAACCAAACTATTGCAAAACTGAAAGTTGCATTCGCGCGCCTAGCCTAACGCCCCTTTTAGGCCTAATTCACATAGAACTGGCTTAGGGTTTTGGTGTGGTAAGGCGGCTTTACATGGATCTGCATCTGCAGACTTGAAGAAAAGTAGAGCGGGCCAATAATATAAAACAAACATAAAAGTAAGACAGAGTACACACTAATAACTTACTCGAACTCTGCTATAACTTTCTTGACACATCTCACAATCACATGTTCTTAGCGTTCAGGTATGTAGTTTTGAGAAGAAAATTTTAACTATTTTCGTTGTTTTTAAGCAAACTGAGGTGAAATGGTAAAAAAAACTTGAAAATTCGTTATCTGAACGGAACAAATTATGGTACAGATTAAAATGCTATAATGAAGATGAACATGTTCATCTTCACTATAATCTGCAATCTTCAGGTTCGTAATTCCTATAATCTTCATACATGAAGATGATCTCCATTTTGGTTTTCGCTCTCTATCGCACAAGTATGAATTTTTTATTTTGTTTTCTCTTTTTTTGCAGATGTCAATGCAGATGAAGATGAAGATGCATGTAAAGCCTCCTGTACACTTTGTGTAGTTTTCATGTTCTCTTATGGGACAATACACACACACATGAATAGGCGAGGGTATTGTGTTTCCTGTCATTGCCACGCCATATTGAAAACTCTAGTGGCCTACGTTAACGTCACGCCACAATGAAATCACCCATTCAAATGTCAAATCGAGAAAAAATGAAAATTCAATGCAAATGTTATTTTTTTAATTCCTTTTTTTTATTCTTTATAGAAGCCATTTTAAGCTTAGTACGCAGTTCGGGAAAAAAATTTTCTCCAATACAATTTTTTTCCTAGGACAAATTTTGTCTTTGAAATTTTTCCTGGCAGTACGCAGCTCACGCGTAAATTTGTGGTGTTTGTACCCGCTGCACTTTTAAAATGTATCCGCTGTACAAGAAATCTCTCCACATAATTTTTCCTGTAAAATAATGCTCATCGCATTGTTTTGCAGGAAAAATTTTCACAGCTCATAGTCATTGTGGCAGAATTATATTGTGCTATACATTATTTGAAGGTAAACATTTTTTTAATTTTTGCTACGGCCGGACCAAAAACAAAATTAAAGCCGAATCATTTCTTTAATGGCATCTTACTTTGTTTTTAATGAAAAAAAAAACAACACGAAAATCGAAGCAGAATCCTTCACACTTCAACTGGACACAGAAGGTTTTAAGATCGAGGAAAAAGATTACAATTACGTGCAGGTTAGGACTAAAAATAAAAAGACATAGTTATAACTATTTTACATTTTTAATTTTTAGTTAAAATGCTGGCGAAATGTTTAGCTCACAACCAACTAAAAAAAAGATATGAATCCATATCATGGACTTTAGACCGTCTATAGCAATTAGGCCTATTCTGCCACATCTGTTATTCTGCTATGAATTTTCTGTTATGATCCATAACAGATATTCACCATAAAAGATATTTTATAATTGGCATTCAGGAGTTCGATCTTTTATAAAAGTCTGTTATATAACTTCGAAAAAGAAACATTTATACAAACAGACCTAAAATCTGCTATCAAATTATCAGCTGTAGTAGGTAAATAAAAACTCTCGGCAGTCGGCACTGACTAATGGCAATATAAAATTAACCTGTCCAATTATCGTGTTTTGTGTCGCATAGAAAAATAATAATCAATCTTTATAATTTGTCAATAACAGTTCTTTAATTTAATATATCCAATATAAAAAGTTGTATAAAAACGAACTGCGGCAAGATAAGCGACATTTTCTTCTACGTTTCATCCATCAAAATGTGTTCTGTGCTTTCGTGTATTGAAATAAATAGTTTGAAATTACTTTCATATTTGTGTTTGTTATTATGTATTTTAATAACATATTTTTATATCTGTCCTTTTAAGAACAATTGATTAACGAAATAAAAGTTTTTACTTCATATATTTTAAATCTTTTATGATAAAAGTAACAAAAATGTGTCTTTTATTCTTTTATGATTCATAAAAGATTCCATAACTGATTGTGGCATGCTGAATACCAAAAATGCGAATCGTAAAAGATTTTCTTCTGAGTTCGAATTTTTGACAGTTCATAACAGATAATTAACAGATTTCATAACAGTTTTGGCATGCCGAATACCAAAATTATTATTCATAAAAGATTTTGTGACAGCTCAATCTTTTGTATGGAAATTCATAACAGAATAGCAGAATAACAGAATAAAAGATCTCGCTGAATAGGCCTAAATGATGTGATGCCGAATCCAATTCATGTTATGATGGAAAATCGAAGAATTACCCGCGATAAATTTGTGAAAAACCTTGTGAAAACCCATTGTTTTGTATTAATTTAATGTGTTTAATAAATAGAGTGCAACTCAGCAAACTTTGTTTCCTTTTGTGAAATTCTTGATTGACAGATACTTGACAGTTCCTCTTATTTCTCCAACTTCAAAATTTTGCGCCGCTTTTACCAAGTGATTGTAGAGATTAAAATTGTAGAGATAAAATTTTGTTTTTCCCGATCTGCGTACTGGGCTTAAGCAAAGAGTGTTTCTGTGAATAAAAATAAGCTAGTTGTTTATTGTTTTTTCTTTGTTTTTTGTGTTTTTTTTGCTTTGTGTATTGAAATTGAAATTCCACCCACTCCACGCCCGTACCAGACCTTAATCACACCAGCACCATAAGCCAGTTCTGTGTGAATCGCGCCTTACGCAGGGCATCTATATAGTTACTATAGTTTTTTTGACGTTTTCTTTTCATTGCTTTAAAAATCTGATATACCTTCATTCACCCAACAAAACAAAATTGCCGTAGATTTTTTCATTTCCCTTTGGTAGTGTGTCAGTTTATAACTTCCATAATCGGGAAAATAATATTCAAGTAAATTTAAGGGGTCTCCGCATTATTTCTACGGTAATGTAATCACGGTCTAAGTCCGGTGTTATTCTCTAATTTTGCTTTATCCTGAAACGCGCGGTAACAAATTTTGAAGTTGACATAAATCTGACATGTTTACATCTCCATTACCGCGTTTTATTAATTTTATAAAATAAATTTTGTTTAAATTAATATTTTACTTTAACAATGAATTTAATTTGTCTACCCGGACAGAGACTTTGTCTATCTGACGAAAATACAGTGGCAGGACAAGGGACATACGAAAGACAAGGCTACATTTACTCAACACTAGCTGGTGTAGTCAATGTTCGCGAACAAGATAATAAGGTAAACAATATCCTTTTTGCAAAATTAAGTTTTTAACCCTTTTTTATAGTTCAAACTTGTTGAAGTCAAATGTGTTGGTTATCAAACTATTGTTCCTGTTACTGGAGATGTTATAACAGCACGAGTCCAACAGGTCAACCAAAGATTTGCTAAATGTTCAATCATTTGCATTGGCGACCACATTCTAGAAAGGAACTATCGGTTAGTGCGATTAGAAATCTTTTTTGAATTGAAATGCAAACATAATAAAATTGTTCTATAATTTAGGGGAATTTTAAGAAAAGAAGACGTTAGAGCTACTGAGAAAGATCGCGTCGAAATGTATAAATCTTTTCGCCCAGGCGACATTATTCTAGCCCGAGTGGTAAGAAGCGTTTTTCGAATTAACTTTATAAATCACGTAAATTAAGTAACATTCGTTTTTTAAGCTCCCTCAAACAGAACTATCTTGCTATCAACTTAGTACAGCGGAGAATGAACTTGGTGTAGTTGTTGCTTTGGCCAATGAAAGTGGTCCATATGGTGTGCCTATGGTACCAGTAAGCTGGACTGAAATGCAGTGTCCTGACACACTCGGTAAAGAGCCTAGAAAAGTTGCGAAAATTGTTCCGGAGAGTGCACTCAAAACAGAAAATGAATAAAATACATATATACTTAAGAGGATTTGTTTTTTTTAATTAATAGAAAATTAAATATTTCATCCGTGGCTTACCAATTGTAACTGCATATTTCGGCTGATTAGCTCGGGTTCAACGACCTTTTATGTCCGCGGGGGAACCCAAGTGGGGCCTAGGGCACCCGCAACGCCTGCTCGCAATCGTGTTCGGTTTCTGGATATTTGTCTCAACTCCCTTCAACTCTTGCCTAGTTGGGCTGACTCTTTCTCGACTGTCCTTCTCATGAGCTTCTCGGTCGTCCAATTCTTCTTCTTTCTTGAGTGAGTGGATTCCGTGCATTGCATGTGCCGCAATAAAGTTGTCGCCTTCCACTGCCACTTTCGACGTCGTATAATAGAGTCAATACCTTCCTGACCCGTTTTTCTGAGGAGCACTTGGTTTGATATACGATTGAACCAGACAATCCTAAGGACGAAAATCTAAGGACATCTATTAATAAACGTTTGCAGCTTCTTAGTGACAGCAACTGTTACTAAAACGGATTCGACGTTGGATCGAAACAGCAGTAGCTTGGTTCTTAAGCTTAGAGAGTTATTACTCCATATATTTCTAAGCATACCAAAAGCAGCCTTTGTCTTGCCGATTGCTGCTGATGTTCTTTTCGGTGCCACCCTCGGAGAGATGATGCTTCCAAGGTATTGGAATCTCTGTACTTTCTCTACCGGTTGTCGAAAAATATTTAAGAAAGAAGATACCATGAAGAACGATGGTTCAATTAAGCAAATTATGCCTTATGAAATCCTCGTCTACACTTCTTTTTTCACAAACTGCCCATATAACTATTGGATCCTATCGGGAATATTTTATTCCCTCCTACTTTACATTACATTACATTTGACACTATTCCGTAGGTAGATAGATAGATAGATTGATTCTTTATTTTTTTCATCATACATTTTTTTACAATTTGTTTTCCTAAGAATAAGGACGTGGCAATTACTGCCGTCTGCCTGATAAGCCATTTTTTATTATGATGTTAAGAAATGAGAAATAAATCAAAACAAAAGATATTTAACATTAAATAATATAAACAAAATATATGTTTTTTTTTTTTTTTTTTTTTTTATAACTTTGCACGCGCTCAAGGGGTTATGAATACCCTTTATATGTTTTTTCTTAACACAGCGCGGCATCTGGTGAAGAAGAGAAAGAAGGATAGGAAAGATGTGTGACGCGATGTTCTGAGACTAGAGCTGGTTGTTGTCTCAGATTTACCTCCAGGTAATTGGTTGGCTAATTCACTTACTCAGGTGAAACTGTTGCGGTAATTAAGAACATGTTGACAATATTTATATAGATTGAGCCAACCCGATGCTCCATTTAGGATTTCATAAAATCTATGTAATGGTAGAAAGCTTTCCCGAAAGTATAACCGACGAATTTCTTGTAAGTTTGGACAGACCGCTAAGAAGTGGTAAATATCTTCTTTTTCTCTTCTGTTAACTAGATTACAGAGTTGCGGCAAATCATCACGGTGCAGTATAAAATTTAAATGTAAAATTTCGACTCTGGCTATAAATATAATACTTATTTGAGCGGATGAGTAATCACTAGAAAAGTAATTGACATCTGAAATCAACTAATGGTTTAAATTTATTTTATTCCGTAGGTAAATCTACGAAGTACATGAAGCATTGGGCAGCTGAGGCCATCAGCTTAAGCATTATACAATACGATATATATAAAAAAGAAAAAAACAAACAACAGAGAAACAAATTGTCAAATATGTTAAGTTTTTGAACGTCCCTCCATCCAAGTACTAACTACGCGCTATGATGCTTGATTTCGCTGATCGATGGGAATGTGAACCGATGCTTTCATCAGAGCCAAGGCCGTTGACTCAGCGCCAAAATTTTGTCTCCCAAGTACGGTAGATTTTGGAGCTGCCGGTTACTTATCTGCTGTTTGTGTAAGCCGACATCGAGCTTCTGGTTGCTGTGTTTGGATTAAAAAACAGTTTATTTTGTTGGGGACGTACAGTTGCCCGAACCAACCATCTAAATTACCAAAGTCTTATAATGCCCAGCTATTAAAATATGCCAATATCTTATCAATAAGTAAAACAATCTATGTTATGTATTTATATCCCTTTTTATTTATAAGCTCCAACTGTAAGAAGACAATGTTCCGTTATAAAGTTATCTACAAATAATGGCAACAGAGTGTTCTTGGCTTGTTCGCATAAAGTCGATACTCGCTTAGGTTCGCCTTGGTCACGTTCAAATTTAATATAATCTATCCAAACATCTGTGCGTGTTTTTCCAAAATCTAACAAACTATTTTCGTAACAATATCTAATTTTATCAATTTCTGGCTTAAGCTGAAAACAACAAATAAACAAATTAATAAATAACATCAATACAAAGTTGAAAAACTTACAGCTTGTGATTCTAAAAGAATCATTCTCTGATGCAACTCCAAGCATGCGGGTCTCAAAGCCTTAAGTTCGTCATATAAATTACGAGTTGCCGATAAAGGTTGATTCACAATTGACCATTCCAAAAACTGTGGCCGGAATGTCAAAAACTGAGGTGTATCAAATGCACAGGCTTCTCTCATTATCATTTGTAGCTTTTTTGATTTGTCTTCATAGCACGTCATAAAGAACTGAATAGTCAATTTCCATATAGGATAGGAATTAGTTCCAAGGGCATTTGTCGCTTCACGGAAGATTTCAAAAACTTTGTTACGATTGTTTTCCATTACATAGAATGCCAGACGTTGTTCCCACAATTTCAAAGAATTAAAACGTTTCGTGGCTTCGGTCATCATTTTTATGATAAAATCCTTGTTGGATTTCGATTCAGTTAAGAGGCTTATATAGGCAAAGTAATGCTCCTCAGACATGCAGTTGGCTTCGTGTGCTCCTCTGAAGGCACTGGCTAACTTCTTACGCTTCAACACCGCCTGGGTGGACAAATCGTTGTTAAGTTCTAACATTGATCGGATAAACAGCGACCACATTACTGGGGTTTTTATCTATCAAATTAATGTATTTACTAAAACTTACAGATTAAATTAAAAAAAAATGTTATTAATACTTACAACATTAACTGCCGTTTGATAAACTTTGAAGCATACTTCAATTCGCGCCTTTAGGGTTTGTTTTGGTATTCTGGCGTGAGCCTTGTTATCTTTGTCATCCATCATATCATCATTATTCCGCTCCTCAAGATCAAGTTCGACAAGCCCGTCGCCTGGAAAATTGTCAATAGTTTCGCCAGTTAATACACGACGTGCCAAAATATCCCAAACAGCTTCTTCGCGTGGATACATCAACATCATGTCATTGATGATGAGTTTTTGAAGAGGTGTTGTAAAGCTGGCGTATTGCTCTTCTTCGCATTGTTTGATTAAATTCACCAAGAATTTAATGTTGCAGATCTTCTTTTTAGCTGTATTGTATATGGCAATTACCCGCCCTAAACTAGCAACTTGATGCTCTGCGGGCATTGCTGCAGTTTCTGATAGGAGTACACGAAAGAATGACGTGAACAACAATTCACTGTCTGGATGACGCTGAAGTCCGCGAAAAAAGATGCTTTTTACTTTTTCAAGATTGTTGCCTTGTTCGTGAAACCACATAGCAGCACTGTTCCAGACCTTTGGTTTATCGCCACGTTTCTTGAAAATAAAATAAAAAATAATGTTAGTTAGATGAATATGGATGTCTATGGAATCCCGTAGTTGGATTGAATTCTAGAGTCTTTGTAACTTGTTTCATAAATAAAGATACCAACAAATTCCAAGGGAAACTTTTGAGCACAATTTACTAATACACAGAAATAACCTTGGGCCATTGCCTTTTCTTCTTTTTGTAAACGACATGCATAATTTTATTAATTCCTCTTTTTGTCTTATGTTTTTTTTTTTTTATAATCTACACGCGCTCAAGGGATGTTTGCGGATGATGTTAAATTAATCAAATGTGTCAAATTGCTCTCTTTATTATTGTCTTTTACTACAGAGAGACCAAGATATTTTGACAAACTGGGAAATCAACAGTATACTTTTCAATCAAGCGGGCAAATGTTAAAAAAATAGGGAAGGATATAAGAGGAGATACCGATTAACATTGGTTATGAAGTTGAGAATAACAAAATGGGAGAGTAAAATTGAGTCTGGTAAAGCATTCCACATTCGCGTTGGACGACTAGAGAAACAATCTCTGTATTTGACATCCGAAGTTGTGCTTAAAGGTAAGCTGATGAGTATTCCTACAAACTCGAGTAATACTATGAGGAGGAATGCAACAAAACGGAACCCTGGGCACACCAGCATTTATTCAGACTTGAAATTGGCTTTTTATCTGCATTTCCCTGATGTAGAAAACATATAATAAAGATGGGCTACCAGCAATTTAATATTCTAAGGATACTAAAGCCAAACTATGGTGAATGAATATTAGTTTGTCTGCATTCAGGGGTATTTTTTTTTATTTTATATTATATTTGTGTAATTAATAATACATTTACACCAGACAATAACAAAAAAAAAACGTAATATATAATGAATAATAGTTAACATAAGTACATAACTAATAAACTAATAATATTTTCAGTTTGTTAAATAGTATAAGCCTAGCATGTTTTTAAACGCTCTTCTAATCAATCGAAAGTTAAAATCTATATAACTCGAAGTGTTATTGATTTCCCTGACACTGCGAGTTATAGGCTCATTGGAGGCATAATCAAATTTATGAGCAATCTCGTGGAACAAGGTTCCAGTTCTGAGATCACGAAAAGGGGCGTATAGATCGATTAGAGCTAACAGAACAGTTGAAAAGTGCAAAAATAATTTCCTCTTAAAAACAGGAGTGAATTCCACAAACGAATTGCAGATACGTAAAATGAACGTTAAGCTATGCTGTGCGAGAAACGCGGCAGGATTAGTTTTAATCCTCTCTGTGATTGGGAAGATATAAGACATTCACTGAGGTAACTAGGACACCTATTATTGATGATATTATGGAGTTTCAATACTATGCTAAATTTCAGATACTCATCAAGGTACATCCCAAGGAGGATGTGTCGTAGATGAGATACACTAGAATATCTCGGTCTGTAAATAAGTCGAATACAATCGTAAAAAGAGCGACATTTAGTCTTCGCTTACATTCATAATCTAAAATTGGATAAACTAAGGATTTATAAGTAAAGTAAGGCAAAATTAAAGATTTTACATTTTGGGTAACAACAAGGCTGAGGAAGATCTTAGAGATCTTAACGCACCCTAAATTTGATGACTAAACATGACTCACATAAAAAACTATTTCATTATTGAGCAGAACTGAAGGAAAATCTAATGGGTTTAGCTCATATCTAGAGCATAACATGGAGACAGACTTTGTCGGGTTAAGTTTCAAGTAATTATCATTAGACCAGGTATGGATGTGACTTAAATCCTCATTTAGTCTAAATATACAGTCCTCCATCAAACCAATTGTACGAAATATGTAAATTACAACATCATCAGCATACATATGAACTCGACAGTTGCGAATAACGTCAGGAAGGTCATTTATAAATAAGGAAAATAGCAAAGGATAAAGAACAGATCCTTGAGGTATTCTAATATTCGTAATGAAGGGATTAGAAATCCCAGTATCAGTTTAAATTTGCTGAATTCTATCCACCAGGTAGTTGCACAATAACTTGAGGGATGTGCTGGAAAAATGAAAATTCAACATAAGTTTAGAAAGTAGTATAGAGTGGTCGATACTGTCGAATGCCTTCGAAAAATCTAAAAGGACAATAACACCAAACTTCTCAGAATCAAGAGCAAAGCGTATGTCTGATGTAACTTTAATTACTGCAGATTCACAGCTGTGATTATTTCGAAACCCAGACTGCCATTTGGATAAAAAAGAGTGTTCATTTAAATAAATTTGAATTCATGCATAATTTTTTCAAATAGCTTCCACGGGTACGATATAATACTGATTGGCCTATACTCAGAGGGCTTAGAAGGATTAGCCTTTTGGGAACAGGAATAATGTTAGAATTTTTCCACGTATCAGGAAATTGACCGCTATAAATACAAAAATTGAATATGTGGAGTAAATAGTTAAATATAATGGGGAGTACAAACTTTACAAACTTCGGCGAAATAGCATCAGGACCAATCGCATTAGATCTGACTGATCTCACAGAGCTTAACAGCTCATATTCAACAATGCATGTAAATTAGAAAGAGCTTTCATCAACACCACTATTCAAAAATCAACCTGCCATCTATCCAACAAAAATCTCGAAATTTAAAATAACCAACTAAATTCGAATAGACTTGGCCATACATCTCTCTATACCCATAAAAGAACCCTCTACTGTTTGCCCTACCAACCCTCTTGCTCCACCACAGCACTAAAATTAATCCATTCATCTACAACATAGGAAACAATTACACCTTTCTATCTATTAATCAGCCCTATCACAAATTCCATCGTAATAATTCCCCGAACGGACAGTTACGCCCCGATCTACGACAAACAGCTTTCACAAAATCCGAGTGGAATATTCTTATTTTCGAAATCAGCGGTGTTTGCCAAAATGAAAGGATAAATAGCAATACCGTGCTATTTTCAATTTTAATTAAGCTTACACAAATGATTATGTGAACATTTAAAACAATCTTGTAGTCCAAGGTTGCCTTTTACAATTTCGCAGAAATGTTCAATTTCTTCTTTTGCCAGTTTCTTACAGCCTTGGGAGGCCAGGTCGCCTATCTCGCTCATTAGAGACTTTCATATTGAAATTTAAAATCAAATATTATTCATAAAACCATAGAATTTGTAAAAACAGGCATACAAAGCGGCGCTGCATAGAAGGACTAGAGCTGCTCGCGAGCTCTACGAGCAGAAGAGAAGAGAGGAACACAAGCTTCTAAGAAGGAAAAAAAAGAGCATGAAAAGCGCGCGATCGAGGAAATAGAGGGATGCCATTGCAGGAATAAAAATTCGGAAGTTTTACCAAAAAGTAAAAAGAACCTCCCAGGGGTACAAGTCCCGAACCGAAACCTGCAAGGATGATCAGGGGAACATCGTGGTAGAATCGCAGTCGGTGCTGAGGATATGGAAAAATTATTTCTGCAAATTGTATAACGGCGATGTCGAACCGAATCCCGCTATTGTGCAGACTGTACCATTCAACCTGGGCGACGTAGGCCAACAATACCGTCCACCGGAACTTAAGTCCAACAAAGTTGCTGGAGCTGATGGTCTTGCGGCCGAGTTGTTCAAAGCGGCTGGCGATGAACTGGTAAGGAGTATGCACCAGCTCATCTGCAAAATATGGTCGGAGGAAAGCATGCCCAATGAATGGAACCTCAGCATTGTTTGCCCGATCCTCAAGAAAGGCGATCCTTTGGCCTGCACAAACTACAGAGGCATCAGTCTTCTTAATACCGCCTTCAAGATCTTCTCTGCCGCACTTTGTGAGCGCCTAAAGCCTTTCGTCAACAACCTGATTGGTCCTTATCAGTGTGGCTTTAGGCCAGGGAAGTCCACTCGACCAGTCGACCAAATATTCTCACTCCGGCAGATCTTGGAAAAAACCCAGGAATTTCAAATCGATACTCACCACATTTTTATCGATTTCAAGGCCACGTATGACAGCATCTACAGAGACGAGCTATATAGAGCCTTGTCTAGTTTTGGCATCCCTACCAAACTCGTTCGTTTATGCAGGATGACGATGGAGAATGCACGCTGCTCCGTCATGATAGGCAAAGACTTCACAGACACCTTTGATATCAAAAAAGGTTTTAGGCAGGGCGACGTGCTGTCATGCGACTTCTTTAACATCATTCTTAAAAGAATAGTGCAAAACTCTCACGTCAACACTAGAGGCACAATCTATCAAAAGTCCATCCAATTACTCGCTTACGCTGACGACATTCACATAATCGGACGAACAAAGGGTGATATCAGTGGTGCTTTCGTAAGTATTGAGAAGGAAGCCAAGAAGATGGGCTTAACAGTGAACGGAAGCAAAACAAAATATATGCTGTCAACAAGAAAGGACACCCAGCACCGTCGTCTCGGACAGAACGTCACTATAGACAGCTATAATTTTGAAGTGGTCAGAGACTTTGTATACCTGGGATCCGCTATAAACTCAGCTAATGATACCAGTGCTGAGATCAAACGCAGAATTACTATTGCCAATCGCTGTTTCTTTGGGCTAAGAAGGCAATTGAGAAGCAAAGCCCTCTCTCGAGGAACTAAGCTGTCTATATATAAAACGCTCATCATCCCAGTCCTGATGTATGGTGCAGAGACATGGACAATGTTAACGGTGGATGAGAACGCGTTAGGTTGTTTTGAGAGCAAAATTCTCCGGGTGATTTTTGGCCCCTTTTGCATAGATGGGGAATGGAGAAGACGATACAACAACGAACTATACGGGCTGTACAGCGATAACGACCTAGTCACAAAATTGAAAAGCCAACGACTGAGATGGCTGGGTCACCTAGAGCGAATGGACACTAATGCTCCGGCTCGGAAAGTCTTTGAATCCTGCCCCGTGGGACAGCGCAGTAGAGGTGGACAGCGTAAAAGGTGGCGCACGCAAGTGGAAGAGGATCTCAACCAACTCGGAGTGCGAAACTGGAGACAGATAGCTAGAAACCGAGCCGACTGGAAGAAGCTTGTTGGTTGAGGCCCTGGTCCACCCCGGACTGTAGCGCCACCTTAAGTAAGTAAGAATTTGTAAAAAATACTTACATTTTTCTTTAAAATAACTGTTAACGACGCATTACTTTCAGTTTCCGACACAAATGGTTTGTCGTAGAAAAAGTCTGTTTCATTTCATTCCATTCGAATTGAGTGATACCAATTTCTACGAACTTCGAATCGTAAGCGAATTTTGCGATGGAATTTGTGATAGGGCTGAATAAGAATACTTTTGGTTTTATAATAGAGCTTCTGGCGACTGAATACCCCCAATACCCGATCTGATGAGTTAATATAAATAAGTATATTTACCTGAATCAATCTTTCATATGCAAGCGGTACTTCGGATGGAAAATTTTTTTCACAGAATTTCAAATACGCATCCCAGAGGCGGTTCTCTTCTGGATAGAAACGAATGGCTTCCTTATACAGTCGGACAATACGATTAGCCATTGCAGCCTTAAGACCAATAAATTGTTCTTTTCTTGAACTTTCAATAGTTTTGACCATTTCGTAGAGTTTTTTCTCGTAAACAACATATGCACCATAATCCCTTAATGTTTTTCCACTTCTGCTAAGTTTATATTGATAGGCTTCTCGAGTTCTTATAATAGCCCTGCAATTTAAAATTTAATTTCCGTGTTTTTTTTTTTTGATTTGTCCTTCATGTTTGAAATATTTTACCTTAATTTTTCTTCGCTCATTATTTGATGTTTACGAATCAATTCATATTCGGGAATTGTTCGTTCTTGATGACTTCCCACAACTTCAGCCATAATTAAGTTTACTTTTTTTTTTAATAAATGGTTTTCTTTTATTTATTAAACAAATCTAGTAAATTTCAATTTTCAACTTTCCAGATTGATCAATTTTGTACTGCAAAAAATACAGAAAACAGAGAAAGCATGTCACACCTCACATCTGTCAATTTGATAATGAACGTCAGTGCACATTTAGAGTCTCGATGTGTTAGCTCGCGTTCGATAGCCTGGATGAACAGAATGGACGCGCGGACGTTCGGGTACTTCAGCCGCCGTCGACAGAAGTAGCGCTTCAAAAAAAAAAAATTGAATACAATGGGAAGCGCGTCGCATCACAAGATCTCGAGCGCATCGGTGAGAAACATATCAAAACACCGGTGGGAAATTGTTGTTTTTAATTTCTTTCTTCAAAATTCTAGTTTGCAAATTTATTGTGAATGTGTTTTTTTTTGTATTTTAAAAATAAAAAGATCTTCGGCTCCCTCGAGGAGAGCATAACAACAATGTTTTTTATGTTTATATGTACAACGATGCGCGGGATAACGTAAAAGTTAAAAGTTAACCAAGTCTAGCGTCGCGACTACACAATAAGGCCTCGGCTCCATTATTGTATTCACTCAAACGAGTTTATATGTATTCTAACTTTGACAGACCATTAGTTTTACAATCGTTTACAATCCTGGTTCAAATATTTGATTTGCAGTCAGCAACCATATTTCGTATGCTTAACTGGGGTCCATAACGATGGCTCAAGGTTCAAGTATTTGTTAACAGTCAAAACCATGCTCGAGCCATGGTTAACCTTCAGTTAATATTATTACATTAAAATTGATGAACCAATTCCGAAAGCGAAAACTCCGCTAGTGTACATATACATATATATATTTTGCTATATCTTGCAAGGTTGCGATTAATTTTGTTTTGACAGTTAACGTGTACCCAGAGGGAAATTTATTCACGCAAATTTTGACTGTGAAAACATTTTTTGCAAGAAAAGCATTCACGTTTGTGGAATTGCGGGCCCCAGGGATCAAATAGTTGTACAACTGGACAAATGAAATTTTTTTCATAATAGCGTATCAAAGAAATATTTATGAAGATGCGTTTTGTGGTTTGGACGCGTCTCTGTCTCTGGCAAAAGTAAATATGCTCCATCACTCATTAGCCGTGTTTTATTGGGAAATTTATCCGCTGTAATATTATCCATCGTAGCATTTTACATACAATTCGCTACGGTCGATAAAAAGCTAAAGTAGAAGCTACGGTGGATGGCTGGTTGACGTTCAGTCGAGTCTCGATTCTGCAATTTTGCATACCCCTAATGTCAATTAATCAATTTTAACAAATTTTGATATCCATTTTGAAAAAGAAACTAATATTTATGGAATGAATTCTTTTTTACTTTTTTTTTGACTAACCAAGCCCAATTTTCGTTTTGTGTTAAATTTTTATTGATAGTTGTAAATAAACGCAGTTTGGTGAAAAAAATCATCTTTTTATTTAGATCTACAAAAAAGCAATTTGAGAAGACAAACCGCATTGGGTGGAACTGCACTATAGAGGAATTGCTTGACACTGCGCCGTAAAATATTTATTTGTACGAAATTCTATGAGCTATAAGGCCAGAGGCGCGCACATACGCAACTTTCAGTTTTGCAAAACAGTTTGGTTGCTAAAGTGAATACCCAGGACTATGAGAGTGCGCGCACATGCAAAAACTATTCACTCCGCGATTCGAGCAACTTAAGAGTTTGTGTTTTGGCACGTTGATTGATTTTTAAGTTGCTTATGTTATTGTGGACACCCCTGAGATGTACCAGATGTAAATACCTGTATATAATATATTCTTTATTTCGTTCCAATAATCAGGAATCGCTGCTGAAACTAATACCTTTTGCTTTGAAACGCGCGATTACGGGCCGAACCCCTTTTTGGGACTGTGTGTGTTGCGGGGCAGCTCCAGAAAAAGAAAAAAATAAATCTTCGGTTCGTTAAAACACCATTGTTTCGTTTTGGTTTCCCGATTCCGGCGCGGGGTGGTTCCTAAACCCACTTGCGCTTTTGTTTTGATATTTGTTTTCAAGAAGTCTTTATCAATTTTTTTTTTGGGTTTTTAATATATTAATTTACTTTTTCGGTACACTGGCACAATATGAAAATTAATTCACAACACAACTATGGAGAAACGTCGAGACAAATATAGTAGAGGGTGTAAGAATCCGCGCACAATTTCGTTTGAATCCGTCTCCAAAAAGAGATTCAATACGGATCTGATTTTCCAGACGAAGATGGGTTCTAAATTTGAAACGAATATGATCTTCCGAAGGAAGTTAGCGACGGCTAGTCGATGGTTTTTGTTGAAACAAAATCGACATAACTCCGGACAAAACACTACCACGATGCGCGAATGACTTATATTTTTTTTCTGTATTGACAGCAGTTGTAAATACGACGGGCTGATAGTGTGCCAGAGCGAAGCAGGTATACTAGTAGGATATAAAGCTCTGGAAAGATTTAATGGGATGATGTGAGGAAGGAGCAGGGATAGTGAACGGTGAACGACTGGTGGTTCGCTTCATTTATAGGGATAGATTTGAAAGGGAAGTACGTTTTTTTTAAATAAGAAACAGGACAACATGACTCAGGGGAAGGTGGCGGACAGATTGTGGGCGATTCACAATAGGAGTTGAAATTAAGGGTTGAGTACAGAATAGGTTTGTTTCTGAGATGCTAAAAGGAATGTAGTAAATGGTAGTGTTTCGGATAGGCTACGGATTTTCATTTTCCGGTATTTGTGCGAGCCGTTGAGCTATCGGTGGTAAACCTCCAATTAGACTAACTTTTCGTAAGAACAAAGGAAATTTGACACGGTTAGGCTAGTGATTACCGTAGGACAGATTCTCTTTGTCATTACGATTTAAAATCAGTCGGAGTTCAGTCGTTAAAAATTTTAAAGGTGATACTTGAACAGCATAATTTTCCAAATAATAGATTGCGCGGGTAAAATTTGAATTCGGTTGAAATTAATCTTTGCGATATCATAAGGATATTTATTTTAGAGTTAGTTTCTGTTCGAATGTGTTGGGATTATAAGTGTCTATTTTGAGAAAGTAAGAGCTTTAGCGGATAGTAATCTTGTGGTTGCCGACTGAAAATTGGATTTAGCTACGAAAGGTTGTGCCAGGTAATATTTTAATTGAAATGGTGAATTATCAAGATAATTCTAATGGGTGTCACGTTCATAGTGAGGAAGAATTTCGGCGGTCAACGACGTAGACAGTGGGTCGTTGCCGCCGTTGGCGTTTTATACTTGATGCCAGGATATCCAAACCTACAGTGCTCTCGAATGAAAACTGAAAACGAGTCCGCTTCACATCTCTTCTTCCCAATCTGGTACTCATCTTCGACATAGACGGAGTCCTAGCCCACTGGTGCAGCTTGCAGCTGAAACATACATAAGTCCGTGTCAGACCCGGACGGCCAAGTAATATAGTGTTTATAGATATACATATATATATTGCTCCGAACGTACATTAAGACCTACAAATACATACATCGATCCCATAATACTTCGCTTTGGAAAACGTCCTAGATGTTCATATACATTCCTGACTATAGGTGCTGCAGGGCATGTAAATTGAACAGTTCCCGACGCTGATGGTTGGCGAGTTACACATGCAAGCCGGAGTAGTTATAAATAAAACCCCTTTGGCGTGATCATATTTTTTTTTGTTGTGATCAAAAGTGTTAGATTTTCAAATCTTACTCATTATAACTTTTATTAGTTTTTTTCTTATATAATTGAATTTTTGGGGTCAGTGGGGTAAAAGTGGACGCTAATCCGAGAACTTACCTAAATAGTCGTCAGTCCTGCGTGGAGTGAGTTCTCCTAAAACAACCGGGTACTAAAATAGCAACATTTTGCGACTCCTTAGCTACCCACAAAGAGCTCTCTGTAGGTAGGATAACGGGGGTTTGGGGATACCGGGCGAAAAGAAGGTCCGCTTGGCAATCCCGGTGGAAAACGGGAACTCGGCCCTGGCGGGAACGGGACAGGCACTGTTTCAACCGGTGGTCTACATCATATCGTCACTTTTAACCTATTTGCCCAACATTTGGTATTTTAAGGCAAATTATTTTATTATAGTTGGATGAGGTTCAAGCCAAATCCTATATAAATATTATATTCATATACATTTATTTTTTTTATTTCTTATAATTTATGTAAGCGTCTTGTTTTTTTTTCTCTTCCGTAAAAATAAAATACCCTGTAAATCACGTCAAATGCTAATGGAACTTCACGTGTTTTTATGAGCTTCCAAGGGGCTTAACATGGTACGATAAATTCTTTTTCAGGGGGGGTGTGGAAGTGCTAGCCACGGACAATCAGTAGCCAGAAGATACTATGGCTCGATCGCGATAGTAAATCCGATCTGAGTTGCGACTAAGGGGAATTCGAGATTCGGGCCGAATGAATTCCAGGTGGGGCGGGTGTAGGCCAAGCTGCATCATCAGCCGCAGCGTTCCTGAAGTGTGGACTATTTGGTGGTGGCTAAGTAATAGTTTTTTTTTGGCATGATATCTGTTTTTTTTGGAATAGGCGAGGTCTGGCTATGGGGGCAAGATCCCCCCCTAATCCGGCGAGCTGAGTCGAGCATAGCGAGCATGCCATCGCCTCCATAGCGGACATTCTACCCCCTCTCAGTCCCATCCTACCCGCTTCCTATCCACATATATTTTTACTCAATTTTTTTTTTGCAGCTTCTACCTCCACCCTACCTACCTCCACCTCCTATCCTTTTGCCTTATTTCAATGTGCACGATAATCGTTCAACTAGTGATTAAACTATTTCGTTTCGGCAAAATTGCATGTGCGCGCCTAGCCTAAACGCACTAAGCGGAAACTGAACTGACAAAGTGTGGTTTTTCTTCACTGTTTAATAGACGTTGGCCATGGGCGGAATTCGATTCACTACATGGACATGGCCTGGGCATACATTTTTGTGATCCAAAATGGTGAAATGGCAAACCAAATGTTAACTTTTTGTTACTTACTCCAGTCTGATGAGTAAATATTGAATTGAAAGCAAAACATACTCAGAAAATAAATTTGTAAATTGACTTAAAAAATAAAACTCTAGCTATCGATAAGCTCAGAAAATAAATAAAAGCATGAAATATAAGGGGAGTGAACAATTTAAACTACGTTGTAGTGTGCGTTCCAAGCCAAGAAACATTAAAAGGAAACAAGTAAATCACCGGCACTTTTGTTTTCTCGTGTGAAATGCATAGACCATTTTTAAAGCAAAACAAAAATTGGACTGTGTAAAAAGGGACTTGACCATAGTCTATGAACAAAGCCATTCACTTATCATTTCAGTTCTATTGGTGCAAAATGAATGTTCGAATGAAAATGAAAACAAGAAATAGGTTTGTAACATAAATTAAATATTGGTACGTTTTTCTACTTTCTATTTGATATGAATAAAAGCTAAATATTGTTCATAACTTTGATATTCTCTTGTGACTGCTATGCAGGGGTACCAATTTTACAAAAACAAAAAAGCTACGGACCATGCTACGGTCGATGCGTTTTTTTGGGAATTACTTACGGTACAATGGATAGATTCCCAATAAAACACACCTATTAATTGTTTAAAGAAGAAATCTAGCTTTTTACGCAACTAGTCATTAAGGGTGCTATTCATGCAATGGCGGAAAACGCAGGTAAGCCTATCAGAAACCAGATAAGTTTATCTCCGCAGAAATGAACTGTCAAAGTTTGTATTAGAAAAATATTTTACAAATCAGATAAGATTATCTCACGAATTTGATGTAGAAAGAATAGAAATAAACCTCATAAAGTTAGTTTAATGAACACCTGGGCCCATGTTCTGTAACTCAGGCGATAACATGCAAACGTATAGCGGAAATATATATCTTTCTGCAAAGCGAAAAATTATATCGTGGCATGAATAACCTTATTATATCTTTGCGTGAACGCTCCCTTAAAAATATTTGCGTAAATGTAGAAAACAATCAGCTGTTCGTTGAGCTAACTTTCTGAGGTTTGTTTATACGCTTTCTATGAACGTCACATTGATGAGATACATTTATCTATTTTGCAGAATATTTTTCCCATACAAACTTTGACAGTTTATTATACAGAACAGAGGGGCACTGATTTCTGATGTTTATCCGGATTTTCCGCCGTTACATTAATACCCTTACTGGCTGAACAGAATGGGCGCGCGGTCTATCTCGCGGCACGTCAAAATCCACTCTGTCAAAGTTAAAATGCATAGAAGCTCGTGTAAGTGAATACAATGAAGCCGCGATGCTAGCAATTGGTTAACTTTTAACTTTTTCGGTTTTTCCGCGCGTCGTTTGACACATAGAGAAACTAATATAGAGGCACGACTTCGGGGGTTTATTCTCTTTCACCCTACAAGCTAAATTGAGAGGATTTCCTCCGTTTCGACAAACATGTGTTAGTTGCCCGTGCATTTTAAATGGAGCAGATACCAACACAGGCTTATCGAAACGGAGGAGTGCGCATTTGCCCTTTTGGTAGATATGGTAAGCCTATATCTTCAAAATGGAAATCCGTTAAATTCAAAAATTGAAAAATTAATTGCTTCTTAGTTAAATTGTATTTTTAAAGGCCTTTATCAAACAAAAAACATACTAATTAAAGCTTTTAGTTGATTCTGGCTTACAAATTAAGCAATATTTATTAATTTTATGTTCAAAATGAAGAAAATCCAATCAAAAAGTAGAAGCAAACCATAGCATATTAATGCGAACGTGCCAAAATTCCACCACAAGAAAAGACCAGTTTACTCAATGTGAGGTGAGTATTTTGACAGATGACAAAACAATAAAAAAAAAAGATATTCATTTCAAAACAAATATTGGAAGTGCGCGAGTTTTATTTTATTTATTTTGTATTTTGTCCTGTAATTTATTTATAAAATATATTGTTTCGTGAGTTTCTAGTCAAAATCCCGATCCATCCATACGTTCTACGAAAATATTAACTGAAAAAGAATACTTTCGTAATTTAACTAATTCTTATCTTCCATCATACCAAACCAATCTTAATCTTCCCGAAGTCATTGGTAAAGCTACTTTGAAACAAATTTCGTTAAGCATCTTGTATTGGCTCACAGTAAAAACAATGTTAAACCAATTGAACGCATGAAGAATGCCTTGTTTACAGCAGAAATCCACCAAGAAATGGAGCACATGCGATTGACTAAAATGTATCGCATCCAAGCGTACGCTTGGTCGCATTTTGTTCGTGGCAATTGCTTTTGTGTGATCAACTCGAATAGAACTGGTAAAACCTGGTGTTATTTGCCTCCATGTTGAGTTTCCGTCTAGAATCGATAAGTTATTATAATCGCACCATCGTCCGTTCAGGTTGAGAGTATTTCTCGTCATTGTCGACGCATTTTGGCTAGCACAACACCAAAAATTAGTATTGTCCCAGCATATGGACTTCGAAACAACGAAGATGTTAAAATTGAACTGCTTAATGGGTGTGGTGTGCTTGTAATTACAGAAGGAAAACTTGTTCAACATACGCCAAGTAAAACTTTAGTTATCGATGGTTTGGGCAGCATAATGAGTGAGAATCCCGAGTTTGATGAAACCCTCTTCAAGCTTATCTCTCCAGTTCTTCAAGATGAAAAGATTCCATTTCAACTGGTGGTCACTTCCAAGATATGGACTCGGCGATTTATTAATTTTGTAAGGATTTCTAATCAGCCTTTGTTGTGCATTGCAGACTATTTAGAAGCTGCAGTCTATGGCAAGGCTAAAGTTTCCATTAAATTGCAAGTATGAAATGTTTGGATAAGTGCGCATATCAGTTGGAGCGTTGTGCAGTCTTGTGCAATTGGGCAGATGAAGTACAGGAAGTTGAGAGATGCTTGCGCGAATCCGGATACATGTGTATGGTTTATACGGATCAAATGCCAGCTGATAGTACCGATATGATCAAGGAATGGAAGGAGAAGGTAAGTCTCATAGTATAGTATAGTATAGAATAAAAAAAAAACTCCTGCTTTTTCTCCGTCATTATTAAATAAAATGCAAGACTGGATAGCACGAACTTGCTGTTGTAGCTAACAACCCTAATGTATCTTGACATTAAAGCTGTTTAGGCCGATGTAGTTAAGATTACTTTAATTCTTAGTATAATGAATTGTCGGATAAATGATTAAAAGAATAGTTACTTAGGTAAATACCAATCTACAAATGTATATTTAAATCTTTGTTATGGATTTGAATTATGTAAGTTAGGATAGTAAAATATACATATATATATATATATATATTTATGGAAGCTAAGTATGTAAACATGTGCATATAATAATGAAAATGAAGGATGTAGGTGGGTAGGTAGCTATATGCATATAACTTTATAATTTAGGTGCAATCTGCATACATAAGATTCATGTGATTCTTAGACACACATTATTTAATATAGAATACGAATATATTTTCAACTATATCTTTGCAACGGGTTGTCCAATAAAGGTGAGCAATATCTTTTTAGAATCAGCACTTCATACTTTCAAAGGAAGCATCAACATTTTTTGCAAAGAAGTTGAATAAAAAAAAATTGTTCCAGAAATACGCATACATCATTCTAAATAAGCGTATTTCAAGAGTGATTTTTTGCAATAAGGCTTCTACATAAAAACTTTTGATGCTGATTTTGAGAGTATCAAGAGTAGATTACAAAAAGGTATCAACCAAGTTTTTAGGATAACCCGTTCCAAAGATACACTTCAAAGTATTTTCACATTATGTATTTCAAGGTGAACAGTGAATAGATTTTCAACTATATCTTTGCAACGGGTTGTCCAATAAAGGTGAGCAATATCTTTTTAGAATCAGCACTTCATACTTTCAAAGGAAGCATCAACATTTTTTGCAAAGAAGTTGAATAAAAAAAAATTGCTCCAGAAATACGCATACATCATTCTAAATAAGCGTATTTCAAGAGTGATTTTTTGCAATAAGGCTTCTACATAAAAACTTTTGATGCTGATTTTGAGAGTATCAAGAGTAGATTACAAAAAGGTATCAACCAAGTTTTTAGGATAACCCGTTCCAAAGATACACTTCAAAGTATTTTCACATTATGTATTTCAAGGTGAACAGTGAATAGATTTTCAACTATATCTTTGCAACGGGTTGTCCAATAAAGGTGAGCAATATCTTTTTAGAATCAGCACTTCATACTTTCAAAGGAAGCATCAACATTTTTTGCAAAGAAGTTGAATAAAAAAAAATTGCTCCAGAAATACGCATACATCATTCTAAATAAGCGTATTTCAAGAGTGATTTTTTGCAATAAGGCTTCTACATAAAAACTTTTGATGCTGATTTTGAGAGTATCAAGAGTAGATTACAAAAAGGTATCAACCAAGTTTTTAGGATAACCCGTTCCAAAGATACACTTCAAAGTATTTTCACATTATGTATTTCAAGGTGAACAGTGAATAGATTTTCAACTATATCTTTGCAACGGGTTGTCCAATAAAGGTGAGCAATATCTTTTTAGAATCAGCACTTCATACTTTCAAAGGAAGCATCAACATTTTTTGCAAAGAAGTTGAATAAAAAAAAATTGCTCCAGAAATACGCATACATCATTCTAAATAAGCGTATTTCAAGAGTGATTTTTTGCAATAAGGCTTCTACATAAAAACTTTTGATGCTGATTTTGAGAGTATCAAGAGTAGATTACAAAAAGGTATCAACCAAGTTTTTAGGATAACCCGTTCCAAAGATACACTTCAAAGTATTTTCACATTATGTATTTCAAGGTGAACAGTGAATAGATTTTCAACTATATCTTTGCAACGGGTTGTCCAATAAAGGTGAGCAATATCTTTTTAGAATCAGCACTTCATACTTTCAAAGGAAGCATCAACATTTTTTGCAAAGAAGTTGAATAAAAAAAAATTGCTCCAGAAATACGCATACATCATTCTAAATAAGCGTATTTCAAGAGTGATTTTTTGCAATAAGGCTTCTACATAAAAACTTTTGATGCTGATTTTGAGAGTATCAAGAGTAGATTACAAAAAGGTATCAACCAAGTTTTTAGGATAACCCGTTCCAAAGATACACTTCAAAGTATTTTCACATTATGTATTTCAAGGTGAACAGTGAATAGATTTTCAACTATATCTTTGCAACGGGTTGTCCAATAAAGGTGAGCAATATCTTTTTAGAATCAGCACTTCATACTTTCAAAGGAAGCATCAACATTTTTTGCAAAGAAGTTGAATAAAAAAAAATTGCTCCAGAAATACGCATACATCATTCTAAATAAGCGTATTTCAAGAGTGATTTTTTGCAATAAGGCTTCTACATAAAAACTTTTGATGCTGATTTTGAGAGTATCAAGAGTAGATTACAAAAAGGTATCAACCAAGTTTTTAGGATAACCCGTTCCAAAGATACACTTCAAAGTATTTTCACATTATGTATTTCAAGGTGAACAGTGAATAGATTTTCAACTATATCTTTGCAACGGGTTGTCCAATAAAGGTGAGCAATATCTTTTTAGAATCAGCACTTCATACTTTCAAAGGAAGCATCAACATTTTTTGCAAAGAAGTTGAATAAAAAAAAATTGCTCCAGAAATACGCATACATCATTCTAAATAAGCGTATTTCAAGAGTGATTTTTTGCAATAAGGCTTCTACATAAAAACTTTTGATGCTGATTTTGAGAGTATCAAGAGTAGATTACAAAAAGGTATCAACCAAGTTTTTAGGATAACCCGTTCCAAAGATACACTTCAAAGTATTTTCACATTATGTATTTCAAGGTGAACAGTGAATAGATTTTCAACTATATCTTTGCAACGGGTTGTCCAATAAAGGTGAGCAATATCTTTTTAGAATCAGCACTTCATACTTTCAAAGGAAGCATCAACATTTTTTGCAAAGAAGTTGAATAAAAAAAAATTGCTCCAGAAATACGCATACATCATTCTAAATATGCGTATTTCAAGAGTGATTTTTTAAGTATAAAATTTCGAAAACATTTTAAGATATTATTAATATACATATAAAATTCAAATTAAAAAAAAATCTGTAACTAGTTTTTGAAAAATCGATTTTTCAATAAAAATTGTATTTATTTTTTAAAAATCGAAACATTTTTTTTGAATATTTGGTATGAAGTTTTATTAACAATTTTAGGGAGCATTTGTATAAAACAAATTATTTTATTCAGTTCATCCAATGTTGAGAAAGTCGAAAATATGAAAAGTGGTTCTATGGGAAGTGCCGTTAATAAGTACGAAAAAAATATTTTTTTACTTGAAAGTAGACTAATCTAAGAACACACATTTTTTTATCAACATTCTTTTTAGCATTTGTATGGGAGGTACGTTGTTTTTTATTTTAGGAATATAGTTTTTTTTAACTATTCAAGATAATGTCAAAAAACTAACAAATACGAAGTTTCGATTTTTGTTTTATTGAAATGTATATGATAAAATTAAATTAGGTTTGTAAAATACTCTTTTTTCGGGCTGAAAAATGTAAAATTATGATCACCTAAAATTGTCGAGTGGATGATTCAAGGAATAGTTACACATGTACTTACCTACAAAAGCATATTTAAATTTATAGTATGGATTTTAATTATGTAATATAGGAGAGTAATATGTATGTAGGTACATACATAAATGGAACCTAGCTATGTAAACATATACATATACATATGCATATAACTAAAAGAAGTTTTTTTAACTATTAAGATAAAGTCAAAAAAATACCAATTACGAAGTTTCGAAAAAATCTATTGATTCGTTTTTGAAATTTTGAGTTTTAAAAAAATATATATATTTCCAAAATAACTGAACTGAATACTTCATATGATGTAGGCCGTCATACATTTATATATACATAATTATGTATCTTTAAAAATCACATGGATCGTATGTTCATATGCATATTGCACTTAAATTATAAATAATACAGTGAGGGTTTCCGTTACCTTTTTTTATTCAAAACATTCTCTTCGGTATATATATACATATTTATTTAACTTATGAAACATTAACGACCATATATAATATATATTAAATTATTCTAGTAATCAGTACGTAAATATTTTTTTATAATTCTGTTCTTATTAGAATGTTTTACACAATTGGATGAATGTTATCTGTTTTTCTTTTCAAGTTTTAGTTCTTCGTTTCGATTGAAATATGTTCTGGGAATTGTTGTACACATAAAAAAGTTTAATTAAGAAATAATTTCCCATTGATTCAAGTGGGCTCAGGAATGCAGAATCTGGCTGCAAGTTTTGTAAATGGCTTCGCCAACGCCGGATTTGTACTGGACAAGCTTTTGAGCGAGAATGGCAACAAATGACTGTACAGCAACAGCTCATTCATTGCTTTCTGATTAAATTGAACAACAATTGCTCCATGCGTTTTGGTACAATTATGTGACTAAGAATTTCTTTACGATGGATCGAATCGTTCCACCTTCATCGATACTGGGCTTGCTTTACTTGGGAAGACGGAAAAGCCACCGAAGCTGTTATGAACGGTCTGGAAGTTGTGGCTTCACAAGTCTATATGGCCACTGCAATGGAGACATTTGTCCATGCAGGAACTGGAAAGACTCCCACTCCACCAAAGCAAAATTTTCCAATGTGCATATAATCCATTGGTGCATACACACAATAAACAGCCATATAGCTGTAGGTAAGTTAGTTGAAACTTTACACAAAAATAAAATGTTATATTTAACTTCTAACTCCCAACAGTTCCTTCATCTTCATGGCAATCGAATTCTCCAAAGAGAAAGCATTGCCAGTAAAAGAAATATATGCATGGATTGTCTAGCATTCTCCGTGCTTCAAAGCAACTCCCACCGGGTGTAAGAATAGTGTGAGACATAATCTTTTGTTAATATAACGTTTCGTAATATTAAACCTTTTCTACTAAAATGTGATCGAACACAAGAGCAAGTACATACGATCCTACCCTGCGTTTAATTTATTTACAAAAAATATGGAAACAATTTGCCGCAAGCTTTTACTTTCCGATGAATTTCCATATCAGGAACAAAGCAAATATTTATCAACCAACAAAGAGGTAGAACTACTCAACGACGAAAAATGAAAAGAATTCATAGTAAGTATAATAAGTTAAGTTTTTTTTTCTGTTTAATGGATTGCTAGTATATTTTATTAAAATAAGTTATGTTATAAAAAAATTAATTACTATAACAAATTTACCAAAAATCAATAAAATCGATTTTTTGTGATCTAGAATTACGGATTAACTTCTTGCAAATTTAACACTTTAAAAAAAACGAGCCCGAAATTTTAATCAAACTTGATATTCCGTCTGTCTCTCTATCGGTCGATATAAATATGTATATCCATTTCTTCTACCTAATTATATTTCATTTTTACGCATAATAATGACTAAATTACATACATACACATGTTTTTGCTATCTACGTCACTGAATACCTACCTACTTACAGTATATACTATTTGGGCTCTCATACATTTATATACCTATATATCATTAAAAATCAAATGAATATTATGTATATTGCACCTATCATATACAATTATATGCATATATCTACCTACTTATCACCAACTTACACTTTCAATGTAAATTGTATGTATACACATTTACATGCCTACATATTCATATCTGTATGTAGTGTAGGTACACAATTATCATCCTAATTTCCGTAATTAAAATCTGTAATCTAGATTTAAACATAAATTTGTAGGTATGTAGGTACCTAAGTAACTATTCCTTGAATCATCCATTCAATCCATTATACTAAAAACTTATCTACATATTTGGATCTACCTACTAATAGCGTCAATGTTTAGCTACATTAAAAAATATTCAAATTTAGTTTAAATATACATTTTTAGGTAGGTACCTAGTAACTATTTCCTGAAACATACAATAATTCTATTCATTATACTAAGAACTTACCTACATCGGTTTTAAACCTACCTAATGATAATTGGACCTACATACTAACAGCGTCAAAGTTTAGTTACATTAAAGAAAACTCGAAATTTAAAACTAATAAATCGGTCCTATCACAGAATCCATCGCAATCGAAAATCTACTGCGAATCCTGAAAAATCTATCATAGCATCCATTAGTAGTCGAAAATCATAAAATCGTATTTCATAATTTATAAATATTTACAGATTGTTTAATTTTTATTTTACAGATAGTTTTTGTGGAAAATTTGCTGCGTGTGAATCCAATTTCTATGAAACTGCTTGCCTATGCCATGGAGTCTTGTGTTTTGATTCAGTTCAATGGAGAAATATCTGCTGCAGTCAATGAGACCAATGACGACACACACACCAACACCGACGACGCGAAGCACAGGCGACAACTGTTGCAGATGATTCTGCCTCACAAACTGCAAGACACCACACCATCCACCTCATCCAAAAAAGGATCATAATAATTAACATTGATTGTGTTCTTGGCAAAAATGTGATCTTATTCTATTCTTCATAATGTTCTATATATCTCTGTGAGCAGCAAACTTATTTGTAATGAATAATAATAATAATTTTAATTATTTTGTGTTGTCATTAATACAATATTTATATATTATATGATTCTTTGTTTATTTTCGGGAATGTTTGTTCAACTTCACCTTTAAAAAAAACGGTCTAATTTTAAAAACACGAAAGAACTACTTTTAGATAGCAATTTTTCGAAATAATTTTTTGAATTTAAAATGATTGCAGGGATTTAGAAGCTAAGGTTAATTTACACTCAGAACCGTTACAATCATCGAAATCAAGCAAGTAGTTTGGAAATTAGAGCTTGGCGTAAGTACTGATTTCAAGGTTTTTCTTGATATAAGTAGAAATTTCTTGGATTTGCTACTTTGGACAAGCTGTCATTTCCAAAGTACTTGCTTGATCTCGATGATTGAAACTGTTGTGAGTTTTAATTTATGTCAGCTTGTAAATTCTTGAAACCGTTTTCAATTCGAGCAAATATTTCAAAAAAATTGCATCTGAAAGTAATTTTGTAATTTTTCATTTTTTTTAAAACACGAAGAAACTACTTTTAGATAACAATTTTTCTAAATAATTGTTTGATTATAAAATGATTGAAAGGATTTAGAAGCTGAGGTTAATTTACACTCAGAACAGTTACAATCATCGAAATCAAGCAAGTAATTTGGAAATTAGAGCTTTGCGTAAGTACTGATTTCAAGGTTTTTCTTGATATAAGTAGAAATTTCTTGGATTTGCTACTTTGGACAAGCTGTCATTTCCAAAGTACTTGCTTGATCTCGATGATTGAAACTGTTGTGAGTTTTAATTTATGTCAGCTTGTAAATTCTTGAAACTGTTTTCAATTCGAGCAAATATTTCAAAAAAATTGCATCTGAAAGTAATTTTGTAATTTTTCATTTTTTTTAAAACACGAAGAAACTACTTTTAGATAACAATTTTTCTAAATAATTGTTTGATTATAAAATGATTGAAAGGATTTAGAAGCTGAGGTTAATTTACACTCAGAACAGTTACAATCATCGAAATCAAGCAAGTAATTTGGAAATTAGAGCTTTGCGTAAGTACTGATTTCAAGGTTTTTCTTGATATAAGTAGAAATTTCTTGGATTTGCTACTTTGGACAAGCTGTCATTTCCAAAGTACTTGCTTGATCTCGATGATTTAAACTGTTTTGAGTTTTAATTTATGTCAGCTTGTAAATTCTTGAATCCGTTTTGAATTCGAGCAAATATTTCAAAAAAATTGCATCTGAAAGTAATTTTGTAATTTTTCATTTTTTTTAAAACACGAAGAAACTACTTTTAGATAGCAATTTTTCGAAATAATTTTTTGAATTGAAAATGATTGCAGGGATTTAGAAGCTAAGGTTAATTTACACTCAGAACCGTTACAATCATCGAAATCAAGCAAGTAGTTTGGAAATTAGAGCTTGGCGTAAGTACTGATTTCAAGGTTTTTCTTGATATAAGTAGAAATTTCTTGGATTTGCTACTTTGGACAAGCTGTCATTTCCAAAGTACTTGCTTGATCTCGATGATTTAAACTGTTTTGAGTTTTAATTTATGTCAGCTTGTAAATTCTTGAATCCGTTTTGAATTCGAGCAAATATTTCAAAAAAATTGCATCTGAAAGTAATTTTGTAATTTTTAATTTTTTTTAAAACACGAAGAAACTACTTTTAGATAGCAATTTTTCGAAATAATTTTTTGAATTGAAAATGATTGCAGGGATTTAGAAGCTAAGGTTAATTTACACTCAGAACCGTTACAATCATCGAAATCAAGCAAGTAGTTTGGAAATTAGAGCTTGGCGTAAGTACTGATTTCAAGGTTTTTCTTGATATAAGTAGAAATTTCTTGGATTTGCTACTTTGGACAAGCTGTCATTTCCAAAGTACTTGCTTGATCTCGATGATTGAAACTGTTGTGAGTTTTAATTTATGTTAGCTTGTAAATTCTTGAAACCGTTTTCAATTCGAGCAAATATTTCAAAAAAATTGCATCTGAAAGTAATTTTGTAATTTTTCATTTTTTTTAAAACACGAAGAAACTACTTTTAGATAACAATTTTTCTAAATAATTGTTTGATTATAAAATGATTGAAAGGATTTAGAAGCTGAGGTTAATTTACACTCAGAACAGTTACAATCATCGAAATCAAGCAAGTAATTTGGAAATTAGAGCTTTGCGTAAGTACTGATTTCAAGGTTTTTCTTGATATAAGTAGAAATTTCTTGGATTTGCTACTTTGGACAAGCTGTCATTTCCAAAGTACTTGCTTGATCTCGATGATTTAAACTGTTTTGAGTTTTAATTTATGTCAGCTTGTAAATTCTTGAAACCGTTTTCAATTCGAGCAAATATTTCAAAAAATTTGCATCTAAAAGTAATTTTGTAATTTTTAATTTTTTTTAAAACACGAAGAAACTACTTTTAGATAGCAATTTTTCGAAATAATTTTTTGAATTTAAAATGATTGCAGGGATTTAGAAGCTAAGGTTAATTTACACTCAGAACCGTTACAATCATCGAAATCAAGCAAGTAGTTTGGAAATTAGAGCTTGGCGTAAGTACTGATTTCAAGATTTTTCTTGATATCAGTAGAAATTTCTTGGATTTGCTACATTGGACAAGCTGTCATTTCCAAAGTACTTGTTTGATCTCGATGATTGCAACTGTTCTGAGTGTTAATTTACCTCAGCATAGGGCTATAATACTTACCTATGTGTCATTGAGACACACAACATTACATTTCCCTTAAAAAGAAAAGAATTTTTTTGAACACCCATAAAGAAAATGTAATCGAAAAAAATTTATTGAAGATGGTTCGTTTACATTTTGATTATCCTCAGACTGTTGTTGTAGCTCGGATAATTCATTTTTATGCTCATCACTTGCAATTAAATGTTCCTTTTCGTTCATGGCTGTAAAAGATTCTTGGATGTGTGCTTCATATTATCATCAGTATATTGAGAGTCTTGTGATTGAGTTTCAGATTCATCGATGTCTTTTAATGGGTGATCTTTCGTTGATCTTTGGTTGCTCTTCAGCCATCATAAGATATAAAAAGCCATATTTTAATTAAAAATGCCTTTAGAAAAAAATATAATAATTTCACTAACCTGGGCTATATAATATAAAGTTAGAATACTTTCCAAAGCACCTTTTGTATATTTTGCAATATAAGTCTTTCCATCAGTAGTGGAAGAATCATCACCACTTGCAGCTAATTTTGCCAATGACTCTCTATTTTCATGTCCATCTATGTTATGTGTTTAGGTTTGATGGCCTTAGGTTACCTTCGGCTCTTGGACGAATCACCATCTTCATCACGGCGAGCAGTTCCTTAAGAAGAAGCAAATATTTATGGATTATTTTATCATATAAGGGTTGAACTTAAAAAAATAAAAAAAAAAACGGCGAGCCCAAATCTCCGTTATCGACACACAATGAGTTACATACATACCTAGAGATCCAATACTTCCCAGACTATAGTATGGTGGTTTAATCTGTTCCAATTTCGGGTTCTTTAATGTCTTTATTCGCAAAAATAATTAGACCATCACGTGTAGATGTTTCAGTTTAGGAAAGTAAACATGATTTACTTGAATTTTGATTTCCTCAATCGCCATATCCTAGCTCAAGAGAATTTGGCCAAATTCTCATGAGGATACTCATTGGGGAGGTAGAATACGTGCTTTGATTGACTAGTACATAACACTGTACCTACTTGTAAATTATGATCGTAAGAATGTGTACTCGCGGCTTCCGAGCACCGCCTATTTCCACAGTATTGTGAGACCATGATGTTACAGGATCAAGTTTCGGAAAAAATGGAACACTTTTGGCGGAATTGTTTGCTAGAAACAGCCACATAAGGTACAATCAATATAATGATGCAATGTTTTTTGGCTAAAGGATGTGGCCTGGAAGCCACCCGCTTTCTGACGAATGTCTCTAAACTGATCTTTTGTCATATTTTGGAACTTTGTCACCACATAATGTCTTCACGTTCCCCATGAATACAAGGATTTGGCCGCCAGGTTAATGCAGATACTCGGCAACCATAGGGGATATCATTGCCATCGAATTGGGACACCCGATGGACGGTAAATTCACTGGATGCCAAGACTGAATTCGCGGAACAAATTATCAAAATTGGTAAAGCAATTAGAAGATAATATGTCCTCAAAATTATCAGCTTCTTCGAAAATTATTGAATTGAGGTAGTTTTTTGGAAGTGTTTATATTTCAGAAATTTGTTAAACTTAATTCGAGAAAATAAAATTATAAATTTTTGCGGGAATTTTAGGGCACCGAATAAAAAAGTTTTATGTCCGAAGTTCTGACATTCTGAGAGACACGCTGCTTATACACAATATATTTTTTTTGATTAAAATAAATAAATTGAGAAATAACCAATAAAGAAATAATTGTGAAAATTGAGAACTGTCAGATTGACTTATGACAAATCAACAAAACAAAATCTGTCAGTTTGAGCAAATGGATTTTTAATCCACCACTCACATGTATTCACGGATAGGAAAAATTGAGTAAATTAAGAGAGTTTTCTCTTACTCAACTCAAAAAAAAATTGCGGGTGTTTAAGGCAAGGGGGGTACGAGTCGCGCCTCTATTTAATTATTTTCTCTATGGTTTGACAGATAACAAGAACAAAAACAAAACATCTTGTTGGTTGTTGCATCCACACAATTGTTGATCTTCGTCGGGGCACTCCGACGCAAAAATACAAATTCGCATCGAATTTGCAAATTAAAAGTTTGCAAAAATAAATACAAAATCAATTAAAAACAACAATTTCTCACCGCTGTTTTGATACGAACGACCGACCAGGCCATTTTGCTCAATTTTTTTTTGCAAGCGTTGCTTCTCGCGGCGGCTGCTGATGTTCGCGAACGGCCGCGCATCCATTCAGCTATTTAATTGTATTTTTAATGGAAGATTTTCATCACCCTGTGTAAGTACCTGCATGCACTCCTCCATGCAGCAGTTCTACTGTTCTGTGACATTTGTGACATATGTGTCATTTGTTGTTTTTTTTTTCGAATTTGTGTACAAGCGCAACAAAATTGTTTATTTTATAATAAAAATAAAATAATTTCAAAAATCAAAATGACTCTGGAAATCTGTCGCATTTGTGGCACGACAGAAGATTTGAAAAACATATTTATCGATGGAAACGAAGAACTTGTGGAGCAAATTCGCCTATGCGTCAATATACAAGTGAGTACTTTAACAAATTCAAGCTTTAACCTTGTTGTTTTTAATTGAAATTATCAATTAAAATTGGATTCCAGATCGATGTAAATGATTGCTTGCCAAAATTTGTTTGCAAAGAATGCGAAGTCGGGTTGGCATTCTCATACCGTCTGCGGCAGCGAGGCGAGGAAACCGAAAAGAAGCTTCGGCAAGATCTCTTGCTCAACAGCATCGAGCCCTATTCAATAGAAGGCGAAAGTGTCACTCAATCTGATTTGTTGCAAGAGTTTTGCGATGAAGAAATTTGGGTAAAGGATGAAGGTAGTGTGCATCTTAGCGAAAATGACAGCTTAATAGAAGGTGTCACTTACTCGCCCGAAGATATATTACACGATCTACCAGAGGAACAGCCAGATGATATGATTGATGAGCAATGGATCACCGGAGAGACTGAAGTTTTAAGAGAATCTGTAGAAATTGAAGAAATACCAGCAAACATTATTATTGAGCAAGTCGAGGAAGATTTGATAGAACTCATGCAACCGCACGATGTGAAAGGTGAATCTAAGCTACAAGAATCGAAGGTAATGCCTGCGACTCACTATATATGTATATAAATAAATACAATTAACTTTTAAGGTGGAACCTTTAAGTGAACCCGAAATGAACCAATTCGAATGCGAGGTCTGTTATGAATGTTTTGATAGGAATTCAGAGTATACGCAGCACGTAAAGTTGCACACTAATAAACATTTTCATTGTGCTGTTTGCGACAAGATTTTTACATACCGGTACAGGTTCGATGAGCACATGAAGAATCATTTATCTACGGAAAGAGCTGTGCCTTGTGCCCAGTGTCATAAAAGATACACAAATCAGGGCAATATGGAACGGCATGTTCGTTCGGCACACAACCATGAAAGAAAATTCCAATGTGCCCAATGTGGAGCAAGTTTTGGCAGATCGGACATTCTGAAGATGCACATGGCAAAGCACACTGACAAAAGGACAATTGTTTGTGGAGTTTGTAAAAAGTCGTGAGTATAAATTTGCATTCATTCACAACCGATAATTAATACGGTAACTTTTTTGTAAGATTTAAAACCAATCAAAGTCTGCATTATCACATGAGAATTCATGAAAATCGATCTGATCCCAAAATGCCAAAACGACTGAAGGCCAAGTCAAAGCCAAAACACCAAATCTATCGATGTGAACAGTGCGGAAAGATCTCCCACCATCGTACCACACACTTGAACCACATCCGAACTCATACAGGTGAAAAACCATTCAAATGCAGTACTTGTGATAAAGCATTCCGCACAACACATGCTAGAACTACTCACCAACTTCTGCATACAGACAAACGTCCTCATAGGTGTAATGAATGCGGGGTCGCATTCCGCCAAATCTCCCACCTAAAGTCGCACATGCTCATTCACACTGGCGACAAACCTCATGTGTGTGATGTCTGTCAGAAGGCTTTTACAATGCGAAGTAACTTGGTTGTCCACATGCGAACACACACCGGCGAGATGCCCTATGCGTGCAATAAATGTCCAAGGAAGTTCCTTCTATCTAGTCAATTTAAGCGACATAAGCGGAGTCACGTGGGCGATGATGGGCTGCGGACTGAAATCTTCAAGGAGAATGAATTCGAAATAGGAGGCGAATTCCATGATCCGCAAATAAGTTTGTATATAGATGATATTATCGAGAGTACTCCAGAGGATGAAGATATTGTTATTGAATGATCAAATTGTTTGTTATGTTTTTTTAAGTATTAATATAAAACTCTATTTATGTATATATATATTCGTATTGATAGCTTTTTATGTGAACAATTTTTTGTTTAAAAGTTCATTTAAATCGTCCACTCGCACCGGAACCAAATAGCTGTATGCATTACAAATCATCGGACTATCAGCTTTGTATTAAGCGTACCTTATTTCCATAAAGAAAAGTGGTTAAAAACCCCAACTATGCAATATCTTTTATCAACTATACAAAATAACTCTCGAACACTTTAATTTATTGTCCATTTACATATCTATACTTCTGGACTGCGCGTGCACGTAACAACCTAGTAGCTCTGTCTGGATAAGACTGCATTTATATTATTATTTCATAGCGGCCGTTTGTTATACAATCAGACTAGCGCTCTTACCTATACATACATAGTTATTTGACACATACAATTCTGCTCTTACCTTAAGGTATAGTGTTCGATACAAGTTATTTAGTATAAATAAAATGCATGATTGGATCGCACGTACTTGCTCTTATGTTCGATCACATCGCAAGCACAAGATTCTTGAGAAACGGTTAAATATATTTTTAAGTCGTTTTTTTTTTTTTACTAAATTTTTATATACAGAATTTCTTTCATTTTTCCAAAAAAAAAAAAGAAATTGGTACATACTTTATGTATTTATCCGTTTTCGAAATATTGAATTTTGAAAAAAAAATATGTTTTTTTGCATAAATCCAAAACAAAAATTGTTTCGGAAATTTTGTCATGAAATCCAATATAATTTATTTTTATCGAAAATCCTTGCAACCGCCTATGAGAAAGTCGAAAGTAAAAAAAAGGTTGTATGGCAAGTACCGTTAATAACAAAGTATTAAAAAAATAATAGGCCAAAATGTAGAATATGCATAAAGTAGTTCACAGAATGTATAGATCTGTTTTCCAGATAATTGATAATTGATAATTATGGCCTTTTCTATTGGTCGTCCGGAAGGGTTCCGAAGTCTTCCGAATGCTTCTGAAACTGTTCGATTGGTTTTAAATGACAGTTCTTCTCCTGGATAGAAGAGAATTTCCTTCTGGATTTGAGGTCAGAATCAAAACCAGAAACACGCACACACTCACGCCCACTAAATTTCAAATTCAAATTAATTTATTCGTCATTGTTTTTTATTGGTTTGTCTGTAATTTTGTAGTTTCAATTTCTTCTCCTTAGAGAATTGAAATTATGGATATCTGTTCCGAAGACAAATTTTCCCTTCAATAACTGTAATTTCGCATTTTCATCAGGAATAACTTCGAAATCTTCTACATTTGTGTCAGCCATGTTTACAAAATAAAACAATCACAAAAGTGCGTTTGACACTTCCTGTCTTACACATACACTCAAATAAATTTTCAGACTCTAGAATCTAGTGTTTACTTGTTCGATTGGAATCCCAGATCGTAGAGTTCTTCCGGACTACCAATCGAAAAGGACATTAATGTCGTTTTTATTTGGCAATCCGGAAGCCTTCCGGACTCTTCTGAAAGCGTTCACTTGGGAAAAAATGACAGTTCTAATTCTGAAAAGAAGAGAATTTTACTTCTGGATTTGAAATCAGAATCAGAACCAGAAACACTCACACATTCATATAATTGAACGTCAAACTCGACTGTTGTCATTTTTTGTATCATAATTGTGCAAGAAACATATTTTTTGAATTTGAATATTCTCACGTACATAATTATTTTCACATATACAATCTCATTAAAATTCAAAATCGTCAGAATCACACAAAAGTGTTAAGTTGGGATCCCGGATCGAAGAAGAATTCCGGATTGCCAAAAAAACGCCATAAGATGGTAGAAAAAAATGTATGGCACATACCGTTAGTTTTTGGTCTAAAAAACCGATTTAAAAATCTAATTGAGACAATCACCTAAAACGCTTAAATATCAAGTTTGAATAAAATCGCTTCAGCCGTTTAGCAAGTCAAAATTAACAATTTTTTTTCAGAACATTTATACATCTGTGGTGTCAAAAAAATTGTGGCTTTAGTAATGTGTCAATCAAAATAACGGTTTCTGCAATAGATTTTTTAAGCCGTTATAGATTTTTTTCTCCAAATCGATTCCGAGAATTTTAATTTTGGTTTTCAAAGGATTTTTTGCTCGAAAACAGCTCTAACGATTTCGATACAATTTTTTCTGTGTACCAATATTAAATTGGTAATACAAACATAAAAGTAGCACAATGGCAACACCCTCCCGAAAGGTAAAGAAGAAGATGGAGGGTAGTACAAAAGGTATTAGTATTTGTACTATTGAATATTGAGAGAGTGCGGATGTGATTTCTATATCGATAAATTACTTTGTTATAAACATTTATTTTTATTTTTGGCAAGAAAATATTTCATCAAAAACTGATTTTTGGAAGAAAATGATAACTTCTGTCCATTAGTGTGTTCCAGTACTTTGAGCACAAACATGTGAAGACTGTCATGCAAAGGCTTAAGGTGGAAAAGAGCGCCTTCGGTTCAGTAGGACTGTGTCCGATCGGGACCGATGGATAGGGTGAAGCAAGAGAACCAGTTCTGGTGGCTATCTGAACAGCAATATGATACTCGTAACTTAAAGCGATTTAGATGGTATGTCTTGACCGAATTACATAGATTTAGGGAAATTATTTATATGAAACAGTCGGGGTGGCACCAACAAAATTTAAAAAATATATATGTATGCGGGGGCACATGTGCATGTAACTGCGCGTCTGTATATGTATGTGCGCGCGTACATGTATGTGTGTGTTGTATTGGACTGTGTGTCTGCATGCGTATACAAAATATACACAAAAATATTTTTAAAACGAAAAATGCTGCTGGGTCTGTTATAGTTTTTAAGTAGTTTTAGGTATTTTTAGGTATCTTAAGTAGTCTAAGTTATTTTTAATTAGTATAAGTTAGTTGTATCTATTTAGTTTTAATTATTTTTAGACTAGGTTTATGTAGTTTATAAGTAAAAATTAAAAATATGATATGATACCGAGTTTTTTTAAAAATATATTTTCTTGGCTAAATAAAAATTAAAATACATAATTAGAATTAATTAGTAGAGTTATAGTTTGGTTTGAGCGCCCGTACAGGGCCAGTAAATTAGTTGTAAGTTATTGATAATCAGGCTAGTTTAAAACATTTTTCGTCTAGCTTTAAGATAGTTATAAGTTAATATCAAAAAAATGAATAAAAAACCACAAAAAAAAACAAACTGTCATGCAAAGTGGTGGTAAAAATCTTTCAGAGAGTGACAAAATTTTACAAAAGTGCGAGAACGTATTGAACAAAAAATTTAGCCAATTTTTTAATTGGTGTTGAAGGGTGGGCCACTCTAAAGATGGTTACATACTAGTGAAAGGAATTATCTAGCAAAGAAAGCAAAGGGAAAAACATTTCTAAGCCTGAAGTAAGACCATCCATTAAATAATCCATTTAGAAAAACCCTAGTGCAAAAATAATACTAAATGATGTAAGCCCATCCACAAAAAAAAGTCATTTCCCCAAATTCTAGTCTAAAAAAAGATTCCCAACAACAAAATATTACGAATTCGGAAAAAAGAGCTTGTATGCCAAAGCTAAAGGACAAAGTTTGTCTAATTCTGCATCTTATAAATTTATTCTTTTTGGGATACTATCAACTAATGTCGAATTCCCAACAACCATTTCAAATCGATTTCAGATCAATTTTTTTTGGTTGTTGTAAGGAACTTGCAAAAAATAATTTGCGTTTAAAATGTATAAAATCTTTTTTTTTTATAGTCTACACGCGGTCAAGGGATTATACTACTCTTTAAATGTTAACACAGCGCGAGCGTGAGTTTAAGGAAGAGAAAGAAGGATAGGAAAAATGTGTGGCGCGATGTTCTGAGACTAGAGGCGGTTGTTGTCTCTGATTTTATCTCCAGGGATGGCGGATGAACTAATGCGTAGAAATTTCCGTGTGTTATTTATCTATGTCCCTTACAATTCGTATTAATTTTCATTCGTTGTCATATTAATCGGTATACTAGTTTTACTCAATCACATGTTGTTAATTCTGCAGCATGTGATGAGTAAGTCTCCTTTGACGCCAGTTGCTGGAGATTTTTTTGACGTTTTCCTTTAATTGCCTTGTAGCTTTAACACGAAGAAACTGGGACCAAGAAACTGAGGAGGAAACTGGAAGATTGGCTAATTGGAATGCAAACAATGGGCTAATTGGAATGCAAACAAAACGTCAACAAAATCTCTTCAAATCGTTGACCGGGGAGATTTTTTTCATTCCGCTTACTTCTTGCCCTTCTCGCCTACAAACAGTTGCCTGCAATTCAGTTTCCTTGTGTGAAAGGGGACTAAGCCAGCAACTCATTGTATGACATTTTATTTTGCTAAAAAACGCAAGATCTGTTTTGACAGATTTTGTTTAGAAATAGTTCGGTTGTGTTCAGAAAAAAATAGAACGTTTTGTTGTTTGGAATTCGACATAACTTTTCTTACTCAGATAGAGGTCGAGGATGGTACCAGCGCACCTTATCTCACCTTCAAATTGTCTAAAAAAAACTGTTCTTAGGGTATACACTAGCCTGTGTAGAAAACGTACTTGTTTTTAAAATGATGCGCACACTAAAGGGGTTTTGACTCCCCTTAAAATGATCAAGCACAGTGCGGGCGTTAGGAAAGAAGGGAAAGGATCGATTTATCTGTGAAATAGAAATTAATAATTATAACATCGTGATTCAATCCAACTATTAATCGTACTAAAAAAAAAACTAACAAAATCAAATTCGAGACTCGAATAAACATAAATCATCCATCCAGATTAGAATAATTCTACTTTAGCTGTTTTTTCTGATGTAGATCTACTAGCGATGTTGTATGTAAAATGCTACTATGGAACGATTTCCCAATAAAACAACTCTATTGTTTAGGGAAGAGTTATAATTTAAAAAGGTATATAGTGGATACCTAACTGATATAAGCGCAGATATTATCATAGACCGAGATATCCTATGGACTAAAGCTACAATTAATTAGGTAGAACGTTAACGTAGATAATCAATGCGTTGATTGTGTGACCTAAAAATGACTTGAAAAGAAAAGCAGTCCTAATTGAAGTCGCACAATTAGAATACTATAGAAAATTCGGGTATGATAGACAATTAAATTGGTAAAACAAATTAACGATAGCTGTATCTGTAAAATAAATTGGACTTATCCATTCATTCCCACACATAACTTTAAATCCTATAAGCAAGGTCGTGTTTATAGTTTAACTCCTAATTGATGATTAACATTTAGAAAATTCAATGGAATGAACTTCAACTTCCGAAGTTCTTCCTAAATATGCCATCAATAAAACTTATCAATACATCATGTCCTTATGTGCTTAAAATAATGGTAGGTATAGATATATGTATGGATATCGCTTCATTTGTATTACACTGGCATACCCTATGCCACCAACCACACGTAGCATGGAAATACCGCAATGAAAAATTACCACCATGCTCCCGGCATACACAATTTCGAATAGAGTTGCTTTTTCTAAAGGAATTTAACCGTTTTACCGTTGGTCTCCGCAATAATGTTGCTGTGACTCCGTAAAAAAGTCACAGATTCAAAACTATCACGTATATTACGAGCCCTCTGGAAACTTATACAAATTTTCCAATTACCACTAACGAGATTATTCCAACCGCAAAGCGATGCGATGGTGTACCTCGACTTCTTGTCTTGTTTAAGCATACTTCCATGCACAAACGTATACACAGTCAAGAGACAAAATTGAGACTTCTATTATGGGGCTTTGTTGTATAAAATTTGCATCTGAATGTTGAATCTATACCAGAACCCAAACCTACCCATTACACGGGAACTTTACCCACATCTCTCAAAGTATGATTTATTGGCAAACTATGGGTTGTGGGTATGCAAATCGATCCTGACCTATTTATTTGTCTTTTTGTAAAGTCAAACGTATCACAAACACCCGCAGCCAGTTCAAATTTTATAACAGAAAAGGATTGTGCTGTCAAAAGTCATTCCTGATCCTGGGCAACCCCTGGAGACGAGACTGCTGAGTATGGTAATGGTTATATATTTTCGTACAATGGGGGAAGATAAATTAAAGATTTTGACTTGACTGTAAGTCATAGAACGTTTGAAGGACACGTTTAAGACAAGTGTTTGTCCAATATACAAAACAGGCTATACTCCTATATAGATGTAGGTCAAAGTTGTAATTCGACGAAATGCTTATATTTATCCTGTTAATCTCCAATGACTGAACCATAGAATCAGAGTAATAGCCCGTCACTTTAAGTTAATGAAAACATTTAGCTATAAGGATCGCTGGCTGTAAGCTATGCGAAAAATTTCCATCCCGAAAATGACAAGTCAACAACACCCACACAGAATTGACTATAAACGAAATAAAACGACTTCCATTCAAGGATAACCGCACGACTACGAAAATGAATAGATCCATCCATTTAGCCAAATGACGATTTAGATAGAGGGATGACGCGACTCGACGCACGGGAGGAAGATGCGTCTTCATCTAAAATACTTTAGGTGAAATTCTAATAAGTGTGAAAAGAAAGCTAAATGCGGGAATAGATTAGTTTCTATTTAAAAGGTCATAAAATCATTTAATATCCCTGAGGATTACAGCGGGGAATAATATACGAAATTGAATGATTTAATTAGCCATTATGTGATTTAAGGAATAAATTGAAATATACAAAAAGTTCATTTATTCGTTTTTTGTTGTTTTAAGTGATATTTAATAGATTCCATATTTATATTAAATTTATATAATTCATTTTAGACACAGGTATTCAACATAAAAAGGTGTGCATACATAATGTGTAAAAAGCCTTATTCAATGTTTTCTAAAAAAAACACAATAAAATCGATTTTCTATAAACCGCGAGTAAAATGATACTATGATTTTTCTAAACCTTAGAATAGAAGTTAATTCGCTAGTAAAAATTTTAATTCAAAAAAAAATACTATGGTATGTAAATTATTGTCAAATGTCAATTCTTTATTCGGTGAGTTAGCGAAGGAATAAGTTTATACAAATGTCAAATAGCAGACATTTAGTTGTATTAATGGCATTCTGCACCATTTAAATGTAAACCACCACCAAATAGTGTTTTTCTTTATACGGAAATGGTGTGTTCAACTGTTTATATTCGACAACTTTTAGGGAACAATTTAACTAGAAACTATTTGAAAATTTCTAATAGATATGACTTTTTGACAAAGTGGTTTTTATTCCTCACTGTGAATGCATTAATATTCAAAACTCAACTGCGTTGACCCAATGACAGAAGGAAAGGTGTGTCATTGATTTCTGGATACAAGTGGCAAATACTCATGTTTGGAATAGCGATATTTTATAAAAAACAGACTTTGTTTTTTGAAGAGACTATGTTCTCTCTATAATTGCTCTAAACACAAAAATCTTATTCATTACGTTGCATAGGAGCAACATAAGCTAAACGCGCTGGTGGGTAGTATCCTACATAAAAGGAATTTTAAATCGAAAAGTCATTTGATTTCTTCTATATCAATTTCCCTTTTCTTAAGGGTGGGTAAATTTTTGGAATGTAGAAGCCAATTTTGTCTCGATCGTTGAACATTGACTGAGCAATATATATTTCAGAGCAGATATATATTCATATTTTTTGTTGTAAAACTCTCTTGTCTGGTATAATGATTTGCATAATGGCTACATAAGTCCTTATGCATTGCATAACTATGCACGCGCTTAGTGTATTATATTGAATAACTCTGAAAATAACTAGGGCGTTTAATAAAGGGAACAGTTCTTCACCATACATGTTGTTTTGACCGCGCCTGTCAAACTTCATTTTACTGATTAAATTCAAGCGTTGCAGTATTAAGAAGCATGTCTAAACGATAAAATTTTAATACAAATACCCTGTTTTATTGCAAAATATTGCCAAGTAAATTTATCCATAGTAGCATTTTCAATTGTTAATGGTAATTATATATTTTCTATCTTACCTTTCTTAAATTCGCATTCATGTTTGAAGAAAATCCACCACTCAAACGTTTAATGCAGAGTGTTCCCAAAACTATAAAGGGTGAAAGTCAGCTTTCTGTTCACTGTTTAATTTCTTGTTTGTTTCCCTTTGCAAATATGATCTTACCATGTCCCCTCCGTTTGCCATGAATCACCAGCAATTTTGCTTCCTCGTGTGAAAGGAGATTTTTAAAGCAATTAAAAAAATACCCTGTGTAAAAGGGAACTTTGACCATAGCCTACGAACAAACGCATCCATTTATCATTTTCTTTTTATTGATGCAAAATGAATATCCGAATATTAAAATTTTAAAATTAAAATTGCAAATGAAGAAAAGGGAAAGAGAAAATGATTTTGAAATATAAATTAATATTAGTACGTTTTCCTACTTTCTATTTTATATGCATAAAATTTAACAATTGGTCATATTTTCATATTTTCTTAATTTTACTTTGCACAATAATATAGGTGACAACTGTGAAGGGGTACCATTTCTACAAAACTAAAAGAACAGACTGCATCGGATGCGTTTTTTTTTTAATTAGCAACGGTACTTATTCCCAATAAAACGGGGCTATTATACATGGTCATCGCAGTGGGCCAATGCGTTGATTTACAAATTTATTGGATTCATCGCAGATGTGAATATACTCGTCAACTCACTGACAGTTAGCTATTGCGACGTGCACATGACACAATAAGGAAATTTTATGAAGACTTTTTATGGCAAAGAATCAACACTTTGACTGTCTAATTGCAGCAAATTGTCGCATTTTGGAAAATAAAAATCTGCATGCAAATTTCGAAATACCACATTATATCTGAAAAAATTATGGTGATGTCCTGATATCTGATCTAAATTGAAATAATGAATGTGTTTCTTATTTAACATAATAGACGTATGTATTCGATGTAATAATGATGCTAAATTTAAAAACAAAAACGTACATTTTGCTTATACAATACATATTCACCCATTCCCAAAATGTGCTTTTCGCTTCCGCTCTTATATAGATAAGAAGCTTAATAACCGTCACATTAATCTGGAAATAAATTTAAAAATTCGGGGCTTACGAGAGCTTGAATCACATAAATTTTATTTTTTTAACGACAATTGCGTTTCTCATTTTATTGTTTTTTTTTCCTTAGACATCCGATTAACGCTGACATAAAGACAACGAATACAATACAAAGACAAATCTCATTGATTTTGTATTATTACATATTATTTTCAGCAATGTAATAAAACTCTCCAAAAAATTCAAAGGGTTTCAAAACGAGTTTATATATTACTGAGTAGTGAGTGGTTCGAAAATAATTTCACACCACACCATTCATTGCGGCAGAAGTAAAATGTTTACTTCCGGTTTGTTAATGGATATCTAGATATATGTACATTTACATCATGATTCATGTGACCGAATCCAAAGATAGATATCTTTTAGGATTTATGTGTTCGGATTAACTTGTGTATCTAAAATAAAATGGTTTTGCATATTTGCAATGGTGTAATTTTATTATACCTACTAGTAATAAATTGCTGGCGAATCGATTGAAAAATTTAAATACATATGGAAACAAAATAAAATAAAATAACGAGAAAATAATTTGCACTTAGAATGAATAATAGAATTGAATTTTTGATTTATGTATAAATATATATAATTTGTTACAATTATTTACACATTTATGGCAGAAATATAGGTCATAAGTTAAACCAGTTTACATTGTTAAAAAAAAATGTTTAAATTAGGGGTATTCAAGATCTCATACAACAATAAAATGCACGACTGGATCGCACGAACTTGCTCTTGTAGCTGACAACTTTAATGTAGCTAACCATATTGAGGTTTAGTTAGTTAGGTGTAGTTATCCTATGCAGGTTTAAAGCCTATGTAGGTAAGATTAACTTGATTCTTGGTATAATGAATTGTGGAATGGATGCTTCAAGGAATAGTTACATAGGTACGTACCTACAAATGTATATTTAAATCTAAGTTATGAATTTGAATTATGTAAGTTAGGAGAGTGAAATGTATCTACATATATATACATATTGATGGAACCTAAGTATGTAAACACGTACATATAATAATGAAAATGAAGGATGTAGGTCTGTAGGTAGCTATATACATACAACTTCATAATTTAAGTGCAATATGCAAACATAAGATTCATGTGATTTTTAAAGCACATATTTATGTATAAATGTATGAGGGCCTACATTATATTTAGTATTCAGTGACATACGCAAAAATTCGAAAGAAGGGAATAATAATAAGGTAGAAATCAGTGTTGTAGAAGAATGCAATCATTTTGGAATGCATTAATTGAAGTCACAGGTAAACTAATTCATATTGACTTTAATCATATGAATTCGCTTAAAGACTTCAACATTTTAGTTAATTCAATGAGTGCATTCAAATGAATGCAATCATCTGCTGAGTGACGTCATTGAAGTCTTTTTAAAGTGATTGAAGTCATTTTGAAGTCAAAATCAGTTCAAGTCATTGAAGTCATTTTGAAATCATTGCATTCCTTTTTAACAATTTTAAGTTCAACTGTGTTGATTTCAAATAAGAAAAGTAAGTCAGTATATTGAAGACAATTCAAACAACAAATTAATACTATTTTTGTGGACTGTGTGAATTAATTACTGACCAAATTCTCCTAGAAAAATATAATTTTCAGTGAGTAATCGCTGTAAATTTTATTAAAGTCGCTATATATCGACCAACAACTACAGCATCTAACTGATGAGCCCAACTGTAGTACCAGAGCGAAACGCATTTTGAACTACATGACGCTTTAAATAAGTTTACTATATCTAAGTTATTAAAAAAAATTGTTTATTTTTCATTAAAAATATGTAAGTAAAAAATATAAGCACTTCGGACGATCCAGTCGTGCATTTTATTTTAATAACGTATAGTAAGCTTATTTAAAGTATTATTATTCACAGTTGAACTTAAAATAGTTAAAAAGAACTGCAATGACTTCAATTGATTTTGACTTCAATGACTTTAAAAAGCCTTCAATGACATCACTGAAATTACAGAAGATTGCATTCATTTGAATGTCCTCATTGAATTAACTAAAACCAATTCCCAATCAATGAATTCAAAATGAATGGTGATTTTATATTTTGAAAACATTTTTAGAAAAAAATACTTCAAAAGTAGATATTATTAATATACATATAAAATTCGAATTTAAAAGAAAATTCTGTCATTGGTTTTTGAATAATCGATTTTTCAAAATAAAATTTTTATTTATTTTTTAAAAATCGAAATTTTTTTTTTTTTTAATTTGGGTATGCAGTTTTCTTAAAAATTTTAGGGAGCATTTGTCTAAACAAATTTATTTTAATCGGTTCATACAATATTGAGAAAGTCGAAAATATGAAAAGTGGTTCTATGGGAAGTATCGTTAATAAGTACGCAAAAAGAAATATTTTTATACTTAAAAGTGAACTGTACTAATTTAAGAACACACAAATTTTTGTATAAAAAATCTTGGAGCCGTTTTCGAGAAATAATTTTTTTTCTTAACGGTTTTTTAACATTTGTATGGGAGGTACCATTGTTTTTTATTTTAGAAAATTTTTTTTTTAACTATTTAAGATAATGTCAAAAAACCACTAAATACGCAGTTTCGAAAAGATCTATTGAGTCGTTATCGAAATTTGGAATTTTCAAACAAAAAAATAAAAAAAAAGTACGTTCAAAAATTTTGGTATACAATAGTGTTTAAACTTTCTAGGAGCTTCTGCGTAAGAAAATTCAAAAAAATAAGATAAACCGTTTCCGAGAAAATCGAAAACAAAAAAAAATGTTTCTACTAGAGGTACCAAAAACAACAATTTTTTTCCAAAAAAAAATTTATTAAAAGGTACCCTTTCCCTTCATTAATGAACTGATTTTTTTTTTATAAAAATCCGTGGAGCTGTTTTTGAGAAAAATAAGATTTTTTTTGGCAAAAAAAAAATGTATGGGGCTACTGTTATTTGTCGTTTTAAAAAAAATAAGAAAAATGAAAAAAACGTGTGGGCATATTACCGAAAAAACAAGATGTACCAAGTTTGAAGAAAATCTATCAAAGCGTTTAGGCTCTAGACTCGAGGACAGACAGACAGAATGACAGAATGATAGAATGACGGACCTTCGGACGGAATTGGGGGACCCACTTTTTTGGTGTTCTCTATGATCGTAATGTCATGTTTGATTGTTAGAAAAAAAAAATTTTTACGTATACTTAACTTGCCTTGTTGGTATAATCGCAAGTAAAAAGGTGTAAGATTGTTTGTAAATTGTGAACGCACCTTTTCTATTCTATTTCAGCTCTGGAGTAAGAACGACAAAATCAGTTTGACCACAAATATTTCTGACAGAAAATACAAGCTGCCAAAGTGTCAAGGACACCAGGCAAATATTGCACTATTGTATTTTCCTGTTACAATAGGGTTAGGTTATAGCAAAATTGTAAAAGTGTTGTAAGATCTTAGTAAGTTGTTGTTGTGAACAATTATACTAGACCAGTTGCACCGGACCGTGAATGTTAGGGACTTATTTTATATTAATAATTATACACTACAGTTTAAGTTGTCTTAAATTACTTGATTTGCTTTATTTTACATTGATCAATTCGAAATTTGCAAGAAAGTTACATGCAAAAGACTCGAGTTTCAATATTGAATGTAAAATATATAATAAGGGAATTCTAGAGGTTTTTAAATTTAGGACACTATTTTTATCTGGCCACCTTAGACACAACTTTCGAATTCAGATGACATTTTGGAAAATAATCTTTTCATTTTTTCAGTGAAATAATTTTTGGTTTTTCTCTTAGACAATTGAAATATCAAATAAAAACACGTAAGTGTGTAGTGTGAAAGTTTTTTCAGACTTATAAAAACGGACAAATTAATTCACTTATAGCGAGTTTCATTCAAGAAAAGTTTGGCTCTTTCTGTCAAGAGAACGGACCTTTTTGAATTTTCAGAGTTTCATTCCAACAGAAAGAGCAAATCTAGATCAAATCTCAAAACGAAAGATCTAATCTCTAATGTGTTGGCAGATTTGTTCTCAATGCACACATACATACTTGAAAAATCTTTTCTGTCAAGGGTCAAATGGAAAATATTTTGTTAATTTCTTAATTAATTTCTTGTGAACTAATGTTAAATTATTTTAAAAAAATGAACAAATTATGGACGAAGATGTTAATAATTTAGATTTTATAAATTTAGTGATTTTTGTTTGCTTCATCTTCGTCTTCCTAGTCATCTGATGATGAAGAATGTTTTTTTCGAAATGTATGTGTCAGTCATTTACCAATACTACAATCAAATTTGGAAATAAGTTTCATTGAAAATATCAAATGTTGATTTGTTTTTTTTATCCGATGGAAATCTTTAAAAGACACTCGGTAAGAATCGGTACCGAGTAGTGTGGGACTCTTACCGCACTAAAACCACCGGTGAAATAAGGACAAATCTATGAAAGATCGACAAATGATTTTACTTTCTTAATTTATATGTAAATCGCATTGGGGGAAGTTTAAAGTTATTACACTTTCCCATAGCTTTTAGACCATCAGCTCATGAGGCTTGGTTCTTCTTAATCTCCGAACATTGTCTCGTACATTTAAGACGGTCTCCATTTTGGAGTTGGTATGACTTTGCAGTCGCTGGTAGTGTGATACAGCGTGTATTTTAATCACTTCTGTAACCATTTCAATTTGAAGGTCACAATGTAGATCGCTATTTCTTATATACCAAGGGGCATTTATTATTCCACGGAGGACCTTGCATTGGAATTTTTGGATGGGTTACGCATTTGTTTTTTTTTGTACAGCCCCATAGTTGGATGCCATATGTCCAAACGGGTTTCAGTACTTGCTTATATAACATTAGTTTGTTCTGGATAGATAGGTCAGAGTTCTTTCCTCTTGTAACCAGTAAATTTTTCTGTACTTCAAGTTTAGTTCTTCTCCTTTCTTTTTGATGTGCTCTTTCCATTTAAGCTTTTTGAAGTAAAACCTTTTTTGCAGCGGTGGGGGTAAACATTTTCTATGAAGCTGTTAGTGACATGTCAAACCGACACGCTTTCTGTCAAAAACCGACAGAATTTTTGTGACAGATTTTGCTTTAGCTCTGTAAAAAAAATGTCAATCCAACAATAAATATTTGAAAACTTCATTTTTATAGTGGAAAAGAATGTTTTTTTTTAAAGGCATATTTTCATTAAGAGGCCACATGAAAGTAGTTTTTTTGTTAAATTAAATTCAATGGAGAACAACCACAAGAACCAAAAACCATTTTCATTGACAGAAATACCAAGAATCATCTTTTTTTAAATTTTATTTTTTATTTATTTAAATTTAAATTTGAAAACACTTTACATTGTTCTTAACTGGTTACATGACTCCCAGATTTTTTTTTTTCAAAAATGTTAAAAATAGATATAATTCTCAATCGATATTAAAAGTTTCGATTAAAATAACAACAATTAACCCTTTTGTGCTCCCACGTTAGAAGATTGAGTTTTAATTGAAAAACTTTTATTCGATACGTAAAAATCAACCATCAGTTTGGTTTCTGATTTAAAATCCAATTTCAAATTGGCGGTAACAAATTAGGCAGCTAGTTGTTACTTTTTATAAATGTTTCAATTTGTGAATGCAAAATGTTTTTTTTGTTTTTATCGTTAAATTATATTAGAAATAAATCGTCATAGTAAAGTATATAAAAGTAACCAATATGCATAAGTAAAATAAATTAACAATACTGAAGGGCTTATATGTTCACTATGGTGTATACGTACTATTATTGGATCAAATATTCAGTGTGGGGAGTGGATTGAAAAAAAATAAGTTCAGGAAGCATACTACTTCCCTTCTGACCTTGTCAGCCGCATGAACAATATATTTTTGTTTAATCAGAACTCCTAAAAAGTAGCATGTCTCGAGTGCCTAAGATAAAAATAAATTATTTGAAGTATAGTATACATTCGTAAATACGTAAATACGAAATTTCGGAGACTTATTTTTTTGAATATAACTATTTGTGTAAAACTTCCAAATAAACCATAAATTCTTTTTACTTGCAATATACAGGACTCCGCAGAGGCGAACTTACTTATTTGAAAGGCGTGGCATATAGTGTTATTTATTTAAAGAAGGGAACGCTCATTCGAAAGAAAGTTATCTAATGTTTTATGTCATGTAGGTTTAGTGACGACAATGGCGTGGATTTTTCAAGCGGTCGTTTAATCATCCCCACACAACCTGCATTCATACTTGTGACATACACGTGACATACTTTAATATCGCCCGATCTGCGGGGCGATATTAAAGTATGTCTCGTGTATGTTCCTTATCGAAAGCCCTTTCGTTTATATGTGGACTTTAGTGAAACCGATAATGTACAGAAAAAACCCAGGAGATTCAAGAATCATCAGGCCACCCGAAAGCATCGAGCAGTCAATTCTGCGATCTCGCAGCGTTTTGCGCGCAAACATCCAACTGCTCTTGGGATGTCTGATCGTTCTCTAAGATGAATTCTTAGAAATGGTAGTAGTGCAAAAAATTAATCAATGCCATTTTCTTACACGAAAAAATGCATGCTTTGCCGTTCTTGACAATACGGGGTAATACAATTTTGTGGCCAGCGTGTTTGCCTGATAAAGTCACGTGTGACTTACTTTGTGGGGATGTCTGATAATATATTCATTCAAACCCATATGTAATGTAGGTATATTTTCTAACGACTGTGCTTGAGATTTATTTTGTAGGGTGTTATAAGGTTTCATTAAAATAAACTAAATAAGCAGTTGAGGTTTGGGAATTTCAAAAAAAAAATAAAACATGGTACCAACTTCTCAGAAGTCACAAATATTTCATGGGCTAAAAAAGATACTCTCTACAAAAAGAGTATAAAATTAAAGGTTTTCCGATTTACGATTCCGAGCATTTTTTAAAGTCCTTTTTACTTGCGATTATAGATACTATAAGGCAAGTTATGTATTCGTAAACATTTTTTTTTTCTAACAATCAAACATGACATTACGATCATAGAGAACACCAAAAAAGTGCGTCCCGCATTTCCGCCCGTCTGTCTGTCCGTCTGTATTTATAACGAGCTGCAGCCTAAACGGCGAAAGCGATTACCTTCAAATTTGGAAACTGATGATTTTGACATTCCTCAGAGGGGAAATTGAAATTTTATTTTTAGGTATAAAAATAACGGTACCTGCCATATAACCGTTTAGGAAAATCTTATTTTTCTCGAAAACGGCTCCAACGATTTTCATAAAAATTTTTCAGAACTTTTTTGTTGGCAATAGCTATCATTTAATCTAAACCAAGTTTACGGGAAAAATCTAATAACGGTACCTTTCATATAACGGTTTTTTTTAAATTTTTGGTTTTCACGGTAACTGTACATTGGATTTCTTTCACATTTTATATCTAAGTAGCCAAACAAATTCTGCATATCAAAATTTTGAATAACTTTTTTTTTCTAATAAAAATTATTTTTTTAAACTTTTTTTTTTCAAAAATCAATATTTTTAAAACTAATAAAAAAAATGATTTCAAATTTTATAATCACATGTATATAATTAAACTTTAAAAAACTGCATACCAAAATTTCAAAAGACAATTCTTTTCAAAAAACTAAAAATGAAAAACAGGATTTCATTAAAATCCGTCCTACATTTTTTCGAGATACTTTTTTATAAAATTTTTATTGATCCGTGGCATCTAATGGCGTTCTTCGTTTTATCGAGAAACTGATTAAAGTGATGGTTTTGGCAGTTTTTATCAGTTTAAAAAAGATTTTTACCCACCTACACCATTCACTTTCATTATATACATATGTATGTACATATTTACATACATAGACTCACTATATAGAGGTAGGCACATATTACCCTACTAATTTACATAATTTAAATCCATTTAAATATACATTTGTATGTAGGTGTCTATGTGACCATTCCTTGAATCATGTAATCCACAATTCATTATATTAAGAATCAAGGTATTCTTACCTACATCGGCTTTAAGCCTGCGTAGGGTAACTAGACAACCTACCTACTAAGAGTGTCACGGGTTAGCTACACAAAAGTTGTTAGCTGCAAGAGCAAGTTCATACAATCCAGTCGTGCATTTTATTTATTTATGTACACGTATCTGTCTGGCATGGCCATCACTTCGCAACTTACATTGTCTCGTTTTATTAATTCTAAATTTAACCACTGTCACGTTTATTGAACATTACACAAGTAATTTTTTTTAGTCGCAAAAGGCTTACCGTTATATATAATAAGTAATTGACGATGCCAATATATTATCTTAAAGCAGATATTAAATTGTATAAGCCCAAAGTTAATGTGATCAAGGATTTTCTGAACAAAAATAAAAACAATATCCGTTTTAAAAGAGAAACATAATTAAATTAAATTTATACAAAAGTTCAACTTTCTATATAAATTTTCATAAAATGAAAAAATAAAATGCACGACTGGATCGCACGTACTTACTCCTATGTTCGATCATATCTTAATCACAAGATTTTTAGTAGAAACAGCTGAATATGTTTTTAGTCTTTTTTACTTATTTTTTATATACAAAATTTGGTAAATATTTTTTTTAGTTTTTTAGTATGACAATTTTGTGTATTTAATAATATCGGATTTTTCAATAAGAGCGCTACAAAAGTTTTTTTTAAATAAAACAAAAACGGTTTTGGATATCAATGAAATTCTTTATTCCTGTGAAAGTACGTTCGATGCCATTATGTATGGAACTCGATTTCTTTTGCATGGCCACCACGGCCACGCTTGCAGAAGTCCAGACCCTGAACCCAATTTTCGACGGTTTTCAAACTTAAATCGGCCGATACTGCTGCAATTTCACGTTCGATATTCGTTCATCAATCATCGCTGGCTTGTTGGCATAGATCATAGACTTGACGCAGCCCCACAGGAAATATTCTAACGGCGTCAAATCGCACGACCGAGGCGGCCAAGCGACTGGACCATTTCGTGAGATAACACGTTATCCAAACTTGGTTTCCAATAAATTGATTGTGACATTCGCTGTGTGGCTTGTGGTGCCGTCCTGTTGGAACCACATATCCTCCAAGTCCATATCATCCAATTGGGGCCAAAAATATTCGGTTATCATTGAACGATTGCGATCCCCATTCACAGTAACGTGCCGGTTTTGATCATCACGGAAGAGACGCCGCCGGCCCATAAACAACACCAAACCGTAATTTTTTCAGGATGCAATGATGACTCATGGAGTACATGTGGATTGCTGCCTGACCAATACCGCACGTTTTGTTTATTGACGAAGCCATTCAGCCAGAAATGAGCCTCATAGCTGAATTGATTTTTCGATGAAAATCCGAATCATTTTCAAGTTGTTGCAAAGCCCAATTCTCGAACATACGACCCGACGCTTCTGGTGGTCAAGCGGCTTCAGTTCTTGCGTCAATTTAATCTTGTAAGGATTTAGGCCAAGACCTTTCGCAAAATTCGCAACAACGACGTCACAGAGATGTCCAACGCTTGAGAACGACGCGTGAAAGAACACATTTGGGCTTTCTGCAACTGAACATTTTGTACTGTGCGTGTGGATTCAAATTTTTCCACTAGACGCTCAATTGTTGATCTGCTAGGACGATTATGACGACCATAACTTGGACGTAGCGCTCTTAATGTTGAGGCCACTGACTCCGGTAGTAAATTTTAATAATTTCGACTTGTTGTTGGCTAGTATATCTTTCCATCATGAAATGGCAAACCTTACTGAAAAGAAATGTCAAATGAGCGGCAAGAAATATGGCGTCGTTTGCTGTCCCTGTCGCTCTACTTTTATAGCGTCCCTGTTGAAAAACCCTTTAACATACACAAATTAAAAAAAAAATTCGGTACCCATTTTCGAAATATTGAATTTCGCAAACAAAATCGTATAGGGCGTTGTGCAGACACTAAGATAGACAGACATACAGACGGAATTGTGGGACCCCCATTTTGGTGTTCTCTATCATCGTGATGTCAAGTTTGATTTAAATCTCGAGTTCGATTTATTTTCCAAATGCAAAACCTGCTCTATAGTACCTATGTACATATCTCACAAATAAAAAACAAGTCATCAAAACCTATACAGAAGCACCACACAATTCTATTTGGTTGATAATTCAAAAACTGGAAAAATTGTGAGTGTAAAGACCAACATCGTCATCTTCTCAGAAAGACCAACATCGTCATCACTTCAAAGTTTTTCTCATATTCAGTTAGCTCAGACTACACCACCGCATATCGTGTCGTCATTATTATTTGTAGTCTTTCATTGAAAAACACGACGACATTTTCCCGCCTAAAATTGGTCAAAACAAAATGCGATGTTTTTGCTATGATTTTTCCCTCCAATCCATTTTTGGGTTTTTGTTTATCAACAAAACTAGAAAAAAAAACATCTGAGTAAATAGTCAGTGATAGACAGAATGGCACATGGCATGCGACGTGATTTGGTTGTGTCCACATGGTGAGTACGCATGCTCGGGAAGCGCATCAAAAAAATGTTTACATTTTCCCAGCTGAGTTTTCACTTTCCTCGTATCGTTGGTCAGGGTTCTACTCTCAGTTAATAACGGTTCTTTGGCGAGTCTGAATGTCTCATACGGGATGCTCAAAGCTCAAAGCAATTAAAGATTTCGCGATATTAGTGTTATCATCAAACAATTGAAACATATGGTTCACAGGTTTTCAAGATTTTTTTAAACAACCGCACTGTTTTTGATAAAAAAAAATAATATCAAACATCGAGAATTTTTTTTAAATCGAAGGCAAGATTAATAAGTTTGAAATAAAGTGTGTAGTTTAAGTGTGTCCTTATGGTGATAATAAATTATAATGAATGAAATCCAATGGTTTGAAGAAAAACTCTCCGCCACCCATTTCTTCGCTGGTTGTGTTTTACTTTTTCATCTGTGCTAATTAATCTGTGGTGTACTACGTGCAATAGATAATAATAAAATTACAAGCATCCTGCAAATAAGAAGGAAGAGAAATAATAACATACAATTCTTAAATTAGCAGAGTATCTTAGGGCAGACAGACCAATTATTAAAAGGTAAGTTCGCACAGGATATTTAAGATAGCAGCTCCAAGGATATAGTTCATATTATGATGCGATAATGAAGTGGCAATATATATGTATGTTAACAAACGATTAGATTAAATCGTCCTCATGCTTCTAGGGACCGCATCAAACTTAAGGACCGTTAAAAATACATTGTGCTTTAAACAACTGACGACACGACTATGATGGGTGTTGTTTGGGGCTAAGATTTATTTTTGAAGACAAAATCCGACTCGGGTTAAAATCTATTTATGGATTGTTGATGCGTGTCGTTGTCCTCTCGGGCATAGTTAAAATTTATTAAAACGATTTATTGGCTGAAAGAGGACTGTTATTTATTCAAAGAGGAAGAAAATACGAAGGGTGCTTTTTTTACTTAGGTTTTAATTTAAATACAAGTAATTATAGAGTAAAGAGTTGTAAATTGTCAGTAATTACTCATCGATTGATGATGCGCGTATGTTAAGGAAACAAATTTACAAATAAATTAGAAGTGGAAGGGAATTTTAAATTGGAGTAATATGTAGGTTGCAAATGAGAGAGAATAAATAATGAAAAAATTATTCAAGTGCATTAGCTACGATACATAATATGAATGAAGACTTTTTGATTGTTACACTTGAGCTGAGAGTATATTATAGGCTAAAAAGTAGTACCAAATCACTTCAAGCAACACTTAAAAAATATGTTATGTCTGTGAACATACCCATACTTGCCATACATACATGATGGCCCTTGATTTTAATTTCTTTGGGATTTAAATTTAAAAAAATACTAGTCTGTGTTTTATTAGTTGGTTAAATACACCTTTTAACTCTATTTTCGATGTAATAAACTTTTTTCTTGCAAATAAAATAAATGACTCCGTAAAAATTAGGACCAAAATAAATATGACTTTAAAAATTTAGTGTGTGTAAGTCGGAAAATACGTGAGAAATAAAAGCATCAAAAATTATAATTTTAAATAACTTCAATCAATTATTTAAAAATTTTATATTTTGTAATTTTTAAATTAAATCCTTAACAATATTTCTTGGAGGCGCACGCTAACATTCCCTTGAAGATTTCCTGAGTTTCCTACCCTGGTATATTTCTTGTAAGACAATGTGGTTTATTTTATAGTTCTTAACAAAGTTTTTTTTTTTTAAATTTAAATGCAGGCGGGGACTATTGGGGGTCATCGTGAATAAAAATTTCCCTGGAAAATTTTCTCCAGTTCGAAACTTGGGAACGTGAATGATGATCAAAAGTTTCCCTCGGAATTTATTTGTATTGCAAATAAGCTTTCCCAGGGAGCTTAGCTGTAATTTGTTCAGGGCAAATTTATTCCGTGGGAGATTCAAGATCGCAGGAAAAATTTCGAGGGAATAAAATATTATACTATGTCCCAGAAAAGTAGGCAGTACACGTTTTATATGAAAGCTTTTTCAAAAACAGTAGCGTGTCATATTTACGCACCATACTAAATTGAAAGAACTTCTCCAAAAAAGTGTTTGCCCGCCCCTAATCTATAAAATAATAAAAGAACATTTCATTGCATCTGGAGTAGACCCAATGTCCTACTCAGCACACATCTGAATATGGACTGAATTGCTTTTGCTGTGGCCTATGGCTGCTGCTCAGCGTTGCCGGAAACAAAATTTTATAAGTGCCAATTCTGACAACAGAAAGTGCCATTTTAGGCCACTGGGTGCCACCAACAAAAAAGTAACAAAATTCCGAAGATTACATATGTAATTTTTAGTTTTATTTATTGCGCCTAAAAACTTAAGGAATAATAAGAATAAATAAACACAATATTAATAAAAAATAAATCAATATATAAAATAAAAGAATTTCATTAAACGAAACATGCAAAAAATAGATTAAAGCATCAACTAACAATATGTGTGTTCAATGATGATGTTCGGAACAGATTAGAACACCTTAGAACAGAAAAGTACAGGATTTTGCTGTTCAATAAGATATTTTCTGTTCTTAGCTGTTCTGGTTTGGTGTTCGATGAGTCAGTTTGGAACACTTTAGAACAGGATTTTTTGCACTTACTTTTTAGTTAGAACAGTTTAGAATAGATTTGTGAGAACTGTCAAAATCAATTGATGTTGTTAAAAAAATAACATTTTGGTGTTAGATTTAGTTGATAAATCATTTTCTGTGTCGGAATCATCTCAATTTCATGAAAAATATTTTTTTAAATAAATTCAACTCCATTTCAATTTTTTTAAGAATGTTTCTGCAAAAATAAACGAACTAGAATTGTAGGTACTAGATGATAAGATACCGAGTTTTTTGTTAATAAGTTTTTTTGGTTAAATAAAAATAAAATAATTAGATTTAATTAAAATTGTTTTTAGGTCGAAATACATTAGTTCTAAGAGTTATAGTTTAGTTTAGAGCGCCTGTAAAGGGCCAGTCAATAAGTTGTAAGTTATTGATAATTAGGCTAGTTTTATTCATATAAAAAATGAATTACAAAAAAAAAATTGTAGGTAAACAACCATAATTTTTTTTATAATCTCTATCAGATGACTGACTGTTCTAATTTACGCCATATACTTTAAGACTTTAATTGATTGAGCTCCCATCTCTTTTTGGTAGCAGAGAAGAGAGTACTTGCAGTTCTGCTTCATAACTGGAGTAACAAATGGATCTATTTTATGTCCATTGTTTCTCGTTCGAATAGGATTCAATATGAGTCAGACTAGCTTAGGAAGGAATTTACCACTTCTAACAATTTTTAGCAGATCAAACTATGGCGCTAATAGTCCTCTTAATCAGTTAATCAAAAATTTCAATAAATATTCTTTTTCATTGGTTCTGCAAATGATAATTTTAAATTTGAAAGCCCAAGTTGAAATTTTGTTATAGTTATATAATATAATTATAATTAAATTTAGATATAAGTAAATTCTTGTAATTTTAACGTTAGCATTTGAAGTATTAAATAAATAATAATAATAATTTGTTTTTTCTTGGTCTGAAGTTTCTCACGAATCTGTTCTGTTCTATCTGTTCTGTTCTGTTCTAAATTTTTCGTCACTGAACAATCTTAATATACATTTTTAGGTGATATGAATTGCTGGCAAGTTTTAGCCTTTATTATTTCATTAAACGACAAAAGTGATTTTATTACTTTATAAGAAAGTCGATTTTTACTATGTTATATGTTTTAATGTTATTTAAGCATGAAACAACCCTTCAGCTGATGTACTACCTGATCTGATCATGAACTTGGATATATTTGAAAACATTTGCTCGTTGATTCCTAGAGTACCATTTGAAGCGTTTGAGTGCCAGAATACCATTTAAATTAAAAAGTGCCAAAAGTGCACGATCGTGCCACTTCGGCAACATTGCTGCTGCTGCTATTCAACCCCATTAAATATTGATGTGCTTTCAGAGTTACCCGTGTCCATTTTTCAACTTGCTTGGTTTCTTTTCCTTGGTTTTCTGTTGGTGTGCTTTTGATTTGAGAGCTTTGATATTTGGGTCCATTTAAAATACAAACTGTCCTATCTTGCCTACACTGCCTATTTTTCTGGGACAGAATATAGGTGGGAAACGAAACTCACTTGGAGATTCCCGATAGGGCCTATTATTATATTCAAATTGTTTTTACCAGAGTGTAATATTTATATGATTACGCAAAATGTGTATTTTGGACAAGGCGGTCTTATACAGATTTTAAAAATTGAAAAAAGTTAATAATTAAGAAGATGCTAATTTTTACTAAAATTAAAATTATAACTATTATTATATTATTTAAGAAAATACCAGCTAATAAGATTATTAACATGATTTTCTTCAATATACAATTTCAAAAAGTGGAGGGTGTAAAAACTAACTAGTTTTTAATTTAATTTTCTCATAACAACATTTGGATAAAGGCTGAATCAAAACGTTCTTCAAAAGTGGGTGTGTCAAAAGATTTTGCATGGAAGTGTTATAAGAAATTATATTATATATAAATTTTCTGAAGAACACAATGATTATTTTTGTCAGACACCAGTCTAAATTAAAGAAGACATTCTTAGTTGATGTCTTGTATGCTCAGTTTTGAGGACGTATTCGCATAGTTCTTAGCACCTAATTTAGCAAGACAATTTTCTTATTTAAAACTAGCTGTTCCTGTCCAGTGTTACTCAGTGTAAATTTTAACGTCTCTATCGTCAGTTGTTTATATTGTGCTTTGTTTACCACTGTAAGGCTCCAGTTATAGCTTTCATTAAAACTCAATGTTGAACACTTTATCTTATAATTCTGAGGCAGTTAAACAAATAAAATTGATGTCATCTTAGTGCCAAAATGAAGCTGATAACCAATATATTTTTATTTATCAAAAAAATGTTTTATTTGATCTATCACTTTCTTGTAAGATTACTTTTGATTTTTCAATGATGGAATACGTTCTAATGACTTGTGTTCCCTTCTTTTCCTTTTTCTCATATGTTAGTTTTCTTTCAATGATCAAATCTAACGTCAAAATTACATTCGGCTATGAAAGATCTTTTCAATGAGAACCAAAGGTCAGATATAGCAATAACAGGCTTGCCAACAAAAATTCGTTTCACTGATTTGTGTTACAATGATGAATTTCAATGAAAGCTGAAAAGGAATTCATCCAATTTGCATTTGTGTAAATCGAAACGAAACAATTTTAGTATGGCTATGAATTTATTGTAATTTTAAATTAAATAAATCCGGATCTATTGTGTTTTATTGACCAATCAATTGTTAATCTTGTATACAATATTCTTTGATTGCTCTGGGTGATCAACTATGGTTGTCTTTTTTTTTACGGCCGATGGCTCATTTACTTTGGAACATGCCATGTACAACTCTGATCCTTTGAAAATCTTTCAGTTTAAGGTTTATTCCGCACAATTCCTACGATTTACTTTACGATATATAAATCGACATTATAACAAATGCAAGTGGAAGTGGAAACTGGATACTCTTAAATTGAAACACAAAATCAGTTGAAATCAGTGATATTCTTGGAATCAGAAAACTTGAAATTGAGTATAATTGTCACAGTACATACATAACATATATTAAAAGGTAATATATTCCGATTTTTCATTTTCGCTTAAGTTCGCACATTTATCAAAACTCAGAGAGCTTTGTGACACACATTTTAAATCTTATTTCAATAACAGGAATTTCGATCTGGTAATACCTGTTACTGAATACTTCTTACTGAAATATTGACCCATCCCTATTTGTATGTGGATCTGTCAAAAGTCAGAGTGCATATGTCAAATCTCTGAGACCTCCATGTCATATAATGATACGAATTTTGACAACATGACAACAACTGTGTACTATGTGTTTTATTGACGTTTCCTTAATCACTTTATTATTCAGCTTCTTAACAGAGAGTCTTGTTCAATTGCATATTTTCGGTCGATCCGTTTCATATTAAATTATCTACATTATTGAACTGACGTTGAGTTGCAAATTTTGTGGCACCATTCCTGACAAAACAATTAAATCCGAAAATTTAATGAATTAATTAACGACTATAAATTCAAATCGTCTATGGGTTATTTCGTCTAATGCTTATTGATTGCGCAGATTTTTCATTTTATATAATTTTTCGAGATTCCGATTTCGTAAAAATAATCCTAAATCCTAATGGTATACATTTAACCACTTGATAACAGTCATTTTACTTCTTTTTTTAAAGTTTTGTATTGTTTAATTCTATTTGTTATATGATTATTATTATTGTTAAATTCTGTTTGTTGTATGCCTATTTTCTTTTTGTTCAATAAAAGTTTCAGACAATTTTGAAGTTTTTTTATTTTTTCTATTTTATTTTCGGGATTTTGACCTTTCTGCCTTTTGGGTTTTCGGTATTCTGGGTTTTCGGGATCTTAGGTTTTCGGGATTCTGGGTTTTCGGGATTCAGAATTTCGGGATTGTGTTCGTCTCTCATATACTAATTCTAGATTTTTCCAGTCGAGATTTTTTTTTCGAGATTTTTGTGTTTCGAGATTATGCTTTCTAGATTTTTTTTTTCGAGATTTTTTCAATTCTAAATTTTTGTTTTCGAAGTTTTAACTTTCGAAATTTTTGCTTTCGAGATATCATAGTAGACCCCATAATAACAGTATGACTTTTTTAAAAATGTGAACATATCATTTATGTTTTGAAGCCAATTAGAAATGACTGCCGAAGTTTCTGGTTGTTTTTACATATAATGAGGTGCCTGTGGCTGTCAATTATGCAGTGAGCAGTGTTGCCAATTAGAATTATTCGAAGTTATTTAAACAGTTTTTGATGAGGCTGCTCAATTAACTGAAAAAGTTAAGAAAAAAGTTAATGTTTTAAGATTGTTAGCTGCAATTTTACTAACCGAAAATGTTCTACTTATACAGAAAATATTCTTAAACAATTTTTTTTGTTAATTAAGTGAGATGAAGTGAGAGAATTGAGTGAGGTGCAATTAAGTCGGGAATACTGTATTTAGATAATAAACAATGGGAAGTCACGTCATTTTAAAGTTGGCTAATTTCTATGAAAACTGAAGCACTATTTAAAGACAATATATGATTGATTATGATACAAAGTTGGTTAGAAGCTGCCCCACCGACTAACCTTTAGTTATATAGCATCTGTTTTTTTTTTCAACTTTTTCCTCCTTTATATTTCTATATAATCTTCCGGCTAATTAATTTTAATATTGAAAAGATCTAAAGCAGGGGCATGTTGTCATTTCGTAAACAGGTCAATGTTTACTCGGATGTTCGTCAACATTTATCTTGTCAAAGAATTGCTTAGTCGACTACATTATTATGATTGATATAAAATATTGCCATAAATACATAAAAGTTGACAAACGTTAGCTTTGAAATTTATCTTCGGGAACATTCGTTAACAAGATTAAATTCTTCACGAACTTGGTTTTTTTTTTTTTTTTTTTTTTTTTTTTAAATTCATTTTTATTTCATTTTAACTTATAACTATCTTAAAGCTAGACAAAAATGTTTAAAACTAGCCTAATTATCAATAACTTACAACTAATTTACTGGCCCTTTACGGGCGCTCTAAATTAAACAATAACTCTTAAAACTAATGTCTTTCGACCTAAAAACTATTTTAATTAAATCTAAATTTTTTTTTTTAATTTTATTTTATATTTCAAAGAAATTTCTCAAAAACTTGATATCTGATAATTTTTTTTTTTTTTTTTTTTTTTTTTTTTTTCTTATAAACTAAACCTAAATATAGATTAAAAAAATTAAACCTAAATAAAACTAACTTATACTGCCTAAAAATAACTTAAACTACTTAAAATACCTAATAATACTTAAGACTACTTAAAAACTAGAACAGCCACAGCAGCATTTTTTTCCTTTTTTAATTTTTTTTTTTTTCGTTTATTTTTTATATGTATGGAGACACACAGCAACATGCAACTTACCCATACATGTACATACGCACATACATTACATATACGTACGCACATACATGTACAGACACGCAGATACATGCACGTATGCCCCGCATACATACATATTTTTAATTTTTTTTTTGGTGCCACCCCGACTGTTCCCTATACCTAATTGCCTAAATCTATGTAAGTCGGCCAAGATATACCATCTTCATCGACTTTAAATATCACGATGCTGTTCATAGAGCCACCAGAACTGGTTCTCCTGTTTCACCCTATCCCTCCGGTCCCGATCGGACACAGTCCTACTGAACCGAAGGCGCTCTTCTCCACCTTGAGCGATGACGTCTCGACCATACTGGAGTCGCCTATCCACAGTTTTCCGGCTGACGTGGTAGATGAGCGGAACCGCCCCTCCATCCTGTATCAGCCCTCGACTGTCTAAATAGAGGAATGCCTCGGGAGGGATGTAACCACTTAACCGCGCACTCTCAAAATATTCGTTATTGGGGTAATAAGCCCCAAAAATTAAGCTGTTAGTTGAGGACATCGCTCTTGCAACGTGACCCCGAATCAGCTTGAACAAAAAATTATCTATTCTGTTTATGTTGGCTCCGTTGTATAGAACCTGGTTGGAATAATATCTTGTGTACTCCGACTCTGGTGTTCTGTGTAATCCAAGGCAACGTCTAAGACATTGCCTCTCAAACACCCGAATCTTTTCCATTTGAGATGGGGCAACGTTGAACCACACCGGGCATCCGTAGGCAATCATCGGCCTGATGAGGGCCATGTAGCAAATCACCTTCACCCTGCTGTCAAGACGGCTGCTATAAAACAGTCGTTTTGTCAAGGCAAAGGCTCCCCTAGCCCTGGCCAAAGCAGCACCTATATGTCTGTCGAAATACAGGTACTGATCCAACCAGATGCCAAGGTACTTTACTACACTTTTACTCGCCAGTGGATGTCCATGTGGTCCTACGATCACCAGCTTGCGCCAGTTCTTTCTCGTATCCCTTGAGGCGCTAGACAACGGAGTCCTAAACAAAATAGTTTCTGATTTCTGGAAGTTGATTTTCAACTTCCAGTCATCACAATATCGCTGAATCTTGTCGAAGTCACTCTGCAAGAGACTTTTGATGACCTCAACTGTATTAGCTGTTCTGTACGCAATTAGATCGTCGGCGTACGCAATTGCCTGAGTTAGACTACCTATCAGATCGCTGGTGTAAATGCTGAATAGAATCGGCGAGTTAACCGCTCCCTGCTGAAGACCATTATTAATATTAAAAATTGCGGTAGAAGTTACATTGCCACTCTTGACAACAAACTTTCTACCATTTAGCATGTCATAAAGCATATACAATAGAGGTTTACTTATACCTAGTCTGGTTAGCTTTAGATAGAGACCTTCTAACCATACGGTGTCGAAGGCCTTCTCCAAATCAACCAGACAGGCACCCGTACACTGCTTTTTAGTTTTGTTCCATTGGATATCAGAAACTAGTTTAGACGCGGCATGAATTGTGTCATGTCCCGCCTTAAAACCGAACTGATTATCCGGGATGATATTTTTGTTCTCCGCCCACTTGAACAGGGCTCTATTAATAACCTTTTCAAATACTTTGCTGATGCTCGGAAGAAGACTTATCGACCGGAGATTCGCCGGATTGGAGTTGTCCTTTCCCTTTTTTGGGAGAGGGTGCACCACAGCTGTCTTCCACCGCACTGGATAATATGCATTATTCAGCGCGTTGTTAAATAGTGTGGTATAAATGTCAACTGCTTCTTGAGGCAAATGTCGTAGTACAACGTTGGATATACCATCGACTCCTGCAGACTTCTTTTTCTTTAATGAATCGAAGATGAGCTGAAGCTCATTCTTCGAAATTAACAGGGGACTGGGCCCATTTCGATCGGCGATTATGGCGTTTGCCAAATCTTCATCATTAAACCCGGTAAAACCAAGGTTCTCAGATCGCCATTCGCTTATATCGTTTCGGAGCCATAAGTGATGAAGCAGAGCTCTGTTCTCCAGGTCATGATTCGGGCGAATGCTAGCATTCACCTTATACACTTGCTGGAAAGCAGCCCCCACAGCCTCCACCTTCTCCTGCGGATCTTCGATTATGAAGAGGTCATCGTCCAAGACGGCGTTATCTGGGTCTATGCCTGCTGTCAGAAGTACGTCTCTGTTTTGTGTCGTTCTCTGGAGCTTAAGACACGGAAGGTCGTTTTGATCTTTTCTTCTGAATATCTTATTAATTTGTGGGAACATGCTCGGGTCGGTAGCGTTCACGGCCCGAATTTTGTTGTCCCAAAACAAATTAATGGACAACCTATAATTTTCTTTGATCAATTGGTTGATGTTTTTGATGGACGACTTCAGTGTCCTTATCTCCAGATCTCGTGTGTCAGTAAACCGTCTGTACAAGCGTTTTAGTCTTGTCAGTAAGCCACTTTTTTGTCTGTGTAATGCATCAATTGTCGCGTTACGGTACATGTCAGTTGCGTTACGTTCTTTGTATTTCGGTATTGTCCTGTTCATTGTTCGTTGAATTGTTTCGTCCATTTGTTCTAAGTATCTGTCAATTTCAGTATTTGTCATGTTCCTGTCATTTGGTGGGGATATACCATTTGAACGTAATTCATTCAATAAGGCATTGGAGAAACGTGGCCAGCGCACCTTACTGTAATTGTAAGTATGCACAGGCACATACTCCTCCAACTCCATAAGCTGGTTCGGAAGTTGTATTACGGCGGCGAGTCCGCAGTGGTCACTGTCGTACTCGATCGTTCGTAAACAATTTCTTGGCCGTTGACCCACAGCGTCAGTAATTGTTAGTCTTGCGTCTTTAAGCAATAGATCCAGATAGGCACCGCTTCTTGGGAACGATGGCCTGTCTGTGGCTAGAAGATCGATGCCAATTAAATAGATGGTTACCTCGAGGATTTTGTATTTGATTTCCCCAATCTGTGTGCTTGGCGTTTAAATCACCCGCCAATATATAGTAATTCTCTTCCGAGCTCAATCTTAAGCATTCAAAAAGCTTTTCAAGCTCTGTTATAAACTGTGTGGGCTGAGGTGTTTCCGGTGCATAGGCAGCGATCACATACATTCGCTTCCCCTGTTGGAGATGAATGCATATGATGCATGCCTCTAACGTCCGAAATTTACGCACATCACTATTATATATTACCTTATGACTAATGCCTTTACGTATAAAGATTGCGACGCCCCCTCCTTGAGTGGAGTTGGGTCGGTCTCTCCTTACGATATTGTAATTGTTGTTAGTCAATTTATGTTTCTGGTTAAGCTTAGTTTCGCTAGCCATAAACACATCTGGACTTATGTCTTTAAGCAATTGGAATAAATTCGCTCTACGTTCGGTCCTAATCAGTGAATTTACATTCACAGCTAGGATCTTAAAGGGCCTCTCCGGCAGCGCGCCCTTAACCTCTAAGTTGCGTTAAGCTCGGCAAAACAGAGTAGAGATAATCCACCCTAGTCGCCTGCTCCCTGATCTGGTTTTGGAGGCCGTTCAACTGGCCCTGGATGGCCAGTAGAACGCCCATAATATCCGCCTGTGCCGCCGGCGCCTTAGGCACGGGGGCCTGTTGGGCGACCTTTGGTGTAGGCTGTACCGTGCTTCCCCTTCCTGACGCCATTTGGGCGTAAGAAATTTGGGGGTTGACGGGCGTTGTTGTAGGAGGGCGCACTGTTGGATGCTTTTCTACCACTGTTTGCTTTGCTGCTTTATTGTTTTTTATAAGCTGAAACGTCGGGCATCCCCGATAATTAGCGGGGTGTCCGGCGCCTCGGCAGAGTACACATTTAAGCTGGGTCCTATCTTCGACCCGTTCCTTTCCTAACTTGCATTCATCTGCATTGTGGTTCTCTCCACACTTAACGCAGCGTGACTGCATTTCGCAGTTTGCTGCGGCGTGGCCGAACCTTTGGCAGCGCATGCATTGAAGCATGTCGCCGCGCCTTTTTAATTTGTCCCAAGTTACAACCTGGCAGTTGAGGACGGATATACTCCTCAAACTATCCAGTTTGCTGCTGGGTGAGAGTTGAACAAGGAAGAAGGGAAGCCTCCGCTTCTCCCGCCTAGCTCTAACTGTAGCGAACGGCTTGACCCCGATAAAGTCGAGATCGTCATTCGCTTGTTGCCGGAGTTCATTTAAGAGCACCTGTGGTTCCGTGCAGGAATCTATGCCCTTCAAAAGGACCGTTTGAAATTTTTCGGTTTTAGGGGTGAAACTAAAGAACTCAGTAGTAGTTTCTTTTAGCAACTCTTTAATTTTTTTGTGCTGTTCCAGTGTGAAGCACTGGATAGCATGCCTATCGTTATTTAATCTTTTAATAGTAAAATTATGACCTATGGTCAACTTACATAGATTTATGGTATCCTGTAACTCCATTTTATAAGTATTAATGGGTGGCACCTTTTCTTTTTTCATGATCGGCGGCTGTGGCTGCTGCTGCTGAGACTGATTTTTCTGCGGCTGTTGATTCTGCTGCTTTTGAATCTGCTGCTGCTGTTTTTCTTGCGGTTGTTTCTGGACTTGTGTCTGCTGCTGTTGCTGTTGTTGTTGTTGTTTTTGCCGTTGTTGTTTTGGCTGCTGCTGTGGCTGTTGTTTTTGTATTTGTTCTTTTTTCTGTTGTTGTTCTTTTTCTTCGAGTTCTTTTAGTTGCCTCGCTCGGCGCGCTTCTTGGCTGGCCTTAACTTTACTTTTTATCTTTTCTATTTCTGCCTCCAAAGCATCAATTTGGGCGAACATTCTTTGTTCGTCCTCCTCAGATGACGCCTCTGATGTGGAGAGGTTCACGAAGGCAGTACTATCGCCCGTCGTGAAGTGCCCTTCTCCTTCTTCAGACATATATGCTATACCCTCTTCGGGTGAAGTGTCTAACTCGGTTTGTCTTGCTGCCTCTGACGTCTCGTCTATATCGGACGTATGCACCCCAGCTGGCAGCTTTGCTGAGGTGGCCGTGGATCTCCTTTTTACCAAATTTGGTGCGCACTTGATCCTCTTTCTGCGCTTTTGATTAGCATCGGATGATGTTGCCGTTGTTGTTATTGCTGTTGATGTTGTTGCTGCAGAATCACTGCTTGTGATTGGAACATCTTTCGATGTTCCCTCAGCTGATGCCATCGCTGGCCTCATTGGCCCTAGGACACCTTTCGATGCCCCGTTGCTTAAACTCCTCCTCCTTTGTTCGTTTTCCCAACCAATAAAGTTAACGACTTCACGGTTGTGAAAAAAAGCTGATAAAGTTCTGATGCCCTCCTGGGAATCGAACTGGCGACCCTCGGATTCTCGGTCGGCCACTCTACCTCTGTGCTACTGCACCACTTATAAAATGTTGATTTAATTTGGAACTTAAGCTCACACACGAATTTTAATTGGAAAAACTGGGAAGCCGAAAACGTCTTAACACTTCCACAGTACGAGATCGACTGTGTCACGAACTTGGTCTTGGGCTTTAAAAATACAGTGTTTGGACGGACGAGGGTGGTAGATAGTTATTTAATTAGAGCCATGACATTCAAATTTAATTTAGATCTTACATAACTTTTGGTTGAAGGCCACCTAAAAATATGAGTAGGATGAAATGCTACAAAAGTGCACTATTTCATTTAATAATTTTATCATGAATTTTTTGATTGAGTTGTGATATTCTCATATTGGATAGTTGACATCAGAATTTCATGATATAATTTGATCTAATGGTTTAATTAGACTAGAATAATTAGAATAATTAAATGGTTGCGATAAATCGATTGTTTCATTCACGATGTGTCATTTATCGCCAAGATCGATGCCATAAATTTGAGGCCAAAAGAACTTAACACCAGGCGGTTGTTCATTATTTTGAATAAATTTTGTTTCTCATGCATTTAATCCCAAATTCAACAATTCCGTTTATTCACGAAGCCATTTAGATGGAAACTCGCTTCATCGGTGATGTATTGTTTCGAAAAATCGGCTAAACTTTATCCATTTTATTTACATATTTTCACAATAATAAAGCGTTTTTCTCTAGCATAGGACTCCATTTTTAATAATCATAGCTGACAGCAGCCAAATTTCAGAGCTGCCATTTGTACGAAAAATAAAATACACCACTGGATCGCACATACTATGTTCGATCACATTATATGCAAAAGATTCTTAATGGAAACGGCTAAAAGTATTTTTATAAAGTCGTTTTTCACTTAATTTCTTATATATACAAATTCTTAATTTTTTCTAAAAAAAATTGGTATAAACATTTTAAAAATTTAATAATATAAATTTTAACAACATTTCAGAAAAAATTGTTCACCCTTTTTCAAAAAAAAAATATATTTTTTTCAAGAATGCAAAAAAACTATTTTTCGAAAATATTGAAATGCAGTATTATTGAGAATTCGAAGGAGATCCTGTATAAAGATTTTTATCGAAATCCGTTGAACCACTTATGAGAAAGTCGAAAATCAAAAAAATAGTTGTATGGCAGGTACCGCTAATTACAAAATATGTATTTGTAATTTTTTTTTGGCCAAAACGTAGACCATACTCAAGGTTGTACACAAACCAATTTTTATCAAAATCGTTAGAGCCGTTGTTGAGACAATTAAGTTGGTAGAAAAATTTGTATGGTAAGACCGTTATTTTTTGGGTTAAAACAACGATTTAAAAATCTATTTTGGAAATCACCTAAAACGCCTAAGTACCAAATTTGAACAAGATCAGTTCAGCCGTTTAGGCTGTAGATCGTTCTACAGACAGACAGACAGACGGAATTGCCGGACCCACTTTTTCGGTGTTCTCTATCATCGTAATGTCAATTTTGATCAAAAACTCGAGTTCTATTTTTGTCCAAATGCAAAATTTGTCCTATATTACCTATACGCAAGTAAACAGACAGATTCATAACAATTTATACAATTCGTAATTAAATTTTGTTTTTTTAAATCGAACAAATTACTAAAAAGGAGGAGAAAAACTGAACCTACATTGAATAAGTTGGGAATTGTTTTGAATAAGATCAAATTCTAACAGAATCAGAGAACTGTCAAAATTATTAGATTTTTTCTGTTTCGTTTATTTAGTGGTTTACTTATCTACTTTTGGTTTATGGTTGAAGCTTGTAGTTTACTAGAGTTTTAATATAATTATTTATTGGTAATAAAATAAAATTTAGCATTTTAAACAAGAAAAAACAATACAAAGTGCATTTTTTGTTTATTATTGTTTTGACAAATGCCGTTTAGTTTTAATTAACTGTTCTATCTTGTTTTGACTTCTCCATCCTGCTATATTCTATGCTGCCATGTGCTGATCTGTTCTGACCTTTTCTTCAGTGAATACACCTATTGTTTGAATTTTCGTGTGTTATCGTTTTCACCCAACGTTGATCTCTTGTAGATTTACGAAATCTCAAATAGTGTTTTCACCGCTCCAAAAGCAGATTAATTCTTACAGCAGTATTTAAAATGCAAATGGTTTCTCATTTTCTCTTATAATTTAAAAGTGAGACAGCCAGCATCATCTGTGTCAACCGAGGCGAAAAATTCACTTTTCCGATGAATGTGTTCATTTCGATATGGGAATATGATAGTTCGATTTGAACATCAAATTGCCCCATGAATATTTAAATGATATTTATTTAAAATCTTTTTTTTATCTGAGGAGATTTATAATTTATATTTTAAATCGTGAAGATTTATAAGAGATTTGAGCTAATACTATGTTCCCTTCCGAAGCGAAATCTCGGATTTCGTTCATTTTAGTCTAAATCTTCACATTTCACCACATAGTCTTGGGATTTTCGTTGAAATGTCAACGAAATCACATTACCGATGCGGGATATTTATAATAAACGAGTCCATTTTGAACTTCACCATACTTAGGTAAAAAGTTTTTTCTGTGCACATTACGATCTTTCAGTCTATCGCCAATGAGGTAAAAAGAGAGTGTATGACTTTTTATTTGACATTTGAAGTTAAAGAAATTAAAAAACAAATGACCGTGAGCGAGCGGCTTGGTTTGATGCCTTACAAAAACACAAAATGGTATCTGTTCAGAGACGAAAACATGGATTTGGCTGCGCGAACACCAAATTGAAATCATGAAAGCATCCTGCTGAAATCACAGATTTAGCTTTGGTGGGAACAGAGTATAAATCTCGGTTTAGTGCTCGGTGAAAACGAATAGTATAGGGCGGATCACAAATCGTGCTACAATACAAAATTTAAATAACTTTTATTTTAATCGATGTATTTCATTAATTTGTTTTTTATTGGATTAAAAATTAAATTTTATTTTAAATAACTAATGGTTTTTAAAGATGATAGACCGCAAATGACCTCACGCTCATCCACGCATATGCGGCACCTGATCAGAAAATTGTTCATTACGGCCTTAAGGGTTGAAATTGGGATCGCCTCAATTATTGTCTTAATTGACTGCTTCTATTCAGTCAAATTCCTGGGTTTCGTTTTGTACACTTCCTGCTTGACATAACCCCATACAAAAAAGTCTGGTGCAGTCAGGTCAGGTGACCTTGGGGGCCAGCGGAAAGTGCAGTTTCTGGATATCAATTTGTTTGGGAATTTTCGTTTCGAGCTCCGCCATAACTTGTGCGGCTACGTGTGCACTTGCTCCATCTTGTTGAAAGCAAATCCTGCTGAAAGGGATACGTCTTCGGCGAAGTTATGGGTAAAAAACCCCCATTGACAGTTTGTGTTTCACCGTTTTCTTCAAAAAAGTATGGCCCGACATGATGAAACTGCGCACCACACAGTGACTCGTTCTGGATGCAGTTCCGTCTCATGGAGAATTTCTGGATTAGATTCACTCCATATACGGCAATTTTGCTTGTCAGACATGAAAAAAAAACAATTTATTAATGTGTTGTCTTCTTCCGACATTGCAATCATTTTTCGGCAAAATTTCGGGCGAATAGGCAAATCCCGAGGGTTTAACTTGCTTGTAATTTGGACTTTGTACGGAAACAAGTTTAAGTCATCATGAAGTATCCGTTGTAATGACCGTCTGCTAACTCCAATTTGGCCCGAGAAGCTAAACACCTGGATTTGCCTGTATTGCCGATGGAACAGCCACGATTATATCCTGAACCCGAACATTGTGATCTCGCGATGATTCGGTCTTCGTTCGATGCTTCCAGATTCGGCAAACATGTTCACCAGCCTCATAATGGTCCATCTACTCGGGGAAGTACCGCCAAACTCCAGCCTAAATTCCCTTTGGACGGAAATGACGGACTGCAAAGAATGGTATCGCTGCACTATTCAAATCCTTTTTTCAGTATTCCAAGCATGCATTTTGATCTGAATAGTAGCCTATAAAATAAAAAAAATAAAATAATTACACACACTGAAAAAAAGTTATTACGTTTTATTTTTGTAGCACGATTCGTGTGCCACCCTGTATTACACACAAATGTGATCAATGCTTTAATTTTTACTTTGTTGCAAGATTTTCAAAATTATTGTCAATTTAGAAGTTTGACAGTTGTTACACATCATACACATACGAAAAAGGTATCAAACATACCTATTGCTACACCGTGAAATAAAAGCTTTTAAGCAATAATGACAGTGAAAATTAACAACGTCAAAACAATAAACAACAAATAAAAATCAATAACTTTGTATGCAAAATTAAAGAACCTTAAATGTATTATTCGAAGCTTTCATGTTTTTTTTAATTTAATATTTAAGAAGCAAACATCCTTTTTAAACAGAGATGCTAACGGCATCTCCGTATATACACACACCTACATTGAATATTAAGCAACAGTTTTGTATTGATATTAAGATGACTGAAAGCATTTAATATTTGCTAACTCAAAAAAGGAAAATTCTTTTATTAAACAAGTTGTTTTTTTGTTGATCCTGTTCGGTCTGTGAGTGATTTCTAAATCAAAGAAACGAATTTAATCTCTTTCATTTTTCATTGTCAATCAAATTGAAATTTAAGTGAAAAACATTTTCATAGTGATGAACTTGAAATCACATTAAAGAAAAAAAAATTAATACTTTTTGTATACACAGATACAATTTAGTATATATATTACCTATAAATAAATAAATTTTAAAATGAATTTAAATTTGAATTTAATCAATCATAATATATAGTACATGGTATTTGCTCTTTATAAATTTGTAATAAGTCAAGGGAGGTCTGTCTGAGCTTCACCTATGGATGTATGTCTTCTGAGAATTTGAAAGAAATCTTGTATGCCTGATGCGGTGTGTGATTTTGCTGTACCTTGCGTTTTAAAGTCTCTAAATATTGTTTCATCAACTTTCTGGCAAGTTGATTTATTCAGTCAATTTTACGTGAAACTGAAAGCATTTTATGTTTTGACAACATGATAACTCAATTTCCAAAGCAGATTTATTTTCTTCATATAAATGGATTCGTTTTAATGGAGTCGTTATATGATAAGAACATTCAAGGATCTTAACTCGCATCTTTCACTCATTTTGTGCTTTGGGGTAATGGGGGTAAATATAAAATAAATTTATCTAACAATCTGCTAAAATTACTAAGAGGATTGTGAGTGAAAGTATAGCAATAATGAAAATATTCTTTCTGTCACGTTCCTGTGGCAAAAGTTATAAGTGTTAGTTAGGCATTCGTTGAAAAAGTTCATATCAAGATATTATGATTCATTCAAGGATGGAGGACAAAAAATACATAGTTTGACTACCAGTCTGTCTATTCATATTGAGGTACTTCATCTTGGAGCCTTGGGGTTGAGTCGTTGATGGTTCTTCTGAAAGAAAGCACCAAGCATGTGTTTGAATTATAGAATAGCCTAAAGCGTTTTTAGTTACCTTTGGCAGGGTTCATGCCTGTGAACAATATACGAGTAAATATAGCAGGACAAGGAAGATTAGTGTCATAATTTAGTTGTTCGTAAGAGGGATTTGTCTTCATGGCGAAAAAATTGGTAATTGGCTATTCTTGGCTATTCTTCTTTTAACGTTAGCACTGGTATCGATGTCTGAAATTAAAGCGGAACCTAGAGAGACAAAGTCGTTATCTATTAAAAATATGTAAGCCCGAGTCGAATAAGCGTTTTATTGCGCCATTTTGTTTTAATACTTTAACTGTCATGAGCATATTGCGTACTGAAAAAATTTTAAGAGTTATGAGACAGGGGGTTCACCGCTTTCAATGTGCCAAACTTGGCAAGTTGCTGACCAGCTGAAGTGAGACTGAAATGATTCATTCTGGGACTAAATACAAAAGTTTGCCAAATGTATACATAATCTAAGGTCGTAGCAGCGTCTACCCAGAAAACCAGAAGCTTTTCTTTAGATCTAACCATTTAAGTTTTTTTTTGCAATATCGGATGTAGAAAGCTAGAGTCTACATCTTTTGTCCCTCTCATGGTCTTTACACTGTACCTGAACCTTCAGTTTTTATAACTCTACGAGCCTGCTAATATGCACATCAGCTCCGCCCATAAAATATTCAAGTGTCGGGTCAGATAAAACTGAAATAAGTAAGAATAGGTTTGTGTTTTTGGTACGGAACTTTCGATGGAGAGGTGGAGGGTTTGAATGTTCGAGCAGTTGATTAAATTGTGCTAAGTGAGACAACTAGTTGGCGAATCCAAAGTGATTTTTATCGCCGGCCGCAATATCTTTTCCCAAATGAAAGGTGCGCAAAGTCCTGCAGTTAGCCAGAGTTTTCCTAAGATCAACTTCTGCGGCACTAACTGTTGTACAGAATGTCTTATTTTGCCCTAGTCGCACATAAATAAAATAGAATAGGTATATACAAAAGAACAATAGAAACCATTTTTAATTGCGATTATAGGTACTATAAGGCAAGTTATGTATTCGTAAAAAAAAAATTTGTAACAATCAAACATGACAGTGCGTCTGTCTGTCTATCTGTCATTCTGTCAGTCTGTCTGTCTGTCCTCGAGTCTGCAGCCTAAACGCTTTGATAGATTTGCTTCAAACTTGGTACATATTGTTTTTTCGGTAATATGCCCACACGTTTTTTTCATTTTTGTTTAAGACGACAAATAACAGTAGCTCCAATACATTTATTGGCCAAAAACAAAAATCTTATTTTTCTCAAAATTTCGAAAACGACTAGACAGATTTTTTTCCAAACTATTTAGTATTTAGTAGTTTTTTGACATTATCTTGAATAGTTAAAAAAACTATTTTTCTAAAATAAAAAACAACGGTACCTCCCATACAAATGTTAAAAAACCGTTAAGAAATAAAATGCACGACTGGATCGTGAAAACTTGTTCTTGTAGCTAACAACTTCAGTGTTACTCGCTGACGCTGTTGGTAGGTAGCTAGTCTATTATAGTTATCATATGCAGATTTAAAGCCCATGTAGGTAATATTACATTGATTCTTAGTAACGGGTGATTTTTTTGCTACTTGGTTCTTGACGTTTATATTTTTGACAGATCACACATGACAAATTCCACGAACATTTGACGTTTCGATTCAGTATTGTTTGCCATTTCATCATGAATAGACTTACGCCTGAACAACGTTTGCAAATTATTGAAATTTATTATCAAAATTCGTGCTCTGTGAAAAATGTGTTTCGCAAGCTACGTCCGTTTTTTTTCCGCTCATTTTTGGCTAAATGGATACGTGAATAAGCAGAATTGCCGTATTTGGAGTGAAGAGCAGCCAGAGGCAATTCAGCAGCTACCAATGCATCCCGAAAAATGCACTGTTTGGTGCGGTTTATGGGCAGGCGGCATCATTGGGCCGTACTTCTTCAAGGACGATGATGGCCGCAGGGTTACGGTCAATGGAGAAAGGTACCGTTCGATGATAACAGATTTTTTTTTGCCGAAAATGCAAGAATTGAACTCGGTCGACATGTTGTTCCAACAAGACGGTGCCACAAGCCACACTGCACGCGAAACCATGCATCAATTGAGAGGCGAATTTGGTGAGCAGTTGATCTCACGTTTTGGCGCAGTCAATTGGCCACCAAGATCATGTGATTTGACCCCGTTAGACTATTTTTTGTGGGGCTATGTTAAGTCTATTGTCTACGGGGACAAGCCAAACACGATTGCTGCCTTGGAAGCCAACATTGAACGCGTAATTGGTGAGATTCCGGCCGAAATGTGTGAAAAAGTTTGCCAAAATTGGACCTTCAGAATGGACCACCTGAAGCGTAGCTGCGGGCAACATTTAAGTGAAATTATTTTTAAAAAGTAAATGGCAGAAATTGGTTTATCGATCCAAATAAAAATTTCAATCACTTTTTACAAGTTTCTGTGTTTTTTTGAATTTTCAAAAACCAAGCTCTAAAAAAATCACCGTTTATAATGAATTGTCGAATGCATGATTCAAGGAATAGTTAAATAGGTACCTACAAATGTATATTTAAATGGATTTTAATTATGTAAATTAGGAGGGTAATAATATAAATACGTACAAATACATACATGTATATAATGAAAGTGAATGGTGTAGGTGGGTAAAAATCTTTTTTAAACTGATAAAAACTGCCAAAACCATCACTTTAATCAGTTTTTCGAAAAAAAACGAAGAACGTCATTAGATGCCACGGACCAATGAAAATTTTACAAAAAAGTATTTCGAAAATTGTACGACGGGTTTTGAAGAAATCCTGTTTTTTATTTTTCGTTTTTTGAAAACAAAATTCTTTTGAAATTCTGGTATGCAATTTTTTAGAGACTATTAATGTTCATGTGAATAAAAATTTAAAATTATTTTTCTTGATTAGTTTTAAAATTATTGATTTTTCAAAAAAAAAAAATTATAAATTATTTTAATTTAAAAAAAAAGTTATTCAAAATTTTGATATGCAAAAATAATTAAGCTACTTAGATCTTCTCAGATATAAAATTTGACAGAAATCCAATGTACCCTTACCGAGAAAGCCAAAAATTAATAAAACCGTTATATGAAAGGTACCGTTAATAGACCTTTCCTGTAAACTTGGTTCATATCAAATGATAGCTATTATTAACAAAAAAATTCTCTACATTTTTTTTATCAAAATCGTTGGAGCCGTTTTAGAGAAAAATAAGATTTTCCTTCAAGGTCATATGGCAGGTACCGTTACTTTTATGCCTAAACATAACATTTTAATTTCACCTCTGAGGAATTTCAAAATAATCACACATATCAAATTTGAAGGCAATCGCTTAAGCCGTTTAGGCTGTAGCTCGTTATACATACAGACGGACAGACTGACAGACAGACATTTTTTGGCGATCACTCTTTTAGGCTTCTATATGATCGTAATGTCATGTTTGATTGTTAGAATTTTTTTTCGAATGCATAACTTGCCTTATAGTACCTATAATCGCAAGTAAAAAATGTATTTCCAGAAAACGGGTCCAAGAAATTTGTGTGTTCTTAAATTAGTACAGTTCACTTCTAAGTATAAAATATTTCTTTTTGCGTACTTATTAACGGTACTTCCCACAGAACCACTTTTCATATTTTCGACTTTCTGAATATTGGATAAACCGATTAAATTTTTTTTAGACAAATGCTTCCTAACATTGTTAAGAAAACTGCATACCCAAATATTCAGAAAAAAAGTTTTCCGATTTTTAAAAAATAAATAAAAGTTTTTTTTTTTTTGAAAAATCGATTTTTCAAAAACCAGTCACAGAATTTTTTTTTTAAATTTGAATTTTGTATGTATATTAATAATGTATTCCAAATGGCGTTTCAATTTTTTTTTCTAAAAATGTTTTCAACATTTTATAAATAAAAATTAATTTATTAAAAAACCGCTCGAACGATTTTTGAAATTTGTTTTTGATATATTCTTATTTATTCATGAATTCAACTGGCATCTTTGTTTTTTCTCAAACTATAACGACTAAGCAATATAAGAAGATTTAATTATGTGTATTATCTATTTATTTCTACCATATTATTATTTCCTTTTCACGAATTTTTGCGTTGTCGCTGAATACTAAATACAATTTAGGCCCTCATACATTTATTTATACATATGTGTCTTTAAAAATCACATGAATCTATTGTAATGGCACCTAAATTATAAAGTTATATGCATATATCTACCTACCCACCTACAGTTTTCATTATTATACTCGTATGAACATGTTAACATACTTAGGTACCATCAATATGTCTATATATGTAGATATATTTTACTCCCCTAACTTACATATTTAAAATCCATAACTTAGACTTAAATATACATTTGTACCTATGTAACTATTCATTTAATCATCCATTCCACAATTCATTATACTAAGAATCGAGGTAATCTTACCTACATAAGCTTTACGCCTGCATAGGATAACTATACCTAACTAACTAAACCTCAATGGTTACATAAAAGCATAAATAGCTACATACAAGTTATTAGCTACATGAGCAAGTTCGTACGATCCAGTCGTGCATTTTATTTTAAGGTAAGTCACTAATCTGAGTTAGTTCAAAATCCATAATAAAATTTGTATCGAACAGAACTAGAAATACACGAAATGTCACAAGCGTGAAATACTTTCTGAAATTGTCTCCGAAATTGCTCAATTTCCGTTACATTGGAGTAATTTTGAAACCACTTCAATTTAAACAAAAAAAATATGGAAGTCAACAGAAAATTTTTTCGAGCTATGGTAGAAAAAAAGTTGGTCGCCGAGAAATCGCTGGAATTTATTAAAACCAAATAAAGTGTAAAGTTAAAGGAATGATATATATTAAACTCTGCAGATTTCTTATTGGTGATGTACTGTATTTCAAAGTAAGTAGCGGCCTTTGCACATATTCGGAATCTGAATTGGATGATTCCAATTCCATCAACAAAAATTATACCCGCCAATGAAATGCTTATATTATAAATATAACCAAAATTAATGTACCTATTACATGAACTACCTTTCGCACATATAAAGTTACTGATAGTTCTTGTGTGATGTCACATCATATCATGTCATTCGCCATCAACCATTCAGTTCTCTAAATTGAATAGAGTTACCATTCCTACGTTGGTGCAAGTAGATACTACTTTTTTAGAATTCATGCTTTTTTTAGGAGTACTTTTGAGAGCAAATAATTCAACTAAAGGAGTTGGCGCTTGGTGTGTTTATGTTATCATATTTTCTTTTTATACCTATAAATCCCTAAAAACGCAGTTACAATATTTTCGGGTATTGCCATTTAGAAAGAAAAGCTATTTGTGGGAATGTTTAGTATGATCGGTAAGCGATTTAAACTGATTTATAGACCTACTGGGGATATCCCTTAAAAAATGTGGCATTTATTTTACCGTTTGGTGGTATTGGAAAAGATATATTAGAGCAACATATTCATCAAGTATTTTCTAGTTAAAAAGTAATTTAGTTGCGAGCCCTTATCTAATTTTGTTGGCAATTTTAAACACTTTAAGCAACTCTTCTAACTACTGTGGGGTTTTAACGCGATCTTAGAAAGTTTCACTTGAGCAGTTGAACGCGCCAATTTTCGACAGATATAGGAATCAATGAGAATCAGAATTAAACATAATGTATTGGGGGCATTCACGCATTTATTCTGAGTATTCTGGAAAAAATGTCTGTTTTTGTAACGTGTTCAAAGCACATCTGATGAAAAACAAGCAGTTCTCATGAAATCTATCATCAGTTTTCGCAAACATTTTGGAATAACTAAATAACCGAGAATAAATAAATAGAACAGTTGACAAACTGATTTAGAGTAGGTTTTAAATGTTTAATATTTTCAAATTTTACGCTATTTAATTCATTCCAGTCAAAATATTTTTTACTTATTTTGTGTTTCACGAATAATGTAATGAAATTTTCTTTACTTAGTTTTGATTGAAGCATGTAGTCTAAAAAGTTAATGCTATTTTAATCAACACAGGGTAACCCTAAGCATTTTTTTCCCTCATTTGCTGCGATTTATAATGTAAGCTTTGAAAATCCTGTGAGAGCTTTAAAGAGTAACTAAGTCCTCTTATTTTTCCATTAAAAACTAATTCTAAAATAAATATAATACAATGAGTTGCTGGTTTACTCATTACATGCTGTTTAGGCATATCACTAAAAACATGTGATTGAGTAAAACTAGTATACCGATAAAATATGAGAACGATTAAAAAAATAATGCGAATTATAATGGACATAGATAAATAAGACACGGAAACTTCTACACATTAGTTCAGCCGCTGTCCCTGGAGATAAAATCTGAGACAACAACCACCTCAAGCCTTAGAACATCGCGCCACATATCTTTCCTATCCTTCTTTCTCTTCGTTAACCTTACACCCGAGCTGTGTTGAAACATTTAAAGGGCAGTATAATCCCTTGAGCGCGTATTGATTATAAAAAAAAAACATATTTATTAAATCCAATGCAACCAGGATGAGATGCAAATTTCCTATCTTCCTTTTACTGACAATTTTTCTTTTGCAGAGTATAATTAAATCCGAACTATTCATCTCTCTGGACTTTTTTTTTTATTAATTGTAGGTCCTTTAAGTCATATGGGTTCAAACTTTATACGAAACAAAGAAGTTTCATTTTGATACTAACCTAACCGAAGATCTTTTGCCAATTTTAAACAAGTTAATCACCAAACTTTCTTTTAACTCTGTACTAAATTTAAAATTACCGGAAGCTGTTTTATCATTTTATCATCATACAAAATAAATTTGACAATTTGCATTTACAAACGTCAAAAAGATTTGTTCGCTTGAATTTTGGCACTATTTTAGGCGCATTCAGCTGCTGATTGTCAAAAAAATAGGCTTAGTACGCTAGCACTATAGTTAAAGAGTGTTTAAAATTAGGAATATTTTAGTTAAGTGCTTTAATAGGCTTTTTTCTTTGTTAGCTTAGAGCAGTCTGAGTTGTCAAAAAATTTGTTTGTGTTTCTTTTTCACTCAGAGCGTTCAAGGCTCCAAATTTGTGTTTTCATTTTTTCGTTCTGAGCATGTTTATAGCGTGCTCGATGTGGAACATAGTACTATAAGAAGAAAGCACATTATTTTTATCAAGCGAGCTACATAAAAATGCGGTGTTCCAAAGTTAAACGAAATCAGCCACTTTCTTTAGGCCCTTGTTTGATGTACCATGTACAGTTTGCTGATGGTGAGCTGAAAATATTTGTTTCTGACTTTCCGTCAACCTAATGTAACGGTAAATTTGATTAAAGTGAAATCTTAAGTGCAAGTAAAAATTAATCCACTGCTTATAAAAGTGGTTTGCTTTTCTCTTGATATCAAAAAAAAAAACAAAAAAATGCCACATTAAAAGCAATAAAAAAGAATAATTCAATCAACTTAAATGTTGCATGCAATTTTCGCCCTTGTCAATGGAATAAAAACACCTGTATGAGCCACCGCCATATAACCATACAACCACATCATCCTTTTCTTTATAATACGAATATAATACCTACATAAACTTTCACGATTCACGAAGCATCACAAGTTGAGAAACTTCTGAGTTCTGACATAAAATCAAGGCTCTCTCTGATGCCTTTATGTTTCAATGCCGCAATTTGTGTTAGTGTGTGTACATAATGTGTGTAAGAAGAAGGAAGGGTAGGGAACGAAAAATGTAATATTTCCACAATATTAAGTTAAGGACAGTATTATTCTCAAAACGAACCCTGGCTTCTATGTCCTGCGGTCTGGCAAACAAAAATAAAAGTGAGCAACATTTTCCTCAACAACAAACTCTTATTCATTTTACCTATGTATGTCCATACGTATGATGTACTGTACATATATTTATGTATGTAGGTATCGTCTTCAATTGTTCTTCAATTTTGATGACAGAAGCAATGGTATGAGTAATATTGATTGCCAGTTCAGTGGTATAGTAAGTAGTTGTGATAACTAGCATTTTACATAAATTATGATTGAATCAAAGAGAAAAATGATTGCATATTCTTTCCTCGTGATTACAATGGAAATATTCTTGTTTTAATTGTATGTAATTTAATTTAAATTGTAATTTATAATTTAGCCTAATGTAATTGTGTAGTAGCATTGGGTGAACTTAATGTCGATTTCGATTGGTAATACGGACGATCACTTCTATCCGGGATCCCAATCGAACAAGTAAACGCTAGATTCTCAATTCTGAAGTTGAATGTATTATGTATTTGCAAGGCGGCCATGTCAAACACTAACACACATCGTTAAAATCGAGTTTGCATTTTACTGGTGTGAGTGTGTGTGTGCTCCTGGTTTTGATTTTGACTTTAAATTATAAAGAATCTTACCTCACAATATACGGCTGCCGTGACAACTGAAATTTGTTTTGGGAAATTTGGATATTCCATCTGTAACCTTACCAAACAATCGACATTCTAATTTTTTACCACACAATTCAACAACGACAAACTAACTGCCATTTCAACTCCAATTGAATTTTCAAATTCAAAAGCTATAACCATCAAAAGCAGATATGCAGATCATCGTCAGTAAGCCGACACGTGACCATTCGACTTATAGTGAAAGCTGAAAAACATGAGATGAGTGTATCTGGACTCTTACAAATCACATTGGCGCAAAATTTTAAAAAGCATGATACTACTTAACAGTTTGCTAATACTAAATCACTTTAATAATATTTTCCTAATTTTAAACATTTTTTAACTAGCACCATACTAAATCTATTTTCTTAATAAACTAAAATTAAACATGCCTAAAATAGTGCAAAAAAGTAAGCGAACATAACTTTTTGACGTTTGTAAATGTCAAAGTGACATATGGATTTAGTACGATACTAAAAAAATAAAGTAGCCATTTTGTGACTTTAACTTTAGTAAAATGTTAAGAAAATAGTACGATACTAAACTCGTTTAAAATTAGCAAAATCCTCTTTTTAACCTAGTATCATACTAAAAATGATTTAACATATTACTAAATCGTTTAAAATTTTGCGTAATTCTTTTTACTGAACATGTCACAAAAGGCACAAAGTTCGTGCGAATCCCAAACCGGTCGTAACCATATACATATAGCTCGTGGGATAGAGTCCTATGGTCGAAACCAACGACACAAAGTTCCTGGGATAAAGTCCCCGCCGATGGCTAAAACCAAAGGCACAACATTTACGCACGTTCACAAAGTACTCAGGAGTATGCTCCTAGACACTTCCCTTATGTACACTAGATTGTTACATACAGAATACCTAAGATAGAAGACCATGCTTTTCCATACAAATATTACCTCCTCATGATATATATTTAGTAACAAGAAAGTGTGAATTGTAAGATTGCAGAAAAATTCATCCCATGTAAATCATATGGCATGATGTTTGACTTGATACTCGGAATAATCCTAGAATTGCAAAAAATACCTAATGCCACACAGTATGTATTACGGTAATATTGCTAAAGCTTGTAGCTTGTCCTCTGCATCGTTCTAGTATCTCCAAAATTTGATCCTTAATATTGGATTTAATACAATCAAGCTTTCTTAGCAGGTTAGTGTGTAGGAAAATCAACAGATAGGTTCGAATATATCACCCCCCTAGTATATTAAATATGATGACAAAAGATATTTTCGTTAAACAAAAAAAGGAACATTGTATTCCATTTATTTATTCATTCATTCTATTTTAAAAAGTTTGAAGAATAATTTACACGTTATAGTAATATAAAAATACGGCCGAGATATTCATATTTACATTTAATTAATTATAAAAATAGAAACAAACCCATATTTTCATTAGGGCTAATAACTCATTTAAATTTACTATATCTTTGCCAGCAAAATTGGGGTGCTAAGCTGAACTGAACTACTACAAACTTTATTACCGTTTGTGTACTTTTTGTCTAACACTGTTGTTTGTGTTCTAAATTTATTCCTCTACTTTTTTTTGGGTGTGAACAGAATGATTTATACAACAATTATAACCGACTGGGGTCCGGTGTTAATTTCTCTTTAAATCGCAATGAATAAAAAAAACATCGATGATAATATTGCTTCTGCGGTAACACCCATATAGCATTCAAATGAAAATATTATTGATGACTATATTCCCACGTGTGGTTTTTCCTACATGAAGATGCAATTCTTTTCCCTACTGGATATGAAAAATTTGCATTTAATACAGGGGTGGAATGATAGAACAGTGCAAAATATTTTTATAGGCGCCTTACTTCGAAAGGGCCCACGTTAATTATTTGTAGTTTAACGGAACATACATTACCAGGACGTCGATCTGTTGTATTTATGTTTTTGTCAGAAAGTCATTTATCAATAATTCTAACATGAAGCCATGACGAAGTAGGTTTACTAAAATTGTTCAATTCATAGGTAAAAAAAAACGAAAATAATAGAACAATACATGATGATTTTCATTCAATTTAAATTAAACATAGTTTTCACCTTTTGATGGTTGTTGTAAAATATTACAATGTTAACTATTTTACTATTAACTATTGCACTAAGAGTACTGCGAGTAGCTGGCCCATTTTTCTGCGCAGAAATGTATGAAAGTGACACCTGACAAGTAACGTCAATGCATTAGGCCCGTTGCAAAGAAGTAGGCGATTTGAAAGCAAGACAGATTTTTATTCTCTAATTAGCCAGCTGTCAAAAAATTGCATTTCAATAGAGGGAATTCTTACTGGAAAGCTAATCAAAAAATATTTGCCTTCATTTTAATGCCATGTTCGATTGAGCATCCGGAAGGCTTCTGAATGCTTATTAAAGTGTTCCATTGGTATCAAATGAGAGTTCTGTGTTTATGGATTTAAAGTCAAAATCAAAACTGGAAGCACGCAAACACTCGCACTCACGAATGCAATGTCAATAAGAATATCGTGTAGAGGGATAAGCGATATTGAAAAATATCGATGTTAACACTGAAATATCGATGTCAGAAATTACCAAATTAGAAATGTAAATTTTTTTAACATCGATGTTTTTTACTTTGGATTAAAAATGCAATATATTATAAATTAATAAATTCAAATTATCTTTATTGTTATATTAATTTTCTTCTCGCTTTTGAACTTCATACCAATACGTGTGAATTGTAGTCAGGTACTGCATTGACAAAAGATTTCAGTTTTTTTTAAGCTGATGTTTCGAATCATAACACAAATGCCGTGATGTTTGAAATACTTCAAAGTGTAATATCGATGAACATCGCGCATTCCTACAATATAATGTCATGTCTTTGTTTTGGTTGGCTAAAATTTTGTAGTTCCAATCTGCGTTTGTCATTCCTTTCTTTTTACACATGCACTCTCAATGAACTTTAGAATCAAGAATTTAGTGTTTACTTGTTCGATTGGGAGTTTTTCGGGATTACCAATCGAAAATTACATATGTCAAATTCATTTGTATCAGAAAAATCAGCTGTCAGTTATTTTTAATTTGCAATTTCCTGAAATTGTTTTACACTTTTCTCTTTCTAATTTTGACATTTAAGCATCAACATTGTATTTCGTGGAAAGATTCGTTCCCATCACAGAATTTCAAATCCATCGTAGTCCACCACTGACTTCAAACGCAGTCCACTGAATTTGCAATATAGTCCGCATAAGTTCTTTTTATCTTGAACGATCATCGAGAAAAGTCAACACAAAATATGCAAAACCTATTTACGTTCCTCCGACACAGAAAAAAAGAAGAATTGAACAAAAAAAACAACAACACATCATGTGTGCTGGTGCAATAGATTTGCATTTATGACATCCCTTTTTTTATATGCTTGCATAATGTAAACTGACCTCAAAAACGAGCTGTCCGATGGTCACGCACCCGTCTATCGTGTGCGTGCTTTTTAAATGCAAAATTAAGATACGGGACAATTTTAACCGAGCATATATGCGTGTATTGTTTATGTTGATTCTGGGATCAATTTAAATTGCAAATATGTACATAATGTAAATAGTTTCAGCTAAGATAAAATTAATGGAAGGTAAATTTGGCAAATTAGCACAGTAATTTATGCTTATAAAAAATGAAGCGAATAAATTCATCGACATCGTATGTGTTCGTTTACACAAATAAACTACAGGTAAAAAATAGTGGAAATGTTATATTTAGTTTAAAAGGCATTTACAGTATTTAGAAAAATTATAGTGAAGAACTGTCATCAGAGGAAAGTTTTCTGCTGACGTTTTTTAATTAACGTTTAATAATTATTTCCGTACTTAGCGGAACCACACAGGAACACAAAGTTTACTTGAAATTTAAAATGTTGTTTTCTCGAAAACGGCCTTAACGATTTTGATAAAAATAGTGTTTATCTGTATCTGTAAGATATGTATGTTTCGTGAAAAACAAATTAGCAAAAAACTGTTATTAAATAAAATTTTGGTTTTCATTTCAATTCATAAAATATGAAAATAAACATTTCCAAAACGGATTGAAGTGTTTTTTTTTGAAAATAGGTTTAAACATTATGGTAAGCTAAGCACAGATAATTTTCCGGGGGCTTAATTTTAATTCCGAAAAAATTTGGTACCGGTCGGTTTCATTTAACTAAATATTTGTTATCGATAGTTTGTATGAAAATTTCAAATTTTGTGCAATAATAATGTCGTTCATTGTACTTTATCAATGATTTCTTTTTTTTGAATATCAAAATAACACCTCTTATTGGAAAACCCAAGGGTTTTCCAGGGTTTTCCAATAAGGAGGTGTTATTTTGAATAGCCCGCTATTTCGGTAGCTGTCACTTTTGAAGCTGTCATTTTTTGACATTTGACAAGTAGAAACTACGCTATTAATAAAAATGGAACGATACACGCTTCAACAACGCATTTCTTTTTTTTGAATATCAAAATAACACCTCTTATTGGAAAACCCTATATGTTTATATAAAGTTTCTTCCTGCATTTGTTTTGGACCTAGGTACAAGCGACATAGGTTTCTATTTTCTATTTCTGTGTATGACAATAAATTTGAATATTTTTTAAATTTTCATTTTTAACATAACAAATTGTATACGAAACGCAGGACCACAACAAGATAAATGCTTCAGATTAGAGACGAGCGATTTTCAAGGATGTTAAATAGAAAAAATTGATGTTTAAGAAAGCAATTAAGGAAATTAGTTGAAAAAAACATTGATGTTTCCGATTACATCAAAGTTTAAATCTATATTTTATCAATATGGCTCATCTCTACTTCAGATCTCATGTGACTTTGACAGTTTAATCGTTTACCTCAATTCGCCCCATCTAAAAACCTAGACCTACTGCAGGGCGAGTTTAGGGCGGTCGGCCCCAGGTATCTAAAACACAAAAATCCTAAAACAAGGTCGTTCAGGTTTTTCCAAAATCCCTTTGGGGCGACCCTAGCATGACTTCAGATGCTCAACAAACAAACCTAATGTCGCTAGTTTCCGATGTATATCGTTTTGGACGATTCCCATTTGGGATAAATTGTACACTTTCAAATATTTTGACAAGCACGGCTTGATGAATAATTTATTAATGAAACAATTTATCGAAATCTAAATTCTCAAACATAAGTTTTTGACGGAATTTTAACAATGTTTTTTTCCCATTTTCTGTTTATAAATTTTCTTTTTATTTGTCATGTTTCTGGAATGCACGAGATTAGAAAATGCCTATTTATAACAGTTTTATAATAGTTGTTAGCAATGAAAAATGTTAAGTATTCCCCGTATTTTAAGCTGTTGAAGGGTTACTGCATCAAATAACTATATCCCGAAAGTCAAATGCCCTTTTGTTCCTGTGTGGGCACATAAACTGTACTTTAATAAACAGAACTGTTATACGCTTCCATGTCTGGAATAATTTCCTTTTGAAACACTACTAACTGCTATAAATTTCGGAAACCTTTTCCAGAACTCAGTTTTTGGATTGCTGGCTGGTGTGTATTATATGGAAAACAAAATTTATACGGACATTGACAAGTAAGCGTTAGCATTCTGAAATTTTCTGTCAAACCAGCAAAATTAAAAACAAATTGAATTCCATCAATCATGATTGACAAGCCGCTGGATTTAAGTGTTTACATTAAATTAGGGCAATCATGATCATGGCATGCTTGAGATTGTGAACCCCCCTATTCATATGTAGAAATACCTGTTTAGTGTGGATTATTTGCAGGCAGCACCATTGGACCGCAGTGTGGAATTTGAACCAAGCGCACCTCATTAAAATATTGATTTTATCCATAAAGTCCTATCAGAAACTATGTCAATTTATCGTTCGTGTAAATGCGGTGAAATATCAATTTTTCGCCAAAAAAAAAACATCTCTCCCCATCTAACAGATAAACATTTGATAATAGCAGTCAGACAGGAAAGTCGATTTTATCCTAGTTTTTCGTTTTTTCGATCCAGCGACTTTTTCAAAAATTGATAGAATTTTATAAATAAAAAAATATGAATATTAGCTACCCATTATTGCGGTCAAAATATATTTTTTTAACAATTCATCGTGAATCATTTCCAAAGAAAGCTTAACGCCTTCCCTGCTCTGCTAACACAATAAATAACCAAAAAAATGATAAAAATAATTTCCTCCCAAATACACAGCCTAACCGGAAGGACCTTTGACTTTGGACCAAAAGCAGACCACAAATATAAAGTGCTCCGGAAGTATCTAGTAGCCTCTACATGCCAAAGTAATTTATGGAGTGCCCAAAGTTGCAAATTTAAAAATATCGATGTTGTTTACTTTATTTGGAGCAGAAGTTAAAGTTTGTTTCTGTATAAGTGCCATCAGAATCAACCAGGTCATGAAATTGTAGGCATGGGAGTAATTCATCCATCAAGTCTGTTATCAAAGTCAAAAAAGGGGACAAAAGCAAAACATTGTGAAACTGTGTTCTCAAGTTCTCAACTTACGAAAATGTGATATGCTTGACCTAAATACAAAAAAAAATATAGGACATTTTAGTTGACTGGATGAAAAGTTATTTAGAACATTTTCAGCTACAATTTAAGTAAATGTTCAAGAGTTGAAAAGACGAAAATAGAATTTTTATGTTTGTCATCATGCGGTTGATTAATTTCTAATGATTAAAAAAAGTGTGCATTTTGTGATATGTTTTCCAAAGGCGGTAAAATAGAGTCACTTTTTAAAAAAATATTTAAACAAAATTAACTTGGATTTATACATCATGATAAAACAAAGTTGTATACAATCAGAAATGTGCATTTGCAGTCTTTAAATTAGAAACAAAAATAGAAGAGTAAATATTTAATTTTAAAATTCATGAATTTTATGTCAACAATAACTAATTTGTTTATATTCATAAAAATAGATTTATCATCTCATAAAACATCAATTTGTAAATAAATGGATTTTGAAATATTCTTAGTTTTCCATTTTTAATTCAAAATGTAATCCTTTCAATATGGATGGTAGGTATACAGTGCTGTGCAAATTTTGATTTCGAAATTCTCTTAGAATAAGAAAAACTCATTGAAATTAGAATTTCATGGTAAATCGTATACCTATATTCATACTCCTATATCGAATGGATGTAACTCGAGACATGCCAATGAGTGACAGTGTGTTGGGTTTCTTCGGCCTGAATTGACAGTGTGACCGTCGGACACTTTCGAGTTGAAATATTATATATGTCATTGATGTCAAAATAGTTGGTATTCTCCTTAGAAGATAAGATACAAGTGCCGTTGTTGGAAAAAATTGTGGCATTTTTAATAATAGTGTTAGCTCTCACAAACACTAATGCATTCCAGCAGGGACGGAGTGATTTTTGATTGCAACTTACTAAGCTGCCAAAACAATTATTCATTATTTTCCGAATTTATTTCTCATTTCAGTGGTGTCCTTCAAAAAACCCTACTTGCTTTTTCAGGATAAGTCTCTAGAGCACCAAGAACATTTTGTAACAATTGTCATCATAAAAAAATCAGCATCAAAGAAATGAAAAAAAGAAAAGCAGATTTGAAAGTATGAATGAAATCAGCGAAGGTTTAAACCTTCGTATGAACGTATGAAAAGCAAATTTGATATTTATGAATAAATGTATATATATTTGATATGCAATAAATTATTATTATTTAAAATATTGTTTTTTTTTAAGCACCAAATATTTAATCTTCCTTAAAAGACAAATTAATTAACATTAAGAATTTAAGCTTATAACTTGACTATATAAAACAAATCGAGCAAATTTCCGAAGGTATAGGCGTATGTTTAGATAACTTTACGAACTCCAAAAATACAAAATCGATTTAATAACAGAATTAAATTCCTCAACGACATTGGCTTCGATGAAAGCATCGCTTCCCATAGATCAGCGAAATCAAGCACCGTTGCGGGTGGTACTTCGATGTAGGACCGTCGGAATCTAACCATATGCTGTTGACATGTGTTTCTTCTGTTGTTTGTTCTTCATTTCTCTGTCTCTCTCTGTTGTATTATTGTATGTAATGTTTCAGCCAATGGTCTCGTTGCCAGTGCTTCAGTGTCTCTACTTCGTGGATTTATCTACGGAGTAGTATAATATGTAATATAATGTAATTTCCTCATAAAAAAGGCACTTAATAAATAGTTGCACCGTAAAATCACCAACAAAAAAATTCGTCCCTGTTTCACAGTTTAGCATTTTGACATTTCGTTCCACAAAATTATAACTAAGAAAACAATATGCTTGTTTTTAAGTAATTAAAGTTTTCCCAGCCTTATTTAAATTTTAAATCATTTAAACTATGTAGCCGTGTTTTATTATCGCCAATAACCCATATGGTTCACCCCGTAAAAATAAAACGATCTGGGTTATGTACTGATATGTAGCCTCTGTTCGCCGAATTTAATACTAATATTTGCAAACCCAGATAGAAACCGCGATAGAAACCGCGATAGAAACCTGGATCTCGTGTTGTTTTTGTAATACGTATTAAGAAATAACCGAAACCCAGACCCGTAGATAATAAAACGCACCTTGTGTTACTTAAATTGTGATTTATTAAAATATTAGTAATTCACAATCATTTTCTTTGAGAAAAATATAAAAAAAATATAAGAAAAAAGAATGGCAATGCTCTTGTCCTCCGTTTTCTGCCTTTTTTGCACAATTTCACGCTGAACTTAATTTGTTTTTATTGTTTGAGTAAGTATACACAATGTATAAGTATAATAATTAGAGCTCTATTACTATTTTGAATCTTTTATCACTTTTTGTTTTCTTTTTTTTTATGGGGTTTTCTTTGGGTAAATTTATATATTGATCTATAAATTGATTTTTTCGTAACGATTCGAATACGTTTTCAGATTGATTTTTATTTGCTATAGTATTGGTGTATATTTTTGTCAGCTATGGTATCCGCTAGATTGTCTATTATAATGCATAGTGGTGTTAGTAAAAGAGGGGTAGATCTGTGCCGAAAAATCCAGATCTGCAAAATTGATTTAAAATCAAAAAATAAATAAATTTATTTGGCCAATCGAAGGCAAATATTGTCAACATCAGTTTTTTGACAGATCTAAATCAAAAATAAATTGATTTGTGTTACCAAACCATATGAGATTCAGTCACCGATTTGACATTTCTTGCTACAATTATCTACAGCACACACGTACACTGTATATGTGAGAAATTTCGATTTCTTATATATTTCTAGTATGAAGCGTCACTATTTTAGGTGTGTTCAGTTGTTTTTTATTTATCAAATATCGACACAATCTTATTGGAGTTTAAGGAAGAACAAACACAAAACAGTAACAAAGGCAAAATAGTGTAGCATGCTGTCCATGTCCAATCCATATCAGAAATTTCCTACACAATCAATAACTTGCCTCACTGAGCGATTGCCTCACTATTCTCACGTAATTTAATTGGAACAGGAACTATGGTGTCTAGGTTGGCTCGTCTTGTAGCCCAGTTACCCAGTTGACTGCCGCACATTGCACTGAACGCGTCCATCTATTTCGTTTGTTAAACTGGCGACAAAAAGGATTAGATGGCTTTCGCACGACGAAATTGAGTTGCCAGCGAATTTTAGTTTGTGGAAAGAAATGCAAGAATTAAGGTGAGAAAAAAAACTCATCGGTCAACGATTTGAAGAGATTTTTTGACGTTCTCTCTTAAACGCTACATATATAACGTGCAGTGTGGCCAATTTAGCATTTTTCCAGCTGAATTTAGCTGGAAAAGTTTGCTTTTAGCATATTTTATTTTAAAATCCTGCCCGCAGTTTTTTTAGCATGAAATTTGGTTTTAGCAGGAAATCTAGCATGTTTTCACATTTCTGAAGCCTAAAATAAAATATTACTTTAAAAATTTAAGACTCAATCAAACATAAATGCGTATCGCTTATTATAGGGCTTCAATCTACAAAATCTACGAATTTTGCAGCAAGTAAATTTCTTTTATGTTAAAAAATGTTTACGGATTTATAAACAACCATTATATATTTTTTTAAAGATAAAAACATGAATTCTGCAATTATTTCCAGAATTAAATCATAATGGGACAACATAATTCCAAATAAAGAGGAGAATATTGAAAATACTGTTGAATTATAATGCGAGGTAAATAGTTTCGCCGATGTATCCAATAAAAACCCTTACAAAGACTTATCCAACTTTGTCAATTCGTTTTTAGTTTTGCATATCTCAAATGCTGCAGTTGAAAGAGTGTTTAGTTTAATAAATCTTGTAAAGGATCATAGAAGGAATAGAATGGAAATTGATTTGCTAAACAGTATACTTTTTATCCGAGATAATTTATCTGAGAAACGTTGTGATGCCTTCATTATTTCTCCTAATGTAATCAATCAAGTTGCCTTATTAAAACTTTATTTTACCGTAGAAGAAGTACAAGAATTTTGTGATATTTTTGTGCTTTAAACGAAGCAGAAAACTTTTGAGTAAAAAATTTATATGAATACATTTTACTTCATTAGATTAACATACTCTGGTACCTGATTTATTTTTTTGGTTCCTTTATGTTGCGAAATGAATTAGTAACTATTTGTAAGGTTATTTTTTCTTAAACAAAATAAACAACTTCTTTATTGACAATTATTTAAAATTCAACATACTAAAGTAAGAAACTACAAAAAAATATGCACTTGGTACCTATTTTAAACGTCACCCTAAGACAAGTTCGATTGGTCCAGGCATATATTTAAGTTTTTTGCGTTCTAATTACCGGTTTTCCTGAGTTGGCAGGATTTTTGGAAGTTTTTTTTTTCCAAAACAAAAAAGAAGCATTTTTCTTACCAGTTTTTGTATTAAAAATATCCTGCTAAGACCACTATCTTAGCAGGATTTGAAATTTTTCATCGGTCACACTGATAGCGTGCGTTAAAAGGAAACGAATAAGTTACAGTAGATTTTTAAAGCAATTCAAAGAAATCGTTAAAAAAATGTCCACCAACTATTTGGCCTGTGTGAAAGGGGACTTATGGAAAATCCTAAGTATCTATTTCGAGTTTCTAAACAGAAAGCTGGTCGTGTGGTAGCCTTTATTTAAATCCGAGTAAGACTTAAAAGTAAACCCCTTTTCGTCACGACTACGATAATAAATGCATATCATGCGTATTTAATTTTTAAAGCTAACAATAATATGCCGGAATGCCACATCAAGTAAATATTTGTTATTAGAAATAGTGTTTGGCTTAAAGGACTTCAATTTAACTGACTCTGGGTCTGGATGCACTTCTACAGTTTAATAACTATGTATACTATAGACGAATTTTCCTTTTCTCAAAAATTACCAGCCAAAAATGTTTAAAAAATTATTTTTGCACCTTACAGTATGTACAGACTCGTTATTTATTTATGCAAGTTATTGCAAATTTATTAGTTGTAAATTATAGCATAGTCAATAACAAAATTTATAGGAATATAATGTTTAAATTTTCTCCAAATGGTTAATTTAATGCCGTTTTTAATTTTATTTTTGAGGTGTTTTTTTTTGTAATTTATTACATACAAACACACCCATATGAACGTATAGGTGTGTTTTGTTTTCATTTAATATCTGCTTAGTCTCTAAATAATTTGTTCATAAACTGTACACGTTTTTGAAGCTATGTAAACTTATGGATGAATACACAATGGGACTATGAGGATTTTATCTTTGCTGGAGATTCTTAAAATAAATCTATTCAACTCATGAATTAATAAATTAATTTTTAAGGAATAATAGCTGTTTGAAATCACAAATATACTCTTGATAAAAGGATAAGGGATGTTTTTATTATCTGATACCCGCGAGTTAAACGAAGGTAAGGCCGGTAGAAATGACAACCACCCAGCCCACCTCAGTGGCCAATTACCGCTGGAGTACGCCGTTTTGACACACTAATCTCGTTAGAACTTTTTAGGCTTTGCGCTTGTTTGTCGACATGGTTGACCATCCACAATGTAATTTGTAGCAAATCTTTCGGGGTGAGGACAAAATTGCACTCTGAAATAATTTTATAACGGTAAATAATCCGAAAATATTTTTACCTTGTCGTTAGACCTGTTCATAAATAAACAACAATACGGTTTGTGAACACATTCCCAGCTGATTAACATCCATGCCCTGAGTTTGATAAAAATTTGTCGACTCAGAGGATCCATTTACGCTAGTAATTTTGATTTTATTTTTTATTTCTCAAAATCTAGAACAAGTTGTTTTTGTTTTCTATAATAATAGTTTTGTTGTTATATATCAACTAATTTTGGTTCAAATTTCCGCCGCTGGTTGTACTTTTACGCATGAATGAAGCCTAATTCTAAGCGAGTACATGAGCTCTATATTGACTGGTGTTGACTGGTAAGGGCACTGCCGTTTGCGGCGTATTGCCACAAGGAAACCTCACTAAAGAAAGTTTAACGGTTTAAAGACTTTTTTCGTCACAATTTCGTTGCGATGTGAAACTTTCCATGGTTATTTAAGTGTGAAAAATAAACAAAGATAGAAAACTAAACTGTCATATCTAACTATTCTTATTGTTAAACCCTTTTAAAAAAATTAGTTCTTCGTGCTATTCTTCATAAGTTGAAGATTTCTTCTTCACTTATAGAATTGGATCATCCCGGTTGAGCCTACAAATGCTGACTTACTATGATATTACAATTACACTGGTGGGGGAATGAAATTAATGAAAACTTGATATGTAGATTTCGTTGTCAAAATTACTCTGTTTGCGCTAGGTCAGTAGTGTTAGTGTAAACAAGGTTTTTGGTTACTTGTGATAAGCGCGATATTTCTAAGAGCCTCAAAACTGGCTGGTCCTGTCAGATATGGACATTTTATTGACCACTTAAAATCGCCAGAACGAAAAATCACACGGCCTGATAATTGGTGTTTCTTCATATCCACTGTTCCATTGTTCCTCCGAGTTGTGAGTATTTGTTTCACCCAGCTTGAAATAATAGCGTTCTTTCGTTTTCTCGTCGATGATGTTTGTGGAAAAAAGCAGTGAAATTTTCCATCAAACAAGCAATACGATCAGCCAAATGCTTAATTTTTTGCAGATATTCTATAAGAAGACGAGAAAAATGACGATGCAATTCTCTGTTTTATCATTTTGTCAACTAACCCCTGACATATTTGACGCCATTTTTAAAAATTATGTCACACCCAAATTATGACATTACAAAGCAATTGCCAAAACAACACCTACAAAGTATATGTATGTAAGTTTGTAGGTGTATGTCTTCTTTGTAAGTTGTTCCACTGTCGGTAAATGCCTACTTTAAAAAATGTACACCTGTCAAAATCTCACGTTTAACGTCATACTTTTAAATTTCCGATTTCACAAACAATTTCGTAGCAGATTACATTGTCTATAATCCAATAAGTCTTACATATTTTTCCATGACTTTGTCTGTCATTGAACATTATACATACATATACATTTTGTCCTCGATATGATTGATTTATTTTCCGGATGTTGAGGGCCATAGAAGATGTAGTTTGCCGCGGAAATGAACACATCATCACGAACGAGACATTTTTATTGATTTCGCATGAAAAAAAATAATAATGAAAAAAAAAACAATAAACGAAAATGTATTATTTTTTATGCTCCGAAATCAATGTATTTATTTGTTTTTTTTTTTTTGTTTTGTTTCACAACAAATAATCTATAAAAATTGTTGCCATTTATTACGAATTGATTTTAGGTAGCAAACTCAATAGCTTATTCTATCAATCATTTATAAATTCTCAAAGGATGCGGCATGCGGCAGTGGCGACAAATGTATTCCGCGGAATCATTTTGCGTCACTATATGGTGAGAATTTCAATTTGTCTATGAATGTCGGCGCTCTGTGTTGGTTTTGAATTAAAGGAGCAGCAGAAAAAGGTTTTGTTCACAATACATTTTTTTTTGCAATGAAACGTTTTCAGTTGAAATCACACAACATCAACGGATTTGTGCAAAGTGCAGAATATGGTGTTCGTTAGTTTTGCAAAAAAAAAAAAAAAAAAAAAATTCCTGAAAATCCTGCATTTACTGTTTTTTTTTATTTTTATTTTACTACGTTAGAAATTTGTTTAGGTATGAAAGAAATTCCCGGAACATAATTTTTTTTGTCTAGGATTTTTATTTACAATCGCTAAAAGGTATTTGCAAATCCTCACACCAATAACTTTTCAAAAGCTTTTATCAAATTCGAGAGCATTTATCTCATCCATTTCCGTTTCCTTCTAATGAATTTAAATATGTAAATAAATATGTAGATATTGACTTGTTCAGGTCTATTTTTTTTATTATCTGCAATTAAAACCACTATGTCGTATGTTCTTGATCTTATGTTCATCACATCATAAGCACAAGATTCTTAGTAGTGTTACAAAATTTAATTCACGGATATTTAATTATTGATTTTAATACTTTTTCAATAGTAAAAATTGTAATTCACGATTTCAAATTTCAAATTTCGCAGATCCGTATTTTTCGGTGAATCTATCCCTCCTTATACTAACCCCACTAGACCCTAGTACAATTGGAAGCATTCAGTTTGCCAACTATCAGTTTCACTGAAACGAATGTAGTCCAATATCGTAGTAAAAGAAAATTTAATTCAAATCGCGTCTCATTCGCCACGAAAAATATCAAATTCCGCATCAAATGCCGAACTGTCCAGCTACAGTGATAAGGCAAATTCAGAGATTAAATTGTAACAGGCAGCACTTAAGCACTTAAGTGCTGCCACCACATCTCTGCTCAGTAAAGGGATGAGTTCAGAAAATGGTTATGAATTTTTTTTGTATTAATTGGGCGTAAATAAAAATGAAATTAAAACGATTGCTTTTGATTATTTTCAGGAGCGCTTTCGCTGAAAACTGAAAATGGGTGCCATTTTTGTTTTAATTAAGGAAATTCCAAACCTCCGGAGCAAAGCTCACGGTGAAATCAAATTAAAAAAAATAAGAATACAGAATTTAGATTCCCAAATTGGGATTTTTAGTACGAATTTAATATGAGATTTTAGGTTATTATTTTCGCGGATGATATTCATATTACATAAAGTTTAAATTTTTCGGAACTTACCGCGTTAAATGTTAGAAATATTTTCAATTTCTTTTTCCCGACGTTTCGAAGAAGTTTCAAACTTCGTGGTCGACTTCGACATCGCCAGTCTGTGACCACGAAGTTTGAAACTTCTTCGAAACGTCGGGAAAAAGAAATTAAAACTATTTCTAACATTTAACGCGGTAAGTTCCGAAAAATTTAAACTTTATATAATACGAATTTAATATTTGGGAAGCCTGTATTTAAACAGGAGAACACCCAAAATCTTTTCAACGAAATTTGAAAATACGTCACGGGTTTAGCTTTGCCAAAATTGAACGGTAACAAAAGTTTCTAAAATTTCGAAATACAAAAAAAACTATAAGTTATTTGACACAAGGTAGAATGAAAAAAAAATCACTATTCTTGATGATAAGTAAGATTTACTTCTTTTCTTTCGTCAATCTCCTTACTAAATTGTTCCAATTTTTCAATTTTTTTTTTCACTTTTCTTTTTTATTTAAATTTTAATTCGAACTTTTTCTCAATCTACCTTACTTTTAAATTTTCTAAAACTTTTGTTCCTTTGTTATTTTTCTGTTTTCTCTTTTTAGACCAACCAATTAACCCTTCTATCTAAAATCAAGTGTGCCTCGCAGGTTTTCTTTATACCACGATTACCTCTTCTTCTCAAAACCCAGTGCTTTCAGTCAATAGGTGGTCCAGGATTTCGATTGCATAAACATTCAGCAACACTTATTATTTGCATGAGTGCGCCAACGCTTTTTTGAAACCCATCAGCCTTTCCTACTCGCACTTTCTCAGGTTTGCACAATCATAATCGAATTCGCTGAGCTCTGGTATGAATTATAGTGGGCGGCAATTCGGCATGGAAGCAAAAACTAAAGGCCGATATTTGTAGCGGTAAATTTTACCGTGACAGTAGCCAAATATATTCTTAAAGATTTTTTTACTTAATTTTCTTATACACAATTTTTTTCAAATTAAAAAACAATAATGTTAATATGCCAATTTTAAATATTTAATTATATTTATTTAAAAACATAGTTTCAAAAAAATCCTTCCACTACTTTTTGAAATGTTAAATTTTCAAAAAATGTGATTTTTTGTTTAAATCCAAAAAAAATACTTTTTCGAAAATTTTAATATGCAATATTATTAAGAATTTAAAGGACCATTTAAATACAAATTTAGCTTTGCTGTTGAGCTTTCGAATTTGACATGAAAATGTTATGTTATTAGATCCCGTGGGAAAATTAGCTTGTTTTCCAATAATAAACATTTTTTGAAATTCTACATAATCATTTATTACAAAAATATATTTTATACATAAGATTAGAAGAAGTTGGTTAGAAATGTAATATTGAAGAATGTAATTATTGGTTAAAACCGAAATCATATTTTTTTCGAAGAAGTAATTTTGCATTTTGGTTAATGATGTGCAATAATGCATCTACGCTCTTTCGCAAAGGGTCCCCTTTTAGTACAAAAGACGCCAACATATTCTGGGAGTGAAAGCTTAACAAAAAATAAAACTATGAGGGTTAATTCCTATAACACCACTTATGTTATTTTTCGAAATTCAAAAAGTTTATATCAACTTTTGCAGTCTTTAAAAAGATCTATTAAAAATAATCTGAAAAAGAATTATTTAAAATCGTTTGAATCTTTTCCGAAAAACTAAGAAATTAGATAAGTGGGTGTGGGAGCGATCTGATCTTATATAAAACATTTTTGAAATGTTATTCTTCCTCATAAAGTCAACCTCTTCAATGTTCGTAAAAAGCGTTAGTTCAAAATTCAAATCAAGATGTGATAAAAGTGGGTGTAGCAGTAAGCGGATTTTACTAAGGCCAATTTATTAATAATTTTGGTCGTTCAAACAAATAAACTATGAAAATTTCATTAAAATTATATGAGTCGTTTTCGAAAACTAAGCAATAAGAAATGTGTTTGTGGAAGTGGACAGATCTCATTTTTCTTAATTTTTTCTTGCTCATAAAAACAAACTCTGAAATTTTTATCCATATCGTTAAAATCGTTTCCGAGCAACCAAGAAATGATAAAAGTGGGCGTGGTGGTCGGCGGATTTTAATGAAATATATTTTTAAATCAAATCATTGCAGTCGTCCCCAAGAAATAGAACCATTTTCGAGAAAGAGTGAAATAGAAAAGTGGGCGTTGAAGTGCCTGGATTTAACTTTATTTTGGATTTTCTTTTCTCGTTCATAGGAGAAAATTGTAAATAAAATCATTGAAATCATTAAAGGCGTTTGTGAAAAACGAACCATTATGTATATATATATATATATATATATATATATATATATATATAATACAAGATTAGTTCAGTTAAAGTAATACAGATATTAACATTGTTTTTAGGTAAAATTGAGACCATATCAAAATCGTAAGAGTCGTTATTTTTGGGGCTAAAAAGCAAATGTAAGAATATCACGTTAATCACCTAAGGTGCTTAAGTTACAAGTTTGAAAAAATCATTATATGTATAATAAGTTAACCTTTATTACATAGATAGATACATACATTTCGTTGAAACTTACATTACGTGGCACAATTAAGAAGTATGTTGACATAATTTTTATTTGAGAGAGATCTTGTCAGCTCCATTTCGACGGGTTATACAGTGGTCGGATTCACGAATCTAGCGGGACAAAATTATTTTTAATATGAAAATCATATTTTAAATAAATGATTTGATGTTTTATGGGTAATAATAGATAAACTATACGATCCTTCCTAGAAATAATATTGTTTTAACGAAAAATAACCAAACTATATTATCTATTTCATGATACGAAAAAAAGAATGTTTTTTTTTATAAAATACGTTTTTGGATTTAAAATTCAATTCAATTCAAGTTTATTGGAATAATACTTTATAGAATACTTTATAGACGAGCCCAGGAGCGGCAGACATACATACGTCATTTTATCATAGCTGATTTTTTTTCTGCGTATAGATACCAAAGTAGATAAGAACGAATGGACATCCCGAATTTTCAAAGCTGGGGCTTTTCGGAGATATTTAGTTTTAACCGTGCATTCTCAACTACGTTATTTCATCCAATTTGATTTTTTGATATGTTTAAGGGGATAGTGTCTCAAACTTTGTTTGACACTTGTCAAACCCCTACAGTGGGGCGTTTCGTATGTCACCATCGCATCCCCATTTGATCAAAATTTTAAGACATTTTTAACCATTTTGAAGTGAACTTCAACACTTACTTCCAATTTCCGACCAAAGTAAAGTCTTTCTATAGTATGATCAACCAAGGATTGAAGTTGACTCTTAGCATATATGCTTCAGTGACCCCCATTTCTGTGGGACAAAAATTCTTCTTTGCGTTTAGCACTTTTTTAAAAGAAGAGAACGTATATTTTCATTTAGCGTTGATTTGTTGGCATATTACCTTGATATTGATGCTTGGAAAGATTTATGACAATCATTAAAGCCAATGTTTCATCGGGAGACAGAAGTATATAAGATTTGTAAATAATGTTTTTACCTCAGTACCTTTACTGGATGAAGCTTCCTTTATGATGTTTGCTGAATCCTGTTTACCCATTTTCCGAATCACAACTTCACTAGCTTTTATTGTTTCCCTAAGGCTAGTTGATATGTAATTAAATTTTGAACTTTGCTTTTTTTTTAGATTTTTCACAGCATTCCTCAAAAGGCCTCCTATAGTTCTTCCGAACTTTTTTTTTAAATCTCTCTGTCCAATATGTCGCATGTAAACACAACAGATATATAAATCGAAAAACTTTATTGTGAGTCAAATGGACGACTCAGTTAAGCAGTGTCAACTGTGAATAAATTAATGCATGTTCATCGTCTGTTTGTTTTTTTTTTGTCTGAATGCACTTGTGACATGAATTACAATTTAATGAAATAATGGTGGCAAAAGACACATAGCCACTTATTGCTTTAATTTTCCAGCATAAATAATGTTCCACATACGCCACAGTGAACATCAGATAAAGCAATATAATTTTTGAACGCTGGCTGATGGTAATTATTTTTTATTTAAATTAAACTTGTCTGCACATAATTTCTTCCCTGTTGAAAGTCAATACCTTTCGAAATTGTTTTAAAGTTTAAAATTCTAAAACTAAAGACATTTTTCAGTGAAATAAAGGGTTATCCATTTGCGGTTTCAAAAGTATAGGGCTGGAATTCGACATCTGTCAAACTAAGTTGTTAAACCAATTTTTTTTTCAGTTGAAAGTCTGACATTTACGAAAATTGATCACTTAACTATCGCACAACGCATATAAATTGTTAAGACTTACTACAAAAATGGTGATTCTGCCACAGCCACATATCGTGTCTTAAGAGGAGATTATGGTTTACATAATCGCCCAAGCAATTGGCAAAATTGTGAAGAAATTTGAAGAAACTGGATTGGATACAGATATCGTAAGGCCTGTGCATCATCGTTTCGCTCGTACCACTGAAAATATCGCTGCTGTAAGTGAAAGTGTTGCCGAAGACCCGAATATTTCGATTCTTCGTGGTTCTCAGGAATTAGGACAGTCTCACCACACATTATGGCGTATTTTGCATTTGGATCTACACCTACATTCATATAAGGTCCAGCCCACACAACAACTGAAGCCAGCTGACCATTCACAACGTCGTAGATACGTCGAATTGGTGCTTGAACAACAGGCGGTGGGCGGCGATTTTTCGAACAAAATTTTCTTCAGCGACAAAGTACATTTCTCACAAATTGTCGTATTTGGGGTTCTGAGAATCCTCAAGTAATTGAAGAGAGGCCATTACATCCATAAAAAGTCACTGTTTGGGGCGCTCTTTGGTCCGGAGGTTTGATTGGACCTTACTTCTTCGAAATCGTCGATGGAACGACTGTCACCGTCAATTCGGAGCGTTATGGTCATATGATAACCGACTTTTTTTTACCTGCTATTGAAGAATACGACTTGGAGAATATGTGGTTTCAACAAGACGGTGCCACATGCCACACAACTCGAGCGAATATGGCTTTATTGCAAGAGACATTTTCTGGCCGCGTAATTTCTCGCCGTGGCGATATCAAAAGAATCGATGCTTGAAACAATTCGCGTAATGTACATTTAAATGTGTAGTGTTTCACACATAATGTGAACGTTTAAGCTTTATATTAAAAAGAAATATCGTGAAAAAAATATTTTATATGTGTTTTATTTACGTTTACTTTTGAAACCGCAAAATGGATAACCCATTACATGTGGTAAAGTTCATTAATGGCATTACTGATTTGGAGGCTTAATATCCATTTAAGCCTCCAAAGCACTTGGCTAACAACTTTAAGAGGTATTGGTGCGAGCACCTATTTCTGTGTGTGGCCAGCTTCAACCGAATGACAGCCGTGGGGTTAAGTGAGATGTTTTATTTAAATTTTACATCTAACCATCCCTATTAGGAAGCCCTTTAGTGAGACGTATCCATAATAAATGGTGCCAACCGAAATTCTGATTGCATTTAAAAATACTTTTCGTCATACAGACAAATAAATATGTAGTATAATTATGATGAAAAATGTAAAAGGCAGGAAATACAAAACAAAATTATTTAACATTTAATATTTTTTTTTTTTTAACTAATCAAGCTCTTGCATTCTTGGTAACATGCATTTTAGTTTATTGTGCAACAATGCTCTCAAAGAAAACTATCACGAACGATTTTGTTTGCATAAACTAGTTGTCAGGTGTTAGTTTCAATTATTGTATTTTTGTTTGTCAAAACAATTCACAGTTTTATTAAAAAAAAAAATCAAAAACAAAAAGATAAACCGACAAAGCTGTGGTGTTTTTGGCAATTCATAAGGAAAACAAAGAAATAAGAAGAATTATTTAGAAACTCTGCCTATGGGAAAGTGTTATTTTGTTGTATTGTCATGAGGCGCAATTACGTCAAAGGTAAACTATTCAGCTTTGTTTTTGGTTTGTTTTAATCATTGGTTTTCTAAGAAGTAAGGACTTTCGAATAGTACATATCAAGAAATTTAATTATAAGTTTCTCCTTGCAATTAGTTGAAGAGTTGTAATTTTGGAAATGAGCTATCTCAATTAAAAGAGTTATATATTTCAAAAAGCGAGTTGTTATTTGTGGTAATGGTAAGAACTGTGTAGATGACTAATTTATTTATCAAAAATTAATGAATAAAATATACTTATGTAATGTAAGGCATTGCATTTATGAGTTCTTACTCCTACATATTATGTAAGTGGAAGTTAATTTGAATAATTATTATTTATTTGTGTTCAACACACAGGCATAATGTAAACCACGGCTGGATGTAATGAATGTCATGTGAAAGCCGTAGTTGTTGACCACTTGTTCAAGTGTATGCGGTTGTTGTTGGTTTTGTCAAAAAATAATCAATAGTTTTTTTTCCCCGTGGGGAGGTGTAAAACCTTCAAAAGGCTCTATGAGGACCGAAAAACGTGTGAGATTCTTACTGCACTAAAAAACACCTCCTCCTCCCGATTGCAACTAAGTTGAAATTTATCTAGCAATTTATTTTTAACGAATTTAATTAACGTGTTGCTGGTAACTATCCGGTGATAGTTCCTGCGCTTATACCGCGATTTTAAGGGCGGATTCTCGTTTAGTGCACCAGATCGGAAGGCTTTGTCCTTCGCAGGCGACGTACTAAATTCGTCTCATCGATAATTTCGATTATAGTACTATTGCAGTGTTGTAATATCCGTTTTCTATGATTTCGGGCAAAATTTTTTATTTCATCGCGAACCGTGGGAATCCCGAGATCTCTGTGGAAATCTTCGTTTCTAGTGTACAAATGATCTTAGGATTTTATTTTCAAATGTTTGTAAGGTATTTAAATTAGAATCTCGCGTACAACCCCAGAGTTGTATACCGTAAGTCCAGACAGGCTTAAGCACCTGCCTGTACAAAATTAGCTTGTTTTCGATACTGAGCTTAGAGTGTTTCCCGAGCAACCAGTACATATCACTCAGTTTATTATTTAACTCTTCGCATTTCTTTTTAACATGCGGTTTCTATTTTAATTTCGCGTCTAGAGTCATTCCGAGATATTTTGCTTCGTTAGCAAACGGAACTTGAATCGTATTAACAAATACCGGTAATCTATTAATTTTCTTATACGTAAAATCTACATGGACTGATTTTACTTCGTTGAGCGATATCCGCCATGTTTTTGTCCAATCATTGACATTATTCAGAGCTTTTTGTAATTTTGTCGTAGAATCATTTATCGTTTGGCCCACTGCTAGTATTGCAGTGTCGTCAGCAAACGTGGCTACGGTAGTGCCTTCTGTTTGAGGTATATCACGTGTAAATAATAGGTACAATATTGGACCTAGAACACTTCCCTGTGGTACCCCACCCACTATTTCTTTGAGATCCGAGTAATCGTTTCCATGTCATACCCTAAAAAGTCTATTTTTTAGATATGCTTTTAGAAGCGTATAAAGTGCTTCAGGCAGAATTTGTCTTAATTTTAAATTTAGGCCTTTGTGCCACACCTTATCAAAAGCTTGCGACACGTCTAGGAAGACCGCCGAACAAATTTTCTTTTCTTCAAGAGTTTTCTCAATGACGTCAGTGATCCTATGACCTTGGTCAATTGTCGAATGCTTGCTTCTAAGTCCGAACTGATGTTCATGTATTAGGCACTTTTCTTCTATTATTGGCTGCAGGCGCAGAAGTAATATTCTTTCAAAGACCTTAGATATTACGGGCAGAAGCGAAATAGGTATATAAGATTCCTTATCAAGTGATGGTTTTCCTGGTTTGAGAACCATTATAACTTCCGCAAACTTCCATTGGCTCGGAACGTACTTTAGCCTTAGAATGACATTTATTATATAAAGAAGATTAATAATCAATAGTTGAAACAGGTTCATTGAAGAAATTTTACGTTCATCGAATGTTTCCTTTTCTGGTTTGATTGAATGACTTCACACACTGTTATGACGAGGGCGTTTTGATAATTTCACACACTGGGAATCTTTGGTTCAAATGCAGCAATTTTGATTATTGACATACCAATTGAGACAAAAATGGTTCTCATTCCTGAGCACAATTTTTACCTGCGATACAAGTACTAAATAATGACAAGTTTTGAATTCGTAAATAAAACGAACTCGAGATTTTAATAAAACTTGACATTAAGATGATAGAAAATACGAAAAAAGTGGGACTCATAATTCTGCCTGTCTGTCTTGCCGCGAGCATACAACCTTAATCGGTGGTGGGTTTTTTCGAACGTGGTACATATTGCTACTTGCGTAATATGTCCACATGCTTTTTTTAATTTTTTTAAGACCAAAAATGTTTATTAATGAAGAGAAATGTACTTTTTGGTAGTTTTCCTTACTTCTACGAGCACAATTTGTTTCGTTTTCGATTTTCTGGAAAACGGTTCATTTGGTTCTTTTTTTGATTTTCTTGTATAAAGAAGCTCCTTAAAATAAAGAGTATTCTAAACCAACATTTTGGTTCGATTTTTTCGAAGCTTTGTATTTAGTAGTTTTTTGACATTATCTTAAATACTTTAAAAACACTATTTCCCTAAATTAAGAAACTTCGGTACCTTCCATAGAAATGTTAAAAAAAAACGATACGAAAATACATATGTATGTATGTATATTTTTAAAGTATAGTGTCCACTTTTAAGTAAAACAAATATTTTATTGTGCGTTTTTATTAACAGTACTTCCGATATAACCACTTTCGAATTTCACATTATTTTGTTTATGCAGACTCAAATTTTCCAAAAAATATTTTTTCGTTTAAAAAAATTCGAATTTTCGAATTTCGGGTTGGTTAATTTTTTTGGAAATTAAAATTCAATTCAATTCAATTTGTCCAAGAATTCAATTGTCATCTTTTTTATCTCAAATTATACCTACCATCTAGCAATCTAAGCGTTTTGATGAGTAAACATCTAAGCCCTAGTCAGGGATAAAATTGAAAATTAAGTTACGGAACTAGCGCACGCCATTTTGTTTCAAATGGTTGGGGAATTTGATAACGCATTTGGTATTTACTTCCTTCATATTTTTAAATGGTGGAGAAATTTTAATTTTAATTTTAAATATATGCCTGTAAGTCCTAATGTCTTTTAAATGCAACCTGAACTACACACACAGAAATTTGATAATGAAATTTTTTTTTTCGTGAATGCGGCAGAATTTTCTAAGCTTTTCAAACATCCTTTACCAAATTCTCAAACCGTTTTAAAAAATGTACCTAACGACATGCTATTCGAGCATGTGATTCGTTTCGTATGCATTTGCTGAGATTGACAAAATTTGAAGTTATCGTTTCTTATTTCTTGTGCGATTATCTATTTTTTTAGTGGAGTAAGGAAAGCGGAGATATTATTCCTCTCACTTGGACAAAGTAAACTTTTTGTTAAAAATCACAGTCGTGTAAAAGTATTCTTGGAACCGAAAGGATAACAAAAGAGAATCAACGCTTAAAAATTTCTCGCGTGTAAAAGCAGAATTAAATGATTCCTTTTTTTTGTTATTTCGCCCTTCGTCTCCTTCACAGAATGAGTGAGGGGTGAAGAAATGTAGAAAAAAAGGAGTAACGAAATTACAAATGAAAATGCTCAACAGCTATTTGTTTATTTTGTTATTCTTCCATTTATATCCTCCTTGGTGTCTAATTATGTTTCATTTTTTTATGCATAATATGTTTACTTTCCTAAACTAAAATGCATTCACATAATTTTGGGACCTTCGTCACTGAATACACTTACATATATGGAGGCCACCTACTTATACATAATGTCTTTAAAAGTCATATGAATATTATATCTTACAATTATCAACTATTGTGTGTTCCAACTATTGTGTGTAGGTAATACCTTTAATGGTTATATAATTAAATCCATAATCTAGTATAATTTAATAACAATTATACTAAGATCCTACGAAAGTTTACCTACATCGGATAACTAGACTACCTATACCTACTAACTGTGTCAATCAGTTATTAGCTACAAGACTAAGTTCATATACCATTCGGTCCTACATACTTTTAAAATAAATCAACCATTTCTTTTTGCAATATTGAATAAAAAAATAGATTTTTTTTCACAAATCCAAAAAGCAAAACTAACATTTTAGAGATTGAAGCATTATTTAAAATTTGAAGGACCTCCTGCATACAAATTTTGATCGAAATCCATTGAGTCATTGATGAGAGAGTCGAAAATGAAGTTAAGCTGTTAATTGTAATTGCTTGAGAGTTCATTTTGGGTAAAATATTTTTATTATAAAAGATGAAATAGATGAACAATGTACTTGATGTGCAATAAAAGCATTATCTTTGTCATATTTTGAATGACGTATTCATACTTTTGGTATGATTTCCAAGTATCTTCTAAGTTCACTATTAATAAAGGAGTTAATTGATATTAAATAAACCTGACCTCTTTAGAGCTATTTTATTCAAAAGTATTACCGAAATCAACAAAACAAACACAATTAGATCTATTGTTGCCTCTAATATCTTAATTTATTGCCAATAACAAAAAAAAAAAAAAACAAATAAAATATAAATTCCCAACCAAACAATATTGCAATGCTCACATTCAATAATATTCAATAAACAATTGTTTTTTTTTTTTATTTTAAGAATAAATTGTTATAAATTTATAGATCGGCAAACAACCATCACGATGCGTGTCAATTTTTCATTCATAAATATTTACGCAGTGCGATGATTTTATTTTCTTTGGCTTTCGAGTCGAGCAGCAGCAGATGCCTCTGGATATTGTCGACATTTTAGAGATGAAAAATGTATTTTTGGGTTCTTGTGAATTTGTCTATCGACAGACGTAATAAATTTTACTTTTTACTTTTCATGTATCTATGTTGATTTTACATGTGTAACTGTGGAATGGCGTAGTGATATAAAAGCATGTTAAACATTTTAAGCCAGGGACTTCTATAAAATATGAAAAGAAGTTTTTGGTGCACAAGTTCTTTCTTTTTCTTTACGCGGACCATTAACTTGTACGGCAGCAGAACATAATAATGTCTTTTTTTCTAATAAAAGCCAATGAAATGTAAATAATCGGAGAAACAAAATTCTACGGATGTTGGACTGCATTACAAAATTCATAAGCTGGTTAGTCAAACATATAAATAACATTATAGCCTTAAATATTATCCTAAATTTCTCTGAACAACTAAATCTTTAAATTTCAAAGATATTTTAGGGGCAAGCTACAGCGATCAGGAAAACGTATCAGGGAAAAAGGTCTAATAGATAATTAGGCGCCAGTTATAACTTTCATTGAAATTCATCATTGAAAACAAATCAGTGAATTTTTTTGGCAAGCCGGTTATAGCTATCATTGAAACTTGGTTGTCATTGAAAAGATCTGTCATAGCCAAATGTAATTTTGAGGTTAGATTTAATCACTGAAAGAAAAACTGACTTATGAGAACAGGAAAAGAAGGAAACACAAATCCACTTTTGCGAACAAAATGTTGCCAGCTGATTGCCATTTTAAATAAAATGAAACAAATCGTTCCAAGGATTTGAGTTTCAATTTCTCTCGTTCCACTGACAGAATTGTGGACAAACAAGACTTTCGGGTATATTTCAATCAGGAAAGCTTGGTGGCAGACTGACATAATTTTTCTGTTTGCTATAAACGACCACCGGGAAATCATATTCACTTTCATACTGGTTCAAATTTTCGTGATGCGTTTTCCTGATCGTTATAAGTGTTCCCTTACACAAGGTACAAAAAAGGGCTATGACATAATGTGAATGTGCCATAAATTCTGCAAATGGCGCAATGTGTCATTGTAATTTGACATTTATGTGGACAGATGGGCAATTATGTCATTTTTAATTGAAGAAAAGATTTCGTAATAATTAAATGACGATTACGTATTATGAAAAGCGTTTCTGTCAAACAACATTCGATGTCTTCTTTCTTATAACTTTCGTTTTTATTTATCATTATTTTTTTTCTACAAATCATCTGTAAGGACGTCTGCCTGGCAAGAGTCCTAATCACTATTTCATAAGTATCAAATCTCGAAGAGTGGTGATGAAATTCTATCAAAAAGTGTACAAACAGCCCAAAAGTACGGGAACACTTTAAATCTACACACATTAATTTGACATAAAATCAATTCAAGTGACAGCAGTCCTCGTTATCTTCGTGGGTTTTCTTTCCTGTAATTTTATGTGCGAACAAATTTCTTGGACAGAAAATCACAGGAAGGGTAATTTTTTGCGCTCTCGTGGGCATTTTCTTACGTCAAAAGCTGTGCAATTTTCGAGTAAGTGAACGACTTTATATTGTTGCTTTACCTCTTGTTTTTGTCATTTGTGTCATTGGTTGAAATCTCTAAAGGTGGGCCCATAACGTTGCCAGTTCCTTGGTTTTTGGTGTGTTCTGTTGGATCCATAAGTTTCATCCACGGTTACTAACCGGCACGAAAACTCAGTCGAATTTTTCTGGAACATCGCCCAAAACTCATTTGAAGTTGCCAAACGAATTGTTTTATTGTTTATTGTGAACAAATATGGTACTCCGTAAAACTTTTTCATGCGCACATTATTATATTTATGTAAAATCGAAATCGCTCATCCATGTGATAAGCGTGTTGTCTCTTAAAGCTCGGACACTTTCAACCACCGATCGCCCATTATCAAACCATGGATTTTGTCTACCATTTCTTGTGTGTTGACATCAATTGCTGGGCACCAGAACGTTCGGTGTCACTTTTGCTTCAACGACAGAACTGAAATTGAGTAAACCAGTGGTAAATAGTATTTCAACTGATGGTAAAGAGTCCCCATAATGTTTGTCAAGCTTTTGTTTGGTTTGCGTAAGTTTCTTCTCCAATTAAAAAAAATTTAAACAGCCTGATGTTAAGAGCTTAGCATAATACTACTTAACACTTTGCTAATACTAAAGCACTTTAATAATATTTTCCTAATTTTAAACACTTTTTAACTAGCACCATACTAAATCTATTTTCTTAATAAACTACAACTAAACACGTCTAAAATAGTACAAAAAAGTGAGCGAATATAACTTTTTGACGTTTGTAAATGTCAAAGTGGTATATGGATTTAGTATGATACTAAATTAATAAAGTAGCCATTTTGTGATTTTAACTTCAGTAAAATGTTAAGAAGATATTACGAAACTAAAATTTAAAGTTTAAAATTAGCAAAATCCTCTTTTTAGCCTAGTCTCATACTAAAAATGATTTAAAATATTACTAAATCGACTAAAATTTTGCGCCATAGTGTTTAATAAGAACTCAGAATTCACTTTGTTCCATTTTAACGAAAATGCTCGCATGTGTCTTTATAAAATGGCTGCCACAACGATACTATTTGACAGATGTGTCTGAAAAATTGGGTGCGTTCCTTTGGAAGATGATTCTTGACCCAACAATTAATTGATAAATTTAATTTAAGGTGACGACACATTTTGTGTTAATTTTCAGAGACTTTTTGACCCACCCGTATGTGAAAAACCTATACAAAAGGTGCGTACATTTTGTTTTCATTTCTAAAGAAATAACAGCCAATTCACATTACGACGTTAATTTTTCCTTAACTTATGTAACTTCAAAAGAAACATCCATACACTTGCAAACCGATTAGTTCTCTATTACATATTCCACCGTGCTGAATTTCTAGCATGGGTTAGCTACTTGAATTTATTGATTTTATTTTCTTATTTGGATAACCATTTAAAATGGCCAACCATTTACGTAAATTTAAACAAGTTGGCTGGTTAGTCACACCTAGAAATCAAATCTTTAATTAATAAATGTTTGACGTATGGTAGACACGCTAGAGTTAAATACGTTAATAAAATCAATACGTTACTGAAGTTTGAATATTCATATTTCTTGGTTAATTTGCATTATAACTCATAACTTTTATTTTAAATTTTAAATCCAGCAATTACGAATGTGGAAGTAATCTAAAAGGCACTTATCTGGGTTCCAGGTCAAAATGGCATTGAGAGAAATATGAGAGGGCTAACGAACTCGCCAGGCAAGGATCATCACTTCAAAGTTCCGCTTTCGGAAAAATTCAACATTTCATTTGGAGTTTTATTTTTTAAAGACCTCAACGTGACCAATTGGCTACTTGAGATTTCGAACTAGTAAACTGTAGAATTATGAGAAACCTGATAGTGGACAATGACCGGATAATAATTAATTTACAATTCAATATTTTCCTCAGCACAGTTTGAATTGTCTAAGAAGCTGTAAATGGTGGTCAAATCGAGTGAGTGATAGAAGTTCAAATCATAACCATTGTAATGTCACATTCCACCATGTCTAGATAGATGATATCCCTTAGTCCGTGAGCCAGACAACAAATCGCCTAGCTTGACTTATCATTACCAAACTTATGCGACTAATCCCTCACCCCTAATTCAATTTTGCCCGAAAGTGAAATGCGTTGTGGTATGGAAACGGCGCTCCGCAACCAATCGATAATATGGTTACGAGCTAGGCTATTTGTGACCTTCATTTCTACCTAGCTACCTGTAAAAATACACCTGTCGGAAAGTAGGTACCTCCATATAGACACGGAATGGGTTAATGACCTCTGCTAAAATGCCTTCGTATTCATAGGGATTCCGATTAAGGGATGTCTGATTTAAATAAAAAAAACGAGTTTGACGGAATTTCTAATGACGTGCGACTCCATCAATAAATCATTAACGTTTTCGATGAGAAGGATATGTTTCATTTTGATAGTTATAATTTTGTTTAAGTATGTACATTTGTTTAACATACAAAAATGTTTAACAATTATTTCTTTTTTTAACAAGAAAGTCCTATTCACATATCAAAGGAAACATGAGACTGAATGGCCTCCAGCTTTATTTCTTTGTTGTAAAAAGAAATATAATCTTCATTTTTTTCTTTGAATGGAATGAAATATATTAAATTGGAAACAGAGCTATTTTTAAAGCAAAAGATACAAAACAAAATATCTTAAAATTGGCAGTGGGTTCCTTTTGTATGGTGAAAGATTTATTTCTCTGTTAACTTTGGTTTCAAGTATGAAAGAAAAGCACAGTGCCCATATTATATTGAATGGAATTGTTCGCTATTGAATAGAATCTATTTCCATTCAATTAATGGTGGTATAAAAATTAATTGAATTAAGCTGAAAAGCTAATATAGTTCTTATAGAAAAATCTGATGTCAACCTTCTTAATACTTTAAGCAATGCGTTTGTTTCTCTTTAAACAGATATTTCTCTTAATGTGACAATATAGATTTACTTTTCATTTAGGTTACTGACATGGATTACATGTCTTACTCGAAAAATGTCATGAAAATATATACAGTGGTTCTTGCCGTCCACTAAACTTATTGTTTATAACGTTTGGCTCATTGTGTTAGGTTATGCGCCATAATGTTTCATCTGCAATCAGCTCAATTTAAAACTCTTAGGCCCGTTTGCTGATTCGAATTATAAATACTATTACTAGCTAAGTTTCACATAACTTTTAAGTTAGAAATAAATTTATTTATGTTGCACGTACAAATCTATGTTAAGTTTCACATAGCAAAGTAACAGCTATTAAATACATCTAAGTTCACTTGATATGTCAAAATTTGAAGATATTGCATACAAATTTAAAATAAAACTGTAAAATTGTGTATTTTTGTTTAAAAAATTAAAAATATGTCGGTATTTGCACGGTACACCAATTCACGCTTCCATCGGCACTCAAATGGTTTCTTGTAGAAATCGCCTGTTGGCAATCGCGACTTATTGGTGACGGCCACCGATGTTCGTAGGGGAGCAGCCGATACAGTTTAAGAAACCGCAACTTGTACAGCTTCTGGAGTGACAACTATGGTTGCAGTCGAGGTAGTTGGTGTAGGCGATGGTGACGCAGGCGTTATTTCATCGACTTTAGTGATAGTTTCTTGTTAAGTCAGTTTCATTTCTGATTTTGTTCACCATCCAACGTTTCATAATGAAGTTTTGGCAGTTTCCTTATCAGAGCCGAAGATGTCTTCGGTATCTGGCAGCTGCAACAAGTTGTAGTGTTATCAGCATCCATAGAATTGTTACCACCATCATTGGCAATTGCCTCGTCACCACCAGCCCCTCCGCCACCCTCATCATCCAATACAGCGACATGTTTCGTTTACGCGAAATGGTTTTTTTTTTTGACGTGCGTCGGCTTTAGTTTAATGGCAAATGCCTTCGCAAAGCGCGAATCAAAAAAATTTTCAATTTGCACAAGCACAAGAGAATAAGCTAGAAACATCGCAAAGTATAGTTCCACTTTAATTGTTCCAATCGTGTTTTTTTTTTTTTAAGTTTAAGATTATCTCTTGTGTCAGAGACGCTGTTCGTAAGGCGCGGCTTTATATAATCGTAATTCAATCAGTTATTTGTTATTCACTATTCTTTTGTTAACCGTTTTTTTTTTTGTATAAAAAGAAATGCCATCAAATGAAGAAAAATATTCATTTATCTCGAATATTTACAGAGGAATTCCAACTAATGAAATTTCAAGGGATATCCAGAATTTCAAAATCTTTTTTTATTTCTTTTCTCATGTTAATAACTAAAAAACCAAATATCTAAATATGATTTTTAAGAGTTCACGTATGTTATACTTATGTAAATGTTTTATTTGCTACTTTTTCTAAAACATAAACTATGTTCTACTTAACGATTTTTATGTTTAGGTTTGAGTTTGGTGCAAAGCACTATGTATTACATAAGCGTTTATATGGAACATAAACTCTTAAGTTTCGTATCAGCAAACGGACCTTAGTAGCTAAACCCTAATGTCGCATTCGGTCGATCAGGCTATAACATTCGTGGAATAGAAACAGTTTAATAATTTGAGGAAATCTGAAATGTTATTTTAGGTGTTTTGCCGCTTCAGATCGCCCAATGCCCGAGCAAAATAATTTTCCGTTCAGTCACGCATTGACAACTAATTTGTGTACGTTTCACCTTCCACATTTCATTTGTTTACATTGTTGCTTATGAAACTTCATTATGTCGGTGTATGGATGTGCTACATCCTTTTGCAAGAATGTGATTCAGTTGTTTCTCGAATTTGACATCCCATGTTGCCTGTCTACTTTAGTGGCTTTGGTTTTCTCAACAAAAGCTTGACAAATATTATGTAGACTCTTTACCATTGATTGGAATACCATTTACCCCTGGTTTACTCAATTTCGGTTCAGTCGTTCAAGTATTTACAAGTGACACCGAACGTTTTGGTCGCCAGCAATTGAGGTCACTACACACGAAATGGTCCACAAAATACATGATTTGAAAGTGAGCGAGCTTGAAGAGCCCAAAGGCTTATCACATGGCTCAGTGATTTCGATTTTACATAAATATTTGGTCATGAAAAAGCTTTCCGTATATCCAAAATAAAATTTTAATTTTTTAGAGGTTTTTTAATCCATTTAAATCGGAGCTATCCCTAAATCGATTTTGACAGTTTATGGCTTGACAGGTAGGCAACATACTATATCTTGAATAATATTTTTTTGCAAATGTCACCCAAAATGCTTAAGATCAATTTTTTCTAGAGCAAAAATAAAATCCGAAAATTTCGAATTTTCTGGGGTAAAATTTGAATTTTGAAGAGGTTTTTTATCTATTTAAATCGAAGTCATCCTACAATGGATTTGTACAGCTAAAACCTTGATAGGTAGAATATTTCGCGAAAAAAAATTAATTTTCTTTAAAAATAATGAAACGATCACGAAAATTTGATGGATCAATTCTAAGTGAATTTGAAGCAAAACTCACATTCACTAATCACTATGATTATATTATCAATAAGGCCAATCGAATTCTAGGATTCGTTAAACGATTCTCCCCAGATTTTCATGATCCATACGTCCTAAAACTTTTATATATATTATTTGTTAGGCCTATACTAGAATATGGCTGTATTGTATGGTCACCATACTATTCAATTAGTATTGATAGAATAGAAGGCATTCAGAGAAGATTTATGTGATTTTCTCTCCGTTTTCTCCCATGGTCCCCCAGAGTCTCAATACCCCCTTACGTTCAAAGACTTAAGCTTTTGAATCTCCCTCTACTTTCAAAACATAGAAAATACGTAGAGCTTTTTTACATTATTAAATTAGTAACCGGTTAAATAACATCGCCATCAACCTTGAGTCGTTTGCATTTCAGTTTTAGTCAAGCTAACATAAGCAGACAATTACCTTTATGTCCATCATTCAGTAGAGTAAATTATGGATTAAAAAGTCCTCTAAATAAATTGATGTCAGTATTTTATAAGTATTACTTTATGATCTCCTCAATAAATGATAACCTTAAAAGCATACAATTCAAACAAACCTTTTTACTTGCGATTATAGGCAAGTTATGCATTCGTAAAAAAAAAAAATTCTAACAATCAAACATGACATTACGATCATAGAGAAACCTAAAAAGTTATCGCCAAAAAATGTCTGTCTGTCAGTCTGTCAGTCTCTCCGTCTGTATGTATAAGGAGCTACAGCCTTAACGGCTTAAGCGATTGCCTTCAAATTTGGTATGTGTGATTAGTTTGGCATTCCTCAGAGGGGAAATTAAAATTTTATTTTTAGGCCTAAAAATAACAGTACCTGCCATATGAACTTGAAGGAAAATCTTATTTTTCTCTAAAACGACTCCAACGATTTTGATAAAATTTTTGAGATTTTGTTTGTTGGTAATAGTTATCATTTGATATGAACCAAGTTTACAGGAAAGGTATATTAAAGGTACCTTTCATATAACCGTTTTATTAATTTTTTGCTTTCGGTAACGGTACAGTGGATTTTTGTCAAATTATGTATCTGAGAAGATCTAAGTAGCTTAATTATTTTTGCATATCAAAATTTTGAATAACCTTTTTTTGTAAATTAATTTTTTTTTTGAAAAATCAATAATTTTAAAACTAATCAAGAAAAATAATTTTAAATTTTTATTCACATGAACATTAATAGTCTCTAAAAAATTGCATACCAAAATTTCAAAAGAATTTTGTTTTCAAGAAACGAAAAATAAAAAAACATCAAAACCCGTCCTACAATTTTCGAGATACTTTTTTATAAAATTTTCATTGATCCGTGGCATCTAATGACGTTCTTCGTTTTTTTTTTCGAAAAACTGATTAAAGTGATGGTTTTAGCAGTTTAAATAAGTTTAAAAAAGATTTTTTCCCACCTATCCCACCTATGTACTTTTACATATTTACATTATTACCCTCCTAATTTATATAATTAAAATCCATTTAAATATACATTTGTAGGTACCTATTTAACTGTTCCTTGAATCATGCATTCGACAATTCATTTTACTAAGAATCAAGGTAATATTACCCACATGGGCTTTAAATCTGCATATAATAACTATAATAGACTAGCTACCTACCAACAGCGTCAGTGAGTAACACTAAAGTTGTTAGCTACAAGAGCAAGTTTGTACGATCCAATCGTGCATTTTATTTAATACATTATTGTAATGACAATTTTATATGTACTAGATTTAAGAAATATTATAAGTACTTAACGTTAGTGATTAACGCATTAAATAAATAAAAAACAAAACAGGAAATCTCCTGTTTTTTTTCAAAATCATCGGACGGCAGCACTGCAAGCGTGGGAATCTTAAAACGTGTGTGAATAAATTTGCCTTTTCTGTCAGAAAATCTACATATTCACGGCGATTTCAGACTAAACTTTCACGCTTCCAAAATTAGGTTGTGCTCTTGTCTGAACAGAAAAAAAATCCTATTGGATTTTCAATTTCAAAACAAAATATTCCAAAAATTCTTCCTAAATACAAAAAAGGTCCGATTTTCACAATTTACTTATCTCTGTTTTCTTTGTTCAATTCTTGGGTATTGTTTCAACAAAAGGCAATTAAAATGTCTGCTTTTTATCGGTTTTTGCAATGCAGATACCCGTTTTGTAATATAATTCTCGTTGCTTCAAACAAAAAAAAAGAGCAAAATTAAATTACACTGTGGCGTGCAGATAAACAGAGGATTAATTTCCGCCCAAAGGACTGCATTTTCTTTATGAATGAGAATCAAGAAACAAAAATAATTAGTTAAGTTGATGGCGGTTATAATGATTATACCCGCAACTTTAAGCATACCACAGATGAGCGCCGCGCCGCGCTACTGTATACAAAACCAGCATTAAATTGGTTCTTTTGCATTAAAGGAGCTGACGCTGAGTAAATGGCCAAAAGCTTAAAGGATGAATTATGCATGGGTATTTTTATGTTTTAATTTTGTTTCGAATAAAAGAAGAAATATAAAAGGAACTGGGATTGCTATCATTTCCCTTTTTTGTTTCTTAAATTGCATTGTATGTATGATTGTATGTACTGTACACTTTATAGTGACATGGTTTGTTGTTTTCTTTGGTTTAATGATTATATGGTATAGTATGCGGGATACACTCCACCTCACTTGATTAATGTCAGTTCTCAACTCTGCTCTTTTCATATTGGCATTTAAGAATGTTAATATAAATCTTATTGGGTGTGAGTATTTTATATGTGTTTGCTTGCACCCATTGAAATTTGAATAAATGACCATTGAACAGTGCGGCTAGCTGAAAACTAACGACTTCACAGATAATAGTCTAGCGTAGTTAAATCTCACGATCTGGGAAGCCAACTAATAGGCCCAAAAACTCGAAATTATGGCCGGCATTCTTTTTAAAGGATGATAACAAACTGTCAGTTTTTCTGGATGTAACGACTACTTTCACTTGACGATTATTAACACTCCAAATGGAATGTTTGTTCATCCCTGAACAAAATTAATTTTCTTGTGAAAATCGTGATCAAGAGCCCATTCACCGAATTTACGTAACTGGTGGTCGTTCGTTCAGATGTTAGTCGATTCATTATGAAACTACAAACCAAACTAAAGATAAATCAGTGTTGCCAACTATTTCAATGCGAAAAGTCAATAAGTTGAAAATGCTTCTAATGGTGGCAATGTGTTTGAACAAGTTTTTACAGCCATTATCCTGTTTGCTGTTGACGTCTTTGTCTTTTTATGAATGTAAAATTTTGTATTATTTCATTCTCTTAAATCCCTCCTTATTTTTCAAACGCTCGCGCTCGGACTGTGTTTGATAATATTAAGGATAGTCAACACCCCATTATTGCGGACATAATTATTTAAAAAAAAAACTTGTTAGTCATCCTGTGATTAAGAAGTTGTATGCTACAGACCACACACAGCCAATTCTATTAACATAACTCTTTAAAAGGGATAGTCCAAAGAATTTCCATACACCTTAAATACATACACACAAGAGATACCCCACATTCTTTAGAACCTCTTACTCTAAAATATGGTAGCCATGTCTAGTCAACTTTAAGTGTAAACAGGAATATTCATAAACTTAAATTGTTCATCACTTTTTCTTTTTAATTAAAGTTAATTAAATGAAAATGTCCAAGAGCTCAGGGCCGGTTCACACGCTTGCGGTAGATGTGCCGATTCATAAGGCGCAAAGTCAAAATTTCCTGTGTTCCTTGTTTATTTCTAGATTTAACCTTAACTTTTGTTTTTTGATATCCTTTGAGTGTAATGCCCAAATTGCACATACAGCAACTACTAGCTTAAACTTAAAATTGTAAAAAAGTGTACTTATACCATCGGTGTCATAGCTACAGGTGCTGTGGTGCTTTTTAGCTTATAACTGAGATAGCATCAGCGGGTCGTAGGTCTGAGCGAAGAAAGCAATAATCGGTGCGTGAAGTGTTCAGAACTCCGTTTAGCTATCAATTCTTATTCGGTATTTAATATTACAATAGTTTCACTCAAAAATACTTTAATATATTCATATTGATTTTACAATAGGTTTCCTTAAAATAAACTAACACTAAATATTTCATATATTTTCGGATAGAGTCTCCGCCCTGGTCGAAGCCAAAGGCAGAAAAAGTTCATGGGATAGAGTCTACGTCCCCAAGTCGAAACCAAAGGCACACAATTTACGGCACTATACTCTATCCCAGAAAAATAGGCAGTGTAGGCAAGATAGGACGTTTGCCTCTCAATCTCGCTACAGTGGATTGCATAAATCTGTCGCTCAATAAAGTTCTCACAGGATTTTCGTAGTTTGTATTTTAAATGGACCCAAATATGAAAGCTCTCAAATCAAAAGCACATCAACAGAAACCCAAAGGAAAAAAATCCGAACAAGTTAAAAAATGGACAAAGGTAACTCTAAGAGCACATCAATATTTAATGGGGTTGAATAACAGCAGCAGCCACAGGCCACATCAAAAGCAATTCAGTCACATTCAGATGTACACCGAGTAGGACGTTGGGATGCAATGAAATTTTATTTTATTATTTTGTAGATTAGGGGTGGGCAAACAGTTTTTATGGAGAAGTTCTTTCAATTTAGTATGGTGCCAAAATATGACACGTTACTGATACATAAGACGTGTACTACTAATTTTTCTGGGACAGAGTATAGGCCAAAAACTGCCAAGCTCCTAGCTAGTGCACCAGGCAGTCAGTGGTATGTTCCTAGGTATTTCCCTTATGTACACTAGATTGATATACATATATAACACCCAATTGAGAAGTTCATAACTTTCCATACAAATTTTACCTCATATTGATATATTTTCAGTAAAAAGAAAGTGTGAATTGTAAGAGTGCAGAAAAACTAATCCCATGGCATGATGTTTGAATTGATGATGTTCTGCTTTCAGTCTATAAATCGTATGGTCACGTGTCTGTCTACTGACGATGCTCAGCATAACTGCTCTTTACCGGTTATGGCTTTTGAATTTGAAAAATTGAAGTGGCAGTTATAGCTCGTTGTTGAATGCGATGTGCCATGGAAATTTGAATGTCGATTGTTTGGTAGGTTGAATTTGTAACTTTGTCACCCTGCTACTATCCTTCGTTCACCAGTGTGTAATTTTGAATTTTTCTGAGCTCAACGCTATTCGGAGATTCAAATTTATAATTACTATCTTCAGAATTAATATACAGGTAGGCATCACTTAACGCGGGAGTTACATGTAAAACGAAATCGTGTTATTGTTTAACAAGAAGCCAGTGCAAAAAAGAGTGTTATGTTCCATGATTTCGAAATTGGAACCATACATAAAATGAACAAACAAAAACACAAAACATAAACCATAACTGCTTTTTGGTGGCAATATAAACTTCATTAAATGTTTAAAAAAAAAAGAAAAAAAAAATACTTTTAAACTGAACACAAGAACATCGCAGATCATTCTTTATCACTGCTTAAATAATCCATACGTGGTCTTTTTGGCAATGCATCAATGTTGTTTTTTTTGTTTGCTGAAAAAATCCGTAATTCTGCTTTATTACAAACACTTATGGGGTTTTCATTTGGTAACAAAAATCTATTTATTTTTGATTTAGATCTGTCAAAAAATTGATTTTCACAATTTTTGCCTTCGATTGGCCAAAAAAAAATTGATTTACTTTTCACTAATACCAATATGCATCAAAATTGGCAGCCATCAATTTGACAAGGACTTGTTTGATAATAATTTGTTTCGGTTGGAAGAAAGAATTAAAATAGGCTTAGTACAAATGGAAGCAGTTTTAAGTGAATTATTTTATTCGGCAAGCTCATTTTCGGACTTACAAACTTGAAATTAAAAACAACGTTCGAGTCAATATTTGCCAGCACCAAAACTATAGCAAATAAAAATCAATCTGAAACGTATTCGATTCCTTACGAAAAAAATCAATTTATAGATCAAAATATAAATTTACCAAACGAAACCCCCATTAATAATGGTGAAGTCCCTATTTCAGTTCATTTATATTTGAAAAAAAAACAGTACGCATGAATATGAATGACTTGCATGAATTTGAAAACAAATATGCAATATCTCTACAAGCAACGTAATAAGAACGAGGCTTTTAAGCGTGTTAAGCGAAAATTGTTCGCTAAAAGTGAAACGTGTTAGAACGAGGCCGTGTTAAAAGACGTACGCGTTAAGCGAGGCCTACCCGTACATAAGTACATATTCACATCCATATATACATTAATACCCAGCTTTGCTTACAAATGAACAAAATTCTTTTCCTCTTTTCCAGAAACAAGGAAATTGTAAAAGTAGTCGGGCAGTAGGCTTGCAGAAGTCGTGCAGTAGGCGGATTTTACTAAAACAAATTACTTAATATTTGTTCGTTAAATAAGATATGAATATTTCATTCAAATCAGTTGATTCGTTTTCTAAAGAGCAAGAAATAAGAAGAGTGGGTGGATCTCGCTTAAAATATTTTAATAATTTTTTTCTTGCACAAAAGAACAAACTTAGAAAATGTCATTAAAATCATTTGATCCGTCTTTAATTAATAAAGCCATTTTTGAGAAACCATGAAATAAAAAACTGGGTGTGGCAGTGGGTGGATTTACTATTTTTTTAGGATTAAAATTAAAAATTTAAATTCTCACTTATAAAATTGTCTTAATAAGACTGCAAATATTTTGAGTAGGTACATTAAATATTTTTTATATTTCGTCAACAATCTTGGATGTCGGAGAAAATTTGGGGATTAAACAGGCCCCAATTTGTCTTGAATCGACCCTGTCGAAGGGTGTGAACTTGTATATATTTTTAATTGGCACAGGAAGCAAAACATTCAAATTTATGACTTTTTGTCTAGCCTTAAGTTGGTCACAAAGTCATATAAAAATTTAAATAATAATACAAAAATAAATAAAATAATTCAAAATTGTAAAATATCTTTAAGCTTGGAAACGCTTCATTAGAGAGAGAGAGAGTTGCTTAAAAATGCTTGTAAGTGGTGTTCAAATTGTACTTATGTAATAACAGTCCTGTAAAGTGTAATTATGAATTTTCTACTGCATTATTTTTATTTTTTTTATTTTTCAGCAAAATATTAAGGTACAACATAACCAAGAAGCAATTTAAAAATACGTGTTCGCCTAATTTACGAACCTAAAGCACTTGCCTACGTGCGCTGAGCTAATGGATTATGTTTCCAAGTAAACATGGCAGTGCCTTTTTTGTGACATTTTTTTGTTTTTAGTGAGAAACAAAACTTGATATGGGTAGAAGTCTCACCCTCAAGAGGAGCATCCCATTATTCACATTATTCATTCGGGTTCGGACAGTTTATGTTAATTTTTTTTTTGTCTCACAAGATACACTGTACAGGGTATACAGGTGACGGTAGCAGAAGCACCCTAAAAAAGAATTTATGAAGTCGTCTATACTCTACAGGGGATTATCTTACTAAAGAGTCTTTGAGTGTTTCTTTTAGCTCCTTTGACATTTTCAGATTGAGAAAAAAAAACGAAGAACATATTGGTTTGGGTTTTATTAAAATAGAAATAAGGTGTCAAAATAGGCAGGGCGGTGGATGAAGTCAAATTAAGCGAGGAAGTAGGTGTTTGATGTCGTTAATTTGATAATTCAAACAAAGATGAATAAATTGAGCACTTAGGTTTTAAGACTTATTTGGCAAAGTACGTAATACAATTAAGCCCATATTTATTTATGGAAATACCTAATATCGATGTATTCTTCCCCAGTTGCCCGGGGTTGTTTCAGGCTGTTGGTCGATTTTTGGAATAATATCCTGGTCCAGGGCACATTGCAGATAATAAGTTAATATATTGCGAATTTTGTCAAAATTCGGTTGTCATAATTCAAAAAAATCTATTGCCATATTTTGCAAAATGTCTGAGATTTGGCACATGCACTCTCATTTTTTAAATTTTCACATACTAAAAGGTCTTATTTCAGTATGATGTGTTCAGTAAGAGATAACAGTAGATCAAAAATAACTTTTTTTTTTTTTTATAATCTACACGCGCTCAAGGGATTATGAAGACCCTTTAAATGTTTCAACACAGCGCGATCGTGAGGGTGAGGTTAAGGAAGAGAAAGAATGATAGGAGAGATGTGTGGCGCGATATTCGGAGACTGTAGGTGGTTGTTGTCTCAGATTTTGTCTCCAGGGATGGCGGCTGAACTAATGCGGAGAAATTTCCGTGTCTTATTTATCTATGTCCCTTATAATTCGCATTATTTTTTTTATTCTTTGTCATATTTTATCGGTATACTAGTTTTGCTCAATCACATGTTGTTAGTTCTATGCCTAAACAGCATGTAATGAGTAAACCAGCAACTCATTGTATGACATTTATTTTTATAATTGGTTTTTAATGGAAAAATAAGAAGACATAGACTACGGCAGGGATCGAACCTGTGACCATGAGGTTGACAGGCGAACACACAGCTATAGCGCCACGGCCACCCCCACTGTTATTAAAATAACATTTGAAATTTCAAAATTTGTATTTTGATCAAACCAAACAGCGGAATATAAATGAAAAAGTGATGAATAATTAATTTTAAAATGTTAGCGGAAAATAGTTTATTAAAATTGGTTTTTTCACTGAAAATTTTTGTTCCATAATTGTTATTTCAGTAACAGGAACTTATAAATGTTATTTAAAAGTAGCAGGAACAGATATTGCAACTAGCAGCTTGGCCCATGCCTAAATCTATATGCATGCCAAATGTGACACGGGTGTCTCTGAGTTTTGCCACATGCGCGAACTTGAACGTTAATGAAAACCGGAATATATTACCTTTATTATGTGTACTGTGCACTTACCCGTATTTACCATTTTAATTTAATTTATTTATTACTTAATACAAGCAAACTTAAACTAAGTCTTAAAAATAATTAACACAAAATATAATAATATAATAAATAAAAGAATGAGGATATATTTTTTAAAAATATAAACCAGGGTTAAGAAATTACAAATTATTAAAATTAAGAAGAGAAAAGGTAAGAGTTTAGAGTATATACCCTGGGTAAATACCCGGTATTTACCATAATTTGGCAATATATGTGTTGTAATAACATTTTAATGAAAAACTTTACTTTTAAAAATTAAAAAATGATTTTATTTCATATGGCGCTTCAAATAAAGAAAGCTTAATCTGAGCGGGATAAAAGTGTTAAATTTTGATCAATAAACACGTTTTCCTTGGACTGAAACCCTTTTGAAGTGCTGGCCATATCATAATTTGGTAAACCATCGTCGTGAAATGTCTTCTCTCTCGAAATATTTTCATCTGTTTGTTGAAATGACCAATTTTGCGAGATCAATGTCAATTTTCCGGCTCTTGTCGAAGTCAGTCGATTTCTTTTTTTGCTGTGTATCCAACTAAAAGTGCGTTCAGTTGCTGCTGATGTTACAGGTGCAGACAAAATACGCACTGCAACTTTACTTAGGATTTTGTTTGTACAAATGCCCTTCCACCAGACTATAGTTTGCATTGAGGAGGTACTTAACCAAACCCTTGCCCAAAACCATAGTTTGATCGATAAAGAGCTAATTCCGACAACACTGAGACCCATATTTTGTGAAACTTCATAAATGAATTCTATTGCGGTTACCTAATTTGAATCACTTAGGAAACAACCTTGATTTGAGGGATCAAGAAGAGCAGCTGCAAGGTATATAGGGGATTCAATGAATCGCATTCTCTCTTTAAATTTTTTTAACAGCCTGATTTTTTTTTTTTTTTTTTTTTTTTTTTTGTATAACTTTGCACGCGCTCAAGGGGCTATGAATACCCTTTATATGTTTTTTTCTTAACACAGCGCGGGCATCTGGTGAAGAAGGGAAAGAAGGATAGGAAAGATTTGTGACGCGATGTTCTGAGACTAGAGCTGGTGTTTGTCTCAGATTTATCTCCAGGGATGGCGGCTGAACTAATGCGGAGAGAATTACCGTGTCTTATTTATTTATGTCCCTTATAATTCGCATTATTTTATTTATTTCGTTGTCATATTTTATTGATATGCTAGTTTACTCAATCACATGTTGTTAGTGTTATGCCTAAACAGCATGTAATGAGCAAAGCAGCAACTTATTTTATGACAATTTTGAGAATTGATTTTTTAATGGAATATAAGAAGACATAGACAACGGCAGGAATCGAACCTGCAACCACGAGGTTGACAGGCGAGCACACAACTATCGCGCCACGGCCACCCCCAATTTTTTCTCCGCTTCACTTAAAAAAATTTACTCTTTCATTTTCAAGTAAATTTGCCATAGAATTTTGTAGTTCTCTAAGTTCAGGATAAACCCCGTGAATTAAACATTTATCAGATTCGAGCTTTGTTATACACAAAACCAAAGGCTTTATGAAGTCTGTTAAAGTAAAAATATCGTTCCAAAAGTGTTCTTTATTAAACAATTCGAGTTTGAGGTCTTTGGAGAACGCAGAGGACTCTTTCACTGCAACTGTTTGTAAGCTTACCTTAAAGAGAAAAAATGTAACTTCCCCAGCGCGTTCTGCATGGAAGTTTCAATGAAACAGTTACACCTTTATCCTTATTAATTTTTTCGAGAGATGCATTATGAAACTGGCTGCTTTTTATGGCCTTCACAATCATTGTTGATTTGTCTATAAGATTTTGTATGGGGTTACATTACAAAATATTATTGCAAGGTATTTTCTTAAATACCTACCCAATGGATAGATACCCGAGGAACATCTCTAACTGTGGGTTGCCCATGTTCTTTAACTTTCGAATCGATAAAAGTAGCCGACAAACAAAAAAATATGTTTGTTTTGTTGTTAACATGCCAAACTGGCTTTTTCAATTTATCGCCTTCCATTGGAAAATCCCAGTCAGACAAATTAAAAATTTAAAGTATCGTCTTAACTTACAGAAACCCATTTTTTCAGAGGCGTTAATCGTGGAAAAGTTATCGCCTGAGTTACAGAACATGGGCCGCTAAGGATGTCGTGGTTGTCTGGTCATCCTTCTCATCAGCTGATTTGCTATATTTGCAACTTGATTTTTTTTATAACAACATGAGGTATAATTGTCCAGCGGAATTAACTTGGCTTCAGTGTAAAGTTACTCGTTTTTGTAATGCTTCTACCGTTGGCATTCAAAGGGAAAACCTGTGCAGATCCTGAAAATCGGTCTGTCACTTAAGATTTTATTCCGCGCAATTTTCTTCGGGATTGGCATGATTTTAGCAGTTTGCCATTTGTGGGGAAGGTATATATATATGCTTTATTTAGGAATAAATAAGCACTCATTAGCAGCACGTAAGTGTATGTTATCGATAGAGCACTTATAAAACGTGAAAGACATAAACTGTCGAATTCGATTGTGATAAGATTATTAAGATTTCTTCTAAAAAATCTTAATTTGTTATCATTATCAGATTTAATTTCATCTGGGAAAATGGTGATATTTTAGTGCTTTTCGCCGAAATTTGGCAAGAAATATATTCTCATTTCAAAATATAGTTTATTGCCTAGTCAGAAAATTTCAAATTTTATTGACGGATGTCGTACATAATTAACTTGACCCTCAAATTTTTCAGTGTTTATTTATTGTGACGTTAATAATTTTTACCAAAACACGTCTATTTACGGGATTTCTGTCCGTATTTCAAATAATTCATATATAATTAACCTCTCTACTTTTGAACCGCATGCATGTAAGCGAAGTTTAAAATAACTTAGTAGTTAAATAATGCATGCGATCAATTTTGCAAGGAAACACAATGCAAACATACCCATTTATTGCCACAAGATCTGATTTATTGAAAAGCAACGTCAAACACATAAAATAACTTTAAAATGAACATTTTGGAACACACAAATGTAGAAAATTTAACTTTTTGTTATTTCTTACTGCTTTATATATATTCCATTTTATTTGCATCTTTTAATTCAAGTTTTAGTATTCTTAAATGCATTTAATTTGAAGAAATAAAAACGAATCTATTGTTCATTTTTTGCATTTAGTTATTAGGAACAAGGTAGGTAATACCAACTTAAATATACAAAAAAATCAGGCTGCTGCGGATCGTTCTTTTGGAAAATCCTGCTTTGCTGCCGATAGAATTACCAAAAGAACAGGGCTATTAGCCGCGTTTTATAATGCACGAAGACCCATATAGGTCAGAGCTTTGCGTAATGCATGCAACAACACTACAAGATCTTGATATTTATCCAGTTCAATATTCTTGATCCAGATATTAATTACATATCTCACCACCAGGGTTAGCTTTGGACTTGTACAAGTTGGTACTTCAATTTTGAATTGTCAACCACGGTGTTGCCAAATAACCAAACAACTACTTATAATTTATTAAGTCTGCTTTTACATTAGTGGAGTTTTTATATGGTTTCCCATTGATGAAAGATATCAATTTGCACAAGTTAAATCCTTCCATTGGGCAAACAAAAATTTGTTTCTTATTCTGAATCAATTTTGCAAATCCATATTTTTCTGTGGATCAACCTCTCTTTTTACTAACACTTGTACAATTGAATGCATTTATTTTGACAACTAGTAGTTTAATATACACGAATACAATCCAATAACATATCGAAAACAAAGTCAATTCAAATTACTTTCCATCAAATTCTATATTTAGCAATGGAAATGGATAGTAAAACTTACTTTTGTTCAAGTAAAAGAGAATCTTCTCTCCGCACTCCTTATTCTTTACACAAACAATAAGGAAAAGCACATCGAAGAAAGAGCGATAACTCAGTAATTTTATTTACCCCCGCCACCAGCTTTCGAAATATACTACTACGCGGTGCAATACAATTCAAACATCCCGTAACTGGCTGAACAGAATGGACACGCGGTCGATGTCGCGGCACTTCAAAAACAGCTCTGTCAAAGTTAAAATGCATAGAAACTCGGTTGAGTGAATACAATGTAGCCGCGGCCGCGTGTCGCGGCTCTAGACATTGTTTAACTTTTTAACAAAAAAAAAGCATCTTGTTGGTTGTTGCATCCACACAATTGTTGATCTTCGCCGGGGCCCTCTGACGCAAAAATATACATTTAGAATAAATTTGCAAATTAAAAGTTTTAAAAAACTACAAAATCAATTAAGAACACGATAGTGAGTTTTTTATGCCGCGACTCCATTAGAAATATTTATTTCGGCCATTATTGTAGACACTACTACTAAAAAATTATATTTCTTTGCTATGTGGGCAAACCTAAATCGTGAAATTTCATTCTTCTCCAAGAAGCGCTAAGCGGTTTATGTACTTTAGAATAAGTATAATATGGTTTTTTTTATTAAATTATTAAAATTTAACATGCGAATAAGCGAACTATGAACAAGATTCAAAGCTTTGTGAGAAATTTGTGCACTATTTGGCGTTTTTGTTTTTAGCTCCGAGTAAAGAACTCAGCTGTCAAGAAAAGATCTGTGTTTCTTTTTTAGCTCAGACACATTTAATCTCTCAACTCGTGTTTCTTTTTTAAATCAGAGCTAAATCGGGGCATGAACCATTAGCTCAGAATAAAATGACCGATCAAATGGAGCAATGTGCTGGCGAGGCTAACCTTACTCATAATTGTAACAATAATCACTAAAGTAAAACCAATTAAAAACAAAAATGAATTCGGAAAACGAAAGCTTTGGATTTGCTGGTAAATAAGTTTTAATAAAAACAATTATAATAATATATGACAGTTCTGCGCTTGAGTTTATTTCAAAATTAAATCGGAGATATTTGACCATGCTCTACTCAGATCTAACTCGGTTTACTCAGGCTCTGCTCAGAGATCTGCTCGGAGATAAAAAAGAAAAACGCCAATTAATGTGGGATGTCATGAAACGTCAAATTTTATTCCTCCGTTTATTTCTTCTGAGAAGACAAGAAATAAATACAGATTCTCATGTCTAAAAAAAATCCAGACATAAGGAGTCTCCACATGAAATATAGACTACATGACACATTTCTTGCAATCATTTATTTCAAGTGGAGAGCTAGGGTTATAATATTTTTTTAGGCAATTTAAAGATGAGACAAAAAACAGTAAGTAGTGACGCGAACCGATCGAGGGGAAAACCAAAAAAAAAAACGTTTCATTTTAGCATCATTTATTTTTTTTTAGCAGGTCAAAAATCTTTTTATGGAGGAAATCTTCGCGTCCGGTTTTGCATTAAAGCCATGCTTATGAAAAAGGATTGTATATTCATTAAAGTTTTTTTTGTTCTTGTCTATTCTCTACATTTTTACTTGAGCTAAGCACAACATGCTATTTAAATGGCAAACTGGTGACCGACTGCAATACGTTTCATGAGTGAAATCAATTATAATCTCTCCTATATGACCGCTGTCAGATAGGATTTCATCAAGGCATGTTTTCGTTGAGCAGTGAATTTCCTACTGGGTCAGTGTGTTTGGAGCCGAAAGTTTCGCTATAGTATGGGGGAGCCTTAATTGATTTCTTTTATACACAACTGGCAACTCCGCTTTGACAGCAATGCAAAAAGAAAATCATGTTCTAATTATTTGAAGACAATTTTTATTGTCAAAACGGAAATTTGATTGATTTTCTTTTTTCGGTGCTGGGGTTTCTTGAGTACCTGAGATTTGTCAACAAGTATTAGCATTTTTTGAACTGGCCTTAAGCAGAACTCTAAGTTCTCTTTCACTTCTTTTATTCACCATTAAACTAAAATCAGATTTTATTTAATCTTACGAAATATATTCACTGGGGTAGAGCCTACGATTAAGTATTGTTCCGATATCGATGGGTTGCTGTACAATATCCAGACCAGATAGAAGTGCACTTTATTTATTTATTATAGTTTATTATTTTATATTTATTTAACTAAAATAAAACAAGAAAGGACAACTTCCGAGCACCGCAGTAAGCAATTTACTTAATGTAAACAAAAAAATGAAATGTCAAAAGGTAATCACAGCTGCCAACTATGCAAAGAAAAAAATGTTCACGACCCAGATCGTTTTATTATCACGGGGTGAACTATATGGGTCATTGAACATAATAAAAAGCGGCTATTAATTACTTTAAATTAACCTTGCATTGTAAAATTAATTTTTAAGGGGTTCCAAATCCCCATCTTTGGCAATAGATAGGAGGAAAAAAATAATGGAAAATATAAGTACATATTGTCCGTTGTCTTCCCAGCGTGTGTTACTTCTGGATTCAAAAGCTCCAACTTTATCTTTTTTGTCACTTAATCAAATATTATTATAGATTAAATCGATCACACATCTTGACATTCATAAATAGAAACATAATAACTTTTAGTTCTTCAAAATCTGCATCCGTTAACTTTACTCCGCATGAACATTTTTTGAACATAAAATAAACAAAATGAAAAAAAAGACGCATCAATAACACTGGTGACAACCAACTTTTGCCTTCACATTCCTTATTCCATTTTTCCTTTACAGCTTTTTGTGCAACTATGCAATATGCCAAGAAAAGATTTAAAATTAAATATTTACAACCCTCTTCCGGCTCCTATCCGTGTTAGTTTTCTAAAAACACATGTGTGTGAAGCTCGTAATGGATTTTTAATATTTATGGCGGATGTGACTAAAAAAGGATATCAGTGTTAGTTTTCATGTCGCCATTTTTTGTATGCTCCTCACACTTCCAGCCAAATACCCCGTTGTCTTCCGGTCAGTCTGGGTATTTGTGCTGATCATAGTTTTCCCTAATTATATTTTATGATACGTATTTGCATATTGTCTGTGTCAAATCGTACTGTTATTGATTGGGGATCATAAAAAAAGGACCAATAGAGGCTTCTTATATTTCTAAGGTGTTGTGTTTGTAATTATCGGTGGCATTATCCTTTGAAAAAGTGGTGTGTATATCATTGTTTAATTACCTGATACATTCCGACACAAATTTACAAAAAAAAACATCAAAACGACTTGTGCCAGTCGTTGAAACCTTAGATACTTCCTTGATGTGTGTATGTATGTATATAGTATACAGTACTTTAGTCATTAAATATTTCATGGGTAGGAGGGCCGACAAAATTGCATTGTGGTCTGTCTGGAAATCATTCGATTTTCCATTATATTTGCAGGAATTTGCAAAATACAATCTGAATGTCCTGAGTGTCTGTTTGCTTAAAGATAAGATTCATTCATTTTGTCGAAGTTAAATTGTATTTTGCGGCAGTCGGTGCAATCTCTCTGGAACCAAGGAGGCTGGAATGGTTCAATTGCGTTTGCAATATACATATATACAGAATATAAAAGTCCAAAGCAACTGACTACTGAGAAAAGGATAACGAAGGATTCACAAATTGTTGACCTTTATAGATAATAGTCAAACAATTTTATTGACTCATGGATAGAATGTTTTCATTGATATTGTGGTTTCTATGTAAATTCATTTTTGCCAATAGAGTAGTTTTGTTGATTTTTTTCGACAGATGGCAAGGCAAAAATGTAGTTTTATTAAAAGTTTCACAAAGGAATTTAATGTTGAGATGGATGTGTTATTTTTTGAATTTAACTTGAGTTGGTAGGGGCTTTTCTTCGAAAAATTGGTCATTAAAATGATCAATAGGGAACGTAAGAATGTAGTTTTGAAAGATATGCATTCTTTGCTGATTAAAATCAAATTGGAATTAAAAGTTTTTTGGAGCATCAAGATCTGCCACGTACGTAGTCAAATTTCAGATGTATGTAAGCCTGAATTTACCGAAAAAAATTCTGTTAATAAATTTAATTATTACTTGATTAAAAAAGATAGGATTGGAGACATTCAAAGTTAATGTTTAAAAAGAAAATACTAGCCACAAACTTTCAGAGATTTGTGGAGAAAATTTACCAGAATATTTGAATCGGCTATAATTAATTTGAAATATTTTTTATATTATCTTCATTCACCGAAACCAAAACCCTATAATGTTGAATGAACTGCTCCTTGAGTTTGAATGGCGATTCAAGTTCAGGACTTATCTTCCGGATATTCCATACCTACACAATGATCAACTTTTAAATAATAATCCATTAAAAGAATGTACATGACTCTTGAGGCTTAAACGAACCTACAACAAAATAATTCATAGAACCAATTATTGCACCCACATGAGAAGGAGAAATTAATTTCTTGCCGCTTCGAATAAAAACTGAACACTTAGCTGCACTTGTTAATCGACTGCAATGGGTGCGGCTACAAATGTTTGTTGAATGCGAATGGCTAAAATGAGAAGTACTATTTCAGGATATTTTTTATAATTTTTAGGCGACATAGACCTGAATGATGATTTAAGGAAAATGTAATAAAATGAAATGAAAAATTTAAATATTTTATGCTAATTATTAATATAATAAATTTGTTAGAAATAGATTCTAATAATTTTCAAATAACCCATAAGTATATGTAAATCAAAAATGTAGTATATTAAGCCTAACAATTAAAAAAAAAACGAACACAGAATTTCTCATCAAAAATTGATGAGGAGACGACATCTTACAGAATGGCAAACAAGCAGATTCTTCGCATTCAAGTATATGGAGAGTTCGTCTAATGTATGTATTGTTTTCCTAATTTTCTGGCGATTAGACGATTGTATTCTACTGGGACAAATGCCTCCTGATGTGAATAAAATGAATTACTGTAATTCAAAATTATAAAAAAAAATAAAATAATTAAGATAGAAGTTACATTTTTTAATTTTAATTATTTTTATTTGGAAAAAAATTGAACTCAAGATATTAATCAAACTTGATATAACGATGATAGAGAACACGAAAAAAATGATGCCCGTAATTTCATCTTTCCGAAGATGGTTCTTCAATCTAAGCCGCTGAAGCGATTTTCTTCTTCAAACTTGGTACTTAGCAATTTAGGTGATTGGCTCGATTTATTTTCTAAATCTTTTTTTGTTTCAGCCTCAACAATAACGTAACTTGACATACAATTTTTTGTACCAAAACTGATAAATCTTAACCATCTCGAAAACAGTTCTAACGATTTTGATACGAAAAAGTCAATGCACTATTATATTTTATTAAAACTTTTTGGTTTCTGCCTTTTTCATTATTTGGCTCAACGAACTTGGATCAACATTTTGGTTCATAATACTTCATACTAAAATTTGGAAAAAAATATTTTAATTTTGAAAGTTCAATATTTCGAAAACGGGTGGACGAATTTTGTATAATGCTAACAAATCTTACTAGACATTTAATGAAGATTGGATTCCTATGTTTAGGAGAATTCTCCATTGATATTTTTAATTTTGATAAAAAAGAAACCAAGACGAAATGTCTGCAACATATCGTAATGCGACTATTGTAAGGCTCACTCGTTTTTTCTGGCGATTATAGGTACTACTAGCAGACCAGGCGAACTTCGTCTCGCCCCAATTTAACGCCTTCAAATCAACAGCAGAGCTATAATAAAACACAGATAGTTCAAATTTCAATGTGATTTATTTGAATGGAATAAAAATAAGGAGAGAGTGATATAATAAACGGAGCAATTTTTGCTTTTTCTACGCTGCAGTATTGCCTGTTCACAAATCCAATCGAGATTTTTACAATTTTTTTGGAATGCCGGAGAACACTTTACTTTGGTGATGAGTTTCTCCTTCGACGTTGTTAACTCGCAAAAATTTGTCGGGAATGATAACAATCCAATCGAGACATCAACAGAAATTTGGCCATTGCCAAGCGCCAGCAGTTGTCTTTAGAATTCAGCAGCCGATGGGTCGTTCTGCAATGCCACTCATATTTGTGGTCAATTTCAACTTATGACATGCCGGCAGAAAGACGACGATTTTAAGCATCCATTAAGTTCACCGGCAGCAGTTGATTTCAGGATGACGGGAAGCGTTTGACGAAAATCTCCGCTGAGCAATATCATATCTCCACCAAATCATCTCGGATCACTTTGTAAGTCTTCTCTTCTTCTTCTAATAACTTTTTGTCGAATTTGTGGTGGAGTTTGAAGTTTTTGACAACATTTTTTTTATATATATATTTGTTTATGTTTATGTGTATTAGTTCATGAGATTTAACAATTTTAGTAAGCATTTTTAAATTTTAATTTAACGTTATTTTTCTAAAAAACGGCTCCAACGATTCTTAGAAAAAAAAATCAGTTCATTAATAAAGGGAAAGGGTACCTTTGATAATTTTTTTTTGGAAAAAAATAGCTATTTTTGGTACCTCTGATAGAACCATTTTTTTGTTTTCGATTTTCTGGGAAACGGTTAATTTGATTTTTTTGAAATTTCTTACGCAGAAGCTCCTAAAAAATTTAAACACTATTGTAAGCAAAATTTTTCTGGAAATAATTTTTTTTTTGAAATCTCAAAATTTCGAAAACGACAAAACTATTTTATTTTGCGTACTTATTAACGGTACTTCCCATAGAACAAATTTTCATATTTTCGACTTTCTCACTGTTGGATGGCCTGATTAAAATTATTTTTTTTATGCAAATGCTTCCTAAGAGTCTTAATAAAACTTCATACTCAAATTTTCAAAAACAAAGTTTTATGATTTTTAAAAAATAAATAAATTTCTTTTGAAAAATCGATTTTCCAAAAACCAGTCACTGAATTTCTTTGAAATTTGAATTTTATATGTGTATTAATAATATCTTCAAAATGGCGTTTCAATTTTTTTTTCGAAAAATGTTTTTAAATTTTTATACATAAAACATTAATTTTTTTAAAAACCGCTCCAATAACGATTTGTGATTTTTTTGATATATTCTTATTTATCCACGAATTCAAATGGCATCTTTGTTTTCCCTCAAACTATAACCACTAAGCAATAAAAAAAACATTTAATTATGTGAATTATCCATTTATTTCTACCTTATTATTATTCCCTTTTAACGAATTTTTGCGTACGTCGCTGAATACCATATACAATGTAGGTTTTCTTAATTACATCGTCCTTAAATCTGTATAGGATAATTGGACTACCTACCTACTAAACAGCGTCAAGAGCAATTTTGTACGATCCATACGTGCATTTAATTTTTTCTTAAATTAGTTATTTAATTTTGTTTAAAATATTTAGAAACCTTAAAGTAAGTTATATCGATTTCCTTACAATTAGGTCTATTCCAATTTTTTTTCATGGTTGTAACAAATTTGAAAACAATTAATATTGCTAGGCAATGTAAAATTTCAATTTGACGTAAGGAAAATGCCAGATCTTACTCTAGTATGCAAAGTGAAGTCGATGAAAAATGGAAGATTTGTTTTGAGTGCATTTTTTTGTAGAAATGATTAGATTGTCCTCTGAAAAAAATCGTAATTTCTAAGGAAGTCGATATTAGACTTTGAAAAAGTTATGAAAAACATCTATTTCCCGTCTTTTCTATTGATATACAAAATATACATTTTAATTAATGGAGTTGAAAACAAACAGCCATATTAATATGTATGTTTTTTCCAAGTCTAATCCGCGACTTTTCTAAGCCATTGAATAGAAGTTAATCCGCGAGTTAAAATTGACGATTAATAAAAATTAAGAGTCCGTACACTGACAATCGAAAGAAAATCCAATTAAGCATACAAAACAATGACTAATACAAAGATAAAACTCCGGAAGTAAGCAATAAAATCTATAACAGTTTGTTTCGAATACGACGAATAAAATATGAAAATATTTTAAGCTGATATCGTTCATGCGTTTGAAATTCTAAATCTAAACTCATGAATTCATAATTTTCAATTTTTTCTTCTATTTGTAACAAGAGTTGGTACTTTAAAAATAAAATGTCGCCTATTTGTGTAAATAAACATCAATTTTTGTGTAGCATCTTGGCATCCCATCAAAACTTTATAACCTACAATGTAGTCAAGAACTTATCCTTGTATAGCTAGAAAAGAGGAAATCAAAATGATTGTGTCCTTACAGCCTCATCTCATCTTTTTTTCACTTAAATTATTTATGTATGATGTGTATGTAGGCATCCAAATACAGCGTGATATTTTTTCTAGATTTTAAGATTTTAACCTTAAATATCCGACTATTATGGAAGGTAGCCATATTGATGAGTTTTGCAAGAAATAAATTGACTCTCCCATCACTGATGGTGAAGCTGATTGATGACAATTGGCAAACGATAAAGAAGACAATTTATTTGTTTTTTTTTCTATATTTCTCGCCTGATTTGAAATTAATATATATTTTGATACCTCGATAGCCCGTACTGTCTTATTTAAAATAAATAAAAAAAATGTTTTATTTGGTTTTCTTTTGAAAGAAACCTCAAATTAATCAAATTTTCGTTGATAAATGTGTACATCGTATGACTGTTACTTTGTAGATTTAAAGCTAAGTTGAAAATTCAAATTTAGTGTAAAACGATCAAGATGCATAACGTCCATCATTACACAAAATTTCATGCTTCTAAACCCATCCTTCGAAAAGATATAAATCAAACAACACACAAAAAATAGACAAATTTCCAATACATGTCTTAACGGCTTTATTGTTTATGTAGCGTAAATTAATGATTTGTTTATTGCAAACCCGCAAGCACTTTCCAGCTTCGAGCAATAAATAACACCGGTCTTCAAATATGATTTCTCCTTTGTTGGGGAAAACAAACCTAATTTGTTTGAAGGTTTTTAAAATTTTGTTTTTTCTTGGTTCTTGCGTATTTTTGGGTAAGGTACTTATACTTCGTGATATTCATATTTAAACATTCAACATTTGCTTAAAGCTTTAAGCTAGAATAACATGGTCAACGTAGTTGGTAAACTCGTTGACTCTCTGACGTATACATGACGTCAAAATGTAACCTAATTCTATCACTTCTTGTGATTGTCAATGAAAACATTAATACCGGTGGTGTTGACATTAATTTGTCAATCAACGCATTGACGGTGTTTGGTGTAATAATGTTTGTGGTGACGTCAGATAGTCAACGCAATGATCCATTAGGTTTCGTGTAATTCCAGTTTTACTAAAACTCAAATAATAATTACAGAAAAAAGTTATTCGTTGGTAAGCGTGTTAACATGATTACCTAGTATAGTTATTTTTGGGGCTAAAAAAAAAAGATTTAAGAAATGATTCGAGCCAATCACCTAAGGCAATTTACTACCAAGTTTGAAGACAATGGCTTCAGCCGTTTAGGCTGTAGTTCAAGATACAGAGATACAGAAGGAATTCAGGGACAAACTTTTCTCGTGTTCTCTTATGAAATTACTCTCCTAGATTGCACGAAAGCGGAAGGAAAGATTTTATACATCCAAAAGTAAAAAGTACTGTAAGAAATGAATTATACTGTAGGAGCTCTTAGGCGTTTTTTTTGCAAGCGAGACAACATCGGGAACATTTCCATACAAACTATCGATAAAATAGATGTAATTGACACAATTTCCTGCGTAATAAGAGTTAAATCCGAAGGAAATAAGTTGTTGTTACATTTGACATGTAAATTTTGCATTCAATTACTCGTTTCTCTATAATTTCGGCATTGGAAAAAACACGTCTATTGTTTATAGTACACGTGGGGGTTACCATTAACAAAATTAATAAAAATTAATTCTTTAAATAATATAAAACATTCAGAAGTACCTGGCCTTGAGTATAAGTTATACTAAAAGGATTAAATATTTTATGTAGGCCTTATACATAATCTCCCTGTTTTTTAAGGACACAAAGGTTAAATGAAAATGAAGGATGTAGAAATTAAAAGCTGGATTACGAACGATTTTATGCAACTTTAGTGGTTTTGTCAAAAAGTCACCAAAATGTTCGAATAAATATTTGTGAAGACGGCTAATTTTTGAGGCATTATTATTTCTGGCTTTGTCAAATGTGATGCTTTATTGCCTTAAATTTGTAGTTTATATATCTTCGAAATAGAGTCTATAACAAACTTCCATTATTGACATAATATTCCTTAGGTTTGCTAAGAGATCTCAAATTCTTAACAAATATCGCTCAATTAGTCAAACAAAAATACGGTGTATTATTATAATCGTCTATAATCAATTTGATCATAATTAATATACAGACTATTTTTTGTAATTTTTCTAAAGCAAAAAAATATCATTTTAATGGTTAATTGATGGGAATTTGGACAAAAAATATTTCACATCCTTCCTTCGACATCATTTTTGAATTCGCGAATTTTTATTAAGACATTTATTTGACTCGCAAATTTATCACTTCGCTAAATTGTATCGTCCTTTCTTATGTCGCTTATTTATTTTAGAACAGCATTTTGTTGTTTTACTAATACTTATTTTTCGAGCCCTTATTTCATAACAATATTTTAACTTGTAGCATTTAACTATTGTTTCGCAGACAAGTTAATATTTTTTTTTGACTGACATACATCTTTGCTAATCTGAAGGTGCTTGATATTTGTTTTGACTGTTTTTTCCGAAGAAGAATGCAAATATATTATTTCACGCGCAATTTATTCACATGTCATAAATCCCAAGCCAATAAAATTTTATTAAGGAAAATTATAAGAGAAAACGTCTTAAATGCAAAAAGAAAAACACTTTTTCAAGAACTTTGTTCAACTTGTGACGTCAGTTTTCTATTGTTATCCACCATTGTGTGTGCATCCGTGTTTCTTCGAAAACAAAACATTTTTTTTGAAACATGTGAAAATGTTAAATATTCCTATTGGCATGCATTATTTTTTAGATAACGGCTTAATGGACATTTTTAATCCAAGCAATATTCAAAAACAATTAAAAATGTATGAAAAACCTAGGGACAAGCTTTCACGAAATACTTTTTCACATAATATAATAAAAAAATAATTGTGTCCCTAAAATCTATTCTCACACACATACATATGTATATACATATTTACTATTAAAATGTACAAAAAAAATTATAAACAAGAATCCTATTACATTTGGACACTTATTCTTAATATTTAAATAAGGCGACAAATCTGAAACAATCTACCTATGCATTTATTTTTTAAATTATACAAAAGTATATTTTATCTCAGTCTTTCATATCTTCATTCCAAGTTACTACCTATAATCTATGCACACATCAATAGGCAAACATATCATAAACAGTAAACATAATAATCAGTAATAATAAAAATATTAAAAAGGGAACAACAGCACATTTTTTTTTTTTGAAAATTAGAAGATAAGGATGTACTTAAAATAAAAACAAGATCATAAGTCTGTGTTATTCATAGCAGTAACAGCCAATCAAATTATCTTTCTACGCTAATTACACTATTAGTCATTACTCATTATCACCAACCGCATCACTATCCTCTCGTGGCACACACATGTACACAGCTTAAAAATAAAAATATTAACTTATTAATTAAGCGCGGTTTAAAAAATGTATACCTATTATCCTGGCTACCTGAGAAGGCTATCTCTTTCTCTCCGCATTATCCCTTCGCCGACCTGCAACTGTGGTTGGCTGGTTTCCTAGTGAATCATGCAAATCCCGCCCCACGATTGATAAATTTACCTGTTCAGTGGGTGATTAACACATCATCCCAAAATGTGATCCTTAATTTTTGACGCTCATATAACGCGAGCCCATAACACAATTGATTATTCTACGTTAAAGTGTCATTCAGTAAAGACGTGTTATTAGATTGACGTATTCTATCAAAAAAACTGTAAGCTCAACACGAACAAAATGGGTTGCATTTCAAGCTCTGAAAAATCAGCAGAAAAACAAACAAACGGTAAACAATCGTGGTTCAGGCGCTCGGAACGGAAGTCCGAAGTAAAGTCAACAGAATTGCCATCAGCTTATATCACCCACCAGGACCTCATCATCCAGCCATTGGAAACACCCTTCAGTACACCTTTAGCAAAAACAACAACACAGTATAACTCCATCTGTGATGATGATGAGTTTTACGATTGCCAAGCCGAACAAAGCTGCGGATATTTTTCGGAAGCAGTATCGCTAGCCAACACATCAGCCCTTACATTCAACGATTGTGATTTGAAAATGGAATTGTACATGATGACCAGAATCAGCAAAGTAATGCCCAAGACCTCAACTCCCATCTTGCCAGCAAAGTATAAGACCAGACGCTCAAAGTTACCCAAACCGGATACACAATCAAACGAAAATGAAGAAGATCAACACTCAAATCGGAAGCACTTCAAGAAATGGAAGCACAATCTAGAAAATACATCAGCATATGCCCTCAGGGAGGTTTCACGAATTCCCGAAGCCATAACCGGTCAATTTAGTCCACCGTTCTTCCCATCGTACTCAGATTTCTATCCAGCACAAAGAAAGGAGGACTTTAGACGAACAGTCGAAGCTAATCTTTATACATTGACAAAAAAGTCGACGAAAGAAATAAACAGAAAACTTATATTCGTTAAATGTTAAAATTTGCTTTACAAAATGTGAAAAAAACACTGTGAAATTCTTGTACATAAAAAAATACGATTTGTAAATTGTATACAATGATACTATATATATTATGTAAAACAAAAAAATATAATTTTTAAACTTAAATTTAAAAAAAATCTTTTTTTATTCGAAAATAATGATTGGTTGTTGTTAAATTTCTTCCAGTTGTACAAATATTTGATCGGTGGTTCAAAAGCTTTAGCTTACCTTTTCCATTTCAATACCCTTTACCCAATTAACCCAATTGCATATTCCTTCTCACCTTCGGGTCCTCTCTGTGTCAATACGCCGATATATATAATAATTCGTTTTCTGGTGTTGTTGGTGGTAACTTGTCTGCAGAAAAGTTGTCTGTTGTTTCTTCTCCTGCCTATCAGTAATGTGACCATGACAACTTTCAGAAAAAATGCCAGTGGGTGGAAGGGAAGCTTATATGTATGATTCTATAGGGATAAGCGGAATACTGAGGGAATTCTGAAGATCTTTGGTAATAAAACGAAGGATAGAGGAAGCTCTCAGCAGGAATCTATTGTTAGGTGGGCAAGGGACTTAATAACAAACCACAATATCCAGGCCAGCTGTGACTCCACTTCAAAGTGACAAAGGTCTGTCGAGAGTGCTACAACGGAATACAAGTGAAGCAAAGTGCAAAACATCAGCACTGCCCTAATACCCATCCTGCAGTGACGTGCTCAAGGTAAAATATCGATAGAAGATAGAAGAAAATAGAAGATAGATCTGAGATTTTTGGGGCTTACGTAAGGGCACACGCTTTGGACATAGGTACAATGGCGGTCAGATCAAACTCGGGTCTTAGAACCAAGTAGGGCTTGAAAGCGCCGTTTTAATATTAAAGAACTCGAACGGACCTTAATAAGAAAAAATTTTAGCGGAAAATGAGAAAAAATCACTCAAGCAGAGCCCCGCTAGAGCCATTTCGGCCTGTTGAGGAAAGATATTAAGTTCTTAACTTTTGTATCAAATAGTATTTTTAGACCAGAAAAGAAAGCCCTTCCAAGGAGTTGCATTCTTAACCTGGCCAAGGAGACTTGCAAAGAAGTGAAGCACTGTTTCCTTTTCCATTTGGTTTTCACAACTATGGCAGTAGGCGCCGGCTGCTTGGCTATCTATTAGCTTTGGGTATAAAAACAACTTTAAATTCTCTCCATAGTAGTGGAATATGGACAACATTTAGGGAACGTTTGAAGATGACTCCTAAAATCAGCAAGTTTTCGTCTGCATTCATTTGGAGTTTAGCTGGTATAATTCCAACTGGTCCTGTCCTGAGGACTTGTATGGTTTCAATCTGTTGATTGCCTATTTTACAATTTTTCCCTTGCAGACCCTGCGAAAAAGTCCCTTCCTGCATCCTTCGGTTTATTACCAAAGATCTTCAGAATTCCCTCAGTATTCCGCTTATCCCTATAGAATCATACATATAAGCTTCCCTTCCACCCACTGGCATTTTTTCTGAAAGTTGTCATGGTCGCATTACTGATAGGCAGGAGAAGAAACAACAGACAACTTTTCTGCAGACAAGTTACCACCAACAACACCAGAAAACGAATTATTTTATATATCGGCGTATTGACACAGAGAGGACCCGAAGGTGAGAAGGAATATGCAATTGGGTTAATTGGGTAAAGGGTATTGAAATGGAAAAGGTAAGCTAAAGCTTTTGAACCACCGATCAAATATTTGTACAACTGGAAGAAATTTAACAACAACCAATCATTATTTTCGAATAAAAAAAGATTTTTTTTAAATTTAAGTTTAAAAATTATATTTTTTTTGTTTTACATAATATATATAGTATCATTGTATACAATTTACAAATCGTATTTTTTTATGTACAAGAATTTCACAGTGTTTTTTTTCACATTTTGTAAAGCAAATTTTAACATTTAACGAATATAAGTTTTCTGTTTATTTCTTTCGTCGACTTTTTTGTCAATGTATAAAGATTAGCTTCGACTGTTCGTCTAAAGTCCTCCTTTCTTTGTGCTGGATAGAAATCTGAGTACGATGGGAAGAACGGTGGACTAAATTGACCGGTTATGGCTTCGGGAATTCGTGAAACCTCCCTGAGGGCATATGCTGATGTATTTTCTAGATTGTGCTTCCATTTCTTGAAGTGCTTCCGATTTGAGTGTTGATCTTCTTCATTTTCGTTTGATTGTGTATCCGGTTTGGGTAACTTTGAGCGTCTGGTCTTATACTTTGCTGGCAAGATGGGAGTTGAGGTCTTGGGCATTACTTTGCTGATTCTGGTCATCATGTACAATTCCATTTTCAAATCACAATCGTTGAATGTAAGGGCTGATGTGTTGGCTAGCGATACTGCTTCCGAAAAATATCCGCAGCTTTGTTCGGCTTGGCAATCGTAAAACTCATCATCATCACAGATGGAGTTATACTGTGTTGTTGTTTTTGCTAAAGGTGTACTGAAGGGTGTTTCCAATGGCTGGATGATGAGGTCCTGGTGGGTGATATAACCTGATGGCAATTCCGTTGACTTTACTTCGGACTTCCGGTCCGAGCGCCTGAACCACGATTGTTTACCGTTTGTTTGTTTTTCTGCTGATTTTTCAGAGCTTGAAATGCAACCCATTTTGTTCGTGTTGAGCTTATAGTTTTTTTGATAGAATACGTCAATCTAATAACACGTCTTTACTGAATGACACTTTAACGAAGAATAATCAATTGTGTTATGGGCTCGCGTTATATGAGCGTCAAAAATTAAGGATCACATTTTGGGATGATGTGTTAAGTACCCACGGAGCAGGTAAATTTATCAATCGTGGGGCGGGATTTTCATGATTCACTAGGAAACCAGCCAACCACAGTTGCAGGTCGGCGAAGGGATAATGCGGAGAGAAAGAGATAGCCTTCTCAGGTAGCCAGGATAATAGGTATACATTTTTTAAACCGCGCTTAATTAATAAGTTAATATTTTTATTTTTAAGCTGTGTACATGTGTGTGTGTGTGCCACGAGAGGATAGTGATGCGGTTGGTGATAATGAGTAATGACTAATAGTGTAATTAGGGTAGAAAGATAATTCGATTGGCTGTTACTGATATGAATAACACAGCCTTATGATCTTGTTTTTATTTTAAGTACATCCTTATCTTCTAATTTAAAAAAAAAAAAACCTGTGTTGTTGTTTCTTTTTTAATATTTAATTATTACTGATTATTATGTTTACTGTTTATGATATGTTTGTCCATTGATATGTACATAGATTATTGGTAGTAAGTTGGTGTTAAATTATGAAAGACTGAGATAAAATATACTTTTGCATAATTCAAAATTGAAATGCATATGTAGATTGTTTGAGAATATTGGAGCCTTATTTAAAAGTTACAAATACACTGTATCCAGATGTAAAAGGATTTTTGTTTATAATTTTGTTTGTACATTTTTAAAGTGAATATGTATGTATGTTTGTAAGGATAGGTTTTATGGGCACAATTATTATATTATTGTCAAAGCATTTCCCTAGGATTTTCATAGATTATTAATTGTTTTTGAATATTGCTCGGATTAAAAATGTCCACTAAGCCGTTGCCTAAAAATAATATGCAGGCCAATTATCAAATCCCATTAAGTCTGGGATAATTCACACTTTCACACGTTTCAAATAAATGTTATGTTTTCTAAGAAATCCGGATGCAAAAATAATGGTGGATAATAAAAAATTAAGTTCGGCTTTTTTAGGGGTACTGCTTTCTGCGAAAAAGTGATAAATTCTTCAAAATTCTTGAAAAAAACGCCTTCAAAATAATGCATACTTAAATTATTTTATTTATAACTTTTATAAAATAAAATGTAAACCTGCAAGGCACGAACTTGCTCTTATGTTCAATCACATCGTATGCAAAAGATTTCTATTAAGAATCTAAATATATTTTCATATTCGTTTTTTTACTTAATTTCTTATATATACAAACTTTTTTTAATTTTTTTCTAAAAAAAAAATTATTATGACAATTTTAAATATTTAATAATATAAACTTAAGAAACAAAACAATATTTTCTGAATTCTGAAATAAATACTTAAACTATTTTAAGCTCCTTTTTAAGCCTTGAGAAGTACTCAATTTTATTTCTTGTATAAAAACTTTTTAAAACATTTTTCATAAAAAAATCAAAAACCCCAATGCATAGGTATTCAGCAAATACATATAACTATAATATTTGAGGAAAAAATAATGAGCAGTTTTCAAAATATAAATAAAAAAAAATTTAAGATTTTAAAAATGCAAAAAATTATTAATTAAAAATATTGGTATGCAAAACGAATTGAGCTATCCACACCTATGTATATATGTATGTGTGAAATTTCGAAAGAATCGGTGAAGCAAGTTATGAGATAGTCGAAAGCAAAAAAAAACGGTCCTATAGTTCTGTTTTAGACATTTAAAAAAAAAATTCAACCATATGATCGGTCGTACCTAAAAAGCTGCACTTATTTTTTACTTGCGATTATAGGTACTATAAGGCAAATTAAGCATTCGTAAAAAAAAAATTCTAACAATCAAACATGATATTGCGATCATAGAGAAGCCTAAAAATGTTATCGCCAAAAAATGTCGGTTTATCTGTCTGTCCGTCTGTATGTTTAGCTCGTTACAGCCTAAACGGCTTAAGCGATTGCCTTCAAATTTGGTATGTGTGATTATTTTTTTCATTCCTCAGAGGGGAAATTAAAATTTTATTTTTAGGCCTAAAAATAACAGTACCTGCCATATGACCTTTAAGGAAAATCTTATTTTTCTCTAAAACGGGTCCAACGATTTTGATAAAATTTTTGAGATTTTGTTTGTTGGTAATAGTTATCATTTGATATGAACCAAGTTTACAGGAAAAGTCTATTAACGGCACCTTTCATGTAACGGTTTTTTTAATTTTGGCTTTCTCGGTAACGGTACATTGGATTTGTGTCCAATTTTATATCTGAAAAGATCTAGATAGCTAAATTATTTTTGCATATCAAAATTTTGAATAACTTTTTTTTAATTAAAATAATGTATTACTTTTTTTTTGAAAAATCAATAATTTTAAAACTAATCAAACAAATAATTTTAAATTTTATATTCACATGAACATTTATAGTCTCTAAAAAATTGCATACCAAAATTTAAAAAGAATTTTGTTTTCAAAAAACGAAAAATAAAAAACACTATTTCATCAAAACCCGTCCCACAATTTTCGAGATACTTTTTTATAAAATGTTCATTGATCCGTGGCATCTAATGGCGTTTTTCGTTTTTTCGAAAAACTGATTAAAGTGATGGTTTTGGCAGTTTAAATAAGTTTAAAAAACATGTATGTACGTGTACATATTAACATTATTACCCTCCTAATTTACATAATTAAAATCCATTTAAATATACATTTGTAGGTACCTATTTAACTGTTCCTTGAATCATGCATTCGACAATTCATTTTACTAAGAATCAAGGTAATATTACCTACATGGGCTTTAAATCTGCATATGATAACTATAATAGACTAGCTACCTACCAACAGCGTCAGTGAGTAACACTTGTTAGCTACAAGAGCAAGTTTGTACGATCCAATCGTGCATTTTATTTTTAATCAAAATCGTTGCGGCCGTTTTCGAGAAAAACAAGCTTTAACGTAACAGTTATATGGCAGGTACCTGTATTTTTTGAGCTAACAAAAATTTCAATTTCTCATCTGTAAAATGCCTAAAAAACAGACAGACGCACAGAATTTTTAGACCATCTTTTTTCGTGTATGCTATCATCGTCATGTCATGTTTGATTGTTATCTCAAAACTTTTTTTTTTTCAACGAATTCATAACTTGCCTTATAGTACCTATAATTGCAAGTAAAAAGAGTTACCATGTTGATATTTTCGGGAATCAAATAAAATGCAAATTTACTTTTAAACCAGTTTTTTTGTTTGTTGTTATTTAGGTTATGTTTTAAATCACATAATTTGATCTTGAGTTTAATTTTTGATATTATAAGAATTGATATTCAACCATAAATACTAAAAAATTAATTTGTAGGTTAAATTAAATCTGAATGGTAATCCAAATGACACAATAAGGGTCTTATGCTGCATTTACACGATTGAAAAAATGTCATTATTTTTATTTTTATGCCACAAGACAGGATAACATTGTTCGTCTCATAAAAGTTATTAATTGTCTTACTGTTTGAGGTTTTATCGAGAAATAGAAATTAGAGGCAGTCTAATTAAACGTCAAAAAACGCAAAGTAATACACATTTCGATTGCTAGATATTTAGAATCGAGATGAGAAAGATGCTTTCAAAACTAATTGTTTTGTTTTTGCATTTATTTTTATGTTATTTCTAACTCAGATGGTCAATATCTTCAAAAAAATACACAAAGGTTTCCAAAAAAATAGTTTTAATTAATAATTTCAACATAATACCATTTAGTATGTAGTGGTAACCCTCAATATATTCAGACAATTTTTAACTTTTTTAACAATTCGTACTTTAATATGACTTGTATTGATTCGATATTTTAATACTTATAAGAGTTTTGATTACTCTTATAGACAGATCTTAAGACAGATCCAATGCTCGGTTATGACACCAATTATGGAGCTGATGTTCAATCTGTTTAACGAAAACATTAGGAATAGGGAACTTCTGATCCAGCATTGGCCAGATCTGTTTGGTCGCCAGGTAAGTGATGATGTTGTTCTACTTATGGTTTGATTTCCGTAAAACATCGATAGGTATCCCTCACTTGCAGAATAGAATTGTTCCACCTTTGTCGGCTTCGTCGGCTTTATAATATCCTGGAACGTCTCTATGGCCCGGCAGCCAGCAAAGGTGAATATTGAACCACAGGACCCATCGACAATTAAGGGCCTATTTTAGAGATTGTAGAGAAGGAGTGCAGAGTTTTTGTAGCAGCTTGGCTATCTGAAAAGATTCGGATATCTGAAGTTGATATCACGTTTTCCTTAAGCCAAGATAAAACTTCCTTTATCGCCAAAAGATTCGCCTGAAAAGAGCAGTGATCAGGAAGACGAAAGAAAAGAATTAAGTTAAGTCTGTCTGAATACACATCTCTAACAATCCCATAATCGGTTTTTGATCCGTCTGTGTAAAAATGAATGGACTCATCTTCCAAGAATCTGGAAGGGATGTCAGCCAGAAAGTTTTTGTCGAAACGGAACTGTGGGACGGCATTGTCAATAATACTTGGAAATGATCTGAATGAGTTCAGAATAGCTAAGTGGCCAATTTCATTATTAATCCACTGTGAAAGGGCTTTAAGCCAGATTGCTGGATTTGTTGTCGGTAGTTTACTAAATATGTCGAGGAGTATCAGATGAAGAATGGTTCCCAGTGCAGCGGAGGGTGTCGAGCGAAGTGATCCACTTATTCACATGCAAGGCCGATCCTTGGACTTTACTCTGTTTATCGGGGTTTATCGCTATATCCAAAGCAGTGCATCAAACTGTTAGAATCGGTCTAATTTTCGAGATGTATAGCCAATGACCAATAACTTTTTTGCAGGACAAAAAAGTCTGAAAATTTTGATCGAATGCCTATGATAGAAGGAGGATCCATGTGTGCGATTTTGTATTTCCTAGAGAAGAGGACAAGATAAGTTTTGTGAGGGTTTACACCTAGCCTACACCCATCAGCCCCCGCTCCTTCTATATCTAACTAACCTGTGATAGCCGTTTCCATGCAAAATGCATGTTCAGTACTAGATAAGAGCCTTGTGTCAATGGTCGATTTTAGGTGGATACCAAACCGTGTCGTTCAAAAGTTCTTAGAAGTAATGATGATTCTAAATATCTAGCAATTGAAATGGGTATTACTTTGCGTTTTTGACATTTAATTAGATTGCCTCTAATTTCCATTTGTCGAGAAGACCTCAAAATGAACAATAAGACAGTTAATAAACTTTCTGAGACGAACAATGTTATCCTGTTTTGTGGCATAAAAATAAAAATAATGACATTTTTTCAATCGTATAAATGCAGCATAAGTATTTAGGGTTTAATTTATTCTTATAATATCAAAAATTAAACTCGAGATCAAATTATGTGATTTAAAACATAACCTAAATTATAACAAACAAAAAAACTGATTTAAAAGTAAATTTGCATTTTATTTGATTCCCGAAAATATTAACATGGTAACCCTTTTTACTTGCGATTATAGGTTAGTACCTAAGGCAAGTTATGAATTCGTCGAAAAAAAAATTTTTGAGATAATAATCAAACATGACATTACGATGATAGCATAGACAAAAAAAGATGGTCTAAAAATTCTGTGTCTGTTTTTTAGGTATTGTACAGAGGAGAAATTGATTTTTTTTTAGCTCAAAAAATACCGGTACCTGCTATATAACTGTTACGTTAAAGTTTATTTTTCTCGAAAACTGCCGTAACGATTTTGATTTAAAAAAATCAATGCAGCTTTTTGGTACGACCGAATATATCGTTGAAAAAAAAATTGCTAAAAACGGAACTTTCCATAGGACCGTTTTTTTTTGCTTTCGAATATCCCATAACTTGCTTTACCGATTCTTTCGAAATTTCACACATGCATATATACATAGGTGTGGATAGCTCAATTCGTTTTGCATACCAATATTTTTAATTAATAATTTTTTGTATTTTTAAAATCTTTAATTTTTTTTTTTAATTTATATTTTGAAAACTGCTCATTATTTTTTTCTCAAATATTATAGTTATATGTATTTGCTGAATACCTATGCATTGGCGTTTTTGAATTTTTTTATGAAAAATGTTTTAAAAAGTTTTTATACAAGAAATAAAATTGCCTACTTCTCAAGGCTTAAAAAGGAGCTTAAAATAGTTTAAGTATTTATTTCAGAGTTCAGAAAATATTTTTTTGTTTTTTAAGTTTATATTATTAAATATTTAAAATTGTCATAATAATTTTTTTTTTAGAAAAATATTAAAAAAGTTTGTATATATAAGAAATTAAGTAAAAAACGAATATGAAAATATATTTAGATTCTTAATAGAAATCTTTTGCATACGATGTGATCAAACATAAGAGCAAGTTCGTGCCTTGCAGGTTTGCATTTTTTTTATAAAAGTTATAAATAAAATAATTTAAGTATGCATTATTTTGAAGGCGTTTTTTTCAAGAATTTTGAATAATTTATCACATTTTCGCAGAAAGCAGTACCCTTAAAAAAGCCGAACTTAATTTTGTATTATCCACCATTATTTTTGCATCCGGATTTCTTAGAAAACAATACATTTATTTGAAACGTGTGAAAGCGTGAATTATCCCAGACTTAATGGGATTTGATAATTGGCCTGCATATTATTTTTAGGCAACGGCTTAGAGCACATTTTTAATCCGAGCAATATTCAAAAACAATTAAAAATCTATGAAAATCCTAGGGAAATGCTTTGACAATAATATAATAACTGTGTCCATAAAACCTATCCTTACAAACATACATACATATTCACTTTAAAAATGGACAAACATATCATAAACAGTAAACATAATAATCAGTAATAATTAAATATTAAAAAAGAAACAACAACACAGGTTTTTTTTTTTAAATTAGAAGATAAGGATGTACTTAAAATAAAAACAAGATCATAAGGCTGTGTTATTCATATCAGTAAAAGCCAATCGAATTATCTTTCTACCCTAATTACACTATTAGTCATTACTCATTATCACCAACCGCATCATTACCCTCTCGGGGCACACACACACATGTACACAGCTTAAAAATAAAAATATTAACTTATTAATTAAGTGCAGCTACCTGAGAAGGCTATCTCTTTCTCTCCGCATTATCCCTTCGCCGACCTGCAACTGTGGTTGGCTGGTTTCCTAGTGAATCATGCAAATCCCGCCCCACGATTGATAAATTTACCTGTTCAGTGGGTGATTAACACATCATCCCAAAATGTGATCCTTAATTTTTGACGCTCATATAACGCGAGCCCATAACACAATTGATTATTCTACGTTAAAGTGTCATTCAGTAAAGACGTGTTATTAGATTGACGTATTCTATCAAAAAAACTGTAAGCTCAACACGAACAAAATGGGTTGCATTTCAAGCTCTGAAAAATCAGCAGAAAAACAAACAAACGGTAAACAATCGTGGTTCAGGCGCTCGGAACGGAAGTCCGAAGTAAAGTCAACAGAATTGCCATCAGCTTATATCACCCACCAGGACCTCATCATCCAGCCATTGGAAACACCCTTCAGTACACCTTTAGCAAAAACAACAACACAGTATAACTCCATCTGTGATGATGATGAGTTTTACGATTGCCAAGCCGAACAAAGCTGCGGATATTTTTCGGAAGCAGTATCGCTAGCCAACACATCAGCCCTTACATTCAACGATTGTGATTTGAAAATGGAATTGTACATGATGACCAGAATCAGCAAAGTAATGCCCAAGACCTCAACTCCCATCTTGCCAGCAAAGTATAAGACCAGACGCTCAAAGTTACCCAAACCGGATACACAATCAAACGAAAATGAAGAAGATCAACACTCAAATCGGAAGCACTTCAAGAAATGGAAGCACAATCTAGAAAATACATCAGCATATGCCCTCAGGGAGGTTTCACGAATTCCCGAAGCCATAACCGGTCAATTTAGTCCACCGTTCTTCCCATCGTACTCAGATTTCTATCCAGCACAAAGAAAGGAGGACTTTAGACGAACAGTCGAAGCTAATCTTTATACATTGACAAAAAAGTCGTCGAAAGAAATAAATAGAAAACTGTTATTCGTTAAATGTTAAAATTTGCGTAACAAAATGTAAAAAAAAACACTGTGAAATTCTTGTACATAAAAAAACACGATTTGTAAATTTTATACAATGATACTATATATATACATGTGTAAAATAAAAAAAAATTTGTAAAAACTTAAATTAAAACAAAAATCTTTAGTTTTTATTATTTCAACTAATTATAATAATTATAAAGTTGCTGATAAATATCGTCTTATAAAATTATTATTTAAGGTTAATAAATTTTTAGCAAAACTTAAAAGTGAACTTAAAAGAATAAATTTAAAAATGTAACTTGCCTTGTTTAAATTTTAAATTTAAAACTAATGAAAAACTCAATTATTTTTATTTTGCATTTACATATTTTACATATAACGTTGCCCAAGTTGTAAACGTAACTTTTAAAGTATTTTTTTTTACATAAATTTAATTATGATATACAATTACTATTTAATTTTCTTAATAAATATTATTACTCAAAAAAAAAAAACTATAATAGCGTTCAAAATTTTAAGCTTTATAAAAAAATAAAATCAGGAATTTCGTATTTTCAATTTGAAACAAATTAATCCTTTCAAATTAACAGTTTTTTGAATTAATGATAAAGGTACAGTTGCGTTGGGTCATAAAGTTTTAGTTTTATTTTCTGGGATATGATAATTACAGTTCTTGCCTCTATCAATTCAATTCCTGGAACCACGACGAAACGAGGTGTCATAAAAATATGTTTGCATTATTTAGTTATTTTAATATTCGACCATAAATCCGTGGTCATAAAACAGTATGCAAGTCATATATATATTTAATTAGAGTTTCCCCGGATTAAGAGGGATGCAATTATTAGAGTAGGTACCTATTTTGGCTACCTGCGCGAGTTATGACATTCGTATTAATACGAATGCGAATAAATTCTGAGAAACACAAGCTAAATTAGTTAAAAGTCAAAAATAATTTTTTGGAGAATTCTTGGAAAACTTGTAGCAGGTGCTTTGTTAATTAGGGAGATTTTGAAATTCTTAGTATTTTTGAAATAATCGTTTTTGCTTGCTTTAATATTCCGTCGAATTGAAAAAAAAACTTGACGTGTGTATATACGTTTTTTTTCGTTTTTGCTGATTTTAATGACGCATTTTGAATCTAAACGGAAACCAATAAATTCGGAACAATAATTAGAGCTAGAAAAGAAAATAATTAGGTATTGAATAAATCAATCTCATTCTCTATTAGCAAAATTGAACTATTAGAATAGTAATGACAAAATGTAAATGTGCCCCAATTTTTACAAATGGCGTAGGCAGATATGTATTGATGACGGCAGTTAGCGACGCCATTCCAGAAACAAAAAACATATTTCGGTAAAAGCTATCGACAACGAGGAGTCAACTCATGTCGGTAATACAGTTTAGCACAGAAAATTCTAATTTAATTTGTTATCGATAGTTTGAATGGAAATGTCAGTTTAAAAAAAATGTTTCTAATACTGTTTTTTTTTTGTCCAATTACAAAACATTACTTTTGTCTCAGTCCCACCTATTGATACTGACTTAATAAAATAAATCAAATAAAATCTTCAAAATAAAATAAAATGACGCAGAATTTCAAACGATTTAATACGAAGTTCAAGCAGTTTTAGTATAATACTAAGCTAAAAAGAGGATTTTGCTAGTTTAAAACAAGTTACATTAATCGAATTAATTTTAAACATTTTATTAAAGATAAAAAATTGGAAAAAAAACAATAATATCTTTTTAGCATCATATACTAAATTCATATAAAACTGACATTTGCGAACGCTTAACAGTTTTATTCACTTGGGTTTTTGCACTCTTTTAGGCATGCCCATTCGCAGTTTATCAAGAAAATAGGTTTAGTATGGTAATTATTAAAAAAAATCAAAATTTTGAATATTGTGGTAAAGTGCTTAAATATTAGCAAATTATTAAGTGATAACATCAAATAAAGGATGCTTACAATGTTGCGTCAATAACCGTTTTTTATTGGAAATCTATCCATAGTACCGTAAGTAATTCCCAAAAAAACGCATCGACCGTAGGCTGACTTTTAGTTTTGTAAAAATGGTGCCCCTGCACAGCTGTCACAAGCAATGAAACAGTTTTGTCCAAAGTAAAATTAAGAAAATATGAAAATTGTGATCAAAAATTGGCTTGTATTCATATAAAACAGGAAGTAGAAAAGCGTACCCCTACTAATACTAAATTATATTTCAAACCATTTCTTATTTGCCTTTTTTCTTTATTTGCAATTATTCGAATATTCATTTTGCATCCATAGAAACAAAATGATAAGTGGATGGGTTTGTTCGTAGACTATTGTCAAAATCCCCTTTTACACATTACAATTTTTTAATTGCTTTAAAAATAACCTGTATCTTTTACATACGAGCATACAAAATTGCTAGAGATTTTTTGTTTCATTTTAAACACGCAATATAGATAGTCAAAAATAATAGGAAAACGGAATTGGTTCAATTAAGATTGATTTTTATTTCAGAATGGAAATCGAAATTTCTTAAAATAGATTAATTGACATTTACACAAAATTTCAGATATAGGTGGAATTTAACAAGTACTCCAGGAAATAACTGGGCAAAGGGTGCAAAAAATTTCACTTACATATACTTTTTTATAGTAAAACTGAGAAATTTTTCAGAGGAACAGCTTTTATATTTATTAAAAAAAGGAGTTATCTGAGATTTTAGAAAAATAAACTGACAAACTAAAAAAAAGAACAATGAAAACATACGATTTATCAGTCAAATTGAAATTAATAATAATTATAACTACTACATGAACACATCCATCAACGTCAACCATCCATACACAGTAAGATTCTAAGATTGTATCCCCCATAAAGCTACTAACAATGTTTTATGTAAAATACTACTAAGGATAGAACTACTATAAATAGATTTCCCAAAAAAACACACCTAATATCTCGAAAACTATAATTTTATTAATAAAAAATTAAGCCAAAATTGTAAAATTCGGCAATAAAAAGAGTTAAGTCTTTTTCCCACTTATATATAGCTGACATACCTGACGATAATTAGTAAACATAACCCGTTATCACCAACACATTTCACCACAACGTTAATTACCTACCATGAGGTATAATTAATACATTAATTACAAATCAGCGACCACGTCATCCTGATGAATCAGGTAAACATTTTCTTCGACCCACTAGTCAACAACAGAAGGCAAAAACTACTACGGAACTTACTTGAGTTCCATCAGGAAGGAAAATTTGAAGCTGGAAAATCTCTATCGAACAAGAATCTGGATCAAATATTCCCACAGATCACGTTGAACCGATGGATGACAACAAAATAGAAGGCACCCCCCATGTTGGACACAAAAAATGTCCGCAGAACGTTTTGGAAACTGGTGGAAGGAAGCTAATGACCGCCGAACGAATTTCCAATCAATGATTGTTGTATTAAGGATACAATAAAAGGGAGACCCTCCCACTGTGTTGAGGAGGATTTAGTTTATATCAAGATTAGGATAGACATACGATTAATTTGTATGTGATTAGATATTATAGTCTTGAAGATTTTTATGACCTGTAGTCCAAAGTGCGTCGTCCAGTTACGATAGTTTCATGAGTAAGATGCTATCGTACCTTTCTAAGGCGCAATGTTTTTTTGCTGTAAATTTCATAAGCGTCGGTAATCATCGACCGAAAAACATTGCGTCTTAGAAGGGTACGATAGCATCTAACTGGTGAGCCCAACTGTTGTACCTGGGCGAAACGCATTTTGGGCTACAGGTCAAAACAAATTTTCAATTTGGCTTTAATCCACACATTCCACAAAACAAAAACAAAAATAATATTAAATTATTATTTGCGTCTCTTCAATACTATTATAGTTTTGGATAAAGATTATAAAAATTGCTTTCGGAAAACCATCGAATTAAATCCTACCCTTTCTACCATCAATACCTCCGATTAGCCGACAAAACCTACTAAAGCCACACAAACTTTCATTTGCTTATAAATTATCTCTCAGCAGAGAATTAAAAATAAATCTGTCTAAAACGAATCGGCTTTAGAATTCCTTCGCATAATTGGTTAAGCCAATAGAAATACAATAACTCCGTTCTGCAGTCTTCCTGATAACACAGTTGCTTCCCATTCCAATCTTCTTATTAATTAAATTTCAGGTGACTCAACCAGAGACGAAAGATGTCTCCATCCATGAGAAATCCTGCATTTCGGGATACCAACAGAAACAGATGATAGTTGCGGAAAGTTCTACGTTACAGCAACAGTACAACAGAGGTTGAATCTGTCAGATTACCTATCAAGTACACCCTAACTAAAATCTACAATCCCACGCTTTATCATCATTATAATAACAGCCAACCTCCAACTATAGATGGGGCGGCCGGCGCGTGGCGTAAAATACAAACTATTAACTAAAATTTAATGTTAAATAAAGAAACCTCTGTAAACAAAAAATGACAAAAAACAACAATTAACGAAACAGAATCCCTTCTGTAATATTGTAGATATGTATATGTATTTATGTATGTATATTGCTGTTGTTTTGAGGCAGAGTATCTAGGGTTGAAGTGAAAATTCTGTAATATGAAGATAATTTAATGATATATGTTTAAGGCGTTTTTCACCTCCCGAAACCCGATTTTCGCCGCAAACCTACACTAATTTTCCATACAATTTTATGTAGCTACAAGTTTTCCTAAAAGATGTAAATAGTCAAGAGTGAAAATGCTCAGCACTCAAATAATGTTCCCACAACTGAATTCCTTACAACAATTTCAAATTGATTTCTTTCAATTTGTTTTTTTTGTGGGTAAGAAATTTGTAAACAAACTGCAAATTGAAAGCTTCAATTTCAAGGAAACAATAAGAATTATAATTGCGAGGAAGTGAAAAAGTTAAATTTGACGTAAGAGAAAGATCAGATTTTGATAGTGTTCTTGTAATGGTGTTAAAATCTTGCTAAAAGTACTAAAAATGCAATCCATTTTCGATTGTGTCAGAAAGAAATCTTTAGTTCTTAGGAATTCGACACAAGATTTTCGAAACAAACACACTATGTTAAATATTGAACGCCAACAACAAAAAAAAAAGACTTGATATAGAAAAATCCACTGGGCCGGATAGTATTCCTGTCATCGTTCTGAAGAGGTGTTCTCCAACGCTAACAAAACCACTGCGTATGCTCCGTCCTTTCTGTCCAAGTTCATGAAAACGCTGATTAATTATCAGCTCAAGAAATATCTTGAAGAACGAAAGCTCCTTAATGACCGGCAGTATGGCTTTCATAGCAATAGGTCCACTGGTGATCTGATGGTATATCTCACCGAACAGTGGCACAAATCTTTACATCGTTTTTGAGAAAGAAAGATATTGCGCTTGATATTTCAAAAGCATTTGATAGAGTTTGGCATCAAGCTCTCTTATCCAAAATGCGTGCATTCGCCATAGATGAATCCCTTATTTGTTGGATTATAAATTACCTTTCGGATCGCTCAATTCAAGTTGTATTGGACGGTTTCAAGTTTGATATTTACAAAATAAAAATGCTGGTGTGCCCCAGGGCTCCGTTTTGTCTCAAATTCTTTATCTCTCAACTTTTAATCCACAAAATTGTTTTGCTGACGATAGTACTCTGAGCTTTTCATATTCGTTTTCAGATTCACCTCTTTGTTCTTCGGACGTGTAACTGAAACATCAGCGCATGATAAGTTCATTAAATTCTGATCCCGACAGGCTACAGCATTGTCCAATCTAAGAAAAAACCTTATTGAATTTAATGTTTCAAAAACTCAATGATGTCTTCTGTTGTTAAATCAGAATCCATCCCCATGCCGCTACCTATGAGCGGCACTTGTATTGAAGACACCGATAAAGTTTGACTTTTTTCGAAGATGCAAGAAATTCTGCTCTCCTTCTGATCTGACTGTAATCTATTAAAGCCTGAATTTTTCCAGAGCTGGAGTATAACTCGCACATTTGAGTAGGAGTTTCCAAAACTCATTCGAGTCGTTTAGATAGAATTCAAAATAAAGCTCTAAGAATGATAGGCTATAGAACTTTAATTGAAACATTTACAACCATTTTACACGGCCGGAATGTTTTATTTTTTCATTATTTTATCGCAATTTTTATAAACAAAGTTCTAGCAAAATAGCCAGTTGCATTTCTTTCCTTAAGCTATTCTACCATAAAATACGCATCTGGTTACCCTTTTATGTGAAAGTGTAATAACTTTAAGCTTCCCCCAATGCGATTTAAATATAAATTAGAATAGTAAAATCATTTGTCGACATTTCATAGATTGGTCCTGATTTCACCGGTGGTTCTAGTGCGGTAAAAGTCCCACACTTCTCGGTACCGATTCTTTCCGAGTGTCTTTTGAAGATTTCTATCGGATAAAAAAAAAAAAGTTTACCCTTGAGTCCAACCTCGGACATACTACCAAATGCAGAGATTCTTTCTTTACCTGACCTGATGTAAATCAAATTCCAGCCTGTACCACCTTAATACAATGACTTTATTTTTCGCATGATACTGCTTCATGCGAGGAAGTTATAAATTCACAATCACAAGAGTATCCTTTGTGATTTTCACCTTAGTCCTTCAATACTGCCGATTAATAACACTCAGGGCATGTGGATAGAGATATACCATTTTTTGTTGAGTTTTCGAGCCTACCCCTGGTCATATGTGGCACTCACTAATGGAGAACAACCTCAACCATAATGGGATGTGCGTACCTAGTGTGCTTAGAGTAGCGGCTACCCAATGCGTATTAATTATTAAACGTGTTAAATGTAGTATCACAGTCTTCTAGAATTAAGGTTCGATGGATAAAATGTATAAATAAATAAATCGAATCATAGCTTAACACCCAGATACGAGTTTTTAGCCTGTTTGCCGACGATCTTAATACATCACAGAATTCCTTCTGTCATCAACTGAAAAATTAAAGACATTTTTAAGAGGACACCACATTAAATGTTAATCATGAAACACTATAAGTCCGTGGAAAGTGATTTACTTTTTGCATTTCCCGGATGCTTTCAAAACGGAAATCTCTGCGCACTTTAATCAATTTAAAAATAAATCCTTTTTCTCTCTCTTTTTTCTTAAGTTGAGGAGGACTTGAGTTGAGATTTTATCTGACATTCCTTTGTTTGCCACAGGAATTTAAGGAAAACAAAAGGGAAATGACGCGGTTCTGCTTAGAATGAGGAATTCCTGTGGAAATTTCAAAGTATCACATCACATCATATCACAGTACACGTGTGACAGGTGTGGGTTGTTAGCTTAGTCCGGGTGCTTTGAGGAGACTAAATACCAAACAGAATAAGTGAATTTTATTTAGTTTGAAATTTTATTTCTTCATAAAATGATGTATAAATAAAATATATTCAATCAACCAAAACAAATCACTTTATTTATTTTTATTTCTTTCCAAAATCATTCCATCTGTGTCCAAAGTTAAGTAATAAATTTTGTTGCTTTTTTACGAGTCTGTTGAAGTGTATTATTTGTCGCTTAGGAATTGAATTTTCTGCAATCAATTAAAGTGCGAAAGATGATAAAATAAAAAGAAAGCTTATATTTTGAGCCTAACAATCAGTTTCATAGAAAACTTTAAGAACAACACACAAATTTCAATTGATTTCTTTGCTTAACTTACACAGTTCAATTATTTTCTTTGCTTAAATCTATAACAAAGTAAGTGAGTACTCAATGAAGGGTTCTTCTTATGTGTGTACAATATATAACTGAACCTCAATGATTAGTACCTTACAAAGTGACACTTACGAGTATGTTGTTCGAGGAAGGACTTTGTTATTAAGAATTGTATTCAAAGTCAAAAAAGCAGCAATTAGCAAAAGTTCTTTTCCTTTTGAAATCTATGCCTCCTATCTTCTGAAAATATACACACAGATAGAAAGATTTCCTGACTATGTGAATGTTAAGGCTACGAGTATGGTTGGATGACACTTCTTTATGACAGTACAATCCATTTTAACACAGGTACACAACCCAGGGAATAAAACAAAATACGAAATAGGAAATGGACATATTTATTTTTAATCTACTTACTAGATATTTTGCTTCATTAGTTCTATCTCAACTTAATCAACTACTCATATATATCTATGTTATTTCCAAATACAATCAATCAATAATCGCTTAAAAAAAGCCTTACTAACATCTGTCATATGGAGTTTTCCCATTGTGGAAAAAAAAAACTCCTATAATCACTACGAACACATGTCAACGAACACGCAGTTCCTTTTGCAACAAAAAAACCCTTTCAATTTGGAATTTTTGTGTTAGCATTTAGAAAATACTTTGTAATTAATCGAATAAATAGAATATACTCGTAGTAAAGTCGCAATAAATGTTTTTGGTTGAAAAAAAGGCCAACAATAATCAGTATTCCTAGTATGCAGTAATAACTTTAGGTATTTAAAGCCATACAAAATCCCATTGAAAGAAATTCCTTTCATGCTTTTTTCTTTGATTTCAACCATGTTACAAAAATATTCCAATCAAGTTGTTGTTATTATGATCTTTTGATTTATCGATGAGCTTAATTCCATGTGATTTTCATTGAAAACCATATTTATTTTTGGTTTTTCGATAGGTATGTATTTTCAAAGAATTAGCGCCCGGTGTACGTTCTTGTACATACTATTATAATTGAAAGCTTTAAGTTGTTCGTATCTAAATATTGATGCATATGAACAAGCTTAAAACAAGGAGCTGCAGAGGAAGTGCCTGGTCAGTAGAACAGGAAGGTGGATATAGAAAATGATATAAAATTCTAAGGACCCAAGGGGTTTTTTCCAAACCAAAAGAATTGAAAGAAACGAACTATTTAATCTAATAATAATAATTAATATATACTACTTAAGTCTTATTTGGTTAAAACTTCTTTTTTGCCCTAGAGGATTTGTAATGTGTTCGATGAGTGTTCGGTATATCAGCACTGATTGTACACTGACTGGCTTCTCGCGTAGAAAATGTCAAAAAATCGTATCCGGTAGCCTGGATTTTAGTTTTAAAGAAATGGTACCCCTGCACAGGTGTCACAAGAAATTAAAGAGTTTTCTGCAAAGTAAAATTAAGAAAATATGAAAATTATGACCAATAATTAGCTTTTATCCATACAATATAATTTTTAATTTAAACAATCATTTTGCATCAATAGAAAAGTAATAATATGTGGATGGGTTTGTTCGTAGACTAATGGTCAAAGTCCAGTTTTACACAGAACATTTTTTTAATTGTTTTAAAAGTCCCCTGTACCTTTCACACTACGAAACAAAATTGCTGGAGATTCATGGCCAATGGGGGGCATATGGTAAAAAATGAAACAGTGATCAAAAAGCAGACTTTGAAGCTTTATAGTTTGGGGAACATTCTGCTATTACATTTTTGAGAGGTAGAATTTTTTCAAAGATGAATGTGAATGATAGAATTATAAGATAGAAAATAAACAGAATTTTTACAAAACAAAAAATTTGAACGAATCAAAAACTAAATGTCCAAACTGACATTTCAATCTAAAAATTGATTTAAAATGAAAAACAAATCAATTATTTCACCCATCCAAACTTGTCAAATTGCATTTTTGGAGACTTTAAATTTTGTTACCAAACTCAGTTTATATAAGGAAATTAATTCCCAATACAAATTGAACACAAACGAAAATTGGTCTTAGTTAGTAAAAAAACAAAAATGCAAGAAAAACGGAATTCGTTCCATAGAGATTGATTGTTTCTTGAGAATGGAAATCGAAATTTGTTAAAATTGATCATTTGACGTTTGTGGTGGAGTTTTAGACGTGCTATAGAAAATAATTGATCAAAGAGTGCAAACAATTTCACTAACACTTCTTAATAGTAAAAGTGAAAAACTTAAGAGGAACACTTTTATATTTATTAAAAATTGGAGTTACTTCAGATTTTAAAATTATCAATTTAAAAAAAAAAAAAAATGAATGCCGTCGATTCGTATTCCTCCACCCAAATAATCCGTTATGTCATCTTTAAACATGATGAAAGCTTGTGGACTGAAATTGCATCCCTGTTTAACACCTGTCAAAATTTCAAAGAAGTCGTTGCTTACCGTCCCAAACTGCTGACGATGTTTTTTGATGTAACTTTTCTATGAGAACTCCAAACTTTCTAGACAGCTCTTAGTTGTATAATTTGAGGAATAGTGCACTTCTGTCCACTGTGTCGAATGCAGATTTGAGGTCAACGAAGAAAACATATAGTTGTTCCTTCTGCCTTATAAAAGAATTTGCTCTTGTTGTGACGATGAAGATTTGATCTGCTGTTGAGTAATTTTCTCTAAAACTCGCTTGAAACTCACTGAGTAACTGATTTTGAGAAGTCCACTTCTGGAATCGTCTAGCCAAAACACCCAAAAGTATTTTAAGAGATGAATTAAGAAATGATATCCCTCGATAATTTTCGACTTGGTTAGGATCACCTTTCTTGTGGATATTGTAAATCACACTCTGGTTGAAACTAATTGGTATATCTCCAGTATCAAATATTCTGTTGTATTCATTAGTGAGCATTCTTAAGAGTGTATCATTTGAATATTTATAGAATTCAATAGGTATGCCATCAGTTCCAGGTGCTGTTCGTTCCTTACTCTTAACCAGCCAGTTTTTTGACTTCTTCTTGTGAGAACGGCCTGTTAAGGAGCTCGTTCCTTGTATCTGAGACAGCGTATTGGAATTTTGTTAGGTGGGTAGTTTCAGGCGGGCTCAGAATATTCTTAAAAAAAATTTCAAGTTTTCTGAGGTCGAGGATTACTCCAGTTTTTAGTTTTTGCCCTTTTTTTCTGTTAAGGAGTTCCACAGAGTAGCTGATTCTCTGCGTTCAGATATTTCTACCGCGAGAAAACTCTTAAACTCAAATTTCTTATTCTGGCAGGTCATCTTGAACTCTCGATTTGCATGAAGATACATATTTTTGTAGTTTGGTTCGTCATATCTTCTATAGAGACTTAACAGTGAAAAAGATTTTCTTCGTTTCATTTCACATTCTTGGTCGAACCATGGTTGTTTCTGAGTTTTCATTTGTTTTTTAGGCAGTAAATTTGCAGAATTCATGATAACTCGTTGAATATCCTCAATTTTTCCATTCAAGTTCACACTTTCCAGCTCTTTAGTAAGGTGTGTCTGATATTTTTCCTTTTGGCTGTGATTCCATTTCAATTTAGGAACCATATTCAATACAATTTCGGAGTCAGAGATCTCTGAGTTGATAAACTCAAGATAGGTCACAATTGGCAGGTGATCAGAGAAGTTTTGTGTTTGTACTTCGAAATTCTTTATTAGGTGATCCCATTCCCCTCCGCTCAAGCCCAGGTCAATTACTGAGATTCCTTGGCCACCCAAGTCTCGTTCCAGTTCTTGCATTAAAATCTCCAGTAAGAAGGATATTGTTTTGTTCCTGAAGATTATTAATAACATCTTTCAGCATTTGCTCATTTCAAATAAAGTCAATTTTATGGCAATTAATAACATTTTGATTTAAATTCTATAGTTCTGTACTTAACAAAAAAACACCCTTTATTTACTGAATACATTGGTGCTAAATCAATGGCGACCGGTAGTCCTGGTTTAATCTATTTCCTGCATTATGTAAAAGGCAGTGCTGCCAATTTGAGTGATTCGAAAGGTACTTTTCAATTAATTTTGGTTTTGTAATTATTTTGTTAGAGTCCTACAATTCAATTTTTTAAATGGCTTTAGTTTGTTAGCCGAAAGCTGATCAGTGGTAAGCTTATACAGAAAATTTACAAACAAAATGTTTGTTTGGTTAATTAAGCAAAAAATCCAATTAACCGAGGTACAATTAAGTTGGGAATACTGTATTTCATAATATAAAATAAAATATTTTGGAAATAATGAAAGCAATTACAACTGACAGAAATAAACATATAAATAACGAATGCAAAGAATATTTAATTAATTAATTCTTTTAAATTACATTTGCGATTATTATCTCCAAAAATATAAAAAAAAAAAAATAAAATCAAAGTCATACAAAATGTATTAAACGACTCGAATTTAAATGTATGTCACTTGACAAGTTGATAATTTAAATTCATGAAAAATTAATTATTGTCTCAATCAATATTTCATTCGAAATTCAATAATACACACATACATTTACAAATCCGATTACAAAATTGTCCTGCACTTAAAATAAAACCATACACGCTTTATCACTTAAATTTAAATCGATATGTTCTAAGAGTTAAATTAAATTAAAGAATTTCAACGGATGATATGGCAACAATATGCACATGACTCAGCCATACCCTTGTCAAATGTGCTGGCATCGTAATCCCTTTGCAAATCTATTGTCAAAGCCTGCAGTCTCAACGGACTCTCCCCCTGTGGGGGGCAAATGGTTAAGGCTCTAACATATTATCCCCATTTGCCTATCAACACATCATCATCAGCACTAGGGTGATAGATACATACATACATACACACATTAAATGAAAGTCTCAAGAACTACGATTCAACTACTTCTGCGTAGACGATGCTAGACAACGATTAAAGGACTTTTGGAAATAAAATGTTATCTAACACTCTGTCTCTGGAGGACCCAGTTTAGACCGTGAGTGAGAGCGAAGCAATATCTGCGTAGAAAAAAATCCGGAATAATCGATTATCCTTATCAACTTGTCAGAACTCAGAAGCAAGCACGTGCTTCGCATATTCAAATGTAGATTCTCGTATCTCTGGTTTTGGAGAGAGGTGACATTGATGGAACAACATTCCTGTTAAACTAACTATTCATTCCCACCTACGAGTACGAGTATTATGTACCTACTTTGGTTTCGTGTATAACTTTTTGCAGACATCAGCCGTGCAAAGGCTCTCCGATTAACTATCACAAAGTGCTCCTGGAGGTATAATTTCCTCAAGTACCTATATCAATGCAGTAGAGAGTAGAATAAAGATATTCTTTTTTAACTCTGAAGGATGCACTTAAATTTCGTGGCACCTTCGAGGCATGTGCTGTGCAGTAGTCCTAAGTGGCAAACTGCCCCTTAGCAGGAACTTTAAGATGATGATGCCAAGGATGAGATTGAAGATGGCACAAGTTTTCTGTTTACGCCTGCTTGAATGTTACGTGCTTAAGGTATATAGGAAGGAGCAGAGGAAGTGGCTTTATAGAGTCTGTAGCTTGTGTGGTTTTCTAGGGCAATTTCAATTAGGTCTTGTCTTCTTTGTGGTTTCACTTTGGAGCTGTTTTTGTTGGTTTGTTTACACAGTCGTCGCCGCTTATGGATTTTTAATGCACGCCCTTCCGTTGTCAGGATATTCACTCACTCACTCATTGTCGACAAACATGTCAAGTGGAATCATTAATTCAAACCTTAAGTGTTAAAGTTCAACTAATTAAAGGTGCCCGAAGGTTTATTTGAATATCTACCACAAACAAAAAAAAAAGATGGTAAATTATATTTGCTTTATTTTATTTGTGTTTTTTTTTTAGTCATACACATGTGAGTGAAGGAGGGTCAAGGGTAATCTATAAGTGATTATTGATCCCATTATCCCATAGCGTATACCACCATTGAATGTATTCATAATAAATGAGACGAATATTAAAGCGAGGTTCGTTCAGCTATACAATGCTTACAGCAGGAAATCGATTTGAATTAAAATTATTGATTCGTTTACGAGGAGTTAAAGTCTGTGTTTATTATTAAAATTGCTAATAAATAACAAAGGCAGCATTTCTCACCGGAAATAAATAATTATAATGATTGGCATAAGCGATGATGAACAAATCCTTTCGCTAGAGTGAATATAACAGGCTGCCTCCACAGGCCATAAACGATTGCAGAACTCTGAACATGCCATGAAAAAATTTTATGGAAACCTAAAAGTACATGTCCATGCAGCGATATGTCGAAAAAAAATACTTTTTGAACAAGACATTAGTGCTGTTCAAAGCTTAACCATAGTTTGACGTTTCATGTATGTATGTGTTTATTTTTTCTAGTGACTTTTGATTAGATTTTTTGACGTGTCATTTTGTAAATAATTTTTTTGTCTCATAATTGCTGAATGGGGGGATATAAATGTTAATGGGAAAACTAAAAGTAGGTAGAACGAAAATGATTGACATAACATGAAACAGCACAGTGATTGAAAATAGTCTGGATTACTTTGAAAATAGAATACATCATTAAAGCTTAACTACATAGACCTACTTTTTGTCTAAAGTACAAAAGTGAGAATTACACAGTGCATTCAAATAAGCGCATACGAAAATTATCTCGTCAATTAAAAGGTTTGTTCGCTTAAATTTTCTATCATCGGGGACATCTAGTAGTGAATTCATTGAGCTATTTGTTTGAATGGAGTAGTGTTCATCTTTTGCATAAAAGTAAAAGTTAAAAGCGGTCTAACTTTTACTTTTGCCAAATTTGAAATACATATGTGATAGATTGTATGTTGGAAAAAGACAAAACATTTTTTTCACCTTTGTACAAAAGTGTGTTGAATGTAGTTAAGGCCTTAAGCTTAATGTATCAGTAGTTGGATAGCTAAATTGAATAAGGTAGTTCGCATACTTGGAACATAGATGTCATTTGCTGCAAGAATTTTAAATCTTTTGAAGTTTCATTACTTTAATAGCAAGTTTCTTTCAAAAGAATTGATCTTTTTGAATTTTGAGAGTTTCATTGCAAAAAAAGCAAATTTGGATCAAATCTAAACGCGAATGTTTTGATTTCTGATGGGTTGGAAGGTTTGATCTAAATGGACACATACATGTAAAAAGATTTTTCTTTTCTTCTGTCGAACGTCAAATGCAAAATATTTTGTTATTAATTTGTTGCGAACTTATATGAAATTGCCCTAGTCCATGATACAAAAATAAAAAAAACAAAATAAACAAATAATGGACGAATAAATTAATAATTTAGATTTCATAAATTTAGTGTAATTTTTCATTGCTTCTTCTTCGTCCGTCTCATCATCTGATAATGCAGATATGCTTTTTCAAGAAATGTGTTTACCAAAATCTAAATCTGGATACAAGATCAAATCTCGATTTTGAGAACAGATCTTTGGAATTTGAACGAAACTCGCTATAACAATCATAACAGAAGCGATGGTATATATTATATATATACGAGTATGTGAAGTAGAATTAGGAATTTCCATCAGACGTCTATTATCTGGGATGTAGAAAATTTGAGTGTGGGATAATTGCTGATGGGATGTAGAACAATGGAATTCAAAAGTTTTTTTTTAACTTTAACGTTGCTGCTTCTATTGTGACATTTTCTCGATTGTTGCATGCACGGCTACACCAGAGTATAGGAGTAGAACAAAAGACTGTATTCTTACATTCTGTAGGCGAGAGTTTTGACGTTTCACAACGGTCTTAAAAAGTCCTACTACTTGAATGCGGAGTAGAAGCCTTCTTCCTTCCCTTATGATATAATAAGAATTTAACATTGTTGGAAAGCAAGTTATGTCCTCTATAGGTAATGGTTAAAACTTAAAAGATATTCAAATTAAATTCAAATTCAAATTAAATTCCTTAATACACGCGCTTTGGCTAGATACACAGTCCACAATTTCCGCGTTTTAAATTTGAGTATTCTTGTAGTTCCATATTAAAAAATAACAAATTGCATTTAAAATGCGAATCCACAGCAATTAAAATTGCATCAGATCTCATGTGACTTTGGAAGTTTATCCGAATAACTCAACTGGCCATTTCAGGCTAAAAAAAAATGAAGTAGGTCCTAAAAAGTGGAGTGGTGGATATTAATTTGTTTAGTCCAAAAACTAAAGTAGATCTACTACTATATCGTAATAAAGTTTCATCCCAGGTCGTAGACCGCTTTAGAACATTTGATAAACGTGATTTAAAAAAAAAACACACACATGAGAGCGACCATCGAATTAACGAATATTCGGTCATTTTGACATTTCGTTCGCATGGCCAAAGTCTGATTTTGAGGTTAGCCACGCGCGAACAAATTACTCGATGTGGGGTGGATGGTATGTGGAACGTGAATAGAGTTTGACAGTTCGTAACAGTCAGATGCAGTTCGCCACTACCAATATTGATTTCTCAAATTTATGTTATTTTAGCGATCAAGAAGTCAATTTTTGTGTCTGAACATAAATTATATTTATATAATTTTGTTTAGAATTTGTGAAGTATTTAGGTTGGTAAAATGTTTAAAATGGAATTTATTCGTTTATTCGTCGGTCATTGGTAGCTCTCATGTGAATAGTCCTTAAAGCGCCTTTTATATGAGCTGCGAACTGCGAATGCGAATTAACGATTTTAAGCAATTTTAAGGGGAAATATCAACTTATTTTTATTTTAACTTTCCAAAGAAATTAATAAATAATCTTGTTTACAAAATTTTAAAAGAAAACACTACAAACAATTAGTTTAAATATTAAAAAATTACATTTTAATATTTTCTACACGACCAACAACAGGCGAACTGTCAAATGGAAACAACATGATGCATTTCACAAATCGGCGAATAAATAATTCGCTGGAGTTTAACCTCAAATTTTAGACTTCACATTATTTGGCGGTTGTTCTTCTTCATCTTCGTGGCGATTCGTGTTAATTGGATGGTCATGTAGCTTATGTCTCCTTTTTAAGCTTTTATAGCAAAAAAAAAAAACTGCATAAGAATTACTTTTTTAATAAATTTGTTTTGAACTCATTTTCCTGCAAACCAATTTCGGACATTTTGGAATTGTGAAGTTGTTTTAACCCTGATAGGTTATTTGTTATGGGACTATAAAAATAAAGGCATTTAAATTTTATAACAAGATTTTTATAAGACTATAAGTTCCTTGGTTCTTGTTACAGTAGGAAAATTTATTTTAAGTATTGAGATTCAATTATGGTTTAATGTTCAAGTATGAAATAACTAAATGCATGCTTAACCATCGTTGAACCTCAGTTAAACCGCCGAAATCAGTGAGTTAAAGTTGTTGAGCCACGGACCAATTATTTGTAAAACTGCCTCTAAAAGAAATTTAACAACAAACAATCAATATTTTCGAATGAAAAATAAAAACTATAATTTTTTTTTTAATTTAAGTTTTCAAAATAATATTTTTTGTCTTACATATATATTTATATATATATATAGTGTTATTGTATACAATTTTCAATGTTTCAATGTTTTTTTTTCTTAAGGGAAATTTTAACGTTTAACGAAGGAAATTTTTTGTTTCATTCTTTCATCGAATTCTTTTTTCAATGCATTAAGATTTGCTTCCACGGTGCGTCTAAAGTCCTCCATTCTTTTGGCTTCTTTCAAATCACAATCTTTGCATGTAAGGGCTGATGTGTTGGTTACCGTTACTTTTTCCGATAAATGTCCGCAGCCTTGTTCCGCTTGGCAATCGTAAGACTCATCATAATCATAGATGTGATTGTAGTCTCTTGTTGTTTTTGCTAGAGGTGTGTTGAATGACGTTTCCGATGGTTGGATGATGGCGTTGTGTTCCTGGTGGTTGATAAAAACTGACAATTCCGTTGACTTTACTTCGTACTCCCGGCCCGAGCGTCTGAACCACGATTGTTTACTGTTTGTTTGTTTTCCTTCAGATTTTTCAGAGCTTGAAATGCAACCCATTTTGTTCGAGTTTATATTACACAGTTTTTTTGATAGATAATAAATTTATATTAAAACTAATAACACGTCTTCACTGTTTATGGATCGTGGGGCGGGATTCGCATGCTTAACCAGTGCGCAGGTAGGCAAAGGGATCACACGGATAGAGTAGCCAGTAGCCAGGATAATAGGTGCAATTTTTAACAAATAAGTTAATGTTTTTTTTAAGCTGTGTACATATTTATGGCTGTGTGTGACACCAGAGGATAATGATGTGGATCGTGTAATGACTGATGACTAATTGAGTAATTAGTGGAGAAAGATAATTCGATTTGCAGTTATTTATATGAATAATACAGTAATTATAATCTTGTTTTTATTTTATTTATTTCTATTGCTTATCTTCTAATTTTCAAAAAAAAACTGTATTGATTGTTTTTATATATTTAAATTTTTATTGATTATAATGTTAATTGTTTATGATATGTTTGTCTATTGATATGTGCATAGATTACAGGTTTACTACCTGTTGCTCTTTAATTATGAAAGACTGAGATAAAATATACTTCTGTCTCTACAATATTTTAAAAAGTAAGTAGACAGGTAGATTATTTCAGAGTTTTAAAGAAATCTATTTATTTAATAATTAAAAATATATACTATCGATACATATCTATATGGAATCATTTTTTGTTTATAAGTTTGTTTGTATATTCTATAGGTACATATGTATGGATATGTATGTGTGTAAGGATAGGGTGTACCGCCGCAATTAGTGTATTGTGTAAATAATCTTCTATTTCGTCAAAGCTTGACACTGTAATTTGTATACATTTTTGTTTTTAAATGTTTGTCGGATTAAAAATGCTACTAAGCCGTTACTTGGGAAAATATACATAATATAAATTATGGAGTCCCCAGAAAGGATTTCCGGGCCGGGAAGCCGGGGATTTTCCCACTATTTTAAATTATTATTTTCGAAGAAACACGGACTCACTCGTAAATCCACTATTATTAATTAATAAAAAGTAAGTACGACTTATGGAAAAAATTGACAAATTCTCCTCCAAAATGTTTGAAAAAGTGCTTTACTCTTTCCACCTAAGCAATTTGCTTTTATAATTTCCCTTATTGTTATTTAGATTTAAAATTATATTATTAAATCTTCTTCGGAAAAACCGGACAAAACAAATATCAAGCAAAATCAGATTAACAAAGATGTATTTTATATCAAAAAAAAAAAAAAAATAATGAATATGTGCCACGCCTGCGACACAATAAGTGAATACTACATGTTATTTTACAGTTAAAGAGTTGTTGAAGAAATTCAAAGGGAAATAATCTTCACATAAGACTCTACCAGCCCTATTAATAAAAAACGCTTAGTCCACCTTTCGTCCATGGTCTTACAAAACCATGGAATAAGAGTTAGACCATGGACTAAAATTTCCTATTAATAAAAAATCGAACAAAATCTACTACAATAAGTATCAACTCTACCTCTTTTTATTCTATGTCCCTGTAAATTTTGTTCTTAACTGTCAATTCTTAGTCCATCACTAGACCACCGTCTTCGATGGTCTAGCGAAGGACTAAGTTGGTAAACGTCAAATAGTAGAAATTGTGTTTTATTAATAGTATTCCGCACTTAGCCCATAAGAATAAGTCCTAAACCTTCCCTAGTCCAAGTTTATTAATTTGGGTGTTCAAGATTTTAACTAGACTAATTTAAGGGAGCTTAAAATAATCTTGAAGAGTTCCACTTAATTGTTATAAAAGTTCTAAAATAGTTAAATGGCCTAGTTATGAGAGGCAATTACCTACTTTTAGCACGAAGACATGTTTCTTTGCAATATCCTTTTCCTCCTTATTCTAAAAGACCAAAGGGCCTTCAAAATAATGCATACTTATTCTATTTATACCTTTTATAAAAAAGGGATTACCATGGATATTTTTCGGGAATCAAATGAGACACAAATTTACCTTACAAATCTGTTTTTCTTTTTGTTAATTCACATTGAATTTAATCTCAAGTTTAATTTTTGAAATTATAGTTGTTCTTACGAATGCATAAATGTAAAAAATTAATTTGTGCGTCAAATTAAATGTGAAATGTAATCCAAATGACACAATAAAAGTCTAAAGCTGCATTTACACGAGTGAAAAAATGCCATTATTTTTATTTTTATGTCACAAAACAGTATTACCCAAGTAACATTTTTCGTCTCATAAAAGACTTCAAGAGTCGTATCAATTATTTTAGAAATTAGAGACAGTCAAAAAAATAAGCTTTCAAAATGAATTGTATTGTTTTTCCATCGTTATTTGGTTAAAATGAAAACAGAAAGATTTTCAAAAGAAATAGTTAAATAATAATCATTTAAATTGAAATTGAATTTTTGTAGCTCAAAAAATAACAGTACCTGTCATATAACATTTACATTAAAGCTTATCTTTCTCGGAAACGGCTCTAAGCATTTTGAATTAAAAAATCAGTGCAGCTTTTTAGGTACGACCGATCATAAAGTTGAAAAAAATGTCTAAAAACGGTACTTTCCATAGGACCGTTTTTTTTTTGTTTTCATCTATCTCATAAATGACTTAACCGATTCATTAGAAATTTCACACACATGTATGTATGTTTAGGTTGCCCAATTTATACTGCGTAACAATATTTTAAATTAATATTTTTTTGTATTAAAAAAAAAAAAAATTATTTATATTTTGAAAACTGCTCATTAAAATTTTTTTTCAAAAATTATAGTAATGTTTATTTGCTAAATACCTACGAATTGGCGATTTTGATTTTTTTTTTGAAAAATGTTTTAATATTTTTCTTAGTTTAAGTATTTATTTCAGAATTTTTAATTATTTTTTCTTTGATTCGGATTATTTAATCTTTTGTTTTTAAATTTATATTATTAAATAGTAAAGATTGTCATACCAATTTTTTATAGAAAAAAATTAAAAAAACTTTGTATACATATATAAAAAATAAAGTAAAAAACGACTTTAAAATTATATTTAGATTTTTAATAGAAATCTTTTGCATACGATGTGATCGAACATAAGAGCAAGTTCGTGCGATCCAGTTGTGTATTTTATTTCTAGCGAAATCAGAAGAAACATATCATCATAGCTTTCATAATTCATGAAGCTTTGTTATTATTTGAACAGTCAACTGGCATGTAATGCATAAATTTTACATTTACAAAGCACATTGTTTTTTCGCAGATCTGTCAAATTTATAGAACACAATTTAAAATGATTGTTTTTTTTTGTAATGGATTCCCAGAGACCCCGTCAAATAAATGATTACTTTTTTGATTAAAGTTCAATTGAAAATAAATTATGCTTTGTTTAATTAATTAATTTGCTTTATTTAGTTAATTTATACAAACAACAGTTTTTAAATTGACAGAAAAAATGACAGAGTCACTGGAAACTATGTTTTTTTCAGATGCTCAAACTTGAACGAAAATAAGCACTCAAATGATATGTTACGAAAAATTTTTTGAAAAAAAAAACTAGTTGACCTAAAAAAAGTTGATTATCAATCTTATCTTTTCAGTTTAACCTTATTCAAATGTTGCCAAAAAAGGAATATTCAAATGTGTCGTTCCCGAATACAAAAATAAGATTTTAAAGTTTATATATTTCTTATTCAAATACATACATTTTTATGTATGTTTATATATGCATTATATAATAATTGTACATTTTGAAAACTTAAAAGCAATACAAACTTTATTCAGTTACATACAATTATAATACCATTTCCAAATGCTTTAGCTTTTGGACGCCGAACTCGCTTAGTGGTCATCTTCGTTCTTGTTGGACCTCCTCGTTGAAACATAATTTTTGTCCTTTTTGATTTTTTGCGAAGTAGTTTCCTTTTTGATTTTTTAGATTCACTTATTGAGTCCCACGGAATTCTGTCACTATACAATGGAAAATGTCCAGGTGTAAATTGACCAGCTATAGCTTCACATAATCCAAGAATTCTAATTTGTTTCACTGGCTTCGAGGGAAATTCGAATTTTGTTTTCCAGGCTGCATACTTCTTGGCGTCAGATTTTGATTCACCATAAAATCGGCAGCAATCCTTCGAATGGCGGTGTTGACAATGAAAACATGTTGTACTGGAAAACGATGAACATCTTGGAAAGATGTCGGGGTCAAACGAAATGTTTTTCTGCTTCTTTTCAAATACACGGCGAAAGGTCTTCTTTATTCTGCAGCGTAGTTTCTTAAGGGTCTCCTGGGTATTGCTGGATTTTTGACAATCACTTTGTGCTGCTCCCATTTTGCTTCCAAAAATTCAATTTTTCAATTGTATTACTGATGTCAATAAATGGCTGAATTTGTCACAGGACTGAAGAATTTCGTAAAACATCATCAATTTTTATATGCATTTCGAAAGGTACCTGTAACGGCTGTAATTAAATTGGGAATAATTTCCCCTTTTTTCTACCTGCTGATATACATACATTTACGTATGTAATTATGATGTGGTTGATTATAAAAAGGTTGATTGCTAATTAGCGAAAAGATTTTTATACCTGCAGATTTAATTTATGGACGTGTTTTTAAATAATCTGTATTTAAGGAAAAGTAAGGAGGAAAAAGTAATCTATTCGTGGAAAAGAATATATGTATGTAATTAACTTTTATGTAAGCAATCCTTTCAATAATTTTTGAGAATTTAATTTGTTGTGCTTAAATTATAAGATTTGTAATTTTTCTTTTATTATTTTATGGGGTTTCTATATGAAAAATGAAAAATATTAGCAAATGCTTTGCAAACGAAAATTTAAGAACGCAAATATAAAGCTATTTCTGGCAGAAGAGTGAGAAAGAAAAATATTTCCCCTCACTGTCAGTTTTAATCCGAAAAACTTCTGGTGGAGTGACAGATTAGGCGAATTGAAGTATCAGATGATTGAAATGTCATTGTGAATTTAAAAAAAGTACAAGAAAGTGTTTTTAGTAAGAGTTGCCATGGAGTTACTTTAATTTTTATTTTTGTTTTATATATGCAAATATTTTTATTATTTTTTGAGTTTTTGATTTCAAATCATTTTTAAGAAATGAAGTTTTCACTTACTCCCAGTTTCACAGTGCAATTCTAAACTGCACTTTTGACTAAAACTACAGATCAGCAATTTATTCGGTTTCACAGTGTCGTTTAAACTTTGAACTGGGTTCAATTTGTAGTTTAAGGTAACCGGGATTATTCTGCCGTTTAAACTTCAGTTCAGCGTTTGTATTGTTTTTTTTTCAGAAAATATTATGAACAAACAAATTTGGTTATTCAAATGTTATCCAGTTGTTGTAGTGATTTTGAATATTATTTTATTTATTATTCTCGTTGTTTCGCATGTTTTTTTTGTCAGAGAGAGAAAGGGGGGACTTTTTTGCGTCTTTTCAAAAAACATCAGTGTTGATGTCACTTTAAGAGTGATTTAATCAAACAAAATGGATTCTTTCATTTGGCTGTAAAAAATTTTACAAGGTAAACAACAATAAGAACATCCTGGCAATTACCTTTCCTTTTCATCCGAAGTATAATTGAGTTCCGATCAAAGGGCACGGTAGTGCCCAGCCAAGTTCTGGCACTACACCCTTAATACAGGAACAAACTCAGGCGATTTTCGAGCCCCTTCTAACTTCAGTACCAATAAAGTCAGAAACTTCAAACTCTCAGCATTTGCTAAGCTCACCAAGCATAGGCAATTCACCAAATTTCAATTCTTTAGCTTCAGTGGTTCCCAAGATATAAGAATGCAAAAATCCCAAAAACCGTAATTGACTGACTGACTCACTCACTCACTCACTGACAGATCATCAAAATTATGGAGCACTTTCCGACATCGTAGAGTCTTGTAATTTCACACAACGATAGGTCTTGTGGTTTATACAAAGGAAAAAGTCGAAAATTTAACATTTTCCATTCAGGGGCGTGGTACCCGCCCATTTTCAGGGAATTGATATAAATTATTTGGAGCAGTAGAGTGTAGTAGATTAATGAAATTTGGTACAGCGGTAGGGTTCAAAGCGCAAGCAAAGGCAACATTTTCAAATTTGGGATTTTACATTCAGGGGCGTGGCAACCGCCTATTCGCATAGAATTGATATCAACTTTGTAGAGAAGTACTGGTTGTCGTAGAATATTGAAATTTGGTAGAGCGATAGGATAGCGATAAACACCCATTTTCACAGAAATAATATTAAATATATTGAGAGCACTTCCGATTGATGCTGGATTATGTTTGTTAGAGCAGTCACCAGTTTTCAGGTGTATACAAGGAAAAAGTTGAAATTATGAGATTTTTCATGCGTTTCATCCACCTACTTCTTATCAATTATTACCGTTTCAATAGACCACTTGTAACTAATGAAAATTGGTAGAGGGGTAGGACTTGTTGTACATACAAAAGGCTTAATTGAAAAACTTACGTTATCTTATGAGACATTCATTGGGCGTTTATTCCACCCACACTTTCCTATTAAAAAGAATCTTTGCAAAAAGTAGTGAAATCACACCAAAAACATTAATGTTAAAAAAGTAGCCAAGTTCTTCTATATACAAAAATCTTTGCCTAACAGCCGTGAAAAGTACTGAGATCTAAAACTACGCCAAGTTCTAAGTTTATTAATGTTAATATTAAATATTTTAAGTAGAGTAATATGGAAGAAGCTCAAAATTATCAGATAAATCTGTTATTTAAAGATCACTGATTTAAATTGCGTTGATTTACTTGGCAAATTTTAATTTCAAAATTGAGTAATTTGTTAAAACTTTTTGGTACTGCTTTTTCTTGCTACAACACTGAAGCTGATTTAAGTTATTTTAGTTTCATGAACGGCTGCGCTCAGACTTCATTAACTTCCATTATAATTGATGTATCTTCAGTCATCGATAAAATAAACCTGCTCAAAAATGATTATTCTTCGGGCCCTGATGGAAATCCTTCAATTGTTTAAAAAATATGTATGGACAACCTAGCCTAACCTCTCACTGCCCTTTTTCATCTATCTACTGCAACTGGAGTTTTCCCTAAGCTATGGAAGGATTCTTTCATAATACCGATTCATAAAATGGGACCTAAGAATGATATTGCTAACTACAAACCTATATCAAAACTCTCATGTATCCCAAAACTTTTTGAAAGCATTATCTACGATTCCCTTTTCTTCTATTGCAAACCAATTTTCTCACCTAAGCAACATGGATTTTTGAAGGGAAGGTCAACGACCACCAACCTCACTGAATTTGTGTCCAGTACACTTTGTGCCTTAGAAGAAGGTAAAGAAGTCGATGCAATCGCTACTGATTTTAGCAAAGCGTTCGACAAAATATCGCACAATATTATTCTACTCAAACTAAAAAAGCTGGGTTTCCCCCCTTTAATAATATCATGGATTACTTCCTATTTGGCTTACCGTCAATATAGGGTTATATTTAGGTCTTGTGTATCAAACATAATATGTGGAACGTCTGGTGTACCACAGGGAAGTCGCCTAGGACCTCTTATTTTTGTGTTAACCACAAATGATGTAGACAAAATCTTTTCTGAATCAGATGTTTTAATCTATACAGATGATATGAGAATATATATAAACATATTTCCAATTCTGCAGATGCCCAATCACTGCAATTCGAATTGGACAAATTCTATATTTGGTGTCAAAAAAACCTTCTGGAACTCAACATCAAGAAATGCCAAGTCATAACCTATTCCCGTAAGCGCACTCCCTCCTTACAAAGAAAATATACTCTAAATAATGAACCAATTCCTATAGTCACTTCAATCCGTGATCTAGGTCTTTTATGTGACTCCCAACTTAATTTTCGTGACCACATTGATAGTGCCATAAACAAAGCTAACTCTTCTCTTGGATTTATTAAACGCTGGTCTAAAGAATTTGCCGATCCTTATGTCACTAAATCCCTTTATATGACTTTCGTTAGACCCCTTCTAGAATATTCATCTCAGGTCTGGTGCCCCTATTATCAAGTCCACATTAAACGAATTGAAGCCGTCCAGCGAAGATTCATTCGCTTTGCCTTACGTGGTCTGTATTGGGATGATCCTTTCAACCTTCCACCATATTCAGAACGTTTTAAACTTTTAGGCTTACAAAGTTTGTATACCCGCCGTAAGAATGCTGACATCCTATTCATTCATCAGTTATTAAACGGTTGTATTGATTGTCCTATTCTCCTCCAAAATATTTATATTTATACGAATCCCCGCCGTTTTAGATCCGTTACTTTGTTTCGACTCCAATACCACCGCACTGAATACGGCCAAAATGAGCCCTTAACTAGAATGTTGAGCACAGTTAATAATTCCAACGTATTTGATCTTTACTTAAGTAAACTCGCCGTAAGGCATGCACTCCTAAATTCCTGAAAACCTTCCTTTAATATTGATTCAAGACTGTTCTTTTTTTGTTTGTATTATACTGATTGTTTAGAATTTAAGTCACTATATTGTATATAATTTTATAATTTTTTTTTTGTAATATATAATGTAATTCTAGTATTTAAGACTTAGTTTTTAAGTGACTTGTATTAAGCTTAATAATAAAATTGTTATAATTTGTTGGCAACTGGCCAAAACGGAACACAAATGGAAACAAAGTTATAAAAGGAATGCTTTATTTTCATGTTTGTCAAAATGACATTACTTTTTCCATTTTTGTTTGTCATGTATAACATAACCCTGTAATCATTATGTTTTTCATAAAAATAACCTCGATAAAATACTAATAAAAATCTGACTTTAAAAAACTCTTTAAAAACACTTGTTCTTCTAATATTATTAAGTCACATGTTTTCATTCTGTTAGTACATGTGAATCGCTTATTGTTCCCTCAAAATGAAAATACAATAACGATTATTTTCCACAATTCATATTTTTTTTGTTCTTGTAAAATATCAGAAACAACAGAACCCCATACTTTTAATCAAATAATAATTCTCGTGTTTTCAATGTCAGTAACAATAGGAAACCTTTTTTTGGGATGGTGATGGCGATGTTTCTCTGTACATTTGGTTGGAGAAATACACTCATTCTACATTACACACCTAATATGGGATGTCAAGATGTTTCAGTCAGTGCTGTCGATTTCATGGTTTTTCAAAATTATAGAATTGGGGGTATTTTTTGTGCATTTATATGTATAACTCAAAATTGCCTTTTGTGTTATTTGCTTTTTGTGTTATTTAATAAAAAAAAATAGAGACATATTGTTTTGTTTAACAAAATTCATTTAGAGATTTACATACTTCGCTTCGTAACACTGTAAGATTTAGCGGAAGCCGGCAGAGTTGTAAGACCAAAGCACAATAGGTGACACCATTTCGAAAATGTCAACAAATTCCAACTGTTTAATCTTATAACTCACTCTAGAGCAAGTTCCGTATTCCAATATTAAGAATTTCGGCAGGGATTTGGTTTCTCGTAAATATGAATTTTGAGCTCTTCTTGTTATTTTCTATGTATTAAACTAAGGGTCTAAAAATATGCAGACGCATGTCAATTCTTAGCGTGAGCGTGATTCAGAATAAAAAGATAAATTGCAATGTTTTATTTTAATTTTATGTTTTGGACCAGGTAATATCAGAAAATATTTAACTGATAAAAGTGATCTTTACTTGCGATATTATGTATATGTACTAATTGGTAAGTTTTGGATTCGTAAAAAAAGCGAACTCGAAAGACTGAAAAAAAAAACAAAAAACTTAATCTTATTTTTCTTAAAAACAGCTCCAACTATTTTTATTCTTAAAAAAAAAAAAACAATTTATTAATGAAAGGAAAAGCTACTTTTTTGAAATTTTTGAAAACATTTTGGTTTGCTTTTCCACTTTTTGGAAAACGGTTCAGTTGTTCACTTTCAAAAAATATAATATTTTATTTTGCGTTCTTCAATTCGCATATTTGTTTTTTTTTTTTTTTTTGGAAAATCGGGTTCTCAAAAAGAAGGAACTGATTTTTTCTGAATTTCAAATTTTATACGTATATTAATAAACTATATACTACCTACCTACTAACAGGTACCCTGATGTTTACTTACATTACAAGTTGTTAGCTACAAGAGCAATTTTGTACGATTCAGTCGTGGTTTCTTTTTGTTAAAGTATTCTTTATTTTAACAATAAGGTTTTACAATTAAATATTAGAGGTCACAAACAAATTCCTGTAATAAGGTTTTACAATATTTTTTTTTGTTAAACTAATTGTTTAAATCAAAATCATATTAAGAGAATTTGTTTGACTTTATCTTGAGATTGCCCGACATATTCCCTTATACTTTTAAATCAGTTTGATTTTTAACAAAAATGAGAATTATTTTTAGTCATAAATATTTTCTTATTCCTATATATCTTCTGCAAAAGAAATATGCAGGTATATTAAATTTTTAAAACTAAAAAATGTTTATAATGACAGAAAATTAATGGATTCATATGGAACACTTTTTTCCAATCAAATCAACTCAATTTTTAAAAACGTTTGAGCTCACAATTTAGAACACATCAATTTATACAAACCACATTTCATAAAAATCTTTGGAGTATTGTATTATTGATCAATTTTTCATATATAAAATTTCTATAATAATTTTCAAAAAACAAAAAATTATATTCAAATTTAAAACAGATATTTAATAGTATTTATTTAAAAAAAACAGTTTTAATATGTAGTATTATTTAGAAGTACTTAGGAGATTTAAGAGATGATAAAACTCGGCGGGTGGTGTAATTGTAAATACCTTCATATAAGTTTGATAATAAAAAGCCAGATGAAGAACGTAAACACGTTCGAAACGTTGCTATAAAAAAAACATCTTTCATTGACCTTAGGCTATAGCCCGCATAAACTATTAACAAAATCAGTGAATTAAAGGTCCCCACAACTTTGTCCAAGAAATAGAGCCAATTTCCGAGAAACCATGAAATAAAAAACTGGGAGGGGCAAATGGTGGATTTAACTAAATCTATATAAGGGAACAATCTGTAAAAATTTTATCCAAATCGTTGGAGCCATTTCCGAGAAAACACACTACACAAGCTTAGCTCCCTTAAAGTAGATAATAAGCTTTCATTTTGTTTTTCAATTTTGCAAAGGAACTAGAGCACGATCCTACTAGTGGTTTAATAAAACTCAAATTAAAACTATTATGTGAAAGTTTGTTGTCTTTGGTTTGTTCTATTTTTGTCCTCAAATATTATTCTGTGCTTATTATTTTCGAAAATTAAAATTTGTTTCTCTTTAAAATATACATAGGCTTACCCAATGACAAATTCGATTCGGAGCAATTTTTTTTGGATAAAAACAATGCTAAAGACTTAAAATTCAATTAAAGTTTTTTTCATTCGAATTTTAAATTATTCAAAAAAAAAAATTAAACAAACGGAATCAGTCGTTAGGACTGTCGATGGAAGTGAAAACATTAAATTATGAATTAACAGCAATTTTTCATATTAAAATTATTTGTAATATCAAAAATTTAAATAAGGGTTTTCATCTCTATATCGCTTACAACTAATCTGATTTTGTAATTTTCTTTTATTTTTCAAGTTCCCCAACTGATTCTTGTGCTTGTACCGAATAACTAAACATCTGAAAATACAATATACAAATATAAGAAAATAATATAAAGTAACAAAAATAAATAAATAAATATTAAATTATATCTAACTTTCGGTCGGAAATATTAACACAATTATTAGAGATATTTAAAAAAATGCTTTTTTTAATTTTTTTTTTCTAATATGAGAAAAATATCGTATTTTAATACTTACTTTAATACTACACAGTAATTCTTGAATCGATAATTTTAAATAATTTAATCAAAAAATAAACAATGCACAACACCTCTATACGTATACCTACGCACATGTACATAACTACAGAATCGGAGAATTCAAATTTACTTATACACACATATAAACAGCACTGAGCACTTTATATACTTACGTCATACTTATCTACCGCTATCGATATATATTATAGCTTGAACCAATTTACTTGGCCATTCTACTGCGCACCTCTCTTCAAATTTCTTTCTGCAACTCATTAATTTTTAAGGATAGGTACACATATGCGCAATCACCTTCCAGAGATGGACTTTATTTACATGAGATATGATCGCGATTTCTTGTGCAGTTTTCAAAATAGTATTACATCTCTGGCGTACAATACTCATTATCTCTTGCGCAGCATTTTTGTTCTCTTGAACCCTTTTTGCACAATCTATACTCGTTTATTTTCTGTTTTATCCCAATTTTGCTGTTTATTTTCTCATTGCTTGAAATCGATCACCTGCTCAGTAGGCAGTGGAAGAGGCATCGAACTCTTCTCAATTAAACCATAATATATAAAGGGTCCGCCAAATAACTTTTTTTTTTTTGAAAATGTTATAAAAAAAACTACTGAATATTTTTTCAAATTTCTTTTCTCATTTGAAAGCACAATCCTTCCGGTTAATAATGGAAAATAATTTCATTCAAATGGCTGCCTCGGCTGGCCATGCAGTAGCCTACACGATTGGTCCAATGTGTGCAGCTGTATTTCACCAATGGCTTCACCAATATTGTCCTTTAAAGCGTCAATTGTCTCTGGCTTGTCGGCGTAACACTTTTCTTTTACGACACCCCACAAATAATAGTCCGACGGTTTCAAATCGCAGCTCCGAGGTGGCCAAACGACATCAGCTCTGCGGCTGATAATGCGATCTTCAAAAACAGGCGCAAAACATCGAGTGTAGCTTCGGCTGTGTGGCACGTACCGCCGTCCTGTTGAAACCAAATATTGCCAATATCCTCCTCTTCAATTTTTGTGAACAAAAATTCGTTCAACATGGCCCGATAACGATCGCCATTGACTGTAACGGCCACTCCTTGCTCATTTTCGAAGAAAAATGGCCCAATTATGCCTCTGGACCAAAATCCGCACCAAACAGTGACTCGTTTTGGGTGTATCGGCTTTTCAATGTATGCGTGCGGGTTTTCTGTGCCCCAAATGCGACAATTTTGCTTGTTTACATACCCGCCAAGATCAAAATGAGCTTCATCTGAAAAGATGATTTTTTTGGCAAAATTGGCATCTTCTCTGAGTCGATCGCAGGCCCACTTAGCGAAGCGAAAACGCATTGGATGATCAGTTGGCTTCAACTCCTGAACCAATTGGACTTTGTATGGCGTCATACCAAGGTCTTTATGCAAAATTCGTCTCAATGATGTCTCCGAAAAGTTCAATTGTTGAGAACGACGGTGAATTGATGTTGATGGCGCTTCACGCACACTTTCTGCCACAGCAGCAATATTCTCGGGTGAACGAACTTTTTTTGGCTTTTCACGCTTTGGTTTATCGACGAGGATGCCAGTTTCTTTCACTTTTTTCACAAGATAACGAACATACGGAGCTGACGGGGCATCTCTTCTTCCAAAATCCGTACGCAATTTTCGCACACATTCTACAAAATTACCATGATCTTCAAAGTAATGTCGCAATATTTTCCAGCCAGCGTTGTTCAAGCGTATGCACAACCATATTCGTTCAGCGGAAGAATAGAAATCATTATCTGTCAAATCAGGCATAAGCTAAGTTTTACCATTCACGAAATAAGCACTAGTTGAAAAAAAAAACGTTAGATGGCGGACCCTTTATATAATAATGTTTATTGAACTGATATACATATATACAATTGATTCTTAATTCTATTTGACATTACTTATATTACACTGATATTTTAATTTGTTTTATACATTGTTTTAATTTTTTTTGTTAAAATTATTAAAAAAATTGTCCTTGAATTTCTTGTAGAATTAAACCATATTGATATCGATGTTTTGAATGATTTAACATCGATAAAATTACACCATATTTGTGTCGATGTTTTGAATGATGGATCTGTGTTTTCTCTTTTAACATCGATATTTATTTATAACATGTTGATTTTATCATCTTATGAATTATACTTTTTACCCGTATTCTGCATTCTCCGGCAGAACGTGCCTATAGAAGTTTTCACTTCAAAAATACTAAAGGAGTAGAGTTTTACTGAATAGCACTTTCGACAGCAGTGATCTCTCCCGAGAGAGAGAGTCGAAACCAAGCCAAGCTGCATGTCAAAACAATTTCAAACGAATAAAATGAACACCAATGGAACGAGTAGGTGTATTTCCATTCGTAATGTTATCATGTTTTTCTTAATCGTAGTAATTTTTGTGAAATACTTTTCCAATATAAAATAAAATCCATAAAAAAAGCTTGCAGGTTACAGAACGTCATTTTACGGTAACATTAGGGTGGTTTCGTTCTCTCAGTCGTATACATTATATAAGCATATACACTGTCTATTCGGAGTCTGAAGGCCATGCCCGCTGTCATCGAATTGGAGTATGATTAAACAGGTGGCTTTGTTAGATGACAATTACATTAAGCTGACGGTAAATGCAAGAAATGGCGGAGAATTAAATAAAGTGAACAATCCCATGATGACGAGTCGTTTTATTCTGAGAAAGTAATTGTTTTTCAGATTTTCGTATTCAGAAAATGTTTTTTTTTTTATTATTTATTTATTTAAATATTTTCTGCATGATTTGAACACATACTTGTATTGTGTGGATGGATATTCTGTTTTTTGTCGGGGATTTTGTTTTTACGAGTCATTAATTGAATTTTTTTTTAAATTTTGAAAGATGCTCAGACATTTTTTATGAGAAGTACTTTAAAAAAAGAATCTCATTTTAGTAATGGCATCATCTGGGGTTAGGATAGGTTAGAAGAGGTGATGATACGCACACAGTAACACCTAACTCGAATCAAATGGATCTGGATCCATTGTGCTCTCCAGGATAATTGTAATCTTAGGTATGGGATACATCCCTGCACCAAGGTGAATGAATTTCAGAATGTTTCTTAATGGAATCATTGTGCCTTGAAGCTGAGTTTAGTTTGAACTGTCAGCATAAGATATTTAACACAAAATGTGTTGTTTTTGCACGCAACAGCGAATAAGCAGGAAAATTAACGTTGTGATTTAAAGTTAATTTTATTATACACTTCTTAGGGCAATCAATGATTCAATGAACATACATATATGTATGAATATTTTGCGGAAATTTGGAAAATTTATGATATGCAAGATATAATAATTATAGGTGTTTTAGATTTAAATTTTTTTTAACAATTTGCAAGTTATAAAGTCCTTAGTCTCTAATTTATTTTTGGGGTGAAAAATTACGTTAAATTGCTTTTTACTTAAGTTTATAATTAATGTTTAAATTGCCCATTCTAAAGACGTTGCCTGTCTAACATCGGCAATTTAGTATTTTTCGGAGGTCCTTTCAAGTTATCAGCAAGCTTTGAGAAAGCAGAAACAACTCAAATGATGCCGTTAATATTCTTAAGGACAATACTTATACAACATGTAGTGTATGTACTGATTTATGTACATAACGGGTTATCCATTTTGCGGTTTCAAAAGTAAACGTAAATAAAACACATATAAAATATTTTTTTCGTGATTTTTCTTTTTTATTATAAAGTTTGAACGTTGACATTATGTGTGAAAGCCTACATCATTTAAATGACCACCACGCGAATTGTTGCAAGCATCGATTCTTTTGACACATATTGGGCGGTATCTCAGCCATAACTTGACGAATGTTGGTTTTCAAGTGCTCAAGAGTTAAAGATTAATCTGCACACGGTCTTTCGCGTAGCCCCACAAAAAAAGTCCAGCGGTGTTAAATCGCATGATCTTAGTGGCCAGTTGATATCCCCACGACGATAAATTATGCGGCCAGGAAATGTCTCTTGCAATAAAGCCATATTCGCTCGAGTTGTGTGGCATGTGGCACCGTCTTATTGTAATTGTAGATCCAAATGCAAAATACGCCATAATGTGCCGTAAGACAGTCCTAATTCCTGGGAACGACGAGCAATCGACACATTCGGTTCTTCGGCAACACTTTCACTTACAGCAGCGATATTTTCAGTGGTACGAGTGAAACGATGATGCACAGGCCTTACAATATCTGTAACCAATCCAGTCTATTCGAATTTCTTCACAATTTTGCCAATTGCTCGCGTAGTTGGACGATTATGTAAACCATAATCTCCTCTTAAAGCACGATATGTGGCTGTGGCAGAATCACCATTTTTGTAGTAAGTCTTAACAATTTTTATACGTTGTGCGATAGTTAAGCGATCAATTTTCGTAAATGTCAGACTTTCAACTGAAAAAAAATTGGCTTAACAACTTAGTTTGACAGATGTCGAATTCCAGCCCTATACTTTTGAAACCGCAAAATGGATAACCCTTTATATAAACATACGGTGGAAGTAAAACTTCTTTTTATTTATCGGTTCCCACCGCTTAGATTACTTAATATGAAACTGAGAACCGTTTTAATAATCGGCGTCCAATAAATCGTCTTCAAATGACAGTGTATTACATATATACCACTTACAAGAATTCGTATGATTTTCTTTGGAAAATTTTGTAACTGTTATAATATACAAACTGACATTTTAAAACTATTAACTTTATTTTGTTGATTGAAGCATTTTGTGAGTCTTAAAATAAGTATTCTATAAGTGTTTTTAAAAATAATTTCTAATTCAAACTATATTTTTTAAAAATTTGGATGTAGAACACGTTTCAGTATTTTCTTAAAAAAATTACATTTTTCGATCCACCCTATTTTGAAACAATTTTTTTCTTTTATAATTTTATGTCAGCTACAACATGTTTCAATTTCATTGAAATCAGTCAAAGAAAATTACGAAGTTGACATTTTTTAAATCCGCCCATAACGACCCCATCTTCCAATTGTACAAATGTCACCGTGTCGTTCAAACTTTGATCCGTGGTTCAGCTATTTCGACTAACCGATTTCAACTCAACTAGTTAATCTTATCAATTTACCTCAGTAAAATATCCGGAATCGGGACGAGATTTAACAAAAGAATGATTCACAATGGGAAAGTAAATAAGACGAGGGCGCGTCATGTGGTATGATTCAATGTAAGAGTTTTGTAATTATAAAACCATTCCCCAATTCAATGGCACGAAACTTTTGACGATGAGATTTAAGACAATAATATTGAAGCTTACTAATTTTCTATCTATTAATTTAACATAACTTTATGTTAAGACATATAATTGCTTATTATGTGTATCCTCGTCATAATTTGGCACTAATTTAACAAGAACGATGTGAATTCGTCACAATAACGTCTTGTTTTCTTACGACATACCCATTATGATGTTCAAGAACAATTAATTTTTTCAGCGGACTTAGTATTCCTCGTATAAGGTTATGCTGGTCTACGTTTGGTCACGTATAGGGTTAATATTTTTTTATTTTAGGAAAATTCATTTGTTAATTTTATCAGTAAATTATAAAATAATGAAATGTGTTTTTTAGAATAGTGTTTGTGTTTTTTTTCTGTAAATGAAAATGGTTTTTGGTTCTGGAGGTCGCTCTTCGCTGAATTTAATTTAAATAAAAACATTGTTTTTTATGTGGATCTTTAATGAAAATATTCGTTTAATGTTTGTGGTTCTTTTGCAAATAAAAAAAGCATTTTTCGATATAAAATTATTTTTTTTAAATTAATTTTTTTTTATTTATTTATTACTCAAAAAACAAACAAAACTATGTTTTCTTAAATACCCTTTTCGGGTAAAAATCTTCTAGGAGAGCTAAAGGAATATACATAGCGAAAAATTCAGAAAAAAATGGAAAAAGTGTCAGTTTGACATGTTGCTAACAGCTTCATAGAAGAGTTTTAACCCCAACGCCGCAAAAGAAGTCTTACTTACAAAAAAAACTCAGTGCACGACTATAGGTGTAGCCTACATATTAGTTTAAAAATTTGTATACATAAAATGATATAAACAGTATCGGTCACAGATCAGTTTTTTTTTTGGATTTTCGACTTTCTCATTGATTTCGATCAAAACTTTTCCACAGTAGGTGGAATTCTAAATAATACTGAATACCCAAAATTTTCGAAAAATATTCACGACAATTTATTTTTTGAAAATTCAATACATATTCCGAAAACAGGTGGACGATTATTTTTATAATTCTAGAAAATTGTACTAAGCACTTAATGCAGAATTGCCTTTTTTAAACATCTTTATATTTTTGAAATATTTGTTATTTTCGAAATATTAAGAAAATTCTGCAGCCAAAAAAAAAATTATCTAACATGTAAGGATTCAAAATTTATTCATATACAAATACCACGAATTATGTCTTCAATAAAATGTCAACCTGTAGTACATATATTTTCCATAAATAATCACTTGATAATTTTTCCTTATTATTTCATTCTTAGAAAATAATAAGTAAATTAAATTTTACTTTCAAAACACTTCGCAAAGTAACATTTTTAATTTATTTCTGTTTTTTGTTTCGCGCATAACAATTATTATTTTGCATGCATTATAGTCTAATAGTTCTTTTGTTTGATTGATTTTTCAGAAAAATATTGGATCTGGTAAAAAACTCAAAAATACCACCATTTTTTGATTTTTTACTTGCCAATTTTGTAGTTTATTCGTTAACACAGAAAACTACCTTATAGTTCGCTCCATGAAGATTTGATATTTTGCAAGAAAAAAATAACAGGACATGTTCTAAGCCCGCCTAAAATTTTAATTCCTTCCGATTACATAAACAATTTTTCTAAAAGAAGCTGATCAGTCAGCAGACAATTAATTTCGGAGATTTTCAGCGTTATTCATTAGCACGTCTCGAAATTTCATCAAAAACCGCTAAGTGGTTCAATTTTTATGAATTTACATAGTGTACCAATGTGTTGTACTGGCCGGCATCATATTCATTTGTTTGGAATAACTTTGTGTTGTGTAAAGTTCGAGTAAAAAGTATTTTCTCTTGAATTTCATGCAACTTTTCCAACACCAAAAATACGTTAGCAACATTTTTAGAGTGCTGCTTTATATGTTGCGAACAACTTAAATTCATATGTTATGTACACACATTTTTAAGGGGAGAGAACAGATATGTTAGATCCCTGAGCCCTGACTCTCCTGCTCTGCCTACAAGGTTATAATTTTAATACTTGACTGAATTCCTCCTGTGGCTTATCACCTGGGAAATCCAAAGTTTCTTTCAAAGGATAAAATCTTAAAATTGGTAATCAATCTTCTATATTTTGTTGTACATACTCAGTTTACCTATCAGTACGAGTATACATCCACAAATACAATAAAAGTTTTCGATTGAATTTAAAAAAATCCATTACTTTTTTCACACCTAAGCATTCTAAAGTTAAATTAAACGATAAATCCAATTTAGGGAAATACATACACTTTAATTTTTTTTTGTGTATGAAAAACATAATTGGATGTAATTGCATTTCTTTTATTGTTACTTTCGAGGGAGAAATTATACAACTGTTTGTTGTGCAAGCTGTTTTTCTGTAGAAACCTATTTAAATTGTAACTCCCGAAAGAATATACTCTTATAGGTTTCACAGGAAAAGGTAAGACCGTGCTCAAATTACCTTGATTTCAATTAAGGAAATTGCATGTAGGTTGTTAGCATAAATGCTTATGGAAATTTTATTCTTTTTTTTTAATATCCTTTCGCCGTTTAATGGGTGTTGTGTTTAAAATGGAGAAAGATTTTTCTACTATATGAGAAGAGGTTTAAGCTTGTTAAATTTTTGTTTAATTTGTTGGTAATGGGATGTTGAAGAAATATTTTTCCAAGAAATAAAACAATTTGGTTTTGCAGTAAATGAAAAACAAAATGAAATATTTATTACCAAAGTCAAACAAATATGAATGTGATTTAAAATGTGGGATGTATTTAGTGTTAATGAATTTGTGTTAACGTTCCCAGCATCTCATATTTTGACAGTTTAAACTTAGAGAAATTAAGTGTAGCGAAATTATTTCAGTCATTTCAAGTTATGCAGTTTCTTTGAACAGGATTGAAAATACCGAATGATTTCTTATAATAAATTAATATGAATGTGCATTGAATAAATTTTAACATTATACAATACCTTCCGACAGGATAAAACCGAAGTGGGACATCCATCTTTGTCATGGGCAAGATCATCCCCAATAACGGCAATGTGATCATAAGAGGACTCCTAATAAGTAAAGGCATGTCCGGAAAGAATAAAATAGGAATATGAATTGTGCTTAAAAATATTATCAAACATTTTTTGATAGTTTTTAAAAATTGACTAATTTGTTGATGAAATGAATCATAGTTGGGCTAGAAACGTATGTATTGTACCTAATGACAGATATTTTCCCGAATTCGTCATACTTTCTCCGACACATTTGTAATGATAATTCTTGTTATGACACAAGAAAAACAACAAAATTTATTATTTTATTAAAATATTGATAATGATTAAGCTTGGTTTGCTAAAAACCTTGACGATGGGCATTGTGTTTTAAAAGTTCGATTCCACGTTGCGTCGGATGTTTCTACAATCTGATCGATAAAGAAATTCGCTCGCATGCTGAAAATATAATTTTTATATCACAGAACTTCATACATTTGTGTTGGCTGTCGTTGTAAATATGGTACCTTATTAACTAAGAATTTAAGCTACGACTTAAAATTACAATTGAATGACAAGTTTTTAAAAATATTTCAATAACAAATTTGTGAAAATTCGGCAATCAAAATTTTGGGCTAGTTAAGAAGAATGAGATCTCAGCAATCTCTTTCACATAAACATGATTCCCAGCAAAATTTCTCAGTTAAACTGTCAAGAACTTAGGAGAAATAATATTGGATTCAATCCTAATTTCTGTCGGAGCGAAATTTGTGAGATCGCAGTTTTCTGACTTAGCCACAATGTCAGTGACTAATGTATCATATTTGTCATAAATTGACATTTACAAAATTTGACCAGTTCAGAAAACAGAAATTTGTTCATCGTATACTTATACGATAAATGAGTCTCTCGTCAAGGTTTCCTAAAATGTAAGCTTGTGAGCATTTCGCAAAAGGCAAAATTAAAATTTACATTTCCCAATACCGCTTAACATTATTTTGGCCATCTTAACTTATAAGCTTAATTATTAATAATTATTTATGAACAACACTCGTGGCATTAACACATTCTTGAAGGACGATTGATGGCGAGTATTGTCGGAGTATGCACTCATGAATAAAGGGAACTAAAAAAAATTGGAATTTTTCAAAACTCTTCATTCATACAGTGGTGAATATTAATGAATGTCATCCTTTTCATAGTCAATTTAAATTTGACTGCCGACTTAAGTGTATTAATTTGTTTGAGAATTTTCAGTAATTTCTAATAATAATAAAACACTGATGACTATCATTCTTGTACAGGGTGCGCCAGAGAAACTTACTCATTTCAAAGGTAAATAAAAACAAAAGTACTTCAATTATTGTTTTAATTTTTTTTTTATTTGAAAACACAATATCCCAATTTTTTTTCATGCAGTCCTGAAAATGACATCGGATAAATGGCAACCCCCATTGCGCATACACTGATGAAGTCGATTTTTGAAATTCGTCTCCACTTTTTGCAGCATATCAATCGGTATGTTGGCAATAAAATCGCGGGCAACAAAATCGCGTTCAGTTAATTCTTGCACAACAGCCAATTTATAGGGATAAAATTGAAGGTATTCTTGGAGAATTCGTCGAACAGTGGTGTCAGAAATTCCCATAGCAGCTGCGTGTTTGCGAGCCGAACGCCGAGGAGAACGCACAACTGACTGCCTCACTCTTTCGATATTTTCCGGAGTTCTGATGGTCCGTTGAAGTCCATTTCTGGGTTTAGCGACACTTCCACACTCCCGAAATGAGTCAACCCACGACAGAATCGAATTACGGCCAGGAACGAGTCTGTGAGGAGGAATTTCAAAGCGAGCGCGGAAGGCACGTTGCGTAGAAACAAGTGAGCGACCGTTAGAAAAGAAGCTCTCGACTGCGAAGGCCCGCTGCTCTCTAGACCAGAGCATGATGGCAACTGACTGGAGGGAGAAACAAACTTGGGAACTTCCCCCTCCAGATGGCCCCCTCTCGCGGCTCAAATCGCCCAATTCACCGCGCGGGAATTTTTTCAAATAAGTAATTTTCTCTGGCGCACCCTAGTTATGAGTGTTTCGCCAGAAAATAAAATAATAAAATGATGAAATAATTTAAACTGAAAAAATTTTAAATTGAATTTTTTACTATTTTGAATTGCATTAAATTGTATAATATTTGAATTTTTGAATTTAGCGCCATATCGGCCATCTTTATTTGTAAATGACAGCTCAAAAAAGAATAGAAAAAGAAAAATGAAAACTAATAATGAAATAAAATTTTTTGGTCTATTCTACCCATTCTTACATTTTTACATTTTTGAACTATGTAAGTTTAGTACTGAAATTAAATATAATTTTTTTGAACCTCAATTTTAATGAGCTAGTTTGCCTAAAATCTTGAAAATTTTTCAATGAGCATTGTCGAGATATTAGTATTCGAATGATTAAAATAATCACATGATCATTCGAATTATAAAAGACTGAGAAAATTTATCCAATGTTTTACTATGAGCATGTTCCATATTTCGGTTTAGAAAGGTCACAAGAACGTATAATTTTGGCTTCCCATATGTCAATAGATATATAGATATCTAAACTTTTAAATTTTCAGTACATGATCTTTCATTTCCTTCATTGATACAAAATGAGATAATTCGATTCTTCCATTTTCATTCGGTTGTAACGAAGCATTACATTTATGCACCCCATCCCATGCCGGACCAGTCATTTATCATACGACCAACTCATTACCATAATTCAGATAACTCGAAATATCTCGACCAACATAACCAGCGATTTCGCACGTCCACCACATAACCATAAGGCAGATAACAACGTCAGCACTGTGCGACCTCTACCACGACACTTGGTTATGTGACTACTGTGGAGTGCAATTACCAGAAACATACTCGAGCAATAACATACGACCAGACCACCAGCCTAACATTTGACTTCCACATCCTTACGATTCACATTGCGTTAAAGCCAGAAATATAACAAGCAGAGGTAAGGAATGACGATAAAATTAGGAAAACAAATCTCGATTTCGGTTTTGATTGTTGCTGAGAAATAAGATTCCCGTTGATCCTAAGTAGCAGCCAGCTTGGTGATTAATTCCGTTAACTTTAATTGGTGCACTGGTATGCCATTTTAAGCGGACTTTTGGGCTAAAAATACAAGTAATTTCCCTTGGGTTAGCTTTGAGCTGGAATTAAGATTCCTAAAACGTGCTACACCCGGTTCCCTTCTTCAAAGTGAACGTCTTGGGGCTGAGTTTAATCCTGTAGCAAAAAAAAACTAGCTTTTCAATTATAAGGAATACTTTTTTAGTTATTTTAAGAGTATAATAACTGTAAGATTTAAAACAACCTACTTTAATCTAAATATATACAAATTAATGTTTATCTCTATGTCCTTTAAAGAATCATAAACTATGCATTTGAAATGTGATGATCTTTTCAGCAAAGTTGTTCTGCATGAGCCAAAGAAGGTTTCTGAGTTGGTACAACCAATTTTCGACAGATGGCGCCATTCTCATTCCAATGTCATTCCAATGTAAATTGTAAAATTCATGTACGGCTCACATTGAACAAACAAATGCTTTGATTTTCTGCATCCAGTGCACATCGAGTGTAAATTGAGTCTAAAAAAATATCAGGTGACTCAATCCAAAAACGTATATAACGGGTGATTTTTTTGCTACTTGGTTTTTGACGTTTATATTTTGGACAGATCACACATGACAAATTCCACGAACATTTGACATTTCGATTCAGTATTGTTTGCCATTTCATCATGAATAGACTTACGCCTGCACAACGTTTGCAAATTATTGAAATTTATTATCAAAAATCGTGCTCTGTGAAAAATGTGTTTCGCAAGCTACGTTTTATGGTCGTCATAATCGACCCACCGAGCAGGCTATTCAGCTCATTGTGGCCAAATTTCGCACCAGTTTACTTTATTGGACATTAATCCACCAAATCGTATCCGTAGAGTGCGTACCGAAGAGAATATTGCTGCTGCATCCGCCAGTGTTGCTGAAGATCGCGATATGTCCATTCGGCGCCGATCGCAGCAATTGGGTTTGTGTTATTCGACCACCTGGAAGATTTAACGCAAAGATCTTGGTTTAAAGCCATACAAAATACAGCTGGTGCAAGAATTTAAGCCAGGCGACCTACCACAACGTGGAATTTTCGGTGAATGGGCCTTAGAAAAGTTGGATGAGGATCCGTTTTTTTATCGCAAAATTGTCTTCAGTGACGAGGCCCATTTTTGGCTAAATGGATACGTGAATAAGCAGAATTGCCGTATTTGGAGTGAAGAGCATCCAGAGGCAATTCAGCAGCTACGAATGCATCCCGAAAAATGCACTGTTTGGTGCGGTTTATGGGCAGGCGGCATCATTGGGCCGTACTTCTTCAAGGACGATGAAGGCCGCAGGGTTACGGTCAATGGAGAAAGGTACCGTTCGATGATAACAGATTTTTTTTTTGCCGAAAATGCAAGAATTGAACTCGGTCGACATGTGGTTCCAACAGGACGGTGCCACATGCCACATTGCACGCGAAACCATGCATCAATTGAGAGGCGAATTTGGTGAGCAGTTGATCTCACGTTTTGGCGCAGTCAATTGGCCACCAAGATCATGTGATTTGACCCCGTTAGGCTATTTTTTGTGGGGCTATGTTAAGTCTATTGTCTATGTGGACAAGCCAAACACGATTGCTGCCTTGGAAGCCAACATTGAACGCGTCATTGGTGAGATTCCGGCCGAAATGTGTGAAAAAGTTTGCCAAAATTGGACCTTCAGAATGGACCACCTGAAGCGTAGCCGCGGGCAACATTTAAGTGAAATTATTTTTAAAAAGTAAATGGCAGAAATTGAGTTATCGATCCAAATAAAAATTTCATTCACTTCTTACAAGTTTCTGTATTTTTTTGAATTTTCAAAAACCGAGCTCTTAAAAAATCACCGTTTAGAAAAACAAATGAAATTGTTCTGATTGAAATGAGCGAAATATTGTTGCTATGACACTGTAGTTGCTGTGAGCAAAAGTTTGTTGCTATGAAATTATTCTATTATTGTTTTTTGCAAATGTGGCACTTCGAAACGTAAATCCACCATGACTTTGCAACGGAACCAGACTCTCAGTCAAGAAAATGATGAACAAATTTATCGAGGCAACAATTTTGACTTGAAAATTCAAAAGTGAAGATGTACTGTTGCCGCGTATCCCAATGATCCCGACAAATATGCCATTTCAACTCAAACTTTTGCAGTTCCCGGTCCGACTAGCTTTCGAAATGACTATCAACAAAGCACAAGGACAATTGTTGCAATCATGTGGATTAAAATTAGAGAATCCACGGTTCTCACATGGGCAGCTCTTTGAGGCCTGCTTACGTGTCGGAAAACCTTTTGATTTATTCGTTTACGGACCGGATGGAAAAACAATAAATATTGTGTATCCCACAGGACTTCAGTAAATATTGAATTGAAACGAAACGCTGCAATGTCACAATTTTTTCGAAATTAACTAAATCAATAAAATGACTCAAAATGAATTGAATATTTGTGTAATGTCTTTCCTGCAAATTTATTTTAGTTGTTGGCGCAGCAACGCCCGCAGGGTACAGCTAGTTATATATAAAAGAAATAATTTATTATAACTGGTAATTAGCGAGTTTTCCCTTCTATAACCGAGTTTTGTTTTGCTTTCTTCGGAAAAACCCTGGGCACGACGAGCTTACTTCAGCATCAGAAAAAAAGCATCACACGGTCATTCCAGGAAACAAAAACTCTCAGATTTCCTACCTATCTGTTTATTGAGTGAACAACCAAAATATAAGAATCTGTATTCGAAAACCGAGTCATTATTATTAGTATCTTACGAATTCATTTAAATGATGAATGCTACACAGAAGCAGATACACCTAAAGAGTCTTTATAATCCAATTCCAAACTTCAAGTAAAAAATTTAGAATTCCCAGGTATGAGGCATGCTACATCATTCGAATGATGAATAGGAATCATCGAATAATTTCATATGAAATATCGAGATGTCTCGAGATAATCTAAGAATCGATTATATTCGATTCTTTACTTCGAATGCGCACATCATTAGGGGTATTCACGATCCGGTGTATTTGTGTAAAAGTGTAGCATTTTTTTGCACTACAACAACAAAATATACTGAATGTCAAAATCTTACACTTTTACACTTTTACAATACCCGAACCCTATTGTAACAGAAAAATACAAGGATGTAAGATTTTTTTACCACAAACTTAAGCCTTCTTCAGAACAAATGTGAAACAGATTTTGACATTTGCTTCAGTGTTGCTACAGAGTAGTAAAGGTGTGTTCGCAGTCTGTTGTAAAAAAATAAAATTTTACACTTTTACAAGACTTGGTACACCAGATCGTGAATAACCCTATTATATTCATGAATCATTGTGAATCAAAACTATTTTCTTTTAATTCCGAAAGATGGAGCATCGCCATTTACGTTTCATTAATCTAAATATTGTTTTACATGCGGTTATGAAATAAAGAAAACAATCTATATTTAAAAGACAAAAGGTTCAAACACCAGGACTGTAATTCATGCGTGTGATCTTGGATGCATAGCCTTATTCACATTAACAACCATATCAAATTACTCTTATATAGGCACCGCTTTGTAAATCCTAATAACTTATTGTTACCATCTCTGTTCTGTTTAAGATACACATATTTCAATGTACCTATCTAATAAATATCAAAACCATACCCATTACTTAAAACATCCGACAATATTTCTTAGGGCTTATTTAAGATCTTCTCCCCTTTATTTAAACTTCTGTCTAAGACGCAACGTTATATAGTTTTGGGAATTAAATTGAGTGAAACCTACCATTGCTCCTATTTTCCTATCCTCATCATGATTATTACCTCTGCCAGATATTGTGGTAATCGCCCATCAATATCTCGTTGATGTAATTATACGCTCCCGAGATAATCGTATATGCATAGTATCTACTAACCTCAAGATAACGACGATACTCTAAAACGTCAATTCACTTTAATTTATCCCAAATAAGCTCCAAGGGACGTTATATCTAATTATCTAATTAATAAAGTGAATCCAGGACACACAACAATTCAATGCCACGTTCTCTACTCGTACATATTATACACAATAACTTCAAAACATTCCTTATACTTTATCAAGGATAATAGTTATAACAATAGACGGATATTGAATATTCAAGCTCACAAATTTTGTCATCAAAATGAGAATCGAGTGGAAGAAAGTGTGGAGCTGACACACGGGGAACACTAACCCACAAGTTCTATTACCTCCTCGTTGCGCATTGGGGGAAACTTATTTCATGAGAAAGGTAAAATACTTTCTCAAGTATTCACTTCGTTTAAGTGAGAGGATATGCCAAGGATATAAATTGTGTGATTTACGGTCTGCCATACAGGAGAGTATTGTTATATAGAACTATTTGGTCTGATTGATTCCAAATAAAACGTGCTAAAGTTTGCGTAATGATATCCATGAACTTCTCATTAGACTAATTGAATTCTGTGTCGTAATAATATCAGTGTAAGTATCTACTATGTCCATTAAGGACGAAAATTCATCCAAGAATCCATCAACGAGTGGTTTTGTATGACGAGTGTATAATCACATTAAAGTTTCTCTATTTTCTAAGAAAATATAATGCTCCTTTTTAAGTTTACCTTTATGGGGGAACACAAAACCAAACCATAACTTTAATTCTTCGACCGAAAGTTGAAGCAAGAAATAAACTTTCATCTTTAACATGAGGAAAAAGTTTATTTTTCGAATCTTGTGTGAATATTTATACGATTGGAGAGTATTTATTCGTGTTACGTTTTTCTAAGAATCGACATAAATTTCGAGTTCAAAATATAGATAGATGTTGTGTAAATAGTATATTGGCGAAGTTTTGAATTGGGATACTTTAGTTATAAATAAAATAAATACCCATTTCTATGTATTTTTTACTTGACGTTAATTTTGAATTGGCAAACAAAATAAACCTTGATATTTTTGCAAAAAAAAAGTTATCACACCTTTGCAATAATAATGTCTGGAAGGACACACAAGCACACAAGGGGAAGCGATTGAGGATAGATATGGATAAATTTAGTTACGCAAAAAAATGTGGAGAATATAATTTTTTTCTTCAAATTTTGAAGAAATTAATTGCCAATTATATCGTTATTGATTGAATTTTCCGAGTATTCTGGTCCTTTTTTAATTCCAATTGAATAGGAAAATATCGTCTTCAGAAATATGCGCATACACAATTGAACGCAGTTATCTAAAAAAATGTCTTCTTCAAGCAATTATTACATTTGACACATTCCGACGAATTACATTTTTAGGGAACCACCTGAAATCCCCAAAAAAACAAAATCTCCATCGGAAGAAATCCCCCAAAAAAATATCCAACAAGACAAAATCTCCATGGGGAAAGAAGCCCTATGGACAAAATCCCCAATATACTATCTTTTTTCCCAAAAATCTCCAAAGCTCAAATAATCCCCAATATATTTTTTTTTGCTTAGGGCGATTCAGTTTATAAATTAGTTATTATTTGACACATTTTAATTCAGGAAGTAAAATAATTTTTTTGAAGTGGATATCATACACCCTGTCTTTATCGTATATTCCCTGATTAATTTTTAAAAAATGCCGTTTTTTTTAGAATTGACAATTTTTATATTTTGCTCAATTTTATGACAAACTGTTGTTTTTTTTTTTTTTAATTTCGAAATCAGGTCCTTTGTTTGCTTAGTAAAAGTAAAACGGATTTAGAAAGTATTGTGTTTTTATTTTAACAAAAAAGAAGGATGAATAGAATTATTATATAATTTTACATAAAGGAATAAATGTTGTTAAGCTTGACCCAAAATAAGAGTGCAAGTAGTGAATCAAGCAATAAAATCGCGCGATTTTATTGCTTGATTCACTACTTGCACTGCTTTTTTGGGGATTTTTTTTGTGAGATTTTCTCTTGGGGATTTTGTCTTTGCTCCATTTTCACTTGGGGATTTTGTCTTTGGGGATTTTTTCTTGGGGATTATGTTTTTGGAGCAAACATCACCAACCTATTTTTATGCCCTAGTGTACTCGAGAATAGAAAAATACTTTGAAAACATTAGTCGGAACACTAAATTTAACCGTTGTCGAATCTTACTTACTTACTTAGGGGGCGCTACAGTTCGGGGCGAACCTGGGCCTCAACATGTCTCTCCGGCTATCTCGGTCTTGAGGTCGCTGGCTCCACTTTGCCGAATCATAGCAGTGTAAAAAAATCTAAAACGACATTAAATAGATTTAGGTTTTGAAATTTAAAAAAAATGTCAAATTTGAGAATATTATGTTGTTTCGATTCATCATCCGGAAGAGCTCTACGATCCGGGATCCCAATTTCAATCGAACAAGTTAATACTAGATTATGAAGTTACTAGATTCTGAAGTTAAATGTGAGTATTAGTTAAAAGGGGGAATGTCAAGGGTACATTTTTAAGATATTTTATTTTGGAATCAGAATCCCGCTTTTTAAAATCCCGTTTATCAAAAATCCCAAAAAAGTTTTAAAATACCGCATTCTAAGATACAGCTTTTTTTAAATCCCGGGTTTTAAAATCCAGCTTATTCAAAATCCTGACTTGTTTCAATCCCGCTTTTTAAAATCCCGGCTTATCGCGTTTAATCCCGCCAAAAATCGTTTTGTATTTTGATAAATGTTACACAAATAACTTTTCATATACCCAATCTCGAACCCACCCCAAATCCTGTATTGGGCAAAGCTTACGCGCCGTTCTTTTTGCACCTTGTGTTGATTCTAAAAGCAGGATAGTAAGAAACGGGATTATAAAAAACGGGATTTCAAAAAGCGGGATTTTAAAAAAGCATGATTATAAAAGGGGGATTTTAAGAAATCGGATTATAAAAAGCGGGAATCCAACCCTTTATTTTGTAAAAATGGCGACACAATATTGAACTCGAGTTTGTCATTTAATGGGTGTGAGTGTATGCGTACTTCTGGTCATGATTTCGACTTCAAACCCAGAATCAAACATCTCTTTTATCCAGAAGAAAAACTGTCATTTGATACCCAAAACCCAACCGAACACTTTCAAAAGTATTTGGAGGTCTTTCGGACGACTAATTGAAAACGACATTAATAAAGAGTGAAAAGTGAATTGAAAATGAGTCAATTAATGACAGCAATGTAGGAGTTAAAGAGTGTTTAAGAAACAAATCAGAGTTTTCGGAGCTTGTTCTGTTTGGAACGAAAAAATAAGAGACGCCTCCCTGTGTGACCCTGTGTCCCAAAAAGGAATAATCAATTGATATACCAAAACCTAAGTAAACAAAATTCAAAGAAAAACAATTGGTATTTTGACAGTTTGTATACCATAGTTGCCCAAGCAGAAATTCGTGTAGTAAGGATCTACAACTTTTTCCAACCAATTTAACAGTCTTAATAGAAGTTTTGTAGTACAAATCAGATAGCAAAATAACAAACGGATGTAATTATTGCTTGCAATTGTTTTAAAACATAATTATTATAAAACTGAATTTTGAAAGGAGACTTTTTTTACACTCAGAATTTCAAAACGATCCCGCTTAAATGTTATTTTTATTAAAGATTGACTTTAAATAAAATCTTTTAGAAGCCCATGAGGGCTTAAGGGCATAAGGCTTATGTTTAATTCACATTAATATTGACAGCCTTCAACATGAGGTTGGCCAAAATTCTGTTCGAGTCAAAATTCTTACATTACAAATCTCAAAATTATATTTTTCATAATTCTCCCTCTAAAAATTTTTAAATACATAAGAGAAGGCAAGAGAAACCTTTTTTTTATAAAAAAAGCAATTTACCAAACTTTTTTTCTTAAACCTTTGCGCGCACTAAAGGAGTTTTGACTACCCTTAGGAAATTAGGGAAGGATTCAAGAGGAGAAACCGATGCACATTGGTTTTGAATTTCTGAATATCAAAATGGGAGGGGAAAATAGAGCCGGGTAAAGTATTCCATATTCGCGTTGCACGGCTAATGAAAGAATCTCTGTACTTGACAGTACGTCCGAAGTTGGGTTCAAGGGTAAGCTGATGAGCATTCCTAGAAGCGCGAGTTTACGGTTGAAAAATTTAAGGGGAGGAATGCAACTGGCTATTTCGCTGTAACAGTGTTTATGAAAATAGCGATAAAATAATGACAGACATGTAACATTTCGACGATGTTTTAGAGATGTAAATGTCTCTACTATATTTCTATCGCCTATCATTCTTAGAGCTCTATTCTGAATTCTATCTAAAATAATCAAATCGCCCAAATGTGAGTTATACTCCAGCTTTGGACGAATGAAGGCCTTATAGATTACAGCCAGATCAGACGGGGAGAAGAATTTCTTGCACCTTCGAAGAAAGCCCAAACACTTTGCAGCGTTTTTGGCGACATCAAATATGTGTTCGTTCCACAAGAGGTGGTCTGTGATGCACATGCCGAGGACTGAAAGCTGATCGGTTTCTTCAATGCAAGTGCCGCTCATGGATACCGGCATGGGGGTGGGTTCTGCTTTAACGACAGAAGACAGCACTGAGTTCTTGAAGTATTAAATTCTACGCGGTTTTTTATTCCCCATTGGACAATGCTGTCACTTCACAAGAATAAGGAGGTGCATCTGAAAACGAATATGAAAAACTGAGAGTACTATCGTCAGCACAACAATTAAGTGGATTAGAAGTTCCAGATAATAGATCATTAATAAAAATGAGAAAGAGGGTCGGAGACAGTACGGATCCCTGGGGCACACCAGCATTTATTTTGTGAATATCAGATTTGAAACCGTCCAATACAACTTGTATTGAAAGGTCCGAAAGGTAATTTCTTATCCAACGAAGAAGAGATTCATCGATATCAAATGCACGCATTTTCGATAAGAGAGCTTGATGCCAAACTCTATCAAATGCTTTTGAAATATCAAGCGCAATAATCTTACTTTCTCCAAAACGATATAAAGATTTGTGCCACTGCTCGGTGAGATATACCATCAGTTCACCAGTGAACCTATTGCTACGAAACCCATACTGCCGGTCATTAAGGAGCTTTCCTTCTTCAAGATATTTCTTGAGCTGATAATTAATCAGTGTTTCCATGACCTTGGAAAGAAGGGAAGTAAGTGCAATTCGACGGTAATTAGCGGGTGAAGAAGATTCGACTTTTTTAGGGACAGGCTGGACAAATGCTGTTTTCCATCCGCTCGGCAAGACCAGTAGAGTAGGACAGATGGAAAAGCTTACGCAGTGGTTTTGCCAGCGTTGAAGAACACCTCTTCAGAACAAGGGAAGGGATACTATACGGGCCAGCGGATTTGTGAATATCAAGGTTTTTGAGGACTCTAGCAACTGCACGAGTGCGAAAGAAGATTCGTCCCATAAAATCGTTTACACTCTCAAGTACAGGAGGGGCATTTCACTTTCTGGCAGCGTCGAATTTACAGCGAACTGCGCTACAAGCAAATTGGCTTTTTCAGGAGAGCTGTAAAAAAACGAGCGTTGGAACCGAAGACGACGATGAATTCCGAATGTTTTTTACAAAATACCAACAATTTTTACTGACTTTTGAAAACCTAAATTCTCAACAGCACACCGACAAATAAGTAAATTTACGAATCCAAAATTGGAAATTCCGTAATTGGCATTAATATTATTAACTTTATGCATTTAAAAGCAACTATAAATCTTTAGCAATTAAGTGAGATCATACAACCCATTCGTGTTCCCTTATTTATATTTGTTTTATTCAACTTTATTTATGCTTACGTGTTTTCTTTCTTTGTTTTTCATTTTTACGGTGACGATGACTTATAAATACAGGACTTTGGAAAACTTCTTTCGAACAAAGACACGATACATGTTCGGAATGTCGTTTTTTTATTTATTGTGCTAATCGTGAATTTCCCTTCAATAAGATTTATAATTTAAAGGTGTGTCTAGACGAAAAGAAATATTTAAGAAACCGACAAAAAATCCCTAAAATATTTTTTTTAGTCTGGATTGTTTTGAAACATTTCTAAAATACTTCTGGGTTTCCCTAATAAAAGTACGTACGCTGATATTTTTTTCTGCTAAAGTTTGGTTTGTGGTGGTTATTTTATGATTCCATAAATTGTATACTCTGAAAATTTTCGATAAGAATAAGAAGCACATTAAATAATATACAAATAGTCCTTCTGGCTTTAATAAAATAAATGTGTATGTATATTTTTATCGACACTCGATTTGAATTTTCAATCAATGTATTTAAGAATAAATTTATTATCGACCGCAATTTGTGGAGCTGTGAATTTTTTCACCTAATGATATCATTCTGTTGAGTGGGTAACATCTCGGTAAAGGAGGAATGTGTAAGCAAATTAAGAATTCAGTCTTTAAAATTAATCCGATTACACAGCACGCATTTTCACGGCCAAATGGAGACAGGATGAGACGTGGGTTGGCCCAAGTGCTCATTGGAGCTAAGCGTTTCCGATTTTTATTTGCGAAATAGGTACAATAGGGGAAGTTTTGCTTGTGGAAAATAAATCGAACACGAGATTTTAATCAAAGTTGACATTACGATGATTGATTACTGAAAAAAAGTGAGTCTCGTATTTGCGTCTATCTGTACGTCAATTTAAGTTCCAAAAATAACGGTATCTGCCATATTGTCTGCATTTTGGTCTTAAAATTTGTTTACACAAAATGTTATTAATGGTATCTGCCATAGAACGGTTTTTTTATGTTCGACTTAGGGCAAATTTTTCAATGGTCAGATAAGCGGTCAGTTAGTAGAAATTCTCCAGATAGAGCAAAAATCAGTTTCTAAACAGTCAGACACAACTTAATCTACGAATAAATTTATCTGTTCATTTTAGAACGGAATAAGGAGATATCTGAGGAATAAAATAAATAGCTAGACGTCAAAAATACTGTGAAAAATTATTGCTTTGAAATAAACGTTAAACAAAAATTAATTTCTAAGAAAAGTTCGATACTCGAAATAAAAGTGACATTCAAATTAAATAATTCTATATATTGTTTTTTCTTGATTGCAAAATTCAATGTTGTTATCCGGTTGCTTAACAATCAAGTAAGTTTATTCCTCCGGCAACTAACTGCCTCTTTATCTGGAGATTGAAACGGCTCTATGGATTTCGATACAAACATTTTATACGAATTCTACTAAAATTTTGAAAAAAATAATGTTTTTTTGATTAAAAAAAAAATCAATATCAATACATTTTGAAATTACCAACGAAATAGACAAAATTAATTATTTTAGTTTTATTTAAAAATATATACCTACTAAATTATATTCTTATGCTTGGTTACCTTATAACCTCTAGTCCAGGAGTGGATTTTTCCACCAGATAGTTGGGAAATTGAGGATGAGTCCTCTTCTCAAAATATTACGCTATTATGGTTCCAAGAATACCTATATTTAGGGAAGGACATAAGAAATTTAGGTATATATAGAGATATTTGAGCAATTTGAAGAATATTTGGACCCAGTCAACTCAGCTGGGGCGTTTCAGATTCTAAATAGAAAACATTTGGTAAGATATTTATTCTATTTGTTCCTTAAGGACTGAGCTGAGGTACTTTTTATATTCTAACGGAACGTTTTCTTATATTATTTGGAATAGTGATGGATCCCACATAATCAATTTTAAGATGTTTTACGTGGAAGAATGCTTTTGAACGCCAACTATACTTCAAATATAAAGTCTTTGTGGTGCTAAGGAAACTCCACATCTGATCAGGGTTGCCCTTAGAGAGTAAATAAGGGCCCCTTATCTCAAAGTCTCGCCATTCCTTTGATTCCCCCAGTCCGCTCCTGATCGAACCACAGACCAAGTATGTGCTTAAATTTTATTTTAAACTTAAAAGAAGATAGAAACCAACCAAAAAAGTATGATTGATTTCTAAAAAGGACTTATAATTCTCCTGACAAAAATTTAAGGGTTCTCCCAGGATATCTAGGGTCAACTGATGTGCATAGTTAAACCCCTAATCTAATGGAAATATTTTACTTTCAACCATAATTATTATCTTTATAAATTCCTATTTGAAGTACCAAATTCAAATAAACTAGACTACTTTTTCAACCCCCAATTCCTCTAATCCAATTATGTATCGGAAACACTTGAAAAGGCAAAGCATCTGTACAAAAACAAGAACAAAACCAATAAAAAATAAAATGCACCACTGGATCGCACGTACTTGCTCCTATGTTCGATCACATTAAATGCAAAAGATTCTTAATGGAAACGGATAAAAGTAATTTTAAAGTCATTTTTTACTTGATTTTTTATATATACAAATTCTTAATTTTTTTCTAAAAAAAAAATTCGTATGAGCATTTTAAATATTTAATAATATAAATTTAAAAACAAAATTTTAGAAAAAACCGTCCACCAGTTTTCGACATATTGAATTTTCAAAAAAAAAAAAAACATTTTTTTATTCAAAAATCCAAAAAAAAACTATTTTTCGAAAATTTTGTAATGTAGTATTATTAAGAATGCGAAGGGGACCCTGCATAAACATTTTGATTGAAATCCGTTGACGTTTATGAGAAAGGCGAAAATCAATATAATGGTTGTATGGCAGGTACCGTTAATAACAAAATATTTAAATTTTTTTGGCGAAAATATAGACTATACTCAAGGTAGTACACGCACCAATTTTAATCCAAATCCTTAAAGCCGTTTTCGAGATAATTAAGACGATAGAAATATTTGTATGGCAAGTACCGTTATTTTTGGGGATAAGACAACGATTCAAAAATCTATTTTGGACAATCACCTTAAGCGCCTAAGCACCAAGTTTTAACAAAATCGGTTCAGCCGTTTAGGCAGTAATATCGTTCTGCAGGCACACAGAGAGACAGACAAACAGAATTGCCGGACCCACTTTTTGATGTTTTCTATCATCGTAGTGTCAACTTTGATTAAAATCTCGAATTCGATTTTTTTCCAAATGCAAGACGTGCCCTTATATCGCAAGTAATAAATAAAACTAAAAACAAACAAAAACAAAATAACAGAATTTCATGACACTCGGCGCTGCGTTTATAAGTTCGCTGCGTATTGTGTTGTGGTGAGAACTTGTGTTGCCAAATTTAACAATTTGTTATAATGTATGTAATTATATACAATTAGAATTTTTGGCAAACGTTCTTGCTATTGTTGAAAAGAATTGGCCAAAGTGTGTACTTGATGCAGAATGAAGAAAAAACGATACAATTGCTCAAGGACACGATTAAAGTTCCATTCAACTTTTGATCAAAAACAAAAAAAAAATAAAATCACACCCACCCACCGCCCATACGGAAATAGTATTCTTGTAAATTAAATAGATTCGAGGGGAGCTTAGTATTTTCCCAAATCTGTATCTTCTACATTATGTTACTCTTCATTTGCAAATGAATATCTAGGATTTGAGGGCTTTTGTATCTTTGGTGTCATTGGCAGCGATTCAAATTAAATTAAACATCTTTCAAAGAGATTCTAACACAGAAGTGAACTTAAAGACTAACATTTGTTTGAATCTTTTTTTTTTATTTTTGCAGATACAAGCTGGATCATCAATTACCCCAAGTGGATTCAACACCAGGAGTTTCAGAAGGTATGCATGTGTATGATTGACCTACACACATATGTATTTCAATAATAATACCTACAGTCAGTGAGGTTGCGTTGGATTTTAAGTATTATTATTTTTTAATTTTGTTTATACTTTTGCTCCCACTAAAGATATTTGACGACCTTTTATATTATCAAGATCAAGTGAGAGTGGTAGGATAACAGGGAAGGGTCTAAAAGGAGTCACCAAAGTAAATTAGTTTAAAGTTCAGTATATTAAAATGGGAGGGTAAAATAGAACTTGGTAAAGGATTTCACATTCGTGTCGTATTGCTTCAAAGATTACCTCTGAAGTAGTGCAGTGACGTTTAAGGGTAAAATATTTTTGAGGAGGAATGCAAACTGGCTATATCGCTAGAACATTAAACAAACGGGATCTTAGTCATGCACACGCCTGCGATTAAACGTTGATTCTCTTTTGATCCCCTTTCGGTTCCAAGAATACTTTTAGACAAATGCGATATTTAACAAAAGTTAACTTTATCCAGGGGTGTGTTGGGCTCAATAATTTGCTGACACAAATTGGGCTGAAGTATGAAAAATCCTTTCTTTTTTTCTAAATGAAAAGACTAGTTTTCGTTTTTGTTTTAATTTACTTTTTCTTCAATAATTTTTATTGTTTGTTCTTTTACTTTTATTAAATATACAAAACGATTTAGGTTTTACGTTGTTTTTAGTTATTTTACCTACTTTGAAGAAAAAAATTATTTAAAAATGAAAGACGTGTTGCGCAGTCAACTAATGGCAAAAAGAGAACGAACGTCAAACGAAATTCGATATAATTCGAAGATGCCGGAAATCCAAGCCATTTTCCTTCGTTCAGATTATTGACATGTGGGGATGTTCGTAGAGTGAAGCAAAATTATAGTGAGCTACAATTGTGCTTCATTCACAGGTGGCGTTAACAATGATAGAGGCCTTATGTTAATGGTTCGTGTACTTACTTCGTACAATTTTAAAAATGGTTGATAAATTCGGTAAGTGATGTTTCAAAACGTAAAAAAGTCCCTCTCAAATTCACGAATCTTTTTAAGAACTCCATTATCAAATTCCCCAACGATTTTAAAAAATGAAGGAAGTGAATGATAAATCCCTTAGCAAATTCTCCAACCATTTTAAATAAAATGACGTGCGTTACTTCCGTAATTTTAGATGTTTACACATCCAAAAATAAAATTGAGTAATAACTAATTTTACACAAATCTAATCTATATCATTTCGTGTTTTCTTAAGGGCAAATTTTTAGTAGGTACATACATATATCAGCAGCATTCGCGAAGTCCACTGACATTTGAGGTTGTTCCATAAACATTCCTCTTCCTTCCAGGTCTCCGTTCTGATACGCCGATACGACATCAATGTGATTAAATAGCAACTTATGACGAGCTGGTAGCGCCGAGAACAAGACGTAAGGTTGCATGTACGGTGCCACAAGTGAACAGGTTTCATAAAAATCTTCACCGTGAATTTGAGAATTGAGCATTAGCTTGCCTTTAGTTTCTCCGCCATTCCATCTGGATTCAATTGTGTGGTAAGACCACAATTTCCATCTAATTACTTTTTATCACTCGGACAATCTATATCAAATCCCATATGTTATTTTTAAGCAACCACTCATACACCGCCTGCATGACATGTTTCGATTTGACATTATTATCAGAGATAATCATTGTATGATACAGATTAGTTGGGTTGACATAAAAAGCACTCAACATTTCAGGAACACTTTCCCAAAAGAAAAATCATTTTCCATTTTGTGTTCATTTTGCTATGAAAAATCCTCAATCCCGGATAAAAATCCCTAATGACAATAGGAAATTGACATATGTAAGTATCCAATTCTTTCTGGATCATATCAACACATATTCAATTCAACTTTGATTCAATCTGTCAACTTAGGCGAAAATCCAACCGTAATCTAACTAGCTTCCCGAAATAGCACGCTGGCGCTGAAAAAAAAATTCAAACACATTGCTATCAACAGAGCATTTTGACACAGTAATTTAATGCAATAACAACTGAATAATTCTATATTAAATTTGAATTTGTCTTACTCTTATGTCATTTTCGATTGGTCGCCTGGAAAGGTTCTTTTTGGAAGCTGTTCGATTAGTATCAAATGACTGTTCTTCTCATGGAAAGGAGAGAAATTCGATTCTGATTTTGAAATCTGAATCAAAACCAGTAACAAGCGCACACACTCATATCCATTAAATGTCAAGCTTGAATTCATTATTGTATCGGTCATATTTACAAAATTAAAATATCGGAATCACAAATGTGTGTTTGAAATTTCCACCTTACACAAACCCTCATATTAAACCTCAGAATCGAAGAGTTAGTGTTAACTTGTTCGATTGGGATTCCGGATCGGATAGTTCTACTACATTACCAATCGAAAACGACATTAGTCGCAAATTAAAAAAGGGTATCGTTTTGTTATCGATAATTTCTATCAAAATCAAAAGTTATACAGTCCAGCCATACATTTGATGATGAATTTATGGACGAAGTTCGTCCTAATTTCGTTTTCCATCTATACTAAAAACTTGAATCCATTACGGCAGTCACCCACATCCCAATCGTCAAAAAGAAGATAGAGGAACAAACTGTGCAATGTGACATTTGCATACCATCGATAAAACTGTCAGCCGGTGTGAAGTATTTTTATCACTTGCAACGTCTCCATCTAGACTATTAAAAGTTTAATAAAGATTAATGACATAATTTACTGTTTTTTTTTTCTTCCAACAGAATGGGGCTCTGGGTGGAATGGACCAGACTTCATTGTCGAAGTACAAGAAACTACGCTCAACATCGACCTACGCCACGGGGACAACACATTAAATTCAACAAATCATACAGAAGAAGGTAATAGTCGTTAAATATACTCGTATATATATGTACTTTCTAGTTGCCTTAATTTTTGATATAACTTACACTTAAGTGAACTTTTAATTTAATCGCCTATCCAGTCGTTAAAACAAATAAAAAAGCTGACTGGAAAAGCAGAAGTAATTGGTAATTAAATTGCACTTCAAAAAAAATCCTATATCTAACAGCAATTCAGGCTGCTGTTACATCAATTTCGGAGAACCTTACATGATCGTAAAGCACAGGCATTTAGTCATTAAACTGGCTAAATTGACCGAAGCGAAATAAAAACCTACATTACTATGAATACGCAGAACGTTTCAATTAAAATATAGAGATACATAGATACTTAGGTACAAGGGAGAGAGAAAAAAATAAAGGTTTATGGAAGCGGAAGCTCTGATAAAGGTGTTAGATGTATTGTACATATCGGTAGATACATAAGGTACACAAATTGGTTTTCAAAGAACCACAGAATTAGAAGCTTATTTTTGCTATCTTCATGCTCATAAATTATTCAGATGCATCTGATAGACTTTTCTACACTACGTGACCATTGATTGTTAGAAAATGTTTTTAAAAAAATCTTTTTCTCTATATCTGCATATTGAATTTTTTTTTATCACCTACTTTTGTGGCATCGAGAAAAATATGGTGTTATCAACTTTATTTCTTGCAGATATTGAATACAAATTTTGGTAATAATAGCAATTCATTTCCAGGCTCAGAAACTCATAAGCTGCGTGTGACAATGGCGCAGTGAATATAGTACATATTTGACTCCTAACTTAGACATGTGAGTTCGAGCCCCACCCTATTTAGCATTCTTTTGTTTATATCCAGTTTTAATTTTTCTTAACTTATATTCTTCATAACTTGTGCCGTGCAATTCAGGTTGCATTTAAAAGACCTTAAGTTTTACATACAAAGTTCTTATTGAATTATTATTTTTACTCCAAGTATTTTCATTTCGCTTGACAAACTTCACAAACTTAAAGGCTTATTTGTCTGAAAAATACTGCGATAACGTCCGCATTGGAATCTTCAGTACAGATTAAAATTTAAGCTGTGTTTAGGACTAACAGCGGAAAAACTGCCATAATTTAGCTATTTTTTCGTCAATTGCCATCCCTCATGAATCTGTATTTTAGTTTTTAATGGGGAGAGTGAGGTGTATGTGTTTTATTTAGTATAATATCAGCCTAATATACATACTCGCATTTTAGAGACAGTGTGAAGTTGCAATAGCTCTAAGCGCAGAAATATTAATCATAAACGTTATGTAACGTTAAATAGATGATTTGTAAGCTATTTGGGACAATTGTAACTAAAAATGGCAAGGAAAATGTTTTGTGTATATGAATTTTCAAAGCCCCGGGAGCCGATGGTATATCAGCTGAGTTGAATAAAAAAGGAGGACTAGTAATTCATGCAGCAATTCGTAAAATTATAGTGCGGGTATTATGAAGAAATGTCAGAAGACTGGCGGAAAAGTGCCATATAACTCATATATAAGAAAGGAGATGTCACAACCTGCAGTAATTATAAAGGTATGACATTGTTTGAGGACCGCGTATGATACTCTCCTCTGTCCTTCAAGAATAGATATTCCAATAAGCTAAAACAATTATCGGCTGGTATCGTTATCAGTGTGGTTTTATCCCAGGCAAAGCAGCAACTGATCAGATTTTCACACTTAGGCGGGCGATGGAAAAAAGTCTAGAATTTAACATTCTATCGCACCACCTATTTCTAGACTTTAAGGCCGCTTAAAACAGTATAGCCAGGGTATTACTATACAAAGTCATGAGTGAATTCGACATCCCAAATAAATTGACTGGAGTATGTAGGTTGAACATGACCAATATATAAAGACTGGGCTCCGACAGGGGGATGATCTGGACTGCCTTTCCTCTTCAACGTGGCTTTGGAGGAAGCATTTCGTAACTGTGCCACGTCAACAAGAGGGATTATTGACACCAGATCGAACCAGATACGCAGTAAGAAGAACCGACCTTCCTGTACCCGAACCCTTCATCCAGATTGAGCGGGCAGCTCATAGTCTAGGACTGCACATTACTAAAGGAAAGAAAAAGTATATAGTGCCGTCGTCTGGTAGAAGAAGAACAGTCGGTAAAATTATCAGGGTAACAAATCATGAGTCTTAAGTAGTCCAATCCTTTAATATCCTTGGGTCAATAGTAGCAGCCGATAACAATATGGAAGAAGAAACACGCAAGCAGATGCTCAATTCAAACAAAGCCTACTATAGTCTGTCAAAGTTTTTAAAATTCAACTGAACCATTCGTTTAAGCGTCTGCTGCTCGAGAGAAGTCTTCCGGAGAATTGTTGGCCTGATATGTAGTGAAGTACAATTTCGGAGACCCTACAATCGTAAATAGTATGCGAAGTACATAGATATTGTAACAAAAATAAACCATGGTAGACTACCGATCGGAAAGTCTTTTGTAGCCCAAAGCCATATGGTGCGCAACTGTTTCGGTTCGCGATCGGTATAGGTGGAGAGAATCGTTGAAGGAGACCAAGACCTGGTTGTTCGGTTGATCATGATGATATAAATTTACTTTTGAAGAAAACGCAAATAATAATTTAATATTATTTTTGTTTTTGTGGACTGTGTGGATTAAAGCCAAATTGAAGATTTTTATGACCTGTAGTTCAAAATGCGTTTCGCCCAGGCACAATAGTTGGGCTCATCAGTTAGATGCTATTGTACTCTTCTAAGACGCAATGTTTTTCGGTAACCAAATTCCCCTAAACAATATAATTTCCAGTGTGTAAATGCTGCACATTTTATAAGAGTCGGTATTCATTGACCGAAAAACATTGCGTCTTAGAAGGGTACGATAGCATCTAACAGATGAGCTCAACTATCGTGCCTGGGCGAAACTCATTTTGGACTACAGGTCATAAAAATCTGCAATTTATATATAAATGTACGCAACGTTGAATAGAGTCTTAATAATTGCTTATTCACTACATAACTATTCAACCATTATGCTACAACCACAAAGGCTTAAGTCACTTTGTCCCCGAAAAAAACAAATACAGCAAACTACTTAGAGCTTAATTCTTTATTTAACAATTGTTAAATATTTCAATAATAATTCTCAATAAATGTTGAGCGAGACTGGCAATGACTAAATGAATTTATATCAAAACCGGACAAGAGTTAAAAATCCACTAACCTTTGAACTGGTTCATAAACTAATAACATAAAGACCCGAAACCTCGGGTTTCGTTTGACATTTGCCTACAAGCTGAAACACGCACACAAGTAACTTTTCTGTTCCTCTTCCAATAGACGCATTGATAAAAACTCACACAAGAATCTTTTCTGTTCTTCTTCCTATACACACATAGCCAACATAGCTCTAGTAATTAGTTTTTGTTTTGTTTTTCGATTTCCCATCTATTCATGGATAGAGCTTCAAAGCTACAAATACAAAAATGTAAAGAAATTGGTTTTGGGGGGTGAAACGTACGAAATTTTTCAATCTTATTATGGCTTTTTTGTGATCTGGATGCTCAAAATTGTATACTCACCTTCGTCGTTTGTGGATACAAGTTTGTATGTAATTCCCTTTTTCACTATTCCACATATTAAGATATAGTGAAAAGAAAGAGTGCCACAATATCAATGAGATACAAAGTTCGAGAGAGATATAAAAATCGAGAAGAATACAAAGATCGGAAGGGATTGAGACACAAATAAGCCAAAAGAAACTTTCGTACGTTTCACCCCCCAAAACCCATTAGTATACATTGTTGTATTTGTAGCTTTGAAACTCTATACATTAATAGATGGGAAATCGAAAAAAAAAAACAAAAACAAATTACTAGGGCTGTGTTGTCTATGTGTCTATACCCAGCAAACATTTTAATTCAGAAATGAACGATAATTAAATCATAAAAGTGAAGAAACCGGCCGAAAAAGAATTCGCTTTTTATGCAATTTGAATCCTTTTACCTGGCATCTTAGACACCAATTTGAATCATTGTAATGATTCATTTATGATCTAAAAATTCATCATTTAAATGAACGTATATAAGAGCTTCATATATTCATTTAAATGATTAATGCTTGAATCTTTTCTAAATCATAAAAATAATTCCAATCAACTTCAATTAAGTGAAGGATTTCTAAGTATATCCCTTCACTTTAATTGATCGTACAGGAATCATTTTTGCGATTCAGAAAAGGTTCAGGGATTAATCATTTAAATGAATGTATGGAGCTCTTATATACGTTCATTTAAATGACGAATTTTTAGATCATAAATGAATCATTACAATGATTCAAATTGGTGTCTAAGAGCCCAGGTAAAAGGATTCAAATTGCATCATAAGTGAATTCATTATTTCTGATTCATTTATGATTGAATATTTCATCGGTGAGCCTCTGGAACATTTTTTGATTTGCCTCTTGTTTGGCTTTTATAGCTTCCAAGACTTCTTAATTGTTACACGATGCTATAATTAAAGAAATGATTTTTATATTTCTAAGAAAATTTAACACCATTTTTTACATACCTTTATGTTTTATCATTTGCTTTTTTATATATATTTTTTGTTAAGTAAGTAGATACCCATTTACCATTAAAACACAAGCTGATGGTTATATACCTATCTAAACCGATCTTTCGAAAAACTTTTCCGAACTGATAATCGACTATGCAAACGAAACTTTTGTCATTACAATGACCCGTCATCATTACCCCTTGGTAAAAAGAAAAATAAAAGGATGAAAAAAAAGGATCTCCATATGAAATATCCAACAACAAAATCTGAGTGTTGTTTTTTTTTTGACACAGAATACATATCTCTGTGTGTCTCTCTGGTAAGAATTTGTAGGATCTTTGTATATATTCATAATTCATTAAAAAAACTGAAGGTTTCCTGAATATTATTCTTCATTTTTGGTGATTAGAATCTGAATCAGATAAATGTTTGCTGGGTCTATAATGAGATACCTAACAGAAAATTTCACTCTGTTAAAAATTGAGCAGATAAATCCAATTACTTCTGTCTACAGTATTTACAGCAAAACTGAAAAAAAGTAGTTGAGTTGGTTCTATCTGAAAGAGATTACTGATATCTAATTTTTATGAACAAACCTGATGTGTACTCCCTACAAATTGATGTCTCTGGTTTTTGGTGATTAATCAGACCCAATTTTTCACAATTCATTATTCAGTTTTTTTGGCAGATTTATGTAATAAAAAAAAAATTTTGTCTTTACAAGTATTCAGAACATTGAGATAAGTTCAGTTGAAATTTAATTTACACCTATTCCCTTAACAATAAAACTGGTTTACTAAAAAAAATGCTATACCGATATTCCCTATCAAAAAACAAAGGACTAGAAAAAATCAAAATCTTAATATTTTGTCAAAACTAAATAATAATTAATCTAAAGACATGGAGTGTATATTTTTGTTCTATCTTTCACAGGCCACAAACTCATCATTCGCACCGAAGAAGTTCTTATTGTTGGAGTGGTACTAATGCTTTGGGTGGGTTCAATAGTTTTGTTCTTTAATCGTTGGGGAAAAATTCGAATGCTGGAGCCATATCAGCCAAAATTCCAGCAGCAGCATAGATCTTCCTGTCCGCTCGTCGATTTGGACTCACTGCATTCACATCCGGTAAGTGTTTCTTTTTTTTGCTCGTTTATTAGTTGATGTGTAAGACATAACCTCATACAGATGAGAGAGATGTTATTATGTTTAAATTTATGGAGATTGATTTCATTTCAAGGGCTGTGAATACAAAATTTTAGATTTAATATTCCATTAATTCATTCGACGTAGGTAAAAGGTAATGCAAATTGAGGTTTTTGTTTTGTTAATATTTTGTTTTGGTTAAGGGGTAGATTCAAAATCGCGTTCTAGGAATAATAATTCGCTTATACCCAACTAAATCCTATAAATATTCACTTCAGACGAAAACATATTAAAAACAAGTAACTTAAGACAAACTTGTCGAATTAAATGGGTTGTGGTCTTGAATAAAGGCTGAATTCGCACAAGATTATCTTTTCCAAAAAACTTCGTCCTTTACTATGAAGGCACGTTCGCGTTCTCTTAATACTTCATGGTTAAATGTACAACTGCTTCAAGGCGCTTTCTGTAAAATATAAAACGGGTGTTTTTTTAAGAGCTTGGGAACTTTAAAAAATAATACAAGAGAAAAAATACTACGAATGAATTTTTAATTATTATAATCTGGAAGATAATTTTATGGCATTTATTTTGTAAATATGATTTCCGCTGTATGTCCTCCGCGGCTACGAGTTACATATACCATTCGATCAGTAGAATTTTTGACCCCTTTTTATAATAAATCTGGCCGTATGGCGTCAATGGTGGCTTGAACATTTGCTTCCAATGCTTCAAGAGTGGCTGGTTTGTTGGCATAAACAAATGAACAGGGACTCTTCTGGAAATAAATCTTTCACCAAATTGATTTTGCAATAAATTTATGGTTAAGTGCGCTGTGTGGCAAGTTGCGTCCTCTTGTTGTAACCAAATGTCGTGGATGTTAAGCTGATTAATTTTTGAAAACAAAAAATCAGTCAGCATGTCTGAATAGCGCTTGCTATTAACAGTAACGGCAAATCCTTCTTCATTTCGAAAGAAATAACGACCGATGATGCCACCAGGGTGTAAACCACACCAAACCGTACATTTTAATGGATGTAAAGGTGATTTGTTAATGGTTGGCGGATTATCTTCGCTCCATAAATGGCAATTTTGCTTATTGACGAAGCAATTTAACCATAAAGGAGCTTTATCGCTAAAATTGGACGTAGTGCTGGCAACGAGACCGAGACGAGACTACTTCAAAAGCACCATAGACGAAACCGTATTTTTGGTACCCAAATTTGCCGAGAGTCTCGCTAGTCTCGGCGGTCTTGGTGGTTTGGTTTCGGTTTTCGCTAAATGAAATATTTTTTATTTTATTATTTTTTAGTGCTCATGTTCAATTTTTATAAAATTCCCAATATTTTTGTTTGCGAAATATTCTAGGGCGTTAAAATATCAAACCACATATGTACATACGAAAATGCAGAGAAGAATATGTACTATTTATGTGTGCATCTCGTTGGAATAGGAAGGTGACTTTAAGACATTTAGGTGACATTTGGGAAAAAATATTATCCCAACGTCAAAACAAAGTATGTTGTCCTCCTGTCAAGCCATGAACTGTTAAAATCGATTGAGGGATGACTCGGATTTAAATGGATTAAAAAAAACCTCTATAAAATTCAAATTTTACCTCAGAAAATTCGAAATTTTTCTGACTGAGGATGAGGGAGACCGAGACGAGACTGCACCTAGACCAAGATCGAGACGAGACTTGGTTAGGTGAGACCGAAATTTTTCGGTTTTAACGAGACCAAGACGAGACAAATAAAAGTCTTCCCTGTCTCGTCTCATTGCCAGCCCTAATTAGACGAAGTGCGCTATGAACTTTGCGAAAAGATTTATATGTTTTTAAAGTAAATATCCACAGTTTGGAAGCATTGTTCCAACGTTAAGCGATTCGTGCTGAATTGCCAAACCTTACTGAACAGAAATGTCAGCAGAGTTTGACATTCTCAACTGTCAAACCATAAACAACATTGATCGAAATTTCTCATGCAGAAAACACCCTTTATTATATTTCTATGTTATATGAACATTTCTTAATAGATTTTGTGAGAACGTGTTTTTGATAAGAACTGTTGTCAACCTGTAGCTCTATTGAAAAAAAACAACCCAACGGTTTTATTGAAAGACTAAATAACACACATGTTCTTCAACTGCGCCAAATTAAATTTATGAAATAAAGGAGACCTAAAATACTTTAGTTTCTGATTGTATTGTTTCAAAACTCAGTTAGACGACTTGTTTATTATTTTCAATCCAGAAAATGCTTTTCAAAAATACGTATAGTTATTTCGAAGTGCATTAACTTTCAAACTTATTGTTTTTTCCTATTAAACCCTTTTCGAATGCAAATCATGTGTTTTTTTTTTTTAATTTGTTTTGTTCTGTAAATTTCAATTCTAAACTTTCACGTACATACATTTTCATTTATATTCCAGCGAGCATCTGTGTCCAGAATGTCAATGGGAATGGTGGGCAATTTAAATATACCAGCTTGCAAATTTGCGACGTACAGTCCCACAATCTACACAAAAGGTAAATGAAAAATAATAAATCTCAACTAAGAAAAAAAAACTTTATTTAATTTTGGTTGGTTTACATGATAAGATTTATTAGTTGCGCTATGGGAAATGCAGATCCCTTATTTTGGCTATTTAATTGGAAATCACCATCGCCAAAGGACTTCCCATACTTAAAAAAAAACAATACGACGAAGAAAAATCACCGTTATATGGCGACGAATTGTTTTTTTCTTATTTTTATTTTGTAAATCTTTTCGTTTCGTTGCTTTTTTCAGTAAAGTTACTGAAGTGATAAGCTACAGTAAGGAAAATAAGTTGACGGTGAAAAATCTCTTGTGTGACCAAATTCTGCTTTCCGCTATCCCAGATAGTCGTCGCAATTCAGTTTAACCTTGTTATCTTATGAAATGGTTTCGTTGCAAACTTAACTGTACTTACAACAAAATATAAACACGGATGCCATTATCCTTGGGGGATATAGCTCGTTATTTTACGTGAGAAAATTTCACAGTGCAAAAGGAGAAGACATTCCCAACAAAAAAAAAAAGAAAATACAAAATGGAAGGAATGTGCATCCTCTGAAATGGAATTACATCCTTGGATTCAGAAGTGATACAGTCACTCTGATTCAATGGTATAACATGTGATTGCGGTTTGGTTAGTAAGACTGCATTCATATCCTTCAAGGTGAGGGTAAAAAGTTTGTGGAATGTTTGAAAATTTCGTTATGCTATTTTGTTTTGTAAGAAATGAACAGGCAAAATTTAGCCTGGCAAAGATTGTACAACCAATAAAAGAGCAGTTGACATTATTTTGCATGATAGTTCTTAAAACTGTTTAATCTACACATTACGTCGAAAAGTTAAAGTTGCAAATTATCACGAACTATTATTAATATTCTTTCCATCATAAAGAAACATTTTTTAAACTTTTTAGAAATATTTCAGAAACATTTCTGATATTTTTCGTTTGGTGTGCCTTCTAGCGAAATTTTTCTGAAATTCTTATGAAACGTTTCTTTATTTCCCATTTCAAACGGAAAGCTTTCTTTGTTTCTCAAGCATTTACAAAGGTAGTGAGAGAGATTGAGTGATTTTTCATTTATAAAAATAAAAATGGAGCGAAAAGTTGCAAATTTTTTCATAATGATAAATCAGTGGTACTTTTTTACAATCCATCTTAAAGCACAAGACTGGAAACATAAAATGGAAAATAAAGAAACAATTCAGACACATTCTTAAGCAATATTTCCTGAAATCTTTTCTTGGTATAAAGACACCTTAATATAATGTGTTATAGTATGGTATGGAACGATTTGTATAAAGAGAGAGATGGCAACACTCAACAGATATTCAAACGGTCGAAGATAATAAATTGCCTATCCTTTTTGTTCATCTCCTGCTCTAGATGCACTTTGATCCAATAACACTTATCAATTGGCGCAAAAGTCATCATACATTATAATAGTCGTTTTTCTTTTTTATCTCAGAGCAGATCATTGAGCAGAACCTTAGCGAACTGAGTTAGCTCTGTGCAGAGCAAGTTGAAAGCTCTCCGATTTAATTTTGAAATACACTTAGCCGCTGAACTGTCATAAATTACAAATTTGCTGATAAGCTGTAGGGATGGGCAATATTTGAAAAAACAAACATGCTAACATCGATGTCAGCAATCGAAGCTATACCATCATGGTTTATAATAATTATCGAATGAAAAATGTCGATGTTTTTTAAGTGAAAACTTATCTACGTTTAGTTTTAAGCCTAGTACACGGCTGGCTCTAAAATTTCATTTTCGCGCTTTTTTAAGGATCCGCTAAAATGCTTAGGTAAAGTCCGAGCTGCGTACTAGGCTTGATGGAATAAATATAACATAATATTATAAAATAAGTTTTAATTTCCTCGCGTAATTTATCGATATTGCGAAATAAAGAAAAATAACCAAAAAAATTACGTGTAAATTATTGTGTCTCTCTGAACATTGATACGAGATATAAACTTTTTTGTGAATATATTTTTCATCGATATTTTGCGAAAATCGATAAGCTTCGCCCATCCCTAACAAGCTGTCAACATAGCGTTTTTCTTTCGTGATTGTCAAAATTATGAGTGAAGTTAGCCGCGCTAAGTTTCTGCTACACTTCTAACTCTGGTTGTATAAAGAAACACAAGTTGGCCGAGCTAAAAAAGAAACACAGATCTTTTTTTGACATCTCATTTTTTTACTCGGAGCTAAAGAAGCAAATCGCCTAAGTATATTAAAAGGCAGCAAATGTCAAATCTTTTTTGACGTCTGTGAAGTAAACAGATACAAAATATAAGCACGTCAATAAGATATAAAGTCTATTACTACAGGGTTGCCTAATTTTAATTTTGGCGATTTGCATTGGCTGACTAGATCGTCCAATTTAGCCCTTTGAGACTTCCTTTTGCGGGAATTGGTAAAGGCACGAGTCGTCAAAGAGAATAGTCGTCAATAACTATCGGCAGAATTATGCAAATCAATTTTGGCAGCAGCCATATAGCTGATATTATTTTCTCGAATTAATGGAAACAAAATTAAGAAATCAATAATAATTCAAAACCAGAACCACCGTTCTTTGGATTATATTTTTTGCATCACATTTTTTCACAGTAGATCAGTACAATACAATTTACCACTCCGTTATTCAGATATTTTCATCAAGTTAAATTTACTATTACCATTCCGTAATTGCATATTCTAACTAAAATTATCAAACTACAGCCCCTTTTAGTGTTCAGTGTGTACTTAGAAATACATTCGTCACGTTCAGAAAACATAAAGGATTTAGTCATGTCAAATATGGAACTTTACTTTAAAAATTTACCTTTAGTTCATTTTTTAGCTTAGGTTAGGTTAGGTAATTGCAGGGCAGTGGCAGAGAAAGTGTGAGGTGTCCTCATGCACCTCTTCATCACCACATCCCCCGCATAGATCGTTTGTACTGAGTGTCATTTTGAATTTGTGATATTCCAGCAGGTTATATCCAGTGATTACGCTTATAAGGCAGCGAAGGGATCTCTTGTTGAGTTGCATAATTTTGTCTGTCCTGTGTTTATTGAAGCATGGCCATATTTTACTGGTAGTGTCACAAGTGCCAAGTAGGCTCCACCTTGTGTTGGATTTCTTTAGGGTCCTGTCAGAAATTTTCTGTTTAATGTAACAGGATGGGATATTTACCAGCTCTGCCTGACTGACGTGAAGCGCTGCACCCTATCTTGCCATTAGATTTTTTTACCTTACTTTCTAGTTGCCTAAGGGTTCTGAACATGCCCATTTACTAATTTAAATAAATAAAACTATAACGGCCGCCGAAACGTTTTTTGACGCTAGACTAAGTAATGGCTTATTATTAACTTCTGATTCTGATTCTGATTCTACAAAATCTACAAAACCTCTTAAATTTCCAATCGTCAGCTCTTATAGTGATATGGACATGGAGTTCCAAGCTGAATGAAATGTTGTTGGGTGCCGTGCCGTGTCATGAGGTCTGTCCACTCTAAAGAAACATTTTAGAAATCAGTGTTTACAAAATGTTTCTGAAATTTTTCCCATTTATTTAAAAAACATTTAAGAAAAATCTTAGAAATATTTCGGAGAAACGAGAGCTTCAAAAAACGTTTCTAAAATGTTTCTTTGTTTCCTATTTTATGTATCGAGTTTTGTGCTTGAAGACGGATTATAAAGAAATACCACTGATAGCGTCGTGTTTTATCATTATGAAAAACAGTAACACTTTTGCTTAATTTTTATTTTTATCAATGAAGAATCAGTCTCTCTCTACCTTTGCAAATGCTTGAGGAACAAAGAACGTTTTCAATTCGGAATGGGAGACAAGGAAACGTTTCAGAAATATTTCTGATATGTTTGTTTTTTTTGTGTGGACGCTTTGCGAAACATTTCTGAAATGCTTCTTTGTTTCGCATTTATGTATCCAGTTTTGTATAGTTTGTAATTTGTTTTCGCCTGTATTGCACTTTAAGCGCATGAATTGTTTTTTCTACCTCATCTCTTTCACAATGTATATTTTTGGATATTTCAGACAAAGTATCGGCTTTTTTGATTTTATTTTTAAAATGTTCGTCAAGTGGATCCCACAAAACGTTTGACGTTTCATATATTTTGATCAATTGGATAACATCTTTGGTGCTCCACACTTTTAATGACATTTTTATATTTATAAGAACAACCGCTCACGCACTATCTATCTTTGTAAATACTTGGAAAACAAAGAAAGTTTTCAATTCGGAATGGGAAACAATGAAACATTTCATAAACATTTCAGAAATGTTTCGCGAGTGTCCAGATCAAACTAAACATTTCACAAACATTTACGAAACTTTTCAGAAATGTGTCTCTGTTTCTGAAATGTTTTTAACATATTTCTGTAATATTTCTGAAATGTTCCAAAAATATTTCGTTGGTGTGGTCACACCTGTACTTGTAGGGTATTCTAGAAAGTTGTAAAAGTGTTAAGCTCTGGCGATAAAACAGGCGCTAAATTACTTAAAATTTTTGATAACTTTAACCTAATCGCATATTAGTTGTGCTAATGTTTTAAGACTGTGTATTGTCAAGCAGACAGCACTTCAAACGTTTGTATGCCACAGGATATCCTTAAATGTCTCAAGGGTATAGAATCGTTCGGCTATGAGATTTCTAACACCAAGTGACCTAGTAAATACAGACACAAGTAGTCTCACATGCTTCATTAGCGGCTTCTATAGTGGATTAACGTGTTGGAGAAGCAAATCTTCTCAAGATTCATGTAGCATCAAAAGTTTGTCAGTATGCCTGATGGCAGCGATCTCAAACAAACCTAATTTTATCTATTTTAAAATAAAATATGAGACACAAATTATCAAAGCGCACGAGTTGGTATACAGATGCACACACATAAGATACAACGCATCATGTTGCAAGATTCCATTAAAAATTAAAAAAAATTCAATCTGCAAGATAAGTGCTCACTCATGTTCCTTTAAACGAGATAATGCTCCCATGAAATAGCATAAAGAAGTGTAAATCGTTCAGTGACCTTGACCAGGCAACTTTACAAAATCTACTCTTAGAAATATTTTGAGTGTTTCATATCGCTTGTGTCATCTTAACATCAGCCATTAGGACACTATTACAGAAATTCCATCTGCATAAAATGACTATGATATATTTTTCCTTTCCCTTTGACATTATTACTCAACGATAAATGATTTCAAAATAAAAAGATTTATGATCGAATGACTTAAATAGTACTTGCAATAATGGGTTCTAGGTTTATTGCAATTAAATTGCAAACAGAGTCATTTTGTTAGGAGATTTAACAATTTTACTGTTTTGTGTGTATATAAATTTTTGATGAACGGGAAGAGGAGGAGTATCAGCATAAATTCATGTAGTTCTATATAGTATTGTTAAGTTCAACTACTGACAGCAACATCATGGGTGTATATTTGTAGCATGTCCATAAAGTCTGTTTTGTAGACCATAAAATTAAAATGTGTAGAAGGCTTCCGAAAGTTTCTACAAGGTTATCGATGTCTGCAGTAACATTTATGTTTTATGGTTACTGGTTGAAAAGCTATATCTTTTAAAGCCTTTGCAACTGAGCCCTTTGTCATCCCTATTGATTTATTATATACAGAATAATTTAAGTCACAATTTCGGACTCACAGAAAGTGTATATTTATTGCTACTGCATTCTTTTATGGGATAGAATTGTGTCCCAAGATTTAATATTGTGGCTGGACCCATGGCCCTTCGGCTTATATTATTGCGCAATATACCTAAGGTGAGGTCTTCTTCTATTGCGTTGTTTATGCAGATTAGATTTAAACTATGTCAGGTGAAATAGTTTTTTATATATATTTGGTCTACATGGCAAGGCATTTAACCCAAAATCTAATCTTATTTTATTATGTGCCCAAGATTGTGTTTTAAAACGGAGGTACGCCTCGAACCAGAGTACTGAGATTTGAATAACCTCATTGCCGTCAGTAAATGGGCTGCTTTGTATTATAATGATACGCGCACTAAGGGTGTTTTGACTAGCCTTCAAATGATCAAGTACTGTGCGAGCGTTAGTAAAAATAGGAGAATGCATAGCTTTTTGTTAAGTTTCTGAATATCAAAATAGGAAAGGAAATAGAGCCGTGAAAGTCGTGAAGCGGTTCTAGAGATGTAAATATTTCCATTATAGTTCTATCGCTTATCATTCTTAGAGCTATTTTTTGAATTCTATCTAAAAGCTTCAGATTAGTTTTAGGAGCTTCTGCCAAATGTGAGAGTTCTAATATAGCATTGGACGAATGAAGACCGAATAGATTATAACCAGATCAGAAGTAGGGAAGAATTTCTTGCATCTTCGAAGAAAGCCCACTTTGCCGAATTTTTAGCGAGAATATATGGTCGTCCTACAAAAGGTATTCTGTGACTGAAGGCGGATCGTTTTCATCAATGCATGGTAGCAGTATGGGGTGTGGATTCTGCTTTAACGACAGAAGACAGCATTGAGTTTTTGAGTCATAATATTTTACGCGGTTTTGTATTCCTAATTGGACAATGCTGTGGAGATCAGAATTAAATTCTGAAGAACAAGGGAGTTAATCTAAGAATAAATATGAAAATCTAAGAGTAATATCGTCAGCAAAACAAATTAATGGATTAGGAGTTCCAAATAAGAGATCATTAATGAAAATAAGAAAAAAAGATTGGGAACAAAACGAATCCCTGGGGCACACCAGCATTAATTTTGTGAACTTCAGACTTGAAACAGTTCAATACTAGTTGTATTGTGAGCGTTCCGAAAGGTAATTTCTAATCCAACTAATGAGAGAGATTCATCGGTACCAAATGCACGCATTTTCGATAAGAGAGATTCATTCCCAACTCGATCTCCAACACGATGTAAAGATTTGTGCCACTGTTCGGTGAGATGTACCATCAGATCACAAGTGACTCATTGCATGACCTTGGAAAGAATGGTTAGAGGGTGAAGAAGACTCGCCTTTTTTAGGGACAAGCTGTGCAAATACTATTTCCATCAACTCGGAAAGAGATATTTAGAGTGGGATAGATGAAAAGCTTACGCAGTGTTGTTGCCAGCGTTGAAGAACCCCCTTCAGAACGATGGGAGATTTGTGTATATCACGGTCTTAAAGGACTCTAGCTTCTGCACGAGTGCGGAAAAAGATTCGTCCCATAAAATACTTTACGTCTCAAGTACTGGAGAAGTCATAAGACTTTCTAGCTTCGTCGAATTAATAGCGAACTGCGCCTCAAGCAAATTAACTTTTTCACGTGTACAAGAAGGGTATCATTAAGGACAAGCATTGGAACCGAAGAAGAAGTGTTATTTCGAATGTTTTGTACAAATGGCCCAACATTCTTACTAACTTTTTGACATTGTAGTATGTCTCACCTTAAGTTGTGTTCACGCACAATTTTTTTTTTTTTTTAATGTGAACATTGCAAGTATTTCTAGCTTGTGAAACTTTTTCCGGTTTTCCTCGGTGGGGTTGGTTTATAATTCAGAAAAATTAATTCTCTAACCCTAAAACCTCTTTACTGCTCAAATAAAACCATGCAATTTTTTTCGGTTTGAAAGATTTCACCCTATTCTGCGGCCTTATTTATCTTATCGGTAAGTCATTTTAGCTTCTATAAGACCTAACCGAAACTTTGAAGAATCTGAAACGTTAGTAGAGATCTGGTCTGTTGAGTCTAAAACTGTCTTGCAAATACCAGATACAATTTAAAAAATGGCTTTATAGTAAATAAGGGATAGCCGACATCTTCGAAATGCTGAGCTCATATGCGAATCTTTCAACATAACTTCGGAAGTACTGTTCAAGAAACAATGTTCTAGTGAAATTATCGTTTGCATTCCTTTACGAATGTAGAATGATATGCATATCTCTATTTTCCTCTCCCATTTCCAATTGCAGAACTTAAGACTTGACCAATAAATGTCCTTTCGCTTTTATATTTTTTTAAACAAAAAACATCTATTGTAATAATTCACCACGAACACTTAATTTTGTATGTTAATGTCAGTTCCCTGAAGATGTCATAAGAAAACGAAACGCGTAGGCCTTTTGGTTAAATAAATATTGATATATTTTTTTATATTGTGGAAACAACAACTGTCTTATTAATTAATTTTTTTTCTAAAAATATTCTAAAAATATAATGAAAATATTCTTCCTGTTTAATAATTCAATTTATAGAACATTAGCAATTTGTTAAAACATTAAAGTTTATTCATCCTTGAGTGGATGTGAACTAAAAAACTTATAAAGTGAGACTAATATACAATTTCGTGGGGTATATTTTTAGGAGAACATTATTTCTTTGAACTTTCCCATAAATAATGTTTTTTTTTTTGTAACTAACCGAATTTATTGTTTCTTTATTTTTCAGCGTACTCGCCGTATGTTCGACCTCGCCAAAATTCCGTCTTTGTGGGACCACAAGTTGTTATCCAAAAACCACCCCGAAAAACACGATCGGCTATGGATATACATTCGATGGTTCTAGACGAATCGGCGGAACACGTATAAAAATAAAAAAATCCCTAAAAGGACATTTGCATGTAAAAAAAATGTCCTTAACCAAAGAAAAAAACAAACGGAACCGTCTTTCTTATCTACTAAGGTGACACTTGCAACAGAAAAATTATATTAATATTTAGCAATAAAATCAAAGCTTCTAACTCAAGTGGACCTAAAACAGAAATAAACAAAAACATAAAAAACTTTAACAAACAAAAATATTGAAAGCTTTAAAACAAAACTGGACCTTCAATTAAGTAACTAAAAAACAAGAAACAAAAAAAAGATGAAACAATTTTGTATTATCTCCCACATACCTTTTTACAAAAATCTCCTTCATACATACATACAAAAAATGTACATTAAATAATGTTTTTTAAGCAAAAAGGACCAGAAGGATTTCGAGTGGTTATTAAGTGAAGAGAGAGAAAAATATTATTAGATTATTATTTTTAGTGTAAAACAAAAGTAGCTAGGATTTCCTTTTTGAAGTCCTTTTATTGTTTTTTAAAGGAGCATGTAATATTGTTAATCTTATAACTCACCTATATGTATATCTGTTCTCATTGAAAACAAACAAAAAAAGGTATTGTCTGAGATCAAAAACAATAAAAAGGGAAACAACACAAAAATGCTTCAAAACTAAACCTTCCGAAAGGAATTTTATAATTTTTATTTCGTGTTTATCCTTATGTTTATCTAGCCTTAAAGGGATATTTGGGTTGTTTTTATTTTCTTGGAATTGCCTTTGTTGTTTTAAATCGCTTTGAACCTAAGGACGACTTAAGTATCAATGTTGATGAAATATTAAAAATGGCAATTTTGTCATTTAGGGTCATTTGAAAAGGGTTTCACAAATTTGATACATATATGCTAATGAATTCCTTATTTTTGTTTTATTTGGCAAAGGTGTCGTTTTTATTTATCTGTCTATTTGCATACATAAGTTCTCGAACATTTTTAGAATTTTTTAAAAATTTAAATTCGTATAATTTAAAAAGTTGTAACATTTTGTTGGCCCCATTGCATTTGCAAAGATCTGTGTTCGATGTTTGATCAGTGAGCGTGAACCAACCTCACGAATAGAGAGAAAGATCTGTCAAATAAGTCACTCATTGTAATACAATATACGCGAAAAAAAAATTAAATGTCAACTTAAAAAAAAATATTGCTTATATTGAGGTAGTCACTTAATTTATGAGATGTTCCATTAGTAAGTTCTGAATTTGATCTTTTGCGTGACGAATGAAACGTTATTTGAATTGATTTTTTTGTTATGGAATTGACGTATTTTTTTTTGTCGGTTGGTAGTTGTCAAAATAAATGCTATGTTTTTTACCCAATGGAAAAAAATGGATTTAATGTTTAAAATATGTCTTTTAACCAATTCTTATAAATTTTTTTTTTTTTTTTTTTTTCAATTCAATTCAATTTCAATTTATTTTTCTTCTTCTTTTACAGTTATATAAAATAAAAAATATAATAAATAATTTAAAACAACTAAAAATTTAACAATAATAGTATTTACAATATAAACATTTTTTTTTTTTTTTTTTAATTTTTTTTTTAAGTGTTTTTTCACTTGAAAATAAATAAGAAAAAGTAAAGGCACGATCTGATGTCTGACGACAAGTGTCGAAAGTACCAAAAGAAGAATTGAATCCGTATACCAATGGAAAACCACATTCTTAAACATTAAAATGAGAAGTTATGTCTAGTATGAATGTTGCTCTAGTACCTCGATCTAGTGATCTAGATCACTTATTTATTAGCATACATTAGGTAAGGTGAATGGGCTGAACGTGGTTCTGATACCTTGGAAACCTATGATATCTACGAAATATCGAGCCATTAGGTGGCATTGATAAAATTCAATAGACTATTTCCCCAAAATACCAAACGTTTTAACAACTCATCAAAAAAACAACTTCTCAAAGAATTTTTTTCTCAGGTAGCAGATAATAATAGCCAGGTCTCTTTGGAAGTGGCTAAGAACTTTCGAGTAGACCAAATCAATATTCTAGTACTATTATCTACATATGATCACATGTATGACACTAGAGGGCGTCTGACGAAGTTAAGAGATTTTGAATTCACATTTTTAAATTGTCATTATTTTTCAGGAATAAAGAATTCAACAAAAACTTTCGCATCTTAAAACCAACACTAAATTAAATTATATATGTACATGAGATCCATGGCAAAGCACAATGTACATACATTACAAATACAATATCTTGCTGCCGATAATAGGAGAATCAAAATACAGCTGCCCATAGATTTGTGACACTTATTCGAGTATCGAATGAAATTATATTTGTTTTGTTGGTACTCCTGATGACTTTCATATATCTTGGAGGAGTTGTTCATAGAGCTCTTGTTTCCATCAATGGCCGCGTTCACTCACTTATTAGATAAATTATCACGCATAAGTTATCAGAATATATTTCTGCACCATCTGAATAAGTTAGCTAAAATCAGTCGAAAATCAAAACAAAACTCTTATCAAATAAAGTTCGGAGTCAGCTGTTCTTTAAATGTGACTTCGGATACCTACTTATTTGAAAATCTTTGGAATAATTCGAAAACTTTTCGTTTCGTACTTTCAATGTTATCGAGAAAAAGAGCAATACATGGATTTTATTTCGTAATAAATAAACACTGATCAATGAGGAAAAGGGTGATTTCAAGGCTTCTGTCGAAATTTGGAAAGAAATATTTTAAATATATCAAAATATAGCTTGTTGCTTGGCTATTAAATGTCACAGTTTATTGAAAATTCGTGTCAATCCAGAATTCCACGTCATTTTGAATTCAAAGTCGAGTTGGCCATGTGGATTCGTTTTCTTGGGAAATCCACGGCTAACATCTTTATCAAAATACCGTATCAGTAATTCAACAATACGCTACCGATTTTTCTAAGCTTTGACATTACTGCTATTGAGTATGGTATCAAGTATTGAATTTATTTCGATTTTTGACATTTCATTGACGGTAGATAATTAATACCAAAACGGGAAACGTTCGTACGTTTCACACAACAAAACTCATATTTTTTTACATTTCTATATTTGTAAACTTTACTTTCTACACACGAATAGATGTAAAATCCACCAATAACATGCGGTGTAGTGAAACTTTACCCAAATGCAAAAATATCAGTTCACTTCTTCATTAGATAGTTGCGGGGTAGATGGATGGAAGAAAAATGGATTTGTTTATTAACAAAAATTAATGAAATGCATTAGTAATTTCCAAAAACTATCTTTTTTGAACAAAAATAAAAACATTAGTTTTTATTTTATGAAGTAATGTATCTTTATATTGCAGAATATTCATCGGCTAATTGCAATAAGATTTACGTAGGCCAAACCATTCGCCACCTAAAAACCTGCGCCAACGAACATCTACGTCGTATTGACAATAATGAGGCTAACGCGAGTGGGATAGGAGATCATATCATTTCGAATCAACATACAATTGATTCTTCTAACTTTAAATTAATAGAATGTGAATCTAATAGACGTCGATTAAATGCGTTAGAGTCGATGCATATCCACCAGCAACAAGAAAACGTCAATAGAAATGCCGGGCCAGCTTATTCACCACACTCATATAATAAAAATCATGAATATTATTTTATTTTTTAAAAATAATATTGTCCTCTTTCGTTCTTACTAAATTTACTACTTGTAACTTATAGTTTTTCTTTTCAAATTATGTATATAATGTAATGCCGGATTTTCATGATTGACAAATCGCCTTTAATTCATGCCATTAAACTGGCAAAATAATGGTAAAATCAAATCCAAAATGATAAGCATTTACACGGGCAAATTAATTTTTTTTTTTTTTTTTATAATCTACACGCGCTCAAGGGATTATGAATACCCTTTAAATGTTTCAACACAGCGCGGGCGTGAGGGTGAGGTTAAGGAAGAGACAGAATGATAGGAAAGATGTGTGGCGTGATATTCGGAGACTGTAGGTGGTTGTTGTGTCAGATCTTATCTCCAGGGATGACGGCTGAACTAATGCGGAGAAATTTCCGTGTCTTATTTATCGATGTCCCTTATAATTCGCATTAATTTTTTTATCCTTTTGTCACATTTTATCGGTATACTAGTTTTACTCAATCACATGTTGTTAGTGTTATGCCTAAACAGCATGTAATGAGTAAACCAGCAACTCATTGTATGACAATTATTTTTAGAATTGGTTTTAATGGAAAATAAGAAGACATAGACTACGGCAGGGATCGAACCTGTGACCATGAGGTTGACAGACGAACACACAACTATCGCGCCACGGCCACCATGATTGTTTAATTGATAATGGCAGTCTGTTATTAAAGAATGAGCAAGTTCATATTTCCTCGCGGTGTGCCATAATTTTGATAATGGCAATCTGTCATTAAAGAATGAGCAAGTTCATATTTCCTCGCGGTGTGCCATAATTTTCAAAATGGCACCATTGAACATTTACATGACACTATTATAATGACAATATTTAATGCCAGTCTTCTCCGTCATTTTTTTAATGACGAAAATAATGACAAATTTTCAAAGCATTACGATTTTGTCAGTAATGTCAATTAAATGGAAGAAATAATGGCAATTTGTCACTTGTGTAAATCCGGCATAGTTCTTGATCTTAACTTCTTGTTTGCTCTTACATTTTTAATAAGTCGAATTATCTCGCTGATGATGGTATCGTGCCGATACCGAAACAATTGTTCGATTAAATTAACTATTTAAAACATAAATGAGTTATATTATAATTTACGTGACGTGAAGGTGTGAAATAAAATATTTTTTGTTAATTAAGTAATGTACATTTTTCTATATCCCTGCATTCATCCGATAGTAAAATGTTCTCCATCCCAGCACATTAATGTAGTAAAGACTCGATGAAAATCAATTGGTACTCAATGTAATAGAATATAACTACTACATTTTCAAATAGCTAAACGATATCTATTATTTCACATAGGGCAACTGTTCCTGGACATTTTTTTGATGTGTTCTTTTAATTTCGTCTGTACACAAGAAAACAAAATTGCGCAACATTTTTTTCGCTTCCTTCTAATGTTTCTTGGTTTGAATGCCCGCTATACGTAGTTAGAATAGAAAATCAAAAAAAATTCTTCAAATCTTTGACCGGGGAGATTTTGTTCACTCCTTTTATTCCTTTCTCTCCTACAAACTAAAAGTTGGACTGTGTGAGAGGGGACACTGTTCGTTCGATCGGTTCCTGAGGGGTCTTACTCACTCGGTTACTAAAGCCGTAATTCAGCATCAATATTGAAAAAATATCAGATCGCTTAAACTAAAATACAACATGATTGTTTCACGGAAATACTATAATTAATCAAAAGCATCAAAAGTAATCAGAGGGCAGCTAACCATTTAAGAGTCTATCTCTACTACTTTTTTGACATTCTCTTGTAATATTTAAGTCGATGGCCTCAATTGTCAGTGCTTGTGTGTATCAACTTTGTCGACTTATACAATATAGTGCAATATGTAATGTAGTGTTCGATTTGATTAAAACCTTGAATTCGTCTACGAAACAAGTTAAAAACTTCGAGCGTGGACCACCCATGTTCCTTCCACAATTCCGTCACTGATCCAAAATGATAAAAACAGTCCCAACGCAAATTTATTTCTATCTCTTTAAGCAATACCAATCATTGGTTAGAGGGTAAACGATATGAGGTCATGTGAATTATTGAAGCTGCAGTCAAGGGACTCCGAAAATAATTAAATGCTCTCTAATTGGCATTCTTCTTCTGGAGCAACCGAAATTGTTCGAATTTATGACATTGTACTAGACAAGATTGATTTTTTTCTCATTTAATTCTGTCAGTTAGAAATTTGTTTAAGAATCAGCAGAGCATGTCAATGACAGGCCAACGCCAACAATGTTGGTGGGTTAAGGATCGTTGTGAGGATACAATATTTTTAATATAATTTCTCTAACGCATTCACATGACCAATCATTACTCTTTCTGGAAATGATTGTCATCAACAAACATTTGTGTACAAGAAAAAAAAAACAAGGACACAACAAAATGATATGTTCTGTTGATTTGTAGTCCTTGTAATCGGAGGCCACGTTATTTCTAAATGTATATAGATAAAACTTGCCAGGCACGTCCAATATCTAATTTCACAGCATTAATAATAGAGTGACATTCTCGGCTTGAAGCTGAATTCTATGTGAGATTGCTTGTAGTGAGTTAAACACATGCTCACCATCACATGGTCTAAATAAGTTTATGGAATCTCCACAGACAGATAAAGAGTGGATGAAATGAGCTCTTAGTTTATTTATGGATATTAACAGTTTTGGGGTGACAAAACTTTATGTCTTTATGAAAAAAAAAATAATTTAAAGTTTTATAACGATATAAAACCTTAACTTCCTCATATTCTGAGGTGCCATGAAAGTTATGCATTTGAACACTGATGATGATGATAAAATATGCAAAATAGCGAACGAAGTTCAACGAAGGATGACTTCCGGCGATGTTTTCAAATTTTTTGAGTGAAACCATTTTTGCAATTTAAAAAGTAAATGTGGTTATTTTGTTTTCAACTCGTTGGATGGACAGGATGGCACTTTAAAAAAATTTAAACTTTCCTAAAACAGGAAACTGTTCGAATTTTTGTTTAATTATAAAACATAATTTAGCTATGTTTCTGTAGAACACATTGTCAATTTTGTACCGCACTAGCAAACTGACAAGAAAGCGAATATGCAATTGAATTTAATATTCAATTTGGCTGATGTTATCAGAAATTGAACCTTGTCAAACAATAAAAGTAATAAAAAATAAAATTTACCTATCCCGACAGGACAATGTCCTTGCAAAACTAACCTTGCCTTTCATTCACAACTGCTTTCTCAATATTAAATCAAATGAAATCGATAGAACAAAAAACTCATTTACGTAAATTTCGATTTTAACAAAGAAACGAATCCTTTGCTTTCTCATACATATTCATAATGCTTGACCTCTTCAATTTACATAGTACGATTGTATATTTTATATATACGAGTATATGTAGACATTTTTCAAATCAATCTAATGGATTAATCCAACTATAAACAATAAAAAATAATAATAACGATTTGTTCGTGGTTCAAATACAAAAGGAACAATAAACATCCTTTGTCTGTGTTGTTCCATATATTATTCTCAATTCAACTGTTTTCCAGCTGTTAGTTGTAGAGTGTGGTGTTTTTTTTTTTGGTTGACCATGCCTTTAAACAGAGACGTGCAAGCTTTGATGCCGAAAATATTTTTTTTTTAAACTCAATTGAAATAAATACTTTTAGAACCCAGGTTTTGCTTTTTTTTTGAAACAATTGTATCCTATAAAAGTAGTGAATATCAATTTGATGTTATTGATAGGAGAATTTCGAGCATACAAAACAATAAATAAATACGCCATCTTTATTGGAATATAGCCTGAATAGCTCGCGTGAAAACAAATCAAAAACAGAAAATTTTTCAGCCAAAAATTTCACTCATATTTCATCAGAATTTTTGGTGTTATTGCGACCAGCGAAAAACACAAACGATCTGAACAGAGTTGCATTAGAAAAACTACTCCATGACGAAACGCAGATTTTGTGGACTAAAAGCCGTTAAAAGCTATTTTTAATTCGAAAAACTATGTTGTGGAAAATACTTTAAAACTCATACATATCTATAAGAAGAATATTTATACTAAATATGTTCACTAGGGCGTATGCGTCATATTTTCATATACGAAATTTAATCAAAATGGTTCAAAATTTTCTGGCGCCTGGTATAAAGGGGTTAAGTCAGAAATAGTAGTTTTCGCCAAAATGAGGTTTAAGATTGAATATTTATTTGTAAATCCAGATATTGGTTCTTCAAAAAATGAATGATGTAAAATAATCATCAAAGCGGTTTTCTGTAATAACATTAAGTTATTGACTACAAAATTTGAGTACCTACCCGATTTTCTGATGACTTATCTCCTTAGAGCCACATGTATTTTGTGTATCTGTTTAAATTAAGTTTTTTCTAGGGACTTAGGACAAGACTCAAGACAAAAATCTTTTTGTAAATAAATAACTCAATTTAATTGAAAAATAAATTTTAAAACAATAAATTAATTCAAATAAATAATAAGTATTGAAATGTTATTTCTGGTCATCTTCTAACAAATCTGATCTAAATCATTCCCTGGTGCCTATTCCGAAGTTGCCAATTTTTTGTAAAGTCATGGAAATCAGGTGGAACTAAGGTTAAAAGTGAGCACAAATCCTTTATTTTTTAGCGGATATTGGATTTGAATGATTGTATTTTTTTTTCAGGACATTTAAAACTTTATTGTTTTTATCTCTTAACTATTATCTATTAATTAACTATATGCCTGTAAGACCTAAGGTCTTTTAAATGCAACCTGAATTGCACGGCACTAGTTTGGCACAGTGGATTTGAGAACCAGGTATTGACTGTCTCATTTTAACCCATGGGCGGCATCCAATTAAAATTGGAGGTATGGAAAAGAATGCTCCTAGCGTGGGGATCGAACCCACAAGTCTAAGTTAGCAATCAAGCACTTTATACACTGCGCCATTGCCACCTCTTGTTAAGCTTAGAAATGTGTATACTTTCTATCGCAAACAAGTGTCTTTTTTCTGTTTGTTTTACTAGATGCATAAGATGACTAACCTTAGGAGCAACAAAATGTTTAAATTCTTTTTGGTACTAAAGGTTTAAGCCTTTAAAATAATTAAATACAAAGGAGTTAAGTCCACTTACAATCTTTATACCAAACAAATCTGAAATCTTCCTGACTTACACCCTTTGTACCGAAATATTTCTATAGGAAGGAGTAACGCTAGACTTACCCCGATTGAACCAAACGATATAGAAAAAAATATGAATTAAGTCCAATAATAATTTTTTTGACTTAACCCTTTTCTACCAAATACCAACGAAATGTAATTATTTAAATGGACTCGAGATCACTCTTAAAACAGAAGTCTACTCTAAAAAGTTTTTCAAAAGCGGAAGTTGACTCTTTTGAAATTTTAAACGACATAAAGCTTAATTTAACGTTAAAGCATTGGTATAACTTAAAAGCAGTTAAATACCTACTTTCTTAAATCTTTAACAAATAAAATGCACGACAGGATCGCATGTACTTCCTCCTATGTTTTGTCATCGTAATGTCAACTTTTATTAAAATATCGAGTTCGATTTTTTTTCCAAATGCAAAACTTTCCCTATAGTACTTTACTTTATCCATTTTCATAATCAGTCATTTTTACAACGAAAAATAAACAAAACATTTTCAGAAATTTTTTTCATTATTTTAAACTTTGTAAAAATCCATTCATTTTAAAGAAGTTTGACATAAAATCGCGAGTATTGCAATATCTGTATGAAATTAAGGCAAATCTACTATACAAAATTGAGTTTTCCTAAAATCAGTATTCAAAATCATTCTGTCTCTTTTACTTTGGTACACAGCCTATTTAACGCATTTTTCATTTTGTAAATTTTATTTTCTTCGGCGATAAAATATAGAACCGGCTTTATTCTTTAAACGAACAGTACTCATTTAGGGAAAAACACGACTTACTTAAAGAAGTCATTTATTTGCGAGCCCTTGTCTAACTTTTTGGTAAGCTTAAACACTTTAGACAACTCTGCTAACTAATGTAACGCGATCTTAGAAAGTTGCAGTTTGACGCACATATTTTTGGCAGATATATGAATCAAACAGAACCGAAACATAAAAACAAGGGTGCCAGCAAGTAAATTAAAACAATCGAGTTTAATCGATACAATCGAGCACTGTTAGCACCTAATTTGGTTCAATCGATCTAACTTGATTGTATTGCAGAGTTTTTTTTTTTAATTCTAGTTCACAATAATTTTTTTTAAAGCAAATAAAAATGAAACTCGTTTCAAGTTACTTGCTGCCAAAAAATGTTTGTTACGAGTTCAACGACAATGATCGATTGTATCAAGTTACGTGCTGGCACACCAGACCAATGTGTAATGAAATGTATTATTAAGTATGTTTTAATGTCTGCAAGATTGCAAATGAGAAATATAACAGCAATCCACATGAATTTAGTGAACAAAATAATTCATTGTGTTGATAAGAGTGGCACAGTTAATGTCCAAGTTCTTTCAGCGTACGTTATAGTTCTTTATTTATCGACATAATGTTTATGCAGATGGGATTAGTCATGTTTGTAATTCTATTTAATAATTTAATAATGTTTCTAGTTACGTGCTGGCACCCCTGATAACTCCCACTGGCTAGCAGCTTTAATGTTGCAGTTTTAATGTTGCACAAAGCTGTAAAACAGGGTAACCGAAATGCCTCTTACGTTTCTTCGGATGTGTGTAGTGTTGAATATCAACAGGAAACATTCTTTATTGTTGGATAAAACTAAAAAAAAGTTTAAGATTGTTTCGATGATTTTTTAAATCTGAACACTTACTCATATCCACAAAATTCTAATGGGATGGTATCATCTCTTAAATATTTTCTATTGGCCTTAGCATTGGAAGCTTCCTCATCTTCAATTTCCGAATCAAAAAATATTATAATTCAATGCGGATTTTAAAATTGAGAAAAGAATTTTAATTTAAAAAATACTATTTGACATATCAAATTCTAGTTCACAATAATTTTTTTAGGGCAAGTCAAAATGAAACTCGTTTCAAGTTACGTGCTGCCAAAAAATGTTTGCTTCGAGTTCAACGACGATGAATAATACTCGATTGTATCAAGTTACGTACTGGCACCACTGGATAAATTATACTTTAAAAAAGATAAGAAGTGTTTTGCTGCTTTTAAAGTTAAATAACCTCTTTAACTTATACTTTTTGTCATTTAAAATTATCAAAGGTTCGACTCTCATTTTAAAACCGATTTAGTGAAATTTTTAAAAAAGTTCATACCTAAAAAAATGGTATTCAAAAAAAGAAAAATAAACGGCGTTTAATTCAGAAACATGAATTAATAGTGAAAAAATATATAAAATTCATAAAAACACCACTCCAGTTGATATATGACCTAAAATATAATATGAGGAAATTATTATTATATTCCAGCCTTTTCTGTTTTTATAAACAAAAATGGTCACACAACTTTGGTTTCCTTAATAAAATAATAATGGAGTCCATAAGTTTTGTTTCTTTTGTCTTAAAATTATTTGACAGGAAAGTAAAGTGTCAGAAATATTGCTGAAGAATGTTCAGATTTATAACAAATAAAATTTCATGAAGCAAATTGACACATCCATGTAAACTATTAATAACATAGAGGCATTTGAAGTCGGTACCACAGTTTCTTCCGTAATAAGAGTTGTGTTTCTGACGAAGAGTATAACAAGCGCAGAGAACAAATTTGAACCAAACCATTATAATCGCTTTAATATATTCAGTCTTCGTTTTTAAAATTAAAGATGGCAATCAATATTTAAAGTACTTGATATCAAGTACATACATTAGTAATGATAAGATGGTCAAAACAAATGGTCAACTCAACTCTAAAGGCAAAATGGCTTGAAATTCTGTCACAAAATTGCCAAATCGTGTTATTATCAATACAGAGTACCCACTGCTAATTCGTCGACTCTCGGTTTGGTACGAATCTTAGAATCAAGTTGATTATCTTCGACATCCTTCAATGACATCTTACATTTTATAGCTTAAACTATATTGTGACGTACTTAGAATATTTCTTTCCAAATGCCGTCAATGTTTTCGGGCAATAAAGAAAACCGAAATTTATTTCGAAATGAATGGAATGAGTACCAAATAATACAAAAATCTTCAACGGACTAATTGTAGCGTAACCAATACATACTTACATAAAAAAGTAGTAATTTCCTAAATTAATTTTGGAAAACGACATACGCCTCAGGTTTCTTATGGTATATATATAAACAGGTTCGCATCAAAAGGTTAAATCCTTTTTTTCTGTATGATTTTTGATTAACAATATATTTGCTTTATTTTATTTACATCAGAGATATTTGCCCTAGTAGAAAAAAGAAGCTAATCAGTCAGAAAATTGTTCAAACAAATTAAAAGAGCTTTTTCCCTTTTCAAAGATGGCGACTTGGACTCAATTTGTCCGAAGTTTAGGTATTGTAGTTTCCGTTGCATTTAGCATGTTATTTAGTGAATAAATAATTTTATTCGTCCAATTTGTTTGGTGCTTGTAATAAAGGTCTTCAGCTTTTTGTTCAAGATATTCTATCAAAAAATTGTAACTTATTAGTGAAGTGAGGATAAATAGGGAAATTTATGCATGCAGCTATCAGTTTTGCATTGCACAGTTTGGTTGGTAAAGTGAATACCATGGACTTATATTAGAGTGCGCGCACATGTAAAAACTATTCAGTCCGCGATTCGAGCAACTTAAAAGTTTGTGTTTTGACACAAGTCGAACGATCGCCCCAAATAAGCTCTCCAGTTGGTATCACACTAAACTATGCATATGTAACTGCGCGCACATTAAATCAAAATATGGTCTGTGTGTTGGTTTATCTCGTTGATTGATTTTTATAAGCAACTATATGCGCGATCATCGTTCAACTGGTGATTAAATTATTTCGTTTCGGAAAAATTGCATGTGCGCGCCTTGCCTTATACATACTTTTAATCCAGAGAGCTAAATTTGAAAACAACAATCGACTTTGAGAATGAATGTGAAATAGCAGAAAAGTGGACGTGGTAGTGAGTAGATTTGATAAAGATAAACATGTCGTAGATGCCCCCTGGCTATGGCTACGACCCTGGACGACACATTTCTAGGCAACCTGGGAATTTAACCAAAATCGTTCGATCCCTTTGGATACACAGCGCTCCTAGTACACTTCTGGTCCTAAACACGGGCCTAACATAAAAATATCCAAGGAAAAGCATTCATCCGTATTTGTCAGGTGAAATGGATCTCTCATACACACTCGCAGCTTTAACAAAAAAAAATCCTCCGCAAAGGGTTAGGAGGACATTCAACAAAAACATTCATTTAGCTCAACTCTGTATCGTTTGCCCAAGGACATTGTCAAAATGAATTCTTTTGAAAATTGAATTCTGTTCAAAAAGATTTATTACGAAATCAATTTAAGTTCCTAAACGGAAAACAGAAGCAGTGCCCTTTTACCTACGAAATCTATCCCCAGGGCCATGACAATGCAAATCATATTTGCAAGGACAATACAATATACCAGGAACTTCTGTTTGTCTCTACAATTTAAAGCAATGTATATTCAAAGATTCATATTTATGTAAGTTTTCGATGTTGATTTTGAGTCTTGATAAAGTGCGAAACATGAGGAAATTTTTGTCATAAACGAAACAAAAATTCTGCTAAGGGTATTTTTGTACAATGTGTGCTTTTCTTCGATGGGTTGTTTATGTGAATCTCTTTCTGTATAAAGCCATATACCAAGAGCATATTTAGATACATCAGCTTAGTATCAGAGATTCAGCATCCGAGAAACTGTCAGCTGCCATATGCTTTATTGCAAGCAGAGCTGCCATAAAATATGTACTAAGGTCAGCAGCACTATACGAGTATTTGAATTTTAAGCACGTTTCAGCTTTTCAATCGTATAAACAGTTTTATCGAATGGACTAAATATTTTATGGTATAATGATATCACGTGGGAGCTCTCTATATAAGCAAAGGACATCTTGATGTTTATTAAATTTAGCTGTCACAATATCCGGACACAGAATTTGGGTATAAAAGCACAGCTCCCTGGAATTGGCCACATAGCAAAGTTGTTGCCACAAGCATCGCATATCGGTTTGACGATGGTGGTTTAGAGATTGTGTGGTTCTGACGTTAATTTGATTTGTGGCAGAATATTATTGAATGAAATTCCTTGGGTATCTACTTCTCCAAGCTCTTCACTTTTTACTCTGTAGGCGCCGAGGGAAGAGAAGATTACTTCTTGAAAAAATGGTGACAAGGTGGCAGAAATTAACAGTTAAACAAGAAGCACGTTTGTGCCTTTGAAAAAAGAGGACTTCAGGTTGTTTTTTTTTTGTATACTACGTTTTATCGGTATCATCGAATAATGGTGTCACGGTATTGCCCGTTGGGAGATCCTTGACGAGAATGAAAAGCAAAGTTGTTTGTGTTTTTTTTAGGGCTTTACTCTTTGTTAATACTTGTTAAGGTCAATGCAATTATTTTTAATAAACTCAACGTTGAGTGGCAGGAGGGAGTTTACCTGGAAGCTTTTTGCAGTCTTTGCTTTCGTCTGATGGCTTCTGTTATTGCTCTGACAGCACTTTTACTTACTTCCAACCAATGTCGTGTCAGAACTCAACGTGAAACGCACTGAATTTAAATTAAGGTACTAATTATTGGATTTGACATGTTCTCTTGAAAAAAAACGAAGGGAATAATGATTTGAGAAACATTAGTTAAGGCAATATTTTTTTTATTAGAAGGCTAATTTCCGGGAACTCTATTTAATACGGTAGGTAGTGCATGAATGTAATGGTGTGTGTATATTACTAAGAAAAAACAACTTAGATGTCTAATACCTTCGTCCATTTTAAAATATCTCGAAAACTGTTATTGCGATGCCTATACGATAAAGATAAAAAGAAAAATAAATAGGTAGTATAAGGAAAATATAACTTTTGCCTCTCACTCTTATTACATTAGCTTGTATAAGTCTGTCTCTTTTTAAAACTATCACAGGGCTTCCATAAATTGCCGCAAATGAGCGAGAAATTTGTGAAGGGTTGCCGTTTGTGATTTAAAAACAATAAAGATAATTCAACATAAACTTTTTTGAAGTAAGACTTTTTTTGCGCCGTGATATGTCAAACCGACAGAGTATTTGCCACATATTTTGCTTTAGCTTTCTAAAAAATGCTTACCAGCCAATAAATATTTAAAAAAAATAAACAACTTTTGATATCATAAAAAATGTTTCTCTGCAAAGAACCACAAAGATTAACCGGTAGAACATTTAAACACATACTTTCATGAAAGTAGTTTTTCTTTAACCATATTAGACGAAGAACAATTTTTTCATAATTTTTTTTATTTAAATCCGTAAACACTTTATTCTAAATACCACTTTTCACTTCTTTTATAATTTTAAATAATTTAATTATTTAAAATTAACAAATAAATATTTCTAAAATAAAAAACACATAAAATAAACTAAACTCTCTTGTTGACAAACGTACGCCAGCATTGCCATACACGATCAATATTTAGTCCGTAGACAAATCCACAATAGCATTGCCCTGCGTTTTGATTCTTGACAGATGGGATGACGAGATCTTTTCGCTCTTGGTAAATAAGCCTATGACGAACGAATATATAATAAAGCATTTCATATGTTCAAATTAATAGATTAGGTAATTGAAAATCAGTTAGTTTCAAGATTCTTCTTAAATCTCGTCATGGAAAGTTTCATCGCATTGAACTGGAGAATGGTTTTATAATTACAAGACGCTTATGGTGAGTTATTTCACGCTTACGTCTGATTTTCTTGCACTTTGTGAGTCTTTCTTAAATCTCGTACCGATTTCGGAGATTTTACGAAGGTAAATCGGTGAGATTAAATGGTTGAGTTGAAAATGCTAAACCACGGATCAAAATTTTAAACAACATTAAACCTCACTTAACTCGCCAAAACCGGTGAACTAAAATTGCTGAACTTTACGGATCAAAGTTTAAATGGCGGCGACGTTTGAACAACAAGAAGATGGGGTCGTTATTGTGCTGGATTCAAAAATGTAAGTGGTAGGAACCGAAAAATAAGAAGAAGTATTAATTCTACATAAGTACACACTCTTTTTTTACAATGTATTAATTTACTTAAAACTATTCCAAATAAATATCACTCACTTTTGATAAAAGATAAGAAAAATATTTAAATATTTTTGATGATTTTGAGCTGTTGAGATAGCAAAATTATATGTAAATGTTGAGCAAATCCGTTCCGGCAAAAAGGCTGGTTTTATTTTAATATTTTTGTAGCAATTCATGGAATTCTACTCAACACATCAACACAGAACAGAATTATTCCCATTTCGTCAAGAGACATACATAGAAATTTGTCTACAGTGTGATTTAAGGTGCATAGATTTTCTTTTCTCACGATTTTCTATTTGGAATGGAATATTAGCTGAACCTCTATTTCTTTGTTTTGTTTTCACAATCCACATTCGCAAAATAAATACGAAAGCAAATGCAAATGCATTTAATTCTAATTTGAAATTAATGTATTTCATGCGTTTATGCTTAATTCTGGGGTTCTGTTTGATTCATATATCTGTCAAAAATAGGCGTGTTCAATTGAGACTTTTATTAAAACACTATATTTGTTATAAGAGTTGTTTAAAGTATTTAAAATTATCAAAAAATCAAGGGGTTGTTTAGAATTTTGTGCTTATGTAACTACATATATAGAAATGGAGAATATAGTACCGCCGCCAACTACGGAATAAAGAATAAAAGTCAATCCTTTTTGTGTGATATCTTTTTTTGTTTCAATTTATTAATTATTTTTTTCAATTATTTAAAAATGAATGTAAATAAAGCTCATGATAAACAATCAAACAATATTCTATAGAAAATGAAAATATATACATAAGGTTTGTTCTATATTCCCTGCTTATATCGACTCGACTTATGTCTGATTTACAGATTGAGCGAGCGATACATACGAGTAGGAACTAGCATTGTTAATATCATTTTTTAGAGACAAAGTAAGAAGAATTTCATTTTCGGATGTATCAATTATTGAACAAGGACAGGATTAAAAAAAACGGTTTATTTGGGAAATATTTTTAAAGTTAAATATTAAAAATTTGTCTTAAAAAAATCCGCAATGATTTATTAACTTTGTATTTTTATACGTCAAAAAATAATTTGTCCATCGTCTGTCAAGCCATCAGCTGTCAAATTCCATCAGAGGTGAAGACGGATTAAGAAAAAAATTTGTCAATTTTGAAGATCTGTTTGATTATTTGATTTTTTATGATCTCAAATTTCAGAATGTGTCGAAATAAATTATTTTGAAAATGTTGTTTCCCTTAAAAAAAAATTAGCTTTAAGAAATCTGAATTATTTGTTCACAACGAATTATTTAAATTGATTATTATGAAATACTAGATATTTAAACTATTTGTTTCATTTTCCAATGATTGAATAGAAAACAATAATCTATAGTTTCATTTTGGGGAAAAGACGAGCTACGGTAAATGTCATACTTAAACACTTTCTACTATTCTACTATTCTACAATAAATTATAGTTTGTAGATTTATTGTCTAACCATATGTTTATGTATAACGAATTACTCTTAATCTTTACTTACTCTTCAAACTTTACCTCTCTTAAAACTTAAAACTCTAACTATTTTGTACATTAAAATTATTTAAGTAGTTTTCGGCATGATGTTTCATATGTGAATAGATGTTCAAATTGTAAAACAATATATTATATTTAAACAAAAAAAACTAATAAAGGCGGATCAATATTTTTGAAAAAACAAAATTTAATGTAAGAACTTCTTAATAAAGTAAAATTAAAAGAGATTGCAACTATTTTTACTAAACTTATGACACAAGTTGTTATTATTGCTATTAAATATTATAACAAAAGTATTAAATATTTTAAGACGAAGAAGAGACAATTATAGAAAAAAAACAACAGAAGTTGTGATCTGAACATTTTGTATATATAAATTAATAAAAGAAAATTATTATACATATTTGAAATAAAAATGTTAATTTATAAAATACAAATGGTTTTTTTTAAGAGTTTATTTTGTATTGTTATTTTTTTAGTCACCCGTCTCGAATATACAGACCTTTGTCTTTGCTTAGATCTATTAGACCGCCTTGTTAACACAAGCGTAAAAAACAACAAGTCTTGTGTATACTCACAGAAAACATATTGCGTGGACATGCAAGAGAATTTAAAAAATAGACGAGGTACCACTGGTATTTACAAATAAAAGGAAATGGAAATGGTATGAGAAAAACCAACAAACAAGCTTAACTACCAGTCTGCCATCAAGTTTTCCTGATTGAAACACAGACGAAAAAGTTTTTCGTCCACAATTATGTCAGTGGAATGACAGCAATTGGAACCCAAATGATTGCGTGCGATCACTCACTTATTAGATATGTTATCTCGGATACCAAGCTATCGGGGTATATCTGTGGACGAATCAGATAGGTTAGCTGAAAGCTGTCAAAAAATCAAAGCAAAACGCATACCAACGAATTTTGCAGTCAGCTGGTTCTATAGATTTGTTCTCGGATAGCTAGTTATTCCAATTTTTTTGGGATAACTCAAGATAGCTTTCATGAGAGCAGCTGTTTTTTCATCAGATGCGGTTTTGCACGCATTACAACAACAGAAAGTTATTCCAGATTGCTGAGAATAATTGAGTGAACGTCCCCATTGGAATGATTTGTTCCACTTTGCGTCAAATGGCAATCAGCTGTCACGAAAAAATGAAATTCATGAATGAGAATAAAGTCAAAGGAAAATAAAAAATACATTTTGAACAAAAAATAATTGTTCTAGTGCAAATATTTTTTGCAAAATAAATTCTCTGAGTTATTTGAGAATGAAACTTACTGCAGTCAATGACAGCATTAAAAGATTATTTGGTGCGTTCTATATTGAAGGAGTTTTTTGTGCAGTAGACTTATGTTGAATTCCTTACAACCAAAGAATCGATTTTTTACTTGCGTTATAAGTACTATAGGGCAAGCTTTGCATTTGGGGAAACAATCGAAGTCGAGATTTTAATCAAACTTATCATTACGATAATAGAGAACACAAAAAATTGGTTCCCGCTATTCCGTCTGTCTGTCTGTACAACGCTCTACAGCCTAAACGGCTGAAGCGATTTTCTTCAAACTTGTTACTTAAGCGTTTTAAGTGTTTATCTCAAATAGATTTTTGGATCGTTTTCTTAGCCCCAAAAATAACGGACGGTACTTGCTATTCAATTTCTTTTGTCATCTTAATTATCTCAAAAACAGCTTTAACGATTTTGATAAAAAAAAAACTGTCTGCACTTCTCTAGGTATAGTCTACATTTTGTTCAAAAATGTTGCTTACATTTTTTGTTAGTACCGGTAACTCCCATACACATATACGGCTCTAGGGATTTCGATCAAAATTTTTATAAAGGATGCCCTTCAAATTGTAAATAATACTGTATACCAAAATTTTCTAAAAATATTTTTTTTGATTTAAAAAAAAATATTTATTTTTTTGGAAATTCATTATTTTAAGTTTATATTAATTGTTAAATATTAAAAAATTGTCACACCAATTTTTTTTTTTTGAAAAAAATTAAACAAGCTTTGTAAATATATAAGAAATTTTTATTTGTACAATATTCAGTTTTTTTATGATTACATACTTGCTTTTTAAAGCACTTTTTTGTCTCATTTTAATGACTTTGAATTCCCAACAACAACTTGAGTGTGCTACCACCAAGTTTTTCTCAATTATTTTTGGCTGAAATTATAGCTATTTCATGACTTGCCAAGGTCGATCATCAGATTCCTTGCTCTAGTACTGCTGGCTGAGTAAGCACAACAAACTTGTGTGGCTAATAAAAGTGCTAGTCGTTTCAATGTAATTGATAAACAGAAAAACCTGCATTAGGTTGGATCTGATCATGTGGGCTCGGTGGCGTGATGCGAAGTGCGTTGTCTACTAAGCAGCTGGTCATGGTTCAATACACCATGAAGGCACAAGAAGTTTTTCAATTAAAATGAAAAAGTAGACCAGCACCACTAGAGCAAGGAATCTGATGATGGAAATGAACAAGTCATGAAATTGCTATAATTTCAGCCAAAAATAATTGAGAAAAACTTGGTGGTAGCACACTCAAGTTGTTGTTGGGAATTCAAAGTCGTTATAAGAAATTTAGTAAAACTGACTTTAAAAATATATTTACACTCGTAATAGAAATCTTTTACCTACGATGTGATCGAACATAAGAGCAAGTACATGAGATTCAGTAGTGCACTTTTTTCTCAACACAATCGAGCTATTTCCAAACAAAATTGATTGTATGATGTCAAAACAAATCTTTCATTTTTTTAGTAAGATTTCATCCACTTTACACGCACACTATTTTTTGCAGTTCCTTACAAAAACAATCGATTTTAAAGGGTTATTAGCAGGGCTAGGATTTCCATGCAAATGCATATTTTTTATGAGAAAGTTTAGAAAAACAGGAATAAAATAGAATCAATTAATTTGATTTAAAATGGCATTTAATCGTTAGTGCATATTTTTGCATATTTTATTTAAATTACATTTTTCAAGAATAAAAACATATTTGGGCATATTTTCGAGAAACAAAATTATATTGAAGTAAAATCTGCGCATGTGGCTTTAAAATTGACTTTAAACAGTTTCTGTTGACAACTTTCACGGCAGCTTTTTTCCATATTCCAGTATTCCATTTTACACATGTAGGTATATGAGTTAGTATGCTTATTTTGTAACCTCAAATTTTCCCAACGTTTCCCAAACTTATGTGTTTTCCTATGGGTATTGACAGCAGATGTTTTTGTTCACTTTTGCATGAATCAAAGGAAACAAGATTACGACACTTCTTTTTTTATTATTTTATTGACGTGTTATGTGAAACAAAATCCATTAATACACAAACAACAAGCAACAACAATTTGCAGATTTTGTTCCATATATGACGTAAATGAAATAAGAAAAACAAAGAAGTGTCGTAATCTTGTTTTCTTTGATTCATGTTCACTTTTGCCAAATCGTAATGGTTTTCATTTTTAGTTTTCAATTTGTTTCTGTGTGAACTACTTGAAAGAGATAATTGGTCTATATATGTTTTAAGTTTTGTTTGATAGTTTTTTTTTTATCTATAGTTTTTGGATTTACTTTCATTTCGATAATCTTTTGTTAATGTTTGTATTTTTTTTTATATATATAATATTTCATATTAAATTTAGTATTTACTTTATCAAGCGATTAATTTGGGATCTGTAGTTATTTTAGAAACATTGCCGAAAGCGAAGACGTCTACAAATGCAAAACTAAAAAAAAATATGTTCCCGACAACCCGCACACTTTCACAACTGATGGAACAATTCGTTTTTATAAAATTTGTAGCAAAGGTGTCTCTTTAGTAAAAAAAAAAAATTAAAATTGACCAACATGGGGTGGGGTGCCGCGATAGTTGTGTGTTCGCCTGTCAACCTCATGATCACAAGTTCGATCCCTGCCGTAGTCTATGTTTTCTTATTTTTCCATTAAAAACCAATTCTAAAAATAAAAATGTCATACAATGAGTTTCTGGTTTACTCATTACATGCTGTTTAGGCATAGAACTAACAACATGTGATTGAGTAAAACTAGTATACCGATAAAATATGACAAAGAATAAAAAAATTAATGCGAATTATAAGGGACATAGATAAATAAGACACGGAAATTTCTCCGCATTAGTTCAGCCGCCATCCCTGGAGATACAAAAATCTGAGACAACAACTACCTACACACTCTGAATATCGCGCAACACATCTTTCCTATCATTCTTTTTCTTCCTTAACCTCACCCTCAAGCCTGCGCTGTGTTGAAACATTTAAAGGGTATTCATAATCCCTTGAGCGCGTGTAGATTATAAAAAAAAAACACCTGAAACCTATTAAACATACGGAACTAAAAAAACAATTTAGTTCTGCAAAATCTAAGTCATACCTCATTTCGTTTAGAACAAAAAGCAATTTTAATATGGATTTATGTGAAGCACTTCTTGCAGCTGATAATTCGTTAAGAAAGCTCAATATTCCCAATTTGAAAAAGTGTTTGTTTGACGCAAAAACTAAATTAATAAAATGTATAATTTATTAATTGAAAAAATAAGATCCGATTCAAGGCGGTTTTCTGGCCAATGTTGTTTCTTGTGCTTTAATTGAAATTAAGACTTTTATTGATGTAATTTTGTGTTCCTCGATAATAAAGACTGAATTCGTTCTATAAAAATAAATATTACTAAACAAAAATACTTTCCCATGAAAATGGTTTCTATGTATAACAAGTGATATGGTTTGAAAGGCATATTTTAGGTGCATATTTTACATTTTTAAGAGCATATTTTAAGCGCATATTTAGCATTTTTAAGTGCATGGAGATCCTATTAGGTATTTGATCCGTGGTTCAGGAATTTTAACTCCCGATTTCGGCGCGTTAAATGGATTTCAATTTCGGATTAGGATTTAAATTGTCGTAAGATGTATTTTCAAAACTTGGCCTATTTTAATGTGCAATATCAGACCCATTCACAACTATATTTCGCCAGAAAAATTTTAAAAAAATGTCAGCTCAGAAAAAGCTATTTTCTCCTAAGCATTTTTTCAGTCAACAATATTTGCGAGCGATTTGAAGCATGAATTAAACTATATTTATATGAATCTGTTTTCAGATAGTAAAGGAATGCATTTTTTAAATGCAAATACATACTACTCTGTTGTTCTATTACGATTAAGAATTAATAAGATATCATTTTGTTTAAAAATACATTTATTTAATTTAAGCTAAAAATATTTAATTGACCACAAATCAATCAAATTTATTAGGTTACATAAGATACTTATACCTATTCGTATATCCCAAATCCTAAAATATGTGTCCTTTCCTTATTGTGTCCTCTGAAATATCCTATATAAAATCCATTGCAACACGTCCGACCTTAGCAACGATTTCAATTTCGCTAAACAATCCGATAAAATCATCTGTGAAATGAGATTGTTTGCAAGTTTTCTTCCCATGGCCATAGGATTCAGAAGCCAGATTACATAGCTTCAAGTTGTATTAAACAAAAGAGACGAAAATATTAAATGCCATAACAACGACACGACGACGCAAGAATTACAAGTTCTTGGGAATTGCACACATGCTTTCAAGGAGTAAAGTATTGTGGAACAGCAGAAGGAAAACGAACTGCAAAATGATCCTGGTTAAATTGGATGTGTTTCTCGTTTAAATATTATTGCCATTGCGGTACACCCTGGCGAACTTCCCTCCGAACATAATGCTGCCGCGAGCACAAGAACTTCTGTTTGGGTTGTCAAAATTTCATAAATTCAAAAAACATTTTTCCGACGATTTAACTAGAAGAAGATTTAATGAATGGCAAATTGTCAAAAGCACAAAATGCTCATGGTAATCACCTTAGGAAAATACCACAGAGATATAAGTTCAAGAGGGGTCGCGGTCGGTCGGTCGATTTACAAATTTTATGTTAAAGAGAATAAAAGTGTTTTTTTTTTCCTGGGATGAGTTCTGAATTTGAATATCCTGAGAAGGTTAGGTTATACACGCTGGCAATATAAGAACCCAAAAATAAATAAACAATGAAACTTTATGTTGTCTGTGGAGAGCGTACGTCCCTCGTTTAAGATATATCTTTGGAGAGATTCTGAAGAGATTCAGTGTAGTTCAGTTTTTAGAGTAGCTGGTAGGTAGGTATGCAAATTTTTTTTAAACATTTGTTCAGTTCTCCCAAGGTGATGATTTGACTGACACCCTCGTATAAGTAATTTTTATAGAGGAAGAGAGAGAGAGAGAGAGAGATGGCAAATTATGCTGAATTGATATGAAACGGATTGTTTACACTTGAATTATTGCAAACATTTATGTGAAATGGCATACTTTTGTGTGAGGAAGTAAAAAGGATAGTTTAGTTTCTTATACAAGAAATTTGCATAACGGGGAAAAGAATGAATCTTTGTTTTGTTGGTCCTGATATGGGAAGGTTTATCTCACTTATGAAAAAATTAAAATAGTTGGTGGTGGTGAAAATAAGAACGTGCCTCTTATTTTTTGTTTTATTTTTGTATGTAAAATATAGAATAAAGGATTATGTTTCTAAGGGTCAACTTTAATACGAAACTTACAGCAAAAATCGAAGGTGTTTCTATTTATAATTGATATAAGTACATTTTGGGTGTATGTATTTAATGTAAATGTCTCGTTCCTGTTCTTAATATTATTACGTGTCATTCGTACGTGTTTACCTCATTTAAACGCAACGAATGAAACTAAAAATGATGTTTTTTTTTAAATTGTGCGCGCACTAAAGGGGTTTTGACTACCCTTTATATGATCAAGCATTGTGCGAGCGTTTGGAAAATAGGGAAGAATTTAATAAAATATCAAATTGGACGAGAAAATACAGCCGGGTAAAGAATTCCACATTCGACTTGCACGACAAAAGAAAGAATCTCTGTACTTGATAGTACGTCCGAAGTTGGGATCAAGGGTAAACTGATCAGGCGACTATTTCGTTGTTTATAAGAATAGTAATAACATAATAATCAGAGACATATAACATAACGACGATATTCTATACTCTGTCCCAGAAAAACAGGCAGTACACGTGTTATGGGAAAGCTTTTTCAAAATCAGTAGCGTGTCATATTTTTGCACTTTACTAAATTGAAAGAACTTCTCCATAAAAAGTGTTTGCACGCCCAAAAATGTATAAAATAATGAAAAAAAATTCATTGCATCGGATGCGGTCCTAACGTACTACTCAGCGCACATCTGCCAACTGGGTATTGACTGAATTTGAATTGCTTTTGCTGTGACATGTGGCTGCTGCTGCTATTCAACCTACATTAAATATTGATGTGCTTTCAGAGTTACCTGTTACCGCATTTTTCAACTCGATCGGTTTGTTTTCCTTGGGTTTCTGTTGAGGTGCTTTTGATTTGAGATCTTTAAAAAAAGTTTTAAATGATGAGTGTTATCGTGGAGTGTTTTAATTTTTTACACTTCTTTTAATGTGTTGAAAATACGCTAAAATGCAGGAACAAAATTTTAAGCTTTTTCTTTGGAGAGGAACATTATTTGCATAATTTTTAATTAATGCGAAGTAAAGTATTTTTGTATAAAATGAATGTTTAAAAGTTGTATTTATTTTAAAGTTTTGTGCAATTTGTATTTTTAACTTGTGTATTTTTAAAGAGGTGTGTTTTCGTCAGTTAGATGCTGTAGTACCTTTCTAAGACGCATTATTTTTTGATCGATATGTACCGACTTTAATAAAACTTACAGCGATTACTCACTGTAAATTATATTTTTCTAGGGGAATTTGGTTAGATTCATGCACCTAGAATTATGTTTTGCCCGTGGTCTGGCCAGTGAATTAATTGAAGAAAACGCAAACAATATGTTTATATTATTTTTGTTTTTTTTTTTAGTGGACTGTGTGGATTTAAAGCCAATTGAATGAATTTGTGACCTTTAGTCCAAAATGCGTTTCGCCCAGGTACTAAAGCTGGGCTCATCAGTTAGATGCTGTAGTACCTTTCTAAGACGCATTATTTTTTGATCGATATGTACCGACTTTAATAAAACTTACAGCGATTACTCACTGTAAATTATATTTTTCTAGGGGAATTTGGTTAGATTCATGCACCTAGAATTATGTTTTGCCCGTGGTCTGGCCAGTGAATTAATTGAAGAAAACGCAAACAATATGTTTATATTATTTTTGTTTTTTTTTTTAGTGGACTGTGTGGATTTAAAGCCAATTGAATGAATTTGTGACCTTTAGTCCAAAATGCGTTTCGCCCAGGTACTAAAGCTGGGCTCATCAGTTAGATGCTGTAGTACCTTTCTAAGACGCATTATTTTTTGATCGATATGTACCGACTTTAATAAAACTTACAGCGATTACTCACTGTAAATTATATTTTTCTAGGGGAATTTGGTTAGATTCATGCACCTAGAATTATGTTTTGCCCGTGGTCTGGCCAGTGAATTAATTGAAGAAAACGCAAACAATATGTTTATATTATTTTTGTTTTTTTTTTTTAGTGGACTGTGTGGATTTAAAGCCAATTGAATGAATTTGTGACCTTTAGTCCAAAATGCGTTTCGCCCAGGTACTAAAGCTGGGCTCATCAGTTAGATGCTGTAGTACCTTTCTAAGACGCATTATTTTTTGATCGATATGTACCGACTTTAATAAAACTTACAGCGATTACTCACTGTAAATTATATTTTTCTAGGGGAATTTGGTTAGATTCATGCACCTAGAATTATGTTTTGCCCGTGGTCTGGCCAGTCCAAGTAAGCTGTAAGTTTTATTAAAGTCGGTACATATCGATCAAAAAATAATGCGTCTTAGAAAGGTACTACAGCATCTAACTGATGAGCCCAGCTGTAGTACCTGGGCGAAACGCATTTTGGACTAAAGGTCACAAATTCATTCAATTGGCTTTAAATCCACACAGTCCACTAAAAAAAAAAAAAAAAAACAAAAAAAAAAAAAAATAATATAAACATATTGTTTGCGTTTTCTTCAATTAAATGAGGTGTGTTTTCTTTAAAGCTTTGTACAATTAGTTCGAAATGACTTCGAGGATTTCAAGAGATTTAAGATGGGAAAAAAAAAATCATTGTTGACGCGACAAAGAAATTCATAAAAATTTGCAAAATAAGACAGAAACTGTGAAGCAAGTAGCTGATATTCTTCCTGTAGGTGAACTAACAGCTTATAGACTTCTTAACGAAAACATTTCCAAAGGCCAAAAGTCGCCACCAAAGAAAAATAAATCTGATAATGAATATTTTTGTTTATTTTTGCTTGTTTTTTATTTAAATGGGATTAGGCCTACTGGGTATACTCTTCAAGAACGCACCTTTTATTTTACCTCATGGTGGTATGGAAAATATAAATGTGTTTTAATTTTTTATAAACAAAACGATTAAAAAAAATAGCGTTAACCCTACATACTATTCTTTCATATTTGTGTCCATTTAAAATACACAATACGAAAACCCTGTGAGAGCTTTATTGAGTGACAGATTTATGCAATTCACTGTAGCGAGAATGAAAGGCAAACGTCCTATTTTGCCTACACTGCCTATTTTTCTGGGACAGAGTATAGATGTGTAAATGCTTCCATTATAGTTCTATTGCCTGTCATTCTTAGAGCTCTATTTTGAATGAAGGGAAAGGTAATTTCGAATATATGGGCTTGAATTTTTCTCTTAACCCAAGTAAAATCAATGCACAAATTGCGTATGAAATACAACCAATAATACTTGCCAAAATGCATTTATCTATTCCATCCTCAAAACATGTATGTATAGATAAGTGTATGTTTTTTATCATCACCTAAATCACCTAAGTAAACGTACCATGCAGTGTATACCCGCCATATCCAGACATTATTTAAAAAAAAAATATCGGTTATTTCTGCTCGTGATTTAAATGTTATAAAACGTATCACCGCAGACGTCCACGATTATTAGCTCCGAGTAGCGTTGCCGAAAGTACTACTATTGTAGTATTGTACTACTTTCGACACCTCCTTTCTCACTTGTACTACTATTTTTTTTTCAAAAGCCAGACACATCTTGCACATGAAGTAAAGTGAAACGTCACCCTTTAAAAATGTTTTTCCCTCTTAAATTTAATGATAGTTTGGGAGCATTTTAATTAAAATGTCGTTAAAAAGGGAATTCCCCTCTCTTTCTTATTTTTTTTTTGTCGTTGCGTTGGCCCAGACAATGCTGCTGTCATGGTTGGACATTAAAATGGAGTTTGATCTTTTTTTCTAAAGGAGAATCCATAAAATGTTTATGTTAGACTGTGTGTGCCATTTCTTACATCTTTGGGTGCTTTCATGATTATTTTGTTTACATGCGATCATGTTAGCGTCATAAAAACTATTTGCGCATGCATTTTAATATAAATTTATGAATACTTTCTTTGATTTGCTTCATTTTCCTGTGGAGCACAAGCAATTCTGCTGCGTATTTTTAATTTTGAGTTCAACTTTGAATTTACTACCTTTTACATCATACTGCCTCTTTCTTTAAGAAAAAACATCGGAATGCATGTGAAATTTTATATTTGCGCATTTGCGCTGCAAATATTTGCGTTTTACATTTATGAAACTCTGACATTCATCATTTGCATTTATTAATGCTCTGCATTTGTCCGACTTTCGCAACCATGCATTTATGAAAGCGCCCTTTGGTCCTCAGCCGCAGCTAAAAAAATGCCACAGAATATTGATTTTTTTCTAAAAAAACATCAGTTTCAGAACTATTTCTGTTGAAACGATGATGCACATGTCTTTTCAGACCAATCTAGTCTCTTAAAATTTTTTCACAATTTTCCCAATTGCTGGCGTAGTTGGACAATTATGTAAACCATAATCTCCTCTTAAAGCACGATATGTTGGTGTGGCAGAATCACCATTTTTGTAGTAGGTTTTAACAATTTTTATGCGTTGTGCGATAGTTAAGCGATCCATTTTCGTAAATGTCAGGTTATCAACTGAAAAAAAAAAATTATCTTAACAACTTAGTTTGACAGATGTCGAATATTCCAGCCCTATACTTTTGAAACCGCAAAATGGATAACCCTTTATGTATTTGCTGAATACCTTTGAACTGGATTTTTTTAATTTTTATGGAAAAATGTTTTCAAAAATCTTTTTTTCTCAAAAACCGAATTTGAATTATTTTTTCTTTGATTAGGCGAGCGATATTTAAGATTGTCATACCAATTTTTTTTAGAAAAAAAATTAATGAAATTTTGTATATATGTATATGTACATACCTACAAAATTAAGTAAAAAACGACTTTAAAAATATATTTAGATTTTTAATAGAAAACTTTTGCATACGATGTGATCGAACATCAGAGCAAATTCGTGCGAAACAGTCGTCCAACGAGCTGCGGCAAAATAAATCAACCTCAAGACACATTGAAATATTATTTATTTCTTCTACTCAAAATTAGTCAAAATAAATTTAAAAAAAAAACACATTATATACTAGAATTATTAAAATATTTATTTGTTTATTGGTATTAATATTAATATTATACATTTAGATTTCAATTTTTAATTTTAGAAAATTAAAAGCTTATTCTTCCCATAAGAAATTCAATGATAGAATTAGAACGAAGATCCTCCAATTAGCTGACTTCGAGTTCCATTGGGCGACAATGCTTTTTTGTGATTTCTCGTAACATTACTACAAAACAGAAAGTTTTAAAAACACAACAACAAATTTAAATGAATTGAACAAATCTAAACCGAACATTCTTAAGTTATTATCAAGCTTTCAAATAAATAGAAGCATTAAGAGTGCGGAATGTAAAATTTGTCTCCTTAATTCAAAGCTTCGCGTGATTTAAAATGAAATTGACATTGTAAACAGAAAAAATAAATAAAAAACGAACGTATTTTGACGAAAAATATATATGTATGTATTTACGTCTTACGTGTTTCCATTGTTTGCACGGTTCGAAATTCTGATTGAGCAAACAACATTGTCATTTTGTTGCAAAGTAATAAAATAGATACACCCATCCAACACAAACACTTTACTGGAAAGTACTTAAACATAATTTCCCCAGGGATATATAAATCAAAAAATGTCATTCAAGAATGTCTTAGTTTAATCTGATAAGTTGAACGACTTTTGACTTTCACACGTCTTCATCAATATGTGATTTAACCAGTATTGACAGCACGGATAGATTATTTCATAGACATCCTTCAAATCTTTAAGAAACTGTGTGAAAATAACAAGGGGTAAGATGGATAATTTAAGACGTCTAAAGGCATGATTAATCTTATTATTGATGCATCCCCATTGTGTTTTTAAATTGTCTCTGATTACCTATTTTTCAATTAGGGTATCCTACCTCTTTGTCTTCTTTAAACCACAAACTTTTAATTAAAGTGCCCCTATGTCGCGTCGTCGTCCTGTCCTTATACATATACTGAATCAATACAAATTGAATGGATATTTCCCTTCCTTGTTGGTTGTTGCTCTTGAAGTGGTCCATTAGGTGCTGTAATTTACTTATAATGCGACTTTGTCTGGCCAGTCCATTACCTTGATGTCAGTATATTGAGTCTTCAACTAAGCTTTATATCAGATTGCCTGTGAATCTTGCTTTTGTAATTCGAATATAAACTGACATATTGCATGATTGAGAGTAAAGCACGATATACGAGGAAGTTTGTGTCAAGCAGGGAATATGGTCCTGGGTTCTAATTAATCAGAATTCGAAATGGCAAAAGGTGAAAGGTAAAAGGTAATCGGATCAACTGTACTCGTAATACCTTCACTTAGTGCAAATTAATAAGTGCTTGTGCACGAATGTATAAAAGCAAGCTATTCAGTAGAATTTTATGCAAATGACATAAGAACATAAAGAGAACTAGCTCTTAATCGTATGTGCAAGCTTTTCATTTCAAAAAGTGGGACTGTAAATTTTCACAATGGGTTTATTTTATCAGTTTATAACTTTTAAGGGTACTTTTTAAATTGTTATATTACAACTCAAGAAAGAGTTAACTGAACTCAAGTTAAAAGTATCGAAATTCGAGTATATCGTGACCTGAGTTCTCTCTTGTTCAATAGACCATTTTTGACGAAATTGAGTTAGAAATGCAGTTTTTATAACTCGAGTGCCCTCTTTCGATTGGCGCAAAGCATTTTGTTCTATCTCATTTAGTTTTCAAATTATTGACAACTGTTTTGTTCAATAAACCACTTTTCTTACCATTTTGAGTGCCACTTTTGTTCAATAAACCACTATTCATTCTTTTTGTATTATATTGAACAATTCATAGTACCTATATCTTTTAAATCATTCCTTTTTATTTCTTTTTTGTTCGATATCCACATTTTTACTTTTTTTGTTCAATATCCTTATATACTTCATTTATTTCTATTTTGTTTAATGTTCAAATTATTTTTGTTACAATTTGTGCCTTATTGAACAAAAAGATATGAATTTGGTTGTGTAAGAACATAAGAATTCTATTTTGTTCAATATCATACGAGATCACTATAAGGTGTTTTTCTTTTTTATCTCCGGGCAGATCACTAAACAGAACCTGAGTTAACCTAGTTAGCTCTGAATAGAGCTCTCCGATTTAATTTTGAAATAAACTTAAGTGCAGATCTTTCATAAATTATTAAAACTTGTTGTTTTTTTTTTAAACTTATTTATCAGTCTTTCTTTTTCTGAATTCATTTTTGTTTTTAATTTGTTTTTCTTCGTGATTATTGTCAAAATTATGAGTAAAATTAGCCGCGCTCAGCACTTTTCTCCGTTTGATCGGTCATTTTATTCTGAGCTATAATGGACCATGCCATTGGATTTAGCATTTTTTTTCGTAATTTTCATATTCCTTGTGAAACATTCTGAAAAAGCAAGTCTTTTCTGATAGAATTTTCGGACTAAGACGACCACAAATGGATAAGTTATAAGTCGGTTGCCGAAATGTTTCAAGCTTAAACTAGCGGGTTGTCATATTTAAATGAGTGAGGATGAAATGCTCTCAGACAGAAGTCAAAATGTCAAAATGTGGCCGAATTGTGTACTATTTTTTAAATAAATGCAATTTAACCAATGTGAAGTATTGTCCAGTCATATAAAATCTAAGTTTCCATAAAAAAATTTCCAATATTTAGCGAAACCAAAACTAATCCGAGCTCCAGCTAATACTACGTTTTCACCTACAACTTAATCCAGATTTAAGTGGATTAACCATAAATCCTCTTTGAAATCTTCTAATTCTTGAAGATTTTCCATACAAATTTTAATCTCCTTAAATGAAGACTAGAAATTAATCTCATTGAAATCTTCTTCGAAGTAGAGGATTTTCAAAACAAACAAAACCTATTTCGTGGCCTATCCAAATATCATTTTCTCCATTGACAAATAGTTTTCATCGAACAGCGCACTGGCAACATAATGACCAAACTGAAGTAATGGAGGAACTTTTGCATTCGAATCCCGAGATCCGACGATCCTTGGCCGAAGAAAATACAACCAACATGCGTCTTCGGGAAGCGAACAAAATATTGGAAAGATTGTGTGTTTGCTTTCTTGTCATTTAAATATGTACTTTAGCAAAACAGTATTTCTTGTGTTTAATTATTGCGTATATTTTTGGTTGAAATTGAGAACAATTTCCGGTTAATGTTTTTGAGCATTTTAATTTCCTCTCGCAGTGACTCGATTTCCTCTGCGGTTGAACCTCAGTGTGGAAACGTCAAACCAATCTTTTCTTCACTGGTGAAAACACTTCAAGATTAATTTCTAATCTTCTCAATTTAAACCGTAAAATCAAACTTATTTAATACTGAACATTATAATCTATTAAAATGTATACCACGAAGTACTTTTGGTTCGGTGGCAGATTATGTTTTATCAAAAGCCCCTGGGCTAAACAAGAAAAACATTATTATCATAATTTAATTTTAAGAAGTAATAGATCGATAAAATAATAAAAATATTTGAATTTCTACCAAATCAAAAATAGTGAAATGCACCACTGGATCGCATGTGCACCACATGTATGCAAACGATTCTCAGTAGAAAAAGCTAAATATAATGGGTTATCCATTTTGGGGTTTCAAAAGTAAACGTAAATAAAACACATATTAAATATTTTTTTTATCATGATATTTCTTTTTTATTATAAAGTTTGAACGTTGACATTATGTGTGAAAGACTACATCATTTAAATGACCACCACGCGAATTGTTGCAAGCATCGATTCTTTTGAGGTAATTTTCGACCACTTTTTGACACATATTGGGCGGTATCTCAGCCATAACTTGACGAATTTTGGTTTTCAAGTGCTCAAGAGCTTAAGGTTTATCTGCATAAACACGGTCTTTCGCGTAGCCCCACAAAAAAAAATCCAGCGGTCAAATCGAACTATCTTGGTGGCCATTTGTTATCGCCACGACGAGAAATTACGCGGCCAGCAAATGTCTCTTGCGATAAAGCCGTATTCGCTCGAGTTGTGTGGCATGTGGCATCGTCTTATTGAAACCACATATTATCCAAGTCGTATTCTTCAACAGCAGCAAAAAAAAGTCGGTTATCATATGACCATAACCTCTGAATTGACGTTGACAGTCGTACCATCGTCGTTTTCCAAGAAGTAAGGTCCAATCACACCTCCGGACCAAAGAGCGCTCCAAACTGTGTTTTTTTGTGGATGCAATGGCCTCTCTTCAATTACTTGACGATTCTCAGAAGTCCAAATACGACAATTTTGCTTATTAACATACCCACCGAGTGAGAAATGTGCTTTGTCGCTGAAGAAAATTTTGTTCGAAAAATTCGACGTATCTACGACATTGTGAATGGTCAGCTGGCTTCAGTTGTTGTGTGAGCTGGACTTTATATGGATGTAGGTGTAGATCCAAATGCAAAATACACCATAATCTTCGGCAACACTTTCACTTACAGCAGCGTTATTTTCAGTGGTACGAGTGAAACGATGATGCACAGGCCTTACAATATCTGTAACCACAATCCTGTCTCTTCAAATTTCTTCACAATTTTGCCAATTACTTGCGTAGTTGGACGATTATGTGAACCATAATCTCCTCTTAAAGCACGATATGTGGCTGTGGAAGAATCACCATTTTTGTAGTAGGTTTTAAATGTCAGACTTTCAACTGAAAAAAAAAATTGGTTTAACAACTTAGTTTGAGAGATGTCGAATTCCAGCCCTTTTGAAACCGCGAAATGGATAACCCTTTTTTTTAAGTCTTTTTTATTTAATGTTGTACTTATATACAAAATTGTTTTAATTTTTCTCTTAAAATAACAATTTTAAGTGCCTATTTTTCAATATAAATTAAAGAACATAAATAAAAAAATAATCGTTTTTTAGATACACTGAATTGTCAAGAAAAGAAATTATTTTTCTTGACTGAATTGTCAAGAAAAGAAATTATTTTTCTTGACTGAATTGTCAAGAAAAGAAATTATTTTTCTTGACTGAATTGTCAAGAAAAGAAATTATTTGGTTTTCTTTTGGTAACGAAAATTAATCTTTCTCCCCTTCAGATCTGTACCCCTCTTCTACTAATAACATAACACCATCAGAACAATTGACAGCCGTCGTCGTTTTGACAAGATTTTGTTTTCAGTAATTATGTGAATATTGAAATGAGGCTGTGAAAACATTCATACATTTTAAAAACATAATAGCATTTATGTATATTAACATTTGTGTAATCCTCCAAATTAATTTCGGCATTAATTTTCTAAACATTGAGATCGCTTCGTGTTACAAAAGAAACAAAACGTGAATGAAGAAACAATTTTCAAATCACTTGCCATCAGATACCTTCTGGTTCCACAGACACAAATATACAACAATGCCGTGATAAAAAAATAAATCTGAAATCGTATTCCATTCGCGACGAAAAAAATCAAATTTGCGATCAAAATCTGAAATTACCAAAAGAAAACCCCATTAAAATAAAAGTAAAATGTCGGTTTTGTATTAAAGTATACAAAATATAATGCAAACTATAGAAACCATCAGATGTTTAAGTGAATATTTATTTTAATTCTTATGATTCTAAAGAACAAAATTGCCTGATATATATGTATTTATATCAAGTACGTGTACGTACTACCCCTACTGTTATCTTTTAAACAACTAATTATTGTATTCAATAGCTGGTGACTTGACGGTAAGTGTTTAGGCTCTTTTTTAAAATTATAAAATCGATTTTAGTTAAAAATAGCAAGAAAAGAAGGTTTGGTTAACTAATTAAAAATGTTCTCTGGAAATTATTGTAATCAAAGACGATTGAATGTGTCAGGACAGCAATCAGTTTATTATGATTAAGACGTCTCTCTTCCTTAGAATTTGACAAAAAACTTACCAATCGATTCCCAAATTTATCTTCGCCATTGCAAATGATTAAATAACATTCATATTGATGAAGGCGTGTGAAAGTTATACTCGTTAGTTATGTCAAAGTCTCAAAAGTTATTTGATTAAACTGAGGCAATGCTGAATGACTTACATATTTTGATTTGTGTATGTCCTTGGGGAAATTATGTTAAAGTGCTATCCAGTAAAATACTTATTTTGGATGGTTGTGTCTATAGGTACTTTATTACTTTACAACAAAATGAAAATGTTGTGTGCTTAATCAGAATTTCGAAACGTGCAAACAATGAAAGCATGTAAAGTAAATCAATACATACATACAGATATGTACGTCGCCGTTGTCGTCGAAGTATAGTTTTATTTTTCCTGACGCAAAATATTGTCAATTTTGTTTCAAATCACGTGGAATCCATGACAAAAGACAGAGGGTTAACGTTGTATTCTTTAACAGCTTTCGATTTATTTAAAGACTTCAATGTTTTCGAATAAAGTAAAGATAATCCAGAAATTGTTCAGTTATCGTTCAAAATAGATTATTTGAACTCATTTTAATGTGTTTTTTTTTTATTTTTTGTAATGACCTCACGTTTTGCGAGCAGCTAAACGCCATAGTTGTTGAACTGTTACACGTGTAGGACAACTAGAAAATCTTCGTCGCACTTTTTTCATTACTGGCTGAAGACAATAGATTGCTGCAATTGGAACTGAAATTGCAAGAGCTGTCAAAAAGTGACGTACGTGATATTTCTTATTTAACCACACCACACTTCATTTAATTCTGTAGAGGAATCCATTTAGATTATTTGAGACGAGTTTTAATTTTATTAAAATAACAAGATATCGTTTGGTTGGCCGACTAGAATAAAATAAACAACAAATATAATTTGGTATTTACAATTTGACCTCCATTACATAGGACTTTTTTTTTATGATTTTGCACACGCTCAAGGGATTATGAATACCCTTTATATGTTTCTAACACAGCGCGGCATCCGGTGAAAGAAGAGAAAGAAGGATAGAAAGATGTGTGGCGCGACGTTTTGAGACGGTGGTTGTTGTCTCAGATTTTATCTCCTTTACATATGACTTTTTGTGTTTTAACTGAGCTCTCTTCTTTTTTAGCTCAGTCACCTCAGAACTCTTATATGAGCGCATATAAATTCGTTCGATTTTTCAATGTGATTTTCAGCCATGTGAAAATTAAGTGCTCTAGTATATTTCATAAGCGCTTGTTTTTGTCATTTTCGATTGGCTCGTCGGAGTTGCTCGTTTTTCTCTCCTACTTTAAAAACGTTCAATTGGTTGGTCCTTTTTGAGTATTTTTCTATTTCTATTTTTAAAAATAGAACAAACAATATACATATATAAAATTTTTCTTCGGAATGTTTGTCAAAAGTTACTGTTTGAAGAAACCATTTTTTACATAACTAATTTCAAGTGAGAATTCCTAAATTTGTGAACACGACATTTTATTATTTGATTGGAATCAAAAAAGAGTAGAATACTTCGAATATCTAATCGGAACGACATTTTTTTTAGTTCAGAGCATAATCTATAGGTTGTCAAAAAATGTTTGTGTTTTTTTTGCAATCACAGCGTTCACAGCTCCGAATTAGTATGTCGTATGTTCGGCGCAAGCTTGATGAGCTTAGATATAATCGACGGAGCATTTTGGCGTACATTTACTAAACGCACCAAATGTCATGTGTATGTCGCCTTTCGCATCAGGGTAAATAGTTGCTGGAGATTTTTTTGACGTTTTCTTTTAATTGCATTAAAAGTCTCCTGTACCTTTCACATAAGGAAACAAATTTCCGGATATGTTTTTCGTTTCCTTTTAAAGTTTTTTGGTTTGAATGCACACACTACACGTACATAATTAAAAAGGAACGTCAAAAAAATCTCATTAAATTGGTCACTCCCCTCACTACTTCCACTTCTTTCCCACAAATTAAAAGTTACTGGCCACTCTGTTTCCTCTTTTCTTATGTGAAAGCGATCTATCAAGAGTGAAATGTGAAGAAAGAAATACTGATGTAATTAAAATGGCAGACGATGTTGGTTGTTCCGTTTCAGAAGGTTCTTTATATAAATACATATGTTGTGTGTTTGTCCCACATTCTGTCAATTGGCCCCAATTCTTACAAATTCCTGTTCCAGACTTACAAATTTGAGAGTTTTGGGCAGAAGAAAGTGCTTATGAGAGACTAGAATAATTCCCCTTCCCGACAATTTCTACCCAATACATTACTCGCGTTCAAGTACAAAGCAGCTAGCTACCCATTCTTATTAGTGGCGGTTTTGTTTTCGAACGATCTACGTAACTTTTTCTGTCAAATCAGTTGGATTGAATATACAGCTACAGTTTTGAATTAGCTGTTCCTCAAATTTCCAAACGAATCTAATAATATAGCTAGAGTTTTGTGTTTGACAACAGATGTCTAGTTTATCAGCTGTTTTTTACTTGCGATTATAGGTACTATAAGGCAAGTTATGGATTCGTGCAAACAAAAATCTAACAATCAAACATGACATTACGATCATAGAGAACACCAAAAAAGTGGGTCCCCCAATTCCGTCTGTCTGTCTGCCCGCGGGTCTGCAGCCTAAACGGTTGGATGGATTTGCTTCAAACTTGGTATATATTGTTTGTTCGGTAATATACCCACAGGTTTGTCTCATTTTCTTTAAGACGACAAAAAACAGTAGCTACCATACATTTTTTTCTGCCCAAAAATAAAAAACTTATTTTTCTCGAAAACGGCTCCAACAATTTTTATAAAAAAAAAATCAGTTAATTAATGAACAAAATGGGAACATTTTAGTAATTTTTGTTTTGGAAAACAATTTTTACTTTTGGTACCTCAAGTAGTTCCATTTTTTAGGTTTTCGATTTTCTGGAAAACGGTTAATTTAATTTTTTTTTAATTTTTTGCGCAGGTGATAAAACAGCACACAGCAATCCGGTTTATATGAGTATGATATCGAACGCACCCATTTTTGTACCCAGCTAATTGTGAGGCAGAAAATCTAAAAATGTCAGGTTGACGTTTGTCATTAAAGCAAAAACACCTCCTGAATATTGTGGGAAAGGATTTTTTGAAAAAATTACTGAATTTAAAAATACAAAATTATTAAATTAAAGACAAAACTAATTTGAATTTTAAGCAAATTGTACAGGCGTTCCAGACTTTTTCGCACTTTATTTCTTTGTGACAGAATTTACTCTGCAATCTTCAAAATCAGATAAGCTGCCCAATTTCTCCACAAAAAAAGTCGCGATCAGACCATTGTCAACACAATAACACGGTAGTCAATTGACAAATTTCTATTATTGATAGGTTAAAGTTCAATTTTGACAGTTTCCATCATTTGCAAAAGAGATATTATTTAGCGAAGTGAAATATATATTTTGAATCACATACCTACATTAAAATTTAAAGCCACCACCATTCCTATGCGCCAATTGGTAGTCTACCAGAAATAGACAGAACCTATATTTGTCTGCCGAATACAAACTGCTATAAGGTGAAAAGGAATGTTTTCATGATAAGAAACACTCTTGGAGCATTTGTCACTTTCACGCGAAAAAAAATACACGTGGAAGTGTTCTTAACGTACTCATACCTAGATTTTGCAAATTCTAAAATCCATTATAAAAATTAATTCGTATTGTTGGCTTTTCTAGTAGGTACCTACTGTACAAGGTTTGAGAATCTGAAAAATTTTTAAAAAGAACAAAAGTGAAAAGAAGAAAAAAATGTAAAACGTGATTCAATAATTCAATTGCTTTAAGTAGATAAGTCTCCCCGGCGGAAACCTTCTAATTTTGTTTCATTCACGTGTTTCCTTTTCAAGAGTAGTTCAATTTTGACTTTTTATATTTCTAAAGCACCATTCATTTTACCCTTGTTCTCTTCTCACTATTTTACTATAATGACGAGAGTTAAACAAACAATGAATTTTAAGCTTTTACGAGATAATCTTAAACTTTAGAAACAAAACTACTCGAGTTTGAACTTTTTAAATGAACACCAAATAGCCAACCCATGGCTATTAAATGAAGATATACCTTTTCGGTTGTCCTTGATGGCAACAAATTGAAAAGAAATAAAAGTACTTTGCTGAATTTGGTGAAGCGCAATGAACTTCTTTTTATAACTCCTTATCCATCTAACAAAAACCCTACGCCTCTCCCTTGTTTTAGATAGCTTTGGTATTTTTTTTTTATTTTTCTCTAAAATAGTCAAAGCAGACGATTTGTATCATCTTGAAAGTTCAGTGTTCTATCCGAGTCAGGCAAACGAAACATGAAATAGCCCGAAAATGGCCACCTAGCATTTGATTGGGTTTATAAAAATATTTGGTCACATCAAAGCTATATAAATGAACAACAATGAAAGCAGAAAAAACAGAACATTAGACTCCTGGAATCTAATTTTCTATGTTTGATCAATAAAGATTGAGGGAAGATGATGGGTTGAGGGCGTTTATAAGCCATCATGAGGTAGAAAAAGACTTAAGAAAAAGTTCGTTTAACTGTATCAAGGATGCTGATAGTGTTTTGGTTTTTGTCTGAGCGCAAAACAATGGTATTTTTGTGAAATTTAGGGTGTATCTGTGTTTAGGACTATGACTAGCGGTTTCAGGAGTGGGTGGGAGAAACGCATTAATCAACTTGAGGGTGAGTGTGAGAATAGCAATTTGATTGAATATATGTGTCAAGGACATGTGTTTTGTTCTTAATATCATCACTGTGTCACTGTGTAGGTGTCGAATTCCTTTAGGCAACGAGTATTACTATACACATATCTACCTTAATGTGATTCTGACACTTTAACATACGAAATATTCGTTTAATGTGGCTGAATGATCATTAAGACATGAAATTGCTGCCAAATGTATTTATTATGTGTCAAGAAAATCTAGTTTCCGGAGGGAATAGTATTTTTTTACGATTAATTTCAGAAACATTCATTCGGGTAGTGAAATAAATGGTATAAGGTAAACGTAGGTATAGATATAATTCTATAATTTCAAAGTAAGAAAATATGTATGTTCCACTACGTGTCAATCTAATTGTATACCAGCATTATATTTAGACAGCAAACCTGTAATTTTGACATTATTCCAATTTTTCACCGCACAAGAATTTTTCCTATTTTGTTCTTAATTTCGCTCTGTAAAGGAAGATTGTATCGCTTAAAGTCAATTGTACAAATATTTGGTCCGTAGCTTACGAATTTTAATTCACTGATTTCGTCGGATTAGTGGAGGTTGAACGATGGTTCATAGATCGTGAGTTAATTATATGTTTGGTATGTGCCTGGATACACGGGAGTTGAATTGAATGACGCAATCAGTGAGATGTATGTTTATTAAAAAGAGAAGGATAGATTGCAACGAAAATTCACCCATGTGTCACTTTGAAAAATAATATCCTGCGTCAACATGAATATATCGTTTCCAAACTGATACACTTTTGACACAAATCATCACTGGGGGGTTCACTCAGTTTTTTTTAGCAATCTGGAATAACTTTCTTTTGTTATAACGCGGACAAAAGCACATCTGATAGAAAAAAAACAGCTGTTCTCATGAAAGACATGTTGAGTTATCACAAACATTTTAGAATAGGGGCGTTCGGTGTCGCACAGCTTTCTGATACAATAGCTGCGTTTTATTATCTACGGGTCTGGGTCTAGGTTATTTTTTAACACGTACTTCAAAAACAACACGAGATCCAGGTTTCTATCGGGGTTTCTATCTGGGTTTGCAAATATTAGTATTAAACTCGGCGAACAGAGGATACATATCAGTACATAACCCAGATCGTTTTATTTTTACGGGGTGCACCATATGGGTTATTGTCGATAATAAAACACGGCTATTGTTGAAAAATATTCTGTGCGTTTGTGAACGTATAAAACCTATTGGGTAACCATTTCTGTCAAAAGTGAAAACAGAGAAATAAAACTTATTGCTTACGATTACACCTTAGCTCAAAGTGAATTAAACATACATTTGTTGGGTAAAATATAATTTTTTAAATGAATTAGGTAGTAAGACCCCAAATGTTTTAAAAGAAGAAGATGCTGTATTAGGCACGTAATTAAAGTTCACAAACAACAATTGAAAAGACAGCTGATTTCGTAGTCTGCTGTGCACTACGATACCTAAGTATTCCAGAAACTTAGCGCTATGCAGCCTCAGCTTAAGATAATCCGGTTTAAATTGAGTAGATTAAAAATTAATCTTGAAGTGTTTTCACCAGAGAAAAAAAGATTTGTTTGACGTTTCCACACTGAGATTTAACCTCAAAGGAAATCGAGTCACTGCGAGAGGAAATTAAAATGCTCAAAAACATTAACCGGAAATTGTTCTCAATTTCAACCAAAAATATACGCAATAATTAAACACAAAACATACTGTTTTGCTAAAGTACACATTTAAATAACAAAAATATAAACTCCCAATCTTTCCAATATTTTGCTTTGCTTTCCGAAGGACGCGTGTTGGTTGTATTTTCTTCGGCCAAGGATCATCGGATCTCGAGATTGGAATGCAAAAGTTCATCCAGTACTTCAGTTGGGCCATTATGTTGCGTTGTTAGATGAAATCTAGAGCTGTGCTCGTCGGACTTTTTTCGTTTTGTCTATTCGCCAATTGTTCTTAAGGACGCTTTTGTTATTTTAACTTTATTGTCTTTTATTTTTATACATTTTTAGAAACAAAAACAGAATTAAGGCAACGACAAATTACAATTTACAACAGACACCAACAAATTAAATATTGTATAACAGGTTTTGTTTGTTGATTGTCAATTAAGAAAATGACATTTGGATAGGCCTATTCCACGAAATAAATTTTGTTTGCTTTAAAAATCTTCTACTTCGAAGAAGATTTCAATGAGATTACTCGTAATTTCTAATCTTCATTTAAGGAGATTAAAGTTTGTATGGGAAATCTTCAAAATTTAGAAGATTTCAAAGAGGATTTATGATTAATCTACTTAAATCTGGATTAAGTGGTGGGTGAAAACCTAGTATTAGATCCAAATGCTTTTTGTGTCATTGGTGGAACAGGTGAAGCAGGGCGCCATTTTTGACTAGGCAAAATTAACATATAATTATTATGGAGCATTTTTAAATTCAATAACTGTCAGTCCGTCTAACAATTTTATTCTGCTGGAGCAAATGCTTCTTACATAAATCTAAAGAAAACAAATAAACTGTCGGAATTTCGCATCTATGCTTGTAGCATAAGAATCGACTTTTTTATCTTGTAAAAAATACAACTAGATGTTTTATTTTGTATGTAAATGTTTGTATCTTGTAGTACAAATATTAAAATCTATGCGCTCAGAATACAGAAGAGGCTTGTATAGGTGTTCAAAATGTTCAGACCGAAAAAAGAAACACAAGCTCGGAGCTCGACGACAAACGTCGTTAATGACAAATTTGGAACTTCACTTCAAACATTTATTTGCAGAAAAGAATACATATATTTGGTTTTATTTGGCTTTTATAAGATAAATAATATGTAAAATACATCTTTGAGTGATCTTGAAAATAGCCCCTAGATTTCCCTCTAAGAAAAAATAAATTTTCTTGATTTAGGAAAACAACTGAACATTTAAATAACAACGCTAACTATACGTAGACTTCTAAACCGATTTTTAAGAGCGTAGAATAAAGCATTCTAGTTTATTTTTTTTTGGTACTATGCCCAAACTATTTGTTTTCTGTTTTTAACAAAATTTATTTTTTTCTTGGCAAAATGGTTAAATTTATTCAGTGATTTCCATTTTACATAAATATTTTAAAATGAAAAAACTTTCCGCAAGATGGCTGCCGTTATTGCTCACAATCGACAACAAACGCATTGATGTGACAACTTCAAAGGTGTGTTTGGGGATGCTCCAGAAAAATTCGACTGATTTTTTGAACCGTTGAATCAAAACCGAATACGACCAAGTTGGGTTTGTCAGCAAACAAGGTTATGGTGAAAGTTTTTTGAAATGTGGGCAATTGTATCTTGTATTCACATCGATTACTTTGGAAATGGCAAAATTGCATGAGTTAGCCTACGAACTCTTCCCTCATCCAGCCCACTTCGAGAAACGTCGTATATAGTATGTATATTAAACTAAAAGGAGACTTTGAAAAATAAAATATTTGTATGTTTTTTTATGTTGTTAGCTAAAAGAGCAGGTTCATACGATCCAGCCGTACATTTTTTCTGATTGTTAGGAGCAAGCTATCTATTCGGAACAAATTCAGAGAATACTCTAATGCGCTCGAACTCCCTTTAGAGCTCTGTTTTGAATAAAAAAAAAAGAAAAACGTCATGATCTAAGGAAACAACTTAACTCGACAACTAATGCATTTTTTTAAATCAGAAAAGAAGTTAATCCGCTCGTTAAAATGTTCTTTCAATATAAATGAAATATCCCTCCCAGAATCCATGCAATAAGTATGTATTACATGGTTCAGTAAATTATTGTCAAATGTCAATTCCTTATTCGTTCGCTAAGCCGTCTTCTTCGAAATAAGTTTATAAATGTCAATTATCAGAATCTCTGTGTTATTATTGATATAATTTAAATTTAAAATTCACCTTTGTTGTTTTAAAGCCTGTCCTAAAGACTTTTTAAACCTATATTGATTAATCTCAATGTAATTTAAAATAATTTTGTAATAAAAACCAATTTCAAAATTTAACACATGAAATTTGTGAACAAAATGACATGCATTTATCATACGGACTGTTTGATTTTTCTCTGGTCCTATGCCAATTTTTTGCAAAAACAAAAATCATAACATTCAATGCCCAAAAACACAAAAAAAAATATGTAATAACTAAAATTGATGAAAAAGCCAAACATCATCGTCAGACACTCAATAACCATAAAAAAGAATCTCATGCCTCTCGCATAACCGGGAGGGCGCATAATGATAGGAAGATAAACGATTTTAGCTTAAGACAACGAACAAAAACGGATTCAAGTGCCTTACTTTGTTCATATAAATCGGTCTCAAGTGTTCTGACAATGACCCAGAATCCAGAAAAGGAATCCATGACCCACGTTTACATCCTGCGGATGGTTGTGAATTTTTTTCGGAAAAATGGCAATTCAAACACTACTCACACGAGTAATTTTCTCAATGAACTTAACAGACGATTCGTTCCGTATGAAGGGTTTTTATTTTGTTTTGTATTAATTTTTGGATGAGAGATGTTGAACGAGATGACTTTTTTTGTCTTGCGAAAGTAGGGCAAATATATGTATATGTGGGTAGTTCTTGGCCAAGGGCATAAAGGAATTTCCGTTTGATAAATGATTAACTCGCACCACCTACATTCACCTCACCCACACATTTTCTCACCAATTCCGTTGAGTTAACTATAGCAGCCTAAATAGTTTAAGGATTTTATTTTAAGTGCTCGATAGGATTTTAAGTAATTCATTTTTTGACATTAATGATGAGTGTTGAGTTATGTAAAAATACAACAATACGACAGGTCTTAGAGAACGAGAGCCATTCCTGGCTACGTATATAAGAGGTGACAGGCATAGGACAGGATACATACCAAAATGTCAAACCCGAACGGCTAAGATAAAGGCGTGAGGGAAACTTTCATAACAAGAGATGTACTATTGAAGATTTATCACTTTCCCGCAAGACCTGTCAAAAAATAATTTTGCTTAAGGGTGAAAATGCAGGGAGTTAATTCTCATACCTCTGGCGTTATAGTCCAAAGTATTAACATTACGCCACGTGTTACGATAAGTAATGTAATTATGAGCACGGAAAATACAAAAGTAATTCGAAATTATTCGCTCGTTACATTCAGACGATAAGCTGAGACATGTAAATAAAAAATAAATATACACACATTGTATATTCCCTCCATGCACAATCGATGGAAAAAATATTTGATTACTAAAACTATCTGATATTTTGTGAACAATTACCGACATTTTAGAAGTCATTAATGTTTTTTTTTTGCTTTTTAAGTTTTGCAAGAGACAGGGAATTTATTATTTTCAGTAGTAAATCTTAATCATTCTCTTTCCGATACTTTCATATGTTTCTGGTTTGGATAATTAGTCTACACTCTAAAATTTATTTACATTTTACAAATTATTCAGTTATTATTGTTTTTGGCGGGCGGCCGTTTTTTTATTAAGGTACCTATGAATGATGTAGATTTTTCAGCTATGGATGCACAAAATATTTTTGCATTTAATCTATACTTATAGTTGCTTCCTATTGCTAGATCCCCATTTGCGTTTTTAAAGCAATAAACTCGTAATATAATTTTACGTCAAATTAGCATTTGACAGAAGAAGAAGAAGTTTCTGAAATAAAAACTTCCAAAAAGGGTTAATGTTTTACTCCCTGATTATATAGTGCCAGTCAGAAAAAGCAAGATTTTTATAGTAACAGGAAAGGACTAAAAATTACTAAATTTGACAGTCTGACACAGACCCAATGATAAAGAAAACTGTAAGTTGCGTTTTCAGACCGCTTTTGCAAGAGGGAACTCAATTGTCAGCAATTTTTAATTTGTAGCAAAAAAGGTCAAGAAGTAAGGGGATTGATCAAAATCTCCCCGGTCAATGATTTAAAGACATTTTTTTGACGTTCCCTTTTAAGCTACATTTAGGGTGCGTTCAAATCAAAAACACATTTATATAGGAAAAGAAAAAAAATCTCAACTATTTTCCTGTGTGAGAAGAGCCATGAATGGTCAGCGAACTTCTTAAACGGAGTTCAAATTAGCTTCACTCAACCACTTTATATTGACGTAAGTCTAATCCGTCTGTTTCAGACACAGTGCAGTGTAAGCATACCGAATTCTCAAAAAAGAAAACAAGTGGAAATTAACTATGAATCATTTGAATCAATATATTGTGTCAGAGTATCAAATGTCAAAAAACATTTAAAGTCAACTTTAAAAAATCTAAATAAATCCTGCCTGACTTTGTCATATATACCTCTAATATGCTTTTGAAAGTATTCGGTTGTATCAAAACGACAGTTCTTCGCCTGAAAATAAGAGAAATTTGATTCTGGTTTCGTGGTCAGATTCAAAATCCGAAGCACGCAAACACTTACACCCATTAAATCTCACACTTGAATTCAGCCATATGTACAAAATAAAATAAGGTCTGATCCACACTCTGCCAATTGGCACCAATTTCTGCCCAATCCTGTTCCAGACATACAAATTTAGTAGTTTTGGGCAGAAGAGTGCGCTCTTAATTGAGTAAAATATTTCGCCTTCCTGACAATTTCTGCCCAATAAATTTTTGTAGGCATCAATTTGTGGGCAGAAAATTTACAATTGTCAGCTTGACGTTTGTTATATATAAAGAAAACACATCTCGTGGTTGTGTGAGAAAAGATTAGTTGAACAAATAAATTATTTTAGAACTACTAAAATCCAAAATTATTAGTTTGAAGAGGAAAAATGTAAACGGGTGGCCGTGGCGCGATAGTTGTGTGTTCGCCTGTCAACCTCATGGTCACAGGTTCGATCCCTGCCGTAGTCTATATCTTCTTATTTTTCCATTAAAAACCAATTCTAAAAATAAATGTCATACAATGAGTTGCTGGTTTACTCATTACATGCTGTTTAGGCATAGAACTAACAACATGTGATTGAATAAAACTAGTATACCTATAAACTATGACAAAGAATAAAAAAAATTAATGCAAATTATAAGGGACATAGATAAATAAGACACAGAAATTTCTCCGCATTAGTTCAGCCGCCATCTCTGGAGATAAAATCTGAGACAACAACCACCTACAGTCTCCGAATATCGCGCCACACATCTTTCCAATCATTCTTTCTCTTCCTTAAACTCACCCTAACGCCCGCGCTGTGTTGAAACATTTAAAGGGTATTCATAATCCCTTGAGCGCGTGTAGATTATACAAAAAAATTATATAAAAAAAAAACAAATATTGATTATTGAAGATTGTGTTCCAGACTTTTTCGGATTATATTTTTTATTGAGAATTTCATTCCCACTCTTCAAAATTTTATAAGCTGCCAATTTCTGCCCAAATAAAAGTCTGGATCAGACCTATAATCACATGTGTGCGTTTGAAATTTCCCGCCTTACACATACACTCACATTAAACTTCAGAATCGAGAATCTAGCGCTTACTTGTTTGATTGGGATCCCCGATAAGGGAGTTCTTCCGGCTTACCAATCGAAAACGACATAATTATAAACAAGGAAAGAGATACGGCTCTTAGAGGTCAACATAAATAGGTCGAGTGAAGCCAAAGAGCAAGACCATAAACAATGGCGGAACTTTGAACATGCGCTACCAGAATCTAATGAAGTCCAAAAAATCCATCTACATGCAGCGTCTATATAAAAAAGCTTACTTTTTGACCATGAAATTAGCACTGTTCAAAGCTAGGCCATAAGTTTAGGTTTCATGTATTTGTTCCTTTTTTTTAGTGGATTTTGATTTTTTCATGATCTTACTCTGTACAATTTGTCCAACTATCAATATTGAGACACTAAAAACAAATGGACATGACTAGTTAAAGTGTGAAGCGAGACAGTGTAATGAAGAAATATAAGGGGTATTCACGATCCGGTGTATCTGGTCTTGTATCATTGTAAAAGTGTAGCATTTTTTTGCACTACAACAACAAAATATACTGAATGTCAAAATCTTACACTTTTACACCTTTACAATACCCGAACCCTATTGTAACAGAAAAACACAAAGGTGTAAGATTTTTTTAACACAAACTTAAGCCTTCTTCAGAACAAATGTGAAACAGATTTTGACATTTGCTTCAGTGTTGCTATAGATTAGTAAAGGTGTGTTCACAGTCTGTTGTAATAAAATTAAATTTTACACTTTTACAAGACTTGGTACACCAGATTGTGAATACCTCTATAGTATTATCTACAGAAGTTGAAATAAGCTCCATTTGAGCTATCTCGCATGTACCCAATATCATTGGTAGGCATTTTACAGAGAATTACACTAAACAACTTGTTTTATTAAATTTTAACATCTCTACGGCCATCATATTGGAAAACCATTTATAATAAAAATAAATATCACTCAATTGAAAACTTACAGATTTATAAATCATTTTATGACAAATATGTTTGACCGGTGGAAATGGCGCCCAAGCAATCGATGACTGAAAGTAGAGGACTTTTGTTGAGACCGGATGAGATACTAATCAGTTGTTACTAAAACTATAAATAAATCAAATTAGTTAAATTTAAATTATATTAGATTATAATAAAAGAACTCCAAACAGCAGATATTAAATTAAATATTTAAATGCCCAAGCGTTTATGCCTGCAGTTAATTATCATTAGGTTTAGTTAACATGAAAGACAGACAAAACACATTTATTTTTACATAACTAAAATAAAAACTCAACATCAGCTGCAAAACTCAACTTTATGGTTTGTGTTTTTTTTTTGTTGTTTTCTTTTTTATTATGATTATGATATTTTTTTTGTTCTGTAAAAGGCAAATAAAATCAAAAATATTCTTGATTTGATTATAGATTTGCTTTCATTCGGGAATTAACAAACATAAACATAAAAGCGAGAGACATTAGGCAACAAACTGAGTGCTGTATAGAGTTTTTTTTCTATTTGCGGCATTCAATATAATTATTCCAGTATTGATTTTTTTAAGTTTATTAATTTTTTTGTTTTGGGATTTTTGTTTGATGGGATATAGGTACCCACTTTGTTTAATCAACGAATCGAATAAAAGTATTGAATTGAATTTAACTTCGCGCTTTGCGAATGATAATGGAAATCAAATATTATGCATATTAAATAGACCACTTCGTTTTCGTGCAATCAAAATGTAAAGCACAAGCGAAATCTATGCATAAATTGATATTCTTTATGGTATTCAGGGATTTAAATCAGAGAGATTTTAAATTTCAAAAATTATTTTAAATCATGAAACTAAAAAGTGCGTAACATCGTTAATATGCACAGGGTTATGTTTTAAAACGTTGTCATAATTCAAGTTAATCTTGAATCTGGGAGCACTAGTGTGTGATTGACAGTGTTGAAGCAAACATAAAGGGTTATCCATTTTGCTGTTTCAAAAGTATAGGGCTGGAATTCGACATCTGTCAAACTAAGTTGTTAAACCAATTTTTTTTTCAGTTGAAAGTCTGACGTTTACGAAAATGGACAACGCATAAAAATTGTTAAAACCTACTACAAAAATGGTGATTCTGCCACAGCCACATATCGTGCTTTAAGAGGAGATTATGGCTTACATAATCGTCCAACTACGCCAGCAATTGGGAAAATTGTGAAAAAATTTGAAGAGACTAGATAGGTTACAGATATTGTAAGGCCTGTGCATCATCGTTTCGCTCGTACCACTGGAAATATTGCTGCTGTAAGTCGTTCTCAGGAATTAGGACTATCTTACGGCACATTATGGCGTATTTTGCATTTGGATCTACACATACATCCATATAAAGTCCAGCTCACACAACTACTGTGTGTGCTATTGTTAATTAACATACGGTGGGTATGTTTATTAACAAAATTGTCGTATTTGGGGTTCTGAGAATCCTCAAGTAATTGAAGAGAGGCCATTGCATCCACAAAAAAGTCACTGTTTGAATTTGGGCTGAGATACCGCCAAATATGTGTCAAAAAGTGGTCGAAAATTACCTCAAAAGAATCGATGCTTGCAACAATTCGCGTGGTGGTTATTTAAATAATGTAGTGTTTCATACATAATGTCAACGTTCAAACTTTATAATAAAAAAGAAAAATCAAGAAAAAAAATATTTTATGTGATTTATTTACGTTTACTTTTGCAACCGCAAAATGGATAACCCGTTATAATGCTAGAGACAAAAAAAAACATTTACCGTCGCCGCCGACCCAAAAATAGATTACATCGTGTCGTACACAACAATGCCCGAAATTATCGCATAATGCAGAATACACAATCATTTAATTATTATCTAAGTTAAAATATTTTCGAGACTTAATTAGTGCCAAATGAAATGACATCTTTGAAACTAAATTTGAAAAAGTTGTCTTGACTCTGAGTCTCCTACTCCTTATAATAGAGGACCAAATATGAAACGCCACTATCTAGAGCTCCCAAAAGAATTCCCAATTCAACTTGTGCGAAAATCTATGAGTTTCAGTTGGGAAATATAATTAGTTTTGTAGCAACTTTCACTATAATTTACGAGCGCCATCTGCTTGTAGTATCTGATTACTATAGTGTCTGTAAGTTCTGGTTTGCATCAATTCTAAAGCAGTCAGTAAATAATATGTACAATGCTGTGCAGGCAAACGTTTTCTGCAAGAGAAAGATAACGGATATTTAGAATGAAAAAAAAATGTGTCAAAAATTGTATGTTTTTATAAACATCTGAAAATAAATAGTTCTCTCTCCATTTGAAAAAACAATAGGTATAAAAGAATACTGAAGTTTTGGTGGGTTTACTTGGCAATCGGACATAATAAAACGAAAATTTGCCAAGTAAACCCACAAAAATGTAGTCAGTAAGTATTTATTAAATTAAATGTATCTCTTAATTTGTATTTAGTTGTTTCAATATTATCCTTGTTTAAATATTTAATATTCAAACTTCATGAAGTAAGAACTTGGCTTACTTTTTAGATCTCACGGCTGACTTATTGTTACATAATGCGTTTTTCTTTTGTAGTTCAGAGCAGAGTCTGAGTTGTCAAAAAATGTGTTTGTGTGTCTTTTTAACTCAGAGCATTCAGAATTCCAAATGTGTGTTTCTTTCTTCGTTCTGAAAATGTGAAGATCACACTCGATGTGCTCGGACGTAATCGACTGAGCATGTGAGTAAACTGCCAAACGCACCAAATGTCATGTGTATCAAGAAGGAAAATGTGAAGAAAAAAATCAGATATAATATTAAGGTTGCTAAAGAAGTTGATGCGTTTTTTTGATTTTCTGTATCCGGTGTGTATCTGTTGTACAAAAAAGAGTATAGTTTTGTGTTAGTTACTTTTTATGGTTAAAATGAAAATGTATTCTGGGCCCATGTTCTGTAACTCTGGCGATAACTTTTCCTCAATTAACGCCTCTTAAAAAATAATGGGCATATCTGTAAGTTGAGCCGATAGCTTTTTAATTTGTTTGACTGGGATTTTCCAATGGAAGGCGATAAATTGAAAAGGTCATTTTGGCATCTTAGCAACAAAACAATCATATTTCTTGTTTGTTTCTCGACTACTTTTATCGATTCGATAGTTATAGAATGTCCCATGTTCTATAACATGGTTTGTGTAATTAAAGTGTGTTTAAAAAAAATAACAAAATATTTTTTACCACATTATTCACTTTTTCACCTTCTTAACTTTTTTGTGTTTTTTTACAAAAACACAATACAAAGTACGGCAGATAAAAGCGAATGTAAAAAAAGTAAAAAACTAGGTAACAAACGTAAAGTAAAAAAGTCGAACAACACTCTGGGCTCTTTTTTTTAATGTATGCTTTTTGCCTGGTCTCACTCCTTTTTGCAAAGATTTTGATGCAGTAATTGTCGGGAAGTGTTCCGTAATTTTGATGATCAATCACTTTTAGTGCTAAATCATTAACGGTTTTTCGTCGGTTGAGAATTACAGGGTTCTAGAGGCCATTTTTACAAAAAGTAAGATATGGGTATCGTTGGATTCGTATTTTCAAACCCTTTCGAATATACCTAAAATCACCCTGTACGGCATAAAACGTAAAAAACAAGGTACTATGTTACAAAATTGGCTGATAGAACTTTGATATTTTTATCGCGGCCAAAAAAATATCACCAACAATTACACACATTCTTATCCACATAGAATTTTGTGTTCCTTAATTTTGTACATAGAACCCTATAATTCTTATCAGAATGCCGAAAACATGACAAAAGCACGACAGAGTTCTATGTTCATCAATTACCAATGTTCTTAGAACAAGTTTGAGAATAGAGAGGGTGTATCTGGCCTATTTCACCAAAATACAAGTTACAACCACAAATTTCTACTTGTAATTTACAGTTACAAATTTATAATCCAGTTTTGTGTTTCACTAACTACAAGTTCTTATTTCAATCACTTGTGATCAAGGCGGACAAAATTGTAGGAAAAATATTGCAGATCACAATTGCTCAAAATGCCCGTTGCACCGGGATTAAGATTAACTTGGAATTTAAAACTTTTTTTTTCACAATATTGTTAAACGTTGTGCTGAAAACATCAATATACATATGCACCAGAGGACAACCACAACTAAAAAAAACTCAGCTGTTGAGATGACTATCACTTATTAGAATTATTAAAAATATGGGCTTATGTTTAAGAAAATGAATTAATATACTTTACTTTTCATTCAAGGTTTAATTCAATTCAATTTTCACGAAAATATTTTATAATACTGCGATTAGAATTATAATCTTTTTCATTTGGGTTCTCTAATGCTTTCTTACTTATGGTCAATTCGTCATCAGTGAATGCTTTATCGCTACAGTTGTCAGTTTCTAGTCGTGAAATATTTGTCAAAATAACGCAACATTTTATGACATTGATGGATTTTATAGGTTACATCCGTAAGTGTTTCAGGAATGGAAATTTATCCTTCAAAATTCCGATTGCATTTTCTATAATACTCTGAGTTGATTTATGTGCTCCAGTAAAATGAGGAAATGGCCGAAAGACATTTACAAATTTAAATAAAATGGGCGTTGTAAAAATCGTAGTCAGGATCGCATACCAACATTGATGCAATGCTTACCATGCCTGTCAACGCAGTTTCAAACTCTTTGGGCGTAAATGTTATATTGACAAATCTTTCACATATACTTTCATGTTCCTTGGGCCAATATGTTGACTTCAAATGTTCAAAAACCTTAAGAAATAAGGAATCCCGTACTTTTAAATGGCCAAATTTTAATATTTTAAAACAATGCTTAAATATATGTAATTGATAAAGAATTTTTCATAAATGTAACAAAACAAGAACAAATATCTAAATGAATAATTAAAATGTGTATTTGTTCTTATTTAATTAAATGTATTTTGAATTGTAAAATTAAAAAAATACGTACTTTTTATGGATTGTTTCTACTTAATAAAAATGTAAAAATCAGCTTTTTGTTTTATATTAAACTGATTTCATATAATTTAAAGCTATTTAAATACTACTATTTTCCAACGATTAAGCTTAATGTAAGCAATCTTCATATACTAATTTAACAATTACATGGTTCCATATGCTACAAGGACCCTTCTTCAAAGTTTTAACCAAAAATTAAACGAGAAATTGGCTTATAGAACTTTATGCAAAAGTTTAAAAAGCGATTAAAATAAATAATCAATCAATGGTCATTTTTACAAAATCGGAGCATCAAGAACTTAAAAGTTGAATAACTCAAAACAGGGGTCTGTCGACATAGAATCCTGTAATTCTTTGCCGAAGCAACGTTTTGTGATTTTTGAGGCTTATATCTCAGGAATCATTTGTGCTAAAAAGTTGAAATTTGGTGAGATGCTTGTGCTTAACATGCATTTGCTTCGGCACTTGAAGTTTTTGACTGCATTAGAACCTGCGATAGAGGTGCCAAAACTCCTGAGCTTATGTTCCTGTAAATATAATAAGTCTTATGCCATAACTAGGCTGTGCTTCATTAAAAAAATATCACATCGCAGCTAAAAAGAATTTGCAAAGCACTTCATTTCACTTTAGATATCCATTTTTTTGCATCAATTATAATAATTAACTTCATCTTCTATGTTATTTTTGTCATTTAAAAAACTGTTGTGCAAAAGGACAAACAAAACAAACGAAATTTTACAGGAAAACACTATTTCTTCATGTTGATAAATGTTGCACTTTATTTCGTCAACAACGAAAACGTAGTATAAAATTTATCAAAATTTTTTTGAAGTAAAAAAGAAACCTGAAAACGCTAGTGTGTGTTAATGTGGATTTCGTTTCAGTAAAAACATCGATCCGCCGTCGATCCGCCGTCAATTTTTTTCTGAAAATCAGATTCGTTTCAAATTAAGACCAATTCTTTTCTAGAAAAACAGATCCGTATCGAATCTCTTTTTGGAGACCGATTTAAAACGGATTTGTACACAGATTCTTACACACACTACAATATTTGTTTTCAAGTTTCTCAATTGTTGTGTTGTGAATTCATTTTTATTTTGGGGGTGGCCGTGGCGCGATAATTGTGTGCTCGCCTTTCAACCTCTGGTTGCAGGTTCGATTCCTGCCGTTGTCTATGTCTTCTTATATTCCATTAAAAACCAATTCTAAAAATTGTCATAAAATAAGTTGCTGCTTTGCTCATTACATACTGTTTAGGCATAACACTAACAACATGTGATTGAGTAAACTAGTATACCCATAAAATATGACAACGAAATAAATAAAATAATGCGAATTATAATGGACATAAATAAATAAGACACGGTAATTCTCTCCGCATTAGTTCAGCCGCAATCCCTGGAGATATATCTGAGACAACAACCAGCTCCAGCTCTAGTCTCAGAATATCGCGCCACACATCTTTCCTATCCTTCTTTCTCTTCTTCCACCGGATGCGCGCACTGTGAAAGAAAAAAACATATAAAGGGTATTCATAATCCCTTGAGCGCGTGCAAAGTTATAAAAAAAAAACAAAAAGTGTACAGAAAAAGTAAATTAATAATTAAAAAATAAAAAAAAATTTAAAAACTTCTTGGAAACAATATTCAAAAACTGCAAGTGGGTTTAGGAACTCCACCGCGTCGGAATCGGAAAATAAAAACGAAATAATGATGTATTAACGAATTGAAGGTTTGTTTTTTTTAGAGCTGCCAAGCAACACACACATTCCCAAACAGAGATTCGGTCCGTAATCGTTCGTTTCAAAGCAAAAAAGTATTGGTTTTAGTGGCGAATCCTTTAAACGGCGGATCGACGGCAAGTCGATGTTTTTGTTGAAACGAAATCGACATGAGTCTTGACTCTAAAAGTCATGTCTGTAATGCCGGATTTACACGCCTGCCAAGTTCGCCGTATTTACTGCCAAAATACTGCTGTCATTAATTTAATTAACGAAATTCGTTTACACGATGCTAAAATAATGACAGTTAAAAATACTGCAAACACGACTGGCAGTAAAGAATGAGCAAGTTCATTCTTTATCGCAAATTTTCATTAGTCTCCTTTCACACAAGTAAACTGAGTTGCCGGCAACTGGGAGTTTGTTGGCGAGAATGAAAAAAATATCCCCGGTCAACGATTTGAAGAGATTTTTTTGACGTTTTGCTTTGCATTCCAATTAGCCCAACAAAATCCTCCTAGTTTCCTCCTCAGTTTCTTGGTGCCAGTTTCTTCGTGTGAAAGGTACAAGCCAATTAAAGACCCCTTTCACACAAGGCAACTGAGTTGCCGGCAACTGGGAGTTTGTGGGTGAGAAGGGAAAGAAGTAAGGGGAATGAAAAAAATCTCCCCGGTCAACAATTTGAAGCGATTTTTTTGACGTTTTGCTTTAAAATTTTCTTAGATTTCCATTTTGACGTCTGTTTTGGGAGACAGATCTATCTATTAAAGAGAAATTGTTTCTTACAATAATATTATTACAACATTAAACCAAACCAAGTGAGCTACTTAAATAAATTCATTGTGAAAGAAAATTTTAAGTTTTAATTCTTGTAGGCAATGTTTCCAGGCCGCTGTTCCTGTGATAATTGTGGCAATGCCGGTGCATTTCAACGCACTCCAACAAATCTGCACACAAATCAATTTTCTCCTAGTTCATTGTTTTTCCGTGACCTTTTAATATATTAATTTAGCAAACTATTATTAACAACCACAATAAAAAAAACAACATTTACCTATACAGGTTTCTTTATTTTGTATTTATTTATCTAAAAATAAGCTGCGGTTAATTTAGAACTCAAAATTATGTAGAATTTTCCAACCGCGAAGCAAATTGTTTGTTTACAAAAAGCGAATGTCAAATCAAAAGCAATTCAAAAAACGAGCAACTCAGTTTCCTAATCAATATCTTCGTGTGAAAGCTACAAGGCAATTAAAGGAAAACGTCAAAAAAATCTCCAGCAACTGGTTTCCCTGTGTGAAAGGGGACAAAGGAAAACGTCAAAAAAATCTTCAGCAACTGGTTTCCCTGTGTGAAAGGGGACTTATTTGATAATTGTTGTCAGCACTGAATTTACACGATGTCAGTATAATGCAACAACTTATCGAAAATTCTAGTTGGCAGTTTTTTAATGGCAAATATACTGCCACAACTTCGAGCATTTACACGCCACAAAAAATAATGCCAAGATTTTGACAGTAATACTGCCAATTTGGATGACGTGTAAATCTGGCATTAATGTCGATTTCGTTTCAACAAAAACATCGACTTGCCGTCGATCCGCCGTCAATTTTTTTCTGAAAATCAAATTCGTTTCAAATTAAAACCAATACTTTTTCTTCAAAAACAGATCCGTATTGAATCTCTTTTTGGAGACGGATTCAAAACGGATTTGTGCACAGATTCGTACACACACTACAATATTTGTTTTGACGTTTCTCAATTGTTGGGTTGTGAATTAATTTTTATTTTGTGGCAGTGTACAGAAAAAGTAAATTAATATATTAAAAAATTAAAAAAATTGTTAAAAACTTCTTGGAAACAAATATTAAAAAAGTGCAAGTGGGTTTAGGAACTCCCCCGCGTCGGAATCTGGAAATTAAAACGAAATAATGATGTTTTAACGAATTGAAGATTTGTTTTTTTTTAGAGCTGCCAAGCAACACACACAGTCCCAAAAAGAGATTCGGTCCGTAATCGTTCTTTTCAAAGCCAAAAAGTATTGGTTTTAGTAGCGAATCCTAATTATTGAAACGAAATCGACATAAAGCTCGCGCCTCAGCGTACGAAATTTCAAAGAAGAATTCGAGGAAGAGTCGCGAAACATAACTAGTGGTGTAATACCAGTCTTGATTGAAACGAACTCGACATAAGATTTAAAAAAATCAAATTTATTTAATCGAAGTGAAGCACTGACCGATTTCATGTCGGCAATGTAGTTCAGTTTTCGATTCATACCTCCAAAAAAATGACATGTGCCATGCGTGTACAATACAAAAAAACAACCACAAATAAATTTTTTTTGACTTTTAACTCGTCCGTTGTAAGGTGTCGTTTTTTCGTTTGTCGCTGTCTCGTTGCAGAAATTTCCACACACAAAACTGGTGTAGATTCTCAGAATACTTGTGAAATCCAGGAAATCAATTCAATTTGTTTATTTCATCAATTATTTAGAGTCCCAAAGCAGCAAGAAACAAAATGCCCAACGAAACAGTGAAGAAGGTAAGAAACTTATTGTCCAACGACCAGAAGCAGCACCAGTAGCTCAATTAGACCAATAGGAAAACGATGCGAAACGACGCAATGCCGCTAACTCTGCTTGGTTATGTTTTCCCGCATTTCCAATTGTAATTTATGTTTATTTTTGAATTCTAATCCAAAACCAGGTGCAAGACTACAAGGACAGCCTCGTAAAGAAGGCCGAGCAACTCATTTTGAAGGGATTTCCTGAGAAAATTGTCGAACTCAATGAAATGCTTGCCACGGCCACGTTCTGCGAGCGCAACTTCGACGAGGTCCACCAAGATTTGAACATTCCAATTCCGGAACCGATTGCTGTCAATCATGTTGATGACGCCATCGCCGATGAGCCGCCATCTGCCAAAAGACCACGCAATGATTTCTGTGTGCCTGGGACAAAAGTAATGGCTTTGCCCTCTGGCACAGTGCCCTGCAACGCTCCTCTATGTGAAATGATCAAAATCGTCAAGCCCATCATCAGGAAACTTGTTGAGGATTGTAAGTTGGTCTTTTGGAAGTCGAATAGAATAGTCGAGAATAATCTCCGTTATTTTCAGCAAATCTCTTGAAAATGTGGATCTCATTCCTGATACCGAAAATTGAGGACGGCAACAACTTCGGAGTGTCCATCCAAGAGGACACTTTGGCCGAAATCCAAGCAGTTGAATCCGAAGCTGCCGCATTTTTCGACCAGATTTCTAGATATTTCCTTTCGCGCGCGAAAGTCGTCTCCAAAGTTGCCAAGTACCCGCACATTGAAGACTATCGACGCGCTGTTGTCGAACTAGACGAGAAGGAATACCTCAGTTTGTGGCTGGTTGTATGCGAAGTGAGAAATCGCTATTCCTCGCTGCACGACATCGTCATCAAAAATCTAGAGAAGCTCAAGAAGCCTCGATCCTCTAATGCTGAGAGCTTATATTAAGAGGCGGCACTGCCTGGACGATGAAGGCTGGATAGTGCCATCAAACATCCAACCAACAGCTCCACTAATAACTCAGACAAAAAAAAAGACTCCATTAGCACCGCCGAAGAACCACACACCCAAAGTGTGGAAATCAACGGCGTTGGTGTGGAAAGAACGATCTGCAAAACAAAACAAAAATTCTTTCTATTTAATTTTTATTTTTTTTTTTCTTTATTCAAAAAAGTTAACATTACGACGTCGAATTTGAATTTTCATTTTTCCAACTCTTCAATTTTATTCATTAATTTTCTACTCATTAGAAGAGCAGTTACAGTATCTAATAAACAAAGTAAAATTATATACAAAAAATGCAAAAAAAAAAATAAAAACTTAAAGGCCTACGGTGAGTTAAGGTGTCTTTCGATTCGAATTCGAGAAGCTTTCATAAAAATAAAATTTGTGTCTATAGATAATAAAATCATGTTCCAACGTGATTATACAGGCAGAGCTACTAGAAATGTTTATAAGTGGATAAAAATAGATTTATGTTGTGTAAAGTGCATTATTTGGCTCGCGGAATTAAGTTTTTTTTTCCCTTTGTTCAAATATAACTTATTGATTTTTTTTAAATTTCTTTTTGCTCGAAGCAAATTTTTATTCGAATAATACATAATTGTGGCAAACGCAGCTATGTATGTACATTGTTCAATCAAGGCAATAGAGTATTGCTAGGGCAACATTTTTGTTATCTGGGTCCCAACTATGTAATTCAATTCTACAATAATGTTGTTCGACTTCGCAAAATTTAAACTTGATAATTCTTTAGTAAATTAAATATATTAACTTAAAAGAAGAGAGTTAATTGGAGATTAAGGTGCGAAGAGTCGAATACTTCAACAGTGGATGGATGCTACTTTACAATACAGTACCACTTAAAAATAGCATTTGAAAACAACTTTCGAACAGATGCGAAAGTAGAATGGAATTACATAATAGGGCTCTAGTAGATTTACCATTTTTTCACTAAAAAGTTGTTGTTTCAAAATAGCTTTTAACGGCCTTTAGTCCACAAAATTTGCGTTTCATCCCGGCAATCTCACTTGGACTCATCAGTTGGTTAGTGAGCGCCTTACCAATACGCAATTTTTTGTTAATTCAGTTCAACTTACTTGCATTTTTTGACAAAAAAGCATTGTGAACTATATCCAACAAGATTAAAATTTTAATCATTAAAATTGGAAGATTTTGTCCTTGGCCAGATTGTGGACTAAAGGGCGTTAAAAGCTATTTTGAATCAATAATTCAACAAGTCCAATTAAATATAATGCTAAGTCTCCTACTTAGCTGAGTAATTTCAGTGGTATATAGAATTGTATTATAAAAATACCTTAAAAAGTTGTTGTTTAAACATAAACATTGTCGAAAAAACGGCCGAATAATATTTGAATTGAGGGGCCAAATTCTGTAATGAACGAAACGATAGCGATCGGTTCGTTTTTCAAAAACGAAAGAAATTGTGCGAAAGCGAAAGTTCTCATTCTGTAGACAAATTCCAAAAGGCGCAGCGGATCGCTTTTGGTGACGCTTTTGTATTTTCGTATTCCTAAATTCGCGAAATGACTTTCCAAATGTTCTGAAAGTGGTTGGTGGTTGAGTGATTTATAATAAAGTGTAGGATTAGCAATGTTAATGTGCCTTGTCCAACGCTCTTGTGGTATGATCCTTCTGCTAAAGATTAAAGAATGCTTGCAAATTTCAATAAAGACACCAGGTCCGGGGCCCTACTACTTTCGCACCTATTCGAAAGTTGTTTTCAATGCTGTGGTTACGTGGTACTGTATTTAAAAGTAGTGAATCCACTGTTGGCGTATTCGAATCTTCCCCACATAATCTGGTCTAACAGGAATTCCATCGTAATCGGAAACTGGTTACGAATTCCGAAAAAATCTAAAATTAAATCCACCGTAGTAGAAATTATCATACAAATTGCCGTTACGAACGGATTCTAAGACTTTCCGATTACGGTGGAACTCGTGATAGGGCTGAATCTCTAATTACTTCCATTCTTTTCAGTTAAAAAGTCCACTAGCTAAAGAATTAGCGAGTCGCGATTTTGCGAATTCGAAAAACTTTATTGTAGAATCGAATTACATAGTTGGGTCCCAGAGCTTATTCTCTCATTTGAACTCGTTTTTTATTTCTTCAAATATATTTCCAAATGCCTTATTAACAGCCGAAATATGTACATCAATAACAGACCTATTCTGTAATACGATCCGATTGAAAATCGAATCTTTCGATTCACGTGAATATTTCACTCAATCTTTAACTATTTATTTTCAAATGTTTTCTAGTTTTTGAGTCCAGATTTACTAATATTTTTCTGTTTAATTCTTAAGAGACTAGTTTAACTTTAGAAGAGAAGACCCGCTTTTAATTCATTTAACTTTGGATCTTCAGGTCGTTGCATACCTTTCTCCCATCCTTGTTCCTTTTCGCCATTGTGAAAAACACTAATGGAATCCATATTTTTTGTATCTTATTTAATATTAAAACAGAGCCTTTTATGAACACTGCTTTCACCTGGACGTTGGCATAATTTTTGAATTCTGGAATTCTAATGGGTAATATTTGAAATGAAAATGGAAACAACTTGGAAATAGCGGTTATTTTAAACTGAGAATTAGAAGGATCGTTTTCGCACATGTTGACCTTTGAATTTGTTCGAAATTAATGTTGATTTCGTTTCAATAAAAACATCGATCTGCCGTTGATCCACCGTCATTTTTTTTTCTGAAAATCAGATCACACCAAAAACATAAATGTTAAAAAAGTAGCCAAGTTCTTCTATATACAAAAACCTTTGGGGAACAAGTCAGCCGTGAAAAGTAGTGAGATCTAAAAGTGCGCCAAGTTCTAAGTTTATTAATGTTAAATATCAAATATCTTAAGTAAAGTAATATGGAAGAACCTCAAAATTATCAGAGAAATCTGTTATTTAATGATTACTGACTTAAATTGTGTTGGTCTACTTGGCAAAGTTTCTTTTATTATACCTAATTACTCAATTTTGAAATGAAAATAAACTTAGAACTTGGCGTAGTTTTAGATCTCAGTAATTTTCACGGCTGACTTGTTACGCAAAGGTTTTTGTATATAGAAGAACTTGTCTACTTTTTCAACATTTATGTTTTTGGTGTGATTTCACTACTTTATGCAGATTTTTTTATCAGGAAAGGTGGGTGGAATAAGCGCACAATGAATGCCTCATAAGGTAACGTAAGTTTTTAATTTATGCCATTTGTGAAGTGATCTATTGAAACGGTAATAATTGATAAGAAGTGCGTGGATGAAACGCCCCTGCCACTTTTTCTTTGTAAAGCTGAGTGCTCCAACAAACATAATCCTGCTCCAATCGGAAGTGTTTTCAATATATTTAATATTAATTCTGAAAAATGGGTGTTTATCGCTATCCTATTGCTCTACCAATTTTCATCATTCTACGACAATCAGTAGTTCTCTACATAGTTGATATCAATTCTATGCAAATGGGCGGGTGCCACACCCCTGTATTTAAAATCTCAAATTTTGCCTTTGCCTGTACTTTGAGCCCTATCTATGTACCAAATTTTATTATTCCACGACAATCAGAAGGGCTCCAAATAATTTATACCAATTCTATGAAAATGAGCGGGTACCACGCCCCCTGAATGGAAAATCTTAAATTTCCGATTTTTTCCTTTGTATATACTACTAGGCCTACTGTTCGTGCGAAATTATAAGATTCTACGATGTCGAGAAGTGCTCCATAATTTTGATGATCTGTCAGTGAGTGAGTCATGGCCTTTTCGATAGGTAATCCAGAAGAACTCTCCGATCCGGGATTCCAATCGAACAAGTAAACACTAGATTCTAGATTCAGAAAATTTATTTGAGTGTATGTGTAAGACGGGAAGTGTCAAACGCACATTTGTGATTATTTTATTTTGTAAGCATGACTGACACAAATGTAGAAGATTTCGAAGTTATTCCTGATGAAAATGCGAAATTATAGTTATTGAAGGGAAAATTTGCCTTCTGAACAAATATCCATAATTTCAATTCTCTAAAGGGAAGAAATTGAAACTACAAAATTACAGACAAACCAAAACAAAACAATGACGTGAATAAATTAATTTGAATTTGAAATTTAGTGGGCGTGAGTGTGTGCGTGCTTCTGGTTTTGATTCTGACTTCAAATCCAGAAGGAAATTTCTCTTCCATTTAGGAGAAGAACTGTCATTTGATACCAATCGAACAGTTTCAGAAGCTTTCGGAAGGCTTCCGGACGACCAATCGAAAAGGCCATAAAAGGCCATCAGTTACGATTTTTGCAGTCTTATATCTAGGGATCCACTAACGCTAAAGAATCGAAATTTGGCGAGTTGCCTAAGCCTGGTGACCTTGAGAGTTTGCAGTTCCTGACTTAATTGGTAGTGAAGTTAGAGGGGGGTCGAAAATCGCCTGAGTTTGTTTTTTTCTGGAAAAACACATCAACACACTTTTTGGAGCCGGACTCAAACGGATTTGTACACATATTCTTATTTGTTATTTATTATATAGTTATATTTGTTTTGAAGTTTCTCAATTGTTGTGTTGTGAATTAATTTTTATTTTGTGGCAGTGTACAGAAAAAGTAAATTAATAATTAATAAATAAAAAAAAAAATTTTAAAACTTCTTGGAAACAAATATTAAAAAAGTACAAGTAGATTTAGGAAATCCTCCGCGGCGGAATCGGTTTGGTTTTAGTAGTGAATCCTATTTACTGAAACGAAATCGCCATAAGGTATCCTTTCAATGCGATCCGTCGCACTTTTATTGTCGTTTTTATTTGGCAATCCGGAAGCATTCTGGACTCTTCTGAAAGTGTTCACTTGGGAAATAATGACAGTTCTGATTCTAAAAAGAAGATAATTTTGCTTCTGGATTTGAAATCAGAATCGATACCGGGAGCACTCACACATTCATATGCTTGAAGGTCAAACTCGTCATTGTCATTTTTTGTATCATAATTCTGCAATAAACATTTTTTTTAATTGAATATTTCCACGTACCTAATTATTTTCACACATGCAATCACATTAAAATTCAGAATCGTCAGAATCACACAAAAGTGTTCAGTTTGGGTTCACGGATCGGAGAGGGATACCGGATTGCCAAATAGAAACCCCATAAGAATGGACCTGTGTCGCATTTCGTTTATTTTAATCACTTACGCTTTAGAGCCTCTTTTGTTGCATTGCATACTTTTAAATGTACTTGTTGCGTACTTTTTATTAATGAATTTGGTTAGGGATGGGCTATACTGGGATAGTGAAAAACAGATTACTGAAAATTGGTGAGAGAGAGTAAATAAATTTGAATTTTATAAAGCAAAATTATGTACAATTTGAACAAAAATGTTTACATTAAATTTAGAAAATAATTAAGTTTCATTATTGAACTTAATATATGTAAGCAATCATTATTTATTTTATATGTGGTGGTATATCATAAGAAGTAAAGTGTGTTGAAAATACGAAGCGTGTGAAGGGAGCCAATCTCTAGGTAACGTGTGGTGTGGCATTAGTTTTATGTTATATTGATATTTTTTTAAATTTACAATTGATTTTTAAAAATTAACGCTTTTTATTGCTCGATTTTATTAGTTTCATGTCACATCCAATATTAGCTGTGTTTTATTGGGAAATTTATCCGCCGTAAGTTTATCCGTCGTAGCATTTTAAATACAATTCGCTACGGTCGATAAAAAGCTAAAGTAGAAGTTACGGTGGATGGCTGGTTGACGTTCAGTCGAGTCAGCATTCTGATTTTGTTAGTTTTGTTGGTACGATTGATAATTGAATCGAATCTCGATGGATGTGTTCATGGAGTGTTAAAATTATTAATAACACTCGTAAGACAAATCGGTCTTTTTGATTCTTTTTTTTAATAGTTGGCCAGTTTATATTTCTCAAATCTTAGATAACTCCATTTTTTAATAAATTATAAGCTGTTCTTCTGAAAAGTTTCTGACTTTTACTATTAAAAACTGTATTCTTTGCTCAATTATTTTTTGAAGTACATCTAAAATTGCACCTATATCTGTAATTTTGCATACCCCTAATGTCAATTAATCAATTTTAACAAATTTTGATATCCATTTTGAAAAAGAAGCCAATATTTATCGAATGAATTCCGTTTTACTTTTATTTTGACTAACCAAGCCCAATTTTCGTTTTGTGTTCAATTTTTATTGATAGTTGTAAGTAAACTGAGTTTGGTGAAAAAAATCATCTTTTTATTTAAATCTACAAAAAGCAATTTGAGAAGACAAACCGCATTGGGGGAACTGCATCATAGAGGAATTGCTTGACACTGCGCCGCAAAATATTTATTCGTATAAAATTCTATGAGCTATAAGGCCAGAGGCGGGCAAATATGCAACTTTCAGTTTTGCAACAGTTTGGTTGCTAAAGTGAATTCCCTGGACTTATATGAGAGTGTGCGCACATGCAAAAACTATTCACTCCGTGATTCGAGCAACTTAAGAGTTTGTGTTTTGGCACAAATCGAACGATCGCCCCAAATAAGTTCTTCAGTTTGTATCACATCGAACTATAATGTAACTACGCGCACATTAAATCAAAATGATGTTTGTGTGTTCGTTTATCTCGTTGATTGATTTTTAAGTTGCTTATGTGCGCGATCATTCAACTAGTGGTAAACTATTTTTCGTTTCGGCAAAATTGCATGTGCGCGCCTAGCCTAAACGCACTAAGCGGAAACTGAACTCACAAAGTGTGCTTTTTCTTCACTGTTTAATGGACGTTGGCCATGGGCGGTATTCGATTCACTACATGGACATGGACGGGGCATACATTTCTGTGATCCAAAATGGTGAAATGGCGAACCAAATGTTAACTTTTTGTTACTTACTTCGCGTATGTTAAGTGCAGTGATGAGTAAATATTGAATTGAAAGCAAAACTTACTCAGAAAATAAATTTGTAAATTGACTTGAAAAATAAAACTCTAGCTATCGATAAGCTCAGAAAATAAATAAAATGAATTATAAAGAGGGAAATGTAAGTGGAGTGAACATTTTAAACTACGTTGTAGTGTGCGTTCCAAACCAAGAAACATTAAAAGGAAAAAAGTAAATCACCGGCACTTTTGTTTCCTCGTGTGAAATTCATAGACCATTTTAATAGCAATACAAAAATTGGACTGTGTAAAAAGGGACTTGACCATAGTCTATGAACAAAGCCATTCACTTATCATTTCAGTCCTATTGGTGCAAAATGAATGTTCGAATTTAAAACTGCAATTGCAAAAAAAATGAAAACAAGGAATAGGTTTGTAACATAAATTAAATATTGGTACGTTTTTCTACTTTCTATTTTATATGAATAAAAGCTAATTATTGTTCATAACTTTGATATTTTCTTAATTTTACTTTGCAAAAGACTGTTTCATTACTTGTGACTACTGTGCAGGGGTACCAATCTTACAAAAATAAAAAAGCTACGGTCCATGCTAAGTTCGATGCGTTTTTTTGGGAATTACTTACGGAACAATGGATAGATTCCCAATAAAACACACCTATTAACGAATTTTGTTTTGTCTGTTCCACAAAAGACATCGAATTTTACTACCTAATATTTTTAAAAATGTCAAGAAATTTGCTGTTGTCTTATTTATTACACATGTGCGAATGATTCTTAACGTTTTTCTCGTTTTTAATACGGAGTATTTGTTAAATTGCGATTACGAGAAACGAGAATCGAAAGTTAATGTTTTTTGGTTTTTGTAAAACTTCCCGAATGCACTGGAATTCGTCATAGGCTATCCGACAGAAAAAAAACCAATTGGTCCAAAAAGTATTTAAATTTCGACCAAAAATAAATTTTAACAGTTAGATTCTTTTAAAAATTAAACAAAAAAAATAATAGTAAAGCTTTGGACCCAAAAGATAGAAGACATTTGAAAATAAATAGTGAAACATTCACGTGAATCGAAGCAGTCAATCAGATCGAATAGCAGAATAGGGCCGTCCGGAAGGCTTCTGAAACTGTTCGATTGCTATGAAATGACAGTTCTTCTCCTGGATAGAACAGAAATTTCCTTATAGATTTGACTCCAGAATCAAAACCAGAAGCTTTCAAAATTCTGAAATAAATACTGAAACTAATTTGAGCTCCAAAAAAGTACGCCATTTTATTTCATGGATAAATTTGAATTTATAAGAAAAAAAAATTTAAAATCTGTGAAGCGGTTCTTGAGAAAAAAACTTTTTGAAAACATTTGTCAAAAAAAATCAAAAACGCCAATTCATAGGTATTGAGCAAAAACAATTTTTGAAAAAATTTAATGAGCAGATTTTAAAACATAAATCTTTTAAATTAAAAAAAAATGCTTTTAAAAATACAAACAAATATTAATTCAAAATATTGGTAGGCGGAATAAATTGAACAATCTAAGCCTATATTTGTGTGAAATTTCAAAAGAATCGGTTGAGACATTTATGAGATAGTCGAAAGCAAAAAAAACGGTCCTATGGAAAGTACCGTTTTCAGACATTTTCTGATTTTTTTTTCAACCATATGATCGGTCGTACCTAAATTTCAATTTCCCATCTGTACAATTCCTTAAAAAGTAAAAGTAAATTAAAATTATTAAAAAACAAAAAAAAATTAAAAACTTCTTGGAAACAAATATTCAAAAAGTGCAAGTAGATTTAGGAACTCCTCCGCGGCGGAATCGGTTTGGTTTTAGTAGCGAATCCTATTTATTGAAACGAAATTGCCATAAGGTATCGCTTTCAATGCCATCCATCGCACTTTTATTGTCGTTTTTATTTGGCAATCCGGAAGCATTCTGGACTCTTCTGAAAGTGTTCACTTGGGAAATAATTACAGTTCTGATTCTAAAAAGAAGAGAATTTTGCTTCTGGATTTGAAATCAGAATCGAAACCGGGAGCACTCACACATTCATATACTTGAACGTCAAACTCGACTGTCGTCATTTTTTGTATCATAATTGTGCAATAAACATTTTTTTTAAATTTAATATTTCCACGTACACAATTATTTTCACACATACAATCAGATTAAAATTCAGAATCGTCAGAATCGCACAAAAGCCTTCAATTGGGATCCCGAATCGGAGAGGGAATCAAGATTGCCAAATAGAAACGCCATAAGAATGGACCTGTGTCGCATTTCGGTTATTTTATTCGCTTACGCTTTAGAGCCTATTTTGTTGCATTGCATAATTTTAGGTGTACTTGTTGCATACTTTTAATTAATGAATTGGGTTAGGGATGGGCTATACTGGGATAGTGAATATCAGAATACTGAAAATTGATGGGAGTAAATAAATTTTAATTTTATAATGCAAAATTATGTACAATTTGAACAAAAAATGTTCACAATAAATTTAGAAAATAATTAATAATTAATTAAACTCTATATACCAAGTTTGAAGCCATTGGGCCCACCCGTTTGGGATGTAGGTGTCTATACATAGATACAGACAGACTGACAGTCGGACAGAATTTTTAGACCATCTTTTTTCGTCTTCGCTATCATCGTAATGTCATGTTTGATTGTTCTCTCAAAACTTTTTTTGACGTTTTGCTTTGCATTCCAATTAGCCCAACAAAATCTTCCCAGTTTCCTCCTCAGTTTATTGGTGCCAGTTTCTTCGTATGAAATCTACAAGGCAATTAAAGGAAAACGTAAAAGAAATCTCCAGCAACTGGTTTCCCTGTGTGAAAGGGGACTAAGGAAGGTGTACCACCGTTTACATCGTACTGTCTCTTTCTTTAAGAAAAAAAATTGGAATGCATGTATAATTTTATATTTGCGCTGCAAATATTTGCGTTCTACATTTATGAAATTCTGACATTTATCATTTGCATTTATGAATGCTATGCATTCGTCGGACTTTCGCAACCATGCACTTATGAAAGCACCCTATGTATGTGAATCCGATTTTTCGTATACACAGAGAAAAATCACGCTTGCGGAATTTGGTCCCTGGTGCGTTTTCCTGATTGATATAACTGCTCCATTATTAAGAGTTTTGCAATAGGAACGGATATATTTTGACAGTCCCTGACGGCCATGTTATTTTGTCATTGCAGGACAAAATGGCTATAGACAGTAATGGATATATTTTGACAGTCCCTGACGGCTATGTTATTTCGTCATTGCAGGACAAAGTGGCTATAGACAGTAATGCCATGTGTTTGCGAACTATTTAACAAATTATAAAAAAAAGTGAAAGTGTTTTTTCGAAAATGAAAATGATTTTTTTCTTGTGGTTGTTCTTCGTTGGATTCAATTTAAAAAAAAAACTACTACTCTTGAGCCCGTTAATCTAAAGCAAAAAACTGTTGGTTGACATTGAAAACATGTCGCTTTCATATGACACTAAATTTCTTACAACCGACTCCGCAAAATAAATTTTACTTCAAAAATAACATTAAACCGTTGTTGACACAATTTTCAAGCAAATTTCTGAATATGAGACAAAGCGACGATACGTAAGCATATTTGATTTCGGAATGTGATTTTGACAAAATGGCGCTAGTCAGACAACTGATGTCACACTCTAAAATCTGCAATAGAAATTTGAGGGCAAATATTAAATATTAGCCGCGTTTCACTATCGTTAATAACCAATAAGGTACCCTATGAAAATAAAACAATCTGAAATGAAAAATTTGTACTTTGAATGGCTTACAGCCCTGATTACTTTTTGGAACTTCTTTTGTTGACATTTTTGTTTCTTTTTTCTCAGTATACTGACAACATTGGAGAAACAAATTATCCCTCTGTTCGCCAAACTTAATCCTAATATTTGCAAACCCAGATAGAAACCTGGAGCTCGTGTTGTTTTTGCCCTAAAAAAAACGCATATGTTATATTGCCAACCTTACAAATTTTATTCAAACGTTATAAATCTGAAAAAAAGTATATTTGAATTTGCTATTAACATTTTGGTCAAACATATAAGGTCTGATCCCGTACTTCTTGCACAGAATGTTTTCACAAAATGTTAAATCTCATATAGTGGTGATGAAATTGTCTCAAAAATAAGTATACACACAGAGCAGAAGTATGGCATTATAACCCTTTAGACCAACAAAAATTAAATTCACGAACCAAATTCAATTGGCAGCCGTCTCCGAGTGCTGCTTGCTGTAATTTTCTGTTCGAACAAATTTCTTGGACTAAAATTCGCAGCGTGGGGAAATATCTTCTGTGAAAAACTACGAAAATTTGGAGTACGGGAACAGGATTTGACTGTTTTTCATAGAATTTCGTAGATTTTCGTAGTTTTAGGGAGTACGGGAACGGACCTAAAGTACGGGATAAGAACAATATTATTATAAGTTTAATAGGAAAAAACCAAACTCGTAGTTGACGTTGGGCGCCATTTAAAAAATCCCATTATTTCTAATTTCGTACTTGTATCCGCGAGCTACATCACTTATTAAATATACTTATTTGAAGTTACAATTCAAGAATTTAAAATTAGTATAAAGCACAAAACAAATTTGGTCTACCAAGTGAGTGCTTTATCTAATTCGAACATCAAACCTCAACAGTCACCTCCAAAATTATGTACTCACTTCATTTGCAACATCAAACATCTTTGTAGTTCCCATCGAAACCCACCGACCGCCACTACAAATCCGCACAACACATCCATGAAGTACCTAAACTTGTATTTCCCACATCAGTTGAGGATTATTCGTTGTCGACGAAGGTAGTTAGACACGGTCTCATTTGTTCAGTTTTGTTTTTATTTTTGAAACATTCGAAGCGGCGACGACACGACTGTGTGTAGTGTTTTTCTATAAGATTCTTCTATAATTTCCTAATCTGTCGATTCTATCGAAAGCCATTTGACCTATTTTTTATTACTTAATTGTCAGAAAGTGCTTTGCTTTTCCCTTTACAATTTTGTATCTTTTGCTTAAGATTTAAAAACAGCTGAGTGACGGTATTTTGTTGTAACAAAAAAAAAAAAAAACGGCGAAGTACTGCCAACCTCACTTTCCAGTTAAGTTCAGAAAAGAGTTGTGGTATAGGTACTGTTTTGGAAATTGGAAAATCTGCATAACATAAAGACAAGACAAAAATGACAGTGTAGTGAATTGCTTGTGGCTTGCTTGTACGAGTAGATAGATACATATGTGTTGTCGTCGTGTGTTGTGCTTGTGACTTGTGATCAGCAGTGGCTGATTGCGGAATGCGATAAAAAAGAGCTAGGTCGTCCGTTGTCGTTGTCATTGTCGATTTTTTTTTCTTTTTGTGTTTTGTTATTGTCTTAGCTCTAAGTTAAGGTGGGCCCTTGGTCAGCACTCTAAACAGAAAAAAAAAAAACAGCGAACGTGTGAAATCATCCCTAAGTTTTACCACATTCTTCGACTCACTCAAAAGGTGTTTGGCATTATTTGTTCTAATTCTGTTTCGATTAGTATCTGCGGTTTATAATAATAACCGCGAACGCGCCCCGGTAGTTTGTAGTGATTGCGATATTCATATTGATATGGTAGTTCGTATTCGTTATACCTACGTTATTTGTATCTATTTTCAAATTTTCGCATGTTTTTTCTAATAGAAAGGAAGAAGATACAATTAGGTATTCGTTATTTATGCAGCACGATGATGTAATTTATGATAATGATAAACATGGGACGAGAGTGTGCGTCGAATAGTGTTTGGGCGGGAATATTATAATTAATTCTGCTAACAGTTAAACGTATTGATTTTTGTGTTTCCCTCGAAAATATAAAAGATAAACATTGTCAGTTAATAAATAGAGCGTATCTAATTAAGTGATATTGCGGCTTGGTATCTGTGTGTTCGGTGTATACCTATACGTCATAGATAGATATAAACAGGTGAAATCTGTTTCTATAGAGCAGCAGCGTCGTGCGAGTGCGAGTCGAATTTAAATATTATATCGACGAATAAGTATATAAAATGCATTTTGAATGTTGTCAGTTACTGATGTGGGGGCAGTTTAAAAAACAAATTTCTACAAAATCATTTGATAAAGTGGAAACATCTTACAGAAGAAGTGCCATGTTTTGTTTAAGCAATTATTGCTTGGTGTTTAGTGTTGTTGTGTTAATTGTTAGCAATAGTTATTGTGCATATGGATTTAACTTGGAAAATCGGCTTCCGATCGTCAAGTATGGAGACAGCTCAACTTATTTTGGATATTCGATAGCGACGCATGTTATTGGAGAATATAATGTTATCAATAATACTAAATGGTAAGTTGCTAAATTTTTAAATAATTATTTTTAGGTATTTAAAATTTGTAATAAAAATATATAAGTTACTCAATATAGGGTTTCTAGTAAATAGTAAAAATCACATCCCGGAAGTCAAAAATTTACTTACCTATTCGTTATTATCAATATCTCAAATCCCACTAAGAGCAAAATATATTAAGAAAAAAGTTATTTATATTTTTTTTTGAAATAAAGCTTATCAATCTTAGTTCAACATATATTATTCCATGATATAGGTATAGCTTTTTTCCCGCAGAGGTGAGGACTAGGCTGTCAAATTGTTTCGTAGGTATGTTTATGTCGTTTTTATTTGGCAATCCGGAAGCATTCTGGACTATTCTGAGAGTGTTCACTTGGGAAAAAATGACAGTTCTGATTCTGAAAAGAAGACAATTCTGTTTCTGGATTTGAAATCAGAATCGAAACTAGAAGCATTCACACATTCATATTCTTGAACGTCAAACTCGACTGTTGTCATTTTTTGTATCTTAATTGTGCAACAAACATTTTTTTTGAATTTGAATATTTCCACGTACACAATTATTTTCAAATGTACAATCTCATTAAAATTCAGAATCGTCAGAATCACACAAAAGTGTTCAATTGGGATCCCGGATCGGAGAAGAATTCCGGAATGCCAAATAAAAACGCCATTAATATCGTTTTCCACGCACTCATTTTTGATTTCATTTTGGAATTTATTTTTAACGAAATATTTTTGGCGATTAATTAGGTATGTATTGGTGAAATGTTAGGTCAGGTGAGAAGACGAGCTTAAACTAAGGCAAATTTTTAGTATCTGATAAGGCAAATTTAAATGGAAAGCTAGTTAAGAAATATATCCCTGCGTTACGTCAGAACTATCAGCTGTTAGTATACCTGTACAGCGGATTTTTTATAATTGTCGAGAATTGAAGAAATTTTGGAACATGTATCGAACACATTTCATATCACACACAAATTAATATTTGAGTTACTTTTTTGCAAGATGAACTCAAGGTAGTTACCTACTTAAATTTTTGAATCAATATTCCAGGTTTGAAATAGATGACATATGAAAAATTCCTTTTTTTTTTATAACTGCACGCGCTCAAGGGATTATGAATACCCTTTATATGTTTTGCTTAACACAGCGCGGGTATCCGGTGGAAGAAGAGAAAGAAGGACAGGAAAGATGTGTGGCGTGATGTTCTTTCTGAGACTAGAGCTGGTTGTTGTCTCAGATTTATCTCCAGGGATGGCGGCTGAACTAATGCGGAGAGAATTACCTTGTCTTTTTTATTTATGTCGTTTTTATTTACAGCATGTAATGAGCAAAGCAGCAACTTATTTTATGACAATTTTAGAATTGGTTATTAATGAAATATAAGAAGACATAGACAACGGCAGGAATCGAACCCGCAACCACGAGGTTGACAGGCGAGCACACAACTATCGCGCCACGGCCGCCCCACTTCGATTACTTATGAGGTTTTCCATTGGTAAATTCAGGATTTGGTGTTTTTGTGGCGAATAGAATGAAGTTTGAATTGATTTACTTTTTTTATGGTATTGGAGTAGCTATATTCGTGTCTGTGAAACTGGAAACAGATCTGCACCATACGACTTTTAAACATTTGTTTATTTTTTCTAAAAACAATCAAATTATTTCTAAGCAACATATGAATTTATGCTGTCAAAACAAATCTTGCATATTTAGCAAGACTTCATTTATTACACGCACGCTATTTTATGCAAGTTCCTTACAACCAAAAAAATCGATCTGAAATCGATTTGAAATGGTTGTTTGAAATTCGACTCAATGTAAAAAAAATAACTACCAATTTTGTTTTGTTAAAAAAAAAACAAATAGTTATATTTATAAACCATAATTAACTTTACGAAGTTACTTATAAGCAAATCTATTTTTGACCAAGAACTACCTACATCGAAATCAGTTTATTTGCAACATATTATTTATATTATGAAGAAAATTTAAAAAAAACTTATACTCCGCCGGTTCTTAAATTTTAAAATTAGGATCTCTAATACCTCTTTGTAACTTTTCAAAAATTAAAATTAAAGAGCACTTGCACTTAAAGCTATTTTTATGACAAACAAAATTGCAAATTTTGGACTTTAACATGATAAGATTAAGTAAATATGAAAAAAAGAAGGACAATTTAATAAATTTGCAGCATTTTGGAGCGAACTTTATCCAAATAAGATTATCGAAACGCGATGAATGGGCTGGTGAAGTCATCGGACCATATTTTTGTTTGCGATTCACATAGTACGTTCGTAAGTACTAGGTATTAAAGGTCAAGTTCTGCAAATAATTTGGCTTTCACACAAGGAAACTGAGTTGCCGGCAACTGGGCGAGTTGGGCAAGAAATAAGGGGAATGAAAAAAATCTCCCCTTTCAACGATTTGAAGATATTTTTTTGACGTTTTGCTTTGCAAAACATAATCTTCCCAGTTTCCTGGTGCCAGTTTCTTCGTGTGAAAGCTAAAAGGCAATTAAAGGAAAACGTCAAAAAAATCTCCATCAACTGGTTTCCCTGTATGAAAGGGGACTAAATCTAACTCGAGATTATGATCAAAATTGACATTAGGTACCTACTATGATAAAAAAACACGAAAAAGAGGGTTAAGCAATTCCGTCATTTTTGTGTTTACCTCAAAAATAGCACTGCCTGTCATACAATAGTTATAAGATAGCTTAATTGATTTCCACATGCTCTACATTTAAAAGAAGAAAAATTATTGCTTTAAGCATTATTGTAAGTATTCTAATTTAAACGCATTCTAGAAATTTTGTGTAACGTTTTTTAGATAAAATCCTGCCAGTGGTAAGCCTATAGGTGTCCACGGAAATTTGCAGAAAAAAATCAATATTTTAGTTTATAGAATTCACATCGATCTTTTTTTTATTTCTATTGTATACCAGTTAGTTTTACTTAACTTGAAGTAAAAAAAAAAAATATTTACAAATATCAAACTAAGTCAAGCTTTATATAGTATATGAATCATATATATGATATACCACATATCTATATTTATTTTAAGATACCGATATTGTATCTTAGTACAGGGTGTCGTCCGGGAAGCTATACTACTTTGGTTTGCCGCCATCTTGGTAAACATTAGTCTTGACAGTTCATATTTGGCAGTCGTGAAGAAGACACGTGTCAAATTTATAATGGAAAAATATTCGATAAACCAACGTGTTTTAATCGTTAAAGCATTTTATCAAAATCAATCATCGAGAACTGTGACGATGAGAAAGTTACGTGAAATTTTTGGGAGAAACAACGTGCCAACAAAACGCACTATTTATCGTGTAGCGAATGATTTCGAAGAAAAAGGGTCTGTAGGTGATAGGCCCAAGCATGGGCCACAACGTACTGCACGATCGGCTGAAAACACTACTGCTGCTCAAGGAAGTGTTCAAAACAATCTATCAACCTCAATTCGACGCCGTACTCAGGAGCTTGGTGTTCAAAGAACAATTTTTGCCACAATTTTGCACAAGAATTTGCATTTGTTTCCATTTAAGATTCAGTTGACACAAGAGCTTCTTCCACAAGACCATTTATGCCGCCGTACATTTGCCAATAGGATGTTACAGCTAGCCCATGACAATCCCGATGTTCGTGAAAAAATCATAATGAGTGACGAGGCACATTTTCATTAAAATGGATATGTGAATAAACAGAATAGTCGGTTCTGGGCAATGGAAAACCCACAAATTATTTATCAGTCACCTTTGCATCTATTAAAAGTTACAGTCTGGTGTGCAATTTGGTCAGGAAGAATCATTGGACCTTACTTCTTTGAAAATGAAAACGGCGTAACGGTAACTGTGAACGGGGAGCGATATCGTGATATGATTGAAAACTTTTTAACGCCACAACTGCATGCTTTGAGCTTAACATTTACCTAATATTGTATTCCATAAATAATTGCCGACATTAAGTAACACATTTATCAATATAAGATCCATTCTCTTTCATTTAAACAAACATAGAAGTATACCTTCCCGGCGGACACCCTGTATCTAGCTGATTGTTGTAATTTATATTAATATCAGTAAAAATAGTTAAAGTTAATAGGTATAGCTATAAGCTATACCTTGTTATTAAATTGATAAGTTAATATTTATTTTTTTGATAAGAAATCTTTCCTGATTAGTTAATGGTAGCCATAGCCATATTTTATACCTACACGAATTAACTCAACATGTATGAACGTATAACTACAAAATCGAAAGTTATTGCATTCACAAGGTGAACCAAAATAATTCTCATCATTAATGAAGTGCAAGAAACTGTAAACCAACAATTATTGGAAAATAAATTCGTTATTTTTTGCATTAAATAGATACACCGATTTTAATAAAATTAAACTACATTATGTAAAGGTCTCAATTTATTTCCACTCTACCTGAGTCCTTTTCAGTAGGTCCTTTATGGTTTTGTCACCATGAGTCCTATAAAAATAAAATATAACCACTACAAGAATGAAAGATATTGTACCTGTTCAAATTTTCCAAAAACAGTCCTAATCCATTCTTCTATAAACAGAAACACGTGTAATTTGTTAGACCTTAAAAGCGAAACACATACCATCTTATTTGACAATAATAATTATAAAAGGCACTTTATGGTCAAGTGCGTAAACCTATTTATTTTTCAGGATAAGGATTACTCAGGTAGTAAATAGATAGGATTCTTGGAAGAAAACTATCGGTTTTGTATTGTACATACTTGACGTGCATATTTTTCTATATAATGTACAATTTGCACAACAGGTTGCATTTTCTCGTAAAATAGAATTGTGCAGGTGCACGTTCTAAATGCGACAATTGGGTTAAATAAAACTGATCTGATCGTTTAAGTTTTATTCTTTAGTTAAAATTACACTTCCAAAAGCAGTAAATAATAGTTGTGCTTCACACACTGTCCAAAACTTCCAATTGTCATTAATTCCTGCCAACTACTGTTACATACTTACAAATTTGGTAGTTTCAGGCAGATGAGAGCGCTTAGGAGAGATTAAAATATTTCCCCTTCCTGATCATTTATGCCCAATAAATTTTTATTGGGTGGCAATGGCGTACTGGATAAAGTGCTTGATTGCTAACTAGGACGTATGGGTTCGATCCCCATGCTAGGCGCATTCTTTTCTAAGCCTCCAATTTTAATTGGAGGCCGCCCATGAGTTAAAATGAAACAGACAATACCTGGTTCCCAAATCCACTATGCCAAACTAGTGCCGTGCAATTCAGGTTGCATTTAAAAGACCTTAGGTCTTACAGGTATATAGTTAAATTGAAAAAAAAAATTAAAAAATGTCAGGTTGCTGACGTCTCCTGGCTGTTGTGGCGAAAAGATTTGTTGAACAAAAAAAATACATTTAAAAGCCCTAAATACAAAATTATTAGTTTAAAGAGGAAAAATACACAAACACAAATATTATCTATTTATTTATCTAAACAATTTACAAAATCAATTTATAAACTATTTAACAATGAATACTTGATGCAGCAAGACCATTTGAAGTAATTTTTTAGAGTAAGAAAGGAAAACCTTAGATTGATTTTTAGGAACAAAGTTTGAAGAAGATTCGTACATAAAAGGTTATAGTTAATAAAATAAAGATACAAAAAAGAAAAAAAAAATTATTTTAGATATCCGAAAATTTATGATGAGGTGTTGTGGCTAATTTGATATGGCTGATGAACTTCAGGTTGACGGGATCTAGTAATGCGGCAAGTTGTTCCATACTTGAAGAACCGTTGTCGTCTTTAATTATTTTGGAAGTAGGACATGTAACTAAACAATGCCATACTGTGAATTCGATATTGCAAAAGTTACATTTTTCCTGGGTTTCTTTGTTGTAATAGTGTCGACTGGTAAAAAGTGTTTTTCCCAGCCTCATACGTAGTAGTTTGATGCAATTTTTTCTGGTAAGGTTTTTATTATACGGGACACGCTTAAGATGATTTTCGTATGTTCCAAAGAATGTTTGGCTAATTTCCCACAGGGTACATCCAAGACTGTTGTTAAAGTTTTTTTACTAAGAGCGATGAATTTGGGATTTTAATTATTCGCGGTAGGTTGAAAGTTTCCTTAGCTGCGATGTCACACAAATATTATATGTTGAAGTTTAAAAATTGGCAGAAAATTGTGCTCAAGTGAATCCAATACAATTCATTCATATGGTATTGTTGTTTCATTTGTTTCTTTATTTCCTTAAAAAAAGCCTGATGAAGAACGTAAACACATTGGAAACGTTGCTTTAAAAAACCATCTTAAATTGACCTACATCCCGCATTAAATTAGCTAGCTAAAAATAGGGTTCTAAAAATAGAATGTACTAGCCGACCCGTGCTTGCGTTGCTTCGCAAGCTTTTAATATAATTTTTAATATGACTAAAAGCATATTAAATACTGAATGAGACTGACCGTAATTTCAATAATATTATTACCTAACAAAAATTTATAAACATACCAAATAAAGATTTGTATATTCTCTCACTGAAACAGTCAAAAAAAGAGACGTTCTAACATGCATATTTCAAAGCTTCTGGATATAGAATATTAGCAGTTTTATTATTTTCACGAAACAAACTTAAACTTCATACCACATCAACCTGATCTACCAATTGAATGTAACCTCTACAATCTAAAGGAGAGAGAAGATGTGTACCATTTTATCCGAAAATGTCCTATTCTGTGCGAATTACGGAGGATTTACTTCGAAGCTAATTTACTGCAGATGGATGATGTGGTGTGTATTTTGAATGGAGACCGAGGATGGGACCTGCTTTACAAATATACTGTAAATGCGCTGCGATAGAGAAAACGAATTATTGAAGGCGACTTTTGATCATCGAACTATCTTTTTGTATTAAATTTAAAGCTATCTATTATAAAATTGAAAAAAAAAATGTCAATCTGGTAGACGGCATTATGCCAAACCAATAAGACTAAGGTATTTATATAATAAATGTACATATTATGAATTTTAAGTAAGTCAATAAAACTAACTAACTAACTATTATTTTCACGAAGAAGTAAATACTAATTATTTTTGAGCCCACTGTTTAAAGGGCTAAATAAAGTTGTCCATGTGAAAAAACACTTTCCCTAATTATCTACTATCGTGAACTTTTCCCGAAATAAATTTCCCCAGAAAAATATCAAATGAAATAAAAAACAAATTTTCCTGGAATTGTTTTTGAATGAAACTTGTACACATTTATACATTTTGGAATTTCAAATCTTAACAGTAAAATATTTAAAAAAAAATTTTACAGCTTCGATACTTTTAACTTTGATGAACAAAGTACTAATTTTAAGCTCTATAAAAGTAATTACTCCAAGAAATCGAATTGACACTACTTACAGAAATTTATTGGATAGATACCATGTACTGGTATCTATTTTTATCATCACCGGATATGAGTCGGTTATTGGTGGAAATTTGTCAAATCAAACCCTTCTATAATATCATATTCATCTAAAGCTAATACCTGAAATTTCGAAAACAAACAATATTTCAAAGTCATATGGTAGGTAAGATAGAGGTATATATCAATTTTCGATCAATGACCGACCATTCCATTTGATAAGATTATACTATCAATAGTTTCTTTTTTTTGAAACACAAATTCCAAGTTATCGACTTTTAAACATTCTCTTACCTTGTGTTTACCAAAAAAAAAAAGAACTCAAAAACCAATATTTGCTGATTTGATATAATCAGCAGAAATATTAACTGATCTCTTATAGCTTCGTTTCGGAAGACAAAAAAAAAAATAAATAAAACTTGGCTATATGTATGTATATACGCCCGATATTATTATGAAAAAGCAATCCAAACCGCCCATATTGATACATAAATCGGCATTTTTTGTATATCACTTTTATAAGCATAACATCTACAGTGGTATAAGTTTGTGTTATCTGATGAATACATTTGGATTATGGTAATGCGATCGTACAAAAATAAACTAAGAACTTCGCCTAAGACCGGTTATTAAAAATTCAGCTTGCTGGTTTTTTTGCAATTTAAACATTCTTTAGGATTTAATTTCGATGGCTTTTGCACAAAAAAAGCTTATGACAAATTTGTTTATGCAGACGGATTTCTGCTTAGAATAGGTAGATTTGTATATAGCAACACCGGAAGCCGCGAATAACACTTATTGCAAATTGAATGAGTCATTTTGGAACTTTTAATCTTCTGATGGAATCAATTAGATGAATTCGAATGGCGAATCATTTTTCTTAGAAGCATCACCCCTTTTATTTGACTACGAGTATGGAGTATGTACTGTATATGCATAAGATATCTTTATTATCTCTCGCGCCATACTGGAAATGTAAACATTAATCAGAGGAGTGAATTATATTTTAGTCAGATATTTATTTACACAGGTGAATTATTCATTGTCAAACAGTTTCGCCATTCATAAACGGTGTCGGTTCAAACAATAATGGAGCCCTAACATTTGAGGGCCCAATTTTGTTCTCTAATATGAACAATTTTCTAATATTAAGTGAGAACTGAGCTCATATTTTGCAGTATATTAAGTTACAAGAACTCTGTTAGCGATTTTAAATAAAATATCTGCTGACATACTCGTAGGACTGCTGTTTTATTGGCATGTTGCTAGCAAGTGCAGTGGAACTTTCGAATAAAACAATTTGTCCTTTTTGTATGTCATCTAACTTCTAAATTTTATATATACTAGATTAGAAGTGTTTTTGTTTTTTTTTTTTGAAAAAGTGAACAGCCAAATAAACAATATTTTACATAGAAAAAATTGAATACGGTCAGCAATAGAAGTGAACAAAATAGTGAATAAAATTGTTGAAATGTTTAGATATTTAAGCCTGTATAAAACCTACTTCTTTTTTTCTCATTTTCAATGCATTAAAAATGCAAACAGAGCAGTACCACAATTGTCAACTGGAAAATCCAATTAAGTGTGAGTGTGTACACAATACAAACAAAAATGCAAAACTGTCATGGAAAAAGTACTAAAAATGAAAGTGAACTTGCATTTTTTAGCCTTTGGCAACTTTTTTTTATGACATTTCTCCATTAAAATTTGACACATCAAAAGAAGTTTTTTTTTTTTATCAAAGTGTCTGGTTTTGGTTCAGAAATTGTATTGATCCAACTGAAAGGTTACAATTAACCTTAAGATATTTGGTGACTGGTGGGTATTTATTCGACTTTATTCAAAACTAAATTTAAAAATGCCAATATTTCATTTAGCGCACAGACTCAATACGTAATGCTAGCCACTGAAAGTGAAAAAACTTCGCAGGATAAACAAATGGAGTTGCTAAAACCGACATCCTATCAAATTTAAAAGAATCAAGTAATGAAGGTTTACTTTCGCATTGGTCGAATTAAAACATTAAATTAATAAAATGATGTTTGGGTATACCATACATATACAAAGTTTCTGTTTCGTAAAAAAATATATTTTCTCTTTCACACAAAAACTGACACTTTCATGTGATAAAATGCATTAAAATTCAGAAAAAAAAAGAAGTATCATACGGGCTTTAAATGGCGCTTAATTCGATATGTTGTATCAGAAATTTTGGTTAGGATGTGTTCTGGAATGCATTCAATTGAAATGGAGTTAAAGTAATTATTTTTGTGTAATAAATTCGTGTGTTACCGAAAGAGCACTTATGCGTGCACACCGTAAACTGTCAAATTCTACTGAATGCGTGTTGTTTTTTTTACTTGAGCTAAAAACTTGTAAAAAATCTCATTTTTGCCATTTAAAATTTGAAATTGTTCAGATTTAATTTGTTGCCCCGAAGAGAGCTTTTGTGGAGCTTTTGGATGACATTTCGAAAGAAATATTCGAAGCACGTCCAAGTTTAGTTTATTGCCTATGTGTCAAGCCATGAACAGTCACATTTTTTTTTTTTTTTTGAAAAATCTCGTTGTTAATCAACTAAAATTCGTGTCAAAGCTAGAGTTGATGCATTGCCAGTGAGTGTTCTGCATTGATGATCACACGACTCGACAATTTTGTATTTTACCCCATTTTGTCTTTAAAGTCGAGCTCACCATCAAATCGTAACTAATCTATGTACCGCCGTACTGGACATCAGCTTTGGTCACTGGGAAATAGGTGTAGGATAGAAAGGAACTTTCTCAGTTTGAAATTAAAAATGCAACGTGAATGTAAAATGCTTATAATCGTTTTGCTGCGCTGAGATTATAATATTCACCAAAACACGGCTATTTATCGACACTAGATTGTGGACTTTGTTGTTGTATGACAAGAGAAATTTTGCTGCAGTGCCATGTTATTGACAACTAAAACTAGTACTAATATGGATAACTTAAGCTTGGCCCCCTGGTGTGATCGCCTGCAAACTCTACTTTTCTTAAAACGCATCGCCACTGTTCGCAGAGGCAATTTAGATTTACGTGCTTAAAATTAAACATAGAAGAACATTAATTTTGAATTATCTATCTTTGGTTGTTATGTTAGAGTTAAGAAGAAGTGTGTTTTGATAGATAAGAAAGTATGCAACGCCAAGTGCTCAAGCCCCAGCCCAAGCCCAACCCAGAATTTAGTGTTGAAATTTTTCGGTAGACTACCTAATAGGTATAGAAATAGATACTAGTTTTCAACGAATCATTCAAATAAAAAAATTGTTTTGTTTAGACAGTCTGCTGTTTTTGTTATGAGAGAGAGGGTTAGGGATGTGTACAAGAATAACAATGAATTAAAAGTAATACGATGAAAAATGATAATGATGATCAAATGAAATTTATGTGCATAATATGTTATGCTTTAACTACTACTTACTATGAATATTCAGTTTAATCTAATTTGATTGCATTGGGTAATGAGTTGAATGAAACAGACATTCAATATATATTCTTTCATTTGAATGCAACCAGAATTTATTTTTAACGTTTGTTATAGGTTTATAGGTAACTTTCAATACACTGGTGTTGGAAATATTTCAAAAAGGTGAGAGAAGAATACTTTAATGTTTAACATTATGAATAACAAACATTGTAAAGGTGAATACATTTTCACACCTGATTCGGAATAAATTTAAATTTCAATTTGTTCCAAGAATTTTCAGCTTTGATGGTATAGATTTTACAAGAAAAAAAAAGGTTTTGAAGGTTGGTGGTTTTAAATTTCATCACATAGGCATACCTACACACATTTAATAAGGTAGGTAGGTTATTTGTTTAAAATTTGACTCAGATACAGATGATAATCTCAAGATCAAGCATTAGTCTAACCGGAATTGAAGCTAGTAATGTGTTTGTTTCGTTTACTAAGGACTAGGTTCTGACAAGGTAATAAGTTATAGTTTTTATTGAAAACTATCATTGAAACACAAATCAATCAATCAGACAAGACAAAAACCAACTTTGAGGTTAGAGTTGATCATTAGAAGTATTAATGACAGTTGAGAACGGACAGAGAAGAAAACGCTCATCATCGGTATGACAGTGTTCCACTTTGGGGAAACGAAAATTAGCTGTTAATTGGGAACGATGTTAGTTACTTTTCGTGGATGATTTATTAATTTCACAACATGTTATTGTGAAAAATTAACCCCTTCGTTGAAAAAACTGTCGTGTTAAAATTGTTTATCTAGGAAAACTCTGATTCCGTGGTATGACTTGAACTTCATAAGGTTGAAGTAGCATATACTCAAGCACACAAGTTATGATTTCTGAACTGTAACATGCGGTCCCCATTATCGATGAATCCAGAGTAAGCTTTAAAACATGCTTTCATTAACGAAAGTTGAGACCGAAATGGCAGATATATTTACATAGCATGCCATAGATAGTATGATTTTTTCTGGTATTTGTTTTCTGCTATTGTTATTGCGATTGCTATAAATTTATCGCCAATGGAGCATATAATACGTGGAATAGATTTAAACCAGGATCGCAAACAGCACGCTGGCCAAGTAAATTTGCTTGAAACAAATTGTCACAAGCACCGCCATTTTCAACAGTTTGACATTTTGTACGAAATCAAACAAACAAACAAGTTCCATGCATTTTTTCTATTTATTTTTGAAGTGTGGTGCTACAGAATATCGTAGTGGGAAAGTTGTCAGTAAACAAACGCATATAAGGATGTTGGCGCCGCAGGCTGGTGCTGTTCTAGTGTGTTCTGAACAATTGAAATACCTTGGTTTAAAAATATTGGCGGTTTGCCCTTGCTGGCGCTGGGTTTCATCTGTTTTCCGCTTAAAGGGCTCTGTAAACAGTAGAACATTGTGCGAGTTCGAGCAAACCCCGGAGACAATGAAACCGAAATGAGACAAGCTACTCGAACTTTATTTTTTTTTTGTATAATCGCGAAATAAGACTTTAATTTTCTCGTTTTAGAGCTCATGTATTAACCAAAATAAACTAATAACAATTTGACTTTTCGAGTAAAAACCGTAAATTTAGTCCGCAGAAACTCGAACTTGGTTTCACAAAGACGAAGCTCCGCCCTCGAACATTGAAAAATATTAAAGTACTTTTGATTTTTGTGGGACCAAATTTTTGGTTTACTCGGACCACTTAATTGGTACTCGAACCAGCCCGCAGACAATTAAAATCAACTCGAACATGGTACTTGCATCAAGTTTACTCGTACCATGTTCGAGTGTTTACAGAGCCCTTAAGACAAAACCAAAATGCAGTATTTCCCGTAAACTGGTTCCATTTGAATCTTCAAGAATTTTATGTCGAATATAATCTGCTCGAAATGGGGGCAACTTGCCTAACCCACCTACGACTCTTTTTAAATATTTGTTTACAATCTCAACGGGTTTTTCAAAAAAATATCTTAAATTAAGCCTATAGGACTCTATCGGGAATCTCTCAAGGAATTTTGTTTCCGATGAAATATTTTTTTCACAAATTTTTGGCTGCGATCAATTAATTCTTCTGTAATATAATTAGCTCGAACGAAAATTCGAATGAAATGACAGCGAATTTCGCTTTGGAAGTTTATTCCGATATCAAAAAATTCCTTGCATTATTTACGTTCACAACGTTCCAAGGAAGGGAACAATTTCCACAGTAATATTTATTTACGATAACCCCCATAAATTCTCAAATGACTGTTAAGTTTGACTCGTATGTTATTGAAACATGCATGTGAATGTGAAGTCTGAACCACGAATTTAATTAACACCGATTATATACAAAATAGTTAAAAGCACAGATTTCATCTATATACATACCAGATTCCCAACTTTACACGAAAAAGTGAAGCATTCAGCCGCCATTTTTGTATAAGAAAAAAAGTAGTTACGAGTACTTTCCATATACTAGTATTATGGTGATGGGGAGTTCTGTAAGTTTATTTAATTCTTTTAAATTAATTTTCAGCTGGATTGACGATTTTATTCTGCAGGTACATTTTGCTTCAGCAGAATAAAATCGTCCATCGGCCAGAAAATTGTTAAATAAACTCACTGAACTCTCCATAATATGTACTTTAATGGGTATTTTGTCTAGGCAAATATATTACAGCTAGTGCTCCACTTTGTCTGCATGACAAATCACCTATAATAAGGGTATTCATGAAACTGCGTAAACTTTCCCACATCGTAAAATGGAAAATTTTACCACGCACTTTTAAAAATCAACAAATGTGTTATTACTCTCATTTAAAATGTCTGAAAGAAATAATAAGAGGAAAAGAGATAGTTATACCAATTTTATGACACATAAAACGTCAAAATTAAACGTCAAAAGTTTTTCACATTTACCAAACTCAGATGGTAAACTTTCCACGACAAAATTATGCGGAAAAGTTTAATATTTTTTGGTGAAGTTTTTCCATACAAATTTTGGCAGCTCATTTACCACATTTATTATTTTACCAAGTTTACCGCGTTTACGCGGTTTCATGAATACGCTTAATGTATATGAATCTACGTACATTAACGTCTGCGTACATTAATGTCTATGATAAAATGTTGTTGACCAGTGTTGATAAAGCAAGTTTGCAATTAAATTGAAAGTAATCTACAATAATTCCATAATTTACACAAAATTTGTTTACTTGGTAAAACGTTCCGTTACATAGGTATAGGTTGAATATGCATAAGGACTTGTTTTTTAACTTGTTTTTTTTTTATTATTTTAAAACCTACATAGTTCATTACCATATTTTATTGGATAGGTCCAAAAATAAACAACACTGAACTAACTCATTAGGAAATGTTTATTTTTTTAACCAACACATTTTATTTTTATTTTCTAAATTATGACCTATTTTAAAAATAGCATGATGCTACTTAACAATATTCCAATTTTAGATAAATCAGTTTATATTTATGTTAGATGCAATAACTACATACTAATTTCCCTCGGCCTTATCAAAGTGCAGATATTTTTCCGGGGATTAGCCATAATTCCTGAGAAAAACTGTCTTACCGACACGAAACACTTTTATGTTATCGATATTTTGTATGGAAATTTCAACAATTTTAAAAATGATATTTGTGACAAGGTTATTTAGTGCCGGCCTAATAACAATCGCTTTTAGTTTCTAATTTCTTATTTATATACGTGCGCAACCAATATCTATTTCTCTTAATTCGAAAAATTCTGAATTCTGTCCAACTAAAAATAGCCATATTCTTAAAATTCTCTAGCAGGTTAATATTAAAACGATTTATTTTATTATAAATAATACTTAAGTGGGTTTGACAAAAAAAACACATTCACAAATATCTCCTAGAATAAAAACTATCTATATCAACAATTCTCTCTCTTTTAATAGTCAGCTCATCTCCAAGGCCATTTCGATTATAAAAATCATATTTCAGAAACCATTTTAAGAGCAGCAGTGACCTTCACATAAATTTTCAAAAAAAAATTCTCATCGGAAGCTATAAAACTAAAATTAGCTAATTCAGTTTCACTATACTCGTATACATTTATGTACAAAGCTTCTTCAGTTGGGGTAGAGTTAGATTCTCATAAAATTATGGCAATAAAAGTTATTATGACTAATCATGCGTTATATTTGACCGCAAATAAAACAAAAATGAAATTTATGAGATGCCTCTAGATATTTAATAATTCTGAATGTCACGACGCTACGCGTCACCGCAGCCGTCACACCAATGATCTTATTTTCCTACCGGAAAGAGCTCTTCGGTTACCATTTGAACATATTTTCATATAGTCGAACAATGGGCAAAGCGGCAAAGCCTTTAGGGGATAACAATTTATTAATGTTTCACATTAATTAATTTTTTTTTGAACGAGATCAACGATATAATGGCTGGCGGCAGGCTAATATGCGAACAGAAACCCCTTTTCTGTTAATGCAACGTTTTGAAAAAAAAGACATGAGATTGTAGAAATAAAATTCAAGTTAAAGGCGCATGTGCTTGTTATTCTAACATTTTTTAATAAATTGTTTTAGCATAATTTATTATGGCCCATTTGCTAAAGGAAGTGAAATCAGACAGTCAAATTTATAACAGTTCTATTTATAAAAATATACTGTTCATGCGGTCATAAGAGTTATTATTATTCTAGAGAACACTGTTTTACGAGTGCTTAATAAATAACATTTGTTTGTTATCGATAGTTTATATGGGAATTTCAATTTTTTCTGCAATGGCGTCGCTAAAATTCTCTTGAATTTTTTTTATCCTCTGATACCCTTAAAAAAAACACTCCTACTATCGCCTATTATCTCATAGTTGAAAATTAGTTTTCGAGGAATGAAAAAGATGATTTAAGTTAAACTTAAATATTGAAATTTCATATTAAGGTCACAGGTGCGAGGGGCAACCGTCAACGAATGGACAAGTAAAACTTTTACGGCCATTATACTTCAGCACGTCCGAACATTTTGAGCATTGAGGTGCGTTTAAGAGAAAAGTTGAATCGTTTTCCATTGGCATGTAAATCTTTCGCTTTTTATAACAGGCCGACTCTACTCGCCATACAGATGTCAAACATCAGAATCACAATCTAATCCACAAACAGTCCATTTTTACTTTCGCAAAAATTTAATTTTTATTGATATTTCGACAAATTTTACAGAGTAAGTAACGGTACGCATCTGACATAAATCAAAAGCCAATATAAAAAAATAAACACATACAATCTATGACCTAGTTTTGTCTTACTTAAAAACTAATTTTGTTCGTCATATATGTCGCTGCATTTGCTGGGTATCTTGGATTCCATTGACTTTTATCATTAAATATTCATAATTCTGCAATCGTTTATTACGGCCTGTAAAGCGTGAAGTTTTGTTTAAGAAAAAATATTTTAAAGCCTAGACCTGCATCCACAAGTCGTTGACATTATCAATTAAGAATTCATAAATTAAAACATTTGCTTTCAATAAACAAGGGATATTATGACTTATTTTCGATAGGTAATCGGACGTATGTTAAATATTCTTACATCAAACTAAGAAGAATTTGTTCTTCTTTTCAGAAGAACTTTTATTCGATGGTCAAAAACGGAACTAGTGTTTTCTACGTGCATAATTTCGATCTAACTACTCCATATTCAGTACTTAGGTTCATACGTCAAAGCTTACCTGTCACGTAACAGTGTGTCAAATGCTATAATGTCAATAGATTAACAATCTGTCAGAATCTGAATTTTTTAATGTTGAATTCCAAACAACCTAACATTTGATTTTTTTCCGAACACAATCGAATTATTTCTAAACAAAATCTGTCAAAAGAGATCTTGAGTTTTAAGCATAGACCTTACACGCAAACTATTTTTTGCAAGTTCCTCACAATAAACAAAAAAATTGATTTGAAATTCGCCAAACAATTTTCTTTTTTGCTTCGAAAAAGTGATTTTGAATGATTTTCCATCACTATACGCAAAGTATAGTTATTTTCATGTCATGTCAAGTTAGGAAATGTCCCATTCCTTTGAAGGCCATTTTGAGAATGAGATAGATTCAATGCAGGTTGTGTATACTATTTTGAAGTCCCATACACTTTTGAACTTTTTTTTACGAATCAATACCTAAACCTAAAATACTTTCGAGCAAAAAAGTGATCAGTAATTAAAGTTGTTCGCCACATCTGTTGTAGGTAGGTTAGGTACATAAGTTTTTAAGCTTGTTACATTGTGCGCGCATCGTTGCGTTGCCACCGCTTGCCTTGCCACTGTCTGTCCTATCAGCATTACTCCTTATTGTATATGGTCTTCTGTTGTCGTTGTCATTTGAAACCCAAACGTAAAGTGATCTTTTGTTAAAGCTGATGGAACAATGCCAACCCAACCGCTTTGAATTTTGTATTTATAATTAATTAAAAAATCATTTGCCACTCATCACGATCACCACATCACCACCATAGCTACATATCTACATCGCCAAACTAAGAGTCATGATCAACGTTGTTTTTCGTGGAGTTAGGCTTCAGTCTGGCTACTTGAGATCTCTTGCCACACAGCTTCAATCTTCGTAACCTTGTCCCATAACAATCTACCGTGAAAAGAGCAGCAAACCCATTGACAGCACACAGAGTGACTGGTCTTAGAGCTGAGACTATAGGGTGTTTACGTATAGAGATGGAACTTGGTAGTTATACACTTTTTTTGTATTTTTTTATTCACATTTTGATTCCAATTCATTGCAAGCGGTAAAAGCCGAGAAAGTATCTCAAAGAAACTGAAAACATGCTGAGATCTGTGGATCCGCGCGCCGTGGTCCGCAGCCACCGATACCATACCACCGAGCCGTCATCGGCAGAGTGGATGAAAATATGAAAATTTATGAGGGATCACGTGTGGTTCTTTATCCATTATATAGATAGGTATACAAATTCATATCCATTATGATGCTATACATACTTCGCTTTTGCGGTATCCTGTTTAAGATACAAACACAAAAAAAAAAGAAATCAAAAGGGGCGTTATATGGATCTATCTTCACCTCTCCATCGGATGCCGATCTCATGGTGTAGAAATTTTATTCCTTTAACTGTCCACAAGTTTTATGGATTTATTTTTCTCAGAATTCTTAAATGGGTAACCGGCCGGCACCCAGCACTCGAAACGAAAACTGACCAAAGCATTCAAAACAGAGCTTATCTATCCAGGCTCTGGGGACATAAAATACTATATATTTCATTTGAGTTCTCGGTGGGCGTTTGCGCTTGATATCGTCTAATCCGATTGTGGTTGTTATTTATTGAGATGGTTTTGAAAATAAATTTAGAATTATATCAGTTTTGGTCTGTTTTATTAATAAAGAAGATGAACAATTTTGTAAAGTTCATCGGTTTACTCTCCATAAATAATCATATTACAAATTCTAATTAGAAAGGACTGTTTTTCGTTATTATAGTTGCTTACATTTAAATTAAGTTCAAATGGTTTTAAATCAGTTTTTCAATTGGAGATAACAAAAATACTTGACTTGAAACAGAGTTACCATATGTACATTCTTCAAATAAAAAGTAAAGGAAATTTAATTCCGATTGTTCAATTTGAGTTTTGTAATTAGATATTCTAATAAAACCTTAGTGCCATTTTATTTTAAAAGAAGTCTTATGTCATTATCGTTTGGAGGTTTGAAATTACCATTTTTTTTTGAGTAGGTACATTTAAAGTTTTTAGTAGAAAATCCAATCAAAATCGAGAATAATTTTAAAACCGTAAAGTCAGATCATTTTTGTCGATCTAGGTTTTTCGGCAGATTTACACCTCTTTGTAGTAATAATACAATTTTAAGCTGTCAACATGACACATTTAATTGTTCCGATGGACTCACTAAAACGATTCTCCAAAAGTATAATGTTGTTTTCTACAAAAACAGATCTTTTATCATTAGTGACGATGCTTTATAATCAGAACGAAATTTAGACAGCTACATCGACAGCATTGACACAGACATTACATTACAGAAATACAATAACATACAAAAGTCAAATATGAAATCATATTCCATTTCTGGATTTACCAATGGAAAGCTATCAACGTTTCGTGACGTAATGTATCAATACGTAATTATAGGTGTCTTCCTATACTCCCTAAAACTGAAAATCTACGAATTTCTAAAAACATTCAAATCCTGTTTTCGTACTTAAAATGTTCGTAGTTTTTCACAGAAGAGAGCGCACACGACAGAGTAAAATATTTCCACATGTCCAGGCTGTGAATTTTAGTCCAAGAAGTTTCTTCGGACAAAATTATGAAGACTGTCAAATGAAGGAAAAAAGAAAGCAAACACTATAAGTATGCTGTCAGTTGCCAGGTGTACGGATCCTTAAAAATCGATAGTCAAAATTGAAATAAAAGTGGAGTTAACACCTCCACTTTAAAACTAGAGGATTTGGTTTTGTCATTTCTCGCACAAGTCAGTACCTACTAGTAAAAAATGTTCGTTTCACTTCAACGCACTAACCGCATTAAACAACTTAATACAATTTTCCAACTTAAAAAAATTATAAATACACAAAAAAACGCGAAGTTAACACTTACAAATCTGTTACATGTACTTTTATTAATAAAAGTGTAATAGCCTCTGCTATGCGATAACATAGTCAAATTCAACTTCCTTATGTCGGATTTACACGAGTGACAAATTGCCATTACTTCTTCCAACATTGAAAACTGGCACTAAATATTGCCATTAAAATGATGTGATGTAAATGCAGAGTGACACCATTTTGAAAATACTGGCACACCGCAATGAAGAATGAACTCGCGCATTCTTAAGTTGCAGATTCCCATTATCAATCAAACAGTCATTGTTTTGCCCCTTGTAAATGCTTATTATTAATGGTGAATTAATGGCAATTTCTCACTCGTGTAAATCCGGCATTACTCACACACGCATACATATCAAGAGATCAATTTCAACTACAGTCATACTTGCCATAAATCACTGCGTGTATGTGTGTGACGAATTGTTTAAAAACATCCCCTATTTGATTAAGTGTTGCTATTTCTCTAATCTCTAGACCCTGAATTTTGTAAAACGTTATGTTACTGAAAAAAAATATTAAAAAACATTTAAACTGATAATACCAGACATTTAATATTAACAGTTATTCGCAGTGCACTCTTACCGCATTAGTTAAGTGGCAACTAATCCGGCAAGATCTAAACGCCCAGCTTATAAGCATGAGTAGAACCGGTTAATTAACAATTACGATAGACTTAAGTGCTACTCATTCAGCTAAGTTTGCACTGTGAAAATGAGCCTCAGTTTTTAAAACATTGTCCACTTAAGTGCCATCGCTTTCACCGCCTATGCATAATTGGCTCTTAATTCTGAAATAGTTATGTTTTTACATTAGATTCGATAAGATTAGATTAATCAGCTGATACTTTGAATTTGACAGTTTGACATTCCGCAGAGCAATATACGAATCTTAAGCACAACTTGAAATTACTTACGGCAATTTCGAAACAGTTTTACAGTCTCTTTATAATTATTCTAGTCGCATTATTTATGTTGTTTTTACGTAAAGTTGAATAAATAAATAACAAATACACCTGTTTTTTTTATTTCAATATAATATCTAAGTTTGTAAGAAATCAAAACATGTTGTAAATCAACGATTTAAAGTGGGCTTCATGAATAAAATACTAATAAAAAACAAAGTTCAAGACCATCTCAATCTAAAATCTAACTGCACTACAAACTGCGATGATGGTAAAACGAACAAAATATATTTTTTTATTATTATTTTTACCAATCCACTTGGGATTAAGAGATGCTCGAAAAGTTCGCCGATTTGTACGAGAGCTAAAGAAACCAGTTAAACGAGAAGACTTAGACTGTCATTATTCGTCATCAAGACGTGCAGTTTGGTGACTTCATTTCGTACTTCATGTACATGATGCTCGATTTGGACGCAATGAAAACTCACCGCAAAGTCATCATCATTTGTAAATGTCTAACAGAATGACAGCAACCGGCAATCGCGTAGACACATCTAGGCAAGTTCCTTTTCGATGTACCAGCTTTTCTATCGTATATTATGTTTGTTGCAGTCGAGCGAGGTTATGACTGCGAATGATGTGCATTAATTTGGAAAATGCATAAATTCGTAGGTTTTATCCATCGAGCGAAAAGCAACAGTGAAGAGAGAACGGTTGAATGGCTTGGCTTACCACGTGTAGGTGTCTAAGAAATTGCTAAGCAATCAAACTATACATCATTTTCTTCGAGGATACCAGATATGACGGAAGTGAACCCTATTAACCCACAAAAAAAAGAAAACAAAAACAAATTCACTAAAATATGTGTAACTGTGGGCGAAATATTCATACAGACACAGAATACAGAAATGAGGTTGCTTTAGAAGATCATTTGTTTTTACAAGATTCGAAATACTGTAGGCTGAATGTGGCAAACTGTAGGGTTAAGTTGAATCCTAAATTGAAGGGACAAGACAGTGAGAGCGGAAGGGTTTATTCTGACAAAGTTTCGCAGTCACAATCAGCTTCAAGCCTTTTTATCCACCAAATCGTATGAGATAGTGTAGTCACGTCAACCTATATACATATACAATAATAGCCTATCAATTGCAATGTTCAGAAGACGTAGGCGATTTGAAAGTAAGGCAAGTTTTTAGTCTCTGAAGGGACAGCTGTCAAAAAATGTCTTTCCAATTAAGGCAACTTTTACTGGAAAGCTAGTCAAGAAATATCTTCGTTCATTTCCATTCAAGTACATTGGCGGCGCGCGTTCACTTATTTATTAGATAAGTTATCTCGGATATCAAACTATCCACGTACATTTGTGAATGATTCAGATAACTTAGATGACAGCTGTCAAAAAATCAGAAAAAAACTCACATCAAATGAACTTTGCAATTTTATACATTCATCGTCGGATAGGTAGTTATTCCAAAATATTTGGGATAACTCAAGACAGGTTCCATGAGAGCAGCTGTTTCTTCATCGGTTGCCCTTTTGCACTTGTTACAACAACAGAAAGTTTGTTCAGATTAAATGAGTGGACCTTAGTTATCTACCAGTTCAACTTTATAGCGAGTTACATTAAAGAAAAGATTTGCAAAAAATATTGGAGTTACTTTTTGCAAGATCAACTAATGCTATAAATGTTTGAAATAAATTTCCAAATGTTAATTAGTTTACTTGGTAAAATTTGCATTCAATGAATGCGGTTTACTCTTTTTATCTTCTTTCTTATTTTTATTTGAGTTTCGAATAGAACGACGAAACCTTGAATGCTGTTTGAGAAATTATAGTGAATTGCTTGAAACCAAACGGAAGTAGTCAAGGTTCTTATCTGTCACCTTTCCTTTTTGTTAGGTGACTTGCATCAAAACTGAATGATTACATGATATTTTCAAATGAAAAATCTTATGTTTAAAAAGAAAAAAAAATAATTTGAACTACCACTTTACCTTATGTATCTTAACATAATTCAATTTCAATTTTAATCACAATTTTTGTTGATTTTATTTGATATTATTGTGTAGGTAAATATTTTCATGAAGTCGGTGATATCTTATCAAATTCTATCTCTTACTTACTTGTACATTACGTTGTTGACCTTATTTTCTTGTCTTGTAAATATTACAAAATCAACTTCCAGACAAATACAAATAGTTATGATAAAAATATTTTGAATTAAGTTTCATAGCCATTAATGATGAAATTTAAAAAAAATGCAGGTATTCAATGAACTTATCCGTCTTGGATTACAGGAGTGAAAGTCAAAAATTTTTGTTTAATAAAATCGCCTGAGATAAATCAAATCTTTAAACTACATAATTAACTTTCACAGAGAAATCTGTTATTAAATAAAAATTAGTTGTGGATTGGAATTGGATTTTTTTGTGGCGGACGTTTGAGTAAAAGTAAGATATATTTTATTTATTCATAGCAATTTAGCCAGTGGTGGATCTAGAATTTCATCATTAGAGAGGGACTTAGACTTTCATCAACGATTAGCTGATGAACAAACCAGTAAGAAATATAAAAGCTAGGAGACTTTACTCTAGTTTACTTCAGAAAAATGTCAATTTAGTATAGTTGTTTAATGTATAAAATGTCTTGGATCTAAATATGTATAAATATAAATGTTATGCTTTCTTTTGGAAACCAAATAAACATAACTAATCTACGATTGGGTAAAAACGAAAATTTGAAACAAATTTAAGTTCAAAATTCAAAATGACATGAGTATATGGCAGCTGACAGATCATTTTATACTTGAGTAAGCCTTATTAACTACATATATTGATTATATTTCAGTTAACTCTGCTTAGACCGTTTTCACACGAGTACACTGAGTTACCAGCAACTTTTAGTTTGTATGAAAGAAGGGCAAGAACAAAATCTGCCCTGTCAACGATTTAAAGAGATTTTTACGTTCCCTTTTGAATTAGGTGTATTATAAGCTTAGTCCCCTTTCACACAAGGAAACTGAGTTGCCGGCAACTGGTAGTTTGTAGGCGAGAAGGGCAAGAAGTAAGGGGAATGAAAAAAATCTCCCCGGTCAACGATTTGAAGAGATTTTTTTGACGTTTTGCTTTACATTCCAATTAGCCCAACAAAACCTTCCCAGTTTCCTCCTCAGTTTCTTGGCGCCAGTTTCTTCTTTTGAAAGCTACAAGGCAATTAAAGGAAAACGTCAAAAAAATCTGCAGCAACTGGTTTCCCTGGGGATGGGGACTTAAACCATAATAGGAAACAAAAACAATCTTCGGCAATTTTGTTTCCTCGTGTGAAAGATACGGGAGATTTTTAAAACAATTAAAAAAGAAGTCAACAAAATCTTCAAAAACTAGTTTCCATGTTTGAAAGGGACTTGACTTACCATATTCAGCTGCCAAAACTTCTTACATTAGTGTATTTTTGATGAGGGCCACCATCTTGTACGTTTTTATTCAGCTTAGTTTGATGTCACAAGAGGCAAAACTTCCCTAATTTGAAAATATTTGTTGTTTTCATAATTCTATGTCAGCTAAACATATTTCAATCTTATGGAAATCGGAAAAGAACAACGAAGTTGACATTATTTGAATCCGGCCCTGTACTTGCATAAGTACATCCACCATATTGACGCCATCTTACAATTGTACAAACTTCACCGTCGTTCAAACTTTGATCCGTGATTCAGCAATTTTTTTTTCACCGATTTCGACGAGTTAAGTGAGGTTCAACGTTGGTTCAAAATTGGTACCGTGGTTTAGCAATTTCAACTCGAGAATTTAAATTTAACGATTTAATCTCGCACCGAAATCGGGGCGAGATTTAGGATAAGAATGACTCACACTGCGCAAGAAAGTGACATAATTCACTGTTAGTATATTGTAATTATAAAACCATTCCCAAATTGAATGGGACGAAAGTTTTCACGCCGAGATTAAAGAAAATAATATTGAAGCTAACTGATTTTCAATTACTTAATCTATTAATTAAACGTAACGTGACGACATTAAAGCTTTATAATTGTATTCTAGTCATCGTTTGACACTAATTTAATAAAAAGGCCCTAGAACTCGTCACACTCACGCCTCGTTTTCTTATCGATTTTCTTCCAAATGCATGACCATGCTATTTAAGATTTGTGAACGGAATCTTCGTATATAGTAATGCTGGTCTAAATTTTTCAACAAACCAGTTTTGTTTATTTTGTGTTTTTTTTTATTGTACGACAATTTATTTGATAATTTTAATAAATAAATAAATAAATTATAAAAAAGTGAAAAAGTTGAAAAAATTCTAAAAATAAGATTTGTGTTGGTGTTTTTTTGTATGGTTTTAGTTTCTGTAGTGATTGTTCTCTGATGAATTTAATTCAAAATAATTTACTTTCGTATATGGTTTCTAAATGAAAACATGTGTTTAAATTTAGAGATTTTGTAGTTCTTTTGCAAAAAAAAACAAACATTAATTTTATTATGTATTCTTAAATATTCATGGCGGGTTAAACATTTTTTTTTGGGGGAATTAAGGCAAAATCTGTCGTAAAAAATTCTGTCGGTTTTTGACAGAAAACATGTCGATTTGACATGTTTCTGACAGTTCCATACAAACTTTTTACCCGCAACTCTACAAAAGAAATCTTACTTCAAAAATGTCACTGGATGGTCGTTCTCAAAGCTAGAAATACACTCACATATACACATATTCTGTATATATTTAAAAGGAGTCACTATAGACATGCCAATTTATAACAATTCTGTTCATAAAAATGAGTTTCCATCATTTATGCGGTCCCAACTGTTAAAAATTGACATTATTCTACTAAAAGGATATTAGTAGTTGTTTTTCTGATTAAAGCAATCACATAATAATGGTATTCTTCTCCTAAATTCAGTTGCTATAATGTATGAAGTTTACTTCTATAAAATAAAGGCCGGTGATACCAATAATAATGGACAATATAAAGTGCTAAATAGCATGCAATTTTGTAATCTAATGTCTGTTTTGGAAACTCTCCAATCTATACCTATGACTTTACCTAAATAAAATCATCTATCAATTTCTCTAATTACACTTCAATAGAGTATAAGTACCTAACCTCTTTACTTAATGTATGTATGGGAAACCTATCAAACTATAAACTTACGAAGCTTATTGAAAACAAACGAACTAAAAAGTCTCTCTAGACCCTTGGAAACTAAAAATTCAATACTCCTAATAGCTGCCACACACGCCATTGATGATGATAATGATGATTTGAAAGAAAGATATTAGCGCAGGCCTGGGCCTGGGCACACAGCGCTAGTGTACCGCATATACACAGTCGATCTCGTACTGTGGAAGTGTTAAGACGTTTTCGGCTTCCCAGTTTTTTCCAATTAAAATTCGTGTGTGAGCTTAAGTTCTAAATTAAATCAAAATTTCACAAGTGGTGCAGTAGCACAGTGATAGAGTGGCCGACCGAGAATCCGAGGGTCGCCAGTTCGATTCCCAGGAGGGCATCAGAACTTTATCAGCTTTTTTTCACAACCGTGAAGTAGTTAACTTTATTGGTTGGGAAAACGAGCAAAGGAGGAGGAGTTTAAGCACCGGGGCATCGAAAGGTGTCCTAGGGCCAATGAGGCCAGCGATGGCATCAGCTGAGGGAACATCGAAAGATGTTCCAACTACAAGCAGTGATTCTGCAGCAACAACATCAACAGCAATAACAACAACGGCAACATCATCCGATGCTAATCAAAAGCGCAGAAAGAGGATCAAGTGCGCACCAAATTTGGTAAAAAGGAGATCCACGGCCACCTCAGCAAAGCTGCCAGCTGGGGTGCATACGTCCGATATAGACGAGACGTCAGAGGCAGCAAGACAAACCGAGTTAGACACTTCACCCGAAGAGGGTATAGCATATATGTCTGAAGAAGGAGAAGGGCACTTCACGACGGGCGATAGTACTGCCTTCGTGAACCTCTCCACATCAGAGGCGTCATCTGAGGAGGACGAACAAAGAATGTTCGCCCAAATTGATGCTTTGGAGGCAGAAATAGAAAAGATAAAAAGTAAAGTTAAGGCCAGCCAAGAAGCGCGCCGAGCGAGGCAACTAAAAGAACTCGAAGAAAAAGAACAACAACAGAAAAAAGAACAAATACAAAAACAACAGCCACAGCAGCAGCCAAAACAACAACGGCAAAAACAACAACAACAACAACAACAACAGCAACAGCAGCAGACACAAGTCCAGAAACAACCGCAAGAAAAACAGCAGCAGCAGATTCAAAAGCAGCAGAATCAACAGCCGCAGAAAAATCAGTCTCAGCAGCAGCAGCCACAGCCGCCGATCATGAAAAAAGAAAAGGTGCCACCCATTAATACTTATAAAATGGAGTTACAGGATACCATAAATCTATGTAAGTTGACCATAGGTCAAAATTTTACTATTAAAAGATTAAATAACGATAGGCATGCTATCCAGTGCTTCACACTGGAACAGCACAAAAAAATTAAAGAGTTGCTGAAAGAAACTACTACCGAATTCTTTAGTTTCACCCCTAAAACCGAAAAATTTCAAACGGTCCTTTTGAAGGGCATAGATTCCTACACGGAACCACAGGTGCTCTTAAATGAACTCCGCCAAAAAGCGAATGACGATCTCGACTTTATCGGGGTCAAGCCGTTCGCTACAGTTAGAGCTAGGCGGGAGAAGCGGAGTCTTCCCTTCTTCCTCGTTCAACTTTCACCCAGCAGCAAACTGGATAGTTTGAGGAGTATATCCGTCCTCAACTGCCAGGTTGTAACTTGGGACAAATTAAAAAGGCGCGGCGACTTGCTTCAATGCATGCGCTGCCAAAGGTTCGGCCACGCCGCAGCAAACTGCGAAATGCAGTCACGCTGCGTTAAGTGTGGAGAGAACCACAATGCAGATGAATGCAAGTTAGGAAAAGAACGGGTCGAAGATAGGACCCAGCTTAAATGTGTACTCTGCCGAGGCGCCGGACACCCCGCTAATTATCGGGGATGCCCGACGTTTCAGCTTATAAAAAACAATAAAGCAGCAAAGCAAACAGTGGTAGAAAAGCGTCCAACAGTGCGCCCTCCTACAACAACGTCCGTCAACCCCCAAATTTCTTACGCCCAAATGGCGTCAGGAAGGGGAAGCACGGTACAGCCTACACCAAAGGTCGCCCAACAGGCCCCCGTGCCTAAGGCGCCGGCGGCACAGGCGGATATTATGGGCGTTCTACTGGCCATCCAGGGCCAGTTGAACGGCCTCCAAAACCAGATCAGGGAGCAGGCGACTAGGGTGGATTATCTCTACTCTGTTTTGCCGAGCTTAACGCAACTTAGAGGTTAAGGGCGCGCTGCCGGAGAGGCCCTTTAAGATCCTAGCTGTGAATGTAAATTCATTGATTAGGACCGAACGTAGAGCGAATTTATTCCAATTGCTTAAAGACATAAGTCCAGATGTGTTTATGGCTAGCGAAACTAAGCTTAACCAGAAACATAAATTGACTAACAACAATTACAATATCGTAAGAAGAGACCGACCCAACTCCACGCAAGGAGGAGGCGTCGCAATCTTTATACGTAAAGGCATTAGTCATAAGGTAATATATAATAGTGATGTGCGAAAATTTCGGACGTTAGAGGCATGCATCATATGCATTCATCTCCAACAGGGGAAGCGAATGTATGTGATCGCTGCCTATGCACCGGAAACACCTCAGCCCACGCAGTTTATAACAGAGCTTGAAAAGCTTTTTGAATGCTTAAGATTGAGTTCGGAAGAGAATTACTATATATTGGCGGGTGATTTAAACGCCAAGCACACAGATTGGGGAAATCAAATACAAAATCCTCGAGGTAACCATCTATTTAATTGGATGGGTCGATACAACCTTGAGTATCGCATCGATCTTCTAGCCACAGACAGGCCATCGTTCCCAAGAAGCGGTGCCTATCTGGATCTATTGCTTAAAGACGCAAGACTAACAATTACTGACGCTGTGGGTCAACGGCCAAGAAATTGTTTACGAACGATCGAGTACGACAGTGACCACTGCGGACTCGCAGCCGTAATACAACTTCCGAACCAGCTTATGGAGTTGGAGGAGTATGTGCCTGTGCATACTTACAATTACAGTAAGGTGCGCTGGCCACGTTTCTCCAATGCCTTATTGAGTGAATTACGTTCAAATGGTATATCCCCACCAAATGACAGGAACCTAACAAATACTGAAATCGACAGATACTTAGAACAAATTGACGAAACGATTCTACGAACAATGAACAGAACAATACCGAAATACAAAGAACGTAACGCAACTGACATGTACCGTAACGCGACAATTGACGCACTTCACAGACAAAAAAGTGGACTACTGACAAGACTAAAACGCTTGTACAGGCGGTTTACTGATACACGAGACCTGGAGATTAGGACACTGAAGTCGTCCATCAAAAACATCAACCAATTGATCAAAGAAAATTATAGATTGGCTATTAATTCGTTCTGGGACAATAAAATTCGTGCCGTTAACTCCAGCGACCCAAGTATGTTCCCAAAAATTAATAAGATTTTTAGAAGAAAGGATCAAAACGATCTTCCGTGTCTTAAGCTCCAGAGGACGACAGAGAACAGAGACGTACTTCTGACAGCAGGCATAGACCCAGAGGATGCCGTATTGGACGATGACCTCTATATAATCGAAGATCCGCAGGAGAGAGTGGAGGCTGTGGGGGCTGCTTTCCAGCAAGTGTACAAGGTGAATGCTAGCATTCGCCCGAATCATGACCTGGAGAACAGAGCTCTGCTTCATCACTTATGGCTCCGGAACGATATAACCGAATGGCGATCTGAGAACCTTGGTTTTACCAGGTTTAATGATGAAGATTTGGCAAACGCCATAATCGCCGACCGAAATGGGCCCAGCCCCCTGTTAATTTCGAAGAATGAGCTCCAGCTCATCTTCGATTCATTAAAGAAAAAGAAGTCTGCAGGACTCGATGGTATATCCAACGTTGTACTACGACATTTGCCTCAAGAAGCAGTTGACATTTATACCACACTGTTTAACAACGCGCTGAATAATGCATATTATCCAGTGCGGTGGAAGACAGCTGTGGTGCACCCTCTCCCAAAAAAGGGAAAGGACAACTCCAATCCGGCGAATCTCCGGTCGATAAGTCTTCTTCCGAGTATCAGCAAAGTATTGGAAAAGGTTATTAATAGAGCCCTGTTCAAATGGGCGGCGGACAAAAATATCATCCCGGATAATCAGTTCGGTTTTAAGGCGGGACATGACACAATTCATGCCGCGTCTAAACTTGTTTCTGATATCCAATGGAACAAAACTAAAAAACAGTGTACGGGTGCCTGTCTGGTTGATTTGGAGAAGGCCTTCGACACCGTATGGTTAGAAGGTCTCTATCTAAAGCTAACCAGACTAGGTATAAGTAAACCTCTATTGTATATGCTTTATGACATGCTAAATGGTAGAAAGTTTGTTGTCAAGAGTGGCAATGTAACTTCTACTGCAATTTTTAATATTAATAATGGTCTTCAGCAGGGAGCGGTTAACTCGCCGATTCTATTCAACATTTACACCAGCGATCTGATAGGTAGTCTAACTCAGGCAATTGCGTACGCCGACGATCTAATTGCGTACAGAACAGCTCATACAGTTGAGGTCATCAAAAGTCTCTTGCAGAGTGACTTCGACAAGATTCAGCGATATTGTGATGACTGGAAGTTGAAAATCAACTTCCAGAAATCAGAAACTATTTTGTTTAGGACTCCGCTGTCTAGCGCCTCAAGGGATACGAGAAAGAACTGGCGCAAGCTGGTGATCGTAGGGCCACATGGACATCCACTGGCGAGTAAAAGTGTAGTAAAGTACCTTGGCATCTGGTTGGATCAGTACCTGTATTTCGACAGACATATAGGTGCTGCTTTGGCCAGGGCTAGGGGAGCCTTAGCCTTGACAAAACGACTGTTTTATAGCAGCCGTCTTGACAGCAGGGTGAAGGTGATTTGCTACATGGCCCTCATCAGGCCGATGATTGCCTACGGATGCCCGGTGTGGTTCAACGTTGCCCCATCTCAAATGGAAAAGATTCGGGTGTTTGAGAGGCAATGTCTTAGACGTTGCCTTGGATTACACAGAACACCAGAGTCGGAGTACACAAGATATTATTCCAACCAGGTTCTATACAACGGAGCCAACATAAACAGAATAGATAATTTTTTGTTCAAGCTGATTCGGGGTCACGTTGCAAGAGCGATGTCCTCAACTAACAGCTTAATTTTTGGGGCGTATTACCCCAATAACGAATATTTTGAGAGTGCGCGGTTAAGTGGTTACATCCCTCCCGAGGCATTCCTCTATTTAGACAGTCGAGGGCTGATACAGGATGGAGGGGCGGTTCCGCTCATCTACCACGTCAGCCGGAAAACTGTGGATAGGCGACTCCTGTATGGTCGAGACGTCATCGCTCAAGGTGGAGAAGAGCACCTTCGGTTCAGTAGGACTGTGTCCGATCGGGACCGGAGGGATAGGGCGAAACAGGAGAACCAGTTCTGGTGGCTCTCTGAACAGCATCGTGATATTTAAAGTCGATGAAGATGATATATCTTGGCCGACTTACATAGATTTAGGGCATTAGGTATAGGTAACAGTCAGGGTGGCACCAAAAAAAAAATTTAAAAATATGTATGTATGCGGGGGCATGCGTGCATGTATCTGCGTGTCTGTACATGTGTGTGCGTACGTATATGTATGTGCGTATGTACATGTGTGGGTGGGTTGCATGCTAGTGTGTGTCTGCATGCATATAAAAAATAAACAAAAAAAAAATTAAAAAACGAAAAAAATGCTGCTGTGGCTGTTCTAGTTTTTAAGTAGTTATAAGTATTATTAGGTATTTTAAGTAGTTTAAGTTATTTTTAGTTAGTATAAGTTAGTTTTATTTAGTTTTAATTATTTTTAATATATATTTAAGTTTAGTTTATAGGTAAAAAAAAAAAAAAAAAAAAAAAAAAAAAAAAAAAAAAAAAAAAAAATGATCAGATACCAAGTTTTCTGTATAAAAGTTTCTTGAAATATAAAATAAATAAAAAAAAAAAAATTTAGATTTAATTAAAATAGTTTTTAGGTCGAAAGACATTAGTTGTAAGAGTTATTGTTTAATTTAGAGCGCCCGTAAAGGGCCAGTAAATTAGTTGTAAGTTATTGATAATTAGGCTAGTTTTAAACATTTTTGTCTAGCTTTAAGATAGTTATAAGTTAATATGAAATAAAAATGAATTTAAAAAAAAATAAAAAAAAAAAAAAAAAAAAAAAAAACCGCATATACAAAAGCGCACCAACCTCTAAACGCTCGCCCGCATCAATGAAGTCAATTTATTACGAAAAAGAGTCTTTTCTCATTTTGTTCTTTTTTTTTTCATCTTTCTTATATTATTGTCCGTTCGACTAAAATGTGACATAAATGCATTGGAGGGTGACCGTCAAACCCGTTTTTTAGGTCAATTCTGTCATAAATTTTTCTCCATTAGTAACTATGATGAGATAGGTAAAAAAATAAACTCTACAATCTAATCGTCTAGACTCTCTATTTAAGCCTCTTCTTTTGAATTGATGAAGTTAAGTTTTGATATATACGAGTAAGAGAAACAATAATGATATTTCCGCGTATAACTATTAAGAAAAAACATTCCTATCTGCGTATATGTTTAATGGGTTTCAGTGTCATTTTCAGCACCTTCAAGTTAAAGTTTTCTAGTATATAACACAATTTGCAATGATTTTCTTGAGAATGCTAATTGCTGCAACCAGTCGTCGTAATAGTTGCAGCTGCAATCTCTTGATTACACTCAATCAAATGAAGTTGAAAATTTAACAGTAGAAATGTGACTAAAAACCCTTGGCCAAAAATCAAAAAAAAAAATATGTTCACCGTGTATAAGCTTGTATTTAACGATTTTTATTTAGTTGTGTTCGTAATTTTCAGAATAAGGTATCGAAAACAAAATTTTAAAAAATCCACCATAAAAGTATTATATTTGATAGTATTTTGTATTAAAATCGCGTTAACAAATGAGACATTCAGTGTGACAGTTATGCCGTCACATACAGAAAAATTGGCATTCAATTTGATAGTTCTGTTTTTTACATGTTTTCATGATAGTATAAAATTTCGCATTGAATTGATAATATTAATGTTTTGTGAAAAAGTTTCAGTGTGTTGCAAAATTGTTAATTTCTTTTGTGCATGGTGAATGGTCAAATTAACACAATTGATACCGCCAATATTCACGGGCATCATTGCGTTCTGGCCAAGAACACCGATGGAATCATTTTAGACGAAAAATTCCGGTGACGCTTAAACTGGTGTTAGATTCCACTTAATTTTGTAGATTTATATTTATCAGTGGTCAATTGACAATTGCATTAAGTCGATCGATTCAATTACCAAATCGGTAAAAACAACAACATTGAAGCAACTATAATCCTCATTGATAACAATCAACGCTCGACCATTTAACCGAAAACGCTCGAACTGGATGGATTTCAATCAATTTTTAGAAAACCTGATGCGTGTCCAACCAGTCAACTTGTGTGAACAGATGCTCAAACACTTCGTTGTTTTTACCTTATAAATTGTCTCGGCCACATATAATGTGCGCGAATATAATAATAATGCAACAATATCTAATAATACGTTCTGGAAAAAATGGTCGACCTATATTAAAATTTCCCAGAGATGTGGAAAATGAAAAATTTATAAAATTATTTCGCCATCCTCGTCCGTTTGTTTCGAAAACTTAAAACAACTGATGTTTGACAACAGTTGGATGTACATGTCCGAATTACCTCTTGTATAAAAATTTTGACTAAAATCCGTTAAGCCGTAAATAACAAAAAAACGGTTCTATGGTAGGTACCGTTAATAACCTTTTATTTAATTTTTTTAAAACCAAAATGTAGACTAGTTCTATAATAGTGTATTTGGGTACCAAGTGTGAAGAAAATTGCTTCAGCGGCTTAGGCTGTAGGTCGACTTAATGAAAGATAGACGTAGTGTCAAGTTTGATTAAAATCTTGACTTCCATTTTTTTTTTTCAAATGAAAAGTTGTCCTAAGTACCAATAAAGTAAAAACTACTGGTGCCACCAGGACAACTGTTCAGTTCGACAGACCAGGTGGGTCTTACACTACCCAAACGCAAAACAGTTGCACTATCTATGATAAAAAACAAAAATCTGCTATTCTTCATTTCCATCGGAAATGAACTCAATATTTTGGCATTTTTCTTAAGATACATTTATGTTGAATAGGAATAAGTAACAAAAACAAAATGACTTCAATTAAATAACGGTGTAGAGCAGTCTTGCAAAATAAAATAAAGATTGGTGAATTTTTTCAGGTACAAAATAGTTGGCCTACGGGTGTTAATTTTCATTTCACCATGTTGTTACTTCGCCTTTGGACTTGATATCTATGAGTCGTGGCATTGCGTCAACTAATTTTTGGCATTCTTCGGTACCAAAAGATTCCCCAATATTTATAATTTTAGCCTTTAGGGCTTGAAGAGTCCGGCATGGTGCTTTTCGCAGTTTTTGCTTCATTTTATGCCAGACAGTTTCAATTGGTGAAAGGTCAGGGGTGCTGGAACGCCATTCCAGTAAAAGAATTGCTTCAGCAGGTAACCACGCAATTATAGACCTTGCTGTATTGCAAAAAGCACCATCCAGTTGTAAAATATAGTCTCCGTAAATAGCTTGAAGCCGTGGTATTGATGGGAGAAGTTCATTTTGCAGAATATCCCTGTACTTGGCAGTATCGACAATTCCATTTACAAAATGTAGATTGCCAAAGCCCCGCCCGTACATGCATCACCATTTCATTAGAGTTGCTGGAAACTTGATCGTTTTTTCAAGGCAATCTTTGTGAAAACCCTCTTTTGAATTTCTCATTACTCGTTTTCGTTTATCACCCACGAAAACCTCAAACCTGGACTCATCACTCCAAATAACGGACCATCATTGACTTGTACGTTGTTTGGCCCACTCTAGCCGCTTTTTCTTTTGTCCAGGTGTTAAAAGTGGTTTATCTTAGGCCTATGTTTTTAACGAATTAAAATAAATCTAATTTAAATAAATCTAAAACCAAACTTATAAAATTTGTATCCAATTTTTTTCATATTCCGCTTACAAGTGTCGATTGAACCCTTTTTGGATTCTTTCTCTCCATTGAACAGTTATTGCAACCGCAGTTTGACGTCGATTTTCTTTTATTATTTTCTTTAAAACTCGGCAATCTCGAGGATTCGTGGGCGTCCCGTTTTTTCCACATTTCCACTATTTTTTAACTTTGAGATAATGTTTCGAATTGATGAGCGCGATAAATTGAATGGTTTTGCGATTTTAGAGTTCGATAATCCCGTTTCGAAGGCTTTAATTATGGATTCCCTAGGGTCTCCTGATAATGCAACGCCACTGTTGATGACTTGCATAAAACAAGAGATCAATAAACTCTTTGTTTAAGAGAATGCGAATTGGAGCCATATTTGTTTTCTCAAATTTAGTTCTGTTTGCTCAAATTTACTTATTAAATGTAATTTATTATATTGGCAAAAAAAAATTAAACAACTGCTTGGGACCAGAAGATATATTTATATGAAAATTGTTAATTTGTCAATTTATTGATGTAGGCCAACTATTTTGCGTTTGGGTTGTAATTTATGCCACAATGGATAGAGTGTTTGACTTTGATAAGGTACCAACGAAATATTTTATGCTTCTGCATATTTATACAAAATTTTTGCACAGTGTTTAATGGAATGTAGCCTGTTAAGATTTCCTGATGGAAAATGTATCGAAGCTAATATAAAACGGCAATTAATAATGTTTTAGAAGGGAATCACAAAATATTATTTCGTTTTTGGTTCAGTTTTATATATCAATTAGTCCAGTGTATCTCAAGTCGGTATTTTTCTTTGCACCGGAGAACAATGCACTTCTCAGTAGTTTTTGTAGATAGAAAAACAGTGTTCAATAAAACTGGCAGCAAAGAGATATAGTAGTACCTAGAGCTGTCTATCTATGTGCTTACTCAATTAAATCCAGATGTTTATCAATGAAAAACTGTGAAAAGTCAGGGAGAAAAAAAAATTAAAAAAAAGTGGAACGACTCTAATTTAAAGTTATTGTTTCTGTGTCGTGTGTAGGTGGACTTAAAAAAAGCTCAACATTATTGTATAGCATTGCATAATTGTATATAGATACGAAGTAGTTGAGATAGTTGATGTGAAAATTAAAATTAAATGATGCGTATCCACTTTACGTCCTACCTTACCGTATACTTACCGCCCACTTAAAGTCAAAAAATGATCAATTTACCATGACAGACATTGTATATAGACACACCTTTGGAGTGAACATTTTTCTTCTTTTTTTTGATAATATTATATTCAAGGTAGGGAGGGAGTCCTTTGTGGTCTCGTCCACCTCCTCTATGTTAATCATAAATATTCGTGAGCGACAATCCTCTGATTTACCAAGAATTCACTTATACAGCTATAGGGAATGAAAGATATATGTACATATGTAGGTAGGTATACTTGAAACTTGGTGGTTTTAGCATAACAAAAGAGTTGTCCTTTTATGATTATTATTTTTATTTATATTACTTTTTTGTCGTTTATGGATTTTTACCTCCAATGTGGTTCTTTCAATATAATGAAATGTGTGCATATGAAATAAGGGTTTACGGAAAGGTATACCACACAAGAAGTGCTACACCACACAGGTACCGAATTTTTAAATGTGAAAAAGTATAAGGTTCTTGTGGCCACAGTATACCACCAATAGTAGTTAAAAGGACAATAAGATGATCCTTAACTGAAATTTAAATTTCACAAACAAATTACCGGCATCATCGTCGAGGGGTATCATCATCATCATTGTCATCAGATGGACTGGGGATATGAAATTAATTGCCGTTGAGTGGTAGAATTTATTCTTGCACTTTTGTCAGATTGAAGATAGTTTATTCATCATGCATGAAACAAACACTCTGTATAGACACTCTACCGCACGGTTTGTTGATTCAAGATTCAAAAGTGTGAAAACACAAGAATTTATAGGGGTTGCAAGACAATAGATCAATAAATTGAATGTTTTGATTTGTCGGCGGAATTCTAAGTATTCTCACGTTTCGGTAATTAACGCTGCCAGCATATACGAATAGTCATCTTTAGGAAGTCGAAAACGAATAAAGACTTTTTAAACAAAATTGAAAATGCATTAAGGAGGGTTGCTCAAATATTTGCTCATGGCAACAGAAGTTTAAGGATGCCTTTTTCACGCTTCTTGTTCAACTTATCTAAATAGAGAAAAAATAGTTTTGTAATTATACGTTTAAATAAATAAATGGGTCATGGGAATTCGATGGAACTATATAGCTATTTATTCCCACAGCTTTTTTAAGAAGATTCCTTAGTTTTTCCTTGCTTTTTTTAAAATTATTTTGTAAGATACCATAGGTATCACCTGCTTTAGTATTTTTATAGGAAATTATGTTGGCCACATTGTTTAATTTTTTAATAAAGGCTGTTCATAAGTACAAATTAAGCTACGGAGCTTGTCAAATTCAAAATTATGTCATAAAACGTATCATGCGTTCCTTTAAGGACTATTCACATGATAGCAACCGCCGCACCAGACGTCGAATAAATGTGATAAGAAACAATTAACAAGTCGCAATTCTTCACAAATTCTAAGCCAAATGTTGGAAATATAATATTAATTTTTAGATAGTTAAATATGATTTTTAATTGCCATAATGTTATATATATAGTATTTAAAAAAACAAACTCGCCATCGCAAATTGTAATCTGCTGATTGTTACGAGCTGTTAAGCGCCTTTACATGAGCAGCGAACTCATGAAATCTTTTTAACCAATTTCTTACTTATTATTGTTTTAAATTTTCAAAGAAGTTAATAATTGATCTTATATTTACAAAATTAAAAAAAAAAAAAAAACACTACAACAAAATTGTTTAAATAACAAAAAACTATGCATTAATATTTTGTACGCAACCAGCAACAGACTTTTGCGAACTGTCAAATGTAAATTAACAATCCACAAATAATTCGCTCGAATTTAACCTCAAATTTAGCTCAGATGAAATGCGCTTTAAACACTATTCGCTTCCAACATACCATCCACACTTCAACGAAGAAACAACAAACCTAAAAATGAGAGATCAATATTTCTAAAACGTCATTCGCCATAAATGCGAATAAGTTCTTTATTTCTGACATATCAACAAATAGTTTTTTTTTAAGGTGGGTTAATATTAGTTGTGTTCCATAACTTGGCCCAACTGTAGGTTTGGTCAGAAAAAATGCTGATGAGAGAGTAAAATATTTTCCCTTCCTGACAGTTTTTGCCCAATTAATTTTTGTAAGCAGCAAAATGCGGGCAGAATATTTACAAATGTGAATGAATTAATGTGATTTAAATCAATACCTACATACATTCTTCATAATTTCCAAACAAATGTCAAATCTTAAAATAAACATTATATGTAACTCGTTAGGTGAAAGTGTTCGATTTGTATCAAATGACAGTTATGGAATGAAGAGAAATTTGATTCTGGGATCAAAACCAGAAGCACCCACATATACCCACTAAATGTCAAACACGAATTCAACCTTGTGTAGAGTGTAGGTCATGATTGACATTCCCCACTTTACAAATACACTTTCATTAAACTTCAGGATCGAGAATCTAGTGCTTAGTTTCTCGATTGGGATTGTAATTTTGGATCGGAGAGTTCATCTGTTTTACCAATAAAAACCGACATAGCTATATTTTTGGTTGACTAATTCGGTTTGCGGCATTTGATGGAAACAGGGATTTCAAAACTTCGGACCATGAATTGGATGGTCAGATATATATTGCAAGTAAAATATCTGATTGATTTTTCATCACATATGTATGTATGTGATTGTTGTCAACAATATTGTGATTTATTTCCATTAAATAATAAAGTTTAATTTTTATACCGATTCATGTTATGACTCAAACATTTAAAAAACAAAAACAATAATTTTGACAGTTGAAGGATAGGTTAAAGCATATTCACATCCAACTCGATTATCCTTTTCGTTTACCAAAACGAGTAGAGCGTTCACACCTAACACTTACTTGTTTTTGTTTGACATTTGAGTTGTTTTTGAAAAAGCTGTCAAAACGGTGATACAACATGAATGCTAAGCAATCAAATCTTATAATGCTGCATAAAGTGACTAAATATGAGGATTTTAACCAACCAGAAGCCAGAAGTATCTACAAGCAGAAAAAATTGTCTTCTTCATTGGAAAATAATAATTGAACTTATAAAGAAAAGAAAAATAATAGTTCAAAATTGTGCAATGCATAGAAGTATGTGGACAAAGGTGAGTTTTTACTAAGAATATTCAGCCCAAAGTTCGATCAAGAACTTCTCGTCCGTACTTCACCAAAATCGTTTAGTTTTTTTCTTTTGAATTTCCTGTAAATAAAAAGAACTCATGCATTAAAAATGTATTACAAATAAGTATTTGAAAAAAAAATCCTTGCCGTTGCCATATTTGTTTGAACGATTTGAAATTAATTTTTTTGACAGCAAGCAATCAGCTGTTCTTATTTTCCTGAGGGCCTATTCACAATAATATCAATTTCCCTTGACGGAAGATCTCTTTGTTTAATTCATCTTTGAATTGCAACTCGTTTTCAAGTCGTTTTATTAAAAACCAGTCGTTTTGCAAAACAAGCCGTTTATGAAAAATGAATTGGAAATTGAGTAGTTTTTAGTATTTGTTTTGAGGAAAACGAGTAAAATCTCGTTTATGGTTTGGTGTGAATAGGCTATTAGCTGTAAAACAACCATTTAATTATTGCGTGATTTATTATATTTTCAAATTTAACGTCCAATCAACGCCTCTTCAAATGTTAAAATATTGCAAAAATTACGCCCCCGAATCTATTTATACATTTATAATGTATTTATTTTAGCTTTTAAAAACATCAAAAACTTCCCAAGAGAACATTGCCACCTTTTTCTTCTTGTTGACCGTGTTAAAGAACTTGATATAATTAAACGCAAAACCCACCCAAAACTAATATAAACTCGGAAGTTTGCCAAAAATGATTCGTCGCCAGACGGAAGACGCAACCAATAAAGTGAGTGTGGGAATTTTCAAATGATGAAACTCTTGTTCCCTTTAACTTTTCCTTTTCCGCCCTGGCGAGACATTTTGTTATTCTGACTCAACGAAAAATGGAATAGAAAAGTATTTTTTTTTCATATTAGATCAAAGTTTATCTTATGAGTGTCTGAAAGTCTGGGACAGAAAAGAAGAATAGATTTCCACCAAGTAAAAATCAAACGAAAATGAACGAGAATTGAAAAAAAGTTAGTTTTGCCAGGTCAGACAGAGAAATCTTCAAACAACCGGAAAGGGAAATATTTCCAGATTCCAATTCGATATGGCGCGACCGGCGCGAGACGGGCGCCATCCAAATGTTAGTATACCTAAACTATAGTCGTGTTAGTTATAATTCCCACGAATATGAAGGAATCAGAAAAAATATTAAACTACCGAATACAGAACTGATGGGTTGATGTTGAAGTTAAATTGGTTTTTATTGTCTTTGCGAAAAGAAAATTTTATCCCTTTTTATTATGAATTTATATATGAATGAGGGTGAATTAAAATATGCTGGCCAATGTAAGAAGGGATTAATAAAAAAAGAACTTAACTCGTTAAATGGTTTAAATAAGATTTATTGTTGTTTTTTTTTATAATTTCCTTTGTGACAAGCTATGCTTTATGTGCATGTTTTTATAATAGCGATGCTTGTGCGGGTACAGCAATTAGGTATACCTAATGGGTTACGTACCATAGATGTAGACTTGAAGAAAATGAGAAAGAAAGCTTCTTTAAGCTCACCATGAGCCGTAGTATTACGTACAGATTACTACCCTTAAGTCGAATTTTCTGTTGATAGCACTTTCAGTTTTTTGGAAAATTCGAGTGAACGACAAATTCAACTTAGAGAGAGTCGACTGTATTATTGTACGTTCCTAACGCATTGTAAAATTTGTTATACAAATAAAAAATTAAATGTAAAATTGGGGAACCATCAGCGAAATATAATTAATCGAATCTAAAAATTCCTTCACTAAAAAGTGTCACTATCCATGAAGGTTTTGGGGCGAAAAGCTTAAATTTGTTTATTTAAATAAAATCCTACTTGAAGAGCTTAGATATGTAACAACTCTTAATTTTTACAATACTCATATAGAAAAGTATCATTTTCAGGGGAAAATAAAATCCTCTAAAGCCCTAGAATTAAATAAAATGCACGACTGGATTGTACGTACTTGCTCCTATGTTCGATTCTTAATAAAACTGCTAAATATATTTTTAAAGTTTTTCACTTAGGTTATTTTTTATATATAAAAATTTTTAAACTTTTTCCAAAAAAAAATTGGGAACTATTTAAATATTTAATAATATAAATGCAAAAACAAAATTTCAGAAAAAATTGTCGACCCGTTTTCGAAATATTGAATTTTCAAAAAAAAAATTGGCCGAAATATTGACCATACCCAAAGTAGTACACACACCAATGGTCAATCACTTAAAACGCCTAAGTACCAAGTTTGAACAAAATCGGTTCAGCCGTTTAGCCTGTAGATCATTCTACAGACAGACAGACAGACGGAATTGCGGGACCCACCCAAAAAAGAAAAAAAACAACACAACCTGTCAGTTGTGTCATTACAAATAATATTATTGCGTTTATCGTATCGTGTCGTACAGAGGGGAAATTGAATCTTTATTTTTAGCTCAAAAAATAACAGTACCTTCCATATAACCGTTACGTTAAAGCATATTTTTCTCGGACACGGCTCTAACTACTACTACTTTCCATAGGACCGTTTTTTTTATTTCGACTATCTCATAAATGGCCTAACCCATTCTTTCGAAATTTCATACATATATAGGTTTAGGTTGCCCAATTTATACTGCGTACCAATATTTTTAATTAATATTTTTTTTTATTTTTAAAAGCATTTTTTTTAAATTTATATTTTGAAAACTGCTTATTCAATTTTTTTCAAAATACAGTTTTCAAAAAGTTTAAAAAAAAAACTTTTTTTCTCAAAAACCGCTCCACAGATCTTAAATTTTGTTTTCTCATAAATTCAAATTTATACAAGAAATAAAACGACGTACTTTTTTTGAGCTCAAATTAGCTTAAGTATAGATAAGTAGATTTAATCTTTTGTTTTTAAGTTTATATTATTAAATATTCAAGATTGTCATACTAATTTTTTTTAGAAAAAAATTAAAGAAACTTTGTATTAAAATACGACTTTAAGATTGTTAATAGAAAACTTTTGAATACGATGTTTTACGATGATCTTTTAAAAGAACGCACCCAAATTTTCAGAGAGATCTGTCAAATAGTTTCGTTGTGGCAGCCATTTTATATAGACGCCTACAAGCATTTTCGTTGAAATAGAAATAAAATGCACGACTGGATCGCACGAACTTCCTCTTGAGCTAACCATTGAGGTTGAGTTAGTTAGGTGTAGTTATCCTATCCAGGTTTAAAGCCTATGTAGATAAGATTACCTTGATTTTTAGTATGTATAATGAATTGTCGAATGGATGATTCAAGGAATAGTTACATAGAAATCTACCTACAAATGTATGTTTAAATCTAAGTTATGTAAGTTAGTAGAGTAAAATGTATCTACATAATAAAATTTAGATGGAACCTAAGTATGTAAACATGAACTTATAATAATGAAAATAAAGGATGTAGGTAGGTAGGTAGCTATATACATACAACTTCATAATTTAAGTACATATTACATACATAAGATTCGTGTGATTTTTAAAGATACATATGTATATATAAATGTACATTGGATTTAGTATTCATATTCAGTGACGTACGCAAAAATATGTAAAAAGGGAATAGTAATAAAGCAGAAATAAATGGATAAAATACATAATTAAATGTTCTTATATTGTTTAGTCATTGTAGTTTGAGGGGAAACAAACAGAATTCATGGGTAAATAAGAATAGATTGGAGCGGTTTCTTAAAAATTAATTTTGTATGTATAAAATTTTAAAAACATTTTTAGTAAAAAAATTGATACGCCATTTTGAAGATATTATTAATATACATATAAAATTCAAATTTCAAAACAATTCTGTGTATGGTTTTTGAAAAATCGATTTTTCAAAAAAAAAATTAATTTATTTTTTAAGAATCGAAAAACTTTTTTCTTTTTGAAATTTTTCGTATGCAGTCTTATTAACAATTTTAGGGAGCATTTGTAGAAAAAAATTATTTTAACCGGTTCATCCAATATTGAGAAAGTCGAAAATATGAAAAGTGGTTCTACAGGAAGTACCGTTAATAGCTACGAAACAAAATATTTTTATACTTGAAAGTGAACTGTACTAATTTAAGAACACACAATTTTTTTTAATAAAATTTCTTGTAGCCGTTTTCCAGAAATCATATTTTTCTTAACGGTTTCCTAACATTTGTATGAGAGGTACCGTTGTTTTTTTATTTTAGAAAAATATTTTTTTAATTATTCAAGATAATTTCAAAATACCACAAAATACAAAGTTTCGAAAAAATCTATTGAGTCGTTTTCCAAATTTTGAGTTTTCAAAAAAAAAAAAAAATAATTTCCAAACATTTTTGTTTTTGTTGAAAAATGTTGGTATACAATACTTTTCAAACTTCCTAGGAGCTTCTGCGTAAAAAATTTCAAAAAAATCAAATTATCTTTTTCCGAAAAAATCGAAACCTTTTCTACTAGAGGTACCAAAAATAACAATTTTTTCCAAAAAAAAAATCATCAAAAGGTACCCTTTCCCTTCATTAATGAACTGCTTTTTTTTTTATAAAAATAGTTGGAGACGGTTTTGAGCAAAATAAGATTTTTTTTTGGCCAAAAAAAATGTATGGGAGCTACTGTTCTTTGTCGTCTGAAAAAACAATATGTACCAAGTTTGAAGCAAATCCACCGAACCGTTTGGACTGCAGACTATAGGACAGACAGACGGAATTTGGGGACCCACTTTTTTGGTGTTCTCTATGATCGTAATATCATGTTTGATTGTTAGAAAAAATTTTTTTTTAAGAATACATTACTTGCCTTATACATAGTACATATAATCGCAAGTACAAAGTGAATTTGGAGTGCTCATTAAACACTATTTTATTTTCGAGAAAGAAAAAACAATCACGCAAACCAAACAAAAGCTTGACGAATATTATGGGGACTCTTTGACATCGATTGGAACCATTCACCGGTGATTTAGGTACTCAATTTCAGTGCGGTCGTTCAAGCACAAATGTCTCCGGAAGTTCTGGTCCCCCCAATCGAGGTCACCGCCCCAGAAACGGTCGACAAAATCCATGGTTTGATAGTAGTCGATCGGCGAGAAAGTGTGCAAGCTTGAAGAGGCAACAGGCTTATCACATGGGCATGGTTCAGTGATTTTTGTCTTACATAAATATTTGGACATTAAAAAGCTTTCCACAAAATTCGCGATAGCTCATAGTCGACAACAAACGCATTTGTTTGACAATTTCAAAGGCGTTTTGGCGATGTTCAAAAAAATTCGACGGAGTTTTTGCGTCGTTGTGTAACCGTGGAGGAAACCTGTACTCACCACAACACGCCAAAAACCAAGGAACAGTCAAAACAATGGACTTCTCCTAGTGTGGTGAATCGAATCCGAAGAAGGCAAAAGTGGGTTTGTCAGCAAACAAGTTCATTGGAATAGCTTTTTTGGTATATTCGATTTCCTTGAAAGGGATAAAAGATGACCGGCGGATTTAACGCAGAACTACTGGATCGATTTCAATAAGTCGACTTGAAGCAAAAACGACCGTATTTGTCGAAGAAAAAGTTCTTTTCCACCAGGACAACGCATCGGCGCACAAGTCTGCAGTCGAAATTACAAAATTGCATGAGCTAGGCTACAAACGCATCCCACATCCAGCAAATTCCCCAGATTTAGTCCCCTGCGACTATTTCTTGTTTCCAAGCATAAAGAAATGCCTTGGATGTAAGACATTTGGATCGAATGAAGAGTTAATCGGTGAAACAAACTCTTATTTTCGAGGGACTCGAAAAATTATATTATTTGAAGAACATCAAGAAATTTGAGAAACGTAGAATGAAGTGTATTGATCTAAAAGGAGATTTAATTACTTATAAGTACACACACTCTTTTTTTTGATTAAAAATGATAATTTTGTTAAATTCTACAATATTTTCAGTTAACCAGAATCCTCGACATTACACAAAATTCCGTTGTGATATGCGGAAAATATTATTTTTCAAAAACTGGACTAACAAACAATTCATACTTTTAAGGTGACAATTCTTATACCAATGCACTTGACTTAAAATGAAGGGTGATATTTCTTTACTAGTTTTCCAGTCGCTTTCGAATTAAAGTTCCCTAACCTGGAATGCAATTTTTTGACAGCTGTCAAATTAGAGACTAGAAATTTGCCTTACATTCAAATTAGTTTACATAGGTCTGTCTATTAGTTTTAAATTTTGATTATTCCGAATATGACCTATTAAACAACACAATAATTAAAATTTATTCAACAAAAATAGAAACAAGTATTTTTGTATTCTTAAAATGATTTTATGTGGGTAATAAATATTTCTTGTTTTAACTACTACATATATTTGTTTATGTACGTGACTTTCTTACACACATTTAATTTAAAAGAATAATTTAACACAAGATTTTTTGAAATGCGAGTTTTTCTTAAATTCATGTAAAACATTCCTTTATATTTAAATTATGAGTTTTTATTGATATCTGACATCCCTTTTCAAGTTTAAGCCGTTTTTAATTTAAGTTGAAAACATCACATATTAACCAACCACTGTTTAAACAAAAACCTATAAAACCCAACTGCGTACCCCACGTCAGTTAAATATATCATAAAACCCCTTCTTTGGATTATGTTGTGTCAACTTTAAAACGAAACTATAAAAGATTTCAATCCCATCATCGCCGTCAGTGACATAGTAATCTTAAAATTCCTGTAGGTTTACCTACTCCAAACAGAAACACTTTTTTCATAATTTTTTTCTGACAGCAGTAAAGTAAAGAACCTGTTTTCTCTACAAACAAAATAAGTGATCCACATACGAGGAGATGCTAACTAATCTTGGATTTTATGTAGTCTGATAAGAGATGCAAGTAAAATACCTTCAGGCCATCCATCGCAAGCCCAAGAAATAATAATAAAAATATCAGAAGTAAAACCTCAAAAGAGAAGACATTTTTTTTATAGCTGTTATTAAAGTTCATTTATTTTGTTACTAACTTCAAACCCAAAGACAAACCGAAGCACAAACGAAGCAGCAGAAGCAGCATCAGAGGGTATAATAGTATACGAAGTTATGAAGTGTGATAAAGTCCACAAGCCATGGCTAACCTGAACTAACCGCTCGCGCTCGGTGCTGACGGAGCTAATGTAGTACCTACCTATAGAGCATGTACATACATATGTATGTAGGTAGGTATAGACTGCGCACAGCAAATGGACTCGTTCAAAGGTGCAATGTTTGTACAGGTTGTTTTTGACGTTTCGGTATGCTTTCAACTTTTCTTTACTTTTTGGTTGTGCTGAATAGTATTACACACCCATCTGTGGGATGTGTGTGCAGCAGCTGCAAAAAGTGCATCATATTCTTTCTTGACGATGTATTTCTTATGCAAAGGTGCAGTTGACTGATGTGTCCAAAAAACATGGTATAAATAAAATTTACAAAAAAAAAAAAATAAAAGAAATTCGTACATCAACTGTCAAAATAAAGACCGAATAAGAGGAATTCTGACACGTGTCATGTTTTGGGACGGATGACATGTTCGTTGAATGCATCCAACTAAATGGATCTCAGCTAATGCATATTCATTTACTCTACCGCCGATGGACGGACATCTTAACCAAACACTTGACATTTACGAATGGACCACCGAGATGAGGCAGTTTATTTATTAGCCCAACGGCAACAGCTCACTTGTTGCGCTTTCCTAAGCCGCCATTGCATTGCCTATATTAACACAATTGCCATTCCGCAATTCCATAGGCGGAGTGGAGATCTTATTGCTGGTGCTGCTGGTGGAGAGATGTGTTGTGTATTCATATATTCCCTTGTCCGCGTGCCCATTCAAATGTCAACTCGGGATGGTGAATTTTAATTTAAATATCAACAAAAGCTGATGGTGACATTAATTGGCAACCAGACAGACAGTCGCATTATGCAAAAAAACCCAATATGGTCTTCTCTTGAATATTATTTGCGGGCTATAAGTAATAAGTGTGTTCCAACTACCAAGTGATCGGATCGCTATCCTAACACCATTCAAAGATCACTTTGCGTGTACATTTTCTTATAATTAACTCCTTTTTGGGCTTGAATTTAGTTGAAGAGGAGTCTCTTTTATCTGTTTAACTACTGGTATTGCACTTCAGGCCATTCATTCCACATTCATGCATTTTCGATAGACGAAGTGATTTCAATATTCAAATCTGTCTGTTTGCACGTTGAGATTTCATTGGAAAGATAGTAATGTATGTGAATTGGATGGAGCAAGAGCCTTCAGTTGCTCTGAAGTGTTTCCAACAACCAACTCATTGAAATATCTCGGTACACAATCACGATTGTGTTACAGTGAGAGGTTGGTTTTCTGCTTGATGGCCTTCTTTACTTTAATTCCATTGAGTCAGACGTCGCCGTCGGTCGTTGTAATCGTTATAATAAGCGATTGGTGCAGTTCAATAGACCCTGTATATCGGCAAAGGCCATCTTTGAACAAAACTGAATATGCATGAAAAGCGGGACTTAACCGCAGAGGAAGCCAAATGGTTTCACGCCTAAGTTTGATTGTTTTCGTTGTTTATTGTATTTTACTTACTATAGGATTTTACTTTATATTGATTAGATCTTTCATCTACTTAGTGGTATTGGCCAAGTAGTAACTCTTTTTTCTTATTTAACATTTAATCAGGGTTGGTGTAATATTTAGTTATTGCTTTTTGTGATTTTATAAAATTTGTATTCATTACTTGTTATGATTTATAATTAAAAACAACTCCAACCTCACATTACCTTACGAATTACTCTAATCTGTAACTGTTTTTTTTTAATTACAGATTAAAAATTACACAGAGTAAAATTAGTATAATTACTGATTATAAAGTGTAATGAATATTTGAACTGAAATTAAGAATACGAACCATGAATAGTAGTTAAATTTTGTGCAAACATTTCAACTCTTTATCTATGAGATGTATATCGTATTCCAATTTTCTTGTTAGACCGCTTTCACATGAGGAAACTTAGTTGCCAGCAACTTTTTGTTTGTAATGAAGAAGTAATTATAGGAATTTATTTGTGACCTCTTATATTTAATTAAATAAAATATTTTGTAGCAGGCTCCACATATAACACGGTGTTATATGGTCTGCAACGTTTCGAGCATGAACACACTCTACATCAGGCATTTTATTAAATGACACAAATAAAATCATGTACATATAATGTTATTATCATAAACTAATAACTTAAAGACCAGAAACCTCTGCTTTCATTTGACATTTGCCTACAAGCTGAAACACGCACACAAGTAACATTTCTGTTCCTCTTCCAATAGACACATTGATAAAAACGCACATAAGAATCTTTTCTGTTCCTCTTCCTATAGACACATAGACAACACAGCCCTAGTAATTTGTTTTTGCTTTGCTTTTCGATTTCCCATCTATTCATGGATAGAGTTTCGAAGCTACAAATACAACAATGTAAACAAATGGGTTTTGGGGGGTGAAACGTACGAAACTTTCCAATCTTATTTGGCTTATTTGTGGTTATTATACAGATGTCAGAAGAAGGGCAAACAGGAAGGGGAGTGAACAAAATCTCCTCTGTCACCAATTTGAAGAGAATTTTTTGAAGTTCCCTTTTAAACTACGTGTTTGTTTCTTACACATCAGGGCGACTAGTTGCTGGAGACTTGGTAGACTAGGTAGGGGAAATGTTTTATACTCTCATGAAGCTTCTCTTCTAGCTAAAACTAGACAATTTTGGAGTAAATTAACATGATTTAAATTTGGCAGAAAATGACAGTTGTGGGTAGCAAACGAACGGGCCTACAATATGTCATCTTACTGTCAGTGTTGATTAAGTTTCAGCTCTACATCTGTGGCTGATTTAATTTCCTAATGTCGTTCTTATTTGGCAATCCGGAATGCTTCTGAACTTTTCTGAAAGTATTCACTGGGAAAAAATGGCAGTTCTGATTTTGAAAAGAATAGAATTTTGCTTCTGGATTTGAAATCAGAATCGAAACCAGAAGTACTTACACAATCATATACTTGAACGTCAAAATCAACTGTTGTCATTTTTTGTATCATAATTGTACAACAAACACTTTTTCTAATTTTGAATAGTTTCACGCACACAATTATTTTCACGCATACAATCACATTAAAATTCAGAATCGTCAGAATCAAAAAAGTATTTAGTTGCGGAAAATTCTTTTCATACAAATCTTGACAGTTTGTATCTGCAAAAAAAATGGTTTTTCAGATTTAGCCGGATTTCGATTATCCGCCGTTGCAAAATACGTCTATTTTAGAGCAAACGCTCACATTCAGCTATTAAATAAACAAAACAAGGGCTAATCCAAAACGTCAATTGTTGTGCTCTGTCTCGTTTATATAGTAATGGGAAGTTTTAAATGATTTTAAACACCGAGTAAAAAAATAGGCGAAGTAAACGATTTAAACGACAGAACGTATTTTATCATTCAGTTATTATGTGTTTCTCAAAAGGAATGTTTGTCCTTTTCTTTATTTGTTATTAACGATGGGTAAATTACTTTAGAAGAAGAACAATATACAACACCATTAGAACGTTATACAATGAACGAATAGGGTTTAATCTTATATTTAGTTATTTACAGTTAATTTTTGCTAAAATTCGTTTATATTTTACCGTAAAAAAATCAAAAAAGTAGTCGATTTTTATACATCAACATTTATTTCTTACAACTCGTCATTTTTCACTCGTTTGGAAGTTGAAAAAGAGACAAGTACTGAACATATAGAAGCTGCAGAATACAAAGAAAAATAATACAGAAAATTGCTACATATAAAAGCAACCATAGATACTATTGGCCATTTGAACTTATTCACCTTAAAATCTAAATACTTAGTAATTTCCATTACCTTCTCTCGTGAAATCCTTGATCTGCCATTGATTTACACGTACACATTTATTACGTAATTTAAAGTTTAGAATTTGCATTGGGGCAGTAAACTCACAAAAAAAATATCGGATAACTGACAGTTTAATCCTTGTTTAATTAAAAGCGTTTTTCGAAAAATACTTCCATACTTAGCAAACAGCCTTTATAGTTGAGTGTTGAGTCATTCATAATCAAAATGACTGTGATTTCTGGATAATTTGATTGGTGCCACCACCAATTAGGCAAACTGTTTAAATGAATTCATGCAATCGAGTCAAGTGTTTTGCACCAGATTGCAGTTCAATGAATCACAAATTATCTCAACGAGAGCTTTGGCTGTTCCAAACAATTTTCATCGAAGCCCCTTTTTAAGCAATAAGAATATTTTATTAACGATTTCCGGTAGTTACATATAAAATATTAAAATTTCTGTATTGATTTTAATAATCATATTCGCAGAGATGGCGCACGCGGTTTCACAAACACATCTGTATAAGTTTAAATGCTATAATTAGCTAAGTTGTTGGGAATAATGTAAAAAAAAAACATAATTAAGAGGGGTGATTCAAATATTTTGTGCGAACATTTTTATATAAATTCGCATCTTGACTATTTCGTCACCTCGAAGCGAGAACATGCATAGTTTATTTTCGGACCTCCTCCTCATATTGCAAACCATCTGTTATAGTGCGTATCTAAATATAGCTGTTATACTTTTCGGAATTTTAAAGGACCTAACATTATGTCGCATTGTCCATCGTTAGGTCAAACAAAAGTCTTCAATTGCCAATAGAACAGATGTTTGTGGTGAGTTTTAAAGTGCACATCGAAAATGTTTGAACAATTGATACTTTTATGTGCGTTATGTATTCTGTTAGGATAAGAATATATGTGCCTTCTGTCAAGTGATCTATGAGTAATCCGGGGCTACTGTAAATTGTTGGACAAAAGGTTTTAAGGAAGCACCTTAATTATTTTTAAGGGAATTTTTGTGAATTTAAATTGTGTGCAATCGGGCTTGGAAAAATTGGGTGCGACCAATAAATAATGCTTAACAATAAATTCGCAAATAGATCTATTGGGATGAGTGCAATATTGAAAAAAGAATTCATTAAAAATACAAATCTTTTGTGATATTATCACAGCAACACACGTGATACATTTGGCAGCATTTAAGTGCCTATCCTAAAATTAAAAAAAAGTCTTGTTTTTGCATCATTTTCAAAGTTGGTAGGCACATAACATTTTTCCCTGCTCGAGTTAAATTTGAAGGCATCGATAGTCTGATTTTAACAGTTTTTACAGTTGATAGCGGCCATATTTTTAAGCTACATCTGTCAAATTAACTGACAGTCTGTCTTTCTAAATCAACATGGATGGATATATTCAACAACACATGCAAATGATAAAATTATTTCAATAAAATTGGTGTTCTGTCCGGGTAATTTTCTGCTCACTTTACCTATTTCTGTATGAATCCGTACGTCAACAAACAAAATAGTCGAATTTGGTACGATACCATTCCACATAAGATCCAAGAGCGTCCAATGCATCACGAAAAAATCACTGTTTGATGTGGGTTTTGGGCTAACGGCATCAACGGTCCATATTTTCAGGACATCATTGTCAGGTCGAGAATTGTCAACTTCCTTTGACCTGAATTGGATGATATTTAACATTAATATTAGCTTTACCTTTATGATGTGGTTTCAACAGGTTCGCCGGCGCTATGTGCACCACACAACCCATATGCCATATTGGAAATTCTGGACGAGTGACTTGAGGCCATGGTCATCACACGTAGAGATGATGTGAACACGCCACCGAGATCGTAGGTTTTGACCCGTTATGCCGGATTTACACGAGTGACAAATTGCCATTATTTCTTCCATTTTATTGACAATACTGGCAAAATCGTGTAAATGGTTTGAAAATTTGTCATTATTTTCGTCATTAAACAAATGTCAGGAAAGTCTGGCATTAAATATTGCCATTATGGCGTCATGTAAATGCACAATGTTGCCATTTTGAAAATTATGGCACACCGCGAGGAAGAATGAACTTGCTCATTCTTTAATGGCAAATTGCCATTATCAATCAAACAGTCTCGTGTAAATGCTTATCATTATTGATTTGATTCTACCATTATTTTGCCAGTTTAATGACATGCATTAATGTCAATTTATCACTCGTGTAAATCCGGAATTATACTTTTCTTATGGCCTTTTCGATTGGCCGTCCAGAACTGTTCTGACCCCCACAAAATGACAGTTGTTACTCTAAACAGAAAACGATTCTGGATTTCATTTCAGAATCGAAAACAGAATCACTAATACACTCACATAATTAAAATGTCAAAACATCGGGTTGTTTTGTTGTGTAATTTTGATGTGCTTATTGAATTAAAACTACTTTTCTGGCAAAATAACATAAAAAGAAGGAAGTTATAATTATTACTGGTACACAAAAATGTGTATCTACATTAAAATCAAGTGTTTTGGAAATTCTTTTTAGGCGATGTGATTTTTTTCGATTTAATTTTCACAAATACAGTGATACATACAATTCAGAATCAGTCAAATTGTTTCCAGGTGTTTTATTGGGGGGACGTGTTCCGGACGGCCAATCGAAAAGGCCATTAATGTTATAATAAGATGAACACATCCATTTCTGTTATGCTGAATGTAGTCATTCATCCTGTAAACGAATTCTCTACGGATGATGTAGACGGTTAAAAATGTATAGTAAAATATTACGGTGTCTCCACGTTTTTATAGTATACTCACTATCATTTTGATAGAAAGAAAGAAAAATAGAATGCTAGAAAATTTGGCATTGCCATGCTTTGAAATGCATATATTACTTCAATTGTACAAATGTCGCGAAAAAGACGTATCACTGTGTTTTTGCTCTAGTAGCATTACAAGAATTAAACAATTTTCAACAAAAGGAATTAAAAAACGGAAATATACATTTTGGGTAAATGTTTTTTTTTTTTAAAAGGGGGAGCTGCACAGCATAGAACAGCATTTGTTTAAAGACATACTGTGGGAAGAAAATATCAAAACTTTTGCAGAATGAATGTCGCAAAACTCCAAACGTTCACACACAGCCACAAACGCGAAACATCAAAGTGAAAATGACAACCAAATAGCATACTACCAATAGACAGGGCAATATCTAGTATGAAATTTCTTATAGTATGCTATTTGCGGTTTCTATGAGAAATTTTCATAGTATGCAATATAGCTCACTAGAAAATCTTGCTTGTGGAGACCCCATGTATCTAAAGTATTTTAAAGATAATTTAATCCATTTTGTTATTTTCTTGTACAGTTGTGGGGTTTTCTGAAGTTGCAGATGATACATATATATTAATTTGGTTTTATTTATAGTAAAGCAAAATGTATGAATAAAACGTTATTTGAAAGTTTTTTTTTGTGACCTTTAGTCCAAATCAATGCGTTTCGCCCAGGTACTACAGTTGGGCTCATCAGTTAGATGCTGTAGTATAGCATCCTTCTAAGACGCAATATATTAGTCGATGGCTACCGACATAAATAAAATTTACAGCTTATTAAGTCTGCGAATTATATTATTGTAGGGGAGTTCGGTTAAATTCAGACACCTAGATTCTTATTATAAAATGTTTTCCATTGAAATTATTTGTGAAGAAGCATTCGAAATAGTTAGGTGGGACATACGCCATAAACAGCGAGGCACTTCTTTACGGGTGTTCCCATATCTTTGAGATAAGCGGCTGATTATTTTGTGTTTAAATAATTCTCGTGGATTGCCAGGAAATCTGCGCCAACAACATGGACAAATTATTGCGTTAGAAAAATTGCCACCAATATTTGTAACGTTCTTTAGAAGTGTAACGCGTTTCATGAATTTGCGACGTAAATTCTTCTGGTTTTCAAGTTTTTTATTTTTAACATAAAATTTCTCTTGCCTGTCATACTTTTGACATTTATGTAATCTATGTAATTATTCTATGTAATCTTAAACTTATGAATACCAGCTGACATAAAAGCATATTACACACCTCCAAAGCATATTTAATTCTTCAAACCCCTAAGCCAAACGAATATTCCCTAAAATAATTCCAAATTTTATTTTGACACCTCTTCCCTTGCCACAAAGGAAGTGTCTTAGGTAGAAGGTAGGTAAAAAAAGTACCTATCCCATTCAAAGTCAAATTTAAACATCCTCTTTTGATAACATACACAACAGAGTTCTCCATCTGCTGATTAAGGAAAACATAACCAAACAAAAAAAAAGCGAAACAAATAAAAACTCTAATTAAGGGAACAAACAATGACTTCCTCAAAAAAAAAATGCCTCCCTCTGTGGCCACATGTTGTTTGCCATCAAACTCAAAAAAAAAATAAAGCCTCGAGACTTAACCAAACATCTGCCAATGCGGAACCTTACCGAGAGAAAAAAAAAAGATTCCTCAACTCCTTTTGCAAAGAAAACAAACAAAATCCCATTCGAATTGAAGTGAATGTACAGTATACGGTCTCATTAGTCGGCTTATTGTCTTAACTATTGCAGCACACGACTTGCATTGTGTATACCCCCATCGTAATCACCATCACCAAACAATCATTCATCCATTCACCTCCAAGCTAAATTCAATCCCACGGGACTCAAAAAATCGCGTTGCGTCGCCAACGTTGTTTATCGGGCATTCTGATTGAAAACTCACGCTCTTCGGATCAAAGTGAATCAAAAGTTACAGGCCAGGCGTGGGCGGCCGACAGAGGAGCGGCAGTATGATGAGGTTAAACATGGCACACATTATAGTATATAGAAGAATTCAATTAAAATGTCAGTGCGGGTGATTATTAGAAAACAAACCTGAGCTACGAATACGAACAAACAAAGAAAAGTGATTGATTGGAGAGACTAGTCAACGAACAATATAATCCGATTCCAGAGCGTCTCATTATCTCCACATAAATTCATCAGCACTTGCTTAAACCTTTTCGTTTTTGCCCGTTTTTGCTGTCACTCAAACAAAATGTCCTTTTCAGCCAGCAACAACAACTGTCACATAACTTACTCCCACGTACCTCACTATAGGGTACATATACGAAGGAGAACCTACTGGCATTTCATTGCTAATCAGGATTCGTGCAGCGCGAATTTCGCTGCAGTAGGTACTTGCATACTCAATGCAAAGACCAGGAATACCTTCAGTATGGTGGCTACTGCGGCTGGGACTGTCATCAGCAGCAGATGTTCAGACAGTAGCCCACGAGGGATTCCAAGTTGACCAAACACTGTCTATATTGCCACCACCACACGAACTAACATTGGGCCTAGACAACAAGGGAATAGCTCAAATGCCCAAGCAACCGGTTGAACGTGTGTCAATCACTCAGCGTTCAGCCAGCCGTAGCCTTAGCTGTGTTGTGCGCAAGCAAAGGTGTTGCGCACAGGGAACCATCTATGCACGTCGTCATGTAAACTATAAATTCAAAATCGTACCACAGCACACGCTCGAACGGCCAATAATGCAGAAGGAGGAAATGCGCGCGTTCCAATGTTCATTTTGAGACGGAACAAGACAGGTTAAATTATGGTCAATGGGGATAGGTTTTGTGTGCGCAATTTTCTACTGTATCATGTCATGTGGCCAGTCAGTCGCAGTCGCAGTTGGTATGGTAAGTGCACCAGTCGTATAGGGTTTGACTGACTTACGTAGACTGTTGGCCCTGTCCGTGGGCGATAAATTCCAATAGCACTCCCATATGGACAAATTCGCGTCGCTGATTGCAGTAGGCTGCATTAAAAGACAAGGCGTAGCGCACCATCATCACCCGATTCGATTCCCCTTAAACTAATGGAACACATGTCTCCCTAACTTTGATTTGAATTCATGGCATGAAGTCCGGAACTAATTCCTAGCCGATGCGATGTTGATGATGTCTGTTTTGTTTATAATATGAAGTAATCTGGGAGCAATCGGCTCCGGCTGGCGTGGCGATGTAATCCACAATCTTGTACATACATATGTTTATTATTTCGATATCGAAATAGTAACGACCTCGAGCTAAATTACGAAAAAAAAAACATTACACTGCCAAATGTGTGTGTGCACAGTTCACACAACTAAGATTTCAAATGAAAATTTACAAAACAAACAGAGCCTCAGCTGAGGGCCAGTCAAAGGGTCATCTAATATGACAGATGACAGATTGCTAACCTAGGGTGTGTCATTATACAACGTGGTGCATGCTTAATGATTAAAAAACAAAACTTTCAAATACTGAACAAATAAAATTAGATTAGTATCAGGGTCAGCATTAGCTTCAGCCAAGCAAATAAAATGAAATATTGTCTAGCTATAATACTTGTACATAATGTATTTATTTTTCCAAAGATATCGGAATTGACAGTGTATTCTGACGCAATAGCTACTTTTAAAATTTTTTTTAAAGTTATGTATTTTCATTGTGAACACGTTTCGCATTTCGATTTTATGTGCAAACAGAAGTTTATAATTGATTTTCAACTGAACGCATCTGAATTGATTTTTTTTTCCTAATAAGAATTCCTAATAAAAAAGTTATGACTCTGTGCTCGCAAGATGCTTGAACGAACGGAACATTTACTTTTTTTATAGCTGACACATGTCGACTTTGGCAATTGAAATATTATTATTGAGGCATGATGTAAGGTTGTCAACTAGAAATAGAGCGAGAAGATTTTTCATGTTTGAAAGTGCAATTGAATATTATTTTCAATTTCGAGTATTTGTAGGGTGTGAATGATTAATGTTTTGAGGAAAAATTCATGTTAAGTGGTTTTGTTTATTTGATTTAAATGCACCTCCTTTGAAATAGCTGCATACTACACTCGAAATGTGCACAAATCAAAAGTGTTGAGTCACATTTAATATAGTTGTACACGTCGTCTCCCATTTTACGTTTTATTTACGAGTTCTATTAGATTTTTCAATTGGACACGAACAGTAACCAGCGAATACGAATAAATATTTAAAGAGCCTGATATTAATACGGACTTAGCTTGATATTAAGAACCACTTAAAAATTTGCTAACTTTTTATCTAGCATCACACTAAACCTATATTTTGAACTTCAGCTGAACACGCCTAAAAAAGTACAAAAAACGAAGCGAATATAATTTTTTGGAGTTGCTAAATGTCAAAGTGTCATTTGGATTTATTATGATGCCATTGGATGATTTGTCTTAAATGTTGAGAAATATTTCTAGAGCAAATACTAATTTATTTTTGTTTTAACTTTTCTACAAAATAATAAATTAATAATATTAAATTAAAATTCAAAAAATTGCATTTTAACATTAACTATGCGTGATCAACAACACATCTCTTGCGAACTGTCAAACGTTAATACGCAATCGACAACATCACAAAGCATTCCACAAACAAACCAACAAGAAAAAAAGTCTATGAATTGCGTGATTGCGAATGGTCGTGAATTTTAATATTTCATTCAGATACATAATTTTTCTAGTCACCGCCAGCTTCGAATTGTCAGATTCGATTTTTGGAATATTTCCTGATGATGTAGAATGTGAATTTACTTTTGACAGTTCATAAATGACATGTTGGTAATTGCGTAAAATGCAACAGAAAAATTGGAGGTAGGTACACTTATTTATGGCCTTTTCGATTGGCCGTCCGAAACACGTTCCCCCAATAAAACAGCCGTAAACAATTTGACTGATTCTGAATTATGTGTATCACTGTATTTGTGAAAATTAAATTAAAAGAAAATCACATGGGCTAAAAAGAATTTCCAAAACACTTGATTTCAATTTAGATAGATACACATTTTCTTGTATCAATAATAATTATAACTTGCTTCTTTTTATGTTATTTTACCAGAAAATGAGTTTAAATTCAATAAACACAACGAAATTACACAACAAATTATTTTGACATTTTAATTGTGTAAGTGTTTTAGTGATTCTGTTTTCGATTCTGAAATGAAATCCAGAATGGTTTTCTGTTCTGTTTAGATTAACAACTGTCATTTTGTAGAGGTCAGAACAGTTCTGGACGGCCAATCGAAAAAGCCATTAATATTTTGTTGAATAATGCAAGTAGTATGGATTTTTTTTTGTTTACCACTGCAAACTGTGTTTTTGTTATCGATAGTTTATATAATTTTCAGCATTTCAGTTATGGACCAAGAGTAAACTTGTTTCAAAAAAACTTCCTTAGGTTCTATTTTTAAGGCGAGAGGAACTGGACGAAAAAACGACACCGGCAATTAGAACAGAAAAACATTGACTTTTCAATACAAACTATCGATAACATAGAGGTAATTTGTGCTGGTAACACAAATTTCTCCGGAATAAGGGTTTACGCGACGGAAATTTTCTGAGCATGTCCGAAGTTAATTATTTGTTGTTTTTGACATGTAAACTGTGTATTTAATACGTCTTTTTTTTTGGTGCAATTCTCTTCGGGCTTCGGAAAACGTACGGCTATTAATTAATTTTTTGTATGAGTCCATTCTTGCTTTTCTAAACACGTACTATATCATTCAGTGTTTTTGAATGAACAACAACAATTTGAGTGTACTACCACCAGGTTTTTTTCATATCATTTTTGGCTTCATATTTTTCCTCTATCGAGTATTGAACTAAGACCAGGTTCGTTCGTTACTAATCAGCGGCTTTGAATCTTTCAAATGGACCTGTTAAAATTCAATTAGTTCTAAATTAAGAATGGGAACTTTAATAAACAAAACCGTCACTCCTGGAATCCACGAAAACAATTCGGAAGAACTTCAGATCACCAATAAAACACACATACACATCTAATTAAATGCTGAAGTTTTGTTTACCGCTGTATGTATGGTAATTTATAAACATGGCGAAAACAATTAAAATTCATTTGTAAACATGTTACAATCCATTTTTAGTTTTGAAAGACTTTGGTTATTGTATTTTTAATATTATTCGATTCAAATTTGTAATTCTTATTACAGGCCGCCTCCACTGCAGATATCCAACATCACAACCACAATCCAATCCACAAACAGTTCATTTTTACTACATGGGCAGTTTCATATCATGTCGTTCATTTCTCTTCATCTTTCTTTCACAAGAATTGAATATTTATTGAAACTTATGTGATTTTCCATTGGTACAAGAATTTAATTCTTTTTTGATATAAATATGCCAAACTACGGATTTCGACAGTTATATCCTTCAAATTCCGCATCAAATTCTGAATTTACCAATGGAAAACCCCTTAAGACAAATTTTACAGAGTAAGTAACGGCACGTATCTGATCTGACATAAATCCAAAGCCACTACAAAAAAATAAATACATATACATGAAACGTCAATCTATGGCCAAGCTCTTGTGTCTTGTGCAATACCAATTTTTGGCACACGTAACTTTCTGGGCATGGATTTTTTGGACCCATTGGATTTATTCATGGCCCGATCATAGTTCTGCCATCGTTGAAGGCCTATTGAAGTGGCCTGTTACTCAAGTTTGTCAAAATATTTTAAATTCCAAATTGAAGTTAAATTAGCTGTTTAAATTAAATGACATACCACTCCTTTAAAAAGTTGTTGTGTTTGAATGTGTTAGTAATTCTGATTTCGATTTTGAAATGAGATCCAGAATCGTTTTCTCTTCTTTTCAAAAGAAGAACTGTCACTCTGGATGTCAATAGAACACTTTCAGAAGGATTAAATCCACTCCGAACGGGTACGAATTGCCAATAGAAAAGGGCTTAAGTCTTTACATTCGCGTAAACCGGACAGAATCTCCATTCGAAGGGCCATATTATTTTTAATTACTAAATATGTAGACGTTTTTCAGAAGTGCAGGCTATAAGTAAAGCATTTCTAATATTATGTGGGATAGCTTTCCAAGACTTAATCGATTGTACAATGAAAGAACTTTCACTACTAATTATGGACTTCTGGTGCAACAGTATAACAAAATTTGTATTGCGGTTAGATTTTAATCGTATAATAGGTGCGTTTTTTTGCAATCCCCGGGGGAATTGGTTGAAAAAAACGACCAAGGCGCTTAAGTGAAATACTTGGTAGCACTATTTATTAATTTGTAAGATGACATTTGAAGAACAGCTGTAATGCAAGAAAAAAATAAACATCATTGTTTGCCTCATCCTCATTCTTCTAAAAATCATCGGGTTCATTTGTTTTGTGTAATTTCGATATATTTATTGAATTTAAACTACTTTTCTATTAAAAAAACATAAAAAGAACCAAGTTAATTATTATTTATACAAGAAAATGTGAATCAAGTAATTTGAAAATTGAAATAAAGTATTTTGGAAATTGTTTTTAGCCGATGTGATTTTCTTTTTATTTAATTTTCACGAATACAGTGGTACATAGAATTCAACTACTTGAAAACTACCCCATTCGTCGGTCACTGGTGACATGATATTAGTGGACGAGTTGCTTATTCGGGCGGGATGTTCAGTTCCTATGTCTTCTCAGAGAAACCTTGGTTTTGTTGTTCATTCAATTCTTGTTAATTGAACGAATATCAACTTCAGGAAATGCTTTTTTATTTAATAATAATTTTACAGTCAAGTTTTAATATACCTATAATAAAAATAAACGCGAAAATGAAAATCGCTGTAGACGGTTGTGCTCATGGCGAGGTGGAAAAAACCGTAGAGGCAATACAAAAGCGAAAAATGTTAAAATAGATTTGTTGTTGTGTTGCGGAATGTATATTAAAAGGTAGGTTAGGTTAGGTTGACATGGCCGTCAGGAAAACAACTGACACACTTAGACCAAATGCTCAACCAAACCAAACAAAATTGATAATTATCTGACATGTCAAAATGCCAGTTTTGAATTTTCTATAAATTTTATCGATAACTTAGTGAAAAAGTTTTTGGTAGCACAGTTTTTATCCTCTCCAATAGCTAAGCCCCGAGAATTCTCTGGGTTTAAGCTAAGCACCCCCGGGGATTAGTTGTTGTTGGATTTAACATGCAAATTGTTAATCCTACTCATCGTTTTTTTCGTCCAATTTCCCCGGGTCTTAGAAAAAAACACGCCTAATGAATGAAAAAAGGTCGTAGGTATAACAGTTTGAAGAAGAAGGTACACAACACACAAAAACTTGAGATAAATATCTATAGAAATTAACCCAGCATGAGGCTTGCGTAATTCGATGTTTTGTCATATTTTTTCTCTCCAAATACAAAATGAGTACAATCATTAAATCCCACTTGAAAAATACCATTATAGGAATTAGCAAGTCTTTAAAAACTCATCAGTTTAGTTGACATAAGGTACCTACTCCAAAATTCCAAAAGTTCTGAGATTTCCATATATTTACAGATTTTCGTATAACATCATGGCTTTTACAAATAACCACCGTATTTAACCCAATTATCAAGATTTATAACGTTGGGTAAATAAGACACAGAGGAGCCTCCAAGAGGATTGGATATGCCTCTTTTTGAAATTAATCAAACAAAAGGTAGTTTAGCTGTGCCCACGAGCATGTTGTATTATAAATACATCTTGTCTGTGTATATTATGATTCTTGCGAGCAATAAGAAAGATATCAGATTGGAAAATACCACTGGGGGCGCTTGGTCGTAATTAAAGGAAAGAAAAAAGGCCTACGAATTGACCCTTGTGGGACTCATTGGTGTAGAAATAAATGGTTTGAACGCAAATTAATAACATTATCCCATTGACCTGTATATATGTTAGTATGTTCTCCGTTGAACACATAAATCTATCATCGAAATTAGTAGAATTGATAGGTATGTATGTACATATATATGTGCATGTATGTATGTTCACGTGTAGAAAGTGAATTTATTGGTATCCGTTACATTTAGTAAGATACTACATCCTCCAGATCCTCATCGTCATCGTCGCTTTCATCATCTACCATTACATAATTTATCCAATCAATATAATTGGCTACTTCTGTGTAAACACCAGGATATGGAGCAATAGCACATGGCTTCATACTCCACGAAGAAATGCCAACTTGTCTGCCATTAACAATTAATGGGCCACCCGAATCGCCATTGCACTGACCCTTGCCACCACCCTCAATTCCAGCACAAATATTAGTCGGATGGATTTGCATTATATGACGTTTATTGCATTCTTCCCTTGAATATATTACGAGCTCGACTTTTTGCAAGTTCTTCTGAATTCTTCCACGAGACTGTTGAATAAATTTTATTACAAATTTGCTGGCACTATACTATTTAGAATTTTCTTACCGCATTTAATCCCCAACCGATAAGTGTTCCTTTTAAATTCTCCGGAGTTAGTTCATACATTCTCGGTAGTCGAATGGCTTGTGTAGTAATTTTAATGTAATTTTGTTTGTTAATGCACGTGTTATATGTTGTATGAGCTTCCACTGATATCTCCATCAGAGCTTCATCACAACAGCACATCAACACCCCCTTTAAAAGCTTAAATATGATATAACTTAAAATTTGTCTTGTCTAGGTTAAAACTTAGTCATAAATCAATAGAGACAAAATAATAAAGCTACATATTTTTATTTAGAAATATATGTAAGTTGAAGAAACTGCAGCTTTCCGAATCTTTAAAAGTAGAATACACCTATAAAATGATTATATCCAAAGCACCAAATGTCATCCAATTACAGGTATAATTGCTTCTGCTCGAATAGAGACTGTTATTTGAACATGCCTAATGGCGACATGGCTCAGTTTCGTTTAGTTTCGATCACTTTCGTGAACTTAAGCTAGAGCGACAAAAGTGGCCTCGTTCGGTGGCGCAACCTAACCGATCCGGATTGCTTGGTTTTGTTGTAACGCCTAAGGAAAAAACGGCTGATGAACTAAACATATATTGTCAAAAACAAATCTCAAGCTACCCAAAAATTATTGGATTCGTTGAGATTCGTTTGGAAATGTGAGGGACAGCTGATTCAAAACTTCAGATGTGTATGCAATACAACTGACATAACGAGAAAGCTACCCGAATCGTTCGAAAATAAATCCGCTACAAAGGTATATTGGATAGCCTATCGGCCGCGCACCGAACGAGGCCAATGGCATACAACAATTTGACAGCTGTTGTTAATTTCCCTTTTAAGGAGGCTTTACATGTATCTTCATCTTCATCTGCATTGACATCTGCTAAAAAAAAGAGAAACAAAATAAAAAAAGCATACTTGTGCGATAGAGAGCGGAGACCAAAATGGAGATCATCTTCATGTATGAAGATTATAGGAAGTATTAATCTCAAGATTGCAGATTATAGTGAAGATTAACATGTTCATCTTCATTATAGCATTTTCATATGCACCATAATTTGTTCCGTTCAGGTAACTAATTTTCAAGTTTTCCTATCATTTCACCTCAGTTTGCTTAAAAACAACGAACATTTTTTTCTCAAAACTACAATACTGAACTCTAAGAACTTGTGATTGTGACATGTGCCAAGAAAGTTATAGCAGAGTTCGAGTCAGTTACTAGTGTGTACCCTGTTTTACTTTCTGTTTGTTTTATATTATGGTCCCGCTCTACTTTTCTTCAAGTCTGCAGATGCAGATCCATGTAAAGCCTTCTTTAATGATTCAACTGCTACAATTTCGTTAGATTTTGACACTAGTTTGTTTGCCAACTCTGTTCGATAGTCCGATTTATACATCGAATAAACGAGATTTATTTTAAGCTTTTATGGTAAATATTAGTTAAATGGTTTATGCTAAATATACTTATATCTCGGTTTAGTGGTCGGTGAAAACGTTGTATAAGCTTAATTGATTACGGTTGGCATTTAACTCGCTGAACACAATAGAGACAGAGCTGCAACTGGAATAGCTGTCAAAATATTGAGTACACACAAATTTAATGTTACTATAATGCAACACAATGCAGCTGGAGACGGAACTGTATTAGAAGATTCAAGTGTGTGTTAACTTTTACCTTCTGCTTGCAGCTTTTATGACATTTCAAAATCACGTGCATGATTGAGTGGAGCGTTTAGATGAGAATGATTGATTGATAAGATTCTTTTCCATCACCTGACATCACATGACAAATTTGAGAAAGGTGTATTGTGAGTACGTAAAGTAAAGAACGTACGTTTTTTATTTGACAGCTATTCCAACAATGGCTATAGCTCCAGTTACTCGCTACTCACTTACAAAAGAAAAATGTAACGAAAAGTAACGATCCGCTCGTCCCATACCAAATGGAACAAGAGAAATGTCATAATCATAATTGGCTGCCATTTTATAGGTCTGCTTTTTGTGTTGTGCACATGTTCTTGTGTTGTGCTGTGAAGTTTATCGAAGTAGAGTTTGTAGTTAAATGTCATAACACAAATTTTCCAAAATCTCAGGAATAAAATGATGTATTATAGACAGCATGGACCTAACACCGATTTTTAAACAAAAAAACTTGCATGATATCGAAACTGTCATAACTCTCAATGTGTATTGCAAAATGCTCACCTTCAAAAATCATAACGGACTTAATATTATGTAGTCAACTACATGTGTTTCTTTTTTCGTTCTGAACATGTACATAGTGCGCCCAATGAGGTCAGGCTAGATCTCTACAGCCTAAACGGCTGAAGCGATTTTCTTCAAACTTGTTATTTAAGCGTTTTAGGTGATTGTCCAAAATAGATATTTGAATTGTTTTTAAGCCCCAAAAATAACGGTACTTGCCATACAAATTTATCTACCATCTTAATTATCTCGAAAACGACTATAACGACTTTGATAAAAATTGGTGTGTGTTCTACTTTGGGTAAGGTCTACATTTTGGCCAAAATATTTTTTAAATATTTCGTTATTAACGGTACCTGCCATACAACCATTATATTGATTTTCGGCTTTCTCATAAACGGCTCAACGGATTTCGATCAAAATGTTTATACAGGAGCTCCTTTAAATTCTAAATAATACTGCATTTCAAAATTTTCGAAAAATAGTTTTTTGAATTTTTGAAAAAAAAAATAATTTTTTTTTGTTTGAAAATTCAATATTTCGAAAACGATTTTTTCTGAAATTTTGTTTTTGAATTTATATTATTAAATATTTTAAATGTTCGTACCAATTTTTTTTTTATTAAAAAATTAAGAATTTTTATATATAAAAAATTAAGTGAAAAACGACTTTAAAAATTCATACAAATATTTTTCTCTTAAGAATATTTTGCATATAATATAACCGGACATAGGAGCAAGTACATGCGATCCAGTCATGCATTTTATTTTGGTTGCAAGGAACTTACAAAAAAATTGTGTGCGTGTAAAGACTATAAAATATTGCTATAAACGTAGGGACTGTTTTGACATCAAGAAATCGATTTTGTTTGGAAATAATTCGATTGTGTTCAGAAAAAAATTAAATGTTTGGTTGTTTGGAATGTAACATGAACATTCTGAGTTAATTCCTGAACAGACCAAATGGCATGGGTGTCTAGAGCAAAATAAGAAGAAGAATAAGAATACTATATGCAGCTAAAATGGCGGAAAAATTTGGTGGAGGTTATTTTCTTAAATGAATAATACAATAAGACGGAAGTGAATTAACAATATGCAATTTAATGACAACTTATAGTTAGTTCAAGTGCGTTTAGAAAACAAATGTCAGTGTTCGGGGTAAGCTCTATGCATTCTCTAGGTGCTCGAGCCCTAAAAAACTAAAAAAACGTGTATTGAATGCAAATTTTAATAAGGGAACTAGTTGATTTTTCACATGTCATCCATGCCAAACCTGAAACTTTATTTCAAAAATATACCTTCTTAATCCTCGGCAGTATAAAAAATTCCGTTGTAATTTAGGAAAACTATTATTTTTCAATAATAGTTTTCGATTGATTGTTGATATTTCTGATAGAAATGGATATTTCTTGCCTAGCCTTCCAGTCACTTTCCAATAAAAGTTCTCTTTATTGGAAGGCAGTTTTTTTGACATTTGGTCAATCAGAGACTAGAAACTTGCCTTACTTAAAGACCTAAATCGTCTGCACGTTCCCAATTTTCAAACAGTTTTAGGGTATCAAATTAAGGTTTCATTACGGCGTTGGTAATAAAGCCAACATTTCACAGACATTTGTGTGAAGAAAAATGTATCTTAGATACTGTGAATATGTGAATACTTTTTCGGAATTTCAACATTCTTCAAAAATTTCGTCTTAGCCCTTTAAACATTGACATATTTTTGAGTTACTGTTTATAAGGAATCACCATTTTTCCACTTCACAAGTTATGGACAGTATTCATTTTTAATCACTCATAATATAGAAGCAGCTGATTCAAGTTGATTGCTTCCAAGCCCTCTATTGATCTGATGAATATATAGATTATATTATTATTTTTCAGTCATTCTTAATAAACGTCAATATTCGACATTCATGTCCGTGTCCCACATATGGAGTATCTCATTGTTTGAGTTTCTGATATGCAATCACATCTCATTTAACTCTCTGTCACGAACTTTCCTTCCTGCTATGTATAGTATTTATGTTGCTGTTCAAAAGCCGTGCCTATACCTTAAAGTGAGTTACGTACTTCCACTTCCTCGTAGATTGTCTCTTTTTGATCACAAAGGTGGAGGCGGGGTAGAGCTACTGCGAAGTTTGTCCCAGTGTCCCTATACACTGTATTGTCAAGTCGGTCGGTTGGAAAATCCACATTTATCGTGTCTAAATTACTATCTGATTGTGTTCTCTTTCCTGTTTGCCAAGTCGAAGTGTGTCAAGATATAGGTATGAACACATCTCTTCTCTTGCTTTCCTTTGATGGTTTTTGCGTTGAGTTCAATTTGGAAAAAAAAAATACAAAAACAAAAATAACATACCCGCACTTTGCCATAATATGAGAAGTCTTCAGAAGTACCTATGTACTTGGGACAAAAAGCCTGTTGTGTTCAACTTCAACCGAGTTGTCGTGTTATCGCCATACAGCAAGGTTATCCACTCCTAAAGATCTATAAACATATTTTGAAACCCGAACCTACGATGCCGAACAAGAATAAAGCGTCAGAGATATGAATCTTTAGTTAGTTCGATTTTTTTGTTTTTTGTTTTGTTTATCCTGAGCTGAATGCTGAAGCAGCTGGATACTGCACAGATGATGGAATCGGTGTAGGTACCTGTTGTATTCTTCATGCTCAATGCACCTTTTCCATCTTCTTCCTGAAGCCGGCGATTTCGAATGTGAAAACGTTTTTCCTCGAAATAAAAAAATAAAAAAAAAAAACAGGAAAACTACGTTCAACACGATCTCAAGGGAAAATATGTCACACCTTTCTACCTGGCCATCAGCCAAACAAGGATGCTTTGGAAGGGGAATCGATATCAGATAGAGGGTCCTTCTTTGTCCGTGATTTATGCCCAAGGCGGGAGATATTAATTAAACCAAAAACAGTTAATGGATTCCACATTTTTTTGTGTGAGTCTTCTTAGCTCCGTGTTTAGAGAATTATATTGTGAAGTCATTGAGATAGTGAAAGGAATATTTATACGGCTGAATACAGAAATCAAAGGCATTTTGTATGTTATGCACAGTGATACTCGTTTAAATGCGTCCGGAATTTGCTGCGAACTTACATGTAGAAACCCACCATACATGTTGACAGGTTGCTTTGATTGATTGGGCATGATGATCAAATAGTTTATATTTGCCAGTAGTCTACGTCGGCGTTAATTACAAGAAAAAAAAAACTAAATAAGTCCAGTCGGGTTGTCAAAAAAAGGGCTGAAATAGAAACAATTAATTCATACAATTTTCTTTCACAGTTCCTTACGGTGGGGGGTCAAAAGTAGTCTAAATCTCGGTTTTCGGGAAAAACGCGCTGGAGCTTCAGCCGCCATTTTGAATTTAATGAAAATTTTAATTTGGGCAATAACTTCGCCATTTATGATTTTTGACAAAAATAACATAGGTAAAACTTGTAACAAATTTTATTTTCTACAACTTTAGTCATAATGTTTTGTTTCAGAAAAGTTACCGTTCGCGAGATTTTAATGAAAAACTGTTTGGGGCTTGTGACCCCCCTATGGGACTATTAAATATTAATACGTACAATTTTCTCTTATAGTTTGTTTGGGGGGACCATTAGTAGTCTAAAAATCGATTTTCGGGAAAATACTTCTTTAGTTTTAGTCGCCATTTTGAATTTAATGAAGAATTCGTTATCTTTTTTATTCATGTACAGCCCTTTGGGGCAACACCGTGGATGTTGAGTTGAAGTAGGGGCGTTTTTTTTGAAAACTCAAAATAGTTTTTTCAGTAATATCTCGCGAACGGTAACTTTTTAGAAAAAAAATTAAGACTAAAGTTATAAAAAATTAAATTTCCTACAAGTTTTAACTTTATTTTTTGTATCAGAAATCAAAAACGGCGGAGTTATTGCCCAAATTAAAATGTTCACTAAATTCAAAATGGCGGCTGAAGCTCCAGCGCGATTTTCCCGAAAACCAAGATTCAGGCTACTTATGACCCCCCTAACGAACTGTGAAAGAATATTGTGCGAATTAATTTTTTCTATTTCAAATGTTTAACCCGACTGGACTAAATCTACAATTAGACGTGTAGACTTTCTTTAAAAAAAAAGGGTTTTGGGGTTGTTTGACATCACATAGTCCACGCGATGACAGAAGAAAAATCGTAGGCTTTTATTTTTTAAGATGGCATTGGCCTGATTTTAGATATCATTAATTGGGATCTACTGTCACCCCAAAAACTCATCTTTTCAAGAATTCAACTATAAGAAATAGGCAGACATTCCAAATAATTTAAGTTTCCTTATTTTTTCCAATTAAATAACATCAGATTTTAAGGCGAAGATGACAGAATTCAGGAATTCCATACAAGGATCGAATGGAATTTCATATGTGTTGTGCTGTTTCACTAATTAGGACGTTGTTCCTAATTAGAGGAGTTTTCAGTGTGTACAAATTCTCCGTTTCTTTATGCTATTTTCAATAGCGAGAAAAATATGGCATTCCGAACGTGCTGCATGCCGCCTCCTAGTCGATGGTATGTGAAGGATGTTCATAAACTGAAAACATAACGAAACACTAGGGCATTAAGGATGCTCTTTGAAAAATTGGCTGTTTTTTTTTCAATTTTATAAATTGTAAAGCATTCATCATAGTTTTTGGAGTCTGGATATTTCTTCTCAGAGTTAAAATAAGTAAAAAAAAAATAAAAACAAAATTATACGGGTAAAAAATATATGTATATCAGCTCAAAGAATATGGAACTTTTACTTTTATAAAAATGTGTGTAAAGATCCCATTTTTTCAAAATTTGACAGTATTTCCTGTTGAATCACAGTGCACGAGGCTTCCTGAAAGACATTCATATGTACCTAGATACCCAACATCGCACCAGAATGTGAAGCCCAGACCAACATTTTTTGTTGTAGGTAACTTTCTATAAAAGTATAGGGGAGAGAGGAAGAACTCTACATAGAGCGCTATCATTAACTTCAAATACTACCTATATAAAAAAAATGGCGGTTCAGCTTCACTTTGGTTTCAGGGAAAGCATGAGTTTAGTATCTAGGATATATGAATGTCTGTATTTGTCACTGTTCTCTATAATGCACTGAATAGCGTATTCTCTATATACTTATAAGTATAACAGTTTTTTTTTTGAGCAATTCGAAGATGACATATGGTGCGCTGGAATCATCATTGATGTCTATCCGAATAAAAAAACGTAGTTGGCATTATGTTATGTAGAAACAAAGTAAGAATATTTGTATATTGTATTGTTTTATAAAAATAAATAATACATTCATTTGAAATATCGCTCAATGAGAACTCTAAAAGTGATTCGAAGTGTTATAAAGTTATACTGACATGGTACCAGCGCACTTCAAGTTGCCTTGTTTATTTTTGTATGAATGCGCTTTTGAGTGTTTATAGAGATCACTGGTATTTGTAAATGAGTTTCTTTGGCTGGTATTTGTAATGCAGCCGCAGTGCTGACAATTTTAGTGCTTCCAAGTTTGGATCTTATAATAATTTTTTGTTAACCTCAAAAATGTACGAGTTTTTAGTTTTTAGCCGCATGTTGAGACTAACATTTAACTAACTTCTCTAATGCTAATTGTCGTGTCGACTAAGTGGGCTGCAATTTAACGTAACGTAACGTAATAAAGAAAACTAATAATTGTTCAATGTAAAATGTCATAGGCGTAGCGCGTCTCGTTCAAATTGGGCTCACTCAACCGATTTATTCTAACGTCTATGTCTATGTGCCCTACATCTCCCATTGTGTATAGTTTAAGAGCGAGAGCGAGGTGACGTAATGAGGCAGGGTTTTTTAAATTTGTTGATTAAATTTACTGGATTTTTTGACATCTGGATTCTGACGCTTCTTAATTTAAATAGTTTCGATATATGTTATAGTGTTTTCGCACTACTTTGTGTCTATTCAGGCATAGTACTTGCATCAAAATAAATCAGTTGAATGAGTCCTCTATTTTAGGAATTTATGCAAATATTTCTAAGCAAACGAAATTTACTTGCAGTAATGCAGATTTCATTCAAACCGCAGCGCAAATTCAATTGTGTGATTCAAATGCGATTTTTTGATCGTTAGTCGTTACCAACTTCAATACAATGGCCTCTTTACCCTATCCAATTCCGACGATTTCATACCGCCCAAGGGAAATCACGAAACAACACGGTATCCCCTTAACGATTTGGTTGGTATTCAAACAAAATTTAAATTGAAAATCTAAATAGGTAACCTTTTAGATGTTAGTGATGGTATACCATGCCATCACCATACCAAAAGGACATCGATCGAAAAAAGGAGAAAAAATGTTATTACGAAAAATCATCAAAGATAATGATCCGCACTCCAAAAATATCACAAACATCATTGGTCTTCGGTGTGTTTGGTTTGGTCGGATTCGGATCTCCTTCTCGTTGTCAAAGAGTTGCTCCATTGTGATAATTTCCCATCCTATATATCCACAGCTCATTTTGCACTTTTCTGATTCTGATGCAACATCGAATACAATACATTTTCGGAAACTCCTTGTTATGCCAGTTAGAGCGCACTAACGAGCTCGCTATCCTCTATATACAAAACTAAACGAACAGTCGATCAATGCTTGCGATGCGATGCGACGCGATTTTCTTAAAAGGCAACTATATACCAATACCAAATGGAATCTACATTAAGGATGCTGCCGCCTGCCACTGCCATTGCAAACTCTCTCTCCTCTTAAGATCAAGCGGAAAAAAGGATTCATTTCAAAATTCGTTTCATAGCTGAGCGCACCTCGTTAGTTGGATATGTTTCTTTGTATTAAAAAAAAAAAAAAAAACAGTGAGTTGTGAGTAGATGTTGCATTGGAATGCGAGTAGTTGACTTGGCAATTTTCTGTTAATTGGAATCGAATTGTAAATCTAACTCTTAATGATTATTCCCTTTTCTCTGGTTGTTCAATGATGGGCTGCTTGAAATCACAAGCTCAAAGGAAATGGTCTCCAATTCTAGCCAAGCTGATGTCAATGTTTTAGAGAACTTGTTCTTGAAATGAACGTAATGCACGTATAGTGACTATGATGATGATGATGTGCCTTTGGTTTTTTTGCCTCATTTTATACCAGTATTTCATTCTTCTTTATAATTCTGACTGTCCACATTGCCGCATTGCGTTGGAAAACGAATAAAGTGGTTGCGAGCTCAGAGACAATCAAAAGTCTGTCTTTGCGGTTAAGTGGCTGAACCAAGGGACAGAAGATAGATACAGATACTTCGTATGTATAGTCTGAGAGGTGGCGTTGCTTTCTTATTATGGAAATCTTTATATACTGTCAGCTGTCCGATTTTTATTTTTGTTGGTCATCTAGTTTCGTAATTGAATTTGATTTATATCCAAATTGACATTATTGCACTTAATTTGGTATGACGAAGATGGACAGTTTTCTCTACTGCTTCCAAGTAATACAGACGCTCTAACATCAGCGGTGTCGCTTGAGAAAAGTTTTGGTTTTTTTGTCACTGTCGGAGTCGATTCGAAGTTACTTTTGTTATTTTTTTGGCGACAAAATGTCTGTAAAAGGAGCATTCCTTTCGAGTATGGTGCTTACTGACACCCCTTAGCAGCGGTTTACTATTGTATTGTCATTTATTACTCTAAGGTAGATAGAATGTTTAACTATATTTATTTTGAAGTTTTTGCTACCAGTATGCTATTGAAAGCAGTAGGTCGATTAACATAACAATAAATTTACAGTAATACTTCCCAGACTATAAGTATAGCAGAAGAGTAACACATTTTCGATGTTATAAGACTTTAAACTATTCTGCGGCAGCAGCAATATCATCCATCCACTTGAACCGTTGCACTATATAAACAAACAATTTGATGGCTATGGAATTTATAAGAAAGGAATATTAACAAACACACTTGTTGTTTCCTTGCGGGGTGGTATCACAATGCCGATGTGTCCATATTGCTAGAAGCAGCCTATAGAGAATAGCTTAAGGGAGGTGTACATGCTAGATGGAGTTGATCTGAATCTTCTCAGAAGCGTGTTTTCTTCGAAGACTCAAAGAGGATTTGGGCTAACATGTTATTTCATGTAAAACGCAACCAATACAATTCCCTTCGGGCTCAGCTAAGTCCGCAAGATTAAGAGCAGATTCAATCTTAATTTCGAAGAAACACTTTTACCGACGGGAATTACCTCCCTTTGTTATCGACAGTTTGTATGAAAATGCCTGCGCTAATTTCTCATGTTGTTCGTTTGTATCGAAAATGGCAGCCGTTAAGGTCTTCCTTTTATTGGAACTGATATTTATTAATCTATTTTTGCAAATAATTACTGACATTATATGGCAAATAATTAATTGACTTGAGTACGCAGCTCTTGAAATTTAATAAATGCATTTATTACGTTTACATCTGTCAGTTTCGTGCAATGTCTTTTTCGATCGGTTGTACACAAAAAGTGTTCGATTGGTATCAAGTGACAGTTCTTTTCCTAGAAAGAAGAGACATTTGATTGTAGATTTGAAGTCAAAATCAAAACCAGACGCACAAATACGCTCACATCCACTAAATATGTCATACTCGAACTCGAATTCGACTTTGTGTCGGCCATGTTTACAAAAGAAAGTAGCCTCAAACGTGCATTTGTAACTCTCCGTTTTACACAGCCACTCACATATCTAACTTCATAGAATCGAGAATCTAATATTTACAATAATTGTTCGATTCCGGACCGGAGAGAAGTTTTTTCCGAATAACAAATCGAAAACGACATAAGTAATAGCTGTCACTTTTGACTTTAACCGATTCGTAATCATGTCAGTTTTCTCCAATCATATTCAACTTCACATTTTCCTCAATTCAATAACACCATATTAGCAATCCACACGCAATAGACCGCAAATTTAACCAATTAATTAATATTATTATTAATTTTTTTTTGTTTTTTAATTAAGAAAAAAAATCACTAATTGGACAAAAGTGCGTAAACCACCACAGCAGTTTCTGTAAGAAAGTAATAGGTAGAAATTAAAAGTAATGTCCGTACGAACAATTTGTTTTACCGCAATGACAGTTCGCATACATGCATTCGTCGGACGCACTCAATAGCCGTTGGCCTAACTCAGTTACCCAGATACTAACTGCAACTGGTATTTCTACCGCCATATCTCACCTAGTCCAGTCCCTGGCTTTAATTTATATGGCAAACACTTCTATCCCGCTGCTGGCTGTCTGGTTATGCTTTTATGGAATTATCCAGCCGATCACTCACCACGAAAAAAGCATAACTTGATGGCGGTACAACCGGACTGAATGCTGAATACTAGTGGCTGGTGTCTATGAACTGTCACTGCGATACTGCACGAGTTCACAACACTCCAAGTGTTATAAAATCAAACTAATTTAACCACCTGTGTTCCACATTGAATTTTTGCACGATTAATACATACCTACTTGGTAAACTAGTGCTCACTGGTAGATGGCATAATATGCTAATTAACTGAATGAACACCCAAGATGAGTATTTTAACTAGAATGCACTCTGATTGAAGATTCAAGGGCAAAATCCTACTGCCAGCGGGGCTAAATGGTTCTCGTGTGGACCGCGGTCCGCCCCTTGTAATTGTAATTTACGATTTTGGTAAGCATTATCTCTTTGGCTGCAACTGCAAGTAAATTATGCAGTAATCAGTTTTGCGAGCGCAAATTGCTTGCGGCTGCCTGAGTCCGATTTGCATGATCATCCGGTTGGGCGTCATTGAGCCCTGCTTGTAGTTGGTCGTTTCGTTGGTCCTCCTGTTGAATCTGCGTCTTCTTGCGCCGATTGGATCCATGTTCCCAGATACATAGATACTAGCAAAACATGCAAACGGCAGAAGACGCGTTTTATTTTCCTGTGAGAAGAATGAGCGTGCAGCCTTGGGACATCGACCGAGAAAGTCAAAGTCAAGTCAATGGCTATGATAATCTTATATCTACGGCTCCTCCGCAACCAATTTCAAAATGATTGGACTTTAGTGCCTTGAAGGAATGAATATCTTAGTAATTTGTTTAACTGGACTATAGATGGCGCTCTACTATGGGATTGTCATTTTCCATTTGTTTGCGTGGGTTCTGAGCATTCTTTTTATTTTGACAGATTTCAAGCGCGTACGCTTTTTTCATCTGACAATCCAATCACGTACCCCTTCTGCTGACTGAAACAGCTTCATCATTCGTTGGACGAAATTACATTTGTTTACTTGATTACTTTATGCCAAAATAAGAAAAAAAAATACTCGTTATATACTCGTATGAATAAAACTAATTTGCATTTTTTTTCTTTCATTTCAGGTAAGTAACATCACTTTTAACGCACATCAAAGAAACGTTTTTTATGGTGTTTCACACGTCGTCGTCGTCGGTCGTCGTCATCGTTATTGGTCGATCTCGGTCTGGGTATGGGGACTTCGGGGTTAATGTAAGTATTTGCGGGTTTGTGTCACATGAAAAGGCTCATTTGCATCTTGTTAGTTGTTACGACACTCTGATACAGCGAGGGACATGTTGTCATTTAAAATGCTATAGCTGCTGCTGCTGCTGTTGTTGCTAGCACTCCACTAAAGAGTTGGGTGTCATTCTTTTCTCAAGACAGAAATCCTCGGGAGTAAGTTTATATGCATGTGCTTATGAGCTCTTGATCCTCACTAAATGGAGAAGAGAAAAAAAACAGTATAATGCAATTATTACCAGGAATTCTCATTTCAATGCTAATTTTTCATCATCAGCGAGCTAGGTATTTATGTGTGCGATGATGTATTTATGATAATTTTTCTGTTGCGAGGAGATAGAAGGGTTTAGAATTTCACTTGAAGATTATGCCTTGAAATATAAGAGTTTCTGATTATGTAATGGCTTAAACCTACTTCGGAACGTTGGTTATGGTGGGTTTCTTCGTTTGAAAAAAATCTAAGCATAACATTCGCAAATTCTTGCTTAAATATGGGAAAGACCGCCATAAGATAAGTTTAAAACCTGACCTGTAGGTCGAAGTGTCTGAATAAAGAACGAGGTTCGAGGAATGCAAATTTATAACAGTTATAATAGTTAATCATCAATAAAAGTTTAAGCTATGTTTTTAAAGCGTTTCGCTCAGTTCGAACAAAAATTATGCCTGCCCGAAATATAAAGGAATTTAAGTATTTCCCTTTGGTTTTCTACCTTACTCAACTGAACTATTTTGACGTAAGTCCAATCCGTTTTATTCAGACACAAAGAAGTGTGAACACACCGTATAAACTTCTTGTAAACACCCGTGTACACAAAAAAAAGCTTAAACTATGTATTTGAATCCACAGTAATATATACTGTACAAGGTATGCTCCTGCGCATTCTGTCAAAATTCGGCTGTCATATATGACAGAAAGTCTGAACACATCTACTCTGAATTTTGACAAATCCAGATACAAATAGAGATGGGTCAATATTTCAGTAAGCTCTATTCAGCAACAGTTAACAGCAGATCGAAAATACCTGTTATTAAAATAACATTTAAAAATTCTAAATTTGTATTTTGATCAAACCGAATAGCGGAATGTATATATTAATTTTTAAATTTTGTTTTTTTTTGTGATTTGACTCAACAAGTATCAGAAAAGCAAATGCGAGTTTTAAAAAATGTAAAAACTTTAGCATCACTTCGGTATCTCTCCTTACTAAAAAGGGAAAGAGAGATAGGGCACATAGGCCTCAGAATAAACTAGTTGTTAAGCAAGTTTCATAAACTAATAAAGGTTGTTTTACTAATTCGTCAAAAAAGGGTCACCCAGCATCTAGGTAAAGGGAAATTTTGAGCTCATTATTTTATTCTTATTTACCAAAATGTCTACAATTTAACTGCCATAAATTGAATACAGATTGACTCGCTCTTACCCTTTTTTTACTATAAGCTGTCAAACGAAATGTCTCCTTTACCTGGTTGACTCATGTTATGTTGATAACCCCAATTTTGGCAAAATAAACTGTTTTTCGGCTCTAAAAAATCCCAAGAATTGTCAGTAATATACCCTGGTAATTAAAACTTAAAAATTGTTTAAATTTCCCATCTGGAGTGCATATATGATTTGGACGGATTCGCCCCATGCACAAACTAAAACTTGAAATTTTATATTTCTTAAATAAAATTGAAGCATTCTTCTAATTTACAGTTTATTCGTTACCTACCTCAACTTACCACATGTGAAAACCTAGATCCACTTTAGGGATATACGAACAAACTTATTAGCGAATGTTGCCCAGTTTAACAAAATGGTTACCTTAAATTATTTATAGGTGCGTTCCCGTACTCCCTAAAACTGGCAAAATCTACGAATTTCTACGAAAAACAGTCAAATCCTGTTCCCGTACTCCAAATTTTCGTAGCTTTTCACAGAAGAGAGCGCTCATGATCATGAGAGAGTAAAATATTTCCCCAGCCTGCGAATTTTAGTGCAGAAATTTCTTCGGACAAAATTATGAAGACTGTCAAATGAAGGAAAAAATAAAAAAAAAACAATACATAAACTGTCAGTTGACATGTGTATAGTTACAAAAGTTGAAAATAATGGAATTTATAGTCTGCTCAGTCTTATTCGTACAATAAATTAAAATTTATGATATCAAATTGATTATTTTAACAAATAATTTCAAGTAAATCTTTAATAAACATTTTCAAAAATACACTTTTATTTTGACGTTTAAGAAATTGCTAAAATTGTTCTTTAAAGCGTTCCCGTACTTTTGTAAAGCTTTGTTGCTCTCTGAGAGATTCTTACCACCACTCTTGCAAAAGTGACAGACTTCAAATTATTGTGCCCAAAGTACGGGAACACACTTTATCATAATAACTCGCATACATCACTCCGAAAAGCAAATGGATGTATGTTAGAGTGTTGAGAGTATTAAAAAACGATTGGTAGAAATGGCCAAAGGAAAAAGGCAATAAAAACAATGGCGGACAATTTTAAATAGTTTGATATTAAAGTATTAGAATGATACTATATAAGAATGTGTTAATATTTAGCTCTTTACTTTAGTTCCCCAATTTTAAATACTTTGGCGCAAAATTTTAGTCGATTTAGTAATATCTTTAATCATTTTTAGTATGATACTATGCTAAAAAGAGGATTTTGCTAATTTTAAACCAGTTTAGTATCGTACTATTTTCTTAACATTTTACTAAAGTTAAAATCACAAAATGGCTACTTTATTTTTTTAGTATCGCACTAAATCCATATGCCACTTTGACATTTACAAACGTCAAAAGTTATGTTCGATTACGTTTTTGCACTATTTTAGGTGTGTTTAGTTGTAGTTTATTAAGAAAATGGATTTAGTATGGTGCTAGTTAAAATGTGTTTAAAATTAGGAAAATATTAGTAAAGTGCTTTAGTATTAGCAAACTGTTAAGTAATATCATGCTAAGCCCTTAACATCAGGCTGTTTAAAATTTTGCGCCTTCACATATAGCATCATATTAAACCTATTTTCTTGATAAACTGCAGCTGAACACGCCTAAAAGAGTGCACAAAACTAAGCAAACATAACTTTTTGGCATTTTTAAATGTCAGAGTCGTAATAAAACCGCTTTGACATCTTATTAATACGTTTAAAATTATGTGCCAATAGATTTATGAGAGAAACTTTAAATTATACAAGAAAATTAAAAAAAATTACTACTAAAAAATGATTTAAACAATAATTTCATAACAAGTTAATTTACTAAAACATTTAACATCATTCTATATGTAGAGAGTCTTTAGTTTAATGGACTTTACAAGTTTATTTATGTCGATCATTCTTCGCTTTCGTCAGATAAAATTTCTCTTGTTTAGTACGTGCCAGCAATTAATGCCAACCGCTACAAAACCACGCTGAGGCTGACACACATATTTCCAGCAAACCTCGCGACTATGATAAATTACCCAGAAAGCATTATCTGTCTGCAACTAACTTAAAACCACATTATTAATATCTTTTTTTTTTTCTAGAACTGAAACACGTTGGGAAACAACCCTCCCACGTACACGTGATTGCGGTTGCAAACTTATAGGCTACAAAATAATAATGAAAAAAAAAACAATCTAAACCTACTTACACAAACACATACCATGCTGGCTGGCATACGAAACACCACTTCAATCTGGCTTCCATGCTCTAGGTCTAGAGAGATCTTAGGATTTGTCTTAAGAGAACAAATCAGATTCAGGTCATTAAACTGCATGCGTGAAATAAAACCAGACATAAACAATCTCTGTGTTAAGACCTCCTCCATCTGGTTGCATCGAGTTCAACAGGCGTTCGCGCACTTTTCTCATCAAAAAACATAAACAACACCAATAGTTTGTACATATGGGCCTTCGCAGACCACCTTTATGCCGCAAGCTAAAATATGGTATTGTGGAGTATGTAAATGCTTCGAGAACGATTGCAAAGATTTCTATTATAAGCCCACAATCGCCACCATCACCGCTGGACTGATATGGTTGTTTTCCGCCAAACGGCTCTTCTCGCCGGACAGCAGTAGGTGTATCTTTTTGCCCCATTGCATTGAGCAATCAATTCTCTATCATCCGTAGATAATAACGATTGTTTGTTTTTCGGGAAATTAAATTTCTTTTTTTAATTAAAAAAAGTTGCCAGATAAGGTTTTGCCATTTGCAGTCCGCCATATCCATATGAAAAATCAACACGCTATCAGAATGTAACGTAAGGAATATTGTATCTAATTATTAAGTCAATATTTAGCAATTGCAAGCACAGAAAATTCAAATTGTGTTTGCGAAAAAGTCTTATGTGCTTTTTATTGCAATTAATATATACTCATGTTTTTTTATAATGTTGTGATAAAACGAAACAACATTCAACATTCTAAAATTAATAACGAAATGAAGTATCGAAATGTATTCGAAACATTTGTTTAGCCATTGAAGAGTAACATTTTCAAAAGGGAAGTATGCACTTTTTCTATTATCACATTGGCGCAAAATTTTAAACAGCCTGATATTAAGGGCTTAGCATGATACTACTTAACAGTTTGCTAAAACTAAAGCACTTTACTAGTATTTTCCTAATTTTAAACAACTAGAACCATACTAAACCTATTTTCTTAATAAACTTAAACTAAGCACGCCTAAAATAGTGCAAGAAGTAAGCGAACATAACTTTTTGACGTTTGTAAATGTCAAAGTGACATATGGATTTAGTACGATACAAAAAAAATAAAGTAACCATTTTATGATTTTAACTTTAGTAAAATGTTAAGAAAATAGTACGATAATAAACTGGTTTAAAATTAGTAAAATCCGTTTTTTAGCCTAAAAATGATTTAACATAGTGCGTTTAAAATTTTGCGCCATTGTTTTTAACCCAGTGGCAAATATTAATACTACGTTTTCACCCAGCGGTAATCTCTTGTAGATTTACTAAATCTCGGGTATTGTTTGTTTCGTTTTTTTCATCTCGTTTTTGTATTATTTCGTTTTAGTGGTTTCGCATTTCGTTTATTCAGTATTTTAATCAAAATGTTTTTCAATTACTTTGTTTACATTTGTTTAAAAAAAAATCATTAGGTATTTACCTTAGTTCGTTTTAAGTTCATTCCGCCTTTTATTATTTAGTGTTTTGAATTTTAAAAAGATCTGGTAACTCTATTCCTTCTGATATTATATCGAACAGGATCTAGTTTGCGCATCTAATACATATAAATATCCATATGCATATTTCCGGAGGAATCGATATCTTTGATCGATGCAAAAGGTGTTTAAGAACAACATACACAAATGATAGTGCAGCCACTCAATACAGATACTCTGCATAATAAATCATTTTGACTTGCTTCACTTTCCCCACTACCGCCCTTAGCGGCAACAACACCAGAGTTCAATGACAAATTGCCTGCAGCGTAAAAATTATCTTCGACGACGAAGATCAGGACGACAAACAACGTTGAAACTATCTCTACGGCTGCAGAGGTGAGATTTTTAGATCAAGAAGAGCCAACCAAGCGCCTCGAACTTTTGCAGGAGGCGTTTTAAAGATAGACTTTATTTTCTGCTGTGGATGTTGCGATCCTCTAGTAATACGAAACGAACACAATCGAAGACAACTGGAGGAGACTTTGTCGATCCAACGCAAAATCGAAGATCTTCAAAGATATGACTACGCGACGTCCCAGTCTCGAAACTAGCACAACATCAACAAATTCGCCTGAATTTTCGCGTAGGCAGACAGGATGAATTTCGTTCATTTTAATCTTCATTTGGTTTGATATACGAAAATATACCAGCAGGCGCAGCAACTCATTGCGTAAAGTGAGGTGCAACAAAATGTTTTGTTGTGAAGTAGTTTCTATTAAATTGAATATTTCTACATTTGGTCTTTGGGATTATTTTTTTGACTCGTTCCTAATGTATGCATGCTTTTTGTACTGATGTTCGATGAGCGAACTTTATATAATTGAAGATTATTTGGAAAAATTCTCCATATGTATATGATTAGTTGTTAAAATATTGAATACACAAAAATTCAATCTTACGAAGCTGCATTGGCCTACTTTTCACTTTTTCATGCAGCATTTTTGACGTTTCACATTGCAATCAGTCAAACAATAGCGATGAAGCTCTCATTAATTCCACATATTACAGCTGCCAGTGCTTCTTCGTTGTTTTGTCTGAAATCTGTAAAGCTTCATTGCATACGCACATACAAAATAATCACATATTACCTTTTTTGACAGCTCGAGTTGCATCACTCTATTGTGTTCAACCGTTGATATTTTGATGTGTTTTTGTTTCTTTCTTAACAATATAACTTGTGTCATATTTGATTTGTGTTTCTTTTGTTTTGCTGTTGGTGCACGGCTCTTCAGGAATATTCTTCCACAGTGTATATTTGGTTTCGCGTCAGCATCGAGCTTAAATGTCAAAATTCAAGTAACTTAAATTATTTTTGACATTTAAACGTCAAATATCATAAACCGCCATCGGAGTAGTGGAATCTCCATTGTTATTAAGTGAACTTTCTAAATAGGTGTCTCCATCTACTTTATTATTTATTTAAATTCTTTACCTTACAAAATAATGAAGGTTGTTAAATTGAGACCAAATATTTGTTTTTTTTTTTAATTAAATTTAAATTATATACTCGTACTTAGTTGATAAAAACTCTTTGCACATACCTGTTGTGAAGGTATGTTTGATTGGATGTATTTTCTTATGACGTGATTGCCCCTCAAAGGGAAAGCGGATTTGAGGCAAAGATCACTGCACTTCGCCATATTTGCATTTTAACAGCGCATCGACTAAAAGGAGAGAAGCGCCCGCTTAAACTGCTCACTAACATAGGTACCAAATGGGAACAGCAAATAAAATATTTACTTTACTTAACAGTGCTTTAGCCCCTTCCGTTGGGTGCTGTGCTGCTGTTTATATTATAATATGCCACTCACTACCTTACCTTCATGTTATTCTGGATGCTGCAACACCAAAGATTGCAACCGCAGCAAAAAAAAAACAGGAATATCGACTCTCGCCTCAACTCAATAGTGTTACTGAGGCTGCGCGGCTGATCGTGATTTTTTGTCATTAAATTTTATGTCATGCTTCTTCTGGCTCTTCGCCATCATCTACGAGTTTTATTTCCAAGTCGAACAGCAACGACGTACCTACAACCAACACCAAGGTGAGATGTCAGTAGTGAACGGTTCAGACGCCCACCATGCCGCCATACAATATGCTGCATACTTTATGACAGACGCAAATTACATGTTGCAGTGCTGCTGCGCCGCTCGCCGTCAACCAAAATTTGCTTTCTTTCTCCCAATTCTTCGGAATGAGATACAATATAACTTACCTACTAAAGGTGACAAGATTCAGCGGCAGATATACGAAACACAAAAGTCGACGCTTAACGATAAGACTTTTGCACATCATGAGTGACGATTGACTTTAATGACAGTAAATTATTTTTTTTTATATATGGTCAAATGGTTATTGTCTCAATTGTTATTACATATTCAAAGATTGAACAATATATTCATATCAGTTGGATTTTACCAGTTAAAATTTTAGATTTTATACACTTTAAATTTTGAGTAAAAATACACTCTAAAACAATCCTACTTTTCTGTCATCATGGAAAGAAGTGTCAGCTGTAAAGGAAACAGCACTAGAAGAACATTATTCTAATGACAAGTATATTAATATATTTTTTTGTTTGGCTAAAGATTATGAGTTGCAGCAAAGTAAAAAGTATTAATGAATAAATTAGCATTTCATAACGGAGAAATATTAATGACTAGAATTCTAATCGAAAGAAATTTATTGAAATTAAGAATAGGTATGTGACATCAGGAAATATTTGTATGTGTTTTCTTATAATATAACAGGTAAACAAATCAGTATTTTCAATGCAATCATTATTATTTTTAAACTTTTTTGTTTTAAAAAACCTGTTAGTGATATCAAAGTTTAATAATTTAATGTAACTTAAATTGTAATGAGCTGCTTTTTCCTGCTTAAATACATGAGTTTCATTTAAGAAAATGTTAGTTGCTATAATTAAGACTTTGAAGTTGATAGTTTATGTCTATGAGTATAACTTTAATCAGCCGTGAAAAGTCTAAAAGTAAATTTTTGTAGTTAGATGTGTATCGCGATAAACAGATAATAAGGTATGCTCATTGTGGTTTGACAGCTGTGGTGTGACGTCAACGTCAACTGGTTCGGATATAAGATGAAAGAAAAGAATACCATTTCATTGCATTGCTTTTATTATTTTTCTATTCTTACAGTTAATTTCACCTAAAAATTATTTGCTTAAATGCTTAATTCTAAAATACAGTCTGCATATAAAAAATAGTTTTCAAGATATAAGATTTCTAGAGGCACAGCTTCAGCATTTTTTAAATGTTTTTCCAGGAACTTGCCTTCTGTGTATAGATGTTCCTTATTGTGTTTAATAAAAATATTTTCCAAAAGTCTAATATTTTCAAGGAATGTATCGTTTGGTTTCTTAAGTCCACCTTCCGACGTTTCATGCACCCAATTAACCTATAGGATCTGGTACCAGCAGAATATAGGGACATTTCTGAAGAAATATCCTCAGCTTTCCAGCCTGTCTTTTTATTGGGATGTTCCAATTGTTCCCTCTTAAAGATCATTTTATGTCTGCTGATTCTTCCGCTTCAGATTGCTCTTAAATCTGCTGACTTGCCTTTCCAGTTCCATGATTTTTAGTTCCTTGCTCCAGTTGTATTCAACTCTATTTTAGAAAATAGATATAAATATTTTTGTAGGTAACTCAAAATGTTTTCCAAGTATATCTTACTCTGTTTAAGTGCTACCATTTGTGTAATACAAACAATCCTCCCGATCATGATCTCCACAAAATTCTTCCTCTTGTGGACTTTCGGGGACAAAGTTACTTGTCGAGGGTTTGTGACAACTATAGGTATTAAACATGGTTAATTATAGAATATAATACAGCTTATTTCAAATTATTACTTTTCGAAAGCAGCTAGACATTCATAAATTATCCTTTTGTGTTCTCTCATTTCTTGTCTTTTGTCTCTCGAAGATTGCTCAGGTTCATTTGGCAAATTTTTTGATGGTACTGCTTCTTTCCTTAAAGCTCTCTTATTTTCAGAAACATTTAAAAGTATATCTTTGAGTGCATAGTCGCTTTCAACAAAATATTCTGAGCAAACACGACTGCTTTTTAAAGAATAATATTTTTTATTACCACAAGCACTAATCCACAATTTGCACATTTTAGCGTCTTTCGGGAAATAGGGAAATTTTAATTTTATTTCATTGTTTTTTTCTGTCGGGTGCATTATTACGCCCCAAAATAGCACACACAACCATTTTCCAATTTTAAAATTCACTTTTTAAACGCGAAAACAAATAAAATAACAAAAACCAATTGATAAATTACAATTAATGACCCCGCTTGTCAAACTAGCAAAACATGATGACGTCACATCATAAGCAAGATGGCGAAATGGGTGTATCTAATGAGTATACCTTATTATCTGTTTATCGTGGATGTGTATCAACTGTCAAACTTCAAGATTGGGGAACATTATTGTGAATCTTGCAATAACATAATCAAATGAAAAACCACGACATTTCTGTGTAAAACGTCAATGGTAACACTCCGGACACACTGAAAAAGTGATGCCCATCAGTCGGGACAAGTTTTTGAATGTAGGGGAAGTTTTTCTCATTCACTTTGACAGTCTTTGTATTAAATTGTTTGAGTAACACATAAAGCAAACAACATTTTGTGAACATTTGTACAAATTGTTACGTGTTCGTACGAATTCACAATGAAACAAACATAACTACTATTTAAACAATGTCTTACTAGACAACTATTATAATACATATGATTTTTTGTGTACATCACCTTTTAAACAGTAAAGGGCAATATTAACGACTTTGAACATTCTAAGCTATAAAGCAAGAATATAGCTTGTGATTTATCAGCATTCGTAAAATCTCTTAAAAGAAAGTTTTTTTTAGAAATCTGCAAAACGAAAGATCTTTTCAAATGTTGTACAATCGTGGTTAAGCCTTGGTTGACAATTTTAACTCGGGTTAGCTGCTGTGAAATGTTGTGCAATGGAAGGTTAGGACCTAACTCACAACTGAACCTGAAAGAATTCAACTTCGATTTCGGCGGATTAACTGAAGTTCAGCCGGAGTTCAACCATTTGATTGGCTATTATTAAACTCTTGATGGGAAATGTTTTTTTATACATGCTTTCTCGCTTCAATCGAAACTTTTTGACAGTTCATCCAAATAGTCAGTATATGAACTTAAAAAATACTCGCAAAGAATTCCGCCCTTATATATTTATGTAATTTTTTTTATATATCAGTATGAAACGTTCAATATGGAATGAGCTATAGGCTGCCACTTTGGGATTAAATTTCCTTAACTATAGAAAAACTCATAATAATTATTCCATATTGTCTAAACATCTTAACCCTTCTCTGTCGTAATAGCAAGTTAAAAGAAATCATTATCGTCTCCATCGTAGTCTTCAAATACGTTTCAATTAAAAAAAATATTTATTTAAAATATATCTATTTAAATTTATTTACATAAATACATAAGTACTTTATCTTAAGAAATAATTCATGATAGATTTTAAAATAACAAAAGTTGACAGCTGACAGTGAGAAAGTCATATACTCCAATTTCGAGTAGATGGACTACTTCTCACTCGAGTTTAACTGGCCCTAATGAGATTTAGGTCGTATCGAAAGTAGAAACCTTTTTAATAATAAATGCCGTGATTTTCTAGCATTTGGGGTGTTGCTGATATTTCACTTATCACTTATTACCAAATCAACCAAGAAAAACTTAAACAGTGAATTTCCTTCCCTCAAATGGTGTTTATAGATCTTCATTCAGCTTTATTATGTTTTTTTTTAATCTTAAGCATATTTTCTGCGCAGTTAAAATTTTGCTCCATAAGATAACATATGTCTTTAAGGCTATCGCTCTTAAGTAAAATATTTAAAATTAAAAATTTCATTTCAACTCATGAATTACATACAAAAATCCAATAGTATCTGCATCTATATATAAAAAGCTGTCATTTCTTATGCATCCCTTTTTTTCCTTATGACAGCCATTGGAGAAATTAATAGATTTAATAATCTCACGTGTCACTTGAAAAGTTTTCTCTGCATTTAGAACTAATTAGCTTAATAATCTTAATTAATTCCATATCAAATCTTGGAACAAAAAATAATATCCTTTTGTTGCCACGAAAGTATAAAGATAACTCTCCACTACATATTTTCTTCCATATCAGTTGGTTTGTCTATTTGTTCAGTTTCAGTAGTTAAAGGTATGTCCATTCCACGTTGAATTAATGATCTTTTTCGCAACCCAGATTGCTTATATTACCACACCAACAACGGCCGGCCGAGCCGTCCATCGGCTTGCATTAACCCAATGAAGACACGTCCACACATTTTATCCCTGGCACAACCATAGACCATTTTGAGACCATGATTAAAGTCCCTGATTAAAGTCTGCACTTAAAGAGATGCCAAATCTGTAGATTGGGTCTAGGGGAGGCGCGACACTATACTCGGTGTAACTAAAAAAAATGTTTAATCAGCAAAGCTCTCATCATTGTGAGCGCATTGCGCACGGCTGCTTGTTAAAACAAGCCACCAAACACGACTCGTTGAACACTTGCCAATTATATTTGACGTTTCCCCCCCAAGGTGCTGCTAACACAACTGACAGCCAACATATCTCCTCTTGGAGCACACATTAGGATGACACGAGTGAGAAAAAATAAATCTCGAAACTCCAGACGTTCAGCGCTAATAGGACACACATAGTGGTGGCGGCGGTGGACAGCATACATATTCCTTACCGCCAGTTCTACTCATCGATGGAACCGGCCGGCGCTTGAAACAAAACCATTAGGTTCCAACGAATCATGAATCACCCCTCTTTACCTTATAGCTAACTACATATACACTGAACTACGCACTTTTATAGAGGAAGTTATATGCTTACGCGGGCTCATTATACACATGGAGTTTGCTGTTGAGCGGAGGATTACGTATAAGAACCATCGTTGTGCTTCATTGGAGCGCGCAGAAGGTAAACTCTGTCTAAAGCTTGGAAGTGGTGGTCACCGTCGCGGTCGTCGCCGTCTTCGCGTCGCGTCGGTCGGTCTTGTTATCTTCCATTTATAGAAGATTTTTTAAGTTTAATTAAATTTACGAACTTCGCGCTCATTGTAAGCAGGAGCGCAAGTACAGCAGAATCTATGTGATGTGTGCATGTCGAACGTGTTGTACACGAACCGACCCAAACGCTCCGTGCCGGCCCGTATTTGGTCATTGGTTCGTGACTAATTAAAATACTTACATATATCCGACTTAGCGCCTGAATAATTAACAACATACATACAGCCAGCCTACCCAACATGAAGCTGAACATGGCCTTTTTAAAAACACCGAATCAAACAGTGCTTTCTGTTTGTTTATCAAATACTAAAGTCAGTGATGTGATTTGAACAAATGATTAAATATACAAAAAATATCAAGAGAAAGTCATTCGAGGGTATATTAATGGATGTCAAATGTTATAATAAGCTTATTTTTTTGTAAACGCGAAAGCAATTCCATGAACAACACAGTACCGGGAATTATAGATGCCATTACATAAAAAACTGACATTTCCATACAAACTATCGATAGCAAAGAAGTAATTCACGTCGGTAACACAGTTTCTTTGGAATAAAGTGTTAAACGCCGAAAATGCCCTACTTTTAACTGAGCCCTAATATAATTAGCTGTTTGCTGCATTTGATATGTACATTGTACATACATGGTCTGGTCAAGGCCTTGTTTTGTCCATCCAATTTCCTTTGGCAAATCAATACTTAGTTAGATTTATACTACATTTTCAACGACCACCTTACCTAGATTTAAGTAGATTGGCTAAATCTTATATAAATCTTGAGGATTTAGTATATACGAGTACATTTAAATCTCCTCGAATAAAGATAAATCTTATTTAAGTCTTCTTAGGGACAAATTGTACTAACATTCCCGTATCGAAATTAAATCATTCGTCCGAAAAATGAATTTTTCGTTTGATAAAAATAAAGCGAGCTGTCTCATCTACAGCATTCCAGGAAATGAAACGTCATTTGCATTTTGAATAGTGCTGCCAAAATTAATTTACTTTATAATATTTTCAAGCGGTAAAAAAACAGTTGCCCACTTGTGTAGGGCAAATTTATTCATACATTATTGAGAGTTAACTGCTTTTACACAAGAGCCATATTTAATAGTTGGTTTTATTTTAGGCCTTTCCGGTTGCAAAAATTCTCACTCCAATTATGTAGGAAAAGTCCACTAGTATCATAAGGAAAATCACAAATAAGAAATGAAGTTACCTCTCCAATTGTTCAACCTGTGCAATTTAGTCTCCCCTGCAACAAAATATGTCTCTCACCAATGTGCTTAAGAATTGCAAGCTGAAAATGCATGATATAAATGCCGTCATGAATTGTGGTGACTTATAAGTGCTGTTCAAATGCATATAGTGAGTGATGTAAAAATAAAAGTAGCGGTATTTTGTTTCCCTAACTCTCAGTTTCGCAGTGAAGGTTTAAACTCCACTTTTAGTTTAACCTTCAGTTCAATGTGTTTGGTTTCGTTTAAACCTTAAGCTAAGTTAATTTTGTAGTTTAGGCCCAATTTCACACACTTAAACTACTTGCTGGATATTTTTTTTTAAAGGTTTCTTTTAATTTTTTTAAAAATCTCATGTACGTTTCACACGAGGAAACAAAATTGTTTCTTGGTTTGAATGCATACTATACATAGTTTAAAAGGGATCGTCAAAAAATTGCATCAATTTAGTTTCCTCGTATGAAAGTAGTCGTAGTTAATCGGAAGTATGCACCTATTCTGCCTCTAAACTTTCGTTCAACGCTTGGAACCACTTTAAACTACGTCCAATAATTTGCAATGAATTCTCATGTATTTTATCAGTGTTTTTGTTTTTCGTTCTTTGATTTTTCAATACCAATTATATCATTGGTAGCATTGTCTTTACTTCAAAACGAGAAAATGAAGACAAGGAACAATTTGAGAAACATATGAAAGAGTACGATATGTCACAAAACTTTGATTAAACTACTATCAATTTAACTCAAGTTTAGCTTACACTATGAAACCAGACAAGTAAAAATTCAAATTTATACTCAAGTTCAGCTAAGCTTAAGTTTAAAAGTTCACTGAAGCTGGTATTACATTTTCTAGTATACAATAGGTCCCTACTACGAATTGGGAGTCAGGAGTATTGTACAATTTCAAAGTTTGTAAGCTAGATACCTACATTTAAAATGGAAAAGCTTCAGCATTTCATTTATATGTTCACTTAAAAAAAACTAACCGGGACTTGTTGAATTTTTCAATGTTTTATTCATTTAGCTAAACTCCTTACTTAAAAAAGTACTATTACACCTACATCGACAGCACTGAGTATTTTACAAAGAGGAACCATTTCCTTATTGCTAATTAAAAAAAAAAAAGAAGCATTTTCACTGTTCGGAAGGAAACCTTAAATTCTGTTAAACTATCCACTCTCCAATAAGTCTTGTAGGTTCATAAGATCACTGCACCCACATCATGTATCATGGTTTGCGTCCAATTCCAACTACCTACCAGCTCCTAGCTATGCAAGAAGTAGCTGAGTAAATCTCATTAAATTTTACTACTTAAACCATTTAGTGTGGAATCAATAGGATTGATTGTTCCGTTTTAGGCTTATATTCCATTAAATTCTGTTAGCGAAAGCAATAAAGATTTTGCACGGCCGGCGGCGGCGTTTCTCCTTTGGCAGCTTAAATGGTACTTACTGCCCCCATATAATTGAATTGATGTCCTGTCTTGCCGCTGGCCCTCGTCTTTTCAAATTGCAGTTTGACCTAATGGTCAATCACGGTTTTGCAAAAAAGAAGAGGGCGTTAGGTCGAAGCAATCAGTGTAAATTGCTTTGGCACATATAATGTCCCACGTCAAACATCACAACATAGACCATACGAAACCGAGCGAGGGTGAAAAATAGTACGATTTAACGATGCTATATTCTCACACCCTGCTCGTATGTGTGTCTTTTGACGGAACCATTGTCTGTCCTTAATCGTTTCGTTGGTCTCTTCGCCCAATGAACTCTCTGTGTATCTATGAAAAAAATGAAAAAAAAAACACTTATCGATTGGATGTCATCGATGCGATGGCGAAGGAAATGAATTTCCGCAGGATCGCGACATTAACTCAACGACAAACTTAACACGAAACGAAGAGGGTGTGCGTTTGTATTGCTAATAATCTACGGCACGACCGTTTTGTTTGCAACACTATAATCTAAGTTACTTTTCTGTGTGTACATAAACTAGTACCTAAACTGGAACCTTGTGGATGCTGCTGGAGATCGGGATAAGAAGTACCTAAGTGCAGCAAAACGTTTTTAATGGTTCACGATTTTTGCATTCTATTCTTGGCACTTTTTCTTCAAAGGGCTTTACATAAAATTGTATGGATATAAGCGGTTGATTTTATAGAGGCACGATTATGCAGGACTAATTTGTTGTCGTGTTTCGTGTAGCTCCTTAATTTTTATTTGAGTTTTGGGTAAATATTCACGCGCGGTATAGGAGATATTACAAAGAATTATATGTTTTTTTTTTTAACTTTTTCAATTTAAAGTCTCATCGTCATCAAGTTTAATAGAATGGGATTTAAATTGCTTTCTGTTTAAGATAGTTTTTTTTTTAAGATTGTATGATTTTCCAATTGATAATCTTTTTAAAAAGATTCGACTTTGAAATTTCTAGGATAACATTTTATGATTTCGAGGATGGTTTAGGGCTTAATGCTTATGGTTAAGATTTAAGAATTTAATGTTAAGTGTTAAGGATTCATTGTTAAGTTATTTTTTGGTTTTTAAGGTTGACTCTGGAGCTAAGTATTAGTGGTTTAAGGTTTAAGATTAAGCTTATAGGTTTTAAGGTTTAACTTCATCCTACATTTTCGCCGGCTGCAGAAACCGAGAATTAATATGACCTACTCTCTTGAAAATCTTAAAAATAATTACATAACATCAATAAGTCTCCGAACTCGTAAAAAATCTCCATCTTTTTCGATTTTGGTCATACTACTTGCCATTTCCTAATATTTTTCGTGTAAACATACTTTTTAAACTCAAAACACTGGATAATACATTTTTGTCCGCACATTTTTGACAATCAAAAACTCTTGCTTTTACTATCCGAAATTGTTAACGACCTCGATTAATGTAATTATTCGAGTTTAATACATTACAACTAATAGTTGTCTCGGGAGCTTTGGCAAACTTCTCGTTTCCATTTCGGAGTCATCTGAGAAGGGAAACTGCTTTTTATTGCACAAAAAGTTAACCAGGTGGGAAACTAATTCCGATTTACATTTCATAATGAAAATTACAAAACTATCTCAGTTATAATAAGCTTCCCCTACTATAGGAATTTCACGTTTACTTATCACACTTTGGGTTAGAAGTAAATGTGAATTATAAGAAACTAAAGACTAATTTATAAAATAAACTTATTTTAATGACATCAAGAACGTAGTTCACTCCCGCTGGTATTGGTTTTTGGACGACACACTCTGGATCGGTACACTTCATATTATTTAGGTACAGTACGGGTCGGTTGGTTAGGTATGATTTTGGGTGTTGGTGGATTAATTGCATTTTGAAGTGTAACGCTTCATTATAATGATAAAACCAGCTGAGCCGGCCCCTCCTGTATTGGGTTAAGATGGTGCTTTTTGCACGAAGATCTTTACAGGCACTACACGGAATTTTTTTCCATGACATGTTTGACATGTTGCGGCGTCTTGTCAATTCGAAAACAAAAAAGCCATTGATTATGGCTCTATAATGGTCTACATTGTCTGTAACCCTCTGGCCGCCATCGTTTTTAAAGAAGTCCCGGATCCGGGGTAAATGTTGTGCGAGAATGTTCCACCGTTAATCGAATTAATTGCTCTGATGGACTATTTTGTCCAGCATAGAATGGTACTGGACGTAGTTTGTCATGTGTTCCACGAGCAGAAATATGTTTTTCGAAATAAATCTGCACAATTAGCATGTGTTGTTCAGGCGTCAGTCAATTCATGATGAAATGTCAAACCGAACTAAGAATAAAGTAGGGTACACATTATCGAACCTGCGTGACATTTTTGTAAGACATCGAGCATGAGTGTTTCGGGTACACATTTATCAGTTTTGTTGTCCGTCCGCCAAGAAAAGTTTTTATTTTCAATCCAAGATCTAGCTCAGTGAACACATCGAAATATTATTTTTCTTATTCCAAACTGACAAAGATTCAAAAATGAAATAACTAACAACAAAAATACTTGGTGAATGTTGTTCGATAAATGATTTGCATACACATCATCGATTAAGAACTTTGCCTGACAGGCAATATCAAAAAATTTTGTCAGCAGTCCTTCATGCGTGTCATGCCATCATGCAAGTGTACACATTTTTGATCGTACGCAAAACTGTCACGCATGTTCGATAATGTTTACCTTACTTAAATCACATGGAGGATGACAAAATGACTGCGAATGAAAACAGTGCTGCCAATTTACCTCATCAGATAATCAAGAAGTGTATTATAGAGCAAAGGGCTTAACACGCTCCCTTGGTGTATACCATCTTTAATTTGGAATTCTTTGGTGAATAATACGAGACATTTTTTTTTATATTGGCTTGCTTGTAAACACATCCGAGATCTTCTGCACGTAAATTTTCTGAACCCTCTTGGCGTTCAACCGATATAGTTTGTAAATGATAATTCTTACACTCTTGCAGTTACCCGAAATAGATACATACGTGTTGTTCATGAACAAGGAATCATCGTTATATCGTGCAAATACTCAAATAAAATCCATTCAACAGACTGGTTAGTGTGTGACATCTGCTTGATTGAATGTTAATCAGTGCCATTTCGGGTTGTTGATTGGTAACTTGATACTTGTACTTCAATTATTTAAGATTTGGTCAGTAGTGAAGTGACGCAAATCGTGATTAATCTAGCATGGAATCCTACGATTTGTTTCCAGAACTAAGCGGGATATGGTTTCGACTTGTTCTGTGCTTCTTGCTTCTCCTTGCTTGTGCCTCTGATCTTCCATGTACAGTGATATAATCTAATATTAAATCATTTTGTTTTTACTTCCCTAATGAAACAAATACCTATTTGCATTTAGAATTGTCTATAATATAGTTCTGGAGTTTCAAACAACTTCCTATAGTCTTACTCTTCCTCAACAAAATAATCGTTCTACTCCTCAAACATGCCCAGCACAGAGTATTCCCCTTGACCATGAACTTGTTGGAATTGAAATACATTAATTGAAATCAATTCCGTCTGCCATTAAATAAAGCCAGATGAATCAGTGCTGAACAAAGAATGTGACCAATTCCATATATGGACCTCGGGCACCGAGATGTCTACCTTAAAGTAGTCGAGTCGCGACTTAGTCACATCGCTTCGGTTACACCACGCCGCCGGTCGGCCACGATGAATAAGGAAAACTCACTTCTTTAAACAAACATATCGTACATATGTTAAAGTAGTAGAGGAGGGAATTTGTGACCGAACTGCAAGTAAGCGATTAGAGATTAAACAAACCTCGAACAGCAATAGCACGACAATTGCTATTAAAACTCAAGAAACCCCCAAGTTCATTTTGTATTTATACAGAAACAGAAGTCTCCATAAGGCTGAGACTGGAGAGTGTGGAAAGAGCCAATGTCGTCGTATCCGTCGCGTTGGTGGACATAAAAAAAAAAGAAAAAAACGACTATTTTTGAATTTGGTCGCGTGACACTTGTCTTTCGAAGGATGAAACAGTCTATGGATAGCAATTAGTTTTGATTCGATTGTTGACGCAAACTAATTTAAGAGTCTGATCAGGAACGTTTATTATTCGTTCAGTCTCTCATATTTTATTCAATTGAAAAGTTCCACTTAACCACAAAATGCGTTTCAATCAAAAAGAATGCTGTGTGTTTGTAGACCACGAACAGACCCCGAAAATATAATTGCATCCGGTGTTTTGATTTTTTTTTTGTCGGACTTTTCAACTGAATAATAAAGGAGAACTTGAGAAGAGAAACTGGAACGAAAATCTGGTACTTGGGACGCACATGCCGGGTTATATTATAAGTACGGCTGATAAGGCAACAAGAGGCTCCTCAGTTCTTGCGCAATTAAAAATTAGTGTGCGCAGCGTGTATGCACTTGAAGATAACACACGAAGAACAAACATGCGTTTGCTTTGGATTTAATTATGCATGCATCTGATAAAACCGGAGAAGTGCATTAGGCTGTTCGTTGTTTTGTTGTAGATCAAGTTCGGTTTCAATAAAACGACCGACCGACGCAACGGACAAATGCTTGGTCGGTAAACACTAAGATGAATATCAAAAGTATGAAAAAAAACGCGCTTGAATTTGTTTACTATAAAACGAATCTGGTTTATTGACAGTTTAAAACAAACCTAAACGCTGTCATCTCAGCTGTCATCTTCTGAGTCAAATTAATACCACAACCTACGAGAAAATGTCAATCTAGATGATCAACAAGATAACAGACGTAGCAGATAGCGGTATACTATACATAACATTCATCAAAGTCAATAAATGCGAAGTAGCTATAATAGACCCGTCAATTCCAAGTTCAATGGCATTCAAGTTCGTTTCGTGTGGACATGGACTCGCGCCGCCGCCGGATGGACGTTTTGTTAATTAAATTTTATACTTCACTCTTTTTATAGAATAGACACAGAGTTCGAATTTCCCTTCCAATTCAATTAAACATAATTACGAAGCAAGTCCAGTGAATTAAAAGTCAAGTTTGTGTGTCTGTTTTTGGTGTTCCATTGAACCCCAAATTACGAAGAATTGTTATTTAATTATTGACCCTGCTTTTTGATGAAGGCTGTAAGTGGTAGCTTTGTTTCTTATAGAAAAAGCATGGCTTTTGGTTTATCTGGATATTTGCTGTTTCACTTAATTTGAGGAAAAAATAATTTTAATGTTAATAGATGGCGTTTACGTGCCAGCGCAAACAAGCGCAACAAAAATGAAGCACATAAACACGTCCACATTTACCATCATATTGTTAATTTTACACCAACTTGTAAGCATGTAAACAATAATGTAATGACAGTTCATAAAGTTTATTATTTAAAACGAAAACTTAAGAACATCTGTGTGTATTAAAGATACACCATCTTCTGTACGAACAAAAAATAAGTGAGGAGAAAGGTGACTACCTTGGGTTATTCCAGAGAAACAATGAGATCAAGCAATTTGACACACTGAGCATTGAGAAATGGGATTTTTAAATAATAGTTTGGAAAAAAGGCAACGTTGCAAATAGTTTTTTTATGGAACTGCTAACTGACGCACGTCATCGTCGCTAAATTTTACGATTGTTTCTTCCGTCCAATTCTCTCCGCACTTACACCTTACATTTAATAATGAGGAATTTAAGAAAACGTGATTAACGAAACAAAATCAAAAAAGAAAGTGGGGGCCAAAAGATCTGAGCTGTTATTTGGGAACTATTCAGTACCTAAGAAACTCGGCAACTTTTGAATTTAACATGAAAATGTTATTTTGTTAGTTCCCGTAGGAAAAGTTGCTTATATTGCAACAGCAAACCGTTTTATAATAAAGTTAAATTTAAGATATATTTTATACATAGGATGAGCAGAAGTCGGTTAGAAATAAAATTGAAGAACATAATTATTAGATAAAACCGAAATAATGTTTTTTTTTCAAAGGAGCAATTTTGCAGTTCTTCAATGTAGGGCTATTTCGAAAAAGCATCTACCTTCTAACCCGGTATCCCCTTATATTGGAAACATATTCTATTTTCCAAAGATACTAAAAGAATAATATTAGGAATGGCAGTTAGCGGATTTTACTTAATCTTCATTTTAGTAATTCGAGTCATTTCCGAAAAACCAAGAAATGATTAGTGGGCGTGCCAGTAGGCGGATTTTACCAAATCAAACTTTTTATTTTTTTCTCTCTATCACAAGACCAGAGTATGAAAATTTTATTCAAATCGTTGGAGTCATTTCATAGTAACCAAGAAAAGATAAAATTAGGCGTGTCAATAAGCTGACTATACTAAAACCAAATTCTTAATTGTTTTCATTAAAAACAAATAAACCCTAGAAATTTCACTAAAATCATTTAGGGCGTTTTCAAAAAATAAGAAAAGTGGGCATGGCAGTGTGCGGATATTTTAGACTGGAAATATTTTTTACACACTACACAACACATTTTACAAGCTATGCTCTTCCGAGTTTCCATTTTCGTTCAAGGTCGCGCATGGGCTAAACTGCTAGCTACAATATCGGTAATTGCTACTTTTAAATACCAGTTATAAATACCTATGTGACTGAGTTAGCCATTATGAAAAAATTGTCAGTAAATTAACAAATTTTAATCTCGAGTTTTACAATTAATTATATTCATCACGTTATCATCAATATTCGATCAAAATAAAAATTTATAATTTTTAAATGTTATGCCACTAACAGTTATTTTGGATCTGCTGTTACCTGTCACTGAATACGTCTTACTGAAATATTCATCCATCGCTATTTGTGTGTAGATAAGTCAAAATGCATAGTCGATTTGTCAAATTTCAGATACCTTTTATCAGGTATGAAAACCGAATTTTGACAACATAGGCAAGAGCTTACCTTGTGATATGAGTATTGTGAATTGTGATGCACTTATGCATCATCAAAAAATTCCTGTGACACTCGACGCTTCCAGGTAGAAGAGATCGAATTTTCCTCTTTGAAGAATACTCACATTTCTCAAAGAAATTAAAATAATCTCGTTCAAAGCTATGGGGAAGCGAAAATCCATATGTAAAAAGGACACAACATATCTTATCCACAATAAGTCACTGAATAGTGTGAAATTTGGGCATGTGGTGGCGTTTCGCAAATGAGAAAGGTTTTATCGTCACCGTGAATTCACCCGAATAGACCTGAAGTCGAAGATATCGATGATAAATGCTAATTCAATAATCGAAAGGGCGTTGCCACATACAAAACGGGTTTATCCACACGATAAGTAGTCGTCGTGTTTTGGTCGAGTTATTGCCCGAAAATTAAAAATTAAATTAATTCCGAATGGAGTTGTAATGTTTGAACGCAGCCATTCGAAGATGTCAACATTGACAGCTTAGATTGACATGTAAAATGCTGGGAATTCAATCGTAGGCCTCCATTTCGTCAAGACCTTTTTTTTTAAATCTATTACCTTTGCCATAATTAACATTAGTTTAATAAATTGAATTAAATAATTAAAAGACGTGTTTAATTCAACGGTTTCTAAAAAACACTTCAGGAGTCTTGCAAGAACTTCCTTGGATGATTTAAATTATTCTATAATCCATTCATTTGATAGAAATATATATTTTTGTTGTGTTTTATTTTAAATTTTAACAGCGTTATAGCCTTTTTCCTATGATTTTTTGAATTTTCAAATGCAGGTCTAAGCAATTTCTGTGCCAAAATATTCTTAAATATTGAAAGGGTTAAATTTACTAAATATCTTGAAAACTGAAATGATTGTATCACACAAAATGTTCCGATCTAAAATTTATCTGTCTGACTACGAGTGTATACCCAATTATTTTATAAATATTTTTAAAAATGATTTATGGCCATCATTATACTCGTAAGCCAATCGTATTTAAAATTCCTTTTCATAACATTTTCCAGTCTTAAGCGAAGCAACCACTTAACACACAAAAAAAAACCAATAATCTTTTACGTCAGATACTCTCATCTAGCCACCCATCACTGGCAAAACAAGTACAAGAGTGGACCCCTTCAAGTGGTTATCCACTTCAAAACCATTCAAACTCCATATATACACAACCTAAAAAAAAAACTCTTGAAAAATAATGAAAATAATAATAAATAAAAACCCACCAATGGACATATGGCGCGTCTCAGATTTTAGATATAAAATAAAATAAATATCATCAAGACGAAAAAAAAATATCGAAAATTAAATTCGTGATTATTTTTAGTTTTTCAAGGCTTATGCTGGGGTTTCGGGGTACGGGCATTATTTTTGCATGTGGTTGTGGGATCGACATAAACTAATGCTGATACAGAAGTGCCAAGTAGGTCGTGTGCTTAAGTAAGTACTCATAAATTGTAAACAGTAGCTGAGAATTAAGGAACTACGAGTACATAGCTAATTGGCTGTACAAGTTTTGACAACAAATTGTAATACGTATTGCCTCTATCATGTATCGCTATGTAGGGTATGCTGTTAAGCTAAATAACCTGGAAAAGGGAATAATCGTCTACCTAATTTCGAACTTGTATCCAATCGCCCACTGACACGCCCATTGTGTTTATTACCTTGTTGTAAGATTTGCACACAGTCCTGAACCTGACTATAATTTGTTTATTGGCATTTTCTTCACAAATTGTAAAAAAAATGGTAGAAATATAATTTATATTTAATTTAGTTACTACATAAGATAAATTTGAGATTACAAATTGGTCGTAGCGATTTTCAATCCGATTTTTATGAACTCTCAAACTCTATTCGAGTTCCACATACCATCCACACTTCAACGAATAAATTGTTCTTGTGCGAATAACCTCAAAATCAGAGATTATCAACTATAAAACGTCATTTGCTATGATTAAAAGAGCCATGTGAACGAAATGTCAAAATGGGCGAATATTCAATCATTCTTTGGGAGTTAGCACTGATCTTTATAATACATATAAATATATATAGACGTCATGTCAGTGGTAGTAAGTCGCTCTTATGTGAATGGACCATAACTTAACACTTATTCCGTACAATTACAGCAGCGAATTATCGTTTATCGCTTTGTTATGGTTAATTTGTATAGAAAACCAATGTCGTTTTATTCGTGAAATTCCTCACGTATTTTCAAAGGAACACATCTTAATTCCCCTTCGGACGCACGTTTTTGACGTTTGGATACTACCAAGCAAAGAACAAAAGTACAATGGTTGATTTGATGGTTGGGTGTCGTTTTGAAAGATTTACGTCTCAACGGGAAAGATCAAACATAAGTTAAAAAAAAAAGAAATTATTGCGCACGTTCTAACAAACGGGCATTTCATTGTCAACATCTCAATATTTATCCCACACTAAAATTATATACATCCCAGCTAATTGATGTCTGATGGAAATTCCTAATTCCACTTTACTTTTGCTTAAAGTCATCTGCTTGTAAGAGTAATGTAAGCTTCTCTAACTCGAACGCACTCTTGGAAATCAGGCCCCGTATCACGTAAGGCAAAAGCGATCGCCCGGTCAATTGACTGTCGGTTTGATGATCCTTCTCTATATCGTTCCTTAAAGGTATGATAGTGAAGAGTAATGTAAGCTTCTCTAACTCGAACGCACTCTTGGAAATCAGGCCCCGTATCACGTAAGGCAAAAGCGATCGCCCGGTCAATTGACTGTCGGTTTGATGATCCTTCTCTATATCGTTCCTTAAAGGTATGATAGTGACAGCTACCGTCAAAACGACTATCAAAAAGAAAATCGATCTGGTGTAAAAGCACGCTAAGAAATGAATTCCAACAATCTAGCACCGTGCAAAATCTATAATGAAAAATAGCTGTCAAAAGGATGAGTAACTAAATACATGTTTCGTATAATATGCCGCGAATTACCGAATGGAAGTTGTAAAGAAAATAACCAAGTGTTGCGCATTAGTAATGCACCGTCTAATACACAGCTACAGCATAGATAATTTTCGGAGCTTATCTTTTAATCCGTAGAAAAACTGTGTTACCGGCGCAAATTACCTCTTTGTTATCGATAGTTTTTTTATCGACATTTAATTTTTTTCTGTAAAGCTGTCACTAATTCTCTGTGTCAAAACATAATTAAAATAAATGATTGACATTTGATTAATGTCTTAAGAATTTGATCTAAATGTATGACAATTTCGAATGTTTTCTGATGAGGAAAGTTTTGATCCTATATGTATATCTGCTTTTTCTTCACATTGAATTTGAAATTCTCTTAGAGTTGTAAGTATTTTTAATATGCTTCGTTCCGAAAAATGGACGGCATCCAACAGCATTATGCAACTTGACAGATAGGAGGTGTTGATGGTTTGATCTAAGAAGCTAATGGGGACGTTCGCTGTCGCACAGCTTTCTGATATATTTCTGCGTTTGTGAACGTATCAAATAAAATATGTAACCATTCCTGTCAAAAGTCAAAATGGAGAAAAAACTAATTGCTTACGATTATGCTTCAGCTCAAAGTGAATTGTAAATAAATTTGTTGGATAAAATATAAATTTAAAATGAATCTGGAAGTAAGAAAAACAAATGTTTCAACCGATTCAGAAGAAGAAGATGATAAATTAGGTACGTAAATAAAGTTCCCAAACAACAATTAAGAAATACAGCTGATTTCATAGTCAGTTGTGCACTACGATACATAAGTATACCAGAAAATTAGCGCTAGCTTGGTTTCGATTTGGAAATCATGTTTTTGGTGCGTTGTTATGGTCGTCAGCTGTTAATAGACAGATATTTAACACGTATTATAACAACAACGAACGTATTGCACATCAAAGCTATGCGCCACCGAACGCCCCCAATGAGCTTTGTTTATTAATAAAAATTATATAGGTACTAGGTTTCGTAAAATGGGGGCCTTGGACTAGTGCCTTAAGTGCCCATGGGCCATAAGATAAATTCGGAACTGGATGAAGAAGGTGGGCAGGCCTTATTTGTTTTGATTGTCTTTGATTGTGTTCTGATTTCATCTGATTGCATTCAAATCAAATAAGAAAATATTATTCATAACCCATGAATTATAAATTGTTTATTTATTCACTGCAGTTTATAATATTCTCCTTCAGCGTTGACTGCAGATGCAGTAAAAAAATCAATTGTGTGTAAAACGGGACGATAATTTTAATTACTTAACTATTTCTCAAACTACATTCGTTATATAAATTCAGAAATAAAAAAAAATAAAAAATTAACCTTTTATACTACTCTCTTTAAGGTTACTGGTCGGTGCACCGCTGGGTAAGAATCTTCAGCCACAATCGAATCATTCGGGTGCATTATACAAATGTCCGATCACGCAGAGTCGAAATGACTGTGAACAAATTATCACAGACGGTCGCCGATGTAAGTATTGATTTAAATTAAGTTTTTTTCTTTTTTTTTTTTAATTTGTAAATTTTTTAAATGAAAAAAGTCTCATTTGTGTTTTAAATTATTTGTTATTGTTTTTTCTTCTAATTTTTTACTTCAAAGTGGTGAAGGTATTTTCTAAAAAAAAAACTATCGCTAGAATATTTGTTTCCAGAACTCATATGTTAATGTCCAAACTTTGTGGACCATAGATTTTTTTTTAATTTAATATATTTAATTTCCATAAATTAAAAGATTGAACGAGAAATTACAATTTTCTTTTGCATACAAATATATTAAAAACTAAATAATTAAACTTGTAAATAATACTTTACTAGAAAATATAGTATAATTTTCTTTTTTTGTAAATAAAAAAATATACATATTATTTTATCAAAATTCTTAAACTTTTGTAAATAAAATAACTAAAAATTATTAAACATTTAATTTTAATTTATTTAGTAAATTTAGAAATTATTGTAATTGAATTTTCTTAATTTTTTTCTTTCTTTTTTATATATATTATCCCTTCCCCTTTCGTTTCCGGTATAATGGATTTCTCAAAAAAAAAAATATCTACAAAATTATACACACAAAAATATTTACATAAAAAAATTTAAAAAAAAATATCAAAACAAAATGTAGCGCCTGGCGGAGCTTATGAACCTTGTAAGTGGTATGGGTGCTTTATTTGTCATTAACTTGTTAATGTTTGAGTTTTACTTTTTTGGCTAACAATTTATTAATTAATTTAGTTATTTTTTTTATAAACAAATTGGCTAACATTTCATTAACAATGCATTAAAGTTTAGTTTTTTTTGTTCGTGTTTTTTAACAGTTTTATGGAAAAAAATGTTTTTTCTTCAAAAGCTTATTAAAATTCAAAATTTATTTTAAATGTTATTTAAGCCACCTCATACAGCTCCATTAAGTTCTTGTTATTGCTTTTATGGCAAGCTAAACTAAACTTTTCAACTTTATGAAGCTTGCATATTATCTAAAACTCAAAACTTGCCGAGCAGTGTGTGTTTTAGAGGTTAGTGTCAGTGTGTGTTTTTTTAAAGATTATTTCGCCAATGTTAAACGTTTAAAAATAATTATTATATATAAACATATATTTTGAATTTGTCGTTTTTATTTAAATAATTTATTTAACTTATAGAGTGTTGCGATGAAATTCGTTCATTAAAATGTTTGACAGCTGTGTGTTGAATATCTTCCTAAGTTCTCCGACAAAGAATTGTTGCGGAAATGGCATCTATTACAAAATTGTAAGAAAGCTTTCAGTTTCTAAAAACAAATCTACACTGTCCATTAGTTTTTTGAGAAATTCAAAAATATTTTTCACAAAAATTTCACACTTGTGAAATTGAACAGCTGACGGACGTGTCAAACAAATACGATTGTATGCCTCATTTTATTTTGTTCTGCAACGAAAACAAATAGAGTTACGATTGGAACTGACGTTTCGGAAATTTTCCCAACGTATACCTCAATAAGGTCGATATTCTCTTGTTCTTAACTAAAATGGCTATTTTTGACGAATTATATTCGAAGACCTAACTTATTTAATGTGTAAAGAAGGATACAAACTCTTGGTAGATCTCACAATATTTTCAAAAACGGAGTCCTTTGAAAACAGCATTGCTATTAGGTTCTAAATTTCGCTTATAGTATCTTTAAGTTTAGAGTATCGTTAAGTTTTACAAGCGTTTTCGTTAATTTCTTGTTCGAAAAAAATATGACATTCAATTATTTTGAAGTTAGCAAAACTTCTTGACATTAAGGTTGGTTAACTGCGAATATTAAGGCTCGTTTCTAAATATGAGATCTCTACAATCACAGCAATCTCTTTCATATAAACAGGCCTCACCAAAATGTATCAGATTTTCTACTCAATTTTAACTGAGCGAAATTTTGTTTGATCTCAGTTTTCTGAAATGGCAAATTGAATTCTAATGAATCAAGAAAAACTTTTATTTTATGTTTATGAGTGTATTTATTTCTAAAAACAAACCAGCAACATTTTTAAAATACGTACAATTTTTTTTACTAGCAATTTCACTCCACCAACTCTGAGTCAAAATGCTTGACCTTTATCACACTTTTTTTATTTATTATGAGAGGGGAAAAAATAAAGTTTTTCCCCAAAAAACTATCTACTAAAACACACCTAATTAAGAACTGACTTTTAATTTGTCAAAAAATTACCAAGAATTTCTTGATTTTAAATTAAGTTTAAGAGCCTTCCCTACACATGTTTCACCATTTTTATGCTTCTGTAATCTATTGGCACAAAACAGAGTTGCCAATGGGATTAAAATATAACGATTTTACGTTTTCTATGTGTGCTAAGCTGATATATTTGTTTGAATGATCTAAACTAAATTTTCATAAATTTCTCACAATTAAAGCCAATATATATATTTTTTTTGTTTTTATATAATCTACATGCCCTCAATAGATTATACTACCTTTAAATGTTTGAACACAGCGCGGTCGTGAGGTTAAGGAAGAGAAAGAAGGATAGGAGAGATGTGTGTCTCAGATTTTAATAAAAGGATAGAACCTAGTTAGGATAAATATATTTTAGATTAAAAAAGTGTATGTATGGTTGCTTTGGAATAGAACCAAATCAAATGATTTTATTTTATTTGTGAGGCAGACGAATTTCAAGTTTATCTGCGGCAACACTGCGCAGGCACACTATTTAAAACATCAACGAAGTGATGGAGCGCACCACATGTTCATCCAGGCGGCAAGAATTTCCCAGCTAACATAGAATATTAAATACAAGTCATGTGAACTACATACACCCTGGACAAAAAAAAACATTAAAAACAAGGAGACGAGGCGCCGACTAGGGCGGCCGCCCCAACCTCCCTATTCCCGATCAACTTGCTCTTAAAGACGATTAACAAATTTGTGAAAACAAAATCCTTGTGCTTTGTGCTCTGCAAATGACTATACGACCGACACGCATTTCTATTTGTTCCCGCTACATCATGCTTATCCGCATACTTTTGGCGACCGGCATCGGCATGGCTGCTGATGCTGAGAAGGTAATATTCGCCTTCAAATAATTTATGATATGAATCCCTCGTCGGACTCCCCGCAAACCAGCAGTACCCATTTAGCTTTTCGGGACGGAAAAGAGGAGATTTTTCAGTTCTCCAATTCAAACTCACCCAATACCCAGAGAGTATTTATGTCATGTGTTATTTATAGACACGATGGGATTGGTCTTTGGTCGTCGCGGGCCTCGAGCTATTCAAAGTTCCAACAATATTTTGTGTCGGGTGTTGGCTGAAGAAATAAGAACAAAAAAATGGCAAAGAAGTAGGACGATATGGGAATGTTTCCAGGGAATAGTGTAACTGCATGAGTCATTATCATGCATTAGTTGTGGGCAATGTGATGCATTTGAATTTTTTTGTTAATTGGAATTCTGCAAACAAAATAATGAATCCATAATTTTTATGAAATTATTCACTAAGTAGCCACTTAAGATTTGGAATCTATAAAAAGCATAGAACATTCATTATGGTTCGGCATTCCACCATTAAAAATGGAGGGGAAGTCTTTTTGGTATTAAATTTTCAAGACTCAAAACAATATAAAATTAATTCGTTTCCTTTAAATTTTGGCGCAAAATTTCAAACAGCCTCAAAGTTTTTAACAATTTGCTAATATGCACTTTAATAAAATATTTTAAATAGCACCATACTAAACCTATTTATTTTTTTTTTAATAAACTGCATCCTGCTGAATACAACTAAGAGAGTGCAAAACACTAAGCGAACATAACTTTTCGACATTTGTAAATTTCAAAGTGTCATATTGTTAGTTTAGATCGATGATTAACTCGTTTAAAATTGGCAAAATCCTATTTTTAATCTAGTATCGTACTTAAAACGCTTTAGTGTCGCGTGTGGTTTGACATAATAGGTCGTTGAGAACCAGATTCCAGTGACTTCCATCTGTTTTCACCATTGTTTTGTGTTATGGCGTTTTCTATTGGTTTCACTCTCGATCTGAAATCCGTGATAATTGCTTGTACTCAATTCTAATGTTTTGTCTTTGTGTGTGTGTGGTTTTTAATTATAAGTTCATGATCTGTGACGAGGAAGACGAAGAACCGAATAGAAATAATTAGATAAATATGTGTGTCCTTAAGACTCAATAAAATGCATATAGTAATTTACAAGGTGTTGCTAAAAAGTAACTTCATAATGTGACAATGCCAAATGTATTTTATTTTAATGGCGACAGTGTCATAACGTATTGACAGTTAGGTTGTTGGCAGATATAGATAATTATGGCGTTTTTATTTGGCAATCCGGAATTCTTCTCCGATCCGGTTTGCCAACTGAACACTTTTGTCTGATTCTGACGATTCAGAATTTTAATGAGATTGTATGTGTGAAACTAATTGTGTAGGTGAGAATATTGAAATTCAAAAAAAAAATGTTTGTTGCACAATTATGATACATAAAATGATAACAGTCAATCGAGTTTGACTTTCAAGTATATGAATGTATGGTTCTTCTGGTTCTGATTCTAAATCCAGAAGCAAAATGTTCTTCTTTTCATAATTAGAACTGTCATTTTTTCCCAAGTGCACGCTTTCAGAAGAGTCCGGCAGGTTTCCGGATTGCCAAATAAAAACGACATTAGTTGACAACAAACATACATAGAGGAATTGGAAGAAAATAAAACAACATCGGAAATCACCGACGTCATTGGCGAGAATAATTGGCATTTCCATTAAACTGTCGATAACAAAGATTTAGTTCGCGATTAGCTAGCTCGAAGGGGATCGTTGTAACTTAAACACAATGTTGTTCAAAAAATGACGATTGTGAAGGCAAATCGCACTGCCTGCTAGCCAGTGTAGAACGTATAGCGATTAAAACGCCACCTCCTCGTTCCATTCCAGATTCAGTCCGACGATCCACACGAAAGACGACGTAAGATGAATCAAATAATTCAGATGATAGAAAGTTTGAATTTAACCAAGTCTCAGTTAAGGTTATCACATCATGTTCGTGCAACGAAGAGTTTATAAAAAGCTCGCATATTTTTGTGCGTAAACCACCAGCATTTTGATGTTAAACACTCAATTGTGACGGACGATGATGAAGCACAAATTACGTTTTTACTACTCGTACCTCCTGCTGAACAAGAGAACTCTCATTTTTTTGGATAATTAAAACGTTTGATTTGAACACCAATAGGCCAAATAGCTGGATTTAGTGCGTCACTGAAAACATGGGCCGGATTTCCAAGTTTAAAATTAATGATATGAAGCGAAGAAACATCAGCATCAATTTTAATCAGTTTTTCTTGCATTGAAGCACATTTTCTGGAATATTAAGTCTGCTTGCGGCATACGAAACTATATTATTTTCGCTTACACATTTGTCCAGACGGGAAAGGTGCAAAAAACGGAGTCTAGGAACTGATGGCAAGTTTGTGTTGGCAGTCATAATTGCTGTACCAAACAGTTTTGGTGTTCGTCGAAACTTCCGATTGTACTTTTGCAATACCTGGGCTGAGGTGATATTTAGAATATCGTATGTGTTATGATGATCATTTCCTTCCTCGATTGTAAGCCGTTGTTGGGATGACGTAGGTTCAGTAAGCGCATGTGCAATTAAATCATCTACGGTGGATATGTCATCACCTTCTTCTTCTTCGATTGTTTGGATTTATTGCAGTGACAAAGGGGAATCAGAATAGGTGCAATCTTATCATCTTCGGTGGTCTGATGATCTCTCTCTCTCGCACAATTTTAACTTATTGTTTTGATGACGTTTGAGCTGGTTGTGCGTTTAAAGCATATTCGTTGGCTCGGTGGTCCCTCCCTGTCACGGTGTCAGTTTGTTTTTGGGATTTTGTGAGAGCAGTTGCAGTTAGCGGTTTTTGCGGCGTGTTTGATTGTGTCACCGTATTAACTGTGCACCTTTCATGGTTCAAATTGTCTAATTTGGGATCATGAACTATTTTTGATTATTTTTTTTTTGTTTTTTGGCTTGGATAGAGATGGAGGAATATTCGATAGACCAGTGTCATTGCACAATTTTAGTTTAATTTCGGCAACATCTGTTTTTAATTGCACTATTAGAGGATGAAGGGAACCACATATGACAGTGCAATTAGAACAGCGCCACAGTTAATTTCGATCTGCCAGCAGGGCTTTAGCAGATTCATTGCATAGCCTAGCACACTTTTTATGAAAAATTGAGCCACAAAGACCTTCACATTTTATAAAATTATAGCGAAGAAGTCTAATGCCACAACTTGTACACTTATCCAAACTTACAAGATAGGCAAGACAAATAAATTAGAAAGAATTGAATAAATTTAATATCGCAACAAAATTGGGCGATAGAAAACACGTCCGAACTTTGCGTACGTATTTCTGCAATGAACCTGGACTCATTTGAGCCAAAAGGGACTCAATTTTTAACTTGACTCAAAGACTCGTGTCTTTTAGATTTTACTCATTTATTTAAGAATACAAGTAATACGTTTTATTTATTCAATATATAATTTAAAGAACTTTTATTCATGTTAATAAGATTGCTTATAGTGAACTACGCTTCTATTTTCTTACTTGAATGCTTTCATTTTTAACGCTCAGACACATAATGTTATTTTTTTGATTCATTTAAACTGCCGCTGTTTATGTATGAGGTTGAGCCCTGAAGTCACCCTAGGGTCGGCCTAAAGTTTTTCTTTTTATTTATTTTTAAAATGACCCACCTTGTGTAACGAATAAAAAGATTCAGTTTCAATAAAAATTTTATCTGTAGCTATCTTAGATCAAAACAACAATATTCTTTCCGCATGTTTTGAGAGAAGACAATTTTCCTAAAAATACTGATTATAGAAGAAAACCCAATCATACATATTGCAGACCATAAAAATAAACAGTTATTGTGCTACAAGCTAGCAGAATCCAGTATCCAATCGTTTAAAGTAATTGACATTTAAAGTAATTGAATCAAACGATTAAATTAGCCACCAATAATACATACTATGTAGATAGAACTTTTTTGCAAAATGTGCCTTCCAAACTTATTATGCATCGAACTCAGGAATTTATACATAATTCATATTTTACTGTCCATTATTGTTCCTTTGAAAGCTCGCAAGCAGATTTAAATAATACAAACAGAGATATCCCTGAAGTTACCAGAACATTGACATATAGAAGCTAATTCTCAATTAGTTTCAGAATTAGGTATTGTTCTGTCTGAATAAATTTGATTTCAAGTTATCAAAGCAATTACTATGCAGTTTATACAGATTTCTTGAAGGCCTTCTAGTTCACCAAAGATATCTTATAAGAAAGATTGAGGGGACAAGATTCGAATTCGTTATTGTATATAATAGTCGTAATATTTATTAAAACAATCGAAAAGATATATTTAAAATCAACTGTTTTAAACTATTTTCTTTTCCAAAATAATAAAGTATCACTCTCGTTTGCTTTTCGCTAAATAAAACACGTTTGCATAGATTGTAAATACAAAAAAGAATGTTGTTTTATATTTATATATAAATGAATATTCCTACCTTACCGGCAGTCTCTCATACTCTCTCTCTCTTTTGCTTATTCAGCTAAGTTTCTTTTTTCCTTACATTATTCTCTTTATTTTTTTGTTTGGTCATATCAGCCATACCTCAGGGTAGTCATTTGGGACCTATCCGTTTTATTAATAATAGTTTTTGCCTTCAAGACCCAAAGTATTTTAAATGCAATATGAATAGGACTTGTTAGAAGGATCAGAAAGATCTTTTGATAGTGGATACAAAATTATGTGTTTTCCTATCTGAGCCCACGGAAAAGTATTATATCCATACGCCATTGCGTCAATGATTTTTCGGACTATTTGTAAATTGTTAAGTACTCGCAGACGACTTCAACCTATACTTTCAAAAAGAAATAGATGGTATTTCAAAGATCTAAATGAACGGTCCGAATGTCAAATTCAATTCAGTGTTGACCGGATGACTAATGTAGTTTTCGGTTGGTAATCCGGAAGAACTCTCCAATCATGGAGATGAATGTCAATCGAAAAAAGTTAGCACTAGTCTAGAGATTCTAGAATCTAGGCTATGAAGTAAAATGTGAGTGTATTTCTAAGGCGAACAATTTTAAATGCTCATTTGTGATTATTTTTTTTTTGTAAACATGGACAACATAACACAACATTGAATTCTGTTTTGACATTTAATGGGTGTACGTGCTTCTAATTTCCATTTTGAATTTAAGACCAGAATTTAATTTCTCTTCTTCCCAGGAGAAGAACTGTCATTTGACATCAATCAAACACTTTCAGGAGTTCGAAAGCCTTCCGGATGACCAACCAATCGAAAACGACATAAATCTGAAGCCAACTCAATCAATTTTATAATTCGTTTGAGAAATCGGATCTTAAGGTAGAATTACATGGTCCACATAATTGGTCTGCGTTATCTCTCCGATGTCACCACATAATTTATTTTTACTCTGTCACCATACCGTCATGAGTTAATCGAAAAATTCATGTCACATTGACAACATTTTCCGTTGACAATCGCAAAACGTGGCAAAATTAGGACAGATTCTTATATAGATTTACCTCAAAAAGTCAAGACTGTTACCGATTACGTTGATCATGTAATTCTAGCTTTACTATTTTTGTCATATATGTGAATGCAGATTTCGAGATTACCACACCTTGTATCATTGCAAAAGTGATGCAACAACAAAATATACTGAAAGTCAAAATCTTACACTTTTACTCTTATAGTAATATGCCCGACCCATTTTGTAACAGAAAAATACAATAGTGTAAAATTTATTTAACACAAACTATTTCAGAACAAATGTGAAACAGATTTTGGCATTTGCTTTAGTGTTGCTACAGATTAAAAAAGGTGTGTTCACAGTCTGTTGTAAAAAAATAAAATTTTACAAAGGTACAAGACTTTTTTCACCAGATCGTGAATACCTCTTATATATTCCATTTTCTCAATCATTTTTATTTGGTGCCGTAGGACGCTAATATAAACAAACAAACACCTGCAACGACAAATGAGTATAAACATATTTTTTGCGTGTAGGTACACATTAAATACTTTCCATACAATTACATGTGTTCAGAAATGGGATTACTCCGTCCATAGCAGACTTTTATTCAATTAACACGAAATGTCTTACACCTAGTTACCCCCAAGTCAACTTCAGCAGGTTTCTTTTTCATTAATATTTATTTGTCAAAAATGTCAACTCATTTTGCATATATATGTAGCTACTTGCTGATTTTCACTAATTAAAAATCTGCAAAAATAATCAATTAGTCACTGCCAAATTGTCCCGGAAGTTATCCCACATTTTCATTACATTTCTCAAAAATGCACTCAAATAAACAAATACTGACATTTTACAAGTTTAGAGCGCGCACGCGTCTATAGTTGCAGTCGCTCCCAGCATCTAATGCCAGAGCGGCTGGCTGGCTGTATAGCATATGTAAATTGTTGTGCATTGATCCCATTTCTTCGAGCTCCATGCGACTACTTCAAATAATTTCAGCTACTCGAATGAGCTGAGCACTACAAGGCACTACACTTCGAGAATGCTGGCCACTAGCTGCAGGCTGGTCTATGTCATAGATACAGCAAGTTGTGTGTCATTATAGAATTTATTACCATAATGTTGTTGCAGCAGCGCAGTGTTGGAATAAAGGAACAAATTTGCTTATCGCGCTACTGCTGCGACGCGGAACACGACGACAACAAGAGACGGACAGAAAAAATAATAAATCCAATGGCATTCGGTGGCTTGCGCTGCGCCAGATCCACTTCTTCAATATTGATTCCTCATGTTGAAGGTTGAGAAGGTTCCCCTTGCGGCTGGCCGTTGCCGGCGCGGCGCGCGTCTGTTGTATTTTCTGTAGTTTACAGATCGAAGTGAAAGGTCTGTTTGCCACGATGCCAGTTGCATTGGGAACGTCCGCGTCCATATTGTAACAGTTTGTTCAAGGTTCATTAAATTCGCGACTTGGCTTACTTCATTTTTAATTGGATTTCAATAGACCCTATCGCAGAAATTGCATATACGCAAGGAGTTTCTGCCCCACGACCAATGGTCATTACTCAACCAGCTGTCACTTGGATTGTGGGCCAGAGATCTTTGAGTGTGCTCATAAAGCATATCGCACTGGAACACGCTTCTCTGCGTGCCGCGCTTATTGTGATTTGCATCTTGAGTGCACAATGGTTGACATGTGTTTTACTCAAACGCCCACGCTCGCTGTGCTTTCTACCGAGTATACAACATACAGTATCTATACCTTTCAGCGATTTAGTTACCCTGAGTGGCAGATCTTTTTACCGGTTGCTATGGTGTTCGCAATTAAGTGTTTGGGCCTGCTGCGGCTGTGAATATTATGCAGAATCTGGGAAGAAGTTTCTTTATGTATCTTTGTATGTATAAATGGTTAAGTTGGCGATCTTACCGGATCGCAAGATGTGGAGAAATAATCTGTTCACGCGTGGGCGGTTCACAAGAGTGATATAAAAAAATCGTTCCAAAGTGACTCGCATAAGAACGTAGCATCGTCGTCATGTCAGTGAGAACCAAGAAGAATACGAAAACTGCTTAAGAATAATTTTAATTATTATTTTTATTTTGTTTTTGTAAGATGAAACTTCAGACGTATGCAAAATACCGTGAAATTATTCATGTGAAATAATTGACCAAGATTTCTTTTGTATATTAACAAAACGAAAAAAAAAGTTTTGGAACACTACATAAAGAAGATTTCGTATTCCTAGGCAGAGTCAGCACGTGTTAGTTATCGCCGTTTTGGGAAGCTCGAAATCATTAACTTGCAAACCTGGACCATGCCATACCTTTTTTTGTACAATGTGAGCGAATTCAAAGGAAAAACAAAGCGCAAAATAATGAGAGGGATATAGAAAAAGCATTCGATATTCGTTTAGTGCGCCTAAAAACAAATATTTCGAACATCATCAATAAATCTATGAAACAACCTAATGCATTTCTTATGAGGGAAATTTCTGCGCATCTAGCGAACAGGTAAATGCATTGGACCTCCACACTAGAGGGCTTGCAATCGAATACCAATTCCATCTGAAAACAACCATTTTCTCGCGGGTAATATCTACTGCCATGAAATCATTCTGCTTATCAGATGCCATCATATATGAATGTTCACAATGTGTCCAATGAAAAATTTCAAATCTTGCTACAATATGTAGTAGATTTAGCATGATTTTATAATGAGTTATTTTCAACTGTGACTGCGCTTAGTTACGCTTATTCTTCGACTTGAAATATGAGAACTTAATTTAGCAAATCGAAAATCGACTAACGTATTTATGTCGCAAATATTTTGTTCATTCAAACGTTTTTTTCCTAATTATTAATTCGCATTAATCATGCGAAAATTGCAAATACAGGAAGGCAAAACCATTTAATGCTAATAATGCAAAATGATTAAATATGTAATACATTGCGAAAAAAATGCAATAAAAATGATTTTTTTTTTCAAACATAAAATTTCAAAATGCGAAGGCAAGATATTTTTAGGACATTTCTACGCTCCTTATAAAAATTGCACTATTTCGCAACTTTGCAAACGGATACTTTTTTTCTATAGAAAAATGCACATCAAATAAAAAAATTAATTTGTATAGTATTTGTTTAGATCAAAAGTACCTATCAGTAATATTAAAAGTGTTTATTAAGGTTTTTGACTAAAACTATGTAAATTAAAATGACTTTTAACGGGTTTTGCGACTTATTTGTTTTATTTTATTTTATTTTATTTATTTACTTATTTATTTATCTTATTCTTTATTCTCTTAAACCAATTTTTATCAAACCAAAGACATGAATACTGGTAACTAAAATTTTAGAGAGCAATACTTAAATATTTACTTCTTATTATTTACACATTTAATTCATGTCGTTTTCCATTTGCTATTCGAGTCACTCTTTTTCATTCAACTTCTGTTACTTCAGAAGCGTTTTCGGTTTCGGATCTCTGCTCTCGATGACTTAAAGCTACATGTATTTTCTTCATGTATTTTCCTTATGGTACCTAGTGATTGTTGTACTAGGTTAAAAAGAGGATTTTGCTAATTTTAAACGAGTTTAGTAGGTATCGTACTTAACATTTTACTAATGTTAAAATCACCAAATGGCTTATATTTTAGTATCGTACTTAATTCATATGCCACTTTGACATTTACAAACGTCAAAAGGTTATGTTCGTTTCGCTGAGCGTTTTCAGCTGCAGTTTATCCATAAATTAGCTTTAGTATGGTGCTAATTAAAAAGTAGTTAAAATTGGGAATATTTTAATAAAGTGCTTTAATATTAGCAGATTTTTAAGTAGTAGCATGCTTATAATTTAATATGAGGCTGTTTAAAATTTTGCGCCATTTTTTCTTAGATGACCACGTTCAAATGTGGATGCTTTAATTTGTGAATACACATTAATTTGTAAACACATTTTCATATTCGATTGGGAACAAAAAATAGCAGAATACTCCGAAAATCCAACGCCAACGATAAAGGAGGCTTTACATGCATCTTCATTGACATCTGCAAAAAAAGAGGAAACAAAATAAAAAATTCATACTTGTGCGATAGAGAGCGAAAACCAAAATGGAGATCATCTTCATGTATGAAGATTATAGGAAGTACGAACCTGAAGATTGCAGATTATAGTGAAAATGAACATGTTCATCTTCATTATAGCATTTTCATCTGCACCATAATTTTTTCCGTTCAGATAACGAATTTTCAAGTTTTTTTTTACCATTTCACCTCAGTTTGCTTAAAAACAACGAAAATAGCGAACATTTTCCTCTTAAAACTACATACCTGAACGCTAAGAACATGTGATTGTGAGATGTGTCAAGAAAGTTATAGCAGAGTTCGAGTAAGTTATTAGTGTTTACCCTGTCTTACTTTTATGTTTGTTTTATATTATGGTTCCGCTCTACTTTTCTTCAAGTCTGCAGATGCAGATCCATGTAAAGCCGCCTTAATTCTTCAATCAATTAATAACCAGAGCGATCAAGGAATTATTGTGTATTTGTCTGTTTTGACGTTCCATTCAGAAGATTTTTTATCATTCCTAACGAATGACGTTTGATAATTCATAGTTTCTGATTTTGAGGTAAGTCGCGCCTGAAAAATGTATTCGTTGAAATGTGGATTGTAAGTGGAGCTTGAATAAAGTTTGACCAGTTCGCAATAATCGACGGCCAATTTGTTTACTCAAATTGATCTTATTTTGACAGTTCAAATTTTAGTATCTAAATAAAATTAATATAGATTATATACATATCTACCATTTCGTGAAGAATTCAGGTGTTTAATTTGCTTTCAATTATATTTTTTGGTTCATTCGATGGTTGTTGTTCGCTCTTAGAAGAATAGTCTTTTACAGCCCTATTAATAAAGAACGTTTAGTTCACCTTTAGTCCATCGACTTACAAAACCATGGAATAATAGTTAGACCAAGGACTAACATTTTCTATTAATAAAAAAACGAACAAAATCTACTACAATAAGTATCAACTATACCTCTTTTTATTCTAAGTTTCTGTAAATTTTGTTCTTAAGGCCCGTTTGCTGATACACAACTTTAGCATTTAAGTTATACTTAAGCACTTATGTGACAGTTTACGGAAAGGAAAAAGTAGTCCATAAGCGTTTTAAGTTGAACATAAATAGTCGTGATGCGTATCAGCAAAGGGGCCTAAATGTCAATTCTTATTCCATACCTAGACCACCGTGTTCGATGGTCTAGCCAAAGACTAAGTTAGTAAACGGCAAATACCAGAAATTGTGTTTTATTAATAGTATTTTGCACTTAGCCCACGGAATAAGTACTAAACCTTCCCTAGTACATGTTTATTAATTTGGGTGTTACAATCTTTAAATGATAAAAATCAACCTTAAAGCCATAAAGCATAAGAGCAAGTTAGTGCGATGCAATGATGTACAGGGTAGCGCACGAATCGTGCTACAATAAGAAATTTAAATAACTTTTGTTTTAATCGATGTATTTCATTAATTTTTTTTTATTGGATTAAAAATTAAATTTTATTTTAAATAACTAATGGTTTTTAAAGATGATAGACCGCAAATGACCTCCACGCCCATCCACGCATATGCGGCACCTGATCAGAAAATTGTTCATTACGGCCTGAAGGGTTGAAATTGGGATCGCCTCAATTATTTTTTTTAATTTTTTTTTTAAATTAATTTATTTTATTCATCAAACAGAGCATATAAAAATCTCTTATAGACTACTAAAAATCATAACAATAATCAAATACTTAAGTTTAACCACCAATAGATATAAAAGATAACAATTTTATTTTTTTTATTTTTCATCAATCACAGAATAAATTTCTCTTATAGACTAAAGAATAACAATTTTTAATATCGTTGAATTGAATATTGTCTTAATGGACTGCTTCAATTCAGTCAAATTCCAGGTTTCGTTTTGTACACTTCCTGTTTGACATAACCCCATAAAACAAAGTCTGCTGCAATCATGTCCGGTGACCTTGGGGGCCAGCGGAAAGTGCAGTTTCTGGATATCAATTTGTTTGGGAATTTTCGTTGGAGCTCCGCCATAACTTGTGTGGCTACGTGTGCACTTGCTCCATCTTGTTGAAACCAAATCCTGCTGAAAGTGATACGTCTTCGGCGAAGTTCTGGCGAAGTTAAATAACGGTCCCCATTGACAGTTTGTGTTACACCGTTTTCTTCAAAGAAGTATGGCCAGACAATACACCTTGATGAAACTGCGCACCACACAGTCACTCGTTCTGGGTGCAGTTCCATCTCATGGAGTATTTCTGGATTAGATTCACTCCATATACGGCAATTTTGCTTGTTAACATTGGCGTTTAAGTCATAATGGGCCTCATCAGACATGAACAAACAATTTATCAATGTGTTGTCTTCTTCGGCCATTACAATCATTTTTTGGCAAAATTCCAGGCGAACAGGTAAATCCTGAGGGTTGAACTTGCTTGTAATTTGGACTTTGTACGGAAACAAGTTTAAGTCATCATGAAGTATCCGTTGTAATGACCGTCTGTTAACTCCAATTTGGCCCTATAAGTTTCGAGTCGAAACACTTGGATTTGCCTGTATTGCCGATGCAACAGCCACGATTGTATCCTGAACCCGAACATTGGGATCTCGATGATACGGTCTTCGTTCGACGCTTCCAGATTCGGCAAACATGTTCACCAGCCTCATAATGGTCCATCTACTCGGGGAGTACCGCCAAACTCCAGCCTAAATTCCCTTTGGACGGAAATGACGGACTGCAAAGAGTGGTATCGCTGCACTATCCAAATCCTTTTTTCAGTATCCCAAGCATTCATTTTGATAAATCTAAATAGTAGCATAAAATACAAAAAAAATAAGCCGATTACTCATACTGAAAAAACGTTATTACGTTTTATTTCTGTACTTCGTGTGCCACCCTGTATTTTATATTATTTATCTTGCATTATTTATAACCCAACAAAGACCCAGAAATGATTTGAAAAAAAATAATTAAATCGGTATATGTACTTACGGTAAGTTTGAATAAATTCGCTGTCCAAGATCTTATTCAATATACCTACTTACTCGTAATTGAGTAATAGACAATCGCATTTAGCATTTTTCGTTTGTATAAATTGCATGCTTCCTGCACAAAAAAAAATCTCGGAACAAAAATTCAAGCCATTCTCTTGAGTGAGTGGCAAAAGTGTCAAGCATTTAAAAAAATATAACATCTACCCTCAGAATGTTTTCTCTGGAAATGTTGTTATTTATTTTATTTTTATTGTCCTTTCTGTTTGTGTGCCATCGTTGCAATCATCACATTCATCATATTGTAATATCTTCTTCGGCGGGCGTCTCCGTCATACATAAGTGTTAAATGCGGGACAAGAGTTTTCTGCAAGTTGGAATGGCAGTATCCATGCGGTCGGTTCTTGGCTAAAATTTCCCATAAGGTATAACCAGGGCCGGACTCTACATATCTTCTAAATGGTAGTGGAAGCTTCTGTTTTTTGTTTAATTAAATAGACCGTTAGTGTCACAACTGAGAAACTAACACAAATGATCCACTCAGACTAATTTATTGTAATTATTTTGTAAAATGATTAAATATTTTATTTTCATAGTATCACTAATATTAACATAGCGCTTGATTACTAACCACCGTTTTTCTTTTTCTTTATTTAAATATTTTTTTATTGTTAATATTTAGCATTAACCAGCTTAGTTTACTTCTCCTTCAATCCATCTCTTTGTCTTCCACGAATTTTTGTTAAAATAGTTGTTTCACTTTTGTTATCATTATTTCTCTGTTTTATTAATAAACTATATATATCGAACAAATATAACAACGCAATAAACAATCGCTAATATTTCATCCGCAAATAGCTTACGATAGTGATGACATTGAGGAACTTTCGCCACCATCTGATGATGAGATCAAGGAGGGGCAATGGCTGGGGGTGACAGTTCGATCGCAGGGACTTGGAGGCAAGGTATGTTTGAGTATTATTTACTATTCGTCACAAATGGATGATCGAATTTTTTTATCAATTAATTCCCATAATTTTGGGTATGAGTCTTCAATCAAAAATGTTCATTGGTTTCATTTAATCGGTTGTACAGGTTCTGGTGTGTGCCCATCGATACATAACAAAAATACGAGAAAATCAATACGGGCAAGGGTTGTGCTATGTGCTGACGAACGACTTAAAGTACGACGAGGTCTATGAGCCCTGCAAAGGCCGCACCGTTCAGAGGTTTGTATCAAATTTCTTCTTGCTTTTTTTTGTATTTATTGTTTGGAAATAAAAATAGTCGGTGTTGATTTTATTGACGACTCTGGCACTTTTATAGCCATGAGAATTGTAATAAAAATGATTTATTTAAAATAATTGTGATATTTTCGTCGGATGAGGGTAAATGTTGGGGTCACTTAACCTTTGATTAGATATTGGGGAAAAATTATTCAATATTGATAATTCAATTGTTGTAAATTATGTACATATTATGTTGTTTTTAGATTTAATTAAACGGTAATGATTAGTTTGAAGAATCAGTAGATTAGTTTACCTAATTAAACCGTTGGGTCTCCTAGGAAAAAATCTAATGAATCCAACAAAATGTAATGTTTTAAGCTTTGGCAAATATGAATTTTAATACTATGCAATCATATCGGTCTTGTTTTCTTTAAGATTTCAAATTTTCGAAGTGAAAAATGTCGTTTTTGATTCGACATTTTCACTCCTACTATTCCCAAAGATTTATATTGATTGCTGAGTTTAATATGTTGGTTCATATGAATGAACAAATCCTGAATAAAAAATTTCTTTTTTTTGTCGAGTTTGCTTATATAAAGAAGCCATGGTGATATTCGGTAGTGTACCGCACACCTTTTGATAATAATAAAAGATTTTTTCACATTCGATTTACACCAAAGATGTTTATTTGAGAGCTATTATCTACCTGTTTCGTAATTTTAACGCAATCCTAAAAAGTTTTAGTAGTTGAACGCGCCTATTTTTCACGGACATAGGATTCTAACAGAACCATATTTAAACATACACAAAAATTAAATACATTGCCATTTGTTTTCGTATGCATTCTTTGAGAATGTGGATTGTTTTAACGAAAAAAAAAACTAGTGTTCCAACTATAAACTCGTGAAGAAAAGAAAAGATTTCCTCTTTTGGGTCTGTTTGCATTTTTCTATAAATTGTTGTAATAAAGAGCCATTTTAGATTAGATCAGAAGACGAACGAGCAGTTTGGAAGATTTGATCTGATTTTACCCACATATCTAAACAATCAGCTTTCATGTGCCGACATTCAAAAACCTTTGTATTAATTTTTTGTGGCGACTGACGATGAGGTTTTATGAATATATTTCTTTATTAAACTGTCATGGCCTTTTCGATTGATTGGTCATCCGGAAAGCTTCCGATTGCTTCTTAAACTGCAATGACAGTTCTTCTGTGCAGAGAAGAGACATTTCATTCTGGATTTGAAGTCAGAATCAAAACCAAAAGCACGCAAACACTCAGACAGACTATGTAAAACTCGTATTAAATATCAACAACAATTTCGTGTAGGGATGAGCGATATTGAAAAACATCGATGTCAGATATTATCGAACTAGAAATATCGATGTTTGTTAACTTTGCTTTTTACTTGCAATATAGATAGATGCTATAAAGCAAGTTTTGCATTTGGAAAAAAAATCGAACTCGAGATTTTAATCAAAGTTGACATTGCGATGATAGAGAACACCAAACAAGTGGGTCCCGCAATTCCGTCTGTCTATCTGTCTGTACAACTCTCTACAGCCTAAACGGCTGAAGCGATTTTCTTCAAAATTAGTATTTAAGCGTTTTAGGTGGTTGTCCAAAATAGATTTTTGAATCGTTGTTTTAGCCCTAAAAATAACTGTACTTGCCATACAAATTTTTCTACCATCTTAACTATCTCGAAAACGGCTCTAACGATTTTGAGAAAAAATTGGTGTGTGTACTATAATTTGGGTATGGTCTGCATTTTGGGAAAACATTTTTTTTTCAATTTGTTGTTACTAACGGTACCTGCTATACAACCATTTTATTTACTTTCGACTTTCTCATAAACGGCTCAACGGATTGCGATCAAAATTTTATACAGGAGCTCCTTCAAATTCTAAATAATAATGCATTTCAAAATTTTCGAAAAATAGTTGTTTTGGATTTTTGAAAAAAAATATATTTTTTTTTTAAATTCAATATTTCAAAAACGGCTGGACGATTTTTCCTCAAATTTTGTTTTTGAATTTATATTATTAAATACTTAAAATATTCATACCATTTTTTGTTAGAAAAAAATTAAGAAATTTTATATATAAAAAATTAATTGAAAAACGACTTTAAAAATACATTTAGCCGTTTCTATTAAGAATATTTTCCATATAATGTCATCGAAAATAGGAGCAAGTACTTGCGATCCTGTCGTGCATTTTATTTTTGATGCATTTTGTATTAATTGGCCTTGATTGTTTTGAAAATGGAAGCAACGTGTTTTATAGCAATTTTCTGTTCCCTTTTCGTGTGTATGATCTACATACATACATATGTATATCGCACCAAGCGGCGATTGAACTTCATACAATTTCACATAATAGTTGTGAAGCGTAGTTCGAATTTCGAAAAAAAAAATGTTTTTTTTTTAATTTCAAACAAAAAAAAATTACAAAAATCACCTGAACCATTTTACAAAAAAAAATAGAAGTGGCTTCTCCTTTCATTGTTTTAGAAATATCATTGGAGCCGTCTCTAAGAAAAATAGGATTTACTTTTTTGACTAACAAAAATGTATGGCAGGTCCTAAGCAAATTAAAATACACGATTGGATCGCACGTACTGTTTTTCTAAAAAAATGTTTGGTATGAAAATTTTATATATTTAATAATATAAATTTAAGAACTGAATTTCAAAAAAATCGCCCAACCGAAATTGGTACATAGGTATTCAATGTTCAAAAAAATATTTTTCCAGCATTTTAATATGCAGTATATTTAGAATTCGAAAGACCTCCTACATACAAATTTTGATCGCAATCTGTTGAGCCGTTTATGGGAAAGTCCAAAATAAGAAAAAATTGACAGATACCGGTAATAACAAAATATGTAGTGTACCATTTGTTTTTTTTTTATCAAAATCTTAGATCCGTTTTCGAGATAATTATGATGGTGAAAAAAATTGTATGCCAAGTGCCGTTAGTTTTTGGCCAAGAAATAGCGATTCAAAAATGTATTTAAGACAATTGCCTAAAACGCTTAAGTACCAAGTTTGAAGAAAATCGCTTCAACTCTTTAGGCTCTAGAGCGGTGTACAGACAGACGGAATTGCGGGACACACCTTTTGATGTTTTCTATCAACGTAATGTCAAGCTTGATCAAAATATCGAGTTCGATTTGTTTTACGAATCCAAAACGGAAAAAATATTAATTTTCCATTTTCACCAAATATATATCCAAAAATATTATAGAAAATTATACTTCTGTAGCCACCGATGGTTAACATAAGTGGTAGCCCTTGTACCGGAAATATACAAACATATCCACATCCTTAAGTTTCACCGCTTCCATACTTAATTATTTTGGTAATAAAATAGTACGTAAGTATAAGTGCGTTGAAATGGATATTCATATACATTGTAGATATATTTTGCTTCCCATGCAATGGTTGCCACTTATAAAAAATACATTCCTACACTGCAGCTTTTTTTAGAGCAAAATATTGTAGTGACTTTTTTTCAAAAACATTATGGAATAATGTGGTACACTGGTGCGTATGCGTACTTTTGCTTGTATCATTTATAATAAATTGTGTCCGTCGTCAAAGTCTATTGCAATTTTATTTTTTATTTTGAATCGACTTATTACTTGTTTTCATATTACAATTTTTTCTCAAAAATTATAGATATGTAAAACTATTTACAATAAAAAAAATATTAATTATAAAAAAATATATGTCATATTTAATAATGTTAAAAAAAAAACAAATTAAAACAAACAAATTTTTAAAAAAATTCTTGTTTTTTGAACTGTCAACGTTATAAGTTATTGTTTTTGTGTTTACAAAAAAAAAACTGACATGTATTTCCAAGTACACAATTTAGACTATATTAAACTAGGATAAGTTGAGTTGTATGTTTTCTAAAGAAGATTGCAATTTTACACACCGTCACGTAATCCTCATTAGTGCGTGACTTTCATTCTTCTTACATATCTCAATACACAAGCCTCCCACACGTTTCTAGAATATGGTTTAGCTATATATCCTATCCCAATGTACAACAAACAAAGAAAACATGACCTCGACAAATCAAGTGTACACAATCGTTTCCAGCGCAAACTTTAATTGCTATCCTGTGGGAGTGGTTCCCCAGCAAACGACGATGATTAACCTATTACTCGTATAATATGACAAGGCTCTATATATATGTGCATGTCCTGAACTCAGACCCACTTTGAAATAACTTAGACAAAATTAATATAATTACTGTCGACTTAGACTAACTTGTGACTCTGCTTAAATTGTTGGAAGTGAAGTGCTACAAATACATATTCATTTAACGCTACCTTTCCATGTTAATTAAATGACATATTAATGTATCATGGTGTAAAAGGTGTGCTATGCATTTTGCATACAAACCCTTATTCGAGTTCGAGGGCTGCAGAAGATACATAAATAAATTTAAAAAAAATTAACTATTTTTTATTTCCAGAGCTCACGAAGACTATGGCTTTTGTCAAGTTGGTACATCTGGGGCATTGCTGGACGATAATACAATGGTATTGGGGACACCGGGTCCCTTTACGTGGCGCGGAACAGTTTTCGTTACGGAAATCGGCGGAGAATACTTGGAGCGCGACAAAAATATGTACTACGGAGACCATTCGGAGAGTTCGTCACCCGTGGACAAGTACAGTTATTTGGGAATGGCTGTAACCGGAGGTCGATATTTCGGCGAAAGGATGTCCTATGCAGCTGGAGCACCTCGCAGTAATGGACATGGTCAGGTTGTGATCTTTAATAAGGCCAACTCGAACCCAATTCCAGTGGAAACAATCCTAGAGGGTGAACAGTTTGCTTCAAGTTTTGGATATGAGCTGACCACAGCTGATATCAATGGCGATAGTGAGCCAGATCTGATTGTTTCGGCACCGTTTTACTTTTCCAAAAACGAAGGTGGCGCCGTCTATGTATACCAAAATGAAAAGAGCTATCTTCCACTGAAAGCAACGCTCAAGCTGACAGGTACACCAGAGAGTCGATTTGGATCGGCTTTGGCAAATATTGGAGATATCAATAAAGACAACTGTGAGGACTTGGCTATTGGAGCACCATACGAAGAGAATGGGGTAGTTTACATTTATCTAGGATCCAGAACTGGTCTTTTAGAAAAACCTGCACAGATTATACACGCCTCTGATTTGGGAAATTTACCGATTCCGATAAATACATTTGGAAGCTCGATTACCGGCGGAACTGACTTGGATGATAATTCGTATCCGGATATTGTCATTGGAGCCTACAACTCCTCGGCAGTTATCGCCCTTCTATCTCGACCAATCATTAGCATTCAAACGAGGGTTAGAGGTGCCGAATTAAGAAATATCGACCCAACGAAAGAGGGATGTCTCACAGACGTATCCACGAATCTTACATGGTAAGTTCTTAACCCCCACAAACTATTTGATTTAGGTTTTGCTGATTTGAATTCTTACAGCTTCTCATTCGAAGCATGCTGCTCTATCGATCCCTATGATCAGAACACGAGACCAACGAATCTAAATCTCATGTTAACAGTCGAAGCCGAAACATTTTCGAACTCGAAAAAATTCTCTCGGGTATTTTTCGATCGAGACAATAAACGAAGAAATGTCATAAAACGCGAGGTTACTGTACGAACCAATGGAATGCTAGACTGCCATCGAGTGACTGGTTATATCAAGGAGAACACCCGGGATATTCAGAGTCCTTTAAAGTTTAGACTTAACTATACAATTGTGGAGCCTGATTTGCCCGATTCAGGTCTACATGCTTTGAATCCCATTCTCGACAAAACTCAAGCTGATATTGAGTTCGAGGGTACATTCCAGAAAGATTGCGGCGAAGATGACACATGTGAATCGAATCTCGAACTCGATGCCGAGATCGACTTGGACAAACAAAGTAGGTTTTTAGAATAATCATTTTTTAACAGAATTTATATAAAAATGTTGTTTTGATAGATGACGAATACGCTTTGATCCTTGGTGAACGAGACGAAATTAGGCTGAGTGTGAATATCAGCAATTCTGCTGATTCAGCATATGAGTCACAATTGTTCATTGTACATCAAAAGAGTGTAACATACATAGCAGCCTTAAAAACGGTAATTCTTTAAAAAAATTCTCGAAAAAATTACATATTAAGCTCTCTCGAACACTCAAAAAATAGAATACAGCAATGTGCAATCGATTCAATGAGACCGTAGTTGCATGTGGCTTAGGCAATCCAATGCGGAGAGGATCAACAATTCAGGTTTCAATTCGATTCGACCCAAGCGGTTTGGAAGATGAGGAAACTAAATTGACATTTGACATCTTCGCAAATACCACTTCGAAGCAGCTGGGTGACGTTCCATCTGCAAAACAAACAGTGAGAGTAGTTAAACGAGCCGATCTTAGTTTAAGAGGTTGGGCAAGTCCTGAGCAATCTTTCTATGGTGGAGATATTAAGGGCGAAAGTGCCATGAAGTACCTCGAAGATATAGGCACCCTTGTCACACACACTTACCAGGTGATAATTTTTGAACTTAATCTTGGTGGCGAGATTGATTAAAGAAATTTTTTTCTTTCAGATATACAATGACGGTCCATGGAAGGCGCCAAAGGTCTCACTTACCATCTACTGGCCACATCAAGTTGCCAACGATAAGAAACAGGGTAAATGGTTGCTCTATTTGGAAGATCTTCCAATAATTGAAGGTAAGACGCTTTGTTTGTTTTCTATTTTATATTAAAATTTATTTAAAAAATGTTTAATTAAAACGGTTATTGAAAGCAAGTTTTTGAAATTCCTGGGCAATGTCACAACATTTTAGGGGTTCATTAGAAAAACTTTTATAACACTCTATCAACCGGTTGCGACTTTGAAGGAATTCCTCCGATTGAGGAACTTTTATTGGATTACCCAGTATTTCCTTTACACTATTAACTGTTTTTTCAAATTTATTTTTCATCAATTCGTTAGATTTATCACTGATATATTGTAACTCTTTCAGTGTTTCTTGACAAGTATCCATTGATTGTTGTTCGGTTTCTGTAAATTCATTCAATTGTTCAGCAACTTTCGATGAGATGATTATGACATTTTCCACAGGCTGAGTATTTTCTATGCAAACAGACCTTGTATTTGCATTGCCCATTATTCTATTTGAAAATCAAAACAGAAACAAAATTATTGATAATTGAATTGAAAATTCGCTGACGAATAGCAAACTTGAAGGTTCTTTCTTTTTTACTGAAACGAAATATCTAAGGACACTAGTTCTTTTCACCAATTTGACAGCAACAAAATTTTAAAGTGAAATTAAGTGAATGTTTAATGGAAGTTTAATTTACACACAATTAATTTCCACTAAACACAATAGAGTGCTGTATCTGGAATTGGCGGCGCTGGAACTGCAATACCTGTCAGTAATACTTGTCATGCGTGATATTGTGTATGTGCTAAAGGTGAAGTTGTACAGCTTGCTGACACAAAAAACAATGAAGAAGCGCTGGCAGCCATCGTATGAAGAATTAAAAAGTGCTTAAACTTCACTTCAACCTTATGTAAGCCTTCATCGATATGGTTTAACTCGTTCAATGTAAAAGGTAAATGATGTCTATCTCATGCAGCCGCGAATGCTTCTCACTCTCATTGTGTTCTTAGCATTGACTTTTAATAGTGCGTTTGCGTTAGAGAAGCTTACATTACTTTAACAAGCATTACAACGTGTCGACATGACAGATGGCTATAAGCCAAAGTAAAGTGGAATTAGGAATTTCCATCAGACATCAATTAGCTGTGATGTATACAATTTTTGTGTGGCATATGATGAAAAGGTAAATTGAACGAACAACAGAAATACACCAGAAGCGAAATTATAACAAACGCACAGTTTGAGTTTCACGCATAGAATAATATTTTATTTAGTGAATAAAATAATTGATATATAAATAAAAAACAAAATGAAAATATGTTTTATATACACAAGTCTTAACAAAGTTATTATGTGTAAAGTATATTAAGGGTATTCGTGCAACAAGATAATTTTCCGCTTTCCAGAAAGATATAATTTTCCGCTTTGCAGAAAAATATAATTTTCCGCCAGACGTTTGCATGAACACCCCCTTAAAAATACTTGTTTAAATGTGGGAAATAATCAGATGTCCTTTGAAATAAACGTATGAGGTTTATTTATTCTCTTTCTACATCAAATTCGTGAGATAATTTTATGTGATTTGCAGAATATTTTTCCCATACAAACTTTGACAGTTTATTTCGGAGGATATAAAATAATTTGGTTTCTGAGGTTTATCTGGGTTTTCTGCCGTTACATGAATACCCTTATTATCTTTTTTCTGCAACAGGATAAATACTGGGATGCCGGTTGCGTTGCTATCGTGTATGTTACTTTGGTTTGTGTACTTGCTAATATATGTATACTGACTCGTAACATTAATACCCGACCCCTTGTAAATATTATATGTAGCTAAATTGCTATGTTGCAACTTTCGCAACAAACATTTTACTCTTTATTCTATAGCATTTGTCACCAGAACTCTACAAACGAAAAATGGCATTTCACTCCCATATTCCGCTCAAAGAATTCCGTTTTAGTACAGTTATATGCTTAAGTTTTCATTGACAAATGTCATCATTTTGATTTCATCTGAAAAGAAGGTGGGATAAAAGACTTATAGTATAGTATAATCTGATGTCGGTTTCGATTAATCGTCCGGAAAGCATCCGAACGCTTCTGAAACTGTTCGATTGGTATCGAGTGACAGTTTCAATCCCGAATAGAAATAAGAGAAAATTTTATCTGAATTTAAAGTCAGAATCAAAACCAGAAACATGCACAGCACACACTCACACCCAAAATGTCAAACTCAAATTCAATCTCAACATAACAATGTCGTGTAGGGTTGATCGATATTGAAAAACATCGATTTAACGTCGAAAAAAAACATATCGATGTCGAAAATGTTTGAATTAGAAATATCGATGTCAATAAAAAAATAATAACACGTTCAAAAAATGATTAATAATGCAATATATTATAAATTCAAAATACCTTCATTGTTTTTGAAAATTGGGGACAGTTTTTTATCGTTTTCGCTTTTTGTATGTATAGACTATATCGCATTAAACGTGATGTGATATCATACAATTTCATCAAATACTTATGGAGTTTAGTTCTAGTGAAGTGCAGATTCGTCGACTGCAGTATAACTTTTATAAGCATGAAATCTATGATAAAAGATTTCAGTTTTTTAATGAATGTTTCACATGCTTCAATATCGACGCATGTTGAAATTTTACGCTTTACTCATACACTCACATTAAAATTCAGAATCGAGAATCTAGTGTTTACTTGTTCGATTGGGATCCCGGATCGGAGAGTTCTTTCAGATAACCAATCGAAAAGGACATGAATGTGTCATAATTTTGTTTAAGGGCGTCAAATGTCACTTTGTTTTAAAACGTATGTTGTAGAGAGAGAATAAGTTGACAGTTGACTTCGTAAGAGAAAACGAAACACCATTTGCATTTTAAATAGTGTTGTTAAAATCAATCTACTATTGGAGTGGTGAAAACACTAATTCAGATTTATTAAATCTACATGGGATCAACGTTCGGTGAAAATGTAGTATAAAGGGACTTCAGTGTAGTCAATTGCATGTATTAAAAAAGCAAATTTTATTAAGAAAACTATTTAGTTTTTTTGACATGTCATTTATGCGAAATTTAGAACTTTACTTCACACATTTACATTTAGTTGATCTTGCAAATAATGTAACTCCAATATTTTTGTGATATAAAGTGACTTTTTTTTGGTAAATGTACAAATGTCTTACCATTCGATACACATTCAAAAATTTCTAAGCAATCCTCGACATTATAAAAAAAATATTATAATATTATTAGGAAACGTTCCTTTAATTGGAAGGATTGTTTTTTGACAGCTGGCCAATCAGAGACTAGAAACTTCCCTTTTTCGTTTTTGATTGGATTTTCAGAGAGCTGTACTTTCTTTTAATTTCAATCGAATATGAAAATGTATTCAAAAATTTACGCATACACACTTGTACGTCGTCATCTAAAAAAAATGCCATCATCAAACAATTACATTACTCTAGCTGTTCTGAGTACTTTTGAAGTAACATGAGTGAAGAATAACTCCGAACAACTAATCGAAAACGTAATTAGTTTTAAGTCGCCTACGTTTTCTGAATCTGGCAACTGTTAATAATTATTAGATAAATTTATGAATTTAATTCCTAAATATTAAATGAAATTTTAATTTGTTGGTTTAGGTGCCGGTCAAGGTGAGTGCACCGTCGGTCCAGACATGGTCAATCCATTAAAACTGGCTCGCAAGGCAAAGCCATCCATGACACACGAAGATCTTCGCCACATCCCAGAACCCTACATGCTCAGGCCAACCAATAAATCACATTACTACAATCGTCATACGTATTTCGAGAAATCCGAATCTTTCGAAAAACTGCCGATGCACAGTGATGCTCATCTGAATCGTGTACGCCGCGATAGAGCCAAAATTATTCGGGCTGAAAGACTTACGGACAAAGATGGCAAAAAACACGACGTAGTCATTATGGACTGTGATAAAGCAACTGCTTTCTGTATAAAGATCAACTGTGAACTTTATAATATGCCTCAAAAGACTGAAGCTTATGTTCATGTTAAGGCAAGACTGTGGAACTCAACATTCGTAGCTGACTACCCAAGGGTAGATCTGGTGAAAATAGTCTCAAGAGGCCATGTTAGAATACCAACTGAGTATGCCGTTGAACAAATTGACTCAGACGATCGAGAAATGGTAAGTAGAAAATTTTTATCAAGGAAACCTATTTTATTGTTAAATTTTCTTTTAGGTGGAAACACGAGCCTATCCAGAACTATCAGATCAGGCACGTGAGACTGCAACACCATGGTGGATAATAATTCTTTCCATTATTGGTGGACTAATACTTTTAGCCATTGTCACATATGTGATGCACAAATGCGGGTTCTTCAAACGTCGAAGACCTGATCCAACACTTAGTGGTAACATTGAGAAAATGTCCGAAGAGAAGCCGTTCTTGGGAGCGAAAAACAAAAATCGTATTTTCTAACGAACGTGCCACATAGAAATGAATACTTTTAGTGATACTAGAAAGTAGAATATTCAGCTAAAACGGACACTAGCCATGTTAAGAAAAAGAACCATCGCGCCATCTTGAAGTTATTCTCTTCAAATTTCCGATCAAATGACCATTAGACTTATACATATACTTAAATTCGTAAATAGTTGTATTGTTTGTAAATATTAGCGTTTAATGTTGTTCAAAAATAGTAAAGACTTAAAATTTTCATAAAAAGAAAAACACTGTGCAAACTGTGAAGGTAGGTTAAGTTGATTTTCTCTCAGAGCCGCTGGCGGTTTTATCAAAAAAAATTAAGAACAAGTAAAATATTGGCTCTGTCAGAGCCTTTTCATTAGATGTTAATTTAGGAATTTGACCTTAAGCTAAACCATAGATTTGGAAACTCTGACGTTTTCCAACTCTTACAAAGGTCGATTCCGCAAAACAAAATTGCATGCCTAAAAAATTCTGCTCCTTGATTTTCAATAATTATGTGTTTCCCTTCTAGAGATAAGTGGACTAGCTCATATCAGCTAATTTACTTTCAGACTTTTTCCCTTACAAACACTGAATTCAGTAACACTAGCCCATATGGGTAACTTATACCAATTAATAATTTTAACGCCACGTCTCGAAAGCTTTTGAAATCAAAAAGTTAACTGTTAACTTTGATCATCTTGATGCACAGTCTGATCTTGGAATTAACTAGTAAGTAAAAATAAAAATTTGTTCACATATATTTTTTAAAAACTTTTAAAAAATTAAACTATCGAATTCAAAACCGTCCGCAATGTCATACAGCTGAAAAAAAAATCTCATTGAAAATTAACCAATTTTGTAAATTTACAAACAAATAACTTAATAGGTATTTTTTATACAAAAACGCATTCAATCAATTTAAAGGTAGCTACCCCCCATAGTTGTATACTGCTATACGAAACGATACATTTAAAATATTTATTATTACAAAAATTTAATGTTGTAAATAAGCAATTATAGTTTTATTATTATTATTTTTTTATTGTTAAATTTAAGATTGTAAATTAAATTCAAAAGTATTATTTTTAAATTTATTTTATTTTTTCTTTAATATTTTATTTTTATAAATAAAATAGAATTGTACATAGATTAATCTTTATTTTGTTAAGCAAAAATAGCATAACTTTTAAGTAAAATCTATAAATAAATAACTTAAGTTAAAATAAAATAAAATAAAACAAAAAGTTAAGATAAAATCTTGTGCTTACTTAAAATTGATTTAATCTTGTGCTGGGTGTTATGTGTTATAGTTGCAGAAAACTGTATATTTTAATAAACAATTGAGTAACTTTTAGTTAGTTAAAAATGCGCACAGTAAAATAACTTACTTTAATTAAATTTACTTTTGTAATTTGTTATAAATATATATAGTAAAACGAAATGTTATAATGATAAAAATAAAATATAAATTATGTAATAATTTTTAAATACAAGAATAAATTTGGTTTTTATTTTATTCATGTTAAAGCCTGCTAAAGAAAATTAAGTATATTCGAACATTTTCAGAAGATGTAGCCTTATTAGCCGTGTTTTCTTGAAGATTATAACAAGCGCTGCAAATAAAATTAAACAAAACGATTATACTCCTCTGATTTTTTTTAAATTTTAAAGTTGGCAATCTTGATGAGAAGAAACTAGATCTGTTTATTATTTTGTGAATTTGTAGCAATTCGTAAGAAATTTTCACTCGAAAATATTACTACAAGGAATGTCGAAGTAGATAGAGAAGAAAAACTTCGACAACGTTGAAGAAGTTGTGAATTCTTACTACTGGATTTTTTGGTGAGTAACTTGTATAAAAACCGTCAAGCACCAAGCCGTCAAAAATTGTGCTGCCATTTCCATGTGTAAGTGATACGCACATTCAAAAGAAATGAGAACTTGAGCGAAAAGTTCATTATCTAAATATATACTAGAATTAAATATTTGTATTGAATATTACAGACAGAATATTTTTGTTTTGTAGACTATTTTTTGTATTGCGTGTTGTGTTTCCCTTTTTTTTAATTTTTTAGTTCATTTTTGGCATGTCTGGAGATATCATTCAATTATGCCCACCACTACTTTCTGTATTTTACCACACTGACGTTTTACACACAAATGTGCTCAATTTGGGTTTGTTTACTTTGTACAAAATTCCCTCACTCTTGAGGTTTGACAGTTGTTACAATTCTTACTACAAAAAATATACAAAACAGACCTCCTAAAAAGTATTTGTGTGCGTTCAAAAGTTCGTTTCTACACCTAGTTTTCACGGAACAAAAAAAGCTTATGTCCGGTACATACTAAATTACAAAACTAGTTTTGTAGCAGGACTAGTCCAATGGAACTTAATAATTGCAATTTCTTTACAAGGACGTTTCAAAATATTTAATAACAGATTTCAAGTTCCAAAGGACAAAAACTATCATTTCTAATATAATCACACTAGTTCTGCATTCTGAGTGAAAATGTACTTCGAATTCATTTTCGAATTGTCAAAATTTGTATAATTTGTATAAAAACGGTTCATATTCGGAATGTAGAACACCAATTTTCATATTCAGAACCCTAAAATTTCACATTTGGAATGAGCTATTTACAAACTTTATTTTATGTGGAATACAGAACATTTTTATGTGGAATACAGACCATCTAAATTCACTTTCGTTCCTCAAATTCACAAAAAGTGAAATACAGAACATGTGCGAATTTGTTTTTAAGAATTTCAATTTGTTGGTTTTCTATGAACTTGTTCTAGGGCCAGTTTCAAAGTGCTCTCCCAAGTTCGCCTTGAGTTAAAGTAAAAGTCAAACGATAAGTGCCACTTAGGTTACTTTTCCATTCCACAGTCGCTTAAATTTACTTCACTCAAAAGCATGAATAACGGTGGCAACCCTTGTTTTTGAAGTTATATTTAAACTTTTATTCAAAATGGGAAGCGAGCGACGTACCAAAATATTGTGCCGAATTCTGAAATTTGGCTTTATTTTCGCTTTAAGAAAGTGAAATAACGCCGAATTTTAATGTTCGGTTTCATTTCACTTTGATAAAGTGAAATAAGGCCGGATCGAAATTTACATTGTTTTTAAATTTTCTACAGAACATTGGACTTGCAGAATTTTGAATTTATAGAGCTTTGAATTTACTGAATTTTCAAATACAACTTTTTGGAATACAGAATTTTAGAAACCGAATTTGGGCACATACAGAATTATGATCCTAAGCCGAACTTTGTCTACAATTTCTAGAATGTCGAAATCCACAGTGCTTAGGAAAAAGTTTAAAGACGTTTAACGAAGTGAGAACATGGATCGTCAAGATTTAAGATATGGGCTATTCGAAAAATTGCTATTTACCAATAAAAACTCTTTTAACAATTTTGAATAAAGTTGTAAACAAACCAATTGTAACAGAACTCCTTTTCAGGTTCTTAGATAAAATATCAGAAATAAGATATATCATGATCTGATAAAAAAATATTATGTGAAACATTAAGTGAATTAAAATTATGACTGTTTATTTATTTATTTATTTTAATTTAACTATTTATTTATTTAACGTTTATTTTTATTAAATACAAAATTTTAAATATTTATTTCAAGTTACAACAACTTAATTCTTTTACTTAGTGACTTAAATCATCGTTAATTAAAAATAAATTTAAAAATAATATATGCAATAAAAATTGTTTAAATTTTAATCTACAAAGCGGGTAGATTTTACATTTACTGACGCTTGAAACATGTAAACAATAAAACATATAAATAATTAACTTATTGATGACTTGAAAGTATGACATAGGCTCTCTTTACAGGCGGCTGTTCACTTTCACTTTCCAAATTACCACTGTTAAAAATTAACTTTTGTAAGTAAAACACAGGTTATATGTGATGGGCATATTCGAAAGAAATGTTAACTAGAGCGAGAACTTCATTGTTTGTGTACGTCGCCATTGACGCGGTCAGTTTGCGTTTGTTTATTTTGTTGCAAGATTTACATAACATCCCCCACTTTTTTAAGTTTGACAGTTATTACACTTCTTACCAAACAAACCTAATATCTATACTAATTTTTGATATTTATTTCTTAAAGTGGTTACATGTTGCTTATATCAGTCGATAAACTTGGTCGTCGTTTTCCAGTATTTTACGTAATTCTAAGCAAATCATTTTTTTAGATCCAATATTTGCATGGTAACCTTAGATTTAACTAATTTTGCTCATGCAACTGATTCATTTAACTAACTTAATTGGCAACTGCATTTGAACATATAAAATGTTAACCCGATCAAATCAAATTTAGTACATTTTAAGTTTTAACCCAAACAGTGTGCATATTTTTTGCTAATAGAGTTAGCTTGTGTAACCTGCTGAATTCGCAGTTGATTCTTATTTAATAGTGAACAGTTTTTGGCTTATGAATTAGATTTTGCGAACGGTCTCCGATCTAAATTTTTATCGTACGAGGTTATTCACGATTGAAATACACTAAATCTGATTTTTTGAATAAATAAATGCCCATCTTATGACATTAAATAAAGTTTTTACAGTTTGCGTGAACAATGAGCGTGAACAAAAATTTAAAAAAGGTGCATTTAAATCCACCCCCTGGGACGCCCACTATTTCATTTCGTGGTTTCTCGGAAACTGAGCTATTTCTTGGAGACTACTCATCTGATTTAGACACAATTTTCCAAGTTTGATTTTTTGTGGAAGAGAAAAATTTAAAAAAAATATTTTAATTGCCACATAATTTCATAGCTTTAAAAAAATGTAAAAACTTTAATTTAGAAAAATCCGCCCACTTTCAAGAAATGTTGATTTTTGGTTCTGATTTGAGACTCTGTTCTTCAAGGGTTTTATATGTATATAAAGAAACCTTAGGCCACATACACTATTTTTTGAGGAAAGACAATGCCTATCATACTTAATGAAAGGGAATTCAAGTGAACGTCGAGTATAACGAATTATATAATGCACAGTCATTCTATGCATTTATTTATAAGAAATTAGAAATTAAATAGTAAGTTGCTGGTAAACGAATCAATTATCTATAACAATTATTGAATTTATTTCTTAATAAACTGCAAACACAATCGATCACTAGAAATACTTCGCGAAATGAAAGGCGTGAAAATAAAACCTAAAAACCTAATAAACTAAAACAGTTAATTTTCCTTTAAAATTACATCAAAGTATGTACAGTTGCGACAAAATAAATATCACATGTATCCTATGATTCACGTTACCAAAGTTTGTAGTACTTTGTTACACTTTAAAGAACTGTTTGACTTATGAAGTAGTAAGAACAACGATATGTTGGATTTATTAAGAAAAAAATAATGAATATTGAATTGAAACAAAGAAAGAAAAAAACGAAATTATGGAAACAAGTGAAGTCATTCTAAGACAAAATAAATAGCACACTTCATTAGAAAAAGAAAATCAATTACAGTTTGATCGTGATACAAAGAAAATTATGTGTTAATATTTAGTGAGATATCCTTTATTTTTAATCACAGCGACACACAACGTTTAATAGTTAAAACAAGACTCTCAAATCATACAACAGGTACCGAGTACTAAATTTGAACTTGCGAATCTATTAATTGCTTTATCCACATTATTCCACAAGTTTTCAATATAATTGATATCCATAATACCTTCTATACTATGAAGTGAGCCCACGCCATACCAGGAAAAAAATCCCCAAACAAGAATGCTATATCCGCCATGCTTAACACTTTTGATGGTATACTTTGGATAATATTCCTGATTTTTTCCGTGTCTCACATATTTTTTGCCGATCCAAAGCGACTAAACTTAACTTATACGTCCATTAGACATTTTGCGACCAATTTGAAATATGCTCCTTTGCAAACTTCAACCGACGACTTGGCAAATTACGTTCACACCAAGATCTTTCTCTATTGCTTGTTTAATTTTTAGAACAGTGCTGAGCGGATTGGTTTGCTCATGCGGGCAATGGAAACATCAGTTCGGTTTTTGCGTATTTTTTTTTTTTTTTTTTTTATAATCTACACGCGCTCAAGGGATTATGAATACCCTTTAAATGTTTCATCACAGCGCGGGCGTGAGGGTGAGGTTAAGGAAGAGAAAGAATGATAGGAAAGATGTGTGGCGCGATATTCGGAGACTGTAGGTGGTTGTTGTCTCAGATTTTATCTCCAGGGATGGCGGCTGAACTAATGCGGAGAAATTTATGTGTCTTATTTATCGATGTCCCTTATAATTCGCATTAATTTTTTTTATTCTATGTCATATTTTATCGGTATACTAGTTTTACTCAATCACATGTTGTTAGTTCTATGCCTAAACAGCTTGTAATGAGTAAACCAGCAATTCATTGTATGACATTTATTTTTAGAATTTGTTTTTAATGGAAAAATAAGAAGACATAGACTACGGCAAGGATCGAACCTGTGACCATGAGGTTGACAGGCGAACACACAACTATTGCGCCACGGCCACCCCCAACACTTTTGAACACTTCCTGCTTTTTTTTTTTTTTTTTTTTTTTATAACTTTGCACGCGCTCAAGGGATTATGAATACCCTTTATATGTTTTTGTTAAGACAGCGCGGGCATCCGGTGGAAGAAGAGAAGGAAGGATAGGAAAGATATGTGGCGCGATGTTCTGAGACTAGAGCTGGTTGGTGTCTCAGATTTATCTCCAGGGATGGCGGCTGAACTAATGCGGAGGCAATTACCGTGTCTTATTTATTTACGTCCCTTATAATTCGCATTATTTTATTTACTTCGTTGTCATATTTTATGCGTATGCTAGTTTACTCAATCACATGTTGTTAGTGTTATGCCTAAACAGCGTGTAATGAGCAAATCAGCAACTTATTTTATGACAATTTTTATAATTAGTTTTAAATGGAATATAAGAAGACATAGACAACGGCAGGAATCGAACCTGCAACCAAGAGGTTGACAGGCGAGCACACAACTATCGCGCCATGGCCACCCCCAATGCTTCTTGACAATGGTGAAGGGCATTTACAACCTTCTTCCTGGAACATGTTAATTTTCGATTTATTGAAGAATTTGGCAGACCTTAATTCTTAAAATTGAGAACTCGTAGCATAAATGCTTCTGTGGAATGCTTGACCGCATGCACGACACATACTACATATTATTAATTAAAATTTTACTAATTCTATTAAGAAACTAATAAAAAACTCAAAGCTTTCCCACTTACCTTTAAAATGTTTACAATATTTACCAAAAATGCATTATGTTTCCAACGAAAATAATATGTGCTATTTAAATTACGAGTATCTTCACTTGAATGCACCTTGCTTACCTTCTGACTTACATTTGACTTTATTTATTAAATAAATTGAAAAGAAGTAATATCTCTTTACTTTACACTCAAAAGCCACAACAAAATAGTTCTTACAGTATTGGCATTGGAAATGAACTAATGATTTAAGGCTTTTTCAAATTTATTAACAAAGTTGTGCTATTTATTTAGTCGCCACTGTATATAACTGATCTTAAGAACCAGGAAATAACAAGAAGTTGTTGTTGTTAAAAGAAATTACAATATCGCAGTTAACTTGGGCCTACACAAATTTGCTAGATATTCGTTATACAAAGCGTAAAATGTTTAAGCCATTCGTTATATAGACCGTTAGTGGAAAAGAAAAATTAATTCGTTATATTGGAAATTCGTTATATCGCGCATTCGTTAAACTGGACGTGCACGCACTGTACTTATTTGCATACTCTTCTATCATAAATTTAAATTTAAAATATATTTTATACATGAGATGAGAAAAAGTCGGAAAATATAATTATTGGTTGAAACCGAAATCATAATTTTTTTCTGAATTTTTCCAAAGTAATTATCTCAAAAATGCATCTACGTTCTATCCCAAGATGCCCCCTTATAATACAAAAGTTAAATTTATGAAAGAAGAATATGCAAATAAGTACTGTCTATTATTAGAATACAAGCAATAACTTATCATACGGGAACTAAAAACACAACGTTTTCATATCAAATTCGCCCTCAGTCTCCGAGGTACCTGTTAGTTTTTTTTATATTGCGAATTTCTAAAATCTAAAATAAAGATTACTCACTCGTATTGTTTACCGTTATAAGTGCCAAATGTTCATTTCCAATAGGTTTAGTACTTTTATTTCTACACAATGGCAAGTCTTAAATAGTTTTAAGCATTCAAAGCTTTTTGCGAGGTAATGACGTCAGTGAATCAGCTGATAAAAAAAATAGCTTTGCTGGCCTTTGTTATCTTAGCTCCCCTTCAGTACTACGTTTGTTTTGTTTAGCAATGTACTTTCTCTTCTCCTGAATTGACAGTTAGTTCGAGTTCCTCGGTTTGGCTTATCGTGTATAAACTAAAGTGATGTGATATTGTTCGAAAGGTATTAAAATAATTGTTAAAAAGTTTTTATATACATAAATATAAATCGATAACAAATACCTACCTAGTTTAAGAACAAAAATCATCCTATAAGCATTACATACAATATTATTCCGTGACATCAACATTTTTGGGTTTTTGCGGGATTATGAAATTTCCTATCTAGTTGTGTAATGGTTCTAATTTTGGTATTACCTTTTGATTTATCGGAAAATTATGAATTAATTATGTGTATCTACCTTACTCGTTTAAATGGGAATTGAAAAGCTTGTGTCGTTTAATGTAATGATTAATGAAACAAAAAAAAGTACTAGGCATAGTTGGAAAGCTATGTATCTGAACTTCTGAAATACTACCTTGTGATTATTTTTTACAAGGTCAACGTCGTAGTGTCGTAGCCACGTGCTAGAGCTTTTAAATTCTGTACTTCCTATTACGCTTTTGTTTACATTTTTTGTTTGACTTTTGATGCTAGAAAAATAAAAGCAAAAAAGAACTTGAACTGTTGCCAATTTGTTTTGGACTTTAAAGACCATGAACTCAAGAGTATAGTGAATGTGACGTAATGAACTAAAAACGGACCTACCTTATGATTCAAATACCTACCTACCTAATGAAATGATTAAATACATTTAGTCGGTAGAAGTAATTAGGTAGAAACTCATATCGTGATAAAAAAAACTACAAGTATATTTAAATCACAATCACAATGTGTATTGTACATATTGTATAGATAAATGTTAATAACATTTAAATCGTTATCTCGCATGCTCGAAGTCTAGACTAGATTCTAGATAAACGAAACACTTATTTCCTAGATGGCGTACCTACGCATTATTATTTGATACGTAGTGTTATGTAAATATGTAGAGAGCAATAATTCGTTTTGATATTTATATTAATTTTGTTTTGTGATTTAAACTCAAAATGCAAAACACTTGAGGAAATGTATAACGTGAATGACGTTATAATTACGCTTAAATTATAACAAAAAATTCCGCCGAACAAATGAGTATGTAGAGAGATTGTCATTACTCGAAATCATCATGTGTCAATCTTAAGTAAAATTGTGTGTGATTATTCATACCAAAGTCTAAAGGTGAAGCGTGCAGGTTGCAGGGCATTCCCCGATAATAATTTAATTCAGTTTTTTGATCATCAGTAATTCAAAAAGTTCAAAGAAACCAAATTATGGGCACGAGTACGATAACTCAGGCGCCGTAAATTAATAACGGATTTTTTAGAGGGGCTTAATACAAATATTTTTTAATATGGGAGGGGAGTCTATCTCCCCCCGTTTTGGCCGGGAGGGGCAATTACATAAAGAAAAGTACTAAAAATGGAAAACAAAATATTAAAAAATAAATAACTGTAATACTTACAAATAAGTGTAATAACTTTTTTTAAGCCAATACCTTAATCTATTAGCTAATTTTTAAATTAAGTGGAATCTATGCATAGTTTTTGAAAAAATAAACGGGTTTTGAAATCAAACTTTGTGTAGAAAAAGATTTAAAAAAGTTTTAAAGTGTAATTTTTTCAAAACTAATATTTTTTTTCAGGAACTTGTTGCTCTGATTAATTCTTAATCAATAACTGAATCCTAAATGATTCTATGTGTTCTAGTTTTTGAGAAAATTGAAAATTACTAAAACTAATTTTTTCATGAAAATTTTTTGTTTTATAATACGGTGATCTCACATTGAGGGGAGAGTGTCATAACTACAGTGCCGCAAAATAATAACCGTTTTTTGTAGAATGGTTTAATACAATCGTTTTATCCTGCGTAAGAGGGATCTATCTTCCTCCTTTTAGATGGGAGGGTCAATTTTCTTAAAAATTACTTTAAATTTAAAAAAAAATACAACGGCATCACTTACAATAAAATAATATAGGTTTTCTGAAATTCAAGAACTTGTCGTCTTATTATTTGTATCATTCTAGTTATGTGCGTTAATAGTTTTTGAAAAAATACCTTAAAACTCAAAATGTATCAAAAAAAAAATAGTGAGGCGTGTAAGGGGGGTGTGTAAGGCAACCCCCTGCCAGCGCACACAATAGGCTTTGGGGTGGGTGCGACGTTGGGCGAATTCAAGGTTCCTTTTGTATTGTAGAGTCTGGATTTAAGGAAACTTTGAATTTATTCCCCCTCTATATCCAACAGCTGTTTTTTTAATAAGTATACCTACATATAAAAAAAGAAGAAATAAGAATCTCATAAAAAAGCAGTTTTGGTAATTTTTAATTTTAAGCTAGAAATCTAATAATTAAAGCCAATACTTACAAGATACTTAATTTCGCTACTTAAAAAAATGTTTGATAAATTTTATGTTGAAGGTATTTTTTTCAAAAACTATTAACGCAAATGATAAGAAGAGAAGTTTCTTTTATTGCAAGTGTTGCCGTTGTTCTTAAATAATTTTTTTGAAATTTGAAGTAATTTTTTTTAGAAAATTGCCCCTCCAGCCTAAAAGGAGGGAGATAGAATTACAGTGGTAGTCCAGCATACCGAATTCCGATTGACGACTGATTGATTTTACTAAGTCTAGGTGCGCAAAATTTTTTTTTATATAATCTACACGCGCTCAAGGGATTATACTAGCCTTTAAATATCTCAACACAGCGCGGGCGTGAAGTTAAGGAAGAGAAAGAATGATAGGAAAAATGTGTGGCGCGACTGTAGGTGGTTGTTGTCTCAGATTTTATCTCCAATGATGGTGGCTGAACTAATGCGGAGAAATTTTCGTGTCTTATTTATCTATGTCCCTTATAATTCGCATTAATTTTTTTATTTCTTGTCATAATTTATCGGTATACTAGTTTTACTCAATCAGATGTTGTTAGTTCTATGCCTAAACAGCATGTAATGAGTAAACCAGCAACTCATTGTATGACATTTATTTTTAGAATTGGTTTTTAATGGAAAAATAAGAAGACATAGACTAGGGCAGGGATCGAACCTGTGACCATGAGGTTGACAGGCGAATACACAACTATCGCGCCACGGGCACCCCCAAATTGCACATGCAATTTCTCCGAAACCAAATAGTTTAATCACTAGTTGAACGTTGATAGCGCACATAAGAAAGTTAAAAATCAATCAACGAGATAAACCAACACACAGACAATATTTTGATTTAATGTGCGTGCAGTTTTTAAATATTATATTTTTAAAGTCGTCTTGTACAAAATTTTGTATATACAAAATTTCTTTAATTTTTTTCTGAATAAAATTTTGTATGGTAATTTTATGTGATTTATAATATCTATAAACTTAAAAATCATTATCCGTTTTCGAAATATTGAATTTTCAAAAAAATTATTTTCGAAAATTTTGGTAGGTATGCAATATTGTTTAGAATTTGAAGGGAATCTAGCATAAAAATGTTGATCGAAATCCGTCGAGCCATTTATGAGAAAGTCGAAATTAAAAAAAAATGGTTGCTTGGCTTATAGATAATTAAGATTTTAGACAAATTTATATGACAAGTAGATACGCTATCTACTTTTTTTTTGGGCTTAAAAACGATTCAAACATCTATTTGAGACAATCAACTAAAATGCTTAAGTACTAATTTTGATGAAAATCGCTTCAGACGTTTAGGCTGTAGATCGTTCTACACACAGACAGGCAGACGGACACACACTTTTTGTGTGTTCTCTATCATTATAATATGTCAAGTTTGATTAAAATCTCGAGTTCAATTTTTTTCCAAATGCAAAACTTGCCATATAGTACTTATATCGCAAGTAAAAATAGCTGAGGGCGAATCCAGCTAAAAACATACCTAGATGAAGTGAAACAGAATATCCAACATAATCCAAAATGCTGCTATAATCCTGAGGAAACACTTCCACTCCCAAGCTTGAAAAAAACAAATCTCATTGGTAAATCCCAGTTATTTCTATTGGGGCAGCTCTTTTGCGTCAATTGAAGTGTGGGCTTACTGTTTTACGTTAGAGGAGATTGAGTTTTTTTTTTCAACAATAATTTAACTGTTATTATTTTTGTCTAATTACCATTATTAAATGTGTTTGTTTCATACATATAATAATAAATGTAGAATTAGTTTACTTAGTCTAGCTGGCAATCTTTTACGAATAAATGTTGTTTTGCTTTTGAGTCGTATACTCGTAGTTCTTTTTAAGTGTTTTTTTTTAAGAAAATATTTTTTTTTTAAATAAAACCTCTCAACCGCCCTACTTACATTTTTTATGCATTTAAATATTTTAACCCAATATGTTCTTGTCATCGAGTGACGTTAAGAAGCGTAAAATGAAAAATTCAACGATACTTAATATACCATGAGTTCTGTATACCATGAGGTTACCCTTGATCAACGTAAAACAATATATTTTCTCCATTCTTGGTTGTAATTAAATAATTTTTCAGTATTAAAGTTAAAGACCGAAATACCTCGGTTTGTGGTTTCTGTTCGACTCTTCCGAAGTTCAAGAGACCTACCTGGAACATACCTATGGTTACCTCCCAAAATACATTACTCAGCTCTGACCTACTGAAAAGTTGTCAGCTCGTAGGTGGACATGACTTGTGATGGGCGGTTTTCCCTAGTTAGAATGGTTCGTGCTTTGGATCGAAGGCATCGTACTGGAAATACGACAATCAACGCAACTGCTCCCGACATGACTAGTGACATTATAGCAGTGGTTCTTAACCGGTGGTGCACGCACCCCTTAGGGGTGCGAGCTTGAATATTTTGGGGTGCGAAATTGTAATTTTACAAATTCACGTGTAGCTAGCAAAATAAAAAACTAATCTTAAAAATTCATTTTGGTTAGTAAATTTTTTATTCCCTAAACATTTTTTAAATATGTTTGTAAATTATAAACCATCGAGACAAATTAATTTTTGTATTTTTTCTACAATTACAAAAATTCAAATGCGTTTCTAGTTTCTATAGTAATTTTTATATTTCCTCGAAATTTCAGTTTTTATATTTCCTCGAAATTTCAGTTTTTATATTTCCTCGAAATTTCAGTTGATTGTTACGATTATTCTTAGAAATATAAATACTGTTGATGCGCACATTACATTTTTAGTGTCATTTTAGTGTCGACTATTACAAGTTTGAATTTTTGTGTTGAATATTAAAAGTTAAATATTAATAATAAAATAATTAATACAAGTTAATTTTACAAGTTTAGTTGAATATTTATATTCTAATTATTAGATTCTAATTTGGTACATTAAAGTCAAATTCAAAAGGTAAGCTAAAATATAGCAATAATAGATAGAAGTTTAATATTTTTTTAGTGTTTTATTAAAAAATTTAATTTAGTTTACGCCATGTCAAAGAAACGATGTTGGAATGACGATTATGTTCGTTATGGTTTTACATTTACAACGGAGAAGGATGGAACGCAGCGACCACAATGTATTCTGTGCTGCAATAAATTTTCAAACGCCAATCTCAAGCCGTCGAAACTAAATGAGCATTTTACCAAACAGCATGGTGGTGTAGATGCTGGCTATGATTTTGAAAGTTTGAAATCTAAACGAGTTCGATTTGATAAAAGTGGAACTATCACAACTTTTGGATTTATATCACACGAAAAGCCGCTGTTGCAAGCGTCTTATCAAGTTGCATATATCTGTGCCAAGAAGAAGAAACCACATACAATAGCTGAAGAACTTGTAAAGCCTTGTGCATTAGAAATGGCTAAAATAGTGTTGGGTACTGAAGCACAACAAAAGCTTCAACAAATTCCTTTGTCAAATGACGTAATCCGTACTAGAATTTCTGATATAAGTAAAGACATCTTACAACAAGTAATTGAAGATATTAAAGCTAGTAATGTCCCAGTGGGTATTCAATTGGATGAATCTACAGATGTTGAAAATTGTTCTCAGCTGATGGTGTTTGTACGATATGTAAAAGAAAAAGAAATTGTTGAAGAATTTTTGTTTTGTGAACCATTAGAATTGACTACAAAAGGAATTGATATATTTAATAAAGTCAAAGACTTTTTATTACAATATGAGATACCGATGAACAAAATAGGATCAATTTGTACTGATGGAGCTCCTTCCATGTTAGGCAAAAATTCTGGATTTGTAGCGTATGTAAAAAAGGAAGTGCCTCACGTTACAATTACCCATTGTATTTTACATAGACATGCGCTAGCTACAAAGACATTGCCTGAAAAATTAAAGAAAACATTAATCACTTCAGTCAAAGTTGTAAATTTTATCAGAGGTCGAGCTTTAAATCATCGTCTCTTCCGTGCTTTATGCGAAGAACTTGGTGCCGAGCATACTGTCCTTTTATTTCACACAGAAGTAAGATGGCTATCGCGTGGACGTATGCTAAATCGTGTGTACGAATTGCGAAGTGAAATAATGCAGTTTCTTAATAATCAAGGCAGTAGTTTAGCTGATGAATTCAGCAATAGAGATGCTATAATTCAGCTAGCGTATTTGGCAGACATATTCACGCACCTTAATGAATTAAATATTTCAATCCAAGGATTTGGAGTGAACACTATAACAGCGAAAGAGAAGTTGACTGCGTTTAGTCGAAAACTTTCAATTTGGATTAACCGTGTTGACAAGATAAATTATGCTAACTTTCCTTTGCTTGAAGAAGTTCTTGTTTCAGATGATGAAAGAAACAATATTACCACCGAAATTAAAGATCATTTGCAAAAGTTGAGCGAATCTTTTGAGGGATATTTTGCTACTGGAGATATAGATATATCAGAAAAATGGATATTAGATCCATTTATTTATAATCTGGACTCAATGGATGACAGTAATTTATTGAAAGATGACCTTGTTGAACTACGGACAAATGGACATAATCAAATGGAATTTGAAGCAGAGAATTTGGAAAATTTCTGGTGTGCTCAAGTAATGTCATATCCACGATTAGCTAAAATAGCGCTTCAGCATCTTGTTCCATTTGCCACAACATATTTGTGTGAGATGGGATTTTCGTCACTTGTGCATATAAAAACAAAAGCTAGAAATAGACTTAATGTTAGTAATGATATGCGTGTAGCTATTTCAAAAAAGATCCCCCGGTTTTCAAAAATAATTGAGGAAAAGCAACAACAAAAAAGCCATTAATAAAAACTTTGATAATTTATAATTGATTATTTCAGCTAACAATTAAAATTTATAAAAAATTTGTTACGCACATAAAATTAATAAAAAATATGTTTTGCATAATGTTTGTTTTTTAATTTATATAACTCAATAATTTCTAGTAAGGGGTGCGAGAATATTGTTTGAAAATTTTAGGGGTGCCGGTAGCTAAAAAGGTTAAGAACCACTGCATTATAGAGTAACGATGGAATGATAATTCCCAGTCTTGGTCTGCCGCTTTACGCTCTGCATGTAATCGTTTCCAATCTTGTTTGAGATCCTCTATCGATTTTTTTTCAACATTCAACTCGTTGGTGAAGGTTTTATGGTTCCCGATCCGTATGGGGAGAAGTTTCGGCGTTGGCGGTGCTTGAACGGAATCGGAACTAGCTCGTATTGAGTTCTTTAAATCTGAGTGGTCTACCATAGGTTGTTTGTATTCCGCGGTGACTTCAGACTGGTGCTCGTAAAGCAGTTTAAACCCTTTGGCGCTGGCTTCGCAAGGCTGTTCTATTTTAAAGATTCCAGAACCATTGAGAGAGACGGTGTATTGATTGGTTACCGCACTTAAAGTTTAAAACAAAATAATTCTTTACTATGAACAACCATTCGTTCGAAGCTTTCATCTTGAGAAATAGTCCTCCACTTGCCGGAACCGCCGCGTATTTACATGAAACCTTTGAAGAAGCTGCGTGTTGAAGGAGTTTAATCAAAGACTCATAAGAACCTGACGTAAACACTGGGGTCTCGTGTCGGCATACTGCTACGTTTTTCAAATTTTGTCCTGTTACACGTGCGCATCGAGAATATCGCTCTTGATTTAGCATCACAAACAAGTCATGATTAACCGATTCTGCAATGTACTCGTACTTGGTGTCAATCACAAGGTCCCAGCGCTCCTCTAGAACTGTTGGCAATGGGTACACTTTATAAACTTCGAAGTAATATTTTGATTAATAGATTCCCTCCATTCACGAACACATAGGTATTAGACTCTTGGTAGATCATAAAGGAATCCTCCAATGAAAATCTTTCAATGGTTGTAGAATTTTAATGTAGATCCGTGATATTTTCTACGTTGAGGATGAAAGGCTGGATCCTACTCTGGAATAGATCGTCAAATATTGAAAGTTCCACGGTTTGTCTATTTTGTACTTCTAATATCTTCGCATTGATGGTCGATACTAATATGTTGACATCGCTTCTCACCTTAAGCAGTAAAACTTCCTGGTTAGTGTTTTGACTGTAATTAAGGAAGGTTTAACTAAGAATTCCTACCCCCGCGGTAATGTTGTCTATCTCCGCTGCTAACTGATTTATTGGTTTACTCAGCTTGTCAAAATTTGATGTCATTACAGATAGTTGACGGTCCGTAACTTGAAATGTTTCTTGATGATAAAAGATATGAAGGAATTCTAATTTATCGTACACCTTTCAAGCGTCCTCACTATCCATCGTCCCAAATGTCCATTTGGAGAAACCTCCAATAAAGTCAAATGCTCGTTATTGTCGTTTTGACTTTAGGAGTTGGTTCATGCGATAGGCTGTGTTGTAGGTTGTCGATGTTTTCCTCTGCCTCCTGGACGTAGGCATGGCAAAGCGGCTTATATTTTTCATTCGGGATGCTTTGACATAATTTGTCTAGTATGTAGTCACATTTTTCAACCATTCGAAGAACCATTCCGTAGTTCATTGGAGTAACTTTCGTTAGGACCGACTATGTTCTGCTGTAGAACCTAGCTGAATCTGCACTCTCGAATACCAATGAGGATGTGTCCTGCAACCGATTACATTATTTTTTGGTTTTGGTCTTGAAAAAAGGAAAGAGAGAGTGTAAGTAGTTCTATTGTTCAAGGTCACAATATTCGGTATATCTAGGGTTGCTTTAGAACTCCTCCTATTAGAAAGATGGGTTGAAGATAAGATTCTATATTCCTTTTTGCTATTTTGAAAATACAGATAAGTCACGTGATCAAACAAGGACCTTTTTATATTGGAATCTTCTGTACCAACTGGATTAAGTTTTGTATCAAAACTTGATTAAGTTATACACAATCTATTCGTAGTTTAATATTAATGAAACATTTCTCTATTGGCTTCAATATTTTTAATATATTTATTTTATGAAAATTTCAGTTGAATTCCTTCTGAGACCACAATAGTTCATAGAGAGGTCTAAGAAAGAAAGACATATTGGCAATGGCTTATGCATCGATAGTAGGGAAAATAAGGATGCTCAATACCAGGCATCCTATTGTGAAGGGAATGGTTTCGTATGCAATACTCTGGCCATGTGGGAGTGCTATTCAGCAAGTAATCGAAGGAAAAACCCTTGGTAACATAATCTCAACTGCACTTAAACTTTCATAGCTTATAATATTTTGTTTATTTTCTTGAAGAAACCTTTGATTGGAAAAGATGTATTCGCTTTAGTGTATATGGAGCTTTTGTTGTTGCACCAATGTTGCACGGATGGGTTCGTTTGTCAAGCACAATGTGGCCCGACACGAGTCTTAAAGTTGGTCTAATTAAAGTAAGTCAAAATGTATATTTAAATTTCTTGTATTTATTAAAATTTTGCGCAGGCAGCTGTGGAGCAGGTCTCATACGGTCCGTTTGCTATGTCCTGCTTTTATGTAGGCATGAATTTATTGGAGTTCAAAAGCCTGAATGATGGTATTGATGAACTCAGTTTGAAGTTTTGGCCAACTTTTAAGGTAAGATAATGATTTTACCTTAATGAATAACTTTTTATAATAATTTTGTTTAAAACAGGTTGGTATTTGTGTTTGGCCGATTGTACAAACAATTAACTTTTCCATGGTTCCTGAAAGGAATCGAGTAGTTTTTGTAAGCATTATTAGCGTTCTGTGGACAACATATCTAGCATATATGAAGTCTCTGAAGGACGACACAAAAGTATTAAAGCAACATGAACTTACAATACCACCGAATTCTTAATGTCAAAATCTTGAAACGACTCACTAGGATAGTTAGTAAATTTTGTATGGTTTCTGAAAAAAAAATTACTGCATACGATTAGTTAATATCGACAAGTCGCCAATCAAAAGTCTTTTAAAAGCTGTTTCACTAAATACCTAAATTATTTGTTTTAGTCTAAGACAATAAATAAGTACAACGGAGTTCAAAGTTATATAGTCAGCAATAAATGTATTTATACGAATGTTATATGTAATGTAATATTTAAAGCTAATAGAACAATTTATTTTAACTAAAAATTAAAGCATTTATGTAAGGTGCTATTTTTTAACTATTGTACATAATAACTGGTTATTTTATAGAAAAAGTGTAAGAGAAAAACAAAAATAAACATATTATATTAAAGAGAATTTTTGTTGATCACAAGCAAGTGTCGAGTTTAGAATAAAAAGGAGGACACATTTAAAAAAAATACTTTAAAGATTTTAAAGTGAAATTTCTTAGGTTTAACAACTTAAGAAAAAAACACAAAAACAGGAGATTATATGCAGTTGTACACATTCACAAGTCCAAAGGGACAGACAATTTTTTAAGCGATGCATAAAAGTCATTTCGCTAATTTGACCCCCGTTTTCTGCATTGCACTTTTTTTAAACGATGAAATTGAATTAATTCAAGTGTTCCAAGATTCGTTGGAAAATTTAATTGCGAATTGAAATTTCGAATTCGAAAAAAAATCAAAATTCTATTGAAAAATACTTCTATTTTCTTCCAAAAATCACTGTGCTAATACAAACTTTAGAGAAATGTATATTTCATTTATTTAGCAAAATAATTGTTTGTCTTTTTTTTACTAAAATGTCTGCATACTTTTTCCATGTAGAGTTTTGAGTCTACAAGTTGTGTTTGATAAAAAAATTAAATATAGTAAAAAGAATTTATTATAATATGCACTTATGCAGGAAAGGGAGACTGGTGGATGCTTTGGAGGAATATGAAATATACAAAGCCAACAAAACAGAACGGGACAAACTCTTAAACAATAAAATCATAGTCCAATGGAATGCACTGTATGACACTGCACTTAATGAACACTCTACAGAAGGAACAAAAACAAATAATTAACAAGCTAATTACAAAGAAAAGGACAACACCATCGTTCACCCAAGGCAAGTTAAATCCAAAATGGTGAACAGAGAATAAAATCGCGCCTGGACATGAAATTATAATTCCGAAACGCGTCGCCAATATATTCACTTACTTACTTAGGTGGCGCTACAGTTCGGGGCGAACCTGGGCCTCAACCAACATGCCTCTCTAGCTTCCTCGGTCTTTGGCTAGCTGCCTCCAGTTACGCACTCCAAGTTGGTTGAGGTCATCTTCCACTTGAGCGCGCCATCTTAGGCGTGGTCTTCCTTGACTGCGTCTTCCCTCTGGGTTGGAATCGAAGATCCTGCGAGCCGGAGCATTGTTGTCCATACGCTCTATATGACCTAGCCATCTTAAACGTGATATACGTATTTTTTGTACCAGGTCAATGTCGCTGTACAGCTCGTATAGTTCGTGGTTGAACCTTCTCCTCCAAAGCCCGTTAACGCAGATAGGGCCGAAAATCTTGCGAAGAGCCTTACGCTCGAAACGACTAAGGATATCTTTATATGCTTTTGATAGAGTCCATGTCTCCGCGCCATAGAGCAGGACTAGGATGATCAGAGTCTTATAAAGAGTCTGCTTCGTTTTTCGAGAGAGGCCTTTACTGCTCAATTGCCTCCCTAGCCCATAGGAACAGCGATTGGCAAGAGTTATTCTTCGCTTTATTTCTAACGAGCTGTTTTTGTTAGATGTTATAGCGGATCCGAGGTAGACAAAGTCCCTAACTACCTCAAAGTTGTACCTGTCTATTGTGACGTTTTGTCCAATCCGCCGGTGTTGTGTGTCCCTTTTTGTGGACAGCAGGTACTTCGTGTTGGCCTCATTGACTGCTAGTCCCATCTTAGCCGCTTCAGCTTCAATGTTAGCAAACGCTCCAGGGACAGCTCGCTGGGTTCTGCCAATGATGTCTATGTCATCAGCGTATGCTAACAATTGCACAGACTTGAAAAAAATTGTGCCAGTAGAGTTAACTTGGGAATTTCTTACAAAATTTTTGCAAGTATTAAGTTGAAGAAATCGCACGATAGCGCATCACTTTGTCGGAATCCTTTCTTGACACCAAAAGCTTCTGTGAGGTCAGTACCAACCTTGACGAAGCAGCGAGAGTTCTCCATCGTCATCCTACACAGGCGGATGAGTTTTGTGGGGATGCCAAATCCAGACATGGCTCTGTATAGCTTGTGTCTATAAATGCTATCGTACGCGGCCTTAAGATCGATAAAGAGATGTTGGGTATCGATTTGGAGTCGCCAAAATATATTATATAAAAAATTTGTGACAAATTATTTATTTAACAATAATAAAATATTGTAATATATATTAGACTTTTTATTTTATTTCATTTGTGGGTATATCACTTTTTTTCCTAAAATGGGGCACAATTATTATATCCAGTCGTAAACGTCGTAATTTCACATTATAGAACATTTAAAATTATCGTAACTTAGTTTAAACAGTTCGTAAATATTTCAAATCTATCGAAATTCTGTACATTATCGAACTGAAATTGAAATCCGACACAACGTAACAAAAATTTCTTAATTCTTTTAAGAAAGGCAGCAAACTTTTCAGAATCATTGCCAACTTCATTAACACTCGCATGAAATGGTAAAACTTGAACAATATGATCATAATGCGCAATTGTATGAACATTTTAAATTATCATACATCAATCGATGGAATTGTGAATAAAAATTTCCCTGGAAATTATTCTCTCACTCTAATGTTGGGAATGTGAATGATGTCAAAAAGTTTCCCTCGGAATTCATTGGTATTGGGAATAAACTTTCCCAGGGAGCTTTGCTGTAATTTCATACGTATATTTAATCGAGGAAATTTATTCCATAAGAAATACACGATCAAAGGACAAATTTCGAGGGAGTAAAATATTCCGTAGGAAACGAAATTCCCTGGGAGGGCCCAATGATTTCTTAGGAAAAACCATTGGTGCTACATCTGCTATTCTCGTCATAGTTAGTCGATAGCCAAAGTCCTCAATAGCAACCTCAATGCTATAGTAATAACCATATATTCGTATGTATACACATTATATTGTGATCGTTTGTCCAAAAAGACATCGATCTGTGTCGTTTTCTTTTCGATAACAGCCGAATCTTGATATTATATTAACCGTTAAAAAATAATTACCTACTTTTGTCACAATACTCACACAAGTATAGGAGATAAATCACGTATTGCTTTTTCCGACTACAACAATTGTCGATGGACGCTTGAAAATGATTCTTTCAAGAATAATGTTCTCTTCGTCACAAGGTCCATTGCACAACCGGACGAATTTGGCAATGATGCCAAAATTATCCAATGCTCAATATAGCTCGTCTTTTTATATCTACGCCCGCCGTGCTACATCATACCTGGCCTTGATAAAAAGCGATGGGTTATCGATTTGAACTTTTAATTTTTCTTCAATATTTAACGTAACCACACTTCAAGAGTATACTTATGTCGTTCTCTTATGAGTTACTCTTTTTTCATTCCTTATTTCTATTCATATAGCGTATGGAAAATTTGGAGTTTAAAGGTTTACTCTTAACAGCCAATCGAAAACGATAGTATTTAAATTTTTGAATGGGTATATTCAAATGTCGCGTCGGTACGGTGAATAAGTATCCACTTAAGCTCCTGAACAACCAACATTGGAAAGATTAAATTTGTATGAGTTTGTACATATGATTTTGACATTTCTCGTGGGATACAAAAGTATACCAAGGTTTTCGGATAGCTTAAGATTTTTTTTTGGCAGCAGTTGTTTTGTCATCAGCTGTGTTCTTGCATGGGAATACAACAACACCAACCTATTCGGATAGCTTTTGATCGGTTATTGAATGAGGCCAATGAAAATCTGAAAGTTGTCAAAAAACAAAACGCATAGTACCAAATGAAGTCTGCATTTAGCTGTTCTATTCATTTGTTCTCGTATAGCTAGTTATTCAAAAATTGTTGGGATAACTCAAGAAAGCTTTTATGAGAACAGCTGCTGCACACGTGACAACAACAAAAAGTTATTCCAGATTGCTCAGAATAAATGAGTGAACGCCCTCATTCACTCAATTTTGAAATCACTTCAATACTCCTCAATATCTATGAAATCGCGATCGAAATTTAGTTTGAGTTTATGTAAATTTTTCGATAAGTTAACAAACAGAACTAAGGAAACTGACGGGAATTTTGTACAAATGTGTGCGTTGGCAAAAGTTGTGTTTGGCTTTATTTCTTCAGGTTTTGGTTCACTTAAACCAGTCGTAAACTTAAAATCAGTGTAAAAACAACGTTAAAACTATAAAATATGAAAGTGATGAAGAAAAAACGAACTATTCTCATCGCATGTATTTTTTTAATTGGAATTTATTTTAGATTCAACAACTGTTTAAAGATTTCATAACATATTCTAAAAAGACTTAAAACTTCTTTGTAATCAAAGAGAGTCCTCAATCCAATCCAATCAAATTTTTACTTTGTTGTTAAACAAAATTGTCTCATTAGGTTTGTTTGACGTTTTCTGCCCCAGAGCACATTGGGAATGGATCCTTCGTTTTTTGATACTAACCTAGTGTTTGATTGGCTATTCGGAGGTACTCTTTTTTCACAGATGAAAGATATTCTGCGTGTTCTAGCTATACGGGTAGCTATATAGCTTAGGCAGTTTCGATAATATTGAACTTGTTTTACAATTTTCAATTTAGATTTATTGGTGAAAGCGGTTTTTATTATTTTTGCAGCCAGTTCAGGATCTAAATTTTAAAAATTCCTTTTACAAATTAGGTAATCTGAAAGTTATTTTTTTTTCTGGCGAATGTCAAACTGCTTTTAATGTTTCTTTAAAAATGTGCAAAATATTTATGTACATACATAATATGTATGTATATGTCCTTCAGTCCACCCACCCACAAACAAAGATATTTCATTTTCTATTTGTGTACTTATATTTGATTGTGTGTGCGTAGGCATTAATTATTTTTCCACAAAATTTTATTGCAAGTTCTATGGCTTCATATATTGCTATCAAGACTTTTAAAAATCGAATATACTCTTGTCGAATTTTTCCACCCTTCATAGTAATTACAACACCAAAATCAATTTAAAAAAATCTGTCAGTCTGCATGGCGCGCTCTGCTCTATTATGTATAGTTTGTGTACAATATCAAATCTTTCATTTCCAGATTTCATTGAACAAAAACACTACAGATGCACCACCTTGCAGCATCATTTCCTAAGAGCTTTCCCAAACAAAAATCGCTACCAGGAGCGTGAACGGCTACTTCTGTCAAGCGCGTTTATTAATAAAATTTACAGCAATAAATAAATAAAAAAAAATAGCATAGTTGTATAATTGGCAAACTATCTAAAGTAAAAAAACTTTCGCAAGCTCTCTTTTGTTCGCATATGTAAATAAATAAATTCAAATTATAAGATAAATTTGTGTGGTCGCCCAGTACGAGAACGTCGTCGCTGCGCGAGAGTGTTATCGCATTCCGTTAAAAGTCAATATTAAGTAATTTTTAAACTATCAGGTACCAACATACATAATTTTACAACAATTGTGACTAAGTTAAAGCTTAAATAATAAAATTTAAAAAATTAAAGTGATGTAACAGGAAATACATATAACGATCCATTAAGTTATAGATCAAAAGGGAATCTAACGGATAACTAAATTTCTGTGTGATTTTTCAAATATAGTTTCAATTGTTTACGGCCTTGAGAAATTCCATTGCACCTGACAAAGAAAATATACGATCAGTGGGACATTGACAATGAATGAACTGTCTGGTTATGGTGACCATCCCTAAGGAATTTAAGATAATTCAAACAAATAAATAACAATATAATACTTTTACATAAATACATCACATCCATTCCGATGAGTGCACTGCTGTCAATTTTGACATTTTTACTACTGTAGAAATGTCAAAATTGAGTCTGACTGTTTTGCCTCTGTGCAGTCGAAATCGTTGTGAATTTAACATACAAAATTTGGGACTTCGACAACAGACACGCAGTCTGAGCCGTGTCGTGTATTTTCTCTGAAATATAAATATTTTTAAATATTGAAAAATAGTGTAAATAATTCCATTTTAATATTTTTAAAGGTTAACTACCAAAAAGTGTTTCCGAATTACTGAAATCGTTGTTGATATATTAAGTAATAGGCTTTTAAAAGTAGGATTCAAAATGACAGCATATTTTTTAATGGTTGCGTTTAGAAGACAAGATAAGCCCATCAGTCGAAGAATTAGCTTGCAATTAAGGGACAACTTTAATAACTGAAAATTGACTGGAAACCTTTTTAGAAATACTCTCATTTCAATTCAAGTGCTTTTATGTCAAAAAATATCCACAGTGCATTTATACCACTTCAACTTTTTAAGAATTGTTTCAGCGGTGAATTGGAATTGGTTTATATTTGCGGAAAACCTAGATAAGTCTCAAAGATCAGATAATTTCATTTGCTCAGAAATGAACTGTCAAAGTTTGTATTTGAAAAATATTCTGCAAAACACACAAAATTATCTCACGAATTTGACATAGAAAGAGCAGAAATAAACCTCATAAACTTAGTTGAATGAACATCTGATTCAAGTCGACTATGTCTTTTGAACTTGGCCTTGTCTTATCTCAGTTCGCTATTTACCGCGTATTGTTGACTGTTTTCCCATAACAAAATTGTCGTATTTGAAAAGAAGATAATTCACAAGAGAGACTAATGAAACTCTGCCGTTTCATTCCAAGAAATAGGTACACATTTTGGTCAGGTCAGCGTTTTACGATCAACGGTTTTTATTACAGAACCATGTTTTATAGGGATATTCACGATCCTGCGCAACAGACCTATTAAAATTGCCAAATATTATAGTTTTTTAGTAGATTGTGAAGGCACTTTCTCAATTTGCAGAAATTCTCATGTAAATTCACAAATGAATAAAGGCTGGCAGTAAAAATAGTATTTAGCGTGTGTCAAAATACACGAATGCAAATGTAGCTGTTAGTTGGCACCCAAAACCGATTTTATTTGATGGATTTTGTTTATTTTATCGTGAATAAAAATTTTCCTACAAATGAGTCCTTCCTCGAGCATAGAGAGCATGAAATATGAATTATTATCGAGAATAAATTCTTCAAGGGAAATTTTGCTGTCATTTTATACTACGCTTGTTTTGTCGAGCGAAAATTAATTTTGAGGGAATACAATATTCCCAGCGGTGGTAGCATACTCAAGTTGTTGTTGGTCATTCAAAATCTCTAAAATGATATAAAATTGTGCTTAAAAAGCAAGTATATAATTATACAAAAACTGAATTCCGAGTGAAACAAAATTCCCTGGGAGATTTCCGCAAAGCAGTTTAGCGTAAAAAGCTTGACAAGATTCCTCCGTCGCGGTTTAGCAGGAACATCCAACGGGGGTGTCCTTTTCCCTTGAAAGCGATACACTATTCCAGATATAGACAGTTATTATACCCAAATTGCCAAAATATAATAATTACCATTATCATAATAATTGAATATAAATGTTCGATGGTGCACCCTAATGTCACTTATAACTATTTATTTATTTTCATATATTTTCTATGATTTTTTTTTTATCTGACAACCCTAATTATTACCAGTACTTTTGAACTAAGAATAAAATTTGAGTTTCCCGCACAATCTGAATAGTTCGAAAAAATTTACTTCAGCGTTTTTCGGTCATCATTACTTAGATATAGAGTTTGAATAAAATCGATTATAAAACTATGTTCGATAAATTTTTAAACTGAAAAGGAATAAAAAAACTTATTCTAAAAAGAAATCAAAAAATATCTTCCTTTAATTTTTTTTCTTAAGTTTTGCAACAAAGTATTGTTTTAGCCAATAACTGAATTACCCAAGTACTCAATTTTCTAAAAATAAAAAAAAAAACTTCTTTTATGTAATTTTTTTTATAAATCCATGAAAACAGCAATATTTTTGTTCAACCCAAATCAAACCAACACTTGTAACAAATTTTAAAAAATATCTTTTTTCATTTTTTATTTAAAAATTGATCACTTTTCATGAATTCCCTTTCAGTACCTATATTACATACATAGTATAGTAAATAAGCACAAACAAATTAAAAATGACAACCCTACTCAGCAAATTTAAAGTATTAACCACAAAGTATCCTATGTTGAGGGGTATGGTGTCGTACAGTCTCATTTGGCCTACCAGCAGCATTATTCAACAGACCATCGAAGGAAAAAGTTGGGGTAAAATGTTGGCTTCTATTGAATTTTTTTTTTTTTTTTGAAGATCTTATTGCTAACAAAAAGTCTTCTATAATTAATAGGATCCTACGATTGGTGGAGATGCCTGAGGTTTAGTTTATATGGAGGATTTTTCGTGGCGCCAACACTTTACGGATGGATAAAATTATCAACTGCCATGTGGCCATCAACTTCCCTGCGCACCGGTGTGGTAAAAGCAGCTGTAGAACAAATTTCCTATACTCCTGCAGCTATGACGTGTTTCTTTTTTATCATGAGCTTGTTAGAAATGAAAACTGTGTCAGAAGCCTTCTCAGAAGTTAGAAATAAGTTTCTGCCAACATACAAGGTAATTTTTTTTTTGCTTATTAGCAGTTACCCTTCCGCTTCCCTAATCCCCCGCCGAAATTCTTTTCGACTTAATCGACTATGTTCCAAATTCAGTTAACAGGAACATCTTTCCAGCCGTTCGTGTTTAATTGAAGAACAAACATTCAAACATATACTATAGAAAAACAAAATACTCGGAACAGCCAGTCGCAGGTTTTTGGAGTAGTAGGATTGAAAAAAGAGTAACTTCGAATAGCCAAACGAAAACGACATGAATTTATCTATGAAAAAAATCTTTGATACATATGCAGATAACCTTTACATAGTTAAATTCAAAAACTGTTATAACGACATCTGTTAAAAAAAATATCGTTCGTATCAATTTGTGCACATTTATACAAAATGCTGTTAGTTATATAAAATTCAGATTGAAAAAAACACATTTTGTGTTTGCCAAATTAGGCAAACTCAAAAAGGTGTTTTTTTCAATCTAAATTTTATAATTTACGGACTTTGGGGTCATGACAATGTGGAGGGAAAAAAACTGCACGTACATTGAAACAGTTATGAATTATTACTTCACGCATTTCTGTTTCAAACTGGTGTTAAAACTGTCAAAACACCAAGCTGTCAAGTTTTTTATTGAGCTTATTATTTATATAGTAGAATTGAAATTGTCATATTGAAACTAAAGACAAATAGGAATAAAGCAAACATATTTATTATTTTTTCCACAATTAAGCCATAATAAAATTGGAAACCTTCGTACGTTTCACCCCCCAAAACCCATTTATTGGTGTTTTTTTTATTTGGTGTTTTTATTTCTTATCTCCGAGCAGATCTCTGAGCGGAGCCTGAGTAACCTGATTTAGATCTGAGTAGAGCATGGTCAGATATCTCCGATTTAATTTTGAAATAAACTTAAGCGCAGAGCTGTTATATATTATTATAATTGTTTTTATTTAAACTTATTTACCAGCAAATCTAAAGCTTTCGTTTTCCGAATTCATTTTTGTTTTTAATTGGTTTTACTTTGGTGATTATTGTTAAAATTATGAGTAAGGTTAGCCGCACCCAGCACTTTGATCCGTTTGATCGGTCATTTTATTCTGAGCTAATGGTCCATGCCCCGATTTAGCTCTGATTTAAAAAAGAAACACGAGTTGAGAGATTAAATGTGTCTGAGCTAAAAAAGAAACACAGATCTTATCTTGACAGCTGAGTTCTTTACTCGGAGTTAAAAAAGAAAAAACGCCAATTGTTGTATTTGTAGCTTTGAAACTCTATCCATGAATAGATGGGAAATCTAAAAACAAAACAAAAACAAATTACTAGGGCTGCGTTGTCTATAGATGGATCTATTGCAAGAGGAACAGAAAAGTTACTTGTGTGCGTGTTTTAGCTTGTAAGCAAATGTCAAATGAAAGCATAGAATTCGGGTCTTTATATTATTAGTTAATGGTTATTAGTTTATGATTTTTTCACTGGAATTTTGGAATGTTTTCTTATTATATTTTATTGATTTTATGTTTTTATGTTCTTGTTTTGTGTTTTTGTGTTCTTTGAGTAGCGTTTTCTGTTTCTCTTTTAATTTTTGTAGTTTGGATTTTGTATGTCCCATACTCTTGAAGTTTGACAGTTGTTCCCATTCTTAAGTAGGTACTACAAAAAATATACCAAACAGACCTAATTGCTTCACCTGCTCAAAAGCTTGCACTCAACGATTTCGGAAAAGAAAAAATGTCGTCATATGTGATTGTTTGGCCAAAGCTGTGAGAGGGTTTCTCAGATCATGAAATTTTTAAAAATCTTCGTAAACACATTTAAGAATATGGGGAAAAATTGACAAAACGAAATAAAATAAAATGCACGACTGAATCGTATGAACTTGCTCTTGTAGCTAACAACTTTAATGTAGCTAACCATTGAGGTTTAGTTAGTTAGGTGTAGTTATCCTATGCAGGCTTAAGGCCTGTAGGTAAGATTACCTTGATTCTTAGTATAATGAATTGTCGAATGCATTATTCCAAGGAATTATTACATAGGTACCTACCTACTAATGTACATTTAAATGGATTTTAATTATGTAAATTAGGAGGGTAATAATGTAAATATGTACGTACATTATTACATATGTTCATATATAATGAAAGTTAATGGTGTATAGGCTAGAAAAAATAGTTTTGTAAACTTATTAAAACGGCCAACACCAACACTTTAAACGGTTTTTCGAAGAAAAAAAAACGAAAAACACCATGAGATAAAATCTGAAACAACAACCACCGTCTCAATACGTCGCGCCACACATCTTTCTATCCTTCTTTCTCTTCTTTCACCGGATGCCGCGCTGTGTTAAAAAACATATAAAGGGCATTCATAATCCCTGGAACGCGTGCAAAATTATTAAAAAAAAAAAAATAAAAGATGCCACGGACTAATTAAATTTTATAAATTGGAGATACCAACTCCATTTGTAAGGATGCAAGCATTTACATACATAAATATGTGCGTATACAATACACATAAGATACCGTCTTGACCTTCCTCAATTCAATTTTGCTTTAATTTAATTGACATATTTATATTATATTATATTACTTGAAAACATCCTTACGCCTTTTTAGATGCATTTATCGATATACATGTGCCAGCATTTTTGTAGACGATGGCTGGGACAATAACTTTGTGGAATACTGTTTTTAAAAATATTGAAATATTTTTCATTAACTTTTGATTTATGGCGTTTTTATTTGACAATCCGGGATTCTTCTCCGATCCGGGATCCCAACTGAACACCTATGTGTGATTCTGAAGATTCTGAATTTTAATGAGATTGTATGTGTGAAAATAATTGTGTACGTGAGAATATTCAAATTCAAAAAAAAAAATGTTTGTTGCACAATTATGATACAAAAAATGATAACAGTCAATCGAGTTTGACTTTCAAGTTGAATGTATGGTTCTTCTGGTTCTGATTCTAAATCCAGAAGCAAAATGTTCTTCTTTTCAGAATTAGAACTGTCATTTTTTCCCAAGTGAACGCTTTCAGAAGAGTCCAGAAGACTTCTGGATTGCCAAATAAAAACGACATTAGAATGTGAAAAAAACGAATAAAAATCGAATAAAATTAGTTCCTTAACCCTTCTAAGATATATATATTGTTAGACACATTCGTATTGTTTTTATACCGGCATATAGCCCCAAGTTTACCTTAATTTTAAGACCTTAACCTTAAAGATTGAACTACTAGAACTGACGATATAAGCTCAAAACAGCCACCAAATCTTTTCTTTTTAACGAATTTTCAAACATAACTGTTCTTCATTGATAATCGATGATAGGAAGCGAATTCAGCAAGCAATTTTGAATGTTTTTCTTCAGTTTTGAAATTAATATTGCTCATAGAGTAATGTTTGATAATCAAAATAATCGTCATATTATCTACTTATTAATAATTAGGGAAAAAGCAATTCTATGGAACCAGTTAAAAATAATTGATTGATATGTGTAATCTTCTTAATATTACATTTTGCTTACGGTAAATGACATTCTTGGAATCCAATTTTTTTTACCAAACATTCAAGTCATTATACTCTATCATTCCTGATTTCAAATTTCTAGGTCCACTCCTTAAAAAGTTAAAATTCTTTTAGTTGATATGTGTGAGAATACTTATCGAATGTAACGCGTTACATAACGAATCGGTTTACCCTCTCATCAAAAGTTATCAGTTACAAAAAAAAACGAATTCTCAATAAAGTTGACTACTACTCCTGCTATACCTACCTACCTACATCCTAGTTTTTCATTACGCACATTATGCCCATACATACCTAGATTCCATCTAATTTACATAATTAAAATCCATAATCTACGAGTATATCGAAATTTAGGTAGATCACTATTCTTTGAGTCATCCATTTGTACATTCATTCATAAACTTTAAGCATACCTAATGATAACTAGATTACCTAACTAGTAAGAGTGTTGTTAGCTACAAGAGCAGGTTCATTTTATTTCTTGTCAAAATGCTAGGCAGTTCGCAAACTTGTTCAATTTGTTTAGCAGTTTAGGTGCATGTATATATTTTGCCTAGTGAGTATATTGGGTCTAGACTAGAGTGTCACTATTAAGTTAGCATTTCTTCAATTGTCAATAAATTCTTTACATTAAATCTGTGTGGTTATTACCGTTGGCATTTAACATAACTTGCAGTTACAAAATCATACTTCCAATAACTATTTTCTATTTTTCAGGTAGGAGTTTGCGTTTGGCCCGTCCTTGCAACAGTCAACTTCACACTTGTACCCGAACAAAATCGAGTGCTTTTCATTAGCATATGCAGCTTAATGTGGACGATATTCTTGGCTTATATGAAACATCTTAAGAAAGAAGAAGACCATCCCAATTCCATTTGATTTAAAATTTTATATCAAAGCAACCATCGCATCAGATATAATTATTCTAAATTATGCATGTTTATTTAATTATAAAAACTAAAAGAACTTATGTTTAAAATTTAAAATTTAAAAAATAGAAAAATGACAAAAAAAATCTCACTGTTCATAGTCGTTCTACCTGTGAACATGTTTCACATACTTCCGAGTTAGTATTCTTTATAGAAACCTCACAGAATTCATTATCGAAGGCCCTCGAACACAAGATGACTTCATCGATTTCGGCGATCATTGCTGTAAGCGATTCTATGGATGAGATGTCTACTACAAGATTCTGTTCACTTATCAAACGGCTTCCGAGCAAGACCTTGATCTCGCCGATGGAGGAGATCGAGACCAACTTCGTTGTTCGTAGCATACTCGGATCAACAAAGGAGAAGAATATCGAACTATGTTCGGGACACCGATGAACGCCCCATAAGGTATTGGGCAGTACTACTTCGTATATGTCATCGTATAGGGATTCGAAGAGCTCCTGCACTTGGGTGTCACACATCTCGATTTCAACGTCTTCGGGTATCTCCTCGTAGGGCACGATTGTCTCTCCGTTTGTTAAAACTTCTTTCAGGCAAATTTCTGTAATGTCTTGCACCTCGCCGTCCACCTCCAATTCTTGTTCTTCAATAGTTTGCGAAATTTCGGTTTCTACTGGAGTAATCTCTTCAATAAGTTGGATCCTTGGTTTTGTTGAAAGGACGGTATTCTTCAAACGTGCTTTATGTAATTTTTCATCACAGTCAAGGTTCCGTGAGGGAATAGCCTTTGGGTTGAGCTTAGCTCGTCCGCGTTCCATTTTATAGAGTTGGCCGTTGACGATGTTGTCGTAGGTTGTGCTGATTTCCTTTGCGTCGAAATGCCGTTCGCATATTTTGTCGTGAGCTTTAAGGGCTTTTTGTTTTGGCAAGACATCCGCCCAGGCATCGAATAATTCTTTATCCTTTGTAAGTATATGGAAGGTATGCAAATTAAGTAATTCTTTGAGATAAAATAATATATTTCGTTAATAAAGTTTTTTACCTTTGGAACGACAAACATTTTTCGTTTTACTGTTCCCGCGATTCGACAAAATTTGTCACATCCTGGTATGAAACAATTTCTCATTTTAAGGCTTGAAAAGGTGTGATTAATTGAGGTAAACTTTTATTTATTTGGTTGAGTTTAAAATTTGTTAAATAGGTAAGTTATTAAAAAATGTTTTATTTGTTTATTTTCGATGGATGGTTTTTTTGACAATGCTTGTTGACTTGACACATAAAAGTAACCATAATCAAGTAATGTAACGCAAGATAAGAAATAATTAGATGCTGCAGATTCTCAAACATTAATGGCCTTTTCGATTGGCCGTCCGGAACAAGTTCCCCCAATAAAACAGCCGTAAACAATTTGACTGATTCTGAATTATATATATCACTGTATTTGTGAAAATTAAATTAATAGAAAATCACATCGGCTAAAAAGAATTTCCAAAACACTTGATTTCAATTTAGATACACATTTTCTTGTATTAATAATAATTATAACTTGCTTCTTTTTATTTTATTTTACCAGAAAATGAGTTTAAATTCAATAAACACAACGAAATTACACAACAAATCAAGCCGATTATTTTGACATTTTAATTGTGTAAGTGTATTAGTGATTCTGTTTTCGATTCTGAAATGAAATCCAGAATCGTTTTCTGTTCTGTATAGAGTAACAACTGTCATTTTGTGGGGGTCAGTACAGTTCTGGACGGCCAATCGAAAAGGCCATAAAATAAGCAAGCAATATAAGGCTGCGGCCAGATGTACATAATGGTGGACTTCATGTATTTTTATTTAATTTCTATTGCAAAAATATATACATTAGTCAAATACAGAGATGAGACCAACATGTATATAGAACATTTTCAAAAACACTACAAATGCAGATGAAGATTATAGTGAAGACGAAAATGTTCATATTGATTATATTTATTATATCATTTTTGTCTTCATTTAAATGTTTGTAAATGTGTATTTCTATTTTTGGTGCGCTAAAAACTTCACAAATATAAAAATGAGCAATAACAACTTAACTGTATCACCCATTTAAAAAAAAAAACGATTATAGCCTTAAGCCTAGTACGCAGATCGGGAAAAATAAAATTTAATATCTACAAATTTAATCTCTACAAAATCTTGCCAAAAGCCACGCAAAATTTTGAAGTTGGAGAAAAAATAGAAACATCAGCTGTCTGTCAAAAAGATAACACGTTTGAAATAACTAAAAAAATGACGTTTCGCAAAGGATGTACGAGAATAAGTTTATTTTTTTATATTATATTTACTTACTTGGTCTTTTTTAGTTTACTGATATGATGAATACCTATAATTGATTTAATGCGAAACCCTCGCAAGAACATCAGCAATAAGAGCAACAGCAGCATCAGGCACACAATCGAAGAAAGTGTGCAGAACTCCGGTCCAGGAATGACTGACCAGAGGTGTGCGGCTGTGCAGGGGTTCTCTCCAAAATCCTTTACCAGCAAAACCAAGGACACGCTTCTATCATATCAAGTAATTTCAGAGAAGAAGCTAAACGCGTTGCATCAATTGCGAGAGCATCGAGGGCAAATGGGAGAGGAAAATCTGGTTTTTGGTCGAAAAATAATAAAAATAAGGAGTACCCATAACAAATGGAAAAACAAAATCCCGTCCAAAATGACCACTAGCCCGCCCAATCCCAAGTCCAACCGAGGAAGTAACTTCAACGACGCCAGTAGTTCAAAGTAACTAAGCGGTCATTGCATGTTCAGATATGTCGAAAAATCCAAGATAATTCCGCAGCAGTGGTAACATATGGGATTCTTAATCATATTCCTGATCTCATCGATAATGATAAGGCTGCAGTCTTGCTTGCCGAAACTGATGAATTTAAAAAATCCAATAAAATCAAGGTACACATGGATCTAGTTTATATGCTGTTAAATTGCATGTGCTTTCTGCTGGCAAAGAACTCTATTTACCTGGTATATGTGAGTCAAAAGCTCTTTATCGCAAAGTTGATTGTCCCCCGATGATACTATTTTAAGCTCCTCTGTTCTCTAGGTCGTTCTACAGATAGACAGGTGAATTGCGGGACCCACTGTTTTGGTGTTCTGCATCATTTTCATGTCAAGTTTGCTTAAAATCTTGAGTTCGATATTTTTCCAAATGCAAAACCTATAGCACCTACCTATATCGCTAGTAAAAATAGACGTTCGAACATTCACAGTATATGTTAATTTTAATCAACAATGCGGGCGTTCACTCACTTATTAGATATGTTATTTCGGATACCAAGCTTTCGGAGTATATCTGTGGACGAATCAGATATGTTAGCTGAAAGCTGTCTAATCTGTAAAATCTTGAGTTCGATATTTTTCCAAATGCAAAACCTATAGTACCTACCTATATCGCTAGTAAAAATAGACGTTCGAACATTCACAGTATATGTTAATTTTAAACAACAATGCGGGCGTTCACTCACTTATTAGATATTTTATTTCGGATACCAAGCTTTCGAAGTATATCTGTGGACGAATCAGATATGTTAGCTGAAAGCTGTCTAAAGATCAGAACAAAACACATACCAAATGAATTTTACAGTCAGCTGTTTCATACATTTTTTCTCCCATAGTTAGTTATTCCAAATTTGTTTGGATAACTCGTGAGAACAGCTGTTTTTTCATCAGATATGCTTTTGTACGCATTAGAACAACAGAAAGTTATTCTAGATTGCTGAGAATAACTGAGTGAACGTCCCCAATAGCTGCGTTTTATTATCTACGGGTCTGGGTCTGGGTTATGTTTTAACACATATAACAAAAACAACACGAGATCCAGGTTTCTATCGGGGTTTCTATCACACAAAATCTCATTTTTATAAAATATCAAAGAGGTTTTAGAGCATAATTGAATATGTTGGTCAACTTCGACAAAAAAGTGTAAGATTTTTTTAAAGTTAATAATCTAATTCAACAAACATATTTAACAAATAAAAAATACCCTAAAACATTCTTTAAAGAATAAGAAAAATTACAAAATTGGTTTCGAATAAATAGGTTTGATACTTTCTGAGATTACCCGTAACATTTAATAACTGTTTCATTTATATATAATAGTAAGACGCGCTCAAATATTTTCTATGTTTATTTTTTAAAACTAATTTAAAGAGAACGATAATTTCATTTCCTAAAAATAAAAAGAAAAGGTTAATACTGCAGCTACAGCCATAGCAACTTCATTATATTGTTGTTTGTTTCGATTTATTGTGCGGTTACTTTGATTTCCTTGATTTCCGTTTGCCAAATTGCTTCTCAAATTGTTTCCATTAATTCGATTCGAATACGTTATTTTTCAGCAAGTCTTTATCGCACTGTTTCTTCATGTTTGATTCTTTGCCATTCAGCAATATCATGACCACCAAATCAGGCAACTATTGCATGTTCACAATTCGTTCATTTCTTAATCCGCAAACTTTACTACAATTTGGGCAATCTTCAATCTTTGGCCTTGTGACATTTAAATGGAATAGGAATTCTAAATTTAGAAAAAGCAATGAAGAAACATACATTCTGTTTAAAATAATGCATTATTTACCTGCAAGGTTCCATAGAATTTGTAAGAGCTCTCTGCTCTCTACCGCAGGGTAGATACATTTAACTTAAGATTGTGACAAGGGTTGTAGTTTATTAATAGCATGGGCCATAATAGCAAACTGAACTGCTCTTGTTGGTGTGTATTCAGATATTCCTAACATCAAAAAGCTATTTCTGGGCTTTTCTCGAAGGGGTTGTATTAACCTGTCGAAATTATTTTTAGCTAGGTATTTGCTACATATATTCTATGAATTTATCTAAAAACTTTTTTTAACCCACCGTTCATTTGTTTCGCATTGAACTTGAAACTAAAAATGGGCAACAATTCTGCATTTATTTATATATTATCTTTTCGTCTTTGAGAACGGTGGCTTCCAAAAAGCCACACAAAGGAAGACGTACAATTCCTGGCAGAGTTTCGTAAAGCCCGATCATGGAGAGTAACCAATTTAAACTCCTTACTATTTTCGGACGAAAACCTTATAGAAAAATTGATTAGTAACTATTTATCTGTCATAGATATTATCTATGCTCGCTAGCTGCCAACGGACAATGGACAATGCACATAAACTTCGAATTTTCGTCCATACGATAGCTGGTTTTTCGTACATTGTTTGGAATACTCCGTAGTTATTTTCCGTATGGCCATGGTTTGCCTTTAGGTACACGGGGCCACTGAGCATCGCACAGAAATACTGCATGACTGGGAGATCACCGGAAAGACTGTTATAATAAGCTAGTTATTCGTTGTTTCAGGGCAAATAAGACGACTAAGCCCGCCAGGAATTACGCATGCCATTTCTTTTAAATTTTGCCAGCCACAAAACGCACAAATTAAATTTTCATATGGTGTAAAACTGAAGCATTTCCTAAATGGTTTATTCTTCAGTTTCCGTTTTAACATAATTATTTTAATAAGAACCTCCGTTTCACCCTTGTAAATTAGTACCTTTTAATTTGTACTTAATTTTTCGCAAAAAAAAGACAGCAAATACATTAGTAGGTATATATTTATACATTTATTTTTCGTTTAAATTATCTCTGAGATAGGAAAAAAACACTAAAACTATAGGTTGTTAAGATTTGTCTCGCAAAACAATGCGCCGAGCCTTATTTTTCAGGAAAAATTATGAGGAGACTTTTCTTGTACAGCGGATATATTTTTGAAGTACAGTGGGTACATACGTCACAATTTTGCGCGTGAACTGCGTACAGCCCGGAAAAATATCAAAGACAAAATTTGTCTTTGGATAAAATTTGTATGGAAGAAAACATTTTTCCCGATCTGCGTACTAGGCTTAAGGTATCAGTGATGTTGGGTAGAATCGGCCTGTTTAGTAACGAATTATATTTATTGAAACGAAATCGACATTATTGACCTTCCCTTATTTTAAACTATTTGTAGTGTGCGTTCAAGCTAAGAAACATTAAAAGCAAATGCAAAAATTCTCCGGCAATATGGTTTCCTTTGTGAAAAATATCATTGATTTTTAAGTCAATTAAAAGAAAACATCTATGAAAAATCTACAGTAAATAGATGTCCTATGTGAAAGGGGCCTTACCAATAGTTTAAGGGTCACTGCTTTAGAGTTACACTTCTACTACATTTGTTAAAAACGTACGCAACCGTTTGTTTTGATTGAAAAATTGAAACAATTTGAAAACCACAGAGCTGTGACTTTTTTCTTATTTATTTTTTACTATAAAAAACTCCGGCGTTACATGGACAATAATTATAAATTCGTAAACTCAGTCGACCCCTCTAAATGCCGACCTAAAATTAAAGAAAGTAAATAAAACAAATGTCCCAGTAAAATGACAAAATTTGTAAGCTCCAATTGTATTGTTTCCTTGCAGAATTCGCGAAACTTACACTTTCCTCTACTAAAAAGAAGGAAGAAGAATCCGAAATGCCAAGGGATATCCACGACAAAATTGTAAGTAAAAGAATAAGTAAAAACCTTTTAAGTGAATTGCTAACCGACGATGAATCTGACGAAGATAACCAAGTCAAAACTTCTTTGGGGAATCTGTTGATGCGAACAGATTCTTCTTCGAGCATTGGAAATCGGGAGTCAGGTAATCCTAATCTTCTCAATACAACGGATGCAACACATTGTTCACAAATCGAAAATGATCAGGAAAAGTCCCTCGAAATGGAACCACTGATGGTTAGTTTCTTGGGAAACACTGAGCAATTCGATGAAGAAATTGAAAAACTCTCCACTCAAGTCAGTTCTCTAGCGGTGGCAACTGCTCTTCCTTTAACAATAAGCTCTGAAAACAATCCTCACAATGTCAGTCGCATTGTGTCTACCGAACATCAAAGAATGGGCAGTGGACAAGTTTGTTCTCCGGCTAGACTCCGAGCGGAGCTGAAAAAAGAACCGGACGTTTCTATTTGTATCTCAATCTCGTCTTCTTATGATGATGATATGCAAGAGGAAAGTGATGGTCCTATCACAATCTCTGATTCCTCAGACGACGAAGAGGAGGAGGACAAAGAAGAGCAGGAAAGACAGCGGTTACAGAAGCAAATCCGCGAACAGGAACAAGAAGAAGAACTAAATGTCTCGTCCATAGTCGTTCGTCCAAGTTTGTCGCTAAATATAGGCACCGCCAAGGCCAACCAAATGGCAGCTTTTCTGCGAGATGTCCGGAGAAACTATGGCCTGCCGGTTGATTCTCCAGACCGGGATTTCGAAAGGAGACAACGAGAGATAGCTACCGCGGACACAGAACCAATGACGATGGAGAATGATTCCCGAAGCGCAGGTACAGCCCACAGAATAGCTACGGCAGATACTGAATCAATGACTGAGGGTACTAAGAAAGAGCCATCACCCGACACAAACCGAAGACTGGCACATGACGACACCGAAGACATGACGAGGGCAAACGAGTCTATACAATGCTCTCGACATTATAACCCCATTGTTAAAGTGACATCAGAGTTGCTCAATGACAGTATACACAAATCTTCTGCGTCTATTCCCGATGACTCCCTGACGATTGCTGAAACCTCCGAAGAAGAGGATACCAACAGCAACCACGAAGAACCCCAACCAGCTGCTCCACAAGCACCTCCTGAAACATGCGGGACTTCAAGTGCTTTAAAAAGAAGTGAATCCTTCTCTCAACTACGGTCGACGAATTCTACGGTCTCCAGCAGTGATACTCAAGTTCAAATTAATATCTCCGCTAAGATCAACATTAAGATCCAAGTCTCCCAGCATATGGAACATTCAAGTTCCTCAGAGTTGACAGATTCATTTCAATCGAATGACAAGTCCACAAGTCAGTCCATCGAGGAACACAACAGTGCGCAAAAGGCGAAAAATAATCAGAGCCGAGCTATTGAAGAAATTCCACATTCTCCACCAGAGCGAGATGTACCCGAAAAGACGTCGGAATTAGTCAAATTTCAATCTGAAGAAGCTCAACAATTACTAAATGAATTGTATGGGGATCAATGGATGACGCCACAGGTGATGCGTTCATTGAAGAAAATTACAAAGAACTCGACAAAACAAATTGCACAGCCTGTGAGTAATAAAAAGACTGCTATTAATGAAAGAAATAAGTCTGTCGAGACGGTGAGTGAACCAGAAAAATCAAAGCTGGGGAACACAAAAACAAATTCGGAAACGATTGACGAAAGTGTTCTTGCTGACTTTTCTATTTGTAAGTATTTTAATGATTTTGTTTTACTATCGTAGCCTCGAATACTATTTTACAAAAATACCACTTTACAATTTGTAGTACATTATTTTAGTTTTACTTAACAAAATGTTCAATAATGAGGATATCCCAAAAAGATACGATTTTCTTTCATAACTGCAATTTTTAAATAGGGTGACCTTTGAGAATTATCTATAAAGTTATGATAAAAACCCAATCAAATAGTTTGGAATAATAAGTCTGTTTTGTATATAAACATACAAATAGTTTTTAATAAAACAAATTAAATTAATTATGATGTTTACAGAACGGCAACTTGAATTGAACTAACTAAGTAAAAATAAAATATGAGGCAAGTATCAAACAATAAAAGCAAAGGATATTATTTTATATTCGAATTAAATTACTTTAACTAATACCGCCTCTTGATTTTATAAGAATATTTTACATTAACTGGATTTATAATTGAAATTATTGATTTACAAAAATCATCGAGTTAAATTTAAATGTTCTCGTAGTTTTTCGAATTGAATTCGACCAAGTCCTTTCGTCATTATATCGGCAACTTGTTCACCAGTTGAAATGTATTTCAGTTTAACAAGTCCATTTTCTATTGTATCACGAACGACATGATATTTTACTGCTACATGTTTCAATCGTTTATGATTCTTTGGTTTTTCCGCTGCGTTAATACGTGATTGATTATTTTCATTGATGATTGTTGGTTCATTTGGTTCAATGTTCAATTCACGAAGCAATTGCTTAATCCACTCAGCTTCATTCATTGCTTCAACAACAGCTGCATATTCAGCTTCAGTGGATGATTGACTAATTGAACTTTGCTTATGGGTGGACCAGTGGGTCAATTCCCGATCTGTGAAATTATGAAGTGATAAAAAAAATATCATTTCAATTTTCAAAGAGGTTTATCATTTTCCAACTTCACGCACACGCCTAATGCGATTCTAGAACTCATTGTGATAAAGTTTGTACTAAAAAGTACTAAATGATAAATTCTGTCATTTCTGATTAGATTTTTTGTTGGGAAAGGTAAATATTTCATTTCAGTTTCTAAATTTGCTTAAGAATAATGTCCGGAATAATAATTCGTTTAATAAATTAATAAAAGACGTCGTACTGAACAATTGAGGGTTTTATATTATATTCAATAGTATATCTGTTTTGAGTAAGATTTATTATTTTTTCATGTGAGGATATTGTGGCTTTCCCTTCGAGATGGGCAGAATCTTTTTGAAGTTACAACTAGGAGCAATTTATTAAACTTTATAGATTCCCAAAACATTTATGAATGGATTTAATACGTGAATTGAAAGCATTCTTGAAAAACACTCAAATTATAAGTGCGATTCAAAGCCATCTAAATATGGTAAAGTGCTCTGCATTTTTTTGCAATGGGTAGTTTCCAACAATCAGTCGCAGGAATGAGCATCGTTGCGTCGGCTGTTGTGAATCTGTTGATTTAACAAATTCGTTATTTACTCGAATTAACATAAATATAACTTACTACCAAAATAAATTTGTGTATAAATATAATTGTTGCTTACTTGTCATGTGCCAAATCCTGTTTTTCTTCTTAATATTCGATTAGAAACATTTTCTTCACAAAACAATTGACTGTGATAAAAAAATTATCATATGAAAAATGTTTGGCATTTAACTTCACTTTTTTACGAATCAAGAATCGAATTAGACGTGAAAGCCTGATAAAATTTATCACTTCACATCTTCACAGATCGGGAATTGACCCCCGGGTCACTGTGTTACCAAATAGTTTGAAAACAAATCCTGATGTTGATTTACAATCGTTTTTATCTCCAGCCCAGTCTGAATCAGCATATCCGAGTAATTCATCAGCTTTTTCATTTTTGCGATATTCCAATTTGAAGTTTAATGTACCTTGTACATAACGTAAAACTCGTTTTGCATGTGTAAAATGCTCATGCGTGTAACAACTTTGGAATCTGCTGAAGTAATTTGTTGCTGCACATAAGTCCGGTCTTGTTGTTAATGTTGCATATGTTAAACAACCGATTAGCTCTCGATATGGTATATTTGCATTGGTAATTGTATTACTTGCTTCCAATTGTAAACCTTTTTCAATAGGTGTTTTACACTGTTTTACATTCGTTCATGCCAAATTTTTTAATAACATTTTTCAAAAATTGTCCTTGACTCAATTTAATGATTCCATTTTGATGATCATGTTCAATATGCATTCCAAGAAAAGATTCAATCTTACCAATATCTGTCATTTCGAATTCTTTTGCAAGTAAAGACTTCACAACACAAATGATTGCAATACTTTCAGAAATAATTAACACGCCATCTACATACAAAAGTATGCAACAGCAAATACCTTTATCGAATTTTGTATATAAGCAATAGTCCGATGCACAGCGCTTGAACCATATGTGTAATGAATTTATTAAATTTCTCGTTCCACATACGTGATGCTTGTTTTAGGCCATAAATTGATTTGTTCAATTTGCATACTTTGGAGTCCTTAGCATAACCATCAGGTTGTTTCATATAAATTTCTTCATTCAAATCGCCATTGAGAAATGCTGCTTTTACGTCCATTTGGTAAATGTACATATTGAACTGTATAACCATTGCAAATAAAATACGCAACGTTGGTAATTTAGCTACTGGTGCATATGTTTCATTATAATTCAACCCTTCTTTTTGTGAACACCCTTTGGCAACTAATTTGACTTTGTATTTGTCACTATTGGCTTTGCGCTTCAGTTTAAAAATCCATTTGTTTGGAATAGCCTTGCGATTTTTCGGTAGTTCACATAAATTCCATGTATTGTTTGTAAGTAATGATTTATATTCATATTCAATAGCCAATTTCCATTCGTGCCAATCATCAAGTTTCCTGGCTTCTTCAATAGATGTGGGATCATTTTCTACATACTCTTGTGCGGACAGTGCAAATTTTGTATTAATGCTAATTGATTCCGCAAGTAAATTCATTCTAATTGGTTGCTTACGCTCCCGTTCACTTTTGCGAAGTTGTGTTGCATATGTCTGTATGCCAATGTTATTTACCTTTATAGTCATTGATGGAAACCTTTTCAGTATATTGGCGTTTGTCTTCATCAGTATTTCTAATTTCGGCGCTATCGTTTGATGTCTGAACAGATGTATCTTCTTCATTACCATCGCTGACAAATTCTATCATCGCCTCTGAATTCGATAAACTGTTGATTTTTACTCGATTCAAAATTGACTTTTCATTAAATGTCACATTTCGGCCAATGATCAGCTTATTGTTGTCAATATCCCAAAGTCGATAGGAATTGTTAGAAGCATAACCCATCAAAATACATTTATTTGCTTTCGGTTCTAATTTCTTTCGTTTTTCAGATGGAATATGATTATAGCAAATTGAACCAAAAATGCGTATGCTGGATATGTTCGGTTTTTGATCAAACCAGAGTTCAGCTGGTGTCTTTTTAATAAATTGTTTACCGAATGCACTTGTAGGACAGCGATTTTTGATGTAATTTGCTGCAAAAACAGCTTCATTCCAAAATTTGCGATCTAAACCACTTGCCAATAACATTGCTAGTGCCTTTTCTTGAAGATTTCGATTTAATCGTTCAGCAATACCATTCATTTCAGGATTGTACGCCACAGTGTACGAAATCTGAATTCCCTTCAACCTACAGTAGTCTTTAAAATCTTTAGCAATATACTCACCACCGTTATCAGCACGAACTCTTGAAACTTTACAGTTGTGCATTGTTTCACCCATATTGACATATTCTTTAAATTTGCTGAAGACCTCACTCTTGTTTTTCAAAAAATAAATTATCGATGCTCTTGTAAAATCATCACTAAATGTCACAAAATATAGTGAACCATCGTATGCTGGTTTTAAAAAAGGCCCACAAACATCAGTGTGTATCAATTGCGAGACTCGTGTTATACGTGTGTTACCCCTTTTGTCGAATGGTAATCTTGTTTGTTTACTCAGAACGCATGATTCACAGAATTTGTCATCTGTATTAATATTGATTTGGTCAATGCCATCAACCATGGTACGCTTAATTAATTTCTTCCTATCAAACACATTCAAATGACTCAATCGTAAATGCCATAGATCTTGAGAAACCCTTTTTTAATTGTCCTCAACAGCTATTCCATCAAATGTATTACGTTCCACGTGAAATGTTACCTCATATAGTTGTCCACTCACATGCGCCACAAACTATGTTCTGTCGTTTTTTAATGCATATGCATAATTACCATCAAATATAATTTTGTAACATCTCATAGTTAGTTTCCGAATTGACAACAGATTGCATTTTAAATCAGGAACATATAACACATTTGGTATTTTCTTTACTGAACAATTACCCTTGTAGAATGTTTTAATCGAAATATCGCCTTGTTGAGTTGCTGTGATTTTCTCATTCTTCTTTGCGACAGAAATATTCAATTTTTCGATGTTAACCAAATGATCAAAATATTTTTTATCATTACACAAATCGTCCGTTGCACCAGAATCTATTTTCAAATCGTTATTGCGTCTTACCGACAAAATTTGTTTTTCTTCATTTCTTTGTTTTTTGGGTTCATTCTTCATACAACTATTTTTTCTTGTAAGTACATCTTTTTGAAAATTTTGTATCGCAGATAAAATTGAATGCTCATTCGGATTATTGTGTTTTGTAAAGTTATCGTTAGATTCATTTTTCGGTGAATTTGCCTTCCATGCTTTACTTTTAGTTCTGCACCTGGATTTGATGTGACCTTTTTTACCGCATTTGAAACATATTACGTTTGAATTTTTGACTTCCATTGCGCATGCATCAATTATTTTTGTACGTTTTGAACTACTATTTTGCTTAGCAAACACATCCAGTAATCGACTTTTTGCATAGTTCAATGTTAATTTTGATTCATCCATTCCATTAAGCGATTCAACTAAAACATCATATTTCTCGTTCAATGTGAGAAATAAACTAACAATAAGATCTTGTTCCTCCGGTTTGGCTCCTGCCAAACGTAAATCTCGAACAATATTATCAAATTTTGAAAAATGTTTCTGCATATCATTACCGTCAAATTTCATAGAAATAAGTTGCTTGCGCAACACTAATTGACTTGTGATACTTTTTCTTTGAAACATATTCAACAGCCCCTCGTACATTTCTTTTGCATTGTGCTTATTCATAATAAAGGTGAGCTGCTCATCATTGATGGTTTGTGCAATCAGGCTTCTATATTTTGCGTCTTTGGCCAGCAATAGATATTTTTCGTTCTCAGTTTACAGTTTTTCTTTCATTGAGTTCAAATCATTATCGGCAAATTTTTTTAAATGATTTTTCTTCCATAACAAATCTAGTCTAAATTTCCATTGACTAAAATTTGTTACGTCGAATTTTGGTATAGCAATCTTTTCACCGTCAGCCATTTTTATTTTTGAAGCAAAATATGTTTCAGACTTATTATCCACTAATAACTCAATTAACTGAATTTTCATACTTTTTATTCTGGGCCATAACCTACTGTACCACTCGCACGTAGAACACAGTTCTCCCTTTTTTCACAGTAATGAGTCCCAGATGCTGAAAAAATGAGTCATTTTGAAATTAAATTAGTCCCAATAAAAAATCTTTTAGACAAAACTGAATTTTACTGGGGTGCTTAATTTTTACGTCCTAAGCATTTTCTAAAAAGTACCCTAAATTTGGAGCGGAGAAAAAAAAATTAGAGGGGTTGAAAGGGGTTACAATTTAGTTTTTTTTTTCAATTTATTCGAAACCCATGTTTTTTTGAAAAAAAGTTGTTGGTACACATTGTAGATCATGTCATTCTACACAAATGGGAGCTATATTAAGTGAAGTCTGGTTGCTTGAACGAATGAATTTAATCTATATATCAGTTTTGACGAACAATTTTACTTTGATACGCTATAACTTAAGAACGAATTAACACACAGATGTCACTGTAAAAAAATAATAAAGGTTTTGGGAGCTAATAAACAAAAATAAAATAAATTAATACTTTTAAGATGGCAGTATTTCCTTTCCTGTTCCACATTTAAAACTTGTTTTTTTTTTTAAATAGAACATGTTTTTCCGAACATAACGAAAAACAAATGATTTCCCCACTCGAAAACATACATTTATTAATTTTATTTGAACAAATGTACTACCCCAAAATGTTTTCCACCATTTTTCTCCAAATCTATCAATTGTACGATAAAAAGTGTTTTAATCTTTTTTGTGTAGAAGAACATGGTCTACAATGTGTACCAACAACTTTTTTTCAAAAAAACATATGGTTTTCGAGTAATTTGAAAAAAAAACTGAATTTTACCCCCGTTCCACCCCTCTAAATTTTTTCCCCGCTCCAAATTTATGGTACTTTTTAGAAAATGCTTGGGCGTAAAAATGAAGCTCTCCACCAAAATTCAGCTTTGTAGGAATTTTTCGAAGTGAATATCTAATTTTCCTGGACTATAAATACTAATAAATTAACTAAATTTAAATAAATCACATACATGTATTGCATATATCACAAAAAAAAAAACGATGTATTTTCGAGAATATTCACCCTTATGACGAATGGCGTTTCGCTTAAATAACGAATGTCAGTTTCAAATATTTGTATTACGATTGGCGATGTATATTCATTTTTCTCAGTGTAACGCCTTAATTCGAGTGGAACTTAAATTTTTGTGAGAGAAACGTCACTCATAGTTATTACAATATGCGTAACGCCTTGTTTATACGCTAACTAAAACGCTCTTTTTTGTCGAACAAAAATGTTATAACGACTCGTCGCGAAATTGCTTAAAAATATAAGTTTTGTTGTTTTGTATAATTCTTTTTTAACACTTTTTATTAAATTTGGGTTTATTAAAGCTTAAAAATTACAAATGCCGAACAAATGAAGCATCTCGTGGAGTTATTGGAACTAATTTTAAGAGAGGAGAAGGTGTCACAAAATACAAAAAGCAAAATCAAATAGGAATCATAGCACAACATTGAATTCTATAACACCAAGTTTTAAAAATGACACATAATATCCTTCTTCCTTGGGGCATTTTGTACTGCTATTTATTGAAGTAAAGAAAGGCTACCTTATTCAGCCTGAAGTATCTACGCATTACAAATCTGGAAAGAAGAGATTAATCTTAATTGAAAATATTAGGAATTTGATTTGTCCATCTACTTACATCGTATCTGGCAAATTTGGATCTTTAATTATATATATCAATTTTGTTGGTTTCTTATTCGCTTTGTTGAGAAAATAAATGCAGCAACACTATTTGTTTAGCGTCCTTTATTAATTTAATCGGCAGAAATTGAATATAAATTCAAAAATTAATGACAGTTGATTTGAAAATTATTTTTTTCAAAAGCAGCTGCTTATGTTGAACGTATTTCGATCCACAATGAGTGGCGTTTTAGTTTAGTAATACCGACAATAAAACGCCTAAAAAGTGACTCGACACAAAAAGTGAGAGCTGTCGTTCAAGATAAACGCCAATCGTAATAAGGGTGATTATGATTAAAAATTTAAATAGTCTTAAGAACACATTCTTTGAAAATCAAACAAGGAAACAATTCAATAATAAGACAAAAGTAAGAAAACAAAATGACCAAAAACATAGTTTTTAATCTGGAGTCCAAACTTTATCGTTTGAGGCACATAACTCATTTGCAAATGTAATTGCTTTAACAGTTTCTAATTTAAATCTATTAAACTTTTTTGTTTTAATTAGCTTAGATTTGAAAATTTTGAGAACTTTGAGGTAACGTCATCAATTTCATAATAAAGTTAGAAATGTTCTCAAAAATAGGCTCTTCACACGCATGTCTTAATTTTAAAACATGCATCTAAAACTCTTATATATTTTATCCAAAGGATGGAAAGGATATAGAAGGGTATATCATACTATTTAATCTTTGTAAAATATTTTCTGCAAAACAAACTATAAATTGACTCGTTCTTAAAAAAGTGAGTCAAATCTAAAAAGGATGAGTCTCTTTTGATTCAAATGAGTGCCAGTGGTAACAGTGCTACTGCTTGTAGTCCAAGAAAAGTCCCTCTTTTAACTTCAAAATATGCTAAAGAGCGTTTAATATTCGCAAGACAGCATTTGAATTTGCCAGTAGAGAAATGGCGCAACGTTCGATGGACAGATGAAATTAAAATCGTATTGTTTGGCGGTAAAGGATCTCGTTCCAACGTGAGAAGACCTCCGAAAGCGGAATATAATTCCAAATACACAAATTAAGTATTTAAGAACAGAGGTTCAAGCATAATGGTGTGGGCTTGTTTTTCCTACTATGGAGTTGGGCCCATATATTGGATTAAACTCATCATGGACCAACACGTTTACGTTAGTATACTCGAAAACGTTATGATCCCTTATGCAGAGGAAGAGATGCCCCTTTTGTGGGTCTTCCAACAGGACAATAACCCCAAGCACACCAGTAAGAAGGCTAAAATTGGTTTGGAGATCATTCAATTAATGTGATGGAGTGGCCAGTCCAATCGCGTGACCTAAATCCGATTGAAAATCTGTAGGCTGACATATCTGAAACTAAACCGACTAATACGTTGTGAAGCTGTAATAGACAACAAAGGCTATTCAACGAAATACTAATGCTGTACTTTGCTGTACTACCCCTAAAGAATAAGATCATAGAAAAAGATTTTATATTTTTATGATGTTTTAGTTTTAAGTTGTGTGATAAACCAATGGTGCTATTTTTTTTACCGCTTATTTATTTGAGTTTTTCGAAAAAAAAACAATTTTTTTAATAAGTTGATGAATAAAAGTTGGAATTCTTTTTTAAATGTGAATTTTTGGACTTAATATAACCTTTTCGCATATTCAAAATTTCCCTCAAAATATTGACTTAAACTTCATTTTTGAACGAAATCTGGTTCTCGTTATGGTTCTATTTTTTTTACCGCAGCTGTATATTTTTTTTTAATTTTAACTATATGCCTGTAAGACCTAAGGTCTTTTAAATGCAAACTGAATTGCACGGCACAGTGGATTTGAGAACCAGGTATTGACTTTCTCATTTTTAACCCATGGGCGGCATCCAATTAAAATTGGAGGTATAGAAAAGAAAGCGCCTAGCGTGGGGATCGAACCCACACGTCTAAGTTAGCAATCAAGCACTTTTATCCACTGCGCCATTGCCACCCACGATGAGCGTGTTTTAGTCATTATTCACTTGAATCCAATAATGTACATGAGATCTAATTCTTCTGAACTTGCCTATAATGTACATGCTTCCCTGTATGGGAAGTGTCTATTAAAAAATTTACTAAATTTTATGAAAAAAAAAATATTTTATTTTATTTTTATTCTTAACAATTAGTTCGACGAAATATTCCACAAGATTTGGATTCGACACGTTTGCCATTGACGCCGCTATCGAAATTTAAAGCGCCAAAAGAAATGACACCCATTCCCAAACCGATTCGCGCTCAACGAAAGCCAATCGCTGAAAACCCCAAACCTGAAACGATTAAAGTGACCAAGACCAGGAGTGGCAGAGAAGTGCGACATGATTGGAGAAAAATTGTAGAAAGCGATTCAGAGTCGGAGGGAGAGGACGCTTCCGAAGAATCCGATTGTTCTTGGGAAAAGAGTGATGATCAAATTGAAAAGAGAGTACCCTCAAATAATCGCAAACATAATAAAAAGGACGCTTTAGCTAGTTTAAAAAATGACAATGATATAGTGTACTTAGATCTGAGCAAGGGAGAAGTGGAGATACAGCACAACGTGTCTGCAAATCCGCCAGCTAATAATGGTAAATTTTCATGGTATCTCTTTCCTTGGTGTGCCTAAAGCCTTGGTGTCTTTTTTTTTCAGACGAAGGATTCAATAGCCGCCTGCAAGAAATTCTTGCTACCTGCAAATATGAAGACAAACCCAAACTCGCCACACCAGCAAGCAAATCCAAGCGAAAATTATTTTCGGCGCTGGTCAACGAAGACTTGGACAATATCGTGGCTCCGTTTGATTCCCCCAAAGAGCGAAAGCAAAATTTAGACATCGATGAGGAGAGCGTTTCGATTTCTGGAGCTCGTATGCCTGCAAAGTTTGAGCCTTTCAATAAGTATTTGGAGTCAGTGAAAACGGGCAAACCTATTTTTAAAATTCAAACACCAAAAACAAAACGTGAAGGCAAACCAACAACAACACCAAAATCAACTAAAAAGGAATTGAGAGATATTGGACAAATAAGTGATACGCCACCAGACAAATATGGATTTTTGAAGTCATTAGATCGTAGGTTTTTTTTTTTTATATAATTGGAGCGAACATTTTTATTCAAGCATTCATTTTGTAGTTTGTGTGGGAAAATCAAATTGCCATCCAGATGCACTTTTTTACAGAGACAATTTTAGACTGAAAAAGGAAGAATTAGCTACGAAGCTTTATGAGATTTACAATAATAAGTGTTTCAATGATCAGCTCGAGGTTCCTCTGGTTTGGAACAAAAAACTTACCAACACGGCTGGCCGTTGTATGAATAAGAAAAGGTGAGTAATAACTTCTTCTTAGGGACGTTAGGGACCTGCATCGCACAAGCTGTAACACTACCAAATTTAATTTCAACCTCAAAAATGATAAAATGTTTATTAATCCCTTGCAGACCACAAGAACGAACTTGTGTCATTGAGCTAAGTGAAAAGGTATTGACTAGTGCCGATCGATTACGCTGCACCCTTATTCATGAACTCTGTCACGCAGCAACTTGGGTTTTGAATGGAGAGAATGGACATGGTGCAACATGGAAAGCGTGGGCTCGCAAAGCAAATCATATATTCCCCGAATTACCAAAGATCACAATATGTCATCAGTACGATATCGAGTACAAATATACATACAAATGCGTTCTCTGTGGAGCAAAGTAAGTTAAATAACAATCATTCGACTTTTTTGCTTTTGAAACATTTATTTTAAATTAAATCTCTCATTTAGATCGCATGCCCATTCAAAATCGAAGAAAGTTGAAAATATTCGTTGTTCCTATTGTCATGGGGCCATTGAAGTTTATCTAAATAAAAAAGACAAAGAAGGCAATTCGATAATGACTCCAGTTAAGGAACCAACTGGTTTCGCAAAGTTTGTCAAGGACAAATATAAACAATTCAAACGACCCGATCTCAAGCACGCCGATGTCATGAAGTTGCTCAGCAATGAATTTGCTTCAATGAAAGTCGATGGCAAATCATAGGTTTTAAAAGTATTATTTTTTTTTATTTTGTATATTTTATTTTAAAAATTATTTTTAATATATTTTTTATAATAAAAAAAAAAGTTGGTGCAATCATACGCATTTTGTAAAGATAAAGATGAAATAATAAATAAGAACGGAAAATGTGACTCAAATGCAACATCAGAGCTTACATATATTTGAGGATTTTCTCTTTCTTTTAAATCTTATTTTGTATACTAATCACTATATGTAATCTCATCCTAACACAGTGAATGCTATAAGAAGTACAATCCTCTCGGGCCACCTATAACGTACTCAGTAGGATGATAGAAAGCATAAAAAAGTGTGTCCTACTAATCCGTTTGCTTGATACTTAAGCGTTTTAGGTAAGATTTTTTGTATACCTCTTTTTTAGAGCCACAAAAATAACGGTACTTTCAATACAATTTCTTGAAACAATAATGGTAAACCCTAATTATTACGAAAACGGTTCTAACGATTTTGATAAAACAAATTCAGTCCACTACTAGGCCTGTTTGATTTTTTGTTGTAAGAAGTGTCACAACTAGTGAAACCTCAAAAGTGGGTAAAATTTTGCAAATCTTGCGCAAAATAAACAAACGCAGATTGAACACTTGTGTGTAAAACATCATGGTGACCCTAAAAACTACAAATATTCTATAAAACAAAATAAGAAAACATTCCAGAATTCCACGGAACATATATTAAAACTTTACACTTCTCGATTATTTGTGTTTTCTTTAGATGGACATTTCAATCTAGTACAGAAATGATTCACTCGCTCGATTTCTCATTTCTTTTAATTCAAAAGCCCATCACTAGCACAAGGAAATAGCAGAAAAAAACTTGACAGTTTGGTGTTTTCACAGTTCTTACACCCATTTCCTACAGAAATTCGTGTAGTAAAAATTCATAAGACAACAAACAGACAGGTGTAGTCTACATTTTGGGCCAAACATTTTTTTTACATAAAATGTTATTAACGGTACCTGCCATATAACTTTTTTTTAAATTTTCGACTTTCTCATTAACGAGTCAACGGATTTCTAACAACAATTTTGTACATGACGTTGTTTGAATTTAGATAATACCAAATACCAAAGTTTTCAAAAAATATATTTTTTTGAAGTAAAACTTCTTTTGCGACGCGACACGTTGGGGGTAAAAAAAATATTTATGGATGCAACGGCAACGACAGATATTTGGATTTTTTTTGTTCGTTTTGTGGATATTCATAGAAGAGTTGTTATTGTGAGGATTCGCTGAGGATTTTTTTTGTTGGTAGGTGCCTACGTGTTGTGGATTCTCATTATGTAGGTTCCTACTTAAATCGTGTGTAAACCAGAAATTCTTTTTGTGTTTTGTGTTGCTTTGATTTTGTATTCAATTTGTGCTTTATGTTCATTTTGGATTCGCATATATTAATGTATGTAGTAGGTATACGCATTCTGGTTATTCGATGAGGATTTTTTTTTTGGTTCGTTTAATTGATGCTTATACATTAGTGTATATTGTGTTGTATTAATGTGTGTAATGTTTAAGTCGATGGTCTCGTTGCCAGTGATTCAGGGCTCTGATTACGTATTACGATTATCGTTCAAAATCCCTGGTTATTATTTTATTTTTTTATCACATTAGGTGTAGTATATTGAAGGAATGAAGTTGGTTGCGTTCAAAAATAAAATGCACTACTGGATTGCACGTACTTGCTCCTATGTCGTTTTTCATATTCAAATAGCCTTAGCAACATTTTGTTTTGAAAAACTTTTAAAGAAATTTTGAATAAAAATTACCATTCAAGCAAGCGATTCCGTTTTGGATCTGATACCACTTCATAAATAAACCCAAAAACAGATCCAATACAAACCGATTCCAAATCGGGTCAAATTAGTATGGAAATTAGAATCACCAAGGAGAGGGTTTTCTATTTAACCATGCTCGGCGAAAACGGAACCTAAATGGAATCCAAGCTTATCCAAAAAATTCTCTGACACATACTTCTTTGGTTATTTGATAATAACCCTATTTTTCCATGTTAAAATATTATTTTTTCCTTGTAGATAAAATTTCCTTGTTGCTTGTTTAAGCCTAGTAACCAAATTCCGCTAAAATTTCGTTGCCATTTTTCTCTTCAAGCATCAGCTAAAATCCTAGTTAAAATTTGACAGCGAGTAGTGGATAGTTTGAAATTTGACATGAGAGCTCTGTGGAGAATAAATAAAAAAACAGCTGTTCTCTGAAAAAATTATTATTTAAATTTCAAAAGTTATAGTTTTATTATTTTTGAGACGAAATTCGCAGCAAAATCTCTTTTTTTCTTTAATGCCTCTTTGCTGTAATTTCTTTTACAGCAAATTTTTGAACTACCAGCTCCACCACAGGCTGCATTTTTTTTCGTTTCGACTGTGTTCGGCTAAAGTCCTTCCGCCCAATTTCGAATAGAATTCCATTTATCTGTAATCGTGTCACTACTTCCTGCATATGTAGCCTGACCACCACACCAAGCATCCGTAGTTGTGGTGGAATAACGTGTGTTGCTTTTTGCATTGCAGCATAACAAATTTCGGAATCGGCCGAATTTCTCGGTTCACTTTGGAATTAAAAAAACTGAGTATCTCACACATATTAACCAATTTTATGTGTACGCATGTAAAATAAAGAGCGAGAATCGAGATTATTTTTGTATGGTCCGAGCAATAGAGAGAGCAATCTATATTCTATGTAGTGTGGAGTATTTTTTAGGGACTAGCAATGAAGACAAATATAGATACACGGTTTTTTTTTCAATTTTGCAGAATCGGGAACAAATCTTATTTCTTTGACATAAATGTACAGTTTGATAAATTTTTTGACATCTCATGCATCGAAATTGGAATGTCATTTTTTGCTTCTCTTGTTTGCCAAACGTTTTACAAATTAAACACATCAAACAAAAACTCGGAACTGTGAAATCTTAAATTCGCAAAATATATAATGGAAACTGCTACCGACAACATAGAGAATTCCAAAACCAATGAAGCCCCAACATCCACTCCTTCAGAATCGAAAGACAAAGAAAAATCCTCACGTAAAGGCCATCGGAAGCGCAAAAGAAAATTTCTCAATGCAATTCGTGACCAAATGGAGTTCTACTTTGGGGATGCAAATCTTTCCAAAGATAGATTTTTAATGCAGTTAATAGGTCAAGACCCTTGTGAGTATAATATACAAAAGTAAGTTTACACCTCATTTATTTTTAAACAATTTTTCGTTTAGTTGTTCCTCTTGAGGTGTTTTTGACTTTCAACAAATTAAAAAGCCTTACCAATTCGACGGCTGACATTATCAAATCCCTGTCCAATTCGGAGCTCATTGAACTGGATTCGGAGCAGCAGAAAGTTCGCCGAAAGACTCCAATACCCGTTGATCGGAATGTTGACCACAAGACGTTATACGTAGAATCCCTTCCGCCTAATGCCGACCACGACTGGGTAAAAACTATGTTTACCCGTTTTGGACCAATTGCATATATATCCCTCCCAAAATATAGTAAATCCAGGAAGATTAAAGAGTTCGGATTTATTGAGTTTGAAGAAGAATGTAGTGTTGAGAAAGCAATAAAAGCTTTTAGTCAATTCAATGGTGTCCTCTGCATGGAAACATCTGATCCCGCCGAACTTACAAGTGTGAAGTCCTATATTCGGGAACAAGCCGAAGAAAAACAAGATCAAGAAGGGAAAAAGAACAAAAAGCGCAGAGTTTCCAGCGAGTCTGGCATTCAAACAGATTCCAAACGATCAAAGCAGGACTCTGCTGAAGAAGTGGCCCCTTCAACTGCTGCAGAAACAGAAACGGATGATCAAGCTAAGAATGATACCGAAGGTAATAAACGCCGCAAACGGCAACACAAAAAGAAGAAAAAGAAGCAAATTTCCAACGAGGAACCAAATCCCGATGCAGAATTCGTTGAGATTCGCGTTTTACCCAAAAAGGACTGGAAACGTTTGCGAAATAAATACCTCAACATGCAGCGAGAGAAGATTGCAGAACTCAAACGAATGGCATGGAAGAATTCCCAAACCGAGATGGATACATCTAAGCCAATTGAAAAGCCCACAAAGAAGCTGGAAAAGATGAATATGAACTTCTACGGAGCTGGCAATGAGAACGATGAGAATCAAGCTCTTAAATTTAATGATCGTTCTAATAATTCGTCAAAAGTTAATCCAGCCGAAGAAAAAGCTCCGTTGTTCTCCTATGAGCCGGGCTTGATTGTTGAAGTTGGCTTCCTTGAACCTTGTGTGACATTGAAAGAATTTAAAGCTGACATGCGACAATATGAGACGGTAAAATATGTCGACATCAAAGAGGGATCTATGTCAGCATTTCTTCGATTAGACTCTGCTCAATCGGCAATAGACTTTGTCAAGCAGACATCGTGCGCTGAATACAATTGCAAAGTATTAAGCGGCGAAGCAGAAACTGAATATTGGGAGAAGATCAAAGAGGATCGCGAAGCTAAATTAAATAAAAAAGTAAAAAAGCCAAAGAAACGTGGGCGCGAAAAGATGAAAAAAGTAATAATGAAACATATTCGGTTTGGCGACGACGATGATGATTGAATTCTATTTAAAATTGAATTTTGAAAGAAAAATAATACTGAATTTGAATAAAATATGAACTGTTTTTTTCTGTTAATATGTCGTCGGAAAATGTTAGAAACGTATGAAACCATTGTATACCCCATTATGTCACTATACAGTCACCAAGTTTAATTAAATGCATGTAAGACTTAGGCATTTTTAAATGCAATATAAGTTGCACTCTACTTTCTGCCTAAAAACAAAAAGCCCACAAGTTAACGCACATAAGGTTTATTTCTTCTTACATTTTAATAAACAATTTCTTTAAAAAGAAAACACTCCGCAAGAATATTTTGTTTGTATCTGTCATAAATAAAACCATTAAAAGTACTTCATCGCATACAAATGGCATGCGTTGAATTTCGTCGGACAGAATTTCCGATCAGCCGATCGGAGAATTACCTCCAAGCAAAATGACTCCGATTCGTAGTAAATCGGAGAGAATTGCGCTCCGACGATTACATCGATAGCGCAGAATATATTGGGGGATATCGTGAATAAAAAGTTCCCTGAAAATTTTCTCCAATTCAAATCAAATCTTGGGAACATGAATGATGCTCAAAAGTTTCCCTCGGAATTTATTGGTATCATATAAATAAGAAATAAGATTTCTCAAGGAATTTTTCTGTCATTTTTTTTCGAGGGAAATTATTCCGTGGGAGATTCCCGATAGGGCCCAATAAGAGAGTATAGGGTAAATGGAAATATTTCGCTGGGAATTGGCATTTAGAATTGAGCTGCAAATAAATAATTAAGCACCAAATTGTTAATGGGCCCTATCGGGAATCTCAAAGAGACTTTCGTTCCCCACGGAATATTCAGCCTTATCAAGTGTTCAATCGTAATCGGAAAGTTCTACGAATCCCGAAAAAAGCTATCGGTGAATCCGTTCTTAATGGAAATTTGTGATAGATTTTTACGGGATTCGTTACAAATTTTCGATTACGATGGAATGCCTGATAGGGCTGATTTAATTCCCCCGATTTTTTTTCCTGCGGACGTAAATCTCCCCCGATACCAATAAATTCCGAGAGAAACTTTGAGCATCATTGATGTTCCCAAGATTCGAATTGGAGAAAAATTTCCAAGGAAACTTTTAGGAAATGTATATGTTTACCTTTTCACTTATTATAAACAAACTTCGAATATGAGAAAAATTACTCGGGGAAAAAAGTAGTCATTATAAATGTCAACAAAAGGGAACTTCAGCAAAGAAACGGGCAAACACGCACTAAATTTTATAATTGGATGAATTTCAAAACACTTTCAAGCCGGTGGCTGACGTAGGACCTTGCGAGAAATTCCACCAAGTATTTAAACACAACTTTGTTAAATGTTTTTGAAACCTAAAAACCAAACGATATGAAACATGATTGTTACGTAACAAAAAAAAAAAAACATACAACTATTGTAGATTCGATGCATCCCTTAGGGACCTTCTTATAGATTTGGCCTACGATATCGGTTTTCTTCAAACCGCTCTTCATTCAAAATTCTTAATGCGATGCAGTGAGATATTTTATCTATTTAATTGTTCACTTTATATATTTTACTATTCACTTTCACTCTGGATTTTTTTCTTCTAGTTTTTTTGATGTGTGAAACAGCTGATTCGAACTTTCAAAATTCTTTTTTTCCCTCATAGAAGAGAAAAATAGTGTGCCGGGAAATTCATAATTGGAGAATTCTACTCAAGGGAGAGCACATCTCCGGGAGATTGATTTTCCCTTGGAATATTTAGAATTGGGGTGTTGGCTCCTCTTGGGAATCTTCCAGGGAACTTCGTTTCCCACGGAATAAATTTCCCTCGAACAAAAAATCGTATGAAATGATAGCAAAATTCGCTCGGAAGCTTCCTGGAATTTTTTCTTCAATTTGCATCTTGGGAAAGGAAATGATGCTTAAAGTTTCCTTCTGAATTTATTGGTATCGGGAATTAGCTTCGCCAGGGAATTTTGCTGTCATTCAATACATCTTCTTGTTCGAGGAAATTTATTTCGTGGGAGATTCATGAGGAAAAATTTCGAGGGAATACAAAATTCCATGGGAAACGAAATTCCCTGGGAGATTCCTGATAGGCCACAATAACAGATACGTATGTGAGGAGACCTAAAAATTAATAAAATAAAAAATTAAATGTTAGTACAAATTCCATCTTATATTGCTTAACAATGATTTTATTCAAAATATTTATGTAGGGCTCATTGTAAATATGATCAATCTGCTTTTGAGGTATTTGCACGTAGCAAGGCCATAGAAGCTGCTCTATGAATTTTCGGTTCAATTTGATCTGCGGAGCAAAGAGAATAATACTTCAGTTGCCGTCTACTAACTGCGTAAGCAGGTACTTACAGATTTTGTGTGACCCTTTAATTGGGAATACTACAGGAAGAACTTGTGCATTTTCGCAAATAAATACAAACGGACTATCAGACTCCCCATCGGGATACAATGTTCTGTATTCTTCTTGGGAAAGGACATCTGTAATAATAACATTGCCTACAAGGCACCCAGTTTGGTATTGCGATGGGAAGTTGATTGACTCATCTAGTTAAAAAAAAACAAGTATTTAATCATTATCAAAACAAAGAATAAAAAAATATAACAAACAAACCTTTGTAATAGTTTTTATAGAATTCTTCAACATCGCTTACTTCCTCTTTGTTTGGTTCTTTAACTGTTGATGCAATCCACATGCGTCCGCGATGACTAGTATACCATGTTCTACCTTCATGCCTGGAATCGAATTTATCAAATATCAATTAATTAATAGTGTCATAAATTCTACTACTTTTTAATGCCATGCACCAAGAGTGATGCATAAGGCTGATGCATCGACAAACATCTACGCATATCCTGCATTTCCATTAGTTCTTTGTCCTGGACACGATTGTAAGCCACGTCGACGTCCTCCATACCATGATTACTGTATGTTTGATCACCGACTCGTGTATAAAATGGTTTGAAACCATCGTTTCTTGGATCTGATATATCAAATTCGTCTATTCGTCGCTCGAACTTTTGACTTGACCAATTATCTGCTTTGGATGTAGAATCTGCGATTTCTTTACGGACCATATTTTCATATTCCGCAGGAATGGGATCTTCTTCGATTTCACGACCGAATATATCCATTTTAATTTTTCGCGACGAACGATTGGCGTGTTTTTTCTCGTGCATTTCTTGTTTAAGGCGTTCGAATTTCTCACGTTGAACATCCGAAAGCCAGATTGAGTTTTCCTAAAAATAAAAGTTGTATGTGGTAGGTAGGTATTACCTATTTGTTATTACAAAAACAATTGGATGACAATTGAGGAGTATAATTTCAAAACTCTCCTTTTCCACTTTTTTAAAATATGAGGAAATGTTCTTGATGAGAGCCCTACAGAAGATGAAATCGGGTCAAGTAACCATTCAGGGTGAAGTTTTTTATAAGTTGGATGTGGGATCTTCAAAATCTGTGCAACTAAAAAATGTTCTGCCTATGGTTGTTTCCATTAAAGATGAAAAGAAAAGGGATGTCGCAAAACTGCTGATACTCCATTTCGGAGCTGAGTAGGAAACTTCCGAGAGACTTTATTTTACAACAGACTCATAAATAAAATTTTAATCAACCTGAAATATGCTAAGTTTGTGAAGAACAAAAGGAAATCAAAGATCTTATGTGGTTATCGTTTGGTAACACAAATCAATTTATTTTTGATTTAGATCAGTCAAAAAACTGATTTTGACAAATTTTACCTTCGATTGGCCAAATAAATTAATTTATTTTTTTATTTAAAATTAATTTTGCTGATCTGGATTTTTCGGCAGATCCAACCCTCTTTTACTAACACCACTATGCATTATAATTGACAGCCATCAGTTTGACAAAACAGCTGATACCGATAGCTGGTTCACAGACACAAATATACACCAATACTATAGCAAATAAAAATCAATCTGAAAACGTATTCGATTCGTTACGAAAAAAATCAATTTATAGATCAAAATATATATCGATATCAGCTGTCTTGTCAAACGGATGGTTGTCAATTATAATGCATAGTGGTGTTAGTAAAAGAGGGGTAGATCTGCCGAAAAATCCAGGTCTGCAAAATTGATTTAAAAACAAAAAATTAATCAATTTATTTGGCCAATCGAAGGCAAATATTCATTTGTGTTACCAAACGATAACCACATAAATGTCGCCTTTTAAAATCGCTCTTATTCATCCCGACCTCCCGCATGGTAAAAAGCAGGATATTAAGAAACGGGATAATCAGTTTGGAACTGAGTGTCGTGGTGTTGTGTGAGACGCATAACACATAATAAACAAAAATGTTAAGCTCTCACACAGCCAGCACCACCCTAAACATTTATTAAAATAATAATCTGACCACGATCTTCCCTAACAAGCATTAAAAAAATATCAAATTAATATCAAGGTTGACACCAACAGCAGAATGGTGTGAATCAGCCAAACGATACGCGATCAGGTGGTGTATACAAACAATGCACCGAAACCATAAGCGATCGTTTGGTATGACAAAAAATACACTAATCCCTGACTAATAATTGAATTATGAAAAAAAGAAATCACTTTAATGAAATCAATCAAATAACCTCAACTGGGTCAAGCAAGGTAAACAATGAAATTGAATAACGAAGCTAAACGTATGTGTAGGAAATGTATTTTAAATGAGTAATGCTAATTTAGCAAGAAACACATATGGCAATTAATAAATATTGCATTTAAATAATATTAAATAATAATTATTGGGGAATGCTCATTTAGCATTAAAAAATTAGGGCAATTAATTAATTGCGATATATTTTAATGTCAATTTAGCAAATTTGTAAACTTAAGGAATGAAAATGTAAATTGGTAGGGATGATAGGTTAAGAATATTTTTGTATAAATAGAGTAGGAAAATAGTAATAAAGACACAGTTGATCTAAGGAAGAATTACGAGTTTTTATTTTCAACAACCGTTGCGGCATTTAACTTGGAAAGGTAAACCATTAATCCTTTTTTGATCGATGTCCAGGAATTAACCAAATTGGCTTTCTAAGGCCACACCCAAATAACAACCAGTGGCTATTCAAATATACTGGCAAAAATCAAGTGGGCCTTCTGAGGCCATACACTGCAGGACGAGGAAGAAGTGAATGAGATCGCCAAGACGCAGTATATTACAAAGTCATTGGATTCAAGATTATCTACTCCATTTTATTTTTGTAAAGCATTGTCTGAAAATTAGCAAGAAATTCTAAAAATAAATATTTATTAATTTATTTGAAACTATGTATAAATTCTCTGTATGTATATATTTGCAGGAAATTTGTAGTGCACTTCTAATTTATTTAATGTACTTTAAGGCACTTTAATTGCATTTCCATTGCGCTTTGAATTACACTTTGTATAAAAAAGTCACTGACAAAGGTATTGTTAATTTTCGGAATAAACCTTGTTGTTAAAACAACAATCCTAATTTGACAGGTTTCAAGTAGCTAATATTCTTCCCGTACGTCATTTATACTGTTTCAAAGTGTTAAAAGTTTTTTCTTTAGGTCTGGTTATCTTAACTTTAGATTTTTTGAAAGTCAAAATTTGAGAATAAATTCAATGAACTTGGTTCCGATTCCCAGACACCGCACCACAGCACTGCGTAATTTCTACAGTGTAGCTTCTTGTCGCATTTTCCACAAATTATACAGGAATCTTAGAACGTTGAATTTTTTAAAAAGAAATAAGAAAGATCTAAAAAAATGGCTTCTAGATTTTCTACCAAGAGATCTTGAATTTTTATTAAATGCTCAAACGTAAATCAAATTTGTCTCACAATCTATGAAAATTGAATTTTGTATTAAAACTTGCATTGCAAATTAATATATCTTTGAATGATCTGTTCAACTTCAACTTAATTATTTATTGTATCTAATTCTTCTTCATGTAATTTTTATCAAGGGTCACCCAACCCATAAATATATGTATTGATTTATTGAAGTGACTTTATCACTATTTTTTTCTAAAATATAAATGTCACTATTTTTATATGTTTTGAATAATTGAATTATAAATAATGTTATTAAATTAATTATTTTAATATTGTTTTCAAAATATATTATAAGAACGCGGGAATATAAAAAGCGGGATAATAAAACCGGGAGTTTAAAAAACGGGATTATAAAAAGCGGGATATCGAAAAAAACGCTTTTAAGAATTGTTGAGGTTTTATGTCTCTGGTTAAGTTTTGTATTTTTTAAGTTTTTGAAGTGATAACTTTTTATGGGAGGTTAAACTGATTCGTAACGTAACGACTAGAGCACTATCAACTAAAAGAATTTTATCTTTTTAAGAAGTCTACCCAGAAATCTGAAATTTTCACGAATGATAAAGGATATTGCGATAATTGTTTGGTAAAAAAATTGTTTTGTTAGAATGTCAATAACGGTAAGAAAACTGTAATATTGAGAAGATAGTATATATATCAGTCAATTACTATTAACTGGTTCCATGAATATATTTGGTTTTTCTTTATTAATAAGTAGACAATATGACGATTATTCTATGTATCAAACATTACTCTATGAGCTATACAAGCTTTGCAATCTTAGTTTCAAAACAGGAGAAAAACGTTCAAAATTGCATGCTTAGTTGGACTATTATCATCGATGTTAAGTGTAGAACAGTTATGTTTGAAAATTCATTAAAAAGAAAAGATGTGGTGTCTGTTTTGAGCTTATATCGTCGGTTTTAGTAGTCCAATCTTTAATGGCCTTTTCGATTGGTAATCCGCAAGAACTCTCCGATCTGGGATTCCAATCGAACAAGTTAACACTCCATTCTGGATTTTGAAATTGGATGTGAGTGTATATGTAAGGTGGGAAAAACAAAACAATGACATAAAAATATAGGGATGGGCGATGTTCATTGTTGTTGGCAAAAATCAATGTTAGTCGAACAAAAATATCGATGTTTCAACATCGATGTTAAAGCATGTAAAACATCACAGCATCGATTAACGTGAGGACAAGCTTTGCATTGCGAAAAAAATCGTCCCCGAGATTTTAATTAAACTTGACATTACCATGATGGAGAACAACAACAAATTCCGTCTGTCGGTAGATCGTCTACAGTCTAAACCATTGAAGAGATTTTAAAACTTGATTTTTTTAACCACCAAAATAACAGTAATTCCCGTACAATTGTTTCTTCTATCTTAATTATCTCAAAAACGGCTTTAACCATTTTGATAAACAAAAATCTGTGTACTATTATAGGCATATTTTACATTTTGGTATACAAATTTTGTTATATATTTTTTTTATTAACGGTACCTGCCATACAACCATTAACATTTGTATTAATCTCCAAATTGGTCAATACATCATCTTCATTAACATTTTTTTGATTTCCAACTTTCTCATAAGCGGTTCAACGCATTTCGATCAAAGTTTTTATATAACAGGTCCTACAAAATTTAAATAATACTGCATTACAAAATATTGGGAAAAAAGTTTTTGAAAAAAAAAATATATATTTTGAAGTGATATCTTCTTATGGGATAAACCGGTTTGTTACATAACGCGTTACGGAGCCAGTCTGTCTGGCTTCATTTTCCCTTACGCATACGGAGAACTTTTGAAATTAATTAAATTAACGGAGAACTTTTCTTAAGTTAAACAATTTCAATTATAAATAGTTCAACTTAGATTAGTTTAAGTTATCATTTCTGTCGGGCGTCCCGAGGCATATTTTTTTTTATAAAATTTTTAATTGAAAAAAGGTTTCTTTATTTTCAAAACTGGTCTATTCATCAACAGGTTGAATTAAAAGTCAACTATTCCAATCGTAATTTAAGAAAAAAACTCTTCTTTTCCAAATTAAATTGATTATTTATAATTTTTTGGTTCACCTTGAAGGTTCGAAACCATACAAAATAGATAAAGCTCCTTACTAACCTATATTTTAGCATTTAAACTATACTCTGTCCCATAAAAATAGGCAGTGTCTAATGGGAAAGCTTTTTCAAAATCAGTAGCGTCATATTTTTGCAACATACTAAATTGAAAGAACTTCTCCATAAAAAATATTTGTCCGTCCATTAAATATATAAAATAATAAAAAAAATTCAGAATTACCCGTGTTCATTTGTTAACTTGTTCGGTTTTTTTGCTTTGCGTTTCTGTTGAGGTGCTTTTTAGATGAGTTTTAAGAAAATTTTTGAATGATGAGTGTATTCGTGGAGCGTTTTCATTTTTTACACTTCTTTTAATGTGTCAAAAATACGTTACAATGCAGTTATAAAATTTTAAGCTGTTTTCTTTGAAGAAGAACATAATTTGCAAAGATTTTAATTAATGTAAAGTATTTTTGTGTAAAATTTATGTTTAAAAGGTGTATTTATTTTAAAATGTTGTGCAATTTGTATTTTTAACTCGTGTATTTTTTAAGAGGTATATTTTTTTAAATTTGTACAATTAGTTCGAAATGGCTTCGAGGATTTCAAAAGATTTAAGTTCCGAAAAAAAAGAAATTGTTGACGGGACAAAAAAAAAATTCATTAAAATTTGCAAAATAGGACAGAAGCTGTGAAGCAAGTAGCTGATATTTTTCCTGTAGGTGAACGAACAGTTTAAAGACTTCTTAACAAAAACAGTCCAAAGGCCAAAACTCGCCACCAAAGAAAAAAAATCCGATAATGAATAATTTTTTTTTATTTTTGCTTGTTTTTTTTATTTAAAAGGAATTAGGCCTACTGGGGATACCATTAAAAAATTCACCTTTTATCTTACCTTATGGTGGTTTGGAAAATATAACGATTGAATAAAAATTCCCATCGAAAAAAATGGAGGTAACCCAACATACTAATAGCTAATAGCTCTGATCTTTCTGACAAAAGATTTCATTTGAATTTTGAGAGTTTCATTTCAACAAAAAGAGCAAATCTAGATCAGATCTCACAAGAGAGATCTCATCTTTGGTGGGTAGGCAGATTTGATTTGAATGCACGCATACATGTAAAACGTTTTTTCTGTCAAACATCAAATGGAAACTATTTTGTTATTAATTTATTGTGAAATTGTGCCATCCCCTGCTAAAAAATTAAACTAAAAAATAAACAAATAATAGACGAAGAAGTTAATAATTTAAATTTTATAAATTTAGTGGAGTTTTTTATTGCTTTGTCTTCATCTTCGTCATCATCTGATGATAAAGATGTTTTTTTTTTCAGAAATGTGTGTGTCAGTCATTGGACGTGTTCGGTGCAATGCCGATAGGCTAGCCAAGATAGCTTAGTAGCACATTTGTTTTTGAACGATTCAGGTAGCTTTCTCTGTTAAGTCAGTTGTATTGCATACAATTCTGAAGTTTTGAATCAGCTGTTCCTCAAATTAATATTAATTTTTGGGTAGCTTGAGATTTGTGTTTGACAATATAATGTTTAGTTCATCATCTGGTTTTTCCTTAGGCGTTACAACAACACAAAGCAATCCGGATTGCTTTAGGTATGTCACCGAACGCGGCCAATACTACAATTAAATTTGGACACAGAGTTTCATTTAAAAGATCAAATCTCCATTTTGAGAGGAGTTCTTTGAAATTTAAATGAAACACGCTATAAGATTGTTCAGTGACGAAAAAGTTAGAACAGGACAGGACAGAACAGATTCGTGAGAAACTTCAGAACAAGATAGAACTTAGAAAAATCAGTCATCTGACAGAGATTATAAAAAAAATATTTATTGTTCACCTACATTTCAAACTTTCTTAAAAATAATCTGAAGTAGAGTTGAATTTATTTAAAAAATTTTTTTTTTATGAAATTGAGATTCTTCCGACACGAAAAATGATTTATCAACTAAATCTAACACCCTAATGTTTTTTCTTTTAACAACAACAATTGGTTTTGACAGTTCTCACAAATCTGTTCTAACTTGTTCTACCTAAAAAGCAAGTGCAGAAAATCCTGCTCTAAAGTGCTCCAAACTGTTCCAAAGAGACTCATTGAACACCAAACCAGAACATTTTAGAACAGAAAATTTCTCATTGAATAGCAAAATCCTGTACTTTTCTGTTCTAGTGTTCTAATCTGTTCCGAACAGCCTCATTGAACACACATATTGTCTCATATATGTCTCCATTTTAAATACACACTACGAAAACCCTGTGAGAGCTTTATTGACTGACAGATTTATGCAATCCACTGTAGGGAGAATGAGAATATAATCGCTTATATAATTTTAGTAGATTTAGACAGTTTTTTTTTTGTTTTACTCAAAATTCTCAAACGTGGAAAAGAATTTTTGAAATTATACCCCTCAATTCATGTCTTTAAAAAAAAAACTCACCTGGAAATAATCATTCTCATCATCAATGACCTCAGTTCTTACCGCGCCATCCTGATCGTACTCTAACAGTCGGTCGCGCAGATCGAGAGCTTTTCGTAAGGCTTCGCCACCACCCTTTTCCTGCAAACTCTTCTTTAAGTTTTCTCCTTTCTTTGAAGAGGACTTAATAAGTTGCATTTCCTCCATTGAGCAAACCAGTTCGCCACAAAAGAGACAAGGTCCGCTACCTTCTTGTTCGCAAACAATTCGACCGCAGCTTAAGCAGTTATTTATCAACTTATGCTGTGAGGCTTCACATTCGCAAGCATGACGCCCTTTGAGCATAATCGTGTTCGGAACTTTGCCGTCTTCGCTAAACAAATTGACATATTTGGTTTTCTTCTTTCCACCATGACTCTCGCTTCCAGACTGTGACGAAGAGGCTTTTTCTTGTTTCTTATTGGTCGTTAGGATTTTTGCCGACTGCTGTTGGTTTTGGTTTGGTCCCTTTTTGTTGGGAATAGGTTTACCTAAAATCATCAACGATGGTTAACCACACATTTATTACAAGTAACTACCAAAACATACTGAATAGTCTTTGTTTGCAATCTGTTATAAAACTACGATGTTCACCATATTCCGGGTTTAATAGACTTTTAAAGTATTCGTCGAGTTCCTCGGATGTTTTAATAGTCATTATGTACCTTAGATTCAGGAAGCAATATTTGGAAGTAATGTAGGAATGGACATAATTTTAACCTACTTACTTTATCATATCATCAGGAACTTCGAAATCTAAACAGTTGGATAGGCGGTCCTGAATCCACTTCTCCATTTTGCCTTTTTACTTATTTGCCAAGTTCAAGTTCAGGCGTTGGAATTGGAAGAAGCTGTCCACGTCTCGTCTAGTCGGTTGGAGAGCTAGCGAAAATCAGTATTTCTGTTTGTGGTTGAGTTTCGTCGTCCTCTTGAGATGACAGTGACAGATAGGAACAGTACAAAGTACAGTTTAAAAAACAAATTAGGTGTGGTACATTTGGAGCGAAAACTTTGATTTTGATCGGTTCCATAGATAAATGGTACCAAGGTACGAATTCTATGCTATTGGTGTTGGCAGATGATAGTTTGTCCCCTTTCACACAAGTAAAACTGAGTTGCCGCCAACTCGGAGCTTGTTGTCGAGAAGGGCAAGACGTAAGGGGAATGAAAAAAATCCACCCGGTCAACGATTTGAAGAGATTTTTTTGATGTTTTGCTTTGCATTCCAATTAGCCCAACAAAATCTTCCCAGTTTCCTCCTCAGTTTCTTGGTGCAAGATTCTTAGTGTGAAAGGTACAAGGTAATTAGAGGAAAACGTCAACAAAATTGCCAACAACTGGTTTCCCTGTGTGAAAGGGGACTTTGCCTACCACAAAAAAATACAACACAGAGTACACACAGATGCAAAAGTATCAGTTTTATCCTACTCAGATGCAAAAATATCAGTTTCATAACGGTACTAGCTATGATATTTGTGCATCTGTGTTTACTCCACATTCATGTATACAAAATCAAATTTACAAAACAATGTAAACAAATGGGTTTTGGAGTCCGAAACGTACGAAAGTTTCCCATCTTGTTATGGCTTCTGTGGGTTTGCCAACAAGCTGAACCTTGACTTTTCACCCTGGCTCCACTTGCAATATTTGCGGCAATGGCAATAAAATGTAAACAAATAATGCGGGTTGGAGTGTGAAACTTATGAAAAATGTTTTCCTTCAAATTTGAAAATTAGAAAGAAAAAAGACAAATATGCGATGTTTTCGTTTGGTCGCCCATGGGCCCAATGGCGCAAGCGTGGTGAAAGATTTTCCATGTAAGAAATCTATGAATGAATAAATTGTATGCATGCATGAATAATTTTGTTTACCTGTGTAGGTACATATGTTATATATCAAGAAAAATGCGAGTCTCACAATTGCGGAATTTCAAATATGTAGGTATGATTTTTTGTGTACAGAGCAAAAACTCAAGCTTGCGGAATTGGGTCCCAGAAGTTCAAAAGGCCATAATTCTTCCCATGAATAGTAGAGAAGCACAAACAACAACCAAAACAATTTTTGTTTATCTAATTCATCAACCCAATAAGCCAAGTTGTCAAATAAAAATTCATACTCTCTCAATCTCAATAGTTATACAGTGAATAAGGTCTTATGTAGCCCTTCCATAAATACCTATTTATAAAACATTTTCCCATAAATAAAAGTTATGCAGGGTTTTATGTATAAAAGGTACCAAAAACGGGTAATCTATTCCATTTGGCTGCCATGATCAAATCAGCTGTTTGTCAGAAAACGCAACTAGAACTTTTGTTGGTGTTATGATTGTGATTTAATGAAAACAAAATAAATAATAAATAATAATAAATATTAGATCATAGTTTTCATCCCTAAGATCCTGTTTAAATTGGTAGTACCGCCACTATATCATATATCGAGTATTATATGTATGAGTAGGGTGACGGTGGTTTCAGCTCTCGCACGGTCGGGTTCTTTTGCAAAACGCACTTTTTTGGTTTTTGTATTTATTCTAGAAGTTGTGAATTTGTTTTTTTAAGCACAACAATTTTAGGTTTAATTTATGCAGGTTGGCTACCGGCTTTCGCTGTGGATTTCGTGACACAACCGAAAAAGGCCCAAGCGAATAATTTCGATAATTTAAACATATTTGCTTTGCAAAACCTGTATTTTTTGTTTAAGTCTCCATTTCTATGATTCATTGGATTAAATCGTTTTTTATACAGTTTTCTTCTTCTTGGCGTTGGAAGTTTTGTATTTAAGTTATTGAAATCATTTAAAAAGGATACAAAATTTAAAGGCATTTTTTTTGTTTTATGTCCAAGCTCAAAATGACATTTCGACATTATAATTTCCTTATGTGGGCTCTATTCAACCTATGAGCGCGTTTAGCTTATAATGGATCTATTCAAAGTTGCATAAGTTTTATAAATGAGATTTTCGAGTGCGGAGGCATTATAAGGAGTGCTTGGCACTATACACTCGCTGTAATGCAATTATAAATAAGGCTGTCTCTTTTTATCTCCTTATCTTTAGAGTGAAAAATCGTAAATTGCACATAAGAATCTTTTCACCTAAGTATGGTAAAGTTTAAAATGGACTACTTCACTATGAATTGCCCGCATCGGCAATGGTTATGTTTTCAACGAAATCTCGGATTTCGAAATCCCAAAACTATATGGTGAAATGCGTAGATTTGGACTGAAATATACGAAGTTCGAGATTTCGCTTCGGTAGGAACATAGAATTCTTATATTTTCTTCTCACATTCAACTATATAAAAGTGATTATAATTGTTTTTTGAAATTATTGCTTGTGGAGGCACATTAGGCCTTGAAAAAATATATAATCACTAGTACGCATAGTTTATTTATTTTTATTTCTTAGGGGTTATGTTTTGTATGGAGAACTAGACTTTTCAGTGGGAATGTTCAATCAATTATTCTCAGCAATCTGGAATAACTGTCTATTGTTATAATGCGTGCAAGCACATCTGATAAAAAAACAGCTGTTCTCTTGAAAGCTATTTTGAGTTATCCCAAAAAATTATGGAATAACTAGCTATCCGAGAACAAAATGTATAAAATAGCTGACTTCAATATTCCTGTGGTATGCGTTTTGTTCTGATTTGTTGACAGCTTTCAGCTAACCTACTGAATCGTTCACAGATATACTCCGATAACTTGGTATCCGAAATAAAATATCTAATAAGTGAGTGAACGCCCGCAATGCTTGCTACAGTTGAATGTGGTATGGGCCAGTAGTTTTCGTTTTGCATTTGGACGCTTGTAACAAACATGCCTTGAATAGCTTAAATGGCGAGGCCGCAACACGATACCTCCGCCCATGTGTTTTGCGCAATATAGTTGTTGAACGAACTACATTATCTGCTGTGTCTGTACTGTAGCCATATTTCCATTTTCTCCCACAAAATTTTCACTCATACTGTATGCCACACCAACCCTACTATATAAACTATATATGAATTCAACTGTCAAATAATACCAATTGGTGGGAAAACGAGAAAACTACTGTTTTTGTTTCTCTCACTACAGCCTACACCATTCGCAGCCATTAGAGGAAGTGAAGAAGATGTATAAAACTAATTGAAAAAGAAATCGAAAAAGAAATACGAAAAAATATACTTCAAAAAAGAATAACGAAAAAACGGTTTATTCCCTGTTCAGTAAAAGAAAAGACGTGCGGACGGATTAATAATGAAGAATTCTGTTATTTTGTTTTCCTAAACTCTATATACATACGTCCCGCTATTCCATCCATTTGTGCTCATCTGTTCATTGTAATTAATTAATCAGCTGTTGCAACTATTCTCCTTTAAATTTTAAGCTGAAATCGAATTGGAAATAATTTTATAAAAAAAATCATTACAACAAAAAAATAAAACTAATCCCGATTTGTGCATCTCGTTCTCGTCTCGCCTTTGTAGTCATCCAAGACTGGTGTGGATCTCCTTTCTCTTTGTGGTAGTTTTTTTTTCTGCCTAACTTGGCATCTCGGAATTTACTAAAAAAGTAAAAAAAAAATGTCTTGTGGTTATTAAATCGCTGTTTTCCGTGGTTTCTGCGGCGTATAAGTGAAATTTTGAAAGAAAGTGCTGTCAATTGTCTATTCTGGTGTTGATGTCAGCCAAGCTAAACGAAAAATCCATACGCACACCCCTTTTTCTCTCGAACAATATTCCCATAGCCACCCTTAATTTGTCGTACGTTGTTTTTCTCCACTGCTTTTGGTGAAATTTGTTTATGCAAAAATTATAGGTTTTTCTCAAGCAACGGAATCAAATATTAACTTGAGGCTGTGCAATCGGTTCGGTTGTTATCCAACTGTAGAGCAAAAAAAAAAAAAAAAAACTTGTCCGACGACGACGTAACTTCATTCTCGTGCTGTTCCATCCAGTTCTGCCGACCTTTTCGCATCTCTTTTTTAATAATCATGTATCGTATCGGTCCAATTGGACGAAAACCGAATTTCCATTCGCGTGAGAAATGTCTAATTGGCCTTGTGCTGGCGACCTTGTGCCTTTTGTGCTTTGCTGGAATTTTCTTGCTTCCGGATAACTTTGGTGGTGAGCGCGTGCTCAAGGTTTATAAAAGGTTTCAAAAGGCCGGCCCTGAAATTTTCATACCGGCACCACCACTAGCTTCAAATGGACACGGAGGTGGCGGTAAGGATCTGGATCCTCATGTATTGGGCGATCGGGTTAAGTTGCAAGCTAAAATCAAAGAAGAACTCGGTGATATTCTGGATAAGCCTGAAGTTTTGCGACGCGCTAATGATGAAATTATTGATGGTGGTGCTGATCCAGGCTTAAATGAGAATGTAGGTGTGGCCCCGGTTATTGAAAACGACCTCCAGTCGCAGCAGCAACATCAACAATTATTAGCGATGCAACAACAGCAACAACATCAAGTTGTTGGTGCTTTACCACCACCAGCTCTGAAGAATTCATTGAACGATGATGGCCAGGAAATGATGCCAGTTGGAGATGTTGCACAACTTCAGATGCCAATGGACGGCCATCCGGATCCAAGTCCTTCGGTCGAGGAAAAACGAATTAAAGTTAAAGAGGTATGTAACTTCTTTTAATAATATACCTACATACATATATCGTCGGCTAAAGATGCAAACCCTGTAAATCCACTTTTTGTCAAAAATCAGATTTTTGGAAATATATCAAGTTGGCATCGAAATGTATGCTTGGATTTAAAAAAAAAGTCCATAATGCCCTCTTAAATGTAAAAAGAAAGACGATAAAGAAAACATCTTAAATCCAAGTAGCCTATTCTAAAGTGTGAAAACCACGTAAATCCATAGCGTACAAACAAAAAGTATTCAGTGCAGGAATAGTAAAGTCTTAATGTTTTATTATCTTTAAAAAAATTGTTTTTACTGAACTTGTTTAGATTATTTTCAAAAAGGTAATTGATTTTATGTGAAATCCATCAAATTTATTTAAGTTAAGATATTAATTTAGGAGCAATAGGAGTTTTTTTTTATGAACAAATGGATATACTTGGTTTTCTTTCTTGGTCAATGTATATTAATTTAGGAGCAATTGAAGTTTTTTTTATGAAAAATTGGATCTACGTGGTTTTCTTATTTTTTTTTTTATTTTTTCAACCATCATTTTTGTTTTCTTATTTCCTTTATTTGAATTAACCGGTGTCGTTTTTTATTCTGTTACTGTCACATCCACATAAAGTTGGCGGAAGACAGTGCGAGTCGAAAAGAAAAACAATTTCGTTCCAATTCTTATTTTTTCTAACCAACTTATATTTGTGTGATAGTAACAAACTATAGGAGCCGGAAACATGCTCACATAAGGAAATTTTGAAAGATAAAATATTTCCATATGAGGATGTTTATTAAAAATCATTAGTAGGTCCTAGTCTTTCTTTTAAAAATAAAAATTTCATGGAATTCATTCAAACTTTGTTTCAATCTTTATCTAAAGAATAATCATGTCACGTGGATTGAAAATGCTTAGGCTTGTCTTACAGCAACCTATGATACTATCCGAATAACTTCTAAACAATATTATTGAGGAGCAAAATAAAGTTTAGTAAACAGAGAGTCATGATATCGATATGCGCTCCTACGAAATAATTTTGAACGAATTTGTTCAAAACACTCAGAATAATTTGATCTTAGGGATGCATGATGAAATTAAAAGCATTGTTGAAGTTGAACCCATCTTAACCGCTCAATTTCAAGAGACAGTAATCGACAACTCAGGAAACCTTCAAATTGATCCTGTAACCGAACAAACTGAAGATAGTGAGCACCCCGCTGCAATTCTCCCACTGAAAAGGAACAAGAAAAACAAAGTATCCAAAAATGAATGGTATGGTATTAAACATAAGCTTGCTAGGGAACAAGGGCAGTCATACTTCCGTAAAAAAAATCATGTAGGGAATGGGAATACAAGGTTGAAAAAAATTCCAGAACTATCAAGAAACGATGCAAATGTGATGCTAAACATTTTTTTTATTAAAATGCCAAGAGTTTAGTGAGGAGGAAAGAAGCAATATTTTTAAAGAGTTTTGGAACAAATCTTGGAATGAAAAAAAGATTTACGTTTAGTGCACTACAAAAATGAAAAAGTTAAAAAAATGAAACAAAACAAGTTTGCTAGGTCATGTACCTGAACACTTTAAGTGTTGGTGAATGGGCAGTACCAAACTGGAAACAAAAAAGTTTGGATCAAAATACACCTACAGATTCGACATTAACTGCAGTCGCTATCAACACAAATAATCTTAAAACTAAAATAATTCAAAATAGAGAATGTCTTACAAAAATTTTACTGGCCTTACCTAAAATTGAATCCCACTACTGTAGATCGAGTTTTTCGAAACTCTACTTTGAATCTGTATGGCAGACAAAATCTCAATTATATGAGGAATATTCTAAGGTTTGGTGTACACAAAATAATAAAGACCCCCTCTATCACAGTTTTTAATGAAGTATTCAACGAAATGAATTTGAGCCTTTTTTGACCCAAAAAAGATGAACGTGAGGTTTGTGTGAGATACAAAACTGATAATATTCAAGAATCCATTTATTTGGAACATATAAGACTCAAAAATGAAGCGCCGGATGAAAAAAAGACAAATCTGACCCCAACAAAAAAGTATTCACTGTAGATTTGCAGTCGGCATTACTTTCACCAAAATCAAATGTATCTACTCTGTACTTCCGCCAAAAGCTTTTAGTTCATAACTTCACCATTTTTGACTTGACAATACCTGAAGGTTTTTGTTTTATACGGCACGAAGCTGAAGGCGGAGTTAGCGCTGCTGAATTTTCATGTATTTTATGCAATTTTCTTGTTGAGAAAGTCATACCAAGTAATGTTGGCAAGGAAATTATTTTTTACAGTGACGAATGTACGTCTCAAAATAGAAACAGTATTTTAGCACGTGCCCTGCTTAATATTACTGTGCTTCACAAAATTAAACTGTTTCAAAAAATACTGGTGAAAGGACACACCCAAATGGAAGTCGATTCCATGCACTCAACAATCGAAAGAAAACTGCGAAATCGAAACATTAACGTTCTAGCAGATTATGTTGACGTCTGCGAAAAAGCTCGTGCCAGTCCCTTTCCCTACACCGTAAAGTATTTAAATTTTGAGTGTTTTAAAAAGTACTCATCACCTAAATTTGTTTTATCGATAAGACCAGGAAAGAAAAGCGGTGATCCCACAGTGAATCAAATCCACGCTTTAAAGTACAACGAAGAATTTTGTATTGAATATAAATAAAATTTTTCTGATCCTTGGACTACACTTCCGCAACGAATCAAAGCCTTTAATCCAATCCCACTGGACAAAATACCAAAGTTATTTGAAACTCGTCCGAAAATTTCCGAACATAAGTTCAAACATCTTCAAGAGATTACCATTCATTTTACGATGCTTGACACGTCAAAATAACCAACATAAATCTATTTCCTTTCAGTTTTTTTTTCAAGAAAAGTTCATCTTTAAGAATAATTATTCCTAATTCAAAATTTTTCTTAGTTTAAAACTGCTGTTTTCTTTAATTGCAAATTAATTCAACAACAAATTTGAAAAATGTTTGAGTTTCATTCTTATTTGTGTGCTTCACTAAATTAATTATATTTAAATAAGAAAATAATATAGCCTTAAAAGTATTTAAAATCACTTTCTTAAATGCTTACCTGTAAACTTTAAAGAAACAATAATTAAGACAAGGATTTATCTGTCGTAAGAAAACCTTTTTGAAGAAGAAAACCTAGTAAGTAGCAATGGAATGAATGGTAAGTAATCAGTTTTCAAAAACTTTGTTTTAATTAGTCTGTAGATCTCAAAATAATATTCAAGTGTTATATTAAAAATTGTTATAAATGTTAAATGTAAACAATTGATTGAATTGAACAAATGAATCCTGCACAGTTTTCAAAAATGGATTTACGTGGATTGCATCCTTAGCCGACGATATGTACATTACATATCTAAGTACAGTAGAATCTCAGAAAGATGAACAGATATAAAACAGGCCCCGTTCATCTTCTCGAATTGTTGATCTTTCTAAGCATACAATTTTAGTTAGAGAAGAAGAACATATATCCGCACATTAAAAAGTTAAAACACGACCGAAAATACTAAATAGGTACCGTGACCTAAATACAACAAGTCGAACTGGAGGCAATGAAATACCAAAAATTAACTTGGAAATCGAGTGTTCATCTTTTCGGGTACCTAACATTTCAACCCGTTCATCTTTGGTTGAAGAAAACGTTCATCTTTCCGAACTGTTCATCTTATAGAACCGTTCATGTTTCTGAGATTCTACTGTATATATATATATATAGGTATTACGAGTATGTTTGTATAGACTATATAACTAGGTACATTTACTTAGTATGAACAGGTAGGGTGGTGGAGCCAGTAGTCGGACACCTAACGTTTTTTTACGTTTGACTGTTCCTTAAAATTAATTTGTTCGAGTTTTTGATATAAAATTTAGTTTATCTGATTTTTTTGTTATGTCTAAAAACGAAATATTTCAAAAAAAAAAAATGAAATGAAATTGATTCTTATGAAGTCGGCCCCCTAAACTCCAATGGTCGGCCACATGAGTTTCCAGTACATTTAATTATATATGAAAATGAGAACTAATAATAATATTAACTACATGCCTTTAAGACCTAAGTTCTTTTTAAATGCAACGTGAATTTCACGGCACTAATTAGAAAGAATATATGAAGCTGCTAAGTTTTTTTTTTTACATGTAATAAAGGGTTATCCCTTTTGCGGTTTCAAAAGTAAACGTATTGTATTAATGCTAAGCAGTGTTAGGCCAGTTTGCTGATACATCAGCAAACGGGCCTAGAGGGGTAGATTCACCGAAAAATACGGATCTGCGAATTTGGTTCAGAGTTTAAAAAAACATTATTTTGACCAATGGAATTATTTAGTTATCAAAATCCCCGTTTTGACATATTTGTATCAAAAAAGAATTGAGTTCTTGTACCAATGTTGAACCAGAGCTATGTACATATATCGGAGCATGCTCCATTAACTCAGAATAAAATTAACGATCAAATATTGGAAAGAACTCTAATCATGCTCTACTCAGAGTCAAGTCAGTTCGTTCAGGCTCTACTCACCGATCTACTCGGAGCTAAAAAAGGCTAAAAAAGAAAAACGCCTATTAAGAAATCTTGAAATTGATCAGGATGTGTTACAAATTTTTTGATTCCACAACAGATATGAGTGTAGGCTTTTTGAAATAAAAACATTTTTTTAAAAAAGGTGTTTTTGACAAGATTTTTAGTTTTTATAAAATTATGCGGTGAGTGGAAATTAATTCCAGAAGTAAATTTTCCTAGTATGACGTATAATTACTGGAAGATAAAATAAGACATTATTCATGTCCCTAAAAAAAATTCCAGCATTAAGGGAAATCGTTTAAAAAACAAATCTATATATATATAGATATATACCTGCCTAGGAGTACAATTTCAAAGCTAAATATACATATATACAGATATCTTGAACGAACAATTAAATTTATTTTATACAGTAGCCTAAGTGTTGTTAGACATTAGTAAACTCAATAGATAGGTAGGTACCTACATATTTTTTTTAAGTTCTTATCTTGAAATTGAGTGAAGTTAAGTGACCTCTCAAAACAATCAGTAGAAAATATTGTTGATATTTACTCCAATAAACTCATCCAGATAAGGTTTTACATGAATGAAAAATAAGCTATGACAAATATTGTACCTACTTAAAATGTTGAAGTGGCATAGATGAGTAGGTATCAATAAAAAGAATGATGTGTAATTATTCATAGCTCAGAGTCTTATGTTTGAATTTTTAAGGTCTTGTATTTACATTTATATTTTCAGGATTTATATTTCAATATCGAAATCGAAGAAAATCGGTTCAGACGTATAAGCTTTAGATCGATGTACAGACTGACGGACAGACAGACAGACGGAATTGCGGGAACCACCTATAGTACCTATGTAAGTATATATGGCAAGTACAAAAAATTAATAAGGTAAGTCCTTTTATTTTAACTCAACTGTAGGTTGGATTTTGGTATTCTTACTTCATTAAACAACATTTCACTTTTATACGTATAAACATTGGGTGAAAGTTTTATGGTTAAATAAAATTAATTTTTTCTGCTAATAAATAAATTGGACTTTGATTACTTTGACTTTGACTTTTGTAATGGCAGTTTTAGTGTTTCAAATGAAGTAAAATAATCAAAGTCCAATTTATTTATTAGCAGAAAAAATTAATTTTATTTAACCATAAAACTTTCACCCAATGTTTATACGTATAAAAGTGAAATGTTGTTTAATGAAGTATGAATACCAAAATGCAACCTACAGTTGAGTTAAAATAAATGGACTTACCTTATTAATTGTTTGTACTTGCCATATATACATACATAGTTACTATATGTGGTTCCCGCAATTCCGTCTGGCTGTCTGTCCGTCAGTCTGTACATCGATCTAAAGCTTATACGTCTGAACCGATTTTCTTCGAACTTGGTACTTAAGTGATTGTCTGAAATAGATTTTTGAATCGTTTTTTAGTCCCAAAAATAACGGTTCTTGCATTACAATTTGTTCTACCATCTTAATTATCTCGAAAATGGCTTTAACGATTTTGATAAAAAAAGTGTTCCTTTTTTGTGTGGATTTCGATGAAAATCTTTATAAAGGAGGAGGCCATTCAAATAATTTTTTAGGTTAACAAAAATCGGGTGGACGATTTTTTTTTAAATTCAGTTTTTAAATTTATATTATTAAGGCCAGTTTGTTGATACATAACTTAAGCATTCAAGTTCTTCCTAAGAACTTACGCAGAGGAAAAGTAGCCCTTAAGCGTTTTAAGTTGAACATAAAAATTTATTGATTCAAAATAGCTTTTAACGGCCTTTAGTCCAACAAAAATTGGCGTTTCGTCCCGGTGATCTCACATGGACTCATCAGTTGACTAGTGAGGACCTTTGTCAATACGCAATTTTTGCCAAGTTCAGTTCATCTTACATAGATTTCGTGAAGAACATCTAGTGTGAACTATATCCAACAAGACTAGAAGTCCTAATCATTAAATTGGAAATTTTTGTTTTTTGCCCTTGGCCTGGCATTATTTATATAAGAAGTTTTTTTTTAATAATACAAATTCTATATACTACTGAAATACATCAGCCAAGTAGAAGACTTAGCACTATAATATTTGGACTTGTTGAATTATTGATTCAAAATAGCTTTTAACGGCCTTTAGTCCAACAAAAAATATTTATGATTCGCATCAGCAAAGGGGTTAAGTACTTAAAATTTGCATACTTAACATTTTTTTTTTGAAAAACAAAGAAATTTTGTATATTAAAAATTAAGTTAAAAAACTAAAAATATATTGACCTATCTCTACTAAAATCGTATGTTTAAGATGTGATAAGTGGAAGTACGTGTGATCCAGTGGTACATTTTATTTTGTATTCCTATATAAAGATGGAACCCACTATAGCGCCAAAAAATGCGACGTGTCGTCGCATTGACTTTTTTAGGTAACAAAAATTATTTTCACTCTACCAATGTGTTGATTGAAAAATTCATAGGTGTAATCGTACTTATCAACACTTTGACAACATTTTTCATCACAAAACGTAGCCCAAGTAGGTCAGATTTTTACACCAGAGAGTCAAAGCGTTGACCGTGTAATTCTAGATTTACCGACGTAAAGGTCGTCATATGCCCTCCTAATATTTTGAACACAACCTTCCAGTCAAGAATGAGACCAAAAATTGCAACAACTTAAATTTTGAACAGCTTGTGAACAATATTGGTTTTGTATGTTTTCTCTTTACCGGTTTTAAGCTTCCATTCATCCACCTCGCATTTAAATAGCTAATTTTTTAAATTCAAACGAAATTAAAAAAATTTATTTTTCTACTGCTGAATTAAGTGAGGCGTCAATAAATTCGGACTTTGTCTGTGAGAAAAATATTTATTCGCAAGAAGTCTCTACCTATCTTAAGTTGATGTTTCTTTCTAGTAAACGTCAATAAGTTAGTCTCAACAAAATAATGGTAGAAAGCTAGCTAGTTTTTTTTTTGATTTGCAAATGCGAACATGTATCTTTAAATCGCAATTCTGATTATTTTGTCATTTATTTCAGTTTCTGAAGAAAATACAATAGCAATATCTTTGATTTCCCCTGAATAAATTAGGCCGCTAATGCTCTTCTTTATTTAAATTTTCAATATAAATTCATGAGACAAGCCGTCTGACTGCTAAATATTCCGATTTTTGAATTTGAAGCCATTATCATACTTACTATAAAGAAACTACATACATAATGTGTGTATGTATGTCTAAAAAGAAATCGCAAGTGAAAAGGTGAAGATAGCGTAGATAAATATAAAATGCTTTATTTAAATTTGAAATTATTGTTGTATATCAAAGCAAAAATAGGTTAATATAAGACTTACAAAAATATATGCGATGTTAGACTTTAAAAAAAAGGGAAGGACAATAAATTTAAAAGATTTTGTTTTAGCAACATTATGTAAATCTAAACCACAAAACGTTTTCACTTTCTGAATACAAAAATCCAGTTTTAAATTAAATATTAAGTTCTACATAGAACAGGTCAGAAAATAGATTTGTTTGTTCTTTAGCATCTGGTTTGTATTCATGTTAATTCATTGGCTAAAATAAATTTTTTTAATGAGAGTGACAGGTATGTAGAAAAAATCGCAAGATTTTGGTTAAATACGTACGCAATATAAACAAAAATGATTGCGGCTACATACACTTGTTACGGTGACGCTGTTTCAATATGACTAGCTCATGAAACAATAATTATAATATTAATTTATTGTCGCATGAAATTTTAGTTCAAAATAATCATCAAATAATTCATAAGTTCAAATTGTAGAGTCCCCAATCTTGATGTTTCGAACAAAATGGACATTTGAATCAAAATGCACATATTCTTGTCTGGATTTTTGCAGTGCGCCTATATGAGTATAACTATATAGCGGGTTTTCCAGTAAGAGGTGTTATTTTGAATAGCCCGCTATTTCGGTAGCTGTCACTTTTGAAGCTGTCATTTTTTGACATTTGACAAGTAGAAACTACGCTATTAATAAAAATGGAACGATACACGCTTCAACAACGCATTGAAATTATTAAAATTCACTATAAAAATGGTGAAAATTTGGCAGAGACGGTTCGTAAAAATAAAACATTTTTGGGTCGTCGTGAAGCACCTTGTCGGACCGCAGTACAGAAATTGGTGGACAAATTCGAGCTGTTGGGACAAGTTAGTGATGTGAAGAATAAAACCCGTGCACGTCGCTCAAGAACAACTGAGAATATTGCTGTTGTAGCCCAAAGTGTTGAAGAAAACCCAGGTTTGTCCATTCCTCGTCGTTCTTTGGAATTAGGCATTCCACAAACGTCATTACACCGTATTTTGCATAAAGACTTGAGTCTTAAGGCTTATAAAGTTCAGTTAACACAAGAACTCAAGCCGGCTGATCATCAACAACGTCGTGTCTCAGCTGATTGGGTCCTTGAAATGCATGAAAATGAACCGGAATTTCATCGAAAAATCATCTTGACTGATGAGGCCCATTTCCACCTCGGAGGCTACGTCAACAAGCAAAACTGTCGCATCTGGGGCTCGGAAAACCCAAGAGTTATTGTTGAAAAGCCTCTCCATCCTCAACGCGTGACTGTTTGGTGCGGTTTATGGTCCCGCGGGGTCATTGGACCTTACTTTTTCGAAAATGAGGCTGGAGCAACAGTTACGGTCAATGGATTGCGCTATCGAGAGATGATTAATGATTTTTTATGGCCTGAATTGGATGGTATTGATCTGGACAACGTTTACTTTCAACAAGACGGCGCTACGTGCCACACAAGCAATGAAACCATCGATCTTTTACGGGAAAAGTTTCCGGACCGTGTTATCTCTCGAAGAGGTGATCACAATTGGCCACCGAGATCTTGTGATTTAACACCTTGCGACTTCTTCCTTTGGGGCCACGTGAAAGATAAGGTCTACGCCAACAGCCCAGCGTCGATTCAAGACCTCAAAGATGAAATTCGTGAGGCTATCGAGGACATAGGGCAGTCACTTTGCGATTTGGTTATGGAAAATTTCATGAAAAGGATATGGTCCTGTAAGCGTGGTCTTGGCGGCCATTTGGCTGATGTTGTGTTCCATTATTAACGGCATACCTTCCTCTTTATAATGAAATAAACATCCGATCATTTATCTCCAAAAATGCCATTTTTCTTTGAATAGAATATTTCGCTTATAGAATATTTCGCAAAAAAAAAACTTGTGAATATTATAAAAAGCGACAAACTAGTTGTCAGCCTAGATAAGTCGAAGGTTATGGTTTTCTGAAAAGGTCGAGGAAGACCAAGTGGACGGAAACGCTGGACCTTTAATAACGAGAGAATCGAAGTTGTTAATGAATATAAATATTTAGGGGTTTACACCACGAAAAATATTAGCAAGGAAAGACATCTAACGGAAAAAATTCCGAAAAACTAAAACTACAATTAATATTGCATGGCGAAACATTTTTAGTAACAGACAAATAGCCCATAGCAGCGAATATAAAATATTTGAATCGGTAGCTGAGTCAACACTGCTGTATGCAGCGCAAGTTTTGGGAGTAAGAAGTATGAAACCGCTGTGAAACTACTCCGATTTTACATCAAAAGGATATTGCGACTACCACCAAATGCCCCGAACTACATGAGTATGCTAGAAACCGGTATCTCTCCTCTATTTATTAAAACGCTCAAATTGCAAGTTGACTACATTTGTACTGTTCTGAAAATGTCTAATGAGCGCCTCCGAAAAAAGCGGCACTTCAAGCCATAAATAGTGGATTGAGTTGGTTTAGAGAGTTAATGGAGCTAAATGAAGAAGCTAATATAGAACTTGCGAAGGATCAGTATATAATGTGGAAGCCTTTTTTGTATAAGCTGATTTCTATCATAGATGATCGAGTTAGATTGGGGTTCGCAGCTGAAGCGGAAGAATCGATCTACAGAATCTTGTACAGTAAGCTGAACCACAACCTAAATCAAAAGAACTACTTCTGTGATGACTACACGACGACGGAACAAATATCAATGGCGCAAAATTTTAAACGATTTAGTAATATGTTAAATTATTTTTAGTATGATACTAGGCTTTTGCTAATTTTAAACCAGTTTAGTATCTTAACATTTTGCTAAAGTTAAAATCACAAAATGGCTACTTTATTTTTTTAGTATCGTACTAAATCCATATGCCACTTTGACATTTACTAACGTCAAAAAGTTATGTTCGCTTACTTTCTTTTTCATTATTTTAGGCGTGTTTAGTTGTAGTTTATTAAGAAAATAGATTTATATGGTGCTAGTTAAAAAGTGTTTAAAATTAGAAAAATATTAGAAAAGTGATTTAGTATTAGCAAACTGTTAAGTAGTATAATGCTAATTCCTTAACATCAGGCTGTTAAAATGTTGCGCCAATGATATTTAGAGTGAGAGGTGAACTCCTTAATCTCAACTTCATTCCGCACCGTGAAGATTTGCCCTTGCTGTGCGAATTGTGTAATATGGGCGAAAGAGTGAACATTTTTCATTTTATCGGTAGATGTCCTGTTCTCCGTGAAATAAGAAGACATATTTTTGGAAAGGATTTTCTATCAGATGAGCTAACGATACAATATCTAAATGAGGTTGAAGTGCCTTTACTGTGCAAATTTTGTAAAATAGCATTAACTTATAGAAATAGAATTATAAATGAACTTTTTTAAAAAAATTAGGTATATGACGTTGTTCTCAATCAGACAGACGGTAAAATGCTATAATTTAAAGATATTTAATTTATAATGTAAAATGTAAATACAAGTTATAGGAAATAAAATAAAATGCACGACTTGATCGCACGAACTTGCTCTTATGTTCGATCACATCGTATGCAAAAGATTTCTATTAAAAATCTAAATATATTTTTAAAGTCATTTTTAACTCAATTTTGTAAGGGGTTTTCCAATAAGAGGTGTTATTTTGAATAGCCCGCTAATTCGGTAGCTGTCACTTTTGAAGCTGTAATTTTTTGACATTTGACAAGTAGAAACTACGCTATTAATAAAAATGGAACGACACACGCTTCAACAACGCATTTCTTTTTTTTGAATATCAAAATAACACCTCTTATTGGAAAACCCAAGGGTTTTCCAGGGTTTTCCAATAAGGAGGTGTTATTTTGAATAGCCCGCTATTTCGGTAGCTGTCACTTTTGAAGCTGTAATTTTTTGACATTTGACAAGTAGAAACTACGCTATTAATAAAAATGGAACGATACACGCTTCAACAACGCATTTCTTTGTTTTGAATATCAAAATAACACCTCTTATTGGAAAACCCTATATATACATATACAATTTTTTTTAATTTAGTTCTAAAATAAATTGGTATGTCAATATTAAATATTTAATAATATAAACTTTAAAACAAAAGATTAAATCGATTTAATTAAAGAAAAAACTAATTCAAAATTCTGAAATAAATACTTAAACTAATTTGAGCTAAAAAAAGTACGTCATTTTATTTCTTGGATAAATTTGAATTTACGAAAAAAAAAAAATTAAATCTGTGGGGCGGTTTTTGAGAAAAAAAAATTTTTTTTAAACTTTTTGAAAAAAAAATTCAAAAACGCCAATTCATAGGTATTCAGAAAATACATATAAATATAATTTTTGAAAAAAATTTAATGAGCAGTTTTCGAAATATAAATTAAAAAAATTTTTTTTTTAAATGATTTTAAAAATACAAAAAAAATGTAATTAAAAATATTGGTACGCGTTATAATTTGGGCAACCTAAACCTATATTTGTGTAAAATTTCGAAAGAATCGGTTGAGCCGTTTATGAAATAGTCGAAAGCAAAAAAACGGTCATATGGAAAGTGCCGTTTTTAGACATTTTTCAATTTTTTTTTCAACCATATGATCGGTCGTAGCTAAAAAGCTGCACTGATTTTTTTAAATCAAAATCGTTAGTCTTTTATGAGAAAAAGAGGTTTGAACGTAACGGTTATATGGCAGGTACCGATATATTTTGAGCTAAAAAAAAATTCAATTCTCTGTACAATACCTAAAAACCCTATATACCAAGTTTGAAGCAATTCGGCCCACCCGTTTGGGCTGTAGGTGTCTATACAAACATACTGACAGACCGACAGACTGACAGTCGATTTCGACCAGTAGATGCTAAGTATGGTCATAAATTCAACAAATTTGCTTGTAGTAATAAATAATAACAATAAAAACAATGTCAATTTTCATTAGCTTTCGCGCTTCTGATAATTTTTAATAAATCTCTTTCTACTGGTCAGTTTCTGAATCAATGGAAATTGTCATATGTAACTCCTATTTACAAATCAGGGCCAAAGAATTTGGTAGTTAATTATCGTGCAATTTCTAAAATGTCTCCAATATCTAAGTTATTTGAGCTTATAATTAAAGATCATCTATTTTTTAATATAAAAGAACATATATGTGTTGAGCAACATGGATTTATGTCAGGTAGATCTACCTCAACTAATCTGATGCTTTATTGCAAATTTATCACTGATTCCTTTGAATCTGGCTACAAAATTGACACCATATATACAGATTTTATCAAAGCTTTTGACTCAGTTTGTCATAAAATACTTATACAAAAATAATATAAACATATTGTTTGCGTTTTCTTCAATTAATAAAATACTTATAGAAAGTTTTTGGTATTCATGGTTTGCTTCTAAAATGGATATCCAGCTACCTAACTGATAGAATCCAATGTGTGAAATTAGGAAATTTCGTGTCTAGCATTATAAAAGTGCCATATGGAGTTCCTCAAGGAAGTCACCTTGGTCCTCTTCTTTTTTAATATTTTCGTTAATGATATTCCATTTTCTCTTCAAAATGCTTCATGTTGATGTATGCTGATGACATAAAAATATATTTATGCATTAAAAACAAAAATAATCAACAAAGACTTCAAAATGATTTAAATATTTTATCTGTTTGGTGTGAAAGAAATGTTCTTCCTTTGAATATACAAAAATGTAATGTTTTCACGGCACACAGTACTTTAGTCCCAATGATTCACAAATATAAACTGTTGAATTAGATTCTTGATCGCAAATCTGCATTAAAATCAGTTTACATGTCTTTAGTTCGACCAATCCTAGAATATTGTTCGATTGTATGGTGTCCTTGTTCTGCCATTCGGATAACGCGTATTGAAAGAGTTCAAAAGGTCTTTACGAGGTTTGTAGTCAAACAGCTAAGTTGGAGAATTGATTCTCCTTCCTACGCATCTAGGTGTGCCTTGATTGGACTAGATACTTTAGAAGAAAGACGGGTTGTTCAATGTGTATTGTTTGTGCATGATGTATTTACTTATCGTGTTAAATGTCCACAAATTCTTACCAACTTTGAGATATATGTTCCGGAAAGACAATTGTGTCTACGTCATTTTTTTAATAATCCAAGACATTGATATAATTATGGTGGCAATTAATGTTTTTCTAGATGTATTAAATTTTTTAATTCTATATATAATGAACTTGATCTCTCAAACAACAGATTGGAATTTAAATATAAATTACAGAATATCGTAAATTAACTTTTATTTTTAATTTTAAATATAATATAATATTAAAACTTGAATTGTTAGTAATCTGTAAGATTTATATCCGTAGATGAATAAATAAATAAAAGTTAAAAAGAAGTTTTTTTTAATAATATAAATTCTATATACTACTGAAATACATCAGCCAAGTAGAAGACTTAGCACTATAATATTTGGACTTGTTGAATTATTGATTCAAAACGGCCTTTAGTCCAACAAAAATTAGCGTTTCGTTCCGGCGATCTCACATGGACTCATCAGTTGACTAGTGAGGACCTTTGTCAATACGCAATTTTTTCCAAGTTCAGTTCATCTTACATAGATTTCGTGAAGAACATCTAGTGTGAACTATATCCAACAAGACTAGAATTCCTAATTTTTGTTGGACTAAAAGCCGTTAAAAGCAATTTTGAATCAAAAGCTAAAAAGATTTCAGCATCTTATTCTTTTTATACTTCAGCGATGATTTTGAAGGTTTTCTTTTTTTTTTTTTTTTTTTAATTTAGCAATACAAGTTCATTAACTGACCTACTTTCTGACAGTTATTTCTGTTTTATCTTTATTTTCTTTGAAGAAATATAAAATTCTTACCTTAGCTTAGAATAAGCATTTCCTTGTTTTTTTATAGCAACTGAACTACCTCAATTAGCACATACCTACAGTTTTTTTTTTGTTATTAAAAGACCCTCGGTCTCGTCATGTTCGTTTATTATGTATGTATGTACTTATGTGTTATGATAGTGACCCCAATATGGGCCCCTTGTATTTAGGCTTCATTTGCGATTCAAAAACGAGCTTATGCGTTCCATATTAAACCAAAGAAAGAGAATTAAATAAAAAGAAACTAGAACATTAAACAAATTAAAACAAAATACATAATCATTTAATTTTCAACGTTGTGTACGACTCAATCTATCTATGTACGTTTGTATGTGTATTGTAATTGGAACATTAAAAAAATTGATCTCAAGAGTAAAAAGTTCAAAAAATCTTGATCTCCATACTACAAATGGTATTATGAGTTTTTAAATCAAATCACCACTTTAGTTGCTAACTGGCACGGTCAAGAAGTGAAAATCTAGAAAACGTGGCTACAATATAAATGACGGAACAAAACATGTGTAGGTGTTGGTAGATTTATTAAAATACAAACGAAATTCCACATTGCACTACAGAATACCTACATAAATGAAATCGGTAATGACCGAAGGCGATGGACGGCCGGGGTGGAGCATCCGGCGAACGTAGCGCATATAGTTTTCAAAGCCAGTGCATAAAAGTTTAAGTCGATGAAAAGAAATGCCAGGGATTTCGCCGGTAAATAATGGCGTGCGTTCCACTTGGCTGATGGCCAATGTCAAAATGTTCACTGACACCAGTTGGATGCTATTTAAATATATTTCATTTTCAAATTATAGAAAATATATAAAGGGTCTTTCCCGTTGTTTGATTGTTTGTTTTTTTTTTTCAACCTACTAGTAATTTTTGTAAGCATTACCAACCGGCAAAACGATTTCCGGTCGATTTTAAAATTATACTTTTATACGCATAAAGATTAGGAGTGAAAAATAAAAGCGATAAAAATGTTGATAAAATATTTAAAAAAAAAAACAATACCAATTATTTTTTTTGGGAAAATTATTGCGAGCAAAAGCAATTTTTCGCACTAATAGTTTCATTAGTATGAAAATTAATTTACAATTTTTTTCAAAGACCTAGCATACATATTTTAATTGATTTTGTCCATGAAACATTGGGTATTAATTGAATGTTTTTAGCGTTCAGTGATGCATGGCGCAGTTGTTGCTGTTTTAAATGTTTACTTCCTTGACTTATATTTACCAAGGCTTAGTTTATACTCTAAGTAGAACTTAATAGCGATAAGAACTAGATAGATACTTCTTATTACAACACAATACCTATACCTTACCTACTGTATATATATTAATACACCTGCTACACATTCTATACATGCATGTAATTTTCGATATGAATCGAATGTTTTACGGTACATAGTATGAATACTAATAATGTTCACTTGATAAGAAACAGCGATTTATATTGTTATCAAATGAAATACTTGCAAATAACTATTGCTGACAACGACTGTCTGGCTGACTAGTTTCGGTCTCATCTCGGTCTCGTCGACGAGACGAGACCATTTTAAAAGCACCCGAGATGAGACCGTATTTTTGGTGCCGAATTTCGCCAAGACTCGCTGGTCTCGGTGGTTTGGTTTCGATTTTCGCTAGAAGAAATATTTTTTAATTTATTATTTTTTAGTACTCATGTTCAATTTTTATAAGATTAGATTTTTTCGATTTTTTTACTTGCGATTATAGGTACTATAAGGCAAGTTATGCATTCGCCGAAAAAAAAAGTTTTGAGATAACAATCAAACATGACATTACGACGATAGCGAAGACGAAAAAAGATGGTCTAAAAATTCTGTCCCTCTGTCATTCTGTCAGTCTGTCAGTCTGTCAGTCTGTCAGTCTGTCAGTCTGTCAGTCTGTCAGTCTGTCAGTCTGTCAGTCTGTCAGTCTGTCAGTCTGTCAGTCTGTCAGTCTGTCAGTCTGTCAGTCTGTCAGTCTGTCAGTCTGTCAGTCTGTCAGTCTGTCAGTCTGTCAGTCTGTCAGTCTGTCAGTCTGTCAGTCTGTCAGTCTGTCAGTCTGTCCGTCTGTGTGTATAACGAGCTACAGCCTAAACGGCTTAAGCGATTACCTTCAAATTTGGTATTTGTGATTATTTTGGCATTCCTCAGAGGGGAAATTGAAATTTTTTTTAGGCCTAAAAATAACGGTACCTGCCATATGACCTTGAAGGAAAATCTTAGTTTTCTCGAAAACGGCTCCAACGATTTTGATAAAAAAAATTTGAGAATTTTTTTTGTTGGTAATAGCTATCATTTGATATGAATTAAGTTTACGGGAAAAGTCTATTAACGGTACTTTTCAAATAACGGTTTCTTAAATTTTTGGCTTTCTCGGAACCGTTCATTGGATTTCTGTCAAATTTTATATCTGAGAAGATTTAGGTAGTCAAACTAATTCTGCATATTAAAATTTTAAATAACATTTTTTATATAATTAAAATTAATTTTTGATTTTTTTTTTTGAAAAATAAATATTTTTAAAACTAATCAAAAAAAATAATTTTAAATTTTATAGTCATATGTAGTTATATTAATAAACTCTACAAAACTGCATACCAAAATTTCAAAAAAAGTTTGTTTTCAAAAAACTAAAAATGAAAATTTTCGAGATACATTTTTTATAAAATTTTCATTGATCCGTGGCATCTAATGGCGTTCTTTGTTTTTTCAAGAAACTGATTGAAGTGATCGTTTTAGCACTTTTTATTAGTTTAAAACACTATTTTTACCCACCTATACACCATTCACTTTCATTATTATACATATGTATAAATATAGGCGCCATCTATGTAGGTAGGTACACATTACCCTCCTAATTTACACAATTAAAATCTTTTTAAATATACATTTTTAGGATGGTACCTATGTCACCATTCCTTTAATCATATGTATTCGACAATTCATTATACTAAGAATCAAGGTAATCTTACCTACTTCGGCTTTAAACCTGCACAGGATAACTAAACTAGACTACCTTACCTACTAATAACTTCAGTGGTTAGCTACTATCTTACACTAAAGTTGTTAGCTACAAGAGCAAGTTCGTACGATCCAGTCGTGCATTTTATTTTAAGACATGCGCTTTGAAAATGCTCAGCATTCTTAAAATGTGAATTCCATTTCTGAAGCAGTTTTTATAAAGCATTGAATGTGAGAAATGAACATGTCTTATTTATGACACCGCATTCTTCTAAATTGCTTAAAGTTGGTCTCATAGAGAATGAAATGAACTCCACTGATCGTATATTCGTTCTTTGAATTTAAACTTTAAACTAGTTATCTGGTTGTGAATTTCCGTTATAGTTTTTTTTATCCCCCTCCACTTGTAAAATGGAATTATTGAATAGAGATGACTGGTTATATAAAAACATTAACCACAACTAAGATTTTGGATCTTCAAAAAAATTTTGTAACACATGGATTTTTTGGAGGGATAAAAAATATGACTTTAGCGGCTCAAAAAATTATTGTATCACTCGTTCAGTGGTGAGTAGCAGGGCTAAACATCTTGTTTTGCAAAACCCAAGCAATCTTTTATATTCGACATCGACTGTGTCATAATAAAATTCTTTAAATTATTCTACTCTAACCTTCTTAAAATTCGCAAAATGGACTCATTTATTATTTCTGAAGTTTCAGCAGGTAATGAGACCAAATCCATAAGCCGTATTTTGAGAACCTCTTTTCGACAAAAATATCATACCAATGTGGGCAAAGGCTTGATGTCTTTTGTGTTAGATGCATCGAAAAATATTGAAACATAACTGATATTCTTTAATTCCTCTAGTTGCTCTTATGTGGCGAATGGGGACAACACATTAGTTACGATGGCAGTTTAGTTTAGAGCGCCCGTAAAGGGCCAGTAAATTAGTTGTAAGTTATTGATAATTAGGCTAGTTTTAAACATTTTTGTCTAGCTTTAAGATAGTTATAAGTTAAGATTAAATAAAAATGAATACAAAAAAAAAAAAAGTTACAATGGCTTCGCATTTGGTAAGGTCACAGGCAAATTTTGAATTAAAAAGTTTTTGAAAAATTTTGGAAGTGCAATCCATCGACCTGAAGCTCTGATTGTGGGACATGGTATGAAAAGCCATAACGGCTTCAGAAATAGCCAATTTTTTTCCCTTTCACCGAATTGGGCGTTTCGAAACAAGATTTAACATGCTACGGAGAGCGTGCATATGATACATTTGCATTATTTTTGTATATTTATAATTTTGCGGGACTTTGCCGGACAAATCTGAAAATGAGGGACATTTTGCGGGACAGTTTATGATGCGTTACAGGCATGTATATTAGGTACATATCAATTTTTAATAATAATTCTGTAAAATGTACTATATTTTAGATTTAACATGTACAATACAAAAAAGCATTTCTATTTGTACATATATGTATATACGGTGTGATTCGCATAGGATATGACATAAAGCTAGAGCTTGTAGGCTGTGTAAAAGGTAAACATCGAACGGAATAGGGGGTAGGGTCTATTCACAATTCACCATTTAATTTTCTGAATTGTTTGATTGACTTAAAACAGAAACAAAAATTATTAAAAAATAACGTAACGCATAAAATACACTGATGCACCTTTTTTGTAAAGCTCGAAATCTCTTTTATGTTGTCTTTAAATAAAGTTGGCTTAGTAAACAGGCTTAGAAAAATTAATTTTCAAACTCAACATTTTGATTTTTTTGAATTTGATTTGATTTTTTTTGAATTTCAAACTTAATGTTTTCAAAATTTTTATGAAGAAGTATTATTTTTGATTTCAATTGCTGTTCTAATTTTTCAAAATTAAAAATAATAAAAAAACATTTTTTTTTAAATAGTAGTTAGCCTCTTTGTTATTTGCTTATGTAAGGCCTGTTTGCTGATACACAACTTAAGCATTCTACCTAAGAACTTATGTGCCAGTTTACGCAGATCAAAAAGTAGCCCTTAAGCGTTTTAAGTTGAACATAAATATTTATGATTAGTATCAGAATCTATCAGCAAATGATATTTTTCTGCTTCCAACCTCTCAGTCCGTAGTCTCGAATATGTACATAGGTCGATTCTTGAAAAAAAAAATAGTAGTATAGTACACTTCCTATTCGGATATCATTCCACTTGGGCTCAAGATCTCAGCCGATCAGAAGTCCATGTCCGCAAATTTTTTCTCGACACTATTTTGACATAGTGATAGATTCAAGTTCAAATTGAGAACAAATGTGTTGTAAAAATTCCTCCATGCCTTTTAGTGTTCTGTATATTATATTCTGATAAAATTGAACTCGAGATTTTAATCAAACATTACGATGGTAGATAGATATATAGAACAAAAAAGTGTGTCCCGCAATTCCGTCTGTCTGTTTGTGTGTCGACATACATCCTAAACGGCTGAAACGAGTTTTTTCAAACTTGGACTTAAGCATTTTCGGTGATTGTCTCAAATAGATTTTTAAATCTTTTTTTAGCAACAAAAATAACGGTACATGCCATGCAATAAATTTTCAATTATCAAAATTTTTATATAGGAGACCCTCGAATTCTAATACAATACTGCATATCAAAATTCTTGGAAATAAATTTTGTTGGGATTTTTGTTGAAAATTTTATATTTCGAAAACGGGTAGGTAGACGATGTTTTTGAATTTATGTTTTAAATTAAGCTTGTTAAATACTTAAAATTATCATACCAACAGTTGTTTTTTTTAAATTATGAAATTTTATACAAATATAAAAAAATAAGTAAAAGTACTTTAAATATATACAGTGTGGAGCAAAAGTCATGGTCCCTTTCATTCTGCCCTACGAACTCCTCAAAAAAATGTTAATAAAAAAGAAAAATTCATAATAAATTATTGATTGAAAAGCTTTAAAAAACTTGTAAAGCTTTGAAGCTAAAAAAGAAATGAATGATGAAAAAGCCAGTGCAAAAGTCTTGATACCTTTAAACAAAAGTTAATTTATTATTTTTTATTTAATCTTTTTTTTTAGAAATATTGTACCTAATACTTGGTGGGGAAACCTTTTAGTCTTATCACATCTTTCAAACAGTTTGGCATTGAGTTTACAAGTTTTCTTGTGACATCAGAGCCAATTTGTTGCCATTCAAAAGGTCCTTTGGTACAATTTTGCTCCTTATTTCATGTTTTCGAAGCCGTTTTTCTAAAACATCCCATAGGGGTTCAATGGGATTAAGATCTGGACTCTGTGGTGGGGTAACAAGCATGTGAGGTGTGTTGTACGCTATCCACATCTTCACGTCTCTGGCGGTATGTTCGCTATTCTAAGTTTATCAGCACTTTGTTTTAAATTTGACTTTAATACGTTTAAATAGACATCTTTATTCATTATTCCTTCCATTATAGCCAAGTTTCCAACACCTTGCGAGGACATACACCCCCACACCATCACGCTAGCAACACCATGTTTCACAGTCTTAATTGTATTTTTTGGATTCATGGATTCTCCTTCCCTTCTCCATACTCTTGAACGTCCATCAGATCTAAATATATTAAATTTGGACTCATCGGAGAAGATCACATTATCCCAGAACTCAGTTGTCTTATCTTTATGTTCTTTAGCGAAGCCAATTCGTTTCTTCTTGTTTATTTCACTTACAAGGGGTTTTCTACGTGGCGTACAATACTTGAAACCAGATCTCTGTAGCGATCTTGCCACAGTCCATGGAGGAACTATTTTGTGGATATATACCTCGATTTACTCCGATGCTATCTTGGGGGCACTTTAAATGGATCCTTTTTAATACTTTTGGCTATTTTTCTCTCATCTCTTTTAGTAAGCTTGCGAGGACGACCAGATCTTGGTTTATTTTCTATTCTATTCTCCGTTTTAAAACGGTTAATTACGTTTTGAATGGTAGATTTGGATCGTTCAACTATTTGGCGTATCTCATTATAAGATTTATGTTGTTCATGGCAGTTGATAATGATTTCTCTTTCCTGTAATGTTAGTTCTTTTCTACCCATTTTGATTATTTTAATCACTTTACTTAAACTAAATTCCTTCACAATGAACAGACTAACCGGTTTGAACCAAATAAGAGCTAAAGACGTTTTTATCCAAATTACATTCAAACAAAAGCAAACTGTAATGTACCGTTGCTCTCAAAAGCTAAAATCTGCAGTGGTTGACAGGGGTATCAACAATTTTGCACTGCATTTTTGTGATATTCAATTTTGTTTTCATTTTTAGCTTTAAAGCTTTATAAGTTTTATAAAGCTTTTCCTTGTAAATGTAAATAAAAAGCTCCTAAGTTAATAAATCAATAATTTATTATGAATTTTTGTTTTTTATTAACATTTTTTGGAGGAGTTCTTATGGCAGAAAGAAAGGTACCTTGACTTTTACTCGACACTGTATTTAGGCCATTAGAATCTTGTGTGTAAGAAAAAAAATTCTTTCCAAAATTTTGAGTTTGAAATTTAATTTTTCCAAAAATGTTCACTGAACAAATTTTATTTATTATAGGTGTTCGAGATTTAAAATATATCTCTTTCGGCTGTTTTGGGCGTAATGTTTTTTGAATGAAACAATTTCATTTCTTTCCCGACGTTTCGACGGTGGTTGCCGCCTTCTTCAGGGGATCTTTTATTTACAAAAATAAATTAAACATATTATACACATAAGAACATTTAGTGTAAAATTTTGGCAAACTTTCATTTAGTAGGTATTACAGATAAACATAAATAATACAATGAAAGACAAATATAAGCAAAGAATTTTTTATGATATAAAAAAACACTTCGATTGAAGCTTAGTCGGCTTTAAATTGTCACGGATTCTGCCTAGTCACCAAAGAGCAGTAAACCGATGAAATGTTTTGGCTGTCTTGTTTACGATTAATATTGTTTTTGTTATTAATAATATGAAGCGTTTCTAGAGTATACCGCTTGGAGACGTGTTTCTCCCTTTCCAGGATTTCCACTCCGCCAAAATCTGGTTTGTGTCCATGCTCAATGGAGTGTAAGGCCAATGCTGTCTTCCCAGTGCTTTTTAAATTGATGTCGTATTTGTGGTTGGAAATTCGTAGACGAAGAAGTTGTTTCGTTGTACCGATATAGGAAAGATTGCAATTTTCTTACGCATTGCCACGACAGTTAATTTTATAGACTAAGTCAGTTTACTTATCATTTTCCGTTTTTGTTTTCATGTTGGTGAAAAGAGGTGCCAGCGTCCTATTGGATTTGTACGCTAAACTGACGTCATTAGTACTATTTTTTACCGTCTCTTTAAAGTCTTCTGACAGTTTGGGAACATAAACTATACTCTTATAAATACCTCTCTCTTTTTGCCGATTATCAACAGGAGCTTTGTGTTTTTGGCGAAGTATCAAGCTCCGTATGATTTCCATTGGATAGCCATTATCTAGGAGAATTTGTGTGACTATTTTCTTATTTGCGGCGTGAAATTCCCGGTCACTCAACGCAAAGACTTTTTGAACTAGATTAGAGGCTGTATCAATAAGAATATGCTTTGCTTGATTGGATCTAAAGTTGACAAGTCTTCCAGATGCTGTGTCTTTCTGATACCAATTGAAAGAGAGTCTATCATTAACGCGATGAATCTTGACGTCTAAGAACGTAATCGCTCTGTTTTGTTCCCTCTCAACGGTAAATTATATTTTTACCGTCGAAATGTCGGGAAAGAAATGAAATTGTTTCATTAAAAAAACATTATGACCAAAACAGCCGAAAGAGATATATTTTAAATCTCGAACACCTATAATAATTCAAAACCAATTGGTCAATAACTTAACAATAAATAAATTTATTTGATGATAAAATAAAAGAAGTGATGTTTTAATGTTATTTTTAATTTTTTTTCTGTTTTTTCATTTCTTTTTAAATTGCCCCTTCTGGCTAAAAGGGGGCAAATAGACCCTCCGATTTGTTTTTTTTTTTCTGGCCTCTAAGCAGCCTAGACTTCTTAGGTTTTGTCACACTTTAATGCGAATCACGATAGATATATACAGGGTGTACCCTAATTGGTGCAGTATATTTTGAGGGATGATTCCTGTAATCATTCTAAGTAAGCAATTGTATTGGGAAACCATTCTGAGGCTGGTGAAGGCTATTTCTGAAAAATTGACTTAAAATGGGGAATTAAAGATACACGAAAGTACACACTATGTTGTTCCATTTGCTTTTTAAAACAACTTTGTTTCAAAGAATAGTTTTTAAAAACTAAATTTCAAAGTCAACATTTAAAAAAAATTGTGAACTCGAGATTTTTATCAAATTTCATAATGGAATTGAGCTGCAAGAAGGAGTGGAAAGCGACTAGCTTTATACTTAAAGTAAATGCTATCAAGTTGTGCACTGATGGCTGAAAAACATCTGAAAGGACTGGATCATGGAATCTTTGGGCCTAGAATCAAAACTTCCTTACATATGAGACATAGGTGGAAATAAATTCCATGCCATAGGAAATGCGCAGGAATTACCGCAATCAAAATATTGCTATCATGTCAGACAGCGTAGGCGCTCTAAACTAAACCCATACGAAATCAGATCAAAGCTTGTGTATTAGACTGCTTGAGCAGCCTAGCCTGCACTGCATTGGACACCAGGCCATGTACATAGGTATACGAGGTAAAGAAAAGACAGACTCTTTAAGGGCCAGTTAAAGCGATCAGGAAAACAAATCCGGAAAAAGTTCTAATGGATAATTTATGATGTTTTCACGCGTTTTAAAATGCAAATGATATACTAATCGATGACAAATAACTCAAAATTATATAAATAAACTATGAATTGCAATACAACATTTATTTTGTTAAAAATGTATTTATTTTCCTGATGAAAATCCATTTTTCGTGACAGCGGATTGCCATTTGACAGAAAGTGAAAAAAATTATTCCTATGATTTGGGTTCCAATTTCTCTCGTTCCACTGACAGAATTGTGGACGAAGCGCTTTTTTGTGTCCGTTTCAATCAAGAAAATTCTCTGGCAGACTGGTAGGGAGGCTTGCCAACTGACATTATGTTTGCTATAAACGACTATCAGGAAAAAATATTCACTTTCATACTGTTTCAACTTTCCCTGATCGCTATAACTGGCCCCTTAGCCAAGATAGGAACAAAAATTACACTAAACGGACCTGAACACTATTGTGGAATAGGAGAAAATGTGATTAAATGCAAAATAAAAAAAGGAGGCGACTAAACATACAAAACTTGAAAAGAACTTTTTTTTGCGCGCACTCAAGGGGTTATGAATACCCTTAAAATGTTTACACACATTGCGAGCGATTAGGAAAATGGGATAGGATTAGACAGGAGATACCGATGTACATTGGTTTTAAATGCCTGATTATCGCAATGGGAGGGAAAAATTCGGTCGGGTAAAGCATTCCACATTCGTGTTGTGCGGCTAAAGAAAGAATCTCTATACTTGACAGTACGTCCGAAGTTGGGCTTAAGGGTAAATTGATGGGTTTTCCTAGAAGCGCGAGTGTTACGGTTGAATAGTTTAAGGGGAGGAATGCAACTGGCTATTTCACTAGAACACTGTTTATTATAATACCGATAAAATAATGAAAGGCATGAAACATTGCGACGGTGCGAGAGAGGCTCAATTGTTTTAGTTATTGTTTCATCACCTATCATTTTTAAAGCTCTTTTTTGGATTCTGTCCAGGAGACTTAAGTGCGTTATGGGAGCACCTCCCCAAATATGACAATTGTACTCAAGCTTTGGACGAATGAAGGCTTTATAGATTACAGCCAGATCAAACGGGGAGAAATATTTGCATAGTCTCAGAAAACCTAAACATCTTGCAGCATTTTTGGCGACGTCGAATATGTGCTCATTCCACAAAAGGTGGTCAGTGATGCACATACCGAGAACTGAAAGTTGTTCGGTTTCCTCGATGCAAGCGCCGCTAATGGACAACGGCATTGGGGGAGGATCCCGCTTTAATGACAAAAGACAGCATTGGGTTTTTGAAGCATTAAATTCTACGCGGTTATTATTCCCCATTGGACAATGCTGTCTAGAGCAGAATTTAATGAGCTAACCATACGCTGCCGTTCAAGTTCCACATCCGAAGGACATGGATGAGAGTCTAAAAACGAGTATGAAAAGCTGAGGGTACTGTCGACAGCAAAACAGTATTATTGGATTAGAAGTTTCAGACAAGAGATCATTGATGAAAATGAGAAAGAGAGTCGGAGACAGAACGGAGCCCTGTGGCACACCAGCATTTATTTTATGAATATCAGACTTGAAACCGTCCAATACAGCTTTTATTGAGCGATCCGAAAGGTAATTTCTAATCAAACGAAGAAGAGATTCTTCGATACCAAATGGACGCATTTTCGATAAAAGAGCCTGATACCAAACTCTATCAAATGCTTTGGAAATATCAAGCGCAATAATCTTACTTTCTCCAAAACAATGTAAAGATTTGTGCCACTGTTCGGTGAGCTATACCATCAGATCACCAGTGGACCTATTGCTACAAAGCCATACTGTCGGTCATTAAGGAGGTTTCGTTCTTCAAGATATTTCTTAAGCTGATAGTTAATCAGCGTTTCCATGACCTTGGAAAGAAGGGACGTAAGTAGTGCAATTGGACGGTAGTTAGTGGGTGAAGAAGATTCGACTTTTTTAGGGACAGGCTGGACAAATGCTGTTTTCCACCCACTGGGGACCAGGAGAGTAGGACAGATGGAAAAGCTTATGCAGTGGTTTTGCCAGCGTAGAAGAACACCTCTTCAGAACAATAGGGGAGATACTATCTGGACCAGCGGATTTGTGTATGTCAAGATCTTTAAGAACTCTAGCAACTGCACGAGTACGAACGAAGATACGTCCCATGAAACTGTTTATGCTCTCAAGTACAGGAGGAGTCATGACACTTTGTGGAAGCGTAGAATTAGCAGCAAACTGAGCTGCTAGCAAATTTGCTTTTTCTTGTGCGCTTACCACAGGAGTGTTATTGGAAACGAGCGTTGGAACCGACGAACAGGTGGAATTTCGTACGTTTTTTACTACCTTTGGGACATTGTAGTATTTTTTGCCTTAATTTTTGCTCATGTAGAAATTTGGTTCTTTGAATATGACTATTACAGGACTTTCTATAGCTTGTTTGAACTTATTCCGGTTTTCTTCAGTTGGGTTGGCTTTATAACATCGGAAACTTACCCCTCTCAACCTGATAACCTCCTAACAGCTCAAATCGAACCATGAGTTTTCTTTTGGTTTGATGCTTTTGGTTTTGTTCGGTATAAAGGCTTTCATCCCCTTAAGAATTATATTTGTAATCATATTAGCGCTGGAGTCAACATCACTATCGAGGAAGCATAGTGACCAGTTAAAGATCCTGAAGAAATTATTCAGACCGCCCCAGTTGGCTTTCTCGTATTGCCATACGGTCCTCTTAGGAATGCTTTCTTTAACTGAGAACCTTGATATGACACAATGGTCCGATGTGCCTAGAGGCGATAACACACTAATAGTATATTTACCAGGTAGAGAGGTAAGAAACAAGTCTAGGGTGTTGGCGGAGTGACCTGCAATGTCAGGTATTCTAGTTGGCTCAGTAACCAGCTGAGTCATATTATTCACCTCAGCAAAGAGCTCAACATACCTTCTTTCGGTTGTTGTCTGGCCAGAATAGCGTAGCCACTTGGAATTGTGTACATTGAAATCGCCCGTAACAACGATTTCACTGTGCGGATATTGGGAAACAATTCTTTGGATAGAGTCGGACGCGCATCGAATTCGTTAAAAGTCGAAGTACTGTCCAACTCCCACAGTTCAGACAGTCCAAACTCTTACTTGGGAATTACAAAAGAAAAGAAAAAACGATGTGAGAGCTTCATAAATCTAATAACGAGCATCTTGACTGCACACTGTAAGCTTAGAAGGCATCTCAACATTTTCGGTCAGTGTCACGTGCAAATCCTTCCATCTCCAAGAGGAAACACCGGCCGGCTCACTTAATAAGTAAATGTGATGCACAAATATTTGGCAAATCACCAAGTGATTAAGTTTCTCAAAGTAATCTCCTTGGGGGAGCAGTAGGCGGAGCAAATTCATCCAGCTCTATAGGATGGAACAATAGATCAATATAAAGGTCGCGGTGCTATAACCCTTAATTATAATTCATAGAAATGAATAAATGCACGTCCTTGCTCTGATCGATTCTATTCGATCACATCGTATGTACAAGATTCTTAGAAAATACAGTTAAATATATTTTTAAAATCCTTTTCAAGCGACCCATTAGGGTTTTTTACATACAATATTTCTTTTAAAAAATATCGTTGGAATGTGGATTATTCTGAATCTCAAGATCAGTAAAAAATTGACATACGTCAAGGTATAGCCAAGATAACCGCCCAAACTTGCGTAACAGTCACAATCACACAGAAAAGTAAACAAACACCTACTCAAAGAAGACAGAAGAGGGCCATGTGTCTGACGTTTTTGTTATAATTAATTTACCTACCAAATATTTAAACAGTAAAAAAAACTAAGATAATTTTTATTATTGTGTATTTTTTTTTTAAATAAAAGCCAGAAAGCTTAAAGTAGATCACACCTATTAAGAAGCTTAAGTGAAAATTAAAAAAAAAATACTTGTTGAATGTATTGCTCAGCTACTAACACCAACAAGTATACAACATTTATCAAATTCTTTTGGAAGCAAGATAAATATTTTTTTTTCGGTTTTTGCTACAACAATTTTTAAAAAATAATAAAAATAAAAACTAGATAACAAAATATTTTTAAAATGTTGTGTACTAACACCTAAAAATAATAATTTTGTTTTAATTAATATTAACATGGATTCAACTAAATTTGTCTTTACTTCACTCTTGAATGTCAAAAATGTACCCTCTGCGAATTATTTATCTTCATTGGCACGCTGTCTAAGAGTCTAATCGAACAATCCATAAGTATTCAAAATGCTTGTTTACCCACATTATATCTTTATTTACCTATTCAATTAACCTGCTAAACACACGCCTTAATAATAAGAATTTTACTGGTTTAATAACAAATTTCTAACTGCTGTACAAAAGTAAACAAATTATATTTTGTTGTTATCTATGAGTACTTCTACTTGAATTTGAATCATTATCTTTGAGTATAGCAATTTTGAAAAGTGCGTTCAATAATAGTTTTTAAGTTTTTAATATGAGATACCATAAATATAGCAAAGCAGAAACGATGTGGATTTCAAAATGATTTGTTTTAGATTTTTAAATTGTCGCCAAGGGGATCAAATTATGAGATTATTCTTCTGAAATGTTTTCAGCTAAATATATACGAGTAGTTAAATATTTAATTAATAGTATTTAATTTTTAATGTGTGTAGGTATTCAGTTGTCAAAACATACCAGGAATACCAGGAGTTAAACAAATAATATTGGTATTTGAAAACTACACTCAGCGTCATGTGATTGAGGCACCAGCTCTAAATCGGATCTGAGATGAACTAAATTGACTAAAATATAAAGGCTTTCATTGTAAATAATTCAGAAAACGCAATTTTGAAAAAAAAAATGTTACAAACAAATAATTGACTCGGCTTTATCTACAAATGTTGACTTTCGATGATATTTTGAATCACGACTTCGCCCAGGCTTTTTTCACGTAAAGGAACAACTTTTTTTATTTTTACTTTACTTTTCAGCCATATTTTGAACATTTTTGTAGTGAATGTTGACTAATTCAACATGTTGGGATTGTGAGAGTGCAAGTCGATCCATAATAAATACCCGCCAAATTTGACTAGTTAAGAATGATTTGCGACCAGCGTTGCCACAAAAGTTAAAAATATCGTGCCCCTTTTTGCAAAGAGATTGCCATAATTAAAAACAATCATGTTCCATAAAAAAAAACGTTATTTCTTCGTTTTTACTTGCGATTATAGGTACTATAAGGCAAGTTATGCATTCGTCGAAAAAAAAAGTTTTGAGATAACAATCAAACATTTTTTTTTTTTTTTTTATAACTTTGCACGAGCTCAAGGGATAATAAATACCCTTTATATGTTTTTCTTAACACATCATGGTCATCCGGTGGAAGAAGAGAAAGAAGGATAGGAAAGATGTGTGGCGCGATGTTCTGAGACTAGAGCTGGTTGTTGTCTCAGATTTATCTCCAGGGAAGGCGGCTGAACTAATTCGGAGAGAATTCGGAGAGTATCTTATTTATTTATGTCCCTTATAATTCGCATTATTTTATTTATTTCGTTGTCATATTTTATGGTTTTAGTTTACTCAATCACATGTTGTTAGTGTTATGCCTAAACAGCATGTAATGAGCAACAACAGCAACTTATTTTATGACAATTTTTAGAATTGGTTTTAATGGAATATAAGAGGACATAGACAACGGCAGGAATCGAACCCGCAACCCGAGGTTGACAGGCGAGCACACAACTATCGCGCCACGGCCACGACATTACGATGATAGCGAAGACGAAAAAAATGACTTAAAAATTCTGACCGTTCTTAGGTATTGTACAGAGGGGAAATTGAAATTTTTTTTAGCTCAAAAATAACGGTACCTGCCATATAATCGTTGCGTTAAAGCCTATTTTTCTCGGAAACGACTCTAACGATTTTGATTTTAAAAAAAATCAGTGCAGCTTTTTAGGTACGACCGATCATATGGTTGAAAAAAAATTTAAAAATGTCTAAAAACGGTACTTTTCATAGGACCGTTTTTTTTATTTCGACTATCTCATAAATGGCTTAACCGATTCTTTCGATATTTCACACATATATAGGCTTAGGTTACCCAATTTATACTGCGTACCAATATTTTTAATTAACATTTTTTTGTATTTAAAAAAAAAAATAAAAATTTATATTTCGAAAACTGCTCAATATTTTTTTTTTCAAAAATTATAGGTATATGTATTTGCTGAATACCTATGCATTGGGGTTTTTGAATTTTTTTAAAAATTGTTTTCAAAAAGTTAAAAAAAAAAGCTTTTTTTCTCAAAAACCGCTCCAAGATTTAAAAAATTTTTGTCTCATAAATTCAAATTTATACAAGAAATAAAATGGCGTACCTTTTTTTGAGCTCAAATTAGTTTAAGTATTTATTTCAGAATTTTGAATTATTTTTTCTTTGATTAAGCCGATTTAATGATTTTGTTTTTAAGTTTATATGATTAAATATTTAAGATTCTCATACCAATTTTTTTAGAAAAAAATTAAAGACATTTTGTATATATAAAAATTAAGTAAAAAACGACTTTAAAAATATGTTTAGATTTTTAATAGAAATCTTTTGCATATGATGTGATCGAACATTAGAGCAAGTTCGTGCGATCCAGTCGTGCATTTTATTTAATTTAAACTTAATATACCAATTAAAATAGATCACATGTATTCTTTAATAATACTAAAATGAATTAAACAAAAAATAACAAAAATGAATAGTTTTTATATAATTATTAAGGAATCCATAGGTTATCATCTCTCTAGGAAGTTTTTAATTAAAATATACAAAATAAATAAATAAAATTTAAATAATTAAATTTGCAGGTGGTTTGAAATTTTGGCAATTATTTGCTCTTATAATTTCATTACATGCCATAATTGCAGTTAATGTTTTATATGGCAGTCTGTTCTTGTTAAATGATTTTGTTAAACCTAGACAGAAGATTTTGAATCTTCTAGAAAAACATTTGCAGCTAGTCCGATTTATTAAAAATATGTCTCAATTCGGTAAAAGGAATATCCTTATCGCACTAAAATAGATCACACCAAACACATAAATGTTAAAAAAGTAGCCAAGTTCTTCTATATACAAAAACCTTTGCGTAACAAGTCAGCCGTGAAAAGTAGTGAGATCTAAAAGTACGCCAAGTTCTAAGTTTATTAATGTCAAATATCAAATATTTTAAGTAGAGTAATATCGAAGAAGTTCAAAATTATCAGAGAAATCTGTTATTTAATGATTTCTGACTTAAATTGTGTTGGTTTACTTGGCAAAGTTTCTTTTATTATAACTAATTACTCAATTTTGAAATGAAAATAAACTAAGAACTTGGCGTACTTTTAGATCTCACTACTTTTCACGGCTGACTTGTTAGGCAAAGGTTTTTGTATATAGAAGAACTTGGCTACTTTTTTAACATTTATGTTTTTCGTGTGATTTCACTACTTTTTGCAAAGATTCTTTTTATCAGAAAAGTGTGGGTGGAATAAACACCCAACGAATGCCTCATAAGTAAGTTTTTAATGTATGTCTTTTGTGAAGTGATCTATTAAGACGGTAATAATTGACAAGAAGTGCGTGGATGCCCCTACATGAAAAATGTCATAATTTCAACTTTTTCTTTGTATACACCTGAAAGCTGACTGCTCTAACAAACATAATCCTGCACCAAGCGGAAGCTTTCCCAATATATTTAATATTAATTTTGTGAAAATTGGTGTTTATCGCTCTACCAAATTTCATCATTCTACGACAATCAGTACTCTTCTACATAGTTAATATCAATTCTATGTAAATGGGCGGTTGCCACCCCCTTGAATGTAAAATCTCAAATTTTAAAATTTGGCTTTGCCTGAACTTTGAGCCCTACGGCTGTACCAAATTTCATCGTTCCACGCCGGTCAGAAGTTCTAAACGGTGATTTTTTAAGAGCTTGGTTTTTGAAAATTCAAAAAAACACAGAAACTTGTAAAAAGTGAATGAAATTTTTATTTGGATCGATAAATCGATTTCTACCATTTACTTTTTAAAAATAATTTCACTTAAATGTTGCCCGCGGCTACGCTTCAGGTGGTCCATTCTGAAGGTCCAATTTTGGCAAACTTGTTCACACATTTCGGCCGGAATCTCACCAATGACGCGTTCAATGTTGGCTTCCAAGGCAGCAATCGTGTTTGGCTTGTCCCCATAGACAATAGACTTAACATAGCCCCACAAAAAATAGTCTAACGGGGTCAAATCACATGATCTTGGTGGCCAATTGACTGCGCCGAAACGTGAGATCAACTGCTCACCAAATTCGCCTCTCAATTGATGCATGGTTTCGCGTGCAATGTGGCATGTGGCACCGTCCTGTTGGAACCACATGTCGACCGAGTTCAATTCTTGCATTTTCGGCAAAAAAAAAATCTGTTATCATCGAACGGTACCTTTCTCCATTGACCGTAACCCTGCGGCCTTCATCGTCCTTGAAGAAGTACGGCCCAATGATGCCGCCTGCCCATAAACCGCACCAAACAGTGCATTTTTCGGGATGCATTGGTAGCTGCAGAATTGCCTCTGGCTGCTGTTCACTCCAAATACGGCAATTCTGCTTATTCACGTATCCATTTAGCCAAAAATGAGCCTCGTCGCTGAAACGGACGTAGCTTGCGAAACACATTTTTCACAGAGCACGAATTTTGATAATAAATTTCAATAATTTGCAAACGTTGTTCAGGCGTAAGTCTATTCATGATGAAATGGCAAACAATACTGAATCGAAATGTGAAATGTTCGTGGAATTTGTCATGTGTGATCTGTCAAAAATATAAACGTCAAAAACCAAGTAGCAAAAAAATCACCTGTTATAAGGCGTGTTTTTTTCTAAGCCCAGGGGAAATTGGACGAAAAAAACGATGAGTAGGATTAACAATTTGCATACTAAATCCAACAACAACTAATCCCCGGGGGTGCTTAGCTTAAACCCAGAGAATTCTCGGGGCTTAGCTATTGGAGAGGATAAAAACTGTGTCACCAAAAACTTTTTCAAAAAGTTATCGATAAAATGTATAGAAACTTCAAAACTGACATTTTGATTTTTCAGATAATTATCAATTTTGTTTGGTTTGGTTGAGCATTTGGTCTAAGTGTGTCAGTTGTTTTCCTGACGGCCATGTCAACCTAACCTAATCTACCTTTTAATATAAATTTCGCAACACAACAACAAATCAATTTTAACATTTTTCGCTTTTGTATTGCCTCTATGGTTTTTTCCACCTCGCCATGAGCACAACCTTCTACAGCGATTTTCATTTTTGCGTATATTTTTATTATAGGTATATTAAAACTTGACTGTAAAATTATTATTAAATAAAAAAACATTTCCTGAAGTTGATATTCGTTCAATTAACAAGAATTGAATGAACAACAAAATAAAGGTTTCTCTGAGAAGATTGTTTTCGGCTACGTTTTGTTGTACACGGGAGCAACCCAATACAGATTCTCTGCTACATCCTTGGCATACTTCAATCTTCTGGATCGTCGTCTGCTCTTGCTCAGACCTATATTCCTAATGACATAGGGACTGAGCGTCCCGCCCGAATAAGCAACTCGTCCACTAATATCATGTCAACAGTGACCGACGAATGGGGTAGTTTTCAAGTATTTGTGAAAATTAAATTAAAAGAAAATCACATCGGCTAAAAACAATTTCCAAAATACTTGATTTCAATTTTCAAATTACTTGATTCACATTTATTTTGTATAAATAATAATTAACTTGGTTCTTTTTATGTTATTTTAATAGAAAAGTAGTTTAAATTCAATAAATATATCGAAATTATACAAAACAAATCAACCCGATGATTTTTAGAAGAATGAGGATGAGGCAAACAGTAATGTTTATTTTTTTCTTGCATTACAGCTGTTCTTCAAATGTCATTTTGCAAATTAATAAACTAACTAACTAAACTAAACTAAACTAAGCGCCTTGGTCGTTTTTTTCAACCAATTCCCCCGGGGATTGCAAAAAAACGCACCTATAAATAATTTATATAAATTCCATGAAAATAGGCGGTTACCACGCCCCCTGAATGGAAAATCTTGAATTTTCGATTTTTTCCTTTGTATACACCACAAGGCCTACCGTTGTGTGAAATTACAAGATTACGATGTCGGGAAGTGGTCCATAATTTTGATAATCTGTAAGTGAGTGAGTGAGTGAGTCAGTCAGTCAGTTAGGTAAGGTTTTTTGCGATTTTTGCAGTCTTATATCTCGGAACCACCAAAGCTAAAGAATTGAAATTTGGTGAGTTGCCTAAGCCTGGTGAGCTTAGCAACTGCTGAGTTTGAAGTTTCTGACATTATTGGTTGTGAAGTTAGAAGGGGGTCGAAAATCGCCAGAGTTTGTTCCTGTAAAAAGGGTTAGTGCAAGAACTTGGCTGGGCACTACCGTGCCCTTTGATGAGAACATTTGGAAACGAGAATTGTACAAAAAATACTTTGTGTGTTTGAATTTTGTTTTAGAAAGGCATGGTCAATAATTTCCATTTATAACCTCGTCTTTTAAATCAAGCTTTTTTCTATTTGTGTGAAAGTTTCTTATAAAATGTACGCCAATTTTTCAAGACATTGAATTTTTATCAATACTTAAACTTAAAAGTTCTTCCTTAGATTCAATTCCCAAAAAAAATATCAGATATTGGCTTACATTTTTGGGCCTTATAGCAGATATCATATTATTTTAAAGAGTTAATATAATCTTCTTTTAAAAATGTTTTAAGCAACATTTTGTGATAAGTATTTATAACTGAAACTCATAAATTTATTTATTTGAAATGAAACGTTTAGAGTTTGTCCGTTTGGGTAAGAATGTAATCTAAAAAGTTGTAATTCGTTCTTATTGTTTTATCATTAACTAGGTCAAATAGCTTTTTTCCCTGTTTATTTTTTCTTCTCTTGTATCTAGTTAAAAAAATTGGAAAAGACCGTCCAGACCGAAACAAAAACTGGGAAACAGTTAACAGACAGATTATTTCATGTATGGATTTCGAATAAATGCGTCCAGTCATATTTGAATTGAATTGAATTGAAAGGACGAATCCAGATGAAATATAATACTATGTTTACACTGATTCTTAATTATTAAAGTAAAATTGGGAAAATGAAAAAAGAGTGTAATTTTGAATTTTTTCGTGCCACGAGAATTTTTTCGAGTCAAAATGGCACTTCGGCAACGTTGTTTCCGACCCTGATAGTTGTTCGCAATTAAGACATAAAACGAAACATAAAATTACTAGCAGATACCCGTGCGATGCTAAAGTCTTTCTATCCCACAGGAATCTAATGACATCATCTATCCACCTACAAAAATTCATTAAAACCCGTTCAGTTGTTGAGGCCTGAAAGATGGACAAATACACAAACTCTCCCATTTGAATCGATTATTTTTGTAGGATGGATAACCCAGTTTCTCATTCATCTGCTTACCAAATTTCATAAAATCCATTCAATGGTTGAGGCGTGAATGCGGAACAAACATCCAAGTATATTGTTTTCATATATAAGCCTCTCCCATAGGAACCCATCGATCTACCTACCAATTTCATCCAAATTCGTTAAGTCGTTGATGATTTATTTCGGATCAAACATCCAAACATTCACTCAAATTTATAATATTACTTGTTGCTTGGTATACTGGAATACGGGATTGGATACTGGAACGGCAGGTGTATGATTCGTGTGTGCGTTTTTTTTGGCTTCTTGCTATTTGTAGAAAGAGCATATATCTTATACGTGCTCTATGTAAAATTAAAGAGTAGCCTATGTGTTATTATATACAATAATCTATCTCTGTGCCAAATTTCATCCAGACCTGTTCAGGCATTTTGGCGTTATTGAGCAACAAACATCCATCCATTCATCCATCCATCCAAACTTTCAAATTTATAATATTAGTAGGTTGCCTCTTATGGCCCTATATTTATAAAACTAAATAGTAAACGACAAAACGATTGTAGGCGTAATGTTGCTGGTAAAAATGACTTGATATTCTCGTACTATGCATAAGCATACCTTAAAGGTTCTAATCTTTAACCTAATCGTTAAAATCACCGAGCCAACCTTATGAGCAAACTCAAATCAATGACGTTGCAGGTCAAACCGCAACGTTTTTGTTTCCGTTATTTATGGAATATTCTCAAAAATGGTATACTATTTTGAAATGAGAATTGAACACGCCAACTTTTAAGGTAACTTGCCAAAATTTCGTAGTACATTTTTTTTACACTACAGTCCTTTGAATTAGGATTATGTTAACATTTTGAGCACTTAGTTGGCCAAAAAATGATTTGAATTGAATTGAATTGAATTGTAATCACGGTACCGTGGCTACGATTTTTTAAAATTATTTTTCTGTTAACTGCCACCACTTACCCTATCACCCGTTTTCGTTTCAGCGTTGACTTTTGGACACCCTGTGTATAGCAATTAAATCATTTGATGTCAATACAAATTGATTACCTAATAAGAAACACGATTTCCAAATCTCAGGTGCCAATTGTACCATTCAGAGAAACCAAAAAAAAAACAGTTGATGCAACAACTTTAACCTGTTTTGTTTGCCAAAAACGTCAAGTCAACGTTTAAGCTTATGTTCTATTTAAACAAGAATGTATTGATATTGAATTATATGAGAATGTTTCTGCATATGGGTTTAGCTTCAATTAGCTAATCACGAATAAGTAGTTGGTTAAAAGGTGTTAAGATGTTAATATGTTTAGCTGGAATGGTTTAGAGACATTGCAGGTACCTACCTCATTTTCCTGGTTCAGTTCGGTTAAACTAAACAAAAAAAAAAAATTGAAAGATAAAAGTCGGTGTGCACCGTGAGCATCGCATTTATTCCAAATCCATATATGTCCAATCTTAGGCCAAAAAAGTGCGATTATTATTCGGCTATAGCAATGAGAATTCACCGTTACACCTTTCCTTTTTCCAAAGAATTATGTATGTATCAATGACACCACTATAAAGCTTGACAGTCAAATGTAGGTTCTCACTTCCATTTGTGCCAACTTATTTTTGTTTTTTTTTCAACGTTACCATAATCTGTTAGTAAGCTTGAATTGATATTTAATGAATACAATTCTAAGAATAAAAAAAATACTAATAAATTTAATCAATGACTTTTATATAATGTTTGTATTTTACTTTCGATATACATATGTATATGTATGTACACAAACATAGGTACTATATGGCAAGTTTTGGATTCGTAAAAAAAAATCGAACTCGAGATGTAGAATAAACTTGCTACTATGATGCACCAAGACGAAAAATGTGCGTCTCAGAATTCTGTCTGCCCGTCTGTCTGTCCGCAAGCCTACAGCCTAAGCATGTAGATTGATCTCCTTTAAACTTGGAAAATATTGCTTTTTCGGTAATATGCCCACGAGTTTTTTTTTTACTTTTTTTAGACCAAAAATAATGGTACCGACTAAACATTTTTTCTAGACAAAAAGTTAAACCTATTTATCTCTAAAACGGTTATAACGATTTTTATAAACAAAATTCTGTTAAGTAATGAATATAAAAGGTAAATTGTCGTAATATTTTTAAATTGTTATTTTTTGTACCTTTGGTAGACTCTAATTTTGGCTTTCGATTTTCTGGAAATCGGTTCAGTTGAATTTTTTGAACGGATCAGTTGATTTTTTTTTAAATGTTTTTATGGAGAAGCTCTTAAAAAGCTTAAAAAGTTTGTAATATAAAATTTTCAGAAACTGCTTTAAAATCAAAAAAAAAAAAAAATACATTTATTTTTTTAAACTCAATATTTCGAAAACGATTAAGGGCCGATTTTTCAATAGTCGGTTAAGCAGTCAGTTAGTACATATTCTCGCACTGAACCAAATTTGGTAGTGATATTGATAGAAATGTAGGTAGAATTGAAGAAAGGGTGATCAATATACGGCCAGCAAAAACTAAGTGTTAATTCGACGATTAAATCGTTAATTTTCTAGAAGTTTAGTTAAGTTGTTAAATCCACATACATTTGTGAAATTGAATCATACAATCTTAAAATTTCAATATTCAAATTAAATAAACGTAGTTTTCATTTTGAAAAAAAAATTCTTCAATTTGAATATATTTGGTCTTCAGTCCAATCAATCACATTAAATTTTCTTCAAATTGAAGAAATATTCTTCATACTTACACACCTACATTTTTAAATTGATAACATTTTCTTAATTGTAATGAATTTTTTCGGTGAGTTTTCTTCGCTTTCACTATAAATTTTCTTCGAATCGAAACAAAATGATTGATTCTTCCATACATCCTTCTTCATTTTAAATAGGCATCGCAGTGTTTATTAAATAAACGTTTTTAATCCATTTAAACCAAATTGGGTTTTAATTATGAACGAACCTCTACAACATCAAAAATATCCTGAAAACAAATCTTTATTTTATTAAAAAACTATACCAATTTGATTTAAGTTTAAAACCATTTTATTTATTTTTTTATTATACACAAATATGCGTTTGTAAGTAGGGTAGAGAAGTCTTACATGAAAATGCATTTAGTTTAATTTTACTATAATAACTTAATACTTAATTATTTAATAATACATACTTAATTTTTTTATTACTAATAAATAATAAATAATAGAAAATAAATACTAATTTTATTAATACTTAATATGATAACATATTTTGATGTCTATAATTTAATGTGGGCTTTTTTCACTATACTCGTAATTCACTTTCAAGCTTTAAATTAATGTTAACACTTTAAGGATAATGACAAAATAATTATTTTTCAACCAAAGAAAAGAATAATTCTTCAATTTAAGGAAAAAAATTGTCAACATGAGAAAAATACTTTCCTGTATTTATCGAAATTAATTCAATTTGAAGAATATGATAAACTCGTATTTCGTGTGGTTAAAAAAACCTTCAATTTGAAGAAAATTTTTTCAAAATGGTTATAATCAATTTACAGATGACATTTTGTCAAATTGATGATTTTTTTTAAATAAAAAGGTTTAAATTCACATAGACTTCTGAAGAACACCAGGATACTTTTAGTATTAATGAAGCTTTTTGTTTTCAATTTGAAGAAATTATACATTTGGACAATGCGGTTGTATAGAATTTCGTTAACACAAAGGGACTTTTTTATGTGATTATTTTCGTTCACAAAAATATTTTTTTTCGTCAATAATTCTTCTATTTGAATAACGTACTAATCTGAACGAAACCGAAAGAAATTTTACCGATTTTGAAGAATACATCGTAAAAAGTAAGAAAAATTTTGTTAAAAAAATTGTCAACTTGAATTATTGTTTCTTCAAAGATTAACAAAATATTTTCGTCAATACCACATACGGCATTTGGTTCAGTGCGAGATAGAGTACAAATCAGTTTTTTAACAGTCAGATACAAGTTAATCTAGGAATAAAGTTATCTGCTCATTTTAGAATGGAATTAGGAGTTGTCTGAGGAATAAAATAAATAGCTATTTACGATGTAAAAAACACTTTGAAAAATTATTGCTTTTAAATAAACCTTAAACAAAAATTATTTTTTATGAAAAGTTCGATACTCGAAATAAAAATGACTTTCAAATTAAATTACTCTATAGATTGTTTTTTCTTGATTGAAAAATTCGATGTTGTTATCCGGTGGTTAAACAGTCAAGGAAGTTTATTCCTCTGGCAACTAACTGGATGTTTATCTGGAGATTGAAAAATCGGCTGTAGATCAATTTCTTCGAATCTTTATACTTAGTACTTTTTTGATATTTTCTAGAACAATTAAAGAAATCATTTTTCTAAAACAAGGAACCGTTTAGAATTTTTTTTCCTTTTCCAGAATAATTGAAAAAAAAAACGTTTAGAATTTGTGTTCTTAAGAACGGCTCAGAGAATTTTAATAAAAAAGTGTGCGTTCTTAAATTTAAAAAATTATTTCATTTTGCGTTGTTATTAACGGTACTTTCTATATAAGGGATTTTCTTTTTTTGTTTAGAGCAGAGCACTGAACAGAGTTCGAACACATAGATTATGCACTGAACTTATTCCAAACATAGCGAGCTCTGAACACTGATATGTTTTTTTTTTTTTTTTTTTTTTTTTTTTTTTTTTTTTTTTACGTTTTTTAATTTTTTTTTGTTTATTTTTTATATGCATGCAGACACACACCAACATGCAACCCACCCATACATGTACATACGCACATACATATACGTACGCACATACATGTACAGACACGCAGATACATGCACGTATGCCGCCGCATACATACATATTTTTAATTTTTTTTGGTGCCACCCTGACTGTTCCCTATACCTAATGCCCTAAATCTATGTAAGTCGGCCAAGATATATCATCTTCATCGACTTTATATATCACGATGCTGTTCAGAGAGCCACCAGAACTGGTTCTCCTGTTTCGCCCTATCCCTCCGGTCCCGATCGGACACAGTCCTACTGAACCGAAGGCGCTCTTCTCCACCTTGAGCGATGACGTCTCGACCATACAGGAGTCGCCTATCCACAGTTTTCCGGCTGACGTGGTAGATGAGCAGAACCGCCCCTCCATCCTGTATCAGCCCTCGACTGTCTAAATAGAGGAATGCCTCGGGAGGGATGTAACCACTTAACCGCGCACTCTCAAAATATTCGTTATTGGGGTAATAAGCCCCAAAAATTAAGCTGTTAGTTGAGGACATCGCTCTTGCAACGTGACCCCGAATCAGCTTGAGCAAAAAATTATCTATTCTGTTTATGTTGGCTCCGTTGTATATAACCTGGTTGGAATAATATCTTGTGTACTCCGACTCTGGTGTTCTGTGTAATCCAAGGCAACGTCTAAGACATTGCCTCTCAAACACCTGAATCTTTTCCATATGTTTTTAAACACACTTGAACCACACAGAACACATAAACCTCTCCCCTTTTTTGTACACTGATACACATCCAGATACAGAAAATCAACAAGCGATCAACTTCTTTCGCCAAAACATGTATCTAATTATTTTTTTCTTCACATTTTGCTTCTTGACACACATGACATTTGGTGCGTTCAGCGATTTACGCACATGCTCAGTCAATTATCTTCGAGCACTTCGAGTGCGATCTACACATGCTCAGAACGAAAAAAGAAACACACATTTAGAGCTCTGCATGCTCTGAGTTAAAACGAAACGAAGACATTTTTTGACAACTCAGACTCTGCTCTGAACTAAAAAAAAGAAAAAACCCTATAGAATCACTTTTCATGTTTTCAAATTTTTCACTCTTAGAAGAACCGATTAAAATTATTGTTTTTTCAACAGCTTCTTAAAAATATAAATAGTGTTTTAATAAAATTATATACATTTTTGTGACCTTTTATCTTTGTAATAGATTTTGTTGCTCGAGATTTTTGTGTATAATGTGTAATTTTCTTGCTTTTACTTAAATTCCTTGAAAATTGTTTGTAAGTTACTTGACGTCATATGTATATAAATTTTTTTATATTAATCTATGTATGTATTACTTTTATATTTTGTATTAATAAAGGCCTGATGAAGAGCATAAACATGCTCGAAACGTTACACACTAAATAATAACATCTTTAATTTATTGACCTACAGCCCACAAAAAGTTACATATATAAATAGTATTTTTATATTCAAGTTTTTTTGTCTTCTCGATTTAAAAACAATCAATTTTTCAATTTAATCATGTTTCATGTGAAGTGTCTTCAAATGGAGACTTTCGAATTTTAACAGTTGAAAGCGGCCATATTATTGAATCTACATCTGCCAAATGAGCTGTCATTTATTCAGTCTATTTTGCCAAAAGTATAATGGACGGATATAGCATTCAACAACATGTGCAAATGATAAAATTGTTTTAACCAAAATGGGTGCTCTGTTCGGGTAATGTTTCGCCCGCTTTGTGATGAGGCCCATTTCTCAATGAATGCGGACGTCAACAAACAAAATTGTCGAATTATACCAGTCCAACATCTTCCAACGCATCCCGAAAAAGTCAAAAAGTCGAGATTTTAATCAAACTTGACATTACGATGATACCAAAACACCAAAAAAGTGGGTCCCAAATTTCGTCTGTCTGTACATCTATCGATCAAAAAAATTGATTGTAGTTTACATTTTGATTTAAAATTTTGTTTGCATAAAATTTTATTAACGGTACATGCCATAGAACTTTTTAAAATGAAACAAAATTGCACTTTAAAATATAATTAGCTGTTTCTACTAAGAACCTTGTGCATACGATGTGATCGAACATAAAAGCAAGTACGTGCGATCCAGTAGTACATTTTATTTTTTGTAAATATTGTGCTACATCAGTATATAATTTATTCAGCAAAAATGGTGAATATTGAATTTTCAAAAAAAAAAAATTATACGTAGTTTCATTTGAATGATCTCCTGTATAAAACAGTTTTTTTTTTAATCGGTAGAGCCGTTAATAGTCAAAAATCAAAAAAAAATATTTATGTTAAAATCGGTAATTACATTCGGCGCATAAGTACCAAGTTGTGGAAAATTGGTTCAGCAGTTCAGGTTGTAGATCGAAGGTACAGACATTCAGGCACACAGGCAGATATGGTTACTTCGAGTTTCATTAAAATCTCGAGATCGATTTTTTTTGCCAAATGCTAAATTTGCCTTATAGTATTTCGCAAGCAAGAAAGTATGAGTAGTTAAAGTCTATTCGTTTTGCTTACCTTTGATATTTTTCATATTTTTAAACAACAAATAAAAAACTATTTAGTTTTTGAGGTGTCATTTATATTCGAGAATCGCTATTTATCAAATGAAGAATAAAAAAACCCTATTAGTAAAACACAATTTCCCCTTTCTTTCCAGACGCCATTTAACCTCAATGAAGAAATATAAAAATGTAATTAACTCGTTTGATTTAACAATTATTTTACTTCACACCACAAATTCATTTGCACTTTCAAATACTCGTAATTTTATGTCTGTGAAATGTCTTTGCCTTCTCCTAGGTAATTTCCCAGAATTTCACTTATAATAATTCCCAACGTATTATGAGTGTCACTAGGTTGCTGTACTCTCTGTCGTTAATTGCTGAAATGCCGTCAAAGTTTTAACATATTTTTTTAATTATCATTGCAGCAGCGTTCAGTACAATCTTTAGGGGACAAATGCGATGATTGACGCGACGCTCCAGCACGACACGACGACGACACAATATCAAATAAAAAGCTGTTTCATACTTTCATATATCTACAAATACGAGTATATGTATGTATATTCGAGACAACTGAATTTTTAATTAAATGCGATTAACTGCACATGCAAATAAAATGCATACTGCACGAGAAATGGCGCTGTCAATGTCTCTGAACGGAACCATTCAAAGAGCATTCCGATGAGAAGCGTCATCATGGCTTGTGTTGTATGAATGCTGACAATCTCCCCTGTGAGAATGATCCGTAAATGTAATTAACGTCTCTCTGACAATTCGTTTTATTTATCTTGTATTATTTTATCACGGTATACTCGTAATCGTGTCGCTAAGTTTTTGTTTTTTTCCTCTCTCGAGTTTAAATGCTTCCTGAGACATTTTGTAGATCTACAATAATACACTACAGCACTTTTCAATGTTTTTTTTTCTTTTTTTTTGTGAAATTTTAACTTGTTTCTTTGGTTGGTAAATGAGGTCGCATTTTATTGTTTCACACAAAGGCATTTCATTAAAGTTTTATCATTTTTGATTTCATAATGACGTTTTCAATTGTGAATGAAATTAAACTGGTTATGTTTTTTTCATATTATAGTTTATACCTCAGTGTTTATTTTTAATGTTAATGGCTCGACCGATTTTAGTAAAATTTTTGTAAGCATATATATGCATGTAGTCTGAAGGAAAACTATTGTATTATCTAGGATTTTTGTACTCAAGGGAAGAGCAATCATAAGATAGCTTCGTGTTAAACTAGAGGACGATAGAGGCGCAGTTTTTGTCCTAAAGGGGATCTCTCCTTCGGCCTAGCTCATAACCGAATTTGAATCAAATAAACCGGATTTTGTATGTAATTATGTAAGGGAGAAATAGTTAGAATTTTTTCTTTAATCTTTAGCATGGTTAGGTTTTAATTAAATGTTCTTAGAAACAGAAGAACCAAATTTAATTAAACTTGTCATATATTGTGATCGCAATAAACCTACGTCCCATGCTTTTCAATAAAAAACCTAAAGAACATTTTACTAAAGTTAAAATTATCAGAGGGATCTTTCATGTTTTTACCACCGTCGGGTGGGCGTGACACGATAGTTGTGTGTTCGCCTGTCAACCTCATGGTCACAGGTTCGATCCCAGCCGTAGTTTATGTCCTCTTATTTTTCCATTAAAAACCAATTCTGAAATAAATGTCATACGAGTTGCTGGCTTATTCATTACATGCTGTTTAGGCATAGAACTAAAAACATGTGATTGATTAAAACTAGTACACCGATAAATATGACAACGAATAAAAAAAAATAATGCGAATTATAAGGGACATAGATAAATTTGACCCGGAAATTTCTCCGCATTAGTTCAGCCGCAATCAGTGGTGATAAAATCTGAGACAACAACCACCTCCAGCCTCAGAACATCGCGCCACAAATCTTTCCTATCCTTCTTTCTCTTCCTAACCTAGCGCCCGCGCTGTGTTGAAACATTTAAATGGTAGTATAATCCCTTGAGCGCGTGTAGAATATACAAAAAAAAAACCATACTGAACCCATATGACACTGACACATTTTCAATGCGAAAAAGTTATGTTCGGTAAGGTGTTTGCATTCTTTTAGGCGCGTAGGTAATATTTAATTTTATAAATCATTAGTCTTTAATTGTTAAAAAAAAACACGAAAAATTAGAAATATTCACAAAATATTAAAAAAAATCAATTTTAAATTTAAAGTATTTTAATAATATTACGGAGAAACAAAGTTAAACACAAAACCATTATCTTATTACTTTAAACGAGATAAACTTGTATAAATATTTATGTATATGATTGGTTTCTCGAAAACGGCTACAGCGATTTGGATGCCATTTTCACACTTTTCTCCTATGATCGAGAAAAAAACTCAATAAAAAAATAGATTTATTTAAATCCACCCACTGTCACGCCCACTATTTTATTTCAAGATTTCTCGGAAATGGCTCTTATTTCTTGGAGACTACTCAATAGATTTGGATGGCATTTTCAAAGTTAATTATTTTGTGCGAGACAAAATTGAAAAAAAAACATTTAAGTAAAATCCACTCACCACGACGCCTGCTTTTATCATTTTTTGGCTTCTCAGAAACGACTAAGATTTGGATGAACATTTATGACCATTTATGAGCAAAAACATAATTGCAAAAATGTTTTAAGTAAGATCTGCTCGCTGCCACACCCTCTTATTTAATTTCTTAGTGTCTCGAAAATGACTCAAACGAATTTAGACATTTTTAGAGTTTATTTTAATAAACAAGAAAAAAGTAAAAACTTTAATTTAGTAAATCTACCCACTTCCAGCCATATAAATTTTTTCGAAATTTATTTTTCAAATTCGAAAAAAGATCGGTCTCCCAGTTGCGTCTAAGAGACTTTCCTCGGTGTATAAACTCATAACGGATTTTTCGATGGTCACAATGTTGTATTTAATCAATTCGTATTGGATCAGGTAGGGATATTGTGGAGGAAAAACCTGGATTCCACGAAGATCAGATTCTTAGTACATTTTGTTCCACGACAGATGGCGCTCCACATTGACTTTGACATTTGTCGGTGATTCGAAAAACGTCAGGTGCCATAGTTGATCCACTTGACACTTTGAAATATGACAGCTGATCTTTTCGTTTTGCTATTCCAATCGAATTGGATAAACTAAAATGTTTTTAAATTTTTTCACAATTTTCTTTCAGTTCGAAGTATTTGTGAACGATTTATTTATATATTAACGATATATATCACGTTTTTCAAGTTAAATTCATAGTGATGAATTTTATTTCATTGCTCTTGCTTTTGATTTAGTTCCGGTCCAATTCGATTTGAGTAATTTGTGAATCAGTGAAAATTTTACTGATTTTTGTGAGTTAAATGAAATCTATTGATATTTTGAATGCCAGTTGATCAAATCGCCGGTGAGTTATATTCATACAAATCATTCCATTCAGTAATGGATGAAAATAAAACCACCAATTGTTCCACGGAATTTTTTAATTCTTTGGATCTTCCATTGTTCCAAGTTTGTTGCACAACATCAATGCAATCTCAAACAAAATGAAAATTCAAGATGATCTCTTTCCTCGAATTCTCGATATACGAACAATCAGTTATAACCAAATACCTACCACAAATAAATTACCTACATAATACTGTACTGTCAAAATTGACAGTTCAGTTAAGTGAACTGGACGTGTTCGAGTAGCAAAATTAACATTTTGTTCTCATTTATATAATATATTATGTATTTGTTTCATTAAAGATTTATAAGAGAAAATTAAAATATAATTGTTACTTGATAAATTATGTGTTTTATAATTTCAATAACAATAAAAGAATTCTTTTGCACACCACTGTATTCCACTTGTGATTCAGGCCTTACGAGTATGATCTACCTACAATCATTCGTCACAATAAAATAAAAGACGCCTTTGTTCGTATCGAATCGCCCTAGTTTCTATTAAAACCAAGTCATTTAAGATATATAGCAGTCGTATCTGGACTATTCATCCTAAAAATCTACTTCAATAATACTCTTTACGTCACATGCATATTTATAGAATTTAATATAAACAATAGGCAAGTCGAACATTTTTACACGATGCATTTGAAATGGTTGAAAAATGAATTCCCATCACAACATCCTATGGTCTTATACGAGTATAAGTATTGTGATGGGAATTCATTGGGATTTATTTCCATTTGGTTTGAACATTTTATCCTTGGCCTGTGTGATATGATAATAATTCATCTCTGAGGTGTTACTGAAAACGACATCGTTTGGATTTTCCACATCGAAGGCTGCCAGAAAATGGAAAATCGATTTTTATTAAATTATTATAGTTGAATTTATAGCCGGAACATGTATTTGATGTCAAGAAGGGATGGAGCCATGATTTAATGGAATAACATTTGGAGACGATTTTGGAAGGCATTTAATACATCAAACCAGTCAAAATATTTAAAATACTTAATAAACAAAAATTATCATATCTATTCGATGTCTAATGAATTATATTGTAAATTAATTAATTCTAACCTTAAGGTTGTTGATTAATTATAATTTTGAATTATTAAGACGAGTATGTCACATAGAAATGACACCTAACACCGACGCGCGCGCCGCCTATGGCATATATTTAACTTTGAGTATTAGTTGAGCCCTAAGATCCGCAATACCAGTGCTAAGATTAAATAAACCATTTCACCTCTTAATCGCTGCTAAACATCCTGTTACAGCTATATGTTACAGAGACGAGACATTTTTTGCAGACTGCTTTGCTGCCATTTCAGTTTCTTTATGGTTTCGGAAAGGTCTTATCGAATCTAAAATGACTTATGAAGTCTTATCGAAGCTAAAATGACTTACCGAAGTCTTATCGAAGCTCAAATATTAGTTGGAAGCTACTTATGGATGGTGAACCTAAGTGTGGAATCTGTACAAAATTGGTGTGTGGAACTTAAGAGATAAATATGGACATGTAGGCTGGATGCTTGATGGGTTCAGTCCTGCTCACCTTATACAAGAGCCACCTAAAGTAAGTATAAAGTTGTAAATAAATATTTAAATCGAATTCATCGGTGATAGGGAAAATAACTAATACCACTTTTTTCCATTAGATGAGAAATAATTTCATTTAAAAAGTGTTAAATAATTACCTATTTATATTGGACAAGAAAGCCTTAGTCTTGGACTTTATTGCACTATACTCTGTTCAATTTATATTTTTAGTACAGGCCTTATGGGAGAGCTTTTTTAAACACACTGGTGCCGGCTGGTGATTGCATGGCACACAACTTGAGAAATTGCCAATAAAATATTCCAAAAACTCACGTACATCCCACCATGATCTGTCTGCTCCCCGGTAGAGAGGAGACTAATCGCCAATTTGACTCGCGCTTATAGTATTTATTAAAAAAAATAAACACATTTATTAATAGTTACTATTGGAAATTCTAATACCTTTTTCTTTGGTTTTCGCTTTGGAGCTTTCAGAATCGAAGCTTTCTTAGAGCTTTTGAGAGCATATATTTTTTTCGATGGAGTTCGGTTCATTAATTAATTGCTACTTTAAATTACCAAATAATTTTTTTGTTCATGAAAATAGAAATAAAATGAAGAAGGGTTCGTGTATATAAGTATAATATTTTAAACAGTACGGTGCAATTTGAGGTGATAGTATTATTTTTGTGCTGTGTTTATTTACATTTAAAATGGCTTCAATTTTTTCCGAAGGACACAAGTTCTTTATTATACCTTATTTTTAGGTTTTTTTCTGTGATTTATTTTCACGTTAAAATAGATTAGGCCTTCTGGAGAACTCTTAAAAAAACGCCTAATATCTTACTTCTTGGTAGTGTAGAGAAAGATGTATTTTTATTTGGATTTAGTTTAACTTTTTTTTTTAGATTTAGTTTACGGTGTAAGTACATGTTTCTGTTCATGAAATCCACATTAACAATTGGTAACCCTACCGACATTTGTGAGAGAAATATGCCAATTTATAATGCTCATTACGGCAACCATGGAAAATGGAAAAGCCTTATAGAAATAGGGTAAGGGTGAACGGCATATATCCTATCTTGCCTGTACTGAAAATATAAAATGAACAGAGTATAGTCCTTATTTAATTATAACCTCGAAATTTAGATGACGTTAATATGAAAATCGCACTTTCCCCAGTGCCAACCTTCGATTGCTTAGTGTTTCTTTCTTGTAGAAATATCTTTTATGTCAAACCAGAGTATCATAAAAATTTGTGGAGTTAAATGAAGTTTAACCCTGGATTAACCTCGTATATTATACCTAGATTGAATAATCTATAGGTTTTTTACTTTAGCTCCACTTTCGAAGCCAACTGGAACCTGAATATCAGACTATCTATACCTACGTAGAAATAGTGTATGAGTAACAACAAATAACACCAACCATAGTTAATTCTATTTCACCATACCGTTATATCGTATGCTTTGATTATGTAATGCCCTCAATATTAAATGAGTGTGTGTGTCTTAGAACTTTTCGTTTGGCTGTTTTGGCTCACTTGTTTGTTCGTTACGGTTAAATGCAATCGAAGTCATTAGTAGTGAATATTATTCGGTCATCTGCAACCATCAATTGAAGTAAGTGGATTTTAATTGTTGTGTTTTTTTATAGAAGATCTTATCTATAGATTAGTACATGGTGATCAAACTTGGTCGTACGTTTTTACATCATTTAAATGCAACGGATCAAAGAGAAACCTATATCAACGGAAAGCTAATTTCGAGTAAATGTGCTGAATTAAGGCGACTACAAAATGTATGTGTTAAATGCAATAAGAACTAATTCCTTTTCTAATCATCATTAATAATATCTTCTACCGAAATTCATTCACCGGAATTACGTTCCAGTTCGATATAATTACGGTTATTATAAACATATGATGTCGCCGAAAAATAATCGACTGAGGTTACGATTTTCGTTCATCGCCTTAGAATTCACACTTGGTTTTTACCAAAAACATTACATGAGGACCTACAATGATGACCGATAATCATGGCCCCTTTGACCACACTTGAACACTTTTGGTGATATTAAATATGATGTTATTTGGAGTTTCGTGTTTTTTCATAACAACGCCGGCTAACCTGCACGATCAAACCCTCGGATGGAAAGCACACAAGGAAAACTGGGTAACTAGCGCGAATGGCATCTTTTGTTATCGATAGTTTGTATGAAAATGTCAATTTTATCTTTAATGGCGTCGATATAATTGTCGGTGTTGTTTTTTCGCGCCTACAAAAAAATACGCCTTATGTTTATATTCCTGTAAATACATATCTAAGTATTTAAATAATCAAGAGAATTATGATAATAACTCAATAGAATTGTTGCGGTTCAATCAGTTTGATATGATTATGTTGATGCAAAATATTTTTGAGACTGATGTTACTATAAGTTACTAAGAGCCAATTTTACAAATATTTGATCCGGGGTTCAGCAAATTTACTCGCTGATTTCAGCGGATTAACTAAGGTTCAACGATGGTTCAAGCGTCTATTGAGCTTTTATCGCATAATTCAACTTTGAACCATCGTTAAACTTCTGTTAATCCGCCGAAATCGGGTGTTAAAATCATTGAATCACGGTTCAAATATTTAAACCACGTTTGTACAACTGGCCCTGAGGCTTATAGTTGTTCAAATATTTACACCCTGGTGCAACCTTTGTTAAAGATTTTAACCCACCTATATATATATCACTGGGTTAAGTCAGGTTCTACCATGGTTCAAGATTTTAATAATTCTAAAGAACCAATTACGTGCTTGAACCATGGTTAAACCACGATTTAAATATTTGTAAATAAAACATGACAAGGAGTATTTACTATAATACTGTTGTCCTTTTCTTATTATTTTTCACTTTTATTCTTATTATATTACTTAAATTTAATAAAAATGTTTATAAATGTCAAATGGTAACAATTTTGTTTGACATATGTATATGATATATCGCAGATAACCCACGGGTTAAAAATAAAATGTAACTAAATCGTGCGTTTTTTTAATATGGGTGCAATACCAAAAAAACAAAATTTCATTATAATCCGCCCGGCCGTTGGAGCTTGGTTTTGGAACAAACTTCCAAAAAAGAATAATTTTATATTTATTATATTAGTTTATGCTTAGTTTATAAAATTTTTGAAATAAAAAAAATACTAAAATCCGTCCATCCCCGTCTACTTTTATCTTTTCTTAGTTTTACGACTCCAGGACCAAGGACTAAGGACGGAGAAAAATATTCAAGAAATATTTTAAGTGATATCCGCCCACTGCAACGCCCACCTTTCTTATTGATTAGTTTTTCGAATACGACAAATACGACGGCCTCGTATAAGAATTGTAAAGAACTTTTTCTGTTTTTAAAGATCCCGAGCAAATATCGGTTTCTCCGGTACTCTTAATTTTATTTTGGAAAAAAGAAATATGGAATTAAAAAAAAATGACAACCGTGAATGCTAATGTTAAATTCGCTTTTTCATTTGCATATATGTATGTCTGTCGCTTGGCATATATAAAATAAAATAAACGAACTGATATTATCTTATACCAAGCAATACTTTGTCACATACATAAAACGACTTTCCGAATTCCGTAATCAGGCTACAGAAGTTTTCTAATCAAATGTTGTTCTTTAATTTATTATATTTGCTTTTACCCATCATATCTACCTATCATATAAACGGTGATTTTTTAAGAGCTTGGTTTTTGAAAATTCAAAAAAACACAGAAACTTGTAAAAAGTGAATGAAATTTTTATTTGGATCGATAAATTAATTTCTGCCATTTACTTTTTAAAAATAATTTCACTTAAATGTTGCCCGCGGCTACGCTTCAGGTGGTCCATTCTGAAGGTCCAATTTTGGCAAACTTTTTCACACATTTCGGCCGGAATCTCACCAATGACGCGTTCAATGTTGGCTTCCAAGGCAGCAATCGTGTTTGGCTTGTCCCCATAGACAATAGACTTAACATAGCCCCACAAAAAATAGTCTAACGGGGTCAAATCACATGATCTTGGTGGCCGATTGACTGCGCCAAAACGTGAGATCAACTGCTCACCAAATTCGCCTCTCAATTGATGCATGGTTTCGCGTGCAGTGTGGCATGTGGCACCGTCCTGTTGGAACCACATGTCGACCGAGTTCAATTCTTGCATTTTCGGCAAAAAAAAATCTGTTATCATCGAACGGTACCTTTCTCCATTGACCGTAACCCTGCGGCCTTCATCGTCCTTGAAGAAGTACGGCCCAATGATGCCGCCTGCCCAGAAACCGCACCAAACAGTGCATTTTTCGGGATGCATTGGTAGCTGCTGAATTGCCTCTGGCTGCTATTCACTCCAAATACGGCAATTCTGCTTATTCACGTATCCATTTAGCCAAAAATGAGCCTCGTCGCTGAAACGGACGTAGCTTGCGAAACACATTTTTCACAGAGCACGAATTTTGATAATAAATTTCAATAATTTGCAAACGTTGTTCAGGCGTAAGTCTATTCATGATGAAATGGCAAACAATACTGAATCGAAATGTCAAATGTTCGTGGAATTTGACATGTGTGATCTGTCAAAAATATAAACGTCATAAACCAAGTAGCAAAAAAATCACCCGTTATTTATGTATTTGTTTTTATTTTTTTATTTTTTTTTTAATATTCTAAAGGGTACCTACATACACACATTCATATATATAGAACAGATTGAAGCCTTGGAAAGTCAGAATTCAAGAACACAAACAAGTAATGTTTTATCATTATATCAATATCGTATCCTCACTCAATGTCAGCTGTATCTTTGCTTTATCTGTTTTCTATTTTTGATTTTCAACATGCAAACCTTTATAATTATTATGAGCCAGTTTCATTTCTGTCTAATGTCTCTATGTCTGTTATACGAATGTAATGTATGTATATGCAATAAATCGATGCGCTTTGTCAATCTATAATGAATACAAAAGAGCATATTTCAGCTTTCATTTAGAATTTTTTTTTACTGCGCTTTCAGAATTATTAAAAATGCATCTTTCATGGATTTACTCTGTTCAAGCTTTTTTTCGGGCCAATGCACATTCATTACAACTCTTAGACACTATACCCGTGCTTCTTTTCTTGTCATTCATCCTCCTCCTTGAGAATTTGCTAAGAATGATTTTCTTATGGAAATTAAATAAAGGGTGTTTCCGAAATTGTGTGATAAAAATGATCTAGATTAGTCATCCGTTAATTTCTTACATCCCCTACCTTAATAAGAAAATGCTAAATGATAGTAATTGACAAAAATAGTATTATTTAGACTGTATAAGTACTTTTTACCAATTTATTAAATCCGATTGGGCCGATTTTTTATTACGATATCATCTCAGTTTCGCAGTTAAATTCGAATTAACTCCGAAAACATGTTTTTTCAGTCAATTTCGATTCCGAAAAATGCTTTTGAAAAAAATATCAACACCAGCAGGTCACACTAAATAAACGGCATTTCGATTGTGTCGCCATCTAGGTAGCGGAAGTAAAAGTTATTTGAAACTTTCTCATGCAACCAAAATTGTCTGTCATTTGAGCTTGGAAATGACATTCTAAGTTTTTCAGTCAATGTATTAACTTTAGATATTAACCCCACAAGTTTTGAAATGATCCCCATCGGGAACCCTATTAATTCAGAAGACTAAGTTAAGTCCTCAATATTTAAAAATAAAAATCAAAACACCCTGTATATAGCTAGGTCTCTTTTTAATTTGTTTTTTTTTTTCTGTCTAGCACAGAAAAAAAAATATTCGTGTCATGAACGTCTACGAAATAGTTCAAGTGTGAAATTTTTTTCAAACAATGTCCTCGAGCGCGTTGGATTCCATCATCAATCCGGATCCGGAGTACCGAAAGGATATGATGTCTTATCGCAATTTGTGAAAAGAAACGATTTTCATCAAGAAAAAAAAAAAAACGGAGAAAAGTGTTAAACCTAAAATACGCCATCATTCTTCTTCTTTTCAATTTTTGTCGTAGCCTGAAAAAAGGATATACAGGCTTCGTGTAGCTTTTTTTTTCTTTCATCGGGAACACACACACAATCTTTGGAAAAATGTATTCAAATTTCTTTATAGAATGAAAAACGGAGCTTAAGTTAATGTCAATCACAATCATGGAGACTTTTTTTTTGTTGACACCTTTAATAGATTGCACGGAAGGATTACTCAGAATTTTATATAATTGAAAGATGTTGGCTTTCAAAGTTTGTTTTTTTTTTATTCTTTGCTATGGTGGGTGTTTAAGATTAACAAAAATTTTTTGGGGAAGGATTTTTTGTCAGTGATTTGGAGGCCAATAAGAATTTCTATTCGTCAATACTGATAACGACATAATTGCTTATAATAAACTCAGAACTTGATGATAAAAACTTCCGATCTGCTTCGGTATTCTTTGAATACTTTCACATTTTAAGTTTAAAAAAAGAGAGCAAATTTAAATGTCACGTTTTTTTTTTGGATTGGTGTTTGATTTTAATTCACTCAATGTGTAATCTATTCTTTAAAAATTTGTGTGAAATGAAAAGTGAAAAGATGGATACTATGTATTTTTGGTGAGTTATCGACAGTGTAAAATAAAGTTTCAGTTTTTAATTTCGTATTGGTAGGGCAAATTTTGCATTTGGAAAGAAGTCAAACTCGAGATTTTAATCGAACTTGAAATTATGGGTGGCAATGGCGCAGTGGATAATGTGCTCAATTGCTAACTAGGACGTGTGGGTTCGATCCACACGCTAGGCGCATTCTTTTCTATACCGCCAATTTTAATTGGATGCCGCCAATGGGTTAAAATGAGACTGTCAATACCTGGTTCTCACTGTGCCAAACTAGTGCCGTGCAATTCAGGTTGCATTTAAAAGACCTTAAGTCTTACAGGCATATAGTTAAAATAAAAAAAAAAATTAAATTAAAAAAACAAAGAAATTACGATGATAGAGAAGATGACAAAAGTGTTTCCCGCAATTTTATAAGGCGACATTGATTTTTTAGCTCCAAAAATAACGGTACCTGCCATACAATCATTATTACAAAACCTAATTATGTTAAAATCGGCCGCAATCAATTTGATTAAAACAAATCTGTCATAGAACTTTTTTTTTACTTTCGCCTTTCTCATTAAGGGCTATACCAATTTTGATCAACAATTTTGTATAGGAGTTCCTTCATCCTACTAATATTATAAATGTGAAAGTTTGGATGGATGGAGGTATGGATGTTTGTTGCTCAATAACTCCGGAACGGCTGAACGGATCTGGATGAAATTTGGTACATAGATAGATTATATTGAATAGGGAACTATTTCTTATCCCGGAAAAATATATGGTTCCCGTGGGATAGGTTTGTTTTAATTTTTCATAGAGCTCATTCTACAAATAGCCAATATAGCTTTTATTCACTTCACAAAGCGCCTAAAAGCGCATGCATTTGCATGAAATTTGATTGGTAGATGGATGGGGTACTGGATTATCACATAGGTCATTTTTATCCCAAACAAAAATTTACGGCTCCTATGGGAGAGGCTTAAATATTAAAAAAATAATTATTTGGGTTTTTGTTCCGCTTTCACGCTTCAACGACTGAACGGTTTTTAATGAAATTTGGTAAGCAGCTAGAAGATTAGCCATGATTTATTTTTCGATTCTCTTTATTTTTGTAGTTTTCACTTTTCGAATCCAATATAAAATCTTCGCTTTGTTCGCTAACATGACCATATACGACGAACATCGAAGCCAACGAACACGACAAAATCTAAATTTGTCGCCAACAGCAAGCGGCTCGCGATCCAGCCCACATACAAGAAGCGAACGCGAGCTTCCTGGGCGATCATGTACGTCGTTTGTTTGTGCCTACATTCAACGGCTGAAAGGTTTTTCATGAATTTTTTAGGTGGATAGATGATTTCATTTGATTCCCGTGGGTCCATAGCATCGCACGGGTATCTGCTACTCGTATTATTCTATATAATATTGCATATTAAAATTGTTTAAATTATTTTTTGAATTTTTGTAACATTTAATATTTCAAAAACGGGTGGGGTTTTTTATCCTTTGAAATTTCCTTTGAAATCAATATCTGAAAGCATTCTTATATAAAAACATACACTTGCGTTTTTACACCTCGTTTTCAGTATTCGAATAAGAATTAATTAATTGGTATTAAAATAATATGTACGACTAGATCGTATGAACTTTCTCTAAAGCTATTAACTATAATGTGTCTGTGATGCCTTTTTTCCTAAAGCTGATGTAGGCTCGTCGGTGTCCAGGGTTTTACCCAAAGAAAGCACATAACTTGGGTTGTTTCCAAACTCCGAATCAAAACAAATTGTAGTGCGGTGTATAATTAACAGAGTACCCGTCTGTAGATCAGTTCGGTAAAAGAATTCTTTATACTTTTAAGGAGCATCACCATAAAAAAAAAAATTTTAATCGATTCATCCAAAAATGGGAATATGAAACGTGAAGTACTGTTAATTAAAATGAAAATTTCACTTTTCTTTTTTATTTAAAAGTGCATTGAACTAATTTAAAAATACACACATTTTGTTATCAAAATTCTTGTAGTTTGAGAAAAATCTGGTTTCTTCAACATTTGTGCAGTTTATTTTTGTTGTTTAAAATTGGTTTTCTTAAGTATTCTAGAAAATATCGAAAAACGTTCCCAAATACAAAGTTTCAAAGAAATCGATTAAGTCGAATTCAAAATACCTTTTACTTTTTTTAATTTCAAAAAATAGTTTTTGTTTAATAATTTTGGTTAGCAACGCTGTTTTACCCATTATTAACCAAGAACGTTAAAATAAAGATAAATGAAAAATCTTTAATTCGTGCTTAATGGTTTATATTTTTGACTGCGATATACAATTTTAATTTTAATAATTGTCAAAAAATACACTGTTGTCACTTGGGGTTTTTACTACTTCTAGTAAGTGAAGCGCCACTCGAGATCCAAGTGGTAAACACTTATTGCTTGGATTTACATTTTCGGCAACGCAGTATATGTCAAAGTTATAGCAATATCCATCACTACTGCGCATTGCATCCACTCCTGCAAATCCAATGAGAAAAAAAATAGCATGGTTTTGCTCAGTGTATTCAAATGAGTACACCATTTTTGTAGACCACTTACAATGAACAAAAAAAACAATATTTTGAATGACATTGTAGTTCACAATGTATTTCTTTGAACAGAATTTGTTATTCACAAAACTGCTTGAAACAAAAAATGCACAACACACATGTTGATCAAATTATTTGAAAATACCTTTCAACCTCAAAGATATTATTCTTGATTAAAAACGACATTAAATTAAAGCCTACCTTTCAAAATGACTGTTGTTAATTGAGTACAGTGCATGGTAATGGGTTTTAAACTTTTTAAAAGCTTCTCCATAACAAAAAAAAAAGCAAAAACTGAACCCTTTGGCAGAAAATTGAGAACCAAAAAAAAATGGTACTACTGGACAGAATTGTGAGAACCACGTTCGACTGCGTCATCATTATCGTCTAATCAAACTCTCGAGTTCAAATTTTTTTTACGAATCCAAAACCTTAACCTACAGCACAGTACAGTATTTATCGAAACTAAAAATTGGCAAACAAAAACTTCTATACGAATCTTGTGCTTGTGATGTGATCTAACATAAGAGTATGTACGTGCATTTTTTTTTTCGAGAATGACCCCAGGAACCCCAGATATCCTGCACGAATAAGGTTGCACCCTGCATAACAGATATAGGAACTATCTCTAAAGGTGGCCACCTGGTCATACTATTATTTTTCACTGTATGCAATATCACTAATATTATTATTATTATTATTATTATTATTAAAATTCTTTATTTTATTATAAAATGGTTAACAAATTATTATCCTAAGAATAAATTCTTGGCTATTCTGCCTGATATGAAATCATATCATTTTAATAATAAAAAAAAGTACAAAAGAAAGAATTAGACACTTAGAAAGTGAAATTAATGCTACGAGTAAGATACTCGTATTAATATTTCAACAATTTTCATATGTTTTGAAACATAAACCAGGGAGGATAGGTGGATGTCACGTTGTATGGCCGATTGATTGGAAGATTCATTTCTGTAGCTTTGTCAAGGATGTTACTTATTGCAGATGGAATTCGTTTTTTTAATTTATGGGTCTTAGATTGCAGAATGTCCTTATCAATTACCGAGTTTTTTGAAAGGGCTAACTTGGCGGCGCACAGTGTGGTAGATCGCAAATCTAGCTGGACAAAATGAAAAAAAAAAGTTAAGCTACATGACTTCTGATCATTTGATAAGCTTCTCAATACAATAGGTAACTGTTATTCATATTTTGTTTTTTTTTATTTTTTACACTGATTAGGAAAAATTAAGCTTTAAAGTCAGTTGTTGTCAACAGGTGCATTCACATAACAGAGAAAAGCGTTTTTTTGGTATAATTTTGGTTTACGATTAAAAAGGCTACGGTGATTTTATTGTTATATTTTTTTTTGTTATTATTAAACTATATTTCAAGGTAAAATATAATAATTTTTATTTAATTATGTCCATTGGAAGTATTAAAAAAAAGTGGAAAAAATAAAACAATTTTCTTTTTTTAAGTAGAGTTAAAGTTAATTATTGCGCATAATTCCGCTGCAAGACTATACTTAAATTAATCTGTTAAGTGTTCACTTTAAGGTAAATAAAAAACATCTTGCGCGTTTTTGCGACCGCCATACATTTTTTTTCACTTTTCCAGTATGACCTCCACTCTATCGCGCAAGGAAATTTTTGAAGAATGTGAAAAAACTCCCAAAATACATCGAAAAGACTTGGTATTGACATTAATAATGGAAAGACATGGTCTTCAAAACATATCAGAAAAAGTTAAAACAACTCTTAAGCCAAATATAAACATTTGGTTTATGTTTGCTCTAAGCTAAGCGAAAAATGGGAAAAAAGTGGAAGGCATCGCAACCGTTTTTTGACATCAAATGCAGTTTGGCTTGATGAACTTTATGTTTTGTCCGAAAGCGTACAACCTCAAAATCTTGATAAACCTGGAAGAAAACCAAAAACCTTTAATGACTGTTCTGAAAAATAAAAAAAAGGAAGATTCAAAGTCTTTTAGATTCAACTGACCCTCAAGAAATTGTAAAGGCTAGTGAGATAGTGTTTCGAAAAATGGGAAAGCGAGATTCAGCCAAGCTTTTGAAAGATTTGTCGGAAGCTTCGTCCACTAAGGGTACGGAATTGAAAAAAAAACTTTGTAAAATATATAGTTCTGAGTATGTATCTTCAGTGGGCTTTTCTGCTGATGAAGCATTATCTTTAATGGTTGATGCTAATTTGTCGAAACATCAATATTATGTTATTCGGCAAAAAGTCAACGCAAAATGCAAAGATCTTTTGCCCTCATATACAAACATTCAAAAAGCTAAGAAAAACTGTTATCTAGTTGAATTAACAATCACTGAGGTATATGCAAAAAGTTCACTCCAGTCATTAGTAAGTCATACTATTGAGATACTTTGCTTGGCTCAACAGAAGGTTTTACTCGGAATAGACGAATTGAAAACTGGCGAAAATAGTTTTAATATTTTGATAAAGTGGGGATGCGATGGGGCTCAGCAAAAGCAGTATAAACAGAAATTTGTTTTGGAGGAGGGCCATACGGATGAAAATTTATTTAGTATTTCAATGGTGCATATTCAAATGAATTTTAGTTCTTCAAAAGGAAAAATAATTGTTTGGAAAAATCCAGCTCCTTCATCTACAAGATATTGCCGTCCAATCAAATTTGTTTTTGCCAAAGAGTCCACTGAATTAATTGCTCAAGAAATTAATTCAATCCAGCAAGAAATAAGAGATTTGTCTCCAGTTCTTATCCGAAATGGCGAACAAAATTTTCTTGTCGACTCTACGTTTATGCTTACAATGATAGACGGTAAAATATGTACTGCACTTTCATCTGTGACTTCGTCTTCTCAAACGTGCTCATATGTGGAGCGAAACCAAGTGAGTTAAATAAACCTTCCGTGATATTAAGTAAAATTGTCGATGAAAGATCTCTGACCTTTGGAATGTCTCCGCTACATTCATGGATCCGTTTAATGGAGTGCTTAATACTTATAGCGTATAATCTTCCTATTATGACCTGGCAAGCTCGAGGACCGGAAAATAAAGCCAAAGTGGCTGAAGTAAAAAAAAGGATTCAACAGAGATTTAGAAGAGAGATGGGGTTGATTGTAGACATTCCAACGCAACAAGCAGGTAATACGAATGATGGTAATACTGCTAGACGGTTTTTTCGAACAGCTGAAAAGAGTTCAGAAATTACAGGTGTAAACAAAGAATTAATTGAACGATTTCACATTATTTTGGAAGCTTTAGGAAGTGGTTTTCCAATAAACGAAGATGCTTTTGAAGGTTTCATTATTGCAACAAGAACCTTATATTTAAATGAATACCCTTGGTATATAATGCCAGTTAGCGTCCACAAAATTCTTTTTCATGGAAAAATATAGTAAGGTCTTGCATTCTTCTTATAGGCCAGCTGTCAAAAGAGGCTTAAGAAGCCAGAAATAAGGACACGAGGAAATTTAGAGAGTTATTTACTAGAATAACGTCGAGAGTAGACACAAATACAGATCTTTTCAATCGTCTTTTAATTTCATCTGATCCTTTTATTGCAACTTTACGTCACAATCCTATTCGAGTTCGAGGTATAATAACAAAAGAAGTTCTTTCACTATTAACTGTTGATGTACTTGAGGAGGAAGAATCTTTTTACGACGGATATGAAAGTGAATGAAAAAGTCTATAAGTGTATTTATGTACTATTTTATTTGTGTTATTAATGTAATAAAGTAAAAACAAGTAAATAAAAACGATTATTATAAAATTTTTAATGGAGGCTCTACTATAACAATAGAAATGATGAACTCCGCCTTCTTTCGTAAAAATTCACTTAATAATTGTATTTATAATGAATCTTTGTAATATTTAACCTAAATACAAGTATATAAAGCTATAAATAATCTCATAATGATGAATTTAAGAAACAAAATGTTTGTCTTAAAAATGTCTGTTTTCCTGCCAGTGAGACTTTTAATTCTTGGTTTGTTTTTATTAAAAAAAAAAGTTAAAAAAAAAAAAATATTGGTTGTTTAGAATCACTAATATAATTGAAATCATTTTGTATCAATAAAATAAGCAGGAAGTTAATCCAACGCAAGTTATTAATTTTGTCCAGCTAGATTTGCCATCCACCACACTGTGCGGCGGTGAGCTTTAAAGTAATTGCATCTCTTCTTTCTTCAATAGTCGGTAGTCCAGCTTCTGCTAAGATGTTTTTTATCGGGGTTGTAGGAAATGCGTTGATGCTTCTTCTGGCAGCTTGATGATATGTTGGCTTGTATATAGATAAGCCATAATCAATTTTACTTAAGACTAACATTTTTGTGATTTATGATAGAGAGTTAATATGAATACTACTTTTTTTACTACCTAAATACTTAATATTGTTAGTTCTTGCAGCTAGGGCCTTCTGAAGATCTAAACAATGTTCCTTCCCGTTGTATTTTTTTATTAAATATAAGGCCTGGTATACTTATATTATCGACATTTACAATTTGTATATAATTAATATTTAAAATTAACTGTGGACAATCAAGTTTACGGCACACATGAAGTGTTTTACATTTATTTATTGAAAGTTTTGCTCCAGAGAGTACTGACCAATTTATGATATCATTTAAGGCGTTTATAAAGAGGTTTTCGCATTTATTTAAATCATTGATCTTAGAAAGAATGTAGATATCGTCTGCATACAGGCAATAATCTAAAGGATTGTGGAAATATCATCAAACGCTATAATAAACAGGACTGCCGATAAAGGCGATCCTTGTGGTATCCCGTTGTATAAGGGGTATTGAGTGGAGTAGCAGTTATTTATTTTCGTGTAGAACTTTCTATTATTTATGAAGGCTTTTACATAGCTATACACTTTTTTATCGACTCCCCATTCTTTTAGTTTTTTTTAAGACAATGTGAATACCTATTCTGTCAAATGCTTTTTCAAAATCTAAGGAAAGAACCAGAATCAACCATAATGACACTAGCGGAGTATAAGAAATCGAACACCAATGCTGTAACATACCATACATTGTTCTCCAGCATCTCCTCCGACCTTCGATTGGATGGATGGAAACTTATATTTACAGACGGATCAAAAACATCAAAAAATACAACATTCACCGTCACACTTGAAGAGGGTGCTATCCTGTGCGTTGGAATCCTTCCAGAAATTGTGTCTGTCTTTACAGCTGAAGCATTCACCATCTTGCAAGCAATAAAAGAAGCCCTTAACCGTCGTGGTAAATATATAATATGTTCCGATAGTAACTCGGTCCTCAAAGCTGTCAATAGCCCAAGCAACAATACTGTTCTTATTATCGATATTCGTAACAATTTAATCAAATCACCAAATAAATTGAAGCTAATGTGGGTACTTGGTCACGCTTGTATTCAGGGAAACGAATACGCTGACCATGAATCTGGCCCCAGCTCAAAATGCGCCACTTTCCCGAGTCAACATCTACACGAAAGCTGATATTCAAAACGAGATGAAGAAAATCATCAGATCTGAACAACTTCTTGAATGGAGCTCCTATCATCACCACTACACCAAAACTAACACTGATAGATGCCTCCCAAAATATCCCACCAATATCACAAAATCTAAGATATCGAACTTCGTTCGACTTCGGCTTGGTCACACAAATGCTACCCACCAACACCTGCTAACAAAAAACAGCCCACCGATTTGCCCTACCTGCAACGTAATATTCGACTTGCCACATATTTTTGAAAACTGTGCAGCCAGCATTTAAACCAATTATAGTTAGACTATTTAAAAATACAAATATTTATGACATACTAAAATACCTCAATCATAAAAATATTGAAAAAATTAATGAATTTATATCCTTTACTAACATTAGTATATAGGTATTTCTTTATTTAACAATTTTGACATGATTTGAATTGATTTAAAAACAATATCAATTTTAATATGATTTGAAACACAAAATAAATAGATAATTTTTGTGTTATGTTAAGAAACTATTACGAAAGCTTAGCGCATGTTTGCAATGCTTTTGTAAAATTGACAATTGCTAATGCTCCGTTCAATATTTCGTAGAGTCGGTTTGAAGACAAAAAACTCTCTTCGAAGTATAAGTGACGGATTTGCTGCAATAAAGGGCAGGCCGCAATGAAGTGGTGGACATCTTCGTTTTCTCTTCTGTTACATAAACGACAGATTTGTGGTAGATCACCTCGATGTGGCATAAAATTTAAGTTTAGGAGCTCCACACGTGCTCTAAAACTGCAGCTTATAGCTTCGCTCGAAAATTCGTTGCTAAAATACTCCTTCCCCGATGACAATCGGTGATTGAGGTTTCTATACGTATTCCTGGATGTTGTGGAAGTTGCTCCAGTTATGTGCTTAATGTACATTTTTTCACCTACTTTTGCGATTACGTCTGCAAACATACCCGGCCATTCATCGACATTTGACACCATTAATGAAAGATTAGCCCCATTGGTCTGAGCTAATTGATTCCAGTCTTTGAAAGTGGAAGAATTTGTTTGCAGAAGTCTTTCCATGATAGATTTATGAAGACTTCTACCGCTTCTTTGCATTACTCTCATTAAGTTATCGTTGGCTTTGAGGTTTTGAATGTAAATAGGCGTTATACCAGACTCCATATAAATAGCATAATTAGGCGTTGAATTTGGCAATTTAAACAATCGCTTAAAAATATTGCGCTGCGTTGCTTCAAACTCCTCGAAGAAAATTTGACCAAACGCCTGTACTCCATAAAACATACATGTGTTCACTGTTGCATGAAAAACGCGGTATTTCGACACATGATCAACTTCTTGGTTTGCGAAAAACTTTGCCCACATTTAGCTCAAAGCTAGCTTAGCCTGATTACTTTTTTGCTTTGAAAAAAATTAGATAATGCATAATCAGAACTCCAAGATATTTAAATTCTTGCAAAACTTCTATACGTGTATTGTTCAAAAGCCAATTTTCTTCGGGCAATCTTCTTCGTTGACTAATAAATAATAATAGCTGATATGATAGGTCCTAGGTGGCTTCCTTGTGGTACATCGACTTCCGTTTTGTTAAATTCTATATAATGTTACTCGTACCGTACTTCAAAGAGTCGGTTTGTCTCTGAGTATGTTGCAATGAAGTTTGTATTCGAGTACGAAAAACCAAATCTTGTCCATCATCATCTAAAATATAACCCAGCATTTGTCTTCAAGTGCCTTTCCCACAACATCCGTAATTTAATAATCTGATGGTTTGGGGTTGGTCTTGTTTTTTCTAATTGGAAAATTTAGCTTGGCTTTTTCGGTAGCTGTTTTTTTTTTGTTTGAAAACTTGTGCCATTGTGTTGGTATCAGCGATATTGGTGTGTTGATGGTTTACCTTGCTTTACTATAACAATGACTTCTGCAATTTTTCAATTTAGCACGCTTTTATTTTGTTTTTACCTGATGTCATTTCAGGTGTCTGGCTTATTTCCATTTCTTTGAGGATTTTGCTAAAAATTCTTTCGGGAAATCTGATCGATGGGCCTCAAGGGAATATACAGGAAGTTGCTTTGCAATGGAGCCGTTCCTCCTGCCCTTCGTGATGAGGCAAGATAGTCCTTCCTCGTGGTGAGAGAAGGGCAACGTCTAGAAATGTTTAGCTCTCTTTAATGAGGTTATTCTGCACTGGGCGGCTAATCTCTCTGGGTAAGGCGATCTCCGAGGTGTTTGGAGATGGAGGGAAGGTTCCCAGCGAACCGGACGCTTAAGTCATTCACCAAGATGAGGAGGTGAAAGGTCTGTTTCAGGAACTGGAAAGGTGGGGTAAAGCACCTGGAAGGGGAGTGGGCTGACTAAAAGGACAGGACGATTGATTAGGAGGAATGGCAATACCTGATACACTAGGTAGTCCGGAACTGAACAGAATCGCGCCACTTAAGAGGTTTAGAAGCAAATTGAAATACAGGGGTATCTGCTAGGTGAAGCTGGTTGATTTCGATCAGGATTGTGGATCCTAGTAGATCGTAAGTTATCAGCGACATTGCAGCGAATTATGTCAGCTGTGGCAGTTTTGTACGTGGTTTTGTAATCACAGTAGAGTGTGTGTAGCTAAAACTACATATCCAGAGAAACAGGTCTAGAAAATTGATAGATGAATGACACTCGTGTCATCATCTTCTTGCGCAAGCAAGGGTCATATATTGATTTTCTTTAATACATGCAATTTTTGATTGAGTTTCGTCTCATACGATCTCGTTTGCCGTCTTTGGGGATTTATCCGTAAAGATGGTTTGTAGAGTTTGAGTAGGTGCAAACCAAGCTTGTCTTGGGGAAGTACTTCGGGAAAGAACGAAAGTTTAATATGGCTAGTTGTGGGATACTAGTCCTGTGGCATGGTCTATATGGCCTTGCTTTTAGTAGAAATATGCAAGGAATGCTCATGCCTTAGTTGAGCCCGTAGGTGGGTAGGCCCCCGTGTAATTATGCCTTAACTGGCGGGTGTGCACGTTAAATCAAAATCATTGTTCTGCATGCAATAGTTGCTTGTTAAAATGTCATTAAACTTTGTTTTCCTGTTTCAAATATTCAACGTCTCAAATGAAAAATAAAGTAATACACAGTCTGAAGAAACATTACACTCAGTCGTGCATTTAATTTTTTTTTTGTGTACTTACGATATAATGCATAATTTTGTATTCCTTTAATTCTACTATAATCAAGTGCGCAATGAGAGCGTCTCGAAAATGTACTTTTAATTCATGAAAGTTCAGTGACATTTTACTTACCATATAACAAAACATCTATTGATTGAAATAGCATCGTTGGGGTGGCCATTGTGTAGGTATATGCATCTCAAAAATTATAACCACTGCACTGCTTGCAACCATTGTCATCAATTCACTCATCTTCATCTCGAACATTAGAATGTATAGCAGAGGCAGTTGACTCTTTAGGTAGCCAGAACAGCAATTTTTAATAAAGACACATAAACTGATTGTCATGTCGTCTGTCTACAGAGAGTAAAATCCATCTCAAATCCTTCTGCAAAAATCGATAAATGTAATTTTATGCGAAGCTAGATCTTGACAGTTTCTTTTGTCAAAATGCATACTGCTAAGTGTTTAGCTTCAATCATAATGGGTATTAGCGGTTGTATGTTTTTTTCGTCTTTCTTTTAAGCGAACCACTTAAAAATGGCTGCTATTGTTGCACATTTTGTTTATCTTCAATTTTTTTTTGACAGAACACATTAAGAGTTTTTCATTAATACTTTGAAGAAAGGTAGACCATTATTTACGTACGCAAATTAAATATATATATTTTGCCATCTGGAAAAAATAAACCTTATCGAACAGACAACAATTTGTAGAACACTTAAACAGAAAAAAAAAATAAAAAACTCGAAAAATAATGATTCCACGAAGAAAACATTGAACTATTTCGGTTGTGATTGATTTGCAGAAAAAAAAAATAAATATTTTTGTGATTTTATGCATACAGCTGCGGTAAAAAAAATAGCACCATTGCCTCATAACACAACTTAAAACTAAAACATTATAAAAATAAAAAATCGTTTTCTATGATTTTATTCTTTAGGGGTACTCCAGCAAAGTCAGAATTTTGTTGAATAGCCTTTGTTGTCTATTACTGTTTCACAACGTCTGGTCATTGAACTTACCAAATTTTGGCACCTTTTACCGGAATATTCTCCCAGGAGACCTTTACTGCAACCCAGAGTTCTGTGTAACTAGTCGGTTTGGTTTCAGAGACTGCTTTCTTCACGTCATCCCACAGATTTTCAGTCGGATTTAGGTCAGGCGATTGCCCTGGCCACTTCATCACATTAATTGAATGATCTCCAAATTATTTTTAGCCTTCTTACTGGTGTGCTTGGGGTCATTGTCCTGTTGGAAGATCCACAAAAGGGACATATCTTCCTCTGCATAAGATATTATGACGTTTTCGAGTATATTAACGTAAACGTGTTGATCCATGATGGGTTTTATCCAATATATGGGCCCAACTCCATAGTAGGAGAAACAAGTCCACACCATTATGCTTGAACCTCCGTGCTTATATACTTTATTTGTGTATTTGGGATTATATACCGCTTTCGGAGGTCTTCTCACGTAGGAACGAGATCCTTTACCGCCAAACAATACGATTTTAATTTCATCTGTCCATAGAACGTTGCGCCATTCCTCTGCTGACAAATTCAAATGCTGTCTTGCAAATATTAAACGCTCTTTAGCATGTTTTGCAGTTAAAAGATTGACTTTTCTTGGACTACAAGCAGTTAAACTATGTTCCCTCAATCTGTGGCGAACGGTTTTCACGCAAGCTGTAATATGCTCTTTTTTGTAGTCAAGTTGCAGGCTATTATTTTTAGCGCACAAAAAATGGGATTTTCTCCAGTATGGCCTCGTAAGAAAAGAACCGTTACTATTTTAACGCCAGATACATATATACAATAGAGAGAGGTGATAGTTCAAACAATAACATAATAATAGTAGAGTCTGTAAATATTGTTCTATTCACTCATTTAAGGAAGTTAAAATGAAACTTGTACGAGTGGTACTACTTTTTTTTACCGGCACTGTATATTATATCGATTACTGAATAAAACAATGTCAGATATGAGAATTTAAATTATTATTTGTAAAATGTTTATTTTAGAAAATGCCAAATGCTTTTACTTAAAATTGTATAAATGGTGCTCTCTCAAGGCCAATTTTCTGGAGAAGCGTGTTTTATAGAGGTTAAAGAATTTCTAGAACAAAATACTCTTTCACGTTGTTTTTCTACAGGCTATTGCCTACCTGCTGCAGGGTCTCCTATTAAAATCATCCAGTACTGCAACGAAGCCTTACATTTCAAAAGCAATTCGACAACATACATCCAAAACCGTACCTAACCGACCGACCCGGAGTGTACATCAACAATATAAATTGTACCTCATCCGCTGACCCAGAGTGCACCAGTCAACAATCCATTTCAACAACCGTCAACCACTTACGTGACATCAATAAAATAAGTGTATTTTTGCAAATTAAACTTTAGTCTCCAATGATTCACATTTACTTCAAACCAAAATTTAATTTTCATTATAACAGAATCAATCGTAACAAGTTTTTCCCAACTTGGATGTAAGTAATTCTGCTCGGTGAAGTGTTTGATATAAAAAGTGGTTACTTGTTCCCTTCCCTCCTCTCTTATAGCAAGATTTGGTTAATTACCTGCTTCTAAATTCCTCCTTTAAATGGTGATATGTGGGCTATTCCCTTCCCTGCTCTTAGCGAGATTTTGCGACTCCCTGCTTCTAGATTCCTTAAGACACCGTGAGTTGGGCGTCTCCCTTCTCCTAATAAGTTGACTGTGTTAGGCTATAAAGATCGTATTATTAAGCAATATATTTAGACTGTATCACTAAGCCGTATTTAACTAATGATAAGACCGTTTTCGATATAATAAAAAAGATTGTATTACTGAAATTGATAATTGGAGAGAGTTCTTCTTTACCCGAGTTTTACTTTGCTTTCTTCGGGAAAATCCTTGCATCCTTTGGAAAAATCATCACAGTACTATAAACAATATAAAATTTAGTGTCCACCTAAAATTGTAAATAATATTGTAATAGTCGCCAACATCAATGATTGGCCAATGATGTAAGAAGTTGAAAACTTTAGTTAGTAAAATTTCAGTCCATTAACAAAAAACTTTTGAATAATTTAGTTAAATTAAAAGGTAGTTAATTGTTCAATATATCATTTAAATATAATAACCCTAAATCTTAGACAACGTTGGTAGTCAGTTGGTTTATTTTTAGTATTCTTACACTCAGATAAAAAAAATTTAAAATCAAAAATTTTATACTTTGGCTCAACAATTTTCGTAGGTTAAAATTAACCCAAGTATTAACAATTCTTAACGTAACACTACAAGTGTTAACCATTAAGCAAGAAATTTTATTCTTGAATTTAAGATTAAAAATGTCAAAACTCCAAGAATGTTAATTCTTTTTTCAAGAACGAGTTGTTAAAAAAACTCAAAAACTAAAATCGTATAGCCAAGTATGAAAATAGTAAACATTTCAAGAGTAAAAATTGTTGCCACAACAATCCGTTGTTAATAAAAATTCAACACTAAATTGTTGCCTCAAGAAAAGAATAATGTCAAACTTTTAAAAATATAAATTGTTGACACAAGTAGAAATTGTCAACGAAAACTTAAAATAAAATTTTTGTTTCAAATATTAAATATGTCAGATTCTCAAAAACTGAAATTGTTCTACTAAGAAGTAGTTTTTAACTTACCTTCAGAATCAATCTCGAAATAGTTAAACTTACCTTCATCAGAAAAAATTGCAAAAATTTTCAAAGAAAACAGCACTGGAAAATTTGTATATTATGTACATATTTTATTTTTAAATATATTAGTTTCTCTCAATAATGGCTTACATAAATTATAAAAACAGTGTAACACAAACTGTCAATGGGGACCGTTATTTAAATATGTTGAAGGAGTTTTTTTTACCCAGAACTTCGCCGAAGACGTATCCCTTTCAGCAGGATTTGGTATCAACAAGATGGAGCTAGTGCACACGTAGCCACAGAAGTTGTGGCGGAGCTCCAACGAAAATTCCCAAACAAATTGATATCCAGAAACTGCACTTTCCGCTGGCTCCCAAGGTCACCTGACCTGACTGCACCAGACTTTTTATGGGGTTATGTCGAGCAGGAAGTGTACAAAACGAAACCCATGAATTTGACTGAATTGAAGCAGTCCATTAAGGCAATAATTGAGACGATCCCAATTTCAACCCTTCAGGCCGCAATGAAAAATTTTCTGATCAGGTGCCGCATATGCGTGAATGAGCGTGGAGGTCATTTGCGGTCTATCATCTTTAAAAACCATTAGTTATTTAAAATAAAATTTAATTTTTATTCCAATAAAAAAAAATTAATGAAATACATCGATTAAAATAAAAGTTATTTAAATTTCTTATTGTAGCACGATTCGTGCGCCACACTGTAGAAGCAATTTAAATTTTATTTTATTTGATATGATTGCCACTTTTCTAAAAACAAACTTTTCAATACTTGCCATATGAAAAAATAAACAATTTTTTTCGGAATCCAAAAATATTTGTAATATCTTTAATACTGAGTTCTCAAATTTTACAAGGATAATTGTAAAAGGGTTCCCTTTGAAAAACAAACTCTCCACTTGGCTTCCAAAAGTAAAATGTGTGCAAAGATTAGGGTAATATGGAAGTTCAGTTAAATTAATGGGAAAAGTGTTAGAAAATAAATTTTGTTACTTTACTTCGTTGTACAACTTTATGATATCGTTTCCAATACAGATTTCCATAGTATACATTTCGGGATTAAATTCTGTATTTCGTTTATAATGTTTTTGAGAACACGTTGATGAGATGGAAGCTTGTTATATTTCTGAAGAAAGCCATTATGATACGATTGAAAGAGTTTCGTCATTATGGCATCATGGTTGTAAGTCACACTAAAGAATAGAAGACAGAAGGGTTATATTAGCATATGCGATATACACGGGCTGCTTTTATATGAAAAACACAACATACCTTGATAGAAAATTTAAATGTAGGTGGTTGTAGAATAAAGACTTGTCCGACAACATAGCCCAAACTTGTAAATTTGTCAGAAAAAATGTTCCCAACTTGTCCACAGAACTAGGCGGACTGGTTGGACAAGTATAGTTGGATAAGTGTATTACGACCTATAAACTTGTCATATTGTGTTACAGTCCCTGGTCAATGATTGTAGACCAATGTTATATATTTTATGAGAGTACATAATTTTCAAAAGACTGGGAAGCTATTCGACACTCGCCTAATGCTGATATCAAACAATTCAAGTGTTTTTTATAAAATTTATTGTCACTTGTTCATTTAAAATATTTTCCATTTTGTTCACTTTAATTCAATTGCTTTTTCAAGAACTTTATTTTTAAACTGAAAATCTAATTCTTAAAAAATCACCACTGCATTGTTGCTTCAAGAACTTTTTGTTGAACCAACAATTTTTGCCCACAATCTTACAAGAATTTAAAATTCTTGGGATAACAATGTTTGTTTTTCTGAGTGTACTAATTAATTAAAAGAAAATAATAAGAAAACGGTGACATCGAAATAAATTACTGACTGGCTTAAATGATGTATGGATGGCTTTTTGTATTTTAAATAACAATCATGATTGTCAAACTGGGTTATCAAAATTTATGTTGATATATTTTGGTGATAGAGAACCCATCACATTAAAAAAAATTACAAAATTAATATAAATATGGTATATTTATAAAATAAAATTTAAAAAATATATATTAAACGCATTTTCATATAATGTATACACAATAAAATATATATTATATGTTTATTTAATAAAAATGAAATAATACGATTTTGTTTTTATTTTCAGGTAAGTGTTGAAATTTATTGCCTACTATTGGACATGGGGTATGTACGTACATTTCTATAGTTTACGACTGTATATTTGAAACAAAAATTTCGGTTTTCAAAAAAAAGACGTGAAATAGTATACAGCAGTATCTGTCAAATGGTATCACCAATATGGATAACATTTTTTACTTTTTTATTTTCTTCAAAATTTATACTCAAGCGTCTAAAGTGATTCCATACTTTCTTTTTTTAAATATGTTTATTGGTCCAAAAAATAACGGTGAACCCGAAAACTGAAAACCGAATTATCTCGAAAATTGCTCTAACAATTTTGAAATCAAAAATAGTGTTCATATTTTGCTCAAAAAAAAAAAAGTTACATCAAATGTTATTAATGGTACCTGCCATAGAACCAGATACTTTTTTTTTGATTTTCGACTTTCTTATTAGGTAACGGCCCAACGGATTTCGATCAATATTTACATAGCAACGAAAAATAATAATAAATCCTTAAGAGCTGGAAATTTTTTTTATTGAAATCACGTTTTAATATTAAATAATTAAATACTAAATATTGCCATACCAATATTTTTGCACACAAAAAAATAACTAAAAAAGCCTTTAAAAATGTATTCATTTGTTTATGTGATCGACGTTAAGAGCAAGTACGTGCGATTCAGTTGTGCGTTGTTATATCTTGCGATATAGGTACTATAGGGCAAGTTTTGCATTTAGAAAAAAATCGAACTCGAGATTTTAATCAAAGTTGACATTACGATGATAGAGAACACCAAAAAAGTGGGTCCGACAATTCCGTCTGTCTGTTTGTCTGTCTGTCTATCTGTCTGTCTGTGTGTCTGTAGAACGATCTACAGCCTAAACGGCTGAACCGATTTTGTTCAAACTTCGTGGTTAGGCGTTTTAGGTGATTGTCCAAAGTAGATTTTTAAATCGTTGTTTTAGCCCCAAAAATAACGGTACTTGCCATAGAAATTTGTCTACCATCTTAATTATCTCGAAAACGGCTCTAACAATGTGTATACTAACTTGAGTATGGTCTCCATTTTGGCCGAAAAAAAATTTAAAATATTTTGTTATTAACGGTACCTGGCATACAACCATTTTGTTGATTTTCGACTTTTTCATAAACGGTTCAACGGATTTCGATAAAAATTTGCATACAGGATCTACCTCAAATTCTAATTGCATTTCAAAATTTTCGAAAAATAATTTTTTAGGATTTTTGAAAAAAAAATATTTTTTTTTTGAAAATTCAATATTTCGAAAATGGGTTTACGATTTTTTCTGAAATTTTGTTTTTTAATATATATTATTGGATATTTAAAATGTTCATACCAATTTTGTTTTTAGAAAAAATTTAAGAATTTTTATATATAAAAAATTCAGTGAAAAACGACTTTAAAAATACTTTTTTCCATTTAGAATCTTTTGCATATAAAGTGATCGAACGTAGGATCAAGTACGTGCGATCCAGTCGTGCATTTTATTTTTTTATAAGTTCTATCAACTGGAAACAAAATTATTTGTAAACTCATCTGTCACTCTTGGAACACTTCATATCACGTAGGATGATATACTTATGGAGTTTTCAAATCATCAAGTCTTGCAACCGACAATATTTCGGCCATTTCCTCCAAAAACTGTTAATCCAATGTGCTCACTTGGATAACAGGAAGTATATTTACGTCACTCGAAAACCTGGTTTGAAGCAATTGTTAAAAGAATACCATCCGCTGTTGTATGTGATTTGATATCTTAGTCCCATAACGAGTTTATAAGTGGAAGATCCACCGTAACTAATTTAGCGAATTTCATAAACTACTGCCTTTGTTACATTAAAAATCACAATCAAATTGATACCGTTTAGACAGATTTCGCTAAGACTTTTGATCGCCTTCAATTCCATATCTAAGAAAGTTAGCAAACTTGGGATTTCACTCAACTAATAATGCAGTTGAGTGAAATCCCAAGTTTGCTTATTGGATAATAAGTTACTAGTACTTACAAAATAAAAGATAGTATGCTAAAATTGGATCTCATCCAAAGTTTTTTTTGATTTCTCAGGAGTGCCGTAAGGAAGTCATTTGAGACCACTATTTTTTTCTTTTATTTATTAATGATTTACCTTTAGTTGTATCTCAGAAACATATTTTTTAATTTAAATCAATAAACACTCAAATAACACTTTTCACTTTTAGTTGTAATTTACTCACACTTTAATATGAACTTATGCGGGTTAGGCAGTTATAAAAAACCCGCTTTAGTACACATAGGTACTCATCTCATATTTACATATACAAAAATTAAAACAAAGATTTTTGATAATAAAAACATTTAATGCAAAATAGCTTTTAACGGCCTTTAGTCCATAAAATTTGCGTTACGTCCCGGCGATCTCACTTCGATTCATCAGTTGGCTAGTGAAAGTGAGTGCCCTACCAACAGATTAAAATTTTTAATCATTAAAATTGAAAGATTTTGTCCTGGGCCATTCATAGTTAATAAGGAAGGTATTTTGTATTATATTTAGTTTAGATTTTTATTTTCAGTATTTGGATATACATTTGGTAAGCTACCGCACAGTTTATACACAGAGATTTGATATACTATAATAATATCTTTCTACTGAATAAGTATTTTAATAAATTTCAAGTTCACAAAGGGTTTAGAAATTACTTTTTGAAGGAAACTACAATTAAAACCTTCAATATAAAAAAAAAGGCAGGTACATTTTGTCTCGAATAAGAAATAAAACTTCAAAACAATAGTTTAGAAGAATGTTAAGTTAGTATGAATTGAGTTAGTGAATAATAATAATATATAATTTATATAATGTATATTAGTAGTTTGTTAGTAAATATGTATATAATAAATGGATAAATAAATTAAAATAATAAATAAATAAATAAATAAATAAATAATAAATAAATAAATAAATACATGTAAACATATAAGTAAATAAACAAAAAAAAGTAGATAACTAAATAAGTACAAGATAAATAAATAGATAAATAATTGAATAAACAAAAAAATAAAATAAATAATTACAAAAAGCAAATAAATAAATAAATAAATAAATACATGTAAACATATAAACATATAATAAAATCAACATCAAAGATATGGTTAAGAAAACAATTGATTGATTAATGGATTCTCAGGAATTTCACAATTTCTCAAAAAAAAGTTGTTGAGTTTATCAATTCTTACAGAGATCATTTCCACATTTGCTCTTGTATGTAAGTCTAATGTGGCATGGTATCGAGAAAGATTAAGCATCATTTTAAGTAATTTGTTCTGTGAAACTTGTAGTTTGTTAAGATGACATTTGGAACAATTTCCCCACACTTGGCATCCATACAAAAGGATTGCTTGGAATATTACTTTGTGAATAATTATTTTGTTAGTGTTGCTTAGAGATGACTTTCTATTAATGCTTAGAGATGACTTTCTATTAATTAATGAATTATATTTAATCGGACGTGTTGAATCATTTTAATAGATTAAGATTATTAGTTTTGTATTTATGAATTTTGACGCATAAAACAAAAGGAAGCGCTAAAGGAAAGCAAACTGTTCTATCTTATCAGCTAATTTCAAATGTGTACTTAAAAGAATTTTTGTTAGGTAAATTTCAATAAAATTATACAAAATAAAAGGCAATTAAGTTTGAAAGGTAGTTAAGCGGAAGGTACTTATAAGATAAGCTTTATATGAAAAATCCTCAGAATTTTGGTTCTAAAAAAATAAAGGTACTTATGCGGGTTAGGCACTTAAGCGAGAGGTACTTATCCGGGTATTACTGTACTTGAAATTAACAAATAAATTTTCGTAAATACACAAAATAAGCAAAACTATCTTGTTGACAAAGGTCGTAGACCAGCGTTGCCTTATACGAGGAATCTCAAGTCCAACGAATAATCCAAAAAAGTATTTTGAAGATTTCTTAATTCTTCAACAAATCAACGGATCAACGTTTGAACGACACGAAGACGTTTAAAAGAACTTGGTGTTCCTTGACCGATTTCCATGAAATTGAAGTATGTTGTAGTTGACATAGAATTATGAATGCAAAAAAAATAGCTTCAAAATAGGTTGGGCTAAAATAAAAATTATTTTTTTCCATAAAATAATGAAACATATGCAACGGGTGTTTTTTTAATAGCTTGAGAACCCTAAATAAATACAAGTCAGAAATATTGTTGGAATGAATTTTTAATTATCATAATCTGGTAAATAATTTCATGGCATTTATTTTTACTTACGATTATAGGTACCGTAAGGCAAGTTATGTATTCGTAAAAAAAAAATGTTTTTTCTAACGTGACACCAAAAAAGTGGGTCCCCCAATTCCGTCTGTCTCTCTGTCTGTCCTCGAGTCTGCAGCCTCTGGATTTGCTTCAAACTTGGTACATATTGTTTTTTCGGTAATACCCACACGTTTTTTTTTAAGACGAGAAATAACAGTAGCTCCCATACTTTTTTTTGCAAGAAACAAAAATCTTATTTTTGGAAATTCAAAATTTTTAAAAAGACTCATAGATTTTTTCGAAACTTCGTATTTGGTGGTTTTTTTGACATTATCTTGAATAGTTAAAAAACTATATTCCTAAAATAAAAAACAACGGTACCTCCCATACAAATGTTAAAACAAAACTGTTAATAAAAAAATATATTTCTCCAAAACGGCTCCAAGAATTTTTATAAAAACATGTGTGTGCTCTTAGATTAGTACAGTCCACTTTCAAGTATAAAAATATTTTTTTCCGTCTTATTAACGGTGCTTCCCATAGAACCACTTTTCATATTTTTGACTTTCTCAACCTTGGATGAACCGATTAAAATATTTTTTTTATACTAAAATTTTTCGATTTTTAAAAAATGAATAATTTTTTTTTTTTGAAAAATCGATTTTTCAAAAATCCGTCACTGAATTTTTTTGAAATTTGAATTTTATATGTATATTATTAATATCTTCAAAATGGCGTTTCAATTTTTTTTTTCTAAAAATGTTTTCAAAATTTTATACATAAAAAATTAATTTATTAAAAAACCGCTCCAACGATTTTTGAATTTTTTTTGATACGAGTATATTCTTATTTATCCATGAATTCAATCTTTGAATCTTTGTTTTCCCTCAAACTATAGCGACTAAGCAATATAAAAACAATTAAGTATGTGTATATCCGTTTATTTCTACATTATTATTATTCGCTGTTTACGAATTTTTGCGCACGTCACTGAATACTAAATAAAATGTAGGCCCTCATACATTTATATATACATATGTGTCTTTAAAAATCACATGAATCTTATGGATGCATATTGCACCTAAATTATGAAGTTGTATGTATATAGCTACCTACCCACCTACATCCTTCATTTTCATTATTATATGTATATACATGTTAACATAATTAGGTTCCATCAATATGTAGCAATAAATTTAGGGTTAAGCTCAGGTTATATCAAGTTTCGCCGTCTTGTCGGAACCAAATGTCGTGGATATTTAGCTGATTAATTTTTGGAAATAAACAATCAATCAGCACAGCTCGATACCGCACGCCATTTACCGTAGGACCGATGATGCCGCCAGCGGGTAAACCGCACCAAACAGCCAATTTTAATGGATGTAATGGTGCAAAAGCCACCCAACCGCGTGAAGCTCGGGGAATATTTAACACTTTTAAGGGCGAACAACTGTTATAAAACTGTTATAACGGTTATAAATCGACATTTCTCTAGTCTCGTCCTATTTAAAATGCTTTGAAAATTTTTAATTTTCAAGTTTATTTATTTAAGATATTATACTAGTCGTGTTCGCGGGACAATCAAGTACAGCAAAGTAAAAATTTTACAAAGGAAACAACAATAAAACATACTGGGAATTACTTTTCCTTTTCATCCGAAGTTTAATTGAGTTCCAATAATTAAGAAAAAACAACATTAAAGAAAAACAACATTTCTTTATTAATCAGTTTGACATTTGAATTAAAAAAAAAAAAGAAAAACAATTTATTAATTTAAATACAAAATAGAATTAGTTTGTTTGTGACTAATCTTGAAGGACATATCTAATCCTCTTGATTGCAAGGAACTGAGTACGTAAGTTAACATTAAATATAATTCTTCATTATTCATTGTTTCCTTCGATTGAGGTATACTTTCTTGATCTTTTAAAACATTCGGTTGCCGTAATCAAAAATATTCAAAACAACTCCTATTTTGAAGCTTGCTACTTAATTCCTCTTCTTTGCTAAATAAACATACACAAAAACGGGTAGCATTTTTTTTATTAAAGAGATCCTCCATTGAAGTGTCCTCTCTCTTTCAATTAAATTATGTTAAACTTCTTATAACTGTATGGTTAAGATACCGGTCTGTTCGTGGACGAAGCAAAGAGGTATTCAAAAACTCAAAGCATCACAACGACCTTCTACAGCATTGCTTATTGTAAGGGTTCTCTTTAAAATCTTAGAATTTGCATAATTCTCCCTAAGCAGTTTTTTTTTTATTTTGAAAACTAAATTACCCTTCGTAAATACGAGATACTTAATTAAACATAACTGTCTCATTTTTTTTAAAGCTTCCTGAGTCTTAAGCTGCTCTATTCATAAATTAAAAAAAAAAAAACAGTATAGGAAAACTAAGTATTTGAAAACTGTTTTCTGACAGTTTTTTTTTTCAAACTAAACGAAATTAAAAGTCCTTGTTGGGAACATCCTTCCATAATTGAGTAAACAACGCATTAATTCAAATATTGAGTTGATGGAGTTTGTAATTTGTTTTTTTTTTTCAATTGATAGTAATCTGAATGTTGCGGCAATCACTTTGTGTTAAATCAATAATGCATGGCGAACAGCAGATTCGAATCCTTGATGTTAACAGAAATAGCAGCTAATTACATTTAAATGACCAGGAAAAAGGGACTAGCAAAGACAGTTGTGTGGTGTGCTATTGATGTTCAGCAGCATAAAGCCCTAAGAATGTAATTGTACACAAACAATTCACATGTTTGTGAAGTCAAGTCTTTGTTTTTATGGAATTTGTCATACAAATCATTGAAGGGCTTACATATACAGCACCCTATGCCAACGGTCTTCAAAGGCAAAAGGTTTAAAAAATAATATGAACAACTAAATTGGCCTTGATTTCAAACAAAATTGTCTTGGAAAAGTCAATTTAAATAAAACTTGTGTACGAAATTGTATTCCTCAGGGCCAGTTTTGGATTAAAGAAAATATTTAAGATGAGATTTTTATCAAACCTGACTGCATCACCTCTTAAACGACACATGACGCATTACGTTATTTAAAGTTATTATTCTCGAAAACGGGGGTTTAAATTTTAAAAAAAGTTATGTTTAAGAATTAACCATCTGTATAAAAACAACAATTAAAAAAAAACTACTCAACCATTTTCTTAATCGGCAAGTATAAACAGTAGGTACCTAACATTTTATTTGCTGAATCTGAACGGCTTTGTTGAGAAGAACTTTTCGATCCCCAGATTAGTACGATCAAGAATTTATTGAAATAAAATAAATCGGAATTTATTGTTTTAATAGTCAATTGTTGATGACGTTTGAACTGATAAATTGTTTGTTCATGTCTGATGACGCCCATTTTGACTTAAACGGCAATGTTAACAAGCCAAATTGCCGTATATGGAGTGAATCTAATCCAGAAATGCTCCATGAGACGGAACTGCACCCAGAACGAGTCACTGTGTGGTGGGCAGTTCCATCAAGGTGTATTGTCGGGCCATACTTTTTTGAAGAAAACGGTGTAACACAAACTGTCAATGGGGACCGTTATTTAAAGATGTTGAAGGAGTTTTTTTTTTACCCAGAACTTCGCTGAAGACGTATCCCTTTCAGCAGGATTTGGTTTCAACAAGATGGAGCAAGTGCACACGTAGCCACACAAGTTATGGCGGGGATCCAACGAAAATTCCCAAACAAATTGATATCCAGAAACTGCACTTTCCGCTGGTACTCAAGGTCACCTTACCTAACTGCACCAGACTTTTTTTCATTGGGTTATGTCAAGCAGGAATTGTACAAAACGAAACCCAGGAATTTGACTAAATTGAAGCAGTCTATTAAGACAATAATTGAGGCGATCCCAATTTCTGATCAAGTGCCGCATATGCGTGGATGAGCGTGGAGGTCATTTGCGGTCCATCATCTTTAAAAACCATTAATTATTTTAAATAAAATTTAATTTTCAATCCAATAAAAAAAAATTAATGAAATACATCGATTAAAATAAAAGTTATTTAAATTTCTTATTGTAGCACAACTCGTGCGCCACCCTGTTGTATGAATATTTATTATAAGCCTTTCACTAGCTTATAAGAAGTATATTCTGAATGTGAATTGAATAAATAAACTAAACTAACTAAACTAATATCTAATTGTGTCGGGTCTAATTTATATTGAAAATTTGAATTAAACAATAACAACTTGAGTGTTCTACAACATAGACTTTATTTTAAAACATAAATTCCCCAACACCTAAAATTAGCAAAGATACATCGTATCATTTGGCTTCTATGGATTTGTACGCCAATTAAACTCCTTTCAATTTATTTACCTTTGTGTTAATCGTGTTTACACTTATAGCATTTTCTTCAAGCGTCCCCAATAACCAAACCACCGTATACCTAATAACAATTAATTTTCTCCTCCACTAGCCGTGTGGAAATTAAATTATTCTGTTCGATAACAATAATACCCATCTAGGGTAAAAGAAAAACCACATATCTATATTGAATTAGTTCCATATAGCGTTTATTATTTTCCCGCCCATTTCTAATTCGGTTTTGTCTATTTTTTCCTTATTTTTATTACTTTTCCAATCAATTTCCCATTTGAAATAACCTTATACACAAGCGCCCTCTATCTACTCTATGGCACTTCAACTATTTTGCCTTTAATGCTGTCATTTCGCTTGAATTCAATTTAACCCTTGGCCGTGCTGGAATTCTTATTGGTTGTGTTTTTGTGTGTTGCTTTCTATTCGTATAACTGCTGCTTGTGGTTTTTTGTTCCGAATAAAATGTGTGTGTTTTTTTTATGGCTTTAATACCTAACCTTGATATTGCTTGGTTTGATGATTTTTTTTTTGATTGTGGTAGGTATACCAAAACCTACCCTACCCACAACTTATAACCATCACTTTTGATATCGGTTTAACCATTTTCATTTTATCTCATGATGACCGTGCCACCACATGTTTAATTCTAGAAACCCTTGTCTAGACAATGGCTCTACACACCATTTGGATTAGTATTGTTTTCACTCCATCATTATTGTGAATTACTTGTGACACTTGTACAGCGTCACTATTCACTAGTTGTGAATTGTTTTTGTTTTTTTAATGTCTAAACGGTGTATCTGCTCAATTGGAACTAAACCCTCATTACAATTGGATTATATCAGCTTTAAAGTTTCTGCTTGTGATAGTTTGTGTAGATTAAACTTCTCATTTACTGATGTGAATTAAACTTCAGATTTAAATCACTTATGTCATTATTTCATTTTGTGATTCATGAAGCACAATAATTGTTGCATGTACGTCGTCGTACACACATACTCGTAAATAGATGTGGAGTGTAGACCTTGAACTTGCCAAGCCAAAATATTCTCTTAAATCACAAAAAAAGGGAGAAGCCTGAAAACTCCATTAAAACCAAATTAAGGAACGGCATCCTCTGCTGGCTTCAGCGAGCTGTAAATCAATACAACAGAATGTCAGTACCATAACATTTATTTATGAACAAATTCGAAGGTTTCGGTTCTCCATTGAAATAACTTGGACAAAAATATGTTTTCATGTCAATTATGTTACCAACATCAACAATCAATTAGAATAATAGGTAAATAGGTATGTTTCCTTTATAGAAACTACGCGTGCCGGTCGGGAGTCATTTAGTCATTAACTCATAAATTAATTCTATTACCAAATACGCACACCCACAACAACACAAATAAATATAAAAAAATACGGAAACCATTTTGGAATTCACAATTCACTGCCAATTATTGTGAATTTGTTGAATATCACAAATACTTTGCTCGTTTAGTTCTCAATTGTTTATTAACATGATTCGATTATCATAATCATAAGAATCAATGGCTCATTTTATTATTATTTTCATATTTTAAAATGTATTCAATGCCGTGTATAGTGTAGGTTAGGTAGTCTTTTAGAATTTCAATTTTGTTGAGAGAAATAGAGAAAGAAATGTTCCAATTCATCGAATTTCATATTGTTAAGCTGGAAAATGCATCAGAAGGGGAAGATTATGAAACAAAAAAAAAATTAAAAGCTTTCAATTCGTTGTAGCTCAGTTATAGAGTTGCCGAGCGCTTATTATATGATAAAAGCTGTATACGAGGGCGGGTCAATAAGTCCGTGACTTTTTGAATTTCTGACCTCTTAACTGACAGCAACACTGCTCCTGTCAACAGGCATCTGTCAGTTGACTCCTGTCAAAATTTAAACTTGCTGCGTCAGTAAGTTTGTGTTTGACAGCTATTTTTATCAGACTACTCACTAATTTGTGGAGAAAATGGAAAAAAGTGAATTTCGTGTGCTTATTTAGCATTATTTCTTGCGAAAAAAAACCATTACCGAGACCAAGGCTAAGCTTGATAAATACTATGGGGACTCTGCACCATCGATTTCAATGGTAAAAAAGTGGTTTACTGAATTTCGTTGTGGCCGTACAAGCACTGAAGATGCCGAACGTCCTGGACGCCCAGTTGAGGTCTCTACACCCGAAACAATCGAAAAAATGCACGATATGGTGTTGGCCGACCGAAGATTAAAAGTGCGAGAGATTGTGGAAGCCGTAGGGATCTCGCATGGCTCAGTGGTTTCAATTTTGAATGATCACTTGGGCATGAGAAAGCTTTCCGCAAGATGGGTGCCGCGTTTGCTCACAGTCGACCACAAACGCAATCGTGTAACAACTTCACAGGAAGGTTTGGCGTTGTTTAATCGCAATATGGAGGAGTTTTTGCGCCGCTTTGTAACCGTGGAGGAAACATGGATCCATCACAACACACCAGAGACCAAACAACAGTCAAAACAGTGAGTTTCTAAGGGTGAATCGGCGCCAAAGAAGGCCAAGGTGGGTTTGTCAGCCAATAAAGTTATGGCGACTGTTTTTTGGGATCCACGCGGGATAATCCACATTGACTACCTTCAAAAGGGAAGAACAATCAATGGGGAATATTATTCCAACTTATTGGACCGATTCAATGACGATTTGAAAAAAATCCGACCTCATTTGGCCAAGAAAAAAGTTCTTTTCCACCTAGACAATGCAAGGGTGCACACATGTGCAGTTCCCATGGCAAAAATACATGAATTGGGCTATGAATTGCTCCCTCATCCACCCTATTCTCCAGATTTGGCTCCGAGCGACTACTTCTTGTTCCCAAACCTGAAGAAATGGCTTGGTGGAAAAAGATTTGACTCCAATGATGAAGTCATCTCGCAAACAAAGGCCTATTTTGAGGACCTCGACAAATCATTTTTTTTGGAAGGGATAAAAAAATTGGAGAAGCGTTGGACAAAGTGTATAGTGCTCAAGGGAGACTACGTTGAAAAATAAAATTATTTTTTTATCAAAAAATCTGTGTTTTATTCCAAAAGTCACGGATTTATTGACCCGCCCTCGTACATTATTTAAAAGAGAACTAAATCAAACAAATGTTTTTTTTTTTGTAAAAGAAACACAACCAGTAACCGACACCATATTTAAAAACACATTTTCATTAAATAACCATATGAAAGTGTTTTTTTTTATTAAATTCAACGAACAACAACCACCAGAACCAAAACCCATTTTCATTTCCGAAAAAAAACACCAATAAACTTCTTTTTTATGATTTTTTAAAAATTTCATTGAATAAATACTTAATTTTAAATAACACTTTTAACTTTTTAATAATTTACTTAAATCTAATTACTTGAAATTAAAAAATCAATTTTCCTAAAATAAAAAAACAAAACTGTCATGTTGACAAACGTGGAACAGCATTGCCATATACAAGGAATTTTAAGTCCGTTGGCAAATTACAAATAGCATTGCCATGCATTTTGAAGAATTTGAACAGAATGGATGTGATAAGAAAACGATACGCGGGTGTGAAGAGATCTCGTCGTTCTTGTGAAATTAGTGTCAAACTATGACGAGGACATACATAATGAAGCACATCATGTGGTCACGTTACGATAAAATAGTAGATTAAGTAATTGTAATCAGTAAGCTTCAATATTATTTTATTAAGTTTCGTCGTAAAAAGCTTAGTTCAATTTAACGGAGCAATGGTTTTATAATTACAAAATGGTTACTGTGAATCATGTCACGGTCCCATCTCGGTTTCTTGCGCATTTTTGGTTATTCTTTTCCTAAATCTCGTCCCGCTCCGTTTTCGGAGATGTATTTATGGAAATTAAAAAAATGTCAACTTCGTTTTTCTTTGAACGATTTCCATACATTTGAAATACATACATATGTTGTAGCTAGCATAGAATTATAAAAGGAAAAAATAGTTTCAAAACTGAGTGCGCCAAAAAACATTTAATTTTTCAAGAAAATAATAAAACGTGTTCTACATAATGTATATGTAATTTTTTACGAAATTTGTTTGAATTAGAAATTGTGTTTAAAATCACTTAAAAAGCACTCAAAAATGTTACAATATAATAGTAAATAGTTTTAACGGCGTTTTGTATATAACAGTTACCAAAGTTTAAAAAGAATCATACACATTCTTGTAAGTTGTATATACAATACGCTGTCATTTCAAAACTACTTACTTGATTTGGATTATTACAACGGTTCTGAGTTTCAAAAATTAGTGCTCTAAGTGGTAGGACCCGAAAATTAAGATGTATTACTTCTACCTAGGTTTTTTTTTTAATCCACGAGAAATCTTTATTTAAGATTTTTATTTATTGGAAGAAATCAGCGGATGCTTTGAAATTTCTCACTTTATTGCTCTACCTCAATAGTAGATTTCTGGTTTTAGAAATATTACTCTAAACAGTTCACGAGGACAGCTCCATTTTTGTTTATTTTTAGCTCTTAGACGAAAACCAGAAACACTCTTGAGCAATTAACTGCTCAACTTTCTTTAAATCTGTCAAATCATATAAAAATAAAAAGAGAGTTGTGCGTGCTCAGGTTTAACATCCAGTATATTTAGCTGTATGTAAGAGCAAGTACGTGCGACCCAGTAGTGCATTTAATTTGTTAAGGTATATAATAGAAGCACACGAATATTTATAAGGTTTTTTTTTAATTATAGCAAGTTAGTTGGATCAAATGTGGTTCATTCACAGGTTTACTTCGGATGTGCTTCGTTCAAAATACATATCTATATTATACCATTTTTTTAAAAATTCAGTTAATGATGTACGCATTCTAATAAAATAATATAAAACATGTGCACAGTAACAAGATGGGTAAACTATTCCAATTTCCCTACTCTTTCATAATTCTAAGTATCATTCGATTATTTTGATCACTCGAATACTAATAATTCATTGTTTGAATCAGTGCTGGGAGGCATTTTAGCAGAAATTCCCTTAACCAATCCAAAAATTCCCTTTTAGTCCCACAAATAATTCCTTTTTTCACTTTTTATATCCCACAGAAAAAAAAACTAACAAAAACTTATTTCTGTATACTTTCTAAGTATTTGTATTTAATTTCTAATCATTTTAATTAACTATACAAATTTTTACTACATTATGAGTATAAGATGTGAAGGGAAATATTTAATAAATAAATATTAAACAATTGAGTAAGTTGCAAATTGAAGTGTTTTCCCTTTGTCCATTTTATAGTCGAAATTCCTACAAAAACGTATTTTTCCATGATCCCCTAGCACTGTTTAGAACACAATTAAAGCTTCCATTTGTCTCAATCTTACGTTCAACTTCCAATCAATGATCACCGTTAATCTTTAAAAATGCTGAATGACAGAATACATATATGCACCTGTAAACAATATTGATGCTGTTATCGATGGAAACTTTATAGGTTAATTTTATCAATTGCAAATCACAATTGCCTCCTTTAAGCAGACAAGCTTTAAAATAATAACCTTACAAACTTCGTCACTACTAAATCCATGAAAATGCCTCGAAAAAGGCCTCAGGTTAACTCTGACAATATAAACAAAGCGAAAACAAGGTTGGTGTTTTTTTTATTCGTCGAAGCTTTTTGCCAAAAGCTTTATAATAATTTCCCATAGCAGTACTTGCAATTGTCATTGAACTACCCCCTTTATTTTTAATGTCTTCTTTATGATATCGTTCTCTGTTTATGTTTTGCTTTTCTTCCAGTATTCATAAGCTCCACTGGAAATATTGTTTAACTGTACAAATGGGATGGTGGAGCAAGCATCCATCCACCACAAAGCTGGTTGCTGCTGCTGCCACTGCTGCTGGTTGATGCTGGTGCTTTAGCTCGTGCTTCTGTGAGTTGTTATGCTGTGGATGTGCTGCTCCCAATAGGAATAGGCCAAGCAAACTGATTGCTAAGTAAATTCTTACGATAACGTTTTTCCTCTCATTCTCTTTTCGAGATATGTATAACTAACAACCACTTTTATCACATCACTGTCGTCGTTTCATCTCGCTTGCTCTCAAGTGAAGGCTGTTAGCAATGCTATGTTTTGCCTTTCGGTTTTATTTTTGAAATCGACAGGGAACGCTCAAAAGGGTAGAGTCTCAATAGCGAGAAAATCCACAACAACAATAACAAAATGACAAAGGAAAATCAGAGCCGGAGCACACATTCCACTTCACTCCGCTCCACCATCACCATGGTACTGCTGCTTTTGCTCTTTAATTTTGTTCTACGAAGTCACCACTTAGTTGTTTACTGTTAGTCGTCGCGATTTCTGTCTGCGGTTGCCTTTAAAAAAAAAGATATTCTTTTTTTTTTTGAGATAAAAATCCGGAAAAAGCGCGTACGACGGGATGTGAAGAATTTGTCTTGGACGAACATTTTTTTGTTTATTAACTGCTTCGCCTTTCACTCGTTTTTTATTTGTCCTGTTTTTTGTTTTTGATTTTTGCCAAATAAAAAAAAATAAAATAATATCACATCAAATTCAAAAGTGCAAAAGGTGCTTATAAGAAATGCACTTTGATCAATTTCACTGATAAAAAAAGTGTTGTTAACCAGAAACGGGACTAACAGCGATATATACTCGCTTGTATTGTGTTTGCTCATTTTGAACCAAAAACCAAATCCGCTTTGATCAATTTGATGGACAACTTACGTCACAGTTGACAGTTGTTTACAAAAAGGTTGATCAATTTCGAGTTCGAAATTCGAGATACGAGTTTGACAAAGTGTCAGTTGTTAAACAGTTGTTAAATCCCATTATAAAAGAAAAATTCAATAGTTGACAGTTGTTGTTTTTTGATATCCATGATCGATAGAAGATTTTTCTTATTTCGAATTTGAAAGTCATCGAATGTTTTCGGCAAAGTGTAAGCGTTTTTGAGTTAAAAGAAATCAAAGTTGACAGGTTTTGTTTTGGACAGTTATTTGTCATTTTCGATAAAGTAGTTCGCCTGCCGCCTCCGTGAACGGTAAATAAAAAAGTGTCATCTGATTTTGAGCAAAAAAAAAAAATGTCGGATAAGTGAAAACCAAGAGTGAATTCCAAAGAGAAAAAAGTAAATATACAAAAAAGAAAATCCTTCCAAATGAAAATTCTTTGCAATATAGGTAGTTTGTATTTGTTCTGCGTGGCTGGCACGCCTCAATCTAAAGTGCAGACGGGGTTAAGTGTGCTGAGAGAATAATGAATAGAAAAGAATTGGGTACAAATTCTTATGCACTATGCAGTTTAGTTCACAATATGCTAACAAATCCATTGCAAGCGAAATAAAACAAAAAAAAAAAAAAAAAAATAGAAAAAACAAAGCCGCAGGATTTAGCCATGCAATGGTGTGTCTTATGTTGACTCCCCTGTATCTCACCGCTCCTTTCTCTACAGGCTCCATATTTTACTATCTACAATACTTTACGTTTACTCTACGACGACTACGACGTGGGGACCTTTGGTTTTCAGCAGCAGCGACCAACGAACGTACCGTTAGCGTTGATGGAGGATAACATTTTCTCTTGTATTTACATACACACATCCGCTTTTATTCGCAAAATATGTGCATATATCTCCTATTTCGTGTTTCTATCTTCTTTTTTTACTTTTGTTTAGTTCTGTTTCTTCAGCGTCCTTTTTGCATTTTAATTATTCAGAGCACATAGCTCTCCTTGCGGGTAGTTGTATCCATCCATGAGGCGGGTTCGCTCGCCTACCTATACCTTCGTGTCCTGCAGAATGAACCTCCATTGGGAGTCATATTCACTGCAATGTCACTTACGTAGATAGATAGGGGATAGGTGAATGTAATGTATGTATGTAGCATGTATCGTTTTTCAGTAGGGCGCTTCTGTTTCTGTGTTTTTCTGGTGGATTGGATTTGTTTATTTTTATTCTTCGTTCCTTGTTTGCGTTTTTGCTGTTTTATGATGTACACCTTTTTGTTTAAAAAAAACTTCCTGATCTCTGCCCCCAGTTCTTGTTTTTTTTTCTGTGATTGTTAAGTTTTTGCAGTCTTTGTTTAAATACAAATCGAAAATTCATTGACACTCTTTTTTTATTTCTTCCTTGTTTTTTGCCCCAGGGTTCTTTGACTCCTTTTCTTGGTTGTTGTGTTGTGGCAAAATACTTTAGTGAGTCATTTTTATGGCAGTTAATTTAAAGTTACTCTTTTAAACGTAAACGCCATTAACTGAAGTATGTAGGTTTGTGTTTTATTTTTAACTTCTGTTTTATGATATTTTATTTTTGAATTTTTTTGTGCATACCTTAAAATTGGGGTCGTTGCAATATTTTAAAATTGAATTCGCCTTTATATTTTGGTAATGATTGTTAATTACAGTTATCTTAATGCAGAACAAACATGCCTTCAGAGAAAGGTTTGTCTTTATCTTATCTCATGAACTTAAGAGTGTTTAATTGATTACATGAGTAAAAAATTTGTAAATTAATGAAAAAAAAAATCATTGAACGCAAATTTAAGCTAGCACACTATTTACTTTCCAACATTTACCTATAAACATTGATCTTATAAACAAGTGACAGCAATTTTTGTTTGTTATAACAAAATGCCTATTTTGTCAAGTTATACAATTTTCTTACCAGTCGATAACGTTCCAATCTTAACAATATAAAATATTCCGTTGTATTTTTGAAAAAAAAAAAACTTGATTGTACAAACAATTCATATAAAGTTGAACATGTAAATAAGTATATATATAAATTTTGTCAAAAATGCACTTAACTTGAAATGAAGGGAAATATTTCCTGACTACCTTTCAAGTCACTTTCCAATAAAAGTGCCCATAATTGCATGTCAATTTTTTGACAGCTGGCCAATCAGGATTAGAAACTCGGAAATACATTTTTCTTGATTGTAGATATGAAATTAAATTTGCATAGATATAATTCTGGGGAAATCTATTCAACATGAACTGAATATGGTATTTTGTTTTGATTTTTTGAAAAATTTCCCATTTCAAAAGAAAAGGGAAAACAATCTGATTAAAAGGTAATTCTATCACAAAGCCTGTAAGAAGTAATGAAACTTCTATTTGAATATTTCAAAGTCATTTCGATAACACATGTTATAATGGTAACAATTTCAAAATAAAATTTTAGATAGTCATGAACGGTGCAGTGAATTCTCATCTTAAGTGGGAAATGACTTCACTCGAAATAAAATGCACGACTGGATCGCACGTACTTGCTCATATGTTCGATTACATTATATGTGAAATATTCTTAATTGAAACGGCTAAATGTATTTTTAAAGTCGTTTTTCACTTAATTTCTTATATATAAAAATTCTTAAAGTTTTTCTAAAACAAAATAGGTATGAAAATCTTAAGTATTTAGTAATGTAAATTCAAAAATATAGTTTCAGAAAAAATCGTTCACCCGTTTTCGAAATATTGAATTTTCAAAACAAAAAAAGTTTTTTTTTTAGAAATCCAAAAAAAATATATTTCTCCTGTATAAAAATTTTGATCGTCAAAAATCAATAAAGTGGTTGTATGCAGGTACCGTTAATAACAAAATATTAAAAAAAAAAAATTGACCAAAACGTAAACTTTCAATATTTTTTTTTTTTTTCAAAAATCCAAAAACTAATTTCTGATAAAATTTGAATATGAATATGAAATTATTTGGTATTTAAAGGACCTTCTGTATTAAATGTTTTATAAAAATCGGTAGAGTCGGTTGTAAGTAATGATGTGTCCATTCGAATGAAATAATCGATTAAATCGATTCATACACTATCTCGAGACATCTGAATATTTCAACTCAAATAAAACGAATGACTTTAATTCATTATTCGAATGATATTCACTCTTATGATGTCTCATCTTTCATACAAGAGGTATTGTGTTTTGTGAGTGTCTAGTCTACATTTAGGTTTGATTTGGAATTGAGAACTTCTGTAGCATTCATCATTCAAATAAATTAGTAAATGTAATCACTCTGTTCTCGAATACATTTAGTTAAATGCTGGTTGATCACTCGAAATACGCATTTCATATTATATTCATTTTTTGTATTTCAAGTAAATTAAAACAAATAGAATTCATTTTATTTCTTTATTTAGTAAAATAAAGGTTATGTACTTAAAATTTAAAATTTTAAGCATGCGGGCACTTAACATTATTTATTTTCTTGACCTTTCTAAATTTAAATGAAATATGGAACATGTACATATTAAAAAAATAGAGCTAACTATTTTAGTTTTGTAACGCTTTCATAATTCGAATGATCATTCGATTATATTGATCACTCGAATACTAAAATCAAAAAAAAAAATCGCTTAAGTGGAATTGCGTCAAGTTAAGTTTTATCCAAGTGTCGATTTAGATTTTTTTTTCAAATGCAGAACTTCCACACGAGTATGCATATGTACATATATGGCAAGTAGCATGCATTCAGAAATTGTACAAAAAAAAAATTATATGTTTGTTTGAACTAAGTGCTGAAAAAACCACAAAATCCACCTTTAGACTTAACAATTTAATTGTTTGTAATTGATTCATTATCTTAATCTAGCCCTCATAACAGGTTGTTTTTCATTCCATTAGCCATTCTTTTTAAATTTAATTGGTGTTAGATTGGGTGTAAGTAATATTACAAGTCAAATACCAGCTTTTCGGTACTCTCCCCTCGAATACTTCAATTAAGTATTAAAATTTGGATTTTTTTTATAAGAAAACTGCATCCAAACAAATTTGTTTTTACGACCATGAAGTTTTAAGAGCTTGCTCTTGTTCAAACAAAAAAAAACGAAAAAAAAACTCAAATGAACGATGATAGTAAAAACCAGGTTTTGAAGGCCAGATAAATTCATTTCAATTTAACTTATCAATCTACTTGATCTAGAATTTTTTTGTTGCAATTTTTTATTTACGAGTATGAAGTGAGTTGTGGTAACAAGTATGGCTTAGTCTAAATTTACCGGCAATAATTTTTGGATTAAACACCAACAACATCTTTATGGTGTTTAACTTGTTTTTTTTTTTATAAAGGAATTTAAATATTTACAGCATTTTCAATTTTGATATAATTTTCGGTGAAAAATTTAAACACTCTGCGGTGCTTTGGACAACTTCGACCATCACTTCATTCCACAGAAGGTATGGTCAACAATACGCGTTCCAAACATAGAGACTTGTTTTAAGCATACCATTGCCATTTATGGTTAAAGGTAGTGTAAGTTTAGTTTTAACGACAGAAGATTGCTTTTGGGTATTTGTAGAATACTCTCGAAACAGAATGTTAAAAATGTTATTTATAAGCTGACTGATTTTGTCTCTACTTTTAGGGCCAATTTATTGACACTCATTTAAAAATTTAATTTTTCAGTTTTAACAAAATTAAAATTATTAAGCTAATTATTGCATTAAATTACTGACTTAATTGATTATTGCCTTTGAAGAATTCTCAGGATGAGACTTATGAACTATTTTTGATGCAATAATTTTGAATTAAAGTTAGAAATTCGAAAATATCAAAACTTATAAATTCGAATTTCTCAAAAACCAAAAATGTTGCGCAATTTTGTTTGCATCAAACATATTCGAAAAAGTATGGTCCGACCTTACACTATAGAATTTAGTCTCAATTTATTTATTCTCCATTAAAATTTAAAATGGGAAATTTACGACTTTTTATTAATTTTCCTTTTTCACTTCCATTAAATTTAATGGAGAGTGAATCAATTGGGACTTAGCTTTAATTTCATCGCCTTATGATATTCCTATCGGATTTTAAAGTATGTCAAACAAAAAATTACTGTCAAAGCTAAATGAAAGTGTGTAAAAAGAAACGCGTCGTTAAACCTCCATTAGGGCTTAAAACTCCTTTTTTAAATGGGTATTTCGTGCTAGACAATTAACAAATTGAAGGAGAGTCCATTAAAATTGGCCAAAGTTGGTTAATAAATACATTTTTCAAAGTCCATTTCTATAAATCCATAAAAAAACCCATTTTAATGTTAGTTTAAATTAAATGGAGAGGGGTAATTTGGAATTATATGGGCCAGTATTATCGGAGAATTAGAAATCTTTTTAACGGCAATAACAATAATAACAGGGAATTATCAGCGCTGCTAACGAATTCGCCTTTGAAATTTTACGAATTTCCCTTTTTTAACAGCGCCTTTAAATTTAAAGGAGATTGAATAAATTGGGCCTTAGTGTTTTAATTGTATCGACTTCGTATAATCCTATCGCACTTTTAAGTATGACAAACAAAAAAAATTCTATCAAAGCTAAGAGAAAGTGAATAAAATGAAACGCATCTTTAAACCTCCATTAGGTATGAAAAAAAAATCCTTTTTTAAATGGATTCTTTGTCATTTTGTTAATAAAGAGTAAAGAGCAGAGTCTAAAGGTGAATGAATATTTAAACATTTGAAATAAATTTTAATTTACCATTTTAATGGCGACTTTAAATTTAATGAGAAGGATGTTAATTTGAACTGTACGGTGTCAATAATATAGGAGAATTAAAAACCTTTCTTACTACCATAACAATAACAGCAGCAAACTAATTCGCTTTTTAATTTATTCTATGCTAACGTAAAGTCCACAAAAAAACAAGTACATGTTATTTAGAAATAAAGCGTTTTCGGCTTCTATTAGGTAAAGTCTTATAGAAGATAAAATTAATTAATAGAACCTCATTAGCCTGAAGTGTTAGTAAGTAAGCTATGAAGTCTCAAATTTAATAATTATCCATTCAATTCAAAAACGTCTGTTTTTAAATTGGAAATTTACGTAATTTGTAGGAATTTTTATAAATTTATTTAAATTTAATAGAGATTTAATAATTAATGTGAACTCAAGTGATGCCTTATTACCTTTTTACTGCAAAGCTTTTTTTTGGAATTCCATAGATTTTTGTACGTTTTGAACACTTTTTTTCAATTGTGTTATTAAAGTTGTTATTTATATTTAAAGCGTCATATAAATCATACATGCTTATTTTTCTCTTAACTGTTAACTATTTATTTAAATGTTGACTAGTATTGTGTCTACTCAGCGAGCATACTGTAATTTATCGTTACAAACTTTTTTTCCATAAACTGTCACAACTTGTCTTCTAATCTAAATTGATGTTAATATAAAAAAATATGATACTGCTTTGAATTGCATTTTTTTGTAGAACCTAGGGAAACAATATATCATATTACGCAATTAAATTACTGTCAACTAAAAATGACAAAAAAAAATATATATATATAAAACGAGACAATAATAATTTTCGTATCTTATTTCTATTTCAATTGACTTAAGTTAGACGTATTTAGAAATAGCTTCACTTCTAGCAATGTAAGGTTATAGAGGGAGAATACACCTTGTGCACACACATGATATGAGCAAGTTATTAAATTTTATTTATAGGTACATACATATGTATATGTATATACGTAAATATAATTTAAAGGAAATGGGCTCAAATTTATTGGTTTTAATGTAATTACGCCTAATTTATTCACTCTGCATTAAATTCAAAGTCCCTATTTTAAAAGGGAAATTTTCAAATGTCGTAAATTACCCATTAATTATCCCGAATCCTTACAGTATGATATACAATTCTTTATTCATCATACTGAATACTTACAATTTAAATTCAATCTATTTAAAATGTATGTTTTTGGTGAAAATGTATGCATCATTCTAATATTGTTCACTTTTAGGTACTTATAGTTCTGTTCTAAATTGTTCGCTTTTAATTATAAAACTTTCCTACAAAAACTTGATACACATTTTTCAAATGTTATTATTTTTTGGATTTTAATTGTCCACAACTATTTGCTGCAAATATTATTGTCATTTTAATCTGTTATCACGTTTTCATTTTATTGTCGACACCACAAACGCAAATTAAACAAAAAAGTACGTATACGCCATAGTGACCATTCATTTCAATAGGCTGATTAAAAAAATCAATATTTAATCAGTTATTTTTTTTTTGAACAAAACCAGATGAGATGATTAAATAATAATATTATTACATTTAATGAAAACTAAATATTTATAGTTGGAAAAGTTGGGTTGAGTGGAAGTATGGAGTTAATTAGAAAACCATTCATCTGGAATTCATTTCGAATAATTAAATATAAACAGATTTTTTTTGGTTAAATGAAAATAATTTAAATTTCTAATAAATTACCTATTGTTTTTTTTTTGAGAGAGAATAGAATAAAAAAAAATAAGTCGACATCATGCAATTTTTGTAAACAGGAAAAAAATGAACGTAAACAAGTTTTGTAAATAATACAATTTTTTAAGGAAAATTTTTTTTTAGGCTATGGAGCTTTAAATGACATGTCAAACCGACACATTTTCTGTCAATGACAGATTTACTTTAATCTGTAAGATACAATTTCCCAATAAAACAATTTTTCTAAAAAAAATAAATAAAATAAATAAAACTGTCATAATGACAAACGTAGACCAGCATTGGTATATAGAATGAATTCTAAGTCAGCTGGCAATCTAAAATATTATTATCATGCATTTTGAAGAAATCTTGATTCTGGAACAGAATGGATAATTTCAAAACGCTTACAGTGAATCATGTCATGGCCGCGTCTCATATTCTTGCACATTGTGTGTTATTCTTTTTTTATGTGTAAACATCTAAGCTCCGGCAGGGGCAACATTGAAAATTACGTTACGGAAGTAACGCAAGCCATTTTGTTTAAAATGGTTCGGGAATTTGATAAGGGAATTTTTAAAAAGGTTCGTGAATTTGAATTTTTTTACCTTTTAAAACATCCCTTACCAAATTCGCCAACCAGTTATTGTTTCTTCTTCTTTGTGCTTTTTCTTATTGTTCAGCGAAGTACCCTACGTTTAAGTATAGTAAGGAAAGCGGAAATATTATTCCTCTCACTTTGACAAAGTTAACTTTTGTTTAAAATCGCATTTGTGTAAAAGCATTTTTAGAACCGAAAGAGGAATAAGAATCAATGCTTAAAAATCGTAGGCGTGTAAAAGCCGACTCACGATTTTTTTTTTGTTGTTTCGTCTTTCGACTCTTTTACAGATTGAGTATATAACGAAATCATAAATGAAAATTTTAAAACTTTTTCTGATTGAACTTGACTGATCTGCCAACTGCATGATTCGTCGGTTTATCTGCCTATCTAAATCTGAAACTGGATATGTACCTCCCATTATGTCTCGTGAAATGTTATTTTTATCTTTCCTGATTTTGGAGATTTTACTGAGTTCATTGGTGAGATTAAATCGTTGTGTTGAAATCTGTGAGTTGAAATTGTAAAACCACGGAATAAAATTTGAACCAACCTCAATTAACTCGCCTAAATGGGTGATCAAAGTTTGAACGATGATGCCGGTTTCAAAATATTACAACTTCGTTGTTCTTTGACCGAATGGCTTTAAAACAGGGTGGGTCAAAAAAATTATAATTTTTCAAGAAAATAATGCAACGTGTTATACACTATTTATGAATGAAAATTTTTAGAAAATATTTTTCGAATTAGAACTGATTTTTAAAAGCATTAGGAGTAAATATAGTTTTAAAATGTCTGCGTTTTGTATATAAAAATTACAAAAAAATTAAACGAAAACCATATTAATTCTTGTAAGTTGTATTATATAAAACGCTGTCATTTAAAAACTAATTAGTTGATTAGTTGATGGCTTTTTAAACCGTTTTAAAAGTGAGTTTCAAATTAAGTGCTCTAAATGGTAGGACCCGAAAAATTAATTGAAGTATTATATATAAAAATGTCAAATTGACTTAACAGGCTGAAGTTAACCCCTAAAATCAATTATGAAAAATAAAAGAGGAAACCGGAGAATAAAATTTTAATTTTCAAAGGTTTGTTTTCAAATTTGACACTTACTGGTTCTCATAAAATTGTTCAAGCTAATTTTTTAATGGTTTTTGTTTTATATAAATACATATAACCCATTAGGATATAAAATATATTTAAGGTTTTTTTTACTATGTAGTCTTAAACAGTCGCACTATGTGATGTTGAGAGTAGTCAAACCCCCTTTATCACACGCATTTTTTTTTTTTTTAATCTACACGCGCTCTAGGGATTATGAATACCCTTTAAATGTTTCAACACAGCGCGGGCGTGAGGGTGAGGTTAAGGAAGAGAAAGAATGATAGAAAAGGTGTGTGGCGCGATATTCGGAGACTGTAAGTGGTTGTTGTCTCAGATTTTATCTCCATACACGCATAATTGAGAAAAACAGCTGTTTGCGGCTTATTGGTATAAAACTGCCACTAAACTCTGTAATAACATCCTTAATCCTGGAAAAATTTGAACAAATTTGATCCTTGACATCTTCGCAGATGTATAACTTTAAATAGTCTATTTCCTAAGAAGCTCAATTGTTGCCGTCTTTTCTGTGCTTTTTTACTAAAAATTGTACCTTTCATAACTTATTGATTCTCTGCCATAATGAGAATTGTTGTTCCATGCAGCATTTTGTATGAATTTAATAAATCTTTTCATTTCGCCTTCTTCTACAATATTTTCTTCCTTCATCCTTGTTAGTAGTGTTGTTAGAAAAAAAAATTAAATTACCGTTGATGATAATTGGAAATGTCAAAGCTGTCCTTAACCTTCGTGCTTCGTCTAAAAATCCCCTCTGCGATGATTGTCGACAGGATTTGAAAGTTGTTTTACCTTTTGATTGAAATGTTGCTTGATTTTATTCGAATAAAAGTCACTGCCAATCATAAATTCTGGTCCGAGGCCGAGTGCGTCAAATAAACTTATAAATTTATTTTTTTCTACCTCGCCTTAAGGTGGCAATTCAATATTTTGAGTGTCTTTACTTTACAGAAGATTGAACATACCTATAAATAATAATTTCCTTTTAATGGATGCTTAAGCTGCCTACTTGCTTTTTAACATTAGAGCTTTAAAATGTTAGGCTGTCATACGATGTACGGTAAATTGGTGATAAGTGTTTTTTTTTGTAAGAATGTGACTAAATGCTTGACAAGCAGGGTTTATGTCTTTAAAACGATCCTAAGTTTCTCCTTTCAAATCCAACACTCTCATATACACACATTAACAAAAATATAAACATTTACTTTGACGTAATTATAACGCATCCCTGGTAATATGCGGATTATATATACATATAATTATGTGTATGAAAAACCCTTTTTTGTAATATTGCCACCGGTCACACCTTAAAAGAAAATATTACAAAAAAAAATACGTTATCCAGGCTCAACACCCAATGCTCGTTAAAGTGTCCTTAAAATTTTGTTTTACACTTTTTTTGTTTGTTTTGTTTCTCGTTCACCTTGATGCGGTTGATGATGAATAATAATCATAAAGCTTGTATTCACTATAAACTGATGAGTAGTATTCCCTTCCTCATTAACCCTATCAACAACAACTATGCACAGCAGCCACAACGAGGACATGATTTCCCATAGTTGTAAATACCAACAAAAGTATAATTTACGCAGTCAGGTACCATAACCAACACGTGTACACATAAACTTAGATAGCATCACAAGCCCAGCCAGAGGCTGAAAGGCAACCACACAGAAGCAGAAGCCGAAGCCTATATTCTGGTTCTTAATTAGGATGGATGCATAGTATTAAAACTACCGCCGCATCAGGAACGATGTTGAAAATAGAGTTTTTTTTTTGTTGTTTTTAATTTTTAGATTTAATTATGACAGCAGAACATATCCTTGTTCTTCTATTTTACTGTCCATCGACGACGACGACGGACGCCATAAGGCTGAATTAGGTAGTATACCAGTATACAGTGTGGTGCATAATCAAATAACACTTTTGTTTTATTTATTTTTTATAGAAAATTTTATCAAATTCGTTACAGCTGTTCTAAAATAAAATAACAATTTGTTATTAAGTAGAAAACGTTGTCCATTTTACTTGATTCGCAATGTCAAATTATACAAATTTTCAAAACAGTCACTTTACGAAACTGTTCCGCGATATTATTTTCACCATTTCTGAGGTGAATTTCCAGTTCCAACACCCTTTGTGGGCTTATATCTGTTTACTAATCAAAAATCATCGCAATGACAGTTTAATGTTGACATTTAAAAAAAAAAATTAAAAATTTCGCTGAATTTAAAGACTGATGTCAAAAAGTGTTTGCAAATGACGTAGATGTCATTTGGATTGACATTTATATACACAACATTTTTAGGCAGATAGAGAAATATTTGATAAGAACCGCAATGAAGGGATACACACCTAAAGAACACAAAACAAAACAAAAATAAAATGTACAACTGGATCGCACGTACATGCTATTATGTTCGATCACATCGTAAGCAAAAGATTCTTAGTAGAAACGGCTAAATATATATTTTTAAAGTCGCTTTATAATTATTTTTTTACAAAACAAAATTAGCCTAACAGGATAAAGTTAAGCCTTAAAAACAATGATGAAAAATAAATGAGGAAACCCGAAAATGTAATTTTTAAAATTTGACACTTACCGGGTCCATTAAAGTGTTCACACAAATTTTATAAATTGTCTTTAATTTTTTTCTTAAAAAGAATTTGGTACCTATGTCAATTTTAAGTATTTAATAATTTAAACTTAAAAATATAAATAAAAAAAAAAGTCCATCCTTTTCTGAAATATTGAATATTCCAAAAAAAAATGATGTTTTGTCAAAAATCCAAGAAATATTTTTCGAAAATGTTTATATTCGGTATCATTTAGAAATTGAAAGACCTCGTGTATACAAAATTTTATTCTGCCGTTCTCTATCATCGTAATGTCAAGTTTGATTAAAATCTCGAGATCGATTTTTTTTCGCAAGTTAAAAATAGAACCCAATTTTTGACATTTCTAACAAAATGGCAGCTAATTCACAATATGACATTAGTTTTAGCCCCACATTGTGTAACTATTAAACTGAGGTTTACTTCTATCAACCCAAACAGAAAACAATATTGTTTTTTTTTTACCCCACTGTATCATCATAGATTCTACTAAACGGAATCTCTTAGTAGTTTCACCATAATGCAGAAAATTTAGAACGGAAGTATGAAGCATGTATGGTTGTTGGTTCATTTTAATGGCAAACACAGGGTAGTGTTGTTAGATTGATAAAACCATAAGACATAAGAGGGGCCCCAACTAATCGGATAATCTTGACACGTTCGACAGTATTACCCTTGTTGTTGGGAGCGTTTTTGCAGGAGATGCTTCAATCGGAAATACAACCCACCAGACACAGAGTATCTTTGTTGGATTGTTTATTTTTTTTGGTATGAAATGGGCAATTTCAATTGCAACTGCAATATTGCATGATTTAGCTATGATTATCGCATATGAATTTGACAAATTGCAAATTGCTGTTGAAGTTAAATAGACAATGATGGTGTTTCATATTGTCGTAGCTTCTAGATCGTTGCTGCAGCGGCATAACAAAGGCTTGTGTTGACATGTAGAACAAGCGGCGCGAGGCATAAAAATGACAGTTGTTTTGAACGTGATTTAAAAGCCGGAAATAAAAATTTACTCTCGAGTGTGTGTGTGTGTGTTAGGGTGCTGGTGCCTCATGTTGCTATTCACTTGACTTGTTGGTGTTTTTTTTTATATAATTACTTTTCTGCTCCGCGAAACAATGATAGAGATCAGCGCTGGTTACGTTTGTTAATAAAGGTTCTGTAAAAAAAAACACTCACACAAACAAACAAAACAAAAATTAAATGGTGATGTTGATGAAAGTTGTGCAATTAAAACAGAAAAAAAAAAACTAAAAGTGATTACATCCTCTTTTAAATGTTTTTACTCTGTGATTGTGGGAGAAAGTTTTAAAAATTACTTTTGAAGTGTTAGGGGTAAAAGTAAGTTTGCGAGTTGCAACTTTATTGCAAGTTCTTTTTAGTGAATCTTGAGACATGATAGTTTCATGCTGTCTTTTGTGTAATAAAACTTCTTTGAACTTGTGGTTTTTATCTTTTATCGGTCTTTGATAAGTTTTTGGGGGAATAAGTCATTCTTTTCAAGAAGCTCAATTACTTGATCTGAAAGGGAAATTATTGATTTCTTTTGTAAAATTTCGTAGCTTTTATCAAATCGAATATTTGTTTGCAGTTTTATTTTTATATCAAGTTGCTTTAATGGATTTAATTTTCAAATTTAAAGTTTGATTTTGTTTTTTATTAACATTTCACGTAATTAAGTAAATTATTAAGTCCCAGTTTTTCGGCGGTGATTTAAACCAGAGTTAGAAATTAAATGCTTCACGCAATATTTTAGAGGATTATGAGTGTAGAAAGACATACAAAACTTATATGACAAAAAACCACTGATTTTTTTAGTTAATCCAAGGTTAACCCAATATATTTGGTGAGTCAACTCGGACTTAGCTTTAATCTCACATTGAAAACTTGGTCTAAATGTTCTAAATTGAACTTTGAAACAGATGTTTTCTTGTGTAAAATTTTCTTTAACCATTTAAAATTACGAAATAAATATTTTTCTATCAAAATCACGCCCGAAAGTCCTAAACATATAAGACTAACTAATTGGTGTTTCCCTTCTCCCCAGCTCTGTCCTATTTTTCGATACATTTTAAGAAAGTCGATTCAGTTAATAACTTTTTGTGTTGCCGTTATATCTGAAAAAAATCTTTTTTTGAAAATATACCTACCGTCCACACTTATTGTTTCGAATTTAAGGATTTTCTCCTTAAAACTCCGCGTATTTAAACTGTTGGTCAATAGAATAGCTTCATCGTGTAAATTTCCAAGAAAAGCTTTTATCTCCCAAAAGGCTTTGTAAAAAAAGCTTTTAAAGCGTGTTTTTTTTCCAAATATGGTAAAAAAGAGTCAAAAAACTACTGTAACTGTGAGTTTAAATGGTTTACTGGCAATTTCCCTAAAAAAGTTTTTTTTTTTTTGATGGGCCAATAGAACATGCTAGCCGCTTATAAAGTAAGTTTTGTGGCTCAGAATTCCATAAGCCCTTGGGTTTTTTTTGTACAGTAATGTAAAAAATTTTTTTTTTGGGAAAAGAATGAGAAATTCCAATTTCTCAGTTCGGAAATCTAGTTCAAATCGAATTAAAATTCCATTTAGATAATGCTTTTTCTCAAGCTTTTTAGGAGACAAAAGCTCTTCTTTAAAACGAATCAATCTTTCTGTGGTGATTGCCTCCTGTGATGAAGCCTCCTGCATATCAGCCCATGTGTGTCAAGTTAACACTAACACTTCAAAATGTTTAAACAACTTTTATTGTATTAATTGTCCTAAATTTGTCAAGAACAAAATTTGTCGCGCTTTTTTTATTTTAAATATCCGTTGGTAGCTAACTTAACAGTAAGTATCACCCCTCAAAATGGTTTATATGAAGTCAACAAATTGAAAGGGGTATGCCAACAAGTGTCGTAAAGTTGTCGTAAATTTGTCGTAACGTTGTCGTAAAGTTGTCGTAAATCAATTGCGAAAGAAAAAAATCGTTTTAAATGTTGTTTACTACTTAAACTATGGGAATGTAGCCCTTTATTTAGAGAAGGTGATTCGGCATTAATATTAATGATGTCTCATGGCACAATATCTCCCCTGAAAATGAATGAAAAGGAAGTATGTAAATATTAAAACTCGTAAAAATCAATCACGAAAAATGTGCTCAAAAGTATTCATAAACTTATTATAATTAAATAATTTAGAGGTGTCCTTGGTCAGGCATGTGCGATTTAATATTAAAATAAAAAACCCATTATCATTTAATTCAATTTCAATTAAAAACAAAATAAAAACACATTTAGTTCTCATAATAAAGCTACCTAAAAAAAATGAAAACAAATTATATTTAATGATAATGACCTGCTAAACAATTTTTGATATAAAATTTCATAATTTATCTTGAATATTTGCGTTTAAATTTTTTGTTGCAACAACGTGTTTTTTTGTTTTTGGCGTGAAATTCCTTTACACATGGCTTATTTGACAAATGATATAATTTCAATGACAACAAAGTGAATTGCTTTATTAGTGATTTATAAATTCATGATAAACCAATTGTGATTGAAATAGGTACAGTTTTGTTGAATTTTATTTTGTGAATTCGCAATGTTGCAATAAAAAAAAGGCTTGGAAATGCTTCAAAAATAACTCTAATGAAGCTTATTTTGAATTGGTTTTGATTGATCAATTAGTTTGTGATAATAGTCTAAATTATAATTTATTACACACGCTAGCTTTTTTTTGTATAGTAAATTGCTGTCAGTACTTTTTTTTAAGTGCAAATTTAATCTGATCCCTTTTTGTAAAAGTACAAAAAAAATACTTTTAAATACTTTCAAAAAATATATCAAATTTAGAAAATCGAGAACTTTGGTGTTTGAAATTATATTCTTTGATAAAAATAAATCTCCGCTATTTCTCTTCTTACAAAAGGACCAACAATTTTACATTATAAGTCAGGTCTCTAGGCCTTTTCGGTTACCCGACTTTGGAAGTGATTTTCAAGCTGAATTAATGTGAATTAGGGAGGAATGCAAGTTATTTAAACAGGATCCGAACCATAACCTAAATACGACTATTTTCTCAGACAATGAGGAGAATGTTAAAGCTATTGATTTTGCTACATGCTTGTCTGGGGTTTCTGGGATTTATTGAGGGAAATTAATGGGCTGACGAGCTTGCCAGGCAAGGATCAGCCCTCCATAATTCATTTGCGGAAAGAGTGAATATTTTTCTCGGAGTTATGAAGGGCAATCTATTCTCAATTTTTCTCAACGAATCCAACCGTAGGTGCAACCCCCCCCCGGCCAGGCGAGGCACAGCGAGGCTCGTTGCATCATGTACTGGACACTAGCCAGTAGGAAACCATGGCTTAGAAGAGCTTGCGGTTAAACTGAGCATCATTTACAATACTAACTGGCGTAGTTGTGGGGAAATTGTACTTCATTTTCTTCATTGGCTAAGATAACAGCACAATCTTGTGGTAGGTGCTTCCTCGACGTCCTTAATGATTTCGGAAATGAAGATCAAAAACTTGATTTCTTTCCTCAAGCAAACGAAATGGATACAGCATTAACTTATTTATCTTTTACATCATCTTCTCCGTCAAATTCCTGGACTGCATGGTACCAGACTACTGGCATTTGAAAGAAGCTCATGGTACAAGAGTACAGGACGATAACATGGTTGGTTAGGAGTTCGATTCAGTTTGTCATTCAACTAACTGCCTTCTGCCACGGTGTAGATGGTTTTCAATTTCGATCCAAGTGAGGATGCTTTTCCACAGTTGATTGTCTAAACTCTTGCTCACTCACCCCAAAAGCATAACCCATATTTGCTAAAAATAATCCTTGAGAAGATGTGTGGTCCCACGATCGGTCTGGTACTTCCTCTGGTGACAACAAGTCATGCTGAGAAACCAGACTAAAGCCTACTAAGATTTATACCACTTCTGAACGTGGGACTAGATGCTTACCCTACGGGATCAGATAATATGCGTCTTGGGCAAACCTCCATATTGCCTAGTTTGGCATACTGCTTAGGCGATGATTCAGCGAGTTATGGTATCAAAACGGCGCACCACAGCACTGTAACGTTGTGGAGAGTTCTTCTGGATTAACAATAGAAAACCAACATTAATTTGAAATGTGCTAGTACTCAGCAAGAGGAATTTCTCTCGCTTTATTTGTTGTAAATAAACTTGTATTTGATAGGCTAACTAAACTCGAAAAAAGTTTTCGGCCAAAACGCCCTACAAAAAGAAAAACATGATGAAAATCTCAAAATAATTACTTGGAATGCCAACGGATTATGGCAAAAACTTGAAGAACTAGAAATGTTTATGCATGAGAGAGATATTGATATTTGTTTGATATCGGAAACGCATGTCAAGAAACAATCAATTAGTAAGATCAATGGATATTTAGAATACCACGTAACTCATCCGTCCAACAAAGCAAGAGGTGGGGCATCGTTATTTATAAAAGAATGCATCGAACGATATTCCCGAAAATAGAGGCTGAATCAATGCAATTAATCGGTGTACAGGTTAGAACTCAGAATGTTGTACTGAATGTATCTTCCATATACTCTCCTCCACGATGTAAAATTGAAAAGAATGAATTTATGACCGTACTAAAGTTACTTAAACAAAATTTTATCCTTGGTGGTGACTTTAATGTGAACCACAGCTTTTGCGGATCTAGAGGTATTTCCCAAAAGGGTCAAATTCTCTACGAATTGGGAATGGAAAATAATTGCAATTTTCATTAGACTGGCAACCCGATTTACTGGACGACATATCCATTGGAAATGCCTGACCTTATTGATTTTTTTTTGTGGTCAAATAAAATTAGCATAACAGAAAGATTTGATCTTTTCTCAGATCATTTTGCTGCTATTCTTACTATGAGCGTAAATCTTGTTCAAAATGTATAATCACCCACGCTAACCAATGTGAAAACCAACTGGGAAAGGTTTTAAGAAAGATATAGAGGAGAGCGTTGAATGAAGGGTATTACTACAAACGCCTCTCGAATTTGAAGACGCAGTAGATAACTTCGTCAATATCGTACAACAAGTCGCATGGAGAAACACCCCGTTCCAAAGAGAAATGCCGCGCTTTAAACACATAAAATATCCGCAGGAAATAAAAGATTTAGGAAAAGAGAAACGAAAAGCACGTACGAAATGGCAACAAACTCGAGCTTCTCAACACAAGGTAAATTTAAATCATTTGTGTCATTTACTAAAAAAAGACGATAGAAGAATTCAAAAATTCTGAAGTTGGAAATTATCTTAAAAGCTTGACGGCTGGAAAAGAATCCAGCTACTCACTCTGGAAAGCTGTTAAAGTAACGAAGAAACCGAAGCTCCCAGCGCCTCCGATTAAGAATGATCAAAACGAATGGGCAAAAAGCGACAAGGAGAAATCAAAAGTTTTCGCGGATTACCTGGAGAGCACATTTAAACCTTTTGATGGGCAAGGACTCAACGAAAATTTAAATATACGTTCTAACTTAAGCGAAAATTACATCACAAGAAATGTTACCCTTGCCAAATTAAGTAGAGAAATAAGAAAGCTTAAGTATAAGAAAGCTCTGTCATATGACTTAATTACGGCCGAAGTTCTCAAAATGCTTCCTCGCAAAGGGTTAATTAATCTTCTTTATATAATAAATGCCACTCTAAGAGTAAAGAACCTTCCGAGCCAAAGGAAGGTTGCGGAAGTTATAATGGTTCTCAAACCAGGAAAAGCATCACATGATAAGAAATCTTATAGAGCCATTTCGCTTCTGCCCGTAATATCTAAGGTCTTTGAAAGAATATAACTTCTGGGCCACCAGCCAATAATAGAAGAAAAGCGCCTAATACCTGAACAGCAGTTCGAATTTAGAAGCAAGCATTCGACAATTAACCAAGTGCATAGGATCATTAAGAAATCTCTTGAAGAAAAGAAAATTTGTTCGGCGGTCTTCCTGGACGTGTCGCAAGCTTTTGATAAGGAGTGGCACGAAGGCCTAAATTTTAAGTTAAGACAAATTCTGCCTGAAGCACTTTATACGCTTCTAAAAGAATATCTAGAGAATAGACTTCTTAGAGTAAGACATGGAAACGATTACTCGGATCTCAAAGATATAGTGGCTGACGTACCACAAGGAAGTGTCTCAGGTCCAATAATTTACCTACTGATATACCTCAAACAGAAGACACTATCGTATCCACGTTTGCTGACGACACTGCAATACTAGCATTGAGGCAAACGATAAATGATGCTACGACTAAATTGCAAAAATCTCTGAATAATATCAGTGAATGGACAAAAACATGGCGGATATCGCTTAACGCAGTAAAATCAGACCATGTAGATTTTACGTATAAAAATTAATAGATTACCGGTACTTGTTAATACTGTTCAAGTTCCGTTTGCTAATGAAGCAAAATATCTCGGAATGACTCTAGACGCGAAATTAAAATGGAAACTGTATGTTAAAAAGAAATGCGAGGAATTAAATAATAAACTCAGAGATATGTACTGGTTTCTCGGGAAACACTCTACGCTCAGTATCGAAAACAAGCTAATTTTGTACAGGCAGGTGCTTAAGCCTGTCTGAACTTACGGTATACCTTACAAACATCGTCTGTAAGCGCACTTTTGGACATTATAGAAACGAAGATCTCCACAGAGATCTCGGGATTCCCACGGTTCGCGATGAAATAAAAAAATTTGCCCAAAATCATAGAAAACGGCTATTACAACACTGTAATAGTACTATAATCGAAATTATCGATGAGACGAATTTAGTACGCTGCCTGGAAAGGACTTAGCCTTCCGATCTGGTGCACTAAACGAGAATCCGCTTTAAAATCGCGGTCCACCCTGTACCCACGAATCGTGCTACAATAAGAAATTTAAATAACTTTTATTTTAATCGATGTATTTCATTAATTTTTTTTTATTGGATTAAAAATTAAATTGTATTTTAAATAACTAATGGTTTGTAAAGATGATGGACCGCAAATGACCTCCACGCTCATCCACGCATATGCGGCACCTGATCAGAAATTGGGATCGCCTCAATTATTGTCTTAATGGACTGCTTCAATTCAGTCAAATTCATGGTTTCGTTTTGTACACTTCCTGTTTGACATAACCCTATAAAAAAAGTCTGGTGCAATCAGTTCAGGTGACTTTGGGGGCCAGCGGAAAGTGCAGTTTCTGGATATCAATTTGTTTGGGAATTTTCGTTGGAGCTTCGCCATAACTTGTGTGGCTACGTGTGCACTTGCTCAATCTTGTTGAAACCAAATGCTGTTGAAAGGGATACGTCTTCGCGAAGTTCTGTGTAAAAAAAACTCCTTCAACATCTTTAAATAATGGTCCCCATTGACAGTTTGTGTTACAACGTTTTCTCCAAAGAAGTATGGCCTGACAATACACCTTGATGAAACTGCGCACCACACAGTGACTCGTTCTGGGTGCAGTTCCGTCTCATGGAGCATTTCTGGATTAGCTTTACTCCATATACGTCAATTTTGCTTGTTAAAATTGCCGTTTAAGTCAAAATGGGCCTCATTAGACATGGACAAACAATTTATCAATGTGTTGTCTTCTTCGGCCATTCCCAGCATTTTTCGGCAAAATTCCAGGCGAACAAGCAAATCCCGAGGGTTTACCTTGCTTGTAATTTGGACTTTGTACGGAAACAAGCTTAAGTCATCCTGAAGTATCCGTTGTAATGACCGTCTGCTAACTCCAATTTGGCCCGATAAGTTTCGAGTCGAAACACTTGGATTTGCCTGTATTGACGATGCAACAGCCACGATTGTATCCTGAACCCGAACATTGGGATATCGATTATACGGTCTTCGCTCGATGCTTCCAGATTCGGCAAACATGTTCACCAGCCTCATAATGGTCCATCTACTCGGGGGAATACCGCCAAACTCCAGCCTAAATTCCCTTTGGACGGAAATGACGGACTGCAAAGAATGGTATCGCTGCACTATCCAAATCCTTTTTTCAGTATCCCAAGCATTCATTTTGATAAATCTAAATAGTAGCCTATAAAAAAAAAGAAAAAAAAAGCCGATTACTCACACTGAAAAAAAGTTATTACGTTTTATTTTTGTAGCAAGATTCGTGAGCCACCCTGTATAAGCAGGAACTATCACCGGATAGTTACCTGCAACACGTTAATTAAATTCTTTAAAAAATAAATTGCTAGATAAGTTTCAACTTAGTTGCAATCTGGAGGAGGAGGTGTTTTTAGTGTAGTAAGAAAATCATACTCCTACGAGCACGCGCTTTTCGGTCTCATAGAGCCTCTTAAAGGTTTTACACCTACCCCCGGGAAAAATTTTTTTTAGAAGAATGTTTGTACAGCTTCTTATTAGAATTTCCCATTTATATCGGTGTCAACTAAGTGTGTTGGCAATTGGCTAAACTTAGTAAAAAACAATAAACAAAACTCTTACTCTAATAACTATGAACTAGAAAAGGTTTAGGACTTAATCTGTGGATTACGTTCGAAATGCTATTAATAAAGCAGAATGTCTGCTGTTTGAAATTTACAAACTTATCCCTTTGCTAGACCATCGAAGACGGTGGTTAGTAAAGGACTAAGAATTGGCTTTAAGAACAAAATTTACAGGAACAATAAAAACTTATTGTAGTAGATTATTTTTGTGGATTTTCGATTTTTTATTAATTGACAATTTTAGTCTGCAGACTTACTTTTATTCTATGGTTTAGTAAAGTCATCGAATAGCTGTGGACCAAGCATTTTTTTTATTAATAGGACTGTTGAAGACTAATTGATTATAAATTGAAATCCTTCTTTTCATCCAATACAATTTTTTACCACTTCATTATCCAATAACCAAATAACTGTACCATTCCATGTTCCATTTGAAAAAAAATCTCATACAATGATATCTTGTTGGTGTACGTACTTACATACAGTTCTTTGAGAATAATTTATTAAGTTACTATCCACCCACCCAAAAGCATTGCATTCAAATGCACTTGCTTTTAATTAATAAAATTACCCAGCAAATTTGTGCTTGGATTTACATAAATTCTTTTGATAAGTCAAATATAAATAATTCAACAGTTTGACCTACTTAACTCGTAAATTAATTGTCAACTTCCTTCATAATACCCGTGTACATAGTTGTCCTTACAATATCTAAGACAAAACTTGCATATAGATGGTTGATTTTTCTCTATTGACTGATTTAACATTTAATGTCTTCATTTGTTGGGTGAGTCAGCTTGGATTCTAAATATCCTCGTGTATTAAAAAAAAAACTTTTTCGTTATTAGAGGTACTACTGTAAATAGCTTCGTAGAATTTGCTACTTTGATTTTGGTTCCAATAATACCTATGCTTTGGTATAACTAATTTTTTAGCAGTCTAGTTTTTTCTTCCCATTGCTTCCAGAAATTGTAGTGATTTCGCTTGATTCGGAAGAAATTAATTGGAGACATTGATAGTTTTGAGCTTTAAAGTCAAATTCAATCCTGATTTGATCACATTTCGAGTTAGTATATTTTTATTATTTTTTTTTAACAGTTGTCAGTGTCAAACTTCAATAATAACGTTAAGATATTAAAAGAGTGTGAGAATGCCCTTTTCACACGTTTGACAAACTACCAATATTTTTATTTTTCGTATTTATTTCGTATATTTTTATTCAACGTATAAACGCCCAGTATTTGTATATACAAATTGGCAACAAGTTTCAATGACGTTTAATTTTACGCACGATTGGGGGGAGCAACAATATGTTGCCAATTTCAAATGGGTAAGGTTAGAAGCAGTTTTTTGAAACAAGAAATACTGTTGGAAAATTTGTCACTTCCTCTCAATGGCTTTTTATTTCTTCAGGTGAGATACGATGACATTCGAACGTCAGTGCCAAAGACCGTCCAACACACCTACAATTAAGCAACGGGATATTACATTAGGCTACTAACATTTCAGCTTCTAAAAAGTTTCGGTAAGGTCTTAGCGAAGTTTATTATTAGTTACATATTGCTTGTCGATGTTGAAAAGTTAGTTTAACCAACTGGATCAGCTTGTTAATGAGCCAACTCGAACCCCTGACGTTGCAGGTCAAACGGCTAACACTCTCGACTTGTTTCTTACCTCTGACCCTGATAAATACACGATAAATGTATTATCGCTTCTAGGCACATCAGACCATTGTGTCATATCTGCAAATTTCTCATGCCAACACCTCTCAGTTAAAGAAGAATCGCCTAAGGGAACTGTTTGCCAATATGAGAAACCCAAATGGGACGGTCTCAATAATTTCTTCAGTAACTTTAACTGTTCACTATGTTTCTTTGATAGTGACGTTGACTCCAGCGCTGGTACGATTACAAACATAATTGCTAAAGGGATGAAGGCTTATATACCAAACAGAACCAAAGGCATCAAACCAAAAGAAAACTCGTGATTCGATTTGAGCTGTAAAGTGGATATCATGTTGATGAAACAGGTAAGTTTCCGATGTTATAACGCCAACCCAACTGAGGAGAACCGGAATAAGTTCAAACAAGCTAGGAAGCCATATAATAGTCGTATGCAATGAACCAAATTCTTACATGATCAAAAATAAAGGCAAACAATACTACAATGTCCCAAAGGTAGTAAACAGTTTTTGTAAAAAATATTCGAAATTCCACTTCGTCTTCATTTCCAACGCTCGTCTTTAATGGCATCGCTTCTGTCACCTCAAGTGAAAAATTCAATTTGCTTGCAGCGCAGTTCGCTGTTAGTTCGACGCTACCAGAAAGTGCAATGAGAGCGTACTTGAGTACTTGAGAGCGTAAAAGATTTCATGGGACGAATCTTCTTTTAATAGGTGTTCTCCAACGCTGGTAAAACCAATGCATAAGGTTTTCCATCTGTCCGAGTAGATGGAAAACAGCATTTATCCAGCCCGTCCCCAAAAAAGGCGAATCTTCTTCAACATCTAATTACCGTCCAATCGCACGTACGTCCCAAAAGCTCTTTTATGACAGGTAATACGGCTTTTGTAGTAATAGGTCCACTGGTGATCTGATGGTATATCTCACCGAGCAGTGGCACAAATCTTTACATCGTTTTGGAGAAAGTAAGATTATTGCGCTTGATATTTCAAAGCATTTGATAGAGTTTGGCATCAAGCTCTCTAATCGAAAATGCGTTCATTTGTTGTCGATGAATCTCTTCTTCGTTTGATTAGAAATTACCTTTCGGACTACTCAATACTAGTTGCATGGGATGGTTTCAAGTCTGATATTCATAAAATAAATGCTGGTGTGCCCCAGGGATCCGTATTGTCTCCGACCCTTTTTCTCATTTTCTAATCCACTAAATTGTTTTGCTGGCGATAGTGCTCTCAGCTTTTCATATTCGTTTTCAGATTCACTTCTTGTTCTTCGAATGTGGAACTGCAACGTTAGCGTATGGGAAGCTCATTAAATTCTGATCTTGACAGCATTGTCCAATAGGGAATAAAAACCTTCAAAAACTCATTGCTATCTTCTGTCGTTAAATCGGAACCCTCTCCCAATGCCTTTGTTCATGATTGGCGCTTGCGTCAAGGAAACCGACACACTTTTAGTTCTCGGTATGTGGAACACCGACCAACTCTTGTAGAATGACCACACAATCGATGTCGCCAAAAACGCTGCAACGTGTTTGGGCCTTTCTTCAAAGATGCAAGAAATTCTTCAACCCGTTTGATCTGGCTGTCAGCATTGAGTCCTTCGTTCGTTCAAAGCATGATTACAACTGTCATATAGGTGCTGGTGATCCCACAACTTACTTAACTCTCTTTGATCTAGGAATGCTCATCAGTTTACCTTTGAGCACAACTTCTGACTTACTGTCATGCTGCACAGATGTTCCTTCTTTAACCTTAGAAAACGAGTGCCTTTCGCGGCTTTATTTTCGTCGCCCTCCCATTTTTATATTCAGAAATTCAAAATCAATCAAAATCATCGCTATCTCCTCTAAGTCCTCCCCAACTTTCTTAAGACCCACATTGTGCCTGATTATAGGTAGGTGTAGTTAAAATCCCTTTAGTGCCAGCATCCGTATAAAAAAAAATGTAATGTAACGAAACAAAAAATCTCAAAATCTCAAAATCGATTCCCTTATTCCAGCAGAATAGGTATAACTGCTAACGCAATATTTTAACACGCTTTCGAATTGAAGGTGATAGTGAACCTATATCAATTTAGGCTCGGGGACTAATCAAATGCTATGCAAAAATGTCCTTTTTTCTTTCTTACGGGTAAAAATTAACAATTTATTTTCCCCCTTCACTATCATTCTTCTCGAGATTCTATTTATATTCTCTTGCTTGGACACAGGTAAAGGATTTATTCAAATTTTACATTTAGCCATCTATCCGGATTCGTTGTTTTTAAACCCTTTTATAATTAAATCAATCCTCGCCCTAGTAGAGAATAATTATTGTATTTTTAGACAAAAAAAAAAAAGAAATATCCCATTAGAGAAGCTCATTTTCAAGGATTCAATTTATTTAAATCGTGTTTTGCTTAGGGATTTAAACAATCGTCATCAATTCTCCAAATTAACAATAATTTCAACATACAAAAAAAAAGACATTAATCAAACCCTTTGACGAGAAAAAAGCGATTACTTCCTTTAATGTAAATATAGGTACGATTTGTAATCCCTGCCAAATATTTTATTCTCCTCTTGCTTGTACATACATAAATATACGAGCATATAAATTAACCGAATGAAATTGATGGTACTGTGTTAACCCACGTGTGTTGAGCATTGACTTTATCCCTCCTCTAATTTGTATACTAATCTCGGCCTTCTTTCTAATTCAAAACCATATGCGACCTAATTCCTCGGCATACTTACTTACAAATTCTGCAAGCTTGGCACAAAATAACTTCCGGATTAAGTTACTCATTACTCATCAGTTTCCCAGATACAAAAAAATACAAAAAAAAATTGCAAAGAATTTTCCATCAAAAAAATAAATAAAAAAAAAGGAAAGCGCTTGTGACAGCTCAGTCACATAATAGCTTACAACTTACACAATACATGTGTGTAGTATAAAATGTCAGTTGTCAATTCATGTGACGTAAAAGCCTTTCGAAAGAATATAAAATATCCTCCTTTCACACAGGTAAGACGAGAAGAATAAAAAATAAATCAACAACTGACATTCATATCGTTTCGGTTTCATCTGGATTTTGTCGTTTGACAACACCCATTCACTCAAACCGACCTGCTACGCACGGCTCCGAACAGTGCTTAAAATTTATTCACTTAAAAAAAAAACCTTCAACTCGAAAAAGTGCCTTCCATTATTTTGGAATTTTGTGATTGAAAAAAAAAAATATATAACATCTCTGCCAAAGGCACTGCAAACGTCAACAATGTGCAATACGAAATGTTGTCGTATGCCAACACTGCTTGTCATTGGTATAACGATAACAATAGTCCTTGTCTTTATCACTGGCATCACACTGACAAACAGCCTCAACATATCGAATATAATTAAACTCCGCGAGAAGGTGGCTAGTGATTCGGTAAGTGCGAGCGCACATCACCACCAGGGACGCGATTACAATTTGCTCGCGACAAATCATCCGAAAAATTTAAATCGCAATAAAATTGTTATCGAAATCGGCTTAAGGAATTACAGTGAATCGAGTGATGGGCCGATAAATGCGGCCGCCATTGGTGGCGGAAATGTCGATTCGATTGTCTTCAGCTCGAATGGTGTAGTAATGGCAGATGCTTCGGCATCACCTTCATCACCATCAACGCCATTATTTAATGAAAGTATTACACAACCATCAGTAGAAGACAACCAACAGAATGGTGGGGAAATTGTAGCGGCTGTCTTGTCGAATAACAATCACAGATTTGACAGAATAAACCCAGTGCGAGAAAATCAGTTGGATATATCCGATCGTAATCCAGCCATGATTGACTTTGAGAAGCGAGAAGTTGTTAAAAAGGTAAATCTACTTGTTAACTTTTATATTTAGATGGAAGGTGTGAAATATTTTTTTCCCTCCTTTTTTTGTGTTTTGTTAATGCAAAACAATTTAGATAAAATTTGTTTTTGTATTTTTTTTTGCAATGTTTGAAATAAAGTTAAAAGCATGATTTATTGCTGACAGCTGTCGATACACATACATATAATATAGAACAGATTGGTTGAAAATGTTTCGATTTTGTTAATGTGTGTTGATGGTTTTTGTACGAGTGGTGTGTGTACCTTTATTTTTTTAATTATTGAGGTTGGGGAATTTTAATATTCGCATACATAATGGCTGTTGTTATTCACTTGCGATGGTGATTTTGTGTTTTCCTTTTTTTTTAAATATAGAATTCATAAACATTTTTTTTTTCGTGAAAAATCGTAAAGTATATTTCCATTCTTTTCAAAGCACATCATATACCATAGTTCGAATTTTTTCAGCAACGAGTTGGAAAAGGCGGTCTCCTTTCATTAACAAAGAGTTAGCGTTGACACACCCTTTATGCGAAATATGCCTGCAGATATGACTTAAATATAACTTGAACAAACTAACGACTGGCTCCCACGTACCTGCTCCTCTGTTCGATTACATTATATGCAAAAGATTTTTAATGAAAACGGATAGAAGTATTTTTAAAGTCGTTTTTCACTTAATTTTTTATATATAAAAATTCTTAAATTTTTGAATACAAAAAAAAAATTGATATGAACATTTTTAATAATTTTATAATATAAATTAAAAAAAAAAATCGTCCACCCGTTATATTAAATTTACAACAAAAAAAAAATATATATTTTTTTTTTAAATCCAAAAAAAAATATTTTTCGAAAAATTTGAAATGCAGTATTATTTAGAATTCTAAGGAGCTTCTGTATAAAATAATTTTTTATCGAAATCCGTAGAGCCGTTTATGAGAAAGTCGAAAAACAATAAAATGGTGGTATGGCAGGTACCGGTAATAACAAAATATTTTTTTTGGCCAAAAATTAGATCATACTCAATGTAGTACACACACGAATTCTTATCAAAATCGTTAGAGTCGTTTTCGAGATAATTAAGATGGTCGAAAAATTTATATGGCAAGTACCGTCATTTGTGGGGCTAAAATGATTCAAAAATCTATTTTGGACAATCACCTAAAACACCTAAACACCAAGTTGGAACAAAATCGGTTCAGCGGCTTAGGCTGTAGATCGTTCTACAGACAGACAGACAGACGGAATTGTCGGACCCACTTTTTTGGTGTTCTCTATCATCATAATGTCAACTTTGATTAAAATCTCGAGTTCGGTTTTTTTTACTTGCGATTATAGGTACTATTTATAAGGCAAGTTATGCATTCGTCGAAAAAAAAGTTTTGAGATAGCAATCAAGCATGGCATTACGATGATAGCGAAGACGAAAACAGATAGTCTAAGAATTCTGTTCGTCTGCCAGTCTGTCTGTCAGTCTGTCTCTCAGTCTGTCTGTCAGTCTGTCTGTCAGTCTGTCTGTCAGTCTGTCTGTCAGTCTGTCTGTCAGTCTGTCTGTCAGTCTGTCTGTCAGTCTGTCTGTCAGTCTGTCTGTCTGTCAGTCTGTCTGTCAGTCTGTCTGTCAGTCTGTCTATCAGTCTGTCTCTCAGTCTGTCAGTCAGTCTGTCAGACATTCTGTCTGTATGTATGTATAGACACCTACAGCACAAACTGGTGGGCCGTATTCCTTCAAACTTGGTATATAGAGTTTTTTAGGTATTGTACAGAGGGGAAATTGAATTTTTTTTTAGCTCAAAAAATAACGGTACCTGCCATATAACCGTTACGTTCAAACCTATTTTTCTCGGAAACGGCTCTAATGATTTTGATTAAAAAAAATTAGAAAAATGTCTAAAAACAGTACTTTCCATAGGACCGTTTTTTTGCTTTCGACTATCTCATAAGAGAATTTTGTTTAGCGATGAAGCTCACTTTTGGTTAAATGGGTACGTTAGTAAGCAACATTTTAGTATTTGGAGTTATCGTTATCCACCAGCCATTGTTGAGACACCGTTAAATCCTCAAAAGTCACTTTTTGGTGTACTCTGTGGGCAAAGAGAATCATTGGTCCATATTTCTTCAAAAATGAAGCCGGCAATATTGTTACAGTTATTGGGGAACGCTATAGAGCTATTATTAATTACTTTTTCGTGCCTGAGTTAGGGGATGTTGAAAGAGACAACCTTTGGTTCCAACAAGGCGGGGCGCAACATACCATATAGCCAACGAAACAATAAATTCATTGATGGAATCTTTTAGTGATCGCATTATCTCACGTCGCGTCGTGGGCGTTTGGCATGGTGTGGCCTCCAAGATCGTGCGATTAAACACCACTGGGCTGGGCTATTTTTTTTATGGGGTTATGTGAAGTTGCCGAGATGAGGCGAGAAGATTGACGCCTTGGAAGATAATATTCGGCGCGTTATTGCTAACATACGGTCCCAATTGACGCAAAAAGTGTTCTTAAATTGGGCATCTCGGTCGGAATTTATTTGAGCCAGTCGCGGGCCACTTGACGGATGTCATTTTTCAAACATAATGACATTAAATTATATGCGTTTTATTTCTTCTTCAAAACCACACTTCTAAGAAAACACCATTTATATGTGTAAATTCAGTCATAGCATACATTCCAAATTTTGAACAGCTTTTCAGGCTCAAATTTGTTAGCTGTCTTACAAGTTATTAAATCAGACAAATAGAATACTGGAAAGTTTTGGAAAAAATTAGGTATTTTATGCTGATGACTTGTAAATAAAAATTTTGCGTGTCAAAAAAAGACTAACCCAATTTATTTACTCTTCATTACATTTAAAATCACTGCCTATAAAAAATAGGATATTTACGACATTTTTATGAAATCTTTCTGTCTTTAAATTTAATGGAGAATTAATAAATTGGACATAAAACAAATTGATTTAAATATATAATTTAACAATCGATGGGAACTTGGTTTTGCTTGATAAGATGATAGCAAATTTCCTAAAAAAAAACTTTGAAATAAAATTTCCATTTGGTTCAATATGATATCCATAGGAAATAATTTCAATAGAAAATGTTGAAAGTCTTGGTTGCAGCACAATAATTATCAACACCAAAACAGCCAGCTGGCGTCAACAAAATTGAAGATAAACGTTTGTCAAACCGCAGCACATTTCATGTATACCTACAGACACAAAACAATAAGTATAATTTTCCAACAAATACTCCCATTCCATTATGTATGCTCATATATTAATGCTAAGAACCTCCAATTAAATGCCCTCAACAGCCAATCAATAAATTCCAGCAAATATATGTAATTAATTACAATCATTAACCATAAACCATGAATGTGTGTTCGAAACTGATAACACACAATTAAACCGCAAATCCTTTGGCCTTAGCCTTTGCCCCATGGATGTCCTTAAGCTAATGAAATGCAATTGTCGCACCATACTACGTCAATTCAAAATACTATATAAAACTTTTCGCATTCCATTGCGCCAATTATTTTCCATTTGTGAGTCCTCGGTATAATACATAGGTTGGTTAGGTGCTGTGGACTAGTTAAAAACAATTCTAACAATTTCTTTGTTTTTTTCGAACAAAAAAAGAAGAACTTTTGATTGCGTGTAAATTGAGAGAATCCTTAAAGAAAATCTCTTAACAAATCTACATAACATCTCTTTTGTTTCAAGAAAATCCCATCTTAAGCGACCTTTTGGCTCGGATATAAAATTTCTTATTATTCGTACATACGTCCTATACACAGATATAAAATTTATAAGAAAATTAATTTAAAGCCAAGCTATAAGCTCTGATTTCAATTTACATTATAGTCTTCATTATTTTAACTCCCAGAACAAAGAAAATGAAAACAAAAACAACAATATATCATCCTTAACATCTTTTTTGAATAGAAATTCCATATGCGCTATTGCTTAGTTTTTGGTTCTCCTTGGTGTGCTGATAGTCTATTAGTATCTTACTACTATCTTTCTCTTTTTCCTCTTTTGCATGCCTTCAAAGTTGGAAGAAGTTTCTATTTAGAACTTTTAAAACAAATTTTATCCACAATAGAGGTTGACTTGAGTTTAAACAAAATACAAAAAAAAAAAAAAAAAAATAAGAATAAACGAACCAAAAACTTTTCATGAAGATCCTTTTTTCCTTTTTTTTTTTTGTATATTTTTAAATGTGCATCCTCGATGTATTGTACCGGACCGACAATTTGAATGTTAGTCTTGATCCGGAACAAAATCAGAGAGGCAAACTAGGTACACAATAAGGGAAAGTTATGGAGTTGAAAAAAAAAACGGAAATGGCGGATTTTAATCGAACATGGCATTAAATTAGTGTACTTTGTGTGTACTACTGAGTCGCTTGTCGCTTCCAATAAAATAAAATATACGACTGGGTCGCAAGTACTTGCTCTTGTTCGGTCACATCGCATCGCATAGCACAAAATTCTTCTTAGATCAAGCTAAATATATTCTTGATTTATATTTTGATTTATTGTGGAGCAATGGAACAGTGGATATATTGGTTGACTGCTAACTCAGAAATGTGTGGTTCGAGTCACACGCTAGGCTGCATTCGATTTTAATTTAAATTCGATGCCGCCCGTGGGCTATAATGAGATAGTAAATACATAATCTTCAAATACAAAGTGCAAACAAAAATTCTGTCTTATCTTTCAATTCTTTCTAACTAGTGCCGTACAATTCAGTTTTCATTTAAAAGACATTAGGTCTTACAGGCATTTAGTACAAAAAAAAATTACAAACAACATTTGGTACAGCAATTTTTATCATTTTAATAATATTGGCGCAAAATTTTAAACGATTTAGTAATATGTTAAATCATTTTTAGTATGATCTCGTACTAGGCTAAAAGGAGGATTTTGCTAATTTTAAACCAGTTAACATTTTACTAAAGTTAAAATAACAAAATGGCTACTTTATTTTGTACTAAATCCATATGCCACTTTGACATTTACAAACGTCAAAAAGTTATGTTCGCTTACTTTGTTTCATTATTTTAGGCGTGTTTAGTTGTAGTTTATTAAGAAAATAGATTTAGTATGGTGCTAGTTAAAAAGTGTTAAAATTAGGAAAATATTAGTAAAGTGCTTTAGTATTGGAAAATTGTTAAGTAGTATCATGCTAAGCCCTTAAATCAGGCTGATTAAAATATTGCGCCATAAATTTTAAAATTTCTCCACCCGTTTTCTAAATATTGAATTTTTCAAAAAAAATATTCTTCGAAAATTTTGCTATTCCATATTATTAAGAATTCGAAGAACTTTCTTTCAAAAAAAATTATCGAAATCCCTTGAGCCATTAATGAAAAAGTCTAACATCAAAAAATGGGCCTGTGTTATGTAGCGTTAAGAACATTGGCGCAAAATCTTAAACGATTTAGTAAAATGTTAAAGCCACTTTTAGTAATTTACTAAGCTAAAAAGATGATTGAGCTAATTTTAACATTTTACTAAGGTTAAAATCACGGAATGGCTAGTTTAACTTTTAGCAATTTGCTAAGTTCATTATGGAATTTGATAGTATATCAGCCTTGCACGCGGGGTGCCCAGGTTCGAGTCCTGCTGGTGCACAATTTTTTTTGTTTTTTTTTGTAAACAATGAAGTTAAAATGATGAAAATAGAAATAACTAATACCTTTTTAGAGCACATGTTGGGTTTTCATCAACATATAATTAACGCCGTGGCCGTGGCGCGATAGTTGTGTGTTCGCCTGTGAACCTCATGGTCACAGGTTCGATCCCTGCCGTGGTCTATGTCTTCTTATTTTTCCATTAAAAACCAATTCTAAAAATAAATGTCATACAATGAGTTGCTGGTTTACTCATTACATGCTATTTAGGCATAGAACTAACAACATGTGATTGAAAAAACCTAGTATACCGATAAAATATGACAAAGAATAAAAAAATAATGCGAATTATAAGGGACATAGATAAATAAGACACGGAAATTTTTCCTCATTAGTTCAGCCGCCATCCCTGGAGATAAAATCTGAGACAACAACCACCTACAGTCTCCGAATATCGCGCCACACATCTTTCCTATCATTCTTTCTCTTTCTTAACCTCACTCTCACGCTCGCGCTGTGTTGAAACATTTAAAGGGTATTCATAATCCCTTGAGCGCGTGTAGATTATCAAAAAAAAAAAAATAATTGTGTTCATCAAAATTCAAACCCTTTCTTCTTAATTAGCAATTTACTTCTAAACTAAAGGTTTAAAAATTTTGAAATAGTTATTAATACTTAGGAAATTGCTAACTAGTAAAATGTTAAGCCCTTAATAATGGGTTGTTTAAAATGTTGCGCCATTTTCTTTAAAATGTTGTTTGGACCAAAATATAGATCATACTACAGAAAAGTACACATACATTTTTACTTGCGATATGCGTAGGTACTATATGGCAAGTTTTGCATTTGAAAAAAAAAATCGAACTCGAGATTTTAATCAAAGTTGACATTACGATGATAAAGAACACCAAAAAAGTGGGTCCCGCAATTCCGTCTGCCTGTCTGTAGAACGATCTAAGTCAAACTTGGTACGTTTTTTTACTTAGGCGTTTTAGTTGATTGTCCAAAATAGAATTTTGAATCGTTGCTTTACCCCAAAAATAACGGTACTTGCCATACAAATTTTTCTACCATCTTAATTATCTCGAAAACGGTTCTAACAATTTTAAATAAAAATTGGTATGTCTACTACTTTGGATATGGTCTACATTTTGGTCAACATTTTTTACCTGCCATACAACCATTTTATTGATTTTCGACTTTCTCACAAGCGGTTCAACGGATTTCGATCAAAATTTTTATACAGGTGCACCTTCGAATTTTAAATAATTCTGCATTTTAAAAATTTTCGAAAAATTTTAAAGAAAAAACATTTTTTTTTTGAAAATTCAATATTTCGAAAAGGGGTAGACGATTTTTTCTGAAATTTTGTTTTTGAATTTATATTATTAAATATTTAAAATGTTCATACCATTTTTTTTTAGAAAAAATTTAAGAATTTTTATATATAAAAAATTAAGTGAAAAACGACTTTAAAAATACATTTACCCGTTTCCATTAAGAATATTTTTCATATAATATGATAGAACATAATAGCAAGTACGTGCGATCCAGTCGTGCATTTTATTTTATAATAATTTTTAGAGCGTTTTTGACCGATCATGTACAGCATATGAATCATTCCTTCAGATCTAGCGGGTGGCACAAAATCAGGACTGCACATTGTGAAGAACAGAATATACATGGAAGAAGAAATACGCTAGGGGGTGCTCAATTCCAACAAAGCCTACTAAAGTCAATGAAGGCTTCTTAAATTCAGATATCTAACCATAAGCTGCTGTTGAATAGGATGACAGAGCTACAGGGTATCACTTATGGATCTGAGACTTGGCTTCTTAGCCGAGTTCGAGAGAAAAGTCTTGCGTAGAATTGCTGGAAGGATGATTCCGGAGGCGCTACAATTACGAACTCCATGTGATCAAATCAGAAATTGTGACAAACATAAAGGCCGGTAGACTCTGGTGTGCAAGTAAATTTCATGTCATTAGCGAATAGGAACCGGAAAGTCCTTTGTAGCTCCCTTCTTGGTAGACGACAGTGAGTTAGACCATGTTTACGATGGTGAGATATGGCATATACTAGGACACCTGGTTAATAGCGGCTTGGAATCGGCGTAGGTGGGTGGAAAGAAGAGTTGAAACGGGGAAGGACCGATCACCGGTTTTCGCGCCAATGATACTGATGATTTATGGTATGTACCATTATTTTCTGGCTTAAATAATGGCACAACATCAAGACAGATTTCTTTCGTTAATATAATATCGTCTACAGAAGTGTGGACCAAAAAGTCCCTGAAAAATGAAAAAAGGAACACGCTTTTCGGCATAAATACATTTTATTTTTTAAACATAGTCTTCTTGTAGCCTAACGCATGAAATTTTGTCATTACGACTGTGGACTTTTGCCTGTCCTGGTGCGACCGGTTTTGATTCAAATCGACTTGGACCACTGATCGTTTTCCTCTATTCAATTTAATCGAAGTGAATACCACCGCGCACATATCCAACAACTGTCGCTTTGACCTTGTTTGCTGACAAACCCACCTTGGCCTTCTTCGACTTCGATTCAGCAGGAGAAGTTCATTATTTTGACTATTCCTTGGATTCTGGTGTGTTGTAGTGCATCCTGGTTTCATCCACGTTCAAGAAATGGCGCAAAACCTGAGTATAATTTTTCTGGAAAATCACAAAACACACACTTGAGTTTTGTCAAACGACTGCATTTATTGTCGATTGTGAGCAAACGCGACACCCATCTTGCGGAAAGTTTTTTCCAAATATTTATGTGAAATCTCAAATCGCTAAGCAATGTGTAAAGCGTGTGGTCTTTTCAAGCTCGCTCATTTGCACTCGAGGATCCTCTATTATCAAACCATGTATTTTATCGACCAATTCTGGTGTGGTGACCTCAATTGGGCGACCATAACTTTTGGCCTCACCGAAGTTGAGAAACGCAGTTGTGAATGGTCCAATCGATGTTGAAGAGTCCCCATAATAAACGGTGATTTTTTAAGAGCTTGGTTTTTGAAAATTCAAAAAAACACAGAAACTTGTAAAAAGTGAATGAAATTTTTATTTGGATCGATAAATCAATTTCTGCCATTTACTTTTTAAAAATAATTTCACTTAAATGTTGCCTGCGGCTACGCTTCAGGTGGTCCATTCTGAAGGTCCAATTTTGGCAATCTTTTTCACACATTTCGGCCGGAATCTCACCAATGACGCTTTCAATGTTGGCTTCCAAGGCAGCAATCGTGTTTGGCTTGTCCCCATAGACAATAGACTTAACATAGCCCCACAAAAAATAGTCTAACGGGGTCAAATCACATGATCTTGGTGGCCAATTGACTGCGCCAAAACGTGAGATCAACTGCTCACCAAATTCGCCTCTCAATTGATGCATGGTTTCGCGTGCAGTGTGGCATGTGGCACCGTCCTGTTGGAACCACATGTCGACCGAGTTCAATTCTTGCATTTTCGGCAAAAAAATCTGTTATCATCGAACGGTACCTTTCTCCATTGACCGTAACCCTGCGGCCTTCATCGTCCTTGAAGAAGTACGGCCCAATGATGCCGCCTGCCCATAAGCCGCACCAAACAGTGCATTTTTCGGGATGCATTGGTAGCTGCTGAATTGCCCCTGGCTGCTCTTCACTCCAAATACGGCAATTCTGCTTATTCACGTATCCATTTAGCCAAAAATGAGCCTCGTCGCTGAAGACGATTATGACGACCATAAAACGGACGTAGCTTGCGAAACACATTTTTCACAGAGCACGAATTTTGATAATAAATTTCAATAATTTGCAAACGTTGTTCAGGCGTAAGTCTATTCATGATGAAATGGCAAACAATACTGAATCGAAATGTCAAATGTTCGTGGAATTTGTCATGTGTGATCTGTCAGAAATATAAACGTCAAAAACCAAGTAGCAAAAAAATCACCCTTGCCAAGCTTTTGTTTGGCTTGCGTGATAGTTTTATCTCGCAAAAATAGTCTTTAATTATCACTCGAAATTTAATTTCTTGACACTCACCATCTAAATAGAGAGATCTGAGAAGGGAATAACATTCATAAACGACAAACACAAGCAGGAGTGGACTAAGATGGCTTCAAAGGCTTTGAGTTTAACAAAAATAATTTGCCGACTGATCTTGTCGAATGCTTTACTAAAATCAATAGTAATAATGTCGACATCGTAAATTTCTTTCAATCCTATGGATGAAATTGTTACGAAATGAAGAAGATTAGACGTAGTCGTAAATTATGTTAGCAAAGAGCTTAGGAATAATATAGAGTTTAACAATCGGTTTGAATTTTGGTTCTTGAAAATTGGAAACATAAAAGATTCTTTCTAAAACAAAAAAAAACTGCTTGTGAAAGCCATACTTGGAAGAGACTCGTCAGAGGTTCTCTAAGAGAATATTAGAACAGTTTTCAAGGAAAAATTGCTGAAATGTCAGCGGGACCATAGTTAAGAGAAAACGAAACAGACATATTTTTTGTCAATCTTTTTGAGCCGTTTTGGAGAAAATAATTGTTTTTCTTTGACAGTTTTTCAACATAATGAAGATAAAGATATCTCTGGGACTAAGAAATAAATAATGATTTCGATAAATGGACTGTCCGAAATTTTTTTGCCTAGGTTTCAATAAAAAAGATCCTCTGGGAAAATTGCAGGCATGCCGGTAATGGAGTGTTTTAAAACTTTTTTTTTAGATTTGTTAATATCAACCTTAATGCGAATCAAAATGAATTTATTTGATTTACCAAGAACTTTCGTCAAATGAAATGAAAAGCTTTTAGAGCTTTAGAGCTTTAAGTTTATTTTCTTCAAAAACTTATGTTCCAGAATTGTTATGATTTTTATGCAGATTTTGACATAGAAGCTTTTTTTGGAATCTGCTCTTGATGACTTAAAACTGGGGGTCAAACTATTGTACATTAAAGAAGGCTTCAAAAAAATCACTTCTAGAATAGGTATATGTATTTCCACATTTCCTAGAAATACGAACTTACATTACGTCGAACAGTCCTTGTACTTTATCTCTCACATATTCCTCTTCCGAGATTGTTGAGTCACAAAATGTCTCACAGTATCGATAAGAAAGTTCGAAAATGATAAGGTAGTTTTGAGAAATGTAGTTCTTTCGGTCGATTTCTTATTTAATTTCACCGCGAATGTGAATTTATGGAATTTGATTATGGTTTCCATATCCAAAAACGGTCAGATCAGTGCAAACCTTTTAGTACTCGTATGTAAGTCATTTTTTTTAAAGCGAAAAACACAAAGTTGTTGAAACTGGATTTGGAAAAAGTATAGGTTGCTTTCCCCATTCCCATGCCCATACATATACACATTATTCCAAATAACTGTATTAGGTCTTAGGTGCCAAAAAATATCTCTAGAACAACAATCCAATCCAAAGCTTAAACATAATGGAAAAAAATCACGGGGGATTTTCTTTCGCTATATAATTCTTAAAGCACTTATCCCATAACTACTCGTACCTAATGCGCATCATGTACTTACGACCCAGATGTGCGTTTAATTTAATATTGAATTCCACTCCGTAGAAATGAAAACCTAAAAGGATAAAGCCTCAAAGAGAATGATAGAGAAAATATGACAAAAAAAAAACAAAAACTTCAGAAATCTTCTACGAAAAGATGAGGGCGTTTTTGGGTGTGTTTTTAAAAGCTATCCCCCTCGATATGTGTGTCTGACTTTTATGCTTAAGCAATAAACATTTCACTTGCCCTAAGCATGCATGCCATACACAATGAAAATTATGCTGGATGTGGTCTTGCTATATCATCATATCCTTTTTTTTTTTTTGGTCCTTATGTGGGCCAAAGAATGCGGGGTTAGAACAGAAGGTCTCTAATTCATCCCCTTAAGTGCAGTATTATTGATTGGCTGGAAAAGCAGAATGTGTGATGTGTGGCCATTTATTAGGTTTTTTAGTAAAGGTGGTAGTGTTTTTTCGTTGTTGTTGTTGTTGTTGTGCTAAGCAGAAACAAGTGTCCTTTGTTAAGTTTGTTTGTATTGAGTTAACTTGTGTCTTGTGAGAAGATTTTTTTATTGACATAAGCCTGGTATTTATGGAGATGATTTGATGCTCTTAAGGGAAAAATACCCAGTGAAAATGAATGGCTAAAAAAGAAAGATTGATGAAAACTGCCATATTTTGCCAAAAAAAATTAACTTAAAAGAAGGAAATGGATTCAGATGTATGTAAGTAAGGTATATGACTTTGTAGAATTGGGGTGAACATAATTGTGTACTTATATGTCTCGAGGCTGTTTAGGTTGGTATCTATATGAATTTTAATGGGTTGATTAAATTTAATTTAGAAAAATGTAGGACAAATATTCTGTTTTATTATTTATAAAATTGTGTGCTAAATTTTTTTTGGTAAATTATTCGGGGGTAAGTAAGTTTGAAAGTTGTGAAGTTGTATGTATGTAGTTTTCAGCGCTAAATAAAAATTACCCTTACACATGAGACGAAATTGTGTGTACATATATGAAAGATGGATAAAGATGACTTTGAAGTAGAAGTTTAAATTTCTCCTCAAAAAACGTAAATTCATATTTTTTGTCAAATAGGAATTCTTTGTAGCAAACGAAAATCATGGAATAATTTAGTCAGTTCTATTGATTTTACATTAGATTCAAAAACTTTATGGAACCGAATTAAAAATATAAGAATGTCAAACAATACTCTAGGATTTCCCTAAGATTTCCTCAATGACACTTTCGAAAATGATCCGATAAAAATAGACAACAAGTCCTCAAATATGTGGTCAAAGTATAGTGAAAACTGACGCTTCATTTGAAGTTCCAAGTGGTTCAACGAATATGGAAAATGACTAGATTCATGTGGTATCACAAGGGACCAAGTTTGGTCTATTTGTGTCAACTGCATCGATAACACCCATTTCAAGCTAACCTCAACGTAACCATAGTGAATTAACTACCTTTCCAGTCGTCGTTATCGTCAAGAAGCAGTCGTTCAGCTTAGGTCAACTGCCTCCCCAAGACAACAGATGCACTGAGCTTATAGATACAATTACTTGAAACGAATTCGGTACTACGCTTCAAATAGTTTATGGATCCGCACCAGGTGAAGGCAAAATAACTTTTACAATTGTCAAACCAGCAGCTGATATACTTAAAAATCGCATTTTGTTGATTTTCAACAAAATTCTCTGGACTTATATGTTTTCTCTTACTGGTGGAATAAAGCTATATTCAAGTCGATCCCTGGTAGATTGATATCGGCCAATATTCATTCTTCCTGCTCTCTCGTATGTTGGTTTATGGAAAAATAAGCGTTTAGATCTAGAAATGGTATATGTCGTCGACGTTAAGATCCTTAAAAAGCACCCTACAGCACGGGCTCACACAATACATTTTATGTGGACCTCTAAGAAAAATGTTGATAATAGTTAATTTTTATACGCTCAAAACAACATTAATTGATGTCTTAAGAGGCTGGCTTTAGATCAATCTACAGTTTGGGGCAAAAAAGATCTGTTAATATAATAAGCAAACCATGGACGAATACCACCCAACCTCTTGACTCAATTTCACATGAAATTGTATCCAGGTCCAGGGGGTCAATTCCCGATCTGTGAAATTATGAAGTGATAAAAAAAATATCATTTCAGTTTTCACAGAGGTTTATCAATTTCCAACTTCACGCATACGCCTAATGCGATTCTAGAACTCATTGTGATAAAGTTTGTACTAAAAAGTACTAAATGATAAATGCTGTCATTTCTAATTAGATTTTTTGTTGGGAAAGGTAAATATTTCATTTCAGTTTCTAAATTTGCTTAAGAATAATGGCCGGAATAATAATTCGTTTAATAAATTAATAAAAGACGTCGTACTGAACAATTGTGGGTTTTATATTATCTTCAATAGTATCTCTGTTTTGAGTAAGTTTTATTGAGGTTATTGAGGCTTTCCCTTCGAGATGGGCAGAATCTATTCGAAGTTACAACTAGGAGCAATTTATTGAACTTTATAGATTCCTAAAACATTAATGCATGGGTTTAATACTTGAATTGAGACCATTCTTGAAAAACACTCAACTTATAAGTGCGATTCAAAGCCATTTAAATATGGTAAAGTGCTCTGCATTTTTTTGCAATGGGTAATTTCCAACAATCAGTCGCAGGAATAAGCATCGTCGCGTCGGCTGTTGTGAATCTGTTGATTTAACAATTTCGTTATTTACTCGAATTAACACTAATATAACTTACTACCAAATAAATTTGTGTATAAATATAATTGTTGCTTACTTGTCATGTGCCGAATCCTGTTTTTCTTCTTAATATTCGATTAGAAACATTTTCTTCACAAAACAATTGACTGTGATAAAAAAATTATCATATGAAAAATGTTTGGCATTTAACTTCACTTTTTTACGAATCGAGAATAGAATTAGACGTGAAAGCGTGATAAAATTTATCACTTCACATCTTCACAGATCAGGAATATTTAAAGTTCAAATTCATATATAAATAAGCACAGGCATAAACCGTACAAGCAACATGCAGTATAGAAACTTCGTCCAGCACTCGACGCCGTAAAGTAGAACTGGTAAAATTAGCGTTTTGTATAGCGTGCGCTTTGTCTTTCGAGACAGGAGTTTTGAACCCATTTATTTGGCCAAACCGAAGTAGCAGCGGTTCGCTAGGGTAATTCTTCGTCGGATTTTCACTAAGGTGTGGTTGGTGGAATTGATGTTTGTTCCGAGGTAGGTGAACTCCTTGACTACCTCGAAATTACTGCTACCAACAGCGACGTTTTGTCCTAGGCGATGGACAGATGAGGCTTTGTTTGTTGATAGCATATACTTGGTTTTGTCCTCATTCACTTCAAGACACTTCAAGCATTTCGCCTGTTCATCAATAGCTGTGAATGCTTCTAGTACAGCTCGCTTGGAGCGGCCGATGATATCGATGCCATGCTCATAACCAAGCAGCTGGGAAGACCTGTCGAAGTTAGTGCCTTCCAGATTAACACCACTCTTGAGTACTATCTGCTCCAGGACTATGTTGAAGAAGTCACATGATAGTTCATCTCTTTGTCTGAACCATGTACACGTCTGAAAAAGCTCAGATGAGCTGTTTTCCATTTGCACATTGCACCGCGTATTTTGTAACGTCATGCGGCATAGCTGGATCAGTTTTTTTCGATATCCCGAGTACCGACATCGCCAATAGAAGCTCTTGGCGACTTATGCTATCATATGCGGCTTTAAAATCGATGAAAAGATGGTGCGTCTCGACTTGAAATTCGTTGGTCTGCATCAATGTGAAGATTTGGTCTATCGTCGATCTGCCTGGCCTGAAGCCACACTGGTACGTGCCGATGACAGTGTTGCAGAAAGGTTTTAGACGCTCACATAGTACATTGGATAGGATCTTGTACGCAACATTAAGCAGGGATATGCATCTGTAGTTTTTGCAGGAAATAGGATCGCCTTTTTTGTAGATTGGGCATATGGAGTTATTTGACCGGTCGTCGGGAATTCTTTCCTCCTCGCGCACTTGGTTGGTGAGCTGGTGCATGGGCCCTACCAGGACATCTCCTCCATACTTGGAGAGTTCCGCAGGTATGCCATCCGGGCCGGCCGATTTGTTGTTCTTATGCTTGTGGATGGCTTTCTTAACACCTCTTCAGTAATGGGCATTGGGACTGGATCTTCATTAACTGGTCTCATGCTTCTTTGTTCTCCTGTTGCTTCCTCTACATAATATCCATTAAGCAGTTGCTGGAAGTGCTGCTTAGTCACGTTTACAATTCCCTGTGCTTCGGTGACTAGGTTCCCTTCGCTGTTTCGAAGAGTTTGCGTGCAAGTCCTATAACCAGATGCCAGTTGCTTGGCTGTTTTGTAGAACCGGCGGGTGTTGGTGGCGGTGCAAGATTCCTCGAGATACCTGAGCTGAGAAACTGCGGATGCTTTTTTCTTTTTTCGTGGCTGGTTGGTAGCCTATGGAGGTCTTGGCTTTCTCCTTAATGATGTCGCGATACTGTTTCCACTGGTCGTTCACGCTTATGGCTGGGGGTACGGCAGAGAGCTTCCCGGTCAATTGCTCACTGTAGTCTCTGGCTTTCTTAGATGTGCTAAGGCAGGCGATGTTGAATTTCTTCCTTTGGGCGGTCTTCTTTTCGTTCGACAGTCGGGCTCTGAACTTTGTCACAACAATAAAGTGGTCAGAGTCCACGTTTGCACCTCGGAAGGTTCGCACGTCCAAGATGTTTGATGCGTGCCTTGCGCCAATTAGCACATGGTCGATTTGGTTGGCGGTTCGACCATCTGGAGATCGCCAGGTTGCTGTGTGTATCCTTCGCCTTGGGAACCTAGTGCTAATTATCACCGTATTACGACCTGCAGCAAAGTCGATTAGTCGGAAGCCGTTATCTGTTGTCGTTTCGTAGAGGCTGTGCTTTCCAACTAATCCCCAAAGAGATTTTCTTTCCCGATCTTAGCATTGAACTCTCCGAGCACGACTTTGACATTGTACTCCGGACAGGCTCCGTCCAGGAGGTCGTAATACTCCTCCTTGTTAGACTCCCCAGCTTTATCGGTAGGGGCGTGTGCACATATAAGGCGGATGTTTTGGAAGGTAGCTTTGATGCGGATCACAGCCAGGCGTACGCTAATCGGCTTAAAATCGATGACTTTCGACCTGAGTCGATTTCCCACGACGAATCCGCATCCTAACATGCGCATTCTTTGATGATAGCTGTAGTAAATGTCGCAATCTTTTCTTTTCGTTATTCCTGATCTTATCCATCCTATCTCCTGGATCGCGGTAATGTCTGCCTTGTACCGCGAGAGGGCAGATTCAAGTTTTTGAGTAGCACCTAGCGTATAGAGTGTCCTTACATTCCAGGTGCATATTCATAGGTCGTAGTCAATTTTCGTTTCGGGTCTGGTTGCCATTTGTTTTGTATTTATTGTCTTATATTCGCTATAGTGTAGTAAATCATGGAAACATTCAGTTAAGCGAGATATACATACCATTCATCATGCGTTAGCCTTTTGATTCATCATCCTGATGTACATATCAACGTAAATGAAAAATTGACTTTATATTAACTTCTTGACCATTTATTGGGTTGATTCCAAATTTATAAATTTAATTGCTTAAATCGGTCATCCGCAAACGGTTTATATTTATTAACCTGAATTGAATTTTTCTACAACTCAATTTAACTGATTGCGTTAACCCATCATCAAATCTATTTTAAGACAGCTTTTTTTATATTTAAAAAGTATACATACTCGTACATGAAACCATCATTAGGTTATTATGTGAGAACTACTGTATGTAATAGTGTTATCCAATCGCATGAAAGGTTAATTAATTTAAGTGTTACTACCGCCTTTCAATCAACTTATAATACCAATTAAACAAATTAATGCTTAAAAATCGATTAAAGAAAACACTTCACTGAAGCTTATTCGCTTACTGTTGCTCGAATAACATTTCAAGACTTATAAAATCAATTAATCTTATTGAAGCTCTTTAAAATATGAATTCCATAAAAAAATTGTTTTTATAATTTTAAAGCTTTTGAATTAATCACAAATAGATACAATAACTAATTTTCGAAGCAACAACATACTATAGTATATCCTCACACTTCACTCACGCGCACACACACTGAAACTGAGCCCCAATCTTTGATATATTTATAGCAGTAGCTTCTTGTTTTATGGCGATTCTCACGTCGACACATCGAACCTGCATATATTTCTCACATTACGCATATTTTTATGTGTACGCGTACATATATCAGCCATAAACAAAGCACCCAATAAAGTTCATAACTTTATTAGGGACATCATATCAGAAAGCACACATTGCCGGGGTATATCCTTTTGGTATTATGAACGACAAAGGACGTAAAGGGGAGAGTCCATAAATTGAGGGAGAAAAGCCTAATTAATTTCTTATCCTTAAAAATAGCTCCAACACATACGATTATATGTATATACAGCGAAAGCAACTTAATCAACCAAGAGATGGGTGTGTGAATTGAGGAGGAAATTCACTTTAGGATGAGATTGTGTAAATTGGCATGAAAGGAAAATTCTCTTTGTCTGGAATTATAAAATAATTATATTCAAATAGCTATATTTAGCATAGGTCCTGAAGGAATTGAAGTCACTTTTAACTGAACTTTTATAATTACTGCGGTTTCTTGATACAATTTGGAATTTGCTGAAATATATATTAATTAAACCAAGTTTTTGTATGACCACAAATTAAGGCAAACAATACTACAATAACCGAAATGTCGTAAACATTTTTGGTAATTTCTAAAAAGATACATAGCGATTAGCCCATTTTCCATGTTCGACATCAACGAGAACCCTTTTTTTCAGTTCACTGATAATTCGACACTGCTAGAAATTGTTATGATTATGAGTTAAGAACCTTCTATCAGTTGCTAGATTTCCTTCAAGGCCTCAATCTACAGAAATCAGCTGGCTCCGATAGTATCTCTTTGATCGTTCTCAAGGCTGGTAAAACCAATGAGTAAGGTTTTCCATCTGTTCTCTACTCTAGTGGCATCTTTCCGAGTAGATGGAAAACAGCGTTTGTCCACCCCGTTCCTGAGAAAGTCGAAACTTCATCCTTCCACTACGGTTCAGTTACATTTACGTCCCGAAATTGCGTGCATTTGATATCGTCTTTTTTTTGTTTGCGTGGGTAGGTGAAGAATCTTCATAAAATTTACACGAGTTCATTTAGACTGATATATTGTTAAATGTTCGCTGGAGCTTTTCTTTTGTCGTTTTACTTGAATCCTATATTGAAAGTATAGACGTATTATCTGCATGTGACGCGAGTGTAAAAAAATAAACAGGATCGGACCAAGAACACTTCCTTGGGGAACACCAGGATTTATTTCCTTAAATCCCGAATATTTCCTGCATTGCTTAACTCGAAATATCATATCTTCGAGGTAGGATTAAACGATGTGATATATTTGTCCTGGAAATACCTGACCTAAATGAAATTGTTCTAGTGGCCTACAAATGCTCTGGAACATACTTTGTTTTCATCCAATGACTTCTAAATTTCATTAGTTATTCTATAGACCTGGTCAATTGTTGAGTGGCTTTACCGAAAACCAAACTAATGATCCGTAATGCAGTCGGGAAGCATTCTCTTCAGTAAGATTTTTTCAAATACCTTGGAGATCAGCGGCAGGAGAAAAATCGGTAAATAAGATTTCTTTTCGTTCAGGGTTTTCCCGGGCTTGGAACCATTATTACTTATGCAACTTTCCGTTGATTTAGAACGTATGAAAGCATTAATGCCGTTTGATTACTGCTTTTTTGGCAGTTCTTTAAGAACTCGAGCATTTATTAAATTGTGCCAGGAGTCTGACTGTTTTTTATCAGATTTTTAATTGTCTGGTAAAGCTCGGATAGTGAGACATTTCGAAGAATAAAGTTCTCAGATACCGATTGAATCTCAGCAAGTTCGTTTTCTGACTCATGTCTGTAAAACTTTTGAACGTTTCCGCGAGGTTTTCAGCAACTGAATCTGTCACCATTATTTTTCCTGATTGGTGCCGAATGCATTTGCCGCTTTTTAATGCATTTCAATACTTTCCAGAGAGTGTAGTTTTTTATTTTATCTGCAGTCGAGCTCTCAAGCAAATTAAAAATCTCACTATTGATTTTTAAAATCGCGGATTCCTCTTTGAGTTTACCGGAGAGTCGATTTAAAGTGCTAGGCAGCACATGATATTTGACATTTTTTGCACGCTCTCCTTTTTTTGAGGAGTAGTTATTTTATTTCCGGAGAAATTTTGCTTACATTTCTTATGAATTGTCTACTTTTATATGAAGTGTTGTTCTATGAAGTAGTTTGAATGACTTTAATAAATATATTGACTTTAAGTTCTAGCTCGGACGGATATTTTGGTATCGGTGAATCTCTTCTTCGTTAAATTTGAAGCAGTTCAATGTAAGTGATATTGGACGGTTTCAAGTCTTATATTCATAAAAAAAAATGTTGGTGTACCACAGGGGTCCACTTTGTTACCCACTCTCTTTTGCACTTTCATTTGATCTCTTTTCTTTAGCTTCTAATCCACATAATTGCCTTACTGACAACAGTACTCTCAACTTTTGTATACCCGTTCTTATATTCACCTCCTTATGTTCTTTGGATGTGGAACTGCAAGGACTTCTAATTTCCACAACATTGTCCATGCCCAATGGGGATTACAAGCCACGTAGAATTTAATGCTTCTAAAACTCAATGGTGCCTTTTGTCGTTATAGCAAAATCCATCCCCCATTCTGGTATCAATTGTTGGAACTTACATTGAAGACACCGTTCAGCTTTTTGTGGAATGATCATATAAATTCGATGCTGCTACAAATGTTGCTAAGTGTTAAGGCAAAAAATTCTTCTCCACTTCTGAACTGGCTATTAGCTATTCTTCTCACACATATGTGCTCCCAAAGCTAGTCTGAACCTCTTGGACAGAATTCCAAATAGAATTTGAAACATGATAGGTGATAGAACTGTAACGGAAACCCTCGACCACCTCAGCAATATTTCAGGCCTTCCATAATCTTATCCCTATTTCGCTAGCTCGAAAAGGTGTACCGAACAATAATTCCGTGAGCTAATTTTTGACAGATAATTATGATAAAGGGTTATGCATTTTGCGGTTTCAAAAGTATAGGGTTGGAATTCGACATCTGTCAAACTAAGTTGATAAACCATTTTTTTTTTCAGTTGAAAGCTGCCATTTACGAAAATAGATCGCTTAACTATCGCACAACGCATAAAAATTGTTAAGACCTACTACAAAAATGGTGATTCTGCCACAGCCACATAGCGTGCTTTAAGAGGAGATTATGGCTTACATAATCGTCCAACTACGCAAGCAATTGGCAAAATTGTGAAGAAATTTGAAGAGACTGGATTGGTTACAGACATTGTAAGACACAAGCCTTGTGCATCATCGTTTCGCTCGTACCACTGAAAATATCGCTGCTGTAAGCGAAAGTGTTGCCGATGACCCGAATGTGTCGATCCCTCGTCGTTCTCAGGAATTAGGACTGTCTTACGGCACAGTATGGCGTATTTTGCATTTGGATCTACACCTACATCCATATAAATTCCAGCTCACACATCAACTGAAGCCAGCTGACCATTCACAACGTCGTAGATACGTCGAATGTGTGCTTGAACAACAGGCGGCGGACGTCGATTTTTCGAACAAAATTTTATTCAGCGATGAAGCACATTTCTCACTCGGTGGGTATGTTAATAAACAAGATTGTTGTATTTGGGGTTCTAAGAATCCTCAAATAATTGAAGAGAAGCCATTACATCCACAAAAAGTCACTGTTTGGGGCGCTCTTTGGTCCGGAGGTGTGATTGGACCTTACTTCTTCGAAAACGACGATGGAACGACTGTCACCGTCAATTCGGAGCGTTATGGTCACATGATAACCGACTTTTTTTTGCCTGCTATTGAAGAATACGACTTGGAGAATATGTGGTTTTAACAAGACGGTGCCACATGCCACACAACTCGAACGAATATGGCTTTATTTCAAGAGACATTTCCTGGCCGCGTAATTTCTCGTCGTGGCGATATCAACTGGCCACCAAGAGAATGCGATTTGACACCGCTGGACTTTTTTTTTGTGGGGCTACACGAAAGACAGTGTTTATGCAGATAAACCTTTAACTCTTGAGCACTTGAAAACCAACATTCGTCAAGTTATGGCTGAGATACCGCCCAATTTGTGTCAAAAAGTGGTCCAAAATTACTTCAAAAGAATCGATGCGTGCAACAAATCGCGTGGTGGTCATATAAATGGTGTAGTGTTTCACACATAATGTCAACTTTCAAGCTTTATAACAAAAATGAAATATCATGAAAAAAAATATTTTATATGTGTTTTATTTACGTTTACTTTTGAAACCGCAAAATTGATAACCCGTTATCTACAGTAGAAAGCAAAAGTGCGTACCTATCGGTATCAGTAACTGTTTGGTCTAGAATAACATATGCTACTATACTTACTACTTAAAGCACATTTTCAGATGTCACATTTTCGAGATATTTTTGCTCCTACCGAAATCACTAGACTATTGAGGAAATTTTAGGACAACAAAATAAAATTTTCTAGCGAAACTCACCTTTGCCAGACTTTGTTCGTAATGAAAGTCTAAAATCTAATTTAAACGAAAGAAAAGAATCCATTTTGTTGATTTCCTCATTTCCTGTCAATTGAATAACTGCAGGTTATAGTTGAGGCCTATAATATCGTGCGTATTGTGTAAACAGCTTGATATGTCCTTACGACATGATTCAATACTCATAAAACTTGTAAACGTGTAACTTACCCTAACACCAAATTGTATACTACGAGTATGTTTGATTGACTTAAGTATTGTATTTCTTTTTGACAAAAGATTGCAGAGTCCCTACGTGACAGGAATCTAATAAGCAAGCAAGCACCACTAACATAATATTATTGGCAACGATATCACATCAACTAAGGGTTCATTTTTCCAAAGCATGGAGAAGAAAATTAGATTTGTTTCTTTCAATTTCAACTGCTGTCAAATGTTGTACACATTTACGTATGTATGTTTAAGTTTCCCGCCACACCGCCGCTGTCAATTATTAATATTTAATATCCGCCGTCACATACGTTACAAAATTAACAATACCCAAAAATATTTCGCAATCGGTCAAAAAAATCTCTACAATATACTCGTATAATATATATTCAAACGGAAGTGTCAAAACGCCATTAAATTATATTGCTCATGGGCTTATGTCAACTGACATTTTATCCTTATCTGCCCTGACTGTCATACATTTAAGAACTTGAGTGTCGATTTCAACTAAAGCAACACAAGTACATTATTTCAATGAACTTGAAATTTATTTATTGTACATAATACACTTCAACGCATACTAAACCATTCACTTAGCATACAATTGAATATGTAAGTATTGTATGTATTTTGTGTTTACAAGACAAACATTTGCATAGACAAATAATTTATGGGCCGACTTTGACAAATGGTATTCGTTACTTGGTTTAACTGATGTAATAGCTAAAGGCAGTATTGTCCCATGCAGCTTACCAGCTTATGCTTTGACATTTTTGGACTACATTTGCTTTAGGAAGTCTCATCAGTCAAAATGTTTTGGGCGATTTATAGGAGTCTCATTAATCCTTCCACAATTTTGATGCTATGTAGACTATCACAATATTTTTGTGGCTTTGCTTTTTACTTGCGATACAAGTACTTTAGGGCAAGTTTTGCATTTGGAAAAAAAATTGAACTCGAGATTTTAATCAAAGTTGACATTACGATGATAGAGAACACCAAAAAAGTGGGTCCCGCAATTCCGTCTGTCTGTCTGTCTGTCTGTACAACTCTCTAAACGGCTAAAGCGATTTACTTCAAACTTGGTATTTAAGCGTTTTAGGTGATTGTCCAAAATAGATTTTTGAATCGTTGTTTTATCCCCAAAAATAACGATACATGCCATACAAATTTTTCTACTATCTTAATTAACTCGAAAACGGCTCTAACGATTTTGATAAAAATTGGTGTATGTACTACTTTGGGTATGGTCTATATTTTTATTAAAGTATTTTGTTATTAATTGTACCTGTAATACAACCATTTTATTGATTTTCAACGTTTTCATAAACGGATTTCGACAAAAATTTTATACAGGAGCTCCTTAAAAATTTTCGAAAAAACGTTTTTTTCAATATTTCGAAAATGAGTGAACGATTTTTTCTGAAATTTTGTTTTTGAATTTATATTTATAAATATTTAAAATGTTTATACCAATTTTTTTTAGAAAAAATTTAAGAATTTTTATATATAAAATATGATTTTAAAAATACATTTAGCCGTTTCTATTAAGAATATTTTGCATATAATGTAATGTCACATAGGAGCAAGTACGTGCGATCGAGTCGTGCATTTTATTTTTTAATTGTATTTATTGCCGCAAGAACTATGTATAAATGATAATAAGTTTTGACACTTGATTTTGAGATCAATTTGTCATTTTAACTATTTAGAAGATGTTCAAAGAAACAACAGCTACAAGTTCAAGGATTTATAAAATGTTATTTGAACTTTTCTTTGTTTTGTGCTCATTTCATCATTCGTCATCCGGTACATTCCAATATAAGCCAATATTCCTCGATCAAAAAAAAAAACTGAAAAAGTTTTTTTTTGTGTCCCCATAAGAGGGAAACTCGGGTTTGAGAAGGTTAGAACTCGGTTCCCCCATAAGAGGGATTAGAAACAGTTGGGTTCTAATAGGGAGTGTCGGTGCACATTGGTCTGGAAGGTTGAATGAGTATCTGTATTTGATTCGCATTCTTTGAAGCGCCAATCTTGCGGCAAACTGTCTAAGGGGGTAGGAATGCAACTTGCTATTATCAGAAATACCAGTTAAACAGGGAGATACTAGAAACATTAATATAAGACTTAAATCTATATAGTAAATTGTGAAAATCTGAGCATGTCGTTAGATAAACAGGGATGTTATTTTGTATAATGGAATGCAGTTTCAAGAAAATACGCAATTGAAAATAGTCATTAATATATCCCAAAATATTTGACTTAAGGATCGATATACTGGTGTGTCTTGGGATATTGTAAATAAAGCGCCCACAGTCATTAAATGCTACATTAATTTAACGTTTACATTTGTAGTATAAAGTGGGATATACATAACATTGATTGGAGAAAAGGGGTATGATTAAACTTTCAACTAAATGCAATCTCATGGTTGCCAGTCGGACACCAGCAAATGATCTCATAATTCGAAGTCCAGCACAGCAGCTTACCTTCTTGTTAAACGTATACCCAAGATATTGTGATGCTCTTTTTTTTTTGCTAAGTTTGACGTAAGCTCGTCGTTGTGCAGGGTATCCCGAAAAAAAGCAAGTAAAACTCGGGTTTGAGACGGTTAGAACTCGGCTCAATTATCTTTTATTGTTTACGATGTTTTCTTTTATACTTTTCTTCATAAACTCTTTATAAACTTCAGTTAAATAGCATAGTACTTCATATAAGTAAGTGGCTTACGTTCCTGCTTAGAAGGAGCAGATAAGGAATAGCGAATATAAAGCTAACTTATTCAGGAGTAGCAAGAGGGGAAAATCGGCTAAGAATCTAGTTCCCCTCCAAGGCTATTCCAAGGGAAATTCGGGTATACCCGCAACTTACTCAGGATGAGTAAGAGGGAAAAATCGTAGCACTTCGTTACAATATTTCAACTTTTCCACGTATGGAATAATCTATCCATTAACAATCTTTGGAAGTTCTTGAGTACTAATATCTCTCCTTGAACATAGTAGCGCTTAAGTTTTAGACTGATTGAGTATTAGTTCATTTTGACTGGATCCCAGTTGTATTCTTGATAGATCTTCATTGATTCTCGCTCCTAGGTCTGATATGAGCCCATCTGGGTGACTCAAATAAATAAATAAGCACATCAACTAAGTACATTTGAACATTACTTTACTCTATATTATCAGAAAGTTAATTAATGAAGAATGTAAACAAAAGTGGTCCTAAAATAGAGCCCTGTAGAACTCCTCTGTTTGCGGTCAGTGGTCTTGAAACAACAATTTTTACAGTATAAGTACATGATTCGTGGGCCTAAGTCACACAATATTGCCTCTTAATTTATTCATATGGATTGCTTATGTATCTTTTAAAAAATCGTTCTCTTTCTTCGATTTAACATTTTATTTGGTTATTGCACCATGAGCAAGTTGTTTTCATATAAAAAGTTTACTAGGCTATTTAAAAGTCAAATTTTACTATTTAGAACCGTGGTATAATAAATATCATCCCAGTTAAGATAACTACTTTCTTCTGAAATAATCTAAAACTTATATATCTGGCGATATCTATGTTAACCAGAACAAACTTGGTCGTTCCCTAGCACTTTAGACTTAAAGTTGTTAAAAACATGTTAATTAGCGATAGATTTTCTGGTCTCTTAAAGCATGTACATATACCAACGGGTGTTTAAAATTGAAAGACGCATTGGGTTTAAAGTAATTATCCAAGCTATTATTCTATTATTATTATTCCAGACTTACTTACTTACTTAGTTATCCGGCTCCCGATCCATGGAGGGTCGCTGCCTGACATATTGCGGTCTTCCATCGGTTGCGGTGCCTCGCAAGCTCCCTTCAGTCGTCCAGACCAAGCGCTCTTGCGTCTGTAACCGCCTGGTCCCTGTAGCGGAGATTCGGTCTTCCTGGTCGTCTCGAACCTGGGGGCTGGGATCCGAAGATTTTCTTGGCTGGAGCGTTAGTGTCCATTTGTTCGTTGTGGCCGACGCGCTTTGGCTCCTTGGACTGCATCCACATCTGGGTACAGAACGTACAATTCTCGATTAAATCTTCTCCTCCATTCGCCCTCTTCGCCTATAGGACCAAATATCCTCCGAAGAATTTTTCTCTCGAAAGTGCCCAGTATCAATTCCGATTATTTACTTATCGTCCAGCACTCGGCGCCGTAGAGTAGAACATTGTCTTTCGAGACAGGAGTTTTGAACCAATTTGTTTGGCCAAACCGAATTAGAAGCGGTTGATTCGCTAGGGTAATTCTTCGTCGGATTTCCACTAAAGTGTCGTTCGTGGAATTGATGTTTGTTCCGAGGTAGGTAAACTCCTTGACTACCTCGAAATTACTGCTACCACCAGTGACGTTTTGTCCTAGGCGATGGACAGATGACGCTTTATTTGTTGATAGCATATATTTGATTTTGTCCTCATTCGCTTCAAGACCAACGCATTTCGCCTGTTAATGCTTCAAGTACAGCTCGCTTGGAGCCGCCGTTGATATCGCTGTAGTTCGCATAACCAAGAATGTTAACACCACTCTTTTATTCCAGACTATTGACATTAAAATCACCTCACATTAAGATTAAGATGTCTCGATATTTATGGCTTAATTTTTCAAATATATTGTCAAGTTCCTCTATATATTACTCGTAGCTTCAACTAATAAATAATTTCCATTTCTAACGTCACTCATCTCAACACATAGAAAAGTAAATTCAAAAATTATTAACGCCTTTATGATTTTAGTTGCTCCAAAAATAGCAATTGATTGAATTATAGATTCAAAGAATTTTCCATACGAAGACAAGGGTGAAAAAGATGTTACAGTTGATGGAACTTCAAATTGAATTAAATCATGACGACAAAAAAGAAAATACTTAACGCAGACATGATATTCGCAATGCTGAAAAAAACCAGTTGGTATTTTTGAAACGCGTGAAGCGTTGGTGCTTTAAATTTAAAAAAATGAAATTTGACATATTTCCTAATTAAATGTTGCCTTATTTTGCCTTGAAAAGAGTAATATATGGGGGATTACACAAAAATTGGGTAACTGTCTGACATCAGTCAGTAAAACTAATTGCTATTATATTTTTTAATATTTTTTATTTTATTCTAAAACAACTTAAAGTCTTTTATTTGGTCACCCAACTTCAGCTATTTATTTTAAATATAAGTTTATAAAACAGTGCATCTACTGAAATCGTCAATAAAAGTTAGAAAATATCTTTTCCCGCTAGGTGGTGTTTTCGTTTGCATGTGTCCGCAAATGTCACTGTGAATGAGGTGTAAAGGTGCTGTGCTCTTTCTGTTTGACATTTACTTAAATGGTTGACGAGTCATTTTTGTTTCCATACAAATTTCACCATCTTGATCTTATTACTTTATAAACTTTAAATGATCACTTGCCATTTTTTCGGATTATAGTCGTTTAAGTGATTCGTAGTTGCGATGGCCAAATATGCGGTGCCAGTGACGTAAACAGTTACCTTCTTCGCTGCATTCTTCAATATATAAATAATACTTTGATTTCAGTTTCTTTTTGTGTGAGCTTTAAAAGATTTCCTACTAGATCTCCAACTGCTACCTCGAATCGATCTTTAGATGGAATTTCACATAGTCTACCACAAAAAAGAACTGTGTATCCTTTTTCCATTAAGTTCTTTATTGATAGTAATCTCCCTTGTAGATTTGGAAGATAAAGGACGTCTTCAATAAGTATTGTAACCTCTTTGCTCTTGCTGTTGGTGGTCTTTATTTTGCAGGTACCCTTTCCTTCCCAAGTGATTTGCTCTCTATTTGCTGCTGTAATATGAATTTATCCAGCTTGTTTGAGATATGTACCGTAACTCCTGAATCCAAAACCCAGCCTTCACCAACATTTTAGTAAAATCCGTATTAATTTTGTTTGTTACCTTCATGACCGAATTACTTATACCATTGTTTTGATTGTGGCGAGTATATTCTTCTAAAAGTTTTCTTTCAACCAATTGTCCAGAGCTGTTACAAGTGTATCGTTATTTTGATGTAAGCTGCTGAGTAACATATCGAAAGTCCAATTATCTGATAGTTGATTCTCCCCTTAAGCAGTCAATTTTTCAAATAATGTCATCTTTTGGATGTGTTCCTATCCATGTTACCACCTTCCACTAGTTTTAACTTACAAATGCTACGCATTAATTGTACCCTAAGTAATTGTATTACTAAGACTAGCCTCTACATGGTGTTCCTTGAGCTTATCCCATGCTGGCTTGGCTGTTTTAGCCCTTCTCACGTGATGAAGTTGATTATCTTCTACTTATAGGCCAATAATAGTTCTGTCCTCGCAATCCTTTTTGGTCCATTCCGAATTGACTGGATGTAGATGTCCCACAAACTATCCCTGCGAAGTAGGAGTTCCAGCTTAAATTTCCATATGCGGTAATTATCCGCTCCCAAATTCGAAATTGATGTTCGTAAAGAATCAGCCATTATTTAAATTGTTTAAAGCTCAGGTGCCATCACACATTAAATCTAGTTTTGAACAAATGCATATATAGTTATAAACGGTGATTTTTTAAGAGCTTGGTTTTTGAAAATTCAAAAAAACACAGAAACTTGTAAAAAGAGAATGAAATTTTTATTTGGATCGATAAATCAATTTCTGCCATTTACTTTTTAAAAATAATTTCACTTAAATGTTGCCCGCGGCTACGTTTCAGGTGGTCCATTCTGAAGGTCCAATTTTGGCAAACTTTTTCACACATTTCGGCCGGAATCTCACCAATGATGCGTTCAATGTTGGCTTCCAAGGCAGCAATCGTGTTTGGCTTGTCCCCATAGACAATAGACTTAACATAGCCCCACAAAAAATAGTCTAACGGGGTCAAATCACATGATCTTGGTGGCCAATTGACCGCGCCAAAACGTGAGATCAACTGCTCACCAAATTTGCCTCTCAATTGATGCATGGTTTCGCGTGCAGTGTGGCAAACACATTTTTCACAGAGCACGAATTTTGATAATAAATTTCAATAATTTGCAAACGTTGTTCAGGCGTAAGTCTATTCATGATGAAATGGCAAACAATACTGAATCGAAATGTCAAATGTTCGTGGAATTTGTCATGTGTGATCTGTCAAAAATATAAACGTCAAAAACCAAGTAGCAAAAAAATCACCCGTTATATATTCCTTTGATATATATTGAAATAAAAACAAGATACCCTTTCTGTATGGATTTTAGGTTTAGAATAAAACAAAAGAACTAAAGTTTCTAATTACACAAACATATCTGCCTTCTAGAGCAGTTCTTACGTTGTATGTAGTATGTAGAGTGAATATAAGCATACGAATGTTATATTCAACAATTAGATCCTAAGGGACAATACTCTAAATGTAAATAAATTCCATTATTTTCATATGAAGTTGCGTATTTTATCAGAACTGTTTCACTCTCGTCAGTCCCCTGGCAGTGAAATTCAGAAAAACCAATATATCTCAGAATCTACATAAAAAAGTAACTGGCCCAGTCATGAGCAATATCTTCATTAGATTAGCTATCTTAAATATCAGAATTTGTAGGAATTTGGTTTAAATAATAGCATAAACAAAATACCCTAAAAGTTACCCAATTTTTGTGGGATCACCCATATACCACTTGGCTTTATTCGATGTGGTTAACAAAAAGAAAAAAAATCATTTTTTTTTGAAAATTCGATATTTCGTAAACGGGTGGACTATTGTTTTAGAAATTCTTTTTTAAAATTTATATTGTTAAATACTTAAAATTATCATACCATAGTATTTCCTCTGGTTCGCAAATAAAACATATTTCCTTTAATTATGACTTCCAATTATTGTCTTCATAATTAAACAGTTTTCTTACAAAATTAATCGTTTAATTATTTATCTTAGAAAAAGTATTCGAACTACAATTCACTATGTTTTTTTACAACGAACTTTATACTCGATATTGTTTACTTAAATCATTTTGGCGCGCCCTTTGTTCCAATGGCTTAGTCGTAAGTTGTATCTAGCTATCGGTAACACTCATAAATGAAAATTGAAATAAATTGCTCGAAAAATTGTAGTAGATTGTACATTTTTCGTATATATTACTGCTGCAGTGTCGGTCAGAAGTGACTTCCTCATTTAAAAAAAAAAAACAGCTTGAGTGCGCTACCACGTTTTTCTCATATAGTTTTTGGCTAGAATTATAGCTTTTTCACGATTTAATTTGTTATTAATATGTAATTTGTAGTAATTATGATGTAAATCCTTGTAGTTCATTCTTTTTTTGTTTGTTTTATAAGTACCTTAAAAAAGAAAATAAAAATAATTAAAAAACAGAAGAATTATGATTTTTTTTCAAATTAGGAAGAAACTTTTGACCCACCCTGTATATTCATCGAAAAATAATATTTCGGGTAGTAAGTCTTGGCTTATTGAAAAAGCCACAATTTTTCTGTCCCCATTTACTTACGACAAATTTACGACAGTTATTAAAACATTTGTTTTTCTTTTTTGAGTTCATAAAACTCATTTTTCAGGGGTGGAATTAATACAAAAAAATAAGCGCAACAATTTTTTACGACAAATTTACCACACATTTACGACAATAATTCCAATAGAGTAAGTTAGTAAGTATTCATTTATTGGTAAAGCTCAGCTTGAGTTGAGAATATAGGATTCTGCTTTGAGATTTCTGAGCTTCTTTAATGAATCCGATCCTTGCAACGTCTTCTTGAGATGAGATTATTTTATAAAGCCGTTTTTTGAGGTGCATCAAATTACTATAGTCCAGTTCCAAAGTTTCTCCGCACGAATTTCCTAAGTCTTTCCATTTCGCCACCCACCAATCCGCGTTTTTCAGTTCGTACAATGCTTTTTGTTTGGGTAGTCGATTGTCTTGATGAGCCAGCAACCTTAAGATGTAGTCTGCATGTAACTTGAGAGTGTTTGAGTAAATTTTAGCAATACCCGTCTCGAGATGCAGGGCTTTTAAAATTTTGAAGTGCTAACCTTACGGTCATTTTAAAATTGTACGTACCATTTTGATTTGACGAACTTGGTGAAAATTTTGAAGGTGTTCTTTAAGACGTTCCATTCAATTTTCGGGGATTGGTGTCAGTGGAGATAAGCTTCCTCATTTTTCGAGAAGATGTACCTGCACATGCATTTTTTCGATATTATTTAAAGTCGCGTTCGGAAAGTTATTTTAAAGAATTTGCGTCATTCAACGATCGGAAGCCTTAATGATAAATGGCTAAATGTAATTTACCTCTTCGTCTCATCGCAATAGCGTTTTCTGAGAAAGTGTGATCTGCAGTTGGGAACAGGACTTAACGGTTAAATGGAAAGCATTAGATACAGGGTTTACTCTGAATAATGATCAAAGATTTCTACTTACGAAACAAAGTGACAATAAAAAGACAAATTACTCCCTCCAGAGCCACAAGTCCCATAGATTTCTATGAGTATAAATTATGATTCTCTAGAAGAGGCAACAACAACAAAATTAAACTCTTTTCAACCTGTCAACTGAAGCTGCGTTCCCTTATCATGTATTAAATAATCAATTCTAATTTTCAGATTTGATTTTTATTACCTACCATCCTCTTACTCTCACCAAAGCTGTACGCACTAGAGTGTCCAAGTCGCGAACAAACAATTTTGTTCGCTACTGAACGGCTTCACCAATCTTACTCTCACACATACTGTACTGACATACGATATATTATTTCTATACTCAATTGGGATGGGACCCAAAGCCAAGTGGTAAATTAAATTCACCTTTGTCTCTCAATTTTAAATCTTAATTACCGCTATTAAACACGTCACGTTTGCATCGTGTGATATTGTGGGTCTGTCGGTCGTTTTTTTTTTTTTTGCTGTTACTTGTGGTCAGCGTCAGGGACGGACGGAAAGGTAAAGCAACCAACTAAATATAGTAAATCGTGCAAATGAAAATCTTCGAACAATAAAATCGAATGCGGATCCGAGATTTGTTGTCTGACAGTTCACAGTTCGGCATCGTGTCGTTCATTTAAACTAATAATTATATACATATGTGCATTGCAGTTACACATAAACTGAATGGAACACAATATAGTGTTGAGGTGGTAACTTGTGAGGCAGACAGGCTTACCAGACTTTTAGAGCACTTTTTGAGAAAAAAAATCAAATATATCACCTAACAATGATGTTGGATGAGTAGTTGTTGACAAGGTAGAAACTCGGTTTGGAAAAAATCTCAAAACTAAATATGGCAAAAGATTAACCTTTTGACATTAACCAAAGATAGAGATTAAAATGTACATCAACAATAATGTTCGAATTTTTCCCTTTTTTCGTCACTAATTCACTCTAACTGCACTAAAAGACTTGTTTGATGGTAATAATTTCTCAAATTAAATAATTAAAAAAAAAATTGAAACATAACTGTCATCATTACTCATATTTTATAAGTCAGTTGTTAGGCAATGCAGCAAAATATGTCTCCCATGTTCCTTTTATATTGACATTCGCGAAATACTCTCTAACTTCATACTTTTATTTTCACTACATTACCGACGCATTCATAGTTGTTGTTTGTCAAGGGAAATTTTGCTGTACTGCCTAGCAACTTACAAATAAAACGAGACTATTATAAATCTAGCTAAATATCATAATATTAAACAAAAGAAGAAAAAAGCTCACGTTTTAATGAAATCCATTGCACAATCTGGCAATCCTGTAGGAGGGATAGATTTTTTTTGTATTGTTATTAGATCACAATAGAAAGGCAAACTTTAGCATAGGGGATGTGGGTGTGTGGGTGGTTGTTTGGTTGCCTGGTTGGTATAAGGAAGCTATACCTGTTGAATTTTTTGTTGAAGTCACATTTTTGTTGAATGTGTTTAAATGTGTGGCTGCAGGATATAGTTTAAAATAAAAAAAAAACAGAAAGGATGTCGGAGGATGTCACATGTTGTGTTTTTTGTTGTTCTGACTATATGTGCTCCTTTGCTCTTCAGCAAGGACAATTATTGCGTTACCAGCAGTTTGACGTGAGTATAGTTAGTATCATCGTATATTCTCGGATGCCAAGAACAGCATATTTTGGTATATTGCAATAACAAAGACGCAGCGAGGAAGGATTCGTTCGAATTATAAAAGATCTGCACATATCATGTAGAGTCGACTAAACGATCTATACATATAGATTTTAATTTATTGTCCTTGAATATGTGATATTATTAAATTTCCATATTGTCTGACAGGGATTTTAACACACAAAATGTAGTTGAAGGACACGAAATAATACATACATACATGAAAGCGATTATATGACGATGTGCACTGCGCGTCAGAGCCATGTGATAGGAATAGTTTTGTTTTTATTTTTAAGTTGAGCAAAGTCACACTTTTTTTCAGAATTTTATTTTATTGTTTTTTTTTTTAAATATAAAACGTTATTCAAAATTCGAGAGATTATTTTTATAAGTTTTGAATATTCGAATATTAATCTTAACATCGCTTTGAAGAAATTAAGATTATTGCGCTTTTAATTTATAAGGCATTAATTAGAGTTTGTCATCAAACTATCTTATGGAAAACATTCGCATTTGATGGTTTTCTTCTTTGTTGAATATTAAGTTACGTTTTCGAAGCGATCAAAACTCGTGATGTTCATAATCGAATGATTTCAAAAAATCGAGATATGTATTAGTATTCGAGTGATAAAAATAATCGAATGATCATTCGAATTATGAAAGAGTATGAAAATTGGAAAAGTTTACCACATATTTTGTTTGATTTCGAAAGATCAAGAAAATTAATAGTTGTTTTCCATTTTCATTCGGTTATTACATTAAACAAAAAATCTTGGATTCACTATCTAACCTACCTTTATCGCGAGTGATCAATCAACATATAACAAACTATATTCGGGAATCGAGTGGTTCTTATTACTATTACTAATTCAATGAGTTTTATTACCTTTAGTCCAAAATGCGTTTCGCCCGGGCGCGATAGTTGGGCTCATCGGTTAGATGCTATCGAACCCTTCTAAAACGAAATATTTTTTGATCGACAATTACCGACTCTAATAAATATCTATCGTGCACGGGCGAAAAGCATTTTGGACTAAAGGCCATAAAATTCATTCAATTTGGCTCTAATCCACAAAGTCCACAAAAACTAAACAAAAATAATATTTTACATATTCTTTGCGTTTTCTTCTTCATACATTTCTAGCGTACCAGGCGAACTTCGTCTCGCCCCAATTTAACATCTTCAAATGAACTGCAGATATATAATAAAACACAGATAGTAAAATTAGTAGATAGTGATATGATAAACAATGTTTTTCGATTTGTTTTCCGGCGCAGAAACAAACAACAAAGATCGTTTACCAAGCTATCGATGACGTCCTTTTTGTTCGCTGCTAGTATTTTCCGTTCACAAATCCAATCGAGATTTGTACGTATAATTTTTTGCAATGCCGGGGAACACTTTACTTTGGTGATGAGTTTCTCCTTCTACGTTGTTAACTCGCAAAAATTTGCTATCAATCAGAAATTTGGCCATTGCCAAGCGCCAGCAGTTGTCTCGAGAATTAAGTAGCTGTTGGGTCGTTCTGGAATGCGACACTCATATTTGTGGTCAATTTCAACTTCTTAACATGCCGCCATAAAGAGACGATTCCAAGCATGCATTAAATTCATCTGCAGCAGTAGATTTCGGAATGACGGGAAGTGTTTGAGGAAAACCTCTGCTGAGCAAAATCATCTCGAAGCACCTTGTAAATCCTTCATTGTTAGGTCAGCTGCCTTCAAAGCTCGTTTATGCGCCATCGTGCATTCATCCTTAATTATGATTTTGCATTCTCGCATCAATTTCGCTGTCGCCTAATTCTTGGTCATTGTGCACGTTATTGGCTTGTCAACCGTCATCGCCGGCTTCAAGGCGGAATGTGCAGCCTTCAAACAGTGTGACAGCAATGCCATAGATGTCATAGAATGCAACAGGCAACGAAAGAGATCTTGGCCGAATTGTTGCTAGAATCAACTAAATGACGAAAGTAAATGCGATTGCGGAATCGTATTCCAAAGCAGCGCGACTGAAGTCTACTTTTACCCCCCCTTTTTTTTAATAACTTTTTGTCAAATTTGTATTGCAATTTAAAGCTGTGCAATATGGGCACGTCCCCATTTATTTCTTCTACACGTATCTACCTCTTGCATTTGATTATCACGGACAATCTGAATTATTATTGCAAGACGTGTAGGTACGTCGTCCAAGGTAAGATCGGAATCAGTGAAATAATACGAAAAACTCGAATCAATTTAAGCAAGAAAATTTGCACATTTTCTGAATAGAAAATCATAATGTCAAAGGACACCTGTCAAATCGCACACAGCCTTAGTCAGTGTAGAACGCAACCTATAGGGTTGGGGCATTGATCGCAGCACAGCGTCGTCTAATATATTATATATTTATCATAAACTTCTACACCCAAAATGCACGCAAAACGTCTTCTATCACGATGAATTTCACAATTAACCGACATTTTTCAACCTTCACAACGAATTTTCCACCTTTAAGTGGTCCAAAAAATCCTAAAACATTCTATACATCCGACAAAATAAAAAATCAAAATCCATTTAATGGAATCAAATCCTGTAGTTGTGTTCACACGCGACAACAAAGAGAAACCAAAATGAAAGTGTGTATATACAAAATAAAACATATTATTTATACTAATAAAGCACTAACAACCATGTGACTGCATTTTTGGTCATAACTCCGGTTCTAGACATCGGACAGCAAACAGATTTCCTATATGCCAAATACCCTCCAAACATTTGCTAAGATCTCCTGAAAATTTTATTCAAATCGATCAAGCCGAAAAAAAAGAAGATGGCGCACAAACATAATATGGATTGTTCTTTATATATAAGAAGATTACTAATGCATTCGAATGATGAATGCTTCAGCAACAGATACACAAAAAGTCTTCAATTCCAACTTACATGTACACGAAAATTTCAATCCACACTAGACTAGACACTCACAAATCACAATATCTCTTCATTCCTGCTATTGTCTGTTGGTATTGCATTTGCATTACGTTTACACTTGAATAATAGAATACTCGTAGTTAAGTAGAGAAGTTAATTGAGAAGACCCATGCATGATAGATGAGACATCATTCGAATGATTTTAGATCAATTATAGAGATATCTAGAGAAAATGTTAGAATCTATTATAATCGATTATTTCATTCGAATGTGTACATCATTAATAAGATTTGACGTCTGAAATACACAAAATAACTATTGGTGTGCCACAGGGCTCCGTTTTGTCTCCGACTCTTTTTCTCATTTGTGTTAATGATCTAGAACTAAATTGTTTTGTTGACGAAAGTACTCTCTGATTTTCTCTTTCAGATTCGCCTCTTTGTCCAATGGATTTAAAAATCAAATATGTACTTCAAAAACTACTGTCGTTTAAAGCTTAACTTTTCACAGAACTTTATAAGGACCTTAGTGGTGCTAGCATGACCATATATAGTTACAGTAAAACAACCGACTAACGTCAATAGTTTCATTAAAAAAATTATTGAATTTTGTATGCTTACGAAACCCCCTTGAGCAAGTTTCGTTGAAAAAATCGGGAAACACCAAGAACGGATTTCTTGCTTTTTTTAAAAAAATATGTACACCCAAGACTTTTTAATCATAAAATCTCTAAAGTTCTAACCCTACTTTAAGGTAGGTACTGCAATTCAATGCATGTCAACTAGATGTAAATACATTTTTTGTTTTGAGGTTGCAAGTTACTTTCAGCTTCTAACGATATTCATCTTCATTAATTATGAGAAAATGTTTAATCTGTTGGTAGCTGTGTTTAAACAGTTTGAGGTTGAATTTCAACTTTTCAACTACGATAATGCAATTACTCTCTTTTAATTAACTGCCAATAAATGGTTTCAAAGCAAAAATAAAAACATCATCACAGCAGGCACAACTGATGGCGGGCGGTTCAACTTCAAAGTTAATATGTTGGCGAGAAAAATAACACTTTATACAACTCATATCGATCGCTAAGCCAATTAGTATCGTATTTATTATTAATTTATTATTGGTCTTTAATTGGAAATGTTTTCAATGCCTGAAAATACTTTTAAATAAAACAACAGCTTTAAATAGATGGTCGTTATATATTCACTTACAGCCTTTATTAAAGGTATGGAGGCTCGTAATAATGTGGTCAATGTGCATTGGACATGGAGGGGCAGAACTTCCCTGATACAATATTGAGTAGATTTAAATATATAATGAATTAAGAACACATTTGTATTTGTTGTTCAAATATTTAAATAATTTTATAAATGAATTTGTTGCCCCGTAATTTTGAGAAGGAATTTTAACTTCTTCAAGTTTTCGGAATACGTTTATTTAATTAACATCAAGGGTTAATCATTTCGCAAATATTACTCAGCATTTGAATATTTTGCAAATTTTCTTTTGGCATTTAAATTTATGTGCATCATGCTAAAATATGATTTCGCAAAATTTCCTCGGTGGTTTTTGTATCGTAATTTCTAAATTTAATAGATACTTAGTAAATATAATGAAATGCGAAATATAAAATAAAAATAAATCTGATGCGAAATAATAAAATGAGAATTGCGGTATGAATTATGAGAACCGATTATCTTGCGAAACGATTATCTTGCGAAACTATGTATAACAATGCGAATGCGAACAAGTCAAACATTTATATGCGAATTGATGGAATAGCAAAACAACATTTTGCGAAGAAATAACAGAATAAAAACATCTGAAGCAAATTCACATCCCTGAGAAAAACAACAATAAAATGCGAGTTATTTAAAATTTTGTGAGACTCACAAAAATGTTTATGGTAACATTTCTACAGTGTGGTTCAACTTCAGTTCGCGAAAAAATCGAATCAATAAGGTGCCTAATTTCGAGTTATTTTTTTTTATTAATCAAATAACAATTATTTTAATAACGCTCTCAATAGTTGTGCATTGTACATTTCGCAGCAGTTTAATCATGTATTATATTGACTATAACTTAATGGATATTGGACTTTGTGATTGAAAGCTCAGGTTGAAGTAGGTGTGAGTCATGTTTCCTTACTTTAAATTTCTTGCGAAATTATGTGTCGCATATTGGGATGAGTCCAGTTTTTCATAATTATGTCCCACAGGGATGCATCCAAAGCATTTTGTTGATTGCGTAGATCATTGATGGTGTCTCTGGTATTCTCGCCTCATCTTCGTGGGGACTCTTATTAAAATGCTTCTTTAAACAGATGACCTCGTTTTGCTATTAGACAATCCTTTTTCGCTTCAATTTTATATTGCAGTCGTACCATAAAACTTGCGCGATTTTCACATTTATGCCCAAAAATCGAAGGCATAGATATTTGAGAACTCAGGAACGAACTAATTAAAACCATGCATTAGTTCAAGTATTACGGATTGCTATTAACATCAAATTTGAACCTTTGTAAACACGCTAAGAAAAAAACCAGGGAAGATAAGCTTTTCCTCAAAATTCTGTGACAAAACTATTGTTATTGAAATTATTAACCATTCTTGCAAGTACCAAGTTTCAATATGCAACAGTCAACATATGTAGTATGGAATAAAAGCATTCGGAATCGAAAAATTTAGAAGAATTTAACGATAAGAATATAATTGTCGATACAGCTTTTTAAAAAGAAGATGCTAAAATGTTTCTGCTAATATTTAAGCTACTATAAGGTTTGGGTAAGGTGTTATTGAAAATGAAATGACTTACCGAAACTAAAATGACTTACCGAATCTTTATCGAAACTAAAATGACTTACCGAAGCTTTACCGAAGAACTTGAAATGTTAGTTGGGTTATCTTTTTATCTATCTCATGCAGTAATGTAAAACAAAACTTTAAACCACAAAGCAAATGCAAAGAGTTATATTCCCTATTATTGAGCTTAATATTCTATTAATTTGGTAGTGGAGATTTTTAACGTGTTTTTTTATTTTAATAAATTAAAGATTTTATTTATTTATTATATTCAACATAGCTTCCGAAATGTACACCTCAGCAATAAATAAATGTTTTGAATTAACTAAATAAAATCTTTGATTAAGTAAGTATGTCGTATTTAAGAGAAGTGTCTTATTTTCGAAAAAATGCTGATGGAGTTTGCATCGAACTTAAAAATATACCTAAATAAGTTTAAAGTTTATGGTGTTGGTTAAGATTTTTCTATCTAAAGATATGTGACAGAAATAGTACTCAAATAATAAGACATACTCCAATCTTAAATCTGTGTGTAAACCCACTTTTCCTGAATGTATTTTTGGCAGTTATCGACAGTTGCCCATGATTAGTTTATTTTTTTTCTGCAGTTTCGATTGTTTGCAATTTATCATTTCTATTACCTTAATACCGATGTAGTTTAACTTAAGGAAGGGTAATTGCCTCGATAAAGATAAATGTTCTAACAAAAGACCTGTTTCTTTTCAAGCAGAAAACAGTACAATGATTAACAACACACAATCAAGATATTGTATCTTCAAAAATCTAACCTAATCCCAAATGAAAAACTTTTAATCTTCCAACTATTTGTGCTTGCAAAGTAAGCATACAAAACCTCGCTTCCCAAATTTCATTATTAAATTGCAAACCGAAAAAAAGTAAGGAACTGATTGAACCAAAAATTATAATAACTGACCTGAATCCATGTCAATAAAATTACAGCCATCTTTGTGTGCCTTGTTCGTGTTGAAAAAAAAAAAAAATATAAACCTAAAGCACTGTAAGCATAATGTTCAACTTGTTCAACCTCTGGCCATTGGAATACTGCCTTTACATGTTGCCTTATACCCTACTCATACATTCATTTATACTGTCGCTTTTTAATTTTATTTTTGGTATGCAATTATAATATGAAAAATCCTGAAGGTTTTCCCTCTTTTGCTGGCTTTTTCTTTTCAACAACTGCATGCGATGTATATTTTTTTTTTATTTTTTTATTTAGTGATTTCTGAATTAAGCGAAATTCAATTATATTTTCTCTGGTTGAAAGTGATATGTACATCATATTTACGCCAAAAGGACTCATTTAGCAACCATCACAGCACACCCGAAGGCTCCCTGCATCGTGTGCGGGAGGCGCGCGTCACAAACCAGTAGGTGCTATGAAAGTTTATTTGTTTTATATAAAGTGTAGTAAAAAAGTAAAGCTCCACTTTGATTTTTAAAAAATTAAGAAAAAAACTATGTGTTCTAAAAGAAATGGGGAATATTTAAAGTCCTTTGAAAAAACATTTTTATCTTATACACTAAACTAAACATCCTTTTCATAAAGTAGCTTTAAAACACAAAATGGAAGACAAAGTCAGCCATTGGCAATTCAGCTGGAGTTTATTCAATTTCTAAAACTGTTACACTATAATACCTCATATTTCACTTTCTTGACCAAAAAAGCCATAACTGGTGAAGCGCCAAGTAGAATATTATTTGTATTTTGTTTGAACTTATAATTCACACTAAGTTTCTACACAAATATCCATAAGGTAGCGTAGACGAACGTATTAATAATCGAGTTCTATGATAGTTTTAATAGCACCAATCAAGTTCCACATTCTGCGAACTTTGGCTCCAGAAATAACAATGGAAAGTAGTTAGTTTCTGACATCTGCTATGCCTGACTGATTTAGTGACATCTGCTTTATCAGACTGTGATTTAGTTGCATCTGCTATCTCAGATTGTAATTCCTGCGATCTCACTGAAATTAGTGGTTAGAATACATTATTTTTTAAGAAGGTGTTTTTTTGTATAATACAATTCTATATACTACTGAAATTACTCAGCCAAGTAGAAGACTTAGCATTATATTTAATTGGACTTGTCGAATTATTGATTCAGAATAGCTTTTAACGGCCTTTAGTCCACAAATGCATTCTGTTGTAAGTTGAACTGAACTTAACAAAAATTGCGTGTTGGTAAGGCGCTCACTAACCAACTGATGAGTCCAAGTGAGATTGCCGGGACGAAACGCAAATTTTGTGGACTAAAGGCCGTTAAAAGCTATTTTGAATCTATAATAATTTTTAATTGTGTAAAGCTTAGCTGCAAGAACATGAAAATTGAATTAAAATTGCATTTTCAAATTGTAATAAGTTAAATAACCAAATTCGTTTATTTATCCTCAAGTTCATTTATGTTCAACTGTGCTCTTTTTAAAAGTAGTTTTATGGTAAAAAAATGATAATAATAGCATGCTCGTAAATAACTATTATGGAGCCAGTCGCACAAATATTTAAATCGTGGTTCAAGAATTTAAGCCACCGATGTCGACGGATCAACTATAGGTCAACAAAGTAATTAGTTATTAACCCTGAATCATTGTTGAACCTCACCTAAACCAACAAAATCGGTGGGTTAAAATCTTGAACCTTGGCTTAAATATTTATACAATAATCTACGAGTCTGATCTTGATTTTCCTATGCTACTTCTAACAGCATTCAAAAGTAAAACCTGTTGCGAAGCGTTACACTTCCAAACGAAATTAACCTACAAACACCCAAAACAAGTACCTAACCGACCGACCCAGAGTGTACCTAGACAATATAAAATGTAACTCATCCCCCGATCGGAAGTGTGCCATCCAACAATCTATGACAGCGGCAGTCAACCACCTGCATATTCCTTAGAATAAATTTATTTTATAAATAATAATAATTAGTCTTTAATTCTTTATAATTCACATTTACTTTTAACTGAAATTTGTATAAGTAAAACTAAAATTCTTATAGGAAGAAGAAGCTTACTCAATCTGAATTTTCTTTTGTAAGTAAGTAAATCGGAATAAGTTTCCTATCTAATGGTATTTTGTTATTACGACCGGTGAAATTTTTGGCAATAAAACAGTAGTTTACCTTTATCCCCTTTCCTGTGCCTTACGAAACACCGGCTAAACCTCACGTCTTCAACTAGTGAAATTAGGATAAACTCTGCTCCTAGTTCTTCAGCACTAGCAAGTCTTGGGCCAACTACCTGCTCCTGGATTCCATATGTAACTACTGAGACTTGGGCAAATCACTGGTCCTGTTTCCTCTGCTCTAGCAACATTTAAATCAACTCCTTACTTCTATATAGATTCCTGACCAGCTAGAGAGATTTGGGCCAAATCCCTCCTTTTAGACTCCTTACCACATTGAGTTATGGGTAACTATTTCAACTATTACTAAGCCTAACTGTTTAGACCATTTTTGATAAAATAAAGATAAATCTTTTGAAATTTACAATTAGACAGACTTTTTCTTCTTTACCCGAGTTTTACAATATTAACAAAAACAAAATTAAAAACATATATTACGCACATCCACTCAAAATAACTTTTCCGTTGGTACCTATAGGTTTCACTTTGGTCCGTTGCATTTAAGTTTATTAAAATCGTACGACAAAGTTTGAAATATCGCAATGTATACGAATAATGAGTCTTTTGTAGAGGTTTTTCATTTCCAGTATAGCAGGTTCTTAGCCTTGAATGGTACTTGCTTTGATCGCGGGAGCTCTTTTTCCGTGCGATTACTTTCTTGCTAAATGTGAATTTTATTTGAATCATTAAAAGCACACATTCGTTTAAATATCCGAATTGGCAGTAGTTCGCTAGCCTCGTCCAAATTTTTAAAATCTGATTTCCTTTGATGGAAAAAAAACTACGTGCCCAAACTTCTCGTATATACTGTTACTGTATGTTTTGTGGCTTTGCGTGAATGTGTGTGCATATGTGTGCCTGTGTGAATGTGGGTATTACTGTTTTCACCATAAGAAGTGGTGTATTTCCGTTGCACTAATTGAATTAAAATTCAGTTTCAGCTAGGGATGTTGAATTTATTTGTATTTAACTTGCATTTAAATTTTTAATTAAATTGTATATTCATTTAATTTTAACAGTAAATGATATATGTAAAATAAAATTATTATTATCTTACCTTATCTTAAATGTATTTCTTATTTTTCTTTCCAGGTAAGATAAAACTGCATATTGTATATTCATATCCACTGTTCTTCGGTAAGTGTTGATTTTGCTACAAAAAGGGTATAATTCCTTGATTAAGTCCTTCCCGAACCATTTCTTATACTAAAGGAAAAGTTTTTTTTCTTACAAAATGGAGAAAAAACAAATCACTGACCTGTTATACCTACGTATTTTGTCATGTCGTTGTCAAGATTATTACCTACTTCTTAGTTCTGTTCTGACACAATAATTTTTCTTCAAGTAATAGGTACCTTACCTAAATACAAAAAGTTTTACTTTGGAAACAAATAGAAAGTTAAGACATGATGATGGTTTTAACAGTTGTAAGCTGTAAAAGCGGCAACAATTCTTCCAAGGATGTTGTCAGCATAATGAGATTTTATTTAGGTTTGAAAGAAAATTGGCTTATTGTGATGGCGATGATGGTGAAAGTTTTTATAGCGTCAACTAGGTAGAAAGCTTCAGATGTCAAATCAAATTATGTAACTTGATTTGCTTTTGATTGTTCTTATGGCGGTGTGAATTAATAATGTTTTTTTTTAAGTCAATAAATTGAAGTAAATTTTAAATAAATTGAATTTAACTCCGTTACATACCTCAGGGCCTAGTGACTTTAAACAGTGCAATTTATAAGCATTTTTTCAAGATAAGATAAACCCTTAATTAGGATTTGTCAGTTCTTCACAATTACATAAAGTTTAAATTTTTCGGAACTTACCGCGTTAAATGTTAGAAATATTTTCAATTTCTTTTTCCCGACGTTTCGAAGAAGTTTCAAACTTCGTGGTCACGGGATGAGACTGGCGATTAATGGATGTTGTTTTAGTTATTGTTTTTTTAGCTCTCGCTCTCAAACAGTACCGGTGCGTAGATGTTGTTGCACTTGGATTGCTTGTGGGTGGTGTACTCGTTCTAGGCTGTGTTGCGTTGAGTCGATATATTCTTGTACACATGCAAAGCTTACGATATCGGCTATAGGTTTTTTGATTGGCTTTACTTTTGTTTTAATTATGAGAGGATCCCACGTTGGCGATAATTTAAAGCTAGAATCTCTATTGAAATTTGTATGTTTCTTAATTTCAATTGCTTCTCTGACAATTCCTGGTACATAAAATCTTTCATTTGCGATTGATCTGGCTTGATCAAAATGGATAAAATGATCTTCGTTGTAGGCCAAATGTTCACATATTGCCGATTTTGTGACAGCGTTATTTTGTAAAGCTTGAATACGTTCGTTTAATCGCGTTTTTATACCTCGTTTCGCTTCACCAATATAAGAAGACCCACAACTGCAGGGAACAGAGTACACACCATAATTTTGAAGTGGAATTTTATCCTTAGGCGATCTTAAAAATTGGCGAACCTTGGTTGGCGGTTTAAAAAATTTAAACTTTATGTAATATGAATATCATCCACGAAAATAATAACCTAAACGTTCTTAACAAGGTTCATTTTAACGCATATTTATAATGTTGTATCTAATGGTACCAACACAAAGACAATTCACTTAAATATTTAGTTATGTACAATCCTTTTTTATGTAAGGATGACTTTACACATCTGAAAGTGTTATGTTGTTGTGTAAAAAATAGCATATTGATGAAAATTAGCATAAATATTTCATTTATTACTGGAAACTAAAAATCACAACATCCTCTAGAAAATTGTATGTTAAGTAGGTTTTTTTTTCATAAGAAAAAAGGGAACTTGTCGGAAATAGGCCCTAAATGTCGTGACAACCTAAACTAGAAGTCTCTAAATATATGTTATGGTGAAATAGTAGTTTTTCAGAATGTAGTATTTAAGCTTATGATACATATACAGTCCGGGTCATTTATATAGGGGTAAAATACTCTTCTTGGGTTGTTTTATCGCTTTCTATTAGACTTATGCTGGATTTTATCTATACAAAAAAATACAATAAAGACGCATTTATCTAACGTCTTTTTAAATTTTTATCAGACCTTCAAATATATGAGTGGGAAATTTAAGGAAAATTAGGATCTGATGATGACGATTTTTTCCCAAAAAATAGTTTTGAAAATGTTGATATGCACTATCATTTAGAATTTGCACGAACTGCTGTGTAAGAATTTTGATCGAAATATGATCAGAAGCTCATGAGATAGTCGAAAATCGAAAGAAAAGGTTATATGGCAGGTACCGTTAATAACATCAATTAATTAAAAATAATTACTGACCAAAATGTAGATTATACCTATAATGGTGCACTGAATTTTTTTGTTGACAAAATCTTTAGATCCGCTTACGAGATAATAGAATTTTACCATCTTTGTCCCAAAAAATCGTATGGCAGGTACCGTAATTTTTAGAGCTAAAAAAAGATGTAAAAAAAGAATTGATCCAGGCACCTAAAACGTTTAAGTATCAAGTTTGAATAAAATCGATTCAGCCGTTAGGTCTGTAGATCGCTGTAAAGACAGACAGACACACGAAATTGCGGGACAAACTCTTTGGAGTTTTATATTAACGTAATGTCAAGTTTTGATTAAAGTCTCGAGTGTGAGATTTTTTTCTAAATACAAAAAATTGCCTATTGTACTTATATCATCGCAAGTAAAAATTTCAAAAATATTTTTGTATGTATAAAATGTTGGAAATATTTTAAGGAAACAAATTTGGATTGCCAATTAAGAGAAATTTCCAAAAAAAATAAGTAACTCTTACTAATTAGTAATTAGAAAATTTGAATATGCAATAGGGAGAAAGTCGAAAACATGAAAAGTGGGAAATACCGTTAATAAGAATGCATAACTAAGTATTTTTTGCTATTTAATAGCCAAATAAACTAATTTAAGAACATACTCGTTTTTTTTCTATCAAAATTATTGGAGCCGTTTTTGAGAAAAAATGGTTATTTTTTAATTACAATAAAAATTGTTTTGAAAAAAATTTGGCTTACAATGCTGCTTAGATTTTTTAGGAGCTTCTTCATAAAAATAAATTTAAAAAAAAAATAAAATGAACCGTTTTCCAGAAAATCCAAAACCAACAAAATGGTTTTATTGGAGGTACCAAAAAAAAATTACCAATTTCATTTTTCGTTCATTAATTAAAATTGTTTTTTTTTTTTTTATAAAAAATCGATTTTTTCGTCTTTGATCAAAGGTGACATTTTGAAAAAAAATTTCGACTTCGATTTTTTTACAAACCAATAACTTGCGATATACTACATAGTACCTATCGCAAATAAAAAAGGAAGGATTAAAAAAAAATGTCATCCGTAAAATTTTTACGTTTTTTTTTTTTGAAAAAATGATGGCAGGTACTTTGTAGCATACTTTCAGAACCCGACAGCTAAACGGGCATAATGGGGCTTTTAAATCTTGAAATATCAAAAATATATCGACATGAAAACAATCAGTACTTCGTATGTTTTTAACAGAAATCTATTAACCATTGTTGATCCTTCTCGAAAAGCTCTCCCTTTCGTGTTTTTCTTCTTCTCTCCTAACGCAGTCATAATAAATATTTTTTACTTGCTATAGGTACTAAAAGGCAAGTTATGCATTCGTCGAAAAAAAAAGTTTTGAGATAACAATCAAACAAACATAACATTACGACGATAGCGAAGACGAAAAAAGATGGTATAAAAATTCTGTCCGTCTATATGTCTGTGTGTCTGTCAGTCTGTCAGTCTACAGCTCAAACGGGTGAGCCGAATTGCTTCAAACTTGGTCTATGGAGTTTTTTTAGGTTTGTACAGAGAGGAAATTTGATTTTTTTTTATCTCAAAAAATAACGGTACCTGCAATATAACCGGTACGTTAAATGTTATTTTTCTCGGAAACGGCTCTAACGATTTTGATTTTTAAAAAATCCGTGCAGATTTTTAGGTACGACCGATCAAATGGTTGAAAAAAAAGTTTAAAAAAATGCCTAAAAATGGTACTTTCCATAGGACCGTTTTTTTTTTATTTCAACTATCTCATAAATGGCTTAATCGATTCTTTCGAAATTTCACACAAATATAGCCTTAGGCGTACCAATATTTTTAATTAATATTTTTTTGTATTTTGAAAAGCATTTTTAAGAAAAAAAAAATTAAAAATGTATGTTTTGAAAACTGCTCATTAAATTTCTTTTCAAAAATTATATTTATAATAAATTTGCAGATTACCTATGAATTGGCGTTTTTGAATTTTTTAAAAATTTTTTTCAAAAAGTTTAAAAAAAAACTTTTTTTCTCAAAAACCGCTCCACAGATTTTAAAATTTTTTTTCTCATAAATTCAAAGTTATCCAAGAAATAAAATGGCTTACTTTTTTTTGAGCTCAAATTAGTTTAAGTATTTATTTTTGAATTATTTTTTCTTTGATTAATCCGATTTAATATTATTAAATATTTAAGATTGTCATACCAATTTTGTTTTTTAGAAAAGAAAAAAATTAAAGAAACTTTTATGTATTAAAAATAAAGTAAAAAATGACTTTAAAAATTTATTTAGATTTTAAATAGAAATCTTTTGCATACGAACATAAGAGCAAGTTCGTGCGATCCAGTCGTGTATTTTATTATTGTTTGTAGTAAATAGTGCAAGAATCAATTGAAAGTGGTGTTTCCTTTCCCAAAGCCCTTAGTCCTCTCTTGTTTTTCTTTATATTACAATTACTAGGATCTTCAACTTCAGTATAGCTTTATTGGTCTTAATATATAGCTAACTTTGCTAAAAGATCACTCCTAACAGTCAATGGAATGCTTTTAGTGTGTTCTGAGTGCAAAGGGAAGGCTGTTCCACAAGGAATCCCCCTTTAAAAATCGAAGCCCTCTTAGAAGAAAATACTATAAGACTTGACTCCAGGTAAAAACTGTACACACACTTTTGTGTTGAAGCAAATACATGCGACGTAGTCAATCATTAAAAGATACCCAGCAAAATAAGATGCATCAGGTGGCGCATGCAACGAGTAGCCTATTCTAAACACGCCACATGCCATGCCTAAATATGGCTCCTTATAGTGTACCCCTGGTAAGTTGGCTGTCAAAGCTCAATTGTAAGGTGGTAAAACTAATGAAGATATGTAAAAACATTGTTGAGTTAGGTTCAGCTTTTTTATAGTCTCCAGCACGAATAAGAATGAGAACTTTTCAACTATTTATAGCTTAGCTTAAGAATACTCGTAGGAACGAGTATGTACAGGCATAGCTATAACCTACGTACTTGAAAACTATTTGCCGTGATCAGAAGAGTATACTCGTACTACGTGCAGATGCATACGAGAATCTGCCAATCGGACATTCTGAATTGATTCTTGACCTGCTGGGCGTGAACACAAACAAAAAAAAATTAATTAAAAAAATAAGTGAAGAAGTGCATAATTCTGAATTCGCCATGGCATGTCATGTTTTTGCTATACCATTGCCATCGTTATCGCCTGAGAGTACGCAATTACAGTGTTCATTGTTTTCATAGATTTAATTGGTTTCGCAGATGTTCCAGTTAAAGTACTTGGCGCCCTGAATTATTTCTATACCTATCTATTGTTTAAATATGCATTGCATATACAAAAGATACAGCAAATTCACGAATATCAAATATTTCAGTGTGTTTGTTGTTTCAAATTTTGAATTGTCTGACTTTAGGTACGTGTGGCGCGTGAGAAATTCACAAAATGACTTGGAGCTATTGGTGAAGTGGATCATACATACATAAATGTATGTAAAAACTTGAGATGTTTGCGCTTGGTGATATTGAGCGCGCATATCCTTTTCTTTTTATTTGCACCATAAAACTAATTTAGAAGTCAAGGAAATACGTGCCGAAAATAGCGTATTACAAGATTGTTTCGCAGTTTTACATTTGAATTTCGAGCATTTGAGATGATATTTTTGAATTTGTGTGTTGTTTTCAAGGAATTCTAGTCGCCCAGGTGCGGATACAGTAGGGTGTCTAGGGCTATGGATCAGACTTTTTCTGTGCGAAACTAATGTATGGAACTTCATTTTGAGTTCAGTTTTAGTGGCTGCTTAAAAAAATAGCAATGTCCTGGTCCATATAATACCTCTATTACTTGACTGACTGATGCCATCTCAAAATGTACTATGTAAGTCTCCCAGTGTCTACATTCTCTGACGATCAATATAATAGATTTAACCTGCAAATAGCAAATAAGAGCTTTTTTCCTAAAAAGCTTACAAAAGCTTTACAAAAAAAAAAACATTGAAACTTGCCGTTATGACAGTTCTATTTTTCCCTCTTTCTTATTAATAGTTTGAGAAAGGTCCCGCTTTGAAGTGCATTTAAGAAAAAGCTTTGTGTAAAGCTTTTTATCTAGGGTACATCTATTTTATTGGCCGGCAGTGCTTATCACTATTTCGAATACGTCAAATTGGCCGGTGTAATAGATTTTTTGTATTTATTTATTATTATTATAATTTTTTTGGAAGTATAATAAAATTGTACTAACAATAATTTAATAAAGCGTTAGCTACCAGGGCTTTTTGCTATTTGAAAAATTCAAGTTTTAAATCAAATATTCTAAGTTAAGTTTAACTTAAATTAAGTGAACAAGTTTTATAGTATCTTAAGAAATAATTGATATAAGTTCTGTTAAGGGTTTTCCGGATGTATTTCTTGATATTCCGTCGATGTAGTCGCATTGTAACATATGACAGAATGTGAGGGGTGTGGTGGGCGTACAAAAGTTGCATCATGGAGGAGGTTGCTTTGAAATAACAAGCTCGTGAGTAATCTTCGTATGTCCCATTCTTAGCCGAATATAATTTTTAGTCCAAGATGAAAGTAAGGCGCTAGGGTAAAGTGCTCTGTCTGCGTTTGGGTTGATCTTAGAATAGTAATGACGATACCCAAGCCAAGAGTTTTTTTAAGTTCGATCTCATCGTTGCATTGCAGTTTTTTTTAAAGTCTTTGACATTGAAAAAATAGAAACTGAGAAGGGGTTCTTTTTGAGCCTTTTTGGCTGCAAGGTCAGCGAGATTGTTACCAGCGATGTCCATATGCCCTGGAACCCAGGCAATTTTAAGGTTTTTCATTTTTTCAATAAGTTTGTCACGTATGACAAGAATTATAGAAGAATAGTTGTTAATGTTTTTGATGGCATTGCTGGTTGATAAACTGTCAGCAAAAATAAAAGTTTTTTTTTGTTTTTGGCAGATTCTATAGTTTTAAGTATTCAAATTCTTGAGGCTGTAAAGATTGATGAGGAGATTTGCAGTAACCCTTTGGTGATGTTAATTCCGTTTTCTTTTAGGGAATTAATTTTTTAAACTTTTGTGAAATGTCATTGACTCTTAAGCCAAATTCAGGATCTTAGGTTAATTTATGCATATTACCTATAAATGAAGTTTAGCTTTTTTGTGATGAAAACCACTCTTGTTATATGTAAAGAATTTGTAATTACCTAAGCTGAATCCTACATCATTCCATAAAAAAAAGTAGCTACAATATATCCCCTTCCCAAATCAAAATCTGTATCCGCGACTGTTCTCTTCTATTATTGTCCTTCACTTTATAATAAGAGAACTAAGGTGTGTATAATTTTTTTTTATGTTGGTGTAGCTGTTGTAAAGGGTTTTCCAATAAGAGGTGTTATTTTGATATTCAAAGAAAAATGACATTTTTGGAGATAAATGATCGGATGTTTATTTTATTATAAAGAGGAAGGTATGCCGTTAATAATGGAACACAACATCAGCCAAATGGCCGCCAAGACCACGCTTACAGGACCATATCCTTTTCATGAAATTTTCCATAACCTAATCGCAAAGTGGCTGCCCTATGTCCTCGATAGCCTCACGAATTTCATCTTTGAGGTCTTGAATCGACGCTGGGCTGTTGGCGTAGACCTTATCTTTCACGTGGCCCCAAAGGAAGAAGTCGCAAGGTGTTAAATCACAAGATCTCGGTGGCCAATTGTGATCACCTCTTCGAGAGATAACACGGTCCGGAAACTTTTCCCGTAAAAGATCGATGGTTTCTTTGCTTGTGTGGCACGTAGCGCCGTCTTGTTGAAAGTAAACGTTGTCCAGATCAATACCATCCAATTCAGGCCATAAAAAATCATTAATCATCTCTCGATAGCGCAATCCATTGACCGTAACTGTTGCTCCAGCCTCATTTTCGAAAAAGTAAGGTCCAATGACCCCGCGGGACCATAAACCGCACCAAACAGTCACGCGTTGAGGATGGAGAGGCTTTTCAACAATAACTCTTGGGTTTTCCGAGCCCCAGATGCGACAGTTTTGCTTGTTGACGTAGCCTCCGAGGTGGAAATGGGCCTCATCAGTCAAGATGATTTTTCGATGAAATTCCGGTTCATTTTCATGCATTTCAAGGACCCAATCAGCAAAGACACGACGTTGTTGATGATCAGCCGGCTTGAGTTCTTGTGTTAACTGAACTTTATAAGCCTTAAGACCCAAGTCTTTATGCAAAATACGGTGTAATGACGTTTGTGGAATGCCTAATTCCAAAGAACGACGAGGAATGGACAAACCTGGGTTTTCTTCAACACTTTGGGCTACAACAGCAATATTCTCAGTTGTTCTTGAGCGACGTGCACGGGTTTTATTCTTCACATCACTAACTTGTCCCAACAGCTCGAATTTGTCCACCAATTTCTGTATTGCGGTCCGACAAGGTGCTTCACGACGACCCAAAAATGTTTTAGTTTTACGAACCGTCTCTGCCAAATTTTCACCATTTTTATAGTGAATTTTAATAATTTCAATGCGTTGTTGAGGCGTGTATCGTTCCATTTTTATTAATAGCGTAGTTTCTACTTGTCAAATGTCAAAAAATGACAGCTTCAAAAGTGACAGCTACCGAAATAGCGGGCTATTCAAAATAACACCTCTTATTGGAAAACCCGTTACCATGGGCTTTAGAAGGTGTTGGATGAACAAAAAAAATAGACACTTAGTCGAGTAACACTTGAAGTTACTGTGAAGGACACTTTACTTAGGTTAGGTATATTATTTGAATGTAGGTAGAGTATTTCAATTATTATTGTAAATAAACAATTTCGACTTGTTTGCCCAAATTAAGAGTTAGAAGGTTATTTCTTTGAGGAAGGTGTGAGTTTTTTTTGTGTTCTTGTTGGCTTTTTTGACAAATAAACAACTTAATGTGTTTGTTTGCTATTTTATTAATATTGTGAATAAAGTTGATGTTGGAAGTAAGCAATCTTTGTTTGCAAGACGAAAATATACATACATATTATTAAGTTTGATAGAGTATGGCATCAAACCCTCTTATCGAAAAAGTTTGCATTTTGTATCGGTGTATCTCTTCTTCATTAAATTAGAAATTGACTTTCGGACCGTTGAATACAGGTGTTTTGGATGGTTTGAAGTCTGACATTCATAAAATAAATGAATTAAATTAATTGATTGCATACCCGATCTGACAAATTATGTATTTAAAATTATTAGATAGTCCGCCGTAAAAAAAGATCCAACGCCTTTGCTACTGCTTTTCGAATGGTCTGGTATGACGTGGAATATAAGAAAAAGAAGTGTCAGATCTTTCACTTTTCTTAAAATTTTAACGAGGAAATTCAAATAAATAATATAAAGATGTGTGGTATTTTATAAAAGATTTTTTGTTAAGAGTTTCAGCTTCAACTCATGTGAAAAACAAAGATTCTAAATCTTTTAGGAAGAATATGCGAGTATTAGATGGACGTGGTATTCACAAACCTGAATACCATTAGTCTTGACCGTCTGGCAATACATTTTGAAAACCTCCTGGACTATGAGCCAAACCAAACTTGATTAAGCCTTGCCGTACCCTGGCGTTAGATACTCCTTTTCATAAGCTGAAACTCCAGCTTGAAGAAAAATGCAAAATAATAAGATGAATGGCGTATATGGTATTGCTATTGAGTTATTCAAGAACTCCAATTCCCATTTCTTAAACTATGTTCATTCTGGAGATTCTTAAAAAAAATGTGTAGTGAAGAGAATTTCCCGGACTGTATTTTTGCAATATTTAGCAGGAAATTTGGTTTTAGCAGCAAATCTAGCAGGTTTCATATTTCTCAATCCTAAAATAAAATATTACTTTAAAAAATTTAAACTCAATCAAACATAAATGTGTATCGATCATAACAGAACTTCAATCGCGAACTCCACAAAATTTACAAATTTTGGAGCAAGAAAACTTTTTTTAAAGATACATCAATTCTGAACTTTATTTTCTAAATAAATTGGAGAATATTGAAAATAATGGGTTATCCATTTTGCGGTTTCAAAAGTAGACGTAAATAAAACACATGTAAAATATTTTTTTTCATATTTCTTTTTTATTATAAAGTTTAAACGTTGATATTATGTTTGAAACACTACATCATTTAAATGACCATCACGCGAATTGTTGCAAACATCGATTCTTTTGAGGTAATTTTCGACCACTTTTTGACACATATTGGGTGGTATATCAGCCATAACTTGACGAATGTTGGTTTTCAAGTGATCAAGACTTAAAGGTTTATCTACATAAACACGGTCTTTCGCGTAGCCCCACAAAAAAAAGTCCAGCGGTGTCAAATCGCATGATCTTGGTGGCCGGTTGATATCGCCACGGCGAGAAATTACGCGGCCAGGAAATGTCTCTTACAATAAGGCCATATTCGCTGGAGTTGTGTGGCATGTGACACCGTCTTGTTGAAACCACATATTCTCCAAGTCGTATTTTTCAATAGCAGGCAAAAAAAAGTCGGTTATCTTATGACCATAACGCTCCGAATTGACAGTGACAGTCGTTCCATCGTCGTTTTCGAAGAAGTAAGGTCCAATCACACCTCCGGACCAAACAGGTCCCCAAACAGTGACTTTTTGTGGATGTATTGGCTTCTCTTCAATTAGCTGAGGATTCTCAGAACCCCAAATACGACAATTTTGTTTATTAACATACCCACCGAGTGAGAAATGTGCTTGAAAAATCGACGTCCACCGCCTGTTGTTCAAGCACCCATTCGACGTATCTACGACGTTGTGAATGGTCAGTTGGCTTCAGTTGTTGTGTGAGCTGGACTTTATATGGATGTAGGTGTAGATCCAAATGCAAAATACGCCATGATGTTCCGTAAGACAGTCCTTATTCCTGAGAACGACAAGGAATCGACACATTCGGGTCTTCGGCAACACTTTCACCTACAGCAGCGATATTTTCAGTGGTACGAGCGTAAGGATGATGCACAGGCCTTACAATATCTGAAACCAATCCAGTCTCTTCAAATTTCTTCACAATTTTGCCAATTGCTTGCGTAGTTGGACGATTATGTAAACCGTCATCATTGTGCGATAGTTAAGCGATCCATTTTCGTAAATGTCAGACTTTCAACTGAACAAAAAAATTGGTTTAACAACTTAGTTTGACAGATGTCGAATTCCAGCCCTATACTTTTGAAACCGCAAAATGGATAACCCTTTATAATATTAATAGAAGATTTGTATGTCCTATAGTCCAAAATGCGTTTCGCCCAGGTACGATAGTTTATCTCATCAGTTAGATGCTTTCGTACCCTTCTAAAGCGCAATGTTTTTCGGTCGATTTCGGTTACCGACTCTTATAAAAATTGCAGCATTTACACACTGCAAATTATATTATTAAGGGGAATTTGGTTAAATTCTGGCACCTAAATATATGTTATGCCCGTGCGTGGTCTTGCCAGTAATAGAATTGAAGAAAACGCAAATAATAATATATTTTTCTTGTGGACTGTGTGGAATAAAACCAAATTGAAGATTGATGTGCCCAACTATCGTACCTGGGCGAAACGCATTTTGGACTATAGGTCATAAAAATCTTCAATTTGGCTTTATTCCACATAGTCTACAAAAACAAAAACAAAAATATGTTATAATTTGCGTTTTCTTCAATTAATATTAATAATATTTCTACCATTTTGTTTAGAATTTGTGAAAAATCTGGATTGATTCTAATCATTGGCTTTCGTGTGTGTGCATAGTCCTTTAGATCCGTTTCCCCCAAATCGTGATAACAATTATTGAATCGATCTCTTTAAGAATTAGTTTTCCCCTCACATTAACATTATCACATCCCACCACAGGGCCATAATCCCAAAGGTCTAAAGTCTTGGAATCACGTAAATTTCATACTTTTGACTTGTGTACACTGCGCCAATATTTATATCTGTGCGATAATTAATCAGAACTTCAGTCAGGCATTGTGAAACAGGCTCTTAATAAATTAAATTAATAAACTGATGAACTCAATGCAATTAATCTCAGATAAATGTCAATCATAATAAAACTAGTTCAAGAGAATAATGTTTTGTTTTCTTTACTATACGATATAAGAACAAGGCATTCTTTCAGCTTTGTGAGAATAATGAAACACTCCAGCAAATCAGATAAAGCTTGACCTATTTGTGCAGGGTGAATAGTTTGCCCAACAAAAAGTTGATTGTTGACACCAAACTTTGATCGTACAAAATAAATAAATACAAAAAAAAAACTCCATCAATTTCATATCAAACAAAATAGAACCTTCTCTATTATATCAATTAGCAGAAGCACTGTTGCATGACATTAATTGCAGAATAACGAAATTGTTTTTCCGATCTAAGTGCGATCTTAGGAAACTCATATATAGTATTTGGTTGTTTGTTGTAATAAATCTCAATGTAATTATTACTAAACATGGGGATATAGTGTATGGCAGGGCCTTCTATACCCGGTGTAAGATGATAGATAACAATATGCTTCATTTCGATTCTAATAAGCACGTGAGCTTCATCTTTAGCTAGAGGATAAAACTAAACAAAAAAAAAACACAACCTTAAAGCTTAGAGCACAAATGAACGTTAAGACACAGTCAATGATACTAATCTTTCTAATGAGATGCATAGAAAATTTTATAAAAAAAAAAGTCTCAGCGCAGTTAGTTTGCATCATGCGTGCTAGCTGAAATTATAAGAAATTAAATTTTCCAAGTATAACAGCTTACACTAAGAAATACAGCTCTATAATTTACTTCAATTATCCTGTTAAAAAAAAGAGCTTGGAAATGGACACGATGATTAAAAAGTCAATAACGTAGCATTTCAATTGAGGAACAAACTATCCAAACATGCTATTTCATTTATACTAAAAAAAAACTGTCATTATGTAGATAAACAATAATTAAAGAACAACGTGACGTAACTCCATTTCACTTGAAGACATTGGAGCAAATGACATTTGAACAAACACATGTAAATACTAAAGTCGAACCATACGAAGCTTTCGTGAAATTTAAATGTGAAAAACATAATGTGTTGATTTATGTTGCGAAAAACAACTTAATCCATTTTAAAATTTACTTTAATTTTAAATTATTAAAAATGGAAAAATTACAGATAAAGAAAGTTTTAACAGTAAAATTTTAAGCAAATGACAAAATTTGATAGCGCTTTGAATTTTTAAGCATGCTTCTTCGTTGAAGTTGACTTTTTTTCGAAAATTCGCCATTCAATTTCAGCTTTACGTTCCGTTCTTCGTTTTTTGTAATGCGTTCTCACAATAGGTGCATTCAAATGTGGGTACGATAACCTATCCAAGATAGGTTATTAACGCTTTAAATTAATATGGTAAATTTGTATGGGTTTGTGCATATGGTTTTGACATTTGTGGAAAAGTATACCAACGTTTTTCGGTTAGCTTGAAATTGTATTTTTGGCAGCAGCTGTTTTGTCATCAATGCAAATGTTGCTAAAGTAGTATTTGACCTGCTGAACACGCTCACCAAATTTCATGGTCATCACCCAACGGGAACTATATTTCAATGAAGGTCAAAAGTTGCCATGTCGGTTTTTGTGAGAATAAAAAAAATTAAAAAAATTGGAAAATCGTCCATAGCAAGTGAACGCGTCCAGATAAAAATACTGGCAAATCTTGCTAAGGTAGTATTTGACCTGCTGAACACGCTCACCAAGTTTCATGGTCATCATCCAACGGGAACTATATTTCAATGAAGGTCAAAGGTTGCCATCTCGGTTTTTGTGAGAATAAAAAAATTAAAAAATTGGAAAATCGTCTATAGCAAGTGAACGCGTCTAGATAAAAATACTGGCAAATGTTGCTCATGTAGTATTTGACCTGCTGAACACGCTCACCAAGTTTCATGGTCATCATCCAACGGGAACTATATTTCAATGAAGGTCAAAGGTTGCCATCTCGGTTTTTGTGAGAATAAAAAAATTAAAAAATTGGAAAATCGTCCATAGCAAGTGAACGCGTCCAGATAAAAATACTGGCAAATGTTGCTAATGTAGTATTTGACCTGCTGAACACGCTCACCAAGTTTCATGGTCATTAACCAACGGGAACTATATTTCAATGAAGGTCAAAGGTAGCCATCTCGGTTTTTGTGAAAATAAAAAAAATAAAAAATTGGAAAATCGTCCATAGCAAGTGAACGCGTCTAGATAAAAATACTGGCAAATGTTGCTCATGTAGTATTTGACCTGCTGAACACGCTCACCAAGTTTCATGGTCATCATCCAACGGGAACTATATTTCAATGAAGGTCAAAGGTTGCCATCTCGGTTTTTGTGAGAATAAAAAAATTAAAAAAATGGAAAATCGTCCATAGCAATTGAACGCGTCCAGGTAAAAATACTGCAAACGCATTCTTCTCTTGCATAGCGCTTCATTTTTAAACAATTGCAATGAACATAGGTAACAGCTGCCAAATTTTAGAGTTGCCAAAGGTACGGAAAAAATTACAGATTTTACAGAAAAAAAGAAGAAAAAAAGAGCATGCATTTATGCTATATAAATAATTAATAAATTTTTGTAAACCAATAATTATTAATATTACAATATATTAAAAAATATAAGGTAAAAATATGTTCTTATAAATTTGAATTTCGATTTAATTGAAAAAATGGAAAAATTAGTTGAAATCTTTTCAACTTATAGAAGAACTCCGTTGTTGTTAACAATAGCCATGTCTGCGATTTTTTTTATGTAATTTAAAGAGAATCTAGTAATTCGAACAAAAAAAATGAAATATTTCCCAATTTGTAATAAATAAATAAAATAAATAATAATAATGATTTTTTTACTAAAGATTAGAGGAATAACGTGTGGGATTTCATCACAAAAAAACATCGCAAATATTTCTTTGGTATAAATTCACGAAGTGTAGCATGACATTTCTTCTATATTTAAAGAAAGCTTTGACGATCACATCTGAAAAGTATAGGTTTCAGTATGGGGATTTTCCAAATTTAAACGTTTTAATTTTTTTCTTGTCGTTTCGAAGAAATTAGAATTAGGGTAAGGCGGATCTCACTGAAAACACTTCTGAAATGCTGTTCTTGCTCATGAAATCAAAGTTTGAAATTTTCATCCGTTTCCAATAAATCATTTAAGTGGGCGTGGTAGGGGGCGGATTTAATAAAGTATATCAATTTTTTTTTCTTCAAAAAAAAAAAAAAACTAAATATTTCAACCAAAACGTTAAAGGCTTCCTTTCCCAACAAGTTGAGCTCGTTTAAAGTAATAAGATATATAAGATTTACCCATTTTGCTACAAAAAATCGTATGGCAGGTACGGTTATTTTTGAGACTAAAAAAAATAAAAATCGAATCCAAACAATCACCTTATGCTTAGGTATCTAGTTTGAAGAAAATCAATTCAGTGGCTTAGGCTGTAATTTGACCAACACACGGAATTGCCGAACTCACTTTTTCTTCCATCTATTTTCGTGATTTACAACCCTTTCTTTCATATTGTTATATTTTACAAAGTTATATACCAACATTGATTACCTTTGAAACAATTTCCGACATAAATGCTTTACAAATTGAACACTTACAATTTTTACTTCGAAATTTTTCTAATCACAATCTTAAATCTCAAAATAAAGTTGATATAGTTCGCAGTTCTTTGAGGTGTTTTTTGTATCCCTTGAATGGTTTGTAAACTTATCATGAAGGTTCTCGTCTTTGGTTTCGAAAAATTGCCTTTCAAAATACTAAATTTCCCTAGGTGGTTGTCATTGATAAACTGCCTTAATGAATTTATATGTTACATCTAGATGGCGTGGCTGTTCATTGTATTTGAAAATTACTTGTTTTTTTTCAAATAATTTTTTACAACATTTTAAAATTCCAATATTTAAATAGTTTCTAATTACGGAAATACAGTGAGAACTTTAATAAGCGGACACTCATGGTCTCTCAATTTTTGTCCGATTAAGGATAAGAATTAAAAATGAAATGAATAGCAGATGAAAAGATACAAAAATGAACTTAATTATTCAGGAAATTCCCTCATGAGCTTTTAGCACAAATTGGTTCTGTCCGGTTATTAGAATTTCGCGTCCGGTTATCACAGATTTTCTTTGGATTTTTTTTCCGTCATACAAATAAAATAGAAACAAATTTATTGATAACAAAAAATCCCTAAGTAAATTATGTACGCGTATGGTAGGTTTTCTATCTAAAATGAGCAATAAATTATATTAAAATAATTTGTGTGTCAATTTCGAAAAGAAGTTTGTTCCCGAAAATGTTTCTATTTAAGGGAATCATCTACTTATTGGAGCTGTCAAGGATGTGCTTTAACTGTATATTAAAAATTTACAAAACCGACCTCTTATTTCTTCTAAGAGCACCAATATATATTTACCACACAACTTTCTTCTGAACATCATCATGCATTATCGCAATGCAGTCGTTAACAAAAATACGGCTGAACCAAGTAAATGTTTTCTCAACTGCTGGACTTTTTTCTAACCGAATTTACGTCAGAAATTGTGTACTTAATCGTCTGGGTTTTTTCTGATATGTTCGAATTTTTGCAAGTTTGTGTGCCTTATACCTATTTCCTTGCAGTTATAAATTTACTCAAAAACAGACGAAAACATCCCTTGCCACCTTATTTCCATTACTACTTTTTCCCTTATTTTTTAAAAGAAAACACTTGAGTGCAGTTACACCATTTTCTTGTTATTTAACGACTAAATGCTTCTTTCAACTTAAGTGTTCTTAAGTGATCTAACACTTTAAAAACAAGAGATATACGAAATTGTATATGTATGTCTTTGATACACTTTGTTAACACCGTTTCATACAAAACGATTTATTATATCGTATTGCGATGCGGTTCTTGGAATTCGCTAGCCTCCATTATCCTTGACCTCGGAACAATATAAATTTCCACCAATAGCACTTAAATTAGTAAGTAGGTATACTCAAAAAAAAAAATCCAATATATTTCAATTCCTAATTCAAGAATGATAAAATGTTATCCTATAATCCAAAACGTGACCTCTCGTACTCTGCACACTATCGAAACATATTGTGATATGACTTTTAACAACCACCGCCATCTACTCGCCATATTCCTATTGCTGATGTACAATCACATTTATCACATTTGGAATATAGGATGAAGAGGAAGAAAAACACTAGCAATCTCCCCTGTTTTTTCGTTTGCCTAATCTGATTACGCCTAAGGGTGTTTCCATTTTCGTCAAAATACTCGTACAACAAAAAAAAACATAATCCGTGCTGCTTTATGTCACAAATTACACTCCATCTCGTATTCATTTCTGCGTGCCATCCGAAATTCTCTCGCAAAAATTGTGGCTATCTTCTGACGCAAGAAAAAAAAAAACAACAACAAAGTGATACAAAATCCAAAATGATATACGACTCACTGTTGCTGATAATAATTTATAACTTTCGGATAGCGCTTCAAGCGAAGCTTTTAATGACAATCGTTAATCTGGAAGGATTTTTTTTTTACTTGCTATTGCAAGACAAAAAACCCCAAGCTATATCCCAAATTACACTTCCTTCGGAGTAATAAAAAATGTCCAATTTGGTGTTTATATATATTCGTATCTAAACAAACCTTCATAAAAATTTGGGTCTGCAAGCCAAAAATAAACGCCGAAGTCAGCTCTTCTGCTTTGACAATCGCAAGACGGATCGTCTAAGAACTTTTAACTGTTTGCCAACAAAGTCGCATAAAAATACGAGTTAACTCAAATTTTCACTTAACTTTAAAAACAAGAGAATTTACCGTTTAAGGGCTGGATTCACTATATGTATGTTTGTGGGTATATGGACCGACCAATGTGCCTGGGAATTGAGCATCATTAAGAAAATACACAGCTATATACCTTGCAAAGACTTGCTGTTGTAGTTCAAGGCGATAACGTGCGTCGTCGCCTTGAATTAGAGACCTGAAGTTTGAGACTACTTATTGTTAAAGGAAAATCATGTTTTAAATTTTGAATTTAAAAAAAAAATTTAGAAGACCCTAATTCCTAGTAAAATTCCCGCAACGAGACATCGTTCTAACTGTTAAGGCCAACTTAGTGTTCACCAGGGCCCCTGTTCTGCGATAACTTTTCGCATTGTTAAAAAATGAAACGCTCCATTCCTCACTTATCGCCTCATAGGAAAAATGTGTTTCTGCGACAACTTAAATATTTCATTTTCTTTCGCTGGATTTTTCCAATGGAAGGCGATAAAATGAAATGTCATTTTCGTTTGATTGTCCTTTTCGGAACTTATATATTGATCCAGAGGAAAACTGTGTTACCGGCGCGAACTATGGTATTTATTATCGATAGTTTGAACGGGAAATATCAATGTTTTTTGTTTTTATTGTAATGGCGTTTCTAATTCGATGTGGTTTTTCTACCCGACATTGATTCAGGTCCACAAAACGCTCCTAATATAAAAACATTAACAATAACAATGATAAATTCTAAGGAAAACAAAAATTCGAATTATGATTAGGATGAACGAGTTTGATATTAAAAAAAGAGTAAATTTAAATTTCCAATTCAATATTTAAAATTTATGATTTCAACTTCTGGGATTTTTTGGTGAATATGTGACGAAAAAGTTTGATATTTCAATTTGATAAAATTCCGTTCAATAAAAATTGTCCATAGGAGGATAAGATCGGAAGCTTGCCTCTTATTGTGCTTACATTGACCTTCATACCCGTAACTCGTAAGCGTATTCCTCTTCAAAGGTCTGGAAATTAACGCTAACCTATCACATGCATAAAGATCAAAAATGTATTCTTAAAAGCACCAAAAAGCCCCAAGTCCCGAAAGTTTTTTTTTACGAAATAACTACTGAAAAAGTCCTACAGGTTTTTAAATTGAGAGTGTATAACTTACAAATTCAAATATATCCTTAAATTTAAAAAATTACACCATTGGCATTGCCCTCCTGCAATTAAATATGTTTTGTATAAAACTGCTTTTGTTTTTCATAGCCATGATTTATTGGTACATGGTTAGACAGCTCAGCACAACTTTACAAGTTAGTAATAAAAGCAATAGCGGTACTGGTTATCGAACTTCGAAAAGCTGAAATGATGTGGGCGCTCTGTATTATTTTGGTTAACAGACTTACATCCACTTTCGAAGGATAATGTTCGTTGATAAGAGGCCCCTCTTAAATTACACGATGACAACTGCGTCGTAAATATTCTTAGAATTGTTTTTACTAATAGTATAGATACAATATGGACAATCTGGACTCGTAAAAAATCGAACGTAAGATTTTGATCAAACTTGACATTACTATGACATCGAACACGAAATAAATGGATCTGGCGCGCCATTCTGTCGATCTGTCTGTCTGTTCGCGAACCTACAACCGAAACGAGTCGATGGATTTTCGTCAAACTTGAAGCATATTGTTTTTTCGTTAATATGCTGGCAGCTTTTTCATTTTGCTAAGTCAAAAATAACGGTACATGCCATACACTTTCTTTTTTTTTGGCCAAAAAGGTATTTTTTTTTCTCAAAACAAACAAAAAATCATAAAGTTTATTTTTTGTACTTCTCAATTTTATTGTTTTTCAATTTTCTGGAAAACCAGTTTTTTATTTTTTTTTAAATTTTTGTATGCAACTATGTAGAAAGTAAAATAGTATTAAATTTTTTTTAAATAAAAAAAATTCTTTTTTGGAAAATTTAATACTTCGAAAACGACTTCTTACTCAATTTTTTCGAAAAATTGTAGTTTTTTCGTATTTTCTTTAATTCTCAAAAAACAACGGTATTTAATACACAAATTTATAAAAAACTCTATACTTCTGCTATAACTGAATACTGAAAATCATAAAAACAGTCCACAAAATAAGCAACAAAAACAATACCTACGTATGTAAATGCGTTTGTATTATTTTTGTTTTTGCAATTATTCTTAAAATTAAACAAGCCAGACCACGGGTATTATTTTCTAGGTGTCTGAATTCGACCGAATTCCCCTGGAAGAATATAATTCACAGTGCTTAAAAGCTGTAAATTTTATTTGTGTCGGTAGCCATCGACTAATATATTCCGTCTTAGAAAGGAACTACAGCATCTGACTGATGAGCCCAACTATAGTACCTGGGCGAAACGCATATTAATTTGGACTAAAGGTCGCAAAAAAACTCAATTAAAATTACTGAATACCTACATATTTATATACTATGTACAAGAGCAAGTTCGTATGATCCAATTGTACATTTGATAATTTTTAATTATTGACTCAAATTTGGTACTTCACTTTCATTACTTTGCTTGTTAGAATGCTTAAAAATCCTTTTTCTAGAAGATATACCTGTGTCGCCAACAAACAACGAAAACTGTGTTACCGGCGCAAACTACCTCTTTGTTATCGATAGTTTGTATGGAAATGTCAATTTTTTCAGCAATCGCGTCGCTAATTCACGGTGACGTTTTTATTTTTGCTCAATCCCAATTTCTTTCGAACTTTCAAAAAACACGCTTTTAATTTGAATAAAAATATAAATGTGGGATTTTATTAAAATAATTATATAAAAAAACTTTTTTAATTTAATAAAAGTGAAAATAACTTTTTTCGTCTTCATCATCTTCACACAAAATAACAACAAAATTATATTCTCATTCGTTTAGTCTTCCGATATATCTATAGGGCAAGTTTTGCATTTGAAAAAAAAAAACTCGAACTCGAGATTTTAATCAAATTTGACATTACGATGACGGAGAACACCAAAAAATGTCCCGCAATTCCATCTGTTTGTATGTAGATCGATCTACAGCCTAAACGGTTGAAGCGATTTTATTCAAACTTGGTAGGTACTTAAGCGTTTCAGGTGATTATGTCAAATAATTTTTGAATCGTTTTTTTTTTTTTCGCCCGAAAAATAACGGTACTTGCCACTGCGCGCTTCTACAAGTATAGTCTACATTTTAGTTCAAAATTTGGTTTACATATTTTGTTATTAACGGTACCACCCATAGGTACCTACAATAATTTTTTTGATTTTCGACTTTCTCATAAACGACTCGACGGATTTCGATCAACATTTTTGAATATAGGTCGTTCAAGTTCTAAATAATTCAGTCGTGCATTTTATGTTGTACCTATTTATATAAAATAGGCCAATCTATTCGAAATTGCATGGTGTAAAAGCAGACTTGCAAACCGAAAATAAAATACGAATAAAGCATGCGAACATATAGTCAAGTGTTTTATTGGGATGTTATTGCTGAACTGGCTTCACATTTGTCAATAAAGCGTGTCTTATGTAAATCCTACAAGTACCACCCTGCAAATCCTAATCCCAAATTAACCAAATGAAAGACAGTTCAGAAATTCTACACGAAAAATTTTGTTCTCCAATAGGTTAAATTAATAATTGTAGACATTGCTTTGGAGAAATCTCTAATTTTTTTTTCGCACAGACTGAATTGTTCGGTCCATTTATTGGCTGCGGAAAATCTGATTTAAACTTTATTCGTGTGCTTTTTTTTGTTTGTATTAATACAGTATGCCTTTCTGCATTTTGTGTGTTCAAATCTCCGTGAAAACAGTTTTCCGCTGTTCGTTGTCATATTAGAGACCAAAAAAAATGTCTTGTATAGCGTTCTATATAGAGATTTCCATATTTAAAAAAAAGACAGAAATATCACTTATCAAACAGTATTATGCTGATGCTGAAGGACACACAATATTGCCATTACTTTGTCCTTAACAAAAGTCTTAACAAAGCTTAATACGGCCCTGTCCCCTTCTAACCTTGCTACAAAATTCCTCTACTCAAAAAACATAAATATGCTGAAATTTGACTTTTTTCGTTGTTCTTATGGTTTTTTGTTGTCGTCGTAATAGGCGTGTGCCTTTCTGCCTCTTTTTTCGTTTTTTCTTTATATTTTTTATTTTGCTATCACAAACCACCCTTGAAATCACGCAAAAATACAAATAATGTTTTTCTTTCGTATAAACTCGCTCGTAAGTCTTAATGTTTTATACTACTTGCCACTTGAATTATGTATAAATGTGTACAGAGGCAGAGAGTATGAGGTTTTGCTAAAAAACGCGTCGAACAATAAGCAGTTCTTTGTTTTGTGGTACACACTATACTTTGTGAACACATCCCTTCTAGGGTGTGCTTCTCCCGTAGGCTTAGTAGCTGATGTGTTGTACGAGGTTTTGATGCTGCTTGGGGCTGTATATATCACATACATAGTTGAAGGGCTTATTTTATACGAAAACTCATAATCATTCACATACTAATGGACGTATTTGTAATGCTGTAATTCGAGTAGTAGATGCAGGCATTTTCCTTGGGCTATGTCCGTATTTCATTAGTTTTTATGCTTTTCTAAGTACTTACAAAAATATATAAACTCGACAAACGATTATTGTTTGAGAATAGTCGCGAGTTGATTGTTTGTGTTGGTTTTCTGTACAATTTCGAATAGACGAGGACAATTTGTCAGTATTCAGCTTGAAGTGAAATTGAAAGCAATTTCCCAAATATCACACAAATTTAATGCTTCATTCACAGTAGAATGCTTAAGTTGATTGGTATATAATGTATGTGTGTATAAGACTAGTGATGATATTGATAATTCATTTAAAAGGAGAAAACAGTTAAGGCAATAAGAAAAAAAAAACTTCGAATTGTGTTCTAGGTTATTTGAAGTAGGTACGGAAGTGAGATTGATTCTTGTCCTGTACTTCGTCATCATGTGGCTTGGTCATGAATGCCCTGAGAGAGAGAAAGATTGAAAAGCCATAAATTATTGAGTAACAAGCATGTGAATGCTCGAGTGAATTTTGTGGTGAATTCGAAAACAATTTAATTTGTGATATTAAATTTAAAAACACTTTTAGCTTATTGTTTAAATTGAAGAAATGATTCTTAGGAGGAAATAGGCTGCTACCTATGATGTGTTGCGAAGTCAGCTTGTGTTTTTGGTTGATTATATGTTTACCTTTTGGACGAAACAAATTGTTCACCAATTAAAATTGTTTAATGTTCAAATTTGAGATGGTTTATCTAATACTAACAATGAAACAGTTAATATGATAGATTTGTAAAAAAATATGATAAATTGACCGCTTCTGATAAATGTTTGTCAGAAAAATGTGGTATCAAAGATTTCAGCAAACTCATTTACATGAACAGGATTCCTCAGCAAAATTGTCGAGTCTTAGTGTCACATACTAAGGAATCCAGTTCATGTAAATGATATTGCTGAAATTAGTCGTTGACCGTTGTATTTACCTGCTAAAAAATTGGTATTCTGAGTACTTAAGGTATCAGTAATTTGCCTGATTTTTTTATTTAATTTTGTTATCCAGTACTTTTACTTCAAAAATAAATTCCCTGTAAATTTTGAAGTCTTTTATGAAACAATCATCTATGGAGGACAGGTTACAGTTGCAATCTGCTGATAACCAACCATCCTTACAGTAGTAAGCAGTTTCTCCTTCTTTGACCGCGCTGCTAACAATTCCAGCAGCAAGTTGTTTGTTCCTATTGTTCAATCCGTGTAGCAGTAGCATATTGGTGAAAGTTCCTTCGGGAATATGTTTCTCGAGAGGATGCGCGGGAGCGATGAACGGATAAGAATTAAGTAATCTGACGATGACCCGACGAAATGTTGAAATTTTATGCGAGTTTTGATCTTTCCTCTGTATGTTGTTCTGTACAACTTTATTAACTCTCCCAAAATCTCAAACTCCCGTCTCTTAATAAACAAGCGGTATTCTGGTCGGAGACTATCGTAAATTTGGGCCATACATTATAAAAGAGTCATTCGGGGTGCTGATATATACGGTACTGAGTTTTTTGATTGTACTCTTTAGCGTTTTTTTCTGGGCCCTCGTTTTCGGCGCATTATCTCATCCTCAAATTTATAAACGAAGCGGGCAGGCAAGAAGTGTCCCAAAGAAAGAAGTTTGAAATGTTTGCCACTTTCTAAGTTGGGCTCAAATAGAGTACAACTCTAAGTGTGTTCCTCTTATAACTTCTGGCAGAACTTTCAACATGTCGTCGTGTTAGATATCATAGCATTTCGTCAGTTGGTTATCCTTTCCATGAATTCCAACACAGTACCCGAAAAGTAGAACTTTAAATCCCACTTCCTTACCTAGAATTTGAAGTCAAAAGAATGCATTTCTTTTTAACTGTTTGCATTCTTGGAAGTCTTTCAAAGGGCTTTTGCATTCCTAAAGTCTTTTGATTGAATTTAATGTAATGCAGTCTTTTTTTTCCTGCTCGTAGTTGAACAGTTAAAAAGGATAATTAGACATTTATAAGTGTCCATAGGTGCGCTGACAATCGGTCACCCTGTGGCTGGTGTTGTTTACTTTTTTTCCAATTACCCCTCCTAAATGGCTATCTTCTCTTTCCATCTGAAAGATGAATTAAACAATATTCCTAGATTATTCGCTTTTTCCCCATATTCTGTAGGATTGCACAATTGGAAACAGTTGAGAGAATAGTTTAAATCGACTTTATTTCTATAATTAAACTTTTCGATGTTTTTTTGTTAGAATTTATGTCATTGCAAACTATTTTTACACCAATCCACGATATCTTTCAGCCGACAGTTAAGATTAACTAACCACATTTTCAATTAATCAAATTTTGTAAGTAAAATAAAGTTTTTGCTTAACTTATGCATTGGAGTAAATGATTAATAAAATCTGTAAATAGAAGTGGACCTAAAATGGAGCTTTGATGAACTCCACTCAACTTCACTCACTCGAGAATGCTTCCTCAAATTCACTGATTGAATCTGAATAAAACAGGACTTAACCAAGTCCGCAGCATTATTAGTATTATTACCCAGTTGGTCATCAAAGATGTTTATATTTTAATTTTACCAGGACTTGGTATAATTTGTGATATTGTTAGTGAAGAGATTTTTGTATTATTGTACGTATAACAAAAAATCCAAGCAGTAAAAAACAGAATTCAATGAATAAAATTCAATGCAATCAAAATACTGCAAAAATGAAAATGAAAAAAATCAAAGCATAAAGGCAAGTATTGCATTCTTTTAACTCCAAATTTCTTTGACTTCTCAAAGTGGTTCAATTAAAAATAGGTACTTCCCATCGGTCAACTAAACAAAGCATCATTAGACGTGGTTAGTACTTGGATGGAGGAACGTTCAAAACTAACCGCGTGCTTGTTGACATATGTTTCTTTGTTGTTGTAAGTTCTGTCTAAAAAAGTACTTAAAATCGTTTTAGAAGTTTCTGAGAATCTAAGAAATTAGGTAAGTGGGAGTGGTAGCGAATGCATCTTACCTGGCGTGGGAACAGGCGGACTAGGCGGATTAAAACCAAGTTCTTAATTTGGTTTCGAAACATAAAATAAAAAACTCAAACTGGTGCAGTTGATATAGTATGCTGGACTGATAACTTAGATGTGTGGGTTCGAGCCCCACTCTAGGCACAATTTTATTCTATACCTCCCATTTTGAACTGTATTCCACCCATGGGTTATAATTATAACTGTGCCGAAAAAAAATGTGTACCATCTTTCTATTTCTTCTAACTAATGCCTAGTAATTCAGTGTGCATTTAAAAAGACCTTAGGTCTTACAGACATACATATATGTATGTAGTTAAAATTATTATTATTATAAAATTTTAATTAAATTTATTTGGCTTGCTTTCTAGAAACTATGAAATAATAAAAGTGGGCGTGTTGTTGGGTGGATTTTACTAAATATAAACTTTAGCTCGTTTAAAGTAATACGGTATCTATAACGCGCCTAATCCAAAAAAAAAAAAAAAACAAAAATGTCATGTGCACACAACCGCGAAAACCTCAAAAGTTATATTAAAACGCAATCTCCGGAAATGAAATCATGTATTAAATTATGCAACCGATACAACTTGGGCATGATTTGGTATGTACCTACCTATATAAGTTCATACATATACACATACATATATTTGGCACTTTAATCGAAACTTGTCTAAAAAACCCCCAACTTACTACTTGTCAAATTCGTATGTTTACAACTGACAAAAACAAAACTGTTTTGTTTTGAAATAACTAAACAAAGTTCCAGTGAGCATCGAAAAATTAGACAAACTTAAAGTGAGATGAGGAGCCCTACAACTATTGCTAAAGCTCTCATTTCTATCACCAAAAGTATCCCAGCAAACACAATATTCAATTTCAACCAACTCAACCAGTAGCTAGCCAACCCGTTGTCTCATCGACGAGTGTTGAAAACTATATGAATGTTCCAGAGCTAAAAAACCGGCAAGACTCATAAAAGCTTATTCCTTTGAGTGTCTCTTCCGTGTGTGTGTTGTTTTTTGTTTGTTTAATTTTATTTACTAAAAATTGACACCCTTAACTGCGCTGGCGCTGGGAGAATAGCTTTTTGGTTTGTATTTTCAAGAAAATACTCACTAGAAACACCAAAAGCCCGAGCGAAAGAAAACTGATGACGACGTTGAGTGTAGAAAACTGATGAAGTGAAGCGAATCCAACCAATAACACCCCTCCCTCGCCAATCTTTATCTGTCCAATCTCCCCCATTGGTAGGGCATTTGTTTATTAGCGCAAAGAAGCTTGAGCATGCTTCAAGTCTGTGCGCTGTGAGGTTGAGGTGGTTTGTGTTTTGTGTATAAGGTTGGTTGGTCAAGGGGGTAACTTGTCGCCCAACCGACCGTGTCGGCTGCGATGAATATGCATCATCCAACCAAACCAACCAACGAGCGATACAAAAAAAATATATCTAGGGGAGAGAAACGACATAAAAAAAAGATAAAAATGTATATATATACTTGCCGAGTCGAGGATTCCATTTTGTTCCACTTGCAACAAGGCGACACCGAAGACAGTCGACATCGCGCAGCAACCATGAACAGGTTGCTGGTGTACACACGCGTTCAACTCTGGTGTCGTCCACGGGCTAGTAGTTACAATATTTTTTTTTCCTCAAGCGGGTTTTGCTGAATTAATATACAATTAATAGAAAACGCAATCTTCCTTTCATTTTTATATATGTAAACATTTTGTTTCGGTTTTTTTTGGTTAAATTATAATTTATCGTTATTTGTGTTTAAATAACGGAGAGAAAAAAGTATAACGTAATATACAAAAAAAAACACAGTGTCTATACCAATAGAGAAAGTAACAGTAACATTGGTATAGTAACTCCTTGTTTACATTTTCACATTCACCCTCGTCCTTTGATGGGATCCTTTTTTATTCAGTGTTTTTTTTCCTTTATTTTGTCCTGTTTGCAAACAAATCTCTATGTATCTACATTTAAATTGAAATATATCTAAGAGATGTAAATGTCATTGAGTGAGTGTGTGATGGATTGTATGCTTGGTTGATCCTTGCGTGAAGGTGGGTAGATTCAGAGATACGCTGTTATCTCTCTCATAGGGTATATACAAGTTTGTTTTCCTTGGTATCACCAGTTATCTTTTATTTTTATTTTTATTTTTATTTTGTGTGTGTTGCTTCGTGTGAACTGGTATAATCACATAATAAATGAGGTTTGTTTTTGGAAAACCATATGTGAAATAAAACGAAGTGTGTTTATGCGATATGACACGTGTCTGGCACACAGATTCACAGTTAATAATTTAATAAAAAATAATTCGATTTCTTAAAACAAATCATTTCTGCAGGCAGTGCCGGGAGACAAATTTATTTTCTTTTTACTTGCGATATAATAGGTAGCTTCGTAGGTACTATATGGCAAGTTATGGATTCGTAAAAAAAATCGAACTTGGGATTTTGTTCAAATTTGACATAAAAATTATGGAGAACAGCAAAAAAGTTAGTCCCGCTCACATTTTTTTTTTCATTTTTTTTAGATGGAAAATAACGGTACCTGCTATACATTTTTTTTAGCAAATTAGAAAAATCCCATTTATCTCAAAAACGGCTCCAATGATATTTACAAAACAAAATCAGTTCATTAATGAAGGCAAATTTACTTTTCGGCGACTTTTTTTTTTTTTTTTTTTTTTTTTGTTGAAAAAATGGTTATTTTCTAGTAGACCCATTTTTTTGGTTTTTGATTTCCGGGAAAACGCTTCGTTAGATTTTTTTTTATTCTGAAGTTCCTAGAAAGTTTAAACACTATTGTAAACTTTTCAAAAAGATTTTTTTTTTGAAAATTAAATTTTTTTTGTGAAAACTCGAAATTTCGAAACGACTAAATCGATTTCTTCGAAACGTTGTATTTGGTAGTTTTTTGACATTAGGTATCTTGATTAAGAAAACCTTTTTCCTAAAATAAAAAACAACGGTACCTCCCATACAAATGTTTAAAAAAAATCGTTAAAAAAATTTGTTTCTCAAAAAACGGCTCGACTTTTTATTAAACAATATTTTAAATTACGTACTTATTAAAGGTATTTCCCATAGAACCATTTTTCATATTTTCGACTTTCTCAATATTGGATGAATCGATTCAATTTTTTGTATGCAAATACTCCCTAGAAATGTCAAACAAAAAACTGCATACTCAAATTTTCAATTTTTGGATTTTTAAAAAAATAAATATTTTTTTTTTTTTTTTGAAAAATCGATTTTTCAAAAACTAGTCACTGAATTTTTTTGAAATTCAAATTTTATGTGTTTATTAGTAATTACTTCAAAATGACGTTTAACTTTTTTTTTCTAAAAATGTTTTAAAAATTTTATATACAAAATTATTTTCTTAAAAAAACGCTCCAACGATTTTTGAATTTTTTTTTATCTATCATATTTGTCCAACAATTCAAATGACAACTTTTTTCCTCAAACTTTAATAACTAAGCAATCTTAACAGATTTTATTATTTATTATCATCCATTATGTATGTAGCTACATATTACTCTTATAACTTACATAATTAAAATCAATAATCTAGATTTAAATATACATTTTTAGGTGGGTACCTTTCCTATCTTCCTATTCCTTCAACCTAGTGCCGTGCAATTCAGGTTGCACTTAAAATACCTTAGGTCTTACTGGCAGATAGGTCAACAGGGCTACCTGGCTACTAAACAGAGTCGATGTTTAGCGACATTAAAGTTTTTAGCTACAAGAGCAAGTTCGTACGATCCAGTCGTGCATTTAATTTTATTTATTTGTGCAGATGTATATGGAAATTCGTTTGTGTGGTTTAAATAAATACCCAATGTCACTTTGTTTTAATATTCTGAATCAAAGTTTTTATTTACTTACTACTCTTTTCTGCACAAGCAATCCTTTCTTGTCAAGGAATTATTTATTCTATTTTTATATCTCTTGTGTGGTGCAAACTTTTAAACTTATAGATATGTCTACCTGTATTATGTACCTACATATCGACTTGATTGAAAAAGCGAGCAAAGGAACTTTTATTATGTCATTTCATCTGGATTTCACCAAAGTAGTCACTGTCGCTGGTATTGAATCATTCAGAGAGTGCTAAAATTGACTCGAAAGAGAGCATCTAGCAGATATTTTTTCAATGCTTTGGGATTGTGCGATTTACATATCCCACGCGGTGTATTAAAACTTTTTAATTGCTCTGAGAATATCAGTTTTTTTTCTTATTGTCTAAAGTCTAGATAGATTACCTATATACAGTCGAACTTCGATAACTCGAACCATCACTTGCCACAAAATAAATTCGAGTTATTAAGTTAAATAAGAAATTGATTTTTTGACTAAAATCCAACGCCTTTTCCTTACTTAACACTCCGGGTATAGGTAAATCGGCTTCCTCGTCGATTTAAGTCTGTTTGAATTTTCACTTACAAACCATTTTCGATTGAAGGACATTTTTTTTTATTTCTTAAAGCAGTAAAAAACTGTCTTTGCGCTATTCAGCAAAATACCATCAACCTAGTAATGTGGGTTACACATAATAATTAATAATAATGATAATTCTCAGTTACACATAACGAAATTACGATGTTCTTAACGTGTCTAGGTCATAGGCACATACAATCGTTCCTGAAAGTTATGCTTCATCGAAGGTGACGCCAAATAATCTCTTCGAGTTTTCAAGACATTCGAGTAATAGCAGTTCGAGTTATCAAATAAAAATTACATGTAAATTATAGTCTTGGCGCTATTGCCAACCAATTTCATTCGAGTTATTGAATATTTGAGTTATCGAAGTTCGATTTATCGTAGCTCGACTGTATATAGTATTTCCTTTTATACACAATCGTTAAACCATGACTTGGCCGTTTGCTTAGTTTACAACAACTAATACATTAACACTAATACACGATTCGTTTCAGACTCTGCTTCGATACATTAATGCAGTTTTATAGTATTTGAACATTTTGGCAAAATACTTTATTGTAAGCTCTTCAGGGCAGATTTCTACTTATTTGTCTGAGAACCGGGTATCTCCCGACAAAATTAAAAATATCTTTTTGTTGAAATTTTTTACTTGCCACACATATATCTACTGTTTGGCAAGTTTTGCATTCGTAAAAAGAATCGAACTCGACATTTTAATCAAACTTGACGATGATAGCGAAGACGAAAATAGGGAGCCCCGCCTCTGTCTGCCTGCAAATCAATCTATACCCTAAACTTGGTACCTACTTAAGCGTTTAAGGTGATTGTCTCAATTAGATTTTTCATTCTTGTTTTTTTACCCCCAAAAATAACGGTAGGTTATATATGCCATACCAATTTTTGTACCATATTAATTATCTCGAAAACGGCTCTAACGATTTTGATAAAAAAAAACTGTGCTCTAATAGTTATGGTCATATTTTGGTCAACATATGATTAACGGTTAGCAAGGAGACGAGGCCAGGAAAGACTTTTACAAGTCTCGGGCTCGGACTTGGTCTCATCCTTAGTCTTGGTTTCTTTCGTGTTTTTGGTAGTAAAAAGATGTAAGATAAGACTCGTGTTTAGATTGAAAAGATAGAAAACGGTATCTCAGCAGTTTATTAGTGCGTATTTAAAGGCGCAGCGAATGGCTTACACTTTGTGCGAATTTAGTTTTTAAAAATGTGTGATAACGTAAAAATAGGAAGGAAACCTACCATATTTTGACGTTTGGATGTACTTTTTTTCAAATGTCACCTTAAAGACTTAAAATCAACTAAAATCCGGAGACCGATACCAAAATCCCGCCAGTTGTATTAACGGTACCTAGCATAGAACGGTTTTCTTATTTTCTACTTTTTCACTAACGGATCTACCGATTTCGATAAAAATTTGTATAAAGGAAGTCCAATGGAGAACATATTTTTCGGTTTGAAATTGACATACCGATATTTTTTTTAGAAACATCTTGACAGTTTTTGTGAGATTAAATGAAAACCGACTTTAAAAAATATTTAAATTTTAAAGCCTTTTTTAATAAATTTGTAGTAAGTTATCCTGAAATTTGTGTGAAAACTTTCTTAGAATTCGAAACGCTTAATTCTTCACCTTACTTTCTTTGGGAGAGAACTCGATTTCTATAATATCGCTGTTTTCCTTATGCTGCGCGTACAGTGATACGACAAAGCGATGCGATGCTAGACGCGTTTCCGTACGAAAAAATATATACATTTACTCTTATATATTTTGGAAACTGCTCACTAATTTTTTTTTTCAAAAATTATAGTTATTATTTGCTGATTGCCTATTTGTTGGAGTTTTGATTTTTTTTGAAAAATGTTTTCAAAAAGTTAAAAAAAAAACTTTTTTCTAAAAAAGCGCTCCAAAGCTTTTTAAAATTTTTATCTCATAAATTCAAATTTATCGAAGAAATAAAATTGCGTACTTTGTTTTAGCTCAAATTGGTTTAAGTATTTGTTTCAGAATTTTGAATTATTTTTTCTATAATTAAGCAGATTTAATCTTTTGTTTTTAAGTTTATTAAATTATTTTTATTTATTAAACTAATTAAGTAAAAAACGATTTTAAAACTATATTTAGATTTCTAATAGAAATATTTTTCATACGATGTGATCGAACATAAGAGCAAATTAGTGCGATCCAGTCGCGCATTTTATTTTTCATGTTCATATATTACTTCCAACAAAAAATGAATTTCATAGCTTATAGTGATTTTGTTTTGACGTAATCCGCGGAACGTTTCTGGCGAACTGAGCACCATGGTTCTTAGAATACAATTTTCTGATTTGCACATGTTGCTCAAATCCATCTCGATTTGCCGTCGACTTTAACAATTTTCAACAAATTTAACAGATGTCGACTAACAAATTTCTAGAGTTGCCATGTTTGTTTTTGTTGTTATTATTTATATTCCATAATTGTATGGCATCATAGTTTTTTTTTTGGTTAGTCTGATCGCTCTTTTTCCTTATTTTATGTGCTTAGCTTGTTTCAAGATTTGAAGATTTTTGACGCTAAAAAAAAACAAAAATCGTAAAGCACATCAACAGCCGAAAATAAATTTTTTAATAATATTGTTGAACGAAATTGTGACAGGTATAAATTCAAGCTGTACTTTAAAAAAGGTTGGTATCGACAATGATTTTAGAAAATAGGATAATTAACAAAAAAAAAAAAAACAATATGGTAGGCACGAACTGCCAGAAACAAATTGTGATTTTTGAGGTTATGATTGGATGCGAATTTTTTGAGTTTTTAAGCCACAATTTGACGGTCAATCTTTATATTCAACGCATATTTTCTGAACTAAAAATGACGTAAAAGGCTTTAGCCTTTTTAGCCAAGACTTGCTAGATCGAGTTGGATTGGTTTCAGAACTCTGTCAAGAAATAAGCCAAATGATTTTCATTTGATTTTCATAATAACTTACTTTTTAATTCTGACATAACTATATATTATTTCTCGTGATAAAGTAAGCCTAATCATCTCCCTCGAGTATCATCAAACAATCAATTGAGTTCTCCAGAAAATACATACAAAACGGAAGAATTAATATGTTATGTAAAGGGTAAATGCTCCACCAACATAGCATGTTTTGCCACTAGAACTTCCTTCACTCCGGGTAGACCTTGAATAAAACAAGCTGTGTGTAAGATATCAGAGATGGGGGGCATTCGGGAGATCCTAAATTCTACAAACTCGGTGGCAAGTTCACGCCTCCTCTGCGGAAGATTATCATGCCCTTTCAAATCACTCTTCCGGAACGTCCACTAAGATCTCAGAAGTGTGCCATTATGTCATTGGACTATCTGTTCTCTGTTAATGGTGATCGCTTTGCCACCATCGTTGTTGAAGAAGTACGGACTGATGATGCCGCCGGCATCGTGGGTTAATATGGGAGTGTTGTCTGTTTGTGAACATTGTGTGGATCGGCATCGTCCCAAGTTAAAAAAATTTACATTTTCGCCTTTTGAATGTATTTTCAGGGTATGTGTTGTGCATGGCTATACCAGCTAAGTCGGTCATGCAGTGTACTTTCCTAGATTGAATTTGTGGCGGGAATTTTTTCCATTCAAAAAAAAATAGAGAGGGTGATTTGACTCCCATCAGCTCCCATCTGCTAACGGCCTTGATCCAAATAATTAATAAACAAAAAAAAAAGAAAAAAAAACACAAACGGAAACTGTAAACATTTCTTCACACCACAAAACAATTGACATTTATTAATCTTTGTCAGCACAATTGCGTGGTTATATTTTTGGAGGTTCTATTTTACGTTTAATGATCTCCAGAATAATTGTGATGAATGGTATTTTAATTTTTTCGTGATCTAAATATTAAACAAAATTTGAAGAAAAAAATTTAAAGAATTTGAAGTTCAGCTGAAAGATGCTTGATTATTTTTAAAATTGTTAAACAACTTCAGTGTTTCGAAAAGCTTAGAACGTATATCGTCTACTGGGTCGTGAATAGTCGCTGTCCTCGAAAATTAATACTTTATTATTACCGACGAACTATTTATAGTGTTTAAGTTTTAAATGAAGTTTTGTTGTTGCTTGCGTTTATGCAAACAAAACTGATTAAACATATAATTTGAGTGGGTACTATTGTTTTTTAAATATTCTCAATGTTGACTTTTGTTGTTTTGAATTGTAAAATCTGACAAATAAATCAGGATAAGACCGATCAAACGATTTTATTCAAATATGTATGTATAATGACAATGAGTGTCGGCTATAAAATAGATTGGTTCTTAATTAATTTGAAAACACAATTACGGGTATTCTCAAGCTGTTCTGTTTTTTGTGTTTTTGTTTACTTAAAGTTGGTGTTGTTTTTGTGTGTTTTCGAGGCACTTACAATCTATAAATAAATATTGTGCCTTATCGAGCAGAGTTTAGTGTTGTCGTTGGACATTAAAAAACTCCGCATTAACAGATTTTCGGAATATTGAATAAATTACATAAATATTTACGATACAAAAAAATATAGAATTAATATATTTTTTATCCATTCCCATACAATTGCACCTTTCCATCCACAACACACTCACGAATCTTTTATACATTGAAAATGATTTGCGGGAATTATTCAAACATATCCCTGATGACGACTTAATATTGATTCCTCACACAATTTATTTGTATTCAATGCAGTTCCCAATATGACTAACTCTGCATATTTCGTATTAGCCAATTTTCTTCGTTGACATTTAAACCTTTTCACGAACGTGATTGGATTCGCCGTTCCGCAAGTAACTAACTACACTGATTTTTGATAAACTATTCAAGTAAACTTTCATTTACATACAAACAAACAAAAAAACAACAACACATTTTGAGCACCTCTGCGGAATTTTTATCAAGTTGCAGTTGCAACAAAAAAAAATAAATACAAAAAAAGAGTTATATACGTGCGCTCTTGTTTTACAGCAGAGCTCGAGTTGGCGCCTCCCTTAATTTATAAAACCCGCATTATTGAGTTTTGCACGTTTTTCTTTGTAGTTATGTATTTGTTTACATATAAAAACCGAAAAAAAAAACCACGTGGCTCTGGTCTGAATATAGGCATCGCCTATAGTATAACAAACGTCCTTTAAGGACAATTTTTACTATTCGTTTTGGTTTGTAGTTTTCTTCTTTTTTTTTGTATATTATAAAAGTCTTTATAAAAAAATCCTTCCTTGTCGTCACATCCTTTTGCAACAAAAAAAAAAAAAAATCAAAGTGAAAACTGCAAATGAAACAACTTGTATACAGTGGGGTTTAAAAAATGCCACAATTGTATCTTTTCTGTCCAACAAAATAGTCAGTACATGGAAGATAGGAGGCTTGCCTATCACTCTGACTGTAATAGATGCCAATAAGTTCGTAATGTTTTAAAGCTCCTACAGAGTTGTCGTAGTAATCATACTAAATTGCCACAAACGTAGCAATGGTATCTCTGATTCAATGTGCTTATTTTAAAAGCACACAACCAGGGTTGAGTGCATGGTGAATGCACTCAAGTAGCAGTGGGCACTTGGATGTGCAGTAGGTAAGGCCATGGTGGGATATACGCTGGATTGCAAAAACAATTTGTATGTAACTCAGTGGTTCTTTTCAGTTGGAATTTCATCGACAGGCACCAGTGTATTTCAAAAAGCTCTCCCATAAGGCATGTACTGACTATTTTTGTTGGACAGAGTATAGTATCTTCTAACTATATATATGATACTGGGTTCTGCATAAGTTTTTCTTAATATATAGTTTATGCTAGGAAGGAAACACCTACATGTTACCAATATTTAGGTTATTTAGGAGTGTTATTTTGAAAACTAAAATTAAAGTTTAAGATTTAACTGAAAGGTTTTTTGTTGAAACGAAAAAAAATGCTGGCTCAATTACAATGCCGGCCAATGGGATAAATTCACCCTGTAAGAGAAGAAACCTAACAAAGCTTTAATAAAAGCTTTTTGTTATTGTGCTTTCGAAGATTGTTTTTTTTCTGACGTAACGGTAAACTTAACGATTTGCTTGCAATACCGTAAAAAATTGTTGTAATTTTTGTTAAAGCTTTCGTTTTGGAAAGCTCAAAAGCTCTCCTAAAACCCGGCATTTGGTACTGTATAGTTGTTCACATGTTTTAATAGAATCTGGACAAAAAATGAAGTAAAAGAAATTTGTTGCTTGCTCTTTAATTGAATTAATAATAATAAGTTAATCTCCTTTGTTTACTATAACCTCGTAAACTCTATTCGGTTTAGATTCGCAAAATTCTTGTAAGTAAGAAAACGACTGACACATTTAGACCACAGATAGGTCGCTTGTGATACCACATAAACTGAAATTACCTCTTTAATTAAACCATTTGGAGCTTTTGATCAAGCAGTGTGGATAGTAGATCTGTGCGCATCTTAGATCACTAGGATCATAGAAATGTTTTTCCTAGTTGTAATTTACTTTTGGGATGTCTGCCAATTAGACAGAGTCCGGTTATGACGCCTATTACGGAGCTTAGATGAATTCTGCTCAAAGACAACACTTGGAATTGCTATTCTAAGGATTGTAGTTGTTCCCCCTGAAGCTTTTATTTTTGGTGCTGACTGGCTATAATTTAATGCCAATCGAACGATTTTTGAAAAAGTGTTTTCATAAGTGTCTTTAATTTTCAAAATAAAAAATACAAACGAGCACAACTTTAAAAACTTTGTAAACTTACTGTTACCATAGTCTTATTTTTGCCTCTTTTTTATTAATAAATAAAAAAAGAGTACGCTTTGAAAAGCCATTCAAAAAAGCTTTTTGAAAAGCTCTTATTTGCTTTTTTCAGCATGAACCTTTTCAATTGACGAGCAGTGTACTTAAATGTTATATGCAACAGTAACTTATTCCCATCGAGTTAAAATAAGCCCAGAGAATTTTCCGAACTAAAATCATATTGCTGAGGAAAACTCTTGCTTGAATATTACATAATTGTTATCGCTAATTTGTATAGAAGTTTTATTTATTTTTCCAAATGGTTGTGTTTTTCGTCCAATTTAGTTTTTTACATACATTTTTTTCGAGATGGTAATAAGCTATTTTAATTAATTTTTTATGTAGTTTATTTCCTCAGCCACACTCCGCGAATGTGTAGTCGATATAACGAATTCTACTCGTTTATATATTGTTTGACAATTGGATTGAATTGACTAGTATGTTTTCTATGCTATATACAATGTATGTTGTTTAATCTGCAGCGGGATATGCAGGTCATAGGTTCGATCCCAGTTAGCATGAAACGAGGGTGATTGGTCTGGTCATTATGAAATTTCTGTAAATCGAGGTTTATTTTAAATAATTTACCCGGAACTTGAAAACCTAACAACATAATTCCTCTGCACAGTACTGTATAATTTTACCAATGGATATATGTATATGCGTTTATAAAGCCATGTACGTGTAACGACTTCGAAAGAATGAAAATTGCCTCCTGCAATTTTCCGCTAGGATTTAATTTTTAAGCTTTTTTTTCGGATACAATTTCTTCTTTAGCTTTTTGCAAGCAATGGATAAAGAAGGTTTTATTTTATTATTTTTTTTTTTGGTTAAGGGGTGTGAGGATGCAAAAACCCAACCCAATCGACATCCAACTATACATATATATATACACTGGCAGAATCACCCAGGAACAGCTAGCGGCTAAAAGAAAATTAGAGCATGCGGAAGCCTACTTCAAGCTCTAGGTAGCTGCTGCACCACCTTAGTTTTCATAAAGTACCTGCACGAACAGTTCCATTGGTGTACTTACCTGTGTATTGGTTGTACCTAGAAAAAAAAGGATCTAATTCACCTACACACACGATTACATTGGTTACGCTATTGCTTGCATACGAATCAACTTTTTCATTTCCAACTCTTATGCTGACATTTGATATCACTATACACTGCAAAATATATGTTTTTTTTTCCTTCTTTATTTTATAAACCTACATACTCGTACACAGTCTTACATAAAAGGATTTCCGTTTCCTTTTTCCACTAAGAATTGCTTCTTTAAGATTTATCTCTTCATTCATATTTTTATATTCCTTATAAAGATAAGCAAAGTACGACTATCTACATACATATGTTATTTAAGAAGAAAAAAAATAATGTAGGTGTCCTTGAATTATATACGTTTTTTTTTGCCTTCAAGTTGGACTTACGACCATCATCACCAAGAGCAAAACAAAAGGATAAAATAAGATCGTTTATGACTTTTTCAAGTGCATACCAAGAAAATAAATTTTGTTTTTCAAAAAGTTTACAAATTACACAGGTTTATTTGTGTATAGGCAAATAAGGAACCTATTTATGCGGAAGGACATATCCCTAAAAGCTGAAAACTGTACGGGTATTTATGCCGAGTACTAACAAATAAGTAAAGATAGGGGCTTTTTGGGGTTCTGCTCGAAGTATCTACCACACAAGAACTTTTCTCATGATTGAGGGATTTATTATTTAATATATATTTTTCTGCAAGGTTTACTATTTTTTTCCTTCAGGATATGAAGGCAGGATGTTGTGTGAAATGGCTGTATTAAATTGTGTGCATAAATGTACAGAAGTTACATATTTTTAAACAGTATCTTTAAACTTACTCGCTGTGGTTATTTTCCCAGTTATAATACTCCATGTTGGAATGTTTAAAGATCTCGACTTAATAGCTTACTGGTTTATTTACATACAATGTGTGTGAAAGGAAAAATTCCTTCTGTGAGCATTGCTTTCTGTAAATCGGTAGAATTTTTTAAAGTTTAATAGCAATTGGTTCCTCTGCCTTGACCTATTGCCAGTATTGGTTATTTTGCAGGTACATGCATTTTTGATGTGTAAACATCTTAGCTCTCGAGGGGGGTAAGATTGAAAACTATGTACACGGAAGCAATGGTTAGGGAATTTGATAAGCTATTTCTTAAAAAGGTTCGTAGATTTGGGAGGGTCTTTTTGCCTTTTTAAAATATCTTACCGAATTCACCAACCATTTGAAAAATTGTACGTAGTAAATGAACGAACCAGAAACGTAAAACCGAAACCGACTAGACTCCACTTATGCCGGATTTACGCGAATGGCAAAGTTGCCAATATTTCTGCCAAAATAATCAAGAACTAATGTCGATTTCGTTTCAATAAAAACATCGATCTGTCGTCGATCCGCCGTCAATTTTTTTTTTCTGAAAATCAGATTCGTTTCAAATTAAAACCAATTTTTTTTTCTGGAAAAACAGATCCGCATTGAATCTCTTTTTGGAGACTGAAAAACGGATTTGTACACAGATTATTACATACACTACAATATTTGACAATTGTTGTGTTGTCAATTAATTTTTATTTTGTGGCAGTGTCAGAAGAAATAAATTAATATTACAGTCTTTTCAAATCAAATTAAACTTTTCGCAAATCAAATTAAACTTTTTGCAAATTAAATTGAACTTTTTGCAAATCAAATTATCGTTTATGAAAATCATATACCCCCAGTTTCACAGTGGGAGCTTAAACTTAAGATCAACTGAACCTTAAACTGAGTTTAATTTTTTGGTTTAATTCGCCCAGTTTCACAGTGAAATCTAATCTTCAGATCACTTGAACTTCGCTTAACTATATTTTATTAAAATAGTTGGCAGCATTTTTCTTGCCTCGTCCTAACCTAAACTACAAATTGAACTCAGTTCAAGGTTTAAACGACACCGTGAAACCGAATAAATTGTTGATCTAAAATTTAAACCAAAAGTGGAGTTTAAACTCGCACTGTGAAACTGGGGGATATTCTTTAATAAATTTGAATTTATATCTGTTTTTATGTCCAAAACATGATATTGTGAAAAGACTATATTAAAAAAAAATATTGTTAAAAACTTTTTGAAAACAAATATTAAAAAAGTGCAAGTGGATTTATTAATTTTCCCGCAGCAGAATCAGTAAAAAAGCAATAATGATGTATTAACGAATTGAAGATCTGTTTTTTTTTAGAGTTGCCAAGCAATGCACACAGTCACAAAAAGAGATTAGATCCGTAATCGTTCGTTTCAAAGCAAGAAAGTATTAGTTTTAGTAGCGAATCTTATTTATTGAAACGCATTCTTTATTTTATAAGATCAACAACACTTTTGTACAAAATCGAATCAAATGTTTTGTCTTTTTCCAACATACTGCTCAAACCCACAGTGCACATAATAAGGTAATATATTGCACATGTTGTCAAAATTCGGTTGTCATAATTCAAAAATTCGTTTGTCATATTTCGCAAAATGTCTCTAAGATTTGGCACATGCACTCTCATTGTTGACATTTTCACATACAAATAGTGGTGGGTCAATATTTCAGTAAGATGTGTTCAGTAAGAGGTAACAGTAGATCAAAAATAACATTTAAAATTTCTAAATTTGCATTTTGATCAAACCAAACAGCGGTGATGAATAACTAATTTTAAAATGGTAGTGGAAAATAGTTTATTAAAATTGTATTTTATAAAAATTTTTGTTCCATAATTGTTATTTTAGTAACCGGAATTTATAACTGTTATTTAAAAGTAGCAGTAACAGATATTGCAACTAGCAGTTTGGCCCATGCCTAAGCCGATGCGCATGCCAAATGTAACACGAGTGTCTTTGAATTTTGCCACATGCGCGAACTTGAACGAAAACCGGAATATATTACCTTTATTATGTGTAATGTGTCTCAAACCTACCTCATATTTCAAATTTTACAAAAGTGCTCCTGCACAAAAGTCAAAGTTAAAAGCGGTCTAACTTTTACTTTTGTAAAATTTCAAATATGATTTAGGATTGAGCAGTATGTTGAAAAAAAAAAACATTTTTTTACTTTTGTGTTGAATGTGTTAATGCTTAATAAGTGTAACTTTTAAGGTTTTCGCGGTAGTTTACATATGACATATTTAGTTTTCAGGATAAGTTCAATTCTGTACTCACCCCGAACGTTTCGCTACGAATTACATCGAGCGTGGTCACCGGGAAACTGCCAAAGAGATGTTAAGACATTCGGCGCAACGTTACAACCTGCGTAGCTAAAATTGCTCTTAATATCTCCTTGTCAGTTTCCCGGTGACCACGCTCGATGTAATTCGTAGCGAAACGTTCTGGGTGAGTACAAAATTGAACTCGTTAAATACTAAATAGTTATAACGCGGCTTATCCTAAAAACTAAATATGTCATACGCTTAATAAGTGTGCTGAATGTAGTTAAGCCTTAATAAGATTTGACATTTAAAATGGCAATTTGCCAATAAAGAATGGGCAAGTTAATTTTTTTTCTAGAATGGCATAATTTAGAAAATGGCGTCAGTACAGTGTTTATACATATAGCCATATTAATGGAAGCATTTTATGCCAAATTCTCTGTGCCAATTTTTTTTTGTCAAATTATTGCCAGTATTTAGAGCGTTTACACGATAACAAGAAAAATGGCTATAATTTGACACCAAATGGCAATTTGCCATTCGTGTAAATCCGGCATTACACCTTGCAATTTGAGCTTGTGATTTTTAAGTGCTGAGATTGGTCAATTTGGAAGAAGGAAAGCAAAGAAATAATTTCTCTCACATGGACAAAGTTAATTTTAGTTAAAAGCATTCTTAAAACCGAAAAGTGAACAACAGAGCAGACGTGTAAAAGCAGACTTACACGATTGTTTTTCATTCTAAAATATTGTATATAAGAAAAAAAGTAAAGTACATACCATTTGTAATATTGAAGATTTTAATGACCTGTATTCCAAAATGCGTTTCGCCCAGGCACGATAATTGGCCTCAGCAGTTAGATGCTCTCCTACCCTTCTAAGACGCAATGTTTTTCGATCGATGATTACCAACTCTTATAAAATTTGCAGCATTTACACACTGCTAAATTTAACCAAATTCCACTAAATAATATAATTGCAGTACGTAAATGCTTTTCAAAAATCAAAAATGTGGGTGGCAATGGTGCATTGGATAAAGTGCTTGATTGCTAACTTAGACGTTTGGGTTCGATTCGCACGCTAGGCGCATTATTTTCTATACCTCCAATTTTAATTGGATGGCACCCATGGATTAAAATGAGACATTCAATACCTGGTTCTCAAATCCACTGCGCCAAACTAGTGCCGTGCAATTCAGGTTGCATTTAAAAGACCTTAGGTCTTACAGGCATATAGTTAAATTTAAAAAAAATGAATAATAATAATAATAAGTATTATTTAGAATTCGTAGGATCTTATATATAAACATTCTGATCGCAATCAGCTCCGCTTGTGAGTAAGTCGAAAATAAAAAAATAAATGGTTGTATGGCATGAACCGTTAATAACAAAATATAAAAAAACAATTGAACCCAAATGTAGACAATACTTAAAGTAGTGCACATATTTTTGTTTTTTATCAAAATCGTTAGAGCCGTTTTCGAAATAATTAAGATTGTACAAAAAACTGTATGTCAAGTACCGTTATTTTTGGGGCAAAAAAAAAATTCAAAAATCTATTTAAGACAATCATCTAAAACTTAAGTACCAAGTTTGAAGAAATTCGCTACCGTTTAGGCTGTAGATCGATCTACAGACAGACAAACGGAATTTATCACCGCAGTGTCAAGCATCATAGCATCAAAATCTCGAGTTCGACTTTTGTTCCAAATGCACAACTTGCCCTACGGTACCTATTTAGCAAGTACAAATGGTCTTTAAGCGTCATTCATTGCCGTGCTTGTCGTAGTGCTCATAACCCTTGTTGCCTTCGATTCATTGTGTTATGATATTATGGACTTATGTCACACTTCTTGATGTTTTGTGAGGTTATGTCCCTGCGTCATCAAAAGGAATATTTCCAAGTGATTGTTTAGTATTTGGTTCATAGCGGCAGACATTTACATTGGAATTGAACAACTGTTTGCTTTCTTGTTCTTTCAATAACGACAGTGGGTATAGTGCCAGATATATCAAGCTTCGCTGTATGCTTTCCTAATGGCATTTTTCAAAGACCAGAGTCTGCAATTCAAATGTTGCTCTTCTTAATTCCGACGGGAAGTTAACTCTTTCCCAAATTGAGCTATGAAGGATTTTATCCCTGCCTGGCAAATTCGTCGTGTCGTTCATATTCTTCAATAAAATTGTCATTAGGTTAATAGTGCGACTTCGCCACGCATTGCTGGAGCAGTTTGGAGGATGGTGTAACCGAATCAATAACTTTATGAGTATGCGTTTTATTGACCACACCGAAATAGCTGCATAACGCCTTGCATAAATCCTTTTTTCAGTATCCCAATCATTAATTATGATAAATCTAAATAGTAGCCTATAAAATAAAAAAAAATAAGCCGATTACTCACACTCAAAAAAAAGTTATTACGTTTTATTTTTGTAGCACGATTCGTGGGGCACCCTGTACGTGTATAAATCGGTCCAAAATTTGTGTACGGCGTTCTTTTTCACAATTTATCAATTAGCCCTTACCCGACTTAATGGCTGCACACAGTCTGCCCTCCAGTGAGACAAGACTCCTGTAACGATGTATGATACCTTTTCGTCTATTATTTTAACCCTGAAAAAGGTGCCGAGAGCTTTGTGATATATAATTATGTATCTGAAATATGAGAACGTGACATCCTATATTGATGATCACGCACATGTTTTATTTTAATTTAAAAAAAAAATCATAAAATATATTTGACATTCCTTTTTAATAACTGCTCAAAACTGGCTCGGCTGAAGTTTTTTTTTTCAACAGCGAACGTCACTCAATTGGTTCAAACCGCAACTAGGAAGACAAAACCATTATATTGCTTTTGTTCACATATATAAAATAACCACTTATTTCAAAGTCAAGAAATTATGTATATGTATTTGTTACGTGCTAATTGATAAAATGGTGTCGATTAAAAAACAAAAACTCACTTTCAATAATAATAATTATTATTATAAATAAATTTTGTATATGCAGTGTGAGTGTCATTAACTGACATTTGAACTGTCATTTGAAAATGTCACGAACTGCATTCATCAACAACAGACGTATGATGCAAACTTAAATCTTCTCAATTCAATCAATAAATTACACATTTGCATACAAGTATATGTACATACATATATAAATTTATGTATCACACACTTTTCTCAATTAAGCGCCAATCGCATACGGCTGCAATGACTGTGATAAAAAAATTAATTGACAAATGATGCCTGTCTTTTTTTTAAGTCAAGATTTGACTTTCAGATTGTGACTTTCAGTTTATTATAATCTTTTTTTTTAATTAAAAAAAAAAACTATAAAAAAGCCTAATTACTTTTAATACTTTACTGGATTTCATATTACAGCTTAGGCAATTACTGGTTCTAATAATAAGACTACTGATGATGGGATATTTTTTTGTGTATGTAATAGATGTTTCATTAATGGGAAATTTAATCCAGAAAAAAATTCATCCATGTTTTTTTTTCATCATTTTTTTAATACTCGCCCAAACCCATTAGAAACCCTTTAAGCAATTTTATAGCTCTAATTGCTTCAGCAAATTTTCTAAACAAATTTAAGGGAAACTAAAAAAAAAAAAGTGCACGACTGGATCGTACGAACTTGCTCTTGTAACTAACAACTTTAATGTAGCTAAACATTGACGCTGTTTAGTAGGTAGGTAATCTAGTTATCCTATGCTGGTTTAAAGCAGGTCACAGGACATGAAGTTGGTTCGTTACTTATTGATCCACAATATTTTATTTATTTTTCTTTTCCGTTTGAACAAAAAACAAACAAAAAATGTTCGTATAAGTAGAAATCGGAATAAACTATTAAAATTAATTTTGATAAAGCTTTAAAGGCGGGAATGAGTTTTTTGTGATTGTTGTGACCGCTTTAATTAAAAAAAATATTTCTAGTCAAAAAAAATATAGTTGGCAGGTTGGCAGTTTAAACAGGCGGCAAACAACTACCCGGATAGGCCCACTGGCACATTACTAAAAAAAAAAGGCTATAAGTAGGGAAATAAACGGTGATTTTTTAAGAGCTTGGTTTTTGAAAATTCAAAAAAACACAGAAACTTGTAAAAAGTGAATGAAACTTTTATTTGGAACGATAAATCAATTTCTGCCATTTACTTTTTTAAAAATAATTTCACTTAAATGTTGCCCGCGGCTACGCTTCAGGTGGTCCATTCTGAAGGTCCAATTTTGGCAAACTTTTTCACACATTTCGGCCGGAATCTCACCAATGACGCGTTCAATGTTGGCTTCCAAGGCAGCAATCGTGTTTGGCTTGTCCCTATAGACAATAGACTTAACATAGCCCCACAAAAAATAGTCTAACGGGGTCAAATCACATGATCTTGGTGGCCAATTGACTGCGCCAAAACGTGAGATCAACTGCTCACCAAATTCGCCTCTCAATTGATGCATGGTTTCGCGTGCAGTGTGGCATGTGGCACCGTCCTGTTGGAACCACATGTCGACCGAGTTCAATTCTTGCATTTTCGGCAAAAAAAAATCTGTTATCATCGAACGGTACCTTTCACCATTGACCGTAACCCTGCGGCCTTCATCGTCCTTGAAGAAGTACGGCCCAATGATGCCGCCTGCCCATAAACCGCACCAAACAGTGCATTTTTCGGGATGCATTGGTAGCTGCTGAATTGCCTCTGGCTGCTCTTCACTCCAAATACGGCAATTCTGCTTATTCACGTATCCATTTAGCCAAAAATGAGCCGCGTCGCTGAAGACAATTTTGCGATAAAAAAACGGATCCTCATCCAAATTTTCTAAGGCCCATTCACCGAAAATTCTACGTTGTGGTAGGTCGCCTGGCTTCAATTCTTGCACCAGCTGTATTTTGTATGGCTTTAAACCAAGATCTTTGCGTAAAATCTTCCAGGTGGTCGAATAACACAAACCCAATTGCTAAGATCGGCGCCGAATGGACATATCGCGATCTTCAGTAACACTGGCGGATGCAGCAGCAATATTCTCTTCGGTACGCACTCTACGGATACGATTTGGTGGATTAATGTCCAATAAAGTGAAACTGGTGCGAAATTTGGTCATAATGAGCTGAATAGTCTGCTCGGTGGGTCGATTATGACGACCATAAAACGGACGTAGCTTGCGAAACACATTTTTCACAGAGCACGAATTTTGATAATAAATTTCAATAATTTGCAAACGTTGTTCAGGCGTAAGTCTATTCATGATGAAATGGCAAACAATACTGAATCGAAATGTCAAATGTTCGTGGAATTTGTCATGTGTGATCTGTCAAAAATATAAACGTCAAAAACCAAGTAGCAAAAAAATCACCCGTTATTAGACAGCAAGTTTAAAATATTTAAAATATCCTTTAGGTTAAGGATTAGAAAATTCAAATTTTCTTTCTCGGACTGGTCTCATGACTGGCTATACATGTACGTGATATATGTCCGCCCAGCTACATATAGACGCACCCACTTACGTGTAAAGTTATATATAGACCGGGGTTCGGAATGCTAGGCATAGAAAAGCCTTAGCCTCTGCGTGATTTATATTTGCTGGTTAAAGATCCCAACTTGACGATTCTTTGGAAGACGTCGAATAGGTAAGATAACCTTGATTCTTAGTGTAATAATTTGTCGAATGGATGATTCAAGGAATAGTTACATTGGTACTTATCTACAAATGTATATTTAAATCTAGGTTATGGATTTTAATTAAGTTAGGAGAGAAATATGTACAGTAAATGACGCTTATAAGAAATACACTCATATAATGAACTTTTTTTTACAACGCCGACTCCCACTTTTGCTGTAAAATTGTATGTGTATAAGAAACTTTTGTATGAATTAAGAAAATCCCCTCAGGTTTCTTAAATGTCAGCACACTCTTATGGCGCTTTTATTTGGCAATACGGAATCCCTCTCCGATCCGGGATCCCAACTGAACACTTTTGTGTGATTCTAACGATTCTGAATTTTAATGTAGTTGTATATATGAAAATAATTGTGTACGTGGAGATATTCAAATTTAAAAAAAATATGTTTATTGCACAATTATGATACAAAAAATGACAACAGTCGAGTTTGACGTTCAAGTATATGATTGTGTGAGTGCTTCTGGTTTCGATTCTGATTTCAAATCCAGAAGCAAAAATTCTCTTCTTTTCAGAATCAGAACTCTCATTTTTCCCCAAGTAAACACTTTCAGAATAGTCCAGATTGGTTCCGGATCACCAAATAAAAACGACATTAGAATCACACAGGCATTTCTGTACTCTCAAATAAATATCATAAAAGTCACTCTGAAATACATTTAGCTTGTGTTTTGTAAGAAACTGAAAACCAAATTTAAATGTTTATTTAGTCAACAATGAGGAATATTAGGGATTCCTCGAAAAAATTGAAGATCTTCTTTTCAAACAAAGAGAATCTATAACTCAAACCACCATTGAGCGATTTTTTTAAATTTTGTAGTTTCAGATAAGCGCCATTTACTGTACCTGCATACGTGGATGGAACCTAGGTGTGTAAATATGTACTTATGATAATGAAAATGAAGGATGTAGGTTGGTAGATAGCTATATGCTATATGAATATATAAATTTATGAGGGGTTACATTGTATGTAGTATTAAGTAAAGTACCCAAAAATTATTAAAAAGAGAAAATAATTATAAGGTAGAAATAAATATGATAATACACATAACTAAATGTTTTTATATTGCTTAGTTGTTATAGTTTGAGGGAAAACCAAAGATGCCATTTGAATTCCGTGATAAATAAGAATACACTAAAAAAATTTAAATCGGTGGAGCAGTTTTAAAAAAAAAAATACAATTTTGATAACATTTTTAGGAAAAAAATTGAAACGCCATTTTGAAGATATTATTAAATATACAAATAAAATTCAAATTTCCAAAAAATTCATTGACTGGTTTTTGAAAAATCAATTTTTCAAAAAAAATTGTATTTATTTTTTTAAAATCGAGAAACTTTGTTTTTGAAAATTTTATGCATATCATAAAAAATAATTTAAATCCGTCCATCCAATAGTGAGAAAGTCGAAAATATGTAAAGTGGTTCTATGGGAAGTACCGTTAATAAGTACGCAAAATAAAATATTTTTATACTTTAAAGTGAACTGTACAAAATTAAGAATAAACACATTTTTTTTATAAAAATTCTTGGAGCCGTTTTCGAGAAATACATTTCTTTCTTAACGGTTTTTTCTAAACATTTGTATGGGAGGTACCGTTGCTTTTTATATTACGAATACAGTTTTTTTTTAAATATTAAGATAATGTCAAAAAACTCCCAAGTACGAAATTTCGAAAAATCCATCAAGTGGGTTTCGAAATTTTGAGTTTTCAAAAAAAAAGTTTTTTTCTTTAATTTCAATTTTTTTGCGTCTGCATAAAAAATTAAACTAACCATTTTTCAGAAAATCGAAAACCAAGAAAATGGGACTAATAGACGTACCCAAATTAACAATTAGTTTCCAAAAAAAATACCAAAATGTTCATTTTCCCTTTATTAATGTACTGATTTTTTAAATAAAAATTGTTGGAGCCGTTTTTGAGAAAAATGAGATTTTTTTTGGCAAAAAAAATGTATGGAGGTCCTCTTATTTGTCATCTTAAAAAAAATGAAAAAAAAACGTGTGAGCATATTTCCGAAAAAAACAGACAGGCGGAATTGCGGGACCCACTTTTTTGGTGTTCTATATGATCGTAATGTCATGTTTGATTGTTAGAAAAAAAAATTGTTTACGAATACATAACTTGCCTTATAACGGGTGATTTTTTTGCTACTTGGTTTTCGACGTTTATATTTTTGACAGATCACACATGCCAAATTCCACGAACATTTGACATTTCGATTCAGTATTGTTTGCCATTTCATCATGAATAGACTTACACCTGAACAACGTTTGCAAATTATTGAAATTTATTATCTAAATTCGTGATCTGTGAAAAATGTGTTTGGTGCCACATGCAAGACTGCACGCGAAACCATACATCATTTGAGAGGCGAATTTGGTGAGCAGTTGATCTCACGTTTTGGCGCAGTCAATTGGCCACCAAGATCATGTGATTTGACCCCGTTAGACTATTTTTTGTGGGGCTATGTTAAGTCTATTGTCTATGGGGACAAGCCAAACACGATTGCTGCCTTGGAAGCCAACATTGAACGCGTCATTGGTGAGATTCCGGCCGAAATGTGTGAAAAAGTTTGCCAAAATTGGACCTTCAGAATGGACCACCTGAAGCGTAGCCGCGGGCAACATTTAAGTGAAATTATTTTTAAAAAGTAAATGGCAGAAATTGATTTATGGATCCAAATAAAAATTTCATTCACTTTTTACAAGTTTCTGTGTTTTTTTGAATTTTCAAAAACCAAGCTTTTAAAAAATCACCGTTTAGTACCTATAATCGCAAGTCAAAATTAAACGTAGACTGTTTTTGAAACCCTTTACGACCTAATTACAGCTACTATGTGTTGAAAGTGAAAGCTTTATCCCTGTATGTGCATGTATAACATACCTCTACTTACAAATGTATAGGATCGAAGTATGATATTCTGTCTAAACATACATACGTTTTTGATATTAATTGTTGCGATATCTATGCTTGCCAGATTTTGTACTAAAAAAATATCGTTATTATATTTAAAGGGTGTTTTGTTTTAGAGGTGTACAACTTTAAAATGAAATAAAACACAGATAAATTATAATGAATACCATAAAATTGATTTTATTTGAAAGACAATTCTGTATCATTTTTATTTGAATACGATCTCTGGCATATGACCACCGCGCCTGGATCGGATGTATTCCAATCTTTAGGGCCAATTTTCGATTACTCTGCAGCTTTTGGGGCGTATATTGGAAATAACGTGGCGAAAGTTTGTTTTCCAAGTTGTCAATCGTCTTTGGCTTATTGGTGTAAACTAGCGACTGCACATACTTCCAAAGTAAATAGTCTAGAGGTTTTTAATCGAATTTGGAGGGTAGCTGGCAGGCCAACAACGCCAAATTATGCGCTCACCAAATGTTTCCTTAGCAAATCAATTATAGAACTGGATGTGTGACATTTTGCGCTGTCACAGCTGCCCACATCAAGGCGATTAAATTCAGGAGCGAAATAGTCGAATAGTGTTATCATAGCTCGATATGGATCTCCATTGAATGTTAGGCCATCTCCTCTCCGCCATCGTTTTTAGAAAAGAAATTATCAATGATTCCAACAGCCCAAAAAATTGTCAGTTTTTCTGAATGTAACTAGCGCGGTGGCGCGCTTCTAAACAATGGCTTGATGCTTGAGCCATTCAATCAAAAATGAGCTTCATCGCCTAACAAATTTTCTAGTAGAAATCGTGATCAGCAGCAATCTGGTTTCGAGCCCATTCACCGAATTTACTCCGAGCTTTGCGGTCGTCGCGTCAGTCGATTCATGATCAAATGGTAGACTAAACTAATAATAATTCACATGACAGATGACAAAATGGCTTACAATGAACACAGTGCTGCCAACTTTAAGTTGTAAACCTCTAAAAAACACCTTTTATTACCCATTGGTAAAAATTAATAATAAAAGATAGAGTTTACTTCTTAGAGTTGAAAGTTTATCCCTCGCTTCACCTTACATCTTCTTTAGTTGATTTAGTTAGTAAAACGGAGCGTGTCGTCGTTGTGGATTATGTTTTCGAATTGGTCATCAGTAATAGTTCGAGCGTATAGTCACTAGACTCTAGTTGTTGCTCAAGGATTGTTTGAACTTCTGAGTTAGGATAGTCTTCTAGGTTCCTGATTATTCTTCCGAAGAGCTGTAGCAAATATTGATCGAGAGGTATCAAATTTTCTCCTTTGTTGATATAATTTTCCTCGTGATTGGATTGCTGTCATTGGCGTCCGGAAGCAGATAAGTTCGGTCTTGTCACTATTAATCTTCATTTCCCACTTGAGATAGTACTCTTTTAGGTTTTTAGTGTGCTCCTTCACTCTACTTGCACCAATTTCTTGTGAAGAAGTGGTGGAGTCGTCTGCGTTGGCTGGTTGATTGGCCGGCGGTGTAAATATTGAACTGCAGGGGTCCGAGTTTGGATCCTTTTGGTACTCCAGCGCTGATTCCTTTTGATGAGTTCTGATGTCGGTGAATTCCGTTTTGCTTCCTGTACATAAAGAAGTCTATAGGTTAGAAAATTTTTGCTTAGTCTTACCAATTGGTTTGGAAGTCCAAGGTCCGACAGTTAGAAAAATTCGAAAGCCTTTTCAATGTCCTGTAAGTTGTTGAGTACGGCTGACTTTTTAGAGTTTCCGTAACTGATTATGTTGGTCACTTCTTCATGACAAGTATATCAATAACAAAGAGTTAATTCGGGTCGGTGATACAGGTTTCTTCGAAATAGGGGTTTAGCGGCGAAAATTCGATTTCATCAATAGTGTTGGACTCTCATCAATCAAACCCAAATATTCAGAAGATATGTTACGCCGTGTCGTGAGCCCCTTATTTCTTCTACGGATATGGTAATATCCTGCAGTTGGCATGTCCGCAGGTAATTTAAAGTGGATCTACTTATCCATTTCTAATTTTACTTATCTACTTATCCATCCAGAATTTGTATGTGTCTTATCCATTTCCTTCATTTTGACTACAAAACGACCCAGTTGTTTAGGATGCATAGATACATATGAAAAAACTTTGTCAAATTTCAATTTAATAAATGTTTTTGTAAAGCAAACACCTCACCCAAACCCCCGCCCCCCCCCCCCCCCCCCCCCACCCCACATAAAATATTTAATAATTTGTAATGTTAATTTGAATTGCAATAAAATTCTGTTGGAGTCCTCCTGCGTGAGGCGACTACCGGTTATAGCTATTCTATTTCCAATTTATCCTGTCTATGTGGCGCCCTTAATATACTTGCACGTGTATAATTTAACGCTTAGTTACATTTGTTATTAGACACGAATTCGAAAAGCTTAAATTGCATTCCATTAAATTTATAACACCATTAAAACAAAAACCAATGAAATTTGTTAAATGAATTTGACATTGTCACCCAAAAGAATTAGTGTCAAATTTCGCGGGCTGTCATTCTAGCAGCTTCCGGCTCATTGAATGTCCAAACAGGAAGTCACCATTTTAATTACCCTCACCACACATACCCAATAAATCCACCATTTTTAACACTACTTGTGGTGTCTTATTTTATTTCTAAACAGTCACATTCACATTCATATTTACATACATATGTATGTATGTAGCGAATAATATAATGTAGGTATATTATAAAGAGACTTAAATAGTAAAATTAAGTGGTACCACAAATGTAGGAGCTTAAGGGTATACAAAATAAATGAGGACAACATTCTCCAAACGCAGTAGAAATTCAACACTCTCCTATACATATAGGAATGCTTGTGAGTAAAAATATAAAGAATACCCCCCTTGTCCCATCATCATCATCACAACAAACACAAAAAAATGAGTGCATTCAGCATCCAACAGAAGAACATTGCTCTTCAGCATGTTGACAGTAGTTGTTTTGAGTTCATATGCAAGGATACTACCATATGAGTACATTGTAATGCTACACATAGACACACATCCATACATAATTAAAATCACCACATAACATTAACTATAATATTGTGTTTTATATAAAAACAAAAAAAAAATGATATCCCCCCATCTTTATTTTTGTTCTCTAATTTGCACGGATTGCTTGTATGGTGGGTGCTAAAAATGTTGAGAAACAGTTCAAGTGCTCCTGCTGTGTTCCACATTTTTTTTTTAACTTAACAACAACAACGACGACTACCAAGCCGACTGTATACTCATACTAGTTGGGGTGCTTGTAGCACAGACTCAGTGTAATTTATAATACCGTTAAGGAAACGTCAAAAATAAATAATAATAAAGCAAATAACAGCAACAAAAAATGTGTCAAAAAACTCAAAAAATACCCCTGCTGCTGGTCGGTGGGGTGTGTTTTGTTATCGTTCTGGTATCGATAACCGGCATCACGCTCATAAATAATATAAATCTGTCAAATATTATTCGTTTGAATGAGAAAGTCGCTAGTGATTCGGTTGGCGCGCACGAAAATCAAATGAAAGATTTGAACAATTACGAAAACAATCATCCGAAGAATGTTTTTAAATATAATATGACATCGCAGCCATCACATAAAGATGCCACCATTTCCAATCGACGACCAACAGAAGAAACAATTGTTAATCGAACTTTAAGCACATCCAATGAAGAAGACGACGATGATGAAGACACACCACTGACAGAAAAGGTGGCAGCTGTCATCTGGCATAATAAATTACCATCATCGAATCATAATGACATAATCGAAGGAAAAGTGCTGCCAAAATTGGTAAATTTCACTGATAAAGATCCAAGCTTAATCGACTATGAAAAACGGAATACAGTTAAACAGGTAAATTGCTTCTTCTTTTATAACCGTTTTATTTAAAAGTAGGTATGTTATATAGACTCGTAAATGAATGTACTCGTATGTATATATATTTTGTATTTAATTCTCTAGTGATGTTTTATCGGGCTGGGACCATTATTACACTACATTCACACACATAAGAAGTTAATGAGGGTGCAAATTATACTTAAACGAGGGCATTTAATGTCACATTGCACCTGTTTTTAAAAGTATTTTTTTATATATTTTGTTCTATTTTTAGAGTAAATGTACAGTGTTGCTAAAAATAGAAATTTTACTGAAATTGGAATGTTACATATTTCGTATGTATTTAATACATCCGACCATTGAGATAGCTCAGTTTCAGATTGACATTTGATTCTATTTAAAGAAGACTGCTAAAGTACTTAGGGACATGGGCCATGGGCCTTGTGTGCTTATTTAAATTGTATGATTCATTCAGATAGACAGGTTAATAGTTTTTTTTTATCAAAATCTTTTTATTATAATGGAATTCAGAAAAAATTGGGAAATTGATTTTGTGACATTTTCATAATCTATTGCAAACTCACAGCCTATGACTCACATGCAAAACTATTGAACATTTTGCTCTCTTTCTTAACAGGTCACAACAAAAAATTGAATTTATTCAAAATTCAGAACTTCAGTTATAATTTTCTAAGTTTTTTATGACAGCTAGCCAATCAGAACCTGGAAATAGTTGAACATTCTGAATATCTGTCTGAATTTGAATGTACCCAATCATCAACAAAGAAAATTCATCTTGTGGTGCCGAGTTTCTTAGTGCACGCCGTGTTGTGTGGATGTGTGTTTTTTTAAGCAACGCCATTACTGTACAAAAAATTACATTTCCGTACAAACTATCTATTTATTTATTTATTTATTTTATTTCATCAAGCAGATATACATTGCAGAAATTAATAAACATAAAGACTACTGAATAAATTATGAGCAACATGCGATACCTTTTTTCTTAAATCCTGATACCTGTTTCTTAAATACCTAAAAATATTTCAATAATTAACACCTAACTTCCAGAGTTTAAAACAAATTAATATATAACTATTGAAGGTATTACGACTACTATTGCTGCCTAAGGCACCTAGTTATTTTCTTATTAAGACCATAGAAGTAAACCCTATGATAAGGTTCAAAAAATATACTATGCACTCGAAGATCTCTCGTTGGAGCATCTATTATTATAAGGGACAACAGAAAAGGGCAATTTATTTGACCTTTAAGAATATCTCTAATAAAAATTATTTCTTTATCGATAACAAACAGGTAATTAGTGCCGGTAATGTAGTTTTTGAAAAAAGTAATAATACAAAGTTCTCTCCACTGAAAAATTCTATTTTACAAAGGCAAACTTCATGGACTAATGAATTTTTAAATCTTAACCTTGAGAAAATGTACATGCGATTTGACTCAATTGTTTTTGAGAGCTTTTCTAAATTTATTCTTATCTCTCGAAAGTGAAAATCGAATCAACTTCCAAATCTTCCGTGTTATACAATTAGCATCTAGCAAACCTAAGAAATGTCAAACGTAAATCTTTTAATAAATATAAGCAATCAAATAATGATTCAAACTATACCTACTTATTTAAAAAAAAAATTGAAAAAAAAAATATTCTTACCAAGTTCCTTCATTAGTGGATATATTATAAATATTGAAAAGAACATCAAGTCTTATAGTTACTTGTTCTGGTCATTTGTTAATACAAATAGAAAATCTACTGGTTATCCAAAAAAAAAAAAACATGTCGTTTGGTGATGAATGAAACTTCAAAAACTACTTCGATAATGGATTTGTTCGCGGATTTCGTCCAATCCGTATACTAAATTTCTAGTAACATTATTTTACCAAGTATGTCCAATATACCAAGTCAGGTTGCTATTGGTGCATTATAGTTACATAAGTAGTAATGACGTTTTGCTTTAACTTCAATATCTAAAGCCTAAACCAATCCCTGGAGCTGACGGTATACCGGCTATATTTCTCAAGAATTTGTTGAATAAATCTGGGTCCAAGAATATAATTGAAAATCATAAAGGTATTTCTAACCTATTCCCAATTCCAAAGTTGTTGGAAAGTATCGTCAAATCTAAATTAAAATTTTGAACAAGAGAATGCATTTCTGAAATACCAATTACAGAGATTTCAGCAAGGCTTTTGCGTAAGCTTAACCTGTTTGGATTCCACTCTTCTTGGACAGAGTATAGAAAGATAGATGGAAGATCGTTGATGTAAAGTGAAAAAAACCTAAGGTCCCAAAATAGAACCTTCCGGTATACCTGTAGGCCCAGTAAGAAACTTAATATAAATTTATCGGTGAGTTTGTCACTTCACTTCACTTTACCGCTTTTTTGTTGAAAAAAATCTTACCGAATAGATGTTTTTCTCTCTTAATTTTTTTTTCAACATAAATATTTTTTCGTTAAACTGTTTGTAAAAATTAATTTTCGAACTCAAAATTTTCAAAAAATGTTATTATGTATTTTTCTTTTTAATTTTACATAATTTATTACTATTTTTGTTTTCAAAATAAAATGCTTTTATTATTTTTTTTAGTCAAAAACAGAAAATTGGATGCATAAATATCTTGCGCTTAACTTTTGGTAAAAGTAAAAAAATTACTAAAACTTTTTTGTAAGAAAAACCTGTAAAGATTATTTAACAAAAATATATATCATGTCTACTGGCGATATAGGAACTATAGGGCAATCTTTCTGCTTCTTAAATATACTGCATACCAACATTTTCGAAAAATATATTTGTTTTGGGTTAAAAAAAAAAACAAATCCTCTTTTTGAAAATGAAAATGGATAGAATTTTTTTTTCAAACTGTGTTCTTTAATTTATATTATTTCACTTAAAATTGCCTCATATTATTTTCTTAACAAAGATTTTTAGTAGAAACAGTTCAATATGTGCTTAAAATTTTGTACTTAAATTTTTAACTACAAAATTTCGTAAATTTGTTTCTAAAAAATTGTTTAATATGCCAATTTCATGTATTTAATAATATAAATTTAAAAACTGAATTTCAAAGAAGAAAAATATTTTTTTTAATTCTAAAATAACGATTTCGATAAAAATAAAATGCACGACTGGATCGTAGGAACTTGCTCTTGTAACTAATAACTTTAGTGTAGCTAACCACTGACACTGTTAGTAGGTATAGGTTGTCTAGTTATCCTTTGCAGGACTAAAGCCGATGTAGGTAAGATTACCTTGATTCTTAATGTAATGAATTTTGGAATACATATAGCTTAAGGAATGGTTACATAGGTACCTACCTACAGATGTATATTCAAACGGATTTGAATTATACAAATAAGGAGGGTAATATGTACCTACCTATATACATGTAGGTATGTAGATATGTACATACATATGTATAAATGAAAGTGAATGCTGTATAGGTGGGTAAAAATCGTTTTTTATACTTATAAAAACTACCAAAACCACCACTTTAATCGGTCTCTCGAAAAAACCAAGAGCACCATTAGATGTCACGGATCAATGAAAATTTTATAAACAAGTATCTCGAAAATTGTTGGACGGATTTTGATGAAATCCGGTTTTTTATTTTTAGTTTTTTTGAAAACTATTTTTTTTTTTTTGAAAACTTGGTACGCAGTTTCTTAGAGTTTAATGATATACATGTCACTGTAAAATTTGAAATTATTTTTTTTGATTAGTTTTAAAAACATTGATTTTTCAAAAAAAAAAAAATCAAAAATTAATTTTAATTATAAAAAAAAAGTTATTTAAAATTTTGATATGCAGAATTAGTTTGACTACCTAGATCTTCTCAGATATAAAATTTGACAGACATCCAATATACAGTTACCAAGAAAGCCAAAAATTTAAAAAACCGTTAAATGAAAAGTACCGTTAATGGACTTTTTCCGTAAACTTGATTCATATCAGATGAAAGCTATTACCATAAAAAAAAAATTCTAAAAATTTTTTATCAAAATCGTTGGAGCCATTTTCGAGAAAAATAAGATTTTCCTTCAAGGTCATATTGCAGGTAACATTATTTGAAGGCCTAAAAATAAAATTTCAATTTCCCCTCTGAAGAATGCCAAAATAATCACACATAGCAAATTTGAAGGTAATCGCTGACGCCGTTTATGTTGCAGCTCGTTATACATACAGACGGACAGACTGACAGATAGAATGACAGACAGACATTTTTTGTCGATCACTTTATTATGCTTCTCTATGATCGTAAGTCATGTTTGATCGTTAGAATTTTTTTGTGCGAATGCATAACTTGCCTATAATCGCAAGTAAAAAGTTTGTGCAATACTTTAGGTATATTTTTGTCAAAATTTTGTTTTAAATATTTTGTTATTAACGGTACCTGCCATACAACCATTTTTTGATTTTTTGATTTTAGACTTTCTCATAAATCGCTCAACGGATTTCGATCAACATTTTTATGTATGAGGTTCTTTGATTTCTAAATAATACTGCATACCAAAATTTTGTAAAAATAAATTTTTGGATTTAAAAAAAAATATATTTTTTGAAAATTCAATATATTTCGATGTAGGTGGATGATTTTTATTAAATTTTGTTTTAAAGTTTATTTTATTAAATATTTGAAATCGTCATCCCAATCTTTCTTAGAAAAAAATTAAAGAAAATTTGTATATAAAAGATGAAGTAAACATATATTTAGATTCTTAATAGAAATCTTTTTCATACGATGTGATCGAATCTAAGAGCAAGTATGTGCGTTCCAGTCGTTCATTTTATATTTCCTGTGAGGAGCCAACACCTTCTAGCTTTTTGTCACATATTATACGAATCACCCTGTATACTCATTTTTAATTAAATTTTTTGAAAAAAATGATATTGGCGTCTACAAAAATACTTAAATCAATTAATATATCAAATTTCATTAAAATTGGTGCAGTGCTTCCAAAGAAATTATATACAATTCACATGCATCTTGAGCACAAGATTATAAGAAGATATAGCTAAATATATTTTTAAAATCGTTGCCAAGTGTCCCTGTAGGGTAGATTCTAAAAATAATTGCAAAAAAAAAAAATAATTTCCCTAAAAAATAAAATTTTTAAATCGAATTTTTTAACCACTATTGTATAATAGAAATTGGTATCGCTTTGATAAAGTTAATAACAATTTATGGTCAATGTTTCTTGACTAACATGTAGAGCATAATAATAGACAGAATTTGTTTAGAGCAATAATCGGGATATTTAAGCATTTTTGTTCGGTTTGAAGAAAATTACTTCAGGGGTTTAGCCTGTGGATCCACCTACACCTAGAGATAGAATGTTGGATTTCCTTGATCAACCTTTTCATGTTCTCATTGTAATCCAGTTTTTATTAAAATCCCTAGTTCGATTTTTTTTTTACAAATGCAAAACTTATCCTATAATATATGTAAAACGCAAGAGAAATCCCTATTTAAGAAACTGTCATTCCCTAAATAACTCATACTTGAAAGGAAACAATTATTATTAAATAAAGTGCAAATGACCACAAAATTCAAAAACTGAGCTTGAATTCTCACTCGAAATCAAGAAAATATTTCGAATTATTTTTAAACTCAATGCGGCATGGCTGTCGTCCATGAATTCTCAGAAAATGTTTCATATTAAATTCTTCAAACAAAAAAAAAAATGAACAAATATAAAAACCAATAAAAGATATAAAACAATCATCATATGAAAACACATTTGAGTCTGCATACATGCCGCGCGTCGCCGGCCGGCCGGCCGGTTACCAAATTCCATTCTATTTGCCCACAATGAATCATCAGTAAAAACTTTTCAACCATAAAATCTTCATTTATAAGATTTTGTTTTAAAAGAAAATAGAAATAAAACATATTTTATACAATTGACCTTGATAGAGAAAATAAAAATCAACTCAAGTAGCCCCGGTCCTTCCGAATAATAATTCATCCTTCATTTGATTCGATGATAAACAAATCTCAAGATTTGTTGGCATCACAACACAGACCAAACAGATAAAAATCTTTTTCCAATAAAAATTATTCAAACGAACGAATAACGAAAAAATATGGGCCATGACAAAAAACTTTTGTTGCACGAATGCCAAAATCTCGAATCTTGGCGGCTAATGTTTCCCTTATATACACAAATACTGTTAAATGTTTTTTTTTTTTAATTCCGTCTGCCATAAGAGAGAAATCATTCTAATGACATTTGTTGTTGTTGTTGTTTTGTGGTTTTTGGAAGCTTGGAAGCTAGCAAACAATGCGATTAGTGTGTCAAAATAGGATAAAGAATTAAATTTTCATATTTTAACGCCTGACATAAAGATTACTAAGTAGATCATATTTTCCGGCAACACATTAGTGTGTGAGTGTATATGGTGACAAGTTTTTCAAATTGAGCAGAAGGGCAAGCAGCACGCCTGATTCGAGGCGACGCGACGCGTAGCGCTGCGAAGATGATGTTGAGGCGACGCACAACGTAAATAGGAAAAGGAAACTAGTGTGGTTTATTTGTGTGCGTATTTTTATTGAAAGTATAAGGTGTTTGTTTTATAGTTTAGAAATGGGAAGGGGGGGGGGGGGCTGAATTTTGTGACAGTAGCAATTTTTGTGGAAGAATTAATGAGAGCGGTATATCATCATTTGTCAAACGTGATGGACAATTTTGATGTTGGGCCATAAATTCAGAGCAACAGTGAGCACTTTTTAAAACAGGTGGGTTTAAGATCGAGGGGAGGGATTCTGTTAGCATATTTCTTGATACATTTATTTTATTGTTTGTTATTCATTTCAAATGTATGTTTATATTTGTACCATATTTATGTACATAAATAACAAACTGTTTGTTTTATTGAAAATGTCTATATCGATGATATATGACATCCTTCAAATGTCCGTTGCGACGTGATGGTGAGTGCGCTGGCTTAGATTGGGCGATGGTCAAGGTTATCTTAACTTTATTGTTACTATTCATTTGCGGCTTAATGGATGTACGACTTATGAGAACCTCAAACAAGAAAAAAATCGAAGGGGTTAAAATATTGTCCAGGCTTTAGCTATTTATTGCACTTATCAATGTCATCATGCTTGGGCCAAAATAAATCGGTTATCATTGCTATATTGGTCGTTATTTTCAATAATTTACGGCCTGTAATGCCGCCTGTAAGAAATATAATTCATTAGTTGATCTTATTGAAAAATAAATTACAAGACTTTTTCGCACATAGTTTTATATTCTAAGTAGAAACAGTAAAATATATTTTTAAAGTCGATTCCTGCATAGTTTGTGTTTTGTGCATGTTAGGGCTAGAGACAAGAAAAAAATCGATTAGCCGACACTCGCAATTTTCTAGAAAATTGACTTAGAACATAAAACAAAAATTAACACACGACGCTCGGTATCATTTACAATGGCATGAAAGCTTTTTGTAAAGCCGCAAATCTATTATTTTAAATTATTTTGTTTTATTTTATTTTATTTCATTTTATTTCATTTTATTTTATTCTTAATTAAAGTTTTTTTTGTAATTAGTTTTTGGAAAATTGATTTTTAAACTCAAAATCGTACATTAATTACTACTATATTTTTTTATCAAAAAATTACAAGTTTTTAGTCAAAACAAAATAGAAAACCTGATGCTCAAATATCTTTTACTTCGAAAATTATAAAAATAAAGATAACCATTTTTTACTTCCGATTAGATGTACTATAAGGCAAGTTATGCATTCGTCGAAAAAAAAAGTTTTGAGATAACAATCAGACATGACATTACGATGATAGCGAAGACGAAAAAAGATGGTCTAAAAATTCTGTCCGTCTGTATGTATGTCTGTCTCTCAGTCTGTCAGTCTATCAGTCTGTCTGCATGTAAAGGGTGATTTTTTTGCTACTTGGTTTTTGACGTTTATATTTTTGACAGATCACACATGACAAATTCCACGAACATTTGACATTTCGATTCAGTATTGTTTGCCATTTCATCATGAATAGACTTACGCCTGAACAACGTTTGCAAATTATTGAAATTTATTATCAAAATTCGTGCTCTGTGAAAAATGTGTTTCGCAAGCTTTTATCGCAAAATTGTCTTCAGCGACGAGGCTCATTTTTGGCTAAATGGATACGTGAATAAGCAGAATTGCCGTATTTGGAGTGAAGAGCAGCCAGAGGCAATTCAGCAGCTACCAATGTATCCCGAAAAATGCACTGTTTGGTGCGGTTTATGGGCAGGCGGCATCATTGGGCCGTACTTCTTCAAGGACGATGAAGGCCGCAGGGTTACGGTCAATGGAGAAAGGTACCGTTCGATGATAACAGATTTTTTTTTTGCCGAAAATGCAAGAATTGAACTCGGTCGACATGTGGTTCCAACAGGACGGTGCCACATGCCACACTGCACGCGAAACCATGCATCAATTGTGAGGCGAATTTGGTGAGCAGTTGATCTAACGTTTTGGCGCAGTCAATTGGCCACCAAGATCATGTGATTTGACCCCGTTAGACTATTTTTTGTGGGGCTATGTTAAGTCTATTGTCTATGGGGACAAGCCAAACACGATTGCTGCCTTGGAAGCCAACATTGAACGCGTCATTGGTGAGATTCCGGCCGAAATGTGTGATAAAGTTTGCCAAAATTGGACCTTCAGAATGGACCACCTGAAGCGTAGCCGCGGGCAACATTTGAGTGAAATTATTTTTAAAAAGTAAATGGCAGAAATTGATTTATCGATCCAAATAAAAATTTAATTCACTTTTTACAAGTTTCTGTGTTTTTTTGAATTTTCAAAAACCAAGCTCTTAAAAAATCACCGTTTATGTATAGACACCTACAGCCCAAAAGGGTTGGCCGAATTGATTCAAACTTGGTATATAGAGTTTTTTTTAGGTAATGTACAGAGGGGAAATTGAAATTTTTTTCTTAGATAAAAAAATAACGGTAACTGCCATATAACCATTACGTTCAAACCTATTTTTCTCGGAAACGGCTCTAACGATTTTAAAAATTTTTTTCTCATAAATTCAAATTTATCTAACAAATAAAATGGCGTACTTTTTTTTAGCTGAAATTAGTTTAAGTATTTATTTCAGGATTTTGAATTATTTTTTCTTTGATTAAGCCGATTTAATCTTTTGTTTTTAAGTTTATATTATTAAATATTTAAGATGAAATTAAAGAAACTTTGTATATATAAAAAATTAAGTAAAAAACGATTTTAAAAATATATTTAGATTTCTAATAGAAATCTTTTGTATACGATGTGATCGAACAAAAGAGCAAGTACGTGCGATGTTATTTTTAAGTTTCTCATTTTTTCCGGTTTTTTATTTCTTTCTAAAAATTGATAAGAGCATTGACTTTTGAAAATTGTATCTAAATTATCTATAAGTAAAAAAAATTTGTTTGACATTTCTTTAAAAATTTTGAGTTTGAAAATTAATTTTTCGAAACTGTTCACTAAAACAACTTTATTTAGAAATAAAATAAATGAAAAAATTTCTTTTAAGTGTAAGCCTTACTTTTTTAAATAATTTTGTTTGTTTTAATTCGGTATCTTTACAAGTTTTGCATTTGGAAAAAAATCGAACTCGATATTTTAATCAAAGTTGACAATACGATGATAGAGAACACAAAAAAATGGTTCCGGCAATTCCGTCTGTCTGTCTGTCTGTAGAACGTTCTACAGCCTAAACGGCTTAACCGATTTTGTTCAAATTTGGTACTTAGTCGTTTTAGGTGATTATCCAAAAAAGATTTTTGAATCGTTGTTTTAGCCCCAAAAATTACGGTACTTACCATACAAATTTTTCAAGGTATATGTAACTTTTTTTGGGCTGTAGGTCAATAAATTGAAGATGTTATTATTTAGTGTGCAACGTTTCGAACATGTTTATGTTCTTCATCAGGCAAACAATTTTTAAGGAATTTAAGTAAAACCGAGAAAATTACACATTATACACAAAAATCTCGAGCAACAAAATTGGTAGACAGGAGAAAACGTCCATTACTATACACAATCACCTATACTTAAACCTACAAAAGAGCAAACTGTACAAATTTCATCCAATTGGTTAAAGCCGTTTCAAAGAAACGAAACTAACATTTCAGCTTCGGTAAGGCTTCGCTAAGTCATTTTAGCTACGATAAGACTTTACCGAAACCATACAGAAGCTGAAATGTTAGTAAATATAGTAGGGGAGACCGGGGCTTAAAGTAACACTTTTTACTAAAATCGATGCTGTATCTAAGAGTTTGAAAATTAGTTAGCCAAACTTTTTTCTGTTTAAAAAGCAATATTTCAGCTACGAAATCCAATAAAAAGCCAAAAAATACCGATCAGAATTTGTAAAAATTTAACTTTTAGACAAAAAAAAGTGTTATTACGACTAACCACGTTTGGAGGGAAAGTTGTAACATAGACCGGGGTAAATTGTAACAAAACTTGTCATCTTCTTTAAACAAAAACAATCAATTTAAAAACAAAAAATATAGCACATACAACAGTAAAACTTGTGAAATTAATATTAATATTTAAAAATGTTTATGTATATTAATTCAAAAATTTAATTTTTTGAAAAAAAAAAACTGAATTTAGTCACATAAAAATTAGGAATGTAACTAAATATTCCAAAACCAGTATTAGATGTACATATATGCATTCGGATTTAACTAATTAGCAAGCCAGGAAAACACATGCCGGCCTCTTTTTTCTTCAACCGTTTGTTGATATACGTCAAATGGACTTTTTTCGTTTTATAAAAAATAAAGAAAAAAATTAAACAAAACTAAATGTGAGCATAGAACAGCATTTCCATAGTATTGGTTCCCAAAAATGTGATTTGAAAATATGAACGAAGTCTGTTTTTATTTGTTATCACTTACCCCACAAAAATGTTACTAGCCATGAAATTTATCACAAATCACTCAATTTAAAAAAAAAAAACGAAAATAATTCGTTGCTCAACTTAACCAAAACATAAATAAATATTTAAGAAAACAACTGAACTATATCTCTTCCGAGTGAAGAGGAATACCAAAAATACTAAGAAAAAATAATGTTACAATATCAATTTTATACCATTATCACTTTTTTTTTGGATGTCCTATTTACAGCTAAAGTATACTTAACGGTAGATTTGAACAATCTGACGAACAATTTTCTCGGTCACGCGTTTTTTTAATTTTTCAGGGAAACCCCTTCATTTTTATCCGTTACTTTTTACCCCTGTTTCTTCTAGCCCCGGTCACCCCTACACGAATTTTTTTATCAATATAGTTAAAGCCGTTTTCGGGATTACTTATATTTGATAGAATGATTTTTGTTCTTCTCTAGTGTTCATTTCTTAAAACCTATAAAATTGGAATTACTAAAATTTTTATAACTAAACATTTTCTCATTTCTTTTACAGGTATGTTAACATCGATTTACAAGTTCTCTGGTAAATATAAATGTTATAATATTTCTTCAATTTAACCTTAATCTAAAGCAAACATTGAGACAGACAATGTGGAAAAAAATTTCTCTTGGAAATCAACATCGGGAGAGGAATAAATCTTCTTGAAAAAATATCTAATCTGTTTAGAATGCCTCGTCGTCGAAATAAATTCCCAACAAAAAAATCCATTTTCAAAAACAAATCGCCAAGATTAAACTCATTATCAGTAAAATTAATATATCCCCCAATAAAAAGCATTAAATCCTTCACAAGTCCTTTATGCTATTATGCAGTTGCCTAATCCCAAATGACAAAATATATCTTCGGCTTGTGGCTGCTTTATCTAAAACTAAATCATAACGGAATCTACTTACTGGTGCAGATTAAATGCTGTTCCCTAACTTTCTAACTTAATTTTGCTGTCGCGCGTTCTAATTTCTGGGTTCACTTAACTTTATTTCGATGACGTCACTATACTCTTTTCAGCATGTCGTCGACGAATTCTGTGTGTTAGCTCTATATACTCGTAGTTCTTTCTTATTCATCCATCGTATGGCCATAGCAAGATGGATGCCATGTCAAATACTACCAAACCGAACTACATAAGATGAACTTGAGTACTTCTTCGGTTGCAATTAGTCTTTCTTCGTCTATCATATAAAGACAAGGGATGAAAGGTCGTTCCTTTTATGTTTGGATGTGTGTGAGGAGAATAGAGGAAGATGTTATGCAGCAGCAAGCAAGGAGTTTTATTTATATTTTGTTCTTAATTTAATTAAATTTATAAGTTGGCATCAACTCACGAACACACCCACCGACACGACATGCATCGCACTCTTGTCAAATTGTAAATATCACACTGACTGACATCTAGAACAGCGCTATACCCACATGACAACTAGGGCGGGCATGCCGAGGAATAAATTACTCGCGAAGGGGTTTCCTTATACTTTGACTTGTATTTTATTTTGTTTTTAAATTTATTTCAATTGAAATTTATTCCTTGGGTGGATTTTATGGTTGAATATACATCACTAAGATAGATGTTAATGACAGGATTAGGTGTGCTTTATTGAGTGTCACCAATGCTTTTGTCTTTAAAATGTCGTGCCTCGGCTTTTGAGTGTCTTATTCGTATAAGCGAGTTGAAAAGAGTATTATGTACTTTTGGGATTTATAGAATGAATAAACTCATCGAAGTAAATGCTTCTAACATTTCATCGATCAGTTAGAGGTACTCATTTCAATTGCGTGTCCTTTGAAATGTCAAAGTTTCGAATTGAGTATAGAAAAAAAGGATTATTTCATCTAAGCAGAAATTTTCCCAAAATACAACTTCATAATTAAAATCAAAGAATCCTTTTCCTTCCTTTAAATCAAAACTAACAATCAGATAATTTATATCCTTTGTCTACTTTGTTGTCATGCTGTAAAATTATGAATTAAAGTTTAATCAAAATCCTTAATCAACAAAACTAAAATAAACTATGAACTTAATACTAAATGTAAATGTGACATTCCAAAGATAAAATCAAGGACAGGCTACAGAAAGCAGAGGACTAATTAAAAAAAAAAAATCAGTGTGGGTTGGGTTGCAATTACTTGGCATCCGAGATCCGACAAACAGAAAAAAGTCCGTTTTGTTGCAAAATGAGAAGAAGATAAATCGACAAAAATTACACATTCCTATTAAGCCCCTTTAAGAATGCTTTAAACTCTTAGAGTTGTCCTAAGGAAGTAGAAAGATAAAAGAACCCACAAGGGATACTTAATAATTCATTCAAAAGCTTATACAACGGAGTCTTGAAAATAGGACAATGCATCGAAAAGTTCGAAATCCAGTGACTGAATAGAATTATACAGTGATGTGAATATTTTTTGCAAGTTTCGTAGGTCTTTTAATTTTGTATGCAGGTTTTACATTTCAGGAACATTATTCACATAATGCGCCTATATTCTAAGACTTAGGTAAGTGAGACTCAAAGTTTGTTTAGGGTGGCCCAAAGTTCGCTTTGCTTTGTAAATCTGGAATAACTTTTAAACGAAAATTTTAAACTAATGAAATAAATTAATGTTTATTTCATGAAATTTGTGTTTATATTCTTTTTGGCAAACCTAATCTGTAGCCGCGTGCTTTATTGGCCACTTTCCATGACTTTTTTAAATTTTACTGGCTTAAATCAACTAAATGATGAATTTTCGCCAGGGCCTGATGGTCTCCCTGCCATATTTCTAAAAAAAAAACATGTTCCGCTACCCTATATTTGCCCTTCTCACAAATCTCTAATTTATCTCTTTCTCAAGTTTAATTTCCTCAGTTATGGAAAAGCGCTTTCTAAATCCCTATTCACAAAAAAGACTCCAAAGGTAATATTAAAAACCAAAAATATTTGAAAGAATTTTGTACGATCTTAGAAACTTTCTTTGTAAGTCTGTCATTTCCCCTAGACCTAGACAACACGGTTTTCAAAAATTTAAGTCTACAACCAATAATCTAATCAAATGCATGCCTTTTACCCTCTTAGCATTAGAGATTGGTAACTGTCTCTCTATAGATTTCAGGAAGGCCTTTGACAAAATTTCCAACTTGTACTTATACTTTTCAAGCTTTCCTCATTTCAGATCTGCCCTCTCAAGTTATTACCTCTGGCGTCCCTCAAGGCAGCCACTTAGGTCCTCTTCTTTTTATTCTTACCGTTAATGATGTCAAAAGTTTTATAAACTATTCCAATATCTCACTGTATGCCGACGATACCGAGTTTTACAAGACCATTTCGTCGGTACATGATTCGACTCTCATCCAATTGTACCTCGATAATTTTTCGGTCTGATGTCTAAAAAACTGCTACCTATGTAAATATAAGTCAAGCAGGGAGTTGAAATTCTTCGAATGTTGTGTTTAACGTAGGTAAATTCTGTGTAGAAGTCGCAACATCATAGTTTTACACATTTCAAATCATTTGGGAAAATAATTGCTACAGCGCATTGATTGCGAAATTTTGACTTGAACATCTAAAAATAAGGTATTTCTTTCATCCCCTAAAAATTTGGCTTTGAAAAAATAAATGATACTAGTCAAGGCTCTATTTTCCCTCCCATTTTGATTTCTTGAACTTTAAAACCACTGTGCTTAAAGGTTAGTCAAAACGCCTTTAGTGTGCGCACAATTATAACAAACAATTAGCTATCTAAAAGAGTTATGATTATGATTCAACACTTGCCTCCTGTATAAACATCATTTCAGGATATACATTAGGGTGGCTCTATTGATACCTAAAAACATTTAATGACATTTTTTTGTTTGACCGTTTTCGAGCGGTATACAAAAGATGTGATAATAGTCCCTCAATAGAAATCTAAAATATTTTTTTTTTTAAATTTCAATTTTAAATACTCTCCCAAGGACTCGAAATGTGACAAACCTTAAAAATATAATAAAGGGTCCGCCAATTAATTTTTTTGTTTTGAAAATGCTATAAAAAAAAACTACTGAATATTTTCTCAAATTTCTTTTTTATTTGAAAGTACAATCCTTCCGGTTAATAATGGAAAATAATTTCATTCAAATGGCTGCTTCGGCTGGCCATGCAGTAGCCTACGCGATCGGTCCAATTTTTAAGCACATTATCGATTGTGTGCAGCTGTATTTCACCAATGGCTTCACGAATATTGTCCTTTAAAGCGTCAATTGTCTCTGACTTGTCGGGGTAACGATTATCTTTTACGGCACCCCACAAATAATAGTCCAACGGTGTCAAATCGCAGCTCCGAGGTGGCCAAACGACATCAGCTCTGCGGCTGATAATGCGATCTTGAAAAACAGGGCGCAAAACATCGAGTGTAGCTTCGGCTGTGTGGAACGTAGCGCCGTCCTGTTGAAACCAAATATTGCCAATATCCTCCTCTTCAATTTTTGTGAACAAAAATTCGTTCAACATGGCCCGATAACGATCTCCATTGACTGTAACGGCCACTCCGTGCTCATTTTCGAAGAAAAATGGCCCAATCATGCCTCTGGACCAAAATCCGCACCAAACAGTGACTCGTTTTGGGTGTTTCGGCTTATGAGCTTTATCTGAAAAGATGATTTTTTTTGGCAAAATCGGCATCTTCTCTAAGTCGATCGCAGGCCCACTTAGCGAAGCGATCAACTCATTGGATGGTCAGTTGGCTTCAACTCCTGAACCAATTGGACTTTGTATGCCGTCATACCAAGGTCTTTATGCAAAATTCGTCTCAATGATGTCTCCGAAATGTTCAATTGTTGAGAACGACGTTGAATTGATGTTGATGGCGCTTCACGCACACTTTCTGCCACAGCAGCAATATTCTCGGGTGAACGAACTGTTTTTGGCTTTTCACGCTTTGGTTTATCGACGAGGATGCCAGTTTCTTTCACTTTTTTTCACAAGATAACGAACATACGGAGCTGACGGTGCTCTCTTCTTCCAAAATCCGTACGCAATTTTCGCACACATTCTGCAACATTACCATGATTTTCAAAGTAATGTCGCAATATTTCCTAGCGTTGTTCAAGCGTATTCACAACCATATTCGTTCAGCGGAAGGATAAAACTAATTATTATCTGTCAAATCAGACATGAGCTAAGTGTTACCATTCACGAAATAAGCACTAGTTGAAAAAAAAAACCTTAGATAGCGGACCCTTTATATATAAAAATGTTTAAAAAATGGCTAATGTTTCATAAATTAAATAAAGAAGCTTGTTAAAAAATCAGCAGGCTTAACCAAATACTCCACGAAAGGACGTAAGGGGGTCAGTTACCCCTGCTTTTTTGCTTTTTTTTAAATGTTTTTACTTGCGATATATCTCTGGCAAGTTTTGCATTTGGAAAAAAAATCGAACTCGAGATTTTAATCAAAGTAGACATTACGATGATAGAGAACACCAAAAAAGTGGGTCACGTCGGTCTGTCTGTCTGTCTGCATATCTGTATGTCTGTCTGTAGAACGATCTACAGCCTAAACGGCTGAACAGATTTTGTTCAAACTTTGTGGTTAGGAGTTTTAGGTGATTGTCCAAAATAGATTTTTGAATCGTTTTTTTACGCCCCAAAAATAACGGTACTTGCCATACAAATATTTCTACCATCTTAATTATCTCGAAAACGGCTCTAACGATTTTGATTAAAAAATGAGTGTATGTACTAATCTGAGTATGGTCTACATATTTGCCGAAAAAAAAATTAAAATTATTTTGTTATTGACGGTACCTGCCATACAACCATTTTATTGATTTTCAACTATCTCATAAACGGCTCAACGGATTTCGATCAAAATTTGTATACAGGATCTCCTTCAAATTTTAAATAATACTGTATTTCAAAATTTTCGAGAAATAGTTTTTTTGGGTTTTGAAAAAAAAAATATTTTTTTTTTTTTGAAAATTTAATATTTTGTAAAAGCGTGGGCGATTTTTTCTGAAATTTGTTTTTAAGTTGATATTATTAAATATTTAAAATTTTCATACCATTTTTTTTTTTTAAATTCAGAATTTTTAATTATAAAAAAATAAGTGAAAAACGGCTTTAAAAATACACTTTGCCGTTTCCATTAAGAATCTTTTGCATATAATGTGATAGAACATAGGAGCAAGTACGTGCAATCGAGTCGTGCATATTATTTTTTTTTTTTAATTCGAAAGACAGATCAATAAACAAAAGAACAAGTTCCTGTCAATTTTCTAATAACGGTTAACTGAAAATCCATTTCAATCGTCATAGGCAAACTTATTTGCATCCCAGAGAGAGTAGTCTAACTTTTATGCTATCTTTGTTTAAGAGAATGCAAACTGGAGCCATATGTGCTTTCTCAAATTTATTTCTGTTTGGTCTAATTTACTAATTAAATGTAATATATTACATTGACAAAGAAAAAATTAAACAACAACTGCTTGGGACCAGATAATATAGGCATATAAAAAGAGTTAATTTGTTAATTGATGAGTTGGCCAAGTATTTTGCATTTGGGTCATAATAAACAATGCAACTGCGGAAGAGCGGAATATGTTCAAACAGGCTAAAAAGACCTGCAATAGTCTTATTCAACGAACTAAATTCTTATATGAGCAAAACTTAGGCAACAAATACTACAATGTCCGAAAGGTAGTAAAAATTGTTGGTAATGTGTAAGAAAACATTCGAAATACCATTTCGTCTTCGGTTCGAACGATTGTCTTTGATGACGCTCCTTTATCAAAAAAGCCAATTTACATACAGAGGAATTTGCTTTTAATTCGAGGCTGCCAGACAAATTTTTGACTCCTCCAGTACTTGAGAGCGTAAATGATTTCATAGGACAAATCTTCTTTCACACTCCTGCAGTCGCTAGAGCCTTTAAAAGCCTCGATATATAAAAATCCGCTGGCCCGGATAGTATCTCTCCCATCGTTCTGAAGAGGTTTTCTTCAAAGCTGGCAAAACCATTTCATAAGCTTTTCCATCTGCCCTACTCTACTGGTCTCTTTCCGATTGGATGGAAAACAGCATTTGTCCAGACTGTCCCCAAAAAAAGCGAATTATCCTAACCCTCTAACCGCTCAATAAAAGTTGTATTGGACGGTTTGAAGCCTAATATTCACAAATTAAATTCTGGTGTGCCATAGGGCTCCGTTTTATCTCAACTCTTTTTCTCATATTTATAAATGATCACTTACCTGGAGCTTGTAATCCACTTAATTGTTTTGCTGACCATAGTACTCTCAGCTACCTATATGTCCTTCGGATATGAAACTTGAATGGCAGCGTATGAAAAGCTCATTGAAGTGTTTGTGCTTTCTTCGACGATGCAAGAAGTTCTCCTCCTCTTCTCATCTGGCTGTAATCTATGAGGCATACATTCGGTCAAAGCTTGAGTACAACTGTCATATCAATGGCGGTGGTCCCCTATCTCACTTGAGCCTCCTGGCTATAATCCAAAAAAAAGTGCTTTAAAAATGATAAGCGATAAAACATTAATGGACGCAATTGTACCTCTCGAATATCGCCGCAATATTTCATGCCATTCATCATTCTATCGGTATTTTTATAGACAGTGTTCTAGTTAAATATTCAGTTGAGGCTTTCCTTTCCTAAACCAATTTTAAGGTAACACTCACGCTTCTGGGGATCCTAAGTTCGAATGTACTGTCAAGTATAGAGATTCCTTCTTTAGCCGCACTTCACGAATGTGGATATTATGATATTCAAACATTCAAAACTAATATATGCATTGATATATTTTATGAAATCTTATCCTTTTATCGTATCGCTCGCATTGTATTTAAACATTTTAAGTCGTAATCCCATGAGTCCGCGTAAAATATAAAAATAAATACTATAATATTAATTCTGACTTCTCGTAATTATTTCGCACGAATGTTCAATCTCATCTGAAGTAAAAATACTTTAGCGGAGGGTCTTCACCAACAAGTCATCTGAACCGCCTTTTTCCCTAATATCAGGTCCCTCAGGGCTGGATTCTAAAAACTCTTCTTAAACGACATCTTCTATGGTTAAGTAGCCATGCCCATACAGAAACTTTTATACTGGCGCTAACTTTTTAAAATGTATTCAACCTTGTATTCCACAATCATGAAATCGAGGTCCTCAAAAAATTCCAAGAATCCCAATAGCATAGAGTGTTTGTTTTGAAACTTTATTCGCACATCACTGTTTTTGTGTGCATTGGTAGAAAGTACTTATTTGCAAAGTCTACCACATCTTATACAGCCCGCTGATGATGACGACAAGGTTCGGTGATGATTGCATTACCGCCACCACATCAACTTTATACAGCTTCCGGCATCAGCCAGGACTTAAGCTTCAACATGCAAACTTTTCGCAAATCAAACTTTTAAATAAAAAAAAAGCAAAAGGATGAGGGCGGAAGCATTTTAAGATTAACCATAAGCACCGTTCAGTTTGAGCAATTACCTTCCCTAGCACTTAACATTCATCGCATATTTGCAACATATTTCAACTTTAAATGGCACATCTTGTCCGCAGGCCTGATACAAACAAAAAAAATCGCATTTCGGAACGAAGTGCAAAATGGAGCGGAATTTTTTTGTGTTTGTTTGTGTTCGCCTTGCAGACAAATTTTAAGGACATTAGAATCGTTGCCGCTGCTGCTGCTGCTTCTACTTCCTAAATCACAACCATCTGCCACTGGGAATTTTTCCTTTCAAATTTCGGGGCCAAATTCAATTCCATACTGACTGAAAAAATTCACTCGGAAAAAAATTCTTTCATCCGAATGGGTGGTTCTCTAATGTCAAATATAAATTGGGGTGAACGAATAATGTGTCGACGGTTTCGTATGGAATAGGAGTGAACAAGAGGCATGTTACAAATTAATAAAATGGTCATGTTGACAAATTGTCCCACGTTCAGGTGGCTCTCGAGTTCATTCCGTACAGTGGTACATGGTCAGAGTAAATTCAAACAATTTTGTGAATTAAAAGAATTGCAAGAAAATTTCAATTACCCATAAAATAACAAATTCCTTAATGAAGCACTAAGTACTTGTGTACATTAATTTGCTTCGCGTGACTGTTTTCTTTTACCATCATTAAAATTTATTCAATTTTTAAAGCACATCTGCCCCACTGTGTGATGGAAGGTTAAACATTTATTTGTTCCTTTTTCCGCTTTTATAGTCCAACTGCTGGGCTTTGGTTTTTTTTTTTTTTGACAGATCAAATGGCTGGGCTTGGCTCGATGGCATGCATAGAATTTTAACTTTTTGTCAATCGACTTATATTCCTGCAGAAATAGTTCGGCCGTTCGATGTCATGAACAAAATTATAATTATAATTTTTTTTTATTAATTATTATGTATATTTTTGTATGAGAGTTATTAAGCAAGAATGTCGTTTTGGTGAAATTCCGCATGGCCTACGGAGTATAATTGCTTTTGGCCTGAATTTTTGAATTCCTTAAGTATGAAAGGCGGGCGACAGTGGAAGTGATGGTTGTGAGAAGAAATAGTGGATGAAATGTTCCTTTTGCAAAAAAAAAAGTATATATTCGTTTTCGGGACCCTAAAGGGAAAATTCAAGAATATTGTTATAGTGGAGAAATATTTGGAAATATTTTCATTTATTTTGCAAAGGGCGTGAGTTAATTTGATGGAATCTTTGATTTAATAAATTGAAGTTTGTAGAGGCAGTTAAAATAAGTTTTGCAATAAATGTTAAATAATACATTTTTGTATTGCTTCTTTTTTCGTTTTATAATTATTAAAAAAGTCGCGGAGGCTTATTTGCTCTCGAGTTTGGTAATTTGGTCCGGGCGATGAATTCTATTCCATTAAATTAAAATTCTAGATATATATATTTCACTTTACATACGGTAAATGGTGCGAATGGACAGAGAACTCAAAATGTAATTTTAAATCCTTGAAACGGGCCTGGATTCCTAAGAAACTGTAGCAATATGCGACCCTTAGATATATGTATTCGACATTTGTGAATTCTGTGCTTGGAAATTGGTTTAGAGGACTTTTTTTGTTTCTTAAATTAGGAGATTCCGATATTTGGGACATTAATTTGGGGTATTTGGTTCGGATTTTGGAACTGGGGTTCCTAGCTCGATAAATAGCTTTTGAGTACATATGGAACTTCCACCACATAATCAGTCCTATGTTAGTGATTTCTATTCCAAATTATTTATAGATAGTTAGAAGTACATTTTCTTAAAAAAGTTTTGAGTAAATTCTTAAATTGTGACACAATTATCTTATATTTAGTATTTGCCCCTGTTAGACAAAGGTCGACATAAATATTTTCTGTGTCTGTGATGTGCGAGTACTTTGTTGTCTATAGCTGAGTTTTCGTTCGCCATACTCCAGGGTATTAATTAAAGTAAGCCCAAAGCTTTAATTTAAAAGTGTTTTTTTTTTATATTTCTCAATTCTAATTCTTAATAAAATACAACCTATGTATATACTCAATTGGGTTGTACCGGCACTCACCGGCTTTCGCCGGCAATCACAGCTTTCGCTGGCACTCAACAGTTTTCGCTGGCACTTAACAGCTTTCGCTGGCACTTAACAGCTTTCGCTGGCACTTAACAGCTTTCGCTGCTGGCGCTCAACAGATTTCGCTGGCACTCAATGGATTTTGCCTGCACTCAACGGCTTTCGCCGCACTTAACAGGTTGAAACGGTACTCAACCACTTTCGCTGGCACTTAACAGTTTCGCTGGCACTCAACGGCTCAACGGCTTTCGCCGGCACTCAACGGCTTCCGCCGGCAATCAACAGCTTTCGCTGGTACTCAATAGCTTCGCATAGCTTAAATTATTTGTACTAGTATTGTATATGAACCTTTACTGCTGTTGGGGGAAGCCTATATATTTATTATTATGTCTTTCCGTTACTGGACACACCTCCTGGCTCAGGTACTGGATGTGTTTGACACGGCCGGTGGTACTTGATACTTTACAAACCTCGGGTACTGGAAGTGACTTTCGCGGTTTGGATGAACATAACTTATCTTACCTTTCAGTGAAACTAAGTGTGAACTTGTGAGTATTGTGGCAAAATTTAATATTTAATGTAATATGTGGTTGGCGCCACTTTACCACTTATCTCCTATTTAATATTCATGTTTATTTCGCCGTGTGGGCTAGAGGGGCTCGTCCTTGCTATTTTTTCAAATAACCTCGTTTGCAAAAAAGTTAGCATTACCACCCCCCAAAAAAGGGTTATGTAAATTCAAACAAATAAAAAAGGATATGTCAATAAGTGTCGTAAATTTGTGGTAAATAAGTGGTGAAGGAAAAAAATTGCAATAAAATTTGTTTAAAGAATTGTCTCCCGAAGTCCTTAAATGGGTTTTTTCTAATTACATAATTTGTGGTGTGGCTCCTAACACCTCTGTCCCTCTCCAAAAAAAAAAAACGCTCTTAGTACACAAAAAGAAGAAGTGCATCAAATTTACCACAATTAATCCCATAGGTTTTCCTTTGAAATTGAAAAGTGGTAATGCCAACTTGACAAACATACAAAATGGGAGGGAAGTTTCGTCATATTTGCAAACATAAACAATGTCGGAACTTTAATCAAACATATCCTTAATATTTTACTCACTCCAAAATGAAGGCCGCTTAACTTTCGATATGTACAAATGTATTTTTCATAAATTTCGTTTCTTTCTAGTTTGTGTTGTTGCCTTTTTATTAAATTTTAAAATACCATCTTTTTTTATATTTTTCCTGTGCCTATTTATCATAAAATGCATGAATAAATTCAAATAAAATTAAATAAATTTTCAAAGTCTTTGAATCAGGAACAAATTTGCATTCAGAAAATCTTTTAAATCAAGGTACCTACTGACCTATTTTGCAACTCAATTTAACACACACAAAGAAAAGAAAGGTGGCTGAAAAGATGAAAATACAAATATGTACCTACAAGTCCAATATACTTTTTTTTACTATCAATCCTTGAAACCAACACATTTTAAATACCAAATATTCTTTTCAATTTTAGAAAGTTTTTTTATGAATTCCAAAACCTTAAGGGCTATAATTGGACTATGAAAATAATGGGTTATCCATTTTGCGGTTTCAAAAGTAAACGTAAATAAAACACACATGAAATATTTTTTTTTATGATATTTCTTTTTTATTATAAAGTTTGAACGTTGACATTATGTGTGAAACACTACATCATTTAAATGACCACCACGCCAATTTTTGCAAGTATCGATTCTTTTGAGGTAATTTTCGACCACTTTTTGACAAATATTGGGCGGTATTTCAGCTATAACTTGGCGAATGTTGGTTTTCAAGTGCCAAGAGTTAAAGGTTTATCGAGAAATTACACGGCCAGGAAATGTCTCTTGCAATAAAGCCATATTCGCTCGAGTTGTGTGGCATGTGGCACCGTCTTGTTGAAACCACATATTCTCCAAGTCGTATTCTTCAATAGCAGGCAAAAAAAAGTCGGTTATCATATGACCATAACCTCCGAATTGACGGTGACAGTCGTTCCATCGTCGTTTTCGAAGAAGTAAGGTCCAATCACACCTTCGGACCAAAGAGCGCCCCAAACAGTGACATCTCTTCAATTACTTGCGGATTCTCAGAACCCCAAATACGACAATTTTGTTTATTAACATACTCACCGAGTGAAAATTGTGCTTCGCCGCTGAAGAAAATTTTGTTCGAAAAATCGCCGTCCACCGCCTGTTGTTCAAGCACCCATTCGACGTATCTACGACGCGACGTTGTGAATGGTCAGCTGGCTTCAGTTGTTGTGTGAGCTGGACTTTATATGGATGTAGGTGTAGATCCAAATGCAAAATACGCCATAATGTGCCGTAAGACAGTCCTAATTCCTGAGAACGACGAGGAATCGACACATTCGGGACTTCGGCAACACTTTCACTTACAGCAGCGATATTTTCAGTGGTACGAGCGAAACGATGATGCACAGGGCTTACAATATCTGATCCATTTTCGTAAATGTCAGACTTTCAAATGAACAAAAAAAATTGTTTAACAACTTAATTTGACAGATGACAGATTTGACGAATTCCAGCCCTATACTTTTGAAACCGCAAAATGAATAACCCTTTATAAATGATTTTTCTATAAACTAAAATTTAAACTCAAACAACTGCCAATACAGACATATTTCAATATTAATTATGAGGAATAATTGAAAAAGAACCATCTACAGAGCAGCATCCCAGATGAACTTTGTGACGTAGTCCCAGGGCAACAGAGGTAATTGAAGGCAATTAAAACTCGGAACACATCCTTTACAGCAATTGGTCTGGTATATTGATGGAGACGAGTCTTTCCAATACCAGTCATCAAAAAAAGGATATTTAATTGACCAAAGGGTTGTTATTGTTAAAAGATATATAACCGCTTTGGGGACTCAGTCACCAACACCCATGAGAAATTCAATTTCAAAAAGGCACTTGCTTATGTCTCCATCAAGGATAATAACAGGTCACCGAATACCACCATTTGTTTGGTATGATAGCTTTCTGATAGGGAAAATGCCATGAAACCAACACCCAGACTTTTGATCCTTGATAATTGATTTACCTATACATTAGTATACATTTTTGTGTATCGTTATTCTTTCGCAATAAATTGAAAAGGATATCGAACAAATTTTATGAACAAATAAAATTATAACGAAAGCGACCAACTAGGTTAAAATGTGCGTCGTTCTCGGAAATGGCATCAGACTTATCAATTTAATTGGTGTTCACGGAAACAATATTCTAAAGACTGCCAAAGGTCAATAGGGGCAGTATTCAGTAATATATCAGCAACTAGTACCTATAGAGGTCAAGGATAAGGCTGCTAGAAACAAAAAAAAGTTATAAAAGTCTTTTAGTCCTGGTGGAATGTCCTTTTGTTCATTTTATTTCTATTCCATACCAAGGATATTCTATGTACAGTTATGAACGTGACGACTTTCCTTTTTCTTTTATATTTTGAGAGAAAGTTGGTTCTAGCATTTTTTTTTTCAATTTTTCAATGGTCCCCGAGTGGTAGAAGTTTTGTAATTCATTCATATTTCTTTTTTTTTGCTTCTCTTCTGTTATTCGTTTTTTTTTTTGCAAAAATTTAAATAAAACAAGCTTGCACTGAATTATTATTATTCCTTGCTTTCAGCAGGTGTTTGTTCACTCCTATATTTCATGAAAAAAAGGACAGTTGGCTCGTTAAAAAAAAAAAAAAAAAAAATATAGTGAAATGTCTACTGGTAATTCTTTTTTTTACTTTTTTTCATAATCCTTGCATACTTAAAGGAACTTCTGGGGAATAAATTTACACAAAACATTTAATGCAAAACAAAAAAAAATGGTGCTTTTATGGTCAGTTGTGCAAAGTTGATGTTTTTTTGTTTTGTCCTTTTGATTATAATAACTGTAATTATGTTTAGTTTTATTTAGGGATATTGTTCTAAAGGCAAAAAAAAATATCTGGGTGTTATGGCTGATTATGACAATCAGGAAGTTATGCCACATAAAAAAGTGAGAGATTAAATAAAAAAATTGCTAAGATATTTACAAAGTTAAGTTAAATTAAGTTGATGTTTCGAATATAACTTTTTAGAATACTTTGCATCACAGATCAAAAACACACAAATAAAAAATAACACAAACAATAAGTTGTATTGGAATGCTATGAGCCTCCATTCATTCGAATCGCTCGTGCAGAAGGTCCTTTGCAATATCAGCTGTGTGGTAGGTTGACTGTTTCCTGTTTGAAACACATCATTCAGTTTGGACCAAATAAAATTTGTTATTTTCAATCGGCAGTAGTACGAACTGATGTTCCACAATTCATACCTCGCGGATTAGCATCATCGATAATCGTGGGTATCAAAACAATGGACCTCAAGCAGGAAATCGGATTCTACTTATGCTCAAAAATTGCTTTTGTTTTTACAAAATTTAAAATTGAAGTGGAAAACTATTAAAAAAAATGTCTTTTAGCAGACGAAGGGAGAACTATTGAAATGTGTATATATAATTGCTTTGGGATTTTTACCTAAATGCAATGTTTCTTTTTTTAGAGCTCATAAGCTATGATCACTTAAATTCTTTAGAAATATCAAACCAAATCAAGTAGTATTTGTGTGGAGTGAATGTTTAAATAAGGTTTCGTTATTCGTTGCCGAAATCTGAAAATTTGGTCTAGTGTAAAAAACAGTAATATAAGATTGTCTTCTATATTATTTAAATAATGTTTAGGTGTTTAAATCAAAGTGCAAAAATAACAAAAAAACAAAATATAAAAAAACATGTGCGTCTCGGGACGCCCGGCAGTAGTGATAACTTAATCTAATTTGAGTTGAACTATTCATAATTGAAATTGTTTAACTTGGAAAAACTTCAAAAGTTCTCCCTTAATATAATTAATTTCAAAAGTTCTCCGTATGAATGAGAGAAAGGGAAGCCGCAACGCGTTACGTAACAATTCGATTTATCCCGTAAGAATTTATCACTTCAAAAAAAATTTGTTTCCAAAAAACTTTTGTATTATTTAGAATTTGACGTATCCCTTATATAAAAATTTTAACTGAAATGCGTTGGGACGATTATGAGGAAGTTAAAAATCCAAAAAAAGAGAAATGGTTATATGGCAGGTTCCGTTAATAAAAAAATATATAATTAAAGTTGTATACCAAAATGTAGAATATGCCTATAATGGTAGACCGATTTTTTAAAAATCAAAATCGTTAAATCCGTTTTTGAGATAATTAAGATAGAAGAAACAATTGTACGGCAATTACCGTTATTTTTGCGGCAAAAAAATCAAGTTTGAAGAAAATCTCTTCAGTGGCTTAGACTGTAGACGATCTACAGACAGACGGAATATCGGGAAACACTTTGCTGGTGTTCTCCAACATCGTAATGTCAAGTTTGATTAAAATCTCGAGAACGATTTTTTTCCAAATGCGAAGCTTGCCCTCAAGTTTATCTCAACGTTACAATTGGATATAAGGTGCATAGATAAAAGAAGAGAGGTAGCAATATTAGATGCCACCAAGTCTTAAAATCTTTCCTATATATTATTATGTACACTCTAAAAACTGGGTGTAAATTTACCAAGAAATTGTATGTAATGTTAAGTGTAAAAGTAGGTAAGTTCCGTATTTATACACACGACAATAGGTAAAAAAAATGAACACATTATCTTGAATATTACAAACATTTGTTGCAAATGTTCACCCTCTGTGTACCTTTCAATCACCATTGTTCAGTATTAAACTAATAATGTTTAAACATTACACCCACAATGTTTATAATTAAACAAATATTGTTTAAATTCAAACACCTTATGAAAACTACACATAAAGTGTTTGTGCTTAAACAATTAATGCTTATATTAACTACCATTTGGTCAAAGTTACACATTTAATGTGTACATTTGCAGTTCGCTTGTGACGAATTTTTGTACTTTATTTGAAATTACACACAAGAGGTTTAACATACACATTAAATATTTAGAATTATTACGTGTGTAAAAATACTGCAATTATGGTAGGCAATAAGTTTCCTCGCTTTATGATAGTAAAATTACACGATTTTTTTTTAGAGTGTACACATGTGTATATACATATGTATATGCTAGAAAACCTACCCATCACTAGAGATACCAACTCCATTTGTAAAGATCTAAGCAATTACATACATACATATGTGCGTATACTATACAGCAGTGTTTTTTAAGTGCGGGCCGTATTATTTGGTGGGTCGCGGTCGCAAGCGGGTAAGATTAAAGAAAAACTTAGGTTGTAAGTCTTACTAAAAAAATAAAATTAAACACAACATTTTTTTGTGAGACGAGTATTTTTTAACAAATGTTTAAATCTTGGTTTTATCTTCGAGACATTAACATATAAATCATTTTCCAAGTCGAGCCTATTTCTCTTCTTAGTTTTTATACCTACCATTGAAGAGAACGTGAATTGGCATAGGTATGATGTGGCTAATAAAACTAACAATTTTAAAGCCTCTTTTGCCAGCTCTGGATATCCACCTCTTCTCTTTACTCAGAAACTACCAATGGTTTTTAAATTGTATTCCATTCTAGCATACTATCCGCAGCTAAATCTATAACTATAAGATCTTAGCCTATGTTAGATCGGCGAGTTAAAAAGGCATATTCAAAAAAGGATTTAGTATCCATCTTTCTCATTTCCGCCTTCAGAATCTAGTTCTGGAAAGTAACTTAATAGTTTATCCTCCAAATACTGTAAACTCTGTATCAGGAGAGGAATGTGAGACCTTACTGTCATCGGCTCATCTGATGAAATTTCTTCGAGAATCTTTTAAACGCAGGGCGCCATTGTGTGACAATGGCGCAGTGGATATAGTGCTTGACTGCTAACTTAGACGTGTGGGTTCGATCCCCACGGTAGGCGCTTTTTCTTCTAAACTGAGATAGTCAATACCTAATTCTCAAATCCATTGTGCCAACAAAAAATTCTTTACTATCGTTCTTATCCTTCTAACTAGTGCCGTGCAGTCCAGGTTGCATTTAAAAGACCTCAGGTCTTACAGGAATATAGTCAAAATTAAAAACAAAAACAAAAAAAAAGAACCATATATTTTTTTTGCAAAGCGTCTGAGCACGCACTTAGTTTTCCGAGGAATCCGTTGATTTTGTCTTTTCCAGATACTATGTTTTATTCTCTCCCTTGGAAGCTATTATTCCGGATGTTTAAGTGGTCAAAAAGATTAGCGAGAAATGGTATTTTTTATAGCCAAGTACGATCAGAAAAATTATTTGAATTTCCAGATTTTGAATCTTTTAAGAGCATCAATAATTCAGATTTTAATTCCAGAACTCGATACATAATTAGACCGGGTAGGAAAGGGGTTCAGTGAATGTCACATTTTAAATAACTGACAAAGTATCTTTTATAATGGGGAGTCGCCAAAATGTTTTTACTTACAAGGGGGTCGCGTACAAAAAAAGTTTGAAAAACACAGTAGATATAAGATACTGTCTTGACTTTCAACAGCTTAATTTTGCTTTAATTTAATTGACACATTTGTAGGTACGAGTATATTACTTAAAATCCTCCTTACGCCTTTTCCGATACATATATCTATACGCTTAAGCCAGCACTTTTGTAGACGATGACTGGGGCAATAACTTAGTGGAACACTCTTTTTAAAAATATTGATTTTTTTCATCAATCTTTGCATTTCTAATGTCAAAAAACGAATAAAAATCGAATAAATTTGTTCTTTTAACTCCTCTAAGATATATATATTGTAGGACACATTCTTGTTATTTTTAAAGCGGCATCATACATCAATTTCAAGAACTTAACCTTAAAGATTGTACTAACTAACGATATAAGCTCAAAACAGCAACCACATTTTTTACTTGCGATTATATAGATACTATAAGGCAAGTTATGCATTTGTCGAAAAAAAAAAGGTTTTGAGATAACAATCAAACATGACACTACGATGATAGCGAAGACGAAAAAAGATGGTCTAAAAATTCTGTCCTTCTGTATGTCTGTCTGTATGTATGTATAGAAACCTACAGCCCAAACGGGTGGGTCGAATTGCTTTAAACTTGGTCTATGGAGTGTTTTAGGTATTGTGCTGAGGGGAAATTGAAATTTTCTTTTTAGCTCAAAAAATAACGGTACCTGCCATATAACCGTTACGTTAAAGCCTATTTTGCTCGGAAACGGCTCTAACAATTTTGATATTAAAAAAATGAGAGCAGCTTTTTATGTACGACCGATCATATGGTTGAACAAAAAAATTTTTAAATGTCTAAAAACGGTACTTTCCATAGGATCGCTTTTTTGTTTTCGACTATCTCATAAACGGCTTACCCGATTCTTTCGAAATTTCACAAATATATAGCGTTAGGTTGCCCAATTTATACTGCGTACCAATATTTTTAATTAATATGTTTTTGTATTTTTAAAAGCATTTTTAAGAAAAAAAATTATATTTTGAAAACTGCTCATTAAATTTTTTTGAAAAATTATACTTATACATTATTTGCTGAATACCTATGAATTGGTGTTTTGAAATTTTTTTTAAATTTTTTTCAAAACGTTTAAAAAACTTTTTTTCTTAAAAACCGCTCCACAGATTTTAAAAATTTTTTTCTCATAAATTCAAATTTATCCAAGAAATAAAATGGCGCATTTTTTTTTAGCTCAAATCAGTTTAAGTATTTATTTCAGTATTTTGAATTATTTTTTCTTTATTTAAACCGATTTAATCTTTTATTTTAAAGTTTATATTATTAAATATTTAATATTGTCATACCAATTTATTTTAGAACAAAAATTTAAAAAAATTGTATATGTATATACAAAATAGAGTTAAAAATGACTTTAAAAATATATTTACATTTTTAATAGAAATCTTTTGCATACGATGTGATCGAACATAAGAACAAGTTCGTGCAATCCAGTCGTGCATTTTATTTTTATAAATTTGTCATAAAAGTTCCGTTAGTCTCTCCTATACCCAAATTTTATATTTTGTTGTTAACAAAATAGTCTCTCATTGACCATAGTTGTTTTTTTCTAATCCATCATGTAACGGGAGAAATATCGATTTTACTTCTCAAAAATGCCTTTTTTTTTTTTTTTTTTTTAAATTCATTTTTATTTTATTTTAACTTATAACTATCTTAAAGCTAGACAAAAATGTTTAAAACTAGCCTAATTATCAATAACTTACAACTAATTTACTGGCCCTTTACGGGCGCTCTAAATTAAACAATAACTCTTACAACTAATGTCTTTCGACCTAAAAACTATTTTAATTAAATCTAATTTTTTTTTTATTTATTTTATATTTCAAGAAACTTATATACAAAAAACTTGATATCTGATCATTTTTTTTTTTTTTTTTTTTTTACCTATAAACTAAACCTAAATATATATTAAAAATAATTAAAACTAAATAAAACTAACTTATACTAACTAAAAATAACTTAAACTACTTAAAATACCTAATAATACTTATAACTACTTAAAAACTAGAACAGCCACAGCAGCATTTTTTTCGTTTTTTAATTTTTTTTTTGTTTATTTTTTATATGCATGCAGACACACACCAGCATGCAAGCCACCCACACATGTACATACGCACATACATATACGTACGCACATACATGTACAGACACGCAGATACATGCACGTATGCCCCCGCATACATACATATTTTTAATTTTTTTTGGTGCCACCCTGACTGTTCCCTATACCTAATGCCCTAAATCTATGTAAGTCGACCAAGATATATCATCTTCATCGACTTTATATATCACGATGCTGTTCAGAGAGCCACCAGAACTGGTTCTCCTGTTTCGCCCTATCCCTCCGGTCCCGATCGGACACAGTCCTACTGAACCGAAGGCGCTCTTCTCCACCTTGAGCGATGACGTCTCGACCATACAGGAGTCGCCTATCCACAGTTTTCCGGCTGACGTGGTAGATGAGCGGAACCGCCCCTCAATCCTGTATCAGCCCTCGACTGTCTAAATAGAGGAATGCCTCGGGAGGGATGTAACCACTTAACCGCGCACTCTCAAAATATTCGTTATTGGGGTAATACGCCCCAAAAATTAAGCTGTTAGTTGAGGACATCGCTCTTGCAACGTGACCCCGAATCAGCTTGAACAAAAAATTATCTATTCTGTTTATGTTGGCTCCGTTGTATAGAACCTGGTTGGAATAATATCTTGTGTACTCCGACTCTGGTGTTCTGTGTAATCCAAGGCAACGTCTAAGACATTGCCTCTCAAACACCCGAATCTTTTCCATTTGAGATGGGGCAACGTTGAACCACACCGGGCATCCGTAGGCAATCATCGGCCTGATGAGGGCCATATAGCAAATCACCTTCACCCTGCTGTCAAGACGGCTGCTATAAAACAGTCGTTTTGTCAAGGCAAAGGCTCCCCTAGCCCTGGCCAAAGCAGCACCAATATGTCTGTCGAAATACAGGTACTGATCCAACCAGATGCCAAGGTACTTTACTACACTTTTACTCGCCAGTGGATGTCCATGTGGCCCTACGATCACCAGCTTGCGCCAGTTCTTTCTCGTATCCCTTGAGGCGCTAGACAACGGAGTCCTAAACAAAATAGTTTCTGATTTCTGGAAGTTGATTTTCAACTTCCAGTCATCACAATATCGCTGAATCTTGTCGAAGTCACCCTGCAAGAGACTTTTGATGACCTCAACTGTATTAGCTGTTCTGTACGCAATTAGATCGTCGGCGTACGCAATTGCCTGAGTTAGACTACCTATCAGATCGCTGGTGTAAATGCTGAATAGAATCGGCGAGTTAACCGCTCCTTGCTGAAGACCATTATTAATATTAAAAATTGCGGTAGAAGTTACATTGCCACTCTTGACAACAAACTTTCTACCATTTAGCATGTCATAAAGCATATACAATAGAGGTTTACTTATACCTAGTCTGGCTAGCTTTAGATAGAGACCTTCTAACCATACGGTGTCGAAGGCCTTCTCCAAATCAACCAGACAGGCACCCGTACACTGCTTTTTAGTTTTGTTCCATTGGATATCAGAAACTAGTTTAGACGCGGCATGAATTGTGTCATGTCCCGCCTTAAAACCGAACTGATTATCCGGGATGATATTTTTGTCCTCCGCCCACTTGAACAGGGCTCTATTAATAACCTTTTCAAATACTTTGCTGATACTCGGAAGAAGACTTATCGACCGGAGATTCGCCGGATTGGAGTTGTCCTTTCCCTTTTTTGGGAGAGGGTGCACTACAGCTGTCTTCCACCGCACTGGATAATATGCATTATTCAGCGCGTTGTTAAACAGTGTGGTATAAATGTCAACTGCTTCTTGAGGCAAATGTCGTAGTACAACGTTGGATATACCATCGACTCCTGCAGACTTCTTTTTCTTTAATGAATCGAAGATCAGCTGGAGCTCATTCTTCGAAATTAACAGGGGACTGGGCCCATTTCGGTCGGCGATTATGGCGTTTGCCAAATCTTCATCATTAAACCCGGTAAAACCAAGGTTCTCAGATCGCCATTCGCTTATATCGTTTCGGAGCCATAAGTGATGAAGCAGAGCTCTGTTCTCCAGGTCATGATTCGGGCGAATGCTAGCATTCACCTTGTACACTTGCTGGAAAGCAGCCCCCACAGCCTCCACCTTCTCCTGCGGATCTTCGATTATGAAGAGGTCATCGTCCAAGACGGCGTCATCTGGGTCTATGCCTGCTGTCAGAAGTACGTCTCTGTTTTGTGTCGTCCTCTGGAGCTTAAGACACGGAAGGTCGTTTTGATCTTTTCTTCTGAATATCTTATTAATTTGTGGGAACATACTCGGGTCGGTAGCGTTCACGGCCCGAATTTTGTTGTCCCAAAACAAATTAATGGACAACCTATAATTTTCTTTGATCAATTGGTTGATGTTTTTGATGGACGACTTCAGTGTCCTTATCTCCAGATCTCGTGTGTCAGTAAACCGTCTGTACAAGCGTTTTAGTCTTGTCAGTAAGCCACTTTTTTGTCTGTGTAATGCATCAATTGTCGCGTTACGGTACATGTCAGTTGCGTTACGTTCTTTGTATTTCGGTATTGTCCTGTTCATTGTTCGTTGAATTGTTTCGTCCATTTGTTCTAAGTATCTGTCAATTTCAGTATTTGTCATGTTCCTGTCATTTGGTGGGGATATACCATTTGATCGTAATTCGCTCAATAAGACGTTCGAGAAGCGTGGCCAGCGCACCTTACTGTAATTGTAAGTATGCACCGGTACATACTCCTCCAACTCCATAAGCGAGTTCGGAAGTTGTATTACGGTGGCGAGTCCGCAGTGGTCACTGTCGAACTCGATCGTTCTTAAACAATTTTTAGACCGATGGCCCACAGTATCAGTAATTGTTAGTCTTGCGTCTTTCAACAACAGATCCAGATAGGCACCGCTTCTTGGAAACGATGGCCTGTCTGTAGCGAGAAGTTCAATGCGATACTCCAGGTTGTATCGACCCATCCAATTATACAGATGGTTACCACGAGGATTTTGTATTTGATTTCCCCAATCTATATGTTTGGCATTCAAATCACCAGCCAATATGTAGTAGTTTTCTTCCGAGCTCAATCTTAAGCATTCAAAAAGCTTTTCAAGCTCTGTTATAAACTGTGTGGGCTGAGGTGTTTCCGGTGCATAGGCAGCGATCACATACATTCGCTTCCCCTGTTGGAGATGAATGCATATGATGCATGCCTCTAACGTCCGAAATCTCAAAAATGCCTCCTTTTAATCTTATGACCGGCAGTGTATTGGGTGTGGGTCTCACAAAAACTTAAGTGTCTTCTGCTTTTAAGTGTTGATAGGTACTTACCCAAAGCCCCCAAAACGGAGCTTACTTGGGACATAGGTACTATAGGGCAAGTTTTGCATTTGGGAAAAAAATCGAGCTCGAGATTTAACATAAATTGCCTTTAACATTTAATAAACAATAACAGAGCAGTATCTAAACTTTCGGTTGTTCAAAAAACAAAAAAAAACTTTCCAGTAAAAAGAAATATACCCAACATCAAGGCAGCATGGTTTTTGCAGTTGAAACGACTAACAACTTTGTATCTTTTTATAAATAGTTGTCTCTATTTCTTGGAGAATAAATTGCAGGTGGATGTCTTGTGCATAGATTTCGTAAAAGCGTTTGATAGAGTTTATCATTTCTTATTACAAAATTCGAGATATTGGGTTTCAAGTTTCCTTTTGGCTGGAAACTTATTTTTCGAATCGGTTGTGCAAATTGGTCAATCCTTTTTGTTGGGTCTCCCTCAAGGTAGCCATTTAAGACCACTTCTGCTTAATCTTTTCGTAAATGATATTCCTGACCTTTAAGAGTTCGCAAATTGTCAAATTTTGGCAACGTATCTAAAACTACCTTCCAAATTCCATTATCAGTAATTCAAGATTGTTTGAATTATCAGAAAGACATAAGCTTTATCATTTTTTTTTTTTTTTTTTTTTTTTTTTTTTTTTTTTTTTTTTTTTTTTTTATATAACTTTGCACGCGCTCAAGGGATTATGAATACCCTTATGTTTTTTCTTAACACAGCGCGGGCATCCAGTGGAAGAAGAGAAAGAAGGATAGGAAAGATGTGTGGCGCGATGCTTTGAGACTAGATGCCTCTATTTATCTCCAGGGATGGCGGCTGAACTAATGCGGAGGGAATTACCGTGTCTTATTTATGTATGTCCCTTACAATTCGCATTATTTTATTTATTTCGTTGTCATATTTTATGGGTATGCTAGTTTGCTCAATCACATGTTGTTAGTGTTATGCTTAAACAGCATGTAATGCGCAAGGCAGCAACTTATTTTATAACAATTTTTAGAATTGGTTTTTAATGGAATATAAGAAGACATAGACAACGGCAGGAATCGAACCTGCACCACGAGGTTGACAGGCGAGCACACAACTATCGCGCCACGGCCACCCTCAAAGACATAAGCTTTATCATTGGTGTTGTGATGCTTTTTTCCTGATGCTGAGGTGAGCTCGTCGTGTCCATGGTTTTTCCGAAGAAAGCAAAGTTAAACTCGGATATAGAAGGAAGAACTCGCCAATTACCAGTTATAATCTTTCTCTTTTATTTTAAATTAAAGCGGGTGTTTCACAGTATTACAATTTTCATATTCTTAAAAAAACTAAAAAAATATTTAATATTATCACAAAGCTAGTTTATTTGAATTATAGGAGTAAACTCACCCCCAAGACGATCACTTTGAAGAAGCGAACCGGGGATAATACGTTTTAAGAATCTAAATTCCAGCCCAAGGCTAACCAGAGGGAAAATTACTTTTCCTCAAACTAACCCTGAAGGGGAAAGTAGGGAAATCGGCTGCTTATAGGAATCTAATTCCAGCCCAAGGCTAACCCAAGGGAAAATCTTTTTTTCTTGCCAAAAAGTCCGCTTTAAATGCACACCAGTGCACCATTTAAAGGTCCACGGAATTGATCACCAAGTGTGCTGCCACTGGCGATCAACCGAAATCTTATTCCTCAGCAATAACCAAAACCTAGATCAAGGTATGCTTTAGAGTGTACAAGTTTCCTCCATTCGTGTCGTCATTCCTTTCATCCTCTTATTATATTTCTTACCCTAAGGCAGTGAGAATTGTAAGGATGACGAACGTAAATGTTTGGGTGGTGTTAAGATCATACGTTGTTGCTGGTGTGTGTTGCTGGTAGTGGCACTCCACTGTAGTCGAATGATTATGTGCCGGTAGTGGTCGTCTCACTACGGTGGTGTATTGTGGTTAAGCGGACTTGCTGGATTTATGGATTTATAGCAAATAATATAGCAATATGGCAGGTGAGTTGATTGATTTGGCGGTGATCAGATAAATGACTCCGATTAGGCATGGGATGGGGTGTGTAAGTGTAACGCTTCGTTACAGTGTAAATAAACGGTTATTTATTTTGCGGTTTCAAAAGTATAGAGCTAGAATTCGACATCGGTCAAATTAAGCTGTTAAGCCAATTTTTTTTCAGCTGAAAGTCTGACATTTACGAAAATAGTTCGCTTAACTATCGCACAACGCATAGAAAATGTTAAAACCTACTACAAAAAATGGTGATTCTGCCACTGCCACATATCGTGCTTTTAGAGGAGATTATGGTTTAAATAATCGTCCAACTACGCAAACAATTGGCAAAATTGTGAAGAAATTTGAAGAGACTGGATTGGTTACAGATATTGTAAGGCCTGTGCATCACCGTTTCGCTCGTATCACTGAAAATATCGCTGCTGTAAGTGAAAGTGTTGCTGAAGACCCGAATGTGTCGATTCCTCGTCGTTCTCAGGAATTAGGAATGTCTTTTCGGCACGTTATGGCGTATTTTGCATTTGGATCTACACCTACATCCATATAAAGTCCAGCTCACACAACAACTGAAGCCATTATTTAACAGTTTGCTAATACTAAAGCACTTTACTAATATTTTCCTAATTTTAAACACTTTTTAACTAGCACCATTCTAAGGCCCGTTTGCTGATACACAACTTAAGCATTTAAGTTCTACTTAAGAACTTATGTGACAGTTTACGCAGAGGAAAAAGTAGCCCTTAAGCTATTTAAGTAAAACATAAATATTTATGATGGCAAATTGTCCTAAATCTATTTTCTTAATAAAGTACAACTAAACACGGCTTAAATAGTGCAAAAAAGTAAGCGAACATAACATCTTGACGTTTGTAAATGTCAAAGTGGCATATGGATTTAGTACGATACTTAAAACATAAAGTAGCCATTTTGTGATTTTAACTTTAGTAAAATTAAGAAAATAGTACGATACTAAACTGGTTTAAAATAAACAAAATCCTCTTTTTAGCCTGGTATCATACTAAAAATGATTTAACATATTACTAAATCGATTAAAATTTTGCGCCATAGTTTCAAAAAAGTTCGGTCACCCGTTTTCGAAATATTATTTTTTTTTGTTTCAAGATCCAGAAAGTAGTTTTTTTTTTAGAAAATTTTAACATGAAGTATTAGAATTTGAAAGACCTCCCAGTTAGAGTCATGTATTGCAGGTACCGTTAAGACGACGCTTAAATACAAATCTTTAAGAAAATCGTTTGAGTGGTGTACGCCGTAGGTTAAGGTACAGACATGTTGAATTTCAGCACCCACTTTATTCATGTTATCTATCATCGTAATGTCAGGTTCGATCATAAATACTTCTTTAAGAAATCATAAAAGATTAATCATTTTTCATTATTTAACTTTCAAGCTTAAGAAAAGGTTAAGCAGCATTACAAAATACTTTTCCGATAAGTTTTCTTTTGAACATGTTTCTATTTTATCAAGTTTCAGAAACACTCATTTCTTCTTCGACAAAGAAAAGGTTATTACAATCTGTTCCATACAAACTAAAAAGCTTAGTACCTATCCTTTTGCTAAGACTTCATTAAACTTTCAAGGTATTCCAAAAATACAATATTTTCAAACTCAAATATAGGCTGCACTTTGTATCGTGCTAGCCGGTTGCACAGGAGAGGATTGGCGGCTTAAAGAAACTACAAATACTTTTTCAATTTCAAACCACTTTTTAAAATGTCAATTCCACTACAATAAGCCCCAAGACCTGATGCAGGCAATTTAAAAAAAATATACATATATATACATGCATTATAATTCCAATTTCTCTTACAACTTTGCATCGGTAAGTCGTTTTTAATTTTCAAGGCACGTTGCAAATTTTCCATTCTTCATTGAGCCGTCAAAACCAAAATAAGTAAAACACATTACGACTTTTAACAACGGTTTTCCCTTGTTTTCCTTTGTTTTTATTTCTATTCGCACAAAAACCCCAACAAGCAAACTTTTTAAGTTTTTCGTTATTTTTTTTTTCATTTTGTACATGAAACATACATACAAATAAATACAAACTTCCTCTCAGCAAAACAAAAAAAAAAGATAAGCAAGGACACGCTATAAAGCGACTCCTTCGATGACGCTGCGGTGTGCATTTTGTGCATTGTTAGCAATTGGTGAAATGGAACTCCATCTCCATACTCGTGTAGAAAAAACAAACCGGAAAATAATTCTTAAAAAATGATACATGCTAAAAAAAAACACACAACTACAAAATATTCAACAAGGATACAATTGAAAGGATAAAGGAATTTGGAAGTCCCGCGGGGTTCTCGCCATTGCTGAATGCAGCATTTTTGAAAAAAATAGACAGTAAATATGACTATTTAATTTATTGTATGATTTCTTTTTGTTTTGACGGTTTACACTGACAGATTGCATATTTAAGTGCTGCCAAATCAAATAGATACAAAAAGAATTATACGAAGGGACATATCGATCAAATTTGTTATGAATAATTCAATATCAATATTTGTTCAGCTGAAATATTCATCTCTATACAAGCGTCCTCCTAAATGTCGGATTTTAGTTGAGATATTGGGGGGATTGGACACATTTATTGGAATATTACCGTGGGGATTTGAATGCGACGCGATACTCGGAAATAAATTCTATCTATGTATGAATATAGATAACAATAAATCCTACTTATTAATATATAGATAGTATCCCTATGTTTCCAATTTTCAAAAATTACAAATGATTTTATACTATCCGAAGTATTTTACGTGTGGTTAAATCGAATTTTGCAGTTTGGTAAATAAATAGTTTAAACCACACAGTGAAATTATATAAGTTCATTGGGGACGCGTTATATGAAATTATGAAATTAGAGCAATCTCGTAATAAACGTAACGTAGCTTGGTACAAGCCAAACAAAAATAATAGATACCGAAAACGAACAGGAGCGAAATAAATGTTATTGAAAAAGTGTTGCAAATCGATAGTTTAAAATTTAAGAATTAAAAGCGCCTAAAAGAATGCAAACAACTAAACAAACTTAACTTAACTTGAATAATTTTAAATGTCAAAGTAAGTGTCATCTAAATTTAGTAATGGGTAAAGGATAAAATAGAATTTTGGTGAAATGTTAGTAAAATGTTAGTTCGATTTAAACCGAACCCGTTTAAAATGAAAAAAAAAACTCTTTAACGTAGTATCTTACTACAAAATGCCTTAAGATCTGTCTGTGTTTTAGATTTATTACATTTAGCCTAGCAAACTTCGCGCTGAAATTTCGCTCGGCCTTTTTCTTTAATATCCTAACTAAAATTTGACATGGTAGAGCTGTGTGGAGAATTTATAATTTGAGTTCTGTGGAGAATATGTCAAAAGCAGCTGTTTTCCGAAAAAAAAGTATTATTCAAATTTCAAAAGTTTAAGTTTTAAAAAGAAACAATTGAAATTGAAATGAATATTGAGCAACTTTACATTTATTATTTATATATTTATGGCATCCAAATTGCTGTGATTTTTTTCCGAGCAGTATATAATTGGCGTCGCTCCAGCAGGAAAGCAAGTTTTTTTTCTGGTGTCTACTTCGAACGTAGATTTTCTTTCACCGCATTATTTTGGCTTGAGAATGTCTCCAGAAAAATAAAAATTAAAAATGTGTAAGAAATTTGTTTCCCCACTCTAAATTCTGCGAGATAATGCAGGTAGAGTGGAAACAAAAATTTGCACACCACTCCGCTAATGCTTGATTAAATTTTGGAGAGAATTATACTGATAGTGAAAAAGCTAATGCTTTTGCTATAGAATTCAGGAAAAACCATGAAGTGTCCCATCAGCTAAGTGATTTAGATACCAGTAGTTTGGTAAACGTTGCCTCTCAAAGAATTTTATCTTCTATAACAGAAACATCTCAAGATGAATACGTTTCTGTTGATGATATTTCCGATATAATTAAGGAGTTGCGAGTAAAGAAAACCGATGGACTCGATAAGATAAAGAATTTATATCTCAAACATTTATCCAAATCAGGAAGAAAGTATCTGACCTTTATGATCAACGCCTGTCTAAAAAACCAATATTTTCCAGAGATCTGGAAAATGGCGAAGGTCATACCAATATTAAAAGCGGGAAAAGGTAGGGAGAACCCTGGTAGCTATAGGCCGATTAGCCTTCTAAGCAGTTTGAGTAAGGTCTACGAAAAAGTATTAAAGAAAAAACTTTACTTATTAATTGCAGAAAAACATATTTTTCCTGACCATCAGTTTGGATTTAGGAGTCACCACAGTACTTCCCATCAAGTTCTTAGGATTTGTAATATAATCAAAAGTAATCGTACTGAAGGTAGATCTACAGGTATGGTCCTATTAGATATCGAAAAAGCTTTCGACTCTGTTTGGCATAATGCGCTTATTTACAAAATGGAAACATTCGGGATTCCAAATTTTCTTATAAAAATAGTCCAAAGTTTCTTATCAGGTCGATGTTTTCAAGTGTATGTTAATAAAAGTAAATCTGTCTTAGTCAACATACAATATGGTGTCCCTCAATGTTCAGTTATTGGTCCTGTTTTATATAATGTCTACACGTCTGATTTTCCACAGCTACCATTTTGTGAAACAGGGATTTATGCAGATGACACCTGCATACTCTCTTCGCATGAGTTTGGTCTTAATATTAAGACCAATCTTCAGCATGCGCTTGAAATTTTAATGCGATATTATCACAAATGGAAAATTAAGCTAAATGCTGGAAAGATAAAATCAATCTTTTTCAGCAGAAAAAGAAAGCGATTGTTTCTACCCGGTAACGAGCTGAAAATCAATGGAACTTCTATAAAATGGGAGTCTAATGTGCAATATCTAGGAATAAACCTTGACAAGCGGCTTATCTTTAATGAGCATATTAATAAAACAGTTAAAAAAGTCAATATTGCAATTAAAATGCTATATGCGCTAATAAATAGAAAATCGCATTTAAGTATTGAAAACAAGATTATTATATACAAGGTTGTTTTTCAAGCAATTTTGTTATATGGATGTCAGGTGTGGGGGAATTGTTCAATTTGCCATATTAAAAAAACTCCAAGTATGCCAAAACAAAATTTTAAAAATGATGTTTAATCTCCCCCGGCATCATTCAACTAATGATCTTCATAGTCAAGCAGGTGTTGAATTGATTTGCTGAAGAATTCGAAAATTAACTGATAGCTTTTTAATTAAATGTGATATTTCTGATAACCCTTTGGTAGTTCAATTACAAATATAAGGATTCATTTATTTATTTAATTTTTTCGTTTATATTCAGTTAAATATATGTTTAACCCATAATTTATTCATTTATTTATTTATTTTTGTTGATTGTACTTATATTTATTTATTTATTATTTAATTTCATGTTTGTATTCATTTATTTGTTTATATTTATTATTTATGATTTATTATTTATTATTTATTATTTATTATTTATTATTTATTATTTATTATTTATTATTTATTATTTATTATTTATTATTTATTATTTATTATTTATTATTTATTATTTGTTATTTATTATTTATGATTTAATAATTATTATTTATGATCTGTTTTCATTATTTGTTTATTTGCTTATTTGTTTATTTATTTATTTATTTATTTGTCTATTTAGTTATTTATTTATTTAATTGTTTACTAATTTACTTGTTAATTATTAATTATTTACTTCTTGTTATATATTTATTTTTTACTTATTTGTTTATTCATTCATCTAAATGTACCTTTTTATATTACTTTACCTGTTTTATTTGTTTTAATTTAATTTAATCTATTTCTTAATGGAACTAATTTTTGTACTTAAATTAAGGTTTTTGTCATATATTTTCCTTCAAAATGAAATTATTCTCTTTTCAAATTGTAATTATAATGTTGTAAAAATAACGTATTCAGTAGAAAGATATATTTTAAATATCAATTCTCTGTGTAAACTGAGCGGTAGCAACCAAATAATATTTTAAGAATGAAATAAAAATATCTATCTATCTATCTTTTATGGAAGTTAAAATAAAAAAAATCATTCTCAACATTTTCCAATGCGAATACTGTCTGGCAATACGGTAATAGTGTAATGATATATTTGCGTAAAGTAATTATACGTAGGTAAGGTAGGTAACGTTAGGTTGAAGTGTATGTCAGGAAAACGGCTGACACACTAGGAAAAAATCCATCTGGAGCCTCTAATGATGCGATGTAGCTGGTGAATCTCTATGTGTCTTAGATAACTAGGGTCGTCGAAGAAGTGTTCTTTCGGGTGTAATATACGCCCTTGGTGAGAGCAGGACATGGGCAAAGAAGATGGGATATTGTCTCATCTTCCTTCTCATCCATACAAGTTCTGCAAAAGCCATTGGAGAATACGCCAAGTTTTTTGGAGTGTCTGCCAATTAAGCAGTGCCCTTAGTTATGACACCTATATAACGGAGCCAGAATGTTTCCTGCTCAAATAGAATAGATCTTTTGAGCGTCTTGGATCCATTATTGGTCAAATCTAAGACCATCTAATGTTTTTTTGTTTCAAGTGAAATCAGGTGAATGTTAAACTGTTCTGCCATCTCCGTGAGAGATAATTTACAGATATAGAGTTGGAAAGAGCACCAAATTATTTAAGGGCTACTTGAATGCCTGAATCCTGAGAAATACGAATATACGATGGGGATATCAAGTTTTCTCTTACCCAATGTAAAGCATCTTTAATCGCCAGAATTTCCTCTTTGAACATGCTACAATGATCAAGGTGGAGGAAAGAGAGACTAAGATTTAGCCTGTCTGAGTAGTAAACACCGTCACTTACTCCCTCTTCATTACCATTAGTAAAGAATTGAGCTGAATCATATTTTAATATATCTACCACGGGCATAACATACATATATTTCTAGGTCCATGAATTTGACCAAATTACCCTGGAAAAATATAATTTGCAGTATGTATGTGCTGCAAATTTTATTAGAGTCGGTAGTCATCGACCAAGAAGGACAGGATAGCATCTAACTGATGAGCCCAACTATAGTGTTCGGGCGAAACGCATTTTGGACTAAATGTCATAAAATATTTCAATTTGACTCAAAGTTTGTAGTTATAAGAGTACAGTCGTTGTCATGGTCGCGCGAGCTAGGTGCTTACCATCATGTTAATCGTGAAATAGAAACTGAATAAAATTTTAAAGAATTTTAATGAATAGAATACTAAAACGCTCGCAGCATAATATTTATTTATTTTGTGGTTAGGTAAAAGTGTGATTTTGTTATGCGAGTGGCCAGCGTGCATGCAGCGACACATGACTATTTATGTCTGCTTTTCACTCGTAATCACTGCAGAATGTAGTGTGAGCGTATATCATTGTGCAGAAAACAACAGTCTGGATGTTTCCATAAACAATCCCCTTTTATTTCTCATGCATTGTTCAACAGAATATGTGCAGTCAACACGAAGTACAATTTTTTTTTCTTGCCTTCGCGCTCTTTCTGCAGCCAAAAGATAATAGCAGTGTCAAAATAACTGCTTGACGCCGATGATATTTTGACGTTTATGAACATTAGGACAGCAGTTCGACCGAATATCTGACTTAATGAACATGGTTAGTGCAGTTCTCTGTCAGGTAGACGTTTATGAAAACACTATACTATGACATCTACTTTGGGTAGCAGGAGACATTTGTGACAGAAAGCTTAACAACAGTCTTTTGGGAGACAGTGTATAGAGTACAACAATACAATACCTGATACATAATTGATGGGTTTTAAGGCGATATATTTGAAGCTTAACTTACGTAAAATAAATCGCTAAATCATATACAAATGTTGTGAATAAAGGAAATGTTAAACCAGCTGGGAACGGGCAATTCTTCAATTCCGTTCAACAATTAAAACAGAGATCTAACTCAGGGAAGTGCGTATGCCTCTGATCGAATTCCCCACAGAAAAGAACTTTCTATTTCCATACAGATAGAATCAAAAGTTCTATTTTGTTTAAACAGACGAAGCTTTTCAGGAATTCAACTAATGAAAATTCCCAGTTGAATTTATCTATGAGAGTCCTTAAAATGAAGCAGAATACTCGTAGTATATTATTCATCTGCCTCAAACTCACTGGATTTACATACCTAATTCCCACAAGCATTTTAAAAAATGATTTATTCCATAATCTTTGCAATATCAGTGGAATCTCATTCGAATTTCATTTTCATTAAATAGAAGTCATGACAGTGTGTCTCAGACTATGGCTTTGTTTTTTATCAATGAATAGTTAGCTCAACCTAAAAGCAAGATGATGTCAGGTTCACTCATCTTCCACCTTCTATAGTTTTGTGTGAAGCATTGTGTCATGTCGAAGTGCCTTTAACATTCCTGTTAGGTTGAACATTTTTGCCAACTTGCGTGCGACATTGCATCAGTACGGTCGGGAGACATTTAATTTAACACCACTTTTTTCTCAAACAAGACAGGACGCATTTGTTTGCTTAGACATAGACTTACACACCTAATCTATTTCAAGGTGAACTTCTTCCACTTGAGAGCAACACTATATAACCGACGAACGACGACGCGACGGCTTCAATTGCATGTTCAGCAAACATTAAGTATTTGCCTCTCTTTCGAAATCCATTGACTATTATTCATTCCAACAGATAAACAACAACAAATCGAATCCACCACCGATGTACCTACGAGTAAAATGCTTTTGTTGACTCAATAGCTCTACAAAAAAAGTGCGTTTTTTCCCTAAGCTATATTATAACACCACGATATCACATATACAACGCAGAACTGAATAACGTTAAATTTTGTAAATTTACATATATCCGACAGTGAAAAAAGCATCTGCGGCAGAAATGTATCTTTCAGCGTGTGTAATCACACCAGATGCAGAGAAAAACGAGATAATAAATTATCTGGCGTTTATTTATTATTTGCGTTCTCCGCCGCATCCGTTCACCGTCATCGTCATCGTCACCATTAGCAGCATCGAGCGCCGCCATCCGGTGTGAAGATTTAACTCTGGGAATTCCCAAGCTACTTACCTACCTTACCTACCATTGAAGGGTTTCGGAAGCATTTTATTGGCTAAAGACAAATACCCATGTGATGGCAGTGTAAGTGGGAGTGGGAGGGATGGAATGCGTGCACCTGTGTACCTACCAATGTGTCTTCAGGTGATCAGTGCTCAAATCATTTCGTCATTATATGGAGAAGTGAGTTTTCATCGCATCATTTTTCAAAGAAAGTCAAGGGGATATGTGCGTCGCGTCGGGGAAGCATATCTGGGAATTTCTTTTTTTTTAGCTTATCATTAATCTTATACGGATTCATGAAATTAAGCTGTTACGATTTATTATTTACTCAGGGAGGCATGGTGAAACGCAGAAATTCGATTGCGGATAAGGAAACTCTATACAGTAGGTCCATTTACACTCAAAAATTTGCTGAAATTGATGATTTTTTTTTTGTGTTGGAAAAGTTTAATAAAATCCCTACTTACCTACAATTTATATGTAAATGTGTAAATGTGTGTTGTATACGGATAAGATTTCTGTCAGATAGGAAAAGAATTTATTTTACATTCTGGCTTCAGGAAACTTTGACAAATGATTTTGTTTTGTTTTAAAGAAATAAGGCTTCCGTACAGCTAACTCAAAAATTGTGAAAACGCTACCAACATTTAAAATAATTTTTTTTTTTTTAATTTAAAGCCTGATAATTTAAGAACTTAAATAAATAAAGTCGTCAATGCTGAATTCGTCAGGAAGTGATATTTTTGTTCAAGAGATAATTAATATCCCTTCATGGGTAGCCAAAATCAGATTTCAAACAAATATCGATACGAAGTTTAAATTACAAAAACTATAAAACAGCTGTGAACTATCTAGTTTCAAAAACACAGAAAATGTTATTCAGACTACTCGTTTACAACATGTCAACTGATTTAAATGACACTTTAGTGTTTATTTTCGTTTGAATTTGTGTACTTAATTCCAAACCTTAGTTATAACAACATATTAAAAAGTATGATATAATGGCGGTTTGTCTTGGATTATTTCGAATATGTAATTTTGGATTATTTCGAATATGTAATTTATAGAAACAAAATGTCGGCTTTTTGACATCTATGAATTTATTTCTTAGCTTAACCATTGGCATTTAACAATTCAGTTAACACGGGCGGGTAAATAAGCCCCTGAAAATTAACACAATTTGTGTCGACATCTTTATTTTCTAATTTTTTTTTTCAAGACTCATCCTTTCAAAAGAAGACCTCAAATTTTCAGACATATTTGTCAAATAGTTTTGTTGTTGTTGGCAGCCATATTATATAGAAACCCACAAGCATTTACGTTTAAATGGAAAGAGTGAATTTCGAAAAAACTAGAAAAAAACTATCAAACATTCACCACTAATTTCTTCAATTTCGGTGCAGTCGTTCAAGCACAAGTGAAACCCAATTGACGTCACCACCCCAGAAAAGTTCGACAAAATCGGTGGTTTGATAATGGACGATCGGCGAAAATAAGTGCACGAGCTTAAAGAGGGTACAGGCTTATCACATGAATTAGTGATTTCGATTTTACATAAATATTTGGACATGAAAAAGCTTTCCGCCAGATGGGTGCGACATTTGCTCACAATTGACAACAAACGTAATCGTTTGACAATTTCAAAGGTGTTTTCGGCAATGTTCCATAAAAGTTCGACTGAGTTTTTGCGCCGTTTTGTAACCCTGAATAAATTTGGATTCATCATACCACACCAGAAATCAAGGAATAGTCAAAACAATGGGCTTCTCCTGGTGAATCGAATACAAAGAAGGCCATTGGGTCTGTCAGCAAAGAAGGTCATGGCGACATATATCAAGTATTTTTTTGATGTGTAAACATTTGAACTCTCGGCAGGGGTAACATTGAAAGTTACGTAACGGAAGTAACGCATGCCACTTTATTTTAAAGGGTTTGGGTATATGATAAGGGATTTTTTATAAAGGTTTGAGAATTTGGGAGGGACTTTTTTACCTTTTAACTTTACCAGATTCACCAACCATTTAAAAAAATTTACGAAGAAATGCACGAACCATTAACTTAAAACTGAACTGCTATTATACTTTACAATTTGAGCCTACGATTTTGAATCTCGTGCTGAGATTGAAAAAAATGTAGTTTTCGTTTCTTCTTCTACTACTCTACGTTTAAGTGGAGAAAGGAAAGCGGCGATATTATTCCTTTGACTTGGACAAGGATAACTTTAGTTGAAAATCGCATTTGGGTAAAAGCATTCTTGGAACCGAAAGGGGAATAACATAGATTCAACGCTTAAAAATGCAGGCGTGTAAACGCATACTTACACGATTCTTTTTTTTTGGTTTGTTTCATTTTTCGTCTTTTTTTACAGCTTGAGTGAGGGTATTGAAATGTAGATGAATGAAAGTAACGAAAACACAATCAAATTTAAAGGATTTCTAATGCCGCACCTTATAAATAGTTGTACCATCAATGCTAACAACTGTTTTTCCTGTTGATGCACCAGAGATATATGCATTGCAATAAACATCAGTGTGTATATATTCCTTGCAGTAACTTGATACTCGTACTTGAAGTTTTTCCTCAACCAGCAATATATATAGGAGCAGTGGTGAAAAGGAAATGAACGTCATGACATGAAACTGCAAAATGCACTGTTTGTAGATTCGATTGTGGTTGTGATGTTGGACATCTCTATGGTTAGTGGAGTAGCTCTCTAAGGTGAAATGTGAGTTCTTCCCACGCACAAACAAATTCACATTTACGTATCTACTGTAGGTACAAGGTACCTCCCATTATGCCTACCCGGAAGTATTTTTTTTTTTTTTTTAAATAAAACTTTTTTGGATGCGCTGAGGCTGAAGTTAAATAGTTGAGTTTTCATTGAATCCATCCGTCCATTGATTTTCAAAAAGTGTGATTTCACAGTTTAGCTATGCCTGAGAGCGACTCTCATTTGTGAACTTCGATAAACACTTATGTGTTATGGGGTTGGTGAATATTATACAAATAATTTTTAAGTTAGTAGTACTCATAACCTTTATAAAGGTACTATTGGGCAAGCTTTGCATTTCGAAAAAATCGAACTCCAAATTTTAATTAAGCTTTACATTACGATGATAGAGAACACCAAAAAAGTCGCTCTCGCAATTTCGTCTGTCTGACGCTCTACAGCCTAAACGGCTGAAGCGATTTTCTTCAAACTTGGAATATTAAATAAATTTTTGAATCGTTTTTTTTGTACCCCAAACCTAACGGTACTTGCCATATAATTTTTACACCATCTCAATTATCTCGAAAAAGGCTTTAACGATTTTGATAAAAAAAAATCTGTGCACTACTGTGGATATATTCTACATTTTGGATCAAGCATTTTTTTTTACATATTTTGTTATTAACGGTACCTGCCATACAACTATTTTGTTTTATTTTGGACCTTGTCGTAAACGGCTCGACGGATTTCGATAAAAATTTTGCAGGTCCTTCAAATTATAAATAATACTGCATACCAACATTTTCAAAAATAGTTTTTTGCATTTTTGACAATTTTTTTTTTTTTTGAAAATTCAATATTTTCAGAACGGATAATTATTTGTTTTCGAAAATATATTTGTCAGCTTATATTATTGAATGCATAAAATTGCCATACCATTTTTTTTACAATAAATTTGAGAAATGTTGTAGGTATATATAAAATTTAGTACAAATCGACTTCAAAAATATATTTAACCGTTTTTACTAACAATATTTTGTATTTGTATTTATTGAAATAACAGTAAGCATATCAAGACATGGTGTCTTTTTTATTGCACTTAGTACATTAGGTTAACAAAATGAATTAGAAGAACTAATTATTATAAAATGATAAAAAAATAACAATTAATTTCAGAATATACATAATATGAAAATCTAAAATAAATTTAATTTTCAAGAAAAAAAAAGAAACGTTTAGAAAAAATGTTTACAGAAAATGAAAAAAAGAAACTTCAAAAGTTATTCCTTAGTCTTCTCAGCTCAGCTGGTATGGAGTTCCAAAGACTTGCCGCATACACAAAAAATTGTTGCTTAGAGTTTCTGTATTTAAAAGGAGGCACAATTATAACTTTAATTTTTTGAGATACAAGAAAACTAAGTTTTTAAAATAAGTATGTAGGATATTTAGTGCACATGAGTTTAAAGAGAAAAGTTTGTACTAAAAAATCTAGATGTTTGTTCAGGGGCATACCAAAGACATTTATTGAATACATGGAAACATGGTCAAAACGAATTTGAGAATACACCCAACATCAATTTTCTGTCATAAGCTCGAAAATAAAACCCTTCCTGTGCGCAACAGGGTTAATTTTAAAGTTGGAATTCCTTTTGAGATGGCAAGGAAAGTTTTTGACCCATCTTTTTGGCCTATTGGGGTGAAAATTCGTCCTTTTGTGTATATGCCAAAAAACTTGCCTGTGGGAACAGATCAAGGAATGACGTAAAAAAAATAGATACAAACCTAGCTTTAAAAATTTACTATCACAACGCTAGTGGAATCCGAACGAAGATAGCTCAATTGTTCAATCTAGCTTGCCATACTGAATATGATATAATTATCATCACGGAGTCCTGGCTGTATAGTGGAATACTATCAACAGAAATATTTGACTGTCGCTTTTACAATGTGTTTCGTTCCGACCGATGTAAAACCTCTCTCGAACGTGGTGGTGGAATAATAATTGCTGTCCGAACTACTCTATGCAGCGATGAAACAACTCTGCCTATTAAAGACATCGAACAAATCTGCGTTCGTGTGAAAATTGCATCCAAGCATCATCTTTATTTTATAGTGAGTTATGTTCCTCCTAAATGTAGTTTGGATTTATATGAAAAGCATATTCATAATATTGACTTTATAAATGGTATTAATTCAGTTTTTGATAATTTAATCATATTAGGTGATTTTAATTTATCTGACATTGTTTGGACATGGTCTGAATATGAAAAAAGGCTTATTGCTTGTAATTTAAACAAAGATTCTGAAATTATCTTTATTGATTATATTTATTCATTAGGTCTTTGCCAAGTCAATTCTGTTCAAAATTCTTTAATGAAAATATTAGATCTTGCTTTTATTTGTTGTGATGAATTTAACGTAGATGTAACTGGAGCTCCATTTTCTTTACTAAATAATTCTCTTCACCACAAAGAAATTCTTATTGAAATTGTCATGTATGATTACCATAAAATTCAAATAAATTCAATTGAAAATAGTTTTAAGTTTTCTAAAACTAACTTCATTGAACTTGGAAATTACTTCAGTGGTATAGATTGGAATATCGAACTTAATTATTCTGATTTAGAACAAATGTATAAACGTTTTACAGAAATTTTATTTACGGGTTTTAATCAATTTGTTCCTCGTGTCCATAAAAGGAAATCCTCGAAGGCTGTTTGGTACAATAAAAGGCTTTTACATCTCAAGAACGTTAAAAATAAAGCATTTTCCAAATTCAAAATAACGGGTTACCAATCGGACTATGTTGTTTTTAGTAGCCTAAGGAAAGATTTTTCCGTTTTAAGTAAATTTCTTTACAGAAATTACATTATGAATATTGAAAATAGTATTAAAAACAATAGTAAATCATTTTGGTCGTTCATTACTTAACTCTAAGAGAAAATCATCTGGCATTCCTCAGATATTAAGTTATAATGGAGTTAATTCGTCAGATATTGACTCTCATTTGGAGTTATTTGCTAGTTTTTTCGAGTCTGTTTATTCATGCGGTAACAATTCCTTTATGTCTAATCTGGAAGAAAAAATTGATATTGGAATAATTCAACTTAGATTTGATGAAGTGTCTTTGGCCCTTCAGACTTTGAAACCTGACTATAGCTGTGGTGCTGATGGTATACCATCATGTATTTTGAAGAATTGTAGTGATTCTCTTTGTTTGCCTTTGCTAAAAATTTTTAATAAATCTTTGTTAGATGGTTTGTTTTTAACTAAGTGGAAGGAAGCATTTCTTGTTCCTATATTCAAAGCTGGTTCAAAAAATCTTGTTGAAAATTATAGAGGAATTTGCAAACTTTCATTCATTCCCAAGCTTTTCGAAAGTATGGTTAAAAACAAAATTGAGTTTTTGACAAAGGAATGTTTGTCTGAGTCACAACATGGCTTCGTATCTGGTAGGTCTACTGTAACTAATTTGGCGTTGTTCTCGTCATATGTCTCAAATGCATTGGAGGATAGATATCAAGTTGATGCAGTCTACACTGACTTTAGTAAGGCGTTTGATTCAGTTGATCATAATATTTTATTGAAAAAACTTGAATGTTTTGGCTTTCATTCTCAGATGCTTAATTGGATTTCTTCGTATTTGGAGAATAGAATTCAACGTGTTCTAGTCGATAGTAAAGTTTCTAGAAGTATAAATTGTACTTCCGGTGTTCCACAAGGAAGTCATCTCGGCCCTTTACTTTTTATAATTTATATCAATGACATAGTTGATGTAATAAAAAACTGCGATTATCTACTTTACGCGGATGATTTAAAATTGTTTTTAAAAATTAAATGCATTGATGATTGCCGGAAAGTTCAAAATGACCTTGACCGTATTTCTAGTTGGTGCTCTCTTAACAGCTTAAAATTAAATATCGGAAAATGTAAAACAATTACATTTTCCAAATCTCTATCTGAAATTAAGTTTTCTTATGATATTAATTCAAGTTCTTTGATTAGAGTTAGTGATATTAAAGATCTTGGAGTTATTTTTGACAACACATTTTCTCCAAAAAAACATATAGATTTTATTGTTTCCAGAGCGAATAGATTAGTTGGATTCATTAAAAGGAATAGTAAGGATCTTAGTGACCCGTATATTCTATTAACCCTTTACACCTCTCTGGTTAGATCAGTAATCGAATATGCAGATGTGATTTGGAATCCATGCTATAGAGTTCACTCTACTAGAATTGAACAAGTTCAAAGGCGGGTTACTAGACACGTTTTCTATAAAATGCGCTGGAATTTTATTCCTGATTATAAAGCTAGATGCCAATTGCTAGGGATTAAATCACTTCAATCTAGAAGATATATTCATGATGTAGTTTTTGTAAGAGATATTCTATGCTATCATATAAAAAGTCCGTTTTTGCTTTCTTTGATTTCCTTTTATGTACCTTCTAGGCACTTAAGAACAAGAAATTTTCTTTATGAACTAACTCATAGAACGAATTATGCGAAAAATGAACCTATATCACGAGCTATTTCCTCGTTTAATGAGTTTTGTGATTCTTTTGATTTGCATTTATCGCGTGATAAATTTACAAATAAATTATTGTTAAAGTTTGTTTTTTAATCAACTAATATCTATAATTATAATTTTTGTGAGAGTATTCGAAGGGTATTATTTATTATTATAATTATTATCTTTGTTATTATTGTTATTATATATTATACTAGATTATTAAGAAACATCTGTTAAGCACAACGCTTGTAGATATATATAAATAAAAAAAAAAAAAAAAAAAAAAAAAAAAAAAAAAAACGTCGCAGTCGGACGGTGTTGTTGAATGGAACTTGAAGCTTCCTTCTACTCATTTAATCCAAGCAATAGAAAATCAGGCTACCATAAAACAGAACGCGAAAGACAAGGGTTTTGGCAATCGTCATTTCAGTTGCAGTTGGAAGACAACTACCAGTTAGGTGTAATATCCGTAGGGTAGCATAAGTTTTTCCGAGTACACACGCCAGATGACTATCCCAAGTCAGAGTCTGATTAAAAGTTACGCCTAAATTCTTCACTGTTTTTCATATTTCAACATTGAACCATCTATTTCCACGCATGGTAAACTTGTTGTGTCAAGAACAGTGTTATTTATAACAATGGCCTGGCATTTCTTCGATTTGAGCTTCAGAAGGTTTGATTGTGACCATTCTACTATACGGAATATATCTTCGTTGATTCGGGCAGTTGCATCTTCAACCATTCCGATACTGTAGCTCAAAAAAATCTGAACTTCATCAGCGTACATGTGAATTTCGCAATTACTAAGAACCGAAGGTAGATCATTATTGAACAGCGTGAAAAGAAGAGGGCCTAAAATTGATCCCTGTGGTACACCAGCGTGAGTTAAAATGAATTCTGATAACTTGGAATTTGCAGAAACCGCTTGGGTTCTGTCGGTTAGATAATCTTAAATACGAGATAAGGCTGAGGTTTCAAAATAGAAAAAATGTTGTAACTTCTTTAAGAGTATTCTAGAAGAAACAGTGTCAAACGCCTTCGAGAAGTCTCAAAGAACCAACGTTGTTATTAGGTTCCTATCTATTTGCAGTCGTATGTCGTCCACAATTGTAAGGAGCGCACTTGTACAACTATGATATGGCCTAAAACCTGATTGGGTAGGTTGTAAGCAGTTGATGTGTGTCTAGGAAAGTGGTTATCTGTTGACATACAATCTTTTCAAATGCCTTTGATAGAAACGGTAGAATAGAGATTGGTCGATATTCTTTAATACTTAAATTTGACTATTCAGGAACGGGATTAAATTTAGAAGCTCTCCAAAGCTTAGGGAAACAGGAACTGGTTAAAATAGTATTGAAGAAATGAGTAATGAAAGGAGATATGAAAGGAAGAATTAATTTAACAAATTTGGGATGCATGTTGTCAAGACCTATTGTGCATACGATGTGATCGAAAATAAGAGCAAGTACATGCGATCCAGTCGTGTATTTTATTTTTTTAAGAGATGAAAGTTAATAATAATTTTTTATTTCAAAGTTCCGAAATTTTTCGATAATAATTTATATTCGAAAAGCTTTTTCGATAATTTAATTAATAAACGCCAAACAACTGCTAATTACCAAGCATACATCTGAATTTTTTTTAATAAATAATAGTCTGTTAATAGAGAGTAAATAATTCGAACTATTAAAATTTTTCACATACACTCATAGATTTCATAACAAGATTTCAACTACTAGCATACTTGTCATAAATCTGGCATTGTACGAATATGTTTTTCTACTATTTAATGAAGTGCTGAAGACCTTTCAGTGTTAGTATATAATCAGCCTTATTCATTAACACATCATAGCGACTACATAACATTATGTTGCATAGCAGCAACATAACTTAAACGCATTTTAAGATTGTATAGAGACTACATAAAAGTGGTTTTGTATCTAAAAGTCGTTTGACATCTCCCATATCAATATCCCGTTTTTTTAAAGGTGGTCACCAACGACTATGCTCTGTGGAAATCAATCATGTCTCGATAAAATTGCCATTACGCATTATAATGACATATTCAAAATGGCGGACAACACGCAGAGTTGTTTTTAGAACTTTTTGAATTGAAACTCACCAAGATAAATACACCCTGTAATGGGAGTGCAGAATGCTTTTTGGAATATGTTTTATAACCAAACTAATAATTTATACAAATGATATTAAATTGCTTTAAAATATTTTATAATTAACATTTCTATATATATCTAACCAATTATCTTTTTTTTTATTTTCAGGTATGTACGTGTACTAAATGATGTATGTACATCTGTATACATTCATTAATTATCCCGTGATTGTATTGAACGGTAAGAGTCTCTATCTATTTTAAAATTAACAAAAAAAAAATTGCATCAATATAAGTCTGCATCCAACATCAAGCATATAGAATGCATTATAGGCTGAAGAGAATTTAATTGTGTAGAGATGAATGCATATGCATTTTCAATTGTTTCCAAACAAAAGGCCTATTTTTAAAAATAAGCATTTAAATCTCTTCGCCATGGATGGTACTTAGTGGTTCATCTGCCATTAAGGCCTTCAGCGCAACGTTGCCAAATTACAGCCACCATATAGTATAGTAGCTCAATAATAATAATGACAACAATAGGCCCCCCGAATTGATTGAAGCACAACGAAAGAAAAAACTGTATACAATCCCATGATGATGCTAATGATGAAGATGTGTGCCTTCATCCTATTTGTCTCGCTCTAATTCAGCATCGTTGCGCTATCCTTACTTCTGGGAAATTTACATTTTTTGCAATTCTAAAATATTATTGTTAGGCTTTATTGCTGCGCTGAAGGCCCCAGCCCCAATCACCCCTCTTTCGAGTCTACAAGTTTTAACAATTGATAATAATCAACCCTACACTAACAGATTGAAAATGGGAGAAGATTATCGGGCCTCAACATGACTGGCTTTATTAATTGGAACCCCCTTGCCGCCGCGCCCAACTCATGATGATTGGTTCGCATTCCTATTCATTTGTCTGAATCAGGAAAATCCTGCATTCATTCAATGCCTGCCTACAACCAGAAAGAGCACTAACAAAAAAAAAATCCCAGACCCCTGAAAAATTGAAAGAAAATAACTTTTCGTTAGCAATATACTCCTTGGCAGCAGTAGCGCAGCACACAACAATGTTGTACTGTGGCTATGCGCTATATTGAGGAGGGAAATTCTGTAGACAGATAAAATTGATTTTTTTTTGTGTTGCTTCTTGGTCTGTGAATTAATTTGAATATTTTTATTTTTGCTTCTGTCTTCTCTAATGTGTCCCCATAAATTTCTTGTTTCTTGTTTGAAAGGTGGCGAATCAACAAGCAATTTTTATTTTTTTTTTGTTTTGTCGTTTCTTTTTTATTTAAATATTTTGTTTCTGCTTTTTTGCATCTCTGGTTGTGTAGGTAAGTGAAATGAAATAAGTAGATTCAGTATTATTTTTTTTTGATATTCATGACAGGAAGAAGAGGTAGTAAAATGATTGTTTGTTGACACAAATTCCTCGGCAAATCGTTCAACCAAGTATTCATTTAAATTTTATTTAAGCGTCTGGAAATAATTTGCTTTAAAATATTTTTTTTTTTAAATTCTTTGATAGTGAGTAATTTTATTATTAAAAAAAAATGTTTTAATGGAATTAAATTTTAGAAGAAATAAAATTTAAAAAAAATGATATAAAAAAATACGCATACGCCACAGTGAATGTGTATGCAAACAGAATTTAATATTTTGGAATGTGCAAGTACTGATGAGGTTATTGAGTGTATTTAATCCTTTACAGTCCTGTTGGGAGTCCACTCATGTCTACCAAACTTGGTAGGTTTTTTCAGCTCTGGTAGGTTGGTAGGTTTCAATTCAATTTGGTAGGTTTTTACATAAAATATCAAAAACAAAACTTTTTAGTAATGAATTGATTAATCTCTACATTATTTTGTGACCAGAGACTTATTGAATCAATTGATTGTGTAAATTTACAGGTTAAATTAAAATACAGTGATGGTCCAGTATAACGAATGATATAATGTCCAGAGTCAATTCGTTATTTCGAAAATTCGTTATATCGAATTCGTTTCTTTCATACAAATCTTTAGGTGAATAGAAAGTACAATTAAATTTTTCATTATTTTATTTCATACTTCACTTAAAAGACATATTTAACTTCATTTACAAATATACTTATACAGTATACATTAGGCGGGTCAATAAGTCCGTGACTTTTTGAATTTCTGACCTCTTTACTGAAACAGCAACACTCCTCCTGTCAACAGGCATCTGTCAGTTGACTCCTGTCAAAATTTAAACTTGCTGAGTCAGTTAGTCTGTGTTTGACAGCTATTTTTATCAGACTACTCACTAATTTGAGGAGAAATTGGAAAAAAGTGAATTTCGTGTGCTTATTAAGCATTATTTCTTGCGAAAAAAAACCATTACCGAGACCAAGGCTAAGCTTGATAAATACTATGGGGACTCGATTTCAATGGTAAAAAATTGGTTTACTGAATTTCGTTGTGGCCGTACAAGCACTGAAGATGCCGAACGTCCTGGACGCCCAGTTGAGGTCTCTACACCCGAAACAATCGAAAAAATTCACGATATGGTGTTGGCCGACCGAAGATTGAAAGTGCGAGAGATTGTGGAAGCCGTAGGGATCTCGCTTGGCTCAGTGGTTTCAATTTTGAATGATCACTTGGGCATGACAAAGCTTTCCGCAAGATGGGTGCCGCGTTTGCTCATAGTCGACCACAAACGCAATCGTGTAACAACTTCACAGGAAGGTTTGGCGTTGTTTAATCGCAATATGGAGGAGTTTTTGCGCCGTTTTGTAACCGCGAACGAAACATGGATCCATCACAACACACCAGTGACAAAACAACAGTCAAAACAGTGGGTTTGTAAGGGTGAATTGGCGCCAAAGAAGGCCAAGGTGGGTTTGTCAGCCAATAAAGTTATGGCGACTGTTTTTTGGGATGCACGCGGGATAATCCACATTGACTACCTTCAAAAGGGAAGAACAATCAATGGGGAATATTATGCCAACTTATTGCACCGATTCAATGACGGTTTGGAAAAAAACCGACATCATTTAGCCAAGAAAAAAGTTCTTTTCCACCAAGACAATGCAAGGGTGCACACATGTGCAGTTGCCATGGCAAAAATCCATGAATTGGGCTATGAATTGCTCCCTCATCCACCCTATTCTCCAGATTTGGCTCCGAGCGACTACTTCTTGTTCCCAAACCTGAAGAAATGGCTTGGCGGAAAAAGATTTGACTCCAATGATGAAGTCATCTCGCAAACAAAGGCCTATTTTGAGGACCTCGACAAATCACTTTTTTTGGAAGGGATAAAAAAATTGGAGAAGCGTTGGACAAAGTGTATAGAGCTCAAGATAGACTACGCTGAAAAATTAAATTATTTTTTTATCAAAAAATCTGTGTTTTATTCCAAAAGTCACGGACTTATTGACCTGCCCTCTATATTAGGAATAGACTTATTAATTTTGTTCAAATTATGTACATAAATAGTACATACAGATATTTCTGCTCATGTTTAAGAAAAAATCGTCAATATGCATGTGTTTGTTTGGGCGTTGAATGTTATGATTGAACGCCTCTGCCGTAAACTTTTTTAGAACTAAGACTTTTGAGTTTTCAATTGTCAAAATATCGGACAGCTTCGTAACGCCTCACTCTTTGAACTTCATTTTCTCAGCTAGCATTTTCATCGCTATCATTATCCACAGTTTCGATTTCTTCAACATTGTTGCTATCAATATTGTCGGGTTGAAGGATTAGTCCATCTGCATTATTCCAGTACTCCAAATCATGTGCAGTAAATTCAATTTGAAAAAATGATATAAGACTTCATAGCTTACAAAACTGTTTTCGAAATGGATAATTGTGTTTACCTCTGGGAAAATATTTATCATAAGAGTTGCAGTAGCTACAACGATCATATCCTTACGGAAAGCTGACAGAGAAATATCATCCTCCTCATCAAACACCTCATCCGAACTTGGATATAAAATGTTCTTCCACCACTTTGTGAAGGTCTAACATTTGTGTAGTTTTCAAAAAAGTATTTCATCTCTGGCACTGTACTCATAAAATCACTTGCGCAACATTTTTGTTCTCTTGAATCCTCTCTATGCGCACCCGACCCTTGGCCAAGTGATTTGGTTCAAGCTTGCGCAGGGCATAACAAAGCAAGCGAAAAAACACTTGAGTAATATAAAATTATGTATGTATTTTTTAATATTATAATAAACATATATATGAGTATAGATATTTACACATTTACAAGTCAAGAGTTTCTTTCAAATTTGTTGTTTGTTATATAGAATACCTAATGGACTTGAAAAAAGTGTTCGTAATATCGATCATTCGTTATATCGGCATTCGTTATACTGGACCCCCACTGTAATATGTATTCCATTTGGTTATTCCAGCTTTCTAATTTGATAGAATACAAAAACATGAATAGGCTTTTTATCGAAGTAATTGAATAATTGCCGTTGAATATAAAATGAAAATTCCTTTAAGGATTTGTTATTAGAAAAAAACATAAAACCGATAACGAAGTCCAGGTTGGGTCTGGAAAATCAAGGACTCCCACATTGCATTCAAACAATTGTATTTCAAAAAATAAACTTGAAAAATTTTTTCATTACAACTCCTCAAAAATTTTTATCAGATCATGAAGTATCCATTGCAACCTTGGTATCCGCTTTCGCATATTTATTTTATTGCGCTATTGGGGTACAATGGAATCTTCTAAGATTTTCTAAAAACAATTAGACCGCTACTATGGAAATTAATCAGTTCTGGGCCAAAAATTGGCGAAATTCAAAACAGACTTTCTAATATACGGCTTTCTACCAAAGGTTATATATAGGAGATCCTTCGAATTATAAATAATACTGCATACCAACCAAAGTTTTTTTTTTTGATTTTTGATTAAAAAATCTTTGTTTTCTTTTGAAAACGGGTTTTGAAATTATATTTTGGAATTTATATTTTTAAATGCTTATAATTGCCATACCATATCATAACAGGTGTTTTTTTAGACGTGTGGTTTTCAATCTGGCAATACTTTTTTCCGAGTTGGTCTATTTGACAGCTGTAACTTGATTTATGTTCAGTTTGGTTTGCCATTTCATATTGAATAGACTTACTCTTGAACGACGTTTACAAGTCGTGCAAACCTACCAAAATAAAGGTCCGGGAGACGACCTTTGGTTACAACGGCGCTACTTGCAATACAGCCAACGAAACAATCAATTTATTGAAGGAAACTTTTGGTGAGCGGATTATCTCACGTCGTGGCCTGTAGCGTGGCCCACGAACCATTATTATAGTTTTGTATTTCGTATTATAAATGGCAAACCAAACTGAGTGACAGCTCTCGAAAAGGATAACTCCAAAAAAAGTATTCCCACATTGAAAACCACACGTCTAAAAAAATCACACTTTATTTTTGTATACCTATATTTAGCTGCTTATATATACTCAAAATATTGTGCTATTGATTGATTATGTGCGATCGAACATAAGAGCAAGTACGTGCGATCCAGTTGTGCATTTTATTTTAAATAATTGTGCGTGCACTAAAGGGGCTTTGACTACCCTTACACGAATCAAGAATAGTGTGAGTGTTAAGAAAATAAGGAAGGATTTGAAAAAAATAATAATTAATGTCAAAATACGCGAAGAAAATAGATTCTGGTAAAGCTGAGTTATTGGGCCAGCAGTTGTGGACTAAATGTAAGCCCATTAAAGACCGAAATGGTTCTGTTTGACGAAGAAACGTATAACAATCTAAATATATGAGCAGTGTATGAGTGAAGAAAATCCTCCCCTGAACAAATCATACAAATCAAGCTTTTACTCAGATGTTTAGACGGAGGTGTTCGCAATTAGTGAAGCGCAAAACATCTCTGAGCATGCAAGCTGGTAAACAAGAATATAGATATCCCCGTAGACAGCAAGGTGGCAGTCAAATCCATTTCCTCAATAGTCAGAAATGCAAAACTAGTAGATTGTTGTCGGAACGAAATAAGATTGCTCAGGGAATCGAACGGGAATGAATTCGCAGATGCCAATACCCGATCATCACTTGATCCGAGTCAAGTCGTTTCCGGGATACTTGTGCCACTGGAGCAAGAAAACGTTAGAATTCACCAAACTTTCCTTAAAACTGCAAAGGACTGATGGAAAAGGAATTGACAGTTGTTGTATTTCAAGAAATCTTTGGCCAGACATCTCTTAGAAAAAAAAACAGAATACTTACCAGCGCTAACAGACCTCAACTGTCCCTCCTGACGGGCATCCTAATGGCTCACAACTTAATTGGAACCCACATGAGCAGAATGGGCATTGGCACATCTGACTTATGTAGAGACTGTATAGCCGAAGAGTCAGAAGAGGACTTATATCACATCCGTTGTGAATGCCCCAGCCTAGCGCTTATAAGGAGATCAGCCCTCGCAGACTTCTTACATATGTCTCTACTAAGCAACTTAAAGAAATCCTGAAATTTACTCAAAGGTCATGATGGTTTAGTGAGACACTCAACCATTAATCTCCCCCATTTAATCTTCTTGTGTTTCTCTCCTGCTCAAACTATCTCACTCCTACTCTGGGGACCGCAATGGATCAAGAGATCCGAGTGAGGTAAGTTCAACCTCGTGTTGAACGCCATACAGAAAGAATCTATTGACAGTACGTCCGAAGTTGGGCTCAAGGGCAAAGTGAGGAGAATTCCTAAAGAGCTCTGCGATTGTCCAAATGTCCAAACAAATAGTCTCCGTTGCTTCGAAACTTGTTTATTAGAGAACTGAAAAATAAACAAGTCTTTGTCAATTACAGTGATAGCTCTACTTGTGGAAAGCTCCAATAAGCGGACAATTCTGCTTTCATGTTTGTAGTCGTTTTATTTCTTATTCTTTCCCTTAACCGGAAACTTCTCATAACAGGACACGAATTGGGAGACCATGAGTGACCGCGTATTAGAGCTTTCACTGTATTAATTTCAGGACCAGCTTTCTAGTTAATGGGATCTTAATTGAGCAATACCACCACGTACACGCAACATCCTTTGAACAAAATGAAAAAGAAATTAAGAGCCACAACGGAACCCTGTGGAACACCAGCCCTTTTGTGAATATCACAGACTTGAAACAAGTAAACTTTGTCGAGAAGGTTTCTTCCGTGAATCTTGTATCAAATCTAGCTCCAAGACTAAATCACGGGTCACGCTTCACTAAGGTTACAAAATTTTAGAAAATCGTATCAAAAGTTTCAGTAGATGGGCATTAATTTCGGTGTTTTACGTATTCTGTTACTTGTCTTTTGTTCAAAATTAAAGCTAGTTTTTACTGAATGAAACACCCTCTATAGGTATTGCTCTAAAGCAGTAAAATTAGTAAACATTTTTTCTAATTTTCGTTTTATCATATGAAGTGATAAGGACAACATTTGCTGTCACTTTACGTTTAAGTCGGAAAAATTAGTCAAATTTGAACACAGTCCTATTCTTTTAAAGAAAAGAAAAGTTGAAGGTAACATTACATCAAATACCACATTTGTATACACAAATATTTAATAAAATTCTCAATTATTTATTTAATCGTTTAGAACTTAAATAGAATGTACAATGTTCAACGTATTCAAAAAAAAAAAAAACTTGTTGATGATAAACGAATTGCTGCCATACACTTTTCACTTAAATTGCACACGAACGCCATAAATTATAAACACAAATCTGCGAAAATTTTTAAATTTTACATTTTGTGTCACTCGCAAAGCAAGCATATCAGTCATTCATATTTTAAAAGCCCCGATATTAAATTCTGATGTCCTCGCACATCAGCTTCACACACATGTCATTCGCCATTAATATTAATATTCACACGCACCTTGTCATTAGTCGCAGACACTAACCATGGCGGCGGCGACGGTGGGCCATAATGGCTGCCCACGCAAATAGTTTGCAAAAACCCATCATCAAAATTCGATTTAATAGCCGAATTCAGAAAAAAAGAATACACCCCAACATTAAACATAGACAAAGACATAACTATAGCACCACGATATATACATACATACATACTGTATGTATGTAATATTCAAAACATCAATTTTGTTATTTATTACACACGGATGTATGTCACTGAGTGATTTCAGAAACACATAACACTCTAAAAAAAAAACGATGAGTGGGTGAAATATTTCATCACATCCCTACTAGGTAAATGCCATGCAATAAAGGACATCAACCAAACTCGGTGTGCAGCAGGTTGATTTAATTTTATATTTCAACTCAATGAATGTATGGCACTTAAAACATCCTTTATGGTAGGCACCAACTTTACCACAACGTTGTGTTGCCATTTCGTGCTAAATTTTATACTTTCGGCCGTGAAGGGTGGGCTACCAAAAACTTAAAAAATAAAAACAGACAAAAAAATACAACAACAAAATCCCCACATCAGAAGTCGACCTTGTCTCTAATGTACCTGTCTACAGTAAAAAAAAATTAATGAAAAACTACAGTTAGTTAAGGAAAATGTGTTATACCCTATTGATTCAATTGGAAACATCACATCCCAAGATGCAGCTTAAACTTGAGTTTTTGGGGGAAAATCACATTGCTATTTTGTGAGAGAAACTAATTAAATAAAATGCACGACTGGATCGCACGTACTTGCTCCTATGTTCGATCACATTATTATCAAAAGATTCTTAATGGCAACGGCTAAATGTATTTTTAAAAATCGTTTTTCACTTAATTTTTTATATATGTATAAAAATTGGTATGAACATTTTAAATATTTAATAATATAAATTTAAAAACAAAATTTCAGAAAAAATCGTCCACCCGTTTTCGAAATATTGAATTTTCAAAAAAAAATATATTTTTTTTTTTCAAAAATCCAAAATAACTATTTTTGAAAAATTTTGAAAGGCAGTTTCATTTGGAATTCAATTTTGATCGAAATCGGTTGAGCCGTTTATGAGAAAGTCAAAACTCAATAAAATGGTTGTATGGCAGGGACCTTTACAATTTTTTTCCCTCCAAAATGTAGACCACACTCAAGGCAGTATGTACACCAATTTTTATCAAAAGCGTTAGAGCCGTTTTCGATATAATTAAGATGGTAGAAAAATTTGTATGGCAAGTACCGTTATTTTATATATATCGATAAACCAACGATTCCAAAATCTATTTTGGACGATCACCTAAAACGCCTAAGCACCAAGTTTGAACAAAATCGGTTCAGCCGTTTAGGCTGTAGATCGTTCTACAAACAGACAGACACACAGCCGGAATTGGTGTTCTCTATTATCGTAATGTCAACTTTGATTAAGACCTCGAGTTCGATTTTTTTTCCAAATGCAAACTTGCCCTATAGTACCTATATCGCAAGTAAAATGGACGTGAAAGTGGGTGAAGATATTACAACTTATCGATCGTACAAAATTGGCTACGATATCGGTACATTGAAAAACCTTCAGAAAATTTGTGGATTTTTAGAGGTTTTCAATCAATTAACCTTGAGGGATGGCTACTTAAAGGAATTTGACAGTTAGTTGCTTGATAGATAGGGGATACACTATATTTTCTGCGAACGAGTTTTTTTTATTCATTTTTATTTAATCTTAACTTATAACTATCTTAAAGCTAGACAAAAATGTTTAAAACTAGCCGAATTATCCATAACTTCCAACTAATTTACTGGCCCTTTACGGGCGCTCTAAACTAAACTATATCTCTTAATAATGCGAGCGAGTATATTTCGTTCTATATGTCACCGATTTGCTTTAAAATCACCCTGTCCTCGAGTAATAAACAATGAAAATTCTTATTCTTATAAGAAAAATTTATAAAATATCTGTTTTTAAGCTGTCTATCGTTCACACTGTCACAATTTAACTGTGTCACATGTTTACAGTATCACACTTTTATATATTCGCATTGCCAATTTTATACACTCTCACATTGTTACACTTTAACACTATATCTTTCCAAATGTATATTATATCTATGTATATGTCACATTATCATAGTTTCAAACTGTTTGCACTTTCACACTGTACCTTCTATCTGTCCTCGTTGTCTACATTTCACACTGTAACACTCTCATACGTCCACACTGTCTATCATTCCATACTAACTATATTTCACACTGTTTATCTCGGAAACTATCTCTTCACTCTTCTTACTGCCATTCTTGCAATTCATACTTCCACACTCTCGCCCATAAAACAGTATAGACATTTTAATACTGTCACACTATCAAGCTTATACACTGTAACGCTGATAATTGAATATTTCCGCAGGAAAATATAAAAACAATATTGGTATGCTTCCAATTTGTTACAATGTCACAATGTATGTTACACTACCACACTGTAACTGGGTCGTGCTTGTATTAACGTTAATTCGAAAGTGTCGCGGGGTCAAATTGTCATACTTACGGAACACGGCACACTGTCACTCGGTGGGCATGTCTGGAGTCATTTCCTTAGTGGGGGGAAGTCGTAGCAAAAAGTTGCTCAACAGTCTCGCCTAACTTATTTTGCCTTAAAACATACTCTAAAAAAAGGGATAGCGTATTGCACATCGTTACACATTAGAGCCGATTTCGAGTTACAAAATTAATAATACTCTATTTAAATTTGGGACCAAAATAATATTTAAAAAAAAAATTAAAAAATATATATTATCCAAATCACACGAATCAAATAAAACTTACCCTATTTCAATTTAAACCAACAAAAAAACAGATAAAACTCAAAAAACATGACGTGACGGGCAAAATGCGGGTACATATTGTATGAATCTGTAGCAAGTCTCATATATTCTGAAATTTAGAGCGCGGAGCGGCGGTTCTTTTTGAAGAGAAACATTTTTATATAACTCTAAAGTTATATTATTCTTCTTTATGGAAATTGGAAAATTTTGCCTCCGGGATGGAATGATAAAAGCGATCTCCTGCTGAACTAAAAATAGCGGAAAAGGCAACCACGTTTTTTTCTTTGTTTTGTCTTCCAATGCCGCCAAATATCGCATGAAAATAAATGTACTTAAACAAAACAAAAAAAAATAACAGCACCCTCGGCATGGGGTCGGGAAAACCAACTTAACACAGCTTTTCTCAGTCAATAGGTATATTCAAAAAGTTGTAAACTTTTTCTTGTGTGGCGCATATTAAAACTGATGATTGACGTAATGGAGCTTGGGGGTGTTGATGGGGATGTTACTGAAGCTATATATAAAATAAACAAACAAAAAGATATACAACCCGCTGTTATTGGTGCACCGGCAAACACACACGTCAAAGAGCTACTTTGCAATAAATTTACCAGAGAAATTATTTTCAATTTAATTTGCAAAAAATTTTAATGCATTTTTCAAAAAAGAAAAAATTGAGCAAAAACAATACTCTACAGTAATATTGAAACCAAATAAACATTTTTAACGGATACAAATTAAACTTTATGACTTTTATTTTTGTTTATTTTTATGGCAATGGCGCTTCAAGGCAAAAGTCATCAAGAGACTTTTCGTGTTTTGAATAAACATTAATTCTGATTTTGTATTTTGAAAGTATCGTTTCGCAGAAATTATTTCATGACGTCACCGCTTATAGGCATTCAAGTTGAAAGATGAAAGAACATTTGTTTGCTTGCGACCTTACCACATCAAAGAGACAAAGTAAATTGATTTGTTATTAAAACCAAGTACCTTTGGCTCAAAGAGAATGAAAGAGTTACATTTTCTGTGGGGAAAAATAAAGGTTTCAGATGTTTTAACAGAAACTGGGCCCACTGGTACCGACATCTCTACTGCGGCGTGTAGTCGGGTGCCAAGCATAGAAATATCTTCAAAACCTAACATAGCGCAAAAAAATCCTGATGGCGTAAGTTGGATGTGGTTCCCTATAGTAGAAGTTGGAATTTTTGGGACTGAGGTCAGAAGTTTTCGAAAAAAAATTTCGAAAACTCAAATTATCGAAATTTTTTTTATCGAAATACCGAACAATTATATAATGTACTATGTTTTAGGTTTAGTTTTATTGGATTACTGTCCAACAGTCCCCTTTTCTGTTTTCTGTATCTCTCACACAATTCAGATGATCGGCATAGTCGACAGGCAGGCACTCATGTCAACAATTTTTTTCTGGATTTTTTATTATCAGAAGTTAGAGTTTTCGGAACTTTGAGTTCTTGGATATTGGTATTGTGTCCGTCTCCTGAATTTTTCTTTTAACTCTCATCTAAATGAAATTATATTATTGTTTTTATTTTTCCTCTAAAACGACTTAAATGATTTTTATTAAACTTCCTACTACATGAATTTCAAGTAATTTTTTTCGATGGTTCTAGTTAAGAGATTAATGATTCGAAAAAAAATTCCTACTTACTCATTAAAGCAGTTAGATATTTCTTTTACATATTTGATTTGCTACTTTCGGATAGATCCGATTGCGGTTGTCGATTTGCTAATCGATGAACGATTTTATCTGTTATCGATGATCAATTTCTGCATTTCAAAGTGTGTTTGTAGTTTTTTTTTCGAAATTATCTGATCGATGAGCTCTGGGTTCGACTCCTGCTGGTGCGCACCTTTTTTTGTAGAAAAAAAAATGAAGTTATAATGATAAGAAATATTAACATTGAAATAAAGGGCACGGTACTTCACAGCCAAGTTCTGGAACACGACCCTCTTTACAGGATCAAACTCATGCGATTTTCATCTCCCCTCTTACTCCATTACCAATAAAGTCACAAATTTCAAACTCGCAGCCTTTGCTAAGCCAGGTTAAGGCAACTTACCAAATTCCAATTCTTTAGCATTAGTGGTTTCCGAGATATACGACTGCTTAAATCACACAAAACCGTAACTGATTGACTCTTTCACTGACAGATCATCAAAATTATGGAGCACCTTCCCACATCGTAGAATCTTGTTATTTAACAAAATGGTAGGCCTTATGATGCATACAAAGGAAAAAATCGAAAATTTAAGATTTTCCGTTCAGGGGGCGAGGCACCCGCCCATTTTCATAGAATTGATATCAATTCTAAGGAGTACTTCGGATTATCGTAGAATAATAAAATTTGCTAGAACGGTAAGGTTAGAAGTGCAAGCCATTGCAAAATCTCAAAATTTGAGTTTTAATTACATTCAAAAGGCGTGACATCCCCCCATTTTCGCAGAATTATTATTGATTATATGGATCATTTCGGATTTTTGCCGAATTATAAGATTTGGTAGACCGGTAGATCATGTGGTCAATACAAAGGAGATTTACATTACATATTATACTACTCCGTAAATAAATCTACGAAGTAGAGACACTGAAGCACTGGCAACGAGACCATTGGCTTTAAACATCACATACATTAATACAACAGAGAGAGAGAGAGAGAGAGAGAGACAGAGAAAGAAAGAACACACAACAGAAGAAACACATGTCAACAGCACGTGGTTGGTTTTCGACGGTCCCCCAGCAATGCTTTCATCAGAGCCAAGGCCGTTGACAAAGGAGATATTGGAACATTTTAAATGATCCATTCACAGGAGTGACACCCGCAAATTTTCTCAGAATTGATATCAACTATTCATTGGGCAGATTTAATATTAAATATATTGAGAGCACTTCCGATTGGTGCAGGATTATGAAATTTAGCAAAAGGGCCAGCTTTCAGGTGTACCTGTATAAAGAAAAGGTTGAAATTATGAAATTTATAATGCAGGGGCGTTTGATCCACTCACTTCTTATCAATTTATTATCATTTCAATGGAGAACTTCTAACTTATGAAAATTGGTAGAAGGGTTGGACTTGTAGTACATAGGTATCAACGTTAAATATCAAATATTTTAAGTAAAGTAGGCACTATGGAAGAACCTCAAAATTATCAAAGAAATCTGTTATTTAGTGATTACTGACTTAAATTGTGTTGGTTTACTTTCAAGTTTTCTTTTATTACATTCTTCTTATTACTCAATTTTGAAATCCATACATGGGAGGGAGATGATTGGCAGCTTAGGACAGTCTTACGTATTATAGTGGCATCAGAGTCCAGCTTGACTATCTAAGAAGCTATCTGATATCTCTCTAAGCCTACACTAAAAGTTGCTCCTAAGGTGGATTGCAATGACTAATTCGGAAGACATAAAATGCACGACTACTGGGTCGCACGAACTTTTTTTTTTTTTTTTTTTTATATAATCTACACGCACTCAAGGGATTATGAATACCCTTTAAATGTTCCAACACAGCGCGTGCGTGAGGGTGAGGTGAAGGAAGAGAAAGAATGATAGGAAAGATGTGTGGCGCGATATTCGGAGACTGTAGGTGGTTGTTGTCTCAGATTTTATCTCCAGGGATATCGGCTGAACTAATGCGGAGAAATTTCCGTGTCTTATTTATCGATGTCCCTTATAATTCGCATTAATTTTTTTATTCTTTTGTCATATTTTATCGGTATACTAGTTTTTACTCCATCACATGCTGTTAGTTCTTGTTCTTATGTTCGATCACATCGTATGCAAAAGATTTCTTTTAAAAATCTAAATATATTTTTAAAGTTATTTTTTACTTAATTTTTTATATACACAAAATTTCCGAAATTAAAAAAAAAATTGGTATGACAATCTTAAATATTTAATAATATAAACTTAAAAACAAAAGACTAAATCGAGAGCTGTTTTTGAGAAAAACAGCTTTTTTTTTAACTTTTTCGAAATATTTTTCAAAAAAAAAATCAAAAACGCCAACTCATAGATATTCCGCAAATACATAAAGGGTTATCCATTTTGCGGTTTCAAAAGTAAACGTAAATAAAACACATATAAAATATTTTTTTTTCATGATATTTCTTTTTTACTCGTATTATAAAGTATGAACCGTGACTTTATGTGTGAAACACTTCATCATTTAAATGACCACCACGTGAATTGTTGCAAGCATCGATTCTTTTGAGGTAATTTTCGACCACTTTTTGACACATATTGGGTGGTATATCAGCCATAACTTGACGAATGTTGGTTTTCAAGTGCTCAAGAGTTAAAGGTTTATCTGCATAAACACGGTCTTTCTCGTATCCCCATAAAAAAAGTCCAACGGTGTCAAATCGCATGATATTGGTGGACAGTTTATATCGCTATATACCATGAGAAATTACGCTGCCAGGAAATTTCTCTTGCAATAAAGCCATATTCGCTCGAGTTGTGTGGCATGTGGCACCGTCTTCTTCAATAGCAGGCCAAAAAAAGTCGGTTATCATATGACCATAACACTCCGAATTGACGTTGACAGTCGTTCCATCGTCGTTTTCGAAGAAGTAAGGTCCAATCACACCTCCAGACCAAAGAGCTCCCCACACAGTGACTTTTTGTGGATGTAATGGCCTCTTCAATTACTTGAGGATTCTCAGAACCCCAAATACGAAAATTTTGTTTATTAACACACCCACCGAGTGAGAAATATGCTTCGTCGCTGAAGAAAATTTTGTTCGAAAAATCGACAAAATTATTGAGTCGTTTTCAAAGTATAAATTAAAATTTTTGTTTTGTAATTCTTTTAAAAATACAAAAAAAAACTATTTATTAAAAATATTGCTACGCAGTATAAGTTGGGCAACCTAAAGCTATATACGTGTGAAATTTCGATAGAATCGGTCGAGCCATTTATGAGATAGTCGAAATAAAAAAAACGGTCCTATGGAAAGTACCGTTTTTAGACATTTTTTAATTTTTTTTTCAACCATATGATCAGTCGTACCTGAAAAGCTGCACTCATTTTTTAAATCAAAATCGTTAGAGCCGTTTCGGATAAAAATAGGCTTTAACGTAACGGTTATATGGCAGGTACAGTTAGTTTTTGAGCTAAAACAAAGTTCAATTTCCCCTCTGTGAAATACCTAAAAAACTCTATATAGAGTAAGTGTCCCAAAAATTGACCAACCTTAACTTTTTTGTAAATAAAAAAGATAGTTTTTCGTTAATTCACTTGATTTTTTTTTCAATACATAAAGAAAATATTTTACATTTAGGGTTATAACAAAAAACATAAAACATACTTGACAAAATATAAATAAATAAAAAACTAAAATAACTCATTTTTACACTTTTTAAAAAAGTGGTGCTAATATGGACAACATTTTTGCCAAGCGCTCTATTGCATGCATTTGTTGCGCCAGAAATGAATGCATAGTGAAATGTGTATACTTTTCCTGTTACGAGATATTAGGGTGGGCCATATTGCATACATGGGCCATATTTGCAGCACTTACTCCATCAAGGTCGAAGCAATTCGTCCCGCCCGTTTGGGATGTAGGTGCCTAAGTACATATGTACATACAGACAGATATACAGACAGACAGAATTTTTAGACCACCTTTTTTCGTCTGCGCTATCATCGTAATCTCATGTTTGATTGTTATCTCAAAACTTTTTTTTCGACGAATGCATAACTTGCCTTATAAACGGTGATTTTTTAAGAGCTTGGTTTTTGAAAATTCAAACAAACACAGAAACTTGTAAAAAGTGAATGAAATTTTTATTTGGATCGATAAATCAATTTCTGAATTTACTTTTTAAAAATAATTTCACTTAAATGTTGCCCGCGGCTACGCTTCAGGTGGTCCATTCTGAAGGTCCAATTTTGGCAACTTTTTTCACACATTTCGGCCGGATCTCACCAATGACGCGTTCAATGTTGGCTTCCAAGGCAGCAATCGTGTTTGGCTTGTCCCCATAGACAATAGACTTAACATAGCCCCACAAAAAATAGTCTAACGGGGTCAAATAACATGATCTTGGTGGCCAATTGACTGCGCCAAAACGTGAGATCAACTGCTCACCAAATTCGCCACTCAATTGATGCATGGTTTCGCGTGCAGTGTGGCATGTGGCACCGTCCTGTTGGAACCACATGTCGACCGAGTTCAATTCTTGCATTTTCGGCAAAAAAAAATCTGTTATCATCGAACGGTACCTTTCTCCATTGACCGTAACCCTGCGGCCTTCATCGTCCTTTAAGAAGTACGGCCCAATGATGCCGCCTTCCCATAAACCGCACCAAACAGTGCATTTTTCGGGATGCATTGGTAGCTGCTGAATTGCCTCTGGCTGCTCTTCACTCCAAATACGGCAATTCTGCTTATTCACGTATCCATTTAGCCAAAAATGAGCCTCGTCGCTGAAGACAATTTTGCGATAATTTCATAATTTCGACATTTTTCACAGAGCACGAATTTTGATAATAAATTTCAATAATTTGCAAACGTTGTTCAGGCGTAAGTCTATTCATGATGAAATGGCAGACAATACTAAATCGAAATGTCAAATGTTCGTGGAATTTGTCATGTGTGATCTGTCAAAAATATAAACGTCAAAAACCAAGTAGCAAAAAAATCACCCGTTATATACAGTGTTCCCTCGATTAAAGCAACACCCAAAATTTCACCAATAGTGACTCAGTAATTGCAACTTTTCATAAAATTGTGACTCACTAATCGCAACTTTCCACCTACGACCTCTTTGTCCATTCATGCGCTTCTATTTTCTGGAATTTGGTAAAACTGTAACTGGCAGTTATTTTATAGTTTCTTTTCTTTGAATTTTGTACTTTTCGTGATCGTATGTGCATTGCATTTATGACGTCGTTTTTTAGTTTAATGCAATTTTTTTCGCTTTCGGGTCGGTAACTAATTGTTAAGACGCCATGGCAATTGTTAAACAAAATTCCCAAACTGTCAAATAAGCATTAGGCCCAGATTTTAACTAAATTGAGTTATGAAGAAGGTGTTTTTTTTATAATACAATTCTATATACTACTGAAATTACTCAGCCAAGTAGAAGACTTAGCATTATATTTAATTGGACTTGTTGAATTATTGATTCAAAATAGCTTTTAACTGCCTTTAGTCCACAAAATTAGCGTTTCATCCCGGCAATCTCACTTGGGCTCATCAGTTGGTTAGTGAGCGCCTTACAAATATGCAATTTTTGTTAAGTTAAGTTTGCGTACTGGTAAGGCGCTCACTAATCAACTGATGAGCCCAAGTGAGATTGCCGGGATGAAACGCAAATTTTGTGGACTAAAGGCCGTTAAAAGCTATTTTGAATCAATAAATTGAGTTATGGTGAATCTGTTCAATCCGCTTTGCGAAACTTATAAATGCAACAAATCATCCATTTGCAGAATGGTGGACTGAAGAACACTCAGTTTCACTTGAAGACATATTAACTCTGCAAAAACTCAGGGAGATGGCCATTGACAGGTGTTCATGCCATCCTCGATTGTAGTCAGATTAATTTAGCCTGTGCCACCGCACTGATTTAGTGCTAACTGTGCTACCGCACATATGACAATTTGGCAGCAACCATCATCTACTACAATCGAGGATGGCAGCCAACGTAAAAAGGAAAAACCCCCATTGTAAGTTGGTGGGCATTTCCGGCTTTGCCTCTAATTCTTTCCTTTTCGATTTGGTAGCCAAAGCAAGCACATCGTGCTCTGCTAAAGAAAAAAAAAAAAAAAATCATTCATAATTACTTATGTTAAGAGGAAAATTGTAATAACGTTGGCGTAAATTATCTTCTTTATAATAAAAGTTTTTATTATATTCAACTGTAAATTATTCGGAAAATATCTTAAAATAAATAAAAGCAGAAGGAAAAAAAAAATTAATCCAACGCATTCGTAAAATAAAACCACCACAGTGTTTTTCGTGTTCGTGACGATTGTTAACCCACTCACGAGTTACGAAGCCTTCAGCTTGCTCGAGTGCCTGCTGGCACATTTGGGCTTACATATTTCATCAATTTAATCCTTGGCTAAGTCTGAAGTCGAGGCCCTATTCGGACAGACGCACGTCCGCCAACAAGAAACCTTCAGCTTTTGTTCGAGTGCCTGCTGGCACATTTGGGCTTACATCTTTAATCGATTTAATCCTTGGCTAAGTCTGAAGCCGAGGCCATCTTCGGACAAACGCACGTCCGCCAACAAGAAACCTTCAGCTTTTGTTCGAGTGCCTGCTGGCACATTTGGGCTTACATCTTTAATCAATTTAATCCTTGGCTAAGTCTGAAGCCGAGGCCATCTTCGGACAAACGCACGTCCGCCATCAAGAAACCTTCAGCTTTTGCTCGAGTGCCTGCGGGCACATTTGGGCTTACATCTTTAATCAATTTAATCCTTGGCTAAGTCTGAAGCCGAGGCCATATTCGGACAGACGCACGTCCGCCATCAAGACATCTTAGATTCGGACAGAGGCACGTCCGCCAGCAAGACATCACCAGAATCGGACAGACGCACGTCCACCAACGTAAGTACAAAAATCAACCCAGGCATAGACGCCAACAACAGGAGTTTATTTATTTCTCAATATTTCAAAAGTAATTAACAAAACCATGCAGGTTTTTTCAAGATTTTTTTTTGGTTGTAATTACCGTCAGTTATTTTACGTTATTTTTTCTTAAACATTCTAACAGAAATAGGTAAATAAAATAAATTTTCTTTACTTGTTTACAAAAAAAAAAATTTCTTTAATTGTTGGTACTTTAATTTTCAAGTCAAATTTGAATGCATTGATTAAAATTTGTGTGACTCGGTTATTGCAACAAACTCAATTAACGCAACCGCTGGAATTTCTCTTAGTTGCTTTTGCCGAGGGCGCATTGTAGTACTTATAATTGCAAGTTAAAAAGAAAGACCTTAATTTACTTTTCTTCCTGTAATCGGTTCTGATCCGTCATTATAGAAATGAACCACCGATTAATCCTTCAATAATGACTAATCCTCTCGAGTATATCTGGAAGTAATCTAAATTCGTAAATTTATATTTTGATCTATAAATTGATTTTTTTTCGTAAAGAATCGACTACGTTTTTAGACTGATTTTTATTTGCCATAGTATTGATGCATATTTGTGTCTGTGAACCATTTAGCGTTACCAACTGTAAAATATTGACTCGAACGTTATTTTTAATTTCATGTTTGTAAGTCCGAAGATGAGCTGGACTGGATCAATACACTCAAAGCTCCCAATTGAACTCAAAGCTATTTTAATTCTTTCTGCATTCTTTCTTTCTTGCAAACCGAAACAAATTAAATGATGGCTGTCAATTATGATGCATATTGGTGTTAGTAAAAGAGGGGTAGATCTGCCGAAAAATCCAGATCTGAAAAATTGAATTAAAATCAAAAAATAAATCAATTTTTTTTAGTAATCGAAGGCAAAAATTGTCAAAATCAGTTTTTTGACAGATCTAAATCAAAAATAGATTGATTTTTGTTACCAAACGAAAATCATATTATATTCATTGCTTTCCTGCGTTTGCAATTATAAATGTACAATTATTCTAATATTTATAACTGGTCATTAATGTACCTATATTTTCCACTGCCCACAGCGTTAATAATATTACTCAATACATAATACGCCCCCATAACTGTGCGCCATTAATTAGAAACATTTCGATTTGAAATATGCTAAATCAACCTCACTAATAGGATAATAATGAGAATGACAATCCATTCGCAATAACCGCTCATCCAGTGTTTAATTAAATTTTATCAATGCATCACTTTGAAATACAGAAAATGACGTTGCCGTCGAAGCCGCATTCTGGCCTTCATCAACGGAGATAGTATTGTCATTACATTCAAGTGTGTTTGTAGATAAGTTATATATGCATATGTAGGTACCGAAAATCCACACACTTGGAACAAATTTACAATTAACATTTCGACCAAAGGGTAATTAGGAGCAATTACCCGCCCATCTATGTGAATTTGCAGTTGTTATTGCAAGAGAGTGCAGATAACGCTGCTGCAGGTGTAGCTGTTGGGTCTGGTTGTGAGAGCTTGGATTCTATTTATGGCGGCAATTAGCTCATTTATAATTTGACACCATGAAGGCTCATTGAATCGTGCTACCGGTGACAAAGGCAGCTCCAATCTGGTAGTCGATTATTCGCACTATGTACTTATGTACATATCTGAATATTCCGCCCATTGCATTAGGTATGCATCAAAGTTCTCGAACTTGGCTTTATATATGAATAGTGATCCGAAAGTTTATAGTCAACTGATGTATTGTTAAATTAAATTTCACTTAATTTTGTGACGGATGAATGATTATATTCATAATGGCCGGTTAACCTCCTTGACACCATCATCAGAGCAGATTGAGGAAATGGCCCAGACTATGTTCGTTTTGTGTTGGTTTGTCACGGACTTTGGGATTTTGTGTCTGCGGAACTGGGGAAATTCTGCGCCCCCACCTGCTGCAACAAGTGTTAATTGAAAATGCTATCACGATTTGGTCTGGCACAATTTTATGGAAAACTAAGCTGTAAAGTGGATTTTGTAGAATAATGTTTGTGAAGTAATTAAATGGAACAATTACATAATCTACTGAACAATTTATAGAATGAAAACAAAGGAAAATTGAATGCCAGTTTGACATGGCTATTTGGCCCTTAAGAATTGCATTCGAAGTTACAGATTTGGAAAGTTGTCTTTAACACCAAGTTTGTCGTCGAAATATTATTTTTGAAGAGCTGATGAAGTTTGTATAATTTTCGACAATACTTGATGCCCTGGTTTTTTTTTGACAAGAGCTGGCAACGAGACAACAAAATCGAAAAATTTCAGTCTCGTCTCGGTCTTGATCTCATCCTTAGTTTTGGTTTCTTTCGTATTTGTTGGTAGTAGAAGGATGTAAGGTAAGACGCGTGCTCAGATTGAAAAGAAGAGTACGGTATCTCAGCAGTTTGTTGGCAAGAAAAATGGTTTGAATAATATTTTTTTTTCAGCTGTGACCCAAAAGGTCTAAAATCAACTTTTTGCGGAGCAAAAAATAAAATCGGAAAAATTTCGAATTTTCTCAGGTAAAATTTGAATTTTGTTGAGATTCTTAATCCATTTAAATCGGAGCCATCCTTCAATGGATTTTGATAGTTCATGGCTTGATAGGTAGGCAATAAACTATATGTTCATACTGCACATACAGCCAAAAACTCGCCGCTTTTCATTCAATGGTGTACAGACTAAGCCGTCTACCTTTGTCGATTGAAAACTACATGAAGGAATACCAACAAATATTACATATTGCGGACATTAATGGATATGATAGATCTATCATTGACCATCTGGTTAAAAAACACTCGACAAAGATAAAACGGAACAACATCAGTACATTATTTGAACAAAATACATATGCACCACAACACCGTGTCACCTTGCCTTTCGCCCCGAATGTCCCAACAGTTTGATACATGTCTTTGCCAAGGCTGATATGAACATCGTCCACACCAACAACAACAAATTAAAACTACGCTTGGGATCCACAAAAGACCACACACCAACTAATCGATGCAGCGGCATTTACGAAATCTCTTGTTCTAATTGCAACAAAAAATATATTGGACAAACAAGAAGAGCTGCAGAGATTAGATTCAACGAGCATCTTAGATCCGTTAAAAAGAAAGAGATAGACAAAGCCATTCCAGCACACCTATTTGATCTGAGCAATGATAAACCACACACCATTACATCATTTGAAAATAATTGTAGACTCATTAAAAATGTAAACAAACAACGCAAACTGGACGCTTATGAGTCATTACATATTCACATAAACGACAACTTGATGAATTTGGAACCTGGACCAATTGACTCTTTTCTGTTCAATCTACTTAAGAAAGAGAAAAACTAAAAACTGTTTACTCTCTTTATTTTGTTGTATTAAAGTCCAACCAGTTAAATGTACTTGTAAAGTCCAACTAGTTTAATGTACTTGCTATGTACCCAATCTCTTTATGTTTTGTTTAATTGTCGCCCGCTGATGATGGTTCCGCAGCTGAGAACCGAAATGCATTCGTGATAAATAAAAAGTTTAAATTTAAATAATTTTAAAAATAAACGTTTTTTAATTTTTAATTTTTTAATTTTGTTTTTATTTTTTTTAACTTTTTATTACGATTTTTGCGGTCAATAAGGTGAAACAAATTTAAAACAACTGACAAGTAGTTATTAGCCGTGTTTTATTATCGCCAATAACCCATATGGTTCGCCCCGTGAAAATAAAACGATCAGGGTTATGTACTTACATGTACACTCTGTTTGCCGAATTTAATACTAATATTTGTAAACCCAGATAGAAACCCCGATAGAAACCTGGATCTCGTGTTGTTTTTCTAATACGTGTTAAAACATAACCCAGACCCGTAGATAATAAAACGCAACTATTATTAGTTCAGTTTTCAAAAAAAAAACCCACATATTAGCGTTATTTTTAGCAAAGTTTAGAACATTTTTCAAAATGACTAACAACGTTTGATAAGATTAACAGTTTAATACGAAATTATTGTCAAAAATAACATGAATGAAACACGAATTTTAATTGCCTAGATTGCTTGGGTGTTATAGTTTTTGGAAAAAAGATTTCATTTAAATTCTTGGTCAAATATGAATATGAAATATGAAAACTTAATTTCAAAAAAATTCAGTGACTCGTTTTTGAAAAATCGATTAAAAAAAATTATTTATTTTTTAAAAATCGAAAAATATTTGTTTGAAAATTTATATTATTTAATATAATTTATTCTTTTAAGGAGCATTCGCATAAAAAACACTAATTTTAATTAGGTCGCTATTGTATTAGCGAGAAAGTCGAAAATATAAAAAGTTGTTCTATGGGAATTACCGTTAATAGGTAAAATAAAATATATTTTTTTTGCTTAAGAATAGACTGCAGTAATTTAAGAAAACACATTTTTTTAATCAAAATCCTTGAAACCGTTTTTGAGAAATAAAATTTTTCTTAACGGGTTTTTAAGATTTGTATGGGAGGTACCGTTGCTTTTTTTCTTTTAGGAGAATAATTTGTACTCAAGATAATATCAAAAAAGCGCTTAAGAAAATTTTTCGAAGAAATCGATGGCGTCGTTTTCGAAGTATTAAATTTAAAAAAATGATTCTACTAGAGGTACTAAAAATAACCATTTTTTGCAAAAAAAAAATTACTAAAGATTACCTCCGAATAATAATATGTAACTACCGAGTTTGAAGAAACTCCATCCAACCGCTTAGGCTGTAGAAAGACAGAATTGTGGGACCAACTTTTTTCGTGTTCGCTATCATCGTAATATCAAGTTTGATCAAAATCTCGATTTCGATTTTTTTACGAATCCAAAACTTGCCCTTACAGTATTTAAAATGTTGGCGCTAATAATAATAAAATAGAGGCACTTTTCAATAATTTCACTTACCATGGTGATTTGGCATCACGAATCGAATAATAAGCACCAGTTTTTCAGACTCAGTCAAAACAACATGTCCTCAGCAGACTGTTAAAATCGCTCACCATTGATTGGAAAATCTTTTTATTAAACAATGTGAGAAATAAAAAACACGATGACACACATAAAACGTCAACGCATTTATGGACAACATTGACTGATTTGCGTCATTCGTGTGATTGTCTACGTTTTATGCATTGGCACTCAATTTTAACTTGCAATTAATTTTAAAGGACTGTTTTTTCGGGTTTTAGAAGCTGAAAACGCCTTTAAAGCTAAAATTTATGACGGCAAATTAACTTAAAAGGTAAACCCGTTGATTCACTGACGTCACAATATAGTTCATTTCACCCTGTAACCACATCTTCAATGCGTTGATACAAAAATTCGTGCCAACAAAGGTATCAACGTTCACTTCACCGAATTAACTGCATTTTGCAATGACATTCACATGACCTGGTCCAATTAGGACCAATTTTGACGTCATTCTTAAAACTAGACGATTTTGTTTATTAAAATCATTTCAGTTTTAGAAATTCATATTTAGAATTAAATTAATAAACTGCCCCTACTATTTTTAAAATTTTGCTGCATAATTGTATGCTAATGATTTAGTGCTGCCTGTGATCGAATATAAGATCAAGTGCGTGCACCCATCCAGTCGTGCTTTTTATTACTCTTGCTTCTTTCCCTGCACCAATAGAAAGATGGTATAACTTATGCACGGGATATGACAAAGTAATTAAACAACGTGGAGCAAACGTTGTAACTCTATCAATGTTATAATTTTTTGCAAATGGCGGCAAAGTCAATCGAAACAATTATGTCGCGTTATTAAGGAATATCATTGTTGACGTGTATTTTGTACAGGGTGGCTCACGAATCGTGCTACAAAAATAAAACGTAATAACTTTTTTTCATTGTGAGTAATCAGCGTATTTTTTTTTTTTTATTTTATAGGCTACTATTTAGATTTATCAAAATGAATGCTTGGGGTACTGAAAAAAGGATTGATAGTGCAGCGATACTATTCTTTGCAGTCCGTCATTTCCGTCCAAAGGGAATTTAGGCTGGAGTTTGGCGGTACTCCCACGAGTAGATGGCTGGTTAAAATGTTTGCCGAATCTGAAAGCATCGAACGAAGACCGTATCATCGATATCCCAATGTTCGGGTTCAGGATACAATCGTGGCTATTGCATCGGCAATACAGGCAAATCGAAGTGTTTCAACTCGAAACTTATCGGGCCAAATTGGAGTTAGCAGACGGTCACAACGATACTTCATGATGACTTAAACTTGTTTCCGTACAAAGTCCAATTACAAGCAGGTTAAACCCTCAGGATTTGCTTGTTCGCCTGGAATTTTGCCGAAAAATGCTTATAATGGCCGAAGAAGACAGCACATTGATAAATTGTTTGTTCATGTCTGATGAGGTCCATTTTGTCTTAAACGGCAATGTTAATAAGCAACATTGCCATATATGGAGTGAATCTAATCCAGAAATGGTCCATGAGACGGAACTGCACCCAGAACGAGTCACTGTGTGGTGCGCAGTTTCATCAGCGTGTATTGTCGGGCCATACTTCTTTGAAGAAAACGGTGTAACACAAACTGTCAATGGGACTGTTATTTAAAGATGTTGAAGCAGTTTTTTTTACCCAGAACTTCGCCGAAGACGTATCCCTTTCAGCAAGATTTGGTTTCAACAAGCTGGAGCAATTGCACACGTTGCCACACAAGTTATGGCGGAGCTCCAACGAAAATTCCCAAAACAAATTGATATCCAGAAACTGCACTTTCCGCTGGCCCCTAAGGGCACCTGACCTGACTGCACCATACTTTTTTTATGGATTTATATCAAGCAGGAAGTGTACAAAACGAAACCCAGGAATTTGACTGAATTGAAGCAGTCCATTAAGACAATAATTGAGGCAATCCCAATTTCAACCCTTCAGGCCGCAATGAACAATTTTCTGATCAGGTGCCGCATATGTGTGGATGACAACCATTAGTTGTTTAAAATAAAATTTAATTTTTAATCCAATAAAAAAATTAATGAAATACATCGATTAAAATAAAAGTTATTTAAATTTCTTATTGTAGCACGATTGGTGCGCCACCCTATACTTTTTTTGCTTTACAAATGTCAACATAGACTTGACATTTGCCGCCATTTGCAAAAATTATAACATCATTCGGTAAATTGGAAACTTTTGCGCCACCTATGGGAGTCATGTGGAAATAAAGATATCGTTTCAAAAACTCTCCGAAAGTACATCAAGTTACTCAAGTTCAGATTGGGTGGTGTGTAATCATCTCGAATGCTTCCATAAATCTACTACTTTACGAGTAAAATAAAATAAATATTAAAAAAAAAACATTCCTCGCCTTATAAGTCTCCACATTATTTTTATATTGAAATACCAGTATTTATATCACCGTTTGTAATGTAACAGTTTACCTTCGTACAAGTTTCTATCAATAACGCAAATGAAGCCCCACACACATTAGATTTAGCCTCCACATGAAGAAATGTTTTCCTCAATGGCGAGGCGCCTTGTAAACACGGCCTTGATAATGCCCTGCACCTGACCATGGGAACTGGTCAAGACTATATGAATTACAACTGAGTGTGTTTTTGTCATTTACCTTCTCACACTGTTCGATTTTACAAAGCGAAAGTGGATGTGGCTGGGTTGCATACAAAAGGCAGAACTAAACTTCTAGCTAGAGGAAAAGTCATGATGTGGAATTTTTTGTATGAAACTGATTTATTGCATTGAAGCTGTCGGGGCGTATGGCTATATATAGTGTTTGTTATGGAAGCCCGTTTAACACATAACCATCGGACCAATAGATACCCAACTTAATGGACCTTTTCACTATTTTTTTTTTTAAATTTTTAAATATGGAATTGAATTTGAAAATGATGGTGTTTTGAGAATAGCAATATGGGTTGCTGCAACCTTGTGTAGAGGAGGATATAGAACTCCACATATTTTTGCCTCATAATTTATTATATTTTCGTCTCATAAATATGGGAGATGGCATTTTGTAGATGTAATATGGTGGTGGTTGCGAGGTCTTGTAAATGATTTTGAAAAGACATGTCAGGTTGTTTACGTTTATTATCGTCGATTTTTTTAGGGGAATGTCATTACATTCAACTATAATGGCTTTTCGTTACATAAACACATTAAACTAATGAAAACCATAAACAGGAAGTTTTTTCTTCGTATACGTTGCCAAGTTATGTATGATAATATACAAAAATGTATTGGGTGAGGCTTTGATGTGGTGACAAGAACGAGGGACATTTTTCATTTAGCAAACTGTCATTAGCCATAAGACTTTGCTGAGATTTCTACGATTTGAATTTTTTCAGCAAAAATGTTTTCATGAAGTGTGAGTAATTTAATCGGTAAATGATTGATTAGTTGATTGACTACAAAATCCTTTCATCATGATTGATCTTTCCCAGAAAAAAAAAACTTTTCGACCAAAAAAAGCAAAAGAAAAAGAATTTAAGTGAAATTCATGCTCAGTAATGTTACGAGTAGCCAATTAAGAGAATCTGGTTATAAGCTATGTTGTAATCAGACAATGTCTGCAAGCCAAGCGAGTTAATATGTTAAACCTAATTACCGGAATAAATCTGGTACAATTACCCAGTTAACCTTGATATGCGAGCAGTGTAGTAGTGCTATGGCAGAAGCTGGATACTCTATAAAGGGAATAAGGCGCCGTACACACCTATTATTACAAACGAGATGATAAATTATTTTGTCGACACAACTGGTATACAGTACACCCATGTACTTGTATATATAATTATGTACATATCTACCTACGCATATTGTATACTTAAACATCTGAACGTTGAAAGTATTTGTCTTTTTTTTTTTTTTGTACTTATGGCCAGGTTATACCTACTGTATATAAATGATGTGCAGAATGTGAATCATGCTTAAGTGGGTTCGACGAAAATATTTTAATTAAGAGGTAGAAAATCCTTTTTGTGGATGGGATCTTAATTAAATTGTTTTAGGTGTAGTGGTAGGTAAATACACATATGTATATACAAATGTGATTGATAGAGTCATTTAAATTGATATTTCTTTAATTCAGTTCTTGATCTATCAGCTCAAAGGTAAAATGACGAACCCGAATGCGAATCAGCTGTTCTTTGCGTTGGAGACATCATAATTGAGTATCCTACATCCTTACAAGGGGTACTCGGGCATTTTCCAATGAAACTGATATATTTATTCGGTATTAGCTAGCTCCTCAAAATCTACTAGAACATTGCTAGTACTCCAATATGTGTCAAATTATTTTTTCACACAACACTCAGTCCTGTCAAATAGCAACCGCATATTTCAAACAATTTTGTCTGCTATTAAAAAATACCAGAATTTCAAAACCCCAAAAAAATAAAGCATTTTTCTTGAAAAGAAAATGCACATTTATCAGTATCACTATTAAACTATTATAGTTATAAATCTCGCTGTTTAAGAAAACCGAAATAACTAAAAAAAACTCGATTTTTCAGTTATTGACGCCCATCGACTAAAAAAATCATTCTCTATCGTTCTGTAAAATCGGCATAAATGTATCTCTTCAGAATCCCGCTAAATGGATCTTGTGCCAATTTGTACTTTGGCCTATTTCTTTATTTGCCAATAAACACTGACAGAACTCAGTAAGTGCCAGGGTGTATCGTCGCCAAAAGATGTGATTTTATGCGGGAAACCGGATGTGTTTGTGTTGTGTGCAAGATAATTAAAGAAATATATAGAATTAGTGCACTTACTAAACATTAAGCAGTGTTCTTAAAAAAAGTAAGTAGGTACTGTTTTGTAACATTTTTTAGTTTTAAAACAAAATGGTTAACTTTTCTTGATAAATTGAAAAAAACCTTGTTTTGGAAATGATACTTTTATGAGTTCTGTCATTTTTCTAGAAAATATTTTTCAGATTTCATTGAGAAATAAATTGATTTGCATATCTAAGCTACAACCTTAAGTCATTATAATTTTGACAAAGCTGTGATGAACTAACTCCGAAATAAAAAAAAACTATGTCTGAATATTATAAATTGTTTCTTGAAAAGTGACCTAATTTGGAAAGATCTTCTTCTTTTTTTTTTTTATAACTGCACGCGCTCAAGGGGTTATGAATACCCTTTATATGTTTTTCTTAACACAGCGCGGGCGGGCATCTGGTGAAGAAGAGAAAGAAGGATAGGAAAGATGTGTGGCGCGATGTTCTGAGACTAGAGCTGGTTGTTGTCTCAGATTTATCTCCAGGGATGCCGGCTGAACTAATGCGGAGAGAATTACCGTGTCTTATTTATTTATGTCCCTTATAATTCGCATTATTTTATTTATTTCGTTGTCATACTTTATGGGTATGCTAGCTTACTCAATCACATGTTGTTAGTGTTATGCCTAAACAGCATGTAATGAGCAAAGCAGCAACTTATTTTATGACAATTTTGAGAATTGTTTTTTTAATGGAATATAAGAAGACATAGACAACGGCAGGAATCGAACCTGCAACCACGAGGTTGACAGGCGAGCACACAACTATCGCGCCACGGCCATCTTAGATCCTCATTTTTTCAACCTAATCGTATCCTTTTTTGTTTTTTTTAAATTTGTTTTCATTAAATAAAATATGGAACTAACTAAAATTTAAAACATATTTCGAAAAAAAAAATAATTTAAATCATTAAAAAAAATAATATTATAAAAATTTGTCTGACTCAAATACTATAAACTGATTTCTCTGAAGAATCAAGTTTTTTGAGTTATGCCGGTTTTCTTAAAGGGTGACGAAATGTTTTCTTGGCAACCCTGGCCACGACTCTGACTAATACATAATTAGATTAACTTGAAATACAAAATTTAATCTCCGATGGTTCCACATCCAAAAATACTAAGACACATTTAAATTCGGCGTGGCAGTTAGCGGATTTTATTTAATATAATTTTTAATTTTTTCTTGCAACTGAATTTCTATGAGTTCGTTGGAGCCATTTCTACAACCAAGAAATGAAAACAAGGTGGGCGTGGAAGTGGGCGTATTCTACTAAATAAGTTATTATTTTTTCGCTTATTAAAATAAACTGAAAATAAGAAAGGTGGGCGTGGATGTGGTAGGATGTTATTAAAACATTTTTGGAATTTTTTGTTTTTGCCCATCAATACAAACATCAATATCAATACAAACATGTTCCTCCAAACCGTTAAGGGCTTTTCACATGAGAGCAACGAACGACCGACGAATAAACGAATAAACTCCTTTTAAATCAATTTACGAATATCATGTGTCGCTCTCATGTGTATAGTACTTTAGAGCCGTTTCAAGCAAACAAAGAAATGATAAAAGTGGGCGTGCCAGTAGGCGGACTTTGTTCAGGCCGATTGCGTAATTAAAGTCTGAAAATTTAATTAAAAGACGTTTTCTAAAAATTAGAAAATAAAAAAGTAGGAGTAATAGTGGGCGGTTCTCATTAAAAATTTTTTTTTTGAATTTTTTCCTTACCTATAAAATCAAACTCAAATGTTCAGTCAAATCGTTAGAGTAGTTTTCGAGAAACCAAGAAATGATAAAAGTGGACATTGTAGTAGGCGGATCTTACAAAAATTATTATTTTATTTTTTTCTCTTCCACAAAAGATTAAACTGTGAAAATTCCATCCAAAAATCCAACATATATAATTATATACAAGTTTAGCTCGTTTAAATTAATAAAATGAACAAAATTAGAAAAAAATCGTTGAAGTAGTTTATTTATTTATTACTTTTTTGTGTTACAAAAATAATTTTAAAAAATCGAAAGACTTTTTTAAGTATTTAATAATATTAAAAAAAAAACATAATTTTAAATAAATTCGTCAATCCCTTTTCTGAATATTAAATTTTCCAAACAAATTAATTCTTTTTTTCAAAAACTAACAAATATTTTTTTAAACAAATTTTAATATTTAGTATTACATACTTAAAATTTGAAAAAACATCCTGCTTACAAATTTTGATGAGCAAGTTCGTACGATCCAGTAGTGCATTTTATTTTTTTGCAAATAAATCATGTTAACAATCAAAAATGACGGATTTGGGATGACTTCAACTCATACCAAGCTCAACATATGGGAACAAATTATTTGAGGTTATCAGGAATAAAAATTTCCCTGGAAATATTTCCCTCGTTCGAACATAGCGAACGTGAATAATACTCAAAGGTTTTAACCGGAATTTATTGGTATCGGGAAATAAACTTCATTGGATGTTTTTGTTCTCATTTCGTACAAATTTTTTTTTCGAGGGAAACTACCCCGTATATGGGGAATTCACGATCGCAGGAAACATTTCGAGGAAATAAAATGATCCATTGGAAACGAAATTTTCTGGGAGATTGCCGCTAGGACCCATTGTTTTTGGTTCATATATCTTTGTAAACCACATTGGTTAGGCGAGAAAGGCTCTGACGTAAACGGCGAACTCTATAGATCAATAATAACCAATTTCTTATTGCACGAAATTTTATGGACGCGGATGAAATATGGATCCAGCAAGATGGCGCTAGGTCCCACAAAATGAACGTCACAATAGGCATTTCACACCAGCGACTTCAGAGGATTGGTTTCCCTTGTACATAAAGATGAATTCAACTTGCTCCTGATATAATATGATTTGATCTCGCTATAGACATTTTTATATAGGGGGTTTTCCCCAAAGTCCTATAAACGGTGTCAACACGTTCCTAGTCATTGACAAAGTCATTACACACGCAATTGTCAACGTTCTCGTCAACTCTTTGATAACATTTCATTTTTCGCTGACGTTGCAAAACTAGGACAGATTTTTGACGTCATTATACGTCACAAATTCAACGTATTGACTATTTACATTGACGCGTCCATAAAATCGTATTTAAGCAAACAACCGAGCGATTTCGTATTAAATTTTACGAGAAGCTTATTTATTTTATCAATTAACTGAACAATGCAATAAAACGCACATACATTTAAACGAGAAAATATGTGTGAATATTTTTTATCGAATTTTTCTACTCGCTTAGTTTCCAAGTTAATTAAGCAGGAAACGCAATTAAGCAAATCACAAAAATCCAGGGTTTTCTTTTTGCTTTCACTTTTTATGCGATGTTCTTCTAATTAATTTCTCATAGGCTTAGTTACACAAAAGCTTAATTCTTCTATTTCCATCACATTGAAAAAAAAACATAGTGTAAAGAATGCAGAGAATAACAAGACTCTAATGTAGACCTTGTTCCTCAAGAACATATAAATTCACTTTTTTATGGCATTTTGAATGACATTCGACATTTAATTTCCAATACGGCCATGCCTTCGGTCCAGCTTTTGCAAATTTTCAATGGCGACAATGAGGAATATGGCCATTGCAAAAACAAAGAAACCCATGAGGGAAACGGAAAATCAAGAAAATCCATTCCATACACCATTATTCTTCGGGTATGTACATGCATACATACATGCATATATTCAAGGGCAGTTTTAGCTTTCAGCTTTCGATTGATATTCACATACACACTGCATTACCATGACGTATGTGGAAGATACCGGGGGATTTCCTTGTTCATCAATGAAATTTTCGCCCCCCTATAACCTCAAGCACATTACCGGATTACGCTGCTGCACATACTAGTTGTTGCAACTGACGAGTGGGTGGCGCTTTAGTGTGTTAACCCACACAGACGAAGATAACAATAGTGCGCTGTCCATCGAAAATCTGGTCAAGCATAAGAAGTGGGTTAAGTACGATTGGCGTTGCTCTTGTCGTCTCCATCGAAAGTATACTGCACAAGCTCAAAATGCAACACTGTTTGTGCTTGCCTTGCCTTTCGTTCCCTTATGCCTTGATGTTGACAATGAATGTTGTTGGTCGCTGAATGACCATGTTGGTTATGTGTCAAGTTTTGTTTACTCTTCGTCTTCATCGATGATGTGGTGTTGTTTGAGGAAGTGTGCGGGTAAATGGGAAATTTCTGCCTGCCATCAAAAGGGATTTGTATAATAGCCATCATGGCAGAGAGTGGTACTGACACAGTTTTCATTATGTATAGCCAACTTTGATCTGACGTTGAATCGAATGGATGGTGTAGGTACGGTAAGTACTTTAGTGGTAGTTGTTTGTACTGTTAAGTCATTGGGCCACCTAGCCATTTCACAGCTTTGGAATGTAGGATCAAAATGTCATTTTGGGCACGCACGATTCGATTGTTGCTGAGGTGATTATTGGAAGTTATTAAAGGGTAAGAGCAAATGCTTTGCTCTCTTAGTGGCATATATGTACATTTAGAAAACGATGGACAATATTTAATAGGATTTTTAAAGGACTTGGAAGTAAATGCTGTTCAAGTTCTATACATACATATCGTATACCGGCTGTAATATAACCTTTGTGTTTTCTCCATTAAAAAAGCTTATCCTGGCATTCATTGTGTTGCCAAGTTTAAACTCTATAAGGACATTTTTCAAATCATAGTAACTTTTTATAATTTTGTACGAGTTCCATAGCTACAATAAAGGGCATTTTTTTCCGAATGAGATTAACAAAAAAATAAAAACACAATTTTGTGGTCGTTCTTTTGAATTTTATCCCTTTGTCATCTTGAATGGTTTAGCTATTTGAACCATGAAAACAATTATAGGAAGTACGTGTGATTTAGTCGTGAATTTTATTACTAATTCTTGATAAAAAAAGAAAGACTTAGTTTCGGAAATCGAAAGCCGTTAATTTGATAGCTACGATTAATTATATTGCTGTCGATTATAGAAGAAATTAATATTTTTGTATTGCCACAGGGGTATATCTAAAGAAAAAAATAAAAGGGCGCCAGCAATTTTTCATCAAACCATGGCGGGAGATCAGTTATTGTGTATTTTTGAAATGTAATTTCTATCAACAAAAGAATTTTGTAAGATTTACTTTCTTGTCCAGGGGTGGACCGGTTGTATCAGGTAAGTGAACGTATGAATGCCAAAATATGTAAGGAATTTCTGGAACCCAAAAACACCATCTGGTTAGTATTAAAACTTCCTAGAAGAGGAGAACGTTGACGTTTTGGAGTGGCCAGAGCAACCTGCCAATCAATATCGTAGGTTGGGAGATAAGAAAGCGAAATCTTTCGAACAAATGTCAACAAACCTATTGGTGTATTTGATTGACTTAAGCCTGCGCGCTGTTATTGCTGAATAAATTCCTTGTTTTTTAAGTTTTTCACGTATTTGTATTTTTTTGCTCACCTCTAAACCCATATTTTATACTTTTTTTAAATAAAATAATTGAATTGTAGTTAGAATCGGTACAAATCAACTGTGCTAAAAGAAAAAGAATCAATTTCAAGAGCTTATACGAAATTTGAAAGCATTACTATTTAAAATGGATTATGTATTTCAAACTCAAGACTATATTATTTTCTTTGTATTTTTTTGCTAGCCACTGTATATAAAAAAAAAACTCCGTAATAATGATACTCAGAGGTTGTTTCCGACACATAACTGCCAACTTCCTTTTTCTCTTCTTTTCCCTTGAGTGTTCTAGTTTTTCCTTCCCTCTCCGTTTCGACTTTCTTCTTAAATTTTCTTATCAGAGAAATTATTATTTTCCAAAAATTTTCGTGATATCCTTTTATTCTGCTTTATAAGAAAAAACTAAACCAAAATTAAATTCTTTTGATTTCATTTTTTCCACTTTCTAAGGCCTTTCAAAATTCTATTAGTCTCGCTTTCAAATTGTCTGCCAGGAGCGGTGATTACGATGAACGCATCCAACCATTGTCCCGCTAGTTTCTACAATTCTTAAGAGAAAGTTAAAAGAAAACGGAAAGTGCCAGAAATCAAGAAAATTCAATTACGAAAGAACAAATTATTTGCCTCCACCAAATTACTAATAAAAATCCAAGAAAATAAAAGGACAAAGATAAGCGGAAAGGAAAAAAGGGGATTTGCCAATTCGAAAGTCAAAACGACAGTTATTTCCCTACTTGATTGATTTAGAACAAAACAACTTTGAGGCCTTTTATCATAATAAAGACATTTAAGCAGATAGCTTTCCATTTTTGTATAAAGTTTAATCTAAACGATATCATGCGCGCTCGGCCATTCTCTATGGTAAAGTGACATCTTTCGAGGACCTAATGTCCTCCGAGCTTTTCGTTGTTTGGTGCTTGGCAGCGTTTCAGACCACACTTCTGATTTGGGGTTCGTATATAATGCAGACCACCTGTCTGTGTACGATTTTTGTTACGGCAAATTTTCCGTGACAATTTAACAGAGGGTGGCATCAAACTTTCTTACTGCAAATACATGCATTTGGTATCGGTGAATCTCTTTTGGGTTTTTATTAGAAACTACTTTGCGAATACAAGTCGTATTGGGCGGTTTGAAGTCTGAAATCAACAACATAAATGCTGGTGTGCCTCAAGGCTTCGTTTTATCTACGACACTCTTTCTCATTTTCATTATTGATCATATCTGGCACTTCTAATCCATTAAATTCTTTTGCAGCCGATAGTCCTCTCATTTTAGTTTTAAAATTCACCTCATTGTTCCTTAGTCCAGGAAAATTAGACAAAATAAAATGCACAACTGGATCGTACGAACGTGCTCTTGTAACTAACAACTTTAGTGTAGCTAACCACTGACGCTCTTATAGGTTGTCTAGTTATCCTTTGCCGATGTAGGTAAGATTATCTTGATTCTTAATATAATGAATTGAGGAATTCATATGATTCAATGAATTGTTACATTGGTACCTACCTACAAATGTATATTTAAATGGATTTGAATTATCAAAATTAGGAAAATAATATGTACCTACCTATACATAGAGAACATAGGTATGTAGATATGTACATTTATATGTATAAATGAAAGTGAATGCTGTATAGGTGGGTAAAAATCGTTTTTTTAACTTATATAAACTGCCAAAACCATCACTTTAACCAATTTCTCGAAAAAACCAAGAACGCCATTAGATGCCACGGATCAATGAAAATTTTATAAAAAAGTATCTCGAAAATTGTATAACGGATTTTGATGAAATCCGGTTTTTTATTTTAAGTTTTTTTGAAAACAAACTTTTTTGAAATTTTGGTATGCAGTTCTTAGTTTAATAATATACATGTGACTATAAAATTTTAAATTATTTTTTTTGATAAGTTTCAAAAATATTGATTTAAAAAAAATTTTTTTTTAAATTAATTTTAATTATAAAAAAAAAATTATTTAAAATTTTAATTCGCAGAATTAGTTTGGCTACTTAGATCTTCGCAGATATAACATTTGACAGAAATCCAATGTACCGTTACTGGGAAAGCCAAAAAATAAAAAAAAACTGTTATATGAAAGGTACCGTCTTATCAAAATTGTTGGAGCCGTTTTCGAGAAAAATAAGATTTTCCCTCAAGGTCATATAGAAGTAAAATTTTAATTTCCCCTCTGAGGAATGCCAAAATAATCAAACATACAAAATTTGAAGGTAATCGCACACGCCGTTTAGGCTGCAGCTCGTTATACATACAGACGGACAGACTGACAGACAGACATTTTGTTTCGATCACTTTTTTAGACTTCTCTATGATCGTAATGTCATGTTTGATCCTTAGAATTTTTTTTTCGAATGCATAACTTGCCTTTAGTACCTATAATCGCAGGTAAACATGATGAAACTTTGAAAAAATTCCGACAAACCTGAATTTTGGTGGAGAGCTTCATTTTAATGTCCTAAGCATTTCCTAAAAAGTACCCTAAATTTGGTGAGGAGCAAACATTTTTAGTGGTGTGGGGTGGTTGGGGGGGAAGGGGGAAAAATTATTTTTTTTTTTTTTTTTTTTTTCAAATTACTCAAAAACTATAGCTTCTTTTAAAAAAAGTTGTAGGTGCGCATTGTATCTAATGTTATTCTACACAAAAAGTTGGAGACACTTTTTATCGTACAATTGATACATTTGGAGAAAAATAGTCGAAAACATTGGCGTGTAGTACATTAATTCAAAAAAATGTAATAAATTTATGTTTTTGAGTGGGGATTTTTTTTTTATTTTTTTTTATGTTTGCAAAAACATATTCTATGCACAAAAAAAAAACAAATTTTAATTGTGGAACCGTAATTCTGCCATTTAAAAATCCTATTTTTTTATTTTGCTTAATAACTCCCAAAATCTTTATTTTTTTCTGAAAAAAACTCTAAGAGCAGTAAAATTATCTACAAAATGACATATTAACGAATTCTGTATGTCAATTCGTTCTTAAGTTATAGCGTGTCAAAGTTTAGTTGTAAAAATGAATGAATTTAATCTATATATCTATTTTGATATTTATTTTATTTAATAATAATTTGGAAAAAACTAAATTTCCCCCCCCCCCCCCCCCTAAAAATTTTTGCTCCGCACCAAATTTAGGGTACTTTTTAGGAAATGCTTAGGACATTAAAATGAAGCTCTCCACCAAAATTCAGCTTTGTCGGAAATGCTTCAAAACTCTGCAGTCTTCTGTCGTTAAAGCAGAATCCGCTTTTTATCATGTTAATGTAATTCAACTGAATAAACCCCAAATATTCCTCCCCGTAAAAAAATTTAAAAAAAAAATAGTTTTCCAAACATAAATATTTATTTTCTACAACAATTCTTTCATTATATAGGTATTCCATTAGAGAAGCATACAACAAACCACTTTTACCACTTAGACCAACAGAGTACTTCCTTAAATTTCCTTCCGGCACATGGCATTCAACAAAATCTAGCATAAATTTGTATATGTATATGCTCATAGTTGGAAAGAAATAAAAAAAAATAAACATGAGATTGCCTCGGAGGTAGCACATGGACATCATTTTGCATTTTAGGTTTGACCCTGAATGCACTATCTCCAAAATGATATATACAGAATCAAATATTCCCGAAATAGATAGGACCATATTTTTTTTGTTTGCCGACAAAATAGAGTCTCGCAAATTCGTTGGAGGTCATCTCATAAATATGTGGTGCTGTTTGGCCTCTTTTTCTTTATTGCTTTGCATACTAGCGAGAGCATTAGTCTACCTAATGGTAGTTTTGCCATATTTTTTTTTGTGTTTGAAATATGTTCGAAATAAAATTAATGGGGATTTATAAAAATAGCAGTTCTACTAATTTGTTGCAGTTGTCAGTCAGTGGTGATATAGGTGACTTATGAAGATTTAATACAATAAAAACTTTTGTACTACTATATGTATACATATGTATTTTTTTTTTCTATTCGTACCAATTCTACCGTTATATGTACACACTTGACATTATGTTGAATGAGATTTTATCTAATGCCGCGCTTTTACACTATTGACTACCAAAACCCAAAAAATTGTTGTCATTTAATACCAATTCGTGTGTGGCAATGGCGCAGTGGATAAAGTGCTTGATTGCTAACTTAGATGTGTAGGTTCGATCCCCACGTTAGGCGCATTCTTTTCTATACCTTCAATTTTAATTGGATGTCGCCCATGGGTTATAAATGAGACAGTCAATACCTGGTTCTCAAATCCACTGTGCCAAACTAGTGCCATGCAATTCAGGTTGCATTTAAAAGACCTTACATATTACATTCATATAGTTAAAATAAAAAAAAAAAAATTGGTCTTGAATAATAAAACAAACTACCTGCTATTTTTCAAAAATCTATTCCTGAAACTACCTTCTTCTATGGAATTGACAATCATTTACTGAACCATACAACGAAAAAAGATAAAGTGATATTGTAGTAGATTTTATTCATAGATTTACGGACGACACAATTATTTTTGTTATCGAAAATTAATATTTTTATTATATTAAATTGTAATTGGGTTGACAGAATTTTACTGGGCCTAATTCTTATTTTAAGTAAGTTATGTGAGAAGCTTCTTATCGTAGGCTGAGGTATACTCGTAGGATCGATGGTTTTACCAAATAAGCAACCAAACTTTAGTGTATTTTAGCTTATTTATTTCACAATTCTGATTATTTAATTCATTACATATTTACAATTAGCTTTATTTAACTTGAAATATTGCCTTATATTCTCCAGCTGTGGTGTCTTTCCTTTAAAAGGCCGCAGATCTCACGCTTACACGCGATTGGTACTTTCTACTACGGCAGAACACTATTTCCTATCATTTGTTGAACTCCCGTTGTACATATTGTGGTTCGGATTAAGTGTGAATCATAAAACTGTAGATAAACTATAAGCATTAGCCCTGTTCTTTTGGTAAATCTATCGGCAGCAAAGCAGGAGGTCCCAAAAGAACGATCCGCAGCAGCTTGGTTTTTTTGTGTTTTCTTTAAGTTGGTATTACCGAACTTGTATCTAATAACTAAATGCAAAAAAATTACAATTGATTTGTTTTTATTTCTTAAGATTAAAGGCATTTAAGAATACTAAAACTTGAATTAAAAGATGCATTTTTTTTTAAATATTTTTAAAAGTTGTGTACTTAGAGGGTTGTACTCAAGCGAGTACACTGGCCAGATATGGGTACATTAATTACCTAGTTAGGAAATATTTTGCAACACACTTTTCGATGAAAAGAGTAGTATCTTTGCGTAAAGTAGCCGTAAGATCATGTCACCAGCCATATTTTCAAAAAATACTATGTGCTCACTTGGCTCTGTTATTATTTCCAGTTATTCAATCACCACTCGAGATCAAAGAGGTAAACACTTATTGCTGAGACTTACATTTTTGGCACCGCAGTTTATGTCAAAGTTATAGCAGTATCCATCACTACCATACAAACCATCCACTCCTTATAGACAAACCGAACAGGCTTTCTGCGGATATACTGCTTTGCAGAATGATAGCCAACGTATTTGACCATCGCCTCATCAATCTAAAGCTTGTCATGAAAAAAAACCAACCATTTTTAGCAAAGGTCGAACCTTCGCCATCTTATTGATGATTGATTTCTTTAAATAGAGTCTGGGACATGGAGTTAGCTACCAAAGGCTATCGTGTCTTCAAATAAGCAACAACACAATGACTCTTCATGTAAAGTGTAACAAAGCATTATACCAGCAAACTTTTTCAAATCTTCTTTGGTAAATACATACGTGTGACAGTTTTGGTCCACTGCGTATATCCGGCTTTGACCAACAATCAATTTCATTACCTCATCATTGAAAAACTGTTCAAATATTTGAACTTCGCTTTCCGATTCTATTTTTTCTTTTTCTTTGGATAAATTTTCCAAATAGTGAAAAGTTTCGCTTACTTCAGTAAAATAAAATAAACCACAGGCTTTGGGCATTTTGGAGAATTATCCTCTCACATCATGCTGAGCTTTCTTTCCTTAGATAAGCAAGTGGAATATCGTCTTTCTTTCATATACATAGTTGACTTTGGCCTCTACTGCTCGTGTGATGCTTAAGAAAGTCATCCTTACATAAATCCTCCCCATCGGTTGGAATATCAACATCCGGTGGAATGACCAATATATCCTTCATTTCCATCATACGGAATATCATCAACAGCCATGTAGAGATTTGCGTAGCGCCTACAATAAAAGCTGTTGCAGGTATTTGTTGAAAAACCTATTTCTCTGCAAAACCAGTGAGAAAAAAATCGGCATGGTTTTGGCCAGTGTACTCAATTGAGTACACTACTTTTGTAGACCACTTACCATGAGCAAGAAAAATGTTTTCGAATGAGAATTTTTCACAATGTAGTTCTTTGGCAAAAAATGTGTTAAACAAAATTGGTTATTCACAAATTAGCCGACAGTGTACATTTTAACTAACATTTTACTTTCGCAAGGTCACAAAACAGCTTGAAACAAAAAATGCAAGACACAAATGTTGACCAAATTATTTGAAAATAGCTTTTAACCTCAATGAAATTCTTCCGAATAACAAAAAGACATGTCAATGCTTGCTTTCAAATCGAAAGAAATTAAAATCAAACACTACTTTTCAAAAAAAAAATATAACTGAAATTTTCAAAAATACTGTACTCAATTGAGTACAATGGCCAGTAATGGGTTAATATGATTTATAAAGCAACACAAATTAATAAAACGTATTTTGGCCCGGTTTGTTGCGTTAGACATTTTGTATTTCACACATAAGTAACCAAAAATTATTGATCTTTGACTGCTTTCAGCTAACCTATTCGCATCGTTCACAAATATATTCGAATTGTTTGGTTTCCGAGATAACTTATCTAATAAATATGTGAACGTGCCCATTGCCAAGGAGAAGAACTCTACGACTCTAGGACTTCGAGATTCATTAAAGTCAGCGGAACTACCAACTAAACAACATAATAACATTCGATACTCGAATGAATGTCACAAATCTATCCAAAGCAGAAGTCTGTTTTTAGCAGGTTGTTGAATTTGTAATACGTGTAAATTCTGCTTTGCTGCCGATGTCAGTTTGCCAAAAGAACAAACCTATTGATAGTTTGTATGTAGAATAGAAGGGGAATATTTTTTTCCCATTATGACGTCACTTGATGTAATCTTATCACTTCATCAAGTGAATTTTTTTTAGGTGACATATACTGGGATTCGAACCCTAGACCCTTGACGACACGTACATAACAGTCATTACGACACACGCTATTACAATCTAACTTCTAAAGTATTCCAAGTATTACCGTTGTTTTCTGATGAACTGGTCGGATATTCAATGTTTAAGTCTTAAAATCTAGGTTTATACACTGCTGGCCAATAGAAAAGGTTCACTCTCTAAACAGCAAATAAAAACTTTTTTCTTTTCAAAAAGCTTGACAAAAAACTTCTTAAAGAGAAAAATATAAAACTATGGAAATGAAAAATTTTAATAAATGTCTAAGTAATTAAATTCATCTGTCAATTCAGGTAATTTTTTTACGCCCGAGAAAACAATAAGCCTTCTTCCTCCAAGTCTTTTTGCCATATAAGGAACAAATTCCTGGGCAGCTACTTCAATGATTTAGAAGAGCTCTCGAATCTCTCAGGCAAAAGCCTGCTGAACTTCATAAAAACCTCTAAGTGGCTCGATAAAGATTATCCATAGAACTCGTAGGTTATACAATTAGAAGTTACAAAACTTCAGGGTACCACAATGGATCTACTTTGATCTAAGTGTGCCGGTAGCAAGATTAATTGGCAGCCCACTTACCTAACCTAACCTAACCTCCAGGTCTTGTAGAGTCTGCAGAAAATCCAGCCGTTTTTGAGGTTCATTTTAGAGTTTCATTCCCTTTGGATTTGTGGCGCTTGAAACTACTCATCTAATAGTTGAAAAGCTTTTATTTTTCGAGCGTATAGAGGCCATAATTCAATCGTTTTATGTTTTTATCATAGTTTTCATTGTTTCTTAATAAAATTCTTACTGCGTTCTGTGATCTTCCGGAACCAAGACATTGTGATCTTGTTTTGATTAATCGCTCTTTATTAAAAATATACCCAAGAACTATGCAATTCCGAACCAAAACTCACTTCGAAGCTATGGACCTATTCTATTGGCATCTGGTGTATATTTTCATATTTTCAATAACAGTTAACGGTTACACCAATTTTGATAACTCACAACCTTATTTTTTCTGTGAGGTTCATTTAACTTTTGCCCTTACTCTCATCCAATATGACAACTCATGGAACTCAGAAGCTTAGGGGCTTATTATTTTTAATTAAGTTAGGAATAATGGATATTATGCTTTGGCTATATGAGTTTTCTAAGATTTTTCCATCTCATTTTTCTATGGTAATACATTTCTGCTTGAAAAATACTATATATGGTAATCAAAGCCTGTAGCTTACCAATTCACCTACCCCTCAACCTATCTGCTGCTCCACAGAAACATAAAAAAAAAACTTTTCCTCGAAGCTATGTATACTTTTTCCCTTAGATTGTCAGGTACCTTTATTACAGTTAACATAGCAAAGAAGTCTCTCCACTTGACAAATCTTACAAAGAACTCCTTTAGCCTTACTTTCAATGGCTAAGTGGGGTCAATTGATTCTATTAGGAATGTTTTTTATTTACACCAGCCAGTGATGCGTAGTATACAGCTTTGAGTGCTTTTTTTGCCATGGCTAATTTGTTTCATCATGAATTTGACCATGGGCATTACTAACATAGTTTACATTCTTTTGGGTATATTCTTAAAGGGTTAATATTTTTTCTTAAAAGAAAAAAAAATTAAAGACAATGCACTCTATGGTTGTCAATAATCAATTGCTAATTGATAAATACTTAATTTTTCTATATTATTTGACATTGAATTACACAAAAATTTGACAAAATTACCGCCTTCAATTAAATTTGTGATACAATGTCACACTTTCAATGTTTATTAAAAAAAAGCAGCCTGGTCACTTTACCTACAGATATAGTTCTTTTAAAAAACTCTCCACGTGTTGTTTTGTTTCCAATTTGTATTGACCTAGGCCACGCATTCGTTGATAAATTTGTCACAATGTTTTGGTTTGACGTAGGTTAGAGGTGGAGATCGAGAACTCGAATGAATTTAATTCCAGTAAGGCCTTCGATATATTTTATATACTATTTACTCCCCTACTTCTGCCTGTCGCCCTTTTCATAGTATCTCTCCCTTCATTGCACAAATAATGAAAAATTGGAAACAAAAATCGAATGTCCATTGTAAAGAATAACGGTTATTGCATGAACAAACCGCGCATGGTGTGGCATATAGTGGGGCTGAATAATTTCAAAATTGATACAAATTCAAACAATTATTGCAGTTTAGTTTTTCGTCATTTTGGCAAATTCTCAAATTAGTCGTTATGTTGGTTAGACCCGTTTATACCAATAAGCGGAAGCAAAAATTTATTAAATGTTCTTTTTATACTATTCACAACTTGATTATAAAATTATCCCTGAAAAATATTTATATACCGGTCCTGTTATACCTAGTCATTTGTTTGTTTAGACCAATTAAATACACTTAAGTTTGCCAACTTCCTACATTTATCTACACCATTATTTTTTTTGTTGAAATTATTTGGTAACCTGGCAATCTACCCCACTGTTTAAAATTAGTTGCACGATTCAGTTCCAAAATGACCGCAGTAGGTTTTTTTTTGCAGAACATAGATAAATGGACAAAACAAAAAAGAACTTTTTTCATGCGGATAATAAAGGCCCATGGTCGGGAAACAAAAAAAAAAGAGTATCTACAGACATCTTCCGCAGTAATTATATTTTTATTTACAAAACATTGATGTCGAATGCGGCAAACCGTGGAATAAAAATAATATTCGATGCACTAAACACACAATATATGCAGTATATAACGGGTGATTTTTTTGCTACTTGGTTTTTGACGTTTATATTTTTGACAGATCACACATGTAAAATTCCACGATCATTTGACATTTCGATTCAGTATTGTTTGCCATTTCATCATGAATAGACTTACGCCTGAACAACGTTTGCAAATTATTGAAATTTATTATCAAAATTCGTGCTCTGTGAAAAATGTGTTTGCCCACTGCACGCGAAACCATGCATCAATTGAGAGGCGAATTTGGTGAGCAGTTGATCTCACGTTTTCGCGCAGTCAATTGGCCACCAAGATCATGTGATTTGACCCCGTTAGACTATTTTTTGTGGGGCTATGTTAAGTCTATTGTCTATGGGGACAAGCCAAACACGAGTGCTGCCTTGGAAGCCAACATTGAACGCGTCATTGGTGAGATTCCGGCCGAAATGTGTGAAAAAGTTTGCCAAAATTGGACCTTCAGAATGGACCACCTGAAGCGTAGCCGCGGGCAACATTTAAGTGAAATTATCTTTAAAAAGTAAATGGCAGAAATTGATTTATCGATCCAAATAAAAATTTCATTCACTTTTTACAAGTTTCTGTGTTTTTTTGAATTTTCAAAAACAAAGCTCTTAAAAAATCACCGTTTATATTTATGTATCTTTAGTTGGAGCAGACGAAGCTCTCTATTGTCGTCACCTAGTGTTTCGTGAAGGAAACACGAGTTAACAGATGCATCAATATCGATCGATTGAATTTCTTTCAAGTGTCAATTGAAATCTATTGATACTTTGATACTCTATATGCATGCCCGATTTAAATCGAAACGGGGAAAGTGTTTAGATGGCAATGGAACTGACTACGCCATGGAATCGGGCGAGGTTAGATATCAGTTCAAGTTTTCCTCTACAACACAGACATTCTATAATAAAGCCCACGACCATGAACTAAAATAAAATTGAATTGAATTGCTTAACTGTCAAGTTCACAAGTGCATCAAAACATTAAATGGAGAATGGAGAACGATGGTTGGGAGAGGGGTAAACTTTATATCAGTCCTTCTCGTTGTCTCTCAGTTTTCATAGTATATTATAATTGACTTTGCGTAAGAAAATAATTGTGAAGGGGGACGGTCCTGTCGGTCGGTCGATGAAAGACGAACACTTTTTTTTTATATCTTTTGCACGAAGCGGTCACTGCTGCAGCAAAACTTCTTTCATCCTCCGTTCATCAAAGTGTGATGCAATTTATGATTCCAGTGCTTTGGCTAACGGAAGGAAGGAAGGAGAACGCAGATGCTTTTGATATTACTGCTTCTGTTGTTGTCAGTAACAGAGATGAGGCTAAAAATAGATTTGTTCTGCCCTTGTAAAAAAATATGTAAACTGAAATAAGACTTAATGTAAATAAATTGATGTCCCTCGATGGTGGACTTGTCATAATGTCATATATTGTATGCTGCTACTGTAATTGGTCGACGTTCGTAATAGCCTTTTCATACTGAACTAAAAACCCGGTTTTCGTTTGTGTAAACAACTGATTTTCACGAAAACATGTCAAAACGACAAAAAATAAAACAATTCAGCCCTTAATTAGATTTTACATTTGTTTGAAATGTCTACATCCCATCATTTATCCAATACTAAAATTTTCTACATCCCAACTATTGACGTAGAATTAAGAAGTCAGCCATGTTTCAAGAAAATTGATGTGTCGGAAAAACAGAAAAACACGTGAATGTGTAGTGTGGAGTGAATTCTTTTGGGGTTTTTTGAAAATTCTAAAAAAATGTATTCCCCAACAAATTAATAAACAAAAATCTATAATAAGCATTAATTACTGTCTTTACAAGAGTTTGCCTTTTTTGATAGGTTTTACGTGATATTATAGTAAAGGACTATCCACACGAAAGTGACCAACTGAATAACGCATATTCTTCCATTTTGACATTGTGTTGAAATGGCTTTTTTTTGCTTGTCGGGAATGACGTTTCGTAACTAATTATCTCTGCTTTTGAGATTAGTTATAAATATGGTGGTCATATTATGTTTAATACCGTGGAATACAATTATAAGCAACATTTAATTTGCTTTTATGAAGAGAATCACAATTTCTAAATATTTAGGAGCCAAAAAGAATTATTGTTAGAATAAGTGTTTTTGCCAGAATAATTTTATTTTTAAGGGGTGTAACTTGTTGATATGCCCATAATAAACGTAAGCTTCCATAAACCCTTCCTACGGTCAGTTTTATGTGATCATTCCATAAATGTGTCGTGTATATGCCGAGATTTTTGGCCGATTTAACAATTTCGATTGGAGATAACCAAACAAACAAAGCCATTAGATCGAGAAGCATATAATTCTGTTAAGTCTACCCTAATTTTATGAGCTGCATTTTCCAAAAGACCCTAGGAAAGCTTTTCCGAATTTGGACATCAGCGGTATAAATATCAACACAACAAGTACTCAAGGAGAGACCATTTATGAATATTGCAAAGAAAAGTGGTCCAAATATTGAGCCCTGTGGGACACCTCTGTGTAGTGTGAAATAAACTCCGGTACAAAGTTATTTGACACATCTGCTTGATAACTGTTTTTCAGGTAAGATGAAACCAGTTTCAGCTTCCAACATGAAACATGATAGTTCACTGTGTTGAATGCTTTCGAGAAATCCAACAGAACAATAAAAGTAACATTATTATTGTCATCATGTCTTAAGTCCTTAACAACGTTTCTTAAAGCGGTAGTGCAACTTCGCTTCAGATGTTCTTCTATCTGGAAAAGAATGGTAAGATGGCAATCGGGTGCTACACAATTTTCGCACCCTTCCAAGTAGAAGGAAAGACTTCAGTTATGATAATTGTATTAAAAATGTGAGTTTTTTTATTTAAAGATCTAGGCAAGGAAAGCTTTAGCGAAGACAGGATGAATTTTATCGAACCCAACTGAATTAAATCTGATTGAGATACAGATTTCCATAACGTCCGCTTGATCAACAGATTTAAAGTTAAATTTGTTCTCGCTATGTCCGGTATTACACAGCACGTTCTTACCCCTGCGTGAATGAAGTGCGAAAGAAAAAGAAAGAACAAAAAGATAAAACAGAAATAAATCTGTCTGAACACGCGCGGGTAGGATTTTCCTTGCGTGTTTTTAACGTTTCTCTTTCTACTGTTTCCTCCGGATTTGCTTCATTTAATTTTCTCTGCAGATGAATGAACACCAATCCAAATGGCTAACGAATTTAAATGGAGCAAAGAAAAAACTTCTAAGCTTATTTTAAATTACCAAATGAACCCCATTCTCTACAATCCTTGGCTTTGTCATCCGGAGTACTTATATAAATAACTTTGCCTTCCATTTTTCTTTTAAAAATTATATTTTTTTCAATATCTGCACTGAGCAAAGAAGATAAAATGAAAGATAGCTGTCAAATAAACGCGAAGTACTGAAAATGAGAAAAAGGCTTTGTGTAATAACATGCGCGTTACCGAATAGAAGTTCAAAAGAAAATAACAAAGCCTTGCGCGTTACAGTCACGCGAAGTGTAATACCATGACTATTTCTGGTTGAACTGTCAAATGTCAAGTTGAAGTATAATCAAATGATGGAAATGCCAATTTGATTGTAATGGTCTTTTTGAGTGGACACATATAAATTCTTACCCTGAAGTTTAAATCACGTAATATCTTTCTGTTTGTCAAAACTAAAATAAAAAGCAAATACTATAAAACTTAGTATAGCTTGGTCATTTCAAATCCGGCGATGTATATATATATATATATATATATATATATATATATAAATGTAATAACTAGTAAGTGTATTATATTGAATGTTAATCTGAAGTCATAAAGAAATCTCAATAATACTACTGACGTCAATTTGAATTTAAATTGAAAATAAAAGTTGTGTGACGTTTTTCTCTGTGTATTTAAAACATCTTTGTGGATTGCGTCATAGAATATTTTTTATTTTTGCAGCAAAAAGCTCTTATTGAATAGTGAATAGTGTGAACACTAGTAATTGGAAAATTTTTAGACAATGTATTTGTGAATAAAACTTTGACGTAGTGTGAAGGACTTGCATTGATTAACAACCGCGCCAGTCTTCTGACTAAAAAGTCAACCAGTTTCACACTTTAGTGGGGTTATTTGTATCCTTCTCTTTAAGTGAAAATATTTTTCGAGGATAATATCCTAGCGTATCTTCTATAAAATCAACAAAACTAACACAAACAAAAATAAAGGGAAAGAATACGTTTTGAAACAGAATTTGTTAAGCTTGGGTTAGACGGTCAATGTAAATACTCAGCGTTAATTCTGATATAAAAATGACATCAAAATCTGTCCTTATTGTGTCACGTCGCGTGATTGTTAACGAAAACATAGAGTCGTCATTGCGTTAACGACGACGTTGACACGAATTTATGGATTGACGCATTGACTTTTGCAACGCCATAGTGACGCGCTGACATAGTTTTTAGCACCGTATTCTCACAAATGACACATTTATCTCTGCAGCTTTGGATTCTGACAAGCATACCATAGATTCACTTTTATGCACTTACGGTAATAATGTGGTCAAGTCGTGTGATAGTCCAAGTATTGAGTGTCAACGCAGAATAAAAATCATATTGACACGAATGGCACGTCAACGCATTTTGGTGCAATAGTTACCGACATGCGTCATTCGTGTGATCGTCAACGTTTTATGCATTTACGCTTTAATATTTTGTTTAAAGCTAAGTCTACACGATTGGAAGAACTTCCAATATTGGCAGATGTTTCGCAAAAAAATTTCACCAATTTTCTATCAACCATGTAAACATCCAAATTTATCTGTCAAAAAATTAGAGTACTTCTTACAATCGTTTGAACTCGTCTAAAACCAATTTTTTCTTATTTTCTAGCGACAATGTCTCGATCTCCTGGAAGTTCTTTCATACACTTTAACAAATACTTCAATTCTTAAATAAAGTTTCATATTCTCTATCATCTGTCTAAAAAATTGACTTCCAATGAGTCTACCAATTTTTTGTTTTCTAAAGTCTTCCTACCATGTAAACAGTAATAATAGTAAATTGTCTAACTTTTGGATAAAATCACCAACCAACCTTATAAACGGACAATTTTCACTTGATAGAAAATTGGCAGTTGTCGGCTCAATGGTTGCTATTGAAGTCATTGCAGCTAGTTGGAATACTTTTGACTTTTAATCGTCCAATCGTGTATATTTAAATTAATACTACGTTTTCACCGACCACTAAACCGAGATTTAAGTAGATTTAGCTAAATCTCCTACAAATCTTGAGGATTTACCATACAAATTTTAATCTTCTCAGATGATGATTTAAAATAAATCTCATTTCAATCTTCAATCGAACTACCCTATTTCCATATCGAAATGAACACATTCATCGGGAAAGTGAATTTTTCTCTTCGGTTGACACAGATGAAGCTGCCTGTCTCACTTCTACCTCATAAAAAAAATGAAAAGATATATGCATTTTGAATAGTGCTGTCAAAATTAATCTTCTTTTGGAGCGGTGGAAACACTTTTTGAGATTAGTAAATCTACAAGAGATTAAAGTTCGGTGGAAACGTATAGTAAGGCTTCCAACACTTTAAAAATGATGCTCATGGCTTTGTAAGGTATTTTAGAAATAAAATAAAAAATACATTTTGAAAAATATACTAAGAAAATTCCCAAATTTTAAATATCTTCACTTTTGCATGTAAATATGTATATCAATAATGCAAACTCTTACAACTGTTTGTATTAAAAAAACAACTTTATTGCTTTGAACCATCAAAACAAAATACAAGTAGTTGTACGTGTAAGCCAGGCGTGCATTTACTGGGTTACACGAAATATTGTCTGCTGTAATATACAAAAAAAAAAAACAGAATCAAGTATCATTAACCCTCTCTGACGTTCAACAAATCGTATATTGTTTATGTTATAATATTTTCCAATTATTATTCTCAACGTTTTTCAATTGTTTTTTTTTTTTTTTTTTTTTTTGTTGTTGGCAACGAGTCATTGTTTATAAAAAAAAACCATCGACAAATAGGCTCTCTCCAATTCATACATAACAACAATCGCTCGTCATTAAGTAGCGACAAGCTGTCTTGAGCATCCATTGTTTTCAATTTTTTTTATTCTTTAAATTTTCTCATTGAACATAGTCCGTGTCATATATATAAAAATGTCTCATCTTTCAAAAGACTGCATACTCGTACTCAAATCGATTTAAATACTTAACAAAAAAAAAAAACAAAACACCAACAGATGTGCAGAGTGATGAAAAAATGTCAATCACACATCTCGAATTACCTACATATATGGAAGGCACGTCATACACAACAATATGGCATTAATTCTCGCAAAATTCATGGCCGAATATTAAATAACCGATTGCTACTGGAAATACCCTGGAAATACGAGCAGGCGTCCATCCTAGTCCTAGAGTGATAACAACAAACGTCAGAGTAGACAACAGAGCCTCAGTCAAAGTTTTAATTACACTGTATGTCGCGTCGGTCGGTTGAGAGGGAAACATTTGATGACCGACAACAATGCCGACAGATTAAACCAAACGACTGTATCAACAACATCACCGCATCACTCTGTTGTTTGTTTCGTTCCTTATTATAATGGATGGCATGGTAGTTCAAATATTGGCCCCGATTGACATAAAAGCTCTTGGCTGCGGTGTTATTGATACTTTTGTTATTGAACAAATGCTTTTTCCATCCATTTGTCGTGATGGGCAATTAAAATTATAGAAACTTAATGCGTCATGTTCAACATTTTTAATTGCTAATATTTTTTTTCTTAAGAATGTTTTACCGAATTATAGGGTACATTGGGTAAGTACACATTAAGAGTTTATGTGGTCGACTGACTTTATATAGTCTCCCAACTTGGAAACTTATCTGACCTATTCACGTGAACAGTGAATTCGATTCGCCCATTCGCTCTACCTCCATGCACGTGAATAGCAGAATACCGCACAACATTACCGACTTTACCAATGTATACTAAATACACTTTAAATGAACAGCAAAATACTGATTACTGAAAGTTCATAGAAAAAAATTCATAGAAAGTTCATTGAAAGTTCAAATTAAATTGCTTCCCCGTGCCTTCCTTTACCATGGATACCCGCACAGTTCACAATATTCGTGACTTTTGCGTATTATTTGACCATTTGACATTCAGCACTCTTGTTCGTGAAACTATTGTCCAGACAATTCTCCAACCCGCTAACATAACCTGTTCGCTAAATATAACATTTGTTCGCTCATTTTTTGAATTCGCTTCTGAAGTCTAGTCCGTTTATTCGTTTCTAGAATCGAAAGCGTACAATGGCGTTTTCTATATTTTTTTATCCTAAAGCTTTTTCTCACTTTTGTGTGATATTCCCTTTAATAAATCACAGAACCGTGACTTCAAGATACACCAAAGAAAGAAGTCTGGAAATGTCGTCAAATCAAATTGTCCGCTAATGACACCCTATCCAATACTGAAACGGATCATCTAGAATCTCCATTTGGAAGCAACCATTATATTGGTTCTTTATCGTTGAACAATCAGAAACCGTGCTCGCAAAGGCGTCTTTAAATAAAATGCACGACAGGATCGCACGTACTTGCTCCTTTATTCGATCACATTATATGTAAAAGATTCTTAATGGAAACGGCTAAAATTATTTTTAAAGTAGTTTTTCACTTAATTTTGTATATAAAAGAATACTTAAATTTTTTAAACAAAATTGGTACGCATATTTTAAATATTTCATAATATAAACTTAAAAACAAAATTTCAGTAAAAATCGCCCACCCGTTTTCGAAATATTGAATTTTCAAAAAAAGAAAATATTTTTTTTTTCAAAAATCCAAAAAAAACTATTTTTCGAAAATTTGGAAGAGCAGTATTATTTAACGTTTGAAGGAGATCCTGTAAACAAATTTTGATCGAAATCCGTTGAGCCGTTTATGAGAAAGTCGAAAATCAATATAATGGTTGTATGGCAGGCACCGTTAATAACAAAATATTTATAAATTTACAGTCCAAACGGGTGGGCCGAATTGCTTCAAACTTGGTATATAGAGTTTTTTAGGTATTGTACAGAGGGGAAATTGAAATTTGTGTTTAGCTAAAAAATTAACGGTGCCTGTCATATAACCGTTACGTTAAAGCCATTTTTCTCGGAAATGGCTCTAACGATTTTGATTTTAAAAAAATCAGTTCAGATTTTTAGGTACGACCGATCATATGATTGGAAAAATAAATTAAAAAATGTCTGAAAACGGTACTTACCATAGGACCGTTTTTTTTATTTCTACTATCTCATAAATGACTTAAGCGATTTTTTTCGAAATTTCATTTCACAAATATATATAGGTTTAGGTTGCCCAATTTATACTGCGTACCAATATTTTTAATTAATATTTTTTTGTATTTAAAAAAAATTTTTTTTTTTAAATTATGTTTTGAACACTGCTCAGTAATTTTTTTTTCAAAAATTATAGTTATATGAATTTGCTGAATACCTATGAATTGGCGTTTTTGAATTTAAAAAAAAAATTAAAAAAGTTTTTAAAAAAACTTTTTTTCTCAAAAACCGCTCCACATATTTTTACCATTTTTTTTTGCTCACAAATTCAAATTTATTCAAGAAATAAAATGGCGTACTTCTTTTTGAACTGAAATTAGTTTAAGTATTTTCTTTCAGAATTTTGAATTATTTTTTCTTTGATTAAGCCGATTTAATATTTTGCTTTTCAGTTTATATTATAATATTTAAGATTGTCATACCAATTTTTGTTAGAAACAAAAATTAAAGAAATTTTCTATAGAAAAAAAATCAAGTAAAAAACGACTTTAAAAATATATTTAGATTTTTAATAGAAATCTTTTGCATACGATGTAATCGAACATAAGAGCAAGTTTGTACGATCCAGTTGTGCATTTGATTTAATGACGAATTGGCATACTGGTGTACACAGAAAGTTGTGTACACATACATTTTTCCGTTTCCGCAAGCGTGCGATGCATATTTTTTTGACAGATAACGTATACACAGATAGAAGAATTTTACCCCCTCTTAATTTTTTTTCCGCCGCTCCAAATTTAGTGTACTTTTTAGAAAATGCTTAGGACGTAAAAATGAAGATCTTCACCAAAATTCAGCTTTGTCGGAATTTTTTCGAAGTTACATCATTTTTTTATCTAATTTTCCTAGACTATAGAGTTTCAAGGTGTTTTTCTTAATTGTTAGTCTAACTTTCCAAAAGTACTTGAGCAATAACATTTGCTGGGGTACTTAATTATCATCTAATAAATGCCTAATGACACCATCTCGCAAGAACTTTCTTCTGCTGATGTTGCTCTGCCTGATGTTCATAAATAAATCAACTATAGAAGTATTCATTCAAGACGAAAAAAATGGATCAAGTCGATGAAGTAGAAGTTACAAGGAAGAGACAATAACTCACGTCTGTGACAGCAATTAATACAATTGAGATTCACTTGACACTTTGCATAGGGTTAAGAAGTTAAAATGCTTAGTCCACAAATAAGAAAAATGAGGGATCTAGACGACATTAACGACACTTAACATTCATAAAAAAACAGCTTGAAGCTCAAGTGGCCACTTTCAAGAATCATCTTCATCATAATTCCCGTATCTCTCTTATAGGGTCAATTGCAGTGAACACTTTTGATGTGATTTCATCGAATTATTTTTTTTCCATTTGTTGCAATTCCCTCTGGAGTTTAAGACACTTGGAGAGTTGTTGATGCTTTTATTCGATTTATTTATTTATTATCTGTATGTCGATAGCTATTGTCATCGGGGACTTGTTAGCAGATCTTGATCATGCATTCATTATATCGACTCGCAAAGGTACCTATTTATATTCAATAAAGCTTCAACTTTATCGATAAATAATTGAAATTAACAACTTTTCGACGAACAATCTTAAAATACTTGTGTGATTTATTAGCTAATAGTAGATGATATATGTATGGTCATGGGTTCGAGATTTAGTTTTTTTTTTTTAAGTTGACATTTGCTCGTGATATTTGATATTTATTTGTTTTGTGAGAATTTAAATCTTAAGTTAGTGGAGGTTAATAAATTACAGGCGGAATTGAAAGAGTAATACTTTGTGTCGACCAAAGATTATTATTTGTAAATAGGTAAAAAGAGAATACTGCCATAGAATACGTGTTGATAAAAGTTCTCATTTGCTCTCTATATATAGGTTGTTTTTTTATTAAGTTGCATGCGAAGTTTCGATTGTTGTTGTCTATGGTTTGACAGTTGAGAATGTCAAACTCTGTTGACATTACTGTTCAGTAAGATTTATCATGAATCGTTTAACGTCATAACAAACCTTCCAAATTGTGGAAATTTAATTTGAACATTTTTTTTGGAGAACTATTTTGAGGAAAAGGAGAATAAATCAAGTTTTATTCTTTTTTTTATTTTCGCAAGTTTATACAGCATTTTTACAAAAAAAAATATGTTGGGTGATGAAGCTCGTTTCTTGTTAAATGGCTTTGTCAATAAGCAAAATTGCCGTATATCGATTGAAGACAATCCTCAAGCCATTAACAAATCACCATTACATGCATTAAAACTGACTGTTTTGTGCGATTTACACGCTGGCGGTACCATCGGTCCTTATTTATTTCGAAATAAGGAAGGACCCGGCGGCCGTTACGGAATGCCGAGCGCTATCGAGCCACTCTGACTGATTTTTCGTTTCCAAAAATTAATCAGCTAAACATCCACGACATTTTGTTCCAACAAGACGGGGCAACTGTATGGCACGCTTAACTATAAATGTCAGCTTTATTTCCAGAAGTGGTCCTGTTAACGTACCCCTCGTTCGTGCGACTTAACGCCTCTGAATTATTTGTGATGACGCTATGTTAAGTCATTTGCTTATGGCGACAAACCAGCAACTGGAAGCCAATATTTAAGCCACCCTGTAGGAATGGAGATTTACTTAGTTTTGGGAACACTATGCTAGTAAACATCGACTTTTCAAACCTGAACTGCCCAACACGTAAGGAACAGAATGTTTACCACACAAAAAATTGATTTTAAAATGTAAAACAAATCAATATTTTCTCTATAGATCTATAAAAACATTTTTTAACCAAATTCAGTTTATTTATAATTACCAATAAAATTGAAGACAAATTGAAAATTGGTCTTGCTTTTAAAAAATGAAAGGAAAGCAGGATTTAATCCAAAGAGATTGCTTTTTTTTTCATAATAGAAATTGAAATTTGTTAAAATTGATCAATTTACGTTTGTGGTATCGAGGGTCTACAAAATTGCAGAATTTTAATACGGTTAATTTCAACGGCAATTTCGTTGGGAATACGAAAAGAGCGGTATTTAAAATATTCCTAGTTAGGTAAAGATTTCAGTGAATTAATTTGTATTCATACATGTTTTCTCTTACTTTGAAGCGAGTTGTGTCCTTTGATAAAACATTTCGTAATAATATGAACAAAATTCAGTATTACCTTACATTAAATCATTGTTAAAGTTAATTTTAAACTTGATTTTGTTTGCTCTTGAAAATCTATTGTACATAAATGAACAAAAATGCAATTCACTTCACTGGCCAATTAGGTATTCGAAATAGCCTATGAGCAAACATCAATTATTCAATTTAACAGTCATTTTTTTGGTTTAACAGTGATTTTGTCAGATGAACTTACGCAGAATAATTCATTAAACCATTCGTTGACTGAAGGAATACGTTCATTTACTTAACGCACACACGCCTGTACTAAACGAATAAATCATAAGTTAAAGAACGTAGTTAACTTAATTTAATGAAATAAATTCACTGACTTCACAGACCGTTTTCTAATGAAATTATCATTATTGACTCAACGAAAATTCGTTGTTTAATATACAGTTTCATTAATAAACTAATTTCTATTCAATAAGGCAAGGAAATCCAGAATCGGCTAAATTTTAATTTACAACTCTTTCAAATGTTTACATTTGCGAAACGATTATGGTTCAGTCAGTGTAAGGCCTGATTAATATTCGTAATAAGGTACCTACGTAGTTTTTTATTATTTGTATTTGATTCAATTAATTAATATAATATGTAATTGCAAAAGGTTTCGAAAATTAAAAAAGGTATACATTTTAATCTTAGCCACTAGATTAACTTATAAACGGTGATTTTTTAAGAGCTTTGTTTTTGGAAAATTCAAAAAAAACACAGAAACTTGTAAAAAGTGAATGAAATTTTTATTTGGATCGATAAATCAATTTCTGCCATTTACTTTTTAAAAATAATTTCACTTAAATGTTGCCCGCGGCTACGCTTCAGGTGGTCCATTCTGAAGGTCCAATTTTGGCAAACTTTTTCACACATTTCGGCCGGAATCTCACCAATGACGCGTTCAATGTTGGCTTCCAAGGCAGCAATCGTGTTTGGCTTGTCCCCATAGACAATAGACGTAACATAGCCCCACAAAAAATAGTCTAACGGGGTCAAATCACATGATCTTGGTGGCCAATTGACTGCACCAAAACGTGAGATCAACTGCTCACCAAATTCGCCTCTCAATTGATGCATGGTTTCGCGTGCAGTGTGGCATGTGGCACCGTCCTGTTGGAACCACATGTCGACCGAGTTCAATTCTTGCATTTTCGGCAAAAAAAAATCTGTTATCATCGAACGGTACCTTTCTCCATTGACCGTAACCCTGCGGCCTTCATCGTCCTTGAAGAAGTACGGCCCAATGATGCCGCCTGCCCATAAGCCGCACAAAACAGTGCATTTTTCGGGATGCATTGGTAGCTGCTGAATTGCCTCTGGCTGCTCTTCACACCAAATACGGCAATTCTGCTTATTCACGTATCCATTAAGCCAAAAATGAGCCTCGTCGCTGAAACGGACGTAGCTTGCGAAACACATTTTTCACAGAGCACGAATTTTGATAATAAATTTCAATAATTTGCAAACGTTGTTCAGGCGTAAGTCTATTCATGATGAAATGTCAAACAATACTGAATCGAAATGTCAAATGTTCGTGGAATTTGTCATGTGTGATCTGTCAAAAATATAAACGTCAAAAATCAAGTAGCAAAAAAATCACCTTTATTTACCTACCGTTTCTCGTGATGGAATCATGATTATGATAAAAACCTCTCGTTAAGGTTTAAAGTTCCATTACAGGAAACCAATTTGTATCCTCCATCTTAGCGGAATTACAATATATGTACCTCCTTCCTCCTCCTTGGAATTATTTTACCCAAGCATTTATAAGGTCTTAGGATTAAATAATTATTAAATCCCTAGAATGTAATTTATAATTTTGCTTACCAAACTAAATATTTTGTTAATCTCTAATGATTTAGTATTTATACTTACACTGGCGGCCAATCCAATAGGTTCACTCTATAAAGAGCAAGGCAGAAGTTTTTTTCTTAAAAAAGCTTTAGCAAAAGCTTTTTGTAGGAGCACTTTAAAAGCTTTCTCTTTTTCCGACCTATTAATAAGAAAGAGAGAAAAATAACACTACGTAATGTTAAGCAGAGAAAAAGTGAATTTTGGCTCAGAATTCGGGGTGTTCTTTTTAGTAAAATAAAGTGCTATTAATCAAAACACACATTACGAAAAAATGGGATGTTCCCAGATCCTTATTTCCAAAAAAAATATATATATACAAATGGAATTGTACGCCAAACAAAGTTTGGGTACACGTGGAATATGGACACAAAAGTTCGCAAAACCTAGTACATTTTCCAAGGGATTTTCGTTGGAATATTTGGATCTCTCAAACTGACTTTGCAGCAGTTTAATGACCCAATTAACACCGCTTAATTATATCGAGTCTAGATAAACGAACAAAGCGTGAAACTGTTAAAATTGTCTTCCTACTTCCCAGGCCTAAATATAAATGAAAACGGTGGTTTGCTTGTGAGGTCTCCATAATTTTTTTTTCAATGTATCCTCCTCCTTTATAAAAATAATGTAACCTTTTCTATTGACCTATCGAAAACTATGATGTAACTGTTAACATTTACCGATTATATTGTTTTCTTTGCCTCGGAAAAAAGCTTTGAAAGTGCATCAACAAAAACTTTTTTTGTAAAGTATTTTTTAGAACAAAAAAAATTTGTTGAGCCTATTTTATTGGCCGGCAGTGTACGAGTATATATAAAATAGAGCAACACACCATTTTGCACAGTTTGTTCCCTAAGTCGCCAATAGGAAGAGACTTAACACACACCTAGAAAAGGGGTTGAAAACTTTCCCAAAGACGTCAATTCAAATGGCTTTGCCATTTATCATTAATTAAAAACCACTATTCTTTGCAACATTAAATTGTTATTACCGACAAAATCTTTTTCAAGAGTCTAAAACTACACACGAAACTATTTCCTATTTATGCAAATTAGTTTCCACAACAATTTGCACTATGTTGAACTTAACTCGCCTCCCTATACACACATGAATATTATAAATCTTCTACAAACAGAACCAACAACAACAATAAAATTGCCCATTAATTAAAACTTATAATTAAAAATAATTACAACTAAACTGAAAACACAACCCAAAAGTTGTGTTTCTCCTACAAAACACAAATTGAAATTTTAAACACATCCTTTTTTTTGTGTGTTTTGCATCAGAATATGTGCCTACACGTTTTCTTTGAAAACAAAATTGCGGGCGCAAAACAAAAATACTCAAAGGGATCTCCTTTTATGGAAATTCTTTTTGTGAATTGAATTGCCAAATTAAAAAAAAAATCCTAAGATCTGAAAAAATTAGGGACTCGTCTTAGTTGCACATTTTCACTTGTAATAAAATGCACGATTGGATCACACGGACTTGCTCTTATGTTCGATCACATCGTATTCAAAAGATTTCTATTAAAAGTATAAATATTTTTTAAAGTCATTTTTAACTTAATTTTGTGTATATACAAAATGTCTTTAATTGTGTTCTAAAATAAATTGGTATGACAATATTAAATACATATTTAATAAAATAAACTTTAAAACAAAAGATTAAATCGGCTTAATCAAAGAAAAAATAATTCAAAATTCTGAAATAAATACTTCAACTAATTTGAGCTTAAAAAAAAGTACGCCATTTTATTTCTTGGATAAATTTGAATTTATAAGAAAAAAAAAATTAAAATATGTGGAGCGGTTTTTGAGAAAAAAAGTTTTTTTTTAAACTTTTTGAAAACATTTAAAAAAAATCAAAAACGCCAATTTATAGGTATTAATATAGGTATTAATTCTTGAAAAAAAAAATTAATGAGCAGTTTTCAAAATATAATATTTTTAATTTTTACTTGCGATATACGAGCAGGTACTATAGGGCAAGTTTTGCATTTGAAAAAAAAAATCGAACTCGAGATTTTAATCAAAGTTGACATTACGATGATAGACAACACCAGGAAAGTGGGTCCCGCAATTCCGTCTGTCTGTGTGTAGAACGATCTACAACCTAAACTATTGAACCGATTTTGTTCAAAGTTTGTGCTTAGGCGTCTTAGGCGATTGTCCAAAATAGATTTTGGAATCGTTGTTTTAGTCCCAAAAAATAAGGGTACTTGCCAAACAAATTTTGCTACCATCTTAATTGTGTTGAAAACGGCTCTAACGATTTTGATAAAAATTAGCGTGTGTACTAATTTGAGTATGGTCTACATTTTGGCCGAACAAAATTTAAAAATATTTTTATATTTACGTTACCAACCATTTTCTTGATTTTCGACTTTCTCATAAACGGCTCAACGGATTTCGATCAAAATTTGTATACAATCCTGTGTCTTGTCCTATGTGTCTTCAAATTCTAAATAATACTGCATTTCAAAATTTTCGAAAAATAGTTTTTTTTTTATTTTGAAAAAAAAAAAATTTTAAATTCAATATTTTGAAAACGGGTGGGCGATTTTTTCTGAAATTTTGTTTTTAAATTTATATTATTAAATATTTAAAGTGTTCACACCAATATTTTTCAGAAAAAAATTAACAATTTTTATATATAAAAAATTAAGTGAAAAACGAATTTAAAAATACTTTTAGCGTTTCCATTAAGAATCCTTTGCATATAATGTACGTGCGATCCAGTCCTGCATTTTATTTTCTTAAAAATGATTTTAAAAATACAAAAAAAATATCAATTAAAAATATTGGTCGCGGTATACTTTGGGCAAACTAAACCTATATACATATGTGTGAAATTTCAAAAGAATCGGTAAAGCCATTTATGAGATAGTCAAAAGCAAAAATCGCTCCTATGGATAGTACCGTTTTTGGACATTTAAAAAAGAATTTTTTTTCAACCATATGATCGGTCGTATTTAAAAATCTGCACTGGGTTTTCGTTTGACCCGTTTCTGAGAAAAATAGGCTTTAACGTATTGGTTATATTTTGAGCTAAAAATAATTTCAATTTCCCCTCTGTATAATACCTAAAAACTCTGTATACCAAGTTTGAAGCAATTCAGCCCACCCGTTTGGGATTTAGGTGCCTATACATACATACAGACAGACGGACAAAATTTTTAGACCATCTTTTTTCCTCTTTGCATCGTAATGTCATGTTTGATTGTTATTTCAAAACATTTTTTTTTCGACGAATACATAACTTGCCTTATATTTAGTACCTATAATAGCAAGTAAAAAGTGGCATTGGGAATTCAGATTCGAATTTATCGACTTTGACAGATAGCCATAGCGATTTTACTTTAATTTCCTTCAGAATTTCAAAGCTCAGCAGTATTCTTGTGAGCACTAAATCTACTACTTTTCAAAAACTTGGTTGTATAGAAAATAAACCCACATCACAAAATTGTATATATTTCTTTTCCAATAAGACAGAAGGGAATACCTTTACAGTGAGTTATTCCCTGTTCTGAAAATTGTACATTAAATTAAAAAGCTTCCTTTTTGTCCTGATTAATTCGTCTATTAGAGTTAAATTTTCACATATTATTTATTCGTGTTTTTTTCATTCATAGTTATTGCTTATTTAAATAATGAACGTAAAATCCTTTACATTGTCCTTAAAGTTTTATAAATAAATGTAAAAAAAATAGAAAAAGCGTATATGTACAAAAAAAACTAACAAAAAATAAAGGATGAGCCAAACAAGACAAAATCCCTGAACACAACACTGTTTGATCCTTGGAAATGAAGAAAATTTTGTTTTTTTTTTCGCCTTTGTATCCATTCAATTCCTTGTCCGCAGCTTCTATACTTGTAATGAGAAGCTGATTTTTTTATCAAAGCAAAGCCTAAAACATAGATGATTACTTTTCGAATAACTTGTTATTTTGTGAGTTTTTTTTTCTCTCTAGCTCTCTATATGTCTCACTCTTATTAATTTACAAAAGACACCATGGAATGTCCTTTGCTTTTGGCTTATTTTGTTTCAGCTGTGTCCATGAACATTCTATGAAAGAACCTTACAACTTGCAAGTTATGAAAACTGTTTGCTGTCGCAGAATATGGGTTCTTATTCATATGTACTTAAAAAAAAGTCAGCAATTTTAACAAATAATGATTTTTTTGTATGAAGTTTGTATGTTATTATTTGGGCTGCGTTGTAAGGAGATTTTTGGATAAAAAAGATTTTTTGTGAAGAAAATACACTTTGTGGTTGTACAAATAGGTGGATATTCAAGAACATGTCTCTACAAAGATTTGTATAGTGCGCAAAATATTTTCTGAAAAAAAATGTGACGTTTTAGAAAACGATAAAAATATACGCTTTGATCAAATGTGTCTAAGTAACATAAGTACTTTTTCTTAAAGCTTAGTATTTAAAATAGTAAAAGAAAACCACACGATCCTTTTACTTAACCTTTGAAAAAAAAACGGAACATTTATAAGCACCTAACAGTACAATATTTTCACATTTGTAAATTAGTTGGCCTCATAAAAGCAAAAATACAAAAGCATGAGTGATGTTAAAAGTGTAAGAAGCTCATATAACCACCAAGGCTAATAAATGATGTCCTTGTTATTTGTGTGAGCTCTGCTTTTGTAAATTTCTTTGCTTCAGTCAGTTTTTGTAAATCTTGGCACCTGTTTTTATGTGTTTCCGTCCGCTTCTACACACAGTAAGAAGTAGGTAATATTTAAGGACCTCTTTTTTTGGAATACGCGACGAGTCATTTTTAGGTGGAGATTGGGATCTGATGTTTTCTATTATTGCTCCTGCTTTCTCGTCCGTCGCGTCGACCGGATCAATGTCATACCTTTATCTACAGTGGCTTAGTTTGTGCGTTTTTTGTCAATTATTTAATTTTTTGTAAGCCATATTCAGTCTTTGCGTCGAAATCGGTAATGTAATCGATATACTTAAAATAATATATTATTTGTCCAAATGGCTCTTTCGCTAAACCATACATGTTTTTTTTTGTAATTTGCACCAATATTCGGGAGCACTTTCTTGGTCAATTCTTCTCCTTCTCACTCTACGTTGTGAATTGATAAACAAAATAGGGGCATACGTGGAACCTAAACATTTCCATTGCCAATGTCTAATTATAATAACTGCTTACAAAATACTGATTGATATTCGTGACCAGAAAGGAATGATCTCAATGGTTGTAATGGTGGTGTAAACTGCTTCGTACCAACCTTATCTTCATGATTACAAAGGCATCACAAAAAATCAACCTATTTGGTTGCGCCGTTCTCATGTTACACATATTCAGCCTTATTCAATAGAATTCGCTAAAACACATCTAATCGGTTAAATAATAACGCGCAGTGATCAAGCATTTATTTTGCCTGTTTTTAACATTGCGTGAAATCATATTCATAAATTATTTTCTGACCCATATTAGTTACAATGCCCTTGTGTCAAATAAAGTACCAAAAAGATGTCATAAGGCAGCCTTGTAAACAAAAATTTACCTTATTCATATATCCCTATTATTTAACATACTACTAAAACTTTTAAGCTTAAAAAAACTTTCTTTAACGTTACATTACTTTTATAAATAACATTTCCGTGCTTAGAGGTATTGTCACTTTACTAAATACTCTAAAATATGCTTATGAACAAATCTGATATAGATTCAAAACATTTATCTATAAAAAAACTCATACAAAATAGTTAATATAAACCAAAGCAACGTTCAAGTTTAAAATACAATGGAGCATTTCATTGTTCTACATCCCAGCATTTATATTACACTAAAATTTTCCACATCCCAGCTAATTGACGTCCGATGGACATTACTGATTCCACTTTACAATTTTGTAGGTTGTTATGTATCTTGTATATGTGTTTGCTTAAAGTCATTTGTCATATCGACGCGTCCTTAATGCTTGTTAAAGTAACGTAAGCGTCTCTAACGCGCCATTGGAAATTAGCCTTAATAGAGTCCACTCTCATAATTTACACTTATTTTAATTTGAAATATAAAATCCCCCTGCACACATACTCATCAGCTGAGTGATCGGGAAGAATATTTTTTTTTGTGTCGAAACTCTTAATACTACGTTTCCACCGAACGTTAATCTAGATTTAGATTTACTAATCACAAATAATTAGCACATCTAGCTATTGGCCCTATGAAGATTTAAATTAGATTTATTTTAAATATTCCTCAAGATTTATAGTAGATTTAGCTAAATCTACTTTAATCTCGGATAAGTGGTTGATGGAAACCTAGTATAATAATCGTGTCAAGAAGGGTGTTTACAATTAGAAACTTCTTACGTTTTTGAAGTAAAACTTATTTTACGGCGTTTAGGGTAAAAATGTTCTGTGGAGCTGTCAAAAATAGGTCAAACGAAAAAGTTTTCTCTCAAAAAACTAAAGTTCTCTAATAAAATGTTTGTCCACCAATAAATATTTTTAAAAAACATCTTTTATATCGAAAAAGAATGTTTATTTTTTGCAAAAGAACCACAAAAATTACCCAGCACAACTTTTAAATACATTTTTCATTAAAAAGCCACACGAAAGTAGTTTTTTTTTTATTCAGCGTAGAACAGCCCACCAGAACCAAAAACCATTTTCATTTAACAATTAACACTTCCCTTTTTTTATGATTAACTTTAAATCTAACTAATTAGGCCGTATGTGAATTGCGTTAAAATGTTGGTCAAAGTTTGTAACTTGATTAAAATTTGACACTAGCATGGTGAATAAAATGGGTTAAAATGTAGGCAGCTGTGGAGCAGGCTAAATATGCGTTAAAATTCAACGTTTCTCAAGATAGAGTAATTTGAAACTGTAAACGAAAACCGAAAAGAAAGATGAATTCCAAAAAGTTCAGATCTACTGGGAAACCATATAATAAATGTAAGCTTTAATTTATTCAATTGAAAAATAAAATTACAATAAAATTTTTGTTTGTGTAGGGTCTCAAGAGGAAAAAACAAATAATATAATCCGTTGATATTTTAACAAATATAAAATAATTAATTAAAATACTCATTGTATTTCATTTTGCTAATTGAATACAAATAGATTGATTTATCAGCTTGTCAAATTCTTCAGTTGTGAAAACTAGTGTTCACATACTAAATCAACAAACTAACCATAATGGGAATTATTTTGAAAAGATTTGGAATTGTTGTTTCAAAATATTAAATTAACGATGTCAAACCGAAACATATTAGTAAAACTGAGAATTCATTACTTTTTTCGTGCCAAATTATTAACTTTATATCTTCTAAGTCGGATTTTGGAAAAGGAATTAATTAACTTGAACAACAAAAAAAATGTTTTTAGGGAAATTTCTTAAATCGTGAAGGAATTTTAGCCAAATTAGTGATTAATAAATCCCGTTTAACGCAATTCACACAGCAAAAAGCTAAATTTGATCCCACCATCCCAAATTTAAACAACATTTTAATGCAATTCACACACGGCCTTAAAATTAAAAAATAATTGTTCCTAAAATAAAAAAAAACATGTTTACAAACGTAGACCAGCATTGCCTTACACGAGGAATCCTAAATCCGCTGACAAATCCAAAATAACATTGCCATGCATTTGGAAGAATTCTTTAATCTTGAACAGAATGAATGCGATAAGAAAACGGAAATGAGTAGGACTGTTCTTCTGGCAAAATAACATCGGCAGCAAAGCAGAATTTACACACATTACAAATACAACAACCTGCTTTCGATAAAACTTAAATCAGAAGTTTGCTTTGGATTTGTGACATTTATTCGGGTATCGGAAGTTATTATGTTGTTTAGTTGGTAGTTCCGATGACTTTAATGAATCTCGAAGGGCACGTTCACATATGTATTAGATAAGTTATCTCGGAAACCAAACAATTCGAATATATTTGTTAACGATTCGGAAAAGTTAGCTGAAAAAAATCAATAATTTTTGGTTAATAATGTGTTCATTTCTTAAAAAAATTATTTCACACCTATTTACGTACAGGAAATAAAAATGTCTAACGCAACAAACTGTGCCAAAAATACGTTTTATTAATTTTTGTTGCTTTGTAAATCATATTAATAAGCATAGGTAGGGGGCGTTCTTGCAATTTAAGTAAAAGTTAAAGTTAGATTATTCGTGCGAAATTGCCAGATCAAAGATACTTAAATAAAAGATGTTTGAGTGGCTTTGCGTCAGCAGTTGCACTTGAGTTTTGTAGTGTAAGTGAAAGAGGGGTATATTCGCCAAAAAAATACGAATCTGCGAATTTGATTCAGAATCAAAAAAATATTAATTTAAAAGGATTTTGACAATATCCATATTTTGATGGATTCGTCACATGTTGTCACATTTTATTGATGAATATCGTAGATAATAAACTTGAACATTTTGAATTCGGAGTCGAGTTGACCGTTGACCAAACAGTGAATATAAAAGTTTACTTAATGGTCTTTTTTCGGTGTTTATTTGTTGCGACGTTAATAGTTTTTAACAAAACACGACTATTTACCCCAATTATGAGATTCTAAAACGGGATTTCTGTCCATATTTCATTTAACTCATTTTTAATTAACCTCTACTTTTGAGCTTAAAAATACTTAATAGTTAAATAACGAATGCGATCATTTTTGCAAGGAAACACAATGCAAACATACCCTTTCATTGCCACAAGATCTGATTTATTGAAAAGTAACGTCAAACACATAAAATAATTTTATAATGAACATTTTGGAACACACAGATGTAGAAAATTCAAATTTTTGTTATATCTTACTGCTTTATATTATTTCCATTTCATTTGCATCTTTTAATTCAAGTTTTAGTATTCTTAAATGCCTTTAATCTTAAGAAATAAAAACAAATCAATTTTGCATTTTTGCATTTACTTATTAGACACAAGTTCGGTAATACCAACTTGAAGATACAAAAAATCAGGCTGCTGCGGATCGTTCTTTTGAGAAATTCCTGCTTTGCTGCCTACCAAAGAACAGGGTTAGTGTAACGAGATCTCATCGATCTGTTAGACTGCATTCACACAAGGATACTGAGTTGTCGGTTACTGGGAGTTTGATGGCGAGGTCGGTTACTGGGAGTTTGATGGCGAGAAGGGCAAGAAGTAAGGGGAATGAAAAATATCTCCCCGGTCAACAATTTGAGGAGATTTTTTTGACTTTTTCTTTGACATTTTCGTAGGTTCATCAATTCTCTCCTGACTTCTTTTTCGTGACCTTTTAATATATTAATTTAGCAAACCATTGTTAACAACCACAATAAAAAAAACACAACATTTACCTACATATATAATCGCACCAGGTTTCTTTATTTTGTATTTATTTTTCTAAAAGTAAGCTGCGGTTAATTTATAGTTTAAAATTATGTTCAATTTTGTTTGTTTACTAAAAGTGAATGTCAAATCAAAAGCAATTAAAAAAACGAGCAACTCAGTTTTTTCGTGTGAAAGCTACAAGGCAATTAAAGTAAAACGTCAAAAAAATCTCCAGCAACTGATTTCCCTTTGTGAAAGGGGTACTAAAGGAGTGTCAATCAACTATGACGAGGATACACATAATGTCGTTTTTACGTTACATTAAATTAATAGATTAATGTGCGTTTCCAATTGGTACAAGAATTTGATACAAATCTGCCAAAACACGCGTTTGTAGAATTTAATCCTTCCATTGGGCAATAAAAATTATTTTTTTTTTTGATTGTGAATCAAATTCGCAAATCGGTGAATCTACCTCATCATTTACTAACACCACTAAACCCTAGTACAATTGTAAGCATTCAGTTTTACAACCATCAATTTCGCATCAAATTCTGAATTTACCAATGGAAAACCTCATAAGTAATTGAAAAATTTTGGAACTAATTTAGAAAATTTTGTTTGAATTAGAAATGGTTTGTAAAATCTTACCTTTCACCTTGATGTATCACTTAACTCTTCGTTAGAGATCGTTAGGGAAGAGCTATGATCTACTACAATTATTAGACTACTCTATTTTACATAACAACTAGTGAAAAACCTAAACATTGGCAGCTTAAATCTTATTTCCCCATTAGTTCTTTTTTGTTGGTATTCAGGAACTTATTAGCCCGATAGATAGAGAAGTGTCTAAGATTGTTGGGTGTCAATTGATGTTTCACCAAATTTTATTCTAACCCAACATTTATAACTTCTTATTTTAAATTTAAATGAAGTAACAAAAAACTAACTTACTCACTACAATATAACTTTACTAATTTTACATTTAATTGTATTTTGCAGATGATGATTCATGCCTGGCAGAATTACAAACTGTACGCGTGGGGCAAGAACGAGCTGAGACCACTAAGTCAGAGAGCACACTCGGGCAGCATATTCGGCAGCTACGAACTTGGTGCAACGATAGTCGACGGCCTTGATACATTGTACCTGATGGGTCTTGAAAAAGAATACCGTGAAGGACGCGATTGGATCGAAAGGAAATTCTCATTGGACAATATCTCGGCGGATTTGTCTGTATTCGAGACAAATATTCGTTTTGTTGGTGGTCTCTTGACACTGTACGCTTTCACAGGCGATCCAATGTACAAAGAGAAAGCCCAACATATAGCCGATAAACTTTTACCTGCCTTCCAAACACCAACTGGTATTCCGTATGCTTTGGTCAATGTTAAGACCGGAATGAGCAAAAACTACGGCTGGGCATCGGGTGGTAGTTCGATTTTGTCTGAATTTGGAACATTGCATTTGGAATTTTCGTATTTGAGTGATATTACTGGCAATCCATTGTATCGAGAGAGAGTTCAAACAATTAGACAAGTTTTGAAGGAAATTGAAAAACCTAAAGGACTTTATCCAAACTATTTGAATCCCAAGACTGGAAAATGGGGACAACGTGAGTACTGCATAATGTTTTATATTCGAAATTCTTGAAATTGTTTTTTATTTTAAATTTCTCATATAGTTCATATGTCACTTGGCGCCCTGGGAGATAGTTTTTACGAGTATCTGCTTAAGGCTTGGCTGCAATCCGGACAAACAGACGAGGAAGCACGACAAATGTTTGACGAAGCCATGGCAGCAATCATTCAGCGTATGGTTATGACAAGTCCTAGTGGCTTAACTTATGTAACTGACATGAAATTTGATCGTCCTGAAAATAAAATGGACCATTTGGCCTGTTTTGCTGGTATATTTCAATATTTCAAATTTTCCTATTCACTGTGGAGCGAAGTTTAAAATTTTATTTTTTTTTCAAATACAGGTGGTCTATTTGCCCTTGGCGCGAATACAAGACAAAATGAACATACTGAAAAGTTCATGGAAGTTGGCAGGGGTTTAACGAATACATGCCACGAGAGTTATATTCGGACCCCAACAAAACTAGGACCAGAAGCTTTTCGGTAAGAACATACAAAATTATATTCTAACTTACATACGACTACTGACGATGTTTTCCTTTTTTAGTTTTGGAGAAGCTGCTGAAGCTCGTGCTTTGAAATCACAAGAGAAGTACTATATTCTTAGACCGGAAACATTTGAAAGCTATTTTATTCTTTGGCGACTGACACACGATCAAAAGTATCGTGATTGGGGATGGGAAGCGGTAGAGGCCTTAGAAAAATACTGTCGGACACCACACGGTTATTCAGGATTGAAAAATGTATATCAAGATATACCACAAAAGGATGATGTGCAGCAGAGTTTCTTCCTTGCTGAGACATTAAAGGTCAGATATAATTATAAGACAATGTCTACAAAATGGCGGCTAAGAAAATGGATTTTGATCAGCTCATTTCGGTACACAAAAAATAGTTGTACCTTAGCCGTACTAAAGCTCCATACATCGGCGACAAGTCGCTGTATATAGGAAGTATATCTTAATATTTGATAAAAAATCAGGAATTATACTTTTCTAACACTAGGTGTTAGGTAATATATGCGAATCCATGATTTTTTACATGTTGACTCGCTTATATCTATCAGAAACAGTTTCACTAAAACTGCTCCTGAGTAGCAACACAAAAAGCAACTTCGCTAGTAGCAATCTACTACAAATTTACTTTCGTACTATTTTCCGTGTTACTACTTTTTACCATTAAATCATTATTATTGGTATTCTTTTTTGTGGGGTTTATTTTAATTCTTTCTTCTCGAAAAAATAACAAATTAAAAATATGAAAGGAAATTTAAATACAAAATCTCTTAACTTTTCCAAACGCCCTCTAGCGTTTTCTAAGTGCGTCACTAGTAGACTCATCTACTCGCACTGGTGATCATGAGGTTTGTTCGTTGAGCCACCCTGATAAACAAATTCTGTGTTTTTTGAAACCTAGGGTCGCCCTCAACTCGTCCTGTAGAATTAGGTTTTTAGCAGGGGCAATATGAGGTAAATGAATAAACGTCAAATTCACATGAGATCTGAGTTAGGAAAGCAACTTCGCTAGTAGCAATCTACTACAAATTTACTTTCGTACTATTTTCCGTGTTATTACTTTTAACCATTAAATCATTATTATTGGTATTCTTTTTTGTGGGGTTTATTTTAATTCTTTCTTCTCGAAAAAATAACAAATTAAAAATATGAAAGGAAATTTAAATACAAAATCTCTTAACTTTTTCAAACGCCCTCTAGCGTTTTCTAAGTGCGTCACTAGTAGACTCATCTACTCGCACTGGTGATCATGAGGTTTGTTCGTTGAGCCACCCTGATAAACAAATTCTGTGTTTTTTGAAACCTAGGGTCGCCCTCAACTCGTCCTGAAGTAGAACTAGGTTTTTAGCAGGGGCAATATGAGGTAAATGAATAAACGTCAAATTACATGAGATCTGAGTTAGGAATGGGCGATATTGAGGAGAATATCGAGTACTCATCATCGATGTTAACAGTTATCGAATCGAAAACATCGATGTGTTGAAGGGTTTTCCCCTATTCTTCCTTCAACATCGATATTGAATCATCGATTTTTTGTTTTAATATCGATGTTTCAATAACTTAGATGGACTTATGCATCATCCCTAATCTGAAGCATTTGTTTTGTTGTGAATTCTAGTTTTGTATGCAAATTTTTATTTTTAAAATGGAAATAAAACAATACTCAATTTCCAGACTCAGACATAATAAATGGGAAGCTTTGAAGTTGTGGAATGTGCATAGGGTCACAAAAAATGTACTAAGAACTTAAGTTTAACATATTAGCCGTGTTTTGTTTGTAACTCCATATAGAGCTGTCGGAAAAAACGAGTTGAGCGATTTGCATATCAATACAAAAACAACTTAACTCTATATGGAGTTAGCTAAGTCCAGATAATTATCTGGAACTATTTAACTCCCGATAGAATCGGTAATACCAAACTATATATTATTGCGTTATCGATAATTTATATAGAGATGTCAATTGCTTACATACAGTTTTTTAAATTTGAAATGTCATTGAATGCACCAGTGCTGTCTATAATTTTAGAATGAAATTCCTAAATCCCGATGTCGTTTTTTTAACAGCTCTATATGGAGTTGCAATCAAAACACAGCTGTTTTAAATTTTTGATTATTAAATGACATAACTTGCTTTTCTGCAACATAAATTCAATTCTTGGGGTTGTCAAAAAAACCTGAGTCGACCCTAGGTAAAGTTCATCGAACGAACCTATGTGTAGATGATAGTACTAGATTACTGTTTTTGTCTACTCACGTGTACTTAGCCACCTACAAAGAAACTTTCAAGTTACCCAATATATATAATATTTCTTACTTAAAGTATGCCTTTCTTCAAGATAGGCAAAAATATGGTTAGCATCTAATGTTTGAAACCCGAAACATAATACATTGAAAAGCATATTTTTACATACCATTATAATTAATGGTTGAATTATTCATTTTTGAATCGCTAAAAACTACTACTTTAGATTTAGCTTAAATTTTAGTAAGTCTTATACTACGTTTCCACCGAATTTTAATCTCTTGTAGATCTACTACTACGTTTCCACCAAGCTTTAAAGATTGTTCAGGTACGAAAAAGTTAGAACAGAACAGGGCAGTACAGAACAGATTCGTGAGAAACTTCAGTCAGTCATCTGACAGAGAATATAAAAAAAATTATTGTTGTTTACCTACAATTCAAGTTCGTTTATTTTGGCATAGAAGTTCTTAAAAATAATCTGAAGTGGATTTGAATTTTATTATTTTTTCATGAAATTGAGATGATTCCGACAGGGAAAATGATTTATCAACTAAATCTAATACTGAAATATTTGTTTTTAACAACAACAATTCGTTTTGACAGTTCTCACAAATTTATTCTAAACTGTTCTACCTAAAAGTCAAGTGCAGTAAATCCTGTTCTAAAGTGTCCGAAACTGTTCCAAACTGACTCAGTGAACACCAAACCAGAACAGTTTAGAACAGAAAATTTCTCATTGAACAGCAAAATCCTGTACTTTTCTGTTCTAAAGTGCTCTAATCTGTTCCGAACAGCCTCATTGAACACACATTTAATCTCTTGTAGATTTACTAATCTCAAAAAGTGTATCCACCGCTCCAAAAGTAGTTTAATTTTGACAGCACTATTCAAAATGCATATATCTTTTCATTTGCTCTTATGATGTAGAAGTGAGAGGCAGCTTCATCTGTGTCAGCCGAAGAGAAAAATTCACTCTCCCGATGAATGTGTTCATTTCGATATGGAAATAGGGTAGTTCGATTGAAGATTTAAATGAGATTTATTTTAAATCTTCATCAGAGACTATTAAAATTTGTATGGTAAATCCTCAAGATTTGTAGTAGATTTAGCTAAATCCACTTTAATCTCGGTTTAATGGTCGGTGGAAACTTAGTATTAGGAATGAAAATGGTAATACTTATCAGGCCTAAGAACCTACATTATGTATTTAATTTCAAACTTTACTTCATAAACATTTACCTTCTGCTGATCGTTGACAAAAGTACCTGCAATGTAAAAATGACTTGTTAAGTTAACGAATTTCATAAATCTTCAAAAATGTGTTCATAATAATCCTCGACATTAATAAATATTAGGACGTAGTTTGAGGAAAATATTATTTTTCAATAATTTAACTTAGACACCAATTGTTCGCTATTTTATTAACAATAGTTATCTTTTGTTAGTATGTCAGAAAAATTGTTGGAGTGTCATTGTTAGGATTGTTCCAATTTTATTTAGGAGCGATATATTAGGCTAGTTTAGAAAAATGATATCTTAGCAATGGCGCAAAATTTTAAACAACCCATTGTTAAGGGATTAACATTTTACTAGTTAGCAATTTCCTAAGTGATTATTGATTGAATAACTATTTAAAAAATTTTAAACCTTTTCTAAACTAGTAAATTGCTAATTAAGCAGAAAGCTGGGCATTTGTAGGGTTTGAATTTTGATGAACATAATTATTGCTGTTATGTGATGTAAATTATTTATATGTTGATGAAAACCCAACATGTGCTCTAAAAAGGTATAAGTTATTTCTATTTTCATCGTTTTAACTTCATTATGTACAAAAAAAAACAAAAAAAAATGGTGCACCAGCAGGACTCGAACCTGGGCACCCCGCGTGCCAGGCCGATATACTATCAGATTTCTAAATGGATTTAGCAAATTGCTAAAAGTTAAAGTAGCCATTCCGTGTTTTTAACTTTAGTAAAATGTTAAAATCGTTCAAAATTAGCTCAATCATCTTTTTAGCTTAGTAAAATGCTAAAAGTGGCTTTAACATTTTACTAAATCGTTTAAAATTTTGCGCCAATATCTTTTATATTAACAGGATTCCTCAGCAAAATTTCAGAATTTTGCTGTCAAATATTGACGAAAAAATTGTTTGTTTTCCGATCTGGCCAAATCTTAATATGTCAAACAAATATTTAAGAAACCCAAACTTCATTTTCAATCAAAATATGTATTACCGTTTGCATTCCTAGTATAAAATCTTATTTTTTTGCAATATATATAGATTCTCCTTTGCAGTTTAAAATTTGCACAATATTGTTTTACATATATTCACCCCTTCAGCAAATGCAAACAAAAATATTTGTTTTTTAAACAAATAGACTCACATGACTCACTTTGGCAGATCAATAATTCTTTCTGTTCACAAAGATGAGTTGGAAATACATAGTTGCAAATGTCAACTTTTTGACACTATAATTTTATAATAAAAACAACGCACCACAGTAATAGGCAAAAAATGGAAAAGATATTCCTCTTTCGTGAGTGCTCTGTTCCTCCAGACAAAGAATTTTGAGTGTAAAACGGGAAAAGGAACTAAATGTGTCAATCTACCAGTCTGAAGGTACGGAACATACCTAATAAAAATCGTGTTTAAAATGTCAAATATCAGAACATTTCAATTCTGGTAATATCTCAGCTAAATTTGTTATTTAACACTTGTAAGGCAATTTGGATAATGTTTTTTACAGACAGATTATCGTTATGCCTGTTTGGCAACTAGAAACTTTCACCAAGTTTTCCAAACTTGGGTTGTTTTTCCTAACGGGGCTGCAGAATGTGAAAATATCTACAAATTCGTACGAAGTTTCACTTATTTCTTATTTTGTTTTACAGTATTGTCAATGGGGACGTTCAGCGTTCACTGACTTATTAGATATGTTGTCCCGGATACCAAACTGTCGGAGTATATCTGTGATAGAATCATTTCTGAAATCCATCAAAAAAACAGAACAAAACTCATCCCAAATAAAGTTTGCGGTTTGTTCTATGAATTTGTTCTCGGAAAGCTAGTTATTACAAAATGTGTGAGATAACTCAAGATAGCTTTCATGAGAAAGGCTCTTTTTTGATTAGATGTGTTTTTTCACGCGTTACAACAACATAAGTTATTCCAGATTGTTTAAAATAAATGCGTGAACGGCGCCATTATTACTTTTCTCAAGGCGTTTGGTTAAAATGAATTATTATATTTAAGAAGTTTTTCTTATAATAAAAATTCTATATCTACTACTAAAATAAATCGGCCAAGGAGATGAATAAGCATTATATAATAGGACTTGTTGAATTCTTGATTCAAACTTGCTTTTAAAGTCCTTATGACCACACAAAGTTAATGACACGTTTCCATTAATCTTGATATAGAACAAGTGTCAGGTCATATCACATGCGTCGCAGGTTCTCAATAAGATTACATCTGTACCTCTTCAGTGCAGCAACTTACCAACATAATTGTATGCCTTGGTTCAAGAGTTTACACCCATTGAAAAAAGCAATAATCCTTTAAGTTTATCAAAATAACCAAAGGCAAACACTTTGCGATTAATATGTAATCTAAAATTCTTTTTAATACCCCCACAATCCATTTCAGTTATTTTTTCAAGCTTATGTTCATAATGAACATTTTACATTTTCCATCTTCCTATGCAACACCTCTACTAATAGCTTTTCAAATAATTTTTTTTTTCAGCCCTTAATAATAATAATCATAATAATTTAAATATTTTCATATTAAATTGATTGAAAACACAATTTATTTCTCATTTCAGTACCTGTACCTGCTGTTTTCCGATGACTCACTGTTACCCCTAGACGAATGGGTATTCAACACTGAGGCGCATCCCTTACCAATAAAAGGTGCCAACATATACTACCGCATGGCGACAGCATCTTCGTCGGTGCCTTCATCAAATACACCTTAAGGCGATTCTCCATTAGTTGTAATTTGTAAATTAGGTCCATTAATACAATTATTTATGCATCTCTAAATTGTCGGTGGCTAAAAGCTAAACCACCGACAAATAAAAATCAAATAAATAACGACGATGACAGACGGCTACGGCCGACGACGCGACAGGAGATAATAGTTTGTGGGTGGCATTTTTTTAAAAATTAGTTTTCCGTCGTTGAATTTATTGGAAATGGAAATACTAGAAAAATAGTAATGTTCGCGGTCATTTCCGCAATATTGTGTTCTTACAAAATGATATTTAAAACAAAATTATAATTAAATAAAATAATTAATAATAATAAATGATAACAACAACAGTGAAGTGATATGATGTGTGTGTAAATATTGCTGCAAGAGACAGTCTCAGGGCATATTCTTGAGAACCCTTAACACATTTCTTTGTTTTTTTTTTTTAATTATTATTATTATTATAAATAAACTTCCATTATAAACTTTTTCTAATATTAAGTTGCTTTGTATTTAAGCTATATCGAATATTAGTTACATTATGTGTAGGAAAAAGCATAGACTAACGAAATGTATATTTTTCGTGATAATAAATTGTTACAGGCAGCTTTTATTTTTGATTGTTAATAATTTTTTTCTTATTTTAATTTAACACTGTTAATGTTTAAAAATATTGATAAAAAAAAAGAAAAAAAACATCTTGACTCTGGGGTACTCATCATGTGTAAGTGTGTGAATAAACTATATAGGACTTACAGTTCTCTTTATATATCTATATCTACTTAGTAATTTCATATTATATGTATGTGTATGAATTTATAATACGAATAACTTTTTGGGAAATTTTCCTATTTTTACATCAATTTTATTTTTTTTTTATTAATTAATTGCATGATTGTATAATTGTATAACAAAAACAGAATTTAGTGAATAGAATAATTAAACAACAAAAAATTGTACTAAAAAACAAAAATCTCAATTGTAAATATTATAAAGAATAATAAAACAAAATAAATCAAGTATATTTAAATATTTAATAAAATTTACTCTGTGTTTATTTCTACTCTTAAAAATGTTTTCTTTTTTGTTTTTATTTTTTTAGGTAATTTTAATTAGAATGTTAAATTCATTATTGTAATAACAATTTAAATTTAAAATGTAATTAATGATTGATGAGCGACGACCACATAAATGAAACAAAGAAGCATATTTGTAATTTATAGTTTGTAAAATAAAGAAAAATAAACATCATAAAACTTTTGAAGAATATTAAAAAATCCAAGGGACATAAATTTAATTCAAATATTTATATATATACATATAAAAGAATTACAAAATTTACGAAAAATCATGGAACAGATAGTTTTTAATGGATCACCATAAGAATTTTATAATTATTAAAAAAAAGATTTATTAAGTAACAAGTACAAGAGAGTTAGGAAAATTTTAATCAAATAAAAAAACAACAACAATTTTAAAATATATATAACAACTTGTGTAAATTAAAAAAAAATCTACATTAATAAAAACTGAAAAAACTTATAAGTCTTTTAATGTAAATTGTAATTTTTATTACGGAACTTCATTTACACATCCCATTGCGATTGTCAATTTTTATCAATTGATAAATTATTAAATGTTTGCAATAATTACAAAGGTTAATTTGCTAAAAAAAAGGTCATCAACAACATTTATTGAAAATTAATAATTTTACTGTAATTCACCACAACGTTCTGCTTCAATTTTAGGGATTAAATTGTTTATCAATTGATAATTATCAATCGTAGAGGGGTGTCAGTTTTGTATCTTAAAAGGAAAAAAAGTGCAGATGGCGTAATTGAATCTTCAAAATGGTACCTATGTGGTTAGAGCGAACCAGCACCCTTTTTACTACTTACGCTCATGTCATATATCGAATATTTTATAAACAAAACATCGGGTCTGATTTTCGACCAATAACTAATATCCATAGATCGTATATTCACTCAATGAGGGTTATCGTGAATAAAAATTTCCCTTGAGATTTTTCTCCAATTCGAATCTTGGGAACGTGAGTGATGCTCAAAAGTTTCTCTCGGAATTTATTTGTATGGGGAATAAACTTTCCCTGAGTCCGTCCGTATTACAAATAACGAAACGAAAGGAAAAAGAACGATAGTTATGACATGGACCAATTATTGATTACCATTGCAAACATTTGCCAGATAAATTCAAAAAATCTATTTTTTTAAGCGAATCCAACTTCATTCCTTCAATACTACAGCTACATGTGTCAAAACAATAAAATACGAAGGCCAAACGCAGTCGTAAGTGAAAACGAGTATCGTTTAAAAAAAAACGATTATTGTATAAAGTAATCTCAATTTTGAACCGTATTCGCAATTCGTAATACGACGGGCCCAGGGAATTTTCCTGTCATTTCATACGATTTTTTGTTCGAAGTAAATTTCCGTGGGAGATTACGATCGCAGGAAAAATTTCGAGGGAATAAAATATTCCGAGGGAAACGAAATTCACTGGGAGATTCCCGATGGACCCAAAATCAGTCGCATGCAAATTTTTGCTTACAGTCGAACGTTCGATTCGCTGTTCACAATAGGGATCTACGATTATTGTTCAAAATCCAATCTTAGGGTTGGTTTTCGTTTAGCAGGCAATGTTTGCCCTCTCGTTCCGTAATACGACGGTCTGTCGAGCAAGTAGCCGTGCAGCAGTAAAACTGAAAATGTATAATGGGCCCATATTATGAATTATCGTTAAAAATCTATCGTTAGCGTTGCGATTACGTTTTCGATAGTCGTTTTTTTTAAACGATAGTACTCGTTTTATCTTACGACTACGTTTGGCTCTCGTAGTATGCATGTTTGGTAACTAGACATTTTTACGAAGCTTACCAAACTTGTTTTTTTTTCTATGGGTTTTGACAGCAAAATGTAAAAATGTTTACAAATTGGCCTCGTTCGGTGCGCGGCCGATAAGCTATCCAAGATACCTTTGTAGCGGATTTATTTTCGAACGATTTAGGTAGCTTTCTCGTTATGTCATTTGTATTGCATACACATCTGAAGTTTTGAATCAGCTGTTCCTCACATTTCCAAACGAATCCAATAATTTTTGGGTAGCTTGAGATTTGTTTTTGACAACATATGTTTAGTTCATCAGCAGTTTTTTCCTTAGGCCTTACAACAACACCAAGCAATCCGGTTAGGTTGTGCCACCGAACGAGGCCATTGGTACGAATTTTCACGTTACCAAATACAAGCACCTATTTTATTGTTTTGACACATGTCAACTGTAGTTTTAAAGGAATGAAGTTGGATGCGCTTCAAAAAATAGATTTTTTGATTTTATCTGGCAAATATTTCCATCATTAGGTGTGTTTTATTGGGAATCTATCCATTGTACCGTAAGTAAATCTCAAAAATACGCATCGACCGTAGCATGGACCGTAGCTTTTTTATTTTTTTAAAAATGGTACCCCTGCACAGCAGTCACAAGTGTTGAAAGAGTCTTTTGCAAAGTAAAATTAAGTAAATATCAAAATTATGAACAATAATTAGCTTTTATTCATATAAAATAGAAAGTAGAAAAACGTACCAATATTTGATTTATGTTTCAAACCTATTTCTTGTTTTCATTTTATCTCCATTTGTAATTTTAAATTCGAACATTCATTTTGCACCAAAAGAAAAAACGGCTGATGAACTAAACATATGTTGTCAAACACAAATCTCAAGCTACCCAAAAATTATTGGATTCGTTGAGATTCGTTTGGATATGTGAGGGACAGCTGATTCAAGACTTCAGATGTATATGCAATACAACTGACATAACGAGAAAGATACCTAAATCGTTCGAAAATAAATCCGCTACAAAGGTATCTTGGATAGCCTATCGGCCGCGCACCGAACGAGGCCATTGATGACATAATTTTCACTTGTAAACATTTTTAATGTCGGTGTCACACACATCTTTTTTGAAAAATATTGAAATTAAATTTTATCTATATTAAGCATGATTTCCTCTCAAAAGAAAAAAAAAGTGGCTGCCATATTAACAATATTGGAAAATTAACTACAAAAAAAAGATAAAAAATTTTCAAGTTGATATCAATACAATACTTCAACTCACGCACGCACACATATTTTTTCTCGTCCAACACAACGCACAACAAAAAATTTCACGTCAACGGCAACCATCACCAAACAAAATTAAAAAAGTTGATCAACGAGTTGAACAAATAATGTGCAACACATTATCTTGAAAACGTTGCTCAACGCGTTGAACCACCATTTTCAACGAGCAACACGAGCTCGTACACTAGCCGTACACTAGATGAACAATTCGTTGAGCAACGATCTCCAACCGCATTAAAGTCGTTGGTTGGATGGAATTGAGGACATCGTACATTAGAGTTGAGTGTGTTGAACTCGAAATTTGTGCGTCGAACGCCTAGTGGACGACCGGCATAATTGGCGCGTATGACCTTTTATTATCGATAGTTTATATGGAAATGTCATTTTTTCTGTGCTCATTCTAACGGAGCCCAATTTCGCAAGTCTGAATAATTTTCCTTTCACAAAATCTATTTACGTTCAAAATATTGATGTATATTAACTTCTTAACTGTGTGCACATTATCTGTGAAAAAGAAAAGTGAATCTCATCTTCTAAAGCACCCTGTGTTCGTCGGAAGGTTAGGGCAATTTTGAACTACAATACCGACATAAATATTGTGTCTTCTTTTCTTGCCGCCATATTCACGACCCCTACGTTGACTTTTGGAAAAATGTAATACAAATTCAAAGCGAACAAAAAAGAAAACACACGGAAATGCCGATACTGTTGTGCTTGTTAGATTTCTGTTTGGTATTTTGGCACAAAAACAAAATAAATACAAAACTTTTCATAAATATTCCAATTGCAATGTTCTCCAATCAATTTCAAAATTATTAATAATAACTAATTCAATTACTAAATAACTAGCAAAATGGAAACTGTGTTCCTAAACTCGGATATTGCTCGGATGGTGCTTGGTGAGTTTTTTCTTACTATTTTCTAATTGATATAATTTATGCATTTTGTTTCATGATACCTACTAGGATATTTACGCAAACAAGGCCTTGATAAAGCAGCTGAAATGTTTTGCAAAACGAGCCCATACCTCGAGAAGGAGTACCAAGTACTTAAGCAAGGATTTCGTTTGTTTGAGTTCAAGGAGGATCTACTTGAGACCATCATCAAAGAATACTGTAAAATCACAACCAAAGGTACAGTTCCCTACAAGACTAATAACATTTTTACACAATATATACTATTAGTTTATAGCCAGTAATGTAGGCATTTGAGAAAACTTTTAGGCAAATACTCCTGTAGTCGAAGCAGGGTTCTTAATGTCGGCATCTTAACAAAAACATAATTCACAAACTAGGTAGTCCGGGAATAGAATTTTGATGAAAAACTAATTAGAAACTTCAAAGGAAATGAAACACAAAACTTGGATACTGAGAACAGACTATAATAAAATATAATTTATTCTTTCAGAATAAAATCAAAACTTACAGAGAAAAAGTGATTGCTTAAAACAGAGTGTTTATGTGCTGAGTTGTTATTATGTGTATACATATGTAATCCATTCTTACAAAACAACAAATTTTCATGTGAATTACTTAAGTGGCGCTACAGTTCGGGACGAACCGGGGCCTCAACCAACATGCCTCCCCAGCTAGCTCGGTCTTTGGCTAGCTGCTCCAGTTACGCACTCCAAGTTGGTTGGGGTCAGCTTCCACTTGAGCGCGCCACCTTAGGCGAGGTTTTCTTTGACTGCGCCTTCCCTCTGGGTTGGAATCGAAGATCCTGCGAGCCGGAGCATTGTTGTCCATACGCTCTACATGACCTAGCCAACTTAAACGTGATATACGTATTTTTGTACCAGGTCAATGTCGCTGTACAGCTCGTATAGTTCGTGTTTGAACCGTCTTCTCCAAAGCCCGTTAACGCAGATAGGGGGGAAAATCTTGCGAAGAACCTTACGCTCGAAACAACTAAGGATATCTTCATCCTTTTTTGATAGAGTCCATGTCTCCGCGCCATAGAGCAGGACTGGGATGATTAGAGTCTTATAAAGATTCTCCTTTGTTTTTCGTGAGAGGGCTTTAGTACTCAATTGCTTTCTTAGCCCATAGGATCAGCGATTGGCAAGAGTTATTCTCCGCTTTATTTCTAACGAGATGTTGTTGTTATATGTTATAACGGATCCGAGGTAGACAAAGTCCCTAACTACCTCAAAGTTGTACCTGTCTATTGTGACGTTTTGTCCAATCCGCCGGTGTTGTGTGTCCCTTTTTGCGGACAGCAGGTACTTCGTTTTGGCCTCATTGACTGCTAGTCCCATCTTAGCCGCTTCAGCATCAATATTAAAAAACGCTCCAGTGACAGCTTGCTGGGTTCTGCCAATGATGCCTATGTCATCAGCGTATGCTACCAATTGCACAGACTTGAAAAAAAAAATAGTGCCAGTAGAGTTAACTTGGGAATTTCTTTCAATTTTTTCAAGTATTAAGTTGAAGAAATCGCACGATAGCGCATCACCTTGTCGGAATCTTTTCTTGACATCAAAAATTCATGTGAATTAAGAACAAAAATATTGGTTACATTCATTCCAACGATCCCAAACCCAGCCCGCTTGATATTTTTTTCTGTTTATTTACTTAAATAATTTATGCAGGTATACATTACTGCTATTCCTCCGCTGCACATAAATAAACTTGTAATTGGAGTAAGAAAGCTATACTCATTTCAAGGTGGGTAGCGGAGTAGGGATTCCTACAAACAAGAAGTCACTTGCTTCCGACTGGAATTCGTCAGAGGTTATTGGAAGACTCATTTTAGCCCCACACTTTCATTAACTGAATTTTTGATTTATTTTTTGTTTAAGGTCATTGCATTGCAAGTTTCACTGGTACCTGAATAGGTACTTCGGTTGAAGTCAAGAAAATTCACTGAATTAGGTATTCTTCTCTCTCGAACGTTCCTTTCAAAATCATTCCCACTATTACATTTTTCATTAGATTCATCATAATCAGTCGGTTTCCATTCACCCTTATTGCGAACGTTGAACGTCATACCAAAACATGACACAAGAATTTGCCATTGCGTATGGAGTTGAACGCCAACTGGGGTTTATGTTCATGTGGAATGTATTCATTTAGTGACGTTTGTCGTGATTTCGTATTGCGTTAGTCGTTTTTAAAGCAAAAACGCCTGTTAAAACGCCAAATTTAGTCGTTCAAAAAATTGCAAACGACAGAGCTAAAAATAGTGGCACTATGTAATTTTTTCTCGTTTGTTTTATTAATTATATGCAACAAAATGTTTCTTAGGGTAAAAATAAGAAATGAAAAACATGTTGAGTTCATGGAAGCAAATTAGCCGTTCTTGTTTCTTTTTTCTATGCTAACTTGGTATACTTTTAGTGTATACGGACGGTTTGACTGCTTTTTCAAGTAGATAACGAAAACGTATGTTTGTGGTTGCAGGCCTTGTTTGGAATGGTTTTTCATTCAGTTTATGTCAGCTAAGAAAAGTAAGATTAAAATCCCTTAGAGACTTGATAAATAAACAATCTCTTACAATCACGGGTTTAAAGAAGTTATAGTATCAAAGTGGCGAACTACAGCACTGATAGGGTCAGGGTACTAGGTTGCTCTTGAACACCATTTCTGCCTACTTTTGAAATGGTAGAACAATTTTCATAAAGCTAGTATTAGACGGTCCTTGTAATGCGTCATTGCCGTGACACTCTGACGTCACAACAAAATAGGTCATACCACCGTCATTGCCATGGCAAAGGTAATCGTGTCATGGCTAGCTACAGTGACTATCACACGAATGACACATGTCTGTCATTGTTGTCCCAAAATACAATGAACGTCAAAGTGTGTCACGGTGATCTTTGTGACTCGATGTCACGGCAATGACATGCAAAACAATGACTATCACACGACGTGACAACTCTCAAACAGTTGATCGTTGGCGGTAAGCGTAAACTGCAATGACATTTATCATTTTCATCAGTGACGATCACATGGCGTCGATCAATTGAGTCATTGTGTCTTGGTTGTGGAGGAAAAGCGTATTTTTCTCGAAAACGACTCAATGATTTTGATAAAAAAAAAATTTTATTAGTACTAGCTATCATTTAATCAGAACCAAATTTACGGGAAAAGTCTATTAGCGGTATCTTTCATACGTTTTTTTTAATGTTTGGCTTCCTCGGTAACGGCTCTTTAGATTTCTGTTAAATTTTATATTTAAGAAGATAGGCAGCCAAATTAATTCTGCATATGAAAAATTTTGAATAACTTTTTATTTCTAATTAAAATTTTTGAAGTTTTTTTTTTGAAAAATCAATATTTTTAAAACTAACCAAAAAAAGTATGTATTTTAAATTTTATGATCACTCTTGTTTTTTTTTTCAAAAAACTACAAAATAAAAAAAACAGGATTTCAACAGAATCCGTCCTACAATTGTTGAGATATTTTTTTAATAGAATTTTTAGTTTACCTGCCCATCTACATCCTAGGTTACATCTATGCAGGTAGATACATACGTATATACAATTTGTCGTTAGGTACCTATGTAATTATACCCAACCGTGACAAATAATGACATGGCAGGAATTCCTTCCGTATCACGATTGGGACACAGTTCTTGCAGTGATATCACGATCACACGATGTGACACTTTTAAGACATACAACTACGTCATAGTGACGTCAGAGTGTCACGGCAATGACACATTACAAAGACCGTCTAATACTATACTAGCTTAACTCTGCTACGACGAGTGCCCAATAAATTCTAATAAAAAAAAATGAATACAGGGTATATTTGAAAGATGAAACTTACTTACTTAAGGTGGAGCTACAGTCCGGGGTGGACCAGGGGCTCAACCAGCAAGCTTCTTCCAGTCGGCTCGGTTTCTAGCTATCTGTCTCCAGTTTCGCACTCCAAGTTGGTTGAGATCCTCTTCCACTTACGTACGCCACCTTTTACGATGTCCACCTCTACTGCGCTGTCCCACGGGATTGGATGCAAAGACTTTCCGGGACGGACCATTGGTGGCCATTCGCTCTAAATGACCTAGCCACCTCAGTCGTTTGCTTTTCAATTTTGTGACTAGGTCGGTATCGCTGTACAGCCCGTTCAGTTCGATGTTGGATCGTCTTCTCCATTCCCCTATGCAGACGTTTAGTTGCTCGAGAGAGGGCTTTGCTTCTCAATTGCCTTCTTAGCCTAAAGAAACAGCGATTGGCAAGAGTAATTCTACGTTTGATCTGAGTACTGGTATCATTCGCTGAGTTTATAGCGGATCCTAGGTATATTAAGTCTCTGACTACTTCAAAATTATAGCTGTCTATAGTGACGTTCTGTCCGAGACGTGCGTCGGTGCTGGGTGTCCTTTCTTGTTGACAGCATATATTTTGTTTTACTTCCGTTCACCGGTTAATCCATCTTCTTGCCATCCTTCTCAATACTCACGAAAGCACCACTGACATCACGCTTTGTTCGTCCGATACTGTCAGTGTCGTCAGCAGGCCACAGGATCGCCTTTCTTGAGGATCGGGCAAATAATGCTGAGGTTCCGTTCATCGGGCATGCTTTCCTCCGAACATATTTTGTAGATGAGCTGGTGCATACTCCTAACCAATTCATCGCCAGCCGCTGTAAACAACTCGAAAAACCATCAGCTCCAGCAGCTTTGTTGGACTAAAGCTTAGATATAGCTATCTTTACTTCGTCGAGATCGGGTGGACGGTATTTTTGGCCTAGGTCGTCCAGGTTGAATGGCACAATTTGTATAATAGCGGGATTCTGTTCGTCTTCGCCGTTATACAATTTGCAGAAATAATTTTTCCATATCCTCAGCACAGACTGCGATTCTACCACGATGTTCCCCTGATCATCCTTGCAGGCTTCGGTTCGGGACTTGTACCACTGGAAAGTTCTTTTTACTTTTTGGTAAATTTCCGAACTTGATTCCTGCAATGGCATCCCTCTATTTCCTCGATCGCGCGCTTCTCATGCTCTTTCTTTTTCCTTCTTAGAAGCTTGTGTTCCTCTCTCCTCTTCTGCTCGTAGAGCTAGCGAGCAGCTATGGTCCTTCTGTGCAGCGCCGCTTTGTATGCCTGTTGTTTGGCTGCATGTACTTGCCGGCATTCTTCATCGAACCCGGGGTTTCGCTGTGGTGGTCTTGAGCGGCCAAGTACGTTAGAGGCGGCACCTCTGATGGTTTCCTGACAATTCTTCCACTGGTCTTCAATACTTGCAGTTGGCGGCAGATGCCGATTTAAGAGGGTGCGAGAGACTTGATCGGAAAAGGACCTTGTAATTTCCTGCGGCTGTAGCCGTCCGTCGTCGAATTTTCTCACAGTATTTTACCGTTTTGGCTTTGGTCTGGATATCCGTAGCATTACCTTGGCTACAATTCCACGTTGGCTCCACGGAACGTTCGGACATCCTTGATACTGGAGGAGTGCCTTGCGTCGATCGCATTGTGGTCAATCTGGTTGGCGGTCGTTTGACCAGGAATTCGCCATGTCCCTTTGTGTATATCGAGATGCGGGAACTGTGTACTAGCTACCCCAACGTTTCGCCCCGCAGCAAGGTCGATTAACCTGAGTCTGTTTTTGCTACCCTTATTGTGCCACCAAAGTCGTATTCTCTTCTTATTTTGGTATTAAAATCACCCAAGACAATTTTAATTTCAGAGCTAGGGCATTGCTCATACGTGTTGTCCAGGAGCTCGTAGAACTAGTCCTTGGTGTCGTCATCTTTCTCCTCTGTGGGGCATGCGCGCATATGAGGCTGAATTGTCGTGAGGCGTTCATACAATTGAAACTCAAGACTTCGTGTCTAATTCTGACTAAACCCGGACTGCATGACCCCCAACCAATGCTGCCGCATTGTAGAAGGAGTGCTTTAGTGGGAACACTCCTCGATTTATGTCCTCAGTACTGTTGGTGGCACCGTTGATTCTCTGTGGTGAATTAATCCGCCGCACACTATCCATCTGATAGGCTCGTCCAAGACTTCAGCCGAATTATACAGCCAGTTATTTCCGACAGAAGATTATAGTGTTGCTATTTTTGTCTTATGTTCAACACTCGCGCTTATTAGCTTAGCAAGTCAAGTTCGGATGAACGAGACCAGTATCCGATGGCTACCACATGGAGGTAAAATAAGCACAATTGACGTGTAGTATTCGTTGCATCACCGTTACGTCGCCATGTTGACGCCAATCATTAACTTTCCGCGTCCTATAACGCCCAACCAAGGACGAAACTAGAAAAATGCCAATCGCCTTCTGATCCTGCGGGTCCACATAAACTGTATTCTTATAAATAGAACTGCTATTAATTTTTATGCCTGGAATGACTTCCATAGTGAATTTCATACATAATATTGTGAGCTATAGAAATATTGCTTAAAATTGACTAATAAAGCGACCTTATTATTTTTCCGAGTATTAGCATCTTTTAATATTATAAAATTATTTATGTTTTAAGCTTATTTCTATTTAAAACTTTTAGTTGACAAAGCAATCAGAACAATGCCGTTGTCTGTACGAGAATCTTTGCAACAAAAAAATTTATCAGCGAAACTTAGTTGCTTAATTCATCATCACACAAATCCATCGACGATAATTGAAAACAAAGAAAATACCTCCTCTGCCATTAAACGTAAAAGGTTTGTTAGCCAATCTTGTCAATCTTCACCTTAAATGTTCTTTTTCAATTGAATTTTATTTATTTTTCTTCATTTATAACAGAATGTCGACAGGCACTACAGATTGTGGTGATATACAATTTGCAAATGATGATGATATCATGCGCCCACCGCCTACGGTAAGCAAACGCCCTCGTTTGTCACGAGGTTCATATCCTAACAAATCAAAAAATACGACCCCAAAAGATTATGAAATACTCAGTCAATCGGAAATTGGTGAAATAGATTCAGGCGATGAAGACGCTGACGTCGACGAACCTGCTGAAGCCTTCAATAATAATGCACCCACAATGCATTCAACATCAACACCCCGCGTACAAAATTCAAATTCTGACGAGGATTTGGCTCTACCTTCGATTCCAGTGAGTCTTTTAGAAGTTATTTTTTCTTTTGTTTTTGTTTTTAATTAAAAATGATTTAGTTGAATTCTATATCGCAAGCTCTTCTCGATAACCAAGAATTTCAAGAGAAACTTGTCAAAAATATCAATAAAGCGTTGCAAACCTCAACATTCCCACCATCAACTGCTAACGAAAATCCAATAGATGAATTGGAAACTGTTGTAAAAAATGCCACAGAAGCAACCGAAATTGATCCAATATTTGATGAGTTCCTTAAACGAGTTGTTTGTAAGTAAAATCCAAAGTCCATATTTTTTACATCTTAATTAATTTTTGCACCTTTAGCTATCAATTATTCTATCGATTCGTCCAACAATATTACTGAAATAGACCAACCAGACGAGGAATCGCAATCACCAGACCAACAATCCGACAACGTGCCGGAACAAGCCTCGTTTGGGTCGTTGATTGATCCAAATTACTCCATTTCAAAATTAATTGTATTGAATTCCAATGAAAGTGCACAGAAAAATAACCCTAGTGACGAATTGCTAACATCCAATGCCGACGGCAGTCAAATTATCAACACCACCACACTTGACAATCAGATGTACTTTGACCATACAACCGGACAGCTGACCTGCCCTCTGCTCCTTACCAGTGATGGTCTACTCAATCTACCTTACTTCATTAACAGTGAGCTTATACAACAACTGCAAGGTGATATTAATCTGGACACGTCTCGCATTGAAATTCCCCTGCCTGAACCAATAATTCTATCCGCCGATCAAATGCCACCAAACGCCGTTATTCTCAGAAGCTCTCAAAAGGTCGATGATCCACCACCAAAGGCGATGTCATCTACAGCTCAAAATGAGACTGTTTTAGATAACAGAGTAGCTCAACCGGGATCAACTCCATCCACGGGTATTTTAAATGCAAGAAGTTTTAAAAGTTTGTCCACACCCAGAAAAAAGTCCCACGTAAGGACATTGAGTTTTTCCCCGATGCCTCCTAGAAATCAGCTGCTTAAGCGATTGGCTCCTGCTCCAGAATCGAGCAAGGAATGCAATACTATCCCCGAGGAGCCGGCTGTTATAAAAAATGTCGATATTCTGTCACACAAAGAAGTGGTTCCCGAAATTGATTCGGAGAATTCAAACAGCGTCAGTAATCAAACTGTTATACATAAAGACCTTAACGATACTCCGAAGCGGAAGGAAATATCAGGTCGAGTCAAAAGGGTGCTCTCAAAGGACAATGAAGATGATGCCGAAAAGGTCGATGTGAAATCACCACTATCCGAGCAAACAAAGGATAAATCAGGCGATGACGAAAAACAATCGAACAAAATTACAGTATCTGAAATTCAACTAAACGAATGGAAACGCATGCGGGAAACATCCCAGGTAAACTTTGATACATATTTGCGACAAGAAAATGCCAAAATACTAAATCCAGTCCGGTCCGAGCGTCCTAAAAAGAAAAAACGAAAAACCCTATCACCAGGCATGAGAAAATCACAAGCTTCAAAAAATACAAGATCTAAGTCGCAGCCTAAATTAGCCAAAGAAAAAACTCTGGCATCATTCAAATTCACAACAAAAAGAGGAAGACCAAAATTGAATTCCAACAACAAAAAAGAACAGCAAAGTCTAGCAACTTCAAAGCCATTAACAAAAAATAAGTTAAAGGAAGATATTACTAAATCAGTCTGTAAAAAAATTATTTCTACGCCTAATAAAAATGAAAATGAGCCGCCTTCCCCAAGAAGTGGCAAGAGGAATTCCAAGGGAGATTCTAGCAAAACATCAACAGCGACATCAGATGATGGTAAAAAAGTGTCAAAAAAAGTTAACTTCATTCAACCAGCAGCGATTCCAATTATAAAATTGGAAGAAGAGCGTGAAAAACGAACTGCTAATATAGCTTGTCTGCTGGACACGCCATTTAAATCGATAAGCGAGCAACTTTTGATTCCTCCAACACCTGGATTAGCTCCATCTTCTTTAGATACGCCGTGTTTCAAGATGATTGATTCTTTGCGAAATTTATCCGAGACCAAAATCAACATTATAGCGACTCCTCAGTTTGCTATAACGCCCGGTTGTAGTCTGACACCGTTTCTCAAAGAAACTCCAAGAAGCAGCACTTACCAAGCCACCACCGATTATTCATCTGGCGGATCTTACTATAGACCTGACGAATCAGATGATCTTGACAAAATAATTGACAAACAACTTCGAGATTCGGCACAAAAAAGAACAGTCGAAGATACAGCAAGTGGTGTTACGCCAAATAAATGCATTGAGCTAATCGAACAGAAGATCCCCTGTGAATCTGTAGTTTTAAGTCGAGTGAAGTCATTCGTAGATGAAGATGCACCCAAACCGCCCGTCAATTTGCATTATACGCTTGCAGCTGGCTTGCCAGATTTGACTGACGACGAAGAAGAAATTCGGTCATCAGCCCTGTCAACAAATTTATCATCTACTGCAACCTCTTCGTCATCTTCGTCATCTTCATCATCTTCACGCCAAACACCAACACCACCCCTTTCAGGGTCCGTTGTGAAACCGAACAGTATAAGTAATTCCTTTGCCAATATTGAATGTCTGTCAGAAATAAGCAGCACCGAAGATGACGACTGGTCCAAGGATGTTCCGGAGAAGGTTACTGAAAATTCAGAAGACACATTAGTAGCAAATTCACAACTTGTAAATAATGATTGGGAAGTTAGGTATCCTGTGAGAAGTTGGTTAACTCCGAAAAAGATTAATTCTCCAAAGGCGAACTTCGATGAACGTCAGAAGCAGCTATCCGATTTGGAATTAAAAAAGCAACGAATGAAAGCGAAATTGTCTTCGGATTTGAAGAAACCCGTCCGACCTGTGTATGTCCACGATACGATCAAAGCTCGATCGCCCAAAAAGTCGAGCCCACAAACAGCCAAGTCAAAGATAACCACAATTCGCAAGCAATATGTGATGTCGACGGTTACGACCAAAGAAAAAAAAGTGTTAAAAGTAATGACGCCACTTAAAATATCCGAAGTGGATATTTTAGATAATTCGCCTCCAGGTCCAAGTAATGAACAAATTGATGTGCTAACTGCCTTGAATCTTCTCTCCGCTAAGAAGAAAACACCAGAAGATAAAAATGTTAAGTCGCCATTTTTAGCTTCAAAGGCACGAAAGGCACAATCCCAACAAAAGAAGACATCACCTAAAGAAACAGCCAAAAGCAAAGCCAAAGCAAATCCCAAAGCCAAACGAACAACACATATTAATTCGACAAAGATGAACCAATTAAAATCTTCACCCAAACGTACTTCGGCCCTGAGACAATCGTCGCGGTGCACTCGAACCCCGAAAGCTCTTGACGATTTTTCAACTGCCTCATCGAAAAACATGAATGGAGTTGCGACGCCTGGCCCTAAAAAGAATGCCAAAGCAACAGCGGCAGCGGCGCGAACACCCAAAAATATCCCAAATAAAATGGTTATGGATGCCGTTGTTGTCTTGGAACCTCTTGTTGTTCCAACGGAAGTTGAAATGAAAACGGAGAAAACGGACTGTCTGAAATCTTCTCTAAAAAATTTAAAGGCCATCGACGATGCTCAACATTGCAATGGCAGTGAAGATGATGATGACGACAGCGAAGGCGAAGACGATCCTTATGAACTTTGCGAGAGGGTTTTGATCGATGAATCTGATTCGAAACGATTCAAATGTTTCAAATATTGCGGTATCGATGGTGCGCAGCCAGAAAATCCAACATCTCCTAAAAAATGCGATGAATTGGTTTTATTTTTGAATCCAAATGAAAAACACTGTGTTAAAACTTCCGATGAATTCCTATTGTTTTCATATACACCAAAAAAAATTTCGCCTACCATCAAGAATATTGTTCGGAATATTCCTAAAAAACGCCAAGCAAAAGTGAACATTTGTGAAGATGAATCTGTTACTGATGCAAATGATAGAATTCTAAAGGAGGAGTTGTATTCACCGGACGACCTACCATCTGATAAAGGTGCAAGTCGTACATCCTTGAGGCGGTCTGACAGTGACATTGGTCAACGATTGAACTCGACGGACGGCTTGACTTCGAAGCCAGTTGTTCCGGCGCTAAAAGTTTCAGAGCTGCAAAAAGCCGCTGCCTCGCGGGACACCAAGAAGACTGAGTGAGTTTAGTAATTATTTTAATTTGTGTTTTCATTATTTATTATTGTGTATCTGTATATTTCTTAAGCCTTAACTGTGCCCTTAATTAAAAAAAATCCAAAAATGTAAATATACCCCGTCATTTTTAATTAACTGCTATAGTTCCAATCTTTGTGCCTTTCGACTCGGTTCGGGTTCTAAATTCAGCAGTGCATTCTGTTACCTTTTTTAGTTGTACACATTCTTCATAGTACTATGGGTTCTTTTTAAGAGTTTGGTAGCCACATATGGTAGTTTCGAGTGCTTTTTTGATGGCATCGCGATACTGAGACCACTGATACCTAACCCTGGTACTGTGAGAAGCTTATCACACAATGCATGCCTTGATTAGGTTAGAATGACGTCAGAAAGATTACTGTCTGTTTTTTCTATTTAACGAGGAACGGATCAATACAAATTGTCACTAATTCATAATACGAGTTATTGAAAAGTTCAAATTGGAATTTAGATGAAGCATTCATTATAGTTAATTGTCTGACTTGTGTTTTATTTGTTATTGAATGTTAAAATGGTTGGTGTATTTAGCGTCGACTATACCAATATTCGCGGGCTTAGGAAAAATGTTTGTGCCGCGAATGTCCACACTGTTAAAAACAGGCCAGCTGTATTGGCAATGAATGAAACTCAAATAGGTCAAAATTCTGATAATTCGGAATTTCATCTGTTTGGCTATAACTTAGTGCCATTATTCTTTTCCTACCATGGTCTCGCCGCGCTGTATACCTAAGAAATGATGTCGTGTACTAACTTCAACAATTATAATATGGTTTGTGCTCAAACACAAATTTTTATTTCATGTGGTTAAAATTATCGGTAAACAAGCGCATTATACACGCATGTTTCATTTATCGGATCGCAAATTTGGACAGAAATTCAACTTTTATTCGAGCCAGACAACGCATGAAGGAAGGTATGTTGAGGTATGTACTGAGTTAAACCAGCAGCAACTCAGCTTGTTGACGAGCCAACTCGAATACCTGACTTTGCAGGTCAAACCGCCAACAATCTAGACTAGTTCCTTACCTCTGACCCTGATAAATACACTGTAAATATATTTTCGCGCCTTTAGATACGTCAGAGCATTGTATCATATCCGCAAATTTCTCATGCCAACACCCCTCAGTTAAAGAAAAAAGCTCATAAGAGAATAAATTGGCACTGAGGAATAAGTTTCAACAAGCTAGAAGGACTTGCAACATTCATATTTAGAGAACAAAATTTTTGCATGACCAAAAATTAAGGTTTGTAGACCCAATGAATGACTAATTTGGGTTTTTTAGTTGCACTGCGACCCTCAGATATATTGTGCCCCAATTTAGAGACAAAAATGGCATTGCTCATTTATAGTTAATGAACTTTAGTATTTGTAGTATTTCCTTCTTCAGAGAGGATAATTCACTCTCTTCTATCTGGTGACGTCCCATATATCGTATGTTTTTGGTGCATAAGTGTTATGCAACTTCCTAAAATGTGGTCCGGTGTTTCCAGTTCGATGTTGCAGTATCTACAATTAGGGCTGCTCACTAAGCCGAGAATACTAATGTGTTTTCTTAGTTTTCAGTAGCCTGTGAGGATACCCGTTATTTGTCATAGGTTATTCCTGCTTAATCTAATGCAGGCTGTAAAACGTTCGAGGTTGTAGTTGTTGAGTAGTAGTTTTGCCTGTTTCAGCTTTGGGAGTTCTTTCCATGTATTTTATTTCTTGGCCTCTACTGTTTGGATTTTAATTTTAATCACATTCTCTCCCAGTCCGCAATAGGGCTCTGGTCCTACTAGGGGTGTTATTGCGTGTTATTGTTTAAGAAAACTCAAACAATAAATTAATATTATTTTTGTTTTTGTTTTGTGGACTGTGTGGATTAAAGCCAAATTGAATACCTTTATGACTACAGGTCGTAAACTTTGTGGCTTTAATCCACACAGTTCACAAAAACAAAAATAATATTAATTTATTGAGTTTTCTTCAAGATAATTACTGGCCAGACCACGGGCATAACATATTTCTAGGTGCATGAATTTGACCAAATTCCCCTAGAAAAATATAATTTGCAGTGAGTAATCGCTGTAAATTTTATTAATGTCGGTAAACATCGGCCAACAAATTTTGTCTTAGAAAGGTAATACAGCATCTAACTGATGAGCCCGACTGTAGTACCTGGGCGAAAACCATATTGCACTACAGGTCATAAAGGTATTCAATTTGGCTTTGACACAAGGGTAATACAAATGTTTGATCATTTCTAAAAAAAGTATTCGAAATTCAATTTCGTCTGCGTTTCAAACGCTCGTCTTTAATGACACCCCTTTTGTCAGCTCTCGTGAAAAAGCAAATTTATTAGCATCAAACGCTGCCAGAAAATATTAGGACTCCTCTTGTACTTGAGAACATTAATAGTTTCATTGTACGTATCTACTTTCGTACTCGTACAGTTGCTAAAGTTCTAAAGGATCTCGACATACACAAATCCGCTGGTCCAGATAGTATATCCCCTATTGTTCTGAAGAGGTGTTCTTCTGCGCTGGCAAAATCACTGAAAAAGTTTTTCCAATTGTCCTACTCTACTGGCCTCTTTACGAGTAAATGGAAAACTGTATTTGTCCAGCCTGTCCCTAAAAAATGCGATTCTTCTTCACTCTCTAACTACCGGCCAATTGCACTTACATCCCTTCTTTCCAAGGTTTTGGAGAAGCTGATAAATAATCAGCTTAAGAACTATCTTGAGGAACGAAAGCTCCTTAATGACCGGCAGTATGACTTTCTTAGCAATAGGTCCACTGGGGATCTGATGGTATACCTCACATCAATCTTTACATCGTTTTGGAGAAAGTAAGATTATTGCGCTTGATATTTCAAAAGCATTTGATAGGGTTTGGCATCAAGCTCTCTTCTCGAAAATGCGTGCATTTGGTATCGACGAATTTCTTCTTCGTTGGATTAGAAATTATCTTTCGGACTGCTCAATACAAATTGTATTAGGCGGTTTCAAGTCTGAAATTCATAAAATAAATGCTGGTGTGCCCCAGGGTTCCGTTCTGTCCCTGAGTCTCTTTGTCATTTTCATTATAATGATCTCTTGTCTGAAGCTTCTAAACCAATATATTGTTTTACTGACGAGAGTACCCTCAGCTTTTCATTTTCGTTTTTTGGTTTTTAGATTCACACCAATGTCCTTCGGATTTGAAACTACAACGGCAGCGAATGATAAGCTCATTAAATTCCGATTTCGACAGCATTGTCCAATGTGGAATAAAAAACCGCATAGAATTGAATGCTTCAAAAACCCAATGATGTCTATTATCGTCAAAGCGGGACTCTCCCCCATGACACTAGCCATGAGCTGTACTTGCATTAAGGAAATCGGCTTTCAGTCATCGGGAAGAGATTCACCACACCTTTGTGATCCCTTCTGATCTTGTAATCTATAAAGCCTTCATTCGTCCAAAGCTTTAGTACAACTTCTATATTTGGGCAGGTGCTCCCATACCTCACTTAAGTCTCTTGCACATAATCCAAAAAAGAGCTTTAAAATGATAGGTGATTGATCAATAACTGAAACAATCGAACACCGTCGAAATGTTTCATGCCTTTCATTGTTCCATCGGTATTTTTATAGATAGTGTTCTAATGCAATAGCCAATTGCGTTCCTCCCCTGAAACTATTCAACCGTAATACTCACGCTTTAAGGAATGTTCATCAGTTTACTCTAAAGTCCAACCTCGGACGTACTGTCAAGTATAGGAATTCCTTCTTTAGCCGCACCTTCCATCTTTTCCTCTCCCATTGCTATATTAAAATATTTAAAACCAATGTACATCGGCATATTCTCTAGCTAATGCTATCTCAGTTTCCTAATCGATCGCTCGCACTGTGTCTAAGCATTTTAAGGGTATTTGTAACCATATTGAAGAAAACGTAAGCAATATGTTAATATTATTTTTGTTTTTGTTTTTGTGGACTGTGTGGATTAAAGCCAAATTGAATATTCTTATGACCTGTAGTCCAAAATGCGTTTCGCCTGGGCACGATAACTGGGCTCATCAGTTAGATGCTATCGTACACTTCAAAACGCATTTCAAGAATTCATAACCCCTTGACTGCGCCAAAACTAAAAAAAAATTACGTATGGAGAATCTAGATACTCCAGAAATCATATCTTTATAAAAAAAACTTTCCATTATTGCTTTTTTGCGAGACCCATACGAAATGAATCTAATATTAAATTACAAACTGCAACGATGTGCTTCTGAATATATTAAATGTTAGATATTATTTCTTAAGTTGTTTTTTTTTATTTATTTCAGAAACGCTTCTTATAGCGGAAAGATTATGACATCCCGATCTAAAGATGACAAAAAACACACACCCACTACAAAACATCAAAAACAATTACAATTGCCTTTGGAAATAACTTCAAAACCTAGTGTTAAAGAATCGAAATCATCTTCAAATCGATTTCAAGATAATAATATAAAATTATCTAATAAAAGTTCTAAAACCAATGCAACGCCCAATTTGGATTTAAAACCAACATCAACATCTCATTCAGTTTCTTCAACAACAACTAATCTAAACCCAGTTGAAGCTAAAACCTCAAATGAACTTCCACTTGACATCGATGTAATACTTACTAAATTACATGGTTAAAATATGTATGTGACCGTTTTGCATTTGACGACTCAAACTGACGAAATTTGCATCCGTCTGCATGAAAAAGGTCACATGAAATTTGTATTTGTATTTTATCACAAAATGAAGTTTATAAAAAAATGTACATTAAATGTAAATTTAATATTCCAATTTATTAAAGTGGAATACAAACATGTGTATTTATTTATATTTATATTTATGTAAAATATAAGATAACAAGTTTTATACATATGTATAGGCCTAGTATAGAAATATTTCATTAGTATTATATTATAATGATAAGATAATATAAGATAAGACGATTATTAATAAAGGCATATTGTATTTCTTAAATGGCGGCCTAATTTTCGAACCAAATTCTTAAAATGCTTGCAAAAAATTGCTGCCTCTCGATACGGTTAATTTTAGTTGATAAATAATAAAAATGTACTATACAGAAATCAATTGTTTATATTTTTAATTAAAAATTAGTTAAATTGTGTAATGGAAAAAGGCTGCTCAATTTATAATTTCCTCAAACTTTGTTAGAATCTTCTTTAGCGTGCATTTGTTGCAGAATTTTAAGCTATTCTGCCCTATCGAGGTAACCGTTGCGATGTATATAAACTTTAGGCAGAGATGAGAAACTTAACTGATATATCGAAAATGGGATATATTTTCGATAGTTTTTTATTAAATAAACACTAAAAACGTTTTAAGCCATGAAAAATTGGCGAGAGGGTGTAATTTATAGTTTATAGAAAGAATTTTTTTTTTTCAATTATAATGCGCTAGAGTTTTTAAGAAATGTAATTAGATGCACCGATTTTAAAATCAAAACTATCGAAAAAAGTCCCCTTCCTATTTCCAAACACATGTTTTGTTTCCGTTTGAACGATCGATTCGACTTCTGGCTTCCGTCAAGAACGGACGGGGTGTTACTCCCTCGTCTCATTAGCAAAAACAGTAACTGTGTTTTATAATTTATTTCTTGCTAACAAAATAAGAGTGAACCGTGCTGAAATCATGAAACAAATATAAGATGTCGGGGAGAGTACGATAACTATGGCGCCAAGATATAATAACGGTTTTTGGTAGAGGGGCTTAATACAAGCATTTTTTACTATGGTAGGGGGGGGTCTATCTCCCCTCGTTTAGGCGGGAGGGGCAATTTTATAAAAAATTACTTAAAATCTTTAAAAAAATATTAAAAAAGAACGGCAACACTTACAGTTATAAATTATACCTTTTTCAAAAGTCCGAGCTCTACAATTTATAATTAATTTTAAATAAAGTTGTTTTAGTCAATAGTTTTTTAAATAATTGACTTCAAAGTCAAAATTTATGAAAAAAAAGTTACAAAAATCACTTTGAATATTATTTTTCTCATGATTATGGATATCGATAAAAAAATAATTGATGTAGTTAAGTGCTCCAATTATTTTTTTATTAAACACAGAAAACTACTTCTTTTTATGTCTTTTAGTTTTTAAGATATGTAATTTAAAAATAGTAAAACTATACTTGTTCCTTAAACCCAAAAGATTCTTTAATTTTAAAGAAACTTTGCATATAATAAAATTTTCACCCTCCCCAAAGCCTATAGTGAGCCCAAGCAGGGGGGTTGCAGGGGGGCAGCATGCCCCCCCTTAGGCATCTCACTGTTTGCATCGTAAATTTCATATATGCCTTTGTGATTTTATTTCAGTTAATGCGGTTATTTACCAATCGAACTTTGCACTTTTTGAATTTTCCACGGTCATTAAAATATCACAACACAGAGGTGGAGTAGACGTTTTGGAGGGAATAAACCCGATTTCTTCTAAAAACGGGATACTTTTTTCGTTTGTTGACACCAAATCCCCAAACGAACAAAAAATCGAAAAATTATTTAATTTTGGGTGAAGAAGTGGATGCTTAGCCGCCATTCTTAAAAAGGAAACACTACTTTTTCAAACGTTAAATGAAGAATGGCTTTGGTAAGCAATAACCTGCACCAAACCTGTATAAAAATAACGGTACAAACATCGAATGCTTGGTCTTGTTTTTTATGATCTAACTATATACATACTTTTTACTGTGGCTGCATTATATGTGTGTACATAGTTATATGCATAGCTATGTATGACACAAACATATGTGCATATTAAGAAACTAGAGAATTTGCTGCCGTTGTGTTGTCGTAAAGGTAATGTAAATTTTTTTTATAATGCAATAAATTTTCATGCTCAAATATTTAGAAAAAAGAGATTGAAATGGACATGACATATGTACATACGTTTATGTATATAATATCAATTATTTTTTTTAATCCAGATTCTTTACATGGAAAAGACACTTTACATGCACACATCTGATACAAAATTATTTTTTTTTTGTTTTTCAATTTTCTCAAAAACTAGAAAACATAGAAACGAATAGTTTTCAGTGTTTGATTAAAAAATAATTAGAACAGTTAACTGCATCAATTACTTCTTTATTGGTGTTTATAATCATGAGAAAAATAATACTCAAAGTGATTTTTTTAACTTTTTTTTCATAAATTTTGAGTTTGAAGTCAATTATTTCAAAAACTATTGACTGAAACTTTACTTAAAATTTATTATAAATTGTAGAGTTCTGACTTTTGAAAAAGGTATAATTTATAACGGTAAGTGTTGCCGTTCTTTTTTAATATTTGTTTAAAGATTTTAAGTAAATTTTTATAAAATTGCCCCTCCCGCCTAAACGAGGGGAGATAGACCCCCCCCCCTCCCATAGTAAAAAATCCTTGTATTAAGCCCCTCTACCAAAAACCGTTATTATATCTTGGCGCCAAAGTTATCGTACTCGTGCCAAGATGTCCATTATGTCCTAATAAACGCCGAAGTAGAAGTCAATATCTGACTGTCATGTTTCACTCAATCATCAATCCTTGACCACACATCATGCACGTATTGATGATGCTGTACCGTAACGGAAGCAACCCCAGGATGCATAACGACTGCACATATCAGTCATTGCCTACATCATAAAAACAACTGATGGAAAATTGCCAGTCCCAGGAATTTCATATAACTCAAACGAGCACATCACACATCGTACATGGACGATGCTGTACAGTAACAAAGAATCCCTAGGATCCGTGCATCAGCCCCAAATAACCGACAAACGGAATTATCCGTTAATCAACTACTGTTCAACACAGTTACCTATAACTGCATGGAAGCAAGCGTCAGAGGAGCAACAGTCTCAACATTCCACATTTATTTCGCATTATGCAGAAAGGACTCCTCCTCATCAACATACTTTACAATTCTATATTTTCTTCTGTCATAAAATAGTGTAAAAATAAACAGAAATCGTGCTCAGTTAAAAATGAATTCCATATAAAATTATAACCTTTAAAAAGTTAAGGTCTATAACTAATTTTTTCACATAAGTACAAAATCACATGTCTTATTTAAAGTATATAGTGCGTTTGCACTCTCGCTCATTTTAAATGTATATATGTTCATATTAATGTTATAGAGCTCTCGCTCTTACATCAAATGAAATGTTAAATATAAGTGTTTGTAGTTTTAGATGGCACCATGCCACAAGTTACCGATACACTGCCTCTGTGACAGAGCAGTTCCAATACATAACTATATAAACATTAGATGACACCACGTCACAAGCTACTGATACACTGCTACTGAGCAAAAGCAGTTCAACTATACAAACTTACAACAGCCAAGAGGCGTGCAACTATTTTAGACAAAGCAGGCAATACATTATAGCCGCTATTATTCACACATTGTTATCGAAAAATTGTATTACTATGTAAAGTTTCAAGAGATAGACTCAATAAATTCAATTAAAAAATTTTCCGTTTGAACAACAAAAGTATAATTTGAAAACAAAAAACTTGAAATTCAATATTATTTATTTATGGCCTTTTTGATTGGCCGTCCGGAACACGTTCCACCAATAAAACACCCAGAAACAATTTAAATGATTCTGAATTGTATGTATCAGTGTTTTTGTGAAAATTAAATTAAAAAAAAAATAGATACACATTTTCTTGTATCAATAATAATTATAACTTGCTTCTGTTTACCTCATTTTACCAGAAAAGTAGTTTAAATTCAATAAGCACATCGAAATTACACAACAAAAGAACCCGTTGATTTTGACATTTTAATTATGTGAGTGTATTATGGCCTTTTCGATTGGCCGTCCAGAACTGTTCTGACCCCCACAAAATGACAGTTGTTACTCTATACAGAACAGTAAACGATTCTGGATTTCATTTCAGAATCGAAAACAGAATCACTAATACACTTACACAATTAAAATGTCAAAATAATCGGCTTGATTTGTTGTGTAATTTCGTTGTGTTTATTGAATTTAAACTCATTTTCTGGTAAAATAAAATAAAAAGAAGCAAGTTATAATTATTATTAATACAAGAAAATGTGTATCTAAATTGAAATCAATTGTTTTGGAAATTCTTTTCAGCCGATGTGACTTTTTTTAAATTTAATTTTCACAAACACAGTGATATATATAATTCAGAATCAGTCAAATTGTTTACGGCTGTTTTATTGGGGGAACCTGTTCCGGACGGCCAATCGAAAAGGCCATTAGTGATTCTGTTTTCGATTCTGAAATGAAATCCAGAATCGTTTTCTGTTCTGTTTAGAGTAACAACTGTCATTTTGTGGGGGCCAGAACAGTTCTGGACAGCCAATGGAAAAGGCTATTAGAAAATAAAAGAACATTGCAAGAACGAAAACAATATACGAGTACGATTTCAAATCCAGAAGCAAAATTCTCTGTTTTCATAATTAGAACTGTCATTTTTTCCCCCAAGTGAACACTTTCAGAAAAGTCCAAAAGGCTTCCGGATTGCCAAATAAAAACGACATAACACAAATAAGTTCTAGTAAAATTGAAAACTTTTATGTGGTCTTCCATTGGTAAAATAAATTAATTTATCTTACATTTAGATTTTGTCAAATCAACGATTTTCTCCTTTTTGTGTACCATTGGGAATAATAAATTGATTTATTTTTGAATCTAGATCATTTCCCTGGAAATTTTTCTTCAATTCCAATCAAAAGTTTCCCTCAGAATTTTTTGGTATTGGGAATAAATTTTCCCACGGAATTTTGCTGTCATTTCATATAATTTTTTGTTCGAGGGAAATTTACTCCGTGGGAGATTCACGATCACAGGATTGGAAAATTGGCTCTTAGGGTCCAGTTATAGCGAACAGGAAAACGAATCAGGAAAAAAGTTCTAATGGATAATTTATGATAATTTCACACGTTTTAAAATACAAATGCTACCCTAATCAATGACGAATAACTCAGAGAATTTTTTTTGCAAAAAATATTTGCAATAGAACAATTATTTTTTGTTAAAAATGTATTTAATTATTTTCCTGATGAAAATTCATTTTTCGTGCCAGCTGATTGCAATTTGACACAAAATGGAACAATGGCCTCGTTCGGTGTCACAACCTAACCGATCCGGATTGCTTGGTGTTGTTGTAACGCCTAAGGAAAAAACAGTTGATGAACTAAACATATGTTGTCAAACACAAATCTCAAGCTACCCCAAAAATTATTGGATTCGTTGAGATTCGTTTGGAAATGTGAGGAACAGCTGATTTAAAACTTCAGATTTGTATGCAATACAACTGACATAACGAGAAAGCTACCTGAATCGTTCGAAAATAAATCCGCTACAAAGGTATCTTGGATAGGCTATCGGCCGCGCACCGAACGAGGCCAATCATTCCAATGGGGGCGTTCGGTGTCGCACAGCTTTCTGATACATTGCTGAAAAATATATTGTGCGTTTGTGAACGTATAAAACCCAATAGGTAACAATTTCTGTCAAAATTCAAAACAGAAAAAAAAACTAATTTCTTACGATTACGCTTCGGCTCAAAGTGAATTAAACATACATTTGTTGGATAAAATATAAATTTAAAATGAATCAGGAAGTAAGAACCACAAATGTTTCAACCGATTCAGAAGAAGAAGATGATGTATTAGGTACGTAATTAAAGTTCACAAACAACAATTGAAAAGACAGCTGATTTCGTAGTCAGCTTTGCACTACGATACCTAAGTATACCAGAAATTTAGCGCTAGCTTGGGTTCGATTTGGAAATCATATGTTTTGTTCGTTGTTATGGTCGTCGGCTGTTAATTGACAGATATTTAACACGTATTACAACAATAACGAACGTATTGCACAGCAAAGCTGTGCGCTACCGAACGCCCCCAATGATTTGGGTCCCAATTTCTCTCGTTCCACTGACAGAATTGTGGACGAAAAACTTTTTCCTGTGTGTTTCAATCAAGAAAACTTGATGGCAGACTAGAAGTGAGGCTTGCCAACTGACATAATTTTCGTGTTTGCTATAAACGACCATCAGGAAAAAATATTCACTTTCATACTGTTTCAACTTTTCCTGATGTGTTTTCCTGATCGCTATAGCTGGGCCTTTAAATATTTCATTTATTGAAAAAATAAATATTTTAAAATCTTTTGCTCACTAATCAAAACTTGAGCAAAAATAAATAAATTAAGAAAACTATACCGTTAGCATATTCACAGACACAACGCTGCACAAATGCAATATCCAAAAAAAGTTAAACCTGAAGTAACGTTCCATATTGGAGTCGAACAAAATCAAAACCCAAATTGAAATCTAGACTTGATATTGAAAAACCACCTTAGTTTGACAACTAGCAGTCTTACATATACGAATATTCTATAACACAATAAAACAAAATGCGTTCCATTTGCAAAAAAAAAATCAAATTCCGCATCAAATTCTGGAACACTCATTAGTATTACTTACCTCCAAAATGATTTCAACGACTAAAAATGTCTGAAAAAATAAAAACAAGTGCGAAATTTTTGTTTGAAAAAAATTAATTTTATTTAAATATTTTCTTCAATATCAATCTACACACTACAATGCGACTAATATTTTTTTGTTGACGAAATTAAAAAAAAAAACAACAAAATATATATACTTAAGTGGGAGGGTAGTTCTATTTATTTATAGCTTTTTGTTTTTTTTTTTTGTGAAAAGGATTATAGATAAAAGAGATTCAATAGTGATACAACACATATAATTCACATCAATAATTTTTTTGTATATCATACTTTCCTTAAGTTTAATGTATGCTTTTTTTTGAAATTTAAAAATGCGTTTGTGGTTTCTTTACTTAATTGTAATATATAGAGATCATAATTTAAAAATATTTTTTTTTGGTTTTTAGTTTGTGCTAGAAATATTTTTTTTTTACTTTGCATAAAAGACACGAAAGTGAAAGAGCTTTTTTTTAATCTTTTTCCTTATATTTTTTTTGTTTCTGTAATGCTTATCATTTCATGTTAATTTTTTTTATTTTTTAAATTTTCTTTCAAACGTTTACTTTTAATATAATTTTTAAAACACCGAGATTTTTTTATATTAATTTATTTTATCGAAACGTATTTTTTTAAAATTACTTTTTGTTTTAATTTTAAACACCAAAAGCTTAAAGTTAATTTTTGTTTCTAAAATGTTTACACAATTTTTTTTGTATTGTATAATTTTGCAATTATTTTTGTTTCTTTTTTTTTCAAATTCATTGACTTTTCACTTTCAAAAACTATATAAAGTGTTTGCTTAAAACCATTTTATAAAGTCTGAATCGGCTATAGCCCTATCTGTATTTTACAATATTTTTTTTGTGTGTATTTTCCAGATTAATAATAAATAGGGGGAAGTTAAAAAATTAAATAAATTAATATAATGGGTATATTATAAATAAATTAAAATGTATTTTCTATCGTGTATTTGTTGCCTTATTCTTTACAATATTTATCACAATGTTACGTTTTGTCTTAGCACCTCGCTGATTTCATTCGCTCATTCGTTAGCAAAACATTATATACCTGCTTTCATCATACAATTCATTTATTCCTAGTCTATCATACTCATACCTAATAATTTTATTTATTTTTGTTAAACAAAAATCATTATTTGCTTATCTTCCTACACTATCACAAAAATATTTAATTCTTTCTGTTTTCACTTAACTTTTCATTACCCTTATCTCACTCTTATAAGCCTTACAACACCCGAATACGCGATATGAAAATTTAATTGTCAATTTAATTATTTGTGTAAGATATAACAAAAAATATGATTATACTCATATATTTATATTTAATTTGTCAGAATGACAAATATAGCTCTTTCTATTTCCCACAACTCAAAATACACAAGATATCTAACGATTTTAAAGCGTCAACGCTTTTTAATTTTGAAATTTTTAAAGTTTATTTTCATATAACATGTTCCTTTCTCCTGCGAGATGCTGAATAACGATACACAAAATGTCGAATGAAAAAAAGCAGAATTAAAGGTCCTGATGTCCAAAGGGCCGGGGGTAGATTCATGGCGGATTTAGAAGTATCTTCATCTCCAGATTTGCAGGAAATTAGTTATAGTGTAGGTACGTCACATAATACGAATGGGCGAAAGTTTACACAGTAGCAGTTAGCACTATTTTGCTTTAGATAATTTGCTATAACTTTTGAAAGCTGTCACCAATATTGTATGTTTGTTTGTGAAAATTAGGTGTGTTTCCCTACTCCTCAAAACTGCGAAGATCAACGAATTTCTGCGAAAACAGTCAAGACCGATTCATCTACATCTAATTTTCGTGGTTTTTCACCCAAGACACTAAATATTTCCCAAAGCAGCGAATTTTAGTCCAAGTAATTTCTTTGAACAAAATCATGTAGACTGTAAAATGAAGGAAAAAGAAAAGAAATAATACTTATGGCCTTTTCGATTGGCAATTCGGAACCGTTTGGAGTGCGTGTAAACCCTTCTGAAAGTGTTTTATTGATATCCAGAGTGGCAGTTCTCCTCCTGAATAGAAGAGAAAACGATTCTGGGTTTCCATTCTGAATCGAAATCAAAATTACTCACACATTCAAACACAATAGTTCTCAAAAGTGTCATTTAATGTAAACAGCAATTTCGATTTTAAATTGAAAACATTTTGACAAAGTTCGGCAGTAAGAATTAAAAATTTTAATCAAATAATATTAAATATACAATATTCAAAGTTCTAGAAAAATAAAAATGGATTTAAACATGTCCACAAACGAATTTTTATTGTCTTCTTGTTTCCGCCATCTTTAAGAATTACAAATGTGAAAAAAAAACAATTTTGGATAACTATGTAAGGGCATGCGAAATTACACACATACAGCGATACAAAACCTTCAGAACCAAATTGGATGATTTTGTTTGTTTTATTGGTGTTCTGGATCGGAGAGTTCTTCCGAATTGCCAATGGAAAAGGCCATTAGTCGGTTGTCACGCAATGGTTTGTCAACTCAAAAATAAACATGTTTTGACATTTAAAAATTCGCTAACATTTTTTTTCATTACAGTAATTTTGTGAAATTTTGCCACTCTCTCAGATTTTTACTAGAGATGCCGCGAATATTCGGCCACTATTCGGTATTCGGCCAAGTCACTCTTCCAAAATTAACAGTATTTATTCACATTTTTGTACATTGTGTACATTGTAGTTGTAGTGTAGGGAACACACTTATTATTTATTGAAGTTTATATTTTTGACAGTATTTTGCGGCCATGTAATTTTAGCTATTGTTAATAGGTGTGTACGTCTGAAAACTCCGAAAATCTATGAATTTTTACGAAAACCTTTCAAATCCTGTTCTGATACATTTTTTCACAGAACACAGCGCACACAAATGAGTAAAAAAAAACAAGCTGTCATTTCCCACGTGTGTACTTAGTACGGGAGCACAGCTAATTTTATTTGTAACATGTGTAAATGATAAAATTTTGTTTCTTAAAGAAAAAGGGGTAATGTACTAAATTTAATTTTGGAAAATCAGTTAAGCCGAAGACGCAGAGCCGTCGAAAATTGGAATTCTTGAATGCCCGCCAGCCAGTGGTCATTTGAAGAATGTCATATTCCATACAGTTATTGTCATTTATTTTTATAATCAAAACATAAGAGGGGTCTTCAAGATCCGGTTTTTTACCTTTTCTAATCTATTGCAACTCTGGAATAAAAATGCAAAATCAGTTTGACAACTAACATTTCTGACAGAAAATAACTGCTTTTACACCTTTTTGTTGCATCGGATCGTGAATTACCCTAAGATATGTTCACAAGAATCAGATCAAATTAAAGATTGGGGACGTTCACTCAATTATTCTCAGCAATCTGGAATAACTTTCTGTTGTTGTAATGCGTGCAAAACCACATCTGATGAACAAACAGCTGCTCTCATGAAACCTATCTTCAGTTATCCCAAAAAAATTTGGAATAACTAGCTATCCGCGAACAAATGTATAGAACCAGCTGACTGCAAAATTCATTGGTATGCGTTTTGCTTTGATTTTTTGACAGCTTTCAGCTAACCTATCTGATTCGTCCACAGATATACTCCGATAGCTTGGTATCCCAGAATAAATGGCCTCGTTCGGTGGCGCAACCTAACCGATCCGGATTGCTTGGTGTTGTTGTAACGCCTAAGGAAAAAACGGCTGTTGAACTAAACATATGTTGTCAAACACATATCTCAAGCTACCCAAAAATTATTGGATTCGTTGAGATTCGTTTGGAAATGCGAGGAACAGCTGATTCAAAACTTCAGATGTGTATGCAATAGAACTGACATAACAAGAAAGCTCCTGAATCGTTCGAAAATAAATCCGCTGCAAAGGTATCTTGGATAGCCTATCGGCCGCGCACCGAACGAGGCCAATGAGTGAACGACCGCATTGGCACGTGATTTACATATTAACGTCAAATCATAGTTGCGATTTGTTTTTTTAATTATAAGAAATGTCAGATGCCAATTAGCACTATCGTATATGAATCCTATCTCTATCCCTCTTTATACTTAGGGTGGGATTACAAGTGAGATGACTTACTGGATTTGTTTAACATTTTGTTTTCTGACACATGTGTATTTGAATAGTTTCCGACTATTTTTGTGAATTCGGTGCATTCACACTACATTGAACCTGAAAAAGATTGATTGGGCTTGCGTCAAAATAAATCGGTTTACCATACCAATGGCTACGTTCAGAAAACATACAGCCCTATTCTGTTAAACGTTCGTTCACTTGAATATTTGTATTCTGCTATCCGACGGAAAAAAACGTATTGTTCCAAAAATTATATAAATTTCGACCAAAAACTAATTTTAACAATTAGATTCGCTTAAGAATTAAAGAACAAAAATATTAGTAAAGATCTTACCCCAAAAGATAGAAGACATTTGAAAATAAATAGTGAAAAATTGAGTGAAATATTCACGAATAGGGCTGATAGTCAACTTGAAAGCTAATCAAGTTCCTAGTTTCTGATTGGCCAGCTGCCAATGCCTTCAAGTAGACTAATATTTAAATATTTGGCATTTGCTGTCAATTTTCTGACGGAGAAAAGATTAAACAAATTTTAAAAAAAACATGTCACTAACTGATTAACAATATGACAGATTTCGACCTACACAAATCATTATTCTTTGTTTTTTAATAATTTGATTTCAATTCTTAGAATAATTAAATCGACAATTATACTTCATATTTTAATACAGGATGATTACCGAAAAGACTGCCTTTTTAACATTTAATAAAACAAATAAAAGAGTTATCATGCATGTCCTTAATAAATGACACAATATTAGGTATGTGTCAATAATTTTAAAATTACTCCAATGTTAAACAAGGCAGTTTTTAAATCACCCTTTACTAGCTACCCAAATACTTAAGATGTGCCCATTTATTAATCTACTGCGTAACGTTTCCCAAAAAGGAAACTGGACTGAAATTATAGTTACTTGTTTGATTTTGTATTATGATTCCTGTAACTAAAGCTATTTTCTTATAAAACAATAATTATATTATAAAACAAAATTTGAAGCAGTAACAAATTTTAGTTGTTTTGTTAATAGTTTTGTTTACTATTTTTTTCCTCTTCTATTTGATTATTTTTTTTTAATATTTAAGTTTTATTATAAAACCATCAATTATTTTGTTTTCTGTTAATAAATATTAGATTAAAATCAGTCTCTATTGCAAAATTGTTTTTTGTTTTTATTTTTATATATAAAAAAAATTGTCTGGCTGTATTTAATTTTATTTCAACATTTACATTTATTTTTTTTCATAGTTTATGTATGTGGCTTTGATTTGTGGTTAGATTGTAAAAAAAACACATTTAGTTAGTTTTCAAATAGTTGCGCTTACATATTTTTTGGGTTTTTTCTGCGTTGTTTGTGACTTTTTTTTATCGGAATTATTTATTTATTATTATTTTTCATTTTAACAATAGATTTTTATTTTTGTTTTGTGTGCTCTAGAAAAATATCACATTCTTTCTTCGTTCGATCGAGAGACATTTATATAAATAAGTGTTTTTTTTGTTATATTATTTTTTTATATTAAAATTGCCATTTATGAAAAAATTATTTAAGTATTTTTTTTTTGTTGAAAACGTTAAAAATTATAAAAAACCAAAACAGTTTTCAAATAGTTTTTAATTGAAATTTTAAGTATAAATAAATTGATTCTTTTCATTTTGTATGTTTATGTTATATATACAAAAATTGTTAATTGTGAAAATATATATTGTTTTTTTTTTTATATAAATGTCAGTTTATATATATAAATATTTTTGCAAATATTTGATTGAGGTCATTTTAGAATTATTGCTAAGTTCTTTCTTTATATTCACTTGAATATTTTTAACGTTTAAATTTCATTTATTTAAATTAACACTGAAATTTGTGAATATATACTTAAAACTTTACAAGACAAAAAAAATAAAAATAATAATTGCAATGTTTTTTTGTTTTATTTTTCAACTTTTATTTCTGATTTTATCTATTTTACGGTATTTTGTAGACACTTATGTAAAACGAGTAAAAAGAGAGAAAAATATTGCTCACAACATCAACGTGAATATTTTTGTTTTAAATATAATTTTAGGTAGATAATATACTAATAACTTTTTTTTATTATTTTCTTTTTAATTTTTATTCCAAAAAGACGTCTAAACACCGAAAAATATTTGTATTACTTTAACATTTTTTTGATTTGAAATTTAAATGGTTTGAAAACATTACAATAATTTTTGATTAAAATTGTTTTTGTTTTGTTGTTGATTAAAGTAAAATCTGGAGAGAGAAAAAACTATGTGAAATCTTTTCCGAATGTTTTTTTTTGTTTCTGAAACCTTTTTTTGTTTTTATTTCTTTCAGGAATATAAATTATTTTTTAACTTCTATTTAACATTTTGTTTTTGTTTTATTTTTGTGAATAAAATTTAGACACAAATTACATTGAATATACATTTATATATATGTTTTATTTAAATATATTTTTACTTTTTGTTTATTTATTCTTCAAAAAAGTTCGTTGATCGAAATTATCTTCCTTATATACATACGTATGTATATATGTAATTTTTTGTTTTCTGAAATATTTTGTTTTTCTTTTTTTATGAAACGAGAAAAAACAACACCGAAAATTTATTTAACTACCAAAGTCTATGACCCCTCCAAAAATGGTTAATATACTAAGTTTTTTTTTTGTTATTATTTGAAATCCGAAAATGTATGTATGCAGATATTTTTATGTATTTTTATAATTTTTAAGTCCAGACATCAATTATTATTTATTTTATATATATATTTTTTCTTTTGTTAATTTTTAATGTGTATATATATAAGAAATTGGACACCGATTTAATGCAAAATGTATATATTGCTTTACTTGTTTTTAATTTTAATAATTTTTCCTAATTTTCTAACACATTTTAATTTTATTTTAAACTTTGTTCCTTTGTACAATTTGTTGCATTTTTTCTTACTAAAAATCTTTAAAAAATGTCAATTGACTATTCTTTAAGGTATGGACAGTTTATGTGAAAAAAAATATTTTAAATATAAAAGGTAATTTAAAATTAATAATTTAAGAAAACTAAGCATAGTAAATAATGGACTCGATTTAAAAAAATGTGCTTGGCATTTTAAATAAGCTTTTGTGTATCCCGACTTTTTTTCCATTTCGCTTGCTGGCTCTTCTCACTTCTGAGTTAGTTATGCTGAGCAAATTACTTTAAAATATTGGAGGTTAAAGTGAATTAAAATAATAGAATTGAATTCTTGTATCAATGACAACCCACATTAAATATAGATAGTCTAATTTAAAAATACTGTCCGTATTTAGAGAACGGTTCCAACTTAAAAAAAAACTGATAAATAAATATTTTCCATCATGTTAGTCTTGTATAATTTATGCCGTTTTTCACCGAAGTAAAAAAAATTGATTTTTTCTGCGAACTGATTTGACTTGTTCTATTGTAAAAAAAGAGTTCCAAGATTTGATTTCAAAACGAAAAATGCAATTTCTTTGGATTAGGTGATTTGTTGGCCTTACAGTTTTTAAGACGACATTTTATTTGGTTGAAAAAAGCATCTACCTAGTTTTAACTAGATATTTAGACCCTTCGCTTGATCATTGAAACATCCAAAACAAAATGCAAAAAACGCTCAGTATAAAATGTTTTTTGTAAAGCCAGATCTCACCCTCGAGAGCAAATTCTTTGTTTTCATGTTCTGGGCCCATGTTCTGAAACTCAGGCGATAACTTTTCCACATTGCCTCTGAAATAAAATGCACGACTGGATCACACGTACTTGCCCCTACGTCCGATTACATTATGTGCAAAATATGCTTAATAGAAAAATATTTGTATGTATTTGTATAATTAAGAATTTTTATATATAAGAAATTAAGTGAAAAATTACTTTAAAGTTCTTCACTTAATTTTTTATATATAAAAATTCTTAATTTTTTTCTAAAAAAAATTGCTATGAACATTTTAAATATTTAATAATATAAATTCAAAAACAACATTTCAGAAAAAATCGTCCACCCGTTTTCGAAATAGTGAATTTTCAAAAAAAAAATTGTTTTTTCAAAAATCCAAAAAACTTACCTTCAAATTGGGTATGTGATTATTTTGGCATTCCTCAGATGGGAAATTGAAATTTTACATTTAGGCCTGAAAATAACGGTACCTGTCATATGACCTTGAATGTAAATCTTATTTTTCTCGAAAATGGCTACAACGATTTTGATAAAACGTTTTTGAGAATTTTTTTTGTTCATAATAGATATCATTTAATATCAATCAAGCTTACGGGAAAAGTCTATTAAAGGTACCTTTCATATAACGATTTTATACATTTTTGGATTTCTCGGTAACTGTACATTAGATTTCTGTCAAATTTTATGTCTGAGAAGATCTATATAGCTAAACTATTTCTGCATATTAAAATTTTGAATAACTTTTTTTTTATAATTAAAATTAATTTTTGAATTTTTTTTTGAAAAATCAATATTTTTAAAACTAATCAAAAAAAAATAAATTTAATTTTTATAGTCACATGTATATTAATCAACTCTAAAAAACTGCAAACAAAAATTTCAAAAAAAAACTAATAGTAAAAAACTGGATTTCATCAAAATCTGTTCTTCAATTTTCGAGATACTTTTTTATAAAATTTTCATTGATCCGTAGCATCTAACGGTGTTCTTGCTTTTTTCGAGAAACCGATTGGTGATGGTTTTGGCAGTTTTTATAAGTTTAAAAAACGATTTTTACCCAGCTATACAGCATTCACTTTCATTTATACATATGTATGTACATATTTACATACCTAGGTTCTTTATATATTACCCTCCTAATTTTCATAATTCAAATCCATTTAAATATACATTTGTATATCTATCTATACCCACTAACAGCGTCAGTGGTTAGCTACACTAAAGTTGTTAGTTACAAAAGCAAGTTCGTACGATCCAGTCGTGTATTTTATTTCTGTGGCGAGTTTAGGCCATGAATAAGTTGTTAAATTCAAATAAGATCTGAAGCATTTGTTTTGTTTTGGATTGACTCTTTGAGTTGTCAAGAAAACTTAGGTCAACTTTTGGTAAAGTTAATCAAACGAGCCTAATAATAGCATTGTTCACTGAAGAAAACAACAAAGTTATACGTCAGTTGTCAACACGATAACAAACATCCAATAATCAAAACGAAACAAAACCGAATAATTTTGACAGTTTTCCGATTCTGTTCTAATGTCATCCTACTTAAAAGCCATAACAGAAAATCCGGTTCATTTTAATGTTTGTAAAACACTTCACTGAACATCAAATCAGAACAATAATGAACAGAAATTTCCTCACAGAATAGCAACCAAAAATTTACTTTTCTGCCCAGAACAGTCAGTACAAATGTCAGTTAACAAAGCGAATATTATTTCCCTGGTTACCATTACTTTAACATTTTGTTTGTGCTGATTTGCTATGGGAATAAGAGTTAAATTTACCCAGTACTAAATTTAGCCAAATCTGTCAAATAAATTGTCAAATTAGTGCCGGCTAATGTCGTTACCGAGTGGATTTTCGGAGTGTTCTACCTTTTGTTGATTCCAATCGAATATGAAAATATCGTATTCACAAATTTACATACACACACTTAAATGTATTAAAATGGCTTCTTCAAACTATTATTACTTTTGACAAATAGTCGGACAAGAAATGTCCAATATATGTATATGTGTGTTTTTTTTGTACTCCCTTATCAAATCTAGAACAGAAAAATACTCCAAAAAACTTACAGCCAATCGAACATTACTGGATTCATAAGAGTGGAAAAAGAGCAACTCCGAACAGACAATCAAAAACAAAATAAGAAAAGAAAATACCTACCTACATTGTTGCTGTCTTGGAAAAGAGGAAAACTAATAATTGCGAAATTCTTTTTGTCAAGTCTTAATTCTACTTTTCTTTCAGCAGTATGAATGCAGTTCGATTAGCGAAATTGATAAGAATTGTTGAAGATAAAACAATAATTAAAATGGGCTAGCGTTTTTTTTTTTTTTTGAACCCAAACTAGAAATCATTTTTTTATTAACTCGTCCTAAAGTCGATCTGGTTTTTTAAATAAAATTTAAATTTTAATTATCAGTAACTTCTTATTATATTAGCCGTGTTTTATTGGGAAATTTATCCGCGACCGATAATCCTGGTCATAGCATTTTACATACAATTCGCTACGGTCGATAAAAAGCTAAAGTAGAAGCTACGGCGGATGGCTGGTTGACGTTCAATCGAGTCTCGTTTCTAATTTTGTTAGTTTTGTTGGTACGATTGATAATTGAATTGAATCTGGATGGATGTGTTCATTCGTAAGACAAATCGATCGTTTTGATTCTTTTTTTTTAATAGTTGGCCAGTTTATATTTCTCAAATCTTAGATAACTCCATTTTTTTAATAAATTATAAGCTGTTCTTCTGAAAAGTTTCTGACTTTTACTATTAAAAACTGTATTCTTGGCTCAATTATTTTCTGAAGTACGTTTAAAATTGCCCCTATATCTGCAATTTTGCATACCATTAATGTCAATTAATCAATTTTAATAAATTTTGATATCCATTTTGAAAAGAACTTTGACTAAACGGGCTTAATTTTCGTTTTGTGTTCAATTTTTATTGATAGTTGTAAATAAACGGAGTTTGGTGAAAAAAATCATCTTTTTATTTAGATCTACAAAAAAGCAAGACAAACCGCATTGGGTGGAACTGCACTATAGAGGAATTGCTTGACACTGCACCGCAAAATATTTATTCGTATAAAATTCTATGAGCTATAAGGCCAGAGGCGCGCACATACGCAACTTTCAGGTTTGCAACAGTTTGGTTGCTAAAGTGAATACCTTGGACTTATATGAGAGTGCGCGCATATGCAAAAACTATTCACTCCGCGATTCGAGCAACTTAAGAGTTTCTGTTTTGGCACAAATCAAACGATCGCCCCAAATAAGTTCTTCAGTTTGTATCACATCGAACTATAATGAAACTGAGCGCACATTAAATCAAAATGATGTTTGTGTGTTCGTTTATCTCGTTGATTGATTTTTAAGTTGCATATGTGCGCGATCATCGTTCAACTAGTGATTAAACTATTTCGTTTCGGCAAAATTGCATGTACCTAGCCTAAACGCACTAAGCGAAACTGAACTCACAAAGTGTGCTTTTTCTTAACTGTTTAATGGACGTTGGCCATGGGTGGTATTCGATTCACTACATGGACATGGCCTGGGCATACATTGTGATCCAAAATGGTGAAATGGCAAACCAAATGTTAACTTTTTGTTAATTACTCCGCATATGTTAAGTGCAGTCTGATGAGTAAATATTGAATTGAAAGCAAAACATACTCAGAAAATAAATTTGTAAATTGACTTGAAAAATAAAACTCTAGCTATCGATAAGCTCAGAAAATAAATAAAAGCATGAAATATAAGGGAAGTGAACAATTTAAAATACGTTGTAGTGTGCGTTCCAAACCAAGAAACATTAAAAGGAAACAAGTAAATTACCGGCACTTTTGTTTCCTCGTGTGAAATGCATAGACCATTTTTAAAGCAATACAAAAATTGAACAATGCAAAAAGGGACTTGACCATAGTCTATGAACAAGGCCATTCACTTATGTTTTCCGTTATGTTGGTGCAAAATGAATGTTCGAATTTAAAACAGCAATTGCAGAAAAAATGCAAACAAGAAATAGGTTTGTAACATAAATTCAATATTGGTACATTTTTCTACTTTCTATTTTATATGAATAAAAGCTAATTATTGTTCATAACTTTGATATTTTCTTAATTTTACTTTGCAAAAGACTATTTCATTACTTGTGACTGCTGTGTCCGTGCTACGGTCAATGCGTTTTTTTGGAAATTACTTACGGTACAATGGATAGATTCCCAATAAAACACACCTATTGTTTTTTGAAGACACCTGAAAATATATTTTCTTGTACCACTATTCGGGTTGTCAAAAAATCTAGTTAAAGTTGAACGAATGAACCTAAACCACTCTAAAATTTTGAAAACATCTCAACACAGTACTTTATGAGTTTTATCCTGAATAAATATTTCCCTTCAATTTTTCTCTCGTTCGAACGTAGGGATCGTGAATGAAGCTCAAACATTTAGTTCGGAATTTATTGGTATCGAAAATAAACTTTCCGGGGAGTTTTTTTTTAAAGATTTTTTCCCGGAAAAAATTCGAGGGAAGAAGCCTCGAAGCATCAGACTTTTGTCGCCGCCTCATCATTGGAAAGATTTTGTCTCACGGATGTTCACATAAGGTTTTTCAAAATCTTATTTTTTAAGGTGGATTTTCGGTACAAAAATTGTAGTTTCCAACATACTGCTAAGTGCAGATGTGCTGAAGTTTCACAGATATTAAAATTTTCATATAACTTCTGTATATATATGTAAGATATTATTTTATTCTCGCAATCGAAATAAGTTAAAAAACGGTTAGTTGTATATTAAATTGCCGTTAAATTCTTCTTATCTTAAAGTCCAAATAAGGGAGTTGTTTTGAAAGCATAAAAATAAAAATCAGCAAATAAAATACATCCAAAAAAGAAATAAATAAAACTGCAAATAAAAATTTAAATAAAATAATTTTATTATATAACTCAAAGAAAATATATATGTAATGTGCATTTTTGTATATTATATATTGATTTTTTAAAAATAAAATTCACAGCATCTTAACGAAACTAAACTAACAAAATTATTTCTTTATTTAAAAATTATACAAACAGAAAACTTAAATTCAATAAAAAAAATAGAAACAAAAATCTGATAAATTTTTTTTTTTGTAAAGAAGAAATAATATATTAAAATTTAAAACAAATTGTTTTTTTTTTTTTTTAACTATAAAGCATTACAACGCAATCATCATCATCCATATGTCATCAATGCATTCTATTGTTCTTTTACATTCCTGTTTTCAACAGATCGTTAATATTGTTTTTATTTTTTTTTTTGAATAAAATTTGATTTATAAAAAATAAATAAAAAATACATTTTTTTGTTCTTCTTCTTCTGAATATTGTGTAAAATTATAAAATTATTTGTTCTTATGAATTGTGTGTTACACTGTGTTTGTTTTCTTATGTATTTTTCTATTTTTAATATTTTTACTATTGTTGTTGATAACATTTCATTTAACATAACATTATTTTTGTTGTTTAGGTTAAGTTTTGTTTTATGTTTTAAATTACTATTTTTATGAGGTACATCATATTTTGGCACAGTGAAAGTTTTGTTCATCTTTTGCTTTTTACAATTTTTAATAAATATTTATTATTTAATTTATTATTTATTTTGTGAACTTTTTCTTCGGGTTTTTTTATATATATATAGTTTTTTTATTGGTTCGGCAATTGTTAAGTTTTAGTTTATAATATTGAAACTACATGGTATTCGATGTTCTTGGTTCAGAGTATTTGTTAATTGTTTTTTTTGTTGTTTTATTGTTTTTTCCTGTTTGAAATTATTTTTTTTTTGTAAATTACAATTATTACAAATAAATTAGTTTTGCTATTAAAGAATTGTAATAAAATAATATATTATTTTCTGTATTGTTGTATAGATTTATTGTTTTATTCTATTTTGTTTTTTTTTAGGCAGTTGAAGATAAGGCTGTTTGCTATAAGTAGTAGATACCGTGGATTTTTGTATAATTGTAAACAAAATAGAGTTTATAATTAAAAAAAATTAACAATGCTTTTATAGTTTCTTTTGTTGTTGGTTGTAATTTTATATAGTTTATTATTAATTGATTAAAATCAAATAATAATCCACAGTAATCACGCCAAAAATAGCCTACAAACTCATCTTCAATAGGAGGGCTTAGTGAAGCAATTTATAGTATAAGTATGCTTCTTTAGTATTATTGTATTAGTAACTTATTTCCTTAGTTGTAGTAGTACTATTGCAGTGTAGAAATCACAGTTTATAATATTTTTTTTTAAGTTAACATTCACTAAAGTATAAAATGTGGAAATAAGATGAAAATAAGAGTTGAAATTGTTTTTAAAGAAACAAAATTGCATTTAATATAACATTTAAATATAATAATTTATACAAAAATTTACATTTTATTTTAAATAATTTCATGGATGTTCTATATACTGTTTAAGTTTGTAAATGAATATATAAACGTTGGGTCTATTGATTTTGCTTATTTGTTGGGGGAGGAGGGCACTTTAAGTATTAATTTAATAAATATTATCTTAGCTATTGTTTTTTTTTGTTTTGTTTGTTTATTTCTTTTCTTGGCGCGTTTTGTTGTAAATAGTTTTATTTAAATATAACAATAAAAAATTGTAATATATAATATTAAGTTTATTTATTAAAATTGCTATTTTTTGTTTGTCTATAGAGGTTTTTCTTGTAGTTGTAAATAAATTTGTAATAGAAATAATTTTTGTTTGTAGTTTTTTTTTTAAATTCTATTGCTAAAAAAGTTTTGTTTATGTGAATATACAATTCATATATTGAAACCAAAGATTGTTTGGGTTTTAAATGATTTTTGTTTAAGTAGTTTTTTTTAGTATGTAGTAGTAGTAGTAGTATTAGTAGTAGTAGAAGTAGTAGTATAGTATTTTTTTCTCTTCTTCTCTTGCAGTTCTATTTCAAACAAATTTGACTTTATTTTTGAATTGTTTATTTTGATCATTGAAAACAAACTTTCATCCGTGATGTGTATGTATGTATGCTTAAAAAATAAATTTCTAACGCACGTGTGTTCTTCATTAAAAATTACTAATGGGAGAACACATTTTGATTTTGTTTAATTTTAGAACTTAAATTAAATTTTGAATTTTATAATAAAAAAAAATTAAACTTCTTATATAAACAAATATGCACCTATGTTCTAGGAATTTCAATTTAGACCCACATACCAATTATATTTAATTTTTGATTTAAAATTTACACTTAAATAATTTATTTAAAATGTTGATAGGAAATTCATTTTGGTATCAGTTATTTCGAATTTAATACAATTTTCATATTTTTAGAAACTTTTAGGCAACAATTTTCATATTTTAAGAAACTTTTAGGCAACAAAATCGGGACTATTTTTTGTATAACATTTGAAAAAAAAATGTCTGGACATAATAAAATTTAAAGGTTCTTTGCAAGGTATTTTTCTTATTTTGATTTTAGAGATATGCAGGATCCAATATCAATACAATATCATTATCAAGATTTCCAAGTTTTTCAAATTTATTCAATTAGGGAAATGAAAATTGCTTTGGGTTTTGTTGCAAATTATATTTCAAAATATATATATATATGTATACACGAAGTGGAGTTAAGTACACACTGCTCAGTTTATGGTGAAAAGAAAATGTCTACTAAAATATATAAGTTTTGAAGTAATTCGCATGTAGATATGTTCATTAGGTCCTGAAACCTTAGCAGAATTGAAAACTTCTTCGTGACGTTGTATATACAGTAGTGGATACAAACTAACAAGGAACACTAGAAGTAGTAGACATTTATTTTTGATTTGCATTCCTTATTTTTTCCACATACAACTGTAAATTTTCATGTACGTCGATTTAAAATTATTTACACTGTTTTTTAATGTGGAAATAAATTTATTGCTCTTGTGTTTCTTTTTGAAATTTGTGTTTTTTTAATCACAAAACCAATTTTGAAGTAAATTTTAATTAATTATTAAGCAATTAAGGGCATTTGATTTATTTGAAACAACAATTAAATTGTCATCTTAAAAGCGTAACGGTCTTGCAAACATAAAAGTACATATCGTCCTTCGACATTCTTAATTTATCTTTCACAAAACTTACAACAGGGCCCTAGATATACCTTCTATTAAAAAATGGTGGTTAAAAAGTAATGGTGTAGGTAGATTTTTTCCTGACATGACCGGAGATTTTTCCATAGCAAAAATTTAGACCAAAATGGATCAGCATGCGTTTATAGGGGTATTCTTGTAGACCATAGATACTATTTTCTGAAGTAAAAGTACTAGTGAAAATTTGCTAAGAATGTTTTGAATTTGACTTCGAAATTTCCCGCTCTTAATCAGATCGCAAATACAATATATGAAATAATGTTTAACATTATATTGAAAAAAAAAACAAATTGTTGTAAGAAATTCAGTATGCTTGGTAAGCTATTCCTAAATAATGCTATGAGGTTTTGGTGGAAAGTTTACCAAGATCATACTTGCTCTGATGTTCTTAATATATTTTAAAAGTCGTTTTTAATAAATTTTTTATATACATTCTTTAATTTTTTTTGTAAATAAATGTTGGTATTGAAATTTTAAGTATTTAACAATATAAATTTGAGAATATTACGAGTATTAAAAAAAAATTGGCCATCCGTTTTCGAAATTTTGAATTTAAAAAAAAAAAACATTTTTTTTTCGAAAATGTTGGATCTGCCGTACAAAAATGTTGATTAAAATTCGTGTAGCCGTTAATGAAACAATTGAAAATAAAAAAAGACAATTCTATGTCAGGTGCCGTTAATAACAATGCATGTTTCTATACCAAAATGTAAACTATACCTAAAATAGTGAGTTGATTTTTTTCTATCAAAATCATTAGTTAATCTTTTAATAAATATTAAAAAAGCAATCTACGCATGAACATAAGACGCTTAAGTCCCAAGTTTACAGAAAATCGCTATAGCCGTTTAGGCTGTAGATCGACCTATGTACACGCTACAGATAGACAGACAGACAGGTGAAATTCCGGGACTGTTTTCGTGTTCCCTATCATCGTAATGTCAAATTTGACAAAGATCTCGAGTAAGTGTACTAAATTTTTGTCCACACAAAAACTTGATGTTTCAGTAATTTTTTCGATTTCGTTTTACTAATTTTGTTTTACAAAAAGGAAATCCTACATATTTACAATTAATATAAATAAAATAAAAATGAATAAATTATATGAAAACAACAGAACATTCTGATAATTTTTAATTTATTATATAAGTGGGCTAAATTGTTGACCACAACTGTAAACACACATTGGAAATTAAAAAAAATCGTCTGGAAATACAAACATTTTTATTCGATAGCAAATATTTTAATACGCTACCTTAGCTAATTTCCCTTTCATGTCAAATATTGAATAGATATGGACCAGTTTACATTTTGGAGTTATTTTTAAACGGAGAACCTTCCCCAAACAAATAAAAAATCGGAACGAGACATACGAAACGATGAAAATTAAGGAACACCAGCTTTCATATTAAGAAATATGTGTGTAATCTCGGTTTAATAGTTACAGAACACGGGGATAGTATTTTGTAGCTCTCTGAACTCTGAGATAGTTAATATAATCATACTTCCGAACGCGCCCAATTCTTAAGGTCACACTGACGTGTGGATAAGTTTATCCAAATAAAATTGTAAAAGTTTCCGCAGCAAATTCCTTAGATATTTTTATGCAAGTTGCATAAAACCATTTCCCATACAAAATTTTAGAAGCCATTTTTTTTTTTTTTTTTTTATAATCTACACGCGCTCAAGGGATTATACTACCCTTTAAATGTTTCAATACAGTGCGGGCGTGAGGTTAAGGAAGAGAAAGAATGATAGGAAAGATGTGTCATTTACCAAAAGATAAATTTATCTAGTGCTTTACAACGTTGCTTGTATATAGGGTATGTTTTCCAAATACAATATTGAGATATTGAGTTAAAAAAAAAATAACTTGTACAAAATACAGTATTAAAAAAAATTTGGAATACAAAATATTACCCTAGTCTCCCATTCGATCTCTAACTCTACCTCTTCATTCTGCTATCCGTCGGGTGAACTGCAGACTGCACTTTCCCAAGTTCATTTTGACAGAATTCATGCGAAAATCGTCTGAAGTTTGGATAAAAATGTGTATGTATGTAGTATCGGACTCTTTTTCCCTTTCACAAACATAAATAAGGAAATTCCCAAATTGGTAACTACGGAGGAACGACATAAAAAAAACTTAATAAAACGTGGTATGATGTTTGTTTTTAAAGTTTAAATAGAAAATTTGTTATTTGAAGCTAAAAATATTTTTATAAAAAAACGCCATTAGAGTTTTCTAGCAAATTTATAACATTTCAAGACCCTCTAAACTTTTAACACTAAATCAGACATAAACAATAATACCAAATTGGGTTCACGTGAAAAGCAATACCGCACAATATTATCGACTTTACCAATGTATACCAAATTCACTTCGAATGAACTACAGAATTGTGATTAGTGAAAATTTACAGAATATTATCACCGTTGAATAGCAGAATACAATTTACACAGGTTGGAATACCTAAAGAATACCGACTATTTCCATTGTTTTCTTATCAAGATCGTCAAATTCGTTTTCAATAAAATGGACTTAAATAATCAAACCAACTTACTTAAACATTTGTATAGATTATTGTTTAAGAATAATTATAATTATTTCTGCATTTTCTATGCGTGACTTAACAAACGGGTGAAGCGCACGTAGTGTAGTGACATATTAGGAGTTATCGTGAATAAAAATGTCCCTGGAAATTTTTCTCTCATTCGAAATGATGTTTAAAAGTTTCCCTCGGAATTTATTGGTATCGTGAATAAACTTTCCCAGAGAATTTTGCTGTTATTCCGTCCGTGTGATATTCACGATCGCAGGACAAATTTCGCGGGAATAAACTATTCCATTGCAAACGAAATTCCCTGGGAGATTCCCGATAGGTCCAATTCAAATAGAAGTTGTAGAATATAAAGCTAATAATTTCACATCGCAAATTTGCTATAAAAAACATCATGTTAACTTGAACGGTTAAAAAGAAAAAAAATATGTACTCAAGGTTATGAAAAAAATTAAATACATATGTACATATATTGAAGTTCCCCTCATTGATACCAAACTAAATTAACCCTATCAACAAATTCCAATCTTATACTAATTTTTTTTTGTTTATATTCAATAAAATATCCGAAACAATTTTTGAATGTATTACTGATTAAAATTGTACCTAAATTACACATATACATTATTAACAAATTGATTTATTAATTTTGTGTCAAACATATGTACGAGTATATTAAAAAAAAGAAGTGCGAATTCTTAAGCTTAAACAAATATAATTAAATTTTTTTTTCTTCAAAATTTAGAATTTTTTTATTTGAATTTTTGTCTAAAAAGAAGAGATTGGTTGCTTTACTTAACAAACAAACAAAAGCAAACAAATTTAAATATTTATAGTTTTGATTTATGCCTTCATTTTGTATTATTTTATTATCTGCGAAGGAGTCGTCTCCTTCGCGCCTCATCTCAGCGTGGGGCATTATGAATATGCGTTGTCAGATGTTTAGAGAGGTAGTCGGCTCGGGCGAAGCATTTACCACATGATTCACAGTGGTAAGGACGTTCACCGGTATGAATTCGAAGATGGCGAGTTAAATCGGATTTTCCACCAAATGCCCGGCCACAAAATAAACAAACAAATGGCCGTTCGCCAGTGTGTTTGCGAACGTGCAGCTTAAGATTTTCCTTTGAACGAACGCACTTGCCACAGAACGGACATGCGAAACGTGATGACTGTGGGCTGTGTTGCATATATAGGTAAAATAGAATTAATTCCAATAATAATATAGCTTTCAAAACTTACCGTTTGTCACGTTGCCTTTCAGCTGCATCTACACGCAAGAAATTCAAAATGGACGCTTCTTGCGGATTAAGGCCTAGGAACTGCTCACTAGGAATACGTTCTGCATTGATGAGGCTGTTGATCGATGTTGTTGGGTGGGAGGGTTCCGATTCCATTGGCGAAATAAGACGATGCTGAAAAAAAAAACAGAAAACTCATATAGCGTTTTTATTTGGGAATCCGGGATCCCAACTGAACAATTTTTTTGATTCTGACGATTCTGAATTTTAATGTGCTTATATACATATATGTGAAAATAAATGTGTACGTGAAAAATGAAAATAATCGAAAACAATCTAATTTCGATTCTGATTGTAAATCAAGAATAAAAAAATCGATTTCCTACATTCTACCTTTCAGAATTAAAATTGTCACTTTTCCCAAGTGAACACTTTCAGAAATGCTTCCGGATTGCCAAATAAAAACGACGTTAGTCCCTCAGGGATATGTAGAGTACATAAATATTTGCAATAATAATGAATAATATTTCGCTCATGTCGTTTTCGATTGGTAATTCGAAAGCTTTGATCCGGGATCCCAATCGAACATGTACATACAGATTCCCGATTATGAAGTTTAATGTGAATGAATGTGTAAGTGGGGGAGGGGGGGGGGTACGATATGTTCTAATTTCGATTCTGAATCCAGAATCAATTTTCTCCGACATTAGGTCCCGGAATCAGACGTTCAAAATTTCGATATTGTTAAAAAAAAAACCTTAAGTCCATAGATTTTAATATGCCCATACATCTTGGAGAAGGCAAAAATCTGATTCTTCCCATAAGTAAATGGAACAATTTTCAGGCCAACTGTCGATATTTATTAAATAAACAATTTTTTTTTTTTTGTTTTCATAAATGAATTATTTAACAATACCTGTTATTGTATATGAAATTTATTTATTATATAAAAAGAAAATTGAAAAAAATCCAATGTATCTTCTACTTTGATAATTTTTTGCCTTCTTCAAGATGACGATCTGTCTTTACTCTTCCATGCGAAGTTGGTTATCTAGACAATATGTAGAAATCTGTGGTTTAGTGACTTTTAAAAAATTGACAGTTATGGCCTTTTCGATTGGCCGTCCGGAACAGGTTCCCCCAATTAAACACCCGGAACGAATTTGTCTGATTCTGAATTGTATGTATCACTGTATTTGTGAAAATTAAATTAGAAACAAAATCACATCGGCTAAAAAGCTTCTTTTTATGATATTTTACCAGAAAAGTAGTTTAAATTCAATAATAAACACATAGAAAACAAATCAACCAGATGATTTTGACATTTTAATTATGTGAGTGTATTAGTGATTCTGTTTTTGATTCTAAAATGAAATCGAGAATCATTTTCTGTTCTGTTAAGAGTGACAGCTGTCATTTTGTGGGGGACAGAACAGTTCCGGACGGCCAATCGAAATGGCCATTAATGTATGTATACGTAATAATGATCACGTTTGTGTTCTTGGAATCTCGTATAAGACCACAGCTAATGACAAAAGATAAATCTCAAGCTATCCGAAAAACGTTGGAATTATTTTGTATCTTGTATCAGAAATCTCAACAACATTGACAGGTACATACAGCTTAAACAATCCGTTTAATGGATGCTAGCGTATGTTAAAAAGGCTTTCGTACAGACATCTGAATGTGCATATTGTCGAAAGCTTTCAACTAATGCGTTAAACACATTAAACCAGCACCAGTACTAGCATCGGCAACAACAAAGATCTCGTTCGGTAGCAACTGTCATTTACAACTGCGTGATATTTCGTATCGAAAAAAATCATGAGTATAGCAACAAGTTCAATGCATTAAAAAAAAATTGTAGAGTGGTGCCACAGTACATCGTAATGAAAAAGTTATCACTAATGCACGAACAACAACAATTTTAGGCCTTTGTCCTAACGACGCCATTGACGTTGCTGATTTAGTGTGAGCAGAACAACTAAAGTGCATTGGTTCTAAAATAGTGTCGCAGAGAACATAATTATTGCATTTTTAGTGGTGATTTTTTGATGACAGCAAAGTAGGTACTCCGTAATAATATACATAAAATTCCTAAAAAAACACGTACGCCATATTTCTAATAACGTAACAGAATCGTGTGTCTCTCCATCAACATACAATAGGAGAATAGAAGATCAATAAGGACAAGTTGTTTAAATATTTGAATCATGGCTTAGAATTTTTTTAAAGTTAATAATGGTTTTGGACGTATTCGGTTGTTAAAATTGCTGATCCATAGATCCAATATTTGTACAACTCTTATTGAACCACATTTATATAACTGGCCCTCAGACAAACAAAATTAATAAGCCCTTAAACCAAATCATCTGTTAAAGTATATTACTGAGCAATCAGAAGAGACCATGGAAAAAAGAACTCTATAACCTTACAGCTTAGGTTAAGGGCTTACCCTTGAATTTCGTCGTATTCTTGATTACAAGCTCACATCAGCTGTTAAGAGAAATCGAACTCTATGATGTACGTCACAAAATGTATCATGAAGATTAATGGATTCCACCGTAAATGGAAATCAGCTTTCAAATTCGAACAGTTTCATTGTGCAAAAAAAACAAATTAGTGATTGACAGCCCACATTCAAGTTCAGCAAGCAGACAGTCATAGAGAAGTTTTACCTTTTCATGACCTAGAAATAAGAAATGCTGAAAGGCCAATTAACTTAATTGGGAAAGAGTTGGAAAGTCCATCGCAAAAAACCTATACGCTCTTACATCACAATATACAGTGATTATCACAGGAAGAAATAATATCGAAGCTTTTTGGTAGTATTTTGAATACCTTAAGTGCTAACGTTACATTACAATAATTGTATCAAGTTATGCCCGGCTTACACGAATGGCAAAATGCTATTTTATCTGTCAAATTTCTAAAATTTGAAATATGAGATAGGTTTGAGCAGTATGTTGGAAAAAGATTAAACATTTTTTTCACTTTTGTACAAAAGTGTGTTGAATGTAGTTAAGCCTTAAGACCTTCTAAAATCAAGAATGCTCCTAACAGAGTAATAGTTTTAGTTCTTGATTCAATTTTTATTTCTAGTCTCGTTTGATAAGGATTTGTTTTATTTTTTCTTGATAATTTCAAAAAAATCCCGTTATTTTGGTTCGTTTATGGCAGTCGTGTATATACAAAAATTCTATCTTTGCCAATAAATGTTGGCAAAATAAGCCAACATTGAAATCTGGCATTTATTTAACTCATGTAAATGAATGTCATTCAAAAAATATTTCTTCCATTATTTTATCATTCTTTCGGCGGAAATATTGGTTACTTTTCCATTCGTGTAAATCCGGCATTACAAGTTACAAGTGGCTCAAAACACGGGGTCATGAGAATGAGGAGTAAAAAAAGTGGGTCAATAAGTCCGTGAAATATAAAATAAGGAACACCCTTTCCACCATAAAAACTTTCTATTTATCAACATAGTCGTCTTTTAGCTCGAAATTCTTCATCCAACATTTCTCCAATTTTTGTATGTTTTCCAATGAGCGTTTGCTCCAACGACGACTGTTTCATTCGACTCAAATCTCTTACCTCCAGGCCATTTCTTCATGTTTGGAAACAAGAAATAGTCGCAGGGGACTAAATCTTGGGAATATGCTGGATGAGGGGGGATTTCTTAGCCTAACTCATGCAATTTTGCCAGTTGGACTGCGGGCTTGTGCGGCTTGTGGATTGTGAGCAAAAGCGGCATCCATCCTGTAGGAAGCTTTTTCGTGTCTAAATATTTATGTAAAATCGAAATCACAGAGCATCAGTATATTATAAGCCTGTGGAATATCCATGCTCGCGCACTATCACTCTCCGATCGCCCATAATTAAATCATAGATTTTTGTGCTTTAACGACCGCACCGAAAATAAGTAAGCCAGTTGTGAATGGTCCCAATCGATGGTGAAAAGCTTTTGTTTGGTTTGCATGCTAGTTTTTCTCGCGAAAAATTGTTTACGATTCAATTAATTTTTTCCATTTTAACGAAAAAGATCATATGAATACTTTATACACATAAAATGGTTGCCGCAACACAACTAGCTATTTCACATATCTGTCTGAAAATTTAAATGCGTTCTTGTGAAAGATGATTCTTGACAAAAAAAAAAGAGGTAAATTTACGGTGACTATACAATTTGTATTCATTTTCAGAAACCTATTAACCCAACCTTATTGTTGTAAACGATTCTTACATGGGGTCTCCACGATCTATATTTTCTAGTAAGCTAGGTCGCATTCTATGAAAATTGCTTATGGATACCACAAATAGCATTCTATAAAAGATTTCATACTAGACATTGCACAGCTCACAGAATTCTATCGATATTATACTATTTGGCGGCCATTTTCGCTTTGAGGTTAGCGTTTGTGGCTGGTGAACGTTTGTGGTGTGTGTATTGTTATAATTCCTTGTTGTTTTTTTGTTTAATTACTTTTGTTAAAGGTTGTAAAACTACTAGGGCAAGAACACACCGATACGTATTCCTTCGCGATATTTGTGCAATTGAAATAGTATGCCAATGTCAAATTTTGTAGCATTATATTTTTCTTTCTTTCTGTCAAAATGACAGATAGTATACTATAAAATATAGAAGGTGGAGACACAGTGTTATGAAATGTGACATGTAAAAGGCATTTATTAAAATTAATTTCTAAAAGTTAATAGAAGTGCTGACTTACTGTTGATCTTGTAAAAAAAAAACAGAAACATGTTTCAGTTGACCTATGTTTGTTAAAAAATATTAAAACTTACCCTTTTATTTGTACTATGAATTCCTTCGGAGCTGGTAATACTCTGCTCCAGCATGTGACTTGCAGCGCTGTCATGAAACATTCCACCAGCCGAATCAATCGTGTTATCCTGTTCTTCTTCTTCGTTCTCTCGCTTAATATTGATCCTTAGGTCGCAGCCTTCTTCGGGAACATGCTCATTCGAACTAGTTACCACATCCTGGCAGCTATCTACATTTTTGCGATCTTTTTTTCCGTGCAGCCGCTCCAGAGCATGGTTCAAGCGATGTTTCTTAAACGATTTCAAATACCTAAATTGCATTCCACAAACATCACAAGTGAATAGCTTATCAGCTGGCAGTCGAGCTCTGTGATTTTGTTCCTTGTGCTTGGCATAGGCTGACCTATAGCGATAAGATTGGCCACATTGTTCGCAAATGAAGGGCTTCTCATCGTTGGGACCCATGTTGGCATGCTGCAAGGCGGCATGTTGCTCGAGAAGCCAGACATTGGGAAAATTTGCATTGCATACCACACAGCGGGTCTCTTCTTCAATGGGTTCAGAGAAGAGAGCAGCATCGGCGAGTGATTTAAGATGAGCGGCCGACGATGAAGTGGACGTTGACGAGGACGATGACGTTGAGGGCGGTGGCTGTAGTAATGGCGGCGGTGTCGACGAGGTAGATGATGAGGAACTTTTCTCCTTACAACTGGACGTTTCGGTACTCGACAAATGACCGGTGCCATAGCGGAGTCCATCGGCCAGCGATGAACTCGAACGACGGCGTAAATATTGACCGAGAGTTTCTTTGGACGTAAGACTGCCACTGCCGCCAAGAGCATTTAGCAAATTGGAGCTAGTGCTCAAACTGCTGCTGCCGCCACCATTTTCGAGCATTTCAATTTCTTCCTCCTCCCTTTGGACGGTTTCTTCGGACTTACGTTTGAGCTCTTCAAGGAGCGTATCTTTTGTGTATTGATGTTGTGGCGATGGAGTTGGATTTATTGTTGTTGTTGTTGCCATTGGTGATGCATCACGGTGATGGTGGTTTTGCTGATGGAATTGCTGTTGGTGTTGGTGATGGTGATGGTGATGCTGGTGGTGTTGGTAAATGCTTATGGCCGACGGATAGCGTTTATTATGATTAGTATTGTTGTTGTTGGTATTATTGTTATTATTATTATTCAATTGTTTGTACATTGTTGTTGGAGAACGTTTGGACATTAGTTCCTGGTGGTCTTTTGGGAGTATATCACTTATTGAGTTGAAACGGAGCGGATGATCTTTGGGAGCGAAGAGAAGACCTCGGTATCTAAAAAAAAACGAAAGCACAATTAAATATTATTGTTTCATAAAAACAGAATAAATTAAATTTTTTAACTGTTTCACAAAAATGGAGATGGAATATCCTTATTGCTATTAAATTTGGCTACAAATTTCTCTGATAAAACTATATGTCGTTTCCGATTGGATTTTCGGAGTGTTCTCCTCTTCTTCCATTCTAACGAATATGTAAAGTTTAGTATTGACAAATTTACGCACACAAACTTGAAGGACGCCACAGAAAAATGGCTTCTTTAAATATTTATTACATTTGACAGATAATCAGACGAAAAACTCTAAGTGTATATGTGTGTCTATGTTTACTCCCTCGTGAAACGGAGAACGAACAAAAAACTACTCCGAAAAACTAACTCGGAACAACCAATCGAACGTTTTTGAAGTAACAGGATTGAAAAAGAGTAACTCCGAACGTCAAAACCTTATTTTCTCTGTGCCCTCTATGATTTTTTTTTTTGCTAAAACACGAAACGCAGTTTGATAACAAATAGACATTTCAGACATTAGAAGTTCGAAAATGATTCAAAATATTTTTAGTCCAGTCGGGTTGTCAAGAAAGGGCTGAAATAGAAAAAAAATAATTCGTACAATTTTCTTTCACAGTTCGTTAGGAGGGTCATAAGTTGTCTAAATCTCGGTTTCCGGGAAAATCGCGCTGGAGCTTCAGCCGCCATTTTGAATTTAATGAATATTTTAATTTGGCCAATAACGTCGCCATATTTGATTTTTGACAAAAATAATATAAGTATCACTTGTAGGAAATCTAATTTTCTACAACTTTAGTCTTAATGTTTTTTTTCAATAAAGTTACCGTTCGCGAGATATTAATGAAAAACTGTTTGGGACTTGTGACCTCCTTTTGGGACTATGAAATATTAATACATACAATTTTCACTTCTAGTTTGTTGGGGGACCATTAGTAGGCGAAAAATCGATTTTCGGGAAAATACTGCTGGAGTTTTAGTCGCCATTTTGAATTTAATGAACAATTAGTTGTCTTCTTAATTCATATTTAGCGCAACACGGTGGAGGTTCAGTTGAAGTAGTGGCATTTTTTTTTTTGAAAACTCAAAACAGTTTTTCATTAATATCTCGTGAACGGTAACTTTTTTGAAAAAAAATATTTAGACAAAAGTTGTAGAAAATTAAATTTCCAACAAGTTTTACCTTCATCTTTTGTGTCAGAAATAAAAAATGGCGAAGTTATTGCCCAAAGTAAAATTTTCATTAAATTCAAAATGGCGACTGAAGCTCCAGCGCGATTTTCCCGAAAACCGAGATTTAGACTACTTATAACCCCTCTTAACGAACTGTGAAAGAAAATTGTACGAATTAATTTTTTCTGGTTCAAATGTTTAACCCGACTGGACTATTTGAGATGTTACAAAATAAAAAAAAGAGCAAGTTGTTGAATTGAAACTCCACTATTTAGATAAGCTGATGCAAGAGATCGAATTTTTTCTGTGCCAATTGAAATTCTGTGCCAAATTTAAAGCAAATCTGTCTACTCGTTTTGGGCGTTGCTTCAATGAAAAGTGCTCTCACAGATCGACTCACGGTGAGAAGGCGAAAATAATTGTTGCTTGAACTTTCCGTTCATCATGATATTAACTTTACTTAAAACTTAATTAAATACCTAATTATTGATTTTTCGGATTAACCAGGTAATCAAAAATTAAACATTAAGATTAAAACGTCTAAAATTTCCGATTTTCTGAACCATAGTTTGACAATTGGTTGGCGCTGATTTTTTTTTTTGTGGAATATATGGTGGTGTACAATTAATCAATTAATCGCCCTATGCAAATTGAGTCATACGTCAATCATATTTGGCATTTGAGAACTAGACAGCTGCAGTATACCAACAGTCAAGTAATGGAGCGCTATGCTCCACAAGAGCGTGGAGTATTTATTGGCGTTTTTCTTTTTTAGCTCCGAGTAAAGAACTCAGCTGTCAAGAAAAGATCTGTGTTTATTTTTTAGCTCAGACACATTAAATCTCTCAACTCGTGTTTCTTTTTTAAATCAGAGCTAAATCGGGGAATGAACCATTAGCGCAGAATAAAATGACCGATCAAACGGAGCAAAGTGCTGGGCGCGGCTAACCTTGCTTATAATTTTAACAATAATCACTAAAGTAAAAGCAATTAAAAATAAAAATGAATTCGGAAAACGAAAGCTTTGGATTTGCAGGTAAATAAGTTTTAATAAAAACAATTATAATAATATATGACAGGTCTCCGCTTAAGTTTATTTCAAAATTAAATCGGAGATATCTGACCATGCTCTACTCAGATCTAACTCGGTTTATTCAGACTCTGCTCAGAGATCTGCTCGGAGATAAAAGAGAAAAACGCCATATGTCAACCATTTTTAATTTAGTAAAAAAAAAGTAATTCAAAAACAAAATTGGATGATTAATAATTTTGCGCCACCCTGTAGTGAAAACAATAGCGTTTCATTGGCGGAGTAGCGCACCAAAAATAAATAATAAATAATAATTAAATGTGTATCTTATGAGTTGAGACTAGTTCATTACCTCAAAGCTTCCTCTGCTAATAGCGTCTGATGGTGTAGCATACTTAATATTCTGGACGGATCTGTATCGAAAAGACTTAGACCAAGTGGTGTAAAAGGAAAAGCAAAGGGAGTCGGACATCTATTGGTTTGATGAGCGGTTATCGATCGAACAAAATTTGGTATGATGTGCTCCGTGTCGACCTATTTACAAAAAAAAACACAAACAAAATAAATTACTAAAGTTTTTTTCTTTTTTTTTAGTAAATACAAAAAAATCTTACTGCTCCACAAGAACGCGAAACATTTAAAAAGAAAGAGAGAGAGAAATAGAGAAAACAAAAAAAATAAAGAAAAGAGAAAACAATATAACATCGATTACACATGCACAAGCAACATTTAGAGTGAAGAAAAATATTGCGAGCGCTTAAGTTAACAACAATAAATGAAACTCAAAGATTTTTTTTTTATTTTAAATTTTTTATAATATATTTTCAAGTTTTTTTTTGTTTTTGTTGTTGTTTGTTTATACAGCATTTTTTTCATATTTTTGTCAAATTTCCCATTTTATTTTGTTTGTTTTCTTTTTGAAAATTGTATGATTTTTATTTTTTTTTCAGTTTGTATTTTGTATTTGTTTTTTTCTTTTTTTTACAACTATGATATGCATTCAATTGTTTTTTTTTTATTTCCGATTTTGTTTTCTTGTTTAAATAATTTTATGTTTGCATTTTAAAATAAACTGACATTTTGTATATTCTTATTTTTGTTGTCTTCTTGAACGTGCATGTTTTAGAAATAATTTTTAGGTTTTTATTCTTTTTTTTTTGCATCTTTGGTGAGTTTTTAATTTTTTTTTAATATAGAATTTTTTGTTAAATTGTTTTTGAATTTTTTTTTTCGAAAAAACGCAATAATGTCAGCTTTTTTTTATTCAAATGAGATCAGCAAAAACTCGAAAATGAGTTTTGTTCACTAATTTTTAGTTTTTTTTTTTTTAATACAAATTTATAACTTCCAGAAGTATTGAACCAAAAATCTTTTTATATTTATAGTTCAGAAATGTCCTATTTATTTGTCTCAATCTAAAATGCTGTTGTGTTTTTTTTCAACTTAAATAAATAATAAGGAAACTATATCTTAAAAACAAACTAAAAAAATTAATCCAAAGTTATTTGAATTTGCCTTCAAATTGCTTCAAAAAAATAAGGAGTTAAAAATAAAATGAAAAAAAAGGATATTTTTATCTTTGAATGGTATCGTTAATAACATAGTTGTTGTTGTGGTTGTATCTTATTTAACAAAATACATTTAAATATTTGTATTCAATACCTAATATATATATAGACATTTTTTCTTGCTTTGTTTTACTTGTATAATAGTTTAATAATATTAATAAATTAAATATATGTATAAATATATATATTACACATATATATAATATGTAAAATCTTGTCTGTATATATAGAATTGTATTTTTATTTTTACTTTTAATTACAACTAATATTAAATACAAACGTTTTAAATAAATGGGGATTAAAATAAATAAAAATGTATTAATTAAATTTAAAAAAAACAGAACATAATACATAATATGTGTTTATATTTTTAATTAAACAAAAAGTTAAGAATCAATTGTATGGTCTATCGCGGTTTACTATATATATATATATATATTTATATAAAATACAAATAATTTTGTTTTGTTTTTGCTTACTCTGTCTATTTTGTTTTTATGAATTAAGTTTCTTGTTTTCTATTTTTTTTTGTAATAATAAATATAAATATATATTTTGTAGGAACATATGACAATAACGTATTGCAGCTATTTCTTTATTTTATTTTGTGGTACTTTTTTTGTTGTTTTTATGTTTTTTTGTTTTTTTTTTCTGTTGTTGCTCTGTAAATTATTATGTTTGTAATGTGGTTGGATTTTGCCGATTAAAATTTATTCATTAGGGTCAAAGAAATTATGTAGGTATCCAGAAATTTGTGAATTGCTTAAGATTTGACTTTTTTTTCCTAAGGACACTTTCATCCTTGAAAATATTTATTTTGTTTTGGCAAATCTAAAACAACCAAGTGCATTGGATTTCTTTTATTACGAAATTTTGGTATGTTCCGAAAATTACATTTCTTGTTTATTTACTAAGTGTTAAATAATTCAACATTAAATATGTTGTGTGTTTTATTGTGTATTATTATTATTTTTTGTTTGTTTGTTTATTTTTTTTTTGTAATAAAACGAGCCTCATAGGAAACTTAAAATTTCAACCGTAGGTACTATTTTGTTATAATTCGCTTTAAATTAAAACTTAAATGTAAAATAAAAAAATAATCAATAAAAAATAAACAATTGAATACTTTGTTGTGTATGTATTCTACGGCAATAAATTGATAATTTAAAAAGGAACAATTAATTACTTTAACTATTTTTTTTTATTTTTAGACTTATGCGATAATATTGTATTTGTATTGATTAAAATAAAATAATGAAAAAAATAAAATTGAACTAAGGTTAATTTAGGGAAAAAAATTAAACAAGTTTTATGCAGAAAAAAAAACAAATTTAATCAACTACTTACTGGAAGGTAATTTTTTTTAATAATCATTTTTTTTTTATTTTAAACATAATTTTATATGTGTTAATATTAAGTTGTTGTCATTCACTTGCGTTTTCTCATCAAATGATCTTAGACTTTATTCTATAAAATTGCTGTTTTTTTATTTTTATTTTTACTTTTAATTTTTATTTCTTGTTACCTTTTTTTGTCTTGAAATAATATTTTCATTGAATATTCAAGGGGATTAGGCACTACAGTGTATTTTTTTATTTTGTTACTTATAATTTTTGTGTTAATATATAATGTTGTGTATAAGCTAATTTATATATTAACAAACAAAAATTAAGAAACAAAATAAATACTAAATACTTAAAAATAAATTTTCTTGAAAAAGAAGTCCTTTATGTTGTTGTTTTTTTTTATAAAGATTTATAATCTATTTTGAGCATATAAGTTACATTTAAAAAATATGGTCTCTAAATTAAAAAAAAAAATAATTAAAAATTAAAACGATTTAAAATTTTTTGTTGTTGATTCAAGCCATGTTCTACAATTTTTTTTTGTAATTTTTTAAGATTTGTGTATTAGAGTTTTATTTTCTTCTTTTTTTGTTGTTGTTTTGAAATCGGGATAAAAATAAGCTTGCAATATGTTTTCTTTTTCTGTTTGTATTATTTTTTATTTGTTTGTTTAATTAGTATATATAATTTTACTTTACAATCTAATAATATGTTTCCGTGTTGTATCTTTTTTTGTTATACAATTTTTTTTTGGTTTATGTTTAATTGATTTGTTGTTTTTTTTTCTTCGTTTATAATACAAAAATTAACTACAAAATTGGTTCTATACGTTTCATGGTAATAATTTTTTTTACCCTTGGATATTTTTTTTTAAATTTATAATATTATAATTATATTAACCATTTTGTTATATTGTATATGATTATTTTTGTTTTGGATATTTACATATTGCAATTATTTTTGTTGTTTAAAGTTTTTATTTCCGGGAATTTTCATTTGATTAAATATTTAGACGAGTTGTGTGCAGTCAGCAGATTGTTTTTTTTTTATTATTTTTTTGAAATTTTTTTGCTCTGTCATGTTTAATATCTTTTAAAGCTATGCCTACATATGAATGTTTGGGGTATATGTTAAATTAAAGGGGCCGTACGCATTTTATTTACTCAAATGTAAATTAGAATTCAAAGAACGTTTGTTTAGTAACTTTTTTTTAAGTTTTTAAAATAAACAGACTTATTTCTGAGAAATTGATATTTGGCTAAGAACAAATAAAGGCAAATTACTTGTGAAAAGAAAACAAGTACCATTGTTCATGCATACCATGTATGTACACAGCTTGGCTAGTACATACGTACATAATAAAACTAACTACAAATGAAAAAAATGTCATGTGAAAGTTTGCACTACATTTTTTTAAATTCCAAAAAAATAGAGATTTTAATTAAACAAAATAAATAAACTGTGAAGGACTTGGAGAGTAAAAAAATATATCCAATGCACGTGAATATCAAAGCTCGACACTTAATGATAAATATGCCGGCGTTGCAGAATGAACTATATTCATGTTCCACAACTGCACGTATAACCTTCGATAAATTTAAAACGTGGAAATAGATTTTTTAAATTTCAAATGACGCAGTTTCTCTATATCAGTATAAATCCACACCAACTTAAATTTATGTACAGTCAATATTTCTATATAATAAATTAGTTATAACGGCAGAAGCTCGGATTTTAATGGAAAACTCACATTAACACAAACACAAAGATTAAATTCTCCCATATTAGATAAAAGTAGGATATTCCATTCTAAGAAAAAAAAAATATGTGTCGCAATTTGTATGTGTACGTTCGGTATTAACTATGAGGTTTGACTAAATTAAGTTACTACCAAATTTAACAGTCTTGCCTCAAGAAAATTCTAAAAGCGATCGTGACTCGTGAGCTCTCCATGGTAAGCTTAGACTTAAATGTATTTATAGGCACAGTTGAAAATAAAGTGATTTGATGACAAGCTTACAGAATACATATGTTTGTATTTGATATAGAATAGACTTTATTTTTTCGTGTATCCTTTGTAGTGGAAATTGTTCGAATAGTTCATGAGTGTGATTTTTTCGTAAGCGTAATTCATTAAAAATAAGATATTTTTCAGTGTGTGAGAATTAAGGACTATTCACTTAAGAGGTTTTGATTTGAAACAATTATTAATTTATCAACCTAAATTCCTCACAAATTGTAAACAGTTTAGGCACTAAAATTGAATTTTGACTTACCAAAATAAATTTGGGAAAAAAAAATTCGTCGTGGCGAATTGTATTCTGTTTGTTACGAACTGAACTTTCTTTTCCACATTCGCTTTCCACATCCCATACACACTTTGACGAATAAAAAAAAATCTGAGATTAACAATTATTCAACGTCATTCGCGCTAAAGAAAAAACCATCATATGAAATGTCAAAATGGCCGAAAATTCGTTAATTCGTTGGTGTCTCTTATGTGAATAAAGATATTTAGAGTCTCAAGATATTGAAAATTGGAGCAAGGAAAATCATATATTCGTGTAGAAGTAGAGTAGGGTCATGTTCAGCATTCTAAGTATTGTGAGAATTCATATGAAGAAAGTGAATTTGGATCTTTCAACAATTCGTTTTCGAATATGCTATAGTGAGTTGAAATTTCGAAAATGAAAATTAGTGCTCTAAATGAAACGAATTTAGTCCAAATTAGGTCAGCATTCTCAATTATTTGTGGTCTATTTATTTGTGCAAAATGTAATGTTTATTTTTTTGTTCAATTTCAGTTTAGAAGAACTGCTTATTTACACTGTTATGTGGCTTTCTTCTTAAAAACGCTAAAAATATTGCATCCATTTTTATACGTTGCCCCAATTTCACTTTACCCAAGAATTAAATTAAAAATGGACGAACGTTCAGTTTTGATATTTCGAAGTGATTTCGAAATTTTCGAAGTTGATCGAAATGAAGAACATATAATATAATTTAAATTAAAAAAATCGATTTTCGAAATGCAGAACATGAGTGATAAAAATGCTGAAAAAAAGGTCTAACGATTTTAATAAAGAAAAATCTCGTTTTTGCTTTGTGATTTTCCAGAGGGAAATGTGAAGCACTTTTTTTCTTATAAAACAGTCTTTCTGTCATTACAATCCAGAAGACCCTACTTGTAGTTGTCAGCAAGCAACATTTTCTTTACTGGGCCCGAACATAGATCCAATATGGCGATCAGGAGAAGCCATCAGAAAAAGCTGAAATGGTACGAATAAGAATTTTTTTCGCTTATGGATTATTGCAGTGAACAGGAAATTATGCGACAACCAGGCTGGCGCCAAATTTTTCTTACTGAAAATTCACACGAAAAATATTCTTCCACAATTCTGTCAGTGGAACAAGAGAAATAGGAAGTCAAATACTGGGAATGTATTGTTCCTTTTGGTTCGAAATGGAAGTCAACTGGCACGAAATATGAATTTGTATCAAGGTAAGAAAAATAAACAAATATATTCTTTGAAAAAATGGTGTTTCGTATCGATTAGTGTAAAATTTGTATGAATGAATGAAAAGATTATAAAATATTCATAAAAATATTTTTTTCACGAATCGTTTTACTGATCGCAATAAACCTGGACTCTTAGCCAAAGCAACTCCACGTGAAATCACAATTTGGTACGCCAAGTTTGGGATGATTGACTTATTTTTTTTTAAAGGAAAGTGATTGTACGGTATGTGTTCGGGCTGGCGAATTTGATGAGCACCAATTTTAGGAATTAAATGAAGGGGAACAATTTGAGAGACTTTGATTAAGAACTAACCGACTACACTGTAGAAATCTTTAAGTACCCATTTGTGCTGAAGAAGGCAACGCTATCATGCTTGACATGTAACAAAAAGTTACCGAACACTTTCGAAAGCGACATACATTATGCAGTAATCTTGTTGTGATCGTATGCAAAACTAAAGAAAAAAAATATGAACTTTGAAATTGCCGTCCTTACCTCGAGCCAATTTTATTCTATGAAATATGAGGGTTGGGTTCGATATCCCGCTTTTTATAATCATATTTTTTAATAATATTTTTATAATACCGCTTTCAATTATCAAGATTTTTAGCATTGCGCTTTTTAAATTCCCGGTCCAGCATCCTCGTGATTTGACCAATATAGGATTTGGGATGGGGTCTAGTTTGGGTGTATGGAAAGTTTTTTTGTGTAACATATATCAAAATACAAAACGGGCTAAGCGGAATTAACGGGATTTTAAAATGCGGGTTTCCGATACGCTGCCGAAAAATTATGCTGTTTAAAAATTAGTTTGTTTTAAATTGTTCAGCAACATTGTTAAATTTTGTTCTTAAATCTGTTATTTATTCGAATTGCTTAAAATCTCTGGCTAAATAGAATAATTTTATTCTTAACTCAATAGATTTTTTTTTTAATCTTAAAAGACTGCATTTAATTTATTTTAAAAAATGGCGTTTTTTGTTTTCCAGACATAGACGATTTGATTTCAAATAAAAAATGTTTGGATACATATTTTGTAACTCAGGTTTTGTGCGAATCATGCCCCCCATCATATGTAAGTATAACTTTAAAGTTAAAAAAATTAAATTTAGTTAAAAAATAAAATTCCAAAATTTACTATGTTTCGAAAAAAATCTGCTTTAGCAACGATTCATTTAAAATTATGCTTCCAATATCTGTGTATTTTATTTTTTTTTGTTTTCGTTTTCAAATAACTTTAGCTTGGCACTCAAAAATATTATTTATGGGTTTTGAAAAAAAAAAAAAATAAATACAAATTAAAACAAATCAAAACTTCATATATGTATATATGATTAAAATTAGTTCTATTGTAGTTTTTGTTTATGATTTAAGTTATCTTTAATGTATAATAGTCTTTTGATTTAAAAAAAAATTTAATATTCTATTGCAGTTTTTTTTCAGTTACTTTGTAGTTTAGCAGCGAAATGTTTTTTTTATTTGTATTGTATTTATTTATTATAAGTTTATTGTACAAAACACGAACTTTAAACAAATATTTGTAGTTGTATTTAAGAAAATAAAAACTAATAACAAATAATTGTTTAGGTTTTTTTTTGTTTTAAGTTTAATATAACACTATTTTGTTTCGGTGAACGATTGTTTATAGTTTATATCAACAGTTCTGTGTGGTTGAGTAAATATAAATATATTCTGTTTTGTTTTGTTTTATTTGTTAAAAAATACTATTTTTACTATGGTTTTATTTTTACTTCAATTCTATTACTTTTGAGTTAAAAAATATTTTTTCCTATTTTGTTATAATTTTCCTGTAAAAAATCTGCTACGGAAAAATGAAACCAACGAAATAAGCTGACATTTTTTTTTTTGTTTAAATATTGTTCTTCTATTTTTATAAAATTGTAACAACAAAAAATTAAGATTTGTTTTAAAATATTTCACTATTGAGTTTTGAGGCATTTCTTGTTTTAATGTATTTTGTTTTTGACTCTTTTGTTTTCAATGGAAAATATTCATTTGTATGTAAGGGTTTGAAATTTAAATAAAATAAAACTTTTTGGTTGTTGCAGAAATATATGTATTTAAGAACAAATTTAAGAGTTTATAGATTTAAAATATAAACGTATTTGCATTTTACATTTACATAATTGGATTAATGTATTTTAATTATTTTTTTGTTTTGTAAACGAAAATCTGTATTCTCTTGTTTGTCAAGCTTTAACAATTGTTTTATTTTTCTATTGTTGATGTGGTGTAAATATTAGATTTTATTTTCCTGTTTGAATTATTAATTATTAAAATAAGAAATATTCACATTTATTTTAGTTTATTTTTTTTTTGTATTTTTGTTTTGTTTAATTGTAATAAAATATGGTTCTATTGCATTTTGGTTTATTTTATTTTTTTGTCTGTATATTGTATAATTGTGGAAGAATTTGAGTTGCCCTGAGCTAATTGTTTTTCATATTTTTTCCTTTTTTTAATTCTTTATTTTTAATATTTCCATTTAATGTATTTGAACTAATTATAATTTAAAAAAAAATTAAAACAATCAATTTGAGTTGTTACTATTGCTCTTTTGTAGTTTGTTATGGGTTATTATTTTTAAATAATGAAAATGCCACTTAAAGCAAATAAATTATTATCAGAATAAGTGCTTGTCCAGAAATTAAATTTTCGTCTGCCGAAACTCGTAGTTTTTTTTAGTTTAGTATTTATTTTTCATAAAAATGTGATTTTTTCTATTTATTTGAAGAGAAAATTATATTTGAAAATATAAAGAGTTTTCTTTGATATTCAAAATATTAATTTTTTTTATGTGCCAACGCTTTGCTTTTGTTATATAAGTACTTTTAAATGTATGAATAAATAATGGATAAAATGTTGCTTTTTTAATATAATGATTTTATCTTGCTAACTGTTCACTTTAAGATTATGTTTTTATATTTATAAAACTGGTTGTTTTTTTTAATAAATACATTACATTACGCATTCAGAGAAGTTTATTTTATTACTTTGTAAAATAAAATATTTTTGTTAGATTTTAAAATTGTGTTATAAAAAAGTAATTATTAAAACAAAAAAATGAAAAAATAAACATTTTTGTGTTGAGAACTAAAATTTTATTTTACAGTTGTCAAGGCCAAGGAATTATTTCAAAATTATTTATCTTGTTTTAATTTATGTCAGCTTTAGTATATTCAAGTGGGATATGGCATATCCTTACAGAACTATAGATTTCATAATTTTAAAATATGGACAAATCTTCTGATCCTGCGGGGCTACATATCTCTGTTTATACAGAACTGATATAAATTGTCATTGATGGACTCAGTTCCTTAAATTTTACCATAGATGCTGCTCTACTACGCCAAGCACGCAAAAACAGTGATTATTGTCGTTTTTGATTGGTAATTCGGAAGAACTTTCCAATCCGGTGTCCCAATCGAACAATTTAACATTAGATTTTCGTTTCTGAAGTTTAACGTGAGTATGCAATATGTCTACAGTGGAAACATGGTCGACACAAAGTTGAATTCGAATCTGACATTTAATTGGCGTGTGTATGTGCGTCTGGTTTCGATTCTGACATCTCTTCTTTTCAGGAGAAAAACTCTCATCGAACACTTTCAGAAGAAACTGGAATCCTACCAATCAAAAATGACATATGATTTTTAGACATTTGAATACAAGGAATAATAAAAACACACATTTGCACGTAGATAAAAAAATTGGTGAACGTAAAACGAGATATTGAAGGAGCAATAACATGTTTTTTTTTCAATCGATAGATTGTATGGAACTGTCAATCATTTCTGGAATGGCTTCCATTTTATTTCGTCAAATTCATTTCGCCCTTGCAAAAATATGTATGGGCACCTATACTAAGAGTTACGAATTACACAAACAAAAATGGGTTTTCAGTACTTATCACCTCTCTTGTACCTGTGTGTATGACAATTACTTATAATGTTTATTTTCATACGTCAAATGTTTTACTTTGTCAGAACAGACATTAGTTAATATATTATTTAAGAATAAAATCATATCAAGAAGCATATTCATGCCATGTATTCTTAACTAAATACTTTGTACTAATTTTAAAGGAAAAATAAAAACAAATGGTATATATAACTATACATCTGTCAGTATATTAGTTGTCACTTTTGACGTTGATATATTGCCAAATATAATAATAAAATATAAAATTTGATATTGGCAAATGACCATAATTCAATCGGTTGCGCTGTAGAAAATTTTAGATGTACAAAGTGAAAATCTTTTCACGAAATTCATTTATGAATTTACACCATACTTCAAAAGCTATTATGTAGAAAATGGTAGTATGGGAGAAATGCTGGAATGTAGAAATATTCAAATGTCAAAATTAAAAAGAGAAATAAAAAAGAAACTTTCTGAAAATGCTCACTAAATTGGCGTGGTGTGCTTATCTCGCTATTTTTTTTGTAATTATGTCAACTTACTAAAAAGAAATTTAAAAAGCTTGCTTCCAAATCCCAAAATTTAGTTTTGATAGTAATAAGTTCAAGGGAAGCCATAACTTGTATCATTAGGAAATTTAATATTTTTGTTCGAGTGTTTAGTAGTTGCTAACCTTTGACCTCTCCGATAAAATTTTTCAAACTCTGAAGGTCTTGTGAACAAGTAAATTCAGTCACCTTTATTTTATGACATCCAGTATCTGCCATAATTTTTTAAAATATATTTTGAAAACGGGATGCGTAATCGATTTTTTTTTTTTAGATAAGAAGAAATTATTTTTATGCGAGCTGATTAAGATTAAATATATTTTAAATTCTCAAAATAAAAGTTAAGGAACAAAGAAACATGCACCTCCCCGAATGCAATTTGTGTATTTACCAACAAGCGAACTTCGTGTAACAGCATTAGTTATTATGATAAATCATTAATAACTTTAAGTCTTTTTTTATTTTACCAGTTTAATGTTGAATTTACTGTTAGAAATACTTTTTTCATACCCATTAAATTGTTTCGTTTATATTTTTTTTTATTTATAAATATGATTTTTTTTTCTGATAATATATATGCATTTAAGGTTAGGGTTTTGTTTTTTTTTGTATTATTTAAATATCCTTAATATTTTTTTAATATAGTAGAGGCACTCTAAGCTACAATAAGTCGTAACGAGAATTTATTTTTGTCCTGTGTGTAAATCCCGCCTATCATTGTTTCCCTCAGTTATTATTTTTTTTTGCTTTTTAAATTAACAGAAGAATAAATTAATGAAAAATAAATTTTCATTAACGACTATTGTGTTGGGAATTGTTTTTTTTTCTTATTCTTCGTATTATTAAATTATATATTTAAATATATATAATGTTTTTATTCTGTGTCGGTTTTATAGTTAGGTATATAATATATATATTTTATTATATATAATAATATACAAAAAGTTTGTTTATTCTTTATTTAATAATATTTGTGTAATGCATGTGTGATATTGATTTTGTAATTTTTCTTAATATGTGTTTATTGTTAAAGTTTTTTTTCTTTTTCTTCTCCATCCGCTTAATTTTTATTTCATTTAGTCTTGCACTTCAAGAGTATTTTTTTAAAAATTTAATCTCTCTGTTTTTGTTCTTCGTGTTGTGGTACTTCTTTTATAGTTAAATGTCAGTTTTAGTTATAGTTGTTTTTCTTTTTTTTTATTATAAATTGTTGTTTGTATTCTAATGATATTGTGTGTAGTTTTAATATTTTTTTTTGTTTTTATTTTGTTATTTGCCCTCTAATGCTATGCTTTCATCATATTATAGAACTATATAAAGAACTTAAGTTCTATGGTGAAATAAACAAATAAAAACTAGAGAAAGAAAAACAAAAAAAATACCAAAACTTATTTTTTATCCAGTACGATAACGATAATATCAGAAAATTAAAAATAATAATTCGTTATTTTTTTTTTATATAAATTTCTATAAATTATTTAAGCCCTAAAGATATAATTTGATTTCTATACAATTTAATTTTTGTTCTTGTTGTAATATTTGTTGTCCTTAAAAATTACCAAAATGACTAAATTTACTTCAGTTATTGCTCTAAATGTGTTTTTTTTTCTTAAATTTTTATGTTAATTTAATTTACGTCTGTGTATATATATAAATATTTTCCAAAAATTTCATTTAAATACCAAAATTTAATTTAGGTTTTTTTCTTTCTTTTTTTTTCGCATTAATATAATTTTTCCTTAGGAAAAATTGTGTGTGTATATAACGATATTATTTGTTAATTTTTAAAATTTAATAAATACCATAATCGACGATGAACTTTTTTCCCACTCTGGATTTTCTTGATGTATTTTTTTTAAATTTAATTATTTTGTTTATACTCACTTCAAAGTTAAGAGAAAAAATTACTTGCTTGCCAGATGGATGGAAAATCCTTCCATCAGGAACATAAAATAAATATTTTAAAACTAAATTTAAAAAAAAAAAATGGCTCAAATGAAAATAAATTATTTTCTATGATGAATTAATATAATAAATCAACGGGGAACTGAAAATAAGGAACTTTTGAATGTTTATGTTAGTAAATGATTATAAATATATGTTATGTTTCGATGCTAAATTAAATTAAACATAAAAAAAACTGCGTTGTTTGCGATTAAGCCTTGAAGCAATATATATATATTGAATTCATTTGCATATTTTGATGGGCTATTAAAAAAGAACTAAAATTTGTAAATTATGTTGGAAGCAAAACCCAAGAGATTTACCATTTGATGGGTCTAAGGAGGGCAGTTACATAGTTAGTAGAATTTGAAAATTAATTTTTTTAAACTACAAAATACTTTTGATTCTTTTCTCTATCTTGAAAAAGCTTAAGTCCAAATCTTAAGAATATACATTGTATATTTGGTTTTGAGATTACTTAATTTGAGTTTTTTTGTGACCTTTAGTCCACATATATGAGTTTCGCCCAGGTACTACAGTTGGGCTCATCAGTTAGATGCTGTAGTAGCTTTCTAAGACGAAATATTATTTGTCGATGGCTACCGACATACACAAAATGTTCAGCTTTCAAACACAATATTGCGCCTTAGAAAGGTACTACAGCATCTAACTGATGATCCCAACTGTTGTACCTGGGCGAAACGCATTTATTTGGACTAAAGGTCGCAATGTACTCAAATTCAGTGAAATCACAGTCCACAAAATAAAGAAATGAAACAATACCTACGTATGTACATACGTTTGTTTTGTTTTTATTTTGAGATTACTAAGTGCTATATTTCATTAAAATCTCGGCGAAATAGTAACACCCATGCGAGCTTTTTATTATGAACGGGTCTATTTTCAAACTTTACCATACAAGGTGAAAAGCTTTTTTTTTTGGCAAAGTTACGATCTATTACTCCAACGCTAGGGGGTAAACAAGAAATATGAATTACAAAATATAGATAAGCCTGTTGTTTGTGCTTTTTAAAGAAGAATTAATTGATTATACAGATTTAAAATTGGTGTTCACGTCTCCAAAACCAAAATATTGTCTCTTAAAAGCACAATCAACCGTTTTTGTTTTTGTAATTCATCAACCCAAGTCATGTGCTCATGTTGTGTGTTTATATTTCTTAAAGTTCAAATAAACTGTAATAATATCGTAATTTGCATAGAAAAAGCTTTTTGCCTAAATGTGGTGAAGTTTAAAATAATGAATACCTCGCATCAGTAATGTGATTTTAACGAAATCTTAAAACTATATGGTAAAATGCAAAATACAAGATTTCGCTTCTGTGGGAATATAAACATAAAATTAGACGAACCCGATTTGATTTTAAATCTGGAAAGCTTTCTGTTTACTATAAACGTTTTTGAAAATTTTTAAGACTGACCAAATTATCATATTTCATAAAGGGTTATACTACTTCTGCACTCAAAGCATCAAATATGTTCAATGTTAATTCATTTTTAATTAATACTAGGTTCCTACCAAAGCGAAATCTGAAATTTCAGCAGGAAGATTTCGAGATTTCAAATTGGTGTTCACACCGCCAAACCCACGTTTTCGTATCTCAGAAGCACAAACAACAACCATTTTTGTTTAACTAATTCATCAACCCAAGCCACGTTGTCAAACAAAAATTCATACTCTCTCTTTTTACCTCCTTATCGTTAAAGAGAAAAATCGTAATTTGCAAATAAAAAGCTTTTCACCTAAGTATGGTGAAGTTTAAAATGGACTCGTTCACTATGAAAGTCCCACATCGGCAATGGGATTTCATTGTGATTTCAATGAAATTTTGGATTTCGAAATCCCAAAACTATATGGTGAAATGTAAAGATTTGGACTGAAATCTACGAAATCCGAAATTTCTTTTCGGTGGGAACATCCCATAAAACTATGTTTCCACCGAAACCAAATATCAATACCGATGTAGGCCATTCATTGTAAACAAATCCATTTTAAACTTCACCATACTTAGATAAACAGTTTTAATGTGCAAATTACGATCTTTCACTCGGATTCTAAGCAGGTAAAGAGAGAGTATGACAATTTCTTTTTAATTTGACATTTGTACTTAAAGAAATATAGACACATAATGCTCACGCGCGTTGGTTTGATAGATTACAAAAACAAAAATGATTGTTACTTGTGCTTTTGAGTGACTAAATCGTGGATTTGTCAGTGTGAACCCCAATTGGAAATCTGGAAAGATTCGTGTTGAAATCTCAGATTTCACTTTGGGGTCGTTCACGTATTACGTCACCAGATTTATTACAATTATTTACTCCCCCATCCCGCTTGTCCAATTCCATTCGATTTTGGAATGGCAAACGGAATTAATTATTTTTGCTTTTTTTGTAATCCTTTTCAACATTAGTATTTAAGGTATATAATTTTTTAGCTGGTGGGTTAATAAGGAGCCATTAATGCAAATGAATTTGTTGTATTCGTTTAAAAATAAATAGGAACTTAAGTTGTAATACACATACATATGTAAATATAAATTAAATGAGAATAGCTGATGCTGATGAATTCAATGAAGCTGATATGAGCTAAATATTAATGTTAATGAATTTATTTTGAATGAATTTTGAGTGAATTTCAAATGAAATGCTTAATCCGAAATTTAAAAGAAAATCAAACAAATAAAAAGTATTGGTTTTGTTTTATTTTTTTTTTTCGTTTTCAATATAACACTTTCTTTTTATTTAGTTAAATTTATACAAAATTTCTCTTGCAAAATATTGTTTTTTTTTTTGTTTATACAGTAGTTCACATTTGAATTCATGTTTTTTTTTATATATTAAGTAATAACAAACAAAACTTATTAAATTCATCAACATTTATGTAACTTAAATAAACAAAATAAAAAATATAATAAAATTTACAAAATTAAAATTAAATCAAATAATATTTGTAATACCAAAGATCGATTAATTTTTAACCAAGGTTCCCATCTCACACATATATTCACTTTCATATATATTTTAAAATTTGATAAAATCAAATGGAATGTTGAAGAAATTATAAAAAACAAAAAATGGAAAAATAATATTTTTTTATGGAAACTTTAAAAAAAACTTTAACACAGTTAATTGCTGTTCTTTATTTTATTTAAGAAAATTAAAATTATTTCTTGATCACATCACTTTTTTGAGATCTTTGAATTGCATTAAAAAAATAGAAATAAAAAAAAATATTTATACAAATTGACTAAAGAAAATCTCATTTGTTCTAGAAAAATTTCTTTTAAATTTAATATCATTTAAGATTTATGTTTTTTTTTTTCTATAAAAGGCCGAAAGGAATCACAATTTTGTTATTTTTTTATTTCAAAATTTATAATCACACCCAAAAGGTATGATTATTATTATTATTTTTTTAAATTTTTATCGACAGTCTAATACTGACACATTAAATATATATTTTATGTTCTTTTTTTTTTGTTTACAACACTCATAAATAAGAATTAATAAATTTTGCTTAAATTTTGTTTTAATCTAATCTATCACAGCCAAATTTTTCTCCAAAAATTTTTCTCAAAGATAATTAATTTGTTTTGTTGTATTTTCTTTATATTTTATTAAATTTTGTTTTTTTGTTAATTTAGAATTTTGATAAAATAAATTTCTTTAATTTCATTGTCATGATTTATATTCTTTTTTTTTCTCATTTTTATTTAAACGTTTATAATACCTAAGAAAGTAAAAACAAATTTTTAAAGCTTCCACATAATATTATGTATATTTAACAAAAAATAAAATGAATAAGTAAAATCGAATAAAAAATACTTTTAATGATGATGTTGAAGAAAACTAACAAAATTACTTTTTCTTCTCATGATTATCCTTCTTAATTACCACAGTTCTTTTTCCTTATCTTGAGTTATTTTGTTTTATTAAATTTTATTATTAATACAAATATCAGCAAATATTTTGAAACAACTTAACAAATTTTGAGATCGAATTTTGTTGCAATGAGTTTTGTTTTTTTTTTTTAAATCTAAATTTAATGTTAAGTAAATTCTTAATTATAACACAATAATTGTTCTTAAAATATTTAGTGATATTTGCAATTAAAAATAAAGGAAATGTTTATCGATCTTTGGTATTTATCTTAATTTCTAAAATATATTTTCATGATGGCATAAGCAAACAAAAATTACGTTTTAAGTTTAAAGAGAAGATAAAATAAATCTTAAAAATAATAAAAAATAAAACAAACAATAATAAATTGTACCTATTATTTTAAAAATTAATATATCAAAGGATTTTCCATCATCGATTTCAGTAAAGTTTTTGTTTCTTCTTTTCTTTTGTTTTTGAAAAATATAACAAATTTAACAAAATGAAGTATTACCTTTCAAAACAATTTTAATTTTTTTTTTTTTTTAATAAGCACGATTATGTTTGTAATTTTATGAAAAAAAACAAATTTCATTCGCATTTTGTTCAAATCCTTTGAAAACATTCTATTTAAATTAAACGAAGACATGCCTCACTATCAACAAAAATTAATTTTATACAAAACAAAATTATTATATTAAGTGTTTAAGTTTAAATTTAAATTACTCAAGTATATTTTTTTTTTGATTTTTTTCGTCATTAATATTAATTATAGTTCATAATGTTGCTTTGACATTTTTGTTTTTTTTTTTCAAAATTGTTTTTACGAACAAAAATATAAAACAAGATAATATGTCAATTAGCATCATTAATTTTAAATATCGTTAAGATCACAGATATCTATATTTTTTATTTATAATATTTTTTTTTATTTTTATTTTTTATAATTAATCATATACTTTTATATATCTTTATTGTTTTATGCATTTTACAAGTTCTTTTTATACGTTTTTCTCCCTACTAATATGTATTACTTTGCTTGTTGAATTTGGTAATAATTGAACGTGGTGTGTTTAATTTTGTATTTTTGCTAAACAAACATTAATTTTGTAAAGAACTAACTGAAAAAAAGGGTTTTTATCTTTAAATATGTGGTTTGCAATATTATATGGTAATTAGATAAATATAAGCAAAATTATTTAAATTGATTTAAAATTAAAATTTCGAATTTAAGATTTTAGCTTTTGTATATATAATGTTACTTTAAATGTATTTTTAAATTAAAGTAAATTTATTTTGAAATATTCAAACCCTTCTTTTTACAATTATTTAATTTTTTTTTATTAATAAGGTATTATAATATTTTGTATGCAAAAATCTTAAACAAAACAAAACTACTGAAATTTAATTTAAAAACCAAAATGTTGAATTGAATTCATTTATAAAACTTACTTTTCATCAATACTTTGCAGTAATATTGTTAATTATTTGTTTGGTTGTTTATTTATTGTTTTTTATTGTATTTTTCTTTTACTAAAAAAATTTACTATTGCTATTTGAGTGTAAATATTCATCAAGTCTATTGTAGTTGTATGGTTTGTTTTGTTAATATATTTTTTAAGTATGTAAATATAGTATATCTATTTGTCTTGTATTATTTTATGAAAAACAAGAAACAAAAAAATATTATTATGTATTATTATAATAAAACCAAATTAACAAATCTTAATTTAAACAAACAAATAAAATAACAAAAAAAAAAAGAAAACAGATTGTGAGCTATTGAAATCAAACCAATTTTTGTATTTGTCGTTATTAATATAAAAAAGTAAAAAAAAATGTGTGTATTGTGTAGCACCAATTATTTTGTTATTTTTTTTCTATTTTTTTTTAAAGATGGATATCTCTTATAGCTATTTGCAAGGATTTAAAATTATTATTAAAAAAAAAATTTAACTTAAAATAGAAAAGAATAAAAACTATATAAACAAAATAAGCTAAAATATCTGAATTAAATTCAACAACCGATTTTTGCGGATCACATGAGATCTCAGTTAATATTGTGTTTTTTTGTTTTGTTTTCTTTAATATTAGTTTTAATAATAAAAAGTACGATAATATTGCTTAGAGGAAAACTTATTGTTTTTGTGTAATTATTATTTTTTTTTGTTTGTTTTTATTTTGTATTTTTTGTTAAGTTTTCATCTGTACACACTAAAAAAAATAATAATTTACGTACAATTTTATTTTTATATAAATTTAAAATTTAATTTTAATTTTAACACACGGAAAACAAAAGAAAAACGAAGCCTAACTAACGTAATCTTTGCATTTTACTTAACATTTGCTCTATGATAAATTTAAGTAGTTTTTTTTTGCTGTTTTGGTTAAGAAACAAAAAGATGTATTTCTGTTCTAAATTATGTTTTTTTTTTGTTAAAAAATATTTGCTTTATAGTTTTTTGTTATTTTATATTTTTATCTTGAGGGTTAAATAATACACTTCTTTCTTGCAAAAATGTATTATTGTAGTTGTTTTGTTTGTTTGTTTTTTTTTTTACATAAAAATAATATTTGTTTTAATTATTATCCTGTATGCTGTAATTGTAATAATAATAATAGTAATAATAATTTAATAATAAACTAATATCTTTTCACTATTGCGGTAATTCATCCTTTGTGTCGACAGGAGATGGTGACAGAAATTTTCGCACATATTTTGGAAAATGAGTTTTCTCGTGCGCTTTTAATATTGTCGATCGGGAAAATGTTTTCCCACACATGTGACATCGAAAGGGTCGTTCTCCTGTTGTAATAGAAATACAATTTAATACAAAAATTTACTCATACATTTAAAAAATATCTTTCAAAAGAGAAAAATTGCGCGATTGATATTAGAGAAATCGACCGTTCTGTGAGAGAAAATTCGGAATAAAATGTAACGGTAAGTTAAAATAATGTTCAAACAAATCAAATGCCACATGTTGCCACTAGAGTATCTAAAATGTTTTATCAAAACCTATTAAGTCGTTTTCGAGAAAATAAGTTTTCCGTAATGTGTGAGGGAAAAGCTTCCATATGATCGGTAGAATAAAGCTTATTGTTAACGGCTTGGGAGATATTGATGAAATGGGTTAAGAGTGGTGGTACTGGTAATACCGGTTTCATTTTTTACGAATTCTGAAAAAGAGACAGTTAATATTTTTTTCTGCCACACGAAGTTTGATGCTTTACAATTGTTCTCTTTTGGTTGAAAGATGAGTTTACAAGTAAAAAAAAAAAAAATAACTTACCCGTGTGCACACGACAATGGTCCTTCATGTGATGCCGCAATTTGAATGCTTTTCCGCAAAACTCACACTTGAATGGTCGATCACCTGTATGTACCGGCAAATGGGTGATGAGTGAGGCAACATCGGGAAAACTTTTACCACAGAACTTACACAAAACAACACTATTTGGATCATTCGACGATGACGATGAACCACCCATCGCTAACCCACTACTGCTACCACCGACGCCGCTGCTTCCTCCAATTCCACCATTACCACTGCTGCATCCACCACCACTACTGCTCATTGCAGCAGCGGCAGCGTACTCCATATCTATTGCCGTCGGTGAACCGTCCTGCGCGTCAAGACAACTCTCCAGATTTGGCAGCATTACTTGTCGCGGAAAGTGCTGCGCCAACGGTGGCAGCTCATGTTTCATCATATGACCGGGGTGCAGCAGGTGGGGTCCAACCGTTTCGCGGTACTTAAGCGTTTCCAGTGAGTGCGACAAAATGTGTCGTGTTAGTTTGCTTTGATGTGGGAATGTCGCGCCACAATACATACAGGGGTAAATGGGGGCGGGTGTACCCTCCAGAGATGGGGCGCTGCCACCGCCGCCACCACCACCAATACCACAACCGCCACCGCCGCCCCCGTTTGGCGATTCGGACGTTTCCTGCAACAACCAAACAAAAATCCACATCAACTTCTTTTTTTTCTTCATTTTTCTTATTTTTTTTTTTTTGGTTTCTATTTTATTTAATTTTTTTTTTTATATAGAAATAATTGTTTGTTAAATTTTTTTCTAATAGTTTGTGACTTTTTCTTATAAATTCTTCGATAGAAATAAAGTTTTGTAAACTAAATTCTATTTTGTAAAAAAAAAAAACAAAATCAAAAATAAACAAGAAATAATAGTAAAACAAAGAAAATATCAGTTAAAAGTTGTTCAAGTAAATTAAAAATGTATAATTTTATTTTATTTACTTTTTTTTAATGTTAAAAAAAAACGATGCCAAAACAAGAGGGGCAGAGTTAGATATTATTTTTCTGTATACTTTTTGTTAAATATGTGTAATTTACATTTTTTTTTATCAACGTTTGTATATTGTATGAGAATTTGTGGATACGTTCGTATTAGAATCCATATAATATTTACGTATTTTTTTTAAATATTTAAGACATTTTTTTTTTGTAAATGCATTTCTTTATATTATATTTTGCAAGAAGTTGAGGTTCGATTTTTGTTTGGGCGCTGGGAAAACGTCATATAAGAGCTTTTAGATTTTCAAATAACTATTTTTTTTTTATTTTTAATTTATTAATAATATATTAATATTATTTTTTTAGTTGAAAATCAGAGTGAAAAAAGAGCGTATTGTCGTATTTTTTTATGTGATTATCTAATAATTTATTCTAAATTTATAAGCTTTTCAATTTTGGTATTTTCGAATTTTTGTTTTGTATATTTTCAAGAAGTTTTTCCACAATATTGTTCAATGATTGTTAAAAATGTTTTTATTTTTTTAGTTTCCAAATGGAGTTTATTCACTCTTTTTTCTTATTTAACAATTTAAATTTATTTTGCTTTAGAAATATATTTGTTTAAAAATATATGCAATTAATTAATATAAATAAAATTGTATTTAAATATTATAGTAATATAGCACAGCCATTTCCAAAAAACGTAGATCAACTTCTTGACAATAATTTTAAGATAAAATATTTTCTTTTTTTTTTAATAAAATTTTTATTCCATAAAAATTTTGTAATTAAAATCTATTTCTTTTTCGTATTTTAAATGGCTTTTCAATGTTTTTTTTCGAATATTTTTATTTTTGAATTAAAGTGTAATTTTGAATATACAGTGTTGGCAATGGAAAAGTTTCTTTTATTTTTTTATTATTTCAATTAATATTTATTACATATTATCTAACTATTTTATACATAGTAAAGAAATATTTGATTTTATTTTACTTTAATTAATAATCTATCTTAACTAGACATATTTTTATGAAGCTTTGTTTGTTTTAGGTATAATTCTAACGAAGTCTAAAACAAACATCTCATGAATATGAATAGACCTCGACACTGACTACGAAGAGGTTAGAATTTTAAAAATATACGTATAGTACAATTTTGACAGGGGTGACATAATTGAAAGTTTTCATGACAATTCTGTCATTAGGCGTGTTTTTCTGTGCCCTTTCTGTTAGGCTAAAAATAATGACACATAAGCCATCCACCCTGTATGTACAACCGTTTTAATAATTGTAATTCTGTTTCACAATCTGATTAGTTACAAGCAGAGCTGTATATCGACCTACGCGGATTAGTTAGTGTACGGGCGAGTCTAGAAAATGCAAATTTATAACAGATTTTCACTATTTAAAGTGTTAAAATATTTTTAAATACAGGTTACAAATTTTCAAAGCAGAAGAAACGCAGTGACAAATCATCAAGTTTCTATTTTCTGATTGCGGAAATGTCTGACGTTACACCTGAAACACTCTTTTTTTGACAATTATCCTCGATTTCCAAACAAGTGTTTTGCACCAAGTCGTTCAATTTTTGCACACAGATTATGATTTATATTATTTGTACATTACTTAAGATTCCACCATTTTTCGAGAAAGAAAAAATGCAGGCCGCGGAATTTTTTTTCCGACATGAATAGGAAAGGTGGGTGGCAATGGCGCAGTGGATAAAGTGCTTGATTGCTAACTTAGAGGTGTGGGTTCGATCCCCATGCTAGGCGCATTCTTTTCCATACCTCCAATTTTAATTGAATGCTGCCCATGTGTTAAAATGAGACAGTCAATGTCTGGTTTTCAAATCCACTGTGCCAAACTAGTGCCGTGCAATTCAGGTTGCATTTAAAAAGACCTCAGGTCTTACATGCATATAGTTAAATCAAAAAAAAAAGTCAGTTAGTATAATCAAATCGCTTCGATTGCTTATTACACAAATTTGAATCTCGTCATTAACTTTAATTGAGTTGAGAGTTGAGTCTCGTCATTAACTTTCATTAAAAGTTATTGTTAATCATTTCAAATCGCACCTGTCACTTTAATGTCAAAGCTTGACATAAATTGTATCATGTGTCCCAATTGGCAATTAAATGTAAATTGTCAAAACAAATATTGTTGATTCAGTGTAATGACAAGCTTGTTTTGGATTAAAATGTCAAACCTATTGACAAAATTATGTTATAATAATTGTGAAATTCGATAACGGTTATCGATAACATTATCATGAGGTATGCCATAATGTGAATGAGCCATACGTTTTGGAAATGGCGTCGACATAATTGTGATTTGACAGATAAAGAATTGTGTTGTTTAAAATTTGTCGTGTGAAGGGCGGAAGGAAAGAATTCTTATTGCGATTGTCAATTATCAATTTAATTATTGATAAATACTAAAATTTGATTTAAAAAACCTCAATTTATTAATTCACTGCATAACTATTTTCTTGTAATTCACAACGGTCTGAACGATGATGATGATCAAAAGTCTTATATCAGGTTGTTTAATATTTATTTTTGGTATTTATCAACTATCAATTTCCAATTGACAATCAAAGTTAATCTCCGGAAAAAAATGATTTGGGATATGAAGTGAGAAGCACACCCACACCTGCACGCCTACTAAAGCCCGAATGCTGATACAAAACTTAAACATTTAAGTTCTACTTAAGCACTTATTTGACATTTTACGCAGAGGAAAAGTATCCCATAAGGTTTTAAGTCGAACATAAATATTTATGATTCGTATCAGCAAACGGGCCTAAATGTCAAACTATAATTGGTTGTTGTATCGGTCATGTTCAATGTGCACTCACATTGAACTTCAGAATTTAGAATCTAGTGTTTAATTGTTCGATTGGGATCTCGGATGGCAGTGTGCTTCCGGAATACAAATCGAAAAAAAATTATTTGAGAACAATTACTGGAGCGATATGCTACTTAGAAACAAATCCAAAGGCGCGGCGATTGGCTGGAAGATGGACAGTTTAATAGTTTATAATTGGTATACTTTTTCAGAGTGCGATTAGTTTTGCAAGAACGTATTTAATTGTGTTTTTATTAAAGGAAATAATTTTTATTTACGAACCTAGAGAAAATACTAAAATATTTTTAAGGTGTTTTGTTTTAGTATCAAAAAACAAAAACACCGGGAATTAGTGACGCAATCACAAACAATTTGTTAATTCGGAATACTAATTATTTACCCCACATTTAGTCATTTTTTCAATATTGGCAGCGCAGCTGAGACGTGAGAATGACAGAGTTATGTTAAGGTAGCTGCCACTAAAAAAGCTGGCACACTTAGACCACGAGTTAGTCTACTGTGATACCACAATGAATTGTTTGCTACTAGGATGATCCTAGTAGAGGTCTCCCAAAAGGGGTTTTCGTCTTTGTAGTAGAGCAGCATATGTGCAGAGAACATGAGAAATAGTTATATCTTCTTTCTCATCCATGAAAATGGCAAAACTTGATGAAATTAGAAGCAAGCAGATTAGAAGAAGAACTTGCGACACAAAACAACATCGTAGGCAAAATACAACATGACGTTTTACAAAACGAAAATACCTTGGGAACTCCATATCAAAACGGAAAAAATGTCTGTCAGCAATAAAAACCGACAAATTTTTCGATCGTTATATTATTTATACAAGTTTAATTTATTTCATCAAACAGAGTTCACAATCTCTTAAAGATTACAATTATTTGAAGCTCCTTTAGAGGTCAAGGATATAGCTGACGACTTTTTAAACGATCAAAAGGAATATTGAAAGAATATAGTCAGTCAATGTGAGGATTCTCTTCATGATACTTAGAACTCCTTCAAAAGCCTTTAGAAACACAAGCCATTGCTTGATTGTTTATTAGTCAATTCCTTACGGGTTATTCTATTCAAGAAAACAAACGATATTGGATACTGATTTGTCGGCAAAAAAAATAGAGATATTATTCCATCCAAATTTTTTTCCCTATAGACAATAGTCGATAAGAAATTGGCGGTAAGACAGCTAATGGAGATCATGGGCCTAGTGATATATAACTCTCTACTGTTCCTTTTTGAGCGCTGTTCTTCGTCATGATTGAAGAGGAAGTACAATGAGGTGAGATTCACTTCTTCGAGACAAGAGAGAATTCGTAGCTTTCTCGAAAAAGGCAATCTCTTTCTCTTAATCAATAAAGGCTAATATAACCTGAAATCTGACTATCAGATATTTGGCGTGATAGTCTAAGGCACCAAGTGTTATTGCAGGAGCTACTATAGTACCAAATGTTTATTGTTCTCACAATTTATTATTATGCTCATCGTCTAAGAAAGTTTAAATACTACTTCTGTATTTTGTTTTTTGCTTCATATTTTTGCTTACATATTTTGTTTTTGTTTAAAAAATTGACAAAATGCGACTAACCACTATTGTTTTATCTATCTAAAGTATATAAAATTTTAAATTTACCATTAATATTACAAATTTGATCCTAAGGAAATGGCTAGATCTCTTATAGGTATATGTATTATTTATATTATTATATGTATTTTATATAATAATTGTTTAGCATTATATTATATTTTTCTTATTCAATAAAATAACTTTTTTCCAACAAACACTGTATATCCACAGAACAATGTTATAATAAAAAAAAAATAATTAACGATTCAATTCAAAAATCACATCAAAATGTCATACAATACAAAAAATTTTAAAATAAATACATTTATATTAATAAATACACCAAAAAAGAATACATCGATTTAAATAGTTTATTATATTGTTTGAAGATATAATTTGAAAAAAAAAATACACATATAGATAGAATTGAAAATATGTCGATTAAAAAAACACAGATACATTATACTATATTATATAACATAAAAATATATATTTATGAAATAAAAATACACTTAATGTAATTAATAACTTGAAAAGCGTTCCACATAAAGAGCAAGACCTTATTTAATTGTTTTTTTTTTGTATGTTTTTTGTATAAAAAATGTTCTTAATTTTATTGCATTTTGTAATTCATATTTGTTTCTGTTTTTTTTTTGTTTCTCATGAACCTTAAGTTTTAAGGTTAAAACACCGAAAGCTCTATATAATTTGAATTAATAAAAAAAGTCGCGTAGACGTTTTTTTTTGTAGCACATTTGGTTTTGTTTTTAACTTGCATTATATTAACTTTACCCCTCTTGTTTTATTGTTGCATTTTTTTTTGTTTAAAACAAAATTTTAAATGAAAATATATTTTGTGTGTGCAATGAAATTAAAAAAAAATTAATTGTATATATATTTTAATATGATAAAAAAGTAGTTTGAAAAAAAAATTATTCTTGACGGTAAGGAGGGGATACTAAAAGTAAAGAGCTAAGGCTTTCGGGGCTGGGTGGGAGAATAAGCGTAAAATAAATTTTATATACAGATAATTGTATTTTTAAATTCCTACTGAAAATATATAAAATTTAAATGATAAATATAAAAAAAATAAATAAAGTTTACCTTAATTTCAAATTTTGCAGGGGTAAGCTTTTTTGTTGAAAAATAATAATGTGAATTTTAAAGAAAATAAACTAAAATGGTAGATGTAGATTTTAGATATATTGAACTCAAGATTTTCAAAAGAAAAAGTACCTATAATAATTTTCAAGCAGTTATTTAAAAATAAGCATATACAAAATTTCTACAAAAAATACGTACGCTACCTCTTTCGTTTTTTTCTTTTCTAATATTGCGAGACTCTGATTTTAATTTTGAATGATAATAATGTTAACTTATATACCTGTAAGCCCTAAGGTTTTTTTTAAACTGCAATCTTTAAATTACATGACACTTATTAGAATGAATTAGAAAGATAGGAACGAATTTTATATCTTTCTATTTTAAAAAATACTCGTACCATTATAAAATTACGAGAATAATATTGTTCTTTAAGAAATTAAATTTCAAAAGAGTTTTTTTCAATACTCAATGCTAATACTAAGAAAGTTTTTCACACTTTTTGTAAAAAAAAATTACTTTGAAATTTAGTATCCCAAAGAAAAAATGTTTAATTTAAAAAAATAAATGATAAATATTAAAATATTTGTGTTTATCCATAATTGTAGATAAAGGGTTATCCATTATGCGGTTTCAAAAGTATAGTGATGGAATTCGACATCTGTCAAACTAAGTTTTTAACCCAATTTTTCTTTCAGTTATCGCATAACGCATAAAAATTGTTAAAACCTACTATAAAAATGGTGACTCAGCCACAGCCATGTATCGTGTTTTAAGAGGAGATTATGGTTTACATAATCGTCCAACTACGCAAGCAATTGGCAAAATTGTGAAGAAATTTCGCTGCTGTAAGTGAAAGTCTTGCGGAAGACCCGAATGTGTCGATTCCTCGTCGTTCTCAGGAATTAAGACTGTCTTACGGCACATTATGGCATATTTTGAATTTGGATCTACGCCTACATCCATATAATGTCCAGCTCCCACAACACCTGAAGCCATGTGTATGTGTGCTTGAACAACAGGCGGTGGACGTCGATTTTTCAAACAAAATTTTCTTCAGCGGGAAGCACATTTCTCACTCGGTAGGTATGTTATTAAACGAAATTGTCGTATTTGGGGTTCTGAGAATCCTTAAGTAATTGAAGAGAGGCCATTACATCCACAAAAAGTCACTGTTTGGGGCGCTCTTTGGTCCGGAGGTGTGATTGGACCTTACTTCTTCGAAAACGACGATGGAACGACTGTCACCGTCAATTCGGAGCGTTATGGTCATATGATAACCGACTTTTTTTTGCCTGCTATTGAAGAATACGACTTGGACAATGTGTGGTTTCAACAAGACGGTGCCACTTGCCACACAACTCGAGCGAATATGGCTTTATTGCAAGAGACATTTCCTGGCCGCGTAATTTCTCGTCCTGGCGATATCAACTGGCCACCAAGATAATGCAATTTGACACCTCTGGACTTTTTTTTGTGAGTCTACGCTCAAGACCGTGTTTATGCAGATAAACCTTAAACTCTTGAGCACTTGAAAACCAACATTCGTCAAGTTATGGCTGAGATACCGCCCAATATGTGTCAAAAAGTGGTAGAAAATTACCTCAAAAGAATCGAAGCTTGCAACAATTCGCGTGGTTGTCATTTAAATGATGTAGTGTTTCACACATAATTCCAACGTTCAAAGTATATAACAAAAAGGAAATCTCATGAACAAAAATATTTTATATGTGTTTTATTAAAGTTTACTTTTGAAACCGCAAAATGGATAAACCTTTACTTCCGTTGATTTTCAATATTTTTTCCCATTTTTTTTTAGAAATTGCAAGGAAGTAGATATAATGTTTCCACAATATAGTTTTCTTTTAAGAATAACTCAAGGAATCATATCCCATAATAGGTTGGTAAAAGAAAAAAAATAGATTGAACTATCACAAGAAATTCCTATTTGCGATGTAAGGCAAGTCTCATAGAAATTACTCCAATATTTTTCATAATTTCTAGCATTTTGTATAGCCACAAAACTAACGGTATTTGGCATACAATTCTGCCTACTATCTTTATTATCTCGAAAACGGTTTTAACTATTTTGATAAACAAAAATCTGTGCACAAATATAGGTATAGTCTACATTTTGGTTAAGAATTTTTTTTACATATGTATTTTGTTATTAACGATACCTGCCATAGATCATAGATCCCAAATATTTAAAAAAAGGTAATATTTTACAAAGTATTTTAACAAACTCCGAAAGAAGAAAAAGGAAAGGCAGACCAAAAATACACCTGGTAAAAGCAAATGCAACGACATTAGCATTTGGCAGGTCTATGACATGGAATAATTCAAAACCGGGAGTATTGCCGACAATTTCTGAGGTCAATGAGGCGTACCGCACGGACGGATTAATAGTGTGAAGCAGATAAATAATAGGAGAAGGATAAGAAGAACAGCCATACACCATGTTTTTGATTTTTGACTTTCTTATAAGCAGCTCGACTCATTTCGATCAAAATGTTTATATAGTAGGTCCTTCGAATTGTCAATAGTACTGCATATCAAAATGTTCGAAAAATATTTTTTTGGATTTTTGAAAAAAAACAAAAAAAAGATATTTCGAAAACGGTTTGACGATGATTTTGGAAGTTAAGTTTTTAAATTTATAACAGGTGTTTTTTTAGACGTGTGGTTTTTAATCTGTCAATACTTTTTTCGGAGTTGGTCTTTGGTTGGTCAGCTGTCACTTGATTTATGCTCAGTTTGTTTTGCCATTTCATAATTAATGGACTTCCTCCTGAACAACGTTTGCAAATCTTGCAAAAATATTACAAAAATAATGATTCGCTATAGTGCCATGATTAATGACTTTTTCGTGTCTGAATTGGAGGATGTTAATGTGGACGACCTTTGGTTCTAACAAGATGGCGCATGCCATACAGCCAAAGAAACAACCATCAATTTATTGAAGGAAACTTTTGGTGAGCGCTTTATCTCGCGTCGTGGACCGTGGGCCTGTGGCATGGCAGCCAAGAACGTGCGATTTAGAACCGCTGGACTATTTTTAGTGGGGTTATGTGAAGTTGCTTGTCTATGCAGATAAGCCCGAGACCATTGACGCTAGAAGAAAATATTCGGGGCGTTATTGCTGACATACGTCCTCAATTGTTGCAAAAAGTGGTCGAAAATTAGGGCTCTCGGCTAGAATTTAATCGAGACAGCTGCGGTGGCCACTTGCCCGAAATCATTTTTAAAACATAACGCAAGCACTTATCTTTATAATAAAGCTAAATTCTTGGCCATAACATAAAATTATAGGTGTTTTATTTCTTCTTGAAAACCACACGTCTAAAAAACACCCTTATATTAAATACTTAAAATTGCCATACCAATATCCTTATTTAGACTACTTAGATCGCAAGCACCCTGATACATCCTGTTAAAAAAAAAGAAAATATAATTTTTGAATTACAATTAAGGACTGGAACATTATTGTTTTTTATTTTATGGAGCGTTTTGAAAGTTCCAAAAAGGAAATAGATATATCCACTTCACTAACTGCTAGGTCAGACAGGCACTGCGTTATCAAAGGTATGAAGATTCTCATTCAGCTGACAGAAAAGTTTTAGAATGAGCTGCTATCCCTTAACTCCGAGAGAGTTCCGCATACCCTGATTATGAACACCAAGTTCAGCAAATACTCCAAAACTATTTTGAATCTTTGCAGTTTTCCAATGATACAGCTAAATTTTTTGGATAATCAGTAGTATCCGACCGAAGATTTTGCTAAACCTTAGGCTTCCACCAAAATAGGCCGAAGTTTTGGCCGAAGCCGAAGGTTTATTTTATGGTGAAATTTCGACTTGATCATCCTCCATATGAAGAACATCTAATATTTGTTATGACCTTGGGTCATACAAGAGAACAATAAATTATATTTTAACTAGATTGGGCTTCTAGCCCATACATTTATCTACTGTCAATTGCCGAATATTCGGCTTCGGCTAGAAATCGACCTTCGGTTAGTTTTTTAAGCAAACAAAACTGTTTAAACTCCTTATTTATAGAAAGGTATAATATTTAAGAAGAAAACATGAATTTAGCAGACCATTTATTTAAAGAAACAAATTAATATATTTGTGTTGCATAAAGTGAAGCATTTCCATTAAAATATTTGAGTTTGTAAAAATTAACGGAGTGCGGTTGCTGGATGTCCTTAATAAATTTTGCTCTGACCACTATTGGTATATGTTGAAAAATTGTCTATCGCGACTTCAAAGTCATTAAGCGAACTCAATTAATTCAGAACATTATAGGGATCAAAAGGCTCCTTTAAGCTATAACATGTTGTAATTTACCTTACCTACGGACACATTAAAGCTTAGACAACATGTATCATTGTATTTTAAGAAAATTCTTTAATAAAATTATTTTTCATTAAAGAAAAATCCATACTATCTTTATTATCTTGTCTTTTAATTCACGAATATTTTCAGATCACAAAAAAGCACGTATACGCCACAGTGACCTTTACATGAAATTCAAAAAAAAGAAAACGGTCCAGATATAAATTTTTATGACAAATTTAAATCAAAACCAAACTACAAATATTCAATCCAAATACCATCGGAAATTCAAAATTGTCATATTTTAGGATCAAATTAAAAAAAAAAAATGAAAATCATCCACACACCGAAAATTCTTACTGACCCAAATTTCAACACGAAATTTCATACATTTCCTTCCCTTAAAACCGATACATTCTGCATTTCAGCCAGCAAACGAAAAAAAAAACAAATAAAAAAATCAATGTTAGGTTTGTTCCAGTTAAACATACATAAATGCGTGTACGAATATATCTTACACACAAGGATTAGAAGGATACTCGTATGTAGAAATGGATATGTGCCCTCAATTCTGCATAAGACCAAATGCAGCAATCTAAAATATTCAACTAATCAATTTGCGGGAGAGAGTGCCTAAAAGGGGTTTTCGCAAAAATCCACTGCGTCGAAATTTTGATGCAACTATATTGAGATAGAGTAAGGAGAGAGAGCACAGTTTCAAAAAGGATTTAAAGGCATAGACAGACAATACTAATTTGGCATGAATTTGATGTGCTTTTTTTTATGGATTTACCGAGAGTGTTTGTGGTGGTGGTGTGCTTTGGATATGCGGAGACACATACCAGCCAGTATTGCGAATATCAACTGACCCATTAAACGGATTGCACTGTGCTTCGGATGACCCAACATTGTCATTCTGACATGTCCCTAAAAATATATACTGCATGGAAATTGTGTCCTTTTCGTATGCATTTCGTGCAATGATAAATCTTCTTTTCTCTTCTTTGACTATACGAGTATAGCAAGAGACTAAAGACAAGTCCTTGGAAAGGAAAAGTCCAAGTCCAGAAAACTAACAGAAGGTAATATATTCAGACAAGAAAGACACAACATAAAGGACTCATGCTGGACCAGCAAAAAAAAAACTACCTAAAGAAAAACAAGCATAAGTGTGTACTACTGTCGTTGTACAGCGACATATGGGCAGGATGTTTGGTACTTCTCAGCAAACATTGAAAGGAGATGAGCAGCAATTTATTCGACTATGACAACTCCTACTCTCTCTTGATGACTGTGGTCAATTTTAGATGGAATCGAGACTACATACTCAAATGATTTCTTTTTTATTTTTGCTTCCATTAAATCGTTGATCTAGGATACCATCATCACATCCATTCGAAAGGGGAAGAAAATAATGTGCTAGAGAAGATGAGTTGGTATGGCTGATTGCGGTGGAGTGGGAGGAGTAGAAGAATGATGTCAAAAATGATGATATGCATGTGGATGATGATGGCTTTCCGAAAAGTCAATTTATGGATTTCATTTAGAGAGTAACACACATTAGGTTCGCATCTCATCTACATAATGGATATCTGCAGTTGTTATGCACTGCATTTATATGCGGACTTCTATGCGGTTATTTGGTGTTTTTTTTTTATTAATAAAAAAATGAGTATATAGATTATGCATCCAACCATGTGGAAACCAAATATATGTATATATTCCTCCTTATTTATATTGAAATTGATATATTGTGTTATGTAGGATTGTCTAATTTTCGTGATTTAATTTCTTTTGGTTTCAATTGACCTAGAATTTTTTTTTAATTGTAGGCAGCAAGAAAAATAAGATAAGTGGGTTGAAAGAGACGCTGTTTGCAGTTTCAAAAACAGTATGCATTGATTCAATAAGTGTGTTAAAAAATTATATTTCAAGAAATAGTTTTTCTTCGCTGACACAAAAGCATTGTCTAATATATATAATAGCAATTTCACTCTCCTAAGTTTAGTACTCGTAAGTATTGTAAATTAATAAATAGTTTTTTTCTTATTAGAAAAAGTAAAGAAAAATAATAGAAAAAATGTGCAGTAATTTACATTTAAAAAAAAAGGCTATTGCTGCCCTCAAGTATGCTGCAATTTTAGTAAAATTAAGACATATTTAAATTAAGACATTTAAACTAAGTTGTATGTATTGTACTAACGGGTGATTTTTTTGCTACTTGGTTTTTGACGATTATATTTTTGAGAGATCACACATGACAAATTCCACGAACATTTGACATTTCGATTCAGTATTGTTTGCCATTTCATCATGAATAGACTTACGCCTGAACAACGTTTGCAAATTATTGAAATTTATTATCAAAATTCGTGCTCTGTGAAAAATGTGTTTCGCAAGCTACGTCCGTTTTATGGTCGTCATAATCGTCTTCAGCGACGAGGCTCATTTTTGGCTAAATGGATACGTGAATAAGCAGAATTGCCGTATTTGGAGTGAAGAGCAGCCAGAGGCAATTCAGCAGCTACCAATGCATCCCGAAAAATTTACTGTTTGGTGCGGTTTATGGGCAGGCGGCATCATTGGGCCGTACTTCTTCAAGGACGATGAAGGCCGCAGGGTTACGGTCAATGGAGAAAGGTACCGTTCGATTATAACAGATTTTTTTTTGCCGAAAATGCAAGAAGTGAACTCGGTCGACATGTGGTTCCAACAGGACGGTGCCACATGCCACACTGCACGCGAAACCATGCATCAATTGAGAGGCGAATTTGGTGAGCAGTTGATCTCACGTTTTGGCGCAGTCAATTTTCCAAAAAGATCATGTGATTTGATCCCGTTAGACTATTTGTTGTGGGGCTATGTTAAGTCTATTATCTATTGGGACAAGCCAAACACGATTGCTGCCTTGGAAGCCAACATTGAACGCGTCATTGGTGAGATTCCGGCCAAAATGTGTGAAAAAGTTTGCCAAAATTGGACCTTCAGAATGGACCACCTGAAGCGTAGCCGCGGGCAACATTTAAGTGAAATTATTTTTAAAAAGTAAATTGCAGAAATTGATTTATCGATCCAAATAAAAATTTCATTCACTTTTTACAAGTTTCTGTGTTTTTTTGAATTTTCAAAAACCAAGCTCTTAAAAAATCACCGTTTATATAGATCTGCTCTGCATGACTATAGTATCTTAATTCTTAAAGGGATTAATTGACCATATTTTATAAATGTAGTTCAATTTTTGATGTCATGTTTTGCACGCAAAGGAATTTGTAATTTCTTTATGGTCTGAAACGTGTTGCATACTCTAGGGAAATCTTTCATTAATGAACCTGAGACGAAGTAATGCTAGTTTAAAAATTTTCAACGGTTGCTTTACCAACATTTTCTTTGTGTTTTATGGCCTGTTTTATAAGTTTACAATTGTATATACATACATATACGCACACAAATTAATACCTAATATATATGCATTTAACAAATATAGATGGGAGTGGATCTGTGTTGTTGTATTTGGCTGCACTTAACATAATATATAATTCCAAAAATTGAAAACAGTTTGAAATATGTACTAAGAATTGGAATGACCATTTTTTGGGCGTTCAAAAAAAATGCTATTCAGATTATTGAGATTTGAAGAACCATAACATATTTGAGATAGTAGAGAACACGAACTAAAAGTCAGTCCCACAATTCTGCCTGTCTATTGACATCAAGCCTGGCTTTGGAAGGAACATCCAGAGTTTTATTGATTTTTTTTTTAAATAATTTTGCACGCGTTCAAGGGATTAGATTAGATTAGATGCAGACTTTATTGAGGCTTTAAATTTTAAATTACAATGATTGAATACAAGTCGGGTACGACCTGGTATAAAACCGTCGGTCAGATTGATATAATAAAATAACAGTTAATATAAATTTTATACAATGTTTTTTTTTTTTTTTTTTTTTTTATAAATTTAGTATAATAGAATAAAATATAGATCAAAAGCTGTGACGATTCTCTTTCGATAGCTTAGGGATTATGAATACCCTTTTTATGTTTTTTTTTAACACAGCGTTGGCATCCGGTGATCTGTAAGGGAAATGTTCTCTGCTTGATGAAAATTAAATAAATAAATAAATAAATAAATATTGATACAAGTAAACGAAAAAAAAGAAGAGAAAGAAGGATAGAGAATATGTGTGGCGCGATGTCCTGAGACTAGAGCTGGTTGTTGTCTCAGATTTATCTCCAGGTGTGGCGGCTGAACTAATGCGGAGAAAATTACCGTGTCTTATTGATTTATGTCTCTTATAATTCGCATTATTTTATTCTATTTCGTTGTCATATTTCTGAGTAGTTTACTCGATCACATGTTGTTAGTGTTATGCCTGAACAGCATGTTATGAGTAAACCAGCAACTCATTTTATGACAATTTTTAGAATTGGTTTTTAATGGAATATAATAGAGATAACGGAAGGAATCGAACCTGCGACCACGAGGTTGACAGGCGAGAACACAACTATCGCGCCACGGCCACACCTATATTGAGAGCAAATTGATTTGTAAAAATTTCTGAAGCTATTATTACCGCACAATATGAAATCTTATTTTTCTAGAAAAATACCAATTGATATTTAATAATCATTACGAGGGGTGCGAGTTCAGTTTTTTCGGAATTATTTGAGAATTTTATACAAAATCGCGCATTAAAGGGGATTTGACTACCCTTTAAATCAGTGGTATCCAACTAGTATTGCTCCAAAGGCTTTTTTGAAAATCTAAAAGAACTAAGCGGGTACTATCGAGTAAAAAAATATTGAGTGAGATTAAAGGAAACTACATCATTGCCTTAGACAAATTTTTATTTATTATGAGATTATGATACCTATAATATATTCTTTTTCATTCCGGAAGCTGGAAAGCCCACCCACATTGAACCAAAAGATTTCAGATCTATAATCATGTCTTTCTTACTATTGAATACCCTGGAAAGACTCATAGATGTACAAATAAATGATAGTGTTCTCTAACAGGTCCAGCATAGATACACTAAGGGCAAATCTGATAAGACAGCACTTCATGAAGTGGTAGGCACAATTGAAAAATCTATACAATTCAAAGACTTTACGCTGAGTTTATTTCTTGATATCGAAGGAGCTTTTAACAGTGTTGAAAATAAAGCATTTTGACAAGCCCTGGACTCAAGGGGCATTAACATGCTACTGTCAAATTGGATCGACTCTATGCTTCAGTCCAGGATCGTGAATGTAGGATTGGGCGACTGCAAACTTAATTTTAGGACATGCAGAGGTACTATCTGCCCTTCTTTGGCTTCTGGTTGTTAACCAGATCTAATTAAAGCTAAGTCAAAGGAGTGCTAAAGTCGTGGTAATTGGGACAGTAGTTGCGGAATAAATGTAAACCCATTAAACACCGAACTAGTTTCGTGCATGAGGAAACGTAACGTAACAAATATAATTGCCCCTATCATAAATGGGACTCCACTACACATTACTGCCACGGCTAAATATCTGGGTCTGGTGATCGTAAACTGAACTGAAAAGAGAATATTCAAGAAAGAGAAAAAAAGCCACAATAAAAAAATTTAAAATCCAACAAAGTTTTCTTCAAACCGTAGACGACAGATGGTCAGGTATTGACAGTTGTCGGGTTTCGAGAAATATCTGGACAGATATCAGGATAACAGGATATTTGCTGGGGCTTAACTGATCTCAACTGTCCCTCTTGATGGCTATCCTAACGGGTCACAACTCCATCGGAACCTACATGATCAGAATGGGCATATGCACATCTGACTTATGTAGAGGTTGTGTGGACGAAGAGGAGGAAGACTTCTCATATAACTTCCTTTGTGAATGCCCCAACCTTGCCCGAACCAGGAAAGAAGTACTGTCATATTTTTTTTTCGACGAACTGGGCATTGTCGCTAATAAGCACAGTTACATACATTCTTGAGGTCTATGAGCTTGAAAATCTCGTTGTTTTTACTCTCTGTGCTTTTAAGCATTATACCACTTCAAATTGTAATAATTTTTAATTCGGATTTTGTTTTATTGATGCAACAATGAGTCTCAATCAATGAGGCTAATTGTGAAATATCAGTATTAATAAAAGGATTAAAATGAAAAAAAAAACACAAGCAGAGGTTCCGCATACAGATCATTTTCTCAAAACGCCTTTCAAATTCCGATTATACCCTGCAAGAAGAGTTTATTTGAGTCCGTGGTGATTGCGGGCGCCTAGAGAACAGACCGCTACCAAGCGCCCGCGAAATACGGGTTGGACACACTGCTTTAAATGATCAAGTACAGTATAAGCTTAGGAAATTAAAAAATGATTTCAAAGGAGATATCGATGCTCTTTGGTTTTAAAGTTCTGAATATCAAAATGAGTTGAAGAAAGAGCCTGGTAAAGCATTCCACATTCGCGTTGTACGGCTAAAGAAAGAATATCTCTATTTGACAGTACGTCCGACGTTCAACTAAAAGGCGAATTGATGATCTTTGCTAAAAGCGCGAGTAATGCGATTGAATGGGAGGAATATTACTAACTATTTTGAGTGAACTGAAGTTAAAAAAATAGCGATACAATGATGAAAGACATAAAGCTTTACGGCGGGGGTCAAGGGAAGAAAATGTGTCTGCTATGGTTCTATCCCATTTCACCATCTTCAAGGCTTTATTTTTGATTGCTGTCTAAGAATTTCAGAGGATTTTTCCGGGCTCCAGTCGATATATGAGAGTTTTTCACTCTTTTCAAATTAAATTCACTTTTTTACAAATCAACTTCAACATTTTATAAATCAAATTCAACTTTTTCAACTTCTTTCTCATTTGTTTCTACATATTTCCTAAACATTTGTATTATAATATTTTGGAGAAGAGGAAAAAGTCTGCAATGCATATGATATCCATTTACAAACCAAACACTATGTAGTCCATATGACATACAGGCATAGTACACAATATACCTACATAACAATAAAATTCAAGAAAAATATTGATTTTGTCTTTGCTCCTTAAGACAAATTGCAACTTCATCAAGAACATACTATATACGAAGAATAAGAAATGAAAAAAAATACAAAACTTCCTCAACGTAGAAGAGAACATTTTCTACTATCAGGGTACTTCTTATATTGCTATATATATAATTCCCAATCCAAAACAAAAAAAAAACCTTTCCCATGTTCATCCATAAACGAACTCTTCAGGGAGTATATTTTCATCTTCTTTTTTCTTTGTCCTTATCCTTTACTATGATTTTTATTTGGTTTCTTTGGAAAAAGAGAGTCGTCCTAGTGTAAGGAAATATGTATATATATATATATATGTATACTACCTACAGTAGTCACAAAATTCATAACCAACCTTCAGGACATTCAACTTGGCCTTTTTTAAATGGGTTGGGTATATGGAAAGTTGTGTGCTGTGTGCGTTATTTTCTACAAAAAAAATTAGGTTTGGGAATGTCTAGCCTCCATTTCATTTTTTGGTAAATATTAAATTTATACCAAATTAAGAAGGCGAGTCCTGTGTGGATGCATTGAACTTTTTCGGTATACCTAACTACTCTTAGTAAAAAGCATGTGTGATAGAATTGTGAAAATGCGTACACCTAATACTGGCAAACTTTGGGTACAAATTTAATAGATACGAGTATAACGAAATTTGAAGAACAATGAACTTTAAAAAGAGGTGATGTTCTAAATCGTAATAATCAAAGTAAGAAGTGTGCCTTGAAAAACAACAAGGTAAAAAAAAATTAGTAATTTATCGACATAGGGTTAAAACCTAGAAATAAAATGCTATCAGCATTAATTTGTAATTATGTACATTTTTTTTTCAAGTCTAAACATTTTAAGATTTTGTTAATGAAGAAATTTTGATTACGCCCGTGTTATTGGCCTTTTTCAAAACTAAATTTCCTTTCAAAATAATTCAGAGGAAACTAATTTTTCAAAAGTTTATATCAGTAAATAATAGCTTTGTCATTTTGAACTTGAAAACTGTTATTAAATACTAGCAGATACCCGTGCGATGCTACGGAACCACGGGAATCTAATGAAATCATCTGTCCACCTACAAAAATTCATTCGAAACCCTTCAGTCGTTGAATGTAGGCACAAACGACGAACATGCTCTCCTAGCATGCTCGCGCTCGCTGTGCTCTTCTTGCATATGGGCTGGTTCTCGAACCGCTTGCTGTTGGCCAAAAATTTAGATTTCGTCGTGTTCGTTGGCTTCGATGTTCGTTGTGTATGGTCATGTTCGCGAACAAAGCGAAGATTTAATATTGGATTCAAAAAGTAAGAACTACAAAAATAAAGTTGGAAAAAATTATTCATGGCTAATCTTCCAGCTGCTTACCAAATTTCATTAAAATCCATTCAATGGTTAAGGCATGAATGCGGAACAAACAACCAAGTATTGTTGGGCATTCAAAGTCATTAAATGATACGAAAAAGTGCTTTTAAAGCAAGTATGTGTAATCATACAAAAACTGAATATAACCAAGTATATATTTTGTTCATATATAAGCCTCTCCCATATAGGCATAGGAACTGTTTGGCTCCATTTTTCAGGATACAAATGACCTATGTGATAATGGAGTATTTGTGTGCCCATGTGCCAAAATTCATCCAGATCCGTTCAGCCGTTCCGGAGTTTATTAAGCAACAAACATCCATACATCCACCCATCCATCCATCCATCTATCCATCCATCCATCCATCCAAACTTTCACATTTATAATATTAGTAAGATTGAAAAACGTCCATACTTGTGAATAAATTATAATTATTATGTTCTATTGGACTTGTTGTGTTACAGTACTGTAACGAAATTTACTATTTGACTACTTTTGAATCTCTAACGGACTTTATTTGTATAACGAAACACCTAAAAGGATGCTACAAACCACATGCCTATTACCCTAAGTGGAGACTTTCTTCTAATTTCGACCAATCGTCAAGACACAATCCCAATATTTTTCATAGCTTTTGAATTCGCATAACTGCCACCTCACCCAATAATTGGAAACGAGTAGAATCGGTTACCAGAACTTTCAAGATGTATCTAGAAAGCTTAAAGAAGTATAAATACCATACCACGAATGCCTGCAAGATTGCACAGATTAATTTTGAAAACGCAATTATTTATAAAGTTGGTTGTAAGAGGAGAAAGTAATTTGTTTTTGATAATATAAACAAGCGAATGTTTTTGAAAGAAGGAAAAGGTTTAATAATTGTGAAAAGAAGAATTGGGTTATTGAAGGAAGTAGGTTTTATTTGCGAACCTAGGCCAAATACTACATACTATTTATTATAACTATTATTGTTATACATACTATTCATAGAGTGGTATTGCTATCGAGGTCTAAAGGATGCGGGAGATAGAAGAACGTTCTGCGGCATATCAGACAAACTACACAATCTTTCATTATTAAATCAAAACACCCAGGAAACCGTCTTCTATCAGACATGGCAGTGCAGATATTGGTACTAAGTTTTATTAAATTTAAAATTCGACTTTCCCCAGTTTATTGTATTCCAGTCTGGTTTGGTAGGCAATCAACTAAAACTTATTCGCCTTAGGAATCCCAGACTGATCCGCAAACTGGTATCAGTGCTTTCCGCGAAGGAAAGAACTCAGCCTTTCGCAGACTTCTTGTTTGCGAATTTTGCACCTTGACCTGGGCCTTAACCCACACAAGATCCAACTGACCTAGGAAATTAAAGTTCATGACCAAAGATAACGCCGCTTTTCCGCTGAATGGGCTTCGAAGCATTTGGAAGACATTTTTGCCGAAAAATCTTTAGCGACGGGGATCATTTCTGGATGAATGACTAGAACATGACCCAAATTTTCGGACAGTGTTAGTCGGCAACGAAATTGAATCGTATTTGTTAGAAAACGACGCGACGTTGGTCAAGGCATTACCATCAATGGAGAGCGCTATTAATCGATGTTAACCAATTTCTTTTGGCCTGAATTGATCAACATGGACGTAGACGACCTGCGGTTTCAACAGGACGGAGCTTCACAGAAAATGCCACAAAGGGACATTTTGTAGTAGAACTCGGTAATTTAAATCCGACTTAAAACTGATTTATATAGATAAATGATACTTAATTAAATTACGAGTTCTCACACTTTTAAAAATCTCCAAGCTCAAGAACCCCAAAAGTCAAAATCCCTAATTGTTAAATTGGAAAATTGACAAGCGCACGAAGCTTTGTATTCTAAATGAACGATTTGAATGATAGGCTTTTTCATGTGTGGTTTTCTGAAGTCGAAGGTCTATGAGAAGCAGCCCATGGTATCAAATTTAACATACAAATGTGTTAAAAGAGTTCACGATTATCACCAACAAAAGCAGTTTTTGCGACAATATTCAGTCCTGTATGACTCCACTTTCTTACTTGAAACTAAAATTTACTTGATACAATGAAAACTTAGCAGATTTTTTTTTCCTACAGACTATGAATTTTTCGTTAAATTAACGAAAATCCTATTAACTTAATTTATTCAGAATATTTTTTTAAAATTTTGAGTAAGGGTATCATCTTGTTGATGTATTCTAAAATAAAGTACAAATAGCTAAGTATATATATTTAGTCTTTTTTATACGCGCACTAAAGGGGTTTTGACTACCCTTAGAATGAACAAGCACAGTGCGAGCATTAGGAAAATAGGGAAGGATGTAAGAGCAGATACCGATGCAAATCTGTTTTAAATTTCTGAATATCTAAATGCGGTGGGAAATGGAGCCGGGTAAAATATTTCACATTCGCGGCTGAAGAAAAATTCTCTGTACTTGACAGTACGTCCGAAGTTGGGCTCAAGGAAAAACTGATGAGCATTCCTGGAAGCGCGAGTATTACGGTTGAATAGTTTGACGGGAGGAATGCAACTGACTTTGAATTTTGAATTCTATCCAAAAGATTCAAACCCAAAATAATCACACATACCAAATTTGAAGTCAATCGCTTAAGCCGTTTAGGCTCGTTATTCATACAGACGGACAGACTGACAGACAGACTGACAGACATTTTTTGGCGATCACTTTTTTAGGCTTCTCTATGATCGTAATGTCATGTTTGATTGTTAGAATTTTTTTTTTACGAATGCATAACTTGCCTTATAGTACCTATAATCGCAAGTAAAAAAATTAAGAAAACAATATGTACAAATATGTAATTTATTTTCTTATAGTTTTAAATTTCCTAAACGTATGCAGCGATCGAAGCAATTTATTTTTAGAAATCGGCAGAGTTTTTATTTGATTAACATAGAATTTGATGTATAAATGAATTACTACAAAGTGTTAAGTGCAGTAGATATGTTCATTCTCAGAAAAATGTACTCCTCCAGGAATAAAATCACAAACACAACTACATTATATCGATTTTATATTTTCTGAAATCATTCACCATCCAGGAATACGACGATGGATATAAAGTAGGTATGGTTATAAAGATGATGATATACGACTTCAATTTTCTTTATCTTTTTCATTAGCCATCATCATCACTATTCCGGACGTACAATTCATATTTATCAAAAAAAAATTCTTGATACTAGTCTTTCGTTCTTTTTCTTGTTGGTGTAGTTTTTTTTTTTGTTTTTTCTATTCTGATTTTACTGGAAGCACTCTGATGGCTGTCGGAAAATTTTCTTCCGATTCCTTTTTTTTTGTATTTTATTTTAAATGTTCATTCCTTTTTGTGCTATGGTGGCCTCTTGCCTTTGCATGAACAGGATGTAAAAGGATTTAACGATAAATACTGAACACAAGTGAGTTTTTCAATTTTCCTATTTGCTTCCTGCTGCCTAAGGATATCGCAATATCTGCTTTTCATTTTTTGTTGTTTCCCTAATCGAATTAGCTGAATTAATAAAGAAAATAGAATGGTACGTATACGCCGTAGTGGACATGTCGTTGGTGTTTTTGTGTTCTCAACTGTTTATTTTTCCTATTTTATGGGAAAGCAATGGTGACTTCTCTTCTAGAGTATGTGATTATTTAAAATGTATTCAATTGAAAATTAATTGGAATATTTCAGGCAGGGACAACCAACGCAAAAATCAATACCTGCCGCCCAAATGTATGCAACATCTAGGAATTGCACAGTTTTTTTTATCTAACATCGTAACATTTTACTAACAATTTTTTCTGGCCCATTGAAACGCGTTTCCTTACCTTAACTCCTCTATAAAATGCACTGCAATGCAAAACTAGTAGTTCTGATTAATTTTTTTTTTATCGATGACTCCTAGGTATTATATTTTATTCTGCTTTTGTTTTTAATTTTTTTTTTTCTAAAGGTGAAATTTCTTTTGAAAGTAACTATTATATTTTCACCAATCAAAGGCTTCAATCGACCAGATGCCCTCACATACCTGTACAAAACTAAATCCATTCAATATTTGATATTCGCAATCAATGTTCAATTTCGAAAATAAAATTTAAAAAATAATCTTGAAAAGAATTCATCCGTCTGTGATCACGATAGGTATACGAGCAATTGTAAAAAAAGAATAAAAATTTAGAAATTCTATTCAATAGTTTTATAAAACAATATAGATGAAGAGAAAACGGAGGAAAAAAAAATAATGCCCATTACAAATGTTACTTCAGTAGGTAATCCTAATCTTTTTTTTTGTATGTATTATTTACACATACATATTTCATGTGTGTGTATTTTTTTTAAAATCAAATGTTTGAAATGTTTTGCAGCTGCCTCAATCTGCAGCTGACGAGCTTCAATAGAATTTTCTAAAAAAAAAATATATAAAAAAAATGTATTCTAGCTAATCCATTCTTTGGGAAATCAAAAAAAGGACAAAAAATATAAAGTCAATAGGTACCAGTGAATGGTGTATGCAGAAATACAGGTATCCTCCATTGAGAACCATAAAAATCGAATAGAAATATAAAAAGGAGTAAAAGTTCAAAAAGAAATCACTTAAAGTTAAAATAAATAGTCCTATTCCAAATATTCCATACTCGCAGCACTCCCCTCACCGCCCTTCATGACAAATCCAGAGATTCATATTGGAATAAGGGTTAGTTTCAAAGGACACACACACACACACAAAAAAGAAGGTAAACCAAAAGGTTAGAAAATACAGTGTAGAGATACTTGCACCGCTGGCACTGCCACTGTTGTCAACGATGGATGCCTCAACTTTTCAATCCAATTGAACATGACATTCGAGAATGTCCTATGAGAATGATACATATTATTATAGAACTAGTTGCAGTTGACTGAATGTAAGTCCTTTTAGGGTCTAAACCACCCACCAATATTAACCGCATACTCTGCTCCATCAGAGAGCTCAGTAAACACAAGGGCTTTGAACTAAGCTCACCTTTTCTAAAAATGTATACATGTCTGTTTTATTTGATTGAAGGTGGAATCAGCAGCAGCAGCTGCAGCAGGTGAAGAGGGCTTGGTAAAGATGCTTAGACAGAAAAAGTTAAAAGAATATATTTAAAAGGATTAAAGTGGAAATATATCGGAATATTATTAAAACAAAATGGAACACACATTTATCTATAATGACAAATTTATTAAAACACAAAATTCGACAAGTCTTTGTGGAAAGCTTCATTTTTACGTCCTTAATATTTCCTAAATATGGAGTTGCCCAAAAAAAATTAGGGTGAGGGGGGGGGGGGGGGGGGGGGTAAGACAGGGATAATATTTATTTTTTTTCAAATTTCTCGAAAACTATAGATTCTTTTGGAAAAAACTGTGTGTGCGCCGGTGGAATGAGGTTTTGACCGGGTTGAAGTATATTTTGTTCCATTTTCCATCTTCAGGACCGTTTTACTACTATATCAAGCAACTTTTGTACCTGGAGATAGTCTCTCAAAAGAAGCTGTTATGATGAGCTGAATGTGGGTAGTAGATTGCTTAATGTTACAGCTTTAGTAAGAAGCTAAAGGGAGTAGGCTATCATTAATATGTTGAACACAGAGTATGAGCATTACGAAAATAGGGAAGGGTTTAAAATGGGAAACCGATGCACCTTTGACATTTTGAATATCGCAATGAGAGTGTCGCTATAACTTAAAAACGACGGCGCCAATATGTCGCTTCGTAGATAATTATACTCTTTATAAGTTACTTTTATGCCATTTTGATAAGAAATACAATTTTTGGGAGTTATTAAGCAAAATAAAATAAATCTTTTTTTCAAGATGGCAGCATTTCCCTTTCGATACCATTATTAGCACTTAATGTTTTTCCAAACATAATACAAAAAAATCCCCACTCCAAAATAAAAATGTATGTAAGGGTTATCCATTTTCCGGTTTCAAAAGAATAGCGATGCAATTCGACATCTGTCAAACTAAGTTGTTAAACCAATTTTTATTTTTTTGTTGAAAGTCTGACATTTACGAAAATGGATCGCTTAACTACTCGTACCGCACAACGCATAAGAATTGTCAAAACTTACTACGAAAATGTTGATTCTGCCACAGCCACATATCGTGCTTTAAGAGGAGATTATGGTTTACATAATCTCCAACTACGCAAGCAATTGGGAAAATTGTGAAGAAATTTGAAGAGACTGGATTGGTTACAGAAATTGTAGGGCCTATGCATCATCGTTTCGCTCGTGCCACTGAAAATATCGCTGCTGTAAGTGAAAGTGTTGTCGAAGACCCGAATGTGTCGATTCTTCGTCGTTCTCAGGAACTACGACTGTCTTACGGCACATTATGGCGTATTTTGCATTTGGATCTACACCTACAACCATATAAAGTCCAGCTCACATAACAACTGAAGCCAGCTGACCATTCACAACGTCGTAGATACTTCGAATGCGTGCTTGAACAACAGGCGGTGGACGGCGATTTTTCAAACAAAATTTTCTTCAGCGACGGAGCACATTTCTCACTCGGTGGGTATGTTAATAAACAAAATTGTCGTATTTGGGGTTCTTTGAATCCTCAAGTAATTGAAGAGAGGCCAATACATCCACAAAAAGTCTCTGTTTGGGGAGCTCTTTGGTCTGGAGGTGTGATTGGACCTTACTTCTTCGAAAACGACGATGGAACGGCTGCCACCGTCAATTCGGAGCGTTATGGTCATATGATAACCGACTTTTTAATGCCTGCTATTGAAGAATACGACTTGGAGAATATGTGGTTTCAACAAGACGGTGCCACATGCCACACAACTGGAGCGAATATGGCTTTATCGCAAGAGACATTTCCTGGCCGCGTAATTTCTCGTCGTGGCGATATCAACTGGCCACCAACATCATGCAATTTGACACCGCTGGACTTTATTTTTGTGAGGCTACGCGAAAGACCGTGTTTATGCAGATAAACCTTTAAGTCTTGAGCACTTGAAAACCAACATTCGTCAAGTTATGGCTGAGATTTCGACCAATATGTGTCAAAAAGTGGTCGAAAATTACCTCAAAAGAATCGATGCTTGCAACAATTCGCGTGGTGGTCATTTAAATGATGTAGTGCTTCACACATAATGTCAAAGTTCAAACTTTATAATAAAAAAGAAATATCATGAAACAAAAATTTTTATATGTGTTTTATTTACGTTTAATTTTGAAACCGCAAAATGGGTAATCCGTTATAATATACTTTAACATAATTAAGAGTATCTGTTCGCATATTCTTGTAGATAAAAAAATAAATACACTAGTGCCGTGCAATTCAGGTTGCAATTAAAAGACCTTAGGTTTTACAGGAATATTTAAGATTTAAATACAAATGTGAGATTAAACCACTTGATTAAATGAAACAATAAGATCCTACAATCAAGGGAAAATTCAACGTCAAGAATGTTATAATTCCAAAAATACTACTGATTCCAACCGACATTTGTCGGAACTTGTAGCCAAACCTAAAATAGATCAAACCTGCACAAAAATTAAATACACAATTTTGATGAACAATCATAAGACATCTTTAGTGTTCTTTTCCCCTGAAAATATGTAATGTATTTTAGGTACATAAAATACATAGCCGCATCCGTTTAAAAAAAAACAGAAATTCCTTTATGAAAATTAAATGACAAGTTTCATGGAAAACTGAGCGTGTTATACAATAATGCAATACTATAATCTCATCCTTTATTTTTATTATTATTTCGCAGAAACCAACTGCAATTAAGACTTCAAGAGCCTCCCGCGGGGTTTTATTACAAAACTTAACATTATTGAATTTTTTTTATATGCGTACTTTCAAAACTCTCCCTGAAGGCTTTGTATTTTTTTCTAAACTAAACGATTAAACTTTGAAAGCATTAAAGCCCCATAGAAACAAACTACACCTACCGAGTACCGATATGGCAGTTTATAAAATAAGAAAAAGAATTTCTAATCGCATCCCCAAAGTCCTATTGCATTAATGCAGCTAGAACCTCATGCATATCAAGGATTTCATAGGGATAATGTTTGAATACAAAAAAAAAGCAAAAATACAAAAAAAAAACACAAACGTAAAGATAAAATAAAGGATTAAAGGACTGCAGACGGGTGCAGTAGTAGTGTGTATAGAAATAATCTATATCATTGTCATGGGACACGGTAGACAATAAATGAAAAAGCGTGAGATCCTTTTGCGTCGGTATATATAGTAATTCTCGATAGGGATTACCGGGAAAACAGTTTTTTTTTAATTACAAAGGAAAAAAAAGCAAAACAATGAGACATTGGATTCTTCTTTGCTATTGACCTTTTTCTGTTACCAAGACTGTTGAAGTAAATAAAGTGGCTAACATTTTAGGAACGTTGTGTTTAAAGATTTTCCAAATCATCTGTCTCTTGATCGGCTCGCGACTGGTAAGATACTGAGGTGTTTGTTTAATCACTTGCCTGGAAGAGATTGGAACTTTGGGCCCCTAATTTTTCGGCATTATACTCGTAACACCATGTAACAATAAAAGTTTAATTGAAAAATCGCTAATCAAATTATTTACCAGCATTTTCCTTTGGAAAGGCAATTTTTCTTCATCCTTCCACTACCGTCGGATTTTACTTATGTAATTTCTTCCCAAGGTAATGGAAATGCTGACTAACCATCAGCTGAAGAAAGAGCTTGAAGAGCGAAAGCTCTTTATTGACCGGCAGTCAGGATTTCGAGGCATCCGATGGTATACCTCACTGAACAATGGCACAATCCTACATTGTTTTGTAGAAAGTAAGATTATTGGACTTGATATTTCAAAGGCTTTAGAAAGAGTTTGGCATAGAGCTCTCTTACAGATGAATCTATTCTTCGCTGTTTTAGAAACTACGTATCGCATTAGATGGCTTCAAGTCTGAAATCCACCCAAATAAATACTGGTGTGACGCAGGGTTCCGTTTTATCTCCGACACTCTTTCTCATTTTCATTAATCTGTTGTATAGAACTTCTAATCTATTAAATTGTCTTGTTGACGACAACACTCGCAGTTTCTTATATTCGCTGTCTGATTCACAGTTTTGTTCTTTAGATATAGAGCGTGAACGGTATGCCCATGCACAATGGGTGCATTGTGTCCGCTGTTTTATCGAAGAATTGTGTGCAGGAGTAAGTCTTATTCTTGGCGTAACATTCGCATTTCTGCGGGTGGGCCATTTTCAGAAATGAAGCTAATTAGTGTGTTATGGTTGACAGTAGACAAATAAATCTACAGATTTTTCGTTCCACGATTTGGAATGGCATTGAGTGGAAGAGATTTATGTAGTTCCTAAAGCAACTGACAGAATTAGCTGATTGAAGGAAACATTCGATGAACATTGAAATTAACGTAATGTAGTTCCCTAACTATGAGATGTACTAAACATACATTGACAAGCTCAGCAATATGCTAGTAACCAGGCTTCTGTTGCATACCTTACCTACAGTAGAATTTTTGGAAAAAGATGGGGTCCTAGCCTTGAAACCTTTAACTGGATGCACACAGCCATAATTGAGCGCACTTTGACATATGTTTGTCTTATTTGGTGGCCAGCCTTGGACAGCCTTTGGTTCAAGAAATCTTGAACTAAAATTCATAGATTGGGGCGAATTGATACAACTACACCCACTTCCCAAGCAACACATAAGCTCTAGCAGAGCTCTGCAATCAAATTTATCAACTCTTAATAAGGTTTTAATTATATCTTCTTAATACTATTGCACTTTTTGACCTCTTAATTCAGTCTTCAAAAGTGTTGTTTATTTGAACTCTACCAAAGTCATTTTTAAAACATCTTTAATACGTTATGTTTATTGCTTTAACATGCGAGTCCTCTTTAAAACCTCTTTCAAATCAAAGCGCTTTAAGAGTATTTCTTTTAACTCTCAAAGAATTTTTAAGACGTTTTATTACAACCTCTTAATGAATACTTACTATTCTATATTAAAGAAGTCTTTATGATAGCTTTGGGTTGGCAAAATATCTACTGTCACGTTGACGTTTCTCTTTTTCATCTTGCACATTTCTTTTATCAAAATGAAGAAAAATTGTTTGGAAACGTGGAAATTAAAAAAAAAATCGGGCAATTATAAAAGGCAAGACAAATTGCTGACCAGTTTGCCCAGAGTGTAGGTATTTTGTTGAATGCAGGGCAATATTCATCACCTCAACAAGATGTAGTTCCTACAACAAATGACGAGGAAATGTTGCATGAAGAAAGCAGTCATTCGGAAAATGATTACCATCTCACAAATTATGGTGAATGGGATATGTTTAGTAATGCTCACGGGGAAATGAAAAGCGAAGATGGAGGTGGCATCAATAATATTACAATAAACTTTTCAATTGTTAAATGAAAAATGATTTTCGGATATACCTATTTAATCGCAATTCCCAAATCGCAAATATGCAGATGCCAATTCTTATAAAAACTAGCTAGTGTTTTCTTAATTTCTTGGATTGGTTCTTATTTTGTATTCTAAGATTTTTAAGTAGTAGGTATTTACATATCTAAAAATAAACAAAATAAAAAAACATTTGCCACATTATTTAGAAGTGAGGCACCCTGTGGGAATATTCGTGATGTCGCCATATCGCTTGCAATTAATTTCGGTACAAATTATTATTTATGCGATTTAAACTATGATACATTAATAGTAATAACCACACTAATTTACTACAGAATGCTTTCCTTTTAAATGTAAAAATACTAGACTATATTTTATATAGCTTTTGTATACTCCGTGGGTTATTTTTTAAATTTTGTATTAAAAATTATTCCCAGATGATATTATGTGTGTGGCCCATTTATTTAAACGAAGTAGAATGTGGGATTACAAAATAAATCTTTTGTGGCACATCAAAACACAGATTTAGAGCACTAGAAAAATGTATTTATTTTCTCTTATAAATCGTATAACCTATAGATCTTGTAATTAATGGGAAGTAAACAATCGTCTTGTTTTGACATTTTATTTAAGTTCATTGTATTTCGTTTCAATAATATTAAATTTGCTTTTGTGTAAAAGAGATAGAGATTTATCTTTATTATTTCTTTTTCTTTCTTCTACAAACTATTCACTAAAACCAAAAACATCTTCAAAACATCTATAAAAGATCTACAAAGATCAATCAAAAATAATCCTCTTTATGAGCTCTTACGAACACTATAATAAGAACTCTTCGTTCTATGCAGTTGGCTCCGCCCCTTTGGTCCCTTTTGGGTCTTAATGACCCCTTCAAGATAATTTAAAGAGTTGAAAGCTCTTCTGGAAGTAGATTTCAAGATGTTTAAAAGAGTCGATTGTGTTGCTTGGGTTGATCTGCCAATTCTACGGTGTGACTTAAACAGTGCAATTATTGGAAAAGGAACTTTTTTGATCATGAAACAATTATTATGAACTTTACGGTCATTCAAACAGACTATATAATACCCTACATTATTAATTTCAACACAAAAGGATTAAATCATTTCCTTAGAAGAGAACTGTCGAGGAAAAACGTATCATAAACGAAAACCATGTACATATCCATACTTACCAGCGTTCCAAGTAGAACTGTTAGTTATTGTCGGGAGTCTTCTCAGATAACCCGTCCCCAAACAGATCAACAAAGCTTCCAAATGACTGCGGTGTTTTTCAAGCGAGAGTGCTTGTGGTTATAGAAGATGCAAACTAGTATTGCCACATGTGAAATATGCGTGCATTCATATGTTAAGTTAGGCTAAGAGGTGTGCACACAGCTCAGAGGCTGTAACGTACAACACGGTGACATATTGGTCCCTTGTGATCCCCTAAGCTTATTGTTGATAAAGATTATGGTTCATTTCCGTATTAGCCCATGCCCTCTATATATTTTGTTCATGTTTGTAATTGAAACTAGTGATGGGCATAGTAAAATGATTTCCACAATCGTATTATCAATTAGTATTCGAGTGATTAAAAAATTCGAAGGATCATTCGAATTGTGAAATAGTTAGAAAATTAGAAAAGCTTACTTAATTTTTTTACTATTCATATTTTCCATATTTCGTTTGATTTTATAAAAGTCACGAAAATGAATAATTTTAATAAGAAAAATTTTAAATATTCAACTCTCTGAGCAAATAAAATCATTAGTTTCTTCTACTTAATTCGATCATTCCATAAAACAAAAAAATCTTAAATACTCAACCTAGCTATATCTCGAGTATTAAACCAACATGTAACAAACTGTATATGAGAATCGAGTGATTACTATTACTATTACTAATTCATTCGAATGATAAACGCTACAGAAACAGATACATAACAAGACACTCACATCACAATATGTCTTGGCTGTTGCTCTTGCCTCTTGATATTCAATTTGCATTACGCTTATGCTTAAATATTAGTATAGTGAATTAAAATTGAGAAGGCTGAGATGAGACATCATTCAAATGATGAATGGAAATCATATTCGATTGATTTCACATGAAGTATAGAGGTAGTTCGAGATGATATAAGAATCGATTATAATCGATTATTTCATTCGAGACCTGCGCTAGATCATTGAGATCGTGGAGGTTTGAGCAATCGTCGAGCAAGTATTTAACGTTTTCAATTTCTTCCACAAATCAGGTGCGTATACACCCAATCTAGTAGCTATTGTACAAATGGCACAATGTCCTGTTTCTAAGCTTATAAAAGTCCAAATATTTGTTTAACTCAGTAATAACATATACTGAGTTTTGAAATTGAATCTTCTAGAATTCACACAGTCTCTTCCAGGGCATTCTAGAGTTATCGATTTGCTCTTTCTTTATTAGGTGTATATTGCATTTAATATCGCCAATCGGGACATCTGGAACAATATCTAATAGGCTACTACTATCACTATTTCCGTTCTATATTGTTATGTCCAGGAACCCAGCAGACTATGACTTGGTTGGAGTTATAAATATTGTTCAGTGCGCATCGCCATTTTACTACTCCTTGGATCTTATTGTCACATTGAAGAGTGCTTTAATGGAAACTTGGGTTTTTCCGAAAAATGGGATTTGTGACGAGCTCAGTTTTCTCATCGGCTGATTTTTAGTAGAGCCTCACAGAACAGCTCCCGTTCTTTCTTCCAATTTTGACCGATGAGCGTTCCCTGAGTAGTGAGTTTATGTCGACCACATCTTAATAGAGAAGTTTTTCTCTCCTTCATTTCCTCATTCATCACCAAGTCAAAGCTTGTATACCATTGTCGCAATGAGCTAAAGGTACTCAGAGTATTAAACAAAGTTGGCCTTCGGTGGGACCCTGGGCACCGTGATGTATTCATGAATGATAAGACTGATGAACAAGCCAAAATCGGATCATCTCTTGATCAGAGCCCAAACCAAATCATCAGTGCTTGTGCGACTGAAGCAAGAAATTAATAGTACTTATCAGAGGGAGGTTTCTAAAAAAACTGGACAACAGCAGATACCTGGCCAGTTTCCACAAATCTTTGGTCAGATCTCACCAACAAATCCTCCTAACCGGTTAAAATGGAAATCGACAGGAGCAGAATGAGTATCAACACATTTGATTTGTCTAGACTAGAAGGTGTCAGGATTGAACTGTGAAGGAGGATTCTTATTTTTGTTTTGTGAATACCTGAGTCTAGCCAAAACTAGGAAATCAGCGCTCGGCGAATACGTCACGTAACTCCTACTAAACAACATCCTAAACTATAAACTCAAAATTCTGGTTGGTTCAGGAAGGTCCACTTACTTCTTTCCTTATCCTCCAAAGCCTTCCATGTCTACACCTTTCGGAGCATAATGGATCCAATGACATCTGAGTGTAAGATATTTAAAAAAAAAATTTTTATAATAAATACAACGCAATTCTTTAAATATAAAAGTTTTTAATTTATTCCGCAAACAATACATTTATTAAAACTTTGGCACATCATCATTCCCATAAAAAATTTCAAAAGCAAATTTTGTCTTCGAGTAAAATTTTAATATCCGTTCGAGTCCGTCATGATTTTTGATAGCAAAACCGTCAATATGGCATAAGGGTTTTTTTTGTCCTTGTATATAAAAAATCAACACCAAATGAAATAATAAAAAAAAAAGAAAACAAAATGCAATCTGTCTGACAGACTGTTTCAAGTGTCCTTTTATTTTCTCATTTTTATATAACATACGGTGTATAGGTATATATTTTGCTAGTGCGTTGGAAACCATTTTTTTTTTGAATAAAAAAAAAATCACCAACTACACAATGCCACATCAGAAATTCTTCTATTTTTCCTACTGATGACGCTGATGGACAGACACACGATGGGTTCTTCTTCTTCTTATTATTATTATTATTATTATTTGTACAATGGCAAACAAAACATTTTATTTATATTTTTGTTTTATTTCGAAAGGTGTATATGTATGTATAAGTATATCTTGAAAAAAAAAGAACGCACCACCATAGCATACCATATAACATAGTTTGGCCAATATGATCCGTTTTGATGGTGTTGCGGGACACGACAACCATCATATATACACACTCAATGGCAACTCAGCCAAAAAATTGAAACACAACCAGAAAACAAGAGAAAATCCTGCGAAAAATAACGACAACAAACGAAAAAGGCGCGCAATGAACAAAAAAGAAAATAAACCAAAACTACAAAACGACGTAGCCCGCACAAAACAAAAGGATACGAATGCTCAACAAAAATTTATATAAAACCCGTTTCTCAGTCCCTCAGTTCAGCCTTGTCAGGACTTTGGGCGAATTTTTTTTTTTGGAGGGATGCTGCAACTCAGAATTGCATAGCACTTTCTCCTTCCCCCGTGTGGCCAGCCACGCGATAGCAACGAAAAATAATCAAAACAAAAAAAAATTTACTGACGTTTTGATTAAAAATATTTCTATTTTTAACAGTTTTTTTTTATTATTTAACTTTTTATTTAAAAGAGAAGAAGAAGAAAAAAAAACATTATACATATTTTCATCCTTAAATTCGTATACGGAAAATTCATCAGGCATTGAGTGTGTACGCGCTATGATGATGACGGGTATATTTGGAAAGCGGATTTCGGTGTGTCAGGCTCAACAAGGAGGACATGGTAATAGGAGTGCTATACGCGCACTATTGGAAATGGACTAGCTTGTTTTTTTATTTATTTGAAAGAATTCCAGGGCCAAAAGTAAGAGGTGAACTCGCATCGACACAAGTACAGTAGAGTCTATACTGAATAGTCTTGTACATTTGAAAGAATTCTAATTCCAATTTAAGCACATTGTAGTGAATCTACCTTACCTAGCAAGCTGTGTGGGATATTTTAATAGTTTCCCCAAGCCGAATATAATGATGGGTAAATAACCGATCTGAATAATCTGAAAAGGCAAAGAAGAAGGCTAATGTGATCAATATTACGGATAAGCGTAACCCAAGTAACATTTCAGCATCGATAAGACTTCGGGAAGTTAACTTAACTTCGATAAAACCTTTGAAAATTAACCTTATAGAAACTAAAATGTTGAATATCAGATCATATAATACACATATGTAAAATTTGAATATTTCCCTGATGTGAATTTTAGGGGAATTTTTCTTAGAATAAGTAAACGTGTGTCACAAATCAGGACAGATGGTAGGATGTTTTTTGCCATATTCTCCAGAAGGAGTTGAAGTGCCCAGGCGGACGGAATATGTATAACAAATTTAATACAACTGTTCTGAACATTGCACGTTTTAGTAGTAAAATATTATTAAAAAAGCTGGAGATGGTTTTTTTTCGAATAATGCCAAAAATAGTTAAATAGACTAATCTACAGTTCAAATTAATCATAAAATTAAGAGCAGTGTTTGGGGACTTTTAAAGAGAAATTCCTTTTGCTAATCCGAAAATTCCCTTTATTTCCACACATAATTTTTTTCTTATTTCGTTTTTTATTACCCACAGAAAACAAAATGATCAATTTGCAATCAATGTTCAAATTCTAATAATGAATCAGAGAGGAGAAAAACACGAGGCTCAAAGACAACCACTTATTTATATTGGAAAAAAACTATTAATCGCAAGCGCAACCGATAAAAATAATGGGACAGCTACATTTAAAATAAATTTCTATAAAAGCAGAAATTCAGAAAAAAATAGTTTTATCGTTTTGCCGCCGAATTTCCAATAAAAAAGGAAATTGTTTCATGCTCCAACAATATTTCAGATATAAATGGGCTTATTTGCACGTGAATTTACGATCAAGTGGATCGAAAGTCACTATTGTGATTTTTTATCCTTAGAGATTTGTACTATAAACGTCTTCTAAGTCCTATATAGGTAACTGATGCTTAATAAAAATAAATAAAATAAAATAAATATAAAATTCGCAACTGGGTCTAAGGAGACATAAGGTAAAACACCAAAAATAGTTGGCCATTAAAAATGTGAAATAATCGCCGATCGTCGGGGTTGAAAGCAGAATGTAACGAACAACAAAATTTCGGATATTGAATACCGTTCTGAACACTGCTGTCGCATATGCAGTACTCTTACAAAAATAAAACGAATACCTTATCCGGGAAATTAAAATCTCAAAAAAATGAAAACTCGCTCATTTTAAATCTCAAAAAACAAAAACGGATTTTTTTTAAAACACCTCTTTTTTTAAACTAGCAGTTTCAAAATATCGCTTTTAAAAATCTTGCAATTACTGCTTGCACCCAAAAAATCTCGCAAATTTCACCTAAGATCTCGATAACTAAAATCTCTGGTATTAAATCCTTGGAAACAAAAAAAAGAAGCTTTGCAATCCAAACCTATGCGAGATTTTAGTTTGCAGGTTTTTTGTAATTGATAGATTTTAGTTTGCGAGTTCTTACAATAGTAGGATTATGAAAAGTGTTTTTTTATTGCAATATTTCATAGCCAAGTCGTTGAAAAAGCTGCAGAGTGGGTTGTGCCAAAATGTAAAAATATTCGCGTGTTGCTTCCAATATAATAACTAATACTATTGCACTTCAATATACAAAACACTGAATAAAAGTATAACTACTATAAATAAATAATTTACATAGGTTTATTTAATGTTACTTGATTAAAATAAAGTTCATTATTTTTTTTCTGAAAACAACTCTAGAACAATTTAGATCGATTACATCAGCACATTTGTTAAAAGATTTACAAGCTTTTGTAACTGGTCTTTACAACCGTAGTTTGTTGAATGTTGCGGGATTAAGAAAAAAATGTTTACCCTAGGTCTTAAATATCGAGCTGGACTGTACAGTCTAAACAACAATACTAAAAGTGGACAATTTATATGTTCCGTCACAATATCTCTCGAAAAAGAAACGAGGAAGTAAACCCTTCTTGCCTAAAGACTTTTTAGATCAATTAAGATACACCGCGTTTCATATGGAGGCAGCGGCAAATTCTAGTTTATATGCCGAAGCGAAAATCTCGTGAATCTTTTCTGGATTCTTTCAATTTGATTTGAAGCATTATTCCAAAACAGGACGGACGAAGCTAATATATAGACACTTCAACGTGTATATACACATTTAAAATCTTTAGAATTCCTGGTTAGAAACCCAAGCCAAGAGTTGCCTTTTGAAACAATATAATCAATATACATCTTAAACTCTAACTTAGAGTCAAATATCACTCCTAAATCTTTGTGATTAAAAATGCTGAAGCTCGTAGTTTAAAATTTTATATCAAAAAACGAACGGAGAAGAAGATCTTGAGAAAGAAATTATACTACATTTGCTGGTATTTAATTAAAGGTCATTCAGAAAATATCATTCAGATCCTAGTTATCTAGGTCATTCTGAAGTTGCTCGAAATCTGTTGAAGATTTAATCACTTTGTATATCTGTACATCATTTTGCTCTAGTATTTTTTATTTCACTTCTAATTTTGAATAAATACTGTTTTTTTCATCTCTTACCTTATATTTCAAATAAGTACAAGGTATTTTCTTAAGTAATTCAACTAACGGTCCAGAAACAGATAATTAAAATAATATCTGGGACTTAACTAGTCTCAGGACATGTGGTCCTTCGAGCCGGATATGAACCATCGACCTTACTCCTTTAGATCAAGATGAATAGCAATATTCTTGGTTTAGTTTTAGAATAAGTTGCTATATTTCCTCCCTTTATAAATACATAAACGACGGAGAAATTTAGATATCTGTTAACCTGTCATTAAAAAAGTCTCTGATATGTGTGATAGCGAGTGATAAAAAAATGTTAGCAATTAATATTAAAAATATACTTTTGTTGGACCAATTTTTGAAATTCAATTTTTAAATGTTCACTAATTTCCGGCCTCTACTGTGAATAATTTTAATTTAACACCGAACGCATTACTTTTTTAGTCGTGGTTCTTTCAGCCTTTTCTTACTATAGGAAGTAAAAACTGCATGCAATTCATTTTGGTTTTCAACTTTGAATTCGTATATCAAATAATTTTTTTTGTGTGTGCAATATTCTCTTTGCCTATACCATTTTATTTTGTTCAACAATTTTTTGATTTTTCTATTTTTTTTTTTAATTTATACATCTATAGATATGTACGTATTTTTTGTTTGCAACTTTTAGCAGTGAATGGTGCAGGATAAAAGAAAACAGCTACCAGAGAAATAAATCCTCGTCTGCTTTTACGTTTTGATGGTAATTAATACACAAAAAAAATGAAAAAAAAAATGTTAAAAAGAAGACAACACACAATGATGGTGTACACTTTATGGGTGCGTTTTCAGAAGGCGCACCAAAACCAAAACACACAGCACACAGGATCCGGATACAGAACATTGGCGCGTACGAAAAAAGGAGTGGATGAACCAAAAAACGGCGTCGTCGTCATCGCGCGGCGGCAGTGGCAGTGGCGGCCGAAGCAGCAATGGAAAGATAAAAATAAAAATCAGGGTAGATTACTCACAAAATTATACTCCAGGCCTAGTAAACTCTCCAAAGTTGAGAGTTGGGTTGGGGCCTTGGAGATGTGTCGGCAAAAGTGTGTTTGAATAGAAAAACACATCATAGACGATAACGAGGACGCCCTGCTAGCAGTACCTATACTCGTTCTCATATACGTAGAATACATGACGCGCTTTCATGGTAAACAGGTTCATGATTATTTTTTCCGATTTCATAGTTGGGCTTAGGTGTATAGCAAGGACTATCATTCTATAGTCCTGAATTGAGAACGCAAAAATGTTCAAGTTTTGACTGACAGACAGCCTAGACGTGAAGGTGCTGATTATAGGTATAGAGAACGACAAAGAAGAACCACAGGCTCCAGTTGGTGGGTAGGTATGCTCCTAAATTCAAATGGGCTTCCATTTGGAAATATATGGGTATATTCATTATTATTGTGAATAATTGAAAAACGGCGAGGCTTTAGGAAACATTTTTGAAAAACATTAAAATAATACATAACCTCCTACCAACCAATCATTGAATTGGATTTGTTTTTTCATTCGTAAGTCTGGCGAACCTTGATATTTCAATTATAAAATGGAATTTTAGAATAAAACGAACTTTCGCAGCCCTCTTCCCAACTAAACATGGAAAAAGACGCAATTTAATGCAAACAAAATAGGCAATTGCTTTAAGGGAGTCCTTAATGCCCTTGAAGTCGTTTTTTTTTTGTAACATAGATTAAATTTACTTCAACCAAAAATGAGAACAAGAAGCAGGTACCGTTATTTTCGGTTTCAATTTCTCCTCGAAGGAATCACCTAAGACGCTTCAGTACCAAGTTTAAAAAAATGGTTAGTATAGAAGTACACACAATGGACAGACAGAAATTGAGAACGTCTAATCAAAATCTCCAGTTCGTTTTTTTTCAAATAGAATACTTACAAGTGTATATATAAAAAAACCCACAACAGAGTCTACAGATTTTACAAGCTAAGCACAATGGAGACGGGGTTTCAACTGGAGCCTCAGCTGGAAAGCTGCCAAAATTTGAATATCCACAAATTTAATCTTCTGAACACAACGCAATGCAGGTACAGCCGCAGCTAGCTTGTGCGCAGCAATAGTTGGTAAACTTCTGAGTTTTGCTTGTAGCTTTTTTAACACTTTAAAACATACGCAAGACCAAGTCGAACACAGCGTTAACATGGGAGCAAACGAGGCTTCAAAAGACTTTGAAATCACGCATAAAATCACAGCGGACATCAAAGAGAATGAAATACGAGATAGTTTTTTCACGGCTTCAGCTCCAGTTACAGCTCTCCAATGTGTTCTTAATTAATTATTTTAATTTAAATTTTCTAAGCATAATTCCCGAATTTTTAATTCAAATTTCGAATCTATATTTGCACAATTAGGTAAAATGATTTGCATGTTAATAGCTATTGCTTGGCAAATATACGCAGTCTACCTATTACGATTGTCAACTATTAATTAAAAATTGATAGGTCGACCAATAGCTCCCGAAAAATTAAATAAGCAACACTCTTTTTGGCATAAAAACATTCTATTTTTCAACATAGGCTCCCTTTAGCTCGATACACTTCATCCAACGTTTCTCCAACTTTTTCATGACCTCCAAATAATACTATTTTTCGAGACGTCAAAATAAGCGTTTTTCCAAAATTGCCCACGTCATTCGACCCATTTTTCTACGAGCCATTTCTTTATGTTTGGAAACCAGAAATAGTCACAGGGAGCTTATTCTAGGAAATATATTGGATGAGGGAGTAGTTCGTAGCATTAATCATGCAATTTTGCTATTGCGACTGCGGACTTGTGTGCCGGGGTGTTGTGGCTTGAGACCTGCGTAATATGCGCCGGTGATAGCAATCGATTTGAATAACACCGAGCGCATTCCATAAAACTGTCATCATGACCGTGTTTTCTTACAAGCCTACCTAGACCTTATCGGCTTCGATTCACCAGGAGAAGACGATTGTTTTGCTCCGTTCCTTTGTTTCTGGGATATTGTGATGAATCTAGATTTTATCCGCGGTTACGAAATGGCGCTAAAACTGATTCAATTTTTTCTGGAACATCGCCAAACACTGAAATTGTGAAACGAATTCTTTTCTTGTCGATCATGAGCAATCGCGACACCCATCTTGCGGAAAGCTTTTTAATCTATTGTTAGACAATGAATTTTGTCGACAATTTCTTGTGTGATGACCTCAATTGGGCGACCAGAAAGTTCGGCGTCACTTGTGCTTGAACGACCGCATTGATATTGAGTAAACCAATGGAATGAGTCCCTATAATATTTGTCAAGCTATTTTTGGGTTTGCGTGATAGTTTTTTTTCTCGCTAAAAATGGTGTTTGATGAAATTCACTTTTTTCCATGTTAAAGATAATAACCTGTAAATACTGAAATTGATACATTTGTGTATTATTCACTGACTAGGTTATACATTTTGATAAAAACTCCGATTGTAGCATATGAGTTCGTAGATATGCTCTAAATATGTCGACAAACCACGATCAACTTAGCAAAGTCCAACGATCAGCCAGTTTATACACAAGTTGACCATTTCGAAACCTCTCTTATATTTATTAGACAGGAGGACGCGAATACAGCAATTGCGGTCTCAAGACATTATCATTCGTTCAGATCATTTACAAGAAATATAGCCTACAGTGCACCATTCCCCAGTCACATTTTAACCGGTTCTATGTTTCTCCCCCATTTTGATATTATGGCGAATTGTTCTACCTGACTACTTTTGAATCATTAATCCCCAGTTTCACAGTGCGAGTTTAAACTCCACTTTTGGTGTAAACTTCAGATCAACAATTTATTCGGTTTCACAGTGTCGCTTAAACCTTGAACTGATTTCAATTTGTAGTTTAAGTAAACCGAGATTATTCTGCCGTTTAAACTTCAGTTCACCGTTTGTATTGTTATTTTTCAGAAAATATTATTACAAAAAAAAATTGTGTATTAAAATGTTATTGAGTTGTGAAAGTGATTTTGAATAATTTATTACAATATCGCTGACCAAAATCAGAATAACGACGGTACTTTGAAACAAAATAAATCTTCCCTCGATTGTCAATATCACAAATCATTTGTTGTTGTTTCGCATGTTTTTTGTGTCAGAGAGAGAAAGACAAGACAATGCAAGAAAAATGCTGCCAACTATTTTTCATAAATTCTAGTTAAACGAAGTTCAACTGAACTGAAGATCACCGGACTAAGTAAACCAAAAATGTAAACTCAGTTTAAGGTTCAGGAGATCTTAAGTTTAAACTTCCACTGTGAAACTCGGGGTAACAGACTTAAGATTTATAACAAAACACCTGAAAATATGCTAGAAACTACATGAATATTCCCAAGTGGAGACTTTTATCTTATTTCACTTCATAGTCAAGACACAATTATATATTATAGCTTTTTGTTTCGCTTTACTACTATTTCAGCCTCTAGAACCGTTTTAAGAGAACTTTCAAGATGTATCTAGAAAGCTTGAAGAAGTATAAATACCTCGATATTGAATTTTAATTGGTATACAGTAAAACCTGCTAATCGGGACACTTGATAATCGGATTTGTTGTACACCTCGCCGCCGTCGGTTACTTTTGCTTTATTTGGTGATTTCCCAATAAGTTTGTAATTTTAGCTTTCTTTAGTTCGCAAATGAATAAATGTGAATTTGGTATGTTTCTTTTAGGCAGAGGTTTCAGGTCAGTCAGTGCAATTATAAAAGGTGTAAAAAGCTATTAAGTTTAAAAAAAAGTAAAAGAACAGCGAGTAAACGAAATTACTTTGATCTTGATTTGGAAAATAAGGTTGAAGCTGTTAAGTGTTTCGAAGATGCACATTTATCTCAGAGAGATCTTGCAAATAAATTTGATTTCAACAAATCTCAAACCCAAGGAATTTTGAGCGCTAAGGAGAACATCATACTGTGATTTGAAAAATTGATTGTATTGATAACGAAACGTATGAAATCATTTGTATCTTTTGCGAAATTGATGTCTTGATATTTTAATCGTTTTGATTAGTTAGACAAAAGAATGTACCAATTTCTGGTACAATTCTCCAAGCAAAAGCACTGGCTATACCAACAAATCTAATTGATTGCATATTTTTTTGTAAACTTATAGGTGTTATATGCACTGACAGTTGTATTTTTATTGACATGTATGCATGAGAGAAAACCTTCTTAAGTGGAGCGGTCCGATTAAAAAGGAACCTCTACAATCGGACCACCTCCTAATTGGACCACTTTTCTTCGGTTCTAAGGGTGGTCTAATTTGACAGGTTTTACTGTACTTTTTCCTAAGTGGAATAATAAAGCGATTATTTTTGTAAGAACGAAAAGTCTATAAGTGTTAAGAGAATAATTGGAGCTTGTTATTGAAGAAAATGTCAAAATATTCTGAACTTCATAACCAATGTATATTGGTATATCTGTTTTCCTCATTTGTCGGAGCATTGTTTGATCATATTAAGGGTAATCAAACCCTTTTAATGTGCACTTAATTATAAGAACAAATCTGGACCAACCAGCACATATCTATCTAGCGGGATGAGAAATTTTTTTAAAGATGAATCGGTTCACTACTAAAATATGTAGTCTAGCACGCTTTATAAGGATTAGCAAAAGTGTAAGGGATCCTGTTGTGTTACAACAGACCAATAATGAGCCTACTTATGTGTTTTTTCACCAGCAGTCACTCAACATTAATAGAGTAGACAGCCCTGGTAGGTCAATAATCAGAGACGTCTACGAATGTTTATTGGGATAATTATAATTTGTTGACATGGCGTAATGGCTTTAAAGTATTCGACAGGTACCTTCATTTGGGTATACAAAGAACCTGTTTAACTTAGTTTTTTATTTAATTGTTATAACTACAATTTTTTGTTAACTAAAATATTGGTTATCTAAGTACCTATCTTCTTTAGGGGATGTGCATTTTTTGTGCAATTACATCCCTATTAATTAAAAACGCTTAGTCCTCCTTTAATCCATGGACTAACAAGACCATTTTAGAGTTAGTCCATGAACTAAAATTAAAAAAAAAATAAAATGCACGACTGGATCGCACGTACTTGCTCCTTTGTTCGATTACATTATATGCAAAAGATTCTTAATAAAACGGGTAAATATATTTTTTAAGTTTTTCACTTAATTTTTTATATATAAAAATTCTTAAACTTTCTCTAAAGCATTTGGTGTAAACATTTTAAATATTTAATAACATAAATACAAAAACAAAATTTCATAAAAAATTGTCCACCCATTTTCGAAATATTGAATTTTCAAAAAAAAAAAAAATATTTTTTTTTTCAAAAATCCAAAAAAATATTTTTCGAAAATTTTAAAATGCAATACTATTTAGAATTGGAAGGAGCTCCTGTATAAATTTTTTTTCGAAATTCGTTGAGCCGCTTATGAGAAGGTCGAAAATCAAAAATATGGTTGTATGGCAGGTACCGTTACTAACAAAATATTTTAACAACTTTTTTTGGCGGAAATGTAGACCATACCCAAAGTGGTACACACACCAATTTTTATCGAAATCGTTAGAGCCGTTTTTGAGATAATTAAGATGGTAGAAATACAACGATTCAAAAAACTATTATGGACAATCACCTTAAACGCATATGTCCTAAGTTTGAACCAAATCGGCTTAGCCGTTTAGGCTTATACAGACGGAATTGCGGGAACCAAATTCTCTATGATAGTAATGTCATGTTTGATTGTTAGAATTTTTTTTTTACGAATACATAACTTTCTTTATAGTACCTACATAAGATCGCAAGTAAAAATAGTAAAGTTACGATTACCAGAAATCCCTTAAGAAAATATACTACTATAATTAAGATTTCTACCAACCACCTGATAATTCTGTAAAAAATATTGTAATTTCTCGTGTTGTGTTTAGTTTTTATTTTCTTGTTTATGTTTTTATTTACCAAAAGATTTAATTAAAATAAGGAAAACCGTCGGAGAACTGGAGTGGCAATGAGGTTATTTTCCAATTAGATCATTTTCAACCAGTGCTATTAGTTTCCTCATATTTTCCTTGGAAAACATGTATTCTTTCCTGAAATCCTCCTCATTAAACGCTTGCAGTCATTTTCTTATAATTGTTGATCGTTGGTCGTCCAATAACTGAAGACAGTTTAAGAATTCAAAAAAATGATTAGCCATTATTATTTTTATGGAAAATTAAATTGACAAATTTGACACAAATCTTCGTGTTTTTTTCGGAAGAAATTTGACACATATGTCATCTGGGTTCTTAGTCCTTCGCTAAACCACCTTGATCGATAGACTAGCTTGGTAAACGTCACTTAAAAGCAAATTTTGTTTTTTTTAATAGCATTTCGCACTTAGTCCACTGAATAAGTCCTAGACCTTCCCTAGTCCATGTTTATTAATTTGGGTGTTAATAATAAAGAACACAAAATGAAAAGTATACTTTGAGGCTTAGCAAATGCCTATAAGTGGAATCTAGATTTTTGAATTTAAGTCATATCTAGCTTCTCTCGAGTACCTATATCTTGTATGGTTTCAAAGCTTAAGAACTTGCACCTACGGTTATATTCGCCACATTAAATTTTCAACATTTTAATACTTGGTCTCTGACAAAAAAAAAAAAATTACAATTTAAGTATATTTTCCATCATGATGTCGCTAAGAATTCCATTGAGTTGACAGCATCCCCCTTTCCAAAGGAACTTTCAATTACTCACATAAATTGACAGGACATCCAAAGGAATACACATACACCTGGTTTATTACACACCAGTAATCCATATACCATATATGTATGTATGTAGATTTAAATTTAAAAAAAAGAAATTAAACCAAATATAAGATATAAAATGTGCAGCTACAGCGCCACGCCACAAATGACAACTACCTACAAACAAGCTGAGAGCTGAGAGCTAGCTAGGAAACGTGCCCAGACGTCAACCATCAAAAATACCCAACCTCCTCCTTTGGTCGTTTAAAATTGTTTGTTGTTTCTTATTTTTATTTTGTTGTTGGTGCATATACTTTTTCGTCTTATTCTAATGGACTCTTCTGTATATGTATGCATTCACACCAGTTTTGAATGTATAAGTGTTTTATGCGAGCGTTGCCTTATCGAAAAAGGCCAACAGAAACAGCAGCAACTTCACTATATAGAATCATAGAATCAGCAGCAGCATCAGCTTCAGGAAAAGCTCCAAACAGCAAGAACCGGGCGAGCATCATCATCATCACCACCCTTCTGCGTACACATAAAAGTATGCAATGAATTTGATTTGTTTTCTTTCGTTTTTTTTATGTGAAAATTTCCCGCCAAAAAAATAAAAACAAAATTCACAAAAATGCGTCTTTTTCTTTTTCTTCCTTAATTATTATATGTGTTATGTATGTGTGTGTATGAGTGTAATGGGGGGTTTGCGATTGGGTAAAGGATACGTTTTTGTATTGCATATGGTGAGGTGCAATTCTGGTGCGGTACTGCTGAAGCGGGGGATACTTTGCCAACGTTCGAACGTCCATGAATGTGGCGCAGTGGTGAGGGGGTTAGTGAAGATATTTTGCAGAGGTTGATGTAAATTCGTTGGAAAACATTTTTCCACGAAGCGTTGAATGTCAGCGAGAATCGCCTGAGTAACGAAACGAAGTTTGGCACAGGAGCAGGAGATGTTTTAAACGTAAGCGCAGTGTATACTTTTTTTCGGGTGAGTAAATGGGAGGAAGGTGTATATGTGTTTGGGTTTATTTTTTTTTCCTTTAAATTTCATACGAAGGTTGATGGCTCTGATTCAATGTGTTGTATATAAAATTGCTTCGAGCTAAAATGAATGATGAACGAAGCGCGGAATAAAGAAGAAAAATAATAAAAAACGAAAGTCAATAGTAGGTGCATATACCTATCTAGAACAGGAGAATGAGAGAGAAATACGAGAAACAAAACAAAACAGGAAAAAATATAAAAAGTGAAAATAAAATGAAAATGAGTGCAAAATCCTACAAGTATGCTTGTATTTTTTTGATGTGGATCTGGAAATGCATACAAATAAGAAAAATATCCATACAATGTATGTATGTGTATAAAAATGCACTGCACTTAAATATGTCCAGCATATGGGATTTAAAATTAAAAAAAAAGGGAACAAAAAATGTATATTCTTTTTATTTTATTTGAACTTCATTTCAATAAGGTTTTTGTGTTTTATTTCATGAGTCGGTTAACTTTACTTGCATGCGCAATATAAAATTTTCGTTTTTGTTTTTTTTTTTAAATTGTTCGATAATTTTGCCTGTTATACTTTAATCTTTAATTATTTATATATGGATTTAGTCCTTAACTCAAATAATATTCTACAATATTCAATTTGAAATACTAATACGCAATTTTGGTGCAGTTATAAGCTCCATTAGCCAAATTTTGTTAAACTAACATTGTTGTCAAGAAGTGTCAAATCACAAATAATCAATGTAATATTCAGCTTAAAGCCAAACGTCACTTAAGATTCGAAAAACTCATTTTTAATTTAATTTCTTTTAGCGAGTTTCATTCAAATTTCAAAGATATTCTCTCATAATCGAGAATTGCGAATTTTCAAAAGAACGTGTATAAAGATTTAATTGTATTATTGGTGAATGACTGACGCACACACATTTCTGAAAAAAAGAATATCTTCATCATCAGATGACGACAAAGACGAAGCAATCAAAAAATCTATTAAATTTATAAAATCTAAATATTTAACTTCTTCGTCTATTATTTGTTAATTTTTTTTAAATTTTTTAGCACGGCACAAATTCACAACAAATTAATAACAAAATATTTTCCATTTGACGTTTGACAGAAATGAATGTTAACATGTATGTGTGCATTCAGATAAAATCTGACAACCCATTAGAGATCAAATCTTTCGTGTTGAGATTTGACCTAGATTCACTCTTTTGTTGCAATGAAACTCTCAAAATTCAAAAAGATCAAATCTTTTTCTTAAATGAAACCCACTATTATCAGAGTGACAGCCCATTAAGAGATAAAACAAAATATTTTTTGTCGGCTATCACTTCATGTTTTGTTAATAATTTTGTGCGTTTTGAATTAAAATGGGCAAGTGCATTCTTACATTTTGAGATTGTGCCAAAACAGACAAAATGTTAAGGTCTTCAATAATATCCTAATCGTTACTTTAAAAATAAAAGAGTATACAGTTTGTTTGGTTTTTAAAATAAGAGAAATGTCATTTTAATAGCTGTCAATTTGACAATGAATGTAGTAGATTTTCTAATGTAACGCTTATTAGTAAGAGCTAGTTTAATTTGGTTATTGTTAAACACAGAACTTAGCTGGTCTTTAAAGTTTGTGAAATGCTTTTGCTTTCCTGCCGATGTTCTGTTCGCCGGTCAGCCAGGGTCGTACCAAAGAAAACACGAAACTCCAGCAGGAAATCCTCAAAACATGTAAAGTTTTAATTTTAAACAGCCCTAAACATTATGATATATTCTTAATTATAAAATATTGAACAACTGATCCGTCTAATATTTCTAGATCATGTTATGACATCCCCTCGTTCTGGTACTCTAGTATTCTATTTAAATTAGCAATTGAGGTATTCCTTCGTCCTGGTTCAGAATTATACTGGTTATACGAGTATGCAGCTTCTGATTCAATTTCTGGATTTCGATACTCTGGTTTTTGATCACTACTTGCATACACAGATAAGTCTGGGCTTATATAAGCTGAGTAAAATGAACTCCTGTCACTAAAAAATCCTCTAGAATGGATCTTCAATTGAGTTCATCGAAATTGCAGTTTCCTAAAATATCCCGGCACTCAAACCAAAAAAAAAAAAAAAAAATTTGTTGAATGTTAAACTATTCTGCCATCTCCCTGTGGGTAGTAATAAAGTTTGTGAAAACAATGCCAAGTGATTTGAAGGCTACTTGTCTGCCTAAAAAAAAAAAGGATATCCTATTTGGATATCATGTTTTCCCTTAGCCAGAATAGAACCTGTTTAATCGCCAGAATTTCCGCTTGGAATACGCTACAATGGTCAGGGAGGCAGAATGATACACAATTAGTCTGTCTGAGTATACACCGGCACCCACTCGTTTTCGGTTTTTCAACCATCAGTTTTAGTCGGCTTATATACACACCATATTTGGTTGTTCAAATTTTTCTTCGATTAATAGCATTTTGCATTAAGTCTGTTAAAGTTTGAGCGTGCTTTCCTCATACCACAATGACAACATCATCGGCATAAGATATTACTTGGTATCCCTCTGTTTTCAGGTCTATCAGTATTTCATTTGCCTCATGTAAACTCCACAGTAAAAACTGAATGTGATCTGTATGCTTGATGAACCAGAATATTAATTAAATTAAATTACTATTTATGTTCAGTGACGTCATATGTTTTAATGGCTTTGAATTGTATTTCTAAATTCAAAAAGCAAAAAAGCAGAAACCGACTGGTAACCTCAAAGATCTTTCGGATAGGTCTCCATAGACATTTTATAAAATTTTCAACTAATTCGACCCCACCCCAACTTCGCTCAAAGAATGGATGCGGCCCTGATCTAATGTTGGCAGCATTATATGTCGATCTCCACAATTTTGAAAAATTAATTAAAAAAATAATAAATTTTTTAGAGAAATAATTATTATTAATTGCCGACTGCATAAGGATACTTTAAAACTTAAAGAAGACATTTACTGATTTTAAATTTGGAAGAATGGTTGAATCTTAAACTCTTGTTATAAATAGCATATAAAGTGGTTACATACTTTTAGGAAATAAATTTAGTAATTTTGTACAAAATCCATATCAATTTGTAAGGTTTTATTAAAAAATAAAATGATAAATAAATAAATCTTAACTTATTTTCAAAATTAAGAAATTCAAATTATCAATAAGTCTATATATAAAAATATTTTTACAAATATTAGCGCTTTAAAAAATCATTAAATTCCTATTGTCAGAGTCTCGCAATTTGTCTATAAAAAAAATATTTGTTTTTAGTTTGATATTCTTATAAAATATTTATAAATAAAATTAACGCACTATATAAACAATTATTATATTGTACATGTAAGCATGCTTAATAATGCAAGCCTTTTGCAGTGATAAACTCGAAGGTTGAATATGTCCTTTAAGCAATATTACGTATAGGTCATCCATGCAAAATGAGGATATAAATAAAAATAAATTATAAATAAAAACAAAATATGTGCACGAATCCTGACAATCACACACAATTTATTAAGACATAATTAATAGAAATTCAAATTACATTTTTTTAAAATAAATATATGTATGAAAATATATATACATATAATTTAAGGCATAGGAAGAAGTCACAAAAAATTGAAAAAAATATATATAGATAAGTAAGTTCTAAGGACATTTAAAGCGATTTTCTCTTATACATATAGAAAACAAAAAAAAATTAAATATCTTAGAGAAATATTAATAAAAAAAACATTCCAAGACTTACCGAGTCGTGTGACGTGCGGTAAACGAGATCACCACCGCCGCCACCGCCACCGCTGCTGCTACCGCCGCCGAATGATAGTTTCTCATCAGTGCGGTCCCAATCGATTTCCTTTTTCAGAGACTGTAACAAAAAATGCTGCTGTAAGATAACTTAATCCATTCAGGAGCAACACATAGATATATCACATTAGATGCTTACCAGTGGAACCGATTGCACCGGCCCAAGGCCGGAAGGTCCAGCAATAGATTCTCCGACGCCGACGCCAACGCCGCCGCTGGTACTGCTTCCAGTTGGAGTTGGACTTGCCAGCCTGCTGGACAATGAAGTGGCCGTGTGCGTTAGAGAAGATGGTGGTGGATTGCCACTACTACTAGGACGATCGATACCAACGCTACTGCAACCGCCGCCGCCACCGCTGCGCGATGGTGATCGATTCGTGAGGTCTGATGGTATTGCTGCAGAAGAAGAGGATGGTGCAGTGGCAACACTAGCTGCAGATGCTGACGGCGCAGTTGACGTACTGGACGAGTTGACAGGAGGAACAACCACCGATTGTGAGGTTGACGATTGTTGACTACTATTTGATGCTGCTGCAGCGGCGGCGGCCGCAGAACTCGCACTTAGACTCATATTGATGCCAATCGAGTGCGGGTCATTTGAAGAATTGTCATCATTAGGGGAACTTGGTCTGTCAAGATCATGGTCTTCCGGGGGCGAGGTAACCAAGTGGTGCGGCTGCTGTTGTTGTTGCTGCTGCTGCTGTTGTTGTTGTTGTTGCTGCTGCAGATGATGGTGGTGCAATAAATGTTGGTGTAGAGGATCAGTGTTATTGTTGTTACTATTACTACTAATATTACTGTTATTATTGTTGCTAATATTGCTTGATGTTCGCGCTGCACCACCACCAATAGAGACGGCCGACATATCACTACAAACACCACCACCACTGCCACCACTATTGCTGGGACAACGCCTCTGATAGAGGTCTAACGGTACAGGAGAGGATTGTTGCAGTCGCTTTGGAGGCGACACACTGCAGCGCTCCGAGGCGCTGCTCTCACGTTTCAACGATTGCAGTGAATTCTGATGCAATGATGTTGATGAGTTGGCAGCTGAATGCGCTGAAGCTGAACCACGTGAGGGGCTATCGCAGGTTGATGTTTTTTGTTGTGAATGTGGCCGCAATCGGTCTGGTTCACGTTCAGGTTCTCTCAAGGCGGTATTTTGATTTGTCATCTCTGCCAAGCCTTTAACCTGAAAATACCAAAAATAAAATAAAAAAATATATAAATAGTCTACTTATTTAGTATTCTTAAAGGCTAAAGAACAATATGTACTTGATAAACTTTTACAAATTTTGTTTAGCCCTAAAACCAAATCATTTATCTCTGACTGTTTATTAAAAACCTTGCTGGTCGACTGTCTTATCTACACCCTCAACTATTTGGCATGTTGACTTAGTTAAAATTAAAAATATAAAGGTGGTCCACTATTTTCCCCTTTAATCGTTTTTATCCATTCACTTTATTGTTTGAAGGCTCACAGGATCCATATCGTGGAAGGATTGAAGCCAAGTGACCATTTTTTGGGTCAACATTTGGTCGAGTGAACCTTAGATCAACTGGATTTAGATTAGATATTTTTTCTATATCGGTTAGAATTCGACAAATTCAGTCTTAGTGGGTACATGACCAAAGTTGTTTTTTTAACTATTTGCTAAAATTATTCTATCGATTGAACACAAATAACTGGCTCCTGAATTCATTCTTTGGATCTAGTGATATTACATTTGATCGATTAAGAGCTTTAACCATTTCACAAAATGTTACTATGCTAATTTTCCATACTTGACTCCACTAAATGCTGTTTCTTCTAATATTTAATTTGATTTAATAAATTTTGTTTTCTTCTTTTTTTTCATTTTATTTTATTTTATTTTATATTATTCTATTTAATTTAAGCTTAAGCTATTTTATTTTATTTTAAGTTATTTAATTTAATTTTATATTATTTTATTTTATTTTTATTTATTTTATTTTATTTTATTTTATTTTATTTTATTTTATTTTATTTTATTTTATTTTATTTTATTTTATTGTATTTTATTTTATTTTATTTTATTTTATTTTATTTTATTTTATTTTATTTTATTTTATTTTATTTTATATTTATTTATACTAATTTATTTTTATTTAAAAAAAATAGAACATTATTGAGATAAAAAATTGTTATAAGCCAAGAGAATAATTATTTCCCAAAATAGTCGAAATTCCAATAGATCCTTGAACAAATTTTAAGATTTTACTGTGTGAGTTGTCATAGTTTGAGAAATGTCTTTGGAAAATATTGAACGAAACTAAATCATTTGGATCTTCGTTGCGGAAATATATCAATGACAGTCACATGTCACATTTGGGTTGTTGAGAATATGATCTTGAGGTGAAAATCGTTCTTTTCAAAAACCCAGTCTTTGCTTTCACATCATAACAACAGAATTCGTGGAGTATGAAGTGACAAATCAATCAACTCAGCATACTCTTGTCAGGAACCAGTAAATCGACCAACTGTCAACCATAATAAATGCCAGTCCAAATGACCAATAATTTTCTTCCAATCCCGCTCTAAGTTACGTGCCAATAATGTACTCGTCCAACTTTCAACACCTACAAAATAAACACATAAATACCGATGCATGCGTCAGCCATTAATCAAATTATTATCCAAATGTCATACACTGCGACGAAGACGAAGTCATGTGCAACATCTTCTTGTCAGCACAGGTGGTGGTGCGTAAAATTGCAACAATCTTTTTTGTTTTTGCTTTTAAATTACAATCTTCTCTACGCGATTTTATTTCTATCCTCTTTCGTGCACTTCACTCTTATCATTCATCACTGATTCTTTTTTTTCTCTTCAACTTTTAAATTCTTTCCTCATTCTAACACCAACACATAATTTACTCTATACGTGCAATACCTGTCACCACGCCATCTGACACCTGTCACTTAAAAGGAATATATATTGACACCTGTCACCATCGATCTTTGTTGCTTGCTTTTACTCAGATATATTTGTTGTTGCTTTTTTTTTGTATGAAATATTTTTTTTTGTGTGCAATGTGAATGAGCAAGCAAAAACTTACCTTCAACGATTCAGCAGTCTTCAGCAATGCAGATAGCTGACAATATTGCACGTTTACCTCGCCCTTATACATGAATTCAACTAAAGTTTGCAATTCGGTGAAACGGACGTCCTTCAATATCACAATTGGGTGTCGTTCGGGGTGGTCCAGAAAAAGGCTCTGGAAATATGATGAACAGGCCGAGAGGACCACCTAAAAAAGAAAACAAAATTTCTAAATTCTATAATTTTAAGGAAATTAAAAAAAAAATCCCAGTATTATTTCTCAGTGCAGTCAGGAGAGGAATTATTAAATTTAAGCGATATTTTTACTCCTCATACAAAATAACACTTATCAATGATATGCGATCTAGTATTAGCACATTAAACTGGCGTTAAGGTGCGGATCGTCGAGCCGGTCATTTACTACACTTCCATGCACGCCGCGCCATCATCACAAACGCTCCCATATTTGATTCCGAACAAAAAAAAAAAAAGAAAAACAGTCCTTCCGGGCAAAACTGAACTGAATGCGAAACAAAACCAACGCCATCTATCGTATGTGTGCGAACAGAATTTTTTTTTTTTTTTTCAAATTAAAGTTTCAAAACGCCTGAAGGATGTTTTCGGCTTGGCTTATACCAGCGCAGATATATTTCAGCAGATGGAGGCGGATACAGCATTTCGCAGTGCCACGACACGAGCTAGTCGATTTCCTGGTTAGATTTCCCTCATCCTGTAAACGTTTTTTGTATGTTATAATTTTTTTACAATTTCTGACGATGGGTGTGTGTCTTGGGGGAGGGCAAATGTTTGTTGTATCACGTTTGGAAAATTAGTTTCATTTCAATATACATACATATATACGTACGACCAAAGACAATTTTCTAGCCACACAATGATAATTGTGAAAAATGTTAAAAGCCTCTGAGTGAGCATTGGTCATTAAAATGGCTATGTTGGTCGCTCTTACGTCCACACTTTATGTATGATCTTGCAAAGAGAGAAGAAAAGGTTGAAAGATCGTTGTTCATACATAGAGTATAGCCTGAAAATGCCCATGCAAATTGTTTTAAAATTAAAATTGCGCTTGTTAACGAGGACATTAATTGTAATTACGCGACTCTTGTGGAATTTTCAACTTTGTCTTCGTAAGACAAATGCAAAAAAAAAAACAAATAAAATATTTATTTCATGATGTTTGTTTTGGTTGATCTAGCGAGATCGGAGGGAGGTTTGGATGGAATGTGCGTTGAGCATATAATTGATAGCTTGAGGCTGGAAATATTTGCAAGCTAAAATTTATCGATTGACTGTGAAATAATGGCTTTTTTCATACCAGTTCAAAATATCAAGTTTGGCCAATCAATAATTTGGATAGAACGCCGCCGCGCCGCACAGGAAATACATACGTCTGTACATGTAGTACACCCCAGGTATGCAGCTCCCAATAAACAGTCTTGTCATAACACATTACTTGACGCATTTAATCTTGGTCTTGATATAAAATTTATTTGGTTGAGAAGGTTTCTTAATAAGATGAAAATTTAAATTGTGTGAAATTTAAACCCCGTTAAGGAAATCTATTGTTAATGACACTTCAGCTAGGACAGAATTTTTAAGAAGAAATTATGTAGGAAATATAAGACCTATAAAATGTTTGCAGCAGTTTGAAATGATCCCAGAGGTCCGAAAGCTTTGCCGCATAGGTCTGGCTGAATTTCAGCGATGTCATCGGTTACAATAGCGGATCAGGGAGTAACTATAATCTATTAACATAGATCGAACATAGGTATGTAAGTATATGAAAATGAAGGATGTACATATGTAGATGGGCAGGTAGCTGTATGCATATTAAGTATAATATACATCATATTCATGTGATATTTATAGATAAAAATATATAAATGTTTGACACGATAACAAAAAAAAAAACACTTTTAGGGAGCATTAGAAAGTCGAGGGAGAAAGTCAAAAGTCACATGTGGTTCTATGGAAGTACATACATAAATACATTTATATACATATATTTCTAGGATCATGATTTTTTTTCAACAAAAAAAATTACTTAAAAGTACCTTTTCCTTTCATTAACTGTTTTTGTTTTATAAAAATTGTTGGAGCCGTTTTTGAGAAAAACAAGATTTTTCTTTTTTCATCTTAAATAAAATGCACGACTGGATCGCACGTACTTGCTCCTATGTTCGATTACATTATATGCAAAATATTCTTAATAGAAACGGCTAAATGTATTTTTAAACTCGTTTTTCAGTTATACATAAAAATTCTTAAATTTTTTCTAGAAACAAAAACTAAATTAGAATGAACATTTTAAACATTTAATAATATAAATTAAAAACAAAATTTCAGAAAAAATCGTCGACCCGTTTTCGAAATATCGAATTTTCAAAAAAATATTGTTTTTCAAAAATCAAAAACAAACTATTTTTCGAAAGTTTTGAAATGCAGTATTATTTAGAAATTGAAGGAGCTCCTGTATAAACATTTTGATCGAAATCCGTTGAAAAAATGGATGTATTGAAGCTACCGTTAATAACAAAAGATTAAAAAAAAAAAATGGCCAAAACGTAGACCATACCCAAAGTAGTACACACACCAATTCTTATCAAAATCGTTAGAGCCGTTTTCGAGATAATTAAGATGGTATACAAATTTGTATGGCAAGTACTGTTATTTTTGGGCCTAAAACAACGATTCAAGAATCTATTTTGTACAATCACCTAAAACGCCTAAGTACCAATTTTGAAACAAATCGGTTCAGCTGTTTAGGCTGTAGATCGTTCTACAGACAGACACACGGAATTGTGGGACACACTTTTTTGGTGTTCTCTCTTATAGTATCTATATCGCAAGTAAAAACTACCGGGGTATTGCAATTTTATCGGCTATACCAAAACTTTTTGAAAAACTCGTCACTGACCAGTTAAGAACAATACTCAAGCCAGTAATAATTGAGCATCAGCATGGTTTCTTTTAGGGTAGATCTACCACTATAAGTCTTGCTGATTACACCTCCTACATACTTTTGGAAATGGAGAAAAAGAACTAGATTGATGCGATATTCACTGATTTTAGTAAGGCTTTTGTTAAAGTAGACAACAGCCTTCTTGTATTTGAATTACAAAAAATTGGTATTTCTGGTAGTTTATTGACATGGATAGAGTCTTATTTGAATAAAAGAACGCAATGTGTTAGGTTTTGTGACGTCAATTCGCGTAAAATAAATGTAACGTATGGAGTGCCCCAAGGTAGCCATCTTGGCCCGCTCCTATTTTTAGTATTCATAAATGATCTGCCTTGGTTGTTTACAAGATACAGATACCTTTTGTATGCCGATGACATCAAGATATTTTGCAATGTCAACAGCAAAATTGTTGGACTTTTTTTTACAAGAATGTCTTGATTCTCTTGTCAGATGGTGTAAAAAGGATGGCATGTTACTTAATGTGGATAAGTACAATGTTATTTCATTTTTAAGAAAAAAAAAGTACCAAAAATATTTACTATTTTATTTACGCGCAAAAGCTAGTTAGAATTGACGCTGTTAAAGACTTGGGAGTTATACTTGACAAAAAGCTAAGTTTTAAACACCACATCGACAAAGTACACTCTAAGTCATGGCATGCTAGGTTTTGTAAAAAGGGGAAGGGAAGAAGGGAATTTAACGACCCTTACGAGTATATTACAAAGGCAATTTATTGTTCATTGGTGCGTTCCTTATTAGAATATTGTAGTGTCATTTGGTCTCTGTTATATAATATTGATGTGAAAAAACTTGAATCCGTCCAAAAACAATTTCTGTTATTCGCTTTAAGAGGTCTTGCATGGAATACACTCTTTTGTGTTACCTCGTTATTCCCACCGTTTGACGCTTGTCAATATGTGTAGTCTTGCTAATCGTAGAGAGTTATCTGAGGCTTTATTTGCGTTTGATCTTCTGAAAGTTTACATTAAGTCAATTTATTTGTGTTCAAAAGTGTCAGTAAACCCAAATATTCGAGTCTTGAGATACAACAAATGTTTTAATGAAAGAACACGAAAAACTAATTATGCATTTCACGAAGCCTATAATCGGTGTTCGAAAGCTTTTAATAAGTACTCTGATTTGTTTGATGAAACAATGACCAGAAACTGTTTTACGAACAAAATATTAGCCCGAATAATAGTTGAAGAATCTTCGTCCCATTTCGAAATTAAATTTTAACTTTATCTTTTTCGTAATCTGAAAATTTCAAATCAATTTAATGCAGTAAAATTCTTCTTTTTTTATTTTTTATTATAATTTTAATTTTTTTTTCTCATGCATAGATAATATATATAATTGTCACTGTTATTTATAAGTTATGTTGTCTTCTTTTTGGCAAACAAAAAATAAACAATATAAGTTTAATCAAAATCTCGATTTCGATTTTTTTACGAATCCAAAATTTGTCATATATTTATGTATGTATTTTCTATCTATATATATTCACCAGAAGACCCTTACGAAAATTTCGCACATTCAATAAAGATTTTGCAATTAAATTTTCAATTAGAATGTTTGAACAAAGTAAATATAAAGTTTTTATTGATATAAACATATAAGTCTTTAATTGCAAACGCAATCAAATCAGCTACAATTTCGAAGTGTGATGCCTAATTTAGTGCATTCGGTTTTTTAATAAATGATTAAAAAAAAAGAATACAAACAACAGAAGTGAAAAATAATTATGCTTCTTTCCCACTCATTCATGGTGCAGCAAAAAAAATGTTTCTTCTCCACTCACCCAATGTGCAAGCGAAAAAAGAGAATTTTAAATTACAGAAGTGGCTAATATATAGTTTTCTCTTTCACTCATTCAATGGGATAAAAGTGACACGCTCTTTTATCAAATTATTCCTTTATTGAATTATGTATTTGAAATTGCCGAAATTTATAGGTATAACATAAAGTTTTTGTGCAATGTCATCGCTATGTTTAAATTCCTATCTAGTGATATCTAATATAGTGTATTTGACTATTTTATAAATGAGAAAAAAGGAGTTTGACAACAGAAATAATGGCGCAAAATTTAAAACAACCAACTATTAAGGCCTTAACACGATACTACTTAACAATTTACTATATACATACATAGTAGCCTACTAACTTTTCATAAATTTTAAATCTTTTGTTAACTAGTAAAATGCCCATTAAGCAGATAGCAAAGCATTTGTAGGGTTTGAATTTTGATGAACACAATTATTGTGTTTATGCGTTGTAAATTGATTATATGTTGATAGAAACCCAACATGTGTTCTAAATAAATATTCGATGTTTATATTTACATCATTTTAACGTCATTATAACACCAGCAGGACTCGAACCTGGGCCTCCCGCGTGCAAAGCCGATATACTATCAGAATGACATGTGGATTTAGTACGATAGTAAAAATTTAAATTAGTCATTCGGTGGTTTTAACTTTAGTAAAATGTTAAGAAGATAATACGATACTAAACTCGTCTAGTTTCATACTAAAAATGATTTTACATATTACTAAATCATTTAAAATTTTGCACCAATATATGATATTACAAATAAAAATTATGATAGTAGGATAGGTGATATGCTAATAGATTCGGATCATACTACAGTGAACGTCCAGTATAACGAATTATACAATGTCTTTTTTTTCTTTGCTTAATAATGCTAGAATATAAAAAAACAAGTGATTTTTACAGTGAAATGTACATATGTATTTATTTATAAGAAAATAGAAATTAAATAGTAAGTTGTTGGTAAACGAATCAATTACCTATAACAATTATATACTTTTTTTTTTAATATACTGCAAACACAATCGATCACTAGAAATACTTCGCGAAATGAAAGGCGTGAAAATAAAACCTAATAAATTTCTTTTAAAATTACATCACATTACATGTATAACTGATCATAAGAACAAGGAAATAACAAAAAAAGGTACTTTTACAACAACAGTTGTTGTTACTAGAAAAAGTAAGGATACATACAAGAATGAAAATATCGCAGTTAACTTGCGCCTACACAAATTTGTTAGACATTCTTTATAAAGAGCGTACAATTTTTAAACAATTCTTTATATAGAACCATTAATGGAAAAGAAAAATTTATTCGTTATATTGGTAATTCGTTATATCAAGCATTCATTAAACTGGACGTCCACTGTATTTAGAATTTCTAAATCGAACTATTTGGGTGCCAGATAAAAGTTGTTTTTTACTTGGTTTGCAGCAAAAGAAAATTTGAAATGGATGAATAATGAATTTTTGGTAAGCATTATTACATTCATTATTTTAGTCATTCATTGACACTGTAAGCACGTTGACAGTGTGATGAAAGAGTTAATATGGATTTCATAGTGACATTAAATTGATTTTAACTCTTTAACCGATTAATTTGACCGTGTTATAGTAGCTCAATACCATTTAGAGAAGTTAAAACACATTTTTAGCTAAAGAATTAAGTTTTCTTGAAAAGGAGCTGTAAAAAATAAAATGGTATTTATAGTTTTTCCAAGAGTCATATCGGCCAACGAAGCGATAACCATCATCTTTGCATCGACATCAAGATCGCATTTGGGCTCCCGAAAAAATGATCCAGTTGTATGACGTGATTCTAAAAAGATGCGCTATACATAATTTGACAGCTGATAACTCTTTCTGAAGGAAGTATCTTCAACATACCTGTCAACCTACTTGAGTATCCTGACGATATATAGGGCGGGGTGATTCAAGAACAGACGAAACTCGTTGGTCTTGAAGCAATGATAGCAAGGCCAAATATCGTCAACAAACAACCACATATCTGTCCACCCCCTAGTCCAGCCCAACTTTAGATCTCCAAAGGATAATCAGTGAAAAATGAAATTTTATTTATAGTGATAATTGACAGTGGGCTGGGAGGAGAATTCTATGAAAATTCAATTAAAGAAGACCAAATTAAATTAAACATTTTAGTTCCTCAAGTGGAGTATTTAGACTATTGACGCTAAGGAATTGCTTTTTTTTTTTAAATAATTTTCACACTCAGTTTTTCCTAATACGAGAAATTTTTTCTTAAGTCCTCTATTGCCGTCATTTCAATACATTGGAAATATGTACTTAATTGTCATAAAATATATTTCAATACAATCTTGAGCACGACAATATTGTAAAAAGAGTTCCACTTTCCATCTTTACAAAAATATAATAGTGCAAATAAATCTTAAAATGCCACGAGATTTAGAATAAAGGAATCAAAATAGCACAACGGTTGCGCTGTTGTCGTCGCCAAACAAAAACTCTAAGCAAAATTTCAAAACACTGAGCTGCTCAATAGTACCTATACTAGATAACGACACAGCGACGGATGCAAACGCACCACAAACCAACTCTAAGCCCACTCGCTTGGTATTCTTTTTTTTTTATTTTTTTTGCGTCACGGCCATTTCCCGGCGCGCAAGCGCAATAGATCCCGAAAATTCCCATGCTTCAATGAGTCAGGCGCATCTCAGGAAAACGACTACGACTAAAACTACTTAGATGACGACGACGACGGCCAAGATCTTCATCATTACAAGCGAAGGGAAAATTACATAGGAAGGCGCACATTGGACTTGTCACGATTGGCCATAAATTTTCCCTACGCTGCGCTGTTCCACTGTGATGGTGAGATGGTTGGTATAAAATGCGCGGTAAGAGTAAATGTCCGTCCATCTCTCTGCCGATTCATCGGAATTTTTTTTCTGCGGTAAGGTAATCGTTATCTCTTTCTCTTTTCAAATTGCCAACGAATCAAAGACCGAAGGAAGCACCTCAATGCGCGCATCTTGTTGTCGTTCAAACGCTGGAATTTGTTGTTGCTGGATTTTGGTACCATAGTGTACGCGCGTTCTTTCAATATACGACTACTAAAAGATTTATCCTCGTAAAGAGAAGGAAGATAATACCTACGAACAGGTACCATGGCCAGTCAGGCAGGCAAAGGAGGGATGTGTATTATAAGTGCTTTGATAGAAAAAAAAATATATATAGGAAGACTTAGAGAATGATGATGTTGTTGTCACACACAAAGTTCCCAGAGATCATCACATTGGATTCGGCTGAGTGGTGCGCGCAGAAGAACATAGTCTTGAACTCGTATAGCCGAGGGATCCAAGCCGGAAGGTACAGAAACAGATATTGTAGGTATAGATATTGTATTCTTCAAGTATTTTGGCGCAGACAATTCGAATTGAAAAGACAGAAAATGTAATAATTTTCCGGAGGGAAATTTATGGAAATTAGTCCAGCTTCATACTTGTGGGGAAAGGGGGGTGTTGGCAGATATATTTTTATATTGGTCATTTGATTCTGTCCTTCTTCCCTCACGAAGACAAGAGAGAGGTTTGAATTTCACGTTTTACAATTTCTAAATTGATGAACCATTTCGTCGTCATTGCAAATCGAGAGAGGGCGCGGAGGCCCGTTCCCTTGTGTCCTTTAGATGAATTTCCATTGTCAAATAGCTAACCGAACTATACCTATTTCTAGTTCTTTTATTTTTACATGATTTGGGTCATGTTCTTCTAAGATGATGATGATGATGACGTTTAATTTCATTTCGTGCTCCATGGACAGAATTATTTTACAGAAATTAATGGACGAATTGGATTTTTAGGATAGACTGATTGATGGTCAGTACTTTTTAGAGAGTCAGAGATTGGAATTTGTGATATTTAAATGTATCTACCAACAGAGGGTTTAGATCAATAGTGGTCTAACGGTTTATGCGAGAATAAAATATTGGTCCGGTATTGCAGAATCAATTCTTGCTATTTTTTGTATTGTAAAACTTCGGTATTTGATTGTTGGGTAGGTATTCTCAGGAGTTTGTAGTATTTTCACACGTTTTATATTTTCACGAAAAGGAAATATGTTAATGGAATTCTAGGAGCATGATTCTCGCTAATTTGTTTCTTCTCACATTGCAGACATTTTTGCAGAAGAAAAGATCCGAATGAGGTCTCAGATATTTTCGCCAATAATCTGTATAGACCATTTCTCCGTGATAAGTCACTTAATATCAATCTCAGATTTTTGATACAAAATTGGGAATTGTTCATTTGGGCATTTCGAAGTCTGAGATCTCGGGAACTTATATTGGCTAAATAAATTTCTCTTGAATTAAAAAGAAAATAATACATTTGTTTTTTAAATCTTGGTTTGAACATTTCAATTCGATTGGATATATTTACTAGGCTTAATCCAAAAGTTTTTTTGAGTTTCTTATTAGAAAAAAAAAAAATTCCCCTTGGGAAATTCCTAAACCCATGTGAATATGAAATGTTCGTATGTGAGAAAACGGCGCGCGTGAAGTTCACAACACCTTCTAATACGAGTAATAAATTAATGATTTTTGTTATTTTCTATTTTCCTCCAGACCACTTTCAACGAAAAATGTTTTATAAAACCAACAAGAAATTCAACTTTTTCTTACGATCATTTTTCCATTCCATTTATAGTCTAGTGGGGTTAAACATTTGAAATAGAAAAAATTAAGTCGTACAATTTTCTTTCACAGTTCGCTGGACGGGGTCATAAGTAAATCTCGGTTTTCCTGAAAATCGCGCTTGAAACTTAATTTTATCCAACTTTAGGCTTAATATTTCTTTTTCACAAAAGTTACCGATAGAGAAAATTTTGAACTTAATTGTTTTTGTTAGAAATCAGAAATATAAAATTAAATGAATTCAATTTTCTGATTTCAGCACTTTTTTTTGACAACCCGACGGGACTATTAAACAATTCCAGAAAATAGTGAAATTCTTAATGGAGGGATAATTACTATTATTCAAAGCGATACAATGTAGAAGTTGGCAGTTACCTTTTACAACGCGAATATAGCTTTAACTTTCCATCTATTCAATTTTATTTTTTACACAAAAAATTATGTTGGACATTTAGCCGTTCCTAAGGAGTAATTTCCGCATTTGAGAACAAAGTGTCGCTCGTGCTACTGTAAACTAGATCAAGTCGTCCGTGTGAAAATTCGGTTTAAGTTGCATTCGGGGACCATATGTCACCCGAACTCTAGGGTGAAATAGATTATCTGTCGGTTGGTAAGCTCAGAGGATCACGTAACCACTTTGTGTCCAACTAGACGTCGCCGATTGCTGTTCAACCCACTGAGAGACAGAACCTATGGCAGATAGACAATGTCTACTGAGAGAAAGCTTAAAATTAAGTCCTGTAGAAAAGGAGTAATGGTAAGGGGACGAAAATCGAATCTGGAAAGAGGTTTTTGTGGCTGTAAAATTTTCCGTGACAGCATTCAACAAGGGGAAATATCATTTTCTCATTGACAAATATTACCTTGTGGTCGTATTATAAGAAATTGGATTCATGGCATGTGAACAATTGTGGAACTTATTAGTTTTCAGAAAGAAGTGTACGTAATTCTAAAAGAAATGTCAAAACTGCATACGACATAAATTCCATCCCAATAAAGTAAAAAAACTAAATATTATTAAGCTCCAATACCTATAATTCCAGTTTTTAACAAAATAAATCAAACAAAACCGTACAAATTTAAGAAGTTAAATATTTCCTTTCGCGGACGTTTGTAGTTCAATTGAAAACATCACATGGGTGTAATATGGTGGATGGAAGCATTCATTTCATTTCCTTTTTTATTATTCGAAAGAAGTGAGTTTCAGCTAGTACGGAAAATATAAAACAATTTTTATAAGTTACCAACAGAAGCTATATTTTTGTGCCAGAGTGTAGCGAAAAAAATATAATCGAAGAAAGTAATGTGAAAACTTCTTAGAAAGATTATTCTCCTTGAGATGGCTGCTTTTTTTGGTAACAGTCTTTTTTTCTATGGAAATTTTAAATTAAATGAATACGTTCCACAATTTGTTTCACGCTTTTACTTTGCATTAAAAAGATTGTTACGATTATGGTAGACCAAATGAAGGCAAGTGAAAGTTTTTTTTTTCAATTCATTATTCTTCAAACAAGAAGCTGTGAAGATTCGTAAACTAAAAGGTCAATGAAATTTAATGGAAATTCATTTCACTAAACAAAATCAAATGGTTGTGTCAACATAGCGTTGTATGTGTAGCCTGAAATGTGTTCGGCTTTCGCATTCTTTTTATTCCAAAACATTTAGTGTCCATGTTTTCCTTCTTGAGATGTAATATTTAAGACAAAAACCTGGCAACCTTATATATTTGGTTATCAATAATCCTTGGTTTAAAATAGATGATGTGGAATGTAAATCTAAGAATGTCACATTGATGATTTTGTATGAACAATTCATTTACACTCTCTCTAGACTAGTTCGATTGAACATGAAGTATCCATAAAAATACTTTCAATTTAAAAGCTTGTTTGTAAAATGCATCTCGAGCCTTTTTCCTTAATGTCTCATGCTGTGGAACTTATTCATTTTATTTTTGATGGTACTAGATTTATTTCTTTGTTTTACTCTCAACTTGAAGGAATTTTTCCCATTAGAATTTTATTATCATCAAGCCAAGCCTTAACCCACTATCGAGACTCATTTCGTCACCATTCCAGCGGAAAATGGAAACAAGAAAACATAAAACATGTCAAAAGAAAGTAGATGCCCATCAATTCCTATGCAAACTTCCAGCATAAGATCGTTCCACCCACTTCTCGATGAGATTGTGTCCCCAATGTATTTGAATGTATGCAATGCACCATCATCATAACCATCCCACCCAATGCCACACAAGAACACTGATTTACTGGATCTTCTTCCTAGAAGCCGTTTATATTCCTTATCTTTGTCTAAACAAAGAAACAAAATAAAAAACAATCTAAAAGTAACTCCCCTCTCACTAGAAAGATACAAATGTATCCATCCATCGCCATTCGGGCTGTTGAAATAAAAGACCACCATCAATATATCTGCAGTCTGCACATACGGTGCGCGGCACAAATTCTTATCTTTTGTGTAAACTCCTGAACCGCTCGGCAGCCGGGGGTAAGAAATAAAAAAAAACAAAAAAAAAAACTTTTATAGAAACTCTCTGCCGCCTCTTGCCCCAAATTCCGTCTTGAGTAAGTGAATGTGCAGTACAACAGTGTACAGTGCAATGCAGTGCATCTTTGGAAAACATCTATTCCTTGTAAAGCGAGTGCGCGTGCTGTACTTGCAGTCCGATTGACCACACGCAAATTTTTTACGTTGGCGTTGAAAGTGATGCCGTGTGGTGTTTTTTTTCTCCTTTTTTTCTTGGTATTTTTTTTGTGGGACTTGCATGGTTTTTATATACATAAGCGCCGCCGGAATATTCCTTAAACCTCTTTCGGTCTCTCTGTTTTTGGACATAGGTGCACTAAAACAGAAAGTCAAATAAAAAGTCGCAGAATTAACTGTCAACTTTAAATGCGTATTTTTAGATTTTTTTTTGAGAAGCCCGTTATAAAAAAAAATATTTACGCCGATTATAGAATCCGCGAATTTTACTAACGGGGTGTCAGTGACACTTGTTTTATGAGGCACTTAAAAATATTTGTATGAAGAGCGAATGGTCATAGTCCTTGGACTTTGAGTGAAAGATACTCCCGCCAAAACTTCGTAATCGGGTTGATTTTATATGAAACCTATGATCTATCTCTAGGGACGGTCTTACAATTTCGATCGTGTAAGTCATGAGATTCTTCTTTTTACTTGCGATATAGAAATTGTGCATTTGGAAAAAAAATGAACTCGAGGTTTTGATCAAACTTCACATTACGAGGATAAGGAACTAACGTAATGTAAGGGAAATAAGTTGCTTAAGTTTTATTGTCATATATGTATCTGTAAGACGGACGATTATTACCAATCCACCGTCATATCCGAAATTGTGGAAAGCATGGAACTTAAAGTGACGTAACTATTATTTTCGGAAACTATCAAATTTTAAATTCCGGATATAAAAGAGCATTACTTGAGAAAGGCTCCATCGATTTTTTTGGATTTTGTTGTTTTGTGCTTGTTTGTGTGATTTTTTTTTAAATCTAACGGAAAATTAAAATGGCGTTTTTTTCAGTCAAATTTGGGAAAATTTTACACTCGATATCAGTCCTGTTACGAACCCTGAACAAACCGAAGATATTCAATTGAAAAAGACTCGCAGTTAAGAAAGAAGCTGTGCTACACCGTGACTCAGGCAACGATAATAATAGGAGGAAAGTTCAGTTAAAATACGAGGACTGATTAGATTGATCATGGAAATATCGTAGTAGAAATGCAGTCAATGTTCAGAAATTGAAAAGACGGCGTGGTGAAGAACCGTCAGCCATATAATGAGACTCATCAAGTCCAATAAAGCTGCTGGAGCTTCAAAGCTCTTCAAAATCACAGTCGATGATTTGGTTAGGAGTGCGCACCAAATCATCTGCAAGGTATGGTCGAAAGAAAGCATGCCCGACGAATGGAATCTTAGCATTGTTCGTCGGATCTTCAAAAAAGAAAACCCTCTATATTCTCTAATGTATTTTGTGAATGCCTAAAAGCCGTTTGTCAATAGATCCATACCAGTGTGTTTTAGGCCTGGAAAGTCCACTATCGAATAAATATTTACACTACGGCAGATTTTGGAAAAAACTATAGGAGCTTTTCAAATCGATACCGACCACCACTTCATGATTTTAATCCCGCGTATGACAGCATCTTTAGAGTCGAATTATAGAGAGCAATGTCTAGTTTTGGCATCCCTGATAAACTCGGCGCTGTTCCATCAAGGATAGTGCAGAATTCCCGATCCAACACCAGAGGCACTATACTTTTCGAAAGTGCCTTCAACTACTTACATAGGCCTACGATATTGACATACTGGAAACAACACAGCGTGATGTCAATGACGTCTTTGTGAGTATTATGACGTAAGCAGTGAAGATGGGGTTAGCAGTGAATGAGGCCAAGACAAAGTATATGCTGTCAACAAAAAAGGTTACTCAACGTCTTGGATTGAACGTCACCATGACTAATAGACAGTTATAACTTTGAGGTATTAAAGACGTTGTCTTACTCTCAGCTAAGCAATATCACTGCTTCTTTGATCTAAGAACACAATTGAGTAGCAAAGGCCTCTCTCGTGCAACTAAAGTGTCCTTTTATAAAACACTAATCATCCCAGTCCTGCTGTATGGTTCAGAGCCATGCACTTTATCAAAAGTGGATTAGGATACTCTAGTCTAGACCTCTTTGAAAGAAAGATTCTGCGGGTAATTTTTGGTCCCGTGTTCTTTAAAGAAGAGTACAGTGGCACCGCCCTAGCCAGAAGTGTTAAAATACAGCCACTTAGATAGCTGGCCCATGTAGAGCAGATGGACATCAATGCTCTGCTCCGGCCCGGAAAATATTCGAATCCAACCCGGAATGATGACACAGTAGAGGGAGACTGACATGGTGACAGCGATGCTCTGGTGAAAGGTGACCTCAACCATCGTTGCATGCGAAACTATATTCAGCTAGCTAATGACCGAGTTGGCTGCAGAAGCTTGTTGGTTGAACCCCAAGTCCAACCCGGAATGTATCACCATCATAAGCAAAAAAAGGAAGTAAGATTAAAATTGACTTGCGCCTTCAATTTATTGAGTGACCAGCTTGCGAATCGCCATGATGACGTTTAAAAAATCGTCAGACCAATCATTTGTCAAATGATTTTTCAATTGCCATTTTGAAAGTCGGTGAATTATTGACGCTAACATGAACAGACGATTTTATAAAACAATGAATTCCGATTTATTTCGCGAACAGCTAGTATGCCTATACAAATAAAGAGTAAACTTTAAATAACCGTCAAGTTTCCCCAAATTCTTTACATATCGGTAGTGGTCACTTTTACTTTCCTGATGTATAATAACTTTGACTAATTATTCTAACGCTTGTATTCGTCCAAAAGTAGCAAATATATCTAGACATAGCTATGTACAGGGTGGCCAACGAATCGTGCTACAAAAATAAAACGTAATAACTTTTTTTCAGTGTGAGTAATCGGATTATTTTTTTATTATTTTATAGGCTACTATTTAGATTTATCAAATCGATACCATTCTTTGCAGTCCGTCATTTCCGTCCAAAGGGAATTTAGGCTGTCGTTTGGCGGTACTCCCCCGAGTAGATGGACCATTATGAGGCTGGTGAACATGTTTGCCGAATCTGGAAGAATCGAACGAAGACCGTATCATCGAGATCCCAATGTTCGGGGGTCATTTGAGGTCTATCATCTTTAAAAACCATTAGTTATTTGAAATAAAATTTAATTTTTAATCCAATAAAAAAAAATTAATGAAATAAATCGATTAAAATAAAAGTTATTTAAATTTCTTATTGTAGCACGATTCGTGGACCACCCTGTACATATATGAATCAGATGCCCGTGTCTCCTTTAAACATAATAACCCCAGAATCGTTCTCTTAAATTGATAAGAGAAAGAGGAGTTGTGTATTACGTTGTAAATTAATACCTACATATCTGCTCCAATTATATCCTCCCCACATTCCTAAGCGCTTCCTTCTTTTTAAGCCATTAAATTATTCTTCGTTTATTTGTATTGCATCTCGATATGGCCGAATGAAATCTAATTAAATCGAAGCAAAGATTCTCGAGCAAATGAACGCACTATGAGCATGAAGCGATAAGTTCAATAAATTTCATTTTTACTTGAAGAACTTTTTTTCTGCCTCTGCATCCGCAGTTCTTTGCAATGCTCTGCATTTTTTCTTAAAGAAAAAAGTCTTCGGACACAACCGGGAGAGGCTACCGGAATACGGTATACATCTATGTATATCAAAAGTTCCTGGTCTTCATGTAGAAGAAGCGTTTTAACTTACTTCACTTCTTTTGGTTTTTATTTGTATGTTTTCTATCGAACAATTATGCTAAAGAAATAAATATTAATCCAATTAATTTTGTGTTTTCATTATGATATCAATTGCAGAAATACAGATTGGTAATTGAGCAATTATATTTCTGAATACTAAATAAATGTAAATGAGTATGAATTAAGTTGAGTTGTAATTTTTTATGAATTAGATATGGAATTTTACATTAGTATTCTTGAAACCTGAAAAAGTGTGAAGATTTTCTTAAAAACAAGATTAGAAAGGAGTTTAATTAATTCCCTACTTGGTGAGGTGGGAATTTCGAAATAATTCAAAATTCTTTTCTAGATGTTGTTGAATACCAAGTAGAAGTTCAAACAAATTTCTAATTCAATCAAAACGACATGACTGATATTTGAGAATTATAAATTTAGCGAAGGAATACGAATTGACATTCGACAATAACTTACAGAAACAACGAACAAAAATCATACACCATATTTCATTCGCTCTCCATATAATTCACACAGCCTGATGACCAAAAAACATATGAAGAGGAACAGACGTATGCAATATTCAGAAATTGTAAACTTTCTGACTCATGGTTTTTTAGATTCGCGAATTGGACAAGGCTTCAGGCTTAAGTTTTCAAGTCAAATTCTGTTTGTTTGGTAGCAAGTACTTTCAGGTCCCTTTTCCGGAACATTCGTGATCAGACGACCTTTTTCGGCAATAGAATAGAACTTCAAGGGTTGGAATCAGTATTCTTTCCGTTTTCCCCTCGTACTTCGTAGGTTTCGGGCTTATTTGGGTTAGTTAATGTTTTTCTCTTTGCGGACTTATTTAGTTATGACCAATATTCACTTCACCTGTTAGTTATTTTAGGACTTAAATTGACTTAATAAAAAGTCTGTTATATTGAGAACTGACGAGTACTATTTCTTAGCCCGAGTTTTACTTGCTTTCATCGGGAATACTCGGGACACGACGAGCTAAACACATCCTTAGAAGAAAAGGCACCACATTTTAGCGCATAAGCAGGGACCTTTAGAATGATCAATCGAACTAGATTCCGCCGACTGACCTGGGCCTATTTTCTGTTACTTTCGAATCGATAAAAATAGTCAAGAAATAAAAAAAATGTTTGTTTTGTTGTTAAGATGCCAAAATGACTTTTTTCAATTTATCACCTTTGATTGGAAAATCCCAGTCAAACAAATTAAAAATTTAAGATGTCGCCTCAACTTACAGAAACCCATTTTTTTCAGAGGCGTAAAGTCAGGAAAAGTTAATGACTAAGTTACAGAACATGAGCCCTGGAATCTATTAGAGGCAAGACCGACCGCCTCCCGGTAATCGTTTACTCCGAGACCGCGACCTTTCGAAAGGGCCACCGATCCACCGCAAAACTACAGACGAAATTAAAAATCATCTGGCCGTACCGATAATTTCATCTTCAACATGTCCGATTCCGAAGATTCTGCATAACGAAAGATTATAACCAACATACGAATCTCGGATGTATAGATTTTCTTAAGACTGCCGATTTAATTGAAGTATTACGATCCCGAAATCTGGATACCAGTGATAATATGCAAACCCTTAGGAAACAGTTGAGCGTCCACTTCAGGGAACTTCGTACCCATAAATAAACACAGAACTTATGTGAGGCATGGTAACAAGTCGTCGAGGAAATCCCGATGGTAATGCACAAAATTCACATTCACATTTCCGTTCCGCCAGCTCCATCCAGAATTCCTGTGTACTTAACAGTCCCCGAATATAGTACGACCATCGAGACGTCAAGTATCAGGCCGGCTTACCTTGAGCTACGTAGCAGATATAAACACGGTCCGCAAATGGGGTTTGAAATTCGACTCCTCCGATAATCCTCTGGAGACTTTAGAAAGATCGTCCGAATTAACTAGATGCATCAATATTGTCATGGTTGCTGATAAAAGGAAATAGCTTTTCCAAATGGCATAATTACCGGGAAGCATTCGTAAGTTAATTCTTGCCACTAGGTATATCCAGAAGTTAAAATCAAGCAGTACCTTATATGACAACATCCTCGCATGACCCTGGCTGAAAATCTAGACCGAATTTTGGAAAGTATGCCGCCCGAAAATAGATACTATATTCACCGCCGGGATTTTACCAATATGGATGAGCTGATGACTCTGGCCCAATAATATAAATCAATTCATAGGTATTTCCGAAAAGAACGCCCTACCGTCTCAACAGGCACTCATGGGCATCAACCAATAACCCGGTCCTCCGTAGCTACTGTTGGAACTGTAAGCAAAGTTCCCGACGACCATTGCGACCATAATTGCGGAACATACGAGAAGCTGTCCAAAGACTGTCCGTACTGGAACCTCAATTAAACCTCTACACTGCTGGACAATGCCGAGGATGTTCAGATGTCTTCTAATACTGCAGTGTCCAGTCAAGAGGCCCGTAAAAATTTTGAGGGATTTCCTTTTCAATTTGATACAGATCCCAGTCGTTTTTGGTAGAAGTTTCCAAGTATGAATTTGACATGCTTCAATGTTGGGACTTCTTTCCATATGTTTGATCTTTCGGTCTCCTCTTCTTTGTTAATAGGAGTCAGGAAACTTTATGTCTGTCGTTGCAGCTATCTTTGCTAAGGAGTCTGCCTTTTCATTTAATACCGAGGTAGGCCTGGATCCGATTGAATGACATTGTCATTCTTGCCAAGTACATTTAGTCTGATCTCGCACTCCTATACAAGTTTTGAGATAATATCGATTGAGTTCAGCGCTTCTAGCGGTTTGACATGTTTTTTTTTTTATATTTATATACCAGTAGGGTTTATCTCTTCACATTTCCCAATCTCGTTTTCTTTCGGTTGGAAGATGCTGGTTGCTTCTTCCATAGGTAAGAAAGTTTTAGTTCTAGATTCCTTCTCCAGGCGCTTCAGAATTTTTCGAGCATCAGTGTACCACTTGATAGCATTTCCTTTGAGTCTATAGCCAAGAACTGTCCGGTTCAGGTCCACTGTTTCTTGCAGAATTTAAATTTCTTGATCATCCCTTACCTTACATATGGGACATATAGAAAAAGTCTTTGGCGCAAGATTTTAAACAGCCTGATGTTAAGGGCTTAGCATGATACTACTTAACATTTTGCTAATACTAAAGCACTTTACTAATATTTTCCTAATTTTACTATACTAAATCGTTTTCCAATAAGAGGTGCTATTTTGATATTCAAAGAAAAATGGCATTTTTGGAGATAAATGATCGGATGTTTATTTCATTATAAAGAGGAAGGTATGCCGTTAATAATGCAACACAACATCAGCCAAATGGCCGCCAAGACCACGCTTACAGGACCATATCCTTTTCATGAAATTTCCATAATCAAATCGCAAAGTGGCTGCCCTATGTCCTCGATAGCCTCACGAATTTCATCTTTGATGTCTTGAATCGACGCTGGGCTGTTGGCGCAGACCTTATCTTTCACGTGGCCCCAAAGGAAGAAGTCGCAAGGTGTTAAATCACAAGATCTCGGTGGCCAATTGTGATCACCTCTTCGAGAGATAACACGGTCCGGAAACTTTACCCGTAAAATATCGATGGTTTCATTGCTTGTGTGGCACGTAGCGCCGTCTTGTTGAAAGTAAACGTTGTCCAGATCAATACATTCCAATTCAGGCCATAAAAAATCATTAATCATCTCTCGATAGCGCAATCCATTGACCGTAACTGTTGATCCAGCCTCATTTTCGAAAAAGTAAGGTCCAATGACCCCGCGGGACCATAAACTGCACCAAACAGTCACGCGTTGAGGATGGAGAGGCTTTTCAACAATAACTCTTGGGTTTTCCGAGCCCCAGATTCGACAGTTTTGCTTGTTGACGTAGCCTCCGAGGTGGAAATGGGCCTCATCATTCAAGATGATTTTTCGATGAAATTCCGGTTCATTTTCATGCATTTCAAGGACCCAATCAGCAAACCTGGGTTTTCTTCAACACTTTGGGCTACAACAGCAATATTCTCAGTTGTTCTTGAGCGACGTGCACGGGTTTTATTCTTCACATCACTAACTTGTCCCAACAGCTCCAATTTGTCCACCAATTTCTGTATTGCGGTCCGACAAGGTGCTTCACGACGACCCAAAAATGTTTTAGTTTTACGAACCGTCTCTGCCAAATTTTCACCATTTTTATAGTGAATTTTAATAATTTCAATGCGTTGTTGAAGCGTGTATCGTTCCATTTTTATTAATAGCGTAGTTTCTACTTGTCAAATGTCAAAAAATGACAGCTTCAAAAGTGACAGCTACCGAAATAGCGGGCTATTCAAAATAACACATCTTATTGGAAAACCCGTTATTAATAAACTACATCTAAACACGCCTAAAATAGTGCAAAAAAAGTAAGTGAACATAACTTTTTGACGTTTGTAAATGTCAAAGTGGCATATGGATTTAGTACGATACTAAAAAAAAGTAGCCATTTTGTGATTTTAACTTTAGTAAAATGTTAAGATACTAAACTGGTTTAAAATTAGCAAAATCCTCTTTTTAGCCTAGTATCATACTAAAAATTAATTAACATATTACTAAATCGTTTAAAATTTTGCGCCTTTGACTCTAGTACCTACTTACTTTTTCCTGGTCCAGTCCCTTCTAAGCACCTTAGCAGCATTTTTAATAGGATTACATGGACAGTGACAATTCAAACTCCTAATCTAAGAGTGTGTAAAACGTAACTGAAGTCGACTCTTGCGCTCATTATTTTCACGTTGTACGATATGAAAACTATGATGTAGTATTTCATATGGGACTTTTATCTTGAAAAAAGTAAAACCTACATTATATTCTGCACATCTACACGAAATTAACTTTCCGTTGATATACGTTTTACTTTGATCCGTTGCGTTTAAGTGAGTTGAAAACGTACGTCAAAGTTTGATCACCACCTGTCTTCATACATGACATTATTAACTAGAAATTTAAATTGTTTACTTTAAGACAATTATTCAAATTTTAATCGGTAGATAAAGATAAATCGTACTAATTAAATATGCGCGAGCAAATAACAATCGAATTGCATCGCCCTTTTGCATGGCAAGAATTTAATTTCCATTAAATCACCACCAACCAGTTTTTTTTTTCTATTTTTCTAACTATATTCCACGACTTTTTTCAATCACAGATGCCAAGATTGTCTCGCCACTTCCCTTCGTCGTTAGATCGGATAGCCAAATCAAGCTCTAAGCAATCATACTGCAAGCAAAGTAAGCTGACATAATAATTGCTAACGACTGGCAGACAAGACAAGTGGAAATTGCCTTCGACCATACCATCACCATCATCATCGCCATCATCACATCACACAGTTCCAGTCCTATAGTCGCAATCGCAGTCGCAGTCCCAGCCACAAACCCAGTTCAAGCCATCAAAATCGTGATGATTACTTATTCATGATCATAGATTCGCAGCGCATTAATATTTAACATCCATTCGACTTTGTATATTTTAGCAAAAAAAAGAAAAATAATAATAATTTTTGTTTGCATCGAGCGCATGTTAAAGTGACAATAAAGTGTCCATTCGCCAATCGTTTGCAACCATCTGTGACACCACCAGCGCAGTGCAGTCTGCAGTACCTACAGCAAATCAGCCAGCATCATCAACATCGTTCCAAAGTCTCGATTGAAAGACACAGATACTTTACCATAAAATATCAATTTCACAGATACAAAATGCCCGCACTAAACGGCTGCCCTCATAAAATACCCAATTACAAATTTATCCATAAAGATAAAAATCCCATTTCTAGTATTTAAGATGCGAAATAAACTTTCAACGCATCATCGGTTATAAAAAAGCGTGTTTTCTGCATAAATAGCTATATACGCTACGCAGGCGTGCGACGACAACGACGCGTGCGAAAAACAGGATTTTCTGATTAAAAATATTTAAGGAGAAAAAAAAATTACAAAATATCTTTCCGGCTCTCGAGCGAAAGATATACAAATTGGAATTCTGCACCTCCCCTTATAATAGTGGTTGTCTGTCGGTTCGGTGGTGTCCAACCAAGAACCAGCAACGATCACAGCGCCAGCGCACGGGGCGATGATTTTAATGTTTTCAAATTCACCATTTAATCGGCGATAAAATTTCAAATTATATTCCAAGATCATATACGATAAATATTTTAGTGGCGCACGCAATGAGGCGCTTAACGCATTCGAACATGCGCGGTATGGTGGTCCAGCAATCCGGTCTAAATGACTCCGACTCTGCATCTGAATCTAAATCTGACTACAAACCAACAACTAGCTATATAAGTCGGATAATATTTGCAAAACAAATCCATTTGTAACCACATTGGCAGTCGTTAATTTTTTTGCCTGCGCAACAAATCGAGAAAAAGAAAGTATCTTTTGTCGTTCAGTGTTCAGTTCAGATACAAATGGAATCTGGTTTCATTGTTGTTAATAGTTTGTGGGAGTTTCTTATAAATTGAGAGCTTTACTCATTTTTTTTCAGAAATTATAGGTTTTCTTTATTAAATTTTGTTCCAATTCGAAATCTCATATACAGTAATTTATTATTATTTTTCATTTTTTTTTTACAAAATGTTAATATGAGTTGAACATTTCATTTAATCGATTTATAGTTGAAGATTAATTGTAAACTAATAACAAAGTAATTTGTGGTTTTATTGTTATTTATTTGAAAGGAGATAAATCTATCTATTTGAGGCAAATTATATATTTCATTATTTTACTGTTTTAGGTCAGATTTTGAAACTGTTCGAGGCCACAGTAGAACTTAGATACTGTATCTTAATTAATATCATACGAAACACATGTCCTTAACTTAATGATTATAACAATGGAAGGAAAGATAAGCGTTTTTTATGGCCCCAAATTTAGTAAGAATTCGAATACAGTTTGTATCTGTGTGGAAAATATACAAGGTGGGGCAAAATTATTGTCATAATGTGAATTGAATTCCATTTTGTCGGATATGATCCAAGTTGTGTTCTGAGCGATGAAGTTAGCCAATTTATAGTCAGCCCACAAAATTTACTTAGAAGAAGTGAACCAACAGTAAAACGGTAGTGTTATAATTCGGATTCCAGCTCATGGCTTATCAAAGGGGAATTAATTTCGGCCAAGGCCAGGTCAGGCACACAATCTCACTCAGAAGGAGTAAGCTGAGAAACAAATAATGGTAGGAATCTGATTCCTGTTCCTTCATCCGAGGCTAATCCAAGAGAAAAACAACGAATTTTAATAAACAAACAAAATTACGTTAAATGGTACGCCTGCACCAATTAAAGCATTTGGCTACCAACTTTGATCAATTTATATCTTATTTTTGAGCAGTTATAAATCGAGATTGAGACTTGGATTCACTATGTGTCTATAAGTTCCGCAATTTCTTCTTAAGCCCTTGTCTCCTTTTGCTTTATTTACTGCTTCAACGCTTTGTGAACTGTAAGCACGGTGACTGAAAAATATTTATTCGCCGAGCTGACACTGCATCGTTCTGTGATCAGCAGCCGATATTTAGGGTAATAACAGATAGCCAATACCCGTAGGTGGAGATTTCAACTGTCGTTATAGAGATTGACGATGTCAAAAGGCAACCACATGGAGCAACATTTTGTAGCTTTTGATGAGACCTTGCCGAAATCTTATGGAAGTCAAAATTCTAGTTTAAGAGTTTCTTCGTCCATGTTCTTGAATTAAAAATAAATAAAATGCACTACTGGATCGCACATACTTGCTCTTATGTTCGAACACATTATATGCAAGAGAGACGGCTAAATGTATATTTAAAGCCCTTTTCACTTAATTTTTTATATATAAAAATTCTTAATTTAAAAAAAAAAAATAAGTATGAACATTTTAAATGTTTAATTATATAAATTCAAAACAAAATTTCAGAAAAAACTGTAAAATTTTTTTTTTCAAAAATCCAAGAAAACTATTTTTCGAAAATTTTAAAATGCAATACTATTTAGCATTTGAAGGAGCTCCTATATAAATTTTTTTATCGAAATCCGTTGAGCCGTTTATGAGAAAGTCGGAAATCAATAAAATGGTTGTTAATATCAAAATATTTTAAACATTTTTTAGCCAAAATGTAAACCATACCCAAGGTAGTACACACAACAATTTGTATCAAAAGCCGTTAAAGCCGTTTTTGAGATAATTAAAATGGTAGAAACTATTGTATGCCAAGTACCGTAATTTTTGGGCTAAAACCACGATTCAAAAATCTATTGTGGACAGTCATCTAAAACGCCTAAGCAACAAGTTTGACCCAATTCGGTTCAGCTGTTTAGGCTGTAGATCGTTCTACAGACAGGCAGACGGAATTGCGGGCCCCACTTTTTTGGGGTTCTCTATGATCGTAATGTTATGTTTGATTGTTAGAAAAAAAAAATTTTTACGAATACATAACTTGCCTTATAGTACCTAAAATTGCAAGTAATTATGCACTCGTTTTTGAAATATTAAACTTTCCAAAAAAAAAATAGTTTGAAAATAAAATAAAATAAAATAAAATAAAATAAATTAAATTAAATACAAATGTTTTTATTTAATTCTAATTCTAATTTAATTTACTGCCACAACTTTATTTATATTTTTTACTAGGCTACGCGTTTCGGAGTGTATTGCTCTATCATCAGGAGTACTATGTTTATTAAAAAAAAAACAATACAAACGCTGAACTGAAGTTTAAACGGCAGAATAAACTTGGTTAACTTAAACAACAAACTCAACTCAGTTCAAGGTTTAAACGACACTGTGAAACCGAATAAATTGTTGATCCGAAGTTTAAACCAAAATTGGGGTTTAAACTCGCACTGTGGAACTGGGGGTAAATGTTTTAAAAACCATTTCTTATTGAAATAAAATTTCTTGAAAAATTACATTTTTGTGACCCACCTTAATTCAAAACTATATTTTTTCCTTTCATAATTCTATGAAATATAGATTTTTATATTTCAATTTCATGGAAATCGGTCTAAGCGCACGAAGTATAATTTTTTTTACTCCGCTCTCGTTCTTGTCTTAGAATATCACCCAAAATAGCCTCATTTGCAATAGTACAAGCGTCAGCAATTTTAGTTTAACGATTTCGGCAAGGCGAGGTTCAACGTTGGTTCAAGTTTTGATCCATGATTTAGCAATTACAACTCAGCGCTCTAATCTCTCCGATTTACCTCATTAAAGACTGTGATATCGAGAAGAAAACGACAATACTGATTTTCAATTACTTAATCTATAAATTTAACCTAACCTGACGACATGTAATGCTTTTTTTTGTATCCACGTCATAGTTTGACACTAAGTTAACAAGAACGAAGAGATTTCATCACACTCACGTCTAGTTTTCTTATCAGATCCATTCTGTTCAAGAATAAAGCAATCTTCTAAATGCATGGCAATGCTATTTTGAATATGTCAACGGACTTACGATTCCGGGTGCATGGCAATGCTGGCTTACGTTTATCAACAACATAACTTATTTATTCGAGGTAAGTAATTTTTTTTATTTTTAACAAAGTGTAATCATTAAGGTTTGAATAGTGTTATATAAATCAGAAATCATTCTCTCAAATCTTAACAAACTTTATCTCTTCTTCTTCTTAAAAATGTTACCTACAAAATAACGAATGGAACATATAATAATGGTCTCAAAAAAAAACCCTGCAAAAATTTAGAATTAGGTGTCCCTTAAGGCTCTATCCTGGGGCCAATACTCTATATGTTTCTATACATTAGATTTTCCATCTCTACCAGAATGTGAGTCAGCAAACTTTGCTGAAGATACAGCAATATACTTTCATGGTATAAGTCAACAATGAGACGAGTCTTAAAAATTCGACGAATGTGCTAGAGGAGGGTATTTTGATAAGTAGGTGGAAGGTTAAGGTGAAGTTGAAAAAGACTTAACACAATTCAGAGGTCTCAATACTTCAATGAAAACAAAATTTTATTGCAAAAACTAATTTAATTGCATTCCAAATTTCGCAAAATGAATTACTAAAAATGTTATTGAGCCTTCTATAGTATCATTTAACATAAGGCCTTCATGGAAGAGCGAGTGTTGGAATTGATTTCGTAAAGCTTTCAAAAATTTCCTGAGCGGTTTGTAGTTGATTGAAGTTTTGCTGATACTCGCATACATCATATACATGAAAGCATCAAAAAGAGTACCTAATTCCCAAATTTATCGCAAGAATAATTCAAAATACGGTACGGTCACCCTCATCCAGAATGGCGCCGCCCGGCCCACTTGACCGATATCATCACCAACAGTAATGAAAAAAAAAGTTGAGAAAAATGCGTTCAATGAATTCCAACGAATAGATTTCCAGTAAAACAAACAAAAATAACAAAAGAAATCAGCATGAAGCAGACTTCTAAAAACAAATTCGTGTGTAAAAAAAAAATAACTCCAAGGTCAACATCCATCAAGCCCAAAATAATGATTCAATCCCAATTTTGTTCTCCTTAGCAATCACAACTTGCGTTCATGGAGCTTAAGTTTTGGATAAATACTTAAGCCATTCCAGGGTTTGAGGGTGGTGAGGAATGGTTAGGTTATTTTATTCCAAGCATCATTAAAAAAACGCCATTATAAACCAATGCCGCCAAGGACAATCTACTGAATCATAAAAAAAAAATCACCACTGGATATTGCAATTACCTGCATGAAAGTGAAGTTAAATTCGTTAAATGAATTTTACGAGGAAAAATATATTTTTTTTCCTTCTTCAAGTACATGTATGCTTCTTTCCTCCATTGGTGGTAGTGTGGTTGCAATCTATCAATGTCGGCTTCAAAAAACAAAAAAAAAACCATACAAAAATTTCAAACAATACCCAAACAAAACTCAAAGGCCTTGAGGTTGACTTTTTGTCAAGTTTTGTGTTTGGTGTGAATGTATTGTGCGTCGCATCGCGTCGCTTAGAGAAAAAAAATAAAAAATAAAAAATTAACAATGAAATTTTGTTATATGTTTTTTTTTGTCTCGAAATTTAAATGTCTAGATGATTTGAAACGAAACCGGTATAATTTTGGGTATTAGCATGTTCTTTACAGCCTGTTGAGATTTGAATTAGGTATCTTAAAAAGTTTTAAAATTGACTGTTATTAAGAAAAACGTTTTTTTTTTTTATTTCAAAATTTTTTGAGCGACGATGACTAAGTGATTGAATTAATGGCCAAAGCGTAGAAGAATACGAATATTGTCAAATGCATTCCTAATGGCTTTTTCACTTCAATCTTTTTAAATCTAAGGAAATATTTTGTCTCACTTACTACTTTAAATCAACAAGTTAAAGATAAACCGCCTTTAAATCGAGTTTTTTAATATGAGAAGTATTACAATTTATCATCGGATTTTTAGTTGTTTTTAATTTGGAATCAAAAAAAAAGTAGAATACTGCAAATCCAAAGGAAAACGATATTTGCGTACAGATCAGTTTCCTCAAGATATCTGCTTTATTTCTTGTAATGAGAAATCTCGAGATGTATTGAGGGTTATCGTGAATAAAAATGTCATTGGAATTCGATGTTGGCAACGTGAATGATGTTAAAAAGCTTCCCTCGGAATTTATTGGTATCGGGAATAAGCTTTCACAGGTAATTCTTCTATTCATACGATTTTTATTTTCAATGGAAATTTATTCCCTTGGAGATTCGCGATAGCTTTTTTCTTGCTATCGCGAATCTCCAAGGGAATAAAATATTCCATGGGAAATGAAATTCCCTGGGCGATACCCGATAGGTCCCATTGTATTTGTGGAAAATGGAAATCCTTGAGTCAATTTCTAGATCAAATTGAATTTTTATATTTTTCTTAAAGTTTTCATCAAATAATGAAATTATTTAGTAGTTTTGATAAATGTTAAATTATGAAAAATATTTTAACTGTTAAAATTATGTAGTAATGTAAGTGGACCATCATATTTGAAAATGGTGTCAAATGTCATTTTGCTTTGACATTTATATTGTAGACAATTAGGAAATTAGTTGACTTGGTAAAATATAGTGATAAAGACCTGAAGAACGAGTTGTTGACGCTTATTTAACCAATTTCCGAATTCAAAAATACTGGCACCACGGGAACAACTTAACAGCCAATACATCATCATGTTCTGATCAGGAGTTTTCGGGTTCCTAGCATGAATTTTACGATTTAATGCGAACGTGATTTTTGGGTTCCAAAAGCGAACTCTGCCTACATCCCAACACCCATCATCCAGATACAATAGTTTGTCTGAAAACACATTTCCATCAATTTATGAATTCTTCTAAAAAAAGATCCTACAAATTCAATCAACTATTTTTCTACACACACGACACACAATTAAATGCAGTCTGCAACAGGACCCAACAAGATAACTGGATCTTCTCCACAAGGAGCACCACATAATTTTACACTGAGGATTACTGAATTATTGCTCAGGCGGAGCCGGTGATGCCGGTAGTGCCGGTGTTCCCGTACTACCTACTACTGAAGTGCTAAGGGAGCGCTGGTAAAATAAAGCAGTACAAATAGTGCAAATACACATTTTATTAAGCTTTGGAATAGAATTACATTTAATTGCTCTTGTGTTTAATTTTCATGAGTTTTGCCTTGGAAACTTAGCCACTGTCACACTAATATAACCGTTTGCACTATGTATTCCTTTTTGATGTCAAATAACTTTTGAATGAGGTTTTCCATTGGTAAATGCAGAATTTGATGGGGAATTCGATTTTTTCGTGGCGAATGGAATGATGTCTATATTCACGTCTGTGAAATTTGTAGTTGTGAAAATAAATGTTTCAATTGCAGATACTATTGTTTATAGTAGTGTTAGTAAAATAAGGGATGTATTCGCGAGAAATTACGGATCTGCGAATTTGATTAAGAATAAAAAAAAAAAACAATTTTGTTTGCCTAATGGAAGGATTTAACTGTCAAAATCCGTGCTTTGACAAATGAATTGATTCTTGTATGTACCAATGAAAAACCACATAAACGAATTTCACTACACTTGTATAAATTCGAGAATGCGGAACAAACATCCAAGTATAAACGCAAATTTTTCTGTTACTTTGGTTTACTGGAACACTGGATTGGATACTGGAACGTCAGCTACCATGTTTGTGCATGTGTGTGTGTATTCTGTTTGGCTTCTTGTGAATAAAAGGTATGTTCGCTATTTGTAGAATTAGAAGATATGTTTTGTGTGCTATACGCAAAATTAAAACAAATCTATCCCACAGGAACCATACACCTTACCGGGACAAGAATTAGCATATGTGCTATTCCAGACTATAATCTATTTCTGAGCCAAATTTCACTAAGATCCGTTCAGCCGTTCTGGGGTGAAGGTGGAACAAACATCCATCCATCCTAATTTTAACATTTATAATATAACTAGGATAAAGAAAGAAGACCATTATTTGTCATTAAAAATTTATTTTTTTCACTTTTTTGTCAGATTTGTGACAGAAATCCTGACAGTTGCGTGTATACGTTGTTTATGAATGACCGGATTTTAAGACTTTTTCAAAATTATTTTCATGATATCACCAAATGTTGGTTGAATTTATAGGTACACCAAGCGAATTGGATTTTAAGAATATTCCAATACGTACACAGATTAAGGATTCCGAAGAGTGCCTTGCGGATGGTATCAGACTCAATTTTGACAGTCAGTTTAACTATTGTAGAAATATCAAAATTGAATACAATTCCCTCCGCAGGGAACAATCATATCGTAAGTACAAGTTTGTTATTTAAAGTCGTTTGCACATGACCTATGAGGTAAACTATAAATATGTTTCCAATGAAATTGTCCATCAGGTTTTTTGTTTTTAGCTATTGAAATTTTAGAAAAAAAAAATATTTAATAGTTAATGAGAAAGTCGGAAAAAAGGTTCTATGGTATGTACGATTGATAAACATTGAAGTTGAAATTTTTTGAGACCAAAACATTTTGCGGTTTCAAAAGTATAGGGCTGGAATTTGACATCTGTCAAACTAAGTTGTTAAACCATTTTTTTTTTCAGTTGAAAGTCTGACATTTACGAAAATGGATCGCTTAACTATCGCACAACGCATAGAAATTGTTAAACAAAAATGGTGAATCTGCTACAGCCACATATCGTGCTTTAAGAGGAGATTATGGTTTACATAATCTTCCAACTAAACAAGCAATTGGCAAAATTGTGAACAAATTTGAAGAGACTGGATTGGTTACAGATATTGTAAGGCCTATGCATCATCGTTTCGCTCGTACCACTGAAAATATCGCTGCTGTAAGTGAAAGTGTTGCCGAAGACCCGAATGTGTCCATTCCTCGTCGTTTTCAGGATCTACACCTACATCCATATAATGTCCAGCTCACACAACACCTGAAGCCAGCTGACCATTCACAACGACATAGATACGTCGAATGGGTGCTTGAACAACAGGCGGTGAACGGCGATGAAGCACATTTCTTACTCAGTGGGTATGTTAATGAACAAAATTGTCGTATTTGGGGTTCTGAGAATCCTCAGGTAATTGAAGAGAAGCCATTACATCCACAAAAAGTCACTGTTTTGGGAGCTCTTTGGTCAGGAGGTGTGATTGGACCTTACTTCTTCGAAAACGACGATGGAACGTCTGTCACCGTCAATTCGGAGCGTTATGGTCATATCATAACCGACTTTTTTTGCCTGCTATTGAAGAATACGACTTGGAGAATATGTGGTTTCAACAAGACCGGTGCCACATGCCACATGTAATTTCTCGTCGTGGCGATATCAACTGGCCACCAAGATCATGCGATTTGACACCGCAGTACTTTTTTTGTGAGGCTATGCGAAACACCGTGTTTATGCAGATAAACCTTTAACTCTTGCGCCCTTGAAAACCAACATTCGTCAAGTTATGGCTGAGATACCGCCCAATATGTGTCAAAAAGTGGTCGAAAATTACCTCAAAAGAATCCATGCTTGCAACAATTCGCGTGGTGTTTATTTAAATGATTACACACATAATGTCAACATTCAAACTTTATAATAAAAAAGAAATATCATGAAAAAAAAATATTTTATGTTTTATTTACGTTCACTTTTTAAACCGCAAAATGGATAACCCTTTAGTATACAAAGTAGGTACATAAATAATTTTTTATCAAAATTGTTAGAATCGTTTAAGAGATAATTAAGCTTATTAATAACGGGTGTAATGGTATATGTACTTAACGTTATGATTGGGGCTAAAATGGTTCAGTTTTCTACATTCTAGCATATTGACGTGAAATGGAATTTTCTTTTTATTTGAGTCTACGCATTGAACCGAAATCAAATTATCATGATTTAGAGGGTAGCCGCATGAGATTTTACAGTTCATTTTATTTTTCTTATTAAAACAAAAAAAAGTAAAAATCAAATACGTTTTTTTTTTTTAAATAACAATCCCAAAAATAGGCCAACCAACTGTTTACCAAATGCCAATCCTATACTCAGTCTATGGATCGGAATCACAAAGCTGTGGTAATCTCTTTTATGTTCGAAAAATTTATTCAACTTCAAAGTATGTATATTTTCGCCCAAAGTCTACAACAACAGCATTCATCAAGAACAGAAGTTGATATCATCTTTGCTCTTTGTAGTGTGTACGAGTATACTTCCATATATAGAGGTACCCAACCAACCCGTGTATTAAACCTAATTCGTTCAGTAGTGCGAATTTTTTTTTTAATTCGTAAGGCCATTGAGTCTTGCTTAGTTTTTTTTTTGATTGTTCTTTGTTTGTGCGAAGGTCATTGTGACGCATGAAACTACAAGCTAAATAAATTTAAAAAAAAATTAAACACTCGTATCATCTGTTTGTTGGTAGACTAATGTTTGTGAATTTTTTTTTTGCGTGTATTGAATCCGTCTAGACGCTGAACACACGAACCGGAACAAATTTTAATGGGCTTTGGGTTCTGTAATTTTTGTTTGTTGTTGTTTTTTTTTTGACATAAGGTTAATCTGGTGTATGTGTGCTGGATGTTGGTTGATGACAGTCGAACGAAATAGAAATGTTAGATTTGCGAAATTCCGTCATCGCATATGTAGATAAAAGTATTTTCAGACTTTGATCGATTGATACAAGATTCCCAAGTAGCCAAATAAATTATTTGCGAACGCGTTCCAATAAAAGATAGCATCAGTTGGGTAGGCTGTATAGATTAATTAATAGATACGAATATGGTTTATTTCGGTGCCTCGGATGACCTTGGTTTTTATTGCCAGATGGCATAATGTAAATGTATGCAGACGTTTTTTTCTAAGGCCCGTTTTCATTAGCAAAAAATATTGATACCTATAGATATTCAATTTTTTTGTTTAGAAACTCCGTATTGAACTTCGAGGTCTAAAAATAGTTTCTTGGATATTGTGCCTTCTATTATAACTAGCTGTAGGTTGAAATGGCTCCCATGATCAACGAACTTCGGTGGCCCATTTAGCTCTGGATTGCGCCGTTTTGACACCATCTTTCTCTAGATTTTTAGTAAATAGAAGGATCACCCGTTATTGATTTGGGAATATACGAGTTCGATTTTGAGGTTAATGTTTTGGCTTGAGAGTTAACGGTTTCATTGTTGGACGATAATATTTGGATGGCAGAATGACTTAAGCTTCTGCCTGGCTGTCTGCTTCGCTAAGGGACGAACATTTTATGACTTGGACCTGACCCAACATCGGCACACCATCTTCGAGCCAGTGTGTGAAAGTCTTTAGTCAAACGCACGTGCTTCGCGTCAGACTCCCAATTTAACTAAGAAATAAGGTGTTCTGGAGCGACGAATCTAAATGTAACCTATTTGAATCGGATGGCAAACATTACGTGCGACGTTGCACGGTGGTGGCAATGTCATGGTTTGGGGAGCGTTTTCTTATGGTGCGAATTGAAGAATGAATAGATCAGTTTCATTACACGAATATACTGGAAAACGTAATGGAGCCCTATCGCCAAATATAACGTAAGAAGAAATTACTCTTAATAATTTATAAAACTAAAATCACAATACTTAGTTCCTAGCAAGAGTTTGTTGCTAATTGATTCCCTCGCCCCCTCCATGTATGAGTATTTTGTATAAGTATATCGCAAATAAAAATTCTGTTAATTTAAGAAGGGAAAATGCTTAAGGGTACTTTTTCGTAATTTTGTTTTCAATTTTCTTTAAGAAAATGGTTCAAATGATTTTTTTTTTAATTTTTGTATATTTTTTTTAAATAAAAAATCAAATATTTTTTTTAAGAAGTCAATATTTCGAAAACGTTTTTTTATTTTTTTTTATTGAAAACACTGTCAAAAGCAGCTCAAGAATTTTGATAAAAAAACATGTGTTTCTAAATTAGTTAAGTCGACTTTAAATAAAATAAAATCCACGACTAAATCACACGTGCACCAAAGTGTTAGTATAGAAAAGGCTAAATATATTTTTAAAATCGTTTCTCATTTAATTTTTTATATACAGAATTTGTTACATTTTTTCTAAAGAAATATTGATTTGATAATTTTAAGTATTTAACAATATAAATTTAAAAAAAAGAATTAAAAAAGGGGCCATATTGAATTTTCGAAAAAAAAATATTAATTTTTTTTCAAAATCCAAAACATTATTTGTTTACAAAATTTGGTATGCAATATTATTAAAAATTGGAAGGACCTCTGATATGAAAATTTTTAACGAAATCCGTCGAGCCGGTTATGAGAAAGTGGAAAATAAAAACAAATGACCGTTATTTTAGGAGTTAAACAAAAGATTTAAGAATTTAATTCAGACTAGCTAAACCGATTACATACCAAGTTTGAAGAAAACAGACAGACAAACAGAATTGCGGGACCCAGTTTTTTTCTTTTGGTTATCATCACAAATTTTCAAAGAAATGTTTTTTTTTTTTAATTTAAAAAAAAAATTGAAATCCTCCTGTTTTTTGAGAGCTTTAGACTCATGTGATTTTTTATGGAGAAGCTTTCACAAAACAGTAGAATGTCCATTTTTTGTTTTGAAAAAAAAAAAACAATTTGTTTTTTAAATGACCCAATCGATTTCTTCTAAAATTTGTATTTTAAATTGTTGACATTATCTTGAAAACTTGAAAAAAACATTTTCCTAAAACAAAAATTTATTTTGAATAAAATTATTCTTTTTTATTCAAATCCTTCATAAAATTATAAATAATATTACAAAGTATTCAAATTTAAAAAAAATGTTTTTCCGATTTTTAAAAATAAATATTTTTTCTTTTGAAAAATCGGTTTTTCAAAAACTTGTTACTGATTTTTTTTAATTTACCCTACTAATAATTTACAGTAGGTCGGATTTTGAGAATTTCGAAGGGTATAACTTGTATATAGCTTGCTTATTACTTCCTTATGCAAATTAAACATTCTGATAATATGACTTTTCAAAACAACCTTAGACTTCTATAGGTCTGCGAAAGTTGTTATTTAGAGCTTATCAATAGCTCGTACTTAGCCATCTAATACAGGATATAGTTTGTCCATCTTATACAAGCTTTATCATTTGCATTCATAGGTAGCTTGTACAATCTATATACCCATCTTAAGCTAGCTATAGTAAGGTAGGTTGCGTACAGACATCTTATACAAGCTATAGCTTCTGCATATCAACCTAATACAAGCTACAGCTTGCATATATGCATCTTATGCAAGCTATATAATGTGCATATTTAGGTAACTTGTATCCGTCTTAGTCTTATACGTATACTAATATGTAATTACTTTAAGTCGGCGATCCAATTTTTCTTCCTAAAAAAATGTTTATATAAGAAATAAGTTTAAAAAACAACCGCTATAACGATTTTGAATTGCTAAACTAAAAATATTGTATTTACGATGTGATCGAACAAAAGATCAAGATACGTGCAACCTAGTCGTAGAAAGCTGGTTGGTTAGTAGTTTTATTCAAGTTCGAGAATTACAGCCATATACCTTATACATACATAGGTAAATATTGCTTACATTAAAAGTAAAATTTATGTCAAACCTGACATTTGGGATTCGTTTAAGTAAACCCTCTCTTTTAAATTTTAACGGAATTTAGAATGCATTAAATGCATGTCGCAATGAAGAAATATGCCCTCAGTTGTTTCCCAACTGATGAAATTGGATAGAATGATGGAAATGCATCTCCAGGCATAAAGTTCCCTCTCTAAATCAACACATCTGTACTAAACACAAGCAATGACAGAGAACAACAAAATCTAAAAAACAATCATAAATTACGAAACCCTTTAAACTCTTTAAACAAAAAAATAAAATCCTATCTATCCATTAGCTATAGACACGTGCCGGTGTCAATATTTACTTATTTCCCTTTTTCCTCAACAACTTACATCTTTTTCGAACCTATTTCACACGAAACATAAATGGAAGCCTATAGCTGCATTATTACACGCTTGCATCTATCTACTATACTCGTACACAGCATAAACATAAACATCGATTAAAATTCAATAAAATCGTCATGATAATAACGATAATTGTGTAATTCATACAGGGACTGTGCCAAGTGAGGGGTTAGGGGGGCTAATGGTGACTGCAATGCCTGCGCCATTATACCTCTATACGAGTACAGAATGTATCTCCAAACGAAATCGTGTAATGTCATTCATTCGTTCGTAACGTGTTTCGGTTTGGTTTTTTTTTTCTGTGTAATTTTGTGGTTGTGTCGATTAGTCTACTCTGCTCAGCACAGGGAGGCAAAGAGAGCCTGTCATAGCTGAAAAAAACTGCTGCAACTACAGGGCTGAGCTAACAGCAGCAGCAGCTTGCATCTATTTGTATGCAGTTTGATTGTGTGATCTGCTGTGTGCTGCTAATCCAAGGTCGCAATTGGCACGATTATTCCTTGCACCCTCTTCCGCCTTATTTATGGTATAGGTAAGGTAGTATTGCCGGTGTCCCTGGCCGCGCACAGCAACGTTCTGCATCTGCAATCTACAACCCCATTCTCTATATCTTTCCGCATGCATAATATACCTTCGTCGTCGTCGTTGTCGTTTAGCTGGAAGCTGCAACTGCTGTTGCTGGTTTTGCTGCGCTGCCTTCGCAGTGCAGTTGGCAGGCAGGCAGACATGCAGTGCCTTTTACTTCCCCAATGCGATGCGGCTTAGCCCATAGCCTGCGGCCTATATGTTTGTTCTCTGTGGCTATTGAATATGTCAGCTAGCCCAGGCCCAAGACCAGAACGACCCAGACCCAAGTACCAAGAATCCAGCCATCGATCAAGGAGATGTGGAGGGAAAATAAAAATGAAAATGAAAAAGTTAATAATAATTGGTAAATGTAATCGCATTATTGCCACATAGAGAGTGAAAGAGCGATGATAGAATTGTTTGCCTGTTGCTGCCGATGCTGCTGCTGCTGCTGCTGCTTAACCTACCTACTGCTGCTGTTGCACATAACTTAAATAAGAATTGATAAACACAAATTATAGTATAGTCTACGTAGAGGGCTTAAAGGTTTGAATATTTTTGTTGTTGTTGTTGTTATTGTTAAAATACATATGGATGATATGTGGTTTGTATAATATGCACACTGTTCTTTATATTGATTGTGGTATTAATGGTATTCTGTCGTGCCGTGGCACGAGCACATGACGAATGTTATTAATTCACCTGAGTGGTTTGAGAAGTTTATTTTTCCAGTAGGTTTTGGAAAAATTCCATTAAAACGGGAATTTAATAATTTTCGTTTAAAGTTCTTGTTTGTTTACTTTGCAAAAAGTGTTTGAATTAAAAAAAAATATTTACAGAAAAAAACGAGAAATTAATAAACCGTAGTGAGGAGAGAACTTTAATCGATCGATGGTAATGCTAAGACTCAATGATTTTCAGAATTTTTGAAGAAAGTAATAGTATTGGTAAAGTTGTCTAAGAACTTATCGAGACCCGTGAATAGGATATTTGTGGCATTAATTATCAAAACGGGCCTATCTGCCGGAAATATGCAACCGAGAAAAAGGGCAAAAACCTGTAATTTCTAAGCCAAACAAGATATCCTTACAAAATTAGTTTTAAATGACTCGTGCATGCATTTTCTAAAACTTAAACAAAAAAAAATATAAGGACATTCTCCTTAATTTTTTTTAGAAGGGCTCATTTTATTGTTTAGGCCCGTTTTGTAACTGAAAAAAAATTAGCTCCTTTTGAAAATAAAAAAAAAATATAGGACCCATTTGAAACTGAAAATGATATAAAATATCTAGTAGTTTTTGTAACAAAAAAATACTGATAAAATCTTTATTTAAAAAAAAGCCTTTTGAATTCACAGTCGTTAAATTTAAAATTATTTAGTTTTATCAATTTATTAGCATAAAATACGGTACTGTGGATCTAAATTACTGTTTTTAAACACAGCTGTGATTTTTTTTGTCTGAGTATTCACAGTATTCTTCCTCGAAGATTTTAGAACGACCAGTTTCTCCTTTGATGATATTTTTGTAAAATTTGAGTTTTTAATTTTCTCTCCAATTCGTACCACAATTATGTTCTAAGAGCGTGGTAACATCCTTAATCCTGGAGGGTTATCCTTCGTCGAAACGACGAACACTTCTTATATTTTCTATGATTTCTCTTTAACTATTCATCTCATTTGATTCTATCCTCGTACAGCATCTCATTGTGTTGATCTCTACCATTGAGTGCACGTATGGTATCCTGACATCAATATAAATACTTTTTTATTACATGTGTGTTCGTCGAAACGACGAAGGGTAACTTTTATGTTAATTTTACTTGCGATTATAGGTACTATAATTCAAGTTAAGCATTCGTCGAAAAAAAAAGTTTTGAGATAACAACCAAACATGACATTACGATGATAGCGAAGACGAAAAAAGACGGTCTAAAAATTCCGTCCGTCTGTATGTCTGTCTGTCAGTCTGTCAGTCTGGATCGTTGGACTCCCCCTCCGCTCCTTGACCAAATCCACCACTGACATCATTTGAAAGTAGGTAATTGTTTTTTAAAATGGTTGGTGAATTTGGTGAGGGGTGTTTCCCAAATTCACGAACCTTTTAGAAAAAATTCTTTTCAAATTCCCTAACTATTTTAAAGAAAATGGCGTGCGTTACCTCGTAACGTAATTTTCAATTTTTTCCTGTAGATATCTTAAGCGGCCCATTCACATGACTCTCGTGTCGACACCGGACTCATGCCGCAAATATCCATTCATTCACACACGCAACACTAATCCGCACAAATTAGTTGTTTATTTACGATCAACGAGACAAAACTAATGCAAATCCCTATAGAGCTCAATAAATGATATCCAAAAATGATAAATGATATATATATTAACGTCTATGATCGAACCCGATCAGAATGCAACTGAAATATTCCTCCAATGTGTTATACACAAGCCCACACACACTCCACATTCAACTACACTGACACAAGTGTCATACACCAGCGTTATGTGTATGGGCCGCTTTAGATGTTTACATATCAAATGCCCTAAAATTGATACTCCTTTGGTAAATACTGGACCCGACGCCAAAAAAAAAAATAAATAAAATAAATGACTTGATCGTACGTACTTGCTCTTTTAGTCGATCACATGGTAAGCTCAAAAGCCTTTATAGAAAAATTTAAATACATTTATAAAATAGTTTTTTAACTTTATTTTTCATATAAACAATTTATTTTATTTAATTTGTTTGAGCAACATTCGGTGGGTAGTCAAAAGAAATTATACGAGTTGTTACAAAGTTTCACATTATCTTCATCCAAAAATACATCTTTCGTCAAACAAATTCGAGGCAATTGCTATTTCGGCCGGTATTGTTTTAAAAATTCAATTCTCCTTTCAAAAACATGTACTAATTTCTATTCCAAAAATATCATAGCTATCATGACAAAATTGTTAGAAATATTGCAGTTTCAAAGTAAAGTTCATAGTTCCGATAATGGAAGCAAATTGGTGGAAATGTATAATGGACTCTCTTTCAATTTTGAAAATTTGCATCAGAAATTAGGAGAAGACAATGTGCAATAGAACAAATGTTTAATGAAAATGTGATCTTGTAGTTTAGAGAACTCAACTGAAGCAAATGAAGCGATATCAATGACATTTTGAATACGATCCTGTGACCTGCAAGAAGATGAACTTTAAGCAATCCTAAACAGAAAAGACTGGTAAAAATTATATAAATTTATGAATGTTAGTCTAGCTTATAAAGGGTTATCATTTGGCGGTTTCAAAAGTATAGCGCTGGAATTCGACATCTGTCAAACTAGGTTGTTAAACCAATTTTTTTTTCAGTTGAAAGTCTGACATTTACGAAAATGGATCGCTTAACTATCGCACAACGCATAAAAATTGTCAAAACCTACTACAAAAATGGTGATTCTGCTACAGCCACATATAGTGCTTTAAGAGGAGATTATGGTTTACATAATCGTCCAACCACGCAATCAACTGGCAAAATTGTGAAGAATTTGAAGAGACTTAATTGGTTACAAATATTGTAAGGCCTGTGCATCATCGTTTCGCCCGTACCACTGAAAATATCGCTGCTGTAAGTGAGTGTTGCCGAATACCCGAATTTGTCGATTCCTCGTCGTTCTCAGGAATTAGGACTGTCTTATGGCACATTATGGCGTATTTTGCATTTGGATCTACACCTACATCCATATTAAGTCCAGCTCACACAACAACTGAAGCCAGCTGACCATTCACAATGTCGTAGATACGTCTAAAGGGCGCTTGAACAACAGGCGGTGGACGGCGATTTTTCGAACAAAATTTTCTTCAGCGACGAAGCACATTTCTAACTCGGTGGGTATGTTAATAAACAAAATTGTCGTATTTGAGGTTCTGAGAATCCTTAAGTAATTGAAGAGAGGCCATTACATCCATAAAAAGTCACTGTTTGGGGCGCTCTTTGTTCCGAAGGTGTGATTGGACCTTCTTCTTCGAAAACAACGATGGAACGACTGTCACCGTCAATTTGGAGCGTTATGGTCATATGATAACCGACTTTTTTTTTTACCTGCTATTAAAGAATACGACTTGGAGAATATGTGGTTTCAACAAGACGGTGCCACATGCCACACAACTATAGCGAATATGGCCTTACTGCAAGAGACATTTCCTGGCCGCGAAATTTCTCGTCTTGGCGATATCAACTGGCCACCAAGATCATGCGATTTGACGCCGCAGTACTTTTTTTGTGGGGCTACGCGAAAGACCGTGTTTATGCAGATAAACCTTTAACTCTTGAGCACTTCAAAACAAACATTCAAGAAGTTATGGCTGAGATACCGCTCAATATGTGTCAAAAAGTGGTCGAAAATTACCTCAAAATAATCGATGCTCGCAACAATTCGCGTGGTGGTCATTTAAATAATGTAGTGTTGCACACATAATGTCAACGATCAAACTTTATAATAAAAAAGAAATATCATGAAAAAAAATATTTTATATGTGTTTTATTTACGTTTACTTTTGTAACCGCAAAATGGATAACCCTTTATAACAACAGCTCTATTATTAAAAAAAAAAAACTATAATTTTACCAAATTTTGAAATTAATTTAAATATATTGATGTTTGAATTGATCAACACTGTTAAAATATGTTTGTTTTCATGAATAATAACTCCCAATCGAACTTGGTTATCTAATTCTCGCAAACGGCTGAAGCATATTTGATTAAATCCTTTCCAGTAGATCCCAACCATATCAAACTGTCCAAGTTCTAAAGCATGATTTACCTCAAATTAAATATATACATTGCAAAATATGGTTTTAAGCTCATAGAAAACTTTGTTGCCCACGCCCAAAACGAAAACGCCCCAAAATTATAATAAATTCGAGCCAGTTGATGGAATACTCTGGGTAGGTGCTGTGGAATATTCTTAAGACAGAATGTTTGATATTTTTCTTACATTGTTTAGAAGTAAAGGAAGAAATAAAGGAAAAAAATTCCCGTGGTTAAGTTGAAAGGTCTACGTAACAAATTGCGAACCAGGTTACAGGTATAATCAAATTATTTCATATTATGAGTTTTTTTTTGTTCTTTACAAATAATTTCTTAAAAAATATTCAAATAAATATTCTCATCAAATTTTAATAAAATAACCAGCGACATAAGTCCAATTATTTATTCAATTTCAACAAAAGAGTATAACACATTTCCGGGTGCAAGAAAACCTTTAATGAAAAAAAATCACCAACAAGGGGCAGTAGCAGGAGCACCTCCCAAGCCATAAACTCATTTAATACCTTCTGTTTGCTTGACCATCAAGTCTATATATATGGACATTGCATAAAGAATTTAAAAAGTTCTAATCACGCACAGGCAGGTAGCTCCTCTGCACTGACGAATAGAAAAAAAAATAAAAAAACCAAAAACCTGATATCTTAAAAACTGAGTTCCCGCATTTTGAATCTTTTAGAATTTAGATGGACATCCTGATTATAATATCATGCAAACAAAAGTGACAAAAAAAACACAACCAGAAAAGCCCCCCTAAAATTGACCATTTGAAAAGGGGCAATGTGGTCGGTCAGTCACAACAACAACAAAACTACCTGCTTGACCAATTTTAGCCGCTATTCTTTTTAATTTTCATTGTCCTTTTCTAATCGCACATTAGAGCAGATTTTTTCCCGATGCGACGGTCCGTCACTGATTATCCCACGCATTTTGAATATTTTTGTCTGGTTATTATATTCTTATACACCGATGTACATACGTTTATAAGCAAACTAAACTTGAATTTCATTACGAATCCTGTTTTTTTGCAGCAGAGATTCCCTCTGTCGAAGGTCAACGTGATTTTTTGTTTTCATACAAGAAATTTTGTCTTGCATTACTGGTTTCGCACGTTCGTTTGTGATATAGCGGAAAAAACTGAACTTAAAAATTTGTATTTTAAGGTATGACGATGACTTTACCGTAAAAGCTAAAATTACAAACAAATTTCAAAACGTACATGAAAATTATGGCTACAAAATTTTAGCTCCTTACTTTGACATTTATTATAGAAGAGTTTCGGTATATATTTTTTTTTTCAAAAATCAAAAACAATATTTTTTTGAAAATTTTGGTATGAAGTATTATAAAGAAGTTGAAGACATACTCGATAAAATTTTTGATTGAAATCCGTTGAGCCGTTAATGACAAAGTCGAAACGTTTTACATAAACATTTCTTAGACCAAAATATAGAGTAGACCATAGCAAAAGTGCACAGATTTTATTAAAATCAATATCGTTAGATCCATTTTCGAGATAATTTAGATTCATAATTTTTAGTACAAATAATTGTATGGCATCTTTGGAACTAAAATGAGATACCAAGTGCCAAGTTTGAAGAAAATTGCTTCAGAGGTTTAGGCTGTAGATCAACATAACGACAGGCAGACGATATTGCGGGACCCAATTTTTTTTGTGTTCTCTATCATCGTAATGTCAAGTTTGATCAAAATGTGAGTTCGGTTTTTACCCTAATGCAAAACTTGCCTTCAGTCAGTTTGATCAATGAAAAATGTCAAATCCTGCTAAAATATTCGTTTGCCCTTGGCTCAAATATTACTCTATATTACTAAAATTTCCTTAATTTCTTACAATTTTTGACTACCATCGTGATAAATATTTTTATTTAACAAACGTCAACTGAACACGCCTAAAACAAAGACATTTTCTGCAACTCAAAGCAAACACAACTTTTTTTAATACTTAAAAATAGGTTTGTTCAATGTTCGGACTTTGGCGCATAACTGGATTTTCCGTGTGACATTTTTTATATTTTTCTTCTGTGCTTAGTAAAGATTTCAGAGGTGTCAAAAGTGTCAAATCAGCTATTGGTGCTAAGTAAATTGGTTTTTATGGTAGCAATTCGAAAACAAATTACCTAAATGTCAAAATAAATTAAAGATGTCAGAACTTTTAGCTCCGAAGTGTTCGATTCTGTTTGTAAAAGTGACATAAATTAAGAAATTTGTCTTTCTCAACTTTTAGATAAGAATATTTTATAAACCTGGGCTTGATTATTTGGTTGAAGAAATCAAAAACCTGCAGAGAAGTTTATAATCGCAGGATTTCAGACTTTATATTAAAAAAAAAAGTTCATACCATCCATAGATGATATACTTCATGTGTTCGAACACAAAGTGTTCAGAGGTATGTATCAACATAAATAATAAATTATCGATTCTTTACACATTCTCATTTTTATCAATACATTTACTTATGTGTATAGACTCTGTACGCCATACACCATTGTAGGTATGTAATATCTATCAGAGTGAGACACTCAAGGTAGGTCATTTGTGACAACCTGATAATTATTGATAAGATTGCATAAAACTTATAATCTGACAACACATGGAAGCGAAAGCGTCAAAAGCATATATTGTGGTAAATTTGACTGATTAATTTCTTAAGGTAGTTTATCATACATTATGTAGATTATGAATGTATCTTTAATCGTAAAATTCAAAACCTTGACATTGACAGTGAAAATAAATGGCGAAATTGGGGCGGATGTACTTTTTCGTTATTTGTTGGTCACCATTTAACGTAACAGAAAATCCAATTATTAAAATTGTTTTCTACGCCAAATTGAGAAAGTTCTCGAATCCAATTTCTTTCAAAGTTCGACACGTCGTCGTCAGTCGTTATGACATGGTTGAAAATACAAAATCTTAAAATGTATGATACTTTTAGGTGGCAGAAGTTCCATAGAAACAAGGGCTACATTCTCAAAATGTCGGTGAAGCTACAATTAGATGGGCAAGGTAAATAGCTAACATTTCTTTCTAATTCTGTCACGTTTCCTGTGATAAGCATGTCACTGCGTTGACACCTGCGTTGATACCTATAAACAATTTCTTATAGACTTCAGAAGAATTCACATACAAATTGTAATGAAATCCAATCACACGATTTCGGTAGCAGATAGCCATGCCCTCAAATAGCTGGTACATGTTGTGACGTTTATAGTGTAGAACGTAGAACGTAGCGTAATGTAAACACATGTCTTCTGCATCCATTTTGTTCAATTCTGGAGAGGATGCATTGCCACCTAGTGATTTTCGTATGGGTTGACGTCAAATCAAGTCTGCCATTTTGCAAAAAGAAAAGGCCTTCATCCGAAAAATCTTCCACTTTAATAATAAGAAAACTTTATCATTTATACGTGCATTTCAGTCGTGTTACTTGCGATAGTTATTTTGTTTCAGTTACTGAATGATTGACAAACGCTGTCGAAACAAAATGTCCGCACCAACTGTTAACATGGACTATGTAGACGACCCTAGTGGAAATTCTCGAGTTATGAAGAGTAAACAAAGTTATTTTTTCTTCTTTATAAAAACTCACAAACTCTAGTTTCTCTTTCTGTCATTTGTCAGCTTGTTGATGTCAACGAGAAAAATTACCGAACTTTCCTTTTGTCATAACGCGTCTGAATGTGAACAAGTCTCGCTCGTGATAGTCAAAACAAGTATCGATACATTGATGTAGTGAAGAATAAAATTCACGTTGACTCACATGACACGTCATACGTCAACGCACATTAATGTAACAATGACTAACAGCTTCAATCGTGCGTTTGTCAAAAATGTATATATGCGTTGACACTGGGAACGTTGTTGTCGGTGTTGTGACAAAGTGAAGAAGGACTTTGTGCGGACGCGACGTCTGAAAATCAACGCCATAACTTATTACGTTGACCCTCTAATTGTAACAATCTATTACATTATTTTGAAAATGGTATAGAATATTTTTTTCGAATTTTGCCCCGTGTTCTCCTATGTATGCACGAGTTTTATAATTATCTATGTGTTACCAAGTTCATAAACTAAAAGTTTATAAAACTAAAAAGCTTTTGTGTTCAATACATCAATTTAACTTCACACGCACACGTGCCGGCTTTATAGCTATCAATGAAAGATTAGTTTCCTTATTATTTATAGATTTCCATAATTAAACTATAATCAAAAATTAGAAATAATTCAAACTGGGCAATATTATTTTGACAATTTCTAATGGGTTGAATTTTTGTAAACACTTTGGCAGTTCCACTTGATTTTGAAAATTTGTGTAAGCATGGGTGGTTCAGTGCTAAGATGCTCGCGTGCCACGCGGGCGGCCCGGGTTTGATTCACGGCCGATGCAAAACATTTTTTTTTATTTGTATAAGCTTTTAGGAGTTGATTTAAATTCTCAATTTTAAGTCAGTGTGTTCATTTACCATTTCTGGTTTAGTAAAAAAGAGATTGCGAAAATAATTGTTTAATGTGATTAGGATAATAATGTTAATATGTGTATTGAATTCGATAGCTTTGAATAGGAATCTTAATTTCTGTTATACTTTCTATAAATAAAGACATCTGATTAATAAAACGAAAACTTTTAAATTCTTGTGTGTGATGTGAAGTGATTGCCTAAGCGGTGTGTATAAACAAAATATAGTCGTAAATATAAATGCCTAAATATTAGAGAGCTGAATTATGTTAAGATAAGAATAAACTCAAATAAACTAAAGACTATTAGGTATGCAAATAAATTTAAATAATAATAATGTAAAATATTCTATAGTTTATTGCCTAGAATGCGGTCGCTGATATGCTCGCGGTGTTGATGAAGTTCAATGGTCGACTGAACCCTGATTTTCGTGAGTAGAAGAAAGACATTAAATAAAATAATTTTTTCGACTTTCCCATAACAAAAATTAGAATCTTTAAATAGAACCAGAATATGAATAGTTTTTTTTTTGTTTTAACCATATCAGTAGGTACTTTTTTGTTGTGGAGGAGAGCTTTTGAACTAACATTACAGCTTTTATAAGTTTTCGTTTAAGTCTAACTGAAGCTACAATGACTTACCGAAGCCTTATGGAAACTGAAATATTACTTGGGATTAGATACAAGTGACATCCTGCAAACAAATATTACCCAACAACCAACACGAAATAATGTTCATCTCTTTTATCACTAAGTGCTTAGTGATCAAATTAAAATCCTCCGTAAAACCGAGTTTTTTGAAACTATCAACTCGGCATATAAAGATATTTTATAATCAGATGAAGAAAATTAAGTTCTTTTTTCTTAGAAAAGGTGATTGTTAATATTTAATCCGTTATTGTTTGAGCGAAATATCAATTTGCAGAAGTAAACGATCATTGGAGAATGTAACGCTTTTAAAAATGTCATCTGCATCACACAAGAATTACACTATAACGTCAACAGAAGGGTGCATTGTTGATAACTAAGCTAAAAAGAAGTGGCCCTTAAATGCTACCCTGAGGAACTCCTGCTTTGGGAATTAAATGTTTTGAAAAAGACCTTCTATTTTGCAAATGAGAATAAATGCAAATAATGAATTTCGGAAGAAACCCAAAGGCATTTAATTTAAACTTTATAATATAATGCCAAAGCAGACATTTCTTGCCTACTTTTTAGCGCAAATGCGAACTTATGCATAAACACAAGTAAATTCGTTACTGTGTGAATTAATTCTACTTGAAGCCAAGTTGTTCTTTACAGATTATGTTCTTGCAATTGAATGTCAAATTATTGACGACATTCAATTTCCAGCACAGACATACAGAAACGAAGGTAAAACCAAACGCATTACTTGTTTGAAAAAATTAAAGGGAAAACAATAATAAACGTTAGAAAATTGTACCTAATAACGGGTCCGCCATTTAACGTTTTTTTTTCAACTAGTGCTTATTTCGTGAATGGTAACACTTAGCACATGTCTGATTTGACAGATAATTAGTTTTATCCTTCCGCTGAACGAATATGGTTGTGTATACGCTTGAACAACGCTGGGAAATATTGCGACATTACTTTGAAAATCATGGTAATGTTGCAGAATGTGTGCGAAAATTGCGTACGGATTTTGGAAGAAGAGAAGCACCATCAGCTCCGTATGTTCGTTATCTTGTGAAAAAAGTGAAAGAAACCGGCAATCGATAAACCAAAGCGTGAAAAGTCAAAACCAAAAGTGAAAACAGTTCGTTCACCCGAGAATATTGCTGCTGTGGCAGAAAGTGTGCGTGAAGCGCCATCAACATCAATTCACCGACGTTCTCAACAATTGAACATTTCGGAGACATCATTGAGACGAATTTTGCATGAAGACCTTGGTATGACGCCATACAAAGTCCAATTGGTTCAGGAGTTGAAGCCAACTGACCATCCAATGAGTTTTCGCTTCGCTAAGTGGGCCTGCGATCGACTTAGAGAAGATGCCGATTTTGCCAAAAAAAAATCATCTTTTCAGATGAAGCTCATTTTGATCTTGGCGGGTATGTAAACAAGCAAAATTGTCGCATTTGGGGCACAGAAAACCCGCACGCATACATTGAAAAGCCGATACACCCAAAACGAGTCACTGTTTGGTGCGGATTTTGGTCCAGAGGCATAATTGGGCCATTTTTCTTCGAAAATGAACAAGAAGTGGCCGTTAAAGGCCGTCAATGGCGATCAATATCGGGCCATGTTGAACGAATTTTTGTTCACAAAAATTGAAGAGGAGGATATTGGCAATATTTGGTTTCAACAGGACGCCGTTACGTGTCACACAGCCGAAGCTACACTCGATGTTTTGCGTCCTGTTTTTGAAGATCGCATTATCAGCCGCAGAGCTGATGTCGTTTGGCCACCTCGGAGCTGCGATTTGACACCGTTGGACTATTATTTGTTGGGTGCCGTAAAAGATAACTGTTACGCCGACAAGCCAGAGACAATTGACGCCTTAAAGGACAATATTCGTGAAGCCATTGGTGAAATACAGCTGCACACAATCGATAATGTGCTTACAAATTGGACCGATCGTGTAGGCTACTGCATGGCCAGCTGAGGCAGCCATTTGAATGAAGTTATTTTCCATTATTAACCGGAAGGATTGTACTTTCAAATAAAAAAAATTGAGAAAATATTCAGTAGTTTTTTTTATAGCATTTTCAAAAAAAAAGAGTTATTTGGCGGAGCCTATATTTTTGTTGTTGCTTAAAGTGAAGTTAGATGTAATTTATTCTTTTGAAATGAGAATCTGGGCTTACATAAAAGAGTGCAAAATATTTCTTAAATAATTTTTTTTTTCAAGTAGATTTAAGTTCTTTTTTTGGTTTAAATTGAAGTGGATTAAAAAGGAATTTCTATGTGGAGTAGATATAAAAAATTTAGATTTTAATATTTTTTTTTTGTCAGAAATTGAAGTAAATCTACTTTAATTGTAGTAAAGTGGTATTTGTATTGTATTTGTATTTGTATTTATTTGATAACAATTAGTATGTATATTAAAACATTGTTTTTTAGGAAATGCTAAATTCAATATGGTTACAATTTGTGCATTAGTATAATTAAATTTAATTTAATGTTAAAGTCTAATAATCTGTTAAAACTAGTTATTTAAATTTAAACATTTTTTTTTATAATGACGCGCGCACTAAAGGGATTTTGACTACCCTTAAAATGAACAAGCACAGTGCGAGCGTTAGGAAAGTAGGAAAGGATGCAAGAGGAGATACCGATGCACATTGGTTTTGAATTTCTGAATATCAAAATGGGAGGGGAAAATAGAGCCGGGTAAAGTATTCCACATTGGCGTTGTACGGCTAAAGAAAGAATATCTGTACTTGACATTACGTTCGAAGTTGGGCTCAAGGGTAAACTTATGAGCATTCCTAGAAGCGCGAGTATTAAGGTTGAAAAATTTAAGTGGAGGAAAGCAGCTGGCTATTTCGCTTGAACATTGTTTATAAAAATAGCGATGCAATAATGAGAGACATATAACATTTCGACGGTGTTCTAGAGATGTAAATGTTTCCATTATAAATAAATAGAAGAAAACGCAAATAATACCTACATATTATTTTTGTTTTTGGTTTAGTGGACTGTGTGGGTTTAAGTCAAATTGAAATTATTTATGACTTTTAGTCCAAAATGCGCTTCGCCCGGACACGATAGTTGGGCTCATCAGTTAGATGCTATCGTGTCGCTCTAAGACGCACTATTTTTTGGTCGATGACTACCAACTCTAATAAAATTTTCAGCACATACATACTGAAAATTATATTTTTCTAGGGGAATTTGGTCAAATTCATGCATGAATTTGGTCAAATTCGTGCATGAATTTGACCAAATTCCCCTAGAAAAATATAATTTTCAGTATGTATGTGCTGAAAATTTTATTAGAGTTGGTAGTCATCGACCAAAAAATAGTGCGTCTTAGAGCGACACGATAGCATCTAACTGATGAGCCCAACTATCGTGTCCGGGCGAAGCGCATTTTGGACTAAAAGTCATAAATAATTTCAATTTGACTTAGTTTCCATTATAGTTCTATCGCCTATCATTCTCAGAGCTCTATTCCGAATTCTATCTAAAAGGCTCAATGAGTTTTGGGAGCTCCTGCCCAAATGTGCGAGTTATACTCCAGCTTTGGACGAATGAAGGGCTTATAGATTACAGCCAGATCAGAAGGGCAGAAGAATTTCTTGCATCTTCGAAGAAAACCCAAACACTTTGCAGCGTTTTTGGCGACGTCTAATACAATTTGTATTGAGCTGTCCGAAAGATAAATTTCGAATCCAACGAATAAGATTCATCGATACTAAATGCACGCATTTTCAATAAGACGGCTTGACGCCAAACTCTATCAAATGCTTTTGAAATATCAAGCGCAATAATCTTACTTTCTCCAAAACGATGTAAAGATTTGTGCCACTGCTCGGTGAGATATACCATCAGATCACCAGTGGACCTATTGCTATGAAAGCCATACTGCCGGTCATAAGGGAGCTTTCGGTCTTCAATATATTTCATTAACATAAAGCAAAAATTTAAATTCAAGATTGAATTTGGCGTCTAATGTAATTATTTATCGTAATTCTAAACCTACTGCAGTCACTTATCCTCCTTAGCTCGACGGGACGGTAGGGAGTTCCACAAACCAGCAGCATAAACGAAAAATTGTCGCTTAAAAACCATGTAGTTGATGCTTGGCGTGATAAGCATTCGGTTTCTTTCCGAATGCGAAAAAAACTATCTTTTCGAATAGATATTCAGGTGTCTCTGTTTCCATTATACCAAACAAAAATATTAACATTTTTCTGTCTAGATAGTTCTGTAATGGCATACTGAAAATGCTGTTTGTATAGCGTGAATCATAATCGAGTCTTCGAAGACAATAGACAAAGCGGACAATGTTATTGAATGCCACTCGTAACTTCAGCAGAAGATTAAACTTCCATAAAAAAGTATCGGTAAAATTAGAGTTTTAATAAGGATACTTTTAATGTTAACTGGTAAACAATTACTAGCAACATATAAGGCTCGGAGTGCGCCATATGTTTTTCCAAAGATGTGTGAGATATGATCTTCCCAAGTGAGAGTTTGGTTGAAAATTATGAATAAGTTCTTAACTTTTTATACATATTCTGTCACTGCGTTAGATATCATTATAGGGTTGCCCCCTAGGAGGTATCAATTATATTTTTGCTTACTTCAATGGCTTGGCATTTTTTGGGATTCAGTCGCAACCCATTCTCTTCAGCCCAACGTTGTTGATTCGATAAGTAGCAGCTACGATCATGCCAATAGGGAAGCTACGGTATATTTGTACATCGTCAGCATAAATTCTGTAAGATAATAGTATTTAAGGGTAGGGGGTAGATCGTTGATGAAAATCGAAAACAATAAAGGACCCAGGATTGATCCTTGATGTACGCCAGATTAAGTTGGAAGGAAATTAGACAGTTTGGAATTCGCCGAGACCGCTTGAGTTCTTCCTGTTAAATACTGTTCGATAAGTTTCACCGCAGATCTTTCAATTATATATATTATGGGGTACTCGATTCGATTAATGCCTTCGAGAAATCAAGCAGGACCAAGGAAGTAGCCTTCTTATTATCGGCTTCTATCCTTATGCCATCAACCACTTTGAGCAAAGCAGTAGAACAACTATGCTTTGGTTGAAATCCCATTTGAACAGGAGCAAGCAATTGTTTTGTGAACAGAAAAGTTGAGATTTGTTGGCTTACTACTTTTTCAAACGCTTTTGAGACAAATGGTAATATCGCTATTGGCCTGTATTCTCTAGTGTTCGTTGTATTGTTCTTTGGAACAGGTATTATTTTTGATATTTTTCAGATATTAGGGTAGCTGCAGCTTGTGAGGATTGAATTGAATATGTGCCTGAGATAAGGTTAAATGAACGGATAAATGAGTTTTAAGAACTTCGGTTCCAAACCAATTGTCTCTGACTTTATCCCATGGAAAGATTTAAAAACTTACTCTTCAACCCTGCAGAAACTAAACTCACCACAATCATTCAAAGTATTGGAAGCGTTTAACGTCGAACCTGCATTTAAGTCTGAGGTGGAACTCACAAATTGTTTGTTGAGTTCAGTTATATCACAATCTGCCAAATTATCTTTCTGTTTTTTTAGATATTCCCAGAGGCTTGATGTTTTTCCATAACTTTTCAGACGAAATGTTCTCGAATTTTGAGTTGTAGTATCTTTACTTGGAGTTTTTTTTTATTTCGTAATTCGCTACGCTGCTAATTCGGTATCGCTGCTGCGAATGGCTTCTTGGGTAAATAAAATTGACGAGTTTCAGTCTCGAGAAAATATAATTCGATCCATGAGAAACAAATGCGTTCACAACAATCAAAATTTCACAGCTCGCTTATATTTCAAGCCATATATATCTGGTATGTTTTTTATAGACACAGTTACTTCCATTTCCATAGACTGCCCTTTTGTTTCTCTCACATCTGAATGTTCGAGTTTAAAAACCAATTGAATGGCTTGGACAAACATAACATCACCATTAGTATTTTTTCGCATTTTTTTTGTTGTTTACTAACCAACTATGAATACTGTTCATTTTCCTATTCAAATATTGGCGCCAAAAACATAGTGACCTAAACTAACTTAAACTGTCAAATTAGATTTGTTTGTTCGTTATGTGTGTGTGCTTACACGCCTTTTGTTACGCTTGTCGGATTTGAAAATCTATTTAATTGAAACTCACTTAATTAATATCGAATGTTCTATAAACTCAGTCATTGTGAGATAGCCTCTTTTTTGTTTGTCACATAGTGCGTTGTAAGTGACCATAGCCATAGTAGGGGTCAGGCAAACATTGCGTCCCATAATTCCCTCACAGTGTCAAAGCTGTCATATTCAATTTCCTCCAATTTGAATCTAGTACACGTATAATCCACGTACGACACACAAAAGAAAAAAAAACTGTGTGTGGATACAGTGTGTGTGAACACACCTTAAAAAAGAGCATAACACAAATCGAACAGTGCTACGATGACAGTAAAAATGACAGCTAACACAACGTGTAAATGGAGGTGCGCTCTGTGCTGTTGCTGTGTGTCGGTCGATACGAGGAGACTCGAAGTCTTCCTTGCAAGTCTTAAAATAAAGGTTCATGGACATTTCCAGCAATCAAAGCAAAAAGAAATCTAATCGTTGAATGTCTCCAGGGGGCAGCATCGCACGTCATATACTCGTACCTATCCATAAGTATCGAAATCCAAAGACAGGGATGTGTAGGAGGAGTGTTATGTATTTTTTTTTGTTTGTCTGTCCTATGGTTGCACGTTGACAGAAGCCGATTCGAGCCGATTCCATGCAAATGCAAAACAAAAAATAAATGAAGGGATTTTCGATGGCTCTTTGGTTGAAAGGATAACCCTATTCATATTTGGTATTTATATTTATATGTGTATAGTAGTGCATAGCAGATTTAGTAGCAAGTGTTTTGACACCTTTTATGGCTGGGCTGAGGCCCTTGGGTGCAGAGCAGAACTATTAATTAAAATGATGCACATTGATTTGTGTGGGTTGGAAATAATTGTGAAAAGTCTTATTAAAGAGTACTTCTTCGATTAAGGGGCAAAATTTAAATGGAAGGCTTTCATTTGCAATGCATTTTAGGGCGAAGTATGTAATACAGCCATTTGGCGCGCTGAAAAATTAATAATATGTACTTAGTTTTTACCCGAAACGCTTCTGACGATTTTGATATAAAAAAATTCCAAAATTTGCCAAAAACCTATATACGAAGTGTAACGGTAAATAACATAAGAACAATATTAAGTTGCGATACGGGTCTTACGCGACTTTTCAGAGGTGAAATTGACTTTTTTTTAGCCCAAAAATAACTACCTGACTATACCAACCATCAAAAAAGCTTACTTACTTACTTACTTATCCGGGTCCCGATCCATGGAGGGTCGTTGCGGTCTGCCGTCGTTTGCGGTCCCTCGCACGCTCCCTCCAGTTGTCGCCTGGTCCCTGCAGCGGAGGTTCAGTCTTCCTGGTCGTCTCGAACCTGGGGCTGGGATTCGAAGAGTGCCCAGTATCAATTCCGCTGTTTTACTTATCGTCCAGCACTCGGCGCCGTAGAGTAGAAATGATAAAATTAGCGTTTTGTAAAGCGTGCACTTTGTCTTTCGAGACAGGAGTTTTGAACCCATTTGTTTCGCCAAATCGAAGTAGCAGCGATACGCTAGGGTAATTCTTCGTCGGATTTCCACTAAGGTGTCGTTCGTGGAATTGATGTTTGTTCCGAGGTAAGTGAACTCCTTGACTTCCTCGAAATTACTGCTACCAACAGTGACGTTTTGTCCTAGGCGATGGACAGATGAGGCTTTGTTTGTTGATAACATATACGTGGTTTTGTCCTCATTCACTTCAATACCAACGCATTTCGCCTGTTCATCAATAGCTGTGAATGCTTCAAGTACAGCTTGCTTGGAGCGGCCGATGATATCGATGTCGTCCACATAACCAAACAGTTGGGAAGACCTGTTTAAGATAGTGCCTTCCAGGTTAATACCACTCTTGCGTACTATCTGCTCCAGGACTATGTTGAAGAAGTCACATGATAGCGCATCTCTTTGTCTGAACGCTGTAAATGTCTCGAGAAGCTCAGATGAGGTGTTTCCCACGTATTTTGTAACGTCATGCCGCATAGCTGGATCAGCTTTTCGGAATATCGAGTTCCGACATCGCCAATAGAAGCTCTTGGCGACTTATTCTATCTATATGCGGTATTGAAGTCGATGAAAAGATGGTGCGTATAGACTTGAAATTCGTTGGTCTTTTCCAGGATTTGCATCAGTGTGAAGATTTGGTTTGTCGTTGATCTGCCTGGCCTGAAGAAACACTGGCACGTGCCGATGATAGTGCTGAAGAAAGGTTTTAGACGCTCACATAATACGTTGGATTGGACCTCTGTAGTTTTTGCAGGACATAGGATCCCCTTTTTTATAGATTGGATATGTGGAGCTATTTGACCAGTCGTCGGGAATGCTTTCCTCCTCCCACACTTGGTTGATGAGCTGGTGCATGCGCCCTACCAGGACATCTTCTCCATACTTGAAGAGTTCCGCAGGTAGGCAATCCGAGCCGGCGGATTTGTTGTTCTTAAGCTTGTGGATGTCTTTCTTAACCTCTTCAGTACTGGGGGCTGGGACTGGATCTTCTTTGACTGTTCTCATGCTTCTTTGTTATCCCGTTGCATCCTCTACATAATGACCATTAAGCAGTTGCTAGAAGTGCTGCTTAAACACGTCTAAAATTCCCTGTGCTTCGGTGACTAGGTTCCCTTCGCTGTTTCGAAGAGCTTGCGTGCCAGTCCTATAACCAGATGCCAGTTGCTTGGATGTTTTGCAGAACCGGCGGGTGTTGGTGGCGGTGCAAGATTCCTCGAGATACCTGAGCTTTACACGGTATTCCTCCCTTGCTGCTCTTGTTTTCCATTGCAGCATTTATATTCGTGCATTTTCCGTCTACTTCTACATATTCCAAAAAATGAAAAGTGTGATAAGTTCAGTTGTGTCTCAATCTTCGAAAGGATTGTACAAAAACAAATCAGTGACTTGCTTTTGGCGAACTCGTTGCTGACTCCAATGTAACCTCTTTTTCTGAAAAAGCACAGTTTTATCAAGGTGTCAGTTTTAATGAAGACATCACACAAGCTTTGAATAGAGAAATAATAAAATAAGATGAAGTTACTTTTCTATCGTTGTTTAACCTTTCAAAAGCTTTCGATGCAGTTAACCATTTTAAATTGCTAAACATTAATTTTTCACCTGGGGCTACCAGCTTAATCTATTCTTATTAAAGAGATAGAGTGCAACCATTGTTAATAGAATATAGTTCATCTAGTTTTCTCCCAAATGTTTCTGGTGTCCCTCATGGTTCAATACTTGGTGCTCTTTCTTTTCAACTTAGGGTGACGAACTGCTCCTTATATACATATGGGCGCGGATGACGTCAAATTATATATGAGCTGCCTTCTTAAAGCAATGATTATTAACCGTTAAATTTTTAAAATAACCTGCTAACCCTGATTGCCGTTGTCGATTGCCAATCGAATCGAAATTCTCCATTGTTTTGATTGGTTGCCATTTTTGTAATTTAGTTAACTCAGTTGAACGAACAACAAAACCATTTGTAGGGTTTGAATTTTAATGAACACAATTTATAATTATTATTGTTTTTGTGTGTTGTTAATAGCCGACCCAGCTCTCGAAATTCGAGTGCCAATTTATTTATTTAATTCATTATCATTCAATAAAAGACAGAGAATTTATGATTTTTTTTTAAATTGTTGAATGCAATGAGAAGTACCTACTACGCACTCAATCCTGGAGTCCAAAGGAAAACAGTTAATGGTAAACAAACTTGTGAACCTATACACATTTTTGACACACTAACAATTTTTGTACAACAACAAATGTTAATGGTTCTTACTCTTGCACCTTTCATTATTTCCATGCTAAACCAAAATACTTACATACAACAATACTGACGCCTTAAAAAAAAATTCAAGAAATATCAAAATAATCCAAAACAATAGATTTAGAGATGGGCACGCTTCACACACCTCGTATTTTCACCACACTTTACCTCTTATGAAATGCCACCACATATGAAATAAATAATGATTGTTTTAATTTCTATAAATTCAATTATATTAACTTCGCACATGAAACTCATTTATTTTCTAAATTTATTGTGACGGTCTTTGTTCAAGTTGTACATAGTTTTCATTAGAAATTAAATATTTATTTACACTTTTCCACCATTTTCCTTAACTCAGTTATTCACCAGCTTAGTATTGCCCTGCATCAACACAATTCAAAACCTAAGTCTGCAACGAACACTCAAGAGTATGCAATTTCTAATTCCTTTTATATATTTCATTAAATTATCCAATGCACAAACCATTTTCTTGAATTCTATTTTAACTATAATTTTTCAGTGTTCCATTATAATGTCTTCAATTGTCCGGTGTTCAATTGCCTTGACACCCAAATTGTGCTGTATTTTTCCAAACAACAATAAAAGCAAAAGTTAAAATGGTTCTAACTTTTACTAAACTGAAACTGTATGAGAGTATGGTGTACATTTCCAGCTACAGATGTCGCTAGTGTAGGTGTGTATTTTTTTGCATTTTTATTTATTGCAAAAAATGCTTTCGATATGTAATTTATGCCCCTTCGGTTTTTGTGGGCCGCGAAAAACATGTTCGCCGTTTAATAATATGATTTTTTTGAATGGAAAGCCAACATGTATTGTAAATAAATGTACAGTGTTAGTATTTTTCATCATTTTAACTTGATTTTTTACAAAAAAAAAGAAGGACAACAGCAGGATTCGAACCTGAACCATCGGATTACATAATGGTTCATCGATCAAGTAATTACAATCGACAAATTTCGATCAAAAACCACAATAATAATATGAAATGCAGTAATCGGCGATCGATAATCGAAAAATGCGTTTATCGACCAGCAAATCGACAACCGCAATCGGTTCTCAACCATTTTGCCCTTGTTGAATTTATTATTTTTAGATTACCCAAAATTGCTTGTAATCAAGTCTCATTACCTTGATACGACTTAAATCCTTATATTGGTTTAAAATATCTTAAAACCCTCCCATCCAAAAGCAATAAATATAATTTATAGCTTTTTGAAAGTATCTTTGAAATCCTAAACTCCCAAAAAAAAGCAACCCGGCGAGATCTACTTTAAATGTCAATGAAACATCAATCAAATAAAAATAACAAGATACATATATAATATTTTATAATAACCGGCCATTCTCTGTAACCATTCGCCGGAGGTATATATCAATAATTGTAGACATAGCTGTATATTCAAAAAGAGATTACAATCTATTATTTTATTCATGTCCGAAACTCTAATATCTAATTTGTATCTTTCAAATTGTTGTGCATATTATAGGTCGAGTATGCATATAACCGCGCATAACATGTGCATTATTTGCTTGGTTGCAACACACTTTTTTTTTCTTAGATAGGTAAATTTACATAGATACATAACTCGTGTATGTATGTACATAAATATTAATATGTTTTGAGTTTTTTTTTTCTAATTAAAATGTTAATCCTCATATCGGTGATCTTTCAGGTTGTTCCTTTTGCAATAGGACAACAAAAACTAAATACAAACCAATTGTATAGCCACAAGGAGTTGAGCGCATAAGAAATGAAGTCCAAAAAAATTTTATTATTAAGCGAAATCCCAACCCATAAAAAAGCCAAGCCAACGCCTTCGCCTCAGAGTGTTCGCTGCGAGTGTACTTGTCATGTTGAATACCTGTAGTCATAGTATGCGATATCGCAACAAAAACAGAAGTAACACGCCAAGCTCAGAATCGGTTTGGCCGCAGCCACCAAAACACCAAACCACACCGCACCATACCGTATTTTTTACCATCACAATTTGTCTGAAATAAATCAGATTAGTACGGCTAGGAGAAAAAATTTGCATTCGCCTGCCCATAGACATATAAAACCCAACCAAACCAAAACAAGGATCCTTTGAATTCATTTGCTGAACGATCTGTGGAGGAGTGGTGGGCCCAGGTACCTATTTATTCCTCAAAAACAAAAGCGGCCAACCAACAGTACCTTGGGGCACTTAGGTGTGAAATTTGTTTAAATAAATTGAGCATTTTTTTTGGTTTATAGTTGTTGTTATTGTTGGTTTTTGGATTAGAGATTGCGTTCAAGTGATATGAACCCGCGTCCCGCGCATTTTCAATAGAGGTGAAGGTGCACGCGTGGCTTAGTCGAAGTCGTAATCGTTGTCGTCGTCGTCGTCGTCATTGACGTTGCAGCATCTAAAGCTGTAAGCTACTAAATGCTGTCATGTAGCTTTGTTGGCAAATTGTTACACAATTCGAATTAGTGTCCAGATATATTAGAGTTAACAAACGATTGACGCCGACTATATAGTCGCGCTCAACAACGTCAGTGCTTGGTGTTTTAATGCGCCCAAATGGGAATGCTATCATATAAGTACACAGAGTGCATTACATTACTCGCAGCCACAAGGTGCGGCTTAGTGGTTATAATGCTTCCAGGTGAAATGCTAGGAGTATCCTTCCATATGAACTCCATGTATAAGTTTCCATAAAGAAGGGATTATACTTTGGCTATGGATGTCAATCATTTTAATATTTAGGGCAAGCAATGTGAGTACCTTCATATATTATTTCTAATGGTGTAGTCACGCCCTGGCTTAGTTAGATGGGAAGTTTCATTGCTAATTATTGAGACTTGCAAAAATGTGAAGGACATTCTACCATATTAGTTTTTGCGAACATGTAATATATAAAAAATGAATGAAATTGACAGAGAGTTCTCACTCTGGCAGGTAGATGGCTTTTTTTAGAATAGAGTCAGAAGTGGGAAGAAAACAGACGAGCAATAGCTTTATGGATATTTAGCTCTCCCATCTCTGTGATGTGTTTGCTTAAATAGTCATGATTTCTTTATTGGAATTAGGTCCGAATGAAACATGGCTCCCACAAAGTTGTATGGAAAACAAAAACAACAGGTTCGAGTTGGATGGACAAATTGTATGTTCCAACGCATTTCTAGATCATTCCCAATCCTTCGACAATGTTTGGCATGAAGTATAAAATAAGACAGATATTTCCGGAACAAGTATATTACATATACTTATATCGTACCTCGAAGATAGGAAATTTCGAAGCTACACAAGGCAGGAAATAAATGCTGGTGTTCCCAAAGGAAGTACAATCTTGTTCGTTTTTTATGCCAACAAATGACACGGCTATAGTTTCGATATCCAATTGAATTGAAACGCCAAAGAAAACGGTCCATTGAACCTTACACAATATTTCACAATGGACTGAGAAATGGCGTATGGTTTTTAATGAGTCAAAATCAACATTTTGCTTTAAGAAAAATCAACAATCTACCCATTTATCTTAATTCAGTACAAATCCGTATGCTAATGAGGCAAAGTATCTTGGAATGATATTAAATGCTTAGCTTCAATGGAAAACTCACGTGAAAAAGAAACGACATGAACAAGAAAGGTACTTTCCATAGGACCGTTTTTTTTTTGCTTTCGACTATCTCATAAATGGCTTAACCGATTCTTTCGAAATTTCACAATAATATAGGCTTAGGTTGCCCAAATTATACCGCGTACCATTTCATTTTTAAGAAAAAAAAATAAAAAAAATTATTATTCGAAAACTGCTCATTAAATTTTTTACAAAAATTATATTTATTTGTATTTTCTGAATACCTATGAATTTTCGTTTTTTTTTTTTTGATTTTTTTTTTTAAATATTTTCAAAAAGTTTTTAAAAAAAAAACTTTTTTCTTAAAAACCGCGCCACTAATTTTTAATTTTTTTTTTCATAAATTCAAATTTATCCAAGAAATAAAATGGCGTACTTTTTTTTGAACTCAAATTAATGTAAGTATTTATTTCAGAATTTTTAAGTATTTTTTCTTTAATTAAACAGATTTAATCTTTTGTTTTTAGGTTTATATTATTAAATATTTAATATTGTCATACCAATTTATTTTAGAACAAAATTGATGAAATTTTGTAATACAAAATTGAGTAAAAAATGACTTTAAAAATATATTTAGATTTTTAATAGAAATCTTATGCACATCGATCGAACATAAGAGCAAGTTCGTGCGACCCAGTCGTGCATTTTATTTTTTTTTTAATTTTTTCCTTATTTATTAAAATAAACTCCAAAAAATTCTTTGCAGTCGTTTCCGAGAAAATAAAAAAGTTATATAAGTGGGCGTGTCGGTAGTCTGATCTTAAACTCTGAGATTGTTGTCCAAGTCATTATTTATTAGTTTAACAGTAGGCGGACTTAATTAAATCCAACTTCTTTATTTGTTTCGTTCATACAAAAATAAAATGCAATGGACTGGATCTTACGTTTGTACTTGCTCCTACGTTCGATCACATTATATGCAAAAGATTCTTAATGGAAACGGCTAAAAGTATTTTTAGAGTCGTTTTCACTTAATTTTTTATATATAAAAATTCTTAAATTGTTTCTAAAAAAAATTTGTATGGACATTTTAAGTATTTAATAATCTGAATTCAAAAACAAAATTGCAGCAAAATCGTCCACCCATTTTCGAATTAGTGAAATTTCAAAAAACAAATAGTTTTTTTCAAAAATCCAAAAAACTATTTTTCGAAAATTTTGAAATGCAGTATTATTAAGAATTTGAAGGAGATCCTGTATACAAATTTTGATCGAAATCCGTGGAGTCGTTTATGAAAAAGTCGAAAATCAATAAAATGGTTGTATGGCAGGTACCGTTAATAACAAAATATTTGGAATTTTTTTCGGCCCAAATGTAGACCATACTCAAGTTAGTACACACACCAATTTTTATCAAAATCGTTAGAGCAGTTTTGAGATAATTAAGATGGTAGACAAATTTGCATGGCAAGTATCTTTATTTTTGGGGCTAAAACATCGATTCAAAAATCTATTTTGGACAATCACCTAAAACGGCTAAGCACCAAGTTTGCACAAAATTGGTTCAGCTGGTTAGGCTGTAGATCGTTCTACAGACAGGCAGACGGACGGAATTGCGGGACCCACTTTTTGGTGCTCTCTATGATCGTAATGTTATGTTTAATCGCTAGAAATTTTTTTTTTACGAATACATAACTTGCCTTATAGTATCTATAATTGCAAGTAGAAATCAGCAAATTTCATTAAAATCATTTAAGTCGTTTTTGAAAAAAAAAAAATTAAGAAATAAGAAAAGTGGGGTGGCAGTATGCGAATCTTGTTCTTGGTTATAAAAATTTAGAATTTTTATCCAAATCGATAGAGCCGTTCCCGGAACCCAAACATACAAGTTTAGCTCGTTTGTCAATATGATTATTTTTAATACCTACTTAAAATTGGCATATGAAATTTTTTTTTTTTGAAAAAAAGGAAGGAAATTTGTATATACAAAAATTATATAATTCATAATAATAACCTGCTGTAACGATTTTTTAAATCTTGTTTTGAATACTTTGCTATGAGGTGTATCGACTAAGATTTTTTTTTTTGAAAATAAGAGCAAGTACGTGCGACCCAGTCGTACATTATTTAGAAAACTAAAATGGTGCATAGTGACTGTGAATTGAGAGGAGAGGGGTATGTGAACATGTTGTAATACAATTGTCAGTTATCAATTGACATTTGGTCAATAATGTAATTCGATAGTTAACAAACTGATTGATAAAAATTTTGATCCATATTTGTAGACCATCTTAAATTTCAAGAAAACTCAAAATTACCTATAAGTAAATTGATTAGTTTGTGAAAAAGAACTGAGGTTCAAATTACCGATTCTCAGTATTTATCAATTATCAATTGGTATTTGACAATCGTATTACAAGTGTTGGCTTCAAAAAGATGCAGTGGATCAACAGCTAACAAGGAGATATATGGCTGTTTTAGAGAAACACTTCCCGGTATGATGTAAGTCATATCAATTAAGGGAGATAGAAATGTTGTTTGTGTTTCGAAGCTGGTGAAGTGTTCGCAAGACTTAAAGGTTCATATCTGGGCAGAACTTGCTATATTCTAGAAAAAAAATTAATTCTATCGATTAAAAAAATCAATTTTGCGTTTCAGAAAAAAATGTAAGTTTTCTCATTTTGTAATTTGAAAGCTCATCATAGTCAAATCTTATAAGAGCGTTAAATCCAAGGCTGTCAATATATGGCATTTCCACTACCACATGCTTTGAGTCAAGAGGGCTGTCTCTCTGCTTTATTTCTGAATCAAAATTCCAAAATGTTGTTCTCATCCCACTGCTATATAAGCCGGCGCTTGTGAATTGTGACCCTCTCACCTGCATCACATTCAACATTTAATCGGCAACAAACTTTCAAAAGAGAGCGCCACCAATAAACCTGTCATCAGTTGACAACTTACAAAGCAATAATCACCATCACCCACAACAACCCCTCTTCCACCCTTTCCAACCTCGCATCGTGCATCGACTTGAATTGAAATGTCAATGCACATCCACAATATTACAGCGACAGCAACCACAATGGGATAATTTATGTTCAGAATCCATTACACCCAATGTCAGTCATCATCATCATCATCATCGTCGTTCATTATTATCATCCCACCCAGTCAAGCAGTCAGCACGTCAGTTCCATTGCAACCAAACCATTGCAAGAAGTGACAACAAAACACTGCGCAACAATCAAACCATAACCATACGACCATATTACCGCACACATAAACTCACGCCAGAGGGCGCCCCCAAACGACACCAAAACAAAAGAATAAAAAGAGTAGGTACATCTAGTTTTCTGGTGGTAGAAAGAGGCCAAACTGAAGAAGAGTGTTTTCAATATGTCACAAGTTGTCGTTGTAGTGTTTTGGCTGAAAACAAAAAGGAACACCGGAGAAGAAGGAAGACCATCGGAAATTGTCAACGATTAATGCATCAGACCAGACCAACCATCAGACCAATAGTACGACAAAAATTGCATCCTGATAAGTGAAAAAGAAAACAAAAAAAAAGTCGAAATTTTTTGCCTAATCTTTGACCATCTTCCGTTAGAGTTAGCATTGGCATGACGTTTGATCAAACCAATTTTCCAATTATCCATCTAAGCACAGACGAACAAGAACCAAAAAAAAAAATGGTTGATTATCGCAGGTGTCCTTAGACTTCGCCACAACACACCCCGCACTGATAATGCCGATGGGTGAAAATCTGTCCAAAAATTATCGAAGGAGCCACTGACTCCGTAGATCAAAGAGATTCCATTAACAACTTTCATCCATCCAAACACACAAACCCAAACACACTCTTCATCTCACTCTTCATCAAGTCATTAGACCGGTTCCTGTAGGATTATACAAAAAAAAAAACATACACTCGTCGATTCATCCTGGACCAACATCGCATCGGTATTCCTCGTCCTCATATCTACTCTTCGCTTTTTGTGACCAAACTCAATTTGCAAGCGTTTGCGGATGATGTCGCTTGCGATGATGCTGGAGGATATTGGTTCCTCTGCTTCTCAGTCGGACGCAACTGAGAAGACACTTGTCTGCGTGTTTCTACATCTTGTTTCCTTTTCTATGTTGGAAGTTGGTATGGTATGGACGGATGGTGATGATGCTGGATGATATGCCGATGGTGATGATGATGCCAATCGGTCCAGGTCCAGCAGATAGAATGATGGAATGCATCAATGGTCACTGAAGTGTGTTGGCTGCTGGCTAGTGGCTGGCACTAGGGAGCTTAGTTATTTTTTCCTATTGCTATTTTTTGTTTCGATTTTTTTTTCAGGACACCTGTGGAGGTTGGAAAAGGCGGGGAATGCAGAATATGCATATATGCTATTCTGGGTCTTTATTTCTGTCTTTTTCTTTATTTTCTCACCACTAGCTTTCAGTCTTTTTGAAGTTAATTTATTCTTAAAACGGTGTGTTCCGGATTTTCATCCTTTTCCTTATTGATGGTGTAGGAATGCATATATCACTGTCGTGGGTGTTTCGAGCACTGACAGAAGGAATGTTTTGGTGCTCTGGAAGCTGATTGCAAATGGAGCAACGCATCGATGCAAATGCAGACCAGACTAGGCCACAGCACACCGCCCACCATACACTCTGACGAGTTCTTCTTTGCAGATGCCAAGTCTAAATTTGTCACTAAATGGATTCGATATGCATAGATGGTCATAAGGAAAGGTGGAAGGTGTTTTTGTTTTTCTTTTTTTTTTTGTATAGCAAAACTGATCGATTGATTGCAGGTTGTAAAAAAAAACAACAACTCAAAAAACTAAGTGGGTGTAATGGAGAAGGAAACTTAACAATTAAGAGGGATCAACTTCAGGGTTTTATCCAATTAACTTTCAGATGAACAAAAAAAAAAAAACACGAGTATACTTGTAGTAGTTGTTACTAACTAGTTTGTCCTTCTTTATGCAAACATGGAGGGATAATTGCGAGGGTGAACTTTTCAAGACTTTATTGTTTGTTCAAATTTAGATAGTACCTAACGATTGCAATCATGTTTGTATAAGTGTCGAAATAGGGAGTGTGTGCATATCAATGGATGTCTTTAAACATTAATCCACTTTCCCTTAAACAAATTATGCACCAAGATTTATGATTGTGTCAAAAATTAGGGGACTTCGCTTCAGTGCTGTAACTTGTGGAAATGTTCATATTAGTATTTTGCTTCGTCAAACTCTCGGCAATTAGGTCGAATAGAGGGAAGAATGAAGATCCCAGATTTCAGGCTTAATTATGTCAAGTTTCTGGCATCCTCTATGTTAAAGACTAAAAATTGTAAATTTTCAACCTTTTCCTCCTTCGACAAAATATTAAATAAAAGATTAATTAATTACAAGATGGCAGCATTTGGATTTGGATTTTTAGCTCAAGATAGCCTAATTTGCAAGATGCAATTTTGTGCATCTGTTTAGGCGAGTGTTGAAGACGGTGTAAATTTATCGATTTATGAACGTCGTTCGCAACAGCTTGGTCTTGGTCGATCCATCTTGGTTTGAAGGCTTACATGATTCAGCTTATCCATTATCCAAGAATTTAAGACTACAATGACGAACGAAGCTTTGAGTCGAAATTTGTGTGAATGAGTCAACATTCAAAAGACATTGTATCTGATGTTGTTTTTTTCTATCGAAAAGGTGTTTTCAATAATGAGTGTCATTTTTGGTTTAATGGATGTGCCAATTTGTCGCATTTGAAGTCAAAATATATTATAAGTCTCGTAGTTTAGTGTGGTCTGACGATAATCAGCGATGGCGCTTTGACCAAATATTCGATTAAATGATTATATTTTCAAATAGTCCTGTAAGAATAGTCAATGTATACAATTAAAGGCATAATTAATTATTTTTTTCTGAGAATCCTTTAAGTCCAACTATGCCATCGACGCATATTGGAACCAATAAATTCTTGACAAAGTAATTGACAATTTTTTCTCCCGGATGACATTTATCAGAAGTAGCCGTGGTGCAAATTAGAAGGAGGAATTACTACTTTATTAATTTTCTACAAAATCAAAGTGTGAAATGTATCAAAATTCAGTTTTCAAAATTCTGTAAATTGACATTTACCAAGTTACAATACTTAAACGGCAGAATTCGCGTGTTCGAAGAATTTTAACTCCATTTTTGTTTGGGTTTTTAAAATCAATACTTTTATGTTCATAATTAAAAAAAAAAAAATATTAATACAGAATTTTGGAATTTCAGAATTTTGCACCTACAGAATTTTTGACTTACAGAATTTTAGACTTACAGAATTTTAGACTTACTTAGTTTTTGATTTACATCATTTTCGTATTACTGAATTTTGAACTTTCAGAATTTTGGGCCTACAAAATTTTGCGCTTGCATAATTTTTAAATTACAGAATTTTTAAATTACAGAGCTTTTAAGTTACAGAATTTTTGACTTACAGTACTTTTGACCTAAGGATTCTGAACTTGAAGATTTTAGAACTTACATAATTTTTACAGAATCTTGAATGTGCAGAAATTTTGGATTGCAGTATGAATTTAGATAGTTTTGGATTGACATAATTTTGAACTTTCATAATTTTGTACTTGAGAATTTTGAACTTTTTGAATTTTGGACTTACAGAATTTCGGGCTTTCAAATTGTTGGGTAGTTGCAGAATTTTGAACTTACAGAATTTTGGACTTGAAGATTTTTAACTTTTTTTGGATTTACATATCTTAGGACTTACCTCCATAATTTGGGATTAACTGAATTTATGGTCTACAAAATTTAGACTTAAGAATTTTCAAGTTACAGGATTTAAGATTTACGTCATTTTGTTAAAATTAAGGAATTTTGAACTTTCAGAGATTTAGACTTACCGAATTTCGGACTTACTGCATTTTGGATTTACAGAATTTTGGTATTTAAGAATTTTTGATTTATTGAATTTTGCATTAACAGAATTTTGTGCTTACGGAATTTTTGGACTTACAGAATCTTAGATTAACAACATTTTAGATTGCCAGAATTTTGGAAGTCGAATTTTAGCATAAAAATTAGGTACATATTTAGATCCTTCTCATGCCGAATTTGTATTAATTAAAAGAATTTTGTTGTAACAGAATTTTTGAATTACGGGATTTCAGATTTTAAAAAAAACTAAATTTACAGAATTTTGGATTTACATCATTTTGGATCTGCAGAAGTTTGAACTGATTGAATGTTAGACTTACAGAATTTTGTGCTTACTCAATTTTCAGAATTTTTAACTTTTAGAATTTCGGACTTACAAAATTTTGAACTGAGAGAATTTTGAAGTTTTAGTATTTTAGACTTAAAGATTTTGAACTTATAGAATTTAGCACTTAAATGATTTGGAACTAACTGAATGTTTGATCTAAAAATTGTAGGATTTACAAATTTTTATCTTTCTTGGACTTAAGAATTCGGGATTTTGGATTTACGTCATTTCTTACTTCACTTACTAAGTTTTGGATTTACATCATTTCCTTATTACTAAATTTTGATCTTTCATAATTTTGGGCTTACAGAATTTTGAACTTACAGAATTTTGAACATATTGAATTTTGGATTTAAACAATTTGGACTTTCGGTATTTTTGGCTTATAGAATTTTGGACTTACTGTAGTTTGAATTCACAGAATTTTACTATTTCAGAATTTAGGATTTACAGAATTTTTGACTTATTGAATTTTTTATTTACAGAATATTATGCTAACAGAATGTTCTAATTGAGTTTTTAGCATTTTTTCTTACAGAATGTTTGTACTCCAGAGTTTTGAACCTACAGAATTTGGGACTTAAGAAAAATTGGGTGTATAGAAGTTTTTGACTAACAGAATTTTGGACTTACAAAATTTTGGTTTGACAGACATATTTTTGAATTAAGTACGTAATAATTACTCGTTGCGAAAATAACCGCTTTAAGTATAAAATATTTGTAAAATGTTTGCGGGCTGATAAATTATCGGTAACGTGAAATATATACTGGGATATTTTTTTGGTCCTGTTTACGAAGACAGATTGATTTAAAAACAAATTTTCAACTTACCTTATGGGCTCTGATGGGGGCGCCCTCAGAACAAGCTAATGTGACGTCCACCAGACTCTCGTCCTGTAATAATTGACTAAACACCCCTAACAGGTTGGATTGATGATTGTTCCACCTCAAGCAGTAGTGCTCACTGCCCATGTCGGTGACAGCTTACGCTGCTGCAAATAAAATAAAAATACAAACAAATCAAAATTAATTTGCAATATAGGCATTAGCTATTACAATTTTTTTTTTCACAAACATAAAAAAAAGAATTGTTGAATGCAAATATTTCTCCCGTAGGCTCTTACGTTACGTGTGCATCTGCGCATACAAATATATGTAAACAAAATATGTTAGTCTTACCAATAAACCTAGATATACATAAGCTTCCTTCATTAAGCGCGCATTTAATTACTGCTCATGTTCGATGTCGAATTGCAAATCAATATTCAGGGCGCGCATTTCATACACTACAACGACAACGCCGACGACTATACGACGAGCGAAGAGCCGCCAACGCTCTACCTGTAACACGAGAAACTCATCTAGCAAAAAAAAGCCTCCGCTGCGCATGAGCAACACATTGCGCATCAGGATGAAAGAGACACCTTAACATGCTCGCACATGGACGCATATATGCAATATATAGCTGGTAATTAAGCGTGTACGCGATCGCAATTTGACCGCTTTAATTATTGTGTAAATGCGTGTCGGGATGATTGCACGCAAAAGTGGTTCACTTCTATCTGTATATTTCATTTCGTTAAAAAGGGGGGAATCACCATCATGATGACTGAGGAGGAGCCAATTGCATAGAAGTTAAATAATATGCAACCGACACACAATACAAAAAAAAACGAACATTTGGAATGGAAATTGTAGTTTTAGTATTTGTTTGCACTTGTTTATGCAAATGGTATGAGCCATTAGGGTTTATTGTTTTTTAAGGTTAGGTATGAAGAGGAAACTTAAATGGGGAACATTCATAAATGTTTTAAATTGGGTAAGTACAGAGCCGGACTTACGAGGTGGGGTGAAGGGTGGTTCGGGAATAAGCGACTAAAACGAACAAATAATAGAGTCTTAAAGTTCATTCGAAAGTTGCCATTTTTTGAAGCAATACTCGAAGTTTAATAGTTCAGCAAAAAAAGAAAGAAAATTCAACGACACACCAACCCCTCCCCTGACAAGCACCTGTCATCTCAAGTAAAGAGTAGATGGTGAACAATAACATAAATCAAACAAAAGTATATTCTAGAATCTTTAGACCAAAAAAAAATTTTAAGCAACCTGTGTATAACGTTACGGTTTTCCAGTGGAAAATTAGGAATCCAGTTTGAAATCCGATTTATGAATTTTTTTAAATCTTAAGCCGAATAATAACCAACTGGTGATTCGACGCTAGTCATCCAAATGGATCTAAGATTAAGATGGTACTGGCTTCTTCTCGGCAACTGCTAAACAAGTTCATATTATTAAGTAAGATAGTAATTCTGTCAGCGAAATCAAATCGGAACTTGTAACTAGCTATCCCGAAAAGCCCTTGGGATGGGCATAATCGAATGATTTTAATAGTCGAGATATTAATATTTGAGTGAGCAAAATAATCGAATAATCATTTGAATTATGAAAGATTAAGAAAATTAGAATATTTTACTCCATTGGCACGTACATTTCAATCCATACTCACACATCACAATTACCGCTTGGATCTTGCTCCTGCCTCTTGGTATTACATTTGAGTTACATTTATATTTATTTATTTATTTCATCAAGCAGATATTACAATATATTAATGTTATAAAGAGTTATCGATTTTGCGGTTTCAAAAGTATAGGGCTGGAATTCGACAATTGTCAAACTAAGTTGTTAAACCAATTTTTTTCAGTTGAAAGTCTGACATTTACGAAAATGGATCGCTTAACAATCGCACAACGCACAAAAATTGTTAAAACCTACTACAAAAATGGTGATTCTGCCATAACCACATATCGTGCTTTAAGAGGAGAACTGTCGAAATGAGAAATGGAAATTTGCTAACCAAGACGTAGAGGTAGTAAATGAGTACAATTACTAAGGTGTTCTCATTACACGGAATCTAAATTTTAAAAGACATATGACAGGAAAACTTGCTAAATCAAAAAGTGCCATAAATGCAACCTGGAGAAGTGTATGGATGTGGACTCAGCAGCAAAATATAGAGTTTTTGAAGCGACAGTTAAAGCCTTAATGTGTTATGCTGCACAAAGTTGGGGCCTATAGGATTTGAAGAAGTAGAGCAACTTGTGCGATACTTTTCAAAAAGAATTTTCAAATTGCCTCAGTCAACACCAAATCATATTATTTACCTTGAAACTGGGTTAGCTCTATTGTACATATCGACGATAAAAATGCAAGTTAACTATGCCATTAAAACGCTTAAGATAGACGACATGAGATTGCCGAAAAAGATAAGTATGCTGGTAATATGAAAGGAAATTTCATGGTTTGTTCAGTTGAAGTTATTGGCAGAATTTTGTAGCTGTTCACTAAATCTACACAGAAATAACATAGAGGCTTGGAAACCAGAGGTGTACGAGCTAATTAAGGCAGTAGATCTGAAAAAAAGACAGGATTGGGAAATGAATGCAAGGTAATCTCTACAACGAGTTATCTATGCCCAACTTAATCATGACTTAATGGAAAGGAACTACTTCAATTGCGAATACACAACAGAGGAAATATCGTTAATTACCAAAACAAGAGCAGAGGTTATCCAATTGAATTTCATTCCTTAGAGAAGTGATCTTGAGGAAATATTTGGCGTCTGTAATATGAGGGCGAGAGAAGATATATACCACTTTCTGGGAAGATGTCCTATTCTGGCAGAAATTCGAGTATCAGTGGTTGGAAAAAGTGTCCTGAGCAATGTCGAAATGAAGAATACTCTTAACGGTGAGAATTGGAAAAATTTGTCAAAATACATAGAATGGGGGTAAAGATACCGAAGAAATATAATTAATGAGCTGTTCTAATGATATCCAAGAAAAATATTGTATAAATTGTATAATTATTGTATTAAATTTGAATGTTTTATTTAACTATAATTTACTTATGAAAACATAAAAAATGTCACTCTGGCAGACTGCGCATGCCATGCTTATTTAAAAAAAAGAAAAAAAAACACAATCGTGGAACTACGCAAGCAATTGGCAAAATTGTGAAGAAATTTGAAGAGACTATATTGGTTACAGATATTGTAAGGCCTGTGCATCATCGTTTCGCTCGTACCACTGAAAATATCGCTGCTGTAAGTGAAAGTGTTGCCGAAGACCCGACTGTGTCGATTCCTTGTCATTCTCAGGAATTAGGACTGTTTTACGGCGCATTATAAAGTCCAGCTAACACAACAACTGAAGCCAGCTGACCATTCACAACGTCCTAGATACGTCGAATGGGCGTTTGAACAACAGGCGGTGGACGGCGATTTTTTTCAAACAAAATTTTCTTCAGCGACGAAGCACTTTCTCACTCGGTGGGTATGTTAATAAACAAAATTGTCGTATTTGGGGTTCTGAGAATCCTCAAGTATTCGCCACCAAGAACATGCGATTTGACTCCGCTGGACTTTTTTTGTGGGGCTACGCGAAAGACCGTGTTTATGCAGATAAACCTGTAACTCTTGAGCACTTGAAAACCAACATTCTTCAAGTTATGGCTGAGATACCGCCCAATATCTTTCAAAAAGTGGTCGAAAATTTAAATGATTAGTGTTTCACACATAATGTCAATGTTCAAACTTTATAATAACAAAGAAATATCATGAAAAAAAAAATATTTTATGTGTTTTATTTACGATTACTTTTGAAACCGCAAAATGGATAACCCATTATAATAATAAATTACTTGATGATACAGGAGTCAAGCTCTCCAATTGTGTCCCAACGTTGTTTTTTGAATGGTTAAACTTTTTAACCTTAACGAACATTGGCCATATGAAAGATTCACTCATCAATTAGCTATAACTTTTCGCAGGAACACTCAGTTTAAAATTTATATAGGAGTCACAGCATTTAGTTCACCAAGAAAGACTTAAACTAAGACTTAAACTACCAGATATAGAATTAAAAAGATCAAAATGTTTAATCTAAATGAATCGCGACTTTGGTGGGAAAAAAATCAACATACATACAAATTTTACTAGCCTCTCTGAAACACCGTGTTAAGGGGATCATCTAAACCATAATTTGTACGATGATGAGGTCCATTAAAAAGAAAGCTTCATCACAGCAAAAATGATGTTATAATGTAAAGTACTAAACATATTGTTAAAAAATATATATAATTGGACTCTGTTTTCAAATAAATTTAACTGACTTTCAGAAGTTGCAATTGCCAGAAATTGGTCAAATAAGCAGTTACAATAATTTTGCATTTATCATGTGTACATCGCTTTGTCAAATTATAGTGACATTTTGAAGCCATTTTGAAAAATTATGGCTCAGTGCTCTTATTAAAATGCTAACCTGCCGACTTATGAAGTATCATTACTAACATTTTAGCTTCTTAAAGGCTTCTATAAGGTCTTATCGAAACTAAAATTACTTACGGAAACTTTACCGAAGCTGTTAATTGTGTCTTGGCGTATTTTTAGTCGTAAAGAATGGAAATGTATCATGAAGCATGAGCAGTGAGCAAGCCAACAGGTATGTTTGAATTTTAAAACTTATGAGACCTATGTTTAAATTTTTCGTCATAACGTTTGATTGTGACTAAAATTAAATGCACGACTGGATCGCACGAACTTACTCTTGTAGCTAACAACTTTAATGTAGCTAACTATTGAGGTTAGTTAGTTAGGTGTAGTTATCCTATGCAGGTTTAAAACCTATGCAGGTAAGATTAACTTGATTCTTAGTATAATGAATTGTGGAATGATGATTCAAGGAATAGTTAAAAAGGTACTTGCCTACAACTGTATATTTAAATCTAAGTTATGGATTTTAATTATGTACTTTAGGAGAGTAAAATGTGTCTACATATATATATATATTGATGGAACCTAAGTACATATAATAATGAAAATGAAGGATGTAGGTGGGTAGGTAGCTATATACATACAATTTCATAATTTAGGTGCAATATGCATACATAAGATTCATGTGGTTTTTAAAGACACGTCATATGTATATATAACTGAATGAGGGCATACATTGTATTTAGTATTCAGTGACGAACGCAAAAATTCGTAAAAAAGGAACAATAATAAGGTAGAAATAAATATATAATACACATACTTAAATGTTTTTATATTGCTATTTGAAAACACAAAGATGCCATTTGAATTCATGGATAAATAAGAATATATCAAAAAAATTCAAAAATCGTTGGAGCGGTTTTTTAATGAATTATTTTTTTTATGTATAAAATTTTGAAAACATTCTTAGAAAAAAAATTGAAACGTAATTTTGAAGATATTATTAATATACATATAAAATTCAAATTAAAAAAAATTCTGTAACTGGTTTTTAAAAATCGATTTTCAAAAAATAAATATTTATTTATTTTTTTAAAATCGCAAAACTTTTTTTTTTTGAAAATTTGAGTACACAGTCTTATTAACAATTTTAGGAAGCATTTGCACAAAATAATTTATTTTAATCGAAAATACGAATAGTGGTTTTATGGGAAGTACGGTTAATAAGTATGCAAAAAATATTTTTATACTTAAAAGTGAACTGTACTAATTTAAGAACTCACAAATTTTTTATAAAAATTTTTGGAGCCGTTTTTGAGAAATAAATATTATCTTAACGGTTTCTTAATATTTGTATGGGAGGTACCGTTGTTTTTTATTTTAGAAAAAATTTTTTTAAATATTCAAGATAATGTCAATAAACCACCAAATACGAAGTTTTGAAAAAATCTATTGAGACGTTTTCGAAATTTTGAGTTTTCCAAACAAATTTTTTTTTGAAAAATTTTTGTTTACAATAGTTTTTAAATTCTCTGGGAGCTTCTGCGTAAAAAATTTCAAAAAAATCATATTAACTGTTTCCGAGAAAATCGAAAACCAAAAAAATGGTTCTACTAGAGGTACCAAAAATAACAATCTTTTCGAAACTAAAATTATCAAAAGGTACCCTTTCCCTTCATTAATGAACTGATTTTTTTTTATAAAAATCGTTAGAGCCGTTTTTGAGGAAAATAAGATTTTTTTTTGGTCAATTTGGTCTATTTGTCGTCTTAAAAAAATTAAAAAAAAACTTGTGGGCATATTACCGAAAAAAACAATATGTACAAAGCTTGAAGCAAATCTATCAAAGAGTTTAGGCAGTAGACTCGAGGACAGACAGACAGAATGACAGACAGAACCACTTTTTTGGTGTTCTCTATGATCGTAATATCATGTTTGATTGTTAAAAAAAAAAAATTTTTTTTACGAATACATCATACTAAACTTAAGCTTAAATGATTCTAGAAGAAAGTTAACGGAAAAAGTCAAGACTTTATCTGTCTAGTAGTAGTAAGCATTTGAAATTTGTAGACTTAGTGCATCTATGCATAGGTTTCTAAGATGGCTGACTTTTGACAGGTGCTTCATGAAACCAACTTTTAGTTAACAACAATATTTTTCACCTTTCGATAATTTATTTATAATTCTATTTTCGTAAAACGCTTACAGAAAACACAAAGTAACTTTCTAAAACCTCATAAATTTTAATTTCGTCTGATGCTGTATGACATTTATTACTAATTTTCTAATTAAGCGCATTTCCCTGCTTATTAATATAATATTGTTTTTTTTTTTCTTTGTTCTTCCAGACAGCTATTCGCTACCTATATATGTTTAGAGATAAGTGCTTAAGGTGTTGGTGACTTGGACAAAATCTAGCAACTTGGCATAAAAATAATGAGAAGCTGGCTGAAGTGGAGACAGTAATAGCTGAGATGATGATGTGATGCAATGCCACGTTGTCGTCGTCGTGCGTCGTGTCCCTTTCGCCAAGACAAGGTATAACCTAGGTGCATGCTGCAACTATATATACATACAGTAGGTATAAGTTAGGTTAGGTACCAAAACATCATCACACTTCTTGAAGTACCTATACAACAAAATGTGCACGCTTGATGGATTGTTGGGCTTTTTTTTATGTCCACAGTAAGTGTGGTTAATTATAATTGGATAGTGAATGAGGCCTTTAAAGGTGATGCAAAAGGTTTATGTTATATGAAAACTAAAAAACAAAACAAAAAAATAACAACCTTTGCACTACACTTTCATCACCATGACCAACTCAACAATGTCGACACGACCACAATCTGCACAGAGATAAAAGCAGTTGTGCCTCCCCAAGAAGTATACTCTTAATAACCGCCAACAGACCATTTATCATTTTGTTAGTGCAGCCGGGCAGCTCTCAAGATGTGTCCCGTTCTGCGTTCTATAAAGGTAGGTATAAACTACGTCCAGAGTTGCAGCGCATTCATCAATAAGCCACCTAGATACAAGCCGAAGTGCAGTCCAACATGGACATGTACGCGCTTCCGTATAATTTTTCTAAATCACTTCGTCAATAGATCATTGCTGAAGCGCAGAAATACTCGCGAGGATTTGTGTCCAGTGGCATGTGATCAAGGAGTAGGTATAGGGGTACCTCTTCAAAAGAGAAAATGATCGAATGGAGGTGGAGGACAAGGGGTTAGATTTAAGCCTGGTATATTTTCCGAAGCAGCTATATATCGGAAATTAAGTCTTTATCTTGAGTTTTTTTTTTTTTTTCTTGGTTTTTGTGGCTGGGGAGCACTCACGCTGTATCATGAAGCCGGCATCTTTTGAGATAACACGCACAAGTAATAGACCGAATAGACAGTGATGCAGAAGGCTATATATAGTGGACATAGTATACAAAACAGAATTGATGTCTGTCATAATTTATAAATCGACTTCGCGGACTTTGGGCGAATATTTCAGTCAAGAGCAATCAATTATAATAATAATAAAATCCCAATAGGCCGGGGTGGGTGAGTGTTGTTGGTGTAATGGTTGGTGAAGGCTTTGTTTACACCAGGCAGCCCAAGTTTGAATTGTTTGAAGACTAAGACGCGATTTGACTTCCCTAAAAATGGTTAAGGGAATGAAACCGCTACACATTAGTTCTGATCTAAACGGGAAGGAGGCACAGAACTGTGTAAAACACTTCACATTCGTGTAGTACGGCACGATTATAATGAACATTTGTGTGCTGACTTAGCTGCCCTCCATCTCTCCCCGCCATGCTTAAATTGCAGTCTAAATGGCAACTCATATGGTCCAATTGATAGCACATTAACTTTCACTACATCAAGTAAACTGCTTCCATGAACACGTGATATTCTCCAGAGGTCAAGTGAGCCCGCATTCAATTTTGCATCAGATGTCAGTAAGGTATCGTTTATGGTTTCCTTCTCTCTCCGGCCGCTGGTGCCTACATTCAAAAGCACCTTAGTTTAAACCCACTTTCATTCAAAGATCATAACGCCTATCAAAAAAGAAAAAAAAAACAGAATTTTTCCTTTTTGTTTACAGTTTTACGAAGAGCTAAAGGTTCTACGATTTCCGAACAATGGAAATTGAAATTTTCCCGCGATTTGCGAAATTTCTATAATATTCGGTGCTCAAGTGTGTTTCATAAAATTATATCGGAGGACTTTGCTCAATACTCTACTCAGAACTAAAACACAAAACAAAATATTGCTTATAAATACTCCGAGTATATCTACCTACAATAGTTATGTACATACATTCCATACATAAATTTGTGCTGGTAACACTGTAGTAGTTGTCTATTACTTGGTTTAGTACAACCCCAGAGTTGTATACTGTACGTCCATACAGCCGTGTCATCTGCAAAATGTAGCTGTTACGGCATTTTCTTCTGCGAGCATGTAGCGAGCAACGAACAAGGTAGGACCAAGAATACTTCCCTGGGGAACACCAGCATTTATTTTCTTAAATCTCGAATATTTCCTGCATTGCTTAGCTTCGAAATATCATATTTTCTAGGCAGGATGTGAGGATATGATATACTTGTTCCGGAAATACCAGTCGTAATGAATACTTTAGTCCATCGTGCTAGATCTACTTGTCGGAGGCTTGGGAAACGTCTAGAAATGCGCTGGAACACAATTTGGCATTATAAAGACTTATCAATTTCATTAGTTATTCTACAGACCTAATCAATTGATTAGATGTTTTCCTTCAATTATGTGAAGCATTCTCTTGAGTAAGATTTTCTCAAATACCTTTGTGATCAGCAGCAAAAGGGAAATCGGTCTATAAGATTTCTTTTCGTTCAAGGGTATTCACCGCTTTTGGAATTATTATTACTTCTGAAACCATTCATTAACGTGGACCGTATAAAAATCGTATCCATGAGGTCTAAAAGTTTGATTACTGCTTTTCTCGGTAGTTCTTTTAAGACACGAGGATTTATTAAATCGGTTCCAGGAGCCTTATTATTTTTAAGATTTTTAATTGCCTGGTAAAGCTCGGATAGTGAGACAGTTCTCAGATGACGATTCTAACTCCCGTCGCTCAGAACGTATGACGTTTCTGGGAGGTGTTCAGTAAATAAATCAGCTTTATCATTATCTGTCTTAGCACAGTTACCATTTTTTCACGATTGGTGTTGAATGTATTTGAAGCTTTTTAATGCTTTTAAAGCTTTCCAGAGAAAGTAGTTAGTATTTCTATTTGAGAGCCTGCAAGATAAGGAGAGGTCACTATTCACTATTTTCTGAAATCACGGATTACTACTTTGAGCTTACAGAAAATTGATTTCAAATAGTGTTGTGTTTGGGACTTGGGAGCAAGGGATTGTTGCCATATGTTTGCACTCTCTCCTTTTCTCAGGGAGTAATTCTCTTATTTGCAGAGAAATGTTGTTTGTGCTTTTTATGGATTGTCTACTATTATTTGGAGTGTTGGTCCAATTACTATAACTTCAATAAATTTATCGAATTCATCTTCTAACTCGCACGGAGTTTTCAGCGACATACGAGTATTCAGAGATGTATTTTTTTTTTCAAAGTTTTCCCGAAAGCTATCGCAGTTAGTTCCGTTTTCAGCTTAAAATAGTCTTTTTTAACTAGACGTCCTTGTACTGTTAATTTGACTGGTGAATTATCAGTGGAAAAGTCAAACCTTTCATCGACATTGGCATAATATTTATCGAAGACATTTGCGATGAAAAAGTCTAAGAAATCTGGCGATTTGGCTCTATCAGTTGGCCAGTAAATTGGTTTTCCCGTCAAGAAAAAGTCAACGCTTGAGGAAACCCTCATAATGTTTAATGAACAATTGCTCTAGTTATTTGCTTAACTAATTTTCTTCTTGAACTGCTACAGCCAAAGTTCCCAGACACGAAGCGAAACATCAAGTTCCTGTGCGCAATAATAAAAGGTTGCATGTACTACCTATTTTCACTGCGAGTAAACTTAAAAAAAAATTACAATTTTATATAATGTAGATAGTTGGACAATTAAAATAAAAAAAACTTTTATCCCTTGTGATTTGTTGTTGATTGGAAAAAAAATTCCGACAAAAGAAAAGTCTTCTTTGCATTAAATAAAAAGGAACCATAAAACTGTTTTACAGATGTTGTCCCAACATCGAACAATTCGCCATAAATTATTTTTTTTTAGTTTTTTTTTTTGAAAAAAAAAACATCATACAACCATCAGGCGACGATGATGACGAATATCCTACATCATAAACAATAATGATCACCTTTTCTTTTTCCAAGTGGTTTTGCACGAACAGACATCAAAGGTTCGTATATAAAATAGTCAATGTCGGAATTTTAGTACTTCGTCAGCAACTACCGGGCTTTGTTTATGACAAACTTCAGGCAGTTTAAAAGGTTCATTAAAAAAAATGTTAAGCTTACAACCCGGGAGACTAATCTTGCTCGTACTGTGTTATAGGTAAACGTACATATACCTTCCGCATTATACATTCTAGAGATCCAAAGGTTCAATGGGTAGTAAAAGAAAGCTATATAGAATATAGGGAGGAACAAGGAGTAGATACCTCCCTGCTGGCTATAACACTCTCTTCCCATCAATTCAACCACAACACTAAGAGTCTGCCGATGCCGTTCGTTAATGATCTTGCATGTTCGATTGCAGTTAAACAGAGAATTTTGTTAATAATAATAAAATGCAATCTTAATTATAATTGAAATTAATTGTTTTTTAAGTTGGAAGGGCAGCAGCATGTGCCCGCCAACAAGTTATTTCCACTTGACGGTCATGTTTGTTTTTTTCTTTCTTTTTTTTCGTGCAGAGCTCTTGGGTATTTTTTGTTGCCAAGGATGAACTCCACATTGCTTAACCGCCCCTGGAATATATGTTAATGCTTGGGAAGAAGACGATAACTCAGAAGACATTTCTATGTGCAAACTGCTCAACTCTTGTTGTCCAGGTAGGGGTCCACATTTGGAATTGATTAATTAAAACGGAAGGTGGTTTTATGTTCTCTACACCGCTCTGCAGATGCAGGTTTATTCTTTTGTAGTGAGTTGCTTAAGTGCGTTATTAAAATTCTTTTCATGACATTACATTATAGGTATATTCATGTTGGGAAAAGAGAGATGGTGCCCAAAACTTTTCCCGATCAACTTTACATACATTTATTGATAAATGCATTACAAAAATTATGACAAACAGTTTTGAAAAATTCAAGAAAGAATAAATCTGTCAAATAGGTATACAGGGAATCTTGGCTCTAAATCTCAAATTGTTATTAATTTTGGCACCATTCAGTCGTTTATTTATAAACGTTGACTAACTTGAGACACTTACAAGAGTTATATGACATTAATTGTATGACACACTTGTATTATGTGATGTGTTTGCAGAGGTATTTTGTGTCGGAATCCAAATGTATCACACCACGCTGTATCACAGTGATTTTTTTAAAGTTAAATCAATTCAACTCACTTCAATATCGTTCAATTATATTCAATTTTATGCAATTCTTTTTAATCCTATATTCTGTTAAATTGTATTCAATTATATTTAATTCAATTAAATTCTATTTAATTATGTTCAATTTTATTCAATTCAATTTTATAAAAAAAAAATCTTTAAAAAGATTTAAATTAAATAAATCAACTTACCGCCTGGAAGTTTTTGCCCAAAATGAGCGGGTAAGGTGAGACGCATTCATCAATTCTTCACAAGAGGCAGTCCTCTAGTGCATTGCATACATTATTGGAAGGACCTGTTTGAGGGGTCTTATGTAAAAAAAAACTTGAGCTTGAACGAATATATAAGGTGTTTCGGATAAGGTGTAACACATAACAGGAGCTAGAAAAAAGATAGGGGGAAAGGGTTTCTATTTCCGCAGACTTAAAATAGAAAAAAAAATATTTAAAAACAACGGAAAAACTTACAGGGCCATTTTTTATTTTTAAAATTAAAACCTTATTACTTTAAACGGAGCATATAAGGGCTCTTACAATTTGGATCAAATTTTTACAGTTCGCTCCTATAGCGAGAAAAATTTGATTTACTTAAATCCACCCACTGTCACGCTTACTATTTAATTTAAGGTTTCTCGGAAATGGTTCAGTTCTTGGAGGCTCAAATGATCAGGATGTTATTTTCAAAGTTTTGTTATTTTAAGCAAGAGAAAAAATATTTTAGTAAAATTCTCACAAAACCACGCCAACTTTTAACATTTTTTTTTTGGTTTCTCGGAGACGACGACGTGTGTTTTTATGTGCAAGAAATAATAAAACAAATATTTTTAGTGAAATCCGCCCACTACTACGCCTACCTTTGTTATTAATTAATTTTTCTAATACGACTCAAATGGTTTTAATTAAATTTTCATAGCGTCGTTGTATGAACAAAAACAATTAAGAAATTGGTTCACTTTTTGCCACACCCACTTTATAACAGTTTGGTTTCCTCGACTTGGATCTAACGATTTGGTGAAACATCTAAGAGTTTTTTTTTTATAGACAAGACAAAAAATTTAAAACTGTTTTAATTTAGATCCGCTCGCAGCCACACCCACTATATAATTTTAATAAATAAGAAAAAAACTAAAGTTGAATTCAGGAAAATCCGTCTAGTCACGCGCCTACTTTTTACTTTCCTTTACGATTATAGGTAATATAAGGCAAGATATGCATTCGTCGAAAAAACAGTTGTGAGATAACAATCAAGCATGACATTACGATAATAGCGAAGACGAAAAAAGATGGTCTAAAAATTCTGTCCGTCTGTATGTACATGTGTCTTAACACCACATCCCAAACGGGTGGGCCGAATACACATATATAGGTGCCCAATTTATACGGCATACCAATATTTTTAATTAATAGTTTTTTTTTTGTATTTTTAAAAGCATTTAAAAAAAATAAAAAAACTTAGATTTTTGAAACTACTCATTCATTTTTTTTCCAAAATTATAGTTATGTACATATATGTATTTGCTGAATACTTATAAATTGGCGTTTTTGAATTTTTTTTGAAAAATGTTTTCAAAAAGTTAAAAAAAAACTTTTTATCGCAAAAACCTCTCCACGGATTTTTATTGTTTTTTCTCATAAATTGAAATTTACACAAAAAATAAAATGGCGTACTTTTTTGAGCACAAATTAGTTTCAATAATTATTTCAGAATTTTGAATTATATTTTCTTTGACTAAGCCGATTTAATCTTTTGTTTTCAAGTTTATATTATTAAATATTTAAGATTGTCATACCAATTTAAAAAAAAAAAAAAATTAAAGAAATTTTGTATACATAAAAAATTAAGTTAAAAACGATTTAAAATTATATTTAGATTTTAAATAGAAATCTTTTGCATACGATGTGATCGAATATAAGAGCAAGTTCGTGCGATCCAGTCGTACATTTTTTAAATAATTTCTTAGTTTCTCGGACACGGCTCAAGCGAGTTTAAAGAAACAAAAAGCCAATAACTTTCATTTAGTAAAATCCGCCCACTGCCACGCCCAGTTTTTTAAATTATTTATTGGTTTTTTGAAAACGGCTCTAAGGATCTGGATGAAATTTATTTTGCCTTTATGATCGGGAGAAAAATTCAAAATTGAATTAAGTAAAATCTATTTTTATTTTTTCTTATTATTTCTTAGTCTATTATTGGAATACAAGCAAGAATTTTTTCTACTGCAACTAATAACATAAATTTTTCATTTTAAATTCGAGAGATCCCGAGTAAAGCTCAGTCTCCCAGGCTCTACTTTCTACATATAAATACTTAAAATAAAAAAAAATTGTTTGACAATTTGTTTCAAAACATTGATTTGGAAAATTTATTTTTCAAAAACTTTTCACTGAAACAACTTTATTTGAACATAAGATATAAAATCTGGCTTTACGAAAAAGGTCTAATATGGAGTTCTGCTATAAAGTTTTTTAAATATTTGTTTCTGTTTTAGATCAATTTTTGTAGTGAATTTCCCTTCCCACATAAACGCGCGGGAACAAATCCATGTCTCATTTATTTAATTTTCAATTTATCTCGACTCAACCTACATCCTCAATGTTTTTATTACTACTTATATGGAACACCCTGTATATAAATTTTCTTGCCAAGCTAAAAGCATGCGTTAATTTAAGCTTGTCTCAAAAATTTTCTCCCAACTGTATGCGAGTATCTATCAATCCCTACCGTACTAGCGCTAAAAGAATAATAATTTCCAACAGTAATCCCAACACCATCTAATTGCAAGTAACCCAGTATAGGCAATTTACACTTCTTGCAAAGCAATTTATTTGCGTTGTTGACTTAACAATTTTCCAAACGCAACCAGGTACGTAATCAGCATTTAGTTGCCAACAAGGTTATAAGGTCTAATCAATTCCGTTCGCACTTAACTTTCAAAAAAAAAAAAAAAAAAAAAAAATCAAACGTCGGACACAACTGATTTACGCCAAAACATCAGCAAACGATCAAAATAAACAAACAAACAGAAAATAAGGTCTCACCTTACATCCGTAAACGTTTCCAATATGAGAAGGAGCTTGGGCTTACGTTCTTGCCCACAAAAACCAACATCACCACCACCTGCCCTCAAATAACAACAAAAACGAAAAAAAAAGTCTTAACCACCACCATATGCGTTAATTAAGAAAATTAGTATCCCACGCCTGATTTATGAATTAACGGATGCCTGCATAGATACAAAGATACTCGTACACACGGAGAGCAGTGTCAGGCATCAGCAAGCAGCAACCGAAGAACAACACGGTATTGCAATCGTCTAAGCCGGACGCGGACATACGGTATACGACCGGCGGAGTCAGCATCTGCGTCACGTTACATACAGTCTCCGCTGTACCAAACGGCGTGGTCCATAGGTACACAACACAGGCATCAGAAATGGGCCTCGAAATGCTTTATGCTCATTCGAGATTTATGCCAAATGAATGCTAATCGAACGCGGAATGCTGTGCCCAGAGATAGATCTACGAGCACTACTCTCAGGGCGGATTATGGCTGCCACCGCTGATCAGTGAATTCACTATAGTAGGTTAGGTGCCGTACCTACCTACCTGTTGGGTTACGTTTACGCATCGTAATGGGCACAATTTGCGCGGGGCTTCAACAAAAATAAGACCAAAATAGAAGAGACGAACGGGACACAGCAAGGTAAATTGATTAAAGTGCACCTACACCATAGAGCACTGGGGAGAGTGTTTCTATTTTGAGTTTGTACAGATGCAACCTCAGTGGCAGCACCAGCGCGCAGTTCATTGGTTATAGCAGCCAACAGCCAGCGTGGGATGACACGACGAGCGAGCTGCTAGCTCAAGACTCAAGCCGAACCAAAGAATTAAGTGTGATCGAAACACAAAAGCGCACAAACATGCAATTGCAATTCGAACTGCACGACACTGCACCAAAATCAGCTGCTGCTGCCCGCCGCCGTTGCCATTTTACTGCTGCTGCACCCTCTCCACAATGAGCCCCAAACAAGCATCCGCAATTCAACAATTTACTGTTAGCAGGTTAGCACAGGGTCCCGCACATGTGAGCTTGTGTTTGTGTATGTTGAAACAGCGTTAATTGTGCTAATAAATTATCGCATTCGGATCGACGCGGCTCTAAGCAGTGGCACGGCCGGCGGTAAGCTGTTCTTGAAGACGCAGACGTAAAGAAAGGAGGTATTTGCTTCTCTTTATGGCTCATATAGGGGATCGGAGACTTGCACCATTGATTGAGGGTCCTCATGGACACAGAGAGTGAGCTACAAAGTGTGCCATGTTGTTTGCGCAGTAGCTGTCAGTGGTAATTAGTCGAATTGTCAACTTAAGGCAGCTTATATTTTGCTAAAGGTACATCAGGTTTATGTAAATTTTGACTTGAATTTGAAAAGGGTTCCTTAATTGGGAAGGACTTGTTGATTATTAAAATGGAAAGGTCTGATGATGGGCTTGCAAATGGTTTAAGAAAAATATTGGGTTGATTGAAAATTAACTTTGATTTTTTTTTTTTTGACATTGCCGGGTGTTGTTATTCCGCCATGGTGGGTTCAAAAAGCTAACAACCAGGAAGTATGCAGCGAAAATTTAATTTATAATCTAACAAAGTATTTGATATTGCAATTCACGATTTGAAAAAAAGCTCTGATGTTGAAGCTACAGAAATTGCTAAGATAGTATTAAGAAGAAAGTGTGCTGAGTTGGGGAACACAACCGAAATAAGAGCAATACACCACCTGCCAGGGAGGCATAGTTCTGTTCCGAAACAGGGCTTAAAAATTCGAAGTGTAATCAAAATCATTAACACCGTTTTCGATTTATTTTTAAAAAATTTCATTATCATTTGAGCTTCGATAAAGCTTCGGTGAGCCATTTTAGCTTCGGTAAGACCTTACCGAAACTTTATGGAAGCTGAAATGTTAGTAGAGCAGCATTCCTTTCCTAAAACAATTCAAACGTGATACTTTGTGTTTCTAGAAATTCTTATTAGTATTCCATGTTTGGATGGAATTATTGTCTAGTCATGAGATCCCTTTGACTGAATTATACAAATGTGGAAAGCTTTATAAAACTTTATTGGCCTATCGTCTTTTAATGGACGACATTATAGAAATACAAATTCATGAGAGTTATTCGCCATTAAAAGTATGAAATTTTACTCTCTCTTGCTGCGGCAGTGGATGGGCTGGAATATAAAAATATACGGCCCTATAACTTGTATAAGCAGAACTACATATTATAAGTTGGGATGTCTAACCCATTAATTACAATTTGAGCTTCGGTCCATCAGTTACACATGACCCAGCCATTTCAATAGTTTGAACTGTACTTTTTTGACTAGTTCCTTGTATAGCCCGTATAGTTGTATATTAGACCTCCTTATTACGCACAAGACCATAAATCGTTTCAAGAATTTTTCATTTAAACAAGCTAACGCACGTCATGAACCATCAACAAGGTTCATGCATCTGCGCCAAAAGTCAGGAGTGGATTGATAAGTGTCTTGTAAAGAGAAACTTTCGTTCCCCGAAATAGAGATCAGCAATTGGCAAGAATTATTCTTCGCCTGATCTTAGCAGTCGTATCTTGGCCTGAGCTTATAGTGGAGCCTGGGAATAAACAAAGACCTGAACTACCTCAAAGCTATAACTCTTTATGGTAAGGTTTTTACAACGCTGTCGATGACAGCTCATACTTGATTTTGTCCTCATTGATTGTTCAACCCTTCTTTGCCGATTTCGTCTGAATTCTCATAAAAGTGGCAGTGATATCAAGCTGCGGTCTTCTAATTTTGTCAATATCGTCGGTGTTTGGAAGTAACTCGACGAACTTTTGAACAATTGTGCATCTAGTGCTTGCGCCAGAATTCTGGAGAATAATATTGAAGAAATCGTATGGCAGCCGGTATCGTCACTTGTGTAAGACATTATTTGACATTAAATGTATCGGTGAGATTCTTGCCGATTTTCATGTATTAGTGAAAACTATCCTGTGAAACTAGTAATTGCTCTTTATATAAGATCGTCTCTCTAGATGCTGTTATACGAGGCCTTGAATTTGATGAAAAGGTGGTGGGTATCGATGTCAAGTGTCAAATGGTTCCTAGATTTTTTCAAAGATTTCGGTAAGTTAATATTTGATCAGTGGTGGGCCTTCCTGATCTAAAGCCACATCCACGTGGATCTTACAGATTGTTCACGAAGGGATTTAGGCTTCACATTACAGCAGAGACGATCTTAAGGGCGATGTTAAGGATGCCTCACTAATTCGCGCACTTCAAGGTGTCTACTTTCATCAGAATCGGGCAGGTAATGCTGAGGTTTCATTTATCCAGCTTCTTACATACTCATTTCCTGAGGCTTTAAACAGTTTGGTAGTAAATTAAGGATGTAACTACCTTCTTTAATTCCCTCCGAAATAGCTTTTACCATTTTTATAAAATTGTTTATATGAGCAGGTATACGAAATAATCAGCAATTTATTAAAAAATGTTAACAACAAGTGGTAGTAAATGGTTTATGAAAATCTAGGAACGAATTGCAAATATCCCCTAAAAATTTGTATAAAAACAAAAGGAGGACATGAAGTCTTTCATTCGTGGGTACCTAGCTTTTTTTTTTTATCGTAGTGTGACTCCATGGAAGGAAGCCATTGGCAAAAAAAGCCGCCGAAGTTGACCGAATTTTTGATAATAATTTTACAGGACATCCTTCGCATAGTATCGACGAAAACGTACACCACCTAAGAGATGTTGTGTACCACGCTTGATTTCCCTCAGTACAGCAAGTTGCCTAACAAATTATAGGCACCCTATAATTTACGATTTAATTATTTCTTTTTTTTGTTAAACGTTTTTCCTCTCACCCCAAGACATATGTTGAATGAAGACAAAAAATCAAACTTTGTGTTCTTGTTTCCGTAAGAGGTCTTTTCACTCAGCTCTGCTCTGCTCTGCTCTGATGCAGTGCACTCCAACCAACACTCGAGTGACACCCATTTGGCACACATTACATTGTATATATGCTGACCTAACTAATGCATATGTGTACCACTTGAAATTCCATTCCACCGAATTCGCACGAAATGCTGGGTGCTCTAGAGTGAACAACTGTAATTGAATACCTACAACGGACCATGCGCCTATAATGAACTGTCTTGCACCTGGCCACTTGCATAAATCAATTTGCTTGTGGCATAACTGAATGGTGTCCAACAACAACTGTCACTGTGGATGTCGATGTCACAACATGTCCGGAACCCTTAACGTGAACTAATTACTTAAGTAAACACCTCCCAACCCAAACTAAAACCCTCCCAAGACATCTTGTACTGATGGTTCTTTTACCTCAAATGGATAAGGTAATGCAGTTTTCATGGAATGTGGAACTACAATCCACACAATAAAATCAATTGCACCAATGAAGTAAGACCAAACGCCATCAATCCAGCCAGGCTCAACCAGCTCAGCTTTTAACTATGAGCAAGTCAGCCCCCCTAATAACAATAAAGCGATAAAAATACAAAATTAAGGAAAGCGAACTTCGGCTTGCGAATAATACAAAAGTAGACACTTTTGCACACCGTGAACACTAATCGCGATCCGAAATTGCACGATCTCCATTTATATGGATTTGGGTTTTTATCCCAAAAGCTGTGCGTCTAGTTCTTGCACATACTCTCAGATTTACAGAGCGGAACCGGCCAGGGAGACGCTGACGACAAAGACGACAGACGAGAGTGCCATGCGGCGCAAATGAACCATGTGTACGCCACAATAACACAAAAGTAATTTGTTAAAATGAAGGCGGCTTGTGCCCCGTCGTCGTCGGTCGGTCCAACTCAGAGTTATACAGTTCCAGCTCGAAAAGGCCGTGAAGCTGCATTTTACTTTGGCACTCGGGATCGAATTTTTGAAAAGAAGTTGGAGGAGAGATATATCCTGTCGTGGAGCTAATGGGATTTTGTATGGATGCGAATAACCGACTGCACCGCGCCACTACCCCAATTGTAGTTTGGTCCCTCCGACTGAGCTGAGTCGATTTCAATGTAAGAATGACTGATGGGGCGGTGCGCTCTGTAGTAGTGAAGAATTGTGTGAGGATCTGGCCCACACTCTATACAAAATCGAAGTGGAGAACTGTTGAGATGATGAATAGCATGGGCATTTGTTGAAATGTTTCGCATGTGGCATGTAAGAGTGGATGTGATTAAGTGCAGAGCACATTAGGGGAATTAGGATTCACCTGTGATGTTCGACGGGTATACGTTAGTCAGTAATTATATGTGTAGGAGAAGCTAGAGGTAGTTTAGATTAGATGGTAAATGGTGGATGGAGTGCTCTCCGAGCATATGGCAGAGCTAATTTAAAGAAATGCTTTGTAGGTTTTTCCAAATTCCACATTGACTGATGGCAGGTAATGACTTTGCAAACAGTCTCATTTGTCTCTAAAATGTTTGTTGTTGTTTTTTTTTTTTTTTTTAGAAAGTATCTACAGAAATGGAATATGGGGGCAAATATTGAAGCACAGGTCATAACGATTAACTATAATTTTTTGAATTAATAATGCACCCACCAAAGGGGGTTTAAATACTCTTAAAGCAATTAGGCGATTATGTGAAAAATGAATTACGGATGCAAATAAAAGTGGAAGGGGGAAATAGAATCATGGAAAGAATTCCACATTCGTGTTGTACGGTTAAAGAAAGAATATCCGTATTTGACAGTACTCCCGAAGTTGGACTCAAGGGTAAGCTGATGAGTATTTCTAGAAGCGCAAGTTTTTCAGTTGAAAGGCTTTTTCGCGAGAAGATTTTTTTTTTTAATAAAAAAAGAGCAATCAAATAATTTAAGACATGAAAAGTTACGGAGGTGTGTCAAGGAAGGGTAGTAAATGTTTCTGTTATATTTCTATCACCTATTATTTTTAAGACTCTGTTTTGAGATCTGCACAAATTGTTCAGAAGACTGTTGTCTAGGTGCGAGAATAATATTATGTTTGGACGAATGTCATGATCAGAAGAATTTTATACAGCTTCGCAGCACTTTTGGGAATATATTATACCTAGGATTATTCTAAAAAATTGTGGTCTGAGATACACACACCAAGAACTGAAAGCTACTCGGTTTTCACAATATGGAAGTGCCGATCATTTAACGCATTGAATTCTACACGGTTGTTTAAACCCGTGTGAGCAATCGAGATCAGAATTAGAATCCGAAGAAGTAAATGTGAGATAGAATATGAAAACCTGAGAGTACTGACTGCAGCAAAACAGTTTGTGGATAAGAAGTTTCAGATAAGTGACCTTTTATAAAAATGAGAAATAGGGTCGGAGATAAATGGGAGCCCTGCGGCACACCAGCATTTATTTTGTAGATTTCAGAGTTTGTTTTAAGCTGATGATTATCGTTTACATGAATTTGTAAAAAAGAGACGTTCGTATCATTCCTTCGAAAAGAGACAAGTAGAGTACGACAGATAGAGGAGCTTACGCAATGGTTTGCCAGCATTGAAGAACATATCTTTAGATTGATGGGAGGATACTATCTGAGCCTTAAGGGCTCTAGAAACTGCACGAGTTCCAAATAAGAATTCGTGTTATCAAATCATTTGCGCTTTCAATCACCGTTATTTTTTGTGCTTTAAAGAAATATACAAGTCACTAGAGATAGAATTTTGTCTTTTTCCATCATCGTATGTCAAATTCGATCAAGATCTAGAGACTATAGAATTTTTATGAAGTAAAAGGAGATCACCAATGATTTTTTACACATATACCCCAAGCTTGAGCTTAATCCATCGACTAGTATTCGAGTTAATACATTCTTAAAATAATATTTTCTAGGGGCCTTTAAGCGAACGGTGGCTTTTCGAAAACCCGAGCTCATATAAAGATATGCTACGCTCAACACCGACTCTTGTCAATGAAATATAATTCAATCGTATTGGCCAATAGTGTTTTAAAAGGACGAGACTAGAGAAATGTCAATTTATAACAGTTAGAACAGTTTTATAATAGTTGTTCGCCCTCAAAGGCGTTAAGTCTTCCCCGCGTGGTTGGGAGCTGCTGCTTAATGAAACAACTAATTTCCGGAAGTCGAATGTATTTGTAATCCTAGGGGCCGCATAAACTCTACTTTTCTGTCACACTGTTGGCATGTATCGGGTCACGACCATTTTAAAAACCGAACGAAATTAATTTTGGCTTTAGTCCTGCTGTGCCCGAACTGTTGAAGCTTGTTTTTTTTTATTTTCTCATTGAGATCTACTGCCCTTTCAATATTAGTAAATGAGTAGATTAGCGCTTTAAATCGGCTGCACATTGATCAGACCAGCTACAACTCAATTAGATACATACAAAATGTATGGTTCCAAAACAGACTCTTGGGGAATGCCATTTTCTTAACAATGGAAACTCTGTTCAAATTCAAGTGGGAGTGCATCGTGCAATCAATCAAATGGTGTAAGCTCACGTGTAACCACTGCTTCGCTTACTAACCTTTACCTTAACATTAGACCTTAGCTGAACATCTAATTAGAAAATTATAAGGAAAATTTTCTCAACGAAATGTTTCTTATTATAATTTCCTTATAATTTTCTAATTTGAAGTTCGTCTAGGTGATAATGTTAATGTAGAAGTTAAATAGGCGAAAAAATGGTTACACGAGAATTTACACCATTTACTGTTAATCCACTCCCTCCTGAACACTCAATTCACCTTAAACGAGGACAGACCGACATTATTCAGTGATTAACTGTATTAAATGTTTATGCAAAATAGGAACAGTCTTAAGATGTTGAAAGACAATCTGTAAAAAATTATCCCTCTATCTGATATAGTCATTTTCCGTGAGCAGCACTAAAACCAAAACATCGAAATAGCTTCTTATTATCGGTTCTCTCTCTGGGTTCTCACTCTTGTGGGACGATCAGTTACTAGACGTTTGTTTAAAAAAAATTCCGCAAATTGTTAAGGCTTCTGGTTTGTAAGAAATTCGTCTCCTCAACAAATCATTTGAAAAAAAAGCAACTCGAGATATTGATCAAACTTTACATATAATTAAAAAAGTGGGTCCGCAATTCCGTCTGTCTGTCTCCCTTAACGACTGTAGCGTTTCCACCAAACTTGGTATTTAAACGTTTTAGGTGATTATTGAATCGTTTTTTTTTTTAGCCCCAAAACTAACGGTACCTGCCATACAAATTATCTCGAAAACGGCTCTAACAATTTTTGTGATTTTTGACTTTCTCGTAAACGGTTTGATGGATTAAGATCGATTTTTTGTATAGACGATTCTTCAAATTCTAAATAATACTGAGTAACAAAATTTTCGAAAAAACAGTTTTTTTGCATTTCTGAAAGAAAAATCAACATTTTTTTTTTGAAAAGTCAATATTTTTTTAAATTATGTTTTAAAATTTATTACATCAAAAACTTAAATTTGACATACCAAATATTTTTTTGGAAAAAAAGTAAAGAAATTTTGTATATACAAAAATTTATTAAAAAATGACTTCTAAAATAAATTGGGTTCCAGTCGGACATTTTATTTATAAGCCAAATTGTTTTAATTTTGTTTTTTTTTAAATGCTACTGCTAAGTATTAAATAACAAAAATCCATAAACATAATTTGATATTAGTTCTTGAACCTGTTTTCGAAATACTAAATTAAAAACAAAACAAAAAAAATTATTTTAATATGCAGTATTTTTTTGGAAATATTTTTTTGGAAGGTCCTGCACTTGTAAACGGTGATTTTTTAAGAGCTTGGTTTTTGAAAATTCAAAAAAACACAGAAACTTATAAAAAGTGAATGAAATTTTTATTTGGATCGATAAATCAATTTCTGTCATTTACTTTTTAAAAATAATTTCACTTAAATGTTGCCCGCGGCTACGCTTCAGGTGGTCCATTCTGAAGGTCCAATTTTGGCAAACTTTTTCACACATTTCGGCCGGAATCACACCAATGACGCGTTCAATGTTGGCTTCCAAGGCAGCAATCGTGTTTGGCTTGTCCCCATAGACAATAGACTTAACATAGCCCCACAAAAAATAGTCTAACGGGGTCAAATCACATGATCTTGGTGGCCAATTGACTGCGCCAAAACGTGAGATCAACTGCTCACCAAATTCGCCTCTCAATTGATGCATGGTTTCGCGTGCAGTGTGGCATGTGGCACCGTCCTGTTGGAACCACATGTCGACCGAGTTCAATTCTTGCATTTTCGGCAAAAAAAAATCTGTTATCATCGAACGGTACCTTTCTCCATTGACCGTAACCCTACGGCCTTCATCGTCCTTGAAGAAGTACGGCCCAATGATGCCGCCTGCCCATAAACCGCACCAAACAGTGCATTTTTCGGGATGCATTGGTAGTTGCTGAATTGCCTCTGGCTGCTCTTCACTCCAAATACGGCAATTCTGCTTATTCACGTATCCATTTAGCCAAAAATGAGCCTCGTCGCTGAAGACAATTTTGCCGGACGTAGCTTGCGAAACACATTTTTCACAGAGCACGAATTTTGATAATAAATTTCAATAATTTGCAAACGTTGTTCAGGCGGAAGTCTATTCATGATGAAATGGCAAGCAATACTGAATCGAAATGTCAAATGCTCGTGGAATTTGTCATGTGTGATCAGTCAAAAATATAAACGTCAAAAACCAAGTAGCAAAAAAATCACCCGTTATATATACATTTTTATCAAAATCGTTATATCCGTTTTTGAGATAATTAAGTCTTTTTTTAACACTTATGACAGGTACCCTTATTTTTGGGGCTTAAACAATATTTTGAAAATCGCAAAAGTGGGACCCATTTTTTGTGTTTTCTATAATCTTAGTATGAAACGTTTAATCAAGATCTCGAGTTTGATTTTTTCCAAGTGCGCAACTGTACAGTATACCTATAGTGTATCGCAAGTGTAAAAATTCAAGACCAATGTCTGGACTCTAGACCCTTTATCTTATTAACGGTAATTCCTTTATAGTGTAAATTCACAGTAGTGCGCTCAAATTAACAAAAATATCGATTACACATTAATAGTTTGTAATCGATTCACGCACTTTGTGTTTTTTCTTTTTAAAGATAAACCTAAAAGTAATGATGACCATAGTTCCTTCCGTTGTAGGCAGATTTTTCTCGATCTCAAACACCTGTTGGATTAAAATTCAGAGCAAAAAAACTTTCTCAAGTAGTTAAGTTTTTTTTCTTTAATTTTTAGATTCAATCTGTATCTTCATGCACATACGAATAAAAAAAGTAAGCATTTGTAATTAAATGAGGTTTTTATTAGTTTAAAAATGAAAGGATAATAATAAGGTTTCATCGACTATCAACTTTATGTTTGCTGTCACGATCGGAGCACAACAGAAGCTGCTGCCGTATGCTGGATACGGTACCGATACGGAGCTATACATTTTTATTGCCACACATACATCTATGAAAATGTATAGCATGTAACGCGCGCTTCCCCTTTCTTCATATTATAGTTAATAACAAACTCATGGGTAATAAATCGAGTTCATGTTATAAGAACTAACCGTGTGTAATTTGTGATAGACCATAAGCTAGATCGAGTATCGAAGGAGTTGTTATCCCGATCCCGACACAACCTATACAAAACATATAGTGCGGTTCTATAACGTTCAGTCAGATGTGTAGAAGATACACAAGTTGTATCCGACAGAACCAAAATCGACATTGTATGTTTGAATTTTACTCTGTTACTCTGGTAGTGTGTATAGGCTAAAGAACAACGGAAGAAAATTGTTTCGCGTTATTTACGATTTGTTGTTGTTGTTAAAAAGTGTTCCTGAGTTTTCCCCTGGTGTTTTTTATTTTATTTTTTAATTTGTATCTCTTCTCGCTCGCCACTGCTGAAGCCGAACTCACAAGTTCAGCTAGAGGCTAAAAAAGTGTCGAGAATCGAGCAAGGAGATATAGACCTGGCGATGGTACTAACATATACGCTTATTCGATGAAGATAAATTGAAAAGTCATAATTTTTATTTATTTGCTGGAAATGTATCTGGAACTCGCGTGTTGCTTCTCTCACTTTATGTTTTCGTTTTGGGTTCATCCGGTGCAATTCCACGTCAATCATTTGCACAGGTTAAAAATCAATTGCTCGGCTTTGGTAAGAGTTAAACAAGATCTCAAGTAGATTGGGTAGAACTAGGAGTTCCACATTGATATATACACTATCTATATTGTAGCCAGCGCACTCCCTGACTTGGCGAATGGCAGTTTATAGAGTGCAAGTGGTTCGAACTTTAATACCTAGTTGTGCGTCTGCATATATGGTGAGGAACTCAAAGCCTTGAGTACGAGTACCTTACCAAAGAACAGACAAAAAAGGGTTTCGTAGTTGGCTACCAGGTTAATTGAAAAGTTAGCCTGCGGTGGTCTTTGGATCGCGTATTTAGATTTGTTTCTCTTTTAGATTGGTTCGGTGAAGTTTTTTCAGCTTGAGCTCGATGAGAATTTATTAACATGCGCATAAGCTGTCCCTCAAGTGTTTAGCATAAATAGGAGGGTCCATGATATTCTTCTATGTACAGTTTTATGGGCAATTACTAAAAGAAATTATTGAAAAAAAGACTTCGAATAAAGTTAACCAACAACTGTATAATATGTTCAAGAAGTATATCTTCTACTAGTCATTACGAGTAGGATTGATATGGCAAAAAACTTAACAGCGAGCTCGAATGCAAATGTGAAAATAGGACTTTTTCCATTTTAAGATTTTTATACTTTTGCATAAGAGTTAACAAGTATATTAGGACCAGACCCTCAAGGGGGTATGACTACCCTTAAAAAGTTTAAATTGCAAGCAGTTAGAGATGTAGACTCACGTTCATTCTGAAGGTTTAAATATCGCGATGTGCGATTTCCTGGAATTCGTTGAGTACTGCTCAACGAAAAATTTCCTTACTTGGAAATGTATCCGAAATTGGGCTTGAATTGTTTAAGAAGAGGAGTGCGAATGATATTGTTCGATAACCTTTCAATTCATAGCACTATTTTAAATGTCATTCCCAGAGACTCAAATGAATAATAGAAGGTCCAGACCAGATATTAGAATTGTACTCAAGCCTTCGACGGGCGTTGGGTTGCAAAGGGAAGAATATTTCTTGCATCGTCGAACAATATGCAAAGACTTCATTAATTCCATCAAATCACTTAGAAGCTTTATAAGGACGTAAGTGCAATAAATTGACCAAAAAATAATGAGATACTGCAACGCAGCCGTACATTATAGGTCAATTGTTTTAGAGTGGAAAATATATCAAGTCGAGGTGTGAAATTGGTATGATATTTGTAGACTCGCCGTAATTCTTAACCTTTACTTGCAACTGCTATGGAATAAGATTCCCATTGACCGTAGCTGATAGCCATCTTTTGATCAATCCATAGTTTGCTTGAATCAGTTAAGTGTATCATTTGGAAAAAAAATTATTAATAAACTAAAAATATGGGCAAAAAATGTGATCTGTAAGTCAACCCAACCAAAACAGAACTTGTCTTTTTTCACTAAGAAACTAAAACCCCAATCAATAAACGGTACGCGACTGACTTCCTCAGATGAAGCCAAGTATCTAGGTTTCATATTAGATAAAAGCAGCACTGGAAATCCAATAGAAATATAAGAAAGAGTAAGAAAAGTAAAAGCTGCACTGTTCCCTTGTAAAAAAGCCATTGGGAATCAATGGTATTTATTCCCACAAATTACCCACTGGTTGTATACACAGCAGTCATCAGACCGATACTTTACTCATCTGGAAGCAGTGTGGTGGACTGCATTGGACAAAAGTCACATATTGTAAGAAGTTAAATAAGGTCCAATGGTCAGCCAGTTTATGTATCAGTGGAGCCCTCCGTATTACATTCTCCCCCCCCCCCCCCCCCGATATTTTCAACAAACAAGTGTCCTCGAGCACAACCTTTCTTATCAAAGCCATCCCCCACTGGACCAGCAACTCAATTGGTCACTCTAACATTCTGAATACTTTCCGATTAAAATTAGGACAATACGACCACACCACACAGCAGTTTATCATTGATAAGAACTTTTAAGTCACAATCCAACCAATATCTGGTTGGGATGATGAGATGTTCTTAAAAGATGAATCAACTCACTTGTTTACTGATGGTCCAAAAATCGAAGAGGGAGTGGATGGCGGGGTGTACCCAGGCAATCTAAATCTAAGTCTCTCTTTCCCACTCCCTGATTATTGTAGCCTGTTCCAAGCTGAAATTCTGGCCATTAAAGAGGTTTTATCTTGGCTAAGGGATCGTTTGTATTTTCTCAGACAATGAAGCAGCCCTTAAATCATTCGGTGCTGTTTCCACGAACTCTAGAACGCAACTGTCGATAAGCTATCAGGGAGACATTATCATTTAATTGCTTTGAGTGCAGGGACATAGGGATTTCTTAGGAAACTACAAAGCCCATGAACTTGCCAGAAATGGAATCTTAATACCAATTCTGCCTAACATGGAGTACTATTATATACCTATCCTTAACTTATGCTACAACAAGACGCCATAAAACAAACAAACATGAGATGGTCAAACATCACTACCTGTCTGACCAACAATGGGTCCAAAGGGTCCGTAATAGGTGTCATAACTGTAAACTGCCTAATTGACAGATATACCAACATGTTTGGCGTGTTCTCCAACGGCATTTGCAAAAGCTGTCATGCTCTCTTCAAAATATGTAAAATATATCTGGGAGAATATTTCTTCGATGACCCCAGTGATCTAAAATAAGAAATCCGCTGCCTTCATCACTTCATGGGCATTAGATTTGCGCAGGAATGACATTTCTACCATTATATTCCTGGTTCACTTCTTCTAAGTGGATATCGTGTGGTGATTCTACTCTTACATCTTATTTCAACTTAGATTTGCTGTTATAAGAAATTGTAAAATTATACAATCTTATGTTGATAATAAATTATACCAAGTTTTAGTCCTTTTAACCTGAAATCTATTTGCTTTTTTTCGGAATACCCTAAAAACCGACGAGATTACCTCAGCCACACCAAAAAAAATCATTCCAATATTTTCTGAGATCGGATTTGAGTTTTTCGGGACCTCTATTCAATCTAGAGACTATTCGAGTACTAAAAAGACACGTCTATATGCAACTATATCTAATAAGTTACTTAAGTGAAATTTATGCGCACAACGGTTTTTTTTAAATTTGTCCCAATCATAAAACAAATAGAAGAAAAATTGAGTTTGATTTATAAATATGTTTAAAAGAATCGGCCCAAGGTGATTACCTTATGGTACTCAAAACAGGAATTAATTTGTTGGGATTGATTTTCTCATTGCGAACAAATTTCATTGAGTTATAAATAAGCCCCATCGCTTTACACAATTTTTCTAAAAAAAATCCAATACCAATTGATTTTGGTACATTCATCGAAATTTCGAGAGAAATTATATACCCATTTACCAATTCTCGCACAAGTTTGAATTCAAATCAAGATTGTCAGAAAAAGTTGTTGAAAACGATCGCCGCCGCGAGAATGAATCGAAAAATTTGGATCTTTCACACTCTCCTGATGCAATATTCTCTCCAACAGGTATGCACTCGGCTTATAAGTTTCATGCAAAACAGCACACAGAAGAATTTAATACTACATAGCATTCCATTTGATTAGTGAAACTTTAATTTGTAAGAAATGAGTTATTTCTATAGAAAGTACTTTAAACTGTAAAACAATATAAATTCTCTTTGGAGTACTATAAGGCAACCACCGTGGACCACTTCTTTTAAACATTTTTTATAAATTTGAAATTAGATTTCTCCTTAAAAGTGCGTCGTACAATTAATTTACTTAGAAATTAAGATGATGTAAAATTTTCCCTATAAATATGACGTTTGTAATTTTCTACACGATTTCAATTTAAATGAAATTTGACAACATTGTCCTTACGAATCATCGAATTCAGCAAAGCAAATGTTCATTCTAATGATCGACTGAGCAGCTATGAAATAGCTAAACTCTCCCGCCTAATTAGTTGGTGGTAGATCACTTAAGTTGTGGTTGATTTATTCAAACCTTTAAATAAATCCTAAAGATTTTAATTAAAATTCAGACATCTGCACTCAATCGTATTAATTTAGTGCAGCTTGCAACGAAAGTTTTTCTCCCACGAAGCCTCTCCCAGTTATCGTGTCTTTCCACTTTTAATCAAATGACAACTGAATACTCATACACATATAAATGTAGTACTCGGCAAAACAAATCACCATAATTAAATGCGAACGCACCCTCGTACTTAATCGCAAGCGATCTCGTACACTAATTTGCTAGTACTTACTTCTTAATCGCTTTTGATCTCCTTCACCCCACACCCTAATAATCTAATTCACCATGTTTTTATGGAGTACACTCCCAAAGTTAATTATTGTAGGTACTCGTATCTAGATACTTCGTTTAACATTTTCTAATTTAACATTTAAAAAAAAGCCTGCCTTGAAACGCGCACATACCTTCTGGAACGTATAGATATAGTATAATGGCTGCCAACTTCCCGACAATTTCCCGCGGCATTTAACTAAATATAACAACAACTGCTACAACAACTCTAACTACAATAATAATGATAATAAAATAATAATCAACCAAACATCCGCTAGAATAAAAGTCCAGTGGCTATAGTGTAACCAGGTATGCTACCTCATTCCGTCTATCCGACCGTGCGTCTGTTCGTTCCATTGCCATTGGTCAGTAAAAAAACCACTTTGCATATATGCGCGCGTTCCATTTAACCAGCACACGCAATATAAATCTCTCAATCGTTCCAAGTGGCATCTAACATCACTATCAGAAGTATCTCGGTTCGAAGAATGGTGCAGCTATCTATAGCCAGGAGTAGCACCACAATTAGACCCAGAAGTCAACTACAGGGGCCAGTTAAGGCGGTTGGTGGTGTTCGGAGCAAAAAGCAGATCAGATGCTCTGAACATCTGTACACTATACGCGCAGCTTAGAATAGCCACCTTCACCATGTATTTCTTTTTTGTCCAGTTCTTGAACTACTTCTGGGTATTTTTTTTTGTTGTGTTTAACCTTTCATCTGGATTGATTTATGTTTTGTTTATCCACACAATGCGTTGGGGTTATGTAAATTGGCCTTTAAATCAAATTGGGTCGCACTATCTACAGTTGCGGAGTCCATTATGACAAAGCTGGACCGAAATAACCTTTATTTCCGCCCTCGCTCGCCAACACGGTGGCAAGCTCCATATAGGGAAGCCGAAAATAAGGTGTTAATTTGGCGACTCATTTCTGGAGGTCCGACAGTTCGACTTGACTAAAGATACAATCATGCCTCTACCACCACAGATCCCATTACTCCTGCATTACAGTTCTACACAGAAAGATTAAAAAAATTGAAAAAAAAACAGAAGTGGTCCACAAAGGGAACCTTGTGGCATGCGGTTGTTGGTGGGGAAATATTCGTAAATAATTGACTTGAACTTTGATTTGGCATGCTTACGCTGCTACACAAAAGGCTGCTGCTTGCATTGTATCTGTGATCATGCGTTGAGTATCTTATGCTTGTTGTGGAATTGAACGTGCAACAACCGGAGCTGCTATGCAGGCCGTGAGTAACTCAAAGATTACTCAAAATCTACTCTGTGACAACCGAATGTCATTAATTATCCTCCTGGATTTCCTTTGGGGCGCTACTGAATATGAATGCACCGCACAGTCCTAACTTGTGTGTATCTATGTTTGTACGTATAGGGAAACCAAAGCGAACTTATTAATGATCGGCACGTCGCTTGATTGGAAAGGATAGTGGTGTTGTTGTTGTTTTCTTTTGCTGTTGTAACATGGGCTGGGGGATCGGAATCGGGATCACCCGCCTGTTGTTGGTGCGCGCACTACGCGCGCGTTAAGGCAGAAAGTCGGATTAATAAATCGAATTTTCTTGTCGCCTTAAATGAAGTGTCAAATGATATACCCGTACTCTCTGTGGTATTAGGAAGGAGGTTTTTTTATATGCGTGGAGAAGGAATAAATATTTGGATTTTCTTTCCTGTTTTTTTTTTTTTGTATTATTAAAGATTTCCTTGATTTGGATTTCAGCTTCGGTCGCATTAGTCAGAGTCAGAGCTTTTGTTTTCTTCATTTTTTTTTGTTTGTATATGTTTTGGTATGGTGCAGCTGTAAGGCGTAATGTTATTAAGATTAGGTGTGGATTTGTCATCTGTATGTGGGATTAGGGTCAACTTGGGTTAAGAAAAATATTTTGTAAGTTTTTGATTAAACGAATTCACTCGTAAAATTGGGTTTTGATTTCAAGCGTATGAGTGTATGAGTTTGATTATTGTGTTATGGGTATTTAGTAGCAATAAACTACCAGGTTAAATTGTTTAAAAAAAAGCATGCCATACATATTTTTTATATAAAAGATTAGATAGAAAGAAACTAATTCAATGGCGCCCAACGTGAGATTAAATACTTTTTAAACTGATATTAACAATAATAAAGCAGATAATAGCTATTCGTCCATATACATATTATAATTTTAATGGAATACCATATTGAGTCATTAGATTTAAATTTTTTAGAGAGTTCCTCCTCGTAGCTCTTGGCTTTTGAAAGACGTACATTTCTATACATTATCATTTCTACTGTTTTGAAATATTTTATTTTTGCGTAACTCAACTAAATAAAGGAAATAGTTACATTCGTGTTTAAGCTTTTTTAGAAATCCAACTACAAATTAACTGGCGCCCAACGTGAATCATAATTCTTTAACAACACAACAAAAATAACCTTAGATTTTGTGTCAGGGGTTATTAATTTAGAGGCTTAATTACGATTGACTTCACGTAGCCTACAACCAAGAAATTTACATAATAAAGTGGCGCCCAACGTTAAATTAATATATTTTAAATTAATAAAAAAAATATTAAGAACAAGTTGAAAAGTTAAGAAATCTTTTTTCAGCGTTATCCAACTAAATAAAGGTAATTTTCAAATGTCTTTTAACTGCCCTTAGTCCACAAGCTTTGCGTTTCGTCCCGGCGATATCGTTTGGATACATCAGTTGGCTAGTGAGGTCCTTACCAAGGCCAAGGACAAAATCTTAAAATTTTAATGATAAAAATTTTAATATTTTTGGGTATAGTTCACACTGTTTTTTGTCAAAAAACCCATGTAAGATGAACTGAAATTAACAAGAAGTGCGCATTGGTAAGACCCTAACTAGCCAACTAATGAGTCCAAGTGTGATCGCCGGAACGAAACGCAAGATTAGTGATAAAGGCATTTAAAAGCTATTTTGAATCATTAATTCAACAAGTCCGATTAAAATATAATGCTAAGTTTTCTACTTGGCTGAATAATTTTAATATAGTATAAAGAATAGTATTATTCAAAAAAACGCCTTCTTAAAGGTAATGTAGTTATGTTGCAGCAAAAGGTTTATTAGAAATCTAATAACAAATTTACTGGTGCCCAATGCGAGCTTAATCGTTTTTGTTTTCAATAACCATGAATAACTCAAATTAAATGAGCTTATTTCTTGTGTCAACAGTTCTTAATTTATAGGGTTAGTTCCGATAGGCCCAACGTTAAGTAAATAAGAAATATTTTTTCAGCCGTATCCAACTAAATAAAAGAAAAAGGTATATTCCAGTATAAGCTCTATTGGAAATAAAATTAAAAATTAACTGGCCCCCAACGTGAGCGTAACTATTTTTGTTTTCAATGACTGAGGGTAAGAAAACTAAAATGAGCTTAGTTATTGTGTTAATGGTCCTTAATTTAGAAAGTTAGTTCCAATTGCTGTCACACGGTCTACAAATAAGAAAGTTACATGAAAAAGTGGCGCCCAACGTTAAGTTAATAGATTTTAAAGTAATCAGGAAAATTTAAAAAAATCGATATGGAACTTAAACTCACAACGTATATAGCGCTTTGCTTAAAATTTCAATTAATCCATTATACTAACTAGTTTAGTCCTCAGCCTTGCATTAATTCAACTCAGAAATTACTTTCCAATAATGAACAAAAAAAATAATGATATTTATGATTGATACTTTGCGACTTGACCTTATACACATACCAATTTTAAATATAATTACAAATTTAATTGAAAACCTACATTTTCGAGATAACCACACGTTATAAAATTATTTCGCAACATCGTAGTTTATTTGAAATTTAATTTAAAATTGCATCTCAGCTGGTGCCGCTGTTACTGTTGCACAGATTAGCATCGAACAAAACGAACTTCAATAAAATACCAATACCACAGTGAGTGAGTTCGGCGTTATTGTATAATTGTTTGATCGCATCATTTTGTTTGGGTCGGCTCACATTCAAAATCCTTGGACTTATATTCTACTAAAAGCTTTTGTGTTTGTCCTTCGTTTAAATGAACAAAATTATAATAATAATTGAGCCACACTGTGTATTGAAGAAAATATACCACAATTCACTGCATATTGTGTTGCAGATTTATGCGGCTGTTAGTTTCCACCAAGAGCAAGTAGCATATTTGCGCGTAATATTGCGCAAACGAACATGCATAACCCGCCTTTAAGACGATCTTTAGTGCTTAATAGAAAACGAAGCCTAGGTAACTGCGATGAGTCAAATCGGGTGAAGGAAACATTTTGGTATCCCCTTTAAGCAGCGCGGCATATGTCTCAACCTCCCCAAAAAGTTCAAGCTGCGCAGTCAGTTTTGTGAGATGTCAGAGTTGTTCGTTGAATTCCATATGCTTAACTCTGCGCCAACGACGACCGACTGACGTCGTTTCACACAAAAGTGCACTGAGTGTGGAACGCATTTTTTTGTTAGATACGTTTGTTCAGATACTGTTGGTTAGATATCAACGGAAACGTGATCGCCATTGACAACACGTACAATGGTTGCTCTGTGAAGTGTTGTACAGTTGGTATGTGAGCTTATTGCATTTCTTCCCCACCGACGACAATGTTTTTTTTTATTATTTATTTTTTATCTTCCAATAAACCAATTAAAGTGGAAATCGTCGAATTGAAGAGAACACAACAACGAATAAAATGCACATGCACCTGAGCATTAAAGGTGAGATACTTGTTTCTGATGATGAAACTAATCGTAATCACACTCTCTGGCCAACCATTGGTGTGTGGAATTTTTGATTACAGAGTGCGCACCGGTCACTGAGCTGTATCGCACCATGTGGCACTGACATACGCACACACACAGTTACAAGCACACACCGCACGATGTAATTTCGAAAAAAGGCTAATTATCGTCGATGTGCGGTCAATACGGAACGGAGAGTGTTAAAATCGGACTTCAAGTTGTCAAGTCTGATTTCGAACGAGCACATAAACATTGTCCAAGAGTACGGATTGGGGTTCGAAACTCGAGTGAAATAAAAAAAAAAGTTCATTGCCGCAGGTATGCAAATTATTTTTTTCCTATTTCAAGTTTATACGAAAGAAGTGATTACAATGGTGAAGGAATTTTAACAGTTATTTTAGTGTCCAAGTTGAGCAGCAATTGAGTTTTTTTTTTGAAAAAAAGTTGTAGAAAAGATTAATGGTTCAAGTCCATATTAATTCTAATAAAGTCACCTTCCACTTTATGGCCAGTCGCTCAGGGTTGTATGTAAGAATTTGGAAAAGACATCGACAGACATCTTGCTTACGAAATCTTGAAAGCCAACATGAAGAGGAAATCATAGATTTTGAACCAGTAGCCAAATGCGAATATGCATCTAGTCAGGAGGTGGTCATTTGACAGATATTACTTTATCAGCATAAGACTAGTACGCTGCTGATACAAACTGGAAAATTCCGGCGGACACCAAATGCAGAGCGGACCAATGCGTACCAAAGCGGAGCAAGTTATTTTCGATCTTCAATAACAAGTTTATAGTGGGTTCTCAAAATAACTGTTACTGAATAACTGTTACTGAAATATTGACCCATCCCTAGTTGGGAAATGTCAAAATTTCACAAGTATTCAACGCCCCGAGCAATTAAATTGGCAATTGGAGTGGAGAATTGTACTATGAAATCTAGTACAGCTATTCACTAAAATAATACATTTCGTTGTTCAGCAGCGTATTAGAAAAGGAAAAGTCGAGTTCAGTCCTGTCATTAGTATGGGAGTATGGGATTTTCTGTTTTACATCATCAGCATACTAAACCTTAATGTCTACCCTGTCACATAAGCTTTTTCGTAAAACAGAATCTAACTTTTTGCATTTTAAAAAAAAAGGGCCGCCAAATCTGGACATTACTTTAGCTCCACATTGAACCTATTGATCTATCTGAGTGAAAGCCTACTGTGTCGTGATGCTGATTGGGATTAAATCTCGGAAGTTTAGACACTGAAGCCATGACAACTGCGGCCATCAACTTGAACAATACAAGGCATTAATATAACAGAGAGAGAGAGAGAGCAACAGAAACAAGACTCCCCCATCCAATTACTAACCACGTGCAAAGATGTTTGATTTCCCCGATCGATGTGAGTGGTGCTTTCATCGGAGCCAAAGCTGTTGAACTTAATACAAACACACACGAAAAGACGAATATCAACAAATACTCAAACAAGCCAAGAAAGACACCTCACACAAAATTAAGCTTAAATCACACATAAAAACAAACAGTATAGGAAAACAAAGAAGATCAAGAAAAGTTCAGTTCAAAGTTCACTAGTTCAGTTTTGATTCCGACATCAATCGAATAGGATACAGATTGCCTTCCTCTCTTAACGCTTAGTATTCAATTTTTTTTTTAAGATAAATGCTATAAAAATGTAAATGCATTAAAAATTTGACTGACCAATGGAGTTAGAGTTTTTGATTTAAAGTTAAAAAGAAAAAGGAAAAACACGTATCACGTATGAACTTCTATAGAAACATGTTTAGAGATTTAAGATTTACTTACGCCAATTGAATCCACATTTAAGAAAACTCACCTGAAAATATAAAACAAAAATAAAATTTATTAAAAATGAAATGAATTAGTTTACAAATGTCATTTTTTTTGCAGATTTGTTCTCTTAGGCTGCGCATACAGTGGTTCGACAAAGCGATGTGACAAGCGATTCGAGATGCGACATAGTGCGCACAGTAAAAACGATTTTGTGTTTTGTGTAGTTGTGTTGTTCGATTTTTTAGTGTGGAAACAATATGGATTCGTCATATAAAATTAATTTTTAAATGAAAATGTATATTTAAAGTTTCTAAGAGGAAGGGAAAGGATGAAAGCTCACCAAATTTAACTCATTTGATTTTTTCTTCAATCATCAAAACAAACAATATAAACTTTCTCGCACAAACTCGCTTGATAAAGTGGTCAGAACAGTTTGTGGGCGAGATGCTTGCGATAGGTTTGCTATAAACTCGAAACACTCGCATTAAATATCGCTTCACTGTACGCACATATATAAGAATAAATATAAAGGTTTATCCATTTTGCTGTTTCAAAAGTAAACGTAAATAAAACACATATAAAATATTTTGTTTCATGATATTTCTTTTTTATTATAAAGTTTGAACTTTGACATTATGTGTGAAGCACTACATCATATAAATGACCACCATGCGAATTGTTGCCAGCATCGATTCTTTTGAGGTAATTTTCGATCACTTTTTGGCACATATTGGGCGGTATCTCAGCCATAACTTGACGAATGTTGGTTTTCAAGTGCTCAAGAATTAAAGGTTTATCTGCATAAACACGGTGTTTCGCATAGCCCCACAAAAAAAATGTCCAGCGGTGTCAAATCGCATGATCTTGGTGGCCAGTTGATATCGCCACGACGAGAAATTACGCGGCCATGAAATGCCTTTTGCAATAAAGCCATATTCGCTCGAGTTGTGTGGCATGTGGCACCGTCTTGTTGAAACCCCATATTCTCCAAGTCGTATTCTTCAATAGCAGGCAAAAAAAAGTCGATTATCATATGACTATAACGCTGCAAATTGACGGTGACCAAAAAGATCCCCAAACAGTGACTTTTTGTGGATGTAATGGCCTCTCTTCAATTACTTGAGGATTCTCAGAACCCTAAATACGACAACTTTGTTTATTAACATACCAACCGAGTGAGAAATGTGCTTCGTCGCTGAAGAAAATTTTGTTCGAAAAATCGCCGTCCACCGCCTGTTGTTCAAGCACACATTCCACGTATCTATGACGTTGTGAATGGTCAGTTGGCTCCATTTGTTGTGTGAGCTGGAATTTATATGGATGTAGGTGTAGATCCAAATGCAAAATACGCCATACTGTGCCGTAAGACAGTCCTAATTCCTGAGAACGACGAGGGATCGACACATTCGGGTCTTCGGCAAGACTTTCACTTAGAGCAGCAATATTTTCAGTGGTACGAGCGAAACGATGATGCACATGCCTTACAATATTTGTAACCAATCCAGTATCTTCAAATTTCATCACAATTTTGCCAATTGCTTGCGTAGTAGGACGATTTTATAAACCATAATCTCCTCCTAAAGCACGATATGTGGCTATAGCAAATTCATCATTTTTGTAGTAGGTTTTAACAAGCGATCCATTTTCGTAAATGCCAGACTTTCAACTGAAAACCAAAAAATTGGCTTAGCAACTTAGTTTGACAGATGTCGAATTCCAGCCCTATGCTTTTTAAACCGCAAAATGGATAAAGCTTTATATACTTTTCTCGTACGCAAACGCTTCTCGCATCGCATCGCTTGGTCGCAACCTTAGGCTGACTTGAGCGAGATATTTGATAGACTCTGTAAGAAATATTTGACAGGGCACCTTAGCGGTCTTATAAAATATTAACGAAAATGCAACAAAAAAAAACAAGTATTGGTATGGAAAGTTAAATAAATGTATTTTCTTTGAAATTTACAAGGAAATTTGTATTACATTTAAGAAAGGTGAGTGCATTTTAATGAAGGCGCACATTTTGTATCAAAATTTATGTATTGATAAGAAATAAGACCAACACCAAATATCGAAAGACTCCATAAGCTTGCGCAACACTTCTCTTATTTTGTCTGTTTAATTTAAATTTACTGAACTTATATCCCCACACCACACCAAGCTAGGTAACAAAAATACTCTAGCCAAGGGAGCCTGCATATGTGAACTGGATATACAGGCTCCCTTGGCTAGAGCATTTTTGTTGGTTGGAAAAGACTGGCTTCTATTTTAAAAACACTAAAATTTCCCTTTATTGTCGGTGTTCCCTCATCAAGATAGAGCAGCAGTTCAACTTTCAACTCTTTTGGGTACCAGGATAAAATGACACTCCAGGATATTGTTAGACTGACAAGCTCGCTAGAAGTGGAACAAATATTGGTAAAGCTTGAACGAAATCACTTGGCCAACTTTCGGTTGCTCAGAGAGAGGATTTAAGAGAACAAAACTGGCGCCCAACAGATTTAATGAGTACAATGCCAGAGATTATATACTTTTTTGAAAACTGCACAAGAAACCACAATCATACCCCTTGTAAATAAAGTCCATCTCTGATAGTTGAATTAAAATTTCTTTCAAAATTAATGAGATGAGCAAAGAAATTTGAAGAGAGCTGCGCAGTCGAATTGCCAAGTGAATTGGTTCATACTATATACCCAGTTATTTTAGTTCAAGCTAAAGCAGAATGTTATACAAATTGATATGGAGCAACATCATCGCATGCTTAGCGCAAGCCCTGGTTAACGCTGGACCTGAAGTATTTGATACCATAATCGTCATGGGCGGACACAGTCTAATAGAAGTGACTTGGCATTTATTCAAATAGCTTTTGCAGAAGTCGAGGACGAGACACTCTCTGTGTACGTGCACTGTACTGACCGACCGCAAGACTTAGACTCTATTTAGATTTGTTCTATAATGACTTTACTCAAATTTGAGCTTAAATAAATGTTCGTTGAATTCTTTTCGAAGCTAAAATGACATACCGAAGCCTTATCGAAGGTGAAATTTTAGTTGGGAATCCAAATGACATGACGTCTCTTGCACAAGCCGAGCTATAAAAAGTTCAACGAGTAGTGAATAATTTTCATAGATCATTGTTGATCCAACTGGCCAACATATGGTGCAAAGAGTGTCCCTTTTTCGCTTGAAGCTACTTCTACCTAATCCAACTTTCCTTTCATTTTTTGAACCCCGCCAATATATCCTCTAGTGTATAGCCTCACCAGAGATAGTTGAATTCAAAAATTCAATAAATGCATTATTATTAGCTGATACTCGTAGATGAACAGCCTAAGGAATGCAGTTATGTAGATATAGTACCTACTACATTATGCACTGCATATATATATCGTCAAGCCCAGATCAACATCATTAATCATTTTTTGCATCAAACAAACGATCCTAATAAACTTTTTCGAGATCGAATTAAGATCACTTCAATTGATAATAATCAGCGCACATAATAGGCCACATATATGCGTTGCCGTCATCATCGACGTCGACTTAGTACGTTGTAAACTATTTCTCTGTCGGTATTTTTTTTTTTGTGGTTTGCCTCAGCCACCATCACTGAGGGAGTTTCCACGCAGACTCCTCAACAACTGCTTCAACATAACTATCAACGACATAGACTTCTGAAACAGGCTCTTTATATTTTCCACATTTATGCAGCTCGACACCCACTCTCTTCACCTGCACTGAATCGAAAATCGAATTCTTTTGCTTCCGCCTTCCACAATAAACCTCTTCTTTTATAGATATTGCGTGACTTGATAGGACACTAAATCATTTTGCATAAATTTCGATATCTATTCCACCCTCAATATTACGTTGTTATCCTCTCTTCCTTTTTCCATATAACGTATATCGACTTAATCGAATTTCAGCTCATCTAAGTGGAATAACAAAATACAAAAAAAAAACGCATAAGAAAAAATCGGAGCACGATCTTAATTTCGATCTTGCATCACACTAATGGTGCAGAGGTAGTTTAGTCGACGGTGCATCTTTCAAAGCATCCGGGTCGATTTTTTAATAAGGTGAATTTTACCAGACACCTACATTTTTGGATTATATAAAAATATACTAATTAGTAGACATTATTTTTCTTTTTATGGTAAAGAAAGATGCGGAATGGTTTAGAAAGATTCGTAAGGAAAAAGGCACAAATATGATGTCGACACGGTGTGACGGCTGAAAATTGGGAACTCTTATCTATTACAATTACAGCAACCGCATCCTCAGAAACTTTTCTTTCTCTAGACGATCTAATTACGAAAAAGTTGGCAGCAGAAAGTGCTCTACGACTACACCAACAAGGGATAGCTGGAAGTAAAACCGAGTCGTTGACATAAATCATGTTTCGGCCTTTACCGGATTCAAGACAGAAATGGAGGTAGGGTCAGGAATCTTTTCAGAAAATTCGCGCATAATTAACTGATTCAGAACATACAGACGAACTGACCAAAACAGAATCATCACTTGAACTGAGTCAAATTGCTTCCGGGATACTTGTGTCACTAAAGGGAAAATATTAGAATTCAATAAACTCACAGTTTCTAAGAATCTTTGGCCAGATATCTAAATATAAGAAAAAAAAGCGGAATATTTAGTAAGGCTAAAAAGACATTAACTATCGCTTTTGATGGGTCACATCTCAATGGGAACCCACATGACCAGAAAGGAAATGGTTGTATGGATGAAGAGACGGAAGGGGACTTATGTCACTTCCTTTGTGAATGCCCTGATCAAGCCCGAATCAGAAAAGCGGCCCTCGGAAAATACTTTATCAACGAACTGGAAAATGTCACTGCTAAGCCACTTAAGCACATCCTGAAATTTACTCAGAGGTCAGGATAGTTTAGGGAGGCACCATTTACCTAATCTCCCGAACTTACTCTCCCCTGGTCCCTTCTCCTAAAACTAACCCAGTCCAACCCTACAGCAATTGACCCATTCAAATCAAAGTGAGGTGACAGGTGAGGAGGCTTCACTATTTAGTTTCGACATTTGTTTTCAAGGTTTTTCTGGTATACTGGTATTCCAGTTAAACAAAGAATTAAGGGTTCTCTTGGCCCAATTTGGGATTTTACTAGTTTTATCCAGTTTCTGGTTTAGTTTCTGGATTAAACTCTGCATTCGGGTATTCTGGTTTTTGGTAGTGGCTAAACTTTTGACTAGAATAGATCATAAGGTAGAAAGCCCGTGGTGGGGCTAAACAGCAGACAAAAGCTCTCGTCGATCATGGCGTTTAAGGCGCCTGGTTACACTAAACAGCAGGCAAACGCTCTTGTAGCTCAACAGGTTTAAGGTCCCTGGTAGCACTTAACAGCAGCCAAAAGCTCTTCTAGTTCAACAGCGTTAAGGGCCCTTGTGGCATTAAAAAGCTCTTGTAGATAAGTGGTTTAAGAACCATAGTGGCACTTAAAACAGCGGACAAAATCTATTGTAGATCGGCAGGTTTGAGCCTCAGTGACACTTAACAGCAGGCAAAAGCTCTTGTGGATCAATAGGTTTAAGGTCCCTGGTAGCACTAACCAGCAGGCACAAGCTCTTTTAGTTCAGCAAACGTTAAGGCCCCTTGAGACATTAAATAGGAGGCAAAATCTCTTGTAGATCAGCAAGTTTAAGGGCCCAGGTGGCACTAAACAGCAGGTAGATCAACAACTACAAAGCCTTGGTGGCAATTAAGATATTTATCTTAAGCAAACCCCCTAACCGCTGGTGTGGGGAAGTCGTGGCAAATAAATTGCTGCACGGTCCCGCCTACATAGTTCTTTGTAATGAAACTCTTTACTGCAGGTTAAGGGAAGTTTCAAGCATATAAATTAACATTGGCCAGATCGACCTACTTTGTCGATTAAATCAAAAAATTGCCATTAACTAACGACTTCAAGTGTTGTCGAAGAGGTACTTTTCGTTCGTCATCGCAGGTTTTTATTTACCAATACTTGGTTAGAACTCAAAGGATTACTTTTCAATTTCTGATGAAGTCGCATAATACGCTGTATGCGAATTGTTTTGCAATGAAACGGAATTTATGCTGAAGAGCTATAATGGCTATCGGCGGAGGTGAATATTTATTTTTAAGCCATATTTAGAAAAAAACGGTTTGTTCATATTCAAGTCACAACTCTACAATTAGATTTTCAATCTGTTACCAACCATCAATGCGTGGATCCAAAAATATTTTGAAAGCATTTTTCGTTGACAATTAAACGACATGACAACATTTGGAAAGATTTTCACTTAATTTTTACGTCAGAAAGTCAAAAGCTTAACGAACACACAAGAAACTAAAATTTGTAAGATTTTATCCACCATGTAATAAGCTCACGCCAATGTTTTCCACAATCTTTCATTTGTCACTTTGAACTACTCTTTCAGTTGACAATTGTGTTTTTTAGAAAGTAACCATTTTCATGTATACTGCTGGTGAAATTCAGGTGACACCTACAAATAACGCTCGCCTTCACATAAACGTGAGGCATATACAACCAACCATCATCAGCTAGAGTGTATAACTAGGACCTTGTGAGAGTAGCGGCTTCATCACCATTTGTCTTTCAGGTGGCACGAACCTAAAACTATCTTCCGTTGGTTGTTTGTAATTAAGCTGCGCACGCATTCCACAAAGCTTAAAAAAAACACATACACACTCCTACCCATTTAGCGTATTCCAACAATGGAGTCAATGTTTGTTAGAAGTATTTCCAGAATCTGACGAAAAATTACTCCCGATAGGAATTGGGAATTCCGCTAGACTAACGCGCGTCTTCCGCATTAATTTACCACTTATGGGTGGAAGGATTTCCATTTCCATCGACGATAACAACGCACAGCAGCAGCATTGGTGGTATGTATAGCGGTATAGCGGCACACGTTCAGGAGCTAAGTTTTGGGTCAAGCACACAAACATAGATGCGGTGAAACACCTGAAGAATTATTTTAGACCGATTAAACGGGCCAAGAGCGAGCGAATTCAGTTTGGCTTTGGTGAGCCACGCCACCACCATGGCTTTATCTTAATGAAAACTATAACTTACTTGGTTCGTTTGGGTAATAAAAATTGGCAGTATCTTATTAGGGAAAGGCTTGTGATTAGGCGATAGGACGACCATCCAGAAGAAGGAGTATGAGCAGGAGGGCGCGATCTACGATGCGACGCGACGACCGCCAACTCTATTCTGTTTCATTCACCTCCTCCTGACATTCAATTAAAGTATCTGATCGACTGCAAGTTCGTGTTGTTGTTGTTTTGTTGCGTTTCCAACAAAATTAGTTGCCGCAGTAGTTGCTGGTTTCGTTAGAGAATGAATATCTTGGGAGAATTTTCCCTGATTTTTTTTTTTTTTTTTTAGAAACGCCTACTGCTCTGATTTTCTATAGGAAGCAAGTTCATAATTCTATGTGACGACTCATTACTCTGTATCCATGGATCGACAGAGTTAATTATTGGCTTTTGACATTCCAGCAACTCTTTTTATGGGGAAAGGAAGATTGCCAAGATGGAGGAGGGTTGACCATTTGTATAGAGTTGACTTATACAGTGGAATAAAATTATATACTAGTTGGGATGTAACCAAGCTCTCTTTGTATACAACATGCATGATGACGAAGGTGTCCATATTTAATGTTTTTGAAATGTAGCTAATAATTGGTTTGCAACGATGAAGATGAATAAAATTGGCATCCAGTGGGGTGAGAAAGTTTAGAGCTGATGGTGAATAGGTATCTATAGTGAGATGTCTTAAATGGGCTAATGATGAGGTACGCAATTGATTGAATTATATACTGTCAGTGTCACGTGAAAGAAAAAAGAGTTGTTTCGCAATGAAAAGAAGGCACACAGATTGAAGGTTTCAGTCTTCTCGATCAAGCAAATTGCGCATATTCAATTTAAAATGAACATCACAGTCACACCAAATACTCGTATCTTCTCTCATTTTTTTGTTTTCTACTGTCAAACGAAGAAGGCAAGAAGAGAGAGCTAGATTTAAAAAAAATGCAAACATTATTCATTTTAAACAAGCTGGTAATTAATATGCTAAACTGGAAAATGATTTTGTATCGACGAGTCTTTTTTTTACAGTAGTTTACAGTAGGACCCCATTTTTTTAATAATTATTTTTTTCCATTGGGATTACAATATTTTGGGATTTACATTTTTAGGAACTGAGATTTTAGGTTGGAATATTGGAAGCTTTCCCCATAGAAAATTAAACTTTTTAAAATATTCAAAGAACATCAGTGTTTCAACACCTTCGAAATAATAAAACGAAAGAGGAAGCTCTATAAGGTTTCGGTAAGGTGTAATTGAAGCTAAAACGACTTGCGTAAGTTTTATTGAAGATGAAATGTTAGTTGGGTTGTATCTCCAGTTAAATCGTTAAGCTTCGATAAAGCTTCGATAAGTAAAATAAGATTTTACCGAAATCTTATAGAAGTTGAAATGTCTAATTGGCTTTGAAATTGTTAATATTAAAATGCGAGGGAAAAGCAGACCCAGGGTAAATGTATTCGTGTTGTACAAACGAATATCTGTACTTGACTGCACGCCCACATTTGGACTCAAGGGTATTGCATATAAATTACTGAAACACTTGACATTGCGGTGGTTGTATTATAGTTCTATCGCCTCTAGCAAACATTATGTTTCTTTGTCAGCTTTTGACTCTTGTACGGGGTAGAGATAATATTTAATAATGGATTGATCCGTTGGACTAAATATGCTTATTTCATTTTTTAAACATAGGTAGTTAAATAAAATTTACAGCAGATTAACAATAGGTCAAAGTACATATGTACTTCAGTTTCTAAGAGAAGCTATGTTTTGACATGTGCAGATTAAAAAACATGCTGCCGTTATAAGGTCTATGATTACTCATTTTCTTCAAGTCAAGTCATAAGAAAAACAAAAATTATCAAAGCCAAAAAATATGTCAAAGATCAATTTGACTTCTATACCTGTCAAATTCTGGTACGACAAATTTGCCCTTATGTTTATTCCTATGACAAGATGATTTTTACACTTTTCTAGCAGAAGTTTGTCGCCCATCGGCGATATTTCAAAATATTTTCGAAAAAAATGAAAATATTCATAAGTGTTCTGTTTCGAAAAATGGGGTTTTATGAAGCTATTTCAGAAATGGGTAGTCAAATAAACGCACTTCCATTGACTAAAAGCTTAACATTTTTTTTTTTTTTTGAAAAAGATGGAGTGTTTGTTTGATTTCTTGGGGAAAAATGTAAAGTTTTCTGTGCCTATTCCAATAAATTGATGGTCCACAAAATAATGCCAACAAATAATCTTAATTAAATAGAAGACGAAAGCTTTGTTCGAGCACAACTCAGCATGTTTCGTTAAAGAAAGTTTAATAAAGCTGATATGATAGTTGGGACCCTGTGGGACTTAGGTATCTTATTTCATCCCAAATGCTTGTCAGAGGATGTTGCTACTTAATTCGCATAGTTCGTCGTTGAATACTCCCTAAAGAAGAATTTTTTCCTCAAAAGCGATCAATGATGTTTTCATCCGCCTTTAATAAAGTCCACAATTCAGAGCCACAATAATTTGGATGATTAAGTTCTTATACAGACTCTCTTTAGTTTTCTTCACGATCAGCCCTTACTGCAAAAAAAAATAATGCAGCATTTGACAACAGTGATATTTAATTTTATTTTTTGACTGATATTATAGAGGAACCGAGTTAGACAAAGTCACTTAGACCTTTACTTCCTCGAAATTATAGCTACTCGTATCTGTGGGTGATCCTCCGTGTTGACAGCACATTTCTCAAGACCCATATTTCCCACATCTTTATCCCTTTGTGCAAACTAGCTTGCGACTGACAGCGCGCTAAGTTCTGTCAATGATATCAATATCACCGTCATATGCAAGTTATAATATCGATATACCTGTGGACGATTTTGAGTTTCGGACAATGCGTTCGAAACCAACGTTAAATAAGTCACATGATACTGAATTTCTTTGTCTAAATCCGTTTTTGACATCGAAGATAGGTTTATGTGTATTTGATACCGTACTTGATGGAGCAGTAGTATTTTGCAGTGTCATTTTAAAGAAGCGGATGGTCTCCTTAAATGTTGTTAAAGCAGTGAGTATTGAGTTGAACATCTCGGTCCTTTTTCAGCATATGGCCCAGTATGTGAAAGTTCGATTTATCGTGGGCTTTTCAAACCTGAAACCACACTAATAGGGACATTAAGTTGTGATGTAAGTTTTCATGCGAATATGTCACATAAGATCTTATACTCAATATTTGGAAGACTAATTCCTCTAACGTTAACTGAGTTCAATGGGTATTCTTTCATGTAGATAGGTCAAGTTATGCTTATTCTGTTTATCAGACATACACTCTTCTGACGAAATTGTAGAAATGAGTGCAAATACATAAACTCTCTATCAAGTCATTTCCCGCTGACTCAACCCTCGTCATGGACAGTTGTTCTGTTGGGCTATAGCTTGCATATTGCTATCTTCACTTCATTTTTCTCAGATGGATCGAAGTTTTCACTATTATCGTCTACATTCAATTGTTCATTCCGCCGATAGCGTATGTTGATATTTCCGACTTTAAACAATTCAGCAACGAAAATAATAAATTTAAAGAAATCCACATTTTATGGTCGCTTTTTTGATGCCTTGATAGGTATTTGGACCTGGGGACCTAGAGTGGATCGATTTTCTATCTAAACCTTAACAATACACTCATCAAAAAATGGACATATTTTGGTTTTTTTGTCGAACTACCCAGTACGTTTTTCAGACGGTGCGCTATGGATTTGAAAATTAGATTTGATGATTTGAGCGCACTATTTTTTTCAAGCCTGAAGAAAATTTGATGATATACTTTAACGCAATACCAACCTTAGACTCAACTAAGACGTTGAGAATTTTTGGTGCTAAGCTTTTATTCCGGATAAACATATATTATTGTTCCAATTACCTCTCTATCGATAGATTGGATGGATACGTCAATTTTTTTATGTAATGTCGTCGCTAATTCCTCATTTGGATTTTCTATTAACTCCTTTAGCACTTACAAAAAACACACGACTTATATAACTATTCATGGACTTTTGCCATTGGCACTACTCAACAATTTACAACAAAATTTGACAGAAGCTGCACTAACAACATGACCGCTTTAAGCTAACAAAATTCGAGTTCCCAGGCTGTTCAATTTTGATATGTTCTTTGTCACCACTTTTACAAAATTTTACATTAACAATGTGCACAGAATTCCACACTAAATCTCATTGACTATTCGGTAAAATTTTTCGGCCAACATCAGGGTAGTTCAATTGAGAAAGTAATTCAATTATCTAATCAAAGCGTAAGGTAGTGCCCAGCCAAGTTCTGGCACTACACCCTCTTTACAGGAACAAACTCAGGCGATTTTCGACTCCCCTCTAACTTCAGTACAAATAAAGTCAAACTCTCAGCATTTGCTAAGCTCACCAGGCTTAGGTAACTGACCAATTTTCAATTCATTAGCATTAGTGGTTCCCGAGATATAAGACTGCAAAAACCGTAACTGACATTTCATGGAATTAATATAAATTATTTGGAGCACTTCTGACTTTCGTGGTATGATGAAATTTGGTACAGCGGTAGGGCTTTAAGTTCAGGCAAATGCAAAATTTTAAAATTTGAGATTTTACGTTCAGGGGCGCGGCACCCGCCCATTTGCATAGAATTGATATCAACTATGTAGAGAACTACTGATTGTCGTAGAATGATGAAATTTGGTAGAGCGATAGGATAGCGATAAACACACATTTCACAGAATTAATATTAAATACATTGACAGCACTTCCGATTGGGGCAGGATTATGTTAGTTAAAGCAGTCAGCTTTCAAGTGTATACAAAGAAAAAGTTGAAATTATGAAATTTTTCATGGATTTTTCATTAATTATAACCGTTTCAATAGATCACTTCTAACTAATGAAAATTGGTAGACGGGTAAGACTTGTAGTACATACAAGATGCATAAATTAAAAACTTACGTTACCTTCTGAGGCATTAATTGAGCGTTTATTCCACCCACTTTTCCTGATAAAAAAAATCTTTCCAAAAAGAAGTGAAATCACACCAAAAACATAAATGTTAAAAAAGTAGCCAAGTTCTTCTATATACAAAAACCATTGCGTACCAAGTCAGTCGTGAAAAGTAGTGAAATCTAAAAGTACAACAAGTCCTAAGCTTATTAATGTTAAATATCAAATGTTTTAAGAAGAGTATATGGAAGACCCTCAAAATTATCAGAGAAATCGGTTATTTATTGATTAGTGTCTTAAATTGTGTTGGCTTACTTGTCAAGTTTTCATTTCAAAATTCTCATTACTTTTCACGGATGACTTGTTACGCAAAGGTTTTTGTATATAGAAGAACTTGGCAACTTTTTTGAAAATTTATGTTTTTGGTGTGATTCAATTAACCGTACAAAAATCTGTTCTGCTAATAAGCACCAAATTTCTTTAGTAAATTAAGCGGGGAAATAAATTAAACAAAGTGCAATTAAGAAGGGAATATTGCAAATAAAGTAATAAGCTAATATTTCCTGTCTTCACCTTATAACTTGAAATATAAGAGCAAGTCCATGCGACAAATTCGTGTATTTCCTTAGTTAACACTTTGTGGCATTCATCACAAGACATCAAAAGTTTCATTGAATTCGTGGTTGTTTTGTTTCTTTCTTCTTTTAATCAAGCTATTCACCGCTTAAGAAGAAGTCATTTTTAAAGTTCAACATTATAGCTCTCACATTTATCTCAGGTCATTAGCCAACTCAAATCTCCGCCTTAAAAGTAATCAACGCATTGTCCGCCTTAATCTATCTTACGCTTACTTTATCCTTAGGCTTAAAAAATAAAATAACAACTAAAATCCTCTTACCACTCAATGAATAACGCCTCAAAGTCGCATTCCTTGCAGCGAGCGAGAGAACCTTTATAAGATCTTCTCACATTCACGCACACAACCACACCGCTGATGACGAAAGAAGAGCCTTAAAGAAGACAAAACTTATTTTTCTTTTGCTTGGATAATTTAGCATTTTACTGCCTGATAATTGTCAGTGTCACAGATGCACATTGAACACACGCTGCTCTGTTATTGTTTGTTGGTTGGTTGCGGTCCATGACGGTGCAAACCACAAAATGGCTCGAAACACTTGACGAGGACTATAAAGGGGTTTAAAAGAGCTGCAACGGCTGTTTCTCCCCATTCATCTCCATCAGCATGATTGGCAATTCCAAATGTGCCCTTATATCTTAATTATAGTGATTTTAGCCCCAGGGCCAAGTTGAGGTTACTTCAAAAGATGAAGCCAGAACCAAAGACAAAACTAAACAACAATCGGCCGGCACAGCGTCCGTCCATGCGTCGTTTGCTGCTCCTGCACTTTTCGATACATCATTATACAGTTGCAGAGAACATTTCTGCAAATCATAATAATTTATTGTTGCTCATTTGCTCTGATGTGAGCACTTATCTTGGCCATTAAAAGAGCGGGCGCTCTTTCTCTTTGGGGGTGCGCAGATGAGGATTGAGTAGACCCCGTGTAGAGTATCCTTTGGACTCTCTATATAGAGTCCAGCCAGAGTGCCCCCTAGCAGTAGCTGAGCTGTGATCGCTGTGCGTTGACTTGCTTGTGTTGTTGTCGTCCCTGTCACTTTGGCAACGTCTTTTGTAAAATCAGTGACGACGACGCGACGCGACGGACGATTCTATGGTTTGGATGGTTTCTCTCGAGGCGCCTAGATTTATCACGGTAATTATAGTGATGCGGCATCCCGATTACGCTATATTGCGTTAAAAAATGGCCACTTCTATACTGTTACCACTGCCTCTACCCACTCTGCTGGATGGCAAAACTTTCTTTTGACCATTTTGCAGAGAAATTGGAAACATAGATACGCGCCAGTGTTAATCGCAGCGCAGCGCCGCGCTTGTTGCTCCGTATTTGACCATAAACCTGAAGATGCTATAGTGATTGGAATGAGATTGTGGTGTTGCTGTTGTTTTTTTTTTTTTGTTTTCGGTAGCCGTTGATCTCTGACGCGTCACTTGTGTTACCGCAGGTTCCTGCTTCTTTTTCTTGTATGTTTAGTCCACAATTTGGTTTATAGTAATCGAGGAGAGAAGATTGCCAATTACGCGCGCCGCCATCTGATCGTTTGGTAGAATACCAAGTATACTCGTACCTACCTAAATATCTAATGCTTTTGCCATGACTATAGGTGTTTAAGTTCATTTGAGTTTCCATTTAGAGTTGATTGCATGGCGATTTAAGTGCTTGCGTTGCGATGTGCGAATAGATGAGGTTTTAGCAAATTTCTTTGTATAGGCGAATTGCTGCGAAATTAGGCCATAAAATGTAATTCCGAGATAATGGGTGAAGATCTTCTTCTCTGTGGTGAATGATCACAAATGAATGGAATATCATTTGAGCGAGCATACTTGTGTATGCTTTGGTATAGACATGGAATTTAGTCAATAGATGTCGCTTCAATTTATTTAATTTACAACTCCAGGTTTTCTGAAAACAGTTCCGTAAATAGGATAGATCCGGCTTTTTAAAATGATCTACAAGAAAACAGAATCTTTTGGATAAAACCTAGTTCGCCTAACTAAAAGTTTAGGTAGCTTTCTAGATAATAGGTAAGAATCTTGGTCCCAAAACTGTATCGCCCTATGGGATGATGAAATTACCGTTGAGAATGGTGGCAATTGTCAGATTTCTGTTGATATTTGTGAGGAATAGTGGCTATAGTCTTTAAGACCGCTATGCCAATAGGTCAATTGAGTAAACACTAAAATATTCTCTGCTCACCTCAAATAGGAGAAACCACTATAACATATGTGGAATAAGGTTTTATTACAGCAAGTTGGCATTTTGAAGGATTAATCTTTTTGGTGATTTACGCTGGTCTATGTGATCGCCCGATATAACAACTTTCGAGTTCTTTCTTTCATTTTTTTTGAAGCCGGGGATCTATGAAAACAACACTCGGTTTCTGAAAGATCTCCCAGGGATAATTCTACAAGAATTCAACAAGTTTATCAGGGCTCTTGACCGGAAAAACATCCCGGAATCCCTCCATCCTTCCCGATCCCATACATGATGCTTCGAGTCATCCTTTTCGTTTCTAACCCTGGGGCTAGAATAAATAAAAGTCCTTCTTGAGTGGAGCATAGTTGTCCGTTCGCTAGTTTTAGCCTAACCAATTTAGTCGACGTGCTTGACAATTTGGACTAGATCTACATTTTTGAATAGTTCATCGAATTCTGGGTTAAGTCTTTTTCTCTAGTCACCCCTCTCGCCCAAAGAAGAGTGTCAGCTATAATTGCCTAGAACTCGGCTGCGTAAAGCAAGGATGGCAGTAGATATAAGTGTTTTATGGAGCGTCCACATAATTTTACGCCAGATGAGTTTTGAACTCATTTGTTTAGCCAAAATGAAGTATCAATATCGAAGGGAAGTGAGCCCAACGCACCCCAGCTGCACGAGTACAAGATAGAAGAAGTCACTTGATAGTGTATCTAGTCGCCAAAAGTCTTTAATCTCTACATGCTTGAAATAGTTCGCAAGTACTTTTAAACAGTTGAATATTGCACCTTGTGTTTTCTAATATAACGTTGTACAACTGGACCAATTATCCCCGACGCCATGTCTTGAATTCGGCCATCGCCTTATAGAGCTCTTGACGATGAATTATCTCATAATGTATCTCTAAAAACAGTGATGAAATGCTGGGCCAGGACTGGAAATTCGTAGGTATTTTTCAAGGTAGATTCCTTGTGGTATCCTGAGTGTAGTAACTTCTAACCTATGAATTCTATGGATAATCATTATCGTTCCATTTAGAAGCTTCTCTTTTTTTTCTGCCGTAGCTGTGAAAACCAGATGGAAAAGGAAACAGTGCTTCCCTTGCTTTGCAAGTGTCCCGCTTTGGCCAGGCTAAGAATGCAATCCCTTGGAACGGCCTTATTTTCTGATCTAAAAGAACTGTATGATACAAAAGTTAAAAACGACGATACAAAAGTTAGCGACTCTGCGCTTGAGTTGTTCCCTCTCGATTTCCGCTAAAAATCTTTTTATTCAGGTCCATACGAGTTCTTTGGTATCAAAACGGCTCTTTCCAGCGCTATTTAGATCTAGATGCGAGTTCGGTCTGACCACAATTTAACCTTCCTACAGAGGCTTTTATGAAGTTTTACAAGATTTTGCTAGAAAGATTCGAGAAAGATTTCTTCGCTGAAGAAGTAGCTGTCCAAAAATGTGTTCCTTATATGAAAAAGTGCTGGCCAATGACATTGGAAATGAGAGGTGTCCTCATGGTCATCCTCGTCGTTTCAGGCTCTGTATAGGCTTTTCTTTTTATGGTAGGCCAGCAGATTATGTCCGGTGAGTACACTTACAAAAGTTCGAAGGGAATTCTTGTTTATGTTGGTAATATTTCTGTTTTTTTCTTGTCAAAATTGGGCAATAGTTACCTGGTTGTAGCACAGGTATCGAGTCCGTTCCATCTTTCATTGGTTTTTAAAGCAATCTTTTTTCCAATGATCTGTTGATCTGTTTTGTGGCACAGAGTTGGATTTTATTCGACGGGTCTTTTTGGGTAGGGTCAAGTGTTGAACCCTTCCTCGCCAGCTCATCAGCTCTCTCGTCCAGTACATTGATGTGACGCGGGACCCAGCAGTGTCTAAAGTTATGTTGCGTGCCAAGAACTTAGTTACAAGCTTCGACATCGACTTGATAACTGCGCAGGAATCGCTGTTATTGCTGCTTGGCTGTCAATAAAAAAGGTGATATCAGTTTGTGGTAACTCCAGCATGGCCACTTGTTTAGTAGCATTTTTCAATGCAAAAACCTCTGCCTCGAAGACTACTGTAATCAGGCAATATAGCGGAACTGGATACTTTAATGTTTTCTGAGAAGCCTGCACCAACTCCAGTGTCCATATTTGAGCCGTCGGTATAGATAGTTACTGTCGTGTATGGAATTCGTTGTTTATCCACACTCGTCTGCCAGGAAAACAAGTTTTGAAGGGTCTGTTAAAATCTAGTTTTACTGACCTGTAGTCCGTGCACACATTGTATTTAAAGAGATCCGCTGGTATTCTATCAAGACAGGAGGCCTTTCTGTTATTCTTCTGGTGAAACTGGGTCTTGAGTGATTGGAAGTTTGTTATCGCCCCACATGTTTCCAGTTTAGTAGCTGTTGGAACAGTATTGAAACCAGCAGTCTTGACACCAGCAGCTACTCGCATGAATCTTCTATCTCCCTGAGGAAGGAGGCTGCATATAGCATATAGCCGTATAGTCCCTTTTTTTCTGCGCCAGATATTCTTCTTCTACTGGTTCGATACTCTTAACTAGTTGCTCCTGGCTTACGTTACAGAATTTTCTCGCAGCGTTTTCATTCATATGTACAAGTGAGTTCGTAAAGTTAAATTCAAGCCAAACAAATTTTGATTCTGATTTTCTCTTTTGTCAAAATTACCCTTCCTCAAATAATCCCATTTGTGATCGTTTTTCATCCCTTCCGGCTTTAACAGATGAACATGACATACAGGTTTCTTTTAAGACGTCTCAAGCTCGGGTTCTATGACCGACGCCAAGTGATGTCATTGTCTTGACGCCCCTTAACAGAGTTCTTCCCAGGAGCAAGTCAACTTGTCAACTTAAGCAACAACCAAGATACATTTTCTTCCAGATTATGATCTCTCCTTTACCCTAAAGGTCAGGCTACTTATATATAAATTTTAATTACACCCAACTAGCACAGCGCCACTGCGCCTTTAAATCAAGATCTTCCATTCTACAAGAATAGGTAAGTTAGGCAAAACTGTGTTCAGACACTCCTTCCAGATTCACCAGATTTGATGTATTAGCTTTGCAACCCTAACCGACACCAGTCTTACGCCACCCTGGAGGCCATCAACATGACATCTTTTCTCATCATCTCTTCCTCGTATAATAAAGTTTCCGCATCTTTTGCTCTCACCATTTCACCAACATTGCCAACTGACTTGTCCAGCTAATCCCCAGCACATACCACTCGTCTAAAATTAAGTAAAGAATAATCAGATCATCAAAGTAGATCCCCGCTTTGGTTTAACAGTTTAAATGCCCCATAGACCCTAACTGGATTTGTCTAAATCTCGCTTAAAGATCTATCAGAGAAAAAAAAAACGTCTCTTAAGAACAAGTTCTAAACTCCATGACGATGTTGATGACGATGACGGAAGCAACACTTAATATCGCTCAGCCATAATTACAATCATCTCACTGCGCGCAGCAGTAAATGCGATTCTAGTCCGACATGAAGCCGACCGAAGCCTCCACGCACTCGAATTTCAGGTGAAAACGCAAAAAAAAAAACACCGTAACACTTTGGGTCCGCACCACATTCAACTTGATCTCCTTCCGGTCCTTTTCGTTTTGAATAATAACCACCACCGTAGCCCCGATGGGGAAATGTGATAAAATATATATATTATTTCCCTGTGATGTTGTCGTCCGTCGTCGTCGTTATTGTGTATACCTATCCACCACCCAGCAATGCTGAGATTATCTCGATTTTTCCATTCGTCCGTGTGTCGCCGTCGCCATCGTCGCTTCGCGTTGACCATCCGCGTGTATCGGTTCGGTTCGAAAGTCCATTCTTTCCCAGCAAGGACCGTTTTCTAATTCTGCGTGTGCTTTATAACCGCCTCAATGTGTACTACAATATATGAACGGCGGCGCGTACAGGTTAATTCCAGGTAATAAACAACGACTGCGCTAAGCCCCAGCTATTTGCCGATCGTATACGGAACGGAACGCATGTAGTATGCTCTATGGTACACCCCATACAAAGTGTCTGTCGCATCCGTTGACAGTTCTGTGTGCGCAGGTTTTATTGCTGGTTAAGCAAATGTTTTATACGCTCATCTGCGCTCAGCAGCAGCAGCTTCTGTGATGTGTCGTGTGTTCTCTTAGTTGCGGCTTCTTGTATTTCACAAGAACTCAGAGTGATTTGCTGCAGTTGCAACATCGAGTTCCGATCCGAGTAGGATGAGGATGCTGCTCCTCTGCCTTGCGCTCACCACACTACACTACACCATATAATATCACTGCTGCTTGCGTGAAGTGTCACTTTTCATTAGAATTGACGCGTGACCATTCCCTTCTCCTCTTATGCAGCTATAGTCATTGCGTAGCGTAATCTTTCACTAACTTTGTTTCCCACTTTACGAGTATATGGAATAGTTCAGCATATAAGGGAAAATAGATTGAAAAAATAGCTCTACGACGCGACGCGATGCGACAGAAAATACCAACAAAGATGAGAAAAAAGCAAACGTTGGAACTTGGAACTATTGCAGATCAACTTGCTCGGCCAGGCAATTAATTACTTCGGATTTGATTAAGTCCTTGGTAATGACTTGCGTAAATGCGGACGGCGTCGATTGGCATTTAATATATTTATGTTTTTTTTCGCTTCTATCTCTCTCTTGCTCTCTGTCTGCTGTCTCGATATAATGACTCAATGACTGAATAGTGATGAGTTGTTAATGAGAAGTGGGTCAGTTCCGGTCGTTTGCGCAAATGGAACTTGTTTAATCACGGCGAATAGCGCCATCTGCTTGATGATTGATAGTGATGCCTGATGGTATGTATGATAGGCAATTTTTATTTAATTTTATGCAAGAATATAGGACGTCATTATTTCGGCGGACAGTTTTTGGCAAAATTGGCTTCTTGTTCATATTTGTAGCTGTTTAAGCGCAGGAGTAGAAAGTGTGAGTTTCGCATCGACCAGTGCCAAGTCAAAACTTTGAAGTGTTAAGTGCGAAGTGGAAAGTGCATAGCAAGTAACATATAGACAGTGCGAAGTAGCAACTACGAAGTAGTAAGTGCGAAGTAGCGCAAAAGCTGGGGTGGTGCAGTGGAAAGTGCGGGGCAAGTAAGATATAGCAAGAGCGAAGTAGCCAGTGCGAAGAAGTCAGTGTGAAGTAGCAAGTGCGAAGTAGTCAGTGTGAAGTAGCAAGTGCGGTGTAGCCAGTGTTAAGTATCTAGTGCGAAGTAGCAAGTGTGAGGTAGCCACTGCGAAGTAGCGAGTGGGAAGTGACAAGTGCGAAGTTACAAGTGGGAAGTAGCAAGTAAAAAATAGCTAGTGCGAAGTAGTCAGTGCGAAGTAGTCAGTGTGAAGTAGCAAGTGCGAAGTAGCAAGTGCGAAGTAGCGAGTGGGAAGTGACAAGTGCGAAGTTACAAGTGCGAAGTTACAAGTGCGAAGTAGCAAGGAAGAAATAGCCAGTGCGAAGTAGCCAGTGCGAAGTAGCAACTACGAAGTAGTAAATGCGAAGTAGCGCAAAAGCTGTGGTGGTGCAGTGGAAAGTGCGGGGCAAGTAAGATATAGCAAGAGCGAAGTAGCCAGTGCGAAGAAGTCAGTGTGAAGTAGCAAGTGCGAAGTAGCCAGTGTGAAGTAGATGGTGCGAAGTAGCAAGTTTGAAGTAACCAGTGTCAAGTAGCAAGTGCAAAGTTGCAAGTGTGAAGTAGCAAGTGCGAAGTAGTCAGTGTGAAGTAGCAAGTGCGGAGTAGCCAGTGTTAAGTATCTAGTGCGAAGTAGCAAGTGTGAGGTAGCCACTGCGAAGTAGCGAGTGGGAAGTGACAGGTGCGAAGTTACAAGTGGGAAGTAGCAAGTAAAAAATAGCTAGTGCGAAGTAGTCAGTGCGAAGTAGTCAGTGTGAAGTAGCAAGTGCGAAGTAGCAAGTGCGAAGTAGCTAGTGGGAAGTGACAAGTGCGAAGTTACAAGTGCGAAGTAGCAAGGAAGAAATAGCCAGTGCGAAGTAGCCAGTGCGAAGTAGCAACTACGAAGTAGTAAGTGCGAAGTAGCGCAAAAGCTGTGGTGGTGCAGTGGAAGTGCAGTGGAAAGTGCGGAGCAAGTAAGATATAGCAAGAGCGAAGTAGCCAGTGCGAAGTAGTCAGTGTGAAGTAGCAGGTGCGAAGTAGCCAGTGTGAAGTAGCAAGTAAGAAATAGCCAGTGCGAAGTAGCCAGGGCGAAGTAGCCAGTGTGAAGTAGCAAGTGCGAAGTAGCAAGTGCGAAGTAGCCAGTGCGAAGTAGCCAGAGCGAAGTAGCGAGTGGGAAGTGACAAGTGCGAAGTAGCAAGTGCGAAGTAGCCAAAGCGAAGTAGCAAATGCGAAATAGATTGTGCGAAGTAGCAAGTGTGAAACAGCAAGTGCGAGGTAAGAAGTGCGAAGCAGCAAGTGCGAAAAAGTAGCACATCCAATGTATTAAGTGGGAAGCATAGTAAGTGCAAAGTAGTAAAATTATTATTAAAAAAGTGCGAAATTTTAAGACCGACGCACGTAGCAGTAGAAACAACTATGCGAAATGACAAGTTTTAAATACAAAGTGTGAAGGAGGGTGAAAAGTAAGAAATTTCAACCGAAAAATGAGAAGTTAAAAGAGCGAAGCGGGGTATAGCGAAATCTAAACGAAATGGAAAAAATAGAATGGAAAGTGGGAAATCAGAAGAGGTTAAAGTGCAGTTAGTTAAAAAAAGGTCGCGACTGAATCACACACACTTGCCCTCATGTTCTATCAATTGGTTAAAACGGCTAAATATATTTTTAAAATAGTTTTGTACTTAATTTTGTATCTACAAAATTTTATTTATTTTTTTTTTTGTCAAGAAATGGTTCGACAGTATTAAGTATTTAAAAATAAAAAAAAAAGAAAAAAGCTTCCATCCGATTTCGAAAAAAAAAGAGATTTTCGAAAAAAATCCGAAAAATATCTTTCAAAAATTTTGGTATGCACTATATCATTTAGAATTTGAAGTACCTCCTGTATATTTTTTTTATCTAGTACTGCACAGTGGAAATAAAGTTTTTCTTCGGCTTTTTTGGTCGCTGTAATTTTCGCAATGAAACAATCAAATTACATTAGCTTCCCCAACGTTTCGGCAGGTGTTGCTGCCTTCTTCAGGGGTACTTTATTTACACAAAAATTACAAATAACATTAATGGTTGATAAGTAAAGTAATAACACAATTATGAATACTCACTTAGACAAATTAAGTAAAATAGTCAAAACATTTATATTACAATAAAGAGTTAAATAAGCACTTCAAAGAATGAAGTTGAGTCTGTATGACTTGAACAAAGCACAAATTACATTTAGGAAGAAAGAAGAGAGCAATAAACAGCAGAGATGTTTTGTGTGTCTTGTTTTCGATTCATGTTGTTTTTGTTGTTGAAAAGACAGCTTTGGCCAGTCATAGTATTGAACACGGCCATTCTCCAAACTTTGAAGGCGTTGAAATCCTACAGACGGAGAAACATGTTTCAAAACGATACACGTTAGAAACATTACACATTCTCAACAACAAAAACAACATGAATCGAAAACAAGACACACAAAACATCTCTGCTGTTTATTGCTCTCTTCTTTCTTCCTAAATGTAATTTGTGCTTTGTTCAAGTCATACAGACTCAACTTCATTCTTTGAAGTGCTTATTTAACTCTTTATTGTAATATAAATGTTTTGACTATTTTACTTAATTTGTCTAAGTGAGTATTCATAATTGTGTTATTACTTTACTTATCAACCATTAATGTTATTTGTAATTTTTGTGTAAATAAAGTACCCCTGAAGAAGGCAGCAACCCCTGACGAAACGTTGGGAAAGCTAATGTAACTTGATTGTTTCATTGCGAAAATTACAGCGACCAAAAAAGCCGAAGAAAAACTAAATTTCCACTGTGCTGTACTAAATCCACAAATTGATCAGAAAATCAACTTTATTTTTTTTATCGAAATCTGTTAACCCGTTGATGAGATAGTCAAATATCGAAAAAACTGTTATATGACAGGTACCTTTAATAACATTTTAATTTCTTACCAAAATTGCTAAAGCCGTTTTCCTGGTAATTAAGATTTACCATATCGGATAAGTAGACTAAGAATAACTGTAACTATAAATTCAAATCGACTGTCTTCATATACAAACAAATTGAAGCTGATTATTCGGTTAAAGGTTTCCAGTTGACCAGGGTTGACTGCAGTAGCATAATATTATTGACATTTTAAAAAGTTAAAGATTTTTACCAAATCCTAATACCCACCTCCGAAAAACACTCAATATTAAATTTTCTTGTGAAAAGGAAGCCGAGTTTCATGAAAAAATATCAATGGCAAATTGATCCAAAAATATTTCGCCTGAGCAATCGCCAATAAAAAGGTTATATTTTTTGTCGAATTCCTGGTGAGACTGTATAGATTATGTATGTGCAGTGAAACCCGCTTAAGCGAAACGACGAAAATCAAGAATTTTTTTCAGTTAAGCGGGTTTTTGACTTAAGCGGACCTTGGATAACTGAAAAAAAATTTCAGTAAGGCAGAGTTACTAAATATATTGAACTTTAACAGCTGAAAAACAACCTGTGCAAATGTTTACCAATTGCTTTTATAAATAAATTTGGTTTATCTTAATAAGAAAACAAGACATAGTTATTAACAAAAAAATAATTTATTTTTAAACAAAACGAATTTTCACATAAGCGGGTTTCACTGTAATCAGAAGGCAACAAGAACTCTCAAATCAGGTTTAAATAGGCTTTGAAGTCTATACCCTAATTGCTTCCACATTATTTTAGTGCCTTAGGATACTTCCTTAAATTATATCAGTCATGTCTCATTCCGCCAGTGGAGTTCTTACTTTAACTCTGCCACAGCTAAGAATAGAAAGCGCAAATAAAAGCTAAGCAGAACCAATCTTTTGGACACTGCATAAGTACTGCTTCGAAATCTCCACAAATCAACAAATTTCTAATTCAAAACAAACTTCCTACCAATGTAGATCGTAGATCTTAAAATTCTATTCGTGTTCTACAATTGGTTAAGTGTTACAAACTCTACCAAGAAAATTTGAAATTTAAAATGCGCATTTACTCTCACGGCGCGGTGCGCGCGGCCTGTCAAAAGTCAAGGTGACCAAGCAAAAGCTAAAGCATACGGTATACGAGTAAAAGTCGGCATATCGCATGTTAACCGGCTTCTGGTGGGAAGACATTTTTATTAAACTATCTAATGAAAAAAAAACGTACGGAACCAACTCTTTTCTTGTAGTTTTCATATTCAAGAGTATTTTTTGTGGAATTTGCAAATGTGCACCGGTACACTCGTACATCATACAAAATGTGGAAATAAAAAGCCCATAGTCGGTAACGCATGCGCATAATCTGTGTGTGTGTAATCGCAAGTTAAGAAATGAAAAATTCCATTGAGATATACCACGACACGACACGACCACTGTGCCACTGGGTTCCAAGTTCCAACCTACTCAGTTTAGCTCTCAAACAACAAACACGGAACAATAAACATGGCACAACAACATGGAGCAGCACATAACCGAGCGACCAACTGAACAGGTGCGCAATGCTCGATTGGCGTTGGCCGCGTGTGATTTACGAGATGATCTTTTGCCGAACGCGTTTATACGTTAAATGAGTTTTTTTTTGTTGTTTCTGTTGATATTGCAGTTCTCCCTCATCATGGCGTTCTATAAATGGCTACATATGGATGCGCTTGTGATATGTCACGTATGACACCGCAGATACAGATTACAAGCGACACGTCGCGCCGGCCGCCACCGGGAAAACACAACGTGAGCATGAGCGTATATAATAAAAAGTTTCACCTGTCACATTGTGTAACCATAATCGTAAGCCAGGGGGCGCTGTATGTGGCTTGTCGTCAACCCAACCTATAGTTGCGTTGATTTTAATACAAAAATGCGCGCACACCACACACACCACACACACACATAACACACTGCATCAGGATCAGCATCACTGCACCGCACCGGTGAGCTTATGCAATCATCATACAGGCACAGGGGGCAACATATTTGTTACGGGGCATAGTTCAGTGGAGCGGGTGGTTGCATTTATCTCGTGGGGGGCTTAAGGTTCCTCATTCTTTACTTGGGTAAATATAAAACAGCACCAACAGCAGCAGCAGCAGCTGTGAGCTTGGTGCATGTTCGCGCATAAGCCACACTCAAAATCGCGTAAACTATGGTGCAGTAAATCTTGTGGAACAATCGCAGGCTCGACATCATGGCTGTTTTATTGCGTAGATGCTGCGTCCTTGAGCTCTAGCTTTGGTGTGTACCCTAAGATAGTTAGATACAGCTTGACAGGCTAAACCTACCCATAGATACGATTCTATTGTGTGTGCTTACAGAACGATGTTTATGTAATTTTATGTGTGCGCGTTTAATCTGCAGTTTTGATCGTGAATTTGTTGCAATTTAAGTTGAGTGCGGGAGGTTATTTTTTTTGTTACTTGTTTCTGTTCGATAAACGCGGATTTAAAAGAAACTAGGGGGCATGTTGTGGTTACAAAAGATTGTGTTTCGAAAGCACTTAGTTGAAAGATATATATTGCTTATTAGGAAAAGATCCTATTATGCGGAGTGAACTATTTTTTTTATGAAGTATAACTTTGATAAAATAAACGACGATTTAACTGGAAACTGTCGTTAACGATAAACCTTAAATGGAAGGGAAATTTAAAGATATCTGGAAGGATTTTCAATTGAACTAAGAAATAGAGTTACTAAACTCAAACTTTTAATGAAAATTGCCACTTGGGCTATCATAAGGGAAACCAGAAGCTTGACACTTTTTAAGTTCAATAAGTTATATAACTTTAAAAGCGCGAAAAAAACAACTGCATTCAAAATAAAATGTACTACTAGATCGCACGTATACTTACTTTATGTTCGATCACATTGTATGCAAACTATTCTGAATAGAAACGGCTAAATATATTTTTAAAGTCGCTTTTTACTGAATTTTCTATATACAAAAATATCTTAAATTTTTTCTAAAAAAAATTTGGTACGACAATTTTAAGTATTTAGAGCCAATTTTTCAATAATCAGTTAAGCAGTCGTTAGTATATATTCTCCAGATAGAGCAAAAATCAGTTTGTTCAACAGTCAGATACAACTTAATCTAGGAATAAAGTTACCTGCTTATTTTAGAACAGTATAAGGAGTTATCTGAGCAATAAAATAAATAGCTATTTTCAATGTCAAAAACACTTTGAAAAATGATTGCTTTGAAATAAACGTTAAACAAAAATTAATTTTTATGAAAAGTTCGGTACTCGAAATAAAAGTGACGTTCAAATTAAATTATTCTATTGATTGTTTTTTCTTGATTGAAAAATTCGATGTTGTTATCCGGTTGTTTAACAATCAAGTAAGTTTATTCCTCTGGCAACTATCTGGATGTTTGTCTGTAGATTGAAAAATCAGCTCTTGCTAATATAAACTAAAAAATTTCAGAAGAAATCGTCCACCCGTTTTCGAAATATTGAATTTTTAAAACTAAAATATTTTTCTTCAAAAATCCAAAAGACCAATTTTTTTTTTGGAATTTTGAAAGTCAGTCTATAATATTTATTATTTGAAGAACCTTCTGTACATATAAAAATTTTGATCGAAATCCGTTGAGCCATTTATGAGAAAGTCGAAAATCAAAAAAATGGATGCATGGTAGGTACCGTTAATACCTAAGGAAATGATTAAAAAATTCGTTCTCCAAATTAGACCATACCCAAAGTAGTACACATACTTTTTTTTATCAAAATCGTTAGAGCCGTTTTCGAAATAATTAAGATGGTAAAAAAATTTGTATGACAAGTAGCGTTATTTTAGGGGCTAAAACAACGATTCAAAAATCTATTTTAGACAATCGCCTAAAACGCTGAAACGCTAAAACGTAAGAAGTTTGAAAAAATAGGTCCAGATCGTTCTACAGGGAGACAGACAGACAAAAATACATGACTCACTTTTTTGGTGTTCTCTATTACCGTAATGTATAATATTTAAAGTTTAATTAAAATCCCGAGTTTTATTTTTTTTCCAAATGTAAAATTTGCGCCCTATAGTACCTATATCGCTAGTAAAAACAGTAATGGTCTTACAATTCAGCCTTGTGTTGGTCCATTTAAGTTCTTCGTTTCGTGTGCAATGAATGAATTGATGGTATTGATGGTAAATTACCTATATTACTATATTAGGGAGAGTGAGCATTAGTTTTCTTTAAAGACTATACCTAACAGACAGACCCCCTGCCACGCCTAGTTTTTTATTCAATCGTTTCTCGGAAATGGCTGATGACTGTTTTACTTGGGGAGGAATTAAATGATTTAGATAACATTTCAAGAGTTTGTTCTTTTGTGTAAGAGAAAAATTAAACCAATTTTTTTTACAAAAATCCGTTCATTAAGAAATGATAAAAATGGGCGCGAATATTTTTAATCATTTCTTATTTTTTTGAAAACGACTCAAACGATTCCATAAATCCACCCACTGCCAAGCCGAATTTTTTTTTATTATATCCTGGCTTAGGTATTGGGGTAATGCTTATTTTCCAAAGGCTAAATTAAGCTCGTCAAATCCCAGGGTTTTTCCGAAAAAGGCACAATAACTCGGGTAAAGAAGAAGAACTGTGTTTCTGAATTTTTCTCGGTGTGGTAAGGAATCTAGAAGCAGGGGTAGGTACGAGAGTGGTGGAACCAGGGCCCTGTTTCACAGATCATACAACACACACAATGTATGATTTTCAAAACTCTGCTGTATGATTTCTGTTTCACAAAATTGTTGTATGATTTGCCGTCATAAAACAATTTATGAACGAAAACTTGACTGGAAGTATGTGAATGTTGTATGAACCTGTTTCACATAATTTATTTTAATAATTCATACAGCAGATTAATGTCAAATTTATCATACATTTCATACAGCGTATTAGTTTGCTGTTGAATAATTTGTGTCCTTTGAAGAAGTTTACAAATAAGCAAAAATATTCCAAAGTAAGTAGTTTTTTCACTATTTAGTTTATTATTTTAATATTTTCGTATTGTTAAAAGAATCCACGAAGCAGCAAATTCTTGTTCTTCGGAAAAATGAAAAAGAATAATGTTGCCACTAAGGTGGTTATTAACGATGCTGATAAATGTGTATTGTATACTTATGTGCGCATATGTAGGTACATAAATGCCTAAAATGAAATAGGTATTTATCTTAAATAAGTAAACTGTAATTGCAGTAGTCGAAGGGAAATAAGTTTTTATGTTTCTGCATTATGTGTTAGTTTTGTTTATTTATAATACTTCCTTCTGGTCTGACTGTACTTATGGGATTAATACCAAATACAAAACTAATTAACTTAAATAGTTTAAATAAGTTATAATTCTAAGTCATTCCACTGCATCTTTGTTGTCAAAAACATTTTCGTCTTTTCGATTTTGGTTTGAATAAAATTATTTCGCGTTTATAATGACAATTCTTTAAATTTCTTTAATTGATTAGTAATATTATTTTGAATTTTAATTGATTAGTATTATCAAATTGAAAACAACGAAATGCCAAATCATACATTTCATACAACAAAACAAAAATGATACAACACGTCCAATGAAATCTCTGAAACAGAAAGTTGTATGTGTTGTATGATGTATTCTGAGAATGTATGTTGCATGATCTGTGAAACAGGACCCAGTAGCAAGGAATTGCACAAGTCTTACTCGTTTAAAGGAGAAATATATAGATGCAGGGAATCACCCAAATCTTACTACAATGGGTAACCAGGAGCAGGGAATCCACCCAAATCTTACTATTTGCAGGCGGAAGCTGAAGGAGCATGGAGTACAGCCGTCAGCCGATGTCTAGTAAAGCGGATTAAAGAAAAAAAGAAAACTACCTTAACTGACAAAAATTTCAGCAGTCGCAATTACCAAATTCCACTACTTAGGCAACTTATTATGAAGCTTCCATTTTCTATGGGAATTTTATTTTCACTTATTATAATATTGGTTAAAAGCAAATGTAAATTATAAGAGACTAAAGGTTAATTTGTAAAAAATAAACGTATTCTAGTGACATCAAGTAGGTGGTTGACGGCCGCTGGTATTGCTAGTTGGCAGGTACACTACGGATGGGAGAATGATGTACATTTTATATCATTTAGGTACACTTCGGGTCGGTCGGTTAGGAACTTTTTGGTAAAGGGTATTGGTGATTTAATTGCGTTTGACGTTGTTACGCTTCGTTATATTGGAAACTGCTGTAACAACTTTGATGTAATTTTTATAGTTTGCTGTTATGTTCGATAATAAATTATTAAAAAATTTGACAGTAAGTAAAAGTTGCTAAATTGCGACGCCTTATTTTATTACTTTTTTAGTGATTTTGCATATGTACTTCATAATATACACAGGGCCCTATTTAGTAGATATGAGATATTCTCGGATTCGAGGTAAAATCATTGTCTTTTCTTTATCCAATTTACATCCTGAGTAAACTCAGTTATAATCCAAAGAAATTGAGGGGTTAGCTCTGGATTAACTGAAGATCAATATTTTTTTCTGTTCTGTATTTTTATAAGCGACAACTTCCAATGCAAAAAATAATCGAATTATGTCCGGAAATGATACGAGCAAAGCTTTGAAGAAGTTCTAAAAATACTTTTCTTCTCGGTTGATAATTTAAGACTCCATCAAGTAAAGTTCAGCTAGGCACAATAGGTACCGTAATTGTAATGTCTCACATATACAATTAGATACAATTTAAACTAGGAAACCATATTCCGTCGTTGCCATCTAAAAAGATTAAAATCTAACAAACAGTTTGTGCCACCTCTTAAATGCAAACTGCTGCAGCAGCTTTATACCCAGCAAGCTTTTTTACTCGAACTCTCTGCCGAAATCAACATGTGCGGTCGGTGAACAATTACAACAAATATGCTGATATTACAACCATGCACTTAAGGCATTTGAACATAGGTAGGTACGTCCAATAAATGCAACAACTAACGGTAAACAGCTCAATAAAAAAAAAGAACCATGTCAGGCAGCTAATTGAAGTCGTGAATTAAGTTGCATCACACAAAGGCATATGCTATATGCACACTGCACACACAATCAACACACTACGACACGACAGAAACATACCAAACGGACGGACGACGGATGACGGTCGGACGTATAACAACACGTGTTGCTGTTGCTGAACGGCCTAGCCTACACATAATAAACCATTTAACCGATTCCTGCTATTGCGGGGGCAGAAACGACCGTGTATGTGATTATTAGAAACGTGGCTTACTGCTGCGCTACAGCAAAGTTGCATCTACTTGCATCTGTGCCACTGCCAATATACAACTCATACGGAAAGCGCGCAAAATGTGCGTGCCCTGACATTGACGGAAGCTTGCATAAATTAAACAACCCGATTAGGAATGGCGATAGTGGGGACAGCGCAGCGCAGCGCAGGGCTTGCGTACCTACTTATACGACTTTCACAAATTAATTATAAAAATTGTTTGTCGCTCATACATGTCAGTATACGTAAAGCATACTCGTATAATTATAGATACACACCGCAGCGCTAATAAAATGCATTATACAGATACCGCTCTATAGCGCAGATACATTTGTATATTTATTGCTTGTTGAAAACCTGTGCGATGGTGGTCGGTTTCCTCGCAATGAAATTGCGCGTGTGACCTTCAAATGCCAGAGCAAAATATAGAAAAAAAAAACAAAAAGATAATACCTACATAGGTAGATGAAAATTACAAAAGGCCACACTAACAACACTACATATATACTTTATAATGGCAGCCGCACCGACAACTAGATTCTTTGCTACTTTATTGAATGCAATAAATTAGAGATTACGAGATATACGATATAAAAATGCATTTGATCAGCACACGCGAGAATGGTGGCTAGTTTAGCTGAACGAACGAGACATTGATGATGATGATGGTGCATGGTGATGTTAGTGATGTTGGTAATGGTGTTGAAAAGGAAGCTGGTGATGCCAGCTGCGAAGATTTTTGGTTACACGAACGGAAGTTCAAAATTATATCAAACGGCAAAGTACAAACACTAAAAATAGGTCCGTACCTAATTCACGTATGCATTGTCCCAAAATTTCAAGTTAGAAATGAACAAAGGCGAGGTTTGACGTACGGATTTTATTTTTGTGTAGGTATTCCCTTTGTTGAAAAAGAATTAAATTAAAAAAATTGTTTAAGATTTTTCTAAAACTTTGGTACAAGATTATACCAACCCTTTTAATAGCGGCATCTATTGACTATAAGTTTTCATTTTACAGGATCTAACCGAATGGTTAGAAGTTTGGGGAAGAGAATGTTAATAAACAAATTGGGACATTATTATGTCATTTAAACAGGGTTTTCTGGAGTTTGTTTACTGTCTTTTTTGTCTTCTCTTAAGCTATTTTGTAACATTTTGATCGGGAAATCTTATTGTGTCTGTTGGCGACCACAAATTCATCCTAGAAAAGACCAACGAATTTTAACGCGGGGACCAGCGTTTCATCATCGAATTCAGAACTGCATAGGTAATGGCGCGACGAACGAACTCGAAATTTCGAGAAAAATGGTCCAGTTATTTCGGCTGACTCCGCTATGGAATTGTACTTCAGAACTATTCTCAATATGTAAGCACACGGTTTCGGCAAGGGAATACACTATCATGTGACTTTTTCCATCTCATTCTAGGACAAATACTTCGTAGAACAGGCATCAGTACAAAATACACCATTTCCAACAAATTCATTCAGTTACTTCGGTAAGGATTTGCGGTCGATATTGACATAATCGGTTCTTATCAATGTGAAGGTATTGAAGATTTTACGGCGATTGATGGATAGTTGAAATTTGTTAGAACCAAAAATCAAACAGAATCTGCCCATTGTTTGGAAGAAGACGTCGCTACTGATAGCAGCAATTTCAAGAAAGTTAATGATCTTGCTTACCGTGGAACGAATATTTAACTCATAAAGCGCTCATTGGTGGAAAAGCGACACACAATTATACTATAGCAAACCGATACTACTTCGGTTTGAGGAATCGAACGGGTTCAAAACTTCTCTGGGGAAAGACTAAGTGCACGATCTACATAACATTAATTCCATCAGTCTTGCATTATGTAGCCCAGTACTAAAACATTTTTCAGCAGAAATATGGCCCTATTTAGGAGAGGCAAATGGAGGATAAAATAAAACCGCGAGCTCTATGAGCTGTTCAAAGATATATAGTTCAATAAGTCAAGACTCCAAAAAAATACCTTACTTCAGGCTTTCAAGCGTACGCTATCGCTGATGTCAGAACTCTTGTTCTGGATGGCTGGAAACAATGTACCCGGAATCGAGGAGGACCTTGGAACGTTTTGGCTCAGACAGGAACTTTTTACTGTTCGGTAGTTTGTTAAGTAAGTGTTTACCCTTAAGCCCAAATTCGGACGTACTGTTACGTACTGTATAGATTTCTCCTTTAGCCGTACTACACGTATGTGGAATGCTTTACCAAACGAATCCTACCCCCCCCCCACCCCAATTGCGATATTCAAAGATTTAAAACCCATGCACATCGGTATCTTGCCAAGGTGTTTCGGACCCAAAAGCAGGTATTTCCTGTCATAAGCAGATTTTTTGGGATCTTCTCTCTTCATGAAGGCACTTGCTCTTTACGTGCTTAAGGCCTACCCACTTCGCGGTTGTTCCTCCGTCAATTTCCTTAATTCATTATTCCAATCTTTGACTTTGATGATCTTGGCTCTGTCGACACAATTTCCCCAAAAATGGCCTGACCACGAATTTGGACATAACCTACAGACATTGTGATGCTTCCGTGTTGGAGCGACCTTATAACAGACTCGGAAAAGTCCATGTGGACACCTGCTTAACCGTTTATAGGTTACGAGTGGCGAATGACAGCTATAGTTCCACTGGCATAACCAGTCCTGGTTTTGCAGATATAAATTGTCATCATAATTTAAGTCAAGAAACTTGAACTCCGGATAATCCAAGCATGTTGCCATTTTTCACCACTGGGATGTATATGTAGGCTCTTTTGAGGTTAGACGATCAGCAGAAAGTCACGAAACTTTCGGGCAACTAATTCACCAGAGACGGCTAGTAACCCCAGTTTGACCGGCCGTCAAAATGGTAGTCATACCCTCACCATATTTAGAAATCTGTCCAGAAATGTATGCGTTCGCGGCTTGGTGTATGTATGCAATTTGTACGGCCGATCTGTTGGAAAGCTAAATTCTTAAAGTGATATTGGGCATTTCCAGACACTATCTTGGTTCTTTTTTGCTAATTCCGACATTTAAACAACAAACGAAATTTACTCCAATTATTTCGTAAAAAGAGAGGTTTATTTTTCTACATTCCAGTAGTTATTCCATACTAGCACACTGACGTGTAGCTGAATTTCTTAATTCTGAAATAAGATGTCAAAGTTATAGGAATACCACAGGGTCAGCAACTTAGTAAGCATTTAAGGTTCTTTAAAATTTTAGGGAAGAATTTTTTCATTTTTTGATTTGAAAAAAAAAAACTGACTTCAAAAATTTAACTGTTTATACTTTTTTTTTTATTCTTAGGCCTACCCACTTCGCGGTTCATCTTCTTTGTTAGCTGAAACATAAATATTCACGCCGGGTGATCACAGGTTAAAAACAAATCACAATAAATTGTCGTTGGACACTCTTTAGAGCTGGAAATACCTAGATCCAAATGGCTTTATAGATTTGTGACTCTGTCCCAAAATTTACGAACTCCGATAACTCACCGATAAGTCATCTTAGACATTGTAAAACAGGTCCTTAGTGTGCGGTGGATGGAAGTTTTTGGCGAAACCACATGGTAAATTGATTACGTCCGACAAGTTGCAAATCTAATACCTATTAAAATTGCTGTCCAAAACTTTGGCACGGACAGTTTATTCTTCTATAATTCTCCTAGTAACCGTCATAAACGGTCTGATTGTTTGTGAGTTAAGGTGCACCTTAACTCTTAACTTTTTTATAATCTTGCACGCGCGCAAGGGATTATGAAGAAAGCTGTGTGCCGCTCAGATTTTATCTCCAGGGATGGCAGAACTAATGCAGAAAAAATTACCGTGTCTTATTTATTTATGTCTCTTATAATTCGCATTATTTTATTTTATTTCGTTGTCATATTTATGAGTAGTTTACTCAATCAAATGTTGTTAGTGTTATGCCTGAACAGCAAGTAATGAGTAAACCAGCAACTCATTTTATGACAATTTATAGAATTGATTTTTAAAGAAATATAAGAAGGCATAGACAACGGCAGCAATCGAACCTGTGACCACAAGGTTGACAGGCGAGCACACAACTATCCCGACATGGCCAAATTTGGTGTATAGATCATTTGTTTCATGTTTGGTATCCTAGAGTACGAGCAGATGTTTTCTTGAAACCCACTTAAATGATCTCGATTAAAATCCGCATAAAGTTGCAATAATTCCAAATGTCGGATTTTTATCAGAAAGCATAGCACATGACGAATAAGGTTTTTAAGTTGTTCGGATAAATCTCATGAATTATTCGATTTGGTACGTTAAGAGTAGAATAGTGAATTTTAAAAACATATGGTTTCTTTTGTTCATAAAAGAAGAGTGGCAACACTTGTGATGTTCTCCGGTTCGACCACCACCCCAATATGTGTTGAGGCAATCAATGGTATTTTTCTAATTGTTTGGTGCGTCATGTTATAAAGGCGGCACATTCCACATCCAACCATACTACACACATACACACATATTATACTTATTAAGTAGCACTTCGATCGGTTGTTGCCAGTTTGTTGTTATTGTATTGTACTTGTGGTCCCAACACACTGAGTGAGGATTTATGTGTTTTTGGGGTGTTATCGGTTGTAATGTGTGCAATTTTACAAATGGTTAACGACGACCATGCATGGCGGCATACGGTCGGTGGCGATGTGGTGGGAGAGGATCTTATGGACCATTTGCTGCACACAGGTAATGACTATACAGTAAAGGCACAATTTATCATAAGGCATATTCTGCGGTGTGTGGGTTGATGCGGATATTAGTCATTTGTAAAAATGTTATTTTTTACATTTTTTGTTTGTTTTAGTTTTTATTTATCTGTGTAGATACAGGACTTGGACATGCATATTAGATACACGATGATACAATGAATGCAATATGGAAGGATAGGAGGAGAAACACGCATGTTAGAAATAGAGAGAGTAATGGGACTGATGACATATACTAGATGCAGCTATACTGCATAGACGCCAAGCATCTTGAAAAGACTAATGCCATGCTTTGTAGGCCATCAAGAATGGGCGAAATTTAATGACCGACTTGGAATTTTGATTGTTTGTTTTTGAAATGCAGTTATTAATGACTGGAACTATTTGGTAGAGAAAAGAATTTTTATTGCCTTAGTTTGAAGGAGAGTAGATCAACCACTGAAGAACGTGTAGGAATCTTTTTACGCTCAAATGTCCTAATTATTGGATCTCTGGAGGCGCTTGTCCACTTTAATGTATATAAACTTAAACAAAACAAAAAAAATAAAATACACGACTGGATCGCACGTACTTGCACCTATGTTCGATCACATTATATGCAAAAGATTCATAATAGAAACGGATATATGTATTTTTAAAGTCGTTTTCCACTTAATTTTGTATATATAGGGTCCGCAAAATAACTTTTTTTTTGAAAATGGGCGCAAAACATCGAGTGTAGCTTCGGCTGTGTGGCACGTCCTGTTGAAACCAAATATTGCCAATATCCTCCTCTTCAATTTTTGTGAACAAAAATTCGTTCAACATGGCCCAATAACGATCGCCATTGACTGCAACGGCCACTCCTTGCTCATTTTCGAATCATGCCTCTGGACCAAAATAAGCACCAAACAGTGACTCGTTTTGGGTGTATCGGCTTTTCAATGTATGCGTGCGGGTTTTCTGTGCCCCAAATGCGACAATTTTGCTTGTTAACATACCCGCCAAGATCAAAATGAGCTTCATTTGAAAAGATGATTTTTTTGGCAAAATCGGCATCTTCTCTAAGTCGATCGCAGGACCACTTAGCGAGCATTGTTCAAGCATATACGCAACCATATTCGTTCAGCGGAAGGATACAACTAATTATCTGTCAAATTAGACATGAGCTAAGTGTTACCATTCAAGAAATAAGCACTAGTTGAAAAAAAAAGTTAGATGGCGGACCCGTTATAAGAATTCCTAAATTTTTTCCAAAAAAAAAATAGTTATGGAAATTTTAAATATTTAATAATATTAATTTAAGAATAAAATTTCAGGAAAAATCGTCCACCCATTTTCGAATTTTGAATTTTCAAAAAAAAATATTTTTTTTTCAAAAATCCAAAAAAAAAACATTTTTCGAAAATTTTGAAATGCAGTATTATTTAGAATTTGAAGTAATTCCTATATAAAAATTTTGATCGAAATCCGTTGAGCCGTTTATGAGACATTCGAATATCAATAAAATGGTTGTATGGCATGTACCGTTGATAACAAAATATTTGAAAAAAAATGTTAGCCAAAATGTAGACCACCAATTGTTATCAAAATCGTTATAGCCATTTTCGAGATAATTAAGATGGTAACAAAATTTGTATGGCAAGTACCGTTATTTTTGGGGTTAAAACAACCATTCAAAAATCTATTTTGGACAATCACCTAAAACGCCGAGGCACCAAGTTTGAACAAAATCGGTTGAGCGGTTTAGGCTGTAGATTGTTCTACAGACAGACAAACAGACAGACAGACGGTATTGCGGGACCCACTCTTTGGTGATCTCTATGATCGTAATGTCATGTTTGATTGTTAGAAAAACATTTTTTTTTAATACATAACTTCCCTTATAGTATCTATAATCGCAAGCAAAAAATATTGTACCAAACATTTTTTAATTTTATGTCGCACAGTTTTTGATATTGACTGCATCAGTTTAAGAAGTTCATATCTGACGGAATACATTAAAACAGTAGGAAACATTACCTTCTCCCAATCTACCAAATGCAAAAGTGGTGCACTAAACTGCGATTAGTTACTGTTTATATCATCATGCGCATTAATGTGGTTCACTGGGCATAGGATAGCTCATTGATGAACAGTGGAGCTCCGGAAATCTACATGCAAGTGCTCATGGATATGTAGGAGAAAGTCGGAAAATGTTCCAAATGATTCATCGAAGCATTTCCAATAACAGTATATCTACCACAAGGGAGCTTCTTGGAACCTTTGCTTTTTAGACTTTTTAACTGTTTGCTTGAACAAGGGTAATTTACATCTTTCAATCAAAAGTGAGTAGCGATGAGGCTAGAACCTTACAAGGCCAAAATTAATGGATCGGTCAATGCTTCCCAACATTGCAGCATGACCAACTAATCTGGTGTTTTCATGTCCATATTGTAGTGCTTGTTTGTCGAGGTTTAAGTAAGATCTTCAAAGTCCAAGGCAACCTGGAAGAAACCATGTAAGACTGGGGTAAGTCGGCAATAACTTAGTATTTGTAAATGTGGAATTTTTCCTTATTTCGATTACAGAAGTAACTGGGACTTGTTTTTAAACAACACGGTAGTTCATGTTATGCAAAACTGGTTGATTGAGTTACAGGAGTATTATAAAACCCTCATTATTCCTTATTAGAAGAAAGAAACCCAGGGACCGTAAGAACAATAAATTGAATATGGTACGGCGGCTAGTGCTTTTTCGGACCTGAAGTTGGATCAATCAAAATTGTTCTTTCTGTCTGCAAACAAGAAAAAGTTATACGATACACTTCCACCATCTCAGTGTAATACTTCCTGATAGTAGTGTGATTTTATAGGTACCGAACGAAATATTTTTTTTTTAATTGTTACGTTGAATTCGCCGAACATTTCCGTGTTCGAACTGCACTGTTCTCATTGATGAGCAGGGACAAATTGCAGATGTTGTGCACAATTCGGTAGGTTTGATCGATTTTGTTGGTCGGATCGTTCTGCTAGATCTCGGCAATCAGTTGTTGGTGGTGAAATTTAGCACCAGTTATTGGAGTAGGAGCCCAAAGTGTAACGCCTCTTTAAAATACGTTTTCGAGACCCTAAGAACGTTGTCCAAAAGCAATATCATATGAAGTTCCATAATACTATTACGAAGAAAGAATAGCACAGACATAAAAACATTTGGTACATCAAAAATCGGCTTACAAGCCATGCAACAATACAAAACCAGGAAAAATGACGTAATTTTTTCGAAATCAATTTGGCGCACATGAAGGTTTTTTTTTTATTCCCATCGCCGATTTGTCTTCGAGTCTATAACATACGCTCCTTCTACAAACTTCAAAACCATAAAAATCTCTATAAAATTACTACTACGTAAATATAGTCAATAGTACGATCTTTGACCTAAAAATGGCGTCAAAATCTGTTGACGTTGACATCTGCTTCGGCCCGATTTCCTAGATAGATCAACTAACACCTTGACGGAATAATGACAGATGTGAAAAATGGATTTTGTGGTGACGTCACTAAGTCAAAGCATTGACCGTCAAATTCTAACTTTATAATCAGCAAAATATCACATTTCGAACCTAAGGCACTTTAACACACTAAACATTAATCTTTCCACTCTAGTTGAGGAAATTTTAACACAGATTCTATTTGTACAGCTAACGAACCATACCAATTTTGGATAAGTTTTATCTTAGAGTTCAAACATCAGCAGATGGTGGTGAGTTCATCAAACGGCATGAAAAAGAAACAATTTTTCGAATCTAATTTCTCTGTGTGTTTTTGTGACTTTAAGCCAACATGCGACATTTATATTCGCATGCGCCACATTCCATTTGGTCATTTGGCTAAAAATTCAATTCCGCATACAGAAACCGAAACCAAGAATCAACAGTATACCAACAACAGGAGCAGCAACTGCAACATGTGCGCACATGTCATTGCAGCGCCAGAGGCGATTGAAATTAATTGCCACCAAGATCTAAGCTGGTGAACAAACCGTGTGGCTCACCTCGTGAGAAGGGCGTTTGACATCGTTAACGATCACTGTGTAGTCGTGTCGTATCTCTAGCGTTTCGTTTCGATGGTTGATTTCCTCATACACCAGGCATTCCAAAACAATTTCAACAAAAAAAAAAGAAATAAAATCTAAACAACTGGGCACCAATTCCAGATATGTCACCTCTCAAACTACGACAACACAACGATGAGGACGACAAACGAACCAAAAAAAAAACCAAGCCAGGAGCAGCAACTAGGTATAGATACCAACTACACACCAGAAGCAGGAGCAGCAGAAGATTTATGCCAAACACCAAACTGAACCGCATAATCAACACAAACCTCCATCATGTCAAGTTTGTCTCTATCCCGGATCTGAAGAGGACGACGGGTGTCGCTACTGCTGTTACTACACTCCCGTTCCAAAGATGAAGCAGCTCTCTATGATGTGGTTGGTTGGACTACTATTTTGGAGCAACATTGCAACATCCTACATGAATCAACGAGAGCCGAGCCACACGAACGTTGCGTTGTTGTTCAACCCACCCACGCACGCATCGGCTGGCTCGCGGAGTGATTTTTCTTTACTCCCCTTTGGCTAACCATAAAGGATCACGCGGACTAGGACGCAGTTTAAGAAATACATATAGAATTGTATACCATCTACTATATAGTGTCTATAAAGGAGGCTGGGCGGGTTAAGACTTTGCGGTCAAGTCAGCGATTCAATTGTTGCAATAATGAGCAGGGTCGGATTGGAGTTTTCAAGAAGTTTTTTCTTACAAAGCAGGTAATTTACCGGTCTGCCCAAAATTGAACTAATCTATTTTTATAGCTCTGAAGAAGGCCTCATCAATTCGAGTGTGATATGAGCAGAGAGCTTTCTCTCAAACAATGCATGCAAAATGGTATGAGTTGACCACAAACAATGCATTTGTTCGATCGTTATGCAGACGGAGCTGCAGCCTCAATACCTGTCAAAACATTGAATACACACAAATTCAATGTTATAAAAACAACGCACGACGGAAAAGCTTATGGCATTTTTATGACGTTTCACAATCAAATAATCAAACGAACTCCATTGAGGTTTACATAAGGTTGAAAAGAGCTTTATGCTCACTTGTACTCATCATATTCTAACTGGCAGTGCTTTTTCGTCGGTTTTTGTCGGATATCAGTATAGGGGCATTGTGGGCGGCTCCCGGAAATTACGCCAGAAGCCAAAGGTTTCTGATAATCTTTCCCAAATTTCGGACCATTTTTCAAAAAAAAAAAGTTCCAGAAAAAGAATTGGAAAAAGCCAGAAAAAAAATCCCGGACTTGATATGATAGACGTAGCTCTACGACAAAAAAAAACCATCGCGATATAATGCTAGGGTTTTTTTATGTGACTAGTAAGGCTTTATCTCAAGGAATTGAGGAGACTCTACATAAAACTTTAATAAACCCAGTTTCAGGCTCCGGAAGGAAGGATTCAAGCAAATTCTAACTCATAGAATTAAATGGCGCCCAACTAACATTTCAGCTTCGATATACAAATCGGGTAAGTCATTTTATCTTCGACATTTCCTTACCGAATGCCAATAGAATCTGTTGGGCAGATATTGATATTGATATCATTATCCCAACTCAACGAACCTGCACCTGGCCGTTTGCACTAATAGAGGTAAGAACTACAAAAAAGGGACTCGCGATATCATACGAGAATTTTTTTTTTATTTTACCAGTGAAGCCATGTCTCAAGGAACTACGGAGACTCGACATAAAACTTTAATCAATCCAGTTACAGGCTGTGGAATGAAGGGTTCAAGTAAGTTGGAAATCATAGACTTAAATGGCGCCCAATTAACATTTCAGCTTTATTTACTTAGACTCCCAGAGTCAATGAATCTTATCCGGAGGGTAGAGGCTCACCTCGCTTAAGCGGAAGAGGACCTCAACTGACTTCGAATGCGCAATTGGAGTCAGTTAGCTGAGGGCCGAGATGGCTGGAAGAGGCTTGTTGGTTCAAGCGGGCCATCCACATTGACCTTTTCGCCAAACTATCAAATCCACTCCTGCTCAGTGCCCATGCATGCCAAAGAAACGACCAATATGCGGTGGCGGTAATCTGCCTCTAAGGAGAATAAGGAGCCCGTCCGCATTACAGTCTTCTCTACCACTGCAGGTGATAACGGGAAACCCAAAAAAAAAGAGAAAAACTATCCATGTTTCTATTTTGTTTGCGTCTGTCCCAACTTAAACAATCAACAGAGCTCTATACCAGGACAGCAAAACAACAGAACAACGTATGCACCTCCTAATTGCTCCTTTGGCGCTTTTTATGGAAAATATCAAAAGCCCCACTTGCATCTCCTCTCGCACCTTAAAGAATTCTCTTCGAAAATACACATCTGGACCAAAGCATAGTTAGTGTAGTGCTGCTAACACAATACTACGAACTGAAGTGTGTGTTTAGATGTGGGACGCATTTTTTTTGGGGACTGCCGGCCGAAGCCAAAGTCAATTCCGATGCCGCCATCAGCAACAACACGGGAATGCATTAAGCAAAAATCGATCTCATAAATTTGTTCTCACAGCAGCAGCAGCCGCAGTAGGAACAGCAACGCGTTGTCTTTTGGCCTGGTCGAGTTTTTTTTTCGGTTTGGTCTTCCAAATGCGGACATCAATGCTGCGTTGAATTAAAGGGTAAAGAAAGGATTCCCCGCCGGCCGCCCGCCTGTCGCTTGTACCCCTTTGAGTTCCGTTCCGATGTCTAAAGTTTTGACCTGAAATTGAAAGGGAAATAAAGAAAAAGTCAGGGAACGCACGGCACGCTGACACATGTTAAACGGTAGCGGAGCAAGAGTGAGTTACCCAAACCGAACAACAAGGGTTCTGTGGGGAGCACAGGGAAGTCAATGAATTTCACTCACCGAATCGTTCGTCGTCGTCGTCTTCGTTCCTCGTTGCAATTGAAGAAGGAAAACGAGGACAAAAGCAGTCCGTATACGAATGAGCACCTACTATGTTCCCAGCTTAAGTTGGTTTGGTTGAGGTCCGGTCATGATCATGTATAGTATAGGGAATATGCATACATAGTAGGTTTTGTGCCTCACTAACTTGGCTGAGGTGTCCAACCTCGTTTGCCTGCTACCACCGCGACACGGAAAAGGTGCTCATGAGATGGTTGGTTGCAGACTCTGTTGTTTTTTTTTTTTTTGTATTATTATTCCTGGCATTTTTCAATTTGTTTCGCTGGCTGCTCGCCAGAAGGGATATGGAGAGGACAACAATGCCTGGCGGTGCAGCAATGCTATACTATAGTATATACACACACACCAGGCAATTGCTTTGTGCGGATGATGCAAGGAAACAATTGTCTGACGGTCGGAGGCTAGGCTGTGGTTGATTGGATAAGTAGGCCATCGGAAATGTGCTGTGAAAATTTCGCGCGATATACTGAAGGTCGAACTGGTAACAGCAAATGCGAAGTGGTGATAAATTTTACTAAGGATGTCTTTTTTTTTGTTTTTTTAATTCTCGCTATCTCTTGTATAGGTATAGAGTTGATGTTTGACTTCCCTTCGAAGGAGACACTTGGCGTGGGTGCTATTAGATAATGAGATGATATTGATGGAAGGTTCTGTTGCAGAATGTTTTGACCGATATTTTATATATTAAACAAAAAAAAAAAAGACAAAATTGTGCGGGATTCAGTTTGCAAATGCCAGTTCAGGACACTGTTTCAGTGGAAGCAATTAAGGTAGTATGATTCCCATTTTTTCTTGTTCTGATTTATCTTTCTGTAATAGTTCGGAGTTCCCTTTACTTCATAAGATAGGAAGTGGTCGAAATAGGTTCCTGGGTGATTTTCCGACGAAGAGATTTTTTCTGCACAAAAATTACAATAAGTATTGGTATAAAAAATAAAGAATTTAAAAATGCCCTCCGAGGCGCTCTCCAACTGAAGGAGACTTTGCAGAGCTCCTAAATTTGTTAGGACATAACTTCCTTGTTGGTGGCGACTTCAATGCTTAGCACACTAACTGGGGATCTAGGCTCATAACTACAAAGGCAAACGTCTATACTAAGCAGGCTGCAAATACAACTGCGAATTTTATTCTTCTGGTTCGCTTAACTTTTTCGTAGTTAAGTATTAAACGAAATCATTTAAGTGTGGAAGGTAATTATAATTTTTCGTCAGATCATACTGCAGTAATTTTATCACTGAGCGAAGCAGAAATAATAGAAAAAAGGAATCCCAAGCTCATGAATAAGAAAACAAACAAAAAAGTTTTATAAGCCTGAGATCCCCTATGCAAACAATTGAACAAATTGATCAGGAAGTAGAACAATTTATTGTTGATGTGCAACAAGCTACAGAAGAAAGTACTTAAACTATTTCGAACGCGAGAGAAAAAGAAATGAAATATCCTGTCGAAATAACGGAGCTAATATTGGAAAAAAGAAGAGCTCGAAGAAATTGGCAAACTACGTGATTCCCAGATGATAAGAAAAGTTTTAACCGTCTTAACAACGAATTAATTAATTAATTTAACTATATGCCTGTAAGACCTAAGGTCTTCTAAATGCAACCTGAATTGCACGGCACTAGTTTGGCACAGTGGAATTGAGAACCAGATATTGACTATCTCATTTTAACCCATGGGCGACATCCAATTAAAATTAAATTAAAATTAAAATTGGAGGTAGAGAAAAGAATGCGCCTAGCGTGGGGATCGAACCCACACGTCCTAGTTAGCAATCAAGCACTTTATCCACTGCGCCATTGCCACCCACAATAAAAAAAAGAATCAGTGAGTTCAAAAATGATTCACTTAGTAGATTACTAAAAAATCTGACGACGGATGCTTCTTCCGAATACTCCTTATGGAAAGCAGCCAAGTGCCTAAAAAGAACCTCGGATACAAGACCCGCCAGTAAAATCTCAAGATGGTAAATGGATCGCAAGCCTGATTTCTTCGCTTAACATCTTACGAATGTTTTTAAGCCATTCCTAGCAAACATAGCTACAGATCCCTTACAGTTTGTTGATAGAAATTACGAATGCGAAATACCTTTCGTCACGCTCAAAGAAGTAAGAAGCATATGTCAACATAAGTTGTGTAACAAAAAATCACCAGGGTACGATCTAGTAACTGCACAGGTTTTGACAGAAATGCCGTCAATAGCCTTCAAGAAACTCCAGTTTATAATAAACGCATGCCTTAAACTAAGATATATTCCGCATCATTGGAAAATTGCAGCAGTCATTGTCATACCTAAGCTAGGTAAGCCACCAACAGAAGTAACATCTTACAGACCAATATCGCTTATACCAAACATGGCAAACGTTTTTGAAAAACTGCTACTGAAAAGGCTTAGCAAAATAATAGAAGAAAGAATACTACTTCCGAGCCACAAGTTTGGATTTAGAAATAAACATTCCACGATAGACCAAGTGCATCGAATTACGGATGTTGTGGAAAAGGCACTTGAAGAAATAAAAGTATGCTCGGCTTCATTCTTAGATGTTGCTCAAGCCTTTGACAAGGTTTGGCACTTGAGACTTGAGTAAAAACTGCATAGCGACCTTCCAAGCCAGTACTACGAAATACTAAAATCCTACGTTACGAACCGACTCTTTAGAGTATGGTACGACCAAAATTACTCGGAACTAAAGAAAATTGAAGCTGGTGTACCACAAGGAAGTGTCATAGGCCCAACCCTGTATCTGTTATATACAAGGGATATTCCAGTGAACATCAAATTACCAAATTAAACGAAACAAAATCGACGCATATAAACTTCACAAACAAAAACATAAACAATGTTCCAATATTTATAAATAATACAGTAGTACCTTACTTCAATACCGCCAAATACCTTGGAATGACTTTGGATGCAAAGCTTAAATGGAAAGAGCACATCAAAAAGAAACGAGAAGAACAAAACTTGAAGTACAGAAAAATGTACTGGTTACTAGGATAGAACTCTGACCTATCTATCCAGAACAAACTAATGTTATATAAGCAAGTACTGAAACCCGTTTGGACATATGGCACCCAACTATTGTGCTGTACAAAGAAAAGATATGGTGAACCCATCCAAAAATTCTAAAGCAAGGTCCTGCGTGGAATAATAAATGCTCTTGGTATATAAGAAATAGCGATCTACATCGTGACCTTCAAATTGAAATGGTTACAGAAGTGGTTAAAAAACAAGGTGTATCTCACAATCAGAGACTGCAAAGTCATACCAACTCCGAAATGGCGACCATCCTAAATATACGAGACAATGTTCGGAGTTTAAGAAGAACCAAGCCTCATGAGATGATGGTCTAAAAGCTATGGGAAAGAGTTATAACATTAAACTTCCGCCAATGCGATGTATGTACATATAAATTAAGAAAGTAAAATTATTTGTCGATCTTTCATAGATTGGTCCTGATTCACCGGTGGTTTTAGTGCGATAAGAGTCCCACACAAGAAAAGCAGGTCAAGTACACTTGGTAAACCGGTTTAGAACCGCTGATTACTTATTTACTTAGTGACAACCCACGTTGAGTCGAGGACTCTTCCACATCTGTCGATCCCGGGAAATTTGCTTCCAGTTTAAGAAATCAAGTTTTCTGGCATCCGCGACAATCTGATCCTTATACCTAAGGTTCGGTCTTCCTATTCGTCTCGAACTCAAGGCCTGGGAGTCAAAGAGATCCATGGCTGGAGCATTTTCATTTATTCGTTCGATGTGGTTAAGCTATAGTAGCGGCTTCTTAATTTTTGTACCAAATCCACATCTTGTTACCAAAATTTGCCCCGCTTTCTTACTTAATATTTCAATATGTAAATTGGATATAGCTAGTTGGAAACACTATAAAGCCGATTAAGAGGTATTCAAGAAATGTTTGTGGAACTTGAAGAAGCAATAAAGTGACGAACTGATGACTGGGAGCGAAAATTTAGTCGGAAAAACATGATAACCGCATTGTTTTGAAAATAGATTATACTCTGCGGTGATGCTTTAAGCCTTATAAACGGATTTCCAATACGGGCGGGTTGATCTTGAAAGGGAATACAACAAGCCATTTGTCAGCTATAAAAATGTATAGATGGAATACCATCTTTCAATTTCGTGCAGCGTCTTCACACGGTGTCCCAGATCCAAAAAGTCGAGATTTTCATTAGCCCTGCAACATAGGTCTGACTTAATTTGAGCGATGGCATTGGTTATGTTGACGTTGGGAGCGTAAAAGAGCTTTCGATTGCAACCTGCAACTTCTGAAAACACCACTAGAAATAGTCTGTCCAAGTCTGTCGAGTTCTTGTGCAGAGCTAGGAATTGATTACCCCGAATTCTCTTTTCACACTTTCACGAACAGCATCAATGTTATCGGCTGTCTTGGACTTAATGACAACAGCTCATCTGTTTGCTCATCAAACTAGACGGTTGCCTCGAATTTAGCCACCAAACGTTGGAAAGCCGGTGAAGGATCACCGCAACTTATAATAAAGATAATAAAGATTTATCTCTGAGACGTACTGCTAAATCATGTAACTTTCTGTTGTTACTTTGGCATCACTGACTGAGCAATAACTGTGGCCGCTAAGACAACATGGCCGCCACAGAATGTAAAGATCGACTTGCTCTTATTAGAAAACCTTTAGCAAATTTTTATCGTCTATTAAATGACAATACAGCATAAAATCTTATCCTTCACTTTTTTCTTGAGGTAAACTTTAATACACCTACCCACATTACCGACAATAGGATCGAAGATACTCAAACAGCTTTCAGTGATTGGTCCATTTGTGGACTGACAAGGTATTTAAGGTTGCAAAAGTTCATATTTGGACAGGTGCTCCCACAAACAACTTAAGTCCTTCGAAGCTTTTAATTACGCGAAATAGTAATAGCGAGCTACATTCCTCCTCTAAAACAACCCAACCGTAATACTCGTACTTCTGAGAATGATCACCAATTTACCCTTCATCCCAACTTCGGAAGAACTATTAAGTCAAATATTTTTTCTTGAGCCACACTCCACGAATGTGAAATCCTCTATCGGACTTTATGCCCCCCCCCTTCATTTTAATATTCAAAACCATTTTCCAACGGTATCTCGTTTTAAGCCCCCTACTTATTTCCTAGCGTCAAGCTGTAAGTTATCATTTTTATCAGCACCCATTTAGTGCGCTCACAATTAAAAAGGAAAAATTAGGGCAGTGCGTGTACTAGCTCTATCTTTTTTTTCGAATTCGACTTTCCTATTGGTTGTCATATGACTTGTATTTTTGTAAGCATGACGGAAATTGGATGAAAAATGAAACCAGGAATGGAGAAACAATAGAAAAATGACATTTCCATTTGTGAAATATCGAATACAAAGAGATAATTCGCGTCGGTAACACAGTTTTCCCCGTAATAAATTGTCTAGTCAATGCATCAATTTTTAATCGTCCACTTTTCTTCGGACAAGGAAAAATCAAACCAATTAATATTTGAAGGTCAATGGGGCACCCAAAAAATTGGAGAAAAATGTCTGCATAGTGAATATTCTCATAATTGCATATATGTGCCGTGAAATGTCACAATCGGACTCTTCCACTCCACCACACACCTAAGAACTTTATGAATAAATATTTTGACTTGCTTAGTATTGTGTTCGAAACAGAAATGTCAGAAATCGGCGCAGAACACCAATGTCCCCACACTCAAGCCATATTAAATACTCCGACACAATAGCGTGAGGTGTATGGAAAGCTTGAGAGTACCTAGGGTGACATTTCGACCAGAGGCTATAGTATTGGTAGACACCAGCTGAAAGTAATGCCTGAGCTATCTTCCAATCTTCCCTAAAAAAACGTTTTCTTTCTTCCATCTGTCAGTTTATTTTTAACTCACTTAACGGTAATTTCTCCAAGCACCACACATTTCTCCCATTTTTATTTTTTTATTTCACTCAACCATTTAATAGTAATAATTTGTTTCCCCTTCTTCTTCACAAAGCTATATAATTATTACCTTACGAAATAAGCAGTTCTGGCTATTCCTCCTACAAAATGCATTTTTATAAATTTATTCTTATTGACAAATTAGGTATACCGTTATTTTATTCCCTAATTTCAAACAAAAAAGGAAAAGTAAAAGAAAGTCCATTGTGAAAGTTGCCTACCTAGATACTTTATGGAACGTGACCATTTGCATTGCACTTTTGAGAAGGTATGCACAATTAGGGATACTTTTTTCCTTTTTCTCCCTTCCTTTAAAACTAACTGCGACTTTCGCTAAAACGTGTGCGATGGACATATCTGGAAAACACCATCTGCAACACACAGATACACGAACAACCAAATTCGCGGGAACTGTCATCAAAGTGCACCAAAAAACAAAAAAAAAAAAGGAAACAAAAAAACAATTGATGCACTGCCAAAAAATTTGCCAGAATTTCGAATCGTTTATTTTTCTGGGTTCGTTCGAATTTTCGTAACATTCGATAGAGCGCGTTTTTTTCAAAAGGCCTTCGCCATTCGGGGCGAACACAAACAAAAAAATGCACCATTCAACCCTTGAACACGTAACACACAGTCAAGACACAACACAACCTGAATAAACCCACACGATGCAAACAAAAAAGGACACGAAAGGACGACTACGACACACGGTAATAATCGCGAGGAAGATTAAATAAAAAAAAAAACGAAAAAAAATTCTCGTTACATCTTCCTTTATAAGCCCGCTCGATTTTTTGGGGGTTACTGTTACGATGGTTGCATCGTCGTCGTTTCGCAATGTGGATTTTTTGGCAACGAGAGGTTCGTAAATATAACGGTGATATGTGTTGTTGGTAGGTATGTTACACAAAACAAAAATCGATAGGGATACATGCAAGAGGATGCAGGCCAACAATTTCCTGGTAACTGGGTCAGGATAACGACGACGACGAGACGGCTACGACAACGGCGACGATGATGATGGTGATGTCGACAAACGAGACGTCAAGGGACGGAACACCGAAGTCGTAGGTAATTTTTAGAGCAACCCTTGTACGAGCTGAAAAGAGGTACAGTATGTTGATGATGGCACAGTATGTTGATGATGGAATTTTTGGGCATTTTAATCGTTGGAAGTGGAAGTGGAAGTGATGGCTTGCTGCTTGGCTTTTGTTGGAAAGGATGTTGTGTTCGCTACAAGATGCAAACAACATGTGTTTGGATAATTTATTTGAATAGGTACCTCCCTAGTTATATTGGAATTGTGTGTTTGTGAATGTAGATGCAGCGCACATGCATATTTCCTTATGCTGCAGGTGGGATAAATGACCAAACTGCTGAAAGGAATATACACACAAAAGTTTTGCTTGGCAAACAACCAGTTTGACGATGGATTTATGAACCCAAATTACAGAAATTAATCAGTTCAAAGATCCTTGTTTTATGTAATGCATAATGTTGGTGGACATGGACATATAAATATATGTGCAATGGACGATTAGAAATATCCTAAGTGTGAAGTAAGGTGTGTAGGTATCTTAGGTTTTGTAATTGATTGGCTTAGCCACAAAGTTACGTCAAGAACCTACGTTAAACTTAAAGCTAAAATAGAATCTTATGTTTTATAGACAGATTTTGAAACAAAGTTAAATATTGACAACTTTCAATTTTTTCCCACGATAATACCTACAAGCCACAGTTAGTATAGTTTCCTAAGGTATTTCCTCTAATCTTCAAAATTTTACAGCTTGTGAGTTTCTATTAATAATAAAAAACAACAGATTTGCCCATTTTGAAAGCAGTTTTCATTGGTGTTGGTAAAGCTGATGCTGAGACTGACAGTAATCTACACGCTGAAACTTTTATAAAGTATTTTTTTCCTCGTCGCTCGTAAGGAAATAATGACCCTTCGATAAAACAGTGGATCCTTCTAATTAAAAATTTCCAAAACAGTTATGACTTCATTGAAATGTTTGTATCGTTTTACAAAATCGAAAATTTAGCGGCTATTAAACACAAAATGTTGTTTTGACAAGTTGTGTCCGTTTTATGATGACTCGGTTTTGAAGTTACAAAAAACTTTGAAATTTTGTGAAACAGCAGGAGAAACACGCTGAAAACCATGATAAAACAGAGACTAAGATATAACAGAATTGGACACGAATACAGCTGACATTCCAAGAGATAGCATGATCAAGAAATATATATCTTCAAAAATAATTTCAAAGTTCCAAAGAAAAGTGGGTAGATCGGAATTTTAACTACACCGTCAGAGCTTGCTGCAGGAGTTTTTTTGGCCCAGATCCAACTCTCCGTTTCGACGAGGCATTCCGCAAGCATTTTCCAGGCGGAAGTTATAGCCATGGGAAAATGGACAAAATGTAAATTCGAAAGTCACTATAGGCACAAAAACATTGCCATGATGTCAGATAGTGAAGATGTAGCTAGATGTAGTGTAGATGTATTGTCATCATTCACCGGAGAAACACAATTTTTGGGGCATTACTTAATTGAAGAAAAGGCATTATCATCTATTAAAATGATGTTTTCCTAATTATTCGCTACTCCTGTTAAAGTATCTTAAATAGTCAGGGATAGTTGTACAAAAACAGCTAGTAATAAAAAAGGCTTATTCCATGTGTAATCCCTGAATTTTCTACACCAACAAAATAGAAGGTAATCCGCGAGTTGAGTTAAAATTTTCGATTGATACAAATAAATATTCTGCAAATCCGTGAAAAAAATCTATTACTATTTAGAAGGTTCTGTAAAGTATTATTACTTTTTTTTTCGTTGGTAGGTGTATAATTTTCACAGACGCTATGAGCCCGGTGCTCATGTGAAGATTCCTAATCACTTCCCTTATTTTCTCTGTTCGACTACAACAAATTTGCCTTATCTTGTAGTCTAACTTTCAAATTTAGTCGCATTTGACTGGAAGCCCCATAGTGAGAGGACCTGCGGGTACCGCATATAAAACGGATACTTATTGGAGCTTGAATTGTCAATTGATTGCTGAATTGTTCTTGACAATGACTGGTTAGGCGAGTTCTCAGATTTCCAGCAAAAACTGCTTTTTCACCTTCAATAGTTGGTATACGTTAGTCTCTGTCACGTAGCATTCACGATCGTTCTGAGAATTTTTTTCTGGTAAGAATGAAGTGTTTCCCTATTGCTTGATTTAGTACAAACCCAAAGTTGTATTCCATACGTCCACTCTGGGTTGAGTAAAATCAATTTGTTATAAATGCTTGGTTTGGAATTTCAACCATTTTAGCAATTTATTTCGCGTAGTTTGTTTTCGAGTTCATCTCGTTTCTTTTTCACGTGAGTTTTCCATTTAAAGCTAAGCATCTAATGTTATTCCAAGATAGCATATGGTATTTTTACTGAGTTAGGATAGATGGGTAGATTTGATTTTTTTAAGTAAAATTTACATGAGTTGATTTAGACATATTAAGAACAATACGCAATTTCTTGGCCCATTCCGAAATATTGATTAAGGTTCGTTGGATTTTTCCGTTGCCATTTCAATTAAATCGAATATTGAAAGTATAGTGGTGTCATCTACAAATTTAGATTTACGCTATCTTCTTATGCGGGTATGTCGCGAGAATACAAAACGGAAGATCAGTCCAAGAACATTTTCTTGGAGGAACAGCAGCATTTATTTACCTTAAATCTCGGATATTTCCTGCATTGTTTAGCTTCGAAATATCCCATTCTCTAGGTAGGATTTGAGGATGTGATATACTTGTTCCGGAAATGTATGTAGTAATATACTCATACTTTAGGTTATCGTGCTAGACATACTTGTGGAAACGTCTATAAGTTCAATGGAATTATGAGAAGCATTCTTTTGAGTCGAATTTTCTCAAATACCTTGGAGATCAGCGGCAAGATACAAATCGGTGTATATTATTTTTACTTTTGCAACTTTCCATTAACGTGGAACATATAAAAGCTTTAATGCCTTATTCATGAGGTATAAAAGTTTGATTACTTGTCGTTAGTTCTTAAAGAACACAATCACTTATTGTTAAATGAACATCTAGAAATGAGCATTCTGCTCAATTTTGCGTCATCTCTGGTGTCCCGCAAGGAAGCCATTAAGGTCCTTTATTGTTTATTTTATATGTAAATGACTTAACCTCGATCATAAAATCCTCCTCGGTTTTAATTTATGCCGATGATATTAAAATCTTCAAAAATATAAGTTCAATAAACGACTGCTTACTTCTTCAAGAAGACCTACATAGGTTAAGGGAATGGTGCAATAAAAATCGACTTTTGTTAAATATTGACAAATGCAAAACAAACAAAAAATTATAACTTATAATTATTCATTAGATTCTTCTCATATATGCAAACTTTCCATTTTTACCGATCTGGGTATTATACTTGACACTAAATTATCTTTTACAGACCACTATAACTATATAATTAAGGATCTCTCACGCACTTTGGGGAGAGATGCCGCAGTTTTTTTTTGAAAAGATGCCGCATGTTGAATTTGTTTACCCACTTTTTTTAAAGCGAATATTAAGACTTCAATTGGTAATTAGACCTAGAAGAATCCCGAAAAAAAATAATAGTGGGATTTCACTATTTGGCCTACCAACTAGAACACGAATTGAGATGATTAAAAGATGGAAATTTTTAATGAAGCATCTTCCTTCTGAAAATACCGTTTCATGAAATGAAACAATCTTGCAAACCGTAATTCAAACCACTAGGACTGGATGGCATGCTTGCAATCATTCTAAAAATGAAACACACACTTCATCATCTTTTTTTTTTTTTATAACTTTTGCACGCGCTCAAGGGATTATGAATACCCTTTATGTTTTTCTTAACACAGCGCAGCCATTCGGTGGAAGAAGAGAAAGCAGGATAGGAAAGATGCGTAGCGCGATGTTCTGAGACTAGAGCTGGTTGTTGTCTCAGATTTATCTCCAGGGATGGCGGCTGAACTAATGCGGAGAGCATTACTGTGTCTTATTTATTTATGTCCCTTATAATTCGCATTATTTTATTTATTTTGGTGTCATATTTTATGGGTATGCTAGTTTGCTCAATCACATGTTGTTAGTGTTATGCCTAAGCAGCATGTAATGAGCAAACCAGCAACTTATTTTATGACAATTTTAGAATTGGTTTTTAATGGAATATAAGAAGGCATAGACAACGGCAGGAATCGAACCTGTAACCACGAGGTTGACAGGCTAGCCCACTACTATCGCGCCACGGCCACCCCCTGTTGAAAACCTAATGCCTACAAAATTACTGCAAGCAATTTCACCACTACCTAAAACTTAAATCCCGATTTTTTCAAGACGTATGTAGGCAGTTAGTAGAGGTTATAACTTCTCCCAGTTTCATTGAAAAAAAGAAAACCTGCAAGTCTCCGAAAGAAAAAAAATTCTACACTAAAAGGAAGGTTGATCAGACCGAAGCTCCCAACATTTGTGTTGAATGTTGGAAAAATTATTTTGAAACAAAAAAGGAGAAGACTGGATGTACAAAATATCAAAAATAGCTACAAGAAAACTGTACAACTTACAAAACACTACAATCTACGCCTTGCACCGACTGTGGGCGTAAGCAAGAACGAAAGAAACATGTTTTACAGTCATATTTATTCCTTAAGTTCAATGAATTTATCATGCGGCATCTCTCACACACATGCTGGGAGGGATGGCACACTCAATGTATTTTTCTTTTTTGTTATTTTTTATGAAAATTGTTATTTTTTTTTAATTTTAATTGTTTTTTTTTATGGTAGAACATAAATCCATTGTTAAGTTTTTTGCAAAAATAAAGTTCATTTTACTAAAATAAAAAAATTTCATTGATTTTTGAAAAAGCGCAGCATCTCTCCCGCAATTACCCTATTACAAGCTTGATCCATGCACTACCCAACTAAGATTTAAGCTTCTTTAGAACTTCCTAAGTCCTTTAAGCTTCAATAAGACCTTAGCGAAACCTTATAGGAGCTAAACTATTAGTCGAGCATGGCTAACCCTCCGTTAATGTAACGAAATAGATGGGAAATATAGTTTCAAGGCTAGTCTTGAGGTTTTTAGTTTTTTTTTAGAAAATCTAATTCCAAAATAAACTGCGAGCAATCTGAACAGATAGTATTGGTAGAATACGTTACACACATTATAAGGTATGCCCTTCCAAGTTTCTATATTCGTTCAAGTTCGCGCGCGCATGTATAAATAGACGTTACTGAAATAACAGTAACTAGTCAGTAAAATAACAATTTTAATAAGCTATTTTCTACTGGAATCTTACAATTAATTATTCATCACTTTATCATCACTATATATTCCGCTATTCGGTTCGATCGAAATAAATTCAAGTCAATTCAACAGTGAAACAACTTTCCTAAATTATTAAGTACGTTCAACGTTGTTTTAAAGTGGAAAATGCTATAATGTGTCCAAAATTAAAATTCCATGCACAACTTTCAAAGTGTAACATAGTTGATTCTACTTTGTTCAACATCATTTCGAAGTTGCAGCCACTTACAAATAACGCTTATACATTCGCACACATTGGTGAAAGATTTTCAATACACCATCAACTTTAATTTGAATTCATTCATACTCATTTTTAAGTGCACACAATGCAAAACCGAAAGTTTTAAAATTTAAAGTGGAAGCGATGTAGAACCAAAGTGAAATGTATTCATTTTCACATTGATGTTGCATTTTTAAACTACGATCGACGTATATTCAAAGGGATTCATAGTTGATCTCTTAGGTGGATTCCATGTAGAATCATGAAAACAGCATAAAGAAAACCTGCGTGCAACGTAGTGTCGGCGCCTTCATATTGTCAGTCGTGTTTTGTCTTTCGGAGACTATTAAGAACATTTGAAATGGAATACATTTTCCCTACGTTGAAAGGTAATTTTTGTTTTAGTGAAACTATAAGAAAGTTTACCCTAGTTTAATGGAAATTCATTTCTACTCATTATATTATTTGGAGCATGTCTTAAGCCAAAACACCACTTTCTGGTGCCTTATCCCGAATCCCGATGTAATTAAGAAATGTTGTCCGTTAACATTTTCTTGGGTTATACGATTTAAAGCAAAGTACAAGTGTACTCCTACATTAATATCAAGGAAATTAAAATTTTTATTACAAAATAAAAAAAAAATAAAAATGCAATTTCTATATTTCAAAGTGATCGTTTTTTTATTAAAAAAAATTGGAAAACTTTTATTAAATTCAGATTGACGTAAATCACGGGTGGACCCAAGTTGTTATTTTAAAAACGTAAAGTAGTACATTCTACAACGTTTCATGGTTGGTAAGTTCAAAACTAAAACATTTCCATTTCAAAGTAATTTCTATTAGAATTAACTTAAAACAACATTGAAACGTATTGAAATTAAAATTGGAAGATAGTAATTTCAAAGTTGGTTCATAATATTTTAAGCTCGAATACATTTAATTTAACGACGCACCATTCTAGAATCGAAGTTGTTCTATTTTCTTTTAAAATTGGATGACATTGATTCCGCCTTAAATCAAAGAAAAACGTATTTAAATCGAGCATGAAAACTATTCGTTTTCATATAGGAAAACACGTTGAATCAATGATATTCCACTTTGATTCTAAAATTTTCATCTTCAACCCCGAATCATTCTTAAATATACTTAAATCAAAGTAATGACCAGCCAGTAATTTTACTACAACCTGAAGTAACTATGACCCCAAATAACCTCTACAAGTTGGCACCTTAGTCTCCTTCCACTAAAATAGGATTTATTTTAGGGTAAATTAGACTTTGATTCTAAGACGAGAAAAATAGTGATGACAGAACTACTACCCACTAATCTATCTATCTATCTAGCATACAGATTACACATCTTTGTCCCTTGCAATTTAAAAAACACATCAGCATCCATTTTGCTTTTGCAATGTGAATCAAAAGTCACTTCCTTCCTTCGCGAATACCTTCCTCCTACCTCTTACACCCCTTTAAAGTAATAACTAGATAAAAAAAAGTTTGGCTCATCGTCAACTACATAGGTAGGTAGATATATGATGTACCTTCTCAAGAGCAAAAAAAAGTGAATGTATCGTTCAAATGCTTCTCAGTGTTTAGTTTATTTATTTATTTTTTTTTTTTTATAAAATATAAAATCACAATTAAACGCACGTGGTGGCTAAAGTTAAAGCTAAAACATTTCTACATGCAAATAAACTTGCATAACAAAAAAAATAATAAGTCGGGAAAAAAGGTAGGTAGATAGATATAAGAAAAAAAAACAAAACCAGAAGAAGAAGAAGAATCTATGTATCTTTGCGCACGAATAAAGAATAAAACAAGCTATCAAAGCTGTATAGCCGTAGAGAAATGCCAGCAACACACAAATGCCAATGCGGGTAAATGTCGCTGTTTTTATTTATTTATTGTTTGCTATTTTCCTGTTCGTTGCATCCACATATCCATCCACACCATTCATTTATCTATACCTACTACAGATACTAGATATAAGTATCCACCCAATGTATCTAAGTATCTAACTTTTTGAATTGACTTCGAGTTCAACTGCGACAACACGTCCACCACGATGCCGAAGCCGATGATGACAATGAACAACATTTATAATGATAATCATTGTTTAGATTTAGATATCCAACATTAGCAAAGATTATACCATTCGATCAGCTTAGATCACTTCTTTGAGTTGAATAAAGAAAAACGTTGGCATTCTACTTAATCACTTTCCCCCCGCCAACCACCTCTCACGGAAAAATAATTAAATAAACTTTGAAAAGTGGGTGGCTGCAAGCACAACCAGCCAGAGAAATACAACAGTCTTCAGGTAGCGTATAACAGACCGGGCCATTTACGACTACCTACTTATACTTAAAAGTATGTATGTAATCAGCGCGATCACTTGGTTTTTAATTTCATTTCAAGCTCAAGGTAATCTGCTTGGCACAACAACACCACCACCCTCTGTACTGCTAACCGCGAACCACTTCGGCATACCATCCACACCTAAGAATCACGACGATGATGATGATCGAGTGAACATCGAACGACAACAAACAAAATGAACGAACAAAAATCGAGCGATTAAGTGCTTTCTGCTTTGCTTTTATATCGAAGCGCGCTATGCAGGCGCAAGCAAGGCGATCTTGAACTTGAACGATCGTTAAGCTAGTTGTGATTTTGCTTTTTTTTGTAGTATTCCATCTCTCTCTCTCTCTCTTAGTTCGTCGCTGTATCTTCTCACTCTCTTTGACTCTGACACTGTTCATCAAACCAACGAACTTAATCTACACAAAGAGCTTTCGTAATCATGCCTCTATAGTTGTTTCTGTATGTTTTTGTATTTGTTGTTGTTGCTGATTATGTGGGTACCTACTTTTTTAAACTTTTTTTTGTTTTAATAAAAATTCAAGTGCAAGGTCTTCTGTGTTTCCGAATGCGAAGGAAAATGTAATAAAAATAAGATTTAAAAAAAGCGATAATATATATTTAATTAATGAGCTTACATGATCGATTATTTTTACATTTTATACCCACACCACAATCTTTAGAGCTAAGTTTGCATTTGTTTTTTCATCTTTTTTTTTGTTTTTATACACTGCATGAATGTTTTGAGAATTTTTAAGCAAAAAATCTTTTTAAGTGCAATCGTGCCTCAACAAAAGTTCAATGGATTATTGATTGTCGGGTTAAGCACGTAGGTATGCTGTGAATGCGTTTTCTTTCTCTTTTTTTGTACACTATAGTTTTGTTGGATTTGCAAACAAATTATGTATCTATCTATTAGAAAAGCTTGTTGTTGTTAGTTTGTCGAATTTTTTTCTTATACATTGACATAGATATAGATAATTGTTATTATTACTTTTTAGGTAAAGTTTCGACTTCATGCATCTGTTAAGTCTAACATTTGAAAGCTTTTCCCTGCAAAATCTGAAAATTTGTAGATTGCCGATGTTTGCAGTAATAAATAACTATTAACCTCATTGTACTGACTCTGACATCGGTAAATAACAGTGTGCGGAGATTAGGTATTTTTACAATTTTAGCAAAAAAATCCCAAAATCTGAAATCCAAGATCTTTAGCCTCCGGCAACTTTACATACCCTAAGTAGAGCGAGTTGAAAGCTGTCGGATTAGTGAAGCTGGCTAAACAAGGACTGCTATCGAAGAAAACTTTTGATATTTTTCACTTTCCCATATCTTTCACTTGATATTATTTTTTCGAATTTTTTTTATATTTCGGGAAATAATTTTAGATTTTGAAATTTTATATTTAAGGATTCTTACCAAAACAATTAATTATTAATAATGTTCTGAGTGTTTCGATGACTGTTTAATGTTCCCTCACATTATAAATACGAGGGATTAAATTGGATACGTTCAATGGACATAATTTACATAAGTATCATAGTGCAATGTCATTAAAGTGGAAAAGTCCAATTATTGAGGCAGGAATATTTTATGTGCGTATAAAAGATAAGAAATGCTTCTTACCGTGAGAATGAGGAAATCCGAAATGGGGATCCCATACGATAAAATGCTGAATAACCAAATCCCCAATGGAAAATGACAAATGTTCAAAATAAAACCTTTTAACAAGAGTAACATCCTACAGACCAATATCGCTTATACCAATTACTGCAAAAGACTTCGGAAAACTGATCTTAAGTAGACTTAGCAAAATTGTAGGAGAAAGAAATTTAATTCCGATCTATCAGTTTGGGTTTAGAAATCAACATTCCACGATAGACCAGGTGTTTCGAATTACGGATATTGTGAAAAAGGCACTAGAAGAAAAACAAGTACATTATGCTCTATTCTTAGATGTTGTTCAAGCCCTTGAAAAGGTTTGGCACTTGGGATTTGAGTACAAACTGCATAGGGATCTTCCCAGGAAGTACTACGAAATACTTAAATCAAATGTTTCCGAACGACTCTTTAGAGTACGGTGCGAACAAAATTACTCGGAAGAAAATTGAGGCCGGCGTACCACAAGGAAGTCTGCTATGACCAACCCTGTAGTCCTAGTGATATACCAGTGGACAACCATGCTATCATGGCCACCTTTGCTGATAATACTGCAATATCGGCGGCAGGTAAGTCCGTTATAGAAGCTACTGAAAATTTTCAAAATGCAGTCGATAAAGTTAGTAATTGGACGCAACAATGGCGTATCATATTAAACGAAACAAAATTGATTCATATACATTTTACACGCAAAAGCTAAGTATTGTTCCAATTTCAATAAACTTAGACACAAACCTCAAATGGAAAGAGCACATCAAAAAGAAAAGAGAGAAACTAAACTTGAGCTAGAGAAAAATGTACTGGTTACTAGGAAAGAACTCTGACCTATCTTTCCAGAACAAATCCCAGAATTCCAAAACATAGTGCTTCGTGGAATAGTTAATTTTGACAAGAAGACAACAGAAAGTATTACCCTTTACCCAGAAACACTTGGATTTGCCTGTATTGCCGATGCAACTGCCACGATTGTATCCTGAACCCGAACATTGGGATCTCGATGATACGGTCTTTGTTCGATGCTTCCAGATTCGTCAAACATGTTCACCAGCCTCATAATGGTCTATCTACTCGGGGGAGTCCCGCCAAACTCCAGCCCTTTGGACGGAAATGACGGACTGCAAGAAATGGTATCGCTGCACTCTCCAAATCCTTTTTTCAGTATCCCAAGCATTCATTTTGATAATTCTAAACAGTAGCCTATAAAATAAATTTAAAAAAATAAGCCGATTACTCACACTGAAAAAAAGCTATCACTTTTTATTTTTGTAGCACGATTCGTGCGCCACCCTGTATCTTGAATGGCTCTCTTCGCTGTTTCAAAGGTTTTTGACTTTTTCTTGATTTCTTCTATTACTCCAGCAAGACAGATAGGTACCTATGTCAAGAGTTTCCTTAATTAACAATACCTTTTAGTACTAGTGGAAGAACACATTTTGATTTAATGGCCAGTACTGTAACAAAAGTAGTACAAACGTAAAGAAATTCGAAATTCTATTTCGAACGTATTGAGAATTTTTTAGGCATCTAGTTTCTGAAAATCGGAATTTCGGCATTGGACAGTTTAGTCACCCAGTATTGTTGGCATTTTGAGAATTTTTTTTTGAGAATTCGGATAATTATGGGATTTGAGAATTCTTACATCAAGCCATTCGTAATTTAGTGTTGACGAATTTCCTGCGTCTTAATCGTGGTAGTGTTAAGTTAACGATTCATTTATTGGACTAATAATCATCTCTAGCCCTAGTGGTAAGTGGATTGGACTTACAACATACTGAGGATCGAATAAAATAAGGCAATAATGCTTGACGAATTCTCCAAGAATATCACTTGTGCATCTAACCTTAACCGTTCGGATTTGGCAAAAAAAAAAAATGTATGTCCCTTCCACTCCATTCCTGCAGAAATAGTTCAAAACTATTATATTCCCACAAGGCTAGGATTCTCAACTCAAAACTTAATTTTTCCAAGCTTCTTTTAGAAAATTTCACTGTACTTACTTGACGAAATGAAGGCTTGAAGTAAAACAAACAAATTCTTTACTCATTCATTTATTTTAACACTGATTTCTTACCTGTAACATACTGTTATTTGTTGTTCTTTACTTCTTTAAGTTACGTAAAATAGAAAAAGCCTTAAAGACCTTAAAGATAAATGGAAAATGTGGTTCGCTCCCCCCGAACTAGACTTCATTTTGTATACCACATCAGTCGGGGTCATTTGTGTGTACAGTTCTTCCCGCAGTTAGTCATACACATAAATAATGCACAGGAACAATAATAATAACTGACGCGCAACGAACCAAGGCAATTCGCATGACATGTCACCAGCAAAAATGACGTTTCACTTCAAGAGTATAATATGCGATGTGAAGACATTCCATACACACAGCAAGTAACTCGCACCCATCGCTATGCTAACATTGAAATGAACAATATAACAACAATTTCAACGCACAATCTGAGTGTGTGTATATCAGCATCATCACATCATAACAGTAATCATGCAAACCATGCAAAGTTTATGACAGTTGAATGCAACTCGGCTTAGGTATAGAGGTATGGGAGGACGATAGCTCGTATCCGGATATAAACATATCAAAAGCAACAACTCATCAGCAGCGATAGAATGATGTTGACATTTTTAGTAAACGCAACCTTCTATTCAAACTGTCATGAGCCAGTGAATAGATGAACCATGGCCTAGTGAATTTTAGGGGCAGGGCAAGGAAGAAGCTTCGCAACGCACAATAGCAAAATGTTACAATTATATCCTTATATGTCTTCCAGTATGATGATGGTAGGTATGTGCTCGTTGATGACGCGCTACACTTGCAAAACATCACAAAACACATGTTAACAGATTGTGAGCCTACCGAAACATGTGGAACTCCCAAGCTTTTCCAGCACCATCATCCAGCAGATTCCAACACTACAACCTTCTCTACTAGTAGGTACGTACGTACATATATTGCACTTGGTGTTTCTCCTGGTTAAACAATTAGAAATGCAAATTTGCAACAAGTTTTGCACTGTTCACCTATTCATTTGTTTTGCTGTTCCAACTTGCAATCGGAGTCTTCGTCTTTCGTTTGTGTCGTCGCTGGTCTGGTCACAGAATAGGATCCGCGTTTTCACGGTTTTTTTTTTGTTCCCATCAACATCACATCACCTCTCTTTTAAAAGACCCACCTTCCTTCTAACATTGCATCACTATTACTCGTATATATTGTGAAGTTGGATATCTGAGAAAAATCGGTGAATATGATGAATTTTAAATAAATTTCATTAAAATAACAAGACAACAAGTCAAAGTAACACCACTCGCTCTCGGCTCGGACGAAGAGTTCAATCTTATAGTCTGTGACGTTGAGTTGAATATTTTGGATGAGAGGAAATTTTTCGATTTATAAAGAGTGACCTTAAAATTTAGGTGTTCTAGAACAATGTTGTGTCGAGATATTGATTAAATAGAAAGCCTCAAAAAATAAATTTCATATTTTTGAGGTTAAAAAATTGTATTATTCTTCTCGAAATTTTTTTAGAACTTTGAAATCGTTTTTTTTTTTCACTTCGAAAAATCTTTAATTAGAAAATGTAAGCGTGATAAATTTCACCTTAGAATTTCTTCGCAAGGAACACAAATATTTTATAGATTCCGAGATAGATTTTAAAGATTTTTCCGCAAAACAAAAAAATACTTTTTGATATTGATTATCCTAAAATGGCCGCATTAAGACTTTTATTTTGTTCGTTACCTTAAACTAACAATTTTTTGCGAGAAAGTATAAGAAGTGCTTGAAATATTAACAATAATTTTAGCAACAACAGTTTTCTTTATGAAAATAAAAAAAAAAGAAATCGAAACGGAAACGCAGCTTTTTAAAATAAGACAAAAGAGTATTATTTTTTTTCAGTTATCTAATTGCTTTATTTTCAAGGAAAATTTGTAGTGACGATTTACGGAAATCACACAATGTTAATGACAAAATCAATAGCTAATAATAATCAAAGATGACTGTGAATGACTGTTGTATTAGTTTACAATATTTTGGAAAAGTACATATTAGGTCTTCTAAGTTCAGAAATGACAAATGCTTTATAACTTCTACGTTTCTCCGTAGGATGTATAAACTTGACTCGACCTCACTGAAATACTCAAATTATTTGAATCCCAGTAGTAAATCGAAAATCAAAAAATATGTTCCTGTAGGCTGGCAATGTCGTGGCGTAAGTTTTATCGCTAATCTCCGTCCGAAGGAGCATATAATTACAGTGTGCAACTGAAATGGCACAGATATTATTCCATGAGAGTTGCTTAAGTTTTTTTTTAAACTTATATAAACTCCTCTGATTTTATTGTCCACCGATTTTGTTTGAAATGATTTAAGTTTCAATTCCGAAAAATAAAGGAGACTGTTCCCATGCAACCTAGTTATCATTACTTGTTTTTAAAACCAACTAAAATGAAACTTATTTGAATCTTTAAGCGTGTACAACTTCTTGTGTATTTTGTTTATCTTTAAGAACTTAAATGCAACTCCTTTGAACTAAAGTAAAAAAAATTAGCATTTAATTACTTCTTAATGATTATAAAGTGACTGCAAAAAGGCAACCTAAAAACTAGATTGTAACTGCATGTACTTTGGTCATTAGTCAAATTTTTCAACAAATTTCAACATGTCAAATAAATAAAAAAAAGGCGAATATTTTTAACGTAATTTAGTTAAGTGCACATCTTCGAAAATTAAATCTAAAATTCCTCTGATGTATTCATTAATTATTCATTATGAATAATGAACCATTAATTAGTGTTTTGCATGTTTCTTATAAGTTTTATATTTTAATAAAAAATACTTGTATGAAAGTGGAAAATATTTGTTGGAAACGAGTCACGTCAATTAAGCAAGTTACAAAAAAATTACCAATAACAACTATTTGATGGGTTGCAGTTCAGTCACGGAAAATTCAACTGAAACTTTTATATCAGTCACAATTAAGTAAACAAGAACTTCAAAGCAACCCCTCCCAAAAAGTTGCAATCCAGTTTAAAGAAACCATATAGCAATTTGAATTGTGTTGCACAATGAACGGCTACTAGCGCCTTTTTTGATACAGTGAAGTTGCAGTTACTGACTTTTTACACAATTGAAACCGTTACTTTGTTGTTGAGAGATCACAACAAGTTATCAGCAACTCAGCGTGCCCCTTGAGGTCCTTGTCTTTACTCATTACATATTCCATTTTTTCTAAGAACGTAGAAGCGAAAATAAGTTGGGGGAATGCTTAGGATCGACATGACTTTCATATAAATATGTAGGTCACCAATGACTTGATGGTCGATATACATGTTTCACCGAAAAGTAGAAGTAGTATCGAACATTTTGTATCCATGAGTCCATATTTCGTTGGGCATTGGAAATTATCGCTAATAATGCTAAGTATTGAAATAATAAATTCACAAAACAAAATTCTGGGGTACCGCAGGGCTCCATTTTGTTGCCTACTCTCTTTCTCAAATTTTACAAGTGCTGAATTTTGTGTATATTTTACAATCAAATAGTGAAAAACCTTGTAGGCTTAGTAATGCGAGAACTACCCTGTAGACAATGGGGCAAGACCAACAGCAAGCAAACTGAAGAGATTTCGATTCTCGGAATTTTTCAACGGAATATTTTTTAACTTTTATTCTGATCTGATTGGTAATCTATTAACTCAGGTAAGGTGTGATTTGATTTCTTTACCATGATAGAGATTTTAGGTGGTAGAATCTACGATAATGTTATTGTCCATGTTCTGTCCTTAATTTATTGAGCAATTTCTGGCGAAAATATCAATAATGCAATCTTCTGCTGAAAAAGTTCCTTTTCCTCATTATCCTAATTTAGCAGACAATATAGTGGCAAAATATAACTTTAGAAGGTATAACTTATCGACTAGTCTAGATTTTTACTTTTCTTTAGAACTTTTCATTAATTTTTTTTTCACCAAAATTTAATTTGTAACTTAACCTACCTAAACTATATTATGAAAGTTAGTGAAAAACAGGGCTAGAAGGGGTAACGTTCACACAATTGATCGCGTAAAGTGGGCAAAATAACCAGTAACAACAATAATAAAAACAACAACAACACCAATTTATGAACTCCACACAGCATTCTAAAAGTGTTTATAAATAAGGAGGGCTTTTTTGCATAAATTTGCAAATGTACTTCTTGGATGGTGTGGATACAGTTTTAAGGCATTGCTGTTATTGTAAGTGATGTTTGGGGTGTTGGTTCTTATGGTATCTACATAGTACATATAGCTTACCAGTCAGCTCATTGAAAAGTTGGGGCCGCAAACAAGTCACTGCCACAACATTGGAAAATAATAATTAATTGAGCGGTGAGTGGTTTTTCCCATTTTAACAATATTTTCGTTACTCTTGTTGCGCTAGTATTGTTGTTACTGTACCTACTCGTACTCGTACTAGTGTTGTCAGAAAATTATTTTATTTATTTTTTTTCCTGATTGGGAATGAATATGAATTAAATGGATTGGCAAGTGGGCGTGGGAAACAATGCTGCAGCATTACAATTGTGTTTTATATACGGAATGCAAGAGGCGGAAGCATTGAGATATACATAAATATCTCCAATGCATATATACTGTATTTAAAAGGCAAACAAAAAATGTATAAAGGTCATGCTTCCTAATTGAATAGAGGCTTGTATAATTTGACGAAAAAAATATATAAGAAAAACTGAGGTCACCAATTAACTTTATGACGCAACAGAAAAAAAAATTAAAGCAAGTTATTGAAAAAATAAAGATTGTTAATGAAATTAAGTTTTAGTGTATTCGTGTATTAATTCTTAGGATGGATTTGCTTCTTAGGTGGAATAGGCTGAAAATAGATTTCCGGAAATCTTCTTTCCTTGCCGTAGTCTATGTCTTCTTATTTTTCCATTAAAAAACAATTCTTAAAATAAATGTCATACAATGAGTTGCTGGCTTACTCATTACATCCTGTTTAGGCATAGAACTAACAACATGTGATTAAGTAAAACTAGTATACCGACAAAATATGACAAAGAATTAAAAAATTAATGCGAATTATAAGGGACATAGATAAATAAGACACGGAAATTTCTCCGCATTAGTTTAGCCGCTATCCCCGGAGATAAAAACTGAGACAATAACCACCTTCAGTCTCCGAAAGTCGCGCCACACAACTTTCCTATCATTCTTTCTCTTCCTTATCCTCACGCTCGCGCTGTGTTGAAACATTTAAAGAGTAGTATAATCCCTTGACCGCGTGTAGATTATAAAAACAAATCTGGCGGAATAATTCAACACTAGTAATTAAAAAATTGAGAAGTGTAGATGTTGGCCTGTAAATTCGGATATTTTTTTATTTACTTTTATTTTGCAATATCTCAAAAACTATAAAAAAATAAAGCGATTCTAAAGTTGTGCTTACACATAGCAGGCGCAAAATTTTCTTGAAAAAATATATAGTCGATAGTTTATGCGTCAGTACTTACTAATAAGCATTGGTGTATTTTTTCAAGTATGAATGTTGCCACTTACCTGAAAAGAAATAAAAGAAAATGTTTTGTTTAATATGTATATAAATATTAAAGAGAAAGTTTTGTTTGAACGTATTTTATTTATTTAAAACATAAAACATAGTATATTTTTTTTGTTATACTTTGTTTATTTATTTATCTTACAGAAAAATAAGATTTTCTTATTCTAATTTTATTAAAAGATTAAGAAAAAATAAAAAAAAATAAATTTAAAAATTATAAAACTGTAAGAGCTTAGTTTCTTCTAGGAATTTTTATGGGACTTGCAGCCATAAGGTCGGCTTATGTTGATAGGAAATGCAGAAAATTCCAGATACTTACATTTTTCACAAAAAACTGTCACTTTAAGTTTAGAAAATAAGAGCCAGGCACAAAAAAAATTTTCAGGACCGATTCAATGACGATTTGAAAAAAAACCGAAGTCATTTGGCCAAGAAAAAAGTTCTTTTCCACCAAGACAATGCAAGGGTGCACACATGTGCAGTTGCCATGGCAAAAATCCATGAATTGGGCTATGAATTGCACCCTCATCCACCCTATTCTCCAGATTTGGCTCCGAGCGACTACTTCTTGTTCCTAAACCTGAAGAAATGGCTTGGTCGAAAAAGATTTGACTCCAATGATGAAGTCATCTCGCAAACAAAGGCCTATTTTGAGGACCTCGGCAAATCATTTTTTTTGGAAGGGATACAAAAATTGGAGAAGCGTTGGACAAAGTGTTTAGAGCTCAAGGGAGACTACGTTGAAAAATTAAATTATTTTTTTTATCAAAAAATCTGTGTTTTATTCCAAAAGTCACGGACTTATATTCAGTTTAAATATTCTATTACATACATGTTATAGACGAAATATACTTTGTGTTTATTAACTCCACTTGATCACATAGAAATGATCAGTAAAACTTTGTTTGTTTTATATGTCAGCAAGAAAGTATATTAAAAGAGAATCTGTACTTCTGGAGTTCATAACTTTTTAGACTGTGAAGGAAGCAAGCCAAGGGAAGTTGGAACAGAATCTTAAAGCTGGCACAAAAATATATCATACGTATGTATGATCGAGTCAGTCAAATTTTCAAGGAAATCGAGAAGATTTATTGCCGATACGAGGCTTTCCTCTGTTTCTTGTCGTACACCATTAACTATTTTCCAGTAAGCTGTACTGTATTGCGGCTGTTTTGTAGTCTAACACCTGATTGTGCGAGTGAGTGCAGCCGATGAGTATTTAATACAGATTGGATTTCGTAGAGACTATTGAATAACTTTTAATGCTTTCATTATAGCTTAGGGTAGTGTGTTTAACTCGTACCATTACGGACTTAATCTGTCCATGTTTGCAAATTTATCTGATTAATATAATATCAGTTTTCAAGAATGTTAAATTAAGTGGACACTTTGGCGTATACGTACTTTTTTGTATTTTTTTAGATTTTGTTATATATTCTTTACCTAATCCTAATAGTACGTTTGTTATTCACCCATATTATAACTGCCGTTCTTCTTCCCAAGCAACTATTATCACTTTCTTTAGCGATATACATTCGGTATTCTTAAACGTCAGTCATTTTGATAAACAGTGTTGACATTGCCAGTTATTAAAAATGATTTTTTTTTCAAATTCAATTTTGTAACTAATTAATTAAGTTGAGTGTAAAATTAATTGAATTTCATTGTGAATTTTGGTGAGAAATTCGGAGAAAGCAAATACAACGAGGTTTTGAACCCAAACAAGGAATTTTCCACTCAATTAATTTTATTTTTTTACACATTTTGTTAAAAAAAAAATGTGCACACATAACTGGTGAGGGAGTTCAATGTTTATAACTCTTGATACCGATTTAGTTTAAGTTCATTATATACAAAATCTCTTTACATTTTTTTTCGAAACAAAATGTTTGGAATGGCAATTTTAAGTAATAAACAACATAAATTTAAAAAAAACATAATATCAACAAAAAACCGTCCACATGTTATCTAAGTACCTAAATAAAAAAAATAGATTTTCGAAAATGTAAGTTTGCAAAACATTACTTAGAATTTATAGGACTTCTCGTACAAAAATTATTATCGAAATCCGTTGAGCCGTTAATGAGAAGTCGAAAAAACGTTAATAACATTTTATGTAAAATGTTTATTAGATCAAAAAGTAGACTATATAATAGTGCACTAAATTTTATTAAATCAAAATCATTGGAGCCGTGTTTGATATAATATAGATTTACCATTTTGGGTACACAAAAGTGTATGACATATTTTTGGGTCTAAAAAAAGATATTAAAAAAAATAATCGAGTGAATCACGTAAGAAGATTAATTACCAAGTTTGAAGAAATTCTCTTCAGCAATTTAGGCTGTAGCACGACCTATAGACAGAGAGACGGAATTTAGGGACCCACTTTTTTCGCGTTTTAGATCACCGCAATGTCAAATTTGATTAAAATCTCGAGTTAGATTTTTTTCCAAAAACAAAACTTGCCCTACAGTACAAATTAAGTCCCACGCAAAATAAGGTATTACGAAAAAAACGAATCCGTATAAGACCAAATATTTGAAAATGGCAATAAGGGTGATTGTCAATCAAATGTATTCATTTGATTGGTGTTTTTTTTTCAACAAAAATGCTTGCAAATAAAGGTTTTGGTGAGAAAATATTTAAGGAGGTACGTATTATGGGGAAATATTCACATTTTAATAATTTTGTTTAATAACATAATAAAATCAATTTGTTTTCTTCGTCAGCTTTGTTTTTTAACCGACAAATTATTTTTTTGCAAATTCTTTGTAAACAGAGAATTTTAGTATTGTGAACTTTACCTAGTTACGTCATGATTAACCTTTATCTATTTTTGTTCCTTACCAAAAATATCAATTTCATTTTGGTTTGATGAAGTATACATTTGGGAGTGTTTTTACCTTCGAACGAAATAGTGAACGAAAAGCGAAAAATCGCTATTATTTATATATTTATTTATTTATTTATTCATTCTTCATCTATCGAGTTTGCTTTACAGATTCCTTAGACTAATTTACATTTTCAATTATTTGTAATTTAAATACATTATTTCAAGACTTAAATATAATTTAAAATGTAGTTCATTAAATAATCGCATACATCTTGTCAAGGGTTCATTACATCCATAATTATATCTGTGCGAGGGAATATAAAAAAAATTTCTGGATCATATATTTCTTGCTGGAACATAGACATTTAAAAAATTAAGTATACAGGGACATTTTAGTAATAAACGAATATAAGTTAACTTACAAAACGACGGTTTTCTATAGTACTTATAGCAATTAAAGCACATCTGGTGGAATAACTAGGCATTTCTGGCAAATTCCAATTTAATTGCCTAACCAAAAACCTCGTAAAAGACTCTTTGAAACTATGTAAAATGGATCCCATACAACTAAAGCATATTCCAAATGTGGGCGGACAAGTGACGTTTAAACTGGCGTGACAATGGCGCAGTGGATAAATCGATCCCCACGCTAGGCGCATTCTTTTCTATAACTCCAATTTTGATTGGACGTCGCCCATTGGTTAAAATGAGACAGTCAATACCTGGTTCTCAAATCCACTTTCCTATCATTCTCTTTCTTCTAACTAGTGCCGTGCAATTCAGGTTGCATTTAAAAGAAGGTCTTAGGTCTTACAGGCATATAGTTTAATTAAAACAAACAAAAAACATAAGGACTAGAAAATTCTGAGCAATTTCGTTTCAAGAAACCTAACATAGAGTTTGCCTTAGCAATAATAACATCAGTATGCAAGGAGAAATTTATTTTTTCATCGAAAATTACCCCAAGATCTACCAAAATTAGGTTTGAAATACATTTTAATGTTAAATGACCAAAAATTAATTTTGCACCAATCAACTAGATTATTTATGTCACTTTGTACCTTAAGACAATCATTAGTACTTTTGATTGAAAAAAGTATAAAATCGTATGCAAGTAACAAACCAGCAATAAAGGTAGTTCATTTACATAAATTAAGAACAACAAAGGTCCAATATGGCTGCCTTGCGGAACACCAGATGAAATATTTATTACTTTGGAAATAAAGTTCAAAATTATTACTATTTGACTTTTGTTGACCAAATAATTACATATCCACTTAAGAAGAGCTGAATGAAATCAAAAATATTCAAGTTTTGTTTTAAATCTGCAAAATACAAATACTATCAAATGCCTTCTGAAAGTCAGTATAAATAAAATCCACATGAAACCCTAATTCAACGGCATCAGAAACATATTTTGTAAACAATGTCAAATTTCTAGTTGTTGATTTACTCCTAAAGAAGATATAAGTTCTTTTATATAAAAATAAAAGTTTTGTTCTACAATGGACTCAAATAACTTTGGTAAAGCTGAAAGTTTAGACATAGCACGATAATTTTCAAGTGTATGCTTTAGTCCTGTTTAAAAAATGGGCGTTATGTATGACAATTCCCTTAAAAAGAGATAAATTGAAAGTAACTTATACGCATAATATGATTTCCTTGAATTGTGCTTGTTATTTTAATTTTAAAATTTTTTATTAAGCTTAATACAAGCCACTTAAAAACTAAATCTTAAATACTAGAATAACATTATATATTACAAACATTATATACAATATAGTGACTTAAATTATAAACAGTTCTATATCAGTATAATACAAACAAAAAAGATAGTCTTGAATCAATATTAAAGGAAGGTTTTCATGAATTTAGGAGTGCATACCTTAAGGCGGGTTTACTAAAGTAAAGGTCAAATACGTTGGAATTATTGACTGTGCTCAACATTCTTGTCAAGGGCTCATTTTGGCCGTGTTCAGTGTGGTGGTATTGGAGTCGAAACAAAGTAACGGCGGGGATTCGTATAAATATAAATATTTTGGAGGAGAATAGGACAATCAATACAACCATTTAATAACTGATGAATAACTGATGAATGAACAGGATGTCAGCATTCTTACGGCGGGTATACAAAGTTTGTAAGCCTAAAAGTTTAACACGTTCTGAATATGGTGGAAGGTTGAAAGGATCATCCCAACACAGACCACGTAAGGCGAAACGAAAAAAATTAGGCGCCAGTTATAGTTTTCATTGAAACTCATCATATAAAACTTTGACTATCAATTCTGGAGGCACTTAATCAAATAAAACTGATGTCGTTTTGGTACCAAAATATAGGTAATAAAATATAAAATATTTTTTGTCAAAAAAATATTTTATTTGGTCTACCACTATCTTATAAATTCACTTTCGATTTTTCAATGATGGAAAGCGTTTTCAATGATCATTGAAAAATCAAAAGTGAATTTACAAGAAAGTGGTAGAGTAAATAAAATATTATGTATCTTATTACCTTCATTTTGGTACCAAAACGACATCAGTTTTATTTGCTAAAGTGACTCAGAATTGATAGTCAAAGTCTCCAATGATGAGTTTCAATGAAAGGTATAACTGGCGCTGAAGTGGGTCAAAGCATTGACCCACTTCGATTACCGTGTCGTGACTTTTTCAAATATATTTCGGGTAAATGCTCGCCTTGAGAGTTTAATTAACAATCATAGTTCTTGTGCATTTTGTTGGGTTTTTTCGGTCCACAAATAGTATGCAGTTATTATTTAATTTTAATAAAAAAAAACTATTATCATTTGGGTCGATTACCCCCAACGTCTTCCGGCGAATATTTGACGCTTTTAATGGTGAACAACTGTTATACATTTTACAAATTTGCATTTGCATTTGTCTAGTTTAATTTTAATAAATAATTTCATTTTTCTTTCTTTTTTTTTAATGCAAGTACAGTTTCAAGCCTTGTCCATCGATAACTTTTTATTGTCATGTCATATTTACAGTTATTCGGTCATTTTGTTTTTTTTTCGCTTAAAACGTATGCGCGTTTCGATTGATTGCTGTGCGCGCGACGCGTGAAAATCACTTGAGATGCGGTCGGTTACATAAATGCGTCCGTATTTCCTTTTATTTTTATTTTTTTGTTTGTTTGATTTGAAATTCCAAAACGTCCAACTGTATCCATTCATCCATCTATCTATTTGTCTATCTAGCCATGTGTATCTCTGCTCTATGCACACAATGAACTCTATTTTCCTTAGATATATAAGTAAGTTAGATACTTTATTCATTTTAGCTTTGTAGCTTTAGAAATAAATAAAGTATCTATGTATGGATATAGGCAAAGTTAAAAAGATATGCCTGGCAGCCGCTTCATTGAACCAACAGTCATATACAATTCACGCGACCGACGACTACGACGACAACAACGACGAGAAATGACGGATATCTGCGCGCGCTCTTTTCAAATTGAAAAATCATTAATTCGTTTGATTTGTTGTTGGCAAACCAGCCTCCATGTTCACTGTACTTTGTTCCCCTCCCGCGCACAGTCCCACAACATTAAACTCCATCCCTCAATTTTCTGAGATATCCATTGGAGCCGAACTAAACCGAAGACCGAACAGAGGGTTTTGGTGCGAGTAGATGATGATGATGACGGTGATTTGCGTTAATCAACCAAACACAGACAATTATTGCTGCGGATGTGCTGTGCAGCAGCAGCAGCAGCAGCAATAATCAGCAATAGCAGCAGTCGCAGCATCAGATCGCTCTGGCTCTAGAGAGAAGCATTAATAAAATGTGATGAAGGAGATGAAGACCTTGAATTTGGTTTGCAATTATATAAATTTTTTTTCTCTACACACAGCAACCGTATAATAAAATGTTGTAGGTACATAGATGTGTATACAAAAAAAAATACTGTTCTCCGGCAATATAGAAGCTCACAAAACATAAAGGTGTGTGTTAATCAGTATTTAATGAGATTTAAAAAGAAATTAACAAAAAAAAGTGGCAAAACTTTGAAACACACGTGCGGTTCCTTCTTAAAGAATTCCATTTTTTTTTTGTTGCAGTCTTATAATAGTTGTTAAGATGTGAGGATTTAATTAGATAGTTGAGAATTGAATAAAGGATACCCTTTTATAATAGAAAAATTATGTACCATCCTACATATAGGTATATCTACTAAAAGCTGTGCATCTTGAGATGGAACTATTTCGAGAAAAAGAAACCGGATGACTTTGCTGTAATGGAATTACAACTTAATTTATGTGTTGCTTGCAGTTATGTTCTGTACACACTACACACATACATAGGTATATCGTTATGACCCAGTAGGAAATTAAGAAAAATGCATGCATGAATCACCAACTTTTTCATCAATGAGTGGAAGCTACACCCCATGAATTTGGTATGAAAACATTTAACATGGGGCTGTCATAGGCGTTCAAATGATGTTCGGGGTGAATATCACGTGAAATCTCGAAGTAGGGGTAACTAGTTTATTCATAAGCAAATTATATGTGACGAAAAATGACATGAGGGGTAAGCTGTGAAATCACTAGTTTACTTAGAGTTACTTATTCAGCAGGTGAAATATGGCATGAATGCTCATCCATTAATTCACTCTGTTAATGTAACCCGTTAATTCGCATATGAATTTTATAGGATGAAAAATGCGATGAATGTTCAATTATGAAATCACTAGGTAAAGCCCGTATGATACCTACTTCTTTTTTCTTCATTTTGTATGCATTAAATAACATGAAAGTGTCAGTTTTCTGTAAAAGGGGAAATATGTTTTTAAGTAAACAAAAACATTGTATATGTATGTTATACCCCCAAACATAATTTTATTAATTTAATTCGACGATTATTCAATAATATAAACATTTAGTTAAGAAAAAAAAATACGTTTAGCTAATAATAATTAAAATGTAGTCCTGATAAAATCTTGATGCGGAAGTAAACTTATCAATAATTGATTATTTTAAATTTGATCTGATGTCGGATTTAGCAATTCATTTTGTTAATTCTGCTGCGTATGTTTTGAACTTTACGCATTACGTATTGAGTATGTAAATGTAATGCGTTAAAGAAATATTGGCATTTTTAAATTTTGTTTTGAATAAAGTCGAAGAAATGCCAACCAGTCGCCAAATATTTAAAAAAAAAAATTTTGGTAAAAAAAAAACTTTTGTTGCTGTGTTAAATGATAATAATGATTGCGAACAAAACTGGAATTTCTGGTTTATATGTTTTTTTGAATTTCTCTAAAAAAAACCCACGAACTCATGTCATGACCAGCGAAGACTGACTACTGAGCGCATTTCTCTTTATAGGTAGAAAAAAGGCAATGTTCGCCACTCTTCCCATGGTAGATAAAACCTCTTTTTCTTAAGGCTTTTTTGTTTGCATTTTTTTTTCTCCAGAAGAAAACAAAACAACCACCGCACTGCAGAGAAGCAAACATCATTTGCGAACTCATGAACCTATACATTACTCTTCATCAGTGAAATTATCGTATATGATTTTGTAACTGAAAATGTAGTGAATTGTAAGCATTCAATTCATTTGAATTTAGTTAACTGATGAAAAAATGCTCAACCGTTTTCTTATGAAATCATAACATACTACTCATCGATGGAAATAGTCGATGAATCCATTGATGAATTCACCAACAAAATTCATTAATGTCGAAATTTCCTACTAGGGAAGTGTACATTTTTTTTTTTCGATTACATAGGTACAAAATTGTGCCGAGAGTTTCATCTTCAATGATGCACATCAATAAGCAAACAATACAGTAATACCCGGATATGTGCCTCTTGCTTAAGTGCCTAACCCGCACAAGTACCTTAATTTTTTTAGAATCAAAATTCTGAGTATTTTTTCATATAAAACTCATCTTATATGTACATTCCGCTACCTTTCCCGCTTAATTGCCTTTTACTTTGTATACTTGTATTGAAATTTACCTGACAAAAATTCTTTTAAGTACACAATTGAAATTAGCTGATAAAATAAAACAGTTTGTTTTCCTTTAGAGCTTCCTTTTCATTTATGCTTCAAAATTCATAAATAAAAAAGTAACTCTAATTTTATAATGATTCGTGGACCAAAGTCCGTTAAAATCTATTTTGAATCAATAATTCAACACGTCCGAATAAATATTTTACAAAACACCTTCCTAATTAACTATGTCTTGCCCGGGACAAAATCTTCAAATTTTAATGATAAATTGTTGGATATAATTCACATTGGTGTCTTGTCAAAAAATCCATGTAAGATGAACTGAACTTAACAAAACGTGCGCATTAGCCTTAGCAATCACTCACTAGTCAACTGATGAATCGAAGTGAGATCGCCGGGCCGAAGCGCAAATTTTATGGACTTAAGCCGTTAAAAGCTTTTTGAATTAAATGTTTCTTATCAAAAATGTTTAGTTTTAATTTTTGTATATGTAAATATGAGATAAGTACATATATGCACTTAAGCGGGTTTTTTATAACTGCCTAACCCATAAGAGTGCATATTAATGTGGGGCATTTAACGTGAGGCACTTATCCGGGTTTTACGGTAGTACAATTCGTTGAAAATTTGAGATATTTAATTCACAATTTTTCATTTTAACTCAACAAATTTGACTGTGGAAATTTCCGAACTATATTTCTGACATTTAGCTAACTTTCAATGGACTATCGAAAGGGCTGTATCCGTAGCTGTCGCCCATAATTTCCCCAACAAGAGGCCGAAAAAGGAAACATTTGTTACTTCAATTTTAATAGATCTTTAGGAATTTAAAGTTATAAGGTTCCGCCTTATTTGCAGGATGTCCTAAATCTACAGATTGTATAGTCCATAACAAAACTGATTGTCTCCTGATGAAAACTATTCCTTGTTGATCTTACCCAATCACTCCCCCAGCTGTGAGACTTACAAATAGCTTAACTGACTCCTCGCCCACGAACACTGAACTCGATGGGCTTTATGTCATGGCCAGATTTTGAGATCAAAAACTTTTCGACAATGTTCGTTTGTACCTTGCCTACCTACATGATGGCAAAACAAAAACGAATATTGTTCAAATACAAAAAGAAGGACTTCCGACTGACCCCGTAGCCCTGAAAAAGATTTACACGCGTTTTCATGAAAACTACAACATTTCTCGGACAAGAGTTAACAAAAACCTTAAAACTTACCCCTCTCATATCAGCTCCAAACGTACATCGTACCTTCAAAGTACACGCACAAATTTTAAAAACTATTTTTGCTCCTAACTCTAACCCAGCCATACACGTCACACCTAATGTCCCATCTAAAATAATGACTTGCACCCTCCCAGCTGGTCAAATCCTTCCTCTTACCTTCTACTATCAAGACGTTCGAGGTCTTCGGTTCCAAAACTCATACTGTTTTGCAACAATCCTACGCTCTACCCTTTGATATCTACGCCCTGACGGAAACAAATCTGGTCTCTAGTAAAAACGACCAAGAACTGTTTCCTTCTTCTTTTAACGTTTATCGCGACTATGAACTTAACGGATCTTCTGATGAATGCCCATGTCGAGGTATCCAACTAGCTATCAAAAACACACTATATTTATCCCTCATTGCAGTCTCTTCTTCCCCTAATCACGACTATGTCTCAATTAAGATAAGACTACCCCGCTTTATGTGATATGTTGAATCTTTTAAGCTCGCATTGAAATGGTTGACCACATAATAGCTAATATAAGTTGTGCGCAATTTCCTACATACCCGATCGCCAACTGACTATTCTAAATATTTTGGTTCTTACGAGTATCTTCACTTTCCCTAGCTATACAACACCCTTTACCAACGCTATTTAATAGAAACACAAGCCAATCTTATAAATGATCCTAAGTCGTTCTTTTAGTTCGTCAATTTTAAAAGAAAATCCGATGGTTACCCTTCCTCTCTTTCCTACAATACCGAAACTTCGATTAATTCGCAAGATATTGCCAACTTTTTTGTCACATTTTTCAAGCAATTTTTCACCGACGATTCCTATGTACCTGATTGAGATTATTTCTATTAATTAGCAAATTTCTCACTATGCCCTTTTCTTCCTCTTATCGTCGACATATATATCTTCCTGGCCCTGATGGCCGCCCGCAATATTCCTAAAAAAATGTTATTCATTCCTCTCTTTTCCGCTCTACAAAATGTTCAGTATATCATTATCTCAAGGAGAATTTCCTCAGTTATGTAAAACCTCTTTTATAACCCCAATATACCAAAAGGGTACTAAGAGCGATATTAAAATCTATCGATCCCTAAAATATTTGAAAGTATTTTGAACGAAATTTTAAGTTTCCGTTGTAAGTCGGTCATTTCCCCTAGACAACACTGCTTTCTCAAATGTAGGTCTACAACAACTAACCTAGTTGTATCGTATACAGTCTCAGCTCAAGAAAGCGGAAGGGAAGTAGATGTTATCTCTACTGACTTTAGTAAGGATTTCGACAATATTTCACATAGACTTATACTTTTCAAATTGTTCACCCTCGGCTTTGAACCTATTTTTTTAAAAAGGATTTCTTCTTATCTGGAAAACCTGTATTACAGTGTTCGTTTCAGATCTGCCTTCTCCAATTCATTCTTAGCTACCTCCGGGGTCCCCAAGGAAGTCACTTAGGCCCTCTCCTTTTTACCTGCGATTATAGGTACTATAAGGCAAGTTATGCATTCGTAAAAAAAAATTATAACAATCAAACATGACATTACGATCATAGAGAAGCCTAAAAAAGTGATCCGCAAAAAATATTGGTCAGTCTGTCTGTCAGTCTGTCCGTCTGTATGTATAACGAGCTACAGCCTAAGCGGCTTAAGCGATTACCTTCAAATATGGTATGTGTGATTCTTTTGGCATTCCTGTGGGGTAATTGAAATTTAATTTTTAGGCCTAAAAATAACGGTACCTGCCATATAACCGTTTAGGAAAATCTTATTTTTCTCGAAAACGGCTCAACGATTTAAATGAACATTTTTGAGATTTTTTTTCGATTGAAATAGCTATTGTTCGATCTGAACCAATATTGTGGGAAAGTCTATTAACGGTTATTTTGACTTTCTCGGTAACGGTACATTGGATTTCTTTCAAATTTTATATCTGAGAAGATCTCAGTAGCCAAACTAATTCTGCATATCAAAATTTTTAATAACTTTTTTTTTCTAATAAAAATAAATTTTTAAAACTTTTTTTTTTCAAAAATGAATATTTTTTAAAACAAATCAAACAAAATAATTTTAAATTTTTTGACAGCATGTATATTAATAAACTCTAAAAAAGTGCATACTAAAATTTCAAAAAAAAATGTTTTGAAAAAACTAAAAATAAAAAACAGGATTTCATTATGGATATGGTTTTGGCAGTTTGAATAAGTCTAAAAGACGATTTTTTCCCACCTTCACCATTCACTTTCATTATATACGTATGTAATAATGTATGTACATATTTACATTATTACCCTCCTAGTTTACATAATTAAAATCCATTTAAATATACATTAGTATGTAGGCACCTATTTAACTAGTCCTTGAATAATATATTCGACAATTCATTATTCTTAGAATCAAGGTAATCGTACCTACATCGGTTTTAAATCTGCATAGGATAACTATAGCCTAGCTACCTACCAACAGCGTCAGTGAGTAACACTAAAGTTGTTAGCTACAAGAGCAAGTTGCAGATTTAAAGCCCATGTATGTAATATTACCTTGATTCTTAGTATAATGAATTGTCGAATGCATGATTCAAGGAATTGTTAAATAGGTACCTAAATATACTAATGTATATTTAAATGGATTTTAATTATGTAAATTAGGAGGGTAATAATGTAAATATGTACAAGTACATACATGTATATAATGAAAGTGAATGGTGTATAGGTCGGAAAATCGTTTTTTAAACATATTTAAACTGTCAAAACCATCACTTTAATCAATTTTTCGGAAAAATGAAGAACGCATTAGATCAATGAAATTTTTATATAAAAGTATCTCGAAAATTGTAAGACGGGTTTTGATGAAATCCTGTTTTTTACTTTTCGTTTTTTGAAAACAAAATTCTTTTGAAATTTTAGTATGCAATTTTTTAGAGACTTTTAATGATCATGTGAATATAAAATTTAAAATTATTTTTTTGGTTAGTTTTAGAATTATTGATTTTTCAAAAAAAAAAAATTTATAAATTATTTTAATTTATAAAAAAAGTTATTCAAAACTGTGATATGGAAAAATAATTTAGATACTTAGATCTTCTCAGATATAAAATTTGATAGAAATCCAATGTACCGTTACCGAAAAAGCCAAAAATTAAAAAAAAAACGTTATATGAAAGGTACCGTTAATAGACTTTTCCTGTAAACTTGGTTCAAAAAAATTCTCAAAAATTTTTATCAAAATCGTTGGAGCCGTTTTAGAGAAAAATAAGTTTTTCCTTTAAGGTCATATGGCAGGTACCGTTATTTTTAGGCCTAAAAATAAAATTTCAATTTCCACTCTGAGGAATCCCAAAATAATCACACATACCAAATTTGAAAGCAATCGCTTCAGCCGTTTAGGCTGTAGCTCGTTATACATACAGACGGATAGACTGACAGGCTGACCGACTGACAGACTGACAGACTGACAGACTGACAGACTGACAGACTGACAGACTGATAGACTGACAGACTGACAGACTGACAGACTGACAGACTGACAGACTGACAGACTGACAGACTGACAGACTGACAGACTGACAGACTGACAGACTGACAGACTGACAGACTGACAGACTGAGAGACTGACAGACTGACAGACTGACAGACTGACTGACAGACTGACAGACTGACAGACTGACAGACTGACAGACTGACAGACTGACAGACTGACAGACTGACAGACTGACAGACTGACAGACTGACAGACTGACAGACTGACAGACTGACAGACTGTCAGACTGACAGACTGACAGACTGACAGACTGACAGACTGACAGACTGACAGACTGACAGACTGACAGACTGACAGACTGACAGACTGACAGACTGACAGACTGACAGACTGACAGACTGACAGACTGACAGACTGACAGACTGACAGACTGACAGACTGACAGACTGACAGACTGACAGACTGACAGACTTTCAAACAGAGAAAATCAACATTCAAAAATTCCTTTTTTTTTTGATGAACTGGATACTTTTTCAATTTTGCCACTACGGATCTTCCTGAAATTCGTAAGGTATTGAATGGGGTTCGAGGAGGTAGCCCTAAATAATTTCACTTAAATCGCGAATACATTTCTTACATCTTGAAAAGGATGACCCCCACTTTTTTCCGTATATGAAAGTACTCAAGCATTTTTTTCGCAAATACTGCACGTCTTCACCGAACGAATTTACGTTGTAGGTATCCTGTGCGTGTGAGCTTTTTCGTCGTATGGTTTTTTTTTTGGACGAATATCAAATTTTTTTATTCTCGAATTTCCAAACCTGATAATATAAAACTTGACGATGCTGTGGTCGTTCGACAAAAAAAAAAACCTTAAGATTATGTCATCGTTACGTCTAGCCGACAAGCTGACTTATATACTATGTAAGCATCTTGCAAACATATGCAGCGTTAAACGCAAAATAAGCAAATACAAACATTTTAAACATTAGACATTTTTATCATTTGAGCTTATCAGTTTTAGAGCTTAGGAGAGTTTGCTCAACCTTCTTATCAATTATTATATTAAATAAACGTTTATAAATTGAGAGAAATATGCATAACCTACCTACATACATACATATGTACATAATATACAAGTGTGTACATAGTTATCTTAAAATTTAAACGAAAAATATTGCTTTAGCTGCGTCCAAAAGCAGATAGTCTGCTTGTCGCCACTGACAAAACAAAATTTATTGCAAAAACCCACATATGTATGTACATACATAATTGTATATGGATATATGCATGTATGAATGTATAACCACGAGAGAAATTATTTTTGAAAATATTAATTTCAATAGAGAAAGAGGTATAGAAAACGATGCCAGGAGAAAATGTGTGAAAACAAAAATTGTTCTTACCCTTGTTTGATGAAATTGGAAGAAGAAACCAGCAGAGATCTGCAACTGCAACAAGCAATTCAGAAGCAGTTTAAAGCTCGGTGATTCTAATGATGTCGACTGTTCCAAAAAGGACCTCTTTTTAACAGATTGCAAAGGAATGACAGATTTTAAGAATATTTTTCACAATTTTGACACTAAAATCGCTGTTTGCTTCAAATTTTCAAAAAACCATTCAGATTCCTCGATATTATGTAGATACTTGCGCACATATGTAGGCTATGTACCTATTTTAGCATGATTCACGGAAGACCCACGAACAAAAAAAAAATATCACACGAAAAATCCTTGCGGCACGGCACGACGAAGTTTAAGGTCGTTTGGAGATTACAGGAATTATGTTTCAATTAGCGAGTATAAGAAAAAGAGGAAGACCGAACAAGAACCACCACCACCACTATGATGAAAAAAAAAAATAATAAATTGCCACTGACATACAAAGGGGTGGCGGCCACTGAAGTTGCTTGCTACTGGCGGGCGGCGCGTTTGATGAACTTGAAGATCGCTAGAGAACAAATTCGTTAGTTTTGCTTTAGCTTGTAGTTTTTTTTTTTGTTTCTCTTCTATTTAAAATGAATAAGTGAAGTGAAAGCTCGAGAATCCTTTCACTGCGTTTTATCGATAGTGCAGCACTACACAACTGAGCGATGGATGGATGGCACATTGCACACACCGCTTGAGAACAGGGTAGCGGTGGTGGTGGTGCTGCTGCGAATTTTCATTTTCTCGTTCGCTATTGTGCATAATAATATGTTCTCTCTCATTTAGTTGAGTCAAATACAAAATATAAACCTACAAACGCAAACGCAGTGCATGCTTTTCAAATGCTGCTGATTTAATAGCTTTTTTTGAGAGTTTTTTTTTTCTAGTTCAAGATCGGTGGTTATAGTGTTGTGTATACGTCTCTATATAGAGAACTCTTGTCACCATACCCCATTAGCGCCCTCTATGTTGCAAAATCTTCCAAGAGAGATAGAGAGAGAGTGTGTGTTTCTAAATTGTTTGACTTCTTTTTCGCACGGTATAAGTGTACGCTACACATTCTACATAAATATTCGCGTGCCCTTGCAACACCCTCGGTTGGGGAGCTTTTTCCTAATCTTCCCCACAAAATGCACCATAAATAATGCATGCACTTTTCATGTACTCCACAAAACCGCCAGCCGTGTGTGTGCTAACTAATATACCTCTAATTATGCACCCCCAAAGTGTAACCCCGAACTTGACTGCAAAAAAGCTTAATTTATACATATACGTATGTGTACCGAGAAATGTGGGGTAGCAGTGACAAGCGCATTTCTCTCTTTCTCTTGGGAAGCGCACACACCACAGGCCAACAACATGGTCGAGAGGCGGCGGCAACGTAGCACTCGAACAATCAACCACCGCACAACCATACCACCACGATTTCTGTTTGTTCGTCGGTCGGTGCTGCACTGTTACGTGTTCGTGTTGAGTTGAGTTATGTATGTTTTATTCGCTTTGAAGTGGATCGCGTTGCGTTTGATGATAAGCAGACGGATACCGGATGAATTTCAATAGCAAAGCAGAGCGAAAGTGCAATGGGAGCAACTTAGGAATATGATGAAGCACATTTCAATTGGTGTAGTAGAAGTTGAGCTAAGAATAACTTCTACTACCGCTACCAGTTTGATTCAATTAAGCTTGTGTGGGTATACATTTCTGCGCATAACACGTCATCTGCACATGCGATAAATTCATCAAAATCACAATAGCAGCAGCAGAGAGCAGATAGCGGAAGAACTATTAGATTTTTTTGTGTGGGCATTTCATCGCACACTCTATGAGTTTATTGGAGGATGTAGGTTAGGTTAGGTTAACATGGCCGTCAGGAAAACAACTGACACACTTAGACCACAGATAGATCCATTGTGATACCACATGAAGAGTTATTAATTCTTTAATTAAACCAATTGGAGCGATGTAGCCCGTGCATCTCTATGTGTTTAAGATCACTATTGCCGTCGAAAAAATATTCCCCCAGGTGCAATCTACGTCCTTGGGAGAAGATGGAAGACAATCTCCACTTCCTCCTCATCCATACAGCTTCTTCAAAATCATTGGAGAAAACGCCAAGTCTTTTGGTGTGTCTGCCAATTAGACAGTGCCCAGTTACAACACCTATTACGGAGCCAAGAGAGGAGACCTTTTGAGCGTCTTTGATCTATTACTGGCCAGATTTGTCTTGTAGCCAGGCAAGTAGTGATGTTTGATCATCTAAAATTTATTTGTTTTATGGAGTTTTGATGTAACAATAGTCTGCTTGTAGCAGAATCGGCATACCGATTTCTTCCATTTTCGGTAGAATAGGTATTTGGTTTCCTTTTCCGGCGAGTTCATCGGTTTTGCAGTTTCCAAAATATCTCTATGTCCCGGCGCCCAAATCAGGTGAATGTTAAGCTGTTCTGCCATCTTCCTGAGAAATGATTGACAGTTGCGGGCAGTTATAGAGTTTATGGAAACAGCGCCAAGTGATTTGAGGGCAGCTGGACTGTCAGAGAATATCCGGATATCCGATGTAGATATCACGTTTTCCTTTAATCGGAAGTCAGGAAGACTAATATTTAGGCTGTCTGAGTACACACCATCACCCACCTTCGGTTTTCGAACCGTCCGTATAAAGTGGGCTGACTCATCTTTTAATAACCTCTCATCCTCCCAATCTGATCTTGGTGGGATGGTAACTTGGAAGTTATTGTCGAAGATAAGCTGGTGTGTGGTGTAGTCGGAACGTCCTAATTGAGGTCCGAATTTGTTAAGAATATTAGAATGGCCTATCGATTGCTATTCCATTGAGAGATGTGTTTGAGACGAATAGCTGTATTCGCGGCAACTTGTGTACTAAAAATATCGAGGGGTGTAAGGTTAAGTAGTATGTTAAGGGCAGCCGAGGGAATGTATGTAGATATCAACTTTTAGATGCACTCCGAGAATTATTGCTCTTCTACAATAATTGTGAAAAACTTAGGATGACAACAAAAAAAAAACAGCTTCTTGACAGTTTTTCTTGCTTTAAAGCATGAATAATTTTCTATTAGTGCTGACGGTCATGGTTAGAGGGTTTCAATAATGAAGGTCCTTATTGGTTTCTGGTCTACGTGATCTTCTGATAGCTCCAACCTCTGTTGTTCCCCGGCCCTGCTTATAAAGTACTGAAGGTTTCATCAATATTGATCTTCCGAGTAGAGGGTCCATTATGGACAGGACGTCAATCGGTAATCCGTGGATGAGTTGCCTGTAATTAAATTAGAAAGAGGATTGAGATGTGGGGTATTTTTCCCAGAATCCTGGTGTTGAGGTGATAAATTTATTTGTCAATCGGCGCAATTTTAGAAGCTTCGTAAAACAGTTCGTTGATATAATAGCGACAAAGTGGTTTTCTGTAAAAGAGAGAGTCGAATATTTGCAGTATATTGTATTGTATATGTATTGTATTCCAACTAAGGAATAAATAAATTAAAATAGAACGAATGAGTTGCTTGCAAAGGAGAAGTTCTATCTTAATTTGGAGTTATAATGTCAATCAAAGACGAGTAGTAGGGTAAGTCATGATTTGAATAGCCAAGTTCGAGTTTGGCATTCTATTGAAACTTGCACATTTCGAAGAATTTGAACTCCTAGGTATTTCAAAGCTTGGTTGGCTCTGATTACTTTTTCATCAGCAATATTCAGGACAGAAGTTTACATGGCTGGGAAACATGGTTATTTTATAGCTTGAAGAAATCGGACCCAAGGCAAGATGTTTGTGCAATTACTGCAAGAATCTTTTGGATCTTGAACTATTGCTCTCCAATCGTAAGTAAAACTAACAATATAGTGAGGAACCTGTATGATGAGGACAGGGTGCTTGACAAAGTGAAGGCAATTCAGCTTGAAAAGCTGGCATTTTTATATAATTCACTTGACTTACTTTGAAGAAAACAATAAAAATCTAATACAAAATAAAATGTTTGCTTACTGTCCGGGAACAGTTAATTTTACGGTTTTGGGTGAAGCTTGCAAAGAAATAACATATGTACATTGATTCATTTTATATCTATCAATAACTAACCTGTGAAAGTCCATAAAACCATGCTTCAGAGCACGCTCATGGTGAATCGCAGGAAATTCCTTAATTTAATTTATAGTCGTAAGTTTGCTGTTCCTTAAACTAATTTTTTTGCCGAATTTTGTACAATTTGTCAATATCATTCCACTATATTTTACTATATCTAAGCATTTATACAATTAATAAGGGTATTCATGCAATAGCGGAAAACCTGGATAACCCCCAGAAACCAGATAACTTTATCTCCGCAGAAATCAAATGTCAAAGTTTGTATGGGAAAAATATTCTGCAAAGCAGATAAATTTATCTCACGAATTTTATGTAGAAAGCATAGAAATAAACCTCATAAAGTAAGTTCATTGAATAGCTTATTGTTTCCTACATCTACGCAAGTATTTTTAATGGGGCGCCCATGCAACGTCCAGCGGAATGATATTTCTTTTAGCAAAGCCGAAAATTATCTCGTTGCATGAATACCCCTAGTATAAATATTTCTGTCTGAAAAATAGCAATGTGTAATATAAAAAGCTCAGCAGTAGTGACGTTTAATTTTTGACTTTATGTTCGCTAAACAAAATCAAAGAGACAAATTTTTTTTTGCTTAGTGACTGTGAATTTTATTAAGGATAACAAATTTCAAAGAAAATATTGGAATACAAATCGAACAGAATTCTACAATACAAACAAGCAATAGGTATATCTTTCGACTTAAATGGCCTCGAGGGAACATATTTCCTTTAAGGTTTTTGATAAAACTCCATTGAAAACTTCAGTTCCCCTTCGTGTAATGTTAGTCCGTTGCACAATCAACCCAGAGGTGTGGCTTCGAAATAATCCACTATAAATATTTTTCTTAGACTTACTCCATTCTCGAGTATTGCAATTGCAATCGCAGCAACACTCTAAGCAGATTTGGTTGAAATTTTTTTTTGAAACAGTTGCCTTAAGTTGAAGCACTCAATTTCCGTTCAAGACATTCTTTTACATATTAGGTAAGATTACGATCCAAGATTCCCATAACCCCCATGGACATTCTGGGGTTATATGGACAATATTTTCTATGGGTCTTTTTTCTAAATGTTGCACTGAGCAATCCCTAGATCCGTTCCATCATCAAAGCAAACGCAAGCAGTTCAAGATATTCAATGCGATCGTTTCCGTATGCATACACTCTCACATGAGTTAATTTTTTGTTTACTTAAAGCGTCGGCGTATCTTTTCCTATATTGTGCGATATAATTTGTTTTGCCATTTTAACAGCCCCCCCTCATCAACCACACCTAGGTACTTATGTATGTATACATACCCTACCCTCAATACTCATTGCTGCTCCCATTTAAATCATCTGATTTTAATTCTGATGCCATCCATGTGGTTGTGGTGCGGATAAGTGTGTTTGGTATGTACATATATATCTAGCGATATGCCTACATACATATTTTAGCAGAATACGTATATATACAATATTTGACCTTGACAATGAATTTTTCACAGTTTCGCAATCACAATGTCAGTTATTGCAGCCATAGTCGTCTCCACATAAAGAGAGAAAATAAGCTACCAGAGCTGCCAAAAGAAGATTTTTGTAACCAACTGTTCAGAACGATTCATCAGAATATAGGTTCACATATCGTAAGAGCCAACTCTTAGACAAGATCTAATTAATTATTAAAGGATGATTGACCCCATTTATCAATTTGACTATGGAGGACTTCATATTTTCAATTTTGAATACTGATGGCAACCTTGTTGGCAACCGCAAGAAGCAAAATATGCGCAAGCGATTTTAATTAATTTGTGGGCGCAAAACTGGGCCACTCGAGGGATGACAGGGGCTGTGCTGTGCATATTGTCGAGAGCGACACATTAACATTACACACACACAGTACTCAGAAATATGGCACAGTTTCCGTTCCGTTTGGTTGGTAGGACTGCCTTTGAAATGAGACGAGTTATTTATAACATAGGTATTGCACTTGAACGGACGCGATCGACGGACCGACCAACGACGACACTCTTAGAGACGGTTGGACGGTTAGACGGTTGTTAGAGATGCAATAAATGCGAATGCAATTCTGACGTTCACTGCTGTTTAATAGTCTTTCCTAGCGTCTACCCCTGACAGAGTGATAAGAGCTGCGAGCTGCCTGAACATGAAGAGCGGGAGGATGAAATGTTGTGTAACTTAACGATGCGATGACAAGAGAGCTTCTGGGAACTATGGAACGCATACATTCCGCTTCTGTTCCTATGGGTGCGCTGCACATCGTATCGTATCGGTAGCCGGCTTCGTCGTCGTTTGCGTTTTTATGTGGGTGTATTAGTGCGCGTGCGTTTCTAATTTAAATTTATTTTAAAAATACTTTTTTTTTATTTGTTGAGATATTCTCTTTAGGGTTCTAGGTTAGATATTTTAAGAACTGAAATATATTTTTGTGGGATGCAAAATTGTTTTTATTTTATTTTTGCATACGAAATATCATCGTTCTAGCTGTAGGATGAATGGAATCCCATTGATATAATGGGATTTGGATAATAATGGGGTTGAACTAAGAGCATAATCTAGAAACCTTTATTAGAATTAGTTGTTGATGAAAATTGTATTTGAATGTGAATATGTATCTACTGCAATCATTTTGTGCTAACATCAAGTTTGTTATTATAATAAATATTAGCGGCTAACCACAGCAGTTTGGCTGTCGAACTTTGGTGATACAGTGGCGTATGAAAAGATCATGTACGCTGCGGAAAACTATCACAAATATAGTTAATATGGCAATATGGAGTTCGCAAGAATATTATTTGATCTTGTTCAGAGTTGTTGCACCCAAAAAATCATAAAGCAAAGTTCTGGCACTACACCCTTTGCAGACCACAAATTTAATGAAATAAATTATTTTACCAAATCGATTTTGGCATTTTTTACTTGCGATTATAGGTACTAAATATAAGGCAAGTTAAAAGTATAAGTAAAAAAAAAAATGTTTTCTAACAATCAAAAATGACCCCAATTCCGTCTGTCTGTCTGTCGGTGGAATTGCTTCAAACTTGGTACATATTGCTTTTTCGGTAATATGCACACACGTTTTTTTTCGTTTTTTTTTAAACGACAAATAAAGTAGTAGCTCCTATAATTTTTTTTTGTGGCCAAGAACAAAAATCTAATTTTTCTCAAAAACAGCTCCAACGATTTTTATAAAAAAAAGTCAGTTTATTAATGAAGGGAAAGTGTACCTCTTGATAATTTGGAGAACCAGTATTTGGTTTTCGATTTTCTCAGAACCGGTTAATCTGATTTTTTTAAATTTTTTTATGCAGAAGCTCCCAGAAAGTTTAAACATTATTGTATACCAAAATTTCTCAAAAAAAATTTTTTTTTGAAATTAATTTCGTTTTGAAAATTCAAAATTTCGAAAACGACTCAATAGATTTTTTAGTGGGGTTTTGACATTATCTTGAATAGGTAAAAAAAACTATTTTTCTAAAATAAGAAATAACCGTACATCCCATACAAATTTTAAAAAACCGTTAAGAAAAAAATGTATTTCTCGAAAACGACTCAAAGAATTTTTGTAAAAAAAAATTGTGTGTTCTTAAATTAGTACAGTTCACTTTCAAGAATAAAATTATTTTTTTTAGCGTACTTATTAACGGTACTTCCCATTGAACCACTTTTCATATTTTCGATTTTCTCAATATTGGATGAACCGATTAAAATATTTTTTTTTATAAAAATGCTCCCTAAAATTGTTAATAAAATTGCATACGAAAATTTTCAAAAAAAAAAACGTTTTTCGATTTTTAAAAAAATAAATAAAATTTTTTTTTGAAAAATCGATTTTTGCAATTTCAATTTTATATGTAGATTTATAATATCTTCAAAATGGCGTTTCAATTTTTTTTTCTAAAAATGTTTTCAAAATTTTATACATAAAAAACTAATTTATTAAAAAACCGCTCCAACGATTTTTGAAATTTTTTTTTTGATATATTCTTATTTATCAATGAATTGAAACTGCATCTTTGTTTTCCCTCAAACTATAGGTAACGACTAAGCAATATAAGAACATTTAAATATGTGTTTTTACGAATTTTTGCTTACGTCACTGAATACTAAATACAATGTAGGCCCTCATGCATTTATATATAAATATGTGTCTTTAAAAATCACATGAATCTTATGTATGCATATTGCACCTTAATTACAAAGTTATATGCATATAGCTACCTACCCATCTACATCCATCATTTTCATTTTATATTCACATGTTCACATACTTAGGTTGCACATTTTCCTCTCCTAACTTACATAATTAAAATCCATAACTTAGACTTAAACATACATTTGAAGGAAGTTCCCTATGTAACTATTCCTTGAATCATCCATTCTACAATTCATTATAATAAGAATCAAGCTAATCTTACCTACATAGGCTTTAAACCTGCATAGGATAACTACACCTAATTAACTTAACCTAAATGGTTAGTTACGTTAAAGTTGTTAGCTCCAAGAGCAAGTTCGTACGATCCAGTCGTGCATTTTATTTTTTACCATCTCTGTAGAAATAAATAAAAAAAATAATTTGACGTTTATTGTTAGTTCGACTGACATTTGTGTGATTTTTACCTTTACGTGTTTGAGTTGGAATTTCAGACCGAAAATGTAAATACAATAGGTGTTGTTTGCTTGACAATCTGACTGTAAATAAGATTTCATGAAATAATTTGCCCACTGAACGAAAAAATAAAATTTGCTGTAATAATTGCTGAAACAAAAAAAAAATAAAAATTGCTTGTGGAGGTGCAAGTTTAGGACTTAACTTAGAGCAAGCAAGCACGTAAGAAAAATACGTCTATAAGTTAGTTAGAACAATTAAAAAAAATAGTTCAGTAACCCCAATAAGAATGGAATTAAGAGCAGTTCCTTTAATTGTTTGTATCGAACACATTGAGTTGCGTTGTTATATGTCAAGGTGAGGTTATCGGTATGGTACTTCATTTGTCTAAGTTAGACTTAGACTAGCGTAGGTTGTATTCAACTAGTGAACTAAATGAACTTGGACAGATCAGTACATCCAATTGAGGGGTCCTTGAAATTAACTAAAATTCATAAGTCTATTTAAAAATGCTTAAGTTGTGGCAAGAAAACAGTCAATAATTGAATATTTTCAGTTGGAAATAATTTAAAAACATATCTATGGCCAAAGTTTAGTTAAAGAAGTTAAAGGGATTTTAGTATGTTAACCGCTTTATATCACTTGAGTCTGTCCTTTTTTTTACATTTTCCATCAGGCAGCGTGTACTTGAATTTTAAGAACAACCGATAACCTTAGCTTAGAGGAAAAATTAAAGTCTAAATTAAGTGTGAGTTAGCCATCCCAGATTTCACTCACGATCAAAAATGTCATGCAAGTAGCGAATCCTCTCATAATTTCTATAAAATTGCTGCCGATGTTCGTTCTAACATTTTTCTTTTTTCATTTCTTCCAACTTTTGTGCTGTGAAGCAGTGAAATTTATTTTGGATACAAAAGGACTTCAAAATAATCTTGCAACATTGTGTATTCAATCGCTTACAATATTCGTCAGGAAATAACTCCATTCAAATATTTTTGAATAAACAACCGTAAGTCGTATGTCTCAGCAAACAACGCAACACTATACGTACAATGTTCGTTTAGTTCAAGCCATGCAGATTGGAATTCAAGAAATTGAGGTTGCGAGCGAATGAGCGTGCGCATGCGCAGTGCGCAGTGTGCACCATAGATCAACCTAAGTCGGTCGTCGTTGTTGTTGTCGTTGAAATCCAGGTGGATCGATAAAAAGCGCATTCAGCCAGCTAAAACATTCCAATGTGCCACCATCATCAGATTCTTAGATTTCACCCGATGCCCTATGGACACTTTAGACTATGGACCGAGAATTGACCCTTGTCAGATAGTTAGTGTTGTCTTTGAGTCCAGAGTGCCAGTCCAGTCCTGAAACAGACAAAAAAAAACAAAACAAAATTGAAAAAAAATACCCTGCCAAACAGAGTAAATAGAAGTACACAACCGCACCAAATCGAGAGTGACAATTAAGTTGTTGCACGTTTGTCCATCAGAGTCCAGCTCGACGTAACAGTGTGGTGCGGCGCGACGACATGGCGGACTCTAATAAGTTTGAAGCGATATCTAAAGTCATCTATACTATAATATATGTATGTCATATGAAATTGTTAGACTTGCGCATGACTAAGATGACTGAGCGGCTAGGTGGTTCCGTGGACATGGCTTAACCTAAACGATTGCGGTAATGAACACTAAAATAGGAGTTAAATGGGCGCCGATGGATTTGTTTCTACTTGGATTGGTTGAATGTTGTGGCACGTTGCGTTGAGGTTCAGGTTGTTTTGTGTGTGCACACTTGGATTTTGCTCGTTCGTAGACGTAAAGGGACATTATTAAGATGACATTTAAGGCTAATCATTTTATATATACGAGTACATACTAGAATTGACAGTTTATCAAGGATACTGTAATACATTTTGCGGTAGATTGGAAACAAAAATTCTAAAATTGTAATAAGATTGTTTTATAAATTGCAATTCAATGAGAATTAGTATAAATATTATTGAGGAACCTCAACTAGTTTTCACGAGTCAAGTTTTGCATGTGCCTTTCTCTAATTAAGTTACTCACAATGTGGCAAAAAGTAAGTGACAAAAATATGTGATAATCGAATAAAGTACGAACGATTTTAATCCTACTATTTATGCCAGTACTCTCATAATTGTTCATTTTTTAATTTTATTCAAATTCGTGTGTAACATTCAGGCGAACTCCTGATTTTCACACCAAAACTGTTGCAAATTTTCGTTGATTATATTCATTGCGTACATTTTAAAAGATTTACACTATATTTTTGGCTTGATACTGGCTGTAGCTGTTTTTTGTTTAAACAGTGATCAACGAATTTTTTTAATAGATAATTTTATTTTATTAAAAAAAAAAACAGTCTGGGCGGAAAATTTTGTAAAAACATAATTGCTGGCCGATAACAGTTACATGTGGACATACTTTGGATACCATAATCTTTTTTCAACTATAAGAAAAATCTTCAATATTTTATTCAAAAATTGGCACAAGTCTCATTCTATCAAAAATTACTGGTTATATGTATTATCTGGGAGTAGGCATTAGAATGTCGTCGGACTCAATTCCAAAAATCACTAAACCCCAACACCCTCAAACCATACAAACCCAGTAAACTCATAAAAAAATGGCCAAAAATTCGATAATCCCAAAGTGATGTGCTCAAAAAAATTGTTTATGCCACCAATTTTCTCTAAAACGCGTCAAACCAGAACAATCATATTCATGAATTGCCGAAATGCCGTAGTCCCAACATACCTATGTACCAAAAACTGTTGATGTAAGTCCCAAACGAAACAATTACCTAAACCCGAAATCAAAACCTGTGATTCCAAAATCCACAAACTCTAAAATCCTTCAAAATCCAGAAAAAATTATAATTAAATTACGAATGGCCAAAATCTCGTAAGTTTAATAAAAAAAAACTGTTGATGTAAGCGTCAATCCAAATCTCAAAACCCGTAATCCCCAAATCCCAAAAGCCCCAAGAAAATAATTCAAGAAACTCATAATTCCGAATGGCCAAAATCCTGTAATCCCAATCACCAAAACTAAATAATCCAAAATTTCAAAATTCCAAAACCTTCAAAAACTTAAAAACCCAAAAACCCAAAACCAGAACACTCATAATTCCGAATGGCCAATCTCATAATCCACACAGTAGGAAGGTACTGTTGGTAAAAAAAATGTCCTAAATTCCAAAATACCCTCCCAAAACCCGAAATCTCACAAGGCCCGACGACCTCAACCCAAAATCTCTAAGATCCCCAAACCCAAAATCCCACAAATCCAACCCCGACCAACAATAACGCAAATTTTCCATTTTATAGAATTTTTCGCGATTTCTAGAAAATAGTTGGAAGTTTTGGTTTTTTGGAATTAGAGTGTTGAGGATTTTGAATTTGGGAATTCTCACTATCACTAATTTAAAGTAATAACTATCAACACCATTTCGAGCAAATAATCACCATACAATGCCTAGATCTGATGAATGACATTCGGGGTAGAATGAACCCTGGATTCACAATTTTGGGATGTGTTGAAAAAATCAGTGAATGTGTGAGCATCTGAACGAAATAGAAATAATAGAACAAAAATGTCAACACACTACATTCATGCCATCACAGTCCAGGCACAATCTTTGGCAAATACGCCTGCCTTTGCTTTAAAGTCAATAAATTATAATAAATACAAGCTTGGATGAATACAAAGGCGGGCGCGTAGGTAGGTTTAATATAAAATTATAGCTTATAGAGACTTAAAAATTGCTGGGCTCTTGTAAGAAGAGGAAATAAAATATATCCTTCTGGGCATTTTCATCCTCATGATTGATCACCACAAATGTGTACTATTCTAACCAAAACATACATATACATGCATCTAGGCATTCCAATTTTTTTTACCATCTTTAAACAATAAAGCAAATTATCCACCCACTCTAAGCAATTACCCATCCTCACTTTCATCCCGTTGGCTATAAATTCCATTTTGAACATCTCTGTCATCATCGTCCACATAATAATCATCGACGACGCAATAAACTATACATACATATCTCCAAAATGCAACTCAATCCTGCCGATGCTCATGATTATGAAATCCAAATGCATCTCCGGGCCATTCTTATTAAGTAATCAAAATCTTGACCACACCGAACGACGACGAAGATTCAACAAAACAAAAAAAAAACCCCTCTTGATACAAAACAAAGTCCACAACCAAGACGGACCACCATGTGAAATTCCCCAGCCTCTCATCTCTCATATCAACTGGCCACTTAAAACCAATCGGTCAGAGTAAAGGAACAAGCAAACAAAAACAAAATACCCAACCTATGTATTTTTAAAGATGGGAGGTTAAAGAGGTAAACATATTAATTCTTTGCAAGTTTTGTCCGCCACCGCCACCTCCACGCTCACCAAAATGTGAATTCATGCACACTGTACACACCATCCACAGATATGAGCCCTCGTCAGCATCATCTCTTGTGCAACCATCCAGATCCAGATGCATCGCCCGCAGATACACAGATACAAAACAAAGAGCACACAAAAAACAAACCTAAACTCCCATCCTAAAGCGCCACCGAAAAATCTGCGAAATTTTTGATTTATCATCTGGCAAGGAACGTGGATAACATAACCTGCCCAACCACCATCCATTGCCACCACCATCGCCACCGCCACCTTAAACGTAGTCAAAAAGTGTGCGAGATGCATTCCGAGCGCTCAGAAGCCCCCCAGATAAAAAAAAAACGTATATATGTAGGTATCTACCTAAAGGGCAGACAGACATACGTGTCGGGAGTTATCGGTGTTAAATTGGAACGCATATTGGTCAAATGCATTCGGGGGCTTCTTCTTCGACAAGGAAGGCAATTTTTTTTTGGGGAATTTGCAGACAAACTCAATCAGAGAAAACGACAGCGGCACTGAACGAACGCCCCGACCCGTAAATGGATGGTTAAGGAATGGCAGCAAACAGCACACAAACGAAAAAAAACTATGCCCAAAATTGGACCATGACGAAGTCTGGAATTCTTTAAAAATCCAGCAAAAACTAAAAAAAAAAAAAAAAAAATGCAACGACGCGCGGAGGTATCATCAACCTTCCAGCAGCGGGATCCTCCCATATTTTGTGTTCTTTATGTCATTAGAAGGGTCTGCTGCATGTTTTATGTTGTTTGTTGCATCTGGCCAGAAGGATGTTTTCTTCCTTTTTTTTTTAATTTTTATTGGGACTACATTTCGGTGGCGCTGAACACGATAAACTGGACGTGGACACGTATATTAAGTGATTCAGCGCGGCTGGTTACATCATCTTCAACAACACTTCACACTCAATGATGGGAACAAGGATAACAAGCTCATGAGTTAGAAGGTGGATGTTGTTTTTTGTTTCTTCTTTGGTTATTGGTGGCCATTACTAGGGCTGACTATCACGGAGACAAGGATGTTGTTGGACCTACATGTAGTCCCGAAAAAGTTTCTGGACATTCGTTTTTTTTTTTTTTTTTTTTTTTTTGAGAAATGAATTACCAAGTAAAACGAAACGGAAAAAAAGTGATAAAGGACTCCTGTGGAACGTAAATTTGGTTTCGGTTGACTGGGTTTGTATTTAAGTTGCTGTTTTTTTTTATGTTGTTTTGGTTATTCTTTGGTCTGTTAGTCGTCGTCGTCGAGCCATCGAGTCGAAACCGGAAGTGATTCTTTCAATTAATTTATGAATAGGAGGCAAGTAAGAAGAGCAGAGAATTTTTTTCTTCGTTTCTTTTTGATGGAACATATTTTGGCGGTTTTGCGGCCTTAACGAGATTTCGGTCTTATGCGGGAAACGGGATACCGGCAGTATGTTGTTAGTTAGGATAGGATAGACGAGACAGCAGAATATTTTTGATTTAAACAAGGACGAGAAGGTGTATTATTTTTGGGACTTGCTTTCTGTCGTCTGCCTTAATTGTTAAGGTTCATATTTTCTTTTTGCTGGACGACCAAACAACTAATGCAGTTGCTGTTTTTTGTGAATGATCTGAAGGTTTTTATTGTGATCCTGTTTTTGCTAACTTGTTTAATATTTTTTTTTATTTATAGGAAATTTCGTGAGGGCCTTTGATGAATCAATTTTTTCTTTAATTAAAGATATTGAGGTTAGGTAGGTATGATCTGGGACCTACTAGCCATTTATGTCATTTTAATTAAATGGTCGCGATGAAATACAATGCGACCTTGTCAAGGTGGTAGTGAAAAAGTTTTACTACATGTAATTGACCTACTCTGACGTAGCCTTGCCCTCTTACAATAGCAAATAATTACTTGAACAGCCTGAGGGACAGTTAAACTGTAGTTCAGCCTCGGTTTCAAACCCACTGATTTCGGTAAGATAATTGGGATTCTACCCAAGCAAACTACAAGTTTGAACACGGATTGAATCTCAGTCTGCCTACAGAAATCGCTGGTTAAAATCTGGAGCCAAATTATTCAATTCAAATTATGCTCTAAAGGAAAGCTTAAAGCAATGGCCTAACTAAAAAGCCGCTGCGTTGCATTTGCTTAGCCCATGTTAGTTCAAAATTGACAACCCTTTTCTTGCCAACTCCTTTTTCTTACTTAATCCATTTTTTTGAAGCGGAAGCTAGTCAGACATTATCATTTAGTTTCTGTTCCATTATGTGATTTTCCGTTACTTAAAAGCTTTAAACAGGCACCGTTTTTACCTTAGAAAACAGAACTTTCTTAAAGCTCTTCTGTACAAGAGATTCGAATGATTTTTGAAAGCAGTTGCCTAGAAATAAAGATTTAACTCAAGCTTTTGAATAATTAAGGCCTTATAGATTATAACATGTTCAGAAGTGGAGAAGTGGAAGTTCTTGCATCTTCCTGCCACAAAAGGTGTTCAAACAACGGAAAGTTAATCGGTTTCTTCAATACAGAAGACGCTCATTGATAGCGCCATGATGGTTTTGGCTCTGTTTTAACGTATTTGAAGCATTAAATTTAATGCGGTTTCTAATACCCAGATCTTATCATAAGTTACCATTCGAGCTCCATATCCGAAGAACAAAGATGTGAATATGAAAACGAACATAAAAAGCTAGAGATACTGTCGTCAATAAATCGATTTAGTGAATTAGATGTTCCAGATAAGGTATATTAGTAAAAATAATAAAGATAGTCGGAGATAATATGGAGCCCTGTGGCACATCAGCATTTATTTTGTGGATTTCAGACTTAAAAACGTCGAATACCTCATTATATTGAATGCGTCGAAGAAGAAATTCATTGATAAGAAATGCCAAGCTCTATGAAATAATTTTGAAATATTAAACGCAATAATCTTCCTTTCGGCAAAACTATATACAGTCGAACTTCGATAACTCGAACCCTCACTTGCCAAAAAAATAATTCGAGTTATCAAGACTTCGAGTTATCAATTAAAACAGAAAATTAATATTTATTACGTAATATTTATTTGCGAATAAGAAAAGTACAGTTGTTGTGATTATTTAAATTATTCTGTTATACTTGACTGTTGAATGGATTTGCCGGAATGCTATATTTAATAGCCACATCCTTCTTTCTTGACCCCCTCTCCACCTCTTTAATTAATTTAAATTTATCTTCAAACGATGTGTTTAATGTTCGTTTAACGACATATCAACGTTAGCTTTACTTTTAATAAAAACTTCACACTGCACTGTTAATATCGACGTCAGTTTCTTTACACTTTTTATTTCATCGTTTTTTTTTTTGATTTCTAAAATAATACTTTGAATTCGTATTATAATACATACGTATATCAACCTAGTAATGTGTGTTTTAACACCGAAACATGACAGGTGTTACACACACTAAACGGAATCAAGATTTTCAACACACACACATGTATAAAAGGTCATTGAACATACAAACACAGTGCCCACAATCGCAATGCATTATGAAATGAACTTGTAAAAATCCACAGAATTTGATAATTTTCCTAAAAAATTCGACTTATCGAAGGTGGCGCCAAATAATATCTCCGAGTTAACGAGACATTCGAGTTAAAGAAGTTCGAGTTATCAAGCAAAAATTACATGTAAGCTTCAGGCTTCACCCTATTGCCAACCAATTTTATTCGAGTTATCGAAGTCCGACTTATCGAACCTCGACTGTAGATATATCGTCAGATCACCAGTGGACTTTGTGAAATGAAACCCGTAATGCCGATCTTTAAGGAGATTTCATTCTTCTGTTGACTAATCAGCGTTTCGATGACCTTGGGAAGAATGGGAAGATTTGCTTTTTTTTATGGCCGGGATGGACAAATACTTTTTTCTATCCACTTGGAAAAAGACCAGTGGGGTAGGACCGATGGAAAAGCTTACGCAGGGGTTTGGCCAGCGTTAAAGCAGAGGTATTTAGAATGGTGGAAAGGATATTATTTGGACCAGCGAATTTGTATATAATAAGGTCTTTAAGGACAATGAATGAAATCTCGGCGTACCAGATCCAGAAGAAACAAGTTGCAACTGAGGTTCAGTTTTTCAAAAGTCCGTTCAACTATCACCACAGATCACTGGTAAATCTTAGAGTGAAATATTGTTTGTAGGTTTTTTGTTATCTTATAATTCACACTCAGTTTCTGCGAAAATATCTTCAAAGGATCATAGAGCAACACCAGAGAGGAAATAGAGCTATACCACAGTAGTAATATTATCATTCTCGAGTACTTGGTAAAGCTCTGTATTTTTAAGGACTTAGGCTCCTAAAAGGACAATGGAAGCCGAGGTATAAATATGTTAGTATGCAAAATCTGCTTACTGATAATAATTTATGAATTTGAATATTATATATATAAAGCTTAGTTGTAAGAATATAAAAATGTTAATAATCAGTTTCATGAATAAATAAACCTGACATAAGAACATTAAAGTTTGATGCGGGTGGCCGTGGCGTGATAGTTGTGTGTTCGCCTGTCAACCTCTGGTCACAGGTTCGATTCCTGCCGTAGTCTATATCTTCTTATTTTTCCATTAAAAACCAATTCTAAAAATAAATGTCATACAATGAGTTGCTGGTTTACTCATTACATGCTGTTTAGACATAGAACTAACAACATGTGATTGAGTAAAACTAGTATACCGATAAAATATGACAAAAAGAATTAAAAAATTAATGCGAATTATAAGGGACATCTATAAATAAGACACGGAAATTTCTCCGCATTAGTTCAGCCGCCACCCCTGGAGATAACATCTGAGACAACAACCACCTACAGTCTCCGAATATCGTGCCACACATCTTTCATCATTCTTTCTCTTCCTTAACCTCACCCCCACGCCCGCGCTGTGTTGAAACATTTAAAGGGTATTCATACTCCCTTGAGCGCGCGTAGATTATAAAAAAAAAAAAAAAAAAATCTTTGTTAAACATGGGACCCGATTAGCACATCTCTCAGGTATTTTTGGGCACTATTTTTCTAGCTTGCTAGAACTTCTTCTAACCCTAATAGCATTTTACAGCTCAAATGCATTTTTGGGTTTGATAGAGTTCATAGTATTCGCGATAAAATTTTGCATTCCTAAAGAATTATATTCGTTACAATATCTGCGCAGAAATCTATATCACTTTCGAGGAAACATAGTCATCAGTTAAAGTTCCTGAAGAAATCGTTGAGACAATCGCAGTTGACTTCTCCATATAGCCAAATGGTTCTCTTTAGGCAATTTTATTCAACTGCAATGCGTTCACATGAGAAATTTGCAGATATGACACAATGATCTGATATGCTTACAGGCGATGAAATATACTACTAGTGTATTTGCCAAAGTCAGAGCTAAGAAAGAAGAGAAAGAGGTCTTAATTATCTCTATTGGTTGAAATATTGTACCGAGTCACATCTCAATGGAAGACCAATGGGTATAGGTATCTCACTAAAGGTTGTCAGTATGATGAAGATCACTTTCTTGATGATCTAACGAACTATAAAGGGACATCCTGGAACTCACGTAAGCCCTAGTGAGATATGTTGCAACTTGCAGTATCATTAATTTGTAACTCATCGCCAGAGCCAATTCACTTGTGTAGTAATTAAAGACACGGCAACCCTAACTTGTACAGTAATTAGAATATAAAAATCATGTGATATTTACACTAATACTAATGTACCTTTATATGCTTATGTTCTCGATTGGTATAAGTAAGATGTAAAAAGAAAGACGAAATAAAACGATTCATTCTATATTGTGAACTTGAGCCAGTCGGTCATAATTTATTTATTCGTTTGCGAAACTGTGTCTGAACTTGGTATCACTTTCACATTCTTCACAGTGTCGATGAATCATCCGAGTGAAAAATCTCAAATCTTCTGAAGGCACATGTCCCCATTTGCTCCAAAGCCTCTCTTCTATTTGCTCAACAAAATACCACGTTGTTGATTTTCCTAAATATTAAAGTAACGGTTCTGTGGGAAACATGGAACTTGTATGTTGACAGATCAATTTTCTTTATACGTATGTAAGCCAATAACTATATAACCTCCCACGATCTTCCACCATTAGATACACGTGTCCCCTCAGCTCTTAAACTTACAAGATTAATCGCGATTGAAGGTTCATGCATCTGTAAGCAATTTTCTTTATCTATAAGTTACACACATCTTTCTCACGAGCTAAAAATAAAACAACACCAACAAAAACAAAACTTCACAATCTTGAACAAATCAAAATAATAGCTAAGTCCTTGTGTAATAACTGCGTGGGTTTCTCGACTCTTCTACCATTGTGAAGGCATCAAAGATTATAAAAAATAAATTTTCTATATGTATCAACCCCTTATTCCCGGCAGGCAGTTTTGCTTCTCAAAACCTCCCGCAACCGAGATATGCAACAGGCGCGGAATTTAATTTATGCACAATTCCTCATAGCATATAGCATATCGCCTATTAAAGCTCTTGCCATTCATTCCCATGACATACGTGAATCACAAAATGACAACGAAACCATCATGATCGCGTATACCAAGAGCGCCATCAGATCCAGGTGAGTCCATATATTCACGTCTCCAAAAAAAAAAAAACAAAGAGAGGTGGAAGCCCCCAGCAGACTGATTGACTACAAACACACAACACAGACCTCCTATGTGACAAACGAGGAAATCATGCGTGTGCTGGCTGAGTTGAGCTACGACCGACGCGACGCGACGACCGCAAAACTAAGACACTATGTATATAACTTAGCTCAACTTTGAGCGAGGCTAAATTTAGTTCCGCGTGCGTGTTCTAGTGATCAGATTAGGATCTCCTGCTATCTGCAACCACAGATCCCATGGAACATGACATCCCAAGAAAATGAGATACACACCAAGTCGCGCCTACACGCGCTTGTGCGCGCGTTCACATTATTTGACGACAATCCGTCATCGTATGTGATGCTTATGTTTACTGTTACCCGTTCGCCGCCCGTTGCTCTTCCGTGCAACTTCATCTCTCACCGACCAGCCGTTGTCATTCAATCCCGTTGTCCGCGCGCTCCGGCCAACCCCTCTGTGAATCGCTGAGGAATTTATCCGCATGTGTGCTCGTTGCTTGACGAGCAGCACAGCGCAGATGCATCTGTAGGATTCGTTGATAGCAAACAACGACACTTGCTGTGCCCCTCAACTGTGACTGTGACTCTTGCTGCTGCTGCTGCTTTAAGATGCTGCCTATGTATGTGATGTGGCAGTCAATTTAATGAGAATGATGACTTACGTAATCATATGGCAAGCGGTAACGCAACTGCATAAGCAGATCGCGCAGGGGTACAAGTGCAGGCAAAAATTCGCAGTTTATCACGCGCCTGTCAAAGTGTCACACGAAATGTGCGATTCCATTTGTTCCTCCTCATTTTTCTATCACTGCGCTGCCGCGGGTCGCGCGCTGCCAGCCATTGACTGCCACTGCTGTTGGGTTGCGTTTTTGTTTGTTCAACTCAATTTTTATTATTGTATTTTTGCTCAATGGGCCTAATGCAGTTCTGCAAGCTTGAGAAGTTGTCACTTGATCATTTTGTTGTTGTTGTTATTATATTGTCGCCAAGTTTGAATGGATCGTCTTTGTTTCTTCTTTTGGGATTTTCTTTATATTATATCTCTACACAGTAACTATCTACAAACAAAAAAGTTGAGACTTCTTGGTGGCATTTGCCTCAATTGGACGTGAAGTGGTTGTGTGAAGTTCTTCTGATGACTCTAGACGGAGTGAACGTAACGCCACCTCTTAATGAGGTGTCTTGAGTTGTTTGTCACCATATCGAGGGAATTCCTCAGAAAAGGAAAATGTTTTTTTTTTTTTTTGAAAATTTTTCCCCCCATTCGTTTTTGATTTGAACATGTTTGTGTGTGATGTATTGCAGCAGATTTAAGAGACATTGATCGGCGTATATAGGATTACTTATTTGGAAAATTGGCTATAGGAGAAGTGTTCCCTATGTTTGTTGATGGTTTCTTTGATTTTGTAAAGTGAATGTGCATAGGGCTGCCGTGTGTAAGTAAAAGTCTATTTTTTTCATTTTGTAGCGTTTTGTTTTTAATCCAAAATCTGCGTAAATATTACTACTGTATTTTATTTCACATTGCATCTTGTGGTTAAGAACTTCAAACTTATATAACGTCAGCAAATTAGCCAACAAAAACAAACATTTTAAGAACTAGGTACGTCAGCATTTCCAACCTTTGAAATACCAACTGAACATTTTTAATTATATTTGAAAAAGAAGAAATAAAATAAAATAAAATAAAATAAAATAAAATAAAATGAAATAAAATAAAATAAAATGAAATAAAATAAAATAAAATAAAATAAAATAAAATAAAATAAAATAAAATAAAATAAAATAAATTAAAATAAAATAAAGTAAAACAAAATAAAATTCAATTAAATTAAATAATAAATTTAAATAAAAGAATAAATGAATAAGACAATTTAAACAAATTAGATAAAATAATATTTAAACACAAATATTGTATGCAAAGTGAGACAATTTTAGGGTCGAAGATATTTTAATTTGGGTTTCACTCTTTTAAGAAAATATATGGTAACTCTTTCAATACATAACTTAATAATACACATTGTTCTATTTATGTAGATGGCTATGGCGGGATTTAAATATTTATGGTGTTTACATAAATTTTCTGTACAAGTATTGTTACTTGAAAAGCTTACACTTTCCTCTCAGTTTGGACTTTGGAAAAGTACTTAAAATATATACCCTAGTACTAGTTTTATTTTTTGGATAAATTTTCCGTATTTAGAAACTATGGAGGAATTCATATTGTACAAAGTAGTAACTGACGGACCTGATTTCTATCTATATTCTATTTCTGATGTAAGGGGTGGAGTAGCTACCTTAGCTATTTGGATAACGTTTTCTGTGTGTGCAAAATATCTCTATTAATATTTTAAGCGAACATTTTAATTAGGTACATATAAGCTTTTTATAGTCTTCTTATTCTGCTTATTTGCAAAAATGTTGCTTTGTACTTCCTTGCCAAAAAAATTTGATGTTTTTTTCCAATTGTTGAGTATATTTGAAGTTTCATAGACTACATACATATTTTTCAATAAAGATTGTTTTATTTCTCAATTTTTACTTTTGTATAAGCAACACCGGCACTGGTCTGCTAGTATAATAAAACTAGCATGATGTTAATTTTTTTTAATAAATCTACATCCGTTCTAATCTTGCCGGAATTCATGGATCATTATTTATGGAAGATGTAAGGCCATTTAAGAAAAAAAAAAACTTTCTCTTTCCAAGCAAAATCTTAAAGATAAAATATTTTTCACATACTAAAACAATTAATTTAAACCAATTGTTTAATAGAAAAATAATCAAAAAATATATCACCACACCTTCCTCGATAATTACATAGGCAAATGCATATTACAATTGTTTGTTATGTTGTTTTTTTTTCATCAACTGCATACACAAAGAATTGTTGAGACCCCAAGATTTGTTCGCAGCTTCCTTGGAAATCAAAACAAATAATTAGCAATAATTACACTCAACATAATTACAACAATTAAAACAGAGGCATTTAAAAAGACAAGAGAGCCGAGCTCGAGATGTGTATATCTATCTACTTACAATACATGATATTTTGCACAGGGTGTTTTTTTTTTAACAATACTAAAAGGAAAATTTCTATTTATTGGTGGATATTACGAAGATAGTGAAAAAATGGTTCCCGTAATTCCGCATGCCTGTAGACCGCGATATACTTAAACGTTTTAAGTGATTTCCAAATATAAGCGTAACTGTCAAATACAAACGTTATGAAAATGACAGTTATCTCGAAAGTGACTCTAAATATTTTGATTCTGTGTATTATTGTAGATTAGGTCTATATTTTGGTAAACATAAATTTTAAACAGAAAATATTATTACCGATACCTGTCATAAACCTGATTTTTATTTATAATTTCACTTTCCCATTAACGGATAAACCGATTGTGATTAAAACTTTTCTACGTACTTGTTCATAATCTGGTCAAAGTTAATTCCTATTAGCGGAGGTATGGAAAGAAGTCGTAATAAGTAAATTCTTCTTCAGATATGAAATCATCTCATTCTTCTCCCACCCAAAAAAACACCCTTTATTGTAGGTACATACGTACACCACGAGCTTGTAGAGAATTCATAAAAAAAAAACTATAGGCACGCCATGGAAATCAGTATTCCACCGCTGCCGAATTAAAATAAGATCACGTCTCCATTTGTTTAGCCTCCAAAACCGAGAAATACACGAACTCCATCAGGTAATCAGTATGAAACTAAGCCATAGACCTGTTGACCAAGAGAAGGAAGAGATGAATCTCTACACAAGCACTAGGTCTTATTCATTGCACAAAACCCAACGCAACAAAAGAAATACGAACAAAAAGTTAAAAAATTGCGTGCTGCAAGGATTGCACTTTGTGTAGCACCACAATACAAAATATTGCGTCTCCCGCACCGCGAAGCGACTGGCGCTCCCTACCACGGCGCGCACACACGAAATTATGTGAATTAAAGAATATATTTGATCCCATCACACGATCTTTCTTTCTTTCCATGAATAATGCGCATTGATTACAATGCGCTATGCTTGCGCCATTCCTATATTGGATTGGAGCTATACAGAGCCTAGTTTGTTTGAAAGTCGGGATTCGGGAGGCAGCAGCGAAGGTGGGAGATGATTGGGTTGGAATATAAGTTAGCGCGGGAGACATGACTGCACCGCAGAAGGTTTTTACTAGGAATCACATTTACCCAGCGGCTCTGGCAGCGGCCAATATTCTAGTGCACATGATGCCGGTCTTTTCGTAGAGGACTTATGGTGCGCGGTTTGTAATTTTGCATTGATGCCTTTGGACTGTGCGAAAAATAAAACGACGCGCATAGAGTTCATGTCCAATAGTGTCCGCTTCTGGGGTCCCTCAATCTAAATGTTACCTTGTGACTTTTAAAGAATACAGGCTGTGGGACAACAAATGATTCGAGCGTGTCTAAATATGGCAATTTATGTCAAAGGAAGATACATTCAGGCTGTGGAAGTCGTAGGTGGTCGGGGGTAAGTATTTTCAAGCCTCACCTGGCTTTACAGTTTTGTTCATTACTTTCCAACTCAGTTGTGCCGTGCGTCGAGGCCAAATTTTCAATCGGATGATGTTCTGAATCTCTATTGAGTCTTTACCCGGACTGGAACTATTGGTACTCAGAGAACTAGATTACCTCAGTCCATCAGATCAAATCAACTGAGAACTAACATGCGTCTGACCTTGGACTTTTCCATCTTTCACGGAGGCGAATTTTTCACGATACTTAACCTTCGTTCCCGCAGCTGTTCAAGTTGACGATTGGGGAGGAACTCTCCAACTGCCACTTCAATTCACAAAGGAAGGCATTTGTTTTGTTATTTTTGATGAAGTTTTCACTGAAGTGGATTCCAATTCACCTCATGCCACAGTTTGGAATTTCCTCATCATGGGAATGTTTTTGCCACGAATTGATGAATTAAAGGACATTAGTTCCAACAAATGTTTGCATTTTTTTTCAATTCGGCATTTTCAGCGAACTTAAGACTCGAATTCCAAATAAAAAAGAAAAGCTGAAGAACCACAGGGCAACCGGCTATTCAAATATAGTAATGTTTTGAAAGTTAGCATGCATCACATTGGGGTGAAAATAAGGCCGTACGATGACTTGGTAATCAGATCCATATGCCCCATCAAAACTTCGATTACAAAATCATATCTAGGGCACTGTGGTTGCGTCTTAATCGGTTCTGTAAGATTAAGTACAATTAAGGTTGCATTTAAAAGACATTTAGGTCCTACAGACATATAGTTTAAATTATTATTATTATAAATTTGGCTACACAATCAAAGCAAATGACATCAAGTGGTGTAGGAGTTTATGGGCCTAGAACCAAACTCTCTCTCCCGATGGAAAATTGCACTAGCATTTTCCAGGCGGAGGTTAACGCAATAGGTAAATGCGCAGAACGTAATCTCGAAATAAACTACCGAAACCAAAGCATTTCCATCATGTCAGATAGTCAAGCTGCACTAAAGGCATTAAGCTCCTACTTTATCAACTCAAAACTGGTATGGGAGTGTGTGCGCAGACTGAATGAGCTGGGGAAATGCAACAAGGTCTCAGTTCATTGGGTAGCTGGGCACATGGAAATCCAGGGCAACAAATAATGCGGACTCTCTAGCAAAAATAGGAGCACCTTTAATGGGACCAGATCCATATTGCGGAATCGGAGAGAACGTGATCAAAAACAAGATCAGATCCGAGGAGGAGGCCAAAAGATCAAACATTTGGAATAAACTCCCCAGGTTAAGACAGGCTAAATTACTACTTGGGATTTACAACCAAAAAACGGTTCTTATCCTGTATCAACCTAAGGAGGAATAAAGTAAGGGTAATGACAGGTTTTGTCATTGGACACTGTAAACTGAACAGGCACCTCAATATACTGGGATTGGAGAGCAATGCTCTCTGCAGGTTCTTCCGAGCTATTCCATTGATTGTTCGATTGAAGAACAGTTGAAATATGCAGGTCTTGAATTAAACCAGGTAGTTAAGGAAATCACCTACCTTGTAGTGAATATTACCCCTCGAAGGAATTACATCAGTTGAAATCCGACGCAGAATTAAAGAAGGAAACTGCTGCTTCATCGGTTTGAAAAACCAAATGGTCTCGAATATGAAAAGCTAAGAGTACTATTGTCAGCAAAACAATTAAGTGGATTAGAAGTTCCAGATAAGAAATCATTAATAAAAATGAGGAAAAGGGTCGGAGACAATACGGAGCCCTGCTGTACACCAGCATTTATTTTGTTAATAGTATCCGACTTGAAACCGCAAAATACAACTTGTATGGAACGGTCCGATAGGTAATAAGAGAGCTTGATGCCAAACCCTGTTAAATTCTTTTGAAATATCAAACGCAATAATCTAACTTTCTCCAAAACGATGTAAAGACTTGTGCCACTGTTGGTTGACATATACCATCAGATCCCCAGTGAACTTATTGGTGTATTATTAGACTTACCTCTTTTGTTAAAAAGCACTATTCAATTTGATTCAATTCACAAAATGACCAATGTTTTACAATTTTTGGTTAAGCTGTCAAAATATGGTTAAAGGTCAAAATTTCCAAATTTGCGGGGCCATATTTAGGTATGCATTTTCGATTTACCTTTAGGGACAACAATTAAACTCAGCAACCTTTAAAGAAAATCCTATTTGAATCGAGCCATTATGAGCTGTATCCTCATTGAAACACATACTGTAACGTGTCGCAATGAAAAAACGCGTAGTACGTCAATTGTTACGTTGCGTTTTGCGGATGATTGCCGCATCTGCACTGACTTCATCGGCACACACTATATGCAATCACGTTTTGGACTTAAAATAATCTGCCGGGCATAAAGTGTATCTATAGCCTTAACCACACCCCGGCCTCAACCTTCTTTCCCTATACATGCACGATTTTATGGTTTTTTCGCCAAACAAATTTGCTACGTGGTTCTCTATATATGCGAGATGCGACCCGCCACCAGACTCTGTCATTTCGCTGTGGAGCACGATTTTGCTCGTAGGTAGGTTAGGTAGGATATGCGAATGCAATTTGGGTCCTCTAAACTGTTGATGGTGGTGGTGCGCCTTAGATTCGAAACGCATCATTGCAAACGGATGATTTTGGTTCATCATATCCTCGTCTCGTCGTCGTGTTGGTCGGTCGGACGGTTGTGGTCGTCGTTGTTGGCTAGCCGCTCCAAGCCAGCGGCACTCCGACACGCACAGAGTTCAGCAGAAAATCTGAAGCGATCGTCAAAAAAAAAAAATAACCAAACAAATCGTGGGCCGAATGGGTGGGTGGCTGGATATAGTACCACGATTCCCATAGAAACCATAAAAAGCCTCTAAGCCCATATGCATACCTTACCTATGTAGGTATACACTCGTATAGAAGAAGATGTGAACCTGTAAAGTTTTATCCTAGATACAAGTGTGAAGAATAATGTACATCACGTCATGGCCATTGGTGGTGTTTGCTGCGCGAATGTTGTTACCGCCGCTGATGTTACTGCCGCTGCTGCTGCTGCTGCTGCTGCGGTTTTCCATCACGCATGTGGTCACGCTTTTCCTTATTGCAAATCTCCTATCATTCGTCTTATGGCATATAGAATAGAGTCGCCCCCAGAGCTTATGATATGCTGATGTCTTGTACAGAGGTATGTACGAGTATGCAATAGGTAGGGGGTCCTTCGTCGGTCGTCGCCGTCGTCGTCTTAGAATTTGCGATTGAGGGAAAATATCTATGAAAATCACGCAAATCACGCACTTTGTAATTCAAATGCGCGCGCCCAACAGTTGCCCGCGTGGTTCGCAAAGCTTCGAAACGAAGCGACGACTGTGTGACTGATGGTGAATTGCGGGGAAATGGCGGTCGGTGGAGTTGAGTTTTCAGAGTGTCAGAGAGGCAATAGCATATATTTACCATTTGGGAAGCTCGTAGGTGGTTGGAGATATTTTCTTTGGCGTGGGCGCGCATTGGGCACCATTTCAATGATATACTTACCTAACCTATAGACACATATTGATATCTATTATATATGTGCGTTTATCGGTATGATACAAAACCAAAGAAGGAAATGTTGAAAGTGTACGTGGATTCTCTTACCTGCAAAGAAACAAAGAAAAAAGAAAAATTACAGTGAATTTTGAGTGAAAAATTTTAAAACTTTGAATAAAATATCGATAGCGGGCAACATTGTTCGATTTTATAAAAGGAAAATGGGGTCTTCGGGATAAAATCGTATGAAAATCATTCGATAGAGAGGCGTAAGCATCAGCAGTAGATGGAGTGATTGTCGATTTCAATTTGGCCTCTTACCGGATTTGCATTAGTATTTTCATGTTTTTGAGAACGGCATTTTTGTTTGAGTGCATTTCAAAAAGAAAAAAAATAAATAAATTGAATAGCTACCTACACTTCTAACCCACCAATTCATCATCAACCAGCAGCAGTTCAGTTGACACGCAAGGATACGATATCGTCACTATAAGGTAAATATTGATTCAAAATAGCTTTTAACGGCCTTTAGTCCACCAAAGTTGCGTTCCGTTGAAGAAATTAACAAAAATTAAACATTCAAACTTTAATCTTGTTGGATATAGTTCACATTGTTTCTTTGTCAAAAAATCCATGGAAGTTGAACTGAACTTAACAAAAAGTGCGTATTGGTAAGGCGCTCCTTAGCCAACTGATGAGTCCAAGTGAGATCGCCGGGAAGGCCGTTAAAAGCTATTTTGTAATGTATAACATCAATAATTCAACATCCAATTAAATAATATAATTCTAAGACCCGTTTGCTGATACGAAACTTAAGAGTTTATGTTCCACATAAACGCTTAAATAATACATAGAGCTTTGCACCCTAAACATAAAAGTCAATAAGTGGAACATAGTTTATGTCTTAGGAAACTAGTACATAAGATAAAGGGTTATACATTATGCGGTTTCAAAAGTATAGGGCTGGAATCCGACATCTGTCAAACTAAGTTGTTAAACCAATTTTTTTTGTTCAGATGAAAGTCGAGGGTTTTCGAAGGCCTTTGACAGAGTAAATCATCAAATACTTTGATCAAATTAAAGAGATACTTTGGTTTCCATGACAGAGCGGTGCAACTAATAAAAGATTATTTATCTAATAGAAGCCAGAGGGTTAAGGTTGATCAATGGATATCTGAATTTATGAATCTGGAAATGGCGGTTCCACAGGGCTCCATTTTAGGACCAATTCTATTTTGTCATTTTATTAATGATTTACCAAAAGTTTGTTCAAATGTTTCAATTTATTGTACGTTGATGATGTACAAATTTATTTGTCTCGTCCTATTGGCTTACAAGAGGATCTTATTTTTAGGATAAATGAGGACCTCCTTGCAATCTCCAATTGGTCTCTTAACAATAGCTTAACACTGAATCCATCTAAGTCACCATTGATTGCGATTTCTAAGAAGCAGATAAATACCTTGTTTTTACCTTCTGTTTATCTTCTTCAGTTGAAACTTACGTATATGAAAACTGTGAATAGTCTCGGTATTATTAGAAATACTTCTCTATCGGCTGAAGATCAGGTGAATTCTACCACTGGACGAATTTATGGTGGACTGCGCGAGCTTTGGCTATTTTCAAACATAACCCTTGAAAAGACTAAATTGAGGCTTGTAAAAACACTGCTTGTTCCTCTAATTCACTATGCCAATGTTGTGTATTCTAAACTTGATTCCCATTCTCAGCATAAACTTCTTGTTGCGTTCAATGATATGATAAGGTACATTTATGGACTAAGGAGACATGAACACAATTCACAATACCATGAACTGGTCCTTGGATGATCTTTTCAACATTTCCTTGATGCAAGATGTTGTATCACAAGATCATTCAGAATAGAAAGCCACCTTACATTTATGAAAAACTTTCATTTACTCAATCTATTAGAACTCTTAATCTAGTAACACCATCTTACAACTACTTTAATTCCTCGCGCCTATTTATTGTTTATGTAACAAAACCATGGAACTCTCTGCCATTCTGCCATTTTCAATGAGGAAAATTATAGGTACTGTACATTTTAAGAAGGCAATTACACTTCACTTTTCTTAACCTAAAAGTAAAATAGCAAATATGGTTGTTGATAAATGGGAAGGAGAAGGGATAAGGCAAATAAAAAAAAATTAATTATAAATTACGTATTCATTTTTAGTTTTCTTTATTTAAATTTAAAATGTGAATGTATATAAAGAACTTTTAGTTTAGAATTTAAATTTGTATATACATATGTATCTAATATAATGTTTAATTAATATTTTTTTCTCATAAAATGTAACCAAGTTTAGCGGTACTATAAAAGACTAAGTCTTACTTGTACTCCGAATTGAAATAAAAAAATTGAAATTGATTTGACACCGCTGGACTTTTTTTTGTGGGGCTACGAAAAAGACCGTGTTTGTTTGTTTCGATATTTGGTTTTTTGGTTACCAACGTAGCTATTTAACATATAAAATAAATATAAATGTATTTTGAATTTCTGGATGATTTTCATTTTCAATCCAAGATCTAGCTCAATCACATCAAAATATTATTTTTCTTATTCCAAACAGACAAAGATTCAAAAATGAACTAACTAACAACAAAAATACTTGTTGAATGTTGTTCGACGAATGATTTGCATATACATCATCGATCAAGAACGCTGCCTGTCAGGCAATATCAAAAAATATTGTGAGCAGTCCTACATGGGTGTCATGCCATCATGCAAGTGTAGGTACACATTATCAATCGTGGACAAAACTGTCACACAGGTTCAATAATGTGTACACTACTTTAAATGGAAGTCGCTAACACTACACTCTAATTGTAAAAATGATGGCTTTGAAGGTGTTGAAGCGCAAATTTAAGATTTGCTGCAGCTGCCATATACCGACGATCTCCTCGGCTCTGATGAGGAAACTGGTAAACCTTATGGAATGTTGAATTGCCAACAAATTTCCGCAGTATGTCTGTGGCCGTGACCAATAACTCGCTATTGCCAACAGACGACATTTGCAAGAGACCATTTAAGTGCGGTGGAAGCGTGAGTTGGTGAACCGCACAAATCCCCAAATTTTGAAAACAAAAATACTAAATTAAAACACAATTTCACCGTTTCAATTTCAAATTTGTATGCAATATTTTCAAATTTTGACATATCGCATAGTTCGAAGTGAACATAGATGTATTTTAAATCTGTTACTTTGCTAAGCATAGATTTTTACGTGGAACATAAATAAATTTATGTATAACTTAAAAGTTATGTGGAACTTGGGTCCGTTTGCTGATACACAACTTAAGCATTTATGTTCTACTTAAGCTTATCTGACAGTTTACGCGGAGGAAAAAGTAGCCCGTAAGCGTTTTAAGTTGAACATAAATATTTATGATGTGTATCAGCAAGCGGGCCTAAGTCTTCTACAGGGTGCCCCACGAATCGTGCTACAATACGAAATTTAAATAACTTTTATTTTAATCGATGTATTTCATTAATTTTTTTTTATTGGATTATTAATTAAATTTTATTTTAAATAACTAATGGTTTTTAAAGATGATAGACCGCAAATGACCTCCACGCTCATCCACGCATATGCGGCACATGATCAAAAAATTGTTCATTGCGGCCTGAAGGGTAGAAATTGGGATCGCCTCAATTATTGTCTTAAGGGACTGCTTAAATTCAGTCAAATTCCTGGGTTTCGTTTTGTACACTTCCTGCTTGACATAACCCCATAAAAAAAGTCTGGTGCAGTCAGGTCAGGTGACCTTGGGGGCCAGCCGAAAGTGCAGTTTCTGGATATCAATTTGTTTGGGAATTTTTGTTGGAGCTCCGCCATAACTTGTGTGGCTACGTGTGCACTTCATCCATCTTGTTGAAACCAAATCCTGCTGAAAGGGATACGTCTCCGGTGAAGTTCTGGGTAAAAAAACTCCTTCAACATCTTTAAATAACGGTCCCCATTGATAGTTTGTGTTACACCGTTTTCTTCAAAGAAGTACGGTCCGACAATACACCTTGATGAAACTGCGCACCACACAGTGACTCGTTCTGGGTGCAGTTCCGTCTAATGGAGCATTTCTGGATTAGATTCACTCCATATACGGCAATTTTGCTTGTTAACATTGCCGCTTAAGCTAAAATGGGTCATGAACAAACAATTTATCAATGAGTTGTCTTCTTCGGCCATTGCAATCATTTTTTGCAAAATTCCATGTATCGCTGTACTATCCAAATCCTGTTTTCAGTATCCCAAGCAATCATTTTGATAAGTCTAAATAGTAGCCTATAAAATAAAAAAAAATAAGCCGATTTCTCACACTGAAAAAAAGTTATTGCGTTTTATTTTTGTAGTACGATTCGTGGGCCACCCTGTACTTGGCTGAATAATTGCAGTAGGAGCTATAGAAAATTGTATTATAAAATAAAAAAAAACACCTTATAAGGTAAATATTTCATTCGCCCTCTATACAATTCACACTATCTGATGGGCAGCAAAATATTAAGACGACGTATGAAATATTCAGAAATGCGAACCTTTTCGACACATTTCTTATTTGCGAATTAGACGAAGCACGAAACAGTAGCTCCAAGGTCCACTTCGGCTTATAGCAATTGAGGTGGATTCGTGCGCCGGCAAAACGGTACGACCTGTTTGGGCAATAAATTGAACTTCGCGGGTAAGAATCAGTATTTTTTCCATTTTCCCCTCCTTTTTCGTAAGCGGGCTTACTTAGTTAGTAACGATTTTTACTTCTTCAAAGTAAATATCGTAATATCGTGGGTCAGGTCTACACCAGTAGCCCTTTTGATTCAACAATATGAAAAACCGTGTTAATTTTGCTTAAGATTTAAAAATGTAAGGTTGTAAAGCCCTCTTAAATTTTCGTAATAAAAATCTGTAACATTGATAATTACCGAGTTATTCATTCGTACTTAACCCGAGTTTTTCTTGCTTTTATCAGGAATATCTGGACACAACGAACTTCCCTTAGTCTTAAAAAAGCATCACAGTAGAACCACATACCCGTTTTGTAGAGTTAAGATTTTCTCGTTAAATGCTCGGTCAATTTCGATCAAAATTTTTATATAAAAGAATTCTAAATCATACTGTAAATTTAACCGAAAAAAGTATTTTTTTTTTAAATTTGAATATCAAATTTTCTAACACAGGTGGAATTAGCTTTTAATGTCGACAACAAGCAAAATTGCTGATTTTGGGCACTTTCTTGCTTCATATCTTAGTCGGAGCCAGTGAGCGTATTTTTAAATTTGGGGATAAACATTTTCTATCCAGTTGGCAGTGACATGTTAAACCGACACGTTTCTTGTCTAAAACCGACCGATTATTTCCCGACAGATTTTACTTCAGCTCTCTAAAAAAATATTTACCCACTAACAAAATAATAAAATAATTAAAAATAACTCTTTTTATACCGAAAAAGAATGTTTTTTTTTTTTGCAAAATAACCACAAAAATTTAAAAAAATAAATAACATTTTCATTTGTGAACTACATTAGAGTAATTTTTTTTTTGTTAAATTAAATTCAACGAAGACAATTACCAGAACCAAAACCAATATTCATCAACAACAAACAAAACCACCAACAAATATATTCTTTTTTTTAAATCACTAAATACATAATTCTTAATAACACTTTTCATTTTTTTATGATTTACTTAGAATCTAAATACTTAAAATTAACAAATCAATGTTCATAAAATAAAAAACCACACAAAATAAACAAAACTGTCTTGTTGGCAATCATATGCCAGCATTGCCATATACGAGGAATCCGATGTCAGCTGACTCCAAAATAGTATTACCATGCATTCGGGAGAATTGTTGCTTGAACAGAATGGATGCGATAAGAAGACGAGACGAGAGTGTGGACATATCTTGTCTTAGTGCGAAACTATGAGGAGAATACACTTAATAAAGCATTTCATGTCGTAACGTTACGTTAATCATGTCTTGTCTGGTTTTCTTGTGAATTGTGAGTCATTCTTTTATTAAATCTCGTCCCGATCGAAAATATTACTAAGGTAAATCGGCCAGATTTAATAGTTGAGCTAATAAACATTGCATCAAAATTTGGCCAACGGTGACGTTTGTACAATTGGAAGATAGGTTTTTAATGGGGGATGTATATATACCAGTACGGTACCGAATTCAAGACAGTTCAAATTTGTTCGACTTTGACCGATTTCCATGAAATTTAAACATGCTTTAACTGGCCGAGATTTATAAAACAAAATAATAATTTTAAAACATGTGATTTCAAAAAAAATAGTGAAACGTGTTCTACATGCAAATTATAGAACATTTTGTTTGAATTAGAAATAGATTTTTAAAGCTCTTAAGATACATACATTCAAACTGACAAACGCTTAAACCAACAAAATAGAGTATATGTACATTACTAAATCGTTTGAAAATATCAGAGTTTTGAATATCACATTTTGAAAGATTTCAAAAAAAAAAACCATTCGATTGTTTGCAAGTGTTACTATACAAAATGCTGTCATTTCAAGACTACGTGTTTAACGGTTCTGAGTTTCAAATTAATTCATCTAAGTTTTAAAACCTGAAAAATAAAAAGAGGTTTCACTTGTAGCACTTGAACATATTTTAACTTGCGATAAGCATAAACATAGGGCAAGTTTTCCATTTGGAAAAAAAAATTAAACTCGAGATTTAATCAAAGTTGACATTACAGCACAGTCGGTGCTGAGTATATGGAAGGACCATTTTTGCAGACTGTTAAACGGCGATGAAGACCAAAATCCCGCTGTCAGGCAGAATGAACCATTTAACATTGATGATGATACAGAAAACTCCCGTCCACCTAAACAAAATGAAGTGAGGATAGCAATATGGCAAACTAAAGAACAACAAAGCTGCTGGCCCCGACGGACTACCCACCGAACTCTTTAAAGCAGCCGGAGATGACTTGGTACAGTACATACACCAACTCATCTCTAAAGTCTGGTCAGAAGAAAGTATGCCTGATGAATGGAACCTCAGCATCGTTTGACCGATCCACAAAAAAGGAGACCCTCTAAACTGCGCCAACTATAGAGGAATAAGTCTCCTGAATATCGCGTACAAGATCCTTTCTACCATATTATGTGCACGTCTAAAACCATTGGTCAGCAACCTGATTAGACCCTATCAGTGTGGTTGCAGGCCAGGAAAGTCCACAATCGATCAAATGTTCACGCTACGGCAGATCCTTTAAACTACCCAAGAACTCCAAATCGATACCCACCATCTCTTTATCCGCGTGCGATAACATTTATAGAGACGCGCTATACAGAGCCATGTCTGGTTTTGGCATCCCCACAAAACTCATCCGACTGTGTAGGATGACGATGGAGAACTCTCGCTGCTCTGTCAAGGTTGGTTCTGACCTCACAGAAGCTTTTGATGTCAAGAAAGTATGCCGACAAGGTGATGCGCTATCGTGCGATTTCTTCAACTTAATACTTGAAAAAATTGTAAGAAATTCCCAAGTTAACTCTACTGGCACAATTTTTTTCAAATCTGTGCAATTGTTGGCATACGCTGATGACATAGATATCATTGGCAGAACCCAGCGAGCTGTCACTGGAGCGTTTGCTAACATTGAAGCTGAAGCGGCTAAGATGGGACTAGCAGTTAATGAGGCCAAAACGAAGTACCTGCTGTCCACAAAAAGGGACACACAACACCGGTTTTTCTCTCGAAAAACAAAGGAGACTCTTTATAAGACTCTGATCATCCCAGTCCTGTTCTATGGCGCGGAGACATGGACTCTATCAAAAGCGGATGAAGATATCCTTAGTCGTTTCGAGCGTTAGGTTCTTCGCAAGATTTTCGGCCCTTTCTTCGTTAACGGGTTTTGGAGGAGAAGGTTCAACCACGAACTATACGAGCTGTACAGCGACATTGACCTGGTACAAAAAAAAATACGTATATCACGTTTAAGATGGCTAGGTCATGTAGAGCGTATGGACAACAATGCTCGCAGGATCTTCAATTCCAACCCAGATGGAAGACGCGGTCAAGGAAGACCTCGCCTAAGGTGGCGCGCTCAAGTAAAAGATGACCTGAACCAACTTGGAGTGCGTAACTGGAGACAGCTAGCCAAAGACCGAGCTAGCTGGGGAGTCATGTTGGTTGAGACCCAGGTTCGTCCCGATCTGTAGCGCCACCTAAGTAAGTAAGTAAGTAAGACATTACGATGATAGAGAACACCAAAAAAGTGGGTCCCGCAATTCCGTCTGTCTTTTTATCCGTATGTCTGTCTGTAGTACGATCTACAGCCTGAGCGGCTGAGCCGATTTTGTTCAAACTTGGCACTTAGGCGTTTTAGGTGCTTCTCTAAAAAAGATTTTCGAATCGTTGTCTTAGCCCCAAAAATAGCGGAACTTGCCATACAAAATTTTCTACCATCTTAATTATCTCGAAAACGGCTCTAACGATTTTGATAAAATTGATGTATGTACTACCTTGAATATGGTCTACATTTTGGCCAATTGAAATTTTTTTTTCTGAAATTTTGTTTTTAAATTTATATTTTTAAATATTTAAAATGTTCATACCAATTTTCTTTTAGAAAAAATTTAAGAATTTTATATATAAAAAATTAAGTGAAAAACTACTTTAAAAATAATTTTAGCCGTTTCCATTAAGAACCTTTTGCATATAATGTGATCGAACATAGGAGCAAGTACGTGCGACCCAGTCGTTCATTTTGTTTATGTAAATTTTATTCAAACAATTCATAAATGAAGAAAATAATTTAGAAAAATTTATAAATTCCCATTTAGCTTGGGAAGGTACTTAAATAGTGACAACATCTTAAGTCAAAATGCATCCCACCCACACATGTGGCATTCACCCGCAAAGTCCATCTATAATGTTGGTTAGGTATCCCATCATTACAAAAGTTCTTGAATTCCCGAAGAAACTCCGCATATTGTGTTTACTTAACGGTTCTCATATGTTTTCATATTCATGAACCATTAGAAATATAAGTATGGAGATTTGCAAGGCGTACACCATAAATAAAGGCAGGTAATATAACCCTTACCTGCGCTGGGTCGCTATTCGCACCTAATCGCATAAACTCTATAAAAAAAAATATATACACATATGTACTTATGTACAAACATTTATATACATACGAATGTACCTATTTACAGGGTTTTATTCGCATATACATAACACCAAGTGCGCCGAGTGCCAAGTAAAAAAAAAAAACTGAGGGGTTGTTGGAAACACCATAATGGCAGTCAAGAGTTTAAGTTTGTTAAGTTTTCGTAGCTATAGTAACTTTTAGGGGTTATTTAAAAAAAAAAAACTTTCCTCCCGTTTTTCAATTTTTTTTTTGTGTTTGTTTTTGTTGCAATATTCTCTCGTCGGCTTATATTTGCGTGTGAGTATATAAATGATAAAACGTGCAATATGCGCCATGCACTAGCCATTCTCCACCATTCATCCCTACCTGTATCATCCGTAACATCCAACCATAACACCAACAACAACAACAACCCCAAATTCTTATTCTAGAATATAGAGTAGGTAGGTAGGTATATGCTTTTTTTTTGTACACTAAGAGACGACGAGGGCTACGACAACAAACATTGGCAGGGGTTGATAAGACGATAGCTATGCACGAGAGCCACGAATACCAAGAGGGCGAGGCAATCAACAAAAATAAAGAAAATGAATAATACACACAGAAGAAATACCTACAAAAAATCAAAATAAAAAACTATGGGATACCTAGCTGAAAAGTCGCTTTTAGCAAAACTCTCTTATGACAAGTTATGTAGTTGGGTTGGGAGGGTTTAGGAATATGACTGCCAGGTATGGCCAACTACGAAACTATAATGCGAAAGTCATTCTGTGTAAACGAGGCTTTACATGTATCTTCATCTTCATCTGGATAGACATCTGCAAAAAAAGAGGAAACAAAATAAAAAACTCATACTTGTGCGATATAGAGCGAAGACCAAAATGGAGATCATCTTCATGTATGAAGATTATAGGAAGTATGAATCTCAAGAATGCAGATTATAGTGAAGATGAACATGTTCATCTTCATTATAGCATTTTCATCTGTACCATAATTTGTTCGGTTCAGATAACGAATTTTCAAGTTTCTGTTTACCATTTCACCTCAGTTTGCTTAAAAACAACGAAAATAGCGAAAATTTGCTTTTGAAAACTTCATACCTGAACGCTAAGAACATGTGATTGTGAGATGTGCCAAGAAAGTTATAGCAGAGTTCGGGTAAGTTAATAGTGTGTACCCTGTCGTACTTTTATGTTTGTTTTATATTATGGTCCCGCTCTACTTTTCTTCAAGTCTGCAGATGCAGATCAATGAAAAGCCTCCTTAAAGGATCAAATTAAAAACTAAAACAGGTTTGCAGTTGAAGACGTTTCGCAAGTTCTAATTTCGATATACCTACAGTAGATGACGCATATAATGAACAAGTTAAAATAAATCATATTCCCTGTTTCTAGTGAAAAACTTTAAAGGCAGCCACATTTTAGAAAAGTTAATACAAGAGGTTGTACAAACAGTATTTTCTATACATATCGGATGAGGCTATAATTTTTGCAAATGGCGGAAAGTGGAAGCAAGGTTCAATCGAAACAATTGTTCCGCTTTTTTTTAGCATCATAGCGATTTGTTGATGTGAACATTTTTGTAATCTGCTTAATTCACAAATGTCAAAGTAGAATTGACATCTGCAGCCATTTGCAAAAAAAAAAACAAAATCATAGTGTGCCAACTTGGGTTATCTAGTATTTTCAGATAATCCAACACAACAGAAAAGAGGAAGTGGAAACACAATTACAATTAACGTTGCTCTCTTCTGTGAAAACACACTTCAGCTTTAAGCGGAATTTGATTGAAAAATAAAGTGTCACAAAAGTAATTCACTATGAATTTTGTGTACACTTACTTTTCTGGCCGAGTGTTAAATGGGATATGTTAAAAACGCTGTTAACGCTTTACAATTGAAAAACTGTAGCTGGGTTTCTTGTTCACTATTCAGAATATGTGTAGTCTGTATAAAAATGGGCGTGTCCACTAAACTAGATAGTTCACTGTATCGAACGTCTACTGTATTAATGTTACTAAAAAAATCACATTTCCTGTTTGAGAGAAAGTTTGTAGCACATGAAAGTATGTATTACATTTCAGTGGCAATGATTTACGGGAGAGCGGTGATAGAAGTAACAGGAACTTACCCGTGGCAAATCAATTTTTCTTAAAATATTTTTAAAGACCTGACAATGTGTGTTGGTCTTGGCCGGTAGTGTGTCCATACCTACACCTTGTATAATAAGGCAGAGGAATTAAAAGTCCAAATGAGCCTTGGCACAGAATGATGCAAAATGTGTTAAAAAGTAGCTAATAGAACGTTCTGCTTGGAGAATTGTTATTGGTGCGGGTTTTTAGTCAGTATATTCTCAGATTAATTAATTTGAATTATTTTACCTTGTTAGGATATATTGTCAAGTACAGATATTATTTATTCAGCCGCACAACATGAATGTATATTACTGATTCTATAAGGCTTCGGCAAGGTCTTATCGAAACTAAAGTGACTTACGGAAGCCTAATCGAAACTGAAATGTTAGTTGGACGGTGTCTACCTTAAATCCAGCCTTATTTCTCCTACAATGTTCAGTTTTTTAAAGGGTACTCAAAATCGCTATAGTTCCTTCATAATATTAAACAAAGAGCATGTTGATTACTACCGGCTGAGATGATGGATGATAGTACTTTCGGTGGATTTCTGACCACCATATTTATCATGATTATATTGTAAGCCATCAAGCTGGAGTGCGTTACTGTACATATACGCTGCCCGTCTCATTATCTTAGACACTCTCTTGTCGACGTATCATATACTCATCGATAAGACATCTCCTTCAAACTTCAGCGATATACACTATCAGGTAGTGTTCTTATCGATTTGACTTCACTTCGCACCTAGAATCCTTTTAGTTTAAGTGGATGGATATTTTGACCCCATGCTTCATTACAATATAATGTTTATTATCATCGCCGTCTTAATATTAAAAATATTCTTCCCAGATCATCAGCATTGACTGAACATTACTATAATATTTCTACGTTTATTTCCTTTCTGGCCTTGTGTAGACGACTTTGATACATCAGGATTTCATCCTTGAATAGAACTTTCGACTATTACAACTGCCAGACAAAACACTTAATAGCTTCAACCCAAAAAACATTTTAGCTTGGATAATGCTTCAGCTCCGATAAGACCTTAGCGAAACTTTATAGAAGCTGAAATATTAGTAGAGCCACCTGCTTCTTTGTTTCGTACTGTATAGTGAAGATGTTACTATTTCTGTTTTTTTTTCGAAGAGGGCTACTTTAATAGATCTTTTGATTCTAGTCAGCAAAATTTGTTAGAGATAACATGAAAAGGACAAACCTTCTGATTTCTGGTACCTTCTCTGGTCCTCTGCACCTGAAGCTGGCAGCGGGCTTGATGAGAAATAAATATAGACGCTTGATATGACCATCATAAATTTCCGACTTAACTTTCAAGTTGTCCAGCCTCACTAAGCGGACATTCTTCTCCATTATCTGAACTCAATTTCCGCATTTTTGTATTTCTCCCAATAAATACGTACAATAATTGTTTTTCGATTTATTGAAAATATCAGCCAATGTTTTACGATTTATTTTGAAGAAAAAAATCTCTTATCTTTTTCATCCTAATTGGCAATCATGTCCAGAAACAGCAAGGTAGGGTTGGATTTCTTCTCTCTTACTTATTTTTCCATTGCTACTACCCTGTTACGAACCCAATTGTATAAACTATTTTTTTTTTTATTTAATTTTTGTCCCTTCTTCATTCTTGGAAGAGGTAAGAAAAAAATGTGGGATGGGCTTCGTAGAAACGCGTATACTATGTGCAATGTTGTCGCGCGCCGCCATGCAAAATTCCATTCCGTCGACATATTAGACATCGTTTGTTGTCGTCGGTGAGCGGCGCAGTGTAGTTAGAGTTGTAAGAGTTTGGGGGGTAGTTTTACCATACCAACCCTCTTGTTATTTTTTTTTTAGTATTATACTTTTTTTTTGCGTCATTGTACTTTAAAAGAGGAGTTACTTTATTATATTGTTATGAGGATAGTGTATTCGACTTCTTCTCTAACTCGTGCACTGGGGGAAATCATCCCTTGAAAATGTTGGCTGGGTTGTGATAGAATAGTGAAGGGCAAATAAGAAAAAAAAATCCCAAAATTTCACACCACACAATGGCGAGACTCAAAATGAAGGTTCGTTAAGAATAAATGTAAAAAAAACTGAAAGAAATGCTTAAAATTATTCCATGTTAGATACGAGTACATTCTACTGTGCAAAATTAGGGGAAGGTAAGGGTGCTTCAAATTGAAATTGCAGACTTCTATTGAAATGACTAAGGAAAAAGAATATTTGTATAAGCTTGATTAATACTCAAAAACTAACTTTAATCAATTGCTATACTAATTTTCACTTGATATTATTTTTTTTCTTTTTTTATAGATAAGTTTAAAGTTTTCGAAATCTCTACGCATTATGTTTGGTTGCTGAATATGCGAATGAAGGATATTAACAACTTTGTCATGTTATTTTAAACAGTTTTTCGACAACACATTTTATACGCATAGAAGTGTAATTTCATTTAAAAATAGAATATCTAATTTACTATTAAGTGTGTTTAAAAAAAAAAAAAAATTTGTGGCTTAGAACTTTAAATTGGCAACACTATTTTCTGTGACAGCTAATTTGACAATTCTCTGTTTGGAAGTAAGTTTTGTTTGATGTGCAGTGAAGTATTGATGATGATTCAGTTGAGTGTTAGTTGAAAATTGATATGTACTTCATCATATCCAAAAAAATTTCCGTCAAATAATAAAATTGTGTTTTATTTCAATTTAAATTTTCCCAGCCTTAGAAGAAACACCCTTTATTTGTATTACACAAATTATTAATAGATATTATAAATCGCCATTAAATTTTAATTCGGAAAAAGTTTTCCAGCAACATATTCCGAATTAGTTTTAATTCGGTGAGTTATAAATAGTTCTCATAAAAAAATTGATAATCTTAAAAGCATTTTATAGTTGGCGACTAATAATTTCGTTATCACTGTGACAATAAAATGAAAATTTACACTCATTAGGAATGAATTTTATGAAAAAAAAAGCAATTGGGTAGATACCTTGGCAATAATTAGTCGGTAATTAGTTGTGTCAATTTTATTTCTTTTCATTATTTTTTTTTTGTTTTCAAAGATTTGTTTAGCCAATAAACATAGTTAGTAGACAATTTTGAATGCAAATTTGAAAATGTCAGGACTAACAATGACACACAAACATTTTAAGAGGCGGTGATCTGCTAATTTAATATCAACTCAATAAATCAGCAAAAAACAGGCATAATTGGATTACCGACATTGTTGAAAAAATAAATTCTCCTTCGCGCTCTTGCGAAATTTATTTCGGTTGTTTTTTTCTGTACTGAGTTAAGTACTATTTTTTTTTTATAATCTACACGCGCCCAAGGGATTATACTACCCTTAAAATGTTTCACCACAGCGCGGGCGTGAAGTTAAGGAAGAGAAAGAATGATAGGAAAGATGTGTGGCGCGATGTTCTGCGACTGTAGGTGGTTGTTGTCTCAGATTTTATATCCAGGGATGGCGGCTGAACTAATGGACAAATTTCCGTGTCTTATTTATCTATGTCCCTTATAATTCGCATTAATTTTTTTATTCTTTGTCATATTTTATCGGTATACTAGTTTTACTCAATGAAATGTTGTTAGTTCTATGCCTAAACAGCATGTAATGAGTAACCCAGCAACTCATTATTTGACATTTATTTTTAGAATTGGTTTTTAATGGATATATATAAGAGGACATAGACTACGGCAGGGATCGAACCTGTGACCATGAGGTTGGCAGGCGAACAGGCAACTATCGCGCCACGGCCACCCCCTAATTAACTAATTAACTATGTCTTGCCCGGGGCAAAATCTTTCAATTTTAATGATAAATTGTTGAGCAATGATCGCTTAGAGCTCAATTGAGTTTCTGAAGGTGATTTAGTTAAAAATATAAAGTAAAAAAGCTAACCTTTTTGGCAATTATATAATTTTTTTTTTTATTTTTTTTAAATTAAATCGAATGAAGGATAATCACCAGAACCAAAAACATTTTTACTTATAAAAAACAAAAACAAACAAACGTGTTTTTACATTTTTTTTTTCAATGAAATCAATCAACACTTAATTTCTTAATAAAATTTCGTAAAATATAAAAAAAACACACAAAATAAACAAAACTTCCTTGTTCACAAACGTAGACCAGCATTGCCATAGTCGAGGAATCCTTAGCCCGCTGAGAAATTCAAAATAGCATTGCCGTATGTTGGGAAGAATTCTGTTTTCTTGAGCAGAATAGATGCGATAAGAAAACGAGACGTTAGTGTCACAAGTTTTCTTCATTCTTATGTTAAATTAGTGTCAAATACTGACAAGGATACCTATACATAATAAAGCAGTTCATGTCGTAACGATAAATTAATAGATTACGTAATTAGAAATCAGTAAGCTTCAATATTAATTTTTTAAATCTTGAAAAGTTTGGTCCCATTGAATTCGGGAATGGTTTTAGAATTACAAAATGCTTAGAGTGAATCATGGTCTCATTTTCTTGCGCATTGTGAGTTTTTTTTTTTTTTTTTGTTAAATCTCGTCCAGGCTTCAGAGGTTTCACTGAGGTAATTCTGCTAGATTAGAGCGCTGAGTTGAAATCGGTGAGTGGATATTGCTAAACAATGTATCAGAATTTGAACTTTACTTAACTCGCCGAAATTAGTAAATAAAATTTGCTTAAGTTTGACCGACGACGATGTTTATACATTAGAAAAATGGGGTCGTCATGGGGGATGTATTTATGCTCTCTGACCGATTTCCATGAAATTGAAATATATTATATAACTGACATAGAATTATAGAAGAAAAAAAAATTAAAAAATGTAATTTTTCAACAAAATAATGAAACCGGTTCATGCAAACTTTTTAAAAAATATTTGTTTAAATTAGAAATGGTTTCTAAAAGCATTTATAACACTTAATTTAAAACTCAAAAATGCTTCATTCAACAAATTAAAGTAAATGTCAGCGTTTTGTATATAACAGTTATCTAAATTTTAAAAGAAAACCATACGAATGCTTGTAAGTGGTATATCGAAATTTTGAATTGATTGGGATTATTGAAACTGTTCAGGGTTTCAAATTAAGTGCTCTCATTGTTAGGACCCGAAAAATAAGTTTTAGTCCTTACCTTTTTTTAATACTGATTTCTTATGTAATGGTTCACTAAATATGTAAGGAAGTCTTACCTTCTTCTAATATTTCCACTAACAACCAAAAAGGCGATTAGTTTGAAAAGAAAATGAATAAATCTAGAAGGGCTTACCCGTAGGGCACTAAAATTTAAATAACAGGGTTTTGACATAGCATTAAGCAATCACTTTGATGATAAAAATCTAACAGGGTCGACATAAAGTGTTTATTTTTTTAAAATTATTTATAATTAATTCAAGATGTCCATGGTTTTTTTAAAACATGTATAGTAACAACCAATACACCTACTAATAAAATATGTTTTGTTTTTTCAACAGGAGTCTCTTGTCTTGAAAAAGTTCTTCGTTCGGGTATTCGGCAAGAAAATATAGGGCCTTCCGTTACTGCAGATGAACAACAGACGCACTCAGTAATTGTTGGGAGCGGTAACTCACTAAAACTTTGTTCTAAACGAGCTATTGCAATACCCCATTTATTTGCATAAATCAAAAATAAAATATTGTTTCCTTTCCATAAATAAAATTCACAACAAATAAGTAGGAAACAGAAATCAGACATTACCTAATACCCTCCTATTTTAGGTAATGTCTGATTTCTGGAACTAATATCAATTTATGGAAACAACATTGAAAAACAAAAGGTTATTATTGTTTAATTTTATATGCAAATAATTTCTTGAATAAAAAAATTCGTTACACCAATTCTACCTATACGTATATTTGATAATACAAATTTAAGAGCCTAATTTTTAAAATATTCTTTCAGCCGTTTTCAAAAAACAAAGGTTTTTCTTTTTCAAAATGCAAGCAAATACTATTTTTTTCGAAAATTTTAATATGAAGAACTACATTTCTAGATTTTAAAGCATCTGTATAAAAAATCTGATTGAAATCGGTAGAGCCGTTAATGAAAAGCTCGAAAATAAAAGACCATGCTATCAAAGTGCCATATTTGAACAGGAACTCCCATGATTCATTAAGACTCTTGAAAATATTCCAACAAAATCCTTTCATTGTTTTATCATTATTTTGATAGAAAAAAATTGTTTTGCTCTAATGAAACAGCCCCTAAAGATATTCAACCGGAATACTCGCGCTCCTTGCAAAGCTCATCGGTTTCACCTTGAAGCCAACTTCGGTCGTACCATCGAGTATAGATATTGGCGCACTTCACGAATGTGGAACCCATTTTTCCTTCCCACTGTGATATTCAAACATTCAAAACTAATGTGCATCGGTATCTTCTATTAAATCCTGTCCTAATTTCCTAATCGCTCCCACTGCGTTTACACATCTTAAGCGTAGTAATAACCCCAAAATAAAAAAAATATATCTAGAGATTTTTTTTCATCAAAATCGTCATAGTCGTTTCTGAGGTAATAAAGTTTTTGGATAGCTAGATAACTGTTTTATGGCAGGTAACATCATTTTCAATGTCTCCTCTAGGGAATCACCTATGATTCCGAAGTGCCAAGTTTGAAGAAAATCGCTTCAGTCGTTTAGGTTGTAGGAATATCGACCTACAGACTCGTTCTAAGCTCTTTCACCTTCCTAGTTCATAGGTAGGTACTTAACCTAGTTAATTATTTCTATTACAAAATGAGATGTTCGTTAAAAATTTAAGTAATATTTTAGTTCGCATAAATGTACCTAATTAGAATATGAATACATACCTACAGTGCTGTGCAAAACATTTGCAACTAAGACCGGAAGATCTTTGCATCGCATTAATACCCAATTGTTGTATCCGCAAAAATAAAGTCCTTTTACTATTTTGTTAACCGAATATTGTATTTTATTATTGTAAAAAAAAAGTAAGATAATTCAGTTAAATAGAAAATAGATTGAGAAATTCTTAAAAATAATCATGAATTGCTGTGCAAAAAATTTGCAACTTAAAACAATGTCCTACAATTTTTATTTTTTTTAAACAAAAATTACTAATATTTAACTGCATATCCTTTATTGTTTATAAGACTTGCACATCTTCTAGGCGTTGGGGCAATGATGTTGTTGATAACAGTTTCTGGTTTGTCATCAGAGGCAGTGCTCTGGATTTCGGAATTAAGTTCGTATTTGACATCCAATCCTTCTTTTTACTATCTACATCTAGTTCTCTATTGGGTTTAGGTCTGGGGACTGCGGCGGTCATTTCAAGACCGTTATATTATTTTCAGAAAGCCTGCTTCTGACCAACGTCGACTTATGTTTGGGTCATTGTCGTGCTGGGACCTCCAAATAACTAGTATTTTCCAATCCCCATAAGGAAGCATGGTGTTTCCTAAATTGTCAACATATCGATCAGACTTCACAATGTGTTCCATTCGTCGAATTGGACCGATTCCTTGACCAGAAAAGCAGTCCCAGGCCATAACAGATCCACATCCATTTTTAACTGTTCCCCTAGATTACTTTGGATTAAATCATTTTAATCGGAGTTTAGAATAATGCAAAGGAGTCTTATTTTCTGATGAATCGAAATTTAACATGCACGGATTGGATGGAAGGCAACATGTCAGAAGACCAAAAGTTGATAGACTTAATCCAAAGTAATCTAGGGGAACAGTTAAACGAACTTAATTCCGAAATCCAGAGCACTGCCTCTGATGACAAACCAGAAACTGTTATCAACAAACTCATTGCCCCAATGCCTAGAAGATGTGCAAGTGTTATAAACAAAAAAGGATATGCAGTTAAATATTAGTAATTTTTGTTTAAAAAAAAATTAAAATTGTAGGACATTGGCGCAAAATTTTAAACAACATATTATTAAGATCTTAACACGATACTAGTTAGCAATTTACTATATACATAGTAGTCTTCTAACTTTTCATAAATTTTAAACCTTTTGTTAACTAGTAAACTGCTAATTAAGCAGATAGCAAAGCATTTGTGCGGTTTGAATTTTGATGAACACAATTAGCGTTGTAAATTGATTATATGTTAATATGTGCTCGTTGCTTTTTTAACTTCATAATTTACAAAAATAAAAAAATATTGACACCAGCAGGACTCGAACCTGGGCCTCCCGCGTGCAAAGCCGATATATTTACTATCAGAATGACATGTCGATTTAGTACGATACCAAAAATGTAAAGTAGCCATTCGGTGGTTTTAACTTTAGTAAAATGTTAAGAAGATAATACGATACTAAACTCGCTTAAAATGAGCAAAATCTTCTTTTTTACGTAGTATCATACTAAAAATGATTTAACATATTACTAAATCGTTTAAGATGTTGCGCCATTGTTTTTAGTTGCAAATTTTTTGCACAGCACTGTACATACATATGTATATAGATATACAACATTTCCAGCAACATTTACGTTTTTGCTGCAATTCAATCGGTTGATTCCACACAGTGCATTATCGATAATCTGTCTTTTCAGTTTTATTCTGTTTGTGCAAAAAAAAAACTTGTTAATTTTTTTTAATTAAAAAAAACAAACAGTTTCTGTGCGCATGTAGTATGTACGAGTACATACATAAATATAATATTAACTCCCACTCTCGAACTTCGTCCCTGAAACAAAATTGCGTAACTAATTTACTATAATTAAACTTTTTGAACTGTGCCGACACCCGACACATTGCAAATTTATCACCCAATGACATCACCACCTACATACGTAGGTATATATTATTTCACCACACACTTGCATACAAAAAATATATACGTACAATGTACATACCTACTTAACTTTAACGCATCGTAAAATCGCAAACGTGAGTTACTTTGCACATTTATATATTTTTAAGAATGTGTATGATTATTAAACAAATGTATCTATATAAAGATAGTGATGTACATATATATTACTCATATAGCAGATAGAATTTAGTTGATCAAAATATGGTAGGTATCCCTTATTATCCCAAATTCGAAGATACAACAATGATCCACGCAATTATTGCAGTTCCTATTAAAAAAATATTATTAGCTTTTATAGCAACTAAATTTATTACCTAATTAAGCTCAACCATCGCTACTCAACAGATTCAGTTGCGTCTTGCGTGCCGATTATAGAAATCATAAACAGATTATGCACCTTATTACCACCTACTAAAGTGCTTGCCATAGAAACAAAAAGCATTCTTCCAATACAGAGCCACACAAAAAAATCGCATACGGTAGGTACCTATAGATACCTTACCTATGTAGATATCGAAAATGAAACAAAAAAACTAAAAGTACCTTTGCAGAAGATAAATCACTTAGTGTCTGCTGAGTGCTGATGATCATGAACGTGAACACATTCTAGAATTTCTCAAAATCCTAAAGAAGCTCGCGCATAAAGCTTTGAACTTCTTTTCATCTTTAAACAAAATAAAATATTCAATGAATAAAACAAAATAAGACAAAATAACAAATGCCTTTTGTGCTATTTTTATAATTTTATTTGTCTTCTAAATTCTAAAGTGAATATAAAACAGCAAACAGCCAGCGCCACCTTATAACTATAGCTTAGCTACCCACATATTTATACATAAGTTTGTAGATATATTGTGTGTTAAATATAGGTACACACTTGTACATACATATATGCATATAAATTCTGCGCCGAAGACTTGTTTTATTGCGACTGTAATCGGGGTACAGTTAGCGTTAGCTTCCCTTGTGAATGCCCATCATCAATGGAACAAAAAAAAAACACCTACCCTTGTTTCTCAGATCGGTTTAGGTATCCAAGCGCGCACTTTGAAGAGCTTTTTGGATTTTATTTTTGCATTGCAATGGTTTATTTGTGTGTACAGCAGCAGTATCGCGTAGCGTCGTGCAGAACATAAAACAGCGTGCGAAAAAATAGGTTACATCACTTACTCACGGGGACAGTATTGCCAGAATCTATAGAATGCGATTGATTTAAAAATTAAATAATGGTTAAAATTAAATAGAATCTAAGGTTTTAAATAACATGACTTGTTGGTAAGTTTATTAATAATGGCCACAGTACTAGTACAACATTTTAGCCTTCGAAATCTTAGGATTGTCCATCGACTCTTATTATGTGCACAATATTTGTATCCCTAATAAATAAAATGCACGACTGGATCGCATGAACTTGCTCTGATGTTCGATACATGGTATGCAAAAGATTTCTGTTAAAAATCTAAATATATTTTTAAAGTCGTTTTTACTTAATTTTTTTTATATATACAACATTTCTTTAATTTTTTTCTAAAAAAAATTGGTATGACAATATTAAATATTTAATTATATAAACTTAAAAACAAATGACTAAATCAAGCCGATTTCAAAGAAAATCTAAGAAAAAATAATTCAAAATTCTGAAATAAATAAATTAAACTAATTTTAGGTAAAAAGAAAGTACGTAATTTTATTCCTTGGATAAATTTGAATTTAGAGAAAAAAAATTAAATCTGTGGAGCGGTTTTTTGAAAAAAAAAAAAGTTTTTTTTTAAGCTTTTTGAAAAAAAAAATTAAACTAAAACGCCAATTCATAGCAAATAACAATAATTAAAAAAAAAAAATAATAAGCAAAATTAATCAAAATATAATTTTTTTTCTTAAAAATGCTTTTAAAAATACAAAAAAATATAAATTCAAAATATCGGTACGCAGCATAAATTGAGCAGCCTAAAACTATATATGTGTGAAATTTCGAAAGAATCGGTTAAGCCATTTATGAGATACTCGAAAGCCAAAAACCGTCATATGGAAAGTACCGTTTTTACACATTTTTTTACATTTTTTGTCGAAATACATGGTCGTACCTAAAAACGTGCACCGATTTTTTTTTAAACAAAATCATTAGAGCGATTTCCGAGAAAAATAGGCTTTAGCTTAACGGTTATATGGCATGTACCGTTATTTTTTGAACTAAAAAAAATTCAATTTCCCCTCTGTACAATACCTAAAAAAAACTCTATATACCAAGTTTGAAGCAATTGGGCCCATCCGTTTGGGCTGTAGGTGTCTATATATACAAACAGACAGGTCTGTCAGAATGACATACAGACGGAGAGAACTTCTAGACCATCTTTTTTCGTATTCGCTATCATCGTAATGTCATATTTGATTGTTATCTCAAAACTTTTTTTTTGACGAATGCATAACTTGCATGGCCAACAAGTTAACATTAGAACATTGTGTTTGTTTGAACTTCTTATTAATAACTACTTTTTAGACTCGTGATAAACAGCGGGTAACTTAACCGTCTAACTTCGAAGTATAATGAACGAATAAGTTCTTAACAGTGTTGGTAAGTTACGCGAGTTTCATAAATTTTAATTACTTACGCGTAACTAATGTAATTAATTAAACTAATGCAACCAATTGAATTAGTTATGTAACTAACCAATTATTTTGACATATCTCCAGAAAAATCTTCACATCAAAATCAAATTCGAAGCAAACAGTGACGTTAAGTTATGATTGAAAAGTTAAAAATTTTTTTGATTTAAAAGGTAAAATGTCGTAGTCAAAAATGAAACAAAGCCTGTAACGAATTCGTATGAGGATCTCGAATTCATACCAAAAAGATGCCAAAAAAAATTGAGTTATTCGACCCAATTAATAAATAATTATCAACAGTCAACAGCTACATTAGCTGACGCTTTGAAGCTTTGGTGTTAGAATTAAAAATTCCAGCATAGTTCCAAAATCACTACAAATCTCGTCTTACATAATTCGCTTAATCTTTATGCACTAGCATCTTACTATTTAAATCCTTGGTACATTAATGACAAATTGGAAAACAATTATCATTTTCATATTAATAACTTTCTTTAAAAAATGTTTAATTCTAAAGCACTTAACGAATGGGATCTTTTTAAATCCAAAAAAGGAGTTTTTAAAAATGTATATGAAAAAAATATTGAAAATCCAATTTTGTTTTGGAAAACAGCCAATTTCCAATCTTTCAACGCTTGCACAAAAATTGCTTAAAATATAGCGTACCTTTTCGAAATGGTCTTTTATTCACACCGCTTTGAGAAATAGACCGTCTTTCGAATGTTCCAAAAAATTATGGTTTCTTTATGAAACTTTGGGAATGGAAGACATAAATTTATCTTTTTACCACTTTGAGATTGATGAGCTCAACTAATTTAATACCTACATACGTATTTTGGGTTACATACATGAATTTGATCTCTGAATTCTTTTATACTCTTTCTTTTGTTATTTGTTACTTATAGAACAAAAATTATTGTTTACTAATATATATTATGGTTTATTTTTTTTTCAATGTTCAATCAGTCAACACTTTTTTAGCTTATTAGTTACATTAGTTACATAAAATACATTGGTTACATTAATTACGCGGAAAATTAGATGTAACTAATTGCAATTAGTTACGCGTAACTATATGGGTAACTTACTCGAAGTAACTTACGTTGCCAACACTGATTAACACGTACTTTGTGACAGACTTTTTCATTTTTGTTTGCTCTTCACCTATCTTCAATTAATTAAAGGAATTTCCAGCATTTGTAGGCATTGTACAAACAATTAGGCATTTCCTTAAACTATCTCTGTCTTTTTATCTGGCATTTGAACAACAACATCCATCGCATTTTATGAAAAGCTGTTAATTTTTGCTACATCCCAGTGTTTATCCTATTCAAACATTTTCTACATCCCAGCACATGGGCGTATGGTGGCCTTTCCCAATTAACAAATAAATTGAAAACAATATCGTCAGTTGGTGATTATGACAATAATGTACTTGAATTTGTTTATTTACTACAATTTAGCGAAGTGATGGCTAGTTTCCAGTTCCAAAGAGTTAGTAGTTGACACAGAAATAAGATGTGTTTATTAATAAAAAAAATTATCACCCGAATAAGCTGTCTATTCCCAAAAAGTAAAGAAACAAAACCTTTTAAAAATAATAATTGATAAAACAATCAATCGCGTGACAATGGAAACACTGGCAAGCGAAATGTCAAATTCGACTGTCATTTCGTTAGGAATAAAAAAGACTGAGATCTGTTTTCAGGGAAAATTTGTTTGAAGGTTTACAATTTATGACATAAAGTTGAAACTCGCTTGGAACTAATTCAGAATGTAGAGATAAAAACTCGTTTCGAACCTGTGGTGATCGTTCGTTGTAGATCCCGTTAATATGAGAAGCTTCCTTGCAGACATGATGGCTCCGGACGACGAGAAAAACAACAACAATTAGCATTGCGTTAAAACAACACACATGAAATCCCCGAAGTAGTTAAAAACAAGCCACCTAACTGTAACTTTTTTTTAACGAAATTGGGATAAAACTATATTGAGTCATTTAAAAATAAAATAAAATCAAAGTCGGTTCTTTCCAATAGAAATGATTATGTAGCCCACATTATTAATTTTAAACTTAGAAAAGTGCATGGTTCTAGCATTCTGCGATATATAACGATGGTTTTAGACTTGAGTGATTCAAATTCGTCCAGTCAAGAATATTTTGAAGATCTATGTTCATTCTCTCTGTAGTCTGTTCTTTGAAGCAAGGTGTAGTTTTCATTAATAGCTGTACATTATCGGCGTACAAATGGATAGGGCAATACTTTATAAAGTCAACAAGTTCATGTATATATAATGAAAACACATAAGGTCCAAGAATAGATCCCTGTGGGACCCCACTGTATGTTGGTAATAATTTCAATGTTGCTTTTCACATTACGAGTACTACTGATTGTTATCTTCCATTTAGATAGAAATTGTCGAATTTTAACATAACTTAAAACTGTTTCTAAATTGTCCGCCTAGAAATGAGGTTGACTGCCTCGAAAGCATTGGAGAAGTCTAGGAGAGTCCTATCAAATCCTTCCCAAATTTCGTCAATAACATACCAACAGGGTGGACCTACTGCTTTCGGTTTTGGAAAACCTGACTATTGCAAGTTTAAAATTTGATTTTCTCTATCTATTGTGTTATTATATCTGCTTTAAGAGTGCTTTTTCAAAACGTTTGAGAATAAAGGTAGAATTGGAATGAATCTGTAATCAGATATGCCATAGTTTTTCTTCTTTGCAATTAGAATGATCTCTTAATTTTTACAAATTAAGAGACACATTTTATTATTCAATAAATACTGACTAAATTTTGGTGGGTAAGTTTTCTGTTTATTATGTTAACTTCGAAAAGTTTTAAAAACCTACGTAGGTATATCGCTCATAAAAATGTCAATGCCTTTCTCCCACCTTGTACTTTTTATCATATTCATAAAAAAATAATTTATTGTTGCCTTAAATATGCATTTTTTATATATACAATTTTATTCAGCTCAAATGTTTACAGTGTTACATATTTACAAATAATTAATTCTTAAGTCTAACATTATATATCTGCGAGCTCAGAAGGGGCTCTGCTTCGTTAAATTGTTGGTTTATTTTATACATTTTATACTAAAAAGTGTCTTAAGTCTAACATAGGTTTTTTTAAATAAAATTTGAATTTATCTCGTCGGCTTGAGCAGTGCTGACTGTCGTTGAAAAGCTTTAATATGCATTCGTAAAAGAAACATTAAATCATTTAGCTACTCTTTTTCTTACTAGATTGGCAACCCTAGCCACCTTGTCATCCACATGAATACAAGTAATATAGAGATATCTGCACTTTCAGATTCAAAGATAAATTGAAGGAGGAAGTTTGTTCTCTGAGTTATATCGCGCTGTATCTCCATACCTCAGCGAACGAATGTTAAAAAAAGCACACATTTCATTTCGTTATAACAATAACAAACGATCTTGTTGACTAGCTACATACTTTTATACAATTTTATATATTTTTTTTTCCTCTGTCTCCACTAAACTTGTGTCGTGTTGTGTGTATCCATCCAACAGTGCAACTTAAAATACAAAAAGAAATGTAATTCACGCTGCGTTGTTTAACGACTATTTATTCATTTATTTTGCATTCATTTTTTTGTATTTTATTACAATTTACGATTTTTATTTTTATTTTTGTTTTGTTATTATTATTATTTTAGTGTCTTGGTTGTAGTGTATGTTTTTTTTTTATTATTCTCGCATTTTTATTGTTTTATTTCTTGCTGTTAGGTTATAAGGTATGTGTATATTTCGTACAACGATCAAGCTTTGGCGGTAGTATTTCATTAGAACGAAAACGAATATCTAATGCATTTAAAATCGCAACAAGTTTCTCTTGTTTTAATGACTTATGTCCATAACCTTGAAATGGTCTCCCTCTTTCTTTTGTAGTCATATATATAAATACATGTGTGCAAATTATAATAAATTGCACGACTGGATCGTACGAACTTGCTCTTGTAGCTAACAACTTTAATGTAGCTAAACATTGAGGTTTAGTTAGTTAGGTGTAGTTATCGTATGTTTTAAAGCCTATGTAAGTAAGATTATCTTGATTCTTAGTATAATGAATTCTCGAATGGATGATTAAAGGAATAACTACACAGACACCTATATATATACCTACATATTTATATTTAAATCTAGATTATGGATTTGGAGATGGCGTTTTTTTTTAAATTAATTTTCTATGTATAAAATTTAAACAAAAACAAAGGTTTAAAAATAATTGAAATGCTGTTTTGAAGTATGTAAATATTAATATACATATAAAATTTTAATTTAAAAAAAATCAGTGACTAGATTTTGAAAAACCGATTTTTCAAAAAAAAAAATATTTATTTTATAAAAATCAAAAAAGGATTTTTTTGAAAATTTGAGTTTGCAGATTTATTAACATTTTTAGGGAGTCTTTGCATAAAAAATAATTTTTAATGGATCATCCTATAGTGAGAAAGTCAAAAATATGAAAAGTCGTTTAATGGGAAATATCGTTAATAAGTACGCAAAATAAAATAAACTGCACTAATTTAAGAACACATACATTTTTTTATAAAAGTTCTTTTAGCCGTTTTTGAGAAATACATTTTTTTGTTAACAGTTTTTTAACATTTATACGGGAGATATACGGGAAAATAGGTTTTTTATCTTTTCAACATAATGTCAAAAAAAAAACTACTAAACACAAAGTTTTGAAAAAAATCGATTGGGTCTTTCGAAATAGTGAATTCACAATAAAAAAATTTCTAAGAGCTTCTGCATTAAAAAATTCCAAAAAATCAAATTAACCGTTTTCCAGATAATCGAAAACAAAAAAAAAAATATAACCAAAAATAACCATTTAAAAAAAAATTCCCAAAAATTTTGCCTTCATTAATGAACAAATTTTTACTTGCGATTATATAGGTACTATAAGGCAAGTTATGCAGTCGTAGAAAAAAAAAGTTTTGAGATAACAATAAAACATGACATTACGAAAGAAGATGGTCTAAAAATTCTGTCCGTCCGTTTTTCACGGAAAGGGCTCTAGCGATTTTGGTTTAAAAAAATCAGTGCAGCTTTTTAGGTACGACCGATAATATGGTTAAAACAAAAATGTAAAAAATGCCTAAAAACGGTACTTTCAATAGGGCGGTTTTTTGGCTTTCGACTGTCTCATAAATGGCTTAACCAATTTTTCGAAATTTCACACATCTATATATGTTTAAGTAGCCCAATTTATACTGCGTACCAATATTTTTTAGTTAATTTTTTTTTGTATTTTGAAAATTTTTAAAATTTATATTTTGAAAACTGCTTATTAATTTTTACTTGCGATATACATAGGTACTATAGAGCAAGTTTTGCATTTGGAAAAAAATCGAACTCGAGATTTTAATCAAAGTTGACATTACGATGGTAGAGAACACCAAAAAAGTGGGTCAAGCTATTCCGTCTGTCTGTCTGTCTGTAGAACGATCTACAACCTAAACGGCTGAACCGATTTGATTCAAACTTGGCACTTAGGCGTTTTAGGTGATTGTCCAAAATAGATTTTTGAATCGTTGTTTTAGGCCCAAAAATAACGGCACTTGCCATACAAATTTTTCTACCATCTTAATTATCTTAAAAACGGCTCAAACGATCTTGATAAAAATTGGTGTGTGTACTATTTTGTGTATGGTTAACATTTCGGCTAAAAAAAGTTTTTAAAATATTTTGTTATTAACGGTACCTGCCATACAACCACTTTATTGATTTTCGACTTTCTCATAAACGGCTACACGGATGTTGATACAAATTTTTACACAGAAGCTCCTTCGAATTCTAAATAATACTGCATTTCAAATTTTTCGAAAAATATTTTTTTTGGATTTTTGAAAATTCAATATTTCGAAAACGGTTATACGTTTTTTTCTGAAATTTTGTTTTTAAATTTATATTATTATATATTTAAAATGTCCATACCAATTTTTGTTTTAGAAAAAAATTAAGACTTTTTGTATACAAAAAAATAAGTGAAAAACGACTATAAAAATACTCTTAGCCGTTTCCATTAAGAATCTTTTGCATATAATGTGATCGAATATAGGAGCCAGTACGTGCGATCCAGTCATTTAAATTATAGTTATATGTATTTGCTGAATACCTATGAATTGGCGTTTTTGAATATTTTTTTGAAAAATGTTTTCAAAAAGTTTAAAAAAAAAAATTTTTTCTCAAACACCGCTCCACAGATTTTTAAATTTTGTTCTCGTAAATTCAGTAATAAGTATAAATATACAAGAAATGAAATGGCGTACTTTTTTGAGCTCAAATTAGTTTAAGGTAATATTTCAGAATTTTAAATTATTTTTTCTTTGAATTAGCCGATTTAATCTTTTGTTACTAAGTTCATATAATGAAATTTTTAGAAAAAAAAATTAAACAAATTTTGTATACATATATGTATACAAAATTAAGTAAAAAATGACTTTAAAAATATATTTAGATTTTTAATAGAAATCTTTTGCATACGATGTGCAAAATGCGATCTCGACGTGCGATCCAGTCGTGCATTTTATTTTTATAAGAATCGTTGAAGCGGTTCTTGTTATCTTTTTGACAAAAAAAAATGCATGAAAAAAACGTCACATCCAACCGTTTAGGGCCACTATTTTGATGTTCTCTATCATCGTAATATAAAGTTTTATCAAAATCTCTAGTTCGATTTTTTTTACGAATCCATAACTTGCCATATACATATGTATGTAGTACTTATAGATCGCAAGTAAAAAAAAACTAAAAGATTCAATTCAATGTCAGTGTCAGACTCAGACAGAACAGAATAAGTGATTGAGAGAAGATACAAAATCTTGGCTGCATTGATTTGCATAATATAGGAAATTTCTGTTTGTACTGAGAATGCACCTAAAATCGTGCATCTCGCGGTCGTCGTCGACCAAGTGCTGCATTCAATTTCTTAATTAATAATTTATTAAAAGTTGCATAGGAAATGTATGCTAAATTATAGGTTTGGTAGGACTGGTAAGACACAATTATTAGCAGTGGTGTTGTAGCGATCGGTGGCAATAAGCTGTCGATATTTCTGAAATTTATATAAGTAAATTCTTTTCCGATTATATGACAGCTCGCTGGTATTTATTCATATATAGGTATCTACATTTATGATGTCGCTAGGTGACCGCAACGTAGGTATGCCTAGCCTATGCCTATCAAAGAATGTTTTTTTTTTTTTTGAATAAGATTTGTTGTAATTTTCTCAAGTTAACACATTTTATTTTGCTTTTGACACGTCGACTTTAACGACACGCCGGCCGTTTTGTGGTATGTCCAATGTCCATACCAACAACGAACAAACGAACTCAGTTGTATGGACTCTTGTTGTTGGTTTGGCGTTTATCGTTTGTTGGGAGTCATGTTGCGGGATATTAATACTTGGGCTTTGTGAAAATTGAACAGAAATGACCAATGGTCAATTATTTAGTGCCAGTATCTTTGATTAGATAATGTTGTTTTATAGATTGGATTGTGGCATTATAAATTGTAGATAGATATACTGATATATACTGATGCATATGTAGGTATAAATTGAAATGCGAGTTGATGCTGGATTAAGTTGAGATGTAGGTATAGTTTGTATGGTAATGGGGAAATCAATTTATTGAGAATGTTGATCAGTTGTTTTGTCAGTATGGCGGATAATAAATCTATCTGGGTGTTTTGGAAGTTAACAAGTGCATGAATATAATGTTATAATAGGTATTCAGTGATATTTTTCTACTATGTATATATTTTAAGTAAATTAAAAAGGAATTTTGTAGTTATTTCTATTGGATTTTAATTACTATTCTGTTTTCCGGAGCTACGTTCATACTGTAGAAGTGATAAATGTGATTGGCCATTTTTTTTAAACGACTTTAAATATTAAAACAAAAAAAACGTATGCTGTGGTAGGGTTCACTAAAAGGAATATAAACATTTTTTTTTGTATTTTATGAAAGGTGGCGGGTAATAAACGGTGATTTTTTAAGAGCTTGGTTTTTGAAAATTCAAAAACACACAGAAACTTGTAAAAAGTGAATGAAATTTTTATTTGGATCGATAAATCAATTTCTGCCATTTACTTTTTAAAAATAATTTCACTTAAATGTTGCCCGCGGCTACGCTTCAGGTGGTCCATTCTGAAGGTCCAATTTTGGCAAACTTTTTCACACATTTCGGGCGGAATCTCACCAATGACGCGTTCAATGTTGGCTTCCAAGGCAGCAATCGTGTTTGGCTTGTCCCCATAGACAATAGACTTAACATTGCCCCACAAAAAATAGTCTAACGGGGTCAAATCATATGATCTTGGTGGCCAATTGACTGCGCCAAAACGTGAGATCAACTGCTCACCAAATTCGCCTCTCAATTGATGCATGGTTTCGCGTGCAGTGTGGCATGTGGCACCGTCCTGTTGGAACCACATGTGGACCGAGTTCAATTCTTGCATTTTCGGCAAAAAAAAATCTGTTATCATCGAACGGTACCTTTCTCCATTGACCGTAACCCTGCGGCCTTCATCGTCCTTGAAGAAGTACGGCCCAATGATGCCGCCTGCCCATAAACCGCACCAAACAGTGCATTTTTCGGGATGCATTGGTAGCTGCTGAATTGCCTCTGGCTGCTCTTCACTCCAAATACGGCAATTCTGCTTATTCACGTATCCATTTAGCCAAAAATGAGCCTCGTCGCTGAAGACAATTTTGCGATAAAACACATTTTTCACAGAGCACGAATTTTGATAATAAATTTCAATAATTTGCAAACGTTGTTCAGGCGTAAGTCTATTCATGATGAAATGGCAAACAATACTGAATCGAAATGTCAAATGTTCGTGGAATTTGTCATGTGTGATCTGTCAAAAATATAAACGTCAAAAACCAAGTAGCCAAAAAATCACCCGTTAGGTAATGTTAAGCGGAAGGTCACCAATGACTTGGAATTAATTTTAAAGCCGTGACGGGGCCAACCACGACTGAATTTTCCATAAGTTTTTTCCAAAAAATTGTGTTTACACCTATGCAAAAACGATATATAATTATTGTTTTTTTTTAACAGATAACGAGCTCTGAACTATATAAACTGCGGAAATCAACTCAGATACTGCGTCCTGGTGGGAAGAAAGCTTTACCAAAACCAGCAAATCGTTCCACACAGGAGGCAACTAGATGAATGATGAATAAATAAATTTTGGTGAATTCTTCAACCAACTTAAAAAGGGGCACAGGTCTATATCATTATTAAGCTGTATAAAGCCACTTAAAACTAAGTCTTAAGTCTAGATTAATATTATATACTATAAAATTGTGTACAATAAAATAACTTTTATACAGTCAGTATAATACAACTTAAATAAAATGAACGACTGAATCGCACATATACTTGCTCTTAAGTTCGATCGCATGGGTTTCAAAAGTTTCTTCATAGAAATGGCTAAATATTTTATTAAAGTAGTTTTTTACGTAATTTTTATATAATTTTTTTCTAAAAAAATTGGTATGTCAATTTAAATTATTTAATAATATAATTCAACAGCATAATATCAAAACAAAAAAATAGTCCACCAGTTTTCGAAACAATGAATTTAAAAAAATATATTTTACGCAAATCTTAGTATGCTAATATTATTTAAGTATGAAGGACCTGCTGTAGAAAAATGTTGAAACAAATCTTTTGAGTCGTCAATGAGAAAATCTAAAAATTAAAAAAAAAAACAGTTCCATGGCAGGTACTGTTAATAGCATTTTATGTAAACATTTTTTAAACCAAAATGTAGAGTACAAACATAATAGTGCACTGATTTTTTTTATATCAAAATCGTTAAGACAGTGTTTTCGAGATAATTAAGTTTTTATGTACAAAAAATTGTGTAGCAGATACCGTTATTTTTGGGGTAAGGATTTTAGGAAATAAGCTGGGCAATTCCCTAAGACGCTTAAAAAACAAATTTCAGGAAAATCACTTAGGCTGTAATTCGAGCCTTACGCGCAGACGGAATTTGCGGAATCCACTTTTTTCGTGTTCTCTATCATCCTAATATCAAGTTTGAAAACTTTCCCTATAGAACCTAAGGTAAAAATTGGCTATATTCTCCAATATATATCACTTGTAGTCTGTTTCGCTCAAAGCACTAAATAGCCCACATGATAAATTCATATCTCTCTAAATATTTACATGATCGCTTCGGAAAAAGTATCTCAACAAAAATTTTAGCTTCGATAAGGCTTTTCGGTAAGTAATTTTAGCTTCGATAAGACCCTACCAAAACCAAATAGAAGCTGAAATGTTAGTACTGTAAGATCTAGACTAGATATTTCGGACCCTCAATACACACAATATTGGTAGGTTTCAAATTTGCAGGTGTCCCTCAGGGTTGCGTCCTGTCACCGAATCTTTTTCTCATAGTTAAGAAAGATTTGTCTGAAATTTCTAATAGTACAGGAAAATTAAGTAAAAAATGGCTAAAACTGAATTTTGGTTGAAAGCTTAATTTTTAAGTCCTTAATATTTCCTAAAAAGTATGGAGCAAAATGTAAAATTAAGTTTTTTTGCAAATTACTTGAAAACTATAGGTTTTTTTTGAAAAAAAAAGTTGTAGGTACACATTGTCACTCGTGTCATTGTACACACTTTTTTCAGTGGGGAAATTTTTGTTTTCTTGTTATATTTTGAAAAAAGTACGGGAAGGAAAATGCTGTCATCTTAAAAAACTAATTTATTTTATTTTGGTTAATAACTCCCAGTATGTTTATTTTTCCTCAAACTGACCTAAGAGAAACTTGTAGACTGTACAAAATGATATATTAACAATTTCTGTACGTCGATTTCTTCTTAAGTTTTAAATTTTCGTCAAGTTTCAAGGAAAAATGTCGTAGCAAGGATTTTGTCTGAGATATATTCCTTTTTTCTTTATCATAAGTCTTAGTTGATGGACAGACGTTTCTGAAAACATCCTTTGTTTCCTGTCTTTTATTGTTTTATCGATAGTTTCGTAGATAGTGTTATAGTGAAATAGCCAACTGAATTTCACTCCTTATACCTACAATTCAACCGTAATATTCGAACACGAATCCAGACGTTCTTTCAATTAAGAGACTCACCTTCTTCAGCCACACTACACAAATGTGAAATGCTTAAGCTGACCTAATTTTTCCCTCATACAGTGCAACACAGATATGAGAAAGTCTGAAAATCCAAAAAAAATTCTTTCTTATATCTGAGTTATATAAGAAAGAAAATTTCTTTAAAAAAAAAACTATGGGCAAAGAAAATATTTTGTACGTGTACTTACAAAATTTCATGAAAACGAAGTAGGCCATACAAAATTTATATTTACATATAATGAATTCTTCTATAATATTTTTTTAAGATAAAAAGCTTTAATGTAACAAAGTAACTAAAATATACTATTCTTCAACAAGTAAAAAAAATAAAATAAATAAATTTTCTCTTCAAATAAATAAAATTTAAATTTAAATTTAAATAAAAGCAAAATATTGTGAGTCTGTGGAATTGACTAAAAGTACAGGAACTGTTTTGTATTACAGTTACATTTTTCGTCGAAAGACAACAAGCAAAAAGAAGTCAAACGCAATTTCAGCATCACATTTATTTAAATTGTTGTATTGGTAAATTTAATTTTCTCTCCATGAATAGATGTGAAATCGTATAACAATTATGTGCATTGAAATACTATACATGGACTGCTAGTCGATTGTCAGTTCCATACAAAATCTCTATTGAAAATGTGGAGAACGATCTTCACGCCCCTCGGCTCGAATTCACTTCTGATGGTTGATGGAACTAGTATATATATGCAAGTTCAGTACCTGCTTTATACATTAATAGTATTAATGAAACCGTGTAAGCATTCCCACATCGGAAAATGGAAAACTTACCAAACACGTTTCAGGAACGCACCTAGATGGTAAGTTTTCCCACACAAAATCTTGCTGAAAAATTCACCATTTTTTGGTAAACTTTTTAATTTTGACAGCTTATTTACCATTTTACCACTTAACTTATATTACGCAGTTGTGTTAAATCTTATAGATTTTATTCATTTCGTCGAAAAGTTAAAACAAAAACTTAAATGTAGTTTAAACTGAAAAGCGTGTGCTAAATTTTATAAGTCGCGTCGAAAAGTAAAGAAAACATATATTGATATTTGATCTAGCCTTAATTGTATTCCGCTCATCCGCAAAGAACTATGATACAGTTGCCTGTTTTTTGCTGTAGAAAATAGAGAAAAGGAAATTTTTGGATTTATGTATGGATTTCTTTGAAAAAAAAAAATCCCTTAAGCACTGGTACGAAGTTGGCTCCAAGCAGTCCATATCTAGTATGTCAATGATTATGTGGTGTAGTTACGCTACACAGATGAAAAAAATATTAAATAGCTGACGAAATTTCTCATCTTTTTATTGCCCATCATTCAATTTTCAGCTGTCATTCCTTTGGAAAGTGTGAATTTATAATGAAAGGCTTAACACAAAGATCCATATAAAGGTTTTGGCACAGGTTTGTCTGCCAAAGTAAATTTCTGATAAGCCTACTTTTTTGTTCTAAGAATTGATTTTGGTGAGTAAGAAAGGCATTCTTATAACAGTGTTTTTCTCATATACTAGTTTCTTATAAACAATTAATTTCGAAAGAAATTTAAGAAAAACGCACGATGTTTCCCATTGCGTTTCTTATAAGCGAGTTTTTCTTATATGAGTGTTTGTTTTATCCGTAAAATACTGTATTTCAGACATTATTCAAAAAAATCTAATTTACATCGATATTTTCTATTAAATTCTATCCCGTTTGAACACTTTAAGAGCAGTCATGACCCCATGAGGGAATGAGTTACATATTTAGGTTTCTATTTTTCAAATAACATATTTTTTTAAAGGTCCTTAACGATGACATTAAAATTTTTTTTTCTTATTAAATCACGAACGACAGATAATAAAATCTAAAATAATTCCTCCAAATGACGCACAGTCCACATCGATTCGAAAATATATCGCATCATCTAAGCAAAGGTACACACAATAATCCAAAAATACATTACGTATACGCCCCCATAACGACATGTGTGTATGTAAATAAATACTAATTTAAAAATAAAACACATTTCCACGCCTACCATAAAAAAATAAAACAAAAAATTATTTCTTAGAAAACACTAAAACAAAATTTACAAAATCTTAAATTCTATGTATGTACATAATATACATACTTACACTCGACAATTATACATACGTACGTAATTATACCTAAATGCTAAATCTATTCAATCGTATTTCTGAATCCTAAGGCGTGTTCTAAAAATAGTTCTCAGATAATGTTTGAATAATGTAGGTTTGTGTGTGCTTTCAAAATTATACTCGTAGAATCCACGCAAGCAAGCTTTAAATTTAAATCGAATTAAAAGAAGAAATCCAACAAAAAAAAATGCGTTTTTGTTTTCGATTGCATATTTCCAATTCAATTTTTACATGTGACTTTGTGTGTCCATATAAACTTTACAGACATAAATGTCATACTGACAGTTTTCCTCTCCGTGCTCTTTTTCTCTCCGGCGCAGCGTGTACCGTTCATTTAAATGACATTTGCCGAGCCCGCAAGTACATACAATATTTTCTTAGACTTTATTAATTTTTTTTTCTTGTTCACTTATTATTGGCATTGATAATGAACTTTTAAATGCTCCGAGCTTTCAACCGCAATCACACCCCCGCTAACCCACAAAGATATTTCATTTCGTTTTATTTTTTTCATTTTTTTTTTTGCGTTATACAAATACTCGGTATCAGTGTTCGATGCACGTTGCAGCACCAATGGTGATTATTATGACTTTCTATAAACTTGAAAAGTATCACGCAGTCAAGAAAAATAAAATAAAAAAAAAATACGAAAGCGCGCAGAGAATGTTGTATTAAGTTGTAGATCGTTACCGGGCCAGAATCACACAACCGATCTTCATCGGTGTTTTAGTGCGAGTGTCTGTTTGCTGTTTCTGTTTAAATTTTTGGCCAAACGCGCTATATTGGAATGAATAAATAGAGGAAACGAAAATGTGTGACATGATAGCAAAGCCAAAAAATGTTTAAAATGAAAAGAAGAAAAACTGATATTCGGTGGGTTATGAATTATAATATACCCTATTGATTCATTTTCAAATTTTGATCATTCCTATGTTCGTAATCTTTTCTTTAACAAAAAAAAAAATTTGTGTTATGTAGGACACAGATGTGTATTTATTTATTTATTTATTTCGCTAAATTCAAGCATATAAATAATAAACAATATAACAATATTAAGATAACTTAAAATAACTTAAACCGTCTAGTAATAATTTTAACTTAAACTAAAGGACAGGCGTTTACGAGAAAAAGTCATGTTTTGACATTTAGTGACATTGAGTTCGAGGAAATTTTTTATGCACCATGTGTGAAAAGAATTAAGGTCATTTTGAAGCAGGGAAGAATCAGTAGGAGTAGATATTACTTTCATAATTTTCATGTCGTCGGCATATATAGAGAGGTTTGAGAAGGAAATAATGCTTTCAACATCATTAATGGAAAGGACAAATAAAAGTGGCCCGAGATGACTACCCTGAGGAACACCTGAGGTAGCATATATAGACTTGGACACAGAGCATCTGAATACAACACTATATTGGCGGTTTTCCAAGTAGGATCTCACCCATTGGATGAGTATTGGGGGAAAACCAAAAGCTCCAAGTTTAATATAGATAATTTGTTGAGGGATCTTATCGAATGCCTTGCTAAAGTCAGTAGTGATCACATCAACATCGTAGCCCTTATCCAGAGCACAAAGTGTCATGGAAACAAATTGGGTTAAGTTCGTCGTAGTGGACCTGCCCTTAATAAAACCATGTTGAAGTGGGGAGACTAATGACTTACAATGAAAACAAAGAGCGTCATAGACAATACTTTCGAACAGCTTGGGTATTGAAGAAAGTTTTGCTATCGGACGATAGTTTGAGATTTCGTTCTTATTTCCCTTTTTGTGAATTGGAAAAATAAATGAGTTTTTCCACAAAGTAGGGAAAACTGCTTGCGAAAGAGAGAGTTTAAATAGAATTGTGAGAGGTTCGCATAGCACGTTAGAACATTTTTTGAGAAAAATGGCTGGAATGCCATCAGGACCAGGAGAAAAGAAGTTAGTTAAGAAGTTTTATTTTTTCACTGACCGATGAAAGAGAAATTTCGAGAGAAACTAATGAAGTTTGTGAACTGTTTGACAGAAAGTCAAAATATTCTAGATCAGGATTTTTAACAGGATCACTATAAGACAGACTAAAAAAATTAGCAAAAAGGTTAACAACTACTTTGGGATCAGCAGATGAAATGTTGTTAAAATTGAAGGTAGATGGAAGACCATCAGATTTCCTTTTTGCATTAATAAATTGATAAAACCGCTTCGGTTCAGAGATAAGACAATTCTGCATTTTGTCAAGATAGGCATGCCCAAGCAACACATAAACTCTAGCAGAGCTCTGCAATCAAATCTATCTACTCTTAATAAGGTTTTAATTATATCTTCTTAATACTATTGCACTTTTTGACCTCTTAATTCAGTCTTCAAAAGTGTTGTTTATTTGAACTCTACCTAAGTCATTTTTAAAACATCTTTAATACGTTATGTTTATTGCTTTCCTATGCGAGTCCTCTTTAAAACCTCTTTCATATCAAAGCGCTTTAAGAGTATTTCTTTTAACTCTCAAAGAATTTTTTAAGACGTTTTATTACAACCTCTTAATGAATACTTACTATTCTATATTAAAGAAGTCTTTATGATAGCTTTGGGTTGGCAAAATATGTACTGTCACGTTGACGTTTCTCTTTTTCATCTTGCACATTTCTTTTATCAAAATGAAGAAAAATTGTTTGGAAACGTGGAAATTAAAAAAAAAATCAGGCAAAAAAGGCAAAAGGCAAGACAAATTGCTGACCAGTTTGCCCAGAGTGTAGGTATTTTGTCGAATGCAGCGCAATATTCATCACCTCAACAAGAAGCAAGCTAATTAATAATAAATTAAGTTCTTCTTTAAATATAATTTTTGTCTCATACGTTTATGTCCAACTGAAATGGCCGGTTATAGTTATATTTTTATTAAACTCTTTATGGACACTTTGTAGACTCTTGGCAAGTGTTGTCAACGCAGAGGTTTGTAAAACTTCTTAATATGTGCTTTAAAACGTTTATTAAAAATATGAACATTTTTGTAAAGGGTGTCGCGTTTTTAATTTTTATTTCGATAAAATTTTATCAATTCGACTTCATGTTTATTTTATTATTTTATTTGAATCAGATTATGATTCAATTATCAATTAATTTTAGCACTAATAAAAGTAGGCAATAATATTAAATTTTGTAATTATTTTCAGAATATTCAACACTAAATATTTCGAATATTTTTTTAAAATGAAAAAAAAAAAAGAATACAGAATTATTATTGATAATTATTGTAAAAATTTAGGGCTTTGTTAAGAATCGGTGGACAAACACATGCATGAATTTAGACAACATTAGTGGCTTTCAGAACCAATATAAATCAATAACATATAAGATAGAAAGAGTACACACTAAAAGCTTCCCATACATTTACTATAACTTTTTGCCTTATTCATGGATAATTCGATTGTCCCGATTACCTACCGAAATACATTCAATGTAGACAGAAACCAAAAAATACCAATTACAACAAAGTACCAAATAACTAAATAAGGGAAACCTATATTCTGTGCCTTTCCTCGAAAATGAAGATACACACAAATCCACATAATAAATTTGCGCTTTCTTTTTCGCGGAAATAATTATATGTATACTCAAAAAGATACATGTGACACCGCACACATACAACTAACTTACTTTGCCATATTCTTAGCATGCTATACTATTCTGACAAATTAGTATGCAGGAAATTTGTTTAATGTGCAAAATAATTAAAAAATAATTTGATATACATTTTAAACAAAAAAATATTTACAATGCACGAATCACAATACAAACTTAATAAACGAAATTGATAATTTTTGAATGAGCCCATTTACATAAACGATCCTAAAGATACAAAATGTGAACGCGGCCAGTGTTTTTATTATTAACTCTATGGATAAAAATGAATAATGAAAGAGAGCTGTCAAAAAAGACGAGCGATGCAAAAATTAGAAATACTAAATGTAATAACGCACGATGGACGTGGCGTGTGTGTGTGACAATGACCGAAATATGCGAACTAAAGAACGTCTTAATTAGCTTACATTGTGTTTCGTAAATAGGATCATATTTTTGAATGCGTTTCCAAATATGGTTTTGCGCAGTTTGCACTTTCAATTACATATAGCTGCGTGCTGTCTGTGTTCGTTGACAATCTATGATTACGGGATTATGTCACACATCGATATTTTTTTTTATCAGAATGTAGATTGTATATTAAAAGACTGATAGTTTTTGGTAAACTTTTCAATTTTGTTTCAATTGTTAAATGAAAAATGATTTTTGGATATACCTATTTAATCGCAATTCCCAAATCGCAAATATGCATATGCCAATTCTTATAAAAACTAGCTAGTGTTTTCTTAATTTCTTGGATTTGTTCTTATTTTGTATTCTAAGATTTTAAGTAGTAGGTATTTACATATCTAAAAATAAATAAAATAAAAAAACATTTGCCACATTATTTAGAAGTGAGGCACCCTGTGGGAATATTCGTGATGTCGCCATATCGCTTGCAATTAATTTCGGTACAAATTATTATTTATGCGATTTAAACTATGATAAATTAATAGTAATTACCACACTAATTTACTACAGAATGCTTTCCTTTTAAATGTAAAAATACTAGACTATATTTTATATAGCGTTTGTATACTCCGTGGGTTATTTTTTAAATTTTGTATTAAAAATTATTCCCATATTTTATTATGTTTGTGGCCCATTTATTTAAACGAAGTAGAATGTGGGATTACAAAATAAATCTTTTGTGGCACATCAAAACACAGATATAGAGCACTAGAAAAATGTATTTATTTTCTCTTATAAATCATATAACCTATAGATCTTGCAATTAATGGGAAGTAAAAAATCGTCTTCTTTTGACATTTTATTTAAGTTCATTCTATTTCGTTTCAATAATATTAAATTTGCTTTTGTGTAAAAGAGATAGAGATTTATCTTTATTATTTCTTTTTCTTTCTTCTACAAACTATTCACTAAAACCAAAAACATCTTGAAAACATCTTTAAAAGATCTACAAAGGTCAATCAAAAATAATCCTCTTTATGAGCTCTTACGAACACTATAATAAGAACTCTTCGTTCTATGCAGTTGGCTCCGCCCCTTTGGTCCCTTTTGGGTCTTAATGACCTCTTCAAGATAATTTAAAGAGTTGAAAGCTCTTCTGGAAGTAGATTTCAAGATGTTTAAAAGAGTCGATTGTGTTGCTTGGGTGGTATAGCGAATCGCAGAGGAGAGAAAAATTGGAAGAAGCTTGGTCGTAATTTAAAAAATCTGAATATGTACCGGATTTTAAATAAGTTTTCCACAACTTATTCCTTATATTACGAAAACTACGCAGCTCCTTAGTGTACCAAGGGGAGATGACAGACAATTCGTTTGAGGCACATAAGGGACACATGCTAGTAAGCATTCGAAGATTGTAGTATAGAAGAATGTTAGGGCAATGTCAATGGGTGTGTTAGAGTTCAAAAACAGGCTGAAATCAATGTCGCTTAAAATGTTTTCGAGTTGATTGAAGTTAGCTTTACGAAAATTGAATTGAAAAGAGACTTCTGAATCAATAGCGGATATACCCTTATCGACTGTGAAAAGAAGAGATAGAGGAGGGTGATATTGATCAAGGGTGGAAAGAAGGTGAAAACTTTCGGTGACAAAAGAGTTGCAAGGGTCGGAAGAGAAAATGAGATCAAGCTGCCTATCTAAATTGTTAGAGACCCCACTAATTTGAAATAAGCCATATTCAAATAATCGATCTGTGAGAAGAGATTCTTTTTCTGAAGTAGCACTGCAGGGAACAAAATGAAATTCATCCTCGGATGGAATCCAAACAAGGTCAGGTAGATTGAAATCGCCGACAATGATAAAATCAACACTGGATTCCGCAGCCTCAAAAAGGGAATCAAAAGAGTCAACCATTAGCTTATATGCGAGAATGGGCTGTGCAGGGCGAATATAACAGCAGATTATGTAGAAACAACGATTATGTAAAGAGACATTAATACAAACGGATTCAAAAAGTGGCGATTTAGAGACTTCGACAAGAGTTGCATTCAGTCGATTGTGAACGGCTAAAAGAACTCCACGCCCACGGGGGCCATTATCTAGGATTTGACCATCAGCTCGAAAGACAATAAAGTCGGATGTGAAAAGCTCACTGTCAAGAATATTGGGACAAAGGTTCGTTTCAGTTAGGGCAAACATTTCAAATGGCAGTTTTTGGGAGTTAAGGAACGTAGAAGAGGTTTTGGTTCGGAGCCCTCTAACGTTCTGGTAATAGAGTGATAACGTAGACGGGGTAATTTCACTAGATAAACTGTTAGGGCTTCGGTTACTATTAAAGACGAGGCTTATGAGTGAACCTTTTAAAATCGTTGCACGTAGATTTTGTTTATTATTTTAAATATCTCTTCTACAGACAATAAATAAATAATAAAATAAAATGCACGACTGGTTCGCACCAACTTGTTCTTGTAGCTAACAACTTTAATGTAACTAATCATTGAGGTTTAGTTGGTTAGGTGTAGGTATCCTATGCAGGTTTAAAGCCTATTTAGGTAAGATTACCTTGATTCTTAGTATAATGAATTGTCGAATGGATGATTCAATGAATAGTTACATAGGTAGCTTCCTTCAAATGTATGTTTAAATCTAAGTTAAGGGTTTTAATTATGTAAGTTAGGAGATTAAAATATATCTACATATATATACATACTGATGGAACCTAAGTGTGTAAACATGTACATATAATAATGAAAATGAAGGATGTAGGTGGGTAGGTAGCTATATACATACAACTTCATAATTTAGGTGCAATATGCAGCTTCATGTGATTTTTAAAGACACATAATGTATGTATATCTAAATGTATGAGGGCCTACATTGTATTTAGTATTCAGTGGCGCACGCAAAAATTGGTAAAAAGGGAATAATAATAAAGTAGAAATAAATGGATTATACACATACTTAAAGTTTTTATATTGCTTAGTCGTTATAGTTTGAGGGTTAATCGGTTCATCCAATATTGAGAAAGTCGAAAATATGAAAAATGGTTCTATGGGAAGCACCGTTAATAAGTACGCAAAAAAAATATTTTTTATTTAAAAGTGAACTGTAATAATCTAAGAAAATACACAATTTTTTTTTATAAACATTCTTGGAGCCGTTTTCGAGAAATATTATTTTTTCTTAACGGTTTTTTAACATTTGTATGGGAGGTACCGTTATTTTTTATTTTAGAAAAATAGTTTTTTTTAACTATTCAGGATAATGTCAAAAAATCACCAAATACGAAGTTTTGAAAAAATCTATTAAGTCGTTTTCGAAATTTTGAGTTTTCAGAAAAAAATTAATTACCAAAATAATTTTTTTTTTTGAAAAATTGTGGTACACAGTAGTGTTTAAATTCTCTAGAAGCTTCTGCGTAAAACAATTCAAAAAATCAAATTAACGGTTCCCGATAAAATCGAAAACCAAAAAAATGGCTCTACTAGAGGTACAAAATATAACAATTTTTTTCACAAAAAAAAAATTATCAAAGGGTAACTTTTCGTTAATGAACTGGTTTTTTATGAAAATCGTTGGAGCTGTTTTTGAGAAAAATAAGATATTTGTTTTTGGCCAAAAAAAAATGTATGGGAGCTACTGTTATTTGTCGTCTTAAAAAAAATGAAAAAAACGTGTGGGCATATTACCGAAAAAATAATATGTACCAGCTTTGAATCAAATCCACCGAACCGTTTAGACTGCAGATTCGAGGACAAACAGACAGACAGACGGAATTGGGGGACCCACTTTTTTGGTGTTCTCTATGATCGTAATGTCTGATTGTTTGATTGTTAGAAAAAAAAATTTTTTTTACGAATACATAACTTGCCTTATAGTACCTATAATCGCAAGTAAAAAATATTATGAAATGTATTTTAAAAAAAAATAAGAAACCTAATAACAGTAGTAATCTAATTTTACATTTTATGTAGAACGGGAAGAGGGGAATTGTTTTCCAGAAAATTAACATTTTTACTGAGGATTGGATTTACAAAAAAAAAAGATTTTGCTTTATTTAAGAAAAATATTGACCTCTAGATTTTGGATAAAATTGACATTACGATGAAAGCACGAACAAAGTGGGTCCCATCGGTCTATCTGCTGTCTGACCCAGAGCCTAAACCACTGAAGCGCTTTTCTTTAAACTAGGTACTGAAGCGTTTTAGTTGATTGGCTCAATTGTTTTTTACCTCCAAAAAATGCGGTACCTGCCATTAAAATTTTTGGTGTAAAAATGGAAAATTTCAATCATCTCAAAAAGACTCCAACGATTTTGATAATTAATTGAAATGGTAGTACCTGCCATATAACCGTTTTTTCTAGTTTCGACTATCTCAGGCGCCTTAACGGACTTCGATCAAAATTCGCGTTCTTCAAATTCTAAATGATACTGCGTACAAAAATTTTAATATATTTTTGATTCAATATTTCAAAATGCATGGATGATTTTTTTAAATTATGTTTTTAAATTTATATAATTAAATACATAGTTAAAATTGCAGTACCAATTTTTGTTTACTTAAATCTATTAAAAACATATTTAAAAATATATTTACGCGTTTGTACTAAAAAAATTGTGCTTACGACTTAAAAGAATTTAAGAGCAAGTACATGCGGACTGGACCAGTCATGAAATTTATTTTGTATTTTAACGTCAAAAATAACGGTACCTAGAATACAACCGTTTGAAAAGGCCTAATTATCTCGAACCGCTGTAACAATTTTGATAAAAAAATTGGCCAAAACAAATTTCAACATGAAATGCTATAAAGTGTACCTAACATATGGAACCATTTTTTTATTTTCGACTTTTTCAATAACAAAAAAATATTTTTATTTAGATTTTTGAAAACAGGTGAATGAAGTTGTTTGAAATTATATTAACTAAAGTTTATGTTATTAAACACTTTTAACGTATATGAAAATTAGGTAAATAAAATTGCAGAAATTTTGAGAATTTTGGATCATGATCCCGTCTGTAAAAAAATGTTATATGGTAAGAGATATGAAAAGAAATTAACTAATTAAACTTCCGCCTACTGATACACCCACTAACTTAAAAAAAGATTCATTTGACATGAAATGCATTATTATGTTTATCCTTGTCATAGTTTGAACTTAATTTAACAAGAACGAGGCGATCTGATCACATTCACATATCGTTTTCTAATCGCATCCATTCTGTTCATGATAAAGACTTTTCCAAAAAGCATGGCAATGCTATTATAGATTTGTCAGGGGCCTTCGGATTCCTCGTATACGGTAATTTTAGTCTATTAAACCACCAACACCTAAGAAGGTACCTAACCGATCGACCCGGTGTGTACCTAAGCGATATAAAATGTACCTCACCCGCCGATCATTAATAACAGCGCCCATCAACTAGCTTCTTGACGTCATTAAAATAAGTTTATTGTATAAATTAATCTTTAATTATTTTATAAGTCACATTTACTTTTAACCGAAACTATTATAATTAGGATTAAAATTCCCGTAGAAAATTGAAACTAATAATATTTTAAATTCTTTTGTTATTTTCATTATAAAAAGTTAATCGGAAAAGGATTCCCAGCTGGTGGAATTTAGTAATTCGGACCCGTGATATTTTTAGCAAGTAGTTTTCCTTTTCTGCTCCAGTAAGATTCCCGGCTTCAAAATTCCTCCTTGAGAATTGGGCGATTCCCTGCTCCTGGTTCCTCTATTCTAGTAAAATTTGGTCTTATTGCCCAGCTTCTAGATTCCTGGCCAAACTCCTTCTCCTAACAGGGACCATTATGTATTGGCAGGCTGTATTTACCTGGTGTTAAAACGGCTTTTGATATAACAAACATTATAATATTGAAATTGATAATTGGAGAGAGCTCTTCTTTTTCACCAGACTTTTACTGTGTTTTCCCCCAAAAAAAAAACCTTGTTTGTAAACGTCTGTACAAGACAGTTTGGTTTATTTGTTTTTTTTTTTTTATTAGGTAAAATCTTTTTTTTGAGAGATAAATCAAATTTTTTTGCGAAAACTGATGTCGGTTATTGACAGAAAATATGTCAGTTTGACATATCACTTCACTGAAGTGATCCATAGAAAATGTTTACCCCCAATGCCGCAAAAGAAGTCTTACTTTAAAAAATTTTAAGATCGTAGAACGTAATGATAATTTAAAAAAAAGCCACATCTGAGCAAAGACAAGTTTTTTTGGTTCAGTTGGTGCCCAATTGTAGCCTAGCAGTGCCAAAACTAAACGCTTCAGCATGAAGTACTATAGAAGCCTGTCAAGTGTTAAACGGCCCATTCACATGACTCTTGTGTCTACACCGGTGTAATGACACAAAAAATCAATTCACCTGCAACACCAATCCGCACACATTAGTTGTTCATTTACGATCAACGAGACAATACTAAGGTAAATCCCTATAAAGCTCAATAAATGATTTCCAAAACTCACACCTACGTATAGCGAAGCCATATTAACTCGAACATAATAAGAATGCAACTGAAATATTCCTCGAATGTGTTATACACTTTCCCACACACACAACACAGACAGAGGCACATACACGAAAAATCAAAATGTTTTGATTTTGTCGACACCTTAATGTTCAACACCAGAAATCTGTGTATACACAAGACCACATACGATCCACATTCAATAACACTGACACAGGTGTCATACATCAGTGTTATGTGTATGGGCCGCTTTAGAATAATTATTATAAAAAGGCTTTCCAGAGGCATTACAAAATAATCTATTAAAATTTACCGTTAGGAAGATTTGCTTTTAGATTTTTGTTATTAAAAGGTCAAACAAAGAATATGTGTCAAATTAGCACTACCACTTCAAAATTTTAAAGAAGCTCTTATTGGATTAATTGTCGTAAATTTGTCGCGAAAGAAAAAAAATTTGTTGCGCTTGTTTTTTTAAAAATAACCCCTGGTAATGCTTACTTGACAGTCAAGTTAGCATTATCACCCCTCAAAAACGGTGTATATGAAGTCAAAAAACAAGGGATATGCCATTAATTGGCGTAAATTTGTCGGAAATAAATGGCGAAAAAAAATCCGCTTCAGTTTTTTTTTTAAATAATTAAACCACGATTTTGCACCTAGCACTTTCATACTAAAAGTATGTGTTTTACTACTTATTTGCAACAAATTTTATTGGAAAAAAGTAGATAAACAAATACTTTTTGGTATGGTAGGGCTAGATTTAGTGAAAACTCCTACTTTATTGTATAGGCCATAAGCGCGACAAATTATTTGATTACACAACTTATTCAAGAACGTCGAGCGACAATTGTTTAAGCAAATTTTATTGAAAAAAAAGTAGTAAAACACATACTTTTAGTATGGAAGTGCTAGGTGAAATATCGTGGTTTAGGAAGTAATCTTTTAATTCTTAAAAAAAAACTGAAGCGAATTTTGTTTTTCGCCATGGATTTACGATAAATTAACGACAATTATTGGCATATCCCCTTTTTTTTAATTTCATATACACCGTTTTTGAGGGGTGGTAATGCTAACTTGACTGTCAAGTTAGCATTACCTGGGGTTATTTAAAAAAAAAACAAGCGCAAATTTTTTTTTTCACGACAAATTTACGACAATTAATCCAATAAGAGTTTCTGTAAAATTTTGAAGTGGTAGTGCTAACTTGACGCACATAAACAAAGAATAATCTTTGAAAGTGCATTCACAAAAAGCTTTTTGTAAAGCTTTTTTAGATGAACAAAGCAACTTCTTTTATGTTTTCAGGGTGAACCTATTTTATTGACCGGCAGTGTAGGTATCTATCATTTTTATATTTCACTTATGAAAATAATTTTTTATAGATTGTAGAGTGCCTCATGGAGCGATAAATCCGGGAGGGTTTTGAATTTATGAACGACCTCTTTTTCGTACTACTTCATAACTGACCGCAGTATAAAAACCGTTTAAATATTATTAACGCATATCTACCTATCTATACGTCATCAATAAATAAAATATAACATGACACACATACATAACAGAAATAACAAGTTGGTACCTGCCTTTAGGATATCATTTAGTGGTCACACGCGCAAACCTTTTCAAGCTAGAATAGAAAACATTTATTATCTACTAATCAATGTTGAATGGTAATTCCTATTCTATTCTAGGTACTGGCATAATTCTTATCACGTCGGAATAGGTATGTACTGTTGTCTCTGAGAAGTCGTACAGGTACCTATTTAACAACATCACGCACTTAGCTCTTAAAGGCAGGCTATACCTACCTACCATACCTATTGCCTAATTTTCGCTAAACCAAAAGAGCCGCAAAGCAGAAGAAGATCGTGAAAATGTTTCCATTTATTAAATTACATAAGCTACCTATATATGTACATAGGTACCTCTATACTAAGAAAACAAGTTTCTAGAATTTTTTCCCAGATTTCGAATCCTATTTTTTTTAATAGGAAAAAACTAGCGACTTAAATTCCAAAAAAAAAAAATGATTTCCTAAAATTTCAGCAACATAATTTTAAGAGAAAAAAAACATCTCTTAATTTTTGCTATATACTCTCACAATTTAATTCCGTGAATCATAAAATAAAATTAAATGAAAAAGTAAAAAAAAAATAACATTTGATGAGGTCTACGCACTTTTCGGGGTCTACGCACTCTGATGCGGGGTCGACGCACTTTTGACAGCTCTCGGCGGCAAATTGTGCGTGGTATGGTAAACAAATACACGCACAAATATTATGTTGATTTAGCAAATGGATTTCACATTGTAGCATTCGATTGGGGGCAATAACCTTTTTGGCAAACGCTTGTAGTTTCGTATGTTAGACGTTTTATTGCCTCAGTTTTTTTTCTATTTTATGTGATGCCTGAAGTTGATGTGCCTTACCAACCTACCTACCTATCTAATATCTTCAAATGCGTGGCTTTGTATGTGTTCTATATTAATCTATTCTTTAGTTGGAAAAAATATATATAAAAAATAGTTTTTTTTGGCTTGTCGGTAGGTAGGTAGATATTATATTATTTTCTAGTGTTAGATAGTTTATAGCTTTGTGCCTAATTGGTGTTGATTAAAATTTAATTAAACTTTATAACAGCTAAACAGTTTGGATGAATATCTTAACGTAGGTATTGGGGCCAAACTAGTGTATAGTTTTTTTTTTTTAACAAAGCAAATATCTCCATTTACATACATATATACCTATTTCAAGTTTCTGTTTTTTTTTTGTATGTATTTTGTAAAGTTTTTTTTTTTCTTTAAATTTGGTTTTATCTTTAAATAAATTAGGGAGAGTTGTAATTTATTGCGGTAATTTTGTTTCGTATTTTATTAATTTCGTTTTATTGGCCGGACTTTTTTGAGTGTATTGGAAGAGAAAAGAAAATTAAAATAACAGGTAGGTTGGGTAAAATTAAGATTATTCAAAAGAAATTCATATAAAAGAGTTGGCATTTACAGAAATTTCTTCTGTTGTGTAGATCCATAAAGAGTCGGAGGCATATAAGCAATTCTTTAGAAAGGCGTTGGATCATTATAAAATTATTTTACTTTACCAAGATTATGGTGTAGTACCTGTGAGGCCGAGCTTTGCTCGGGATCTTTCTAATTTTACATGAAATCGTTCTGTTATTAGTTCCCGTAAGAAAAGTTATTGCTTGTATTTAAAATTAGCGGACCAGGCAAATTTCATCACATCACAATTTAAAGCCAGATAAACTCTAGAGTAATAAAACGCATACCTACATAGTTCAAATTTCAATGTTATTTATTTCAATGGAATAGAAATCAGTAGAGAGCGATCTGATAAACAAAATTGTTCTATTTGTTTTCCGGCAAAAAAAATAAACAACGAAGACAGTCTGCCAATACGTGACCCTTAGAAAAACAGGGGAATTCGAGATTTATCCCAAAGACTTCCAACGATTATATATACTGGTTCTCATCGCAAAATCCAATCGAACGGGAAACTGAATCCGCTTGAACTGGAATGAAAGATCAGTGGCAATTTGCACTTGATGATTGTCACTTGAATCACATTGTTCATCAGTTTCTTGGAGGACAACCGCTTATCGTTGAACAATTTCGTATGATTCAAGATTCCGCAAAATGTTCATGATCGATCCCACCGTTAGCTGTAAGTTAGTCGCCGGAGTTCCTGGCAAATAAAGTGAGTTCAAAAATTCCCTCTAATAGTTGATCGCTTCATCCACGTCGGACAATCTGTCAATGGATTTGGACGAATGCAGTTCTCCAGTGATTTTGCTTTAAATTATGAAAGTCATCGGTATGGACGCGACGTGCATATTCTTCGCTGATAGTATTCCCCGTTCACTAATACAGTCGAAATATCAACAGGATTGCCAAACGCCAGCAGTTGTCTCGAGAATTCATTCAGTCGAATGCCTTCAAAGCTCGCTTATGCGCCATCGTGCATTCATCAAAAATGATGATTTTGTATTCTCGCATCAATTTCACTGATGCCGAATTCTTGATTATTGTGCACGTTATTGGCTTGTCAATAGTGAAATGATTCAATCTGCAGTTTCAAAGCGGAATATGCAGTCGACGTTTACGTCTTCCAAGGTTTGATCGTCTAATACGATGGAATTGTGAAGCAAACAACTTTCAATAAAAAATAATAAAGTCATTTTTGACAACTTACATATTCCTATTCAAAAAAAAAAAGAAAAAACTTACGGAATGAATGTTTCGCAATGAATGCCCGCAAACCAATTGGATAACCTCATTTTTTTTTAGAAGAACACATATTTTCTAGAAAAATGGTCGAATTGATAAATATCGTACTGTGATTGGTCGTAATGGATGTACCGTTTGTGGATATGATCATCGATATATGACTATCTGGAATCAGTGTAATAATACGCAAATCTCGAATTAATTGCAGCAAGAAAAATAGCACATTTGCTCAATAGACTATGAAAATTCGAAAAAGACACCTCTTATCTAACAACGACATCTATCGGGTTGTGGCTTTGATTGCAGCACAACAGCACCTATTATTTTTCTCATTAATGTTAATGAATTTCACAATTATGCGACATTGCCCAAACTTCACAATGAATTTTCCACATTTACGTCCCAAATCATTAAATCAATGGACAAAATACAAAAATTTCGTCAAAACGCCTTTTGCCGGATTTTTCCACTAAGAATTTTCTATTTTTTTTTTTTCAAAAATCCATTCCGGAAAGATTACACACAAAATTCCATACAACAATCAATTTTCGATTTTTGTTTGAATTTCCCGACTTTTCCGGAGGGTTTTCCAAAAATTTTCTTTCGTAAAAACTTTCTTCTGGCAATTACGAACAACTGAAAAAAAGTTGGGCCAAATCGGCATCTATTGATGAATTACTAACGGGTGATTTTTTTACTACTTGGTTTTTGACGTTTATATTTTTGACAGATCACACATGACAAATTCCACGAACATTTGACATTTCGATTCAGTATTGTTTGCCATTTCATCATGAATAGACTTACGCCTGAACAACGTTTGCAAATTATTGAAATTTATTATCAAAATTCGTGCTCTGTGAAAAATGTGTTTCGCAAGCTACGTCCGTTTTATGGTCGTCATAATCGACCCACCGAGCAGGCTATTCAGCTCATTGTGACCAAATTTCGCACCAGTTTCACTTTATTGGACATTAATCCACCAAATCGTATCCGTAGAGTGCGTACCGAAGAGAATATTGCTGCTGCATCCGCCAGTGTTGCTGAAGATCGCGATATGTCCATTCGGCGCCGATCGCAGCAATTGGGTTTGTGTTATTCGACCACCTGGAAGATTTTACGCAAAGATCTTGGTTTAAAGCCATACAAAATACAGCTGGTGTAAGAATTGAAGCCAGGCGACCTACCACAACGTAGAATTTTCGGTGAATGGGCCTTAGAAAAGTTGGATGAGGATCCGTTTTTTTATCGCAAAATTGTCTTCAGCGACGAGGCTCATTTTTGGCTAAATGGATACGTGAATAAGCAGAATTGCCGTATTTGGAGTGAAGAGCAGCCAGATGCAATTCAGCAGCTACCAATGCATCCCGAAAAATGCACGGTTTGGTGCGGTTTATGGGCAGGCGGCATCATTGGGCCGTACTTCTTCAAGGACGATGAAATCACCGTTCGATGGTAACAGATTTTTTTTTGCCGAAAATGCAAGAATTGAACTCGGTCGACATGTGGTTCCAACAGGACGGTGCCACATGCCACACTGCACGCGAAACCATGCATCAATTGAGAGGCGAATTTGGTGAGCAGTTGATCTCACGTTTTGGCGCAGTCAATTGACCACCAAGATCATGTCATTTGACCCCGTTAGACTATTTTTTGTGGGGCTATATTAAGTCTATTGTCTATGGGGACAAGCCAAACACGATTGCTGCCTTGGAAGCCAACATTGAACGCGTCATTGGTGAGATTCCGGCCGAAATGTGTGAAAAAGTTTGCCAAAATTGGACCTTCAGAATGGACCACCTGAAGCGTAGCCGCGGGCAAAATTTAAGTGAAATTATTTTTAAAAAGTAAATGGCAGAAATTGATTTATCGATCCAAATAAAAATTTCATTCACTTTTTACAAGTTTCTGTGTTTTTTTGAATTTTCAAAAACCAAGCTCTTAAAAAATCACCGTTTATATACGTTTTTCACACTATGTTTATATAGCTAATTATTTAGATTCAAATTCTAAATATATTTTATAAATAAGGTTAGAAGAAATCGGTTAGAAATATAATTAAAGACTGTAATTATAGGTTAAGACCAAAATCATGTTTTTCTTGTACTTTTGTATTCTTAAGAAAAAATTAAGTTAATAATACATTTGTCCTTTCCTTGTATGAATACACCAGAAACATAAATGTTTAAAAAGGGGCCAAGTTCTTCTATATACAAAAACCTTTGCGTTGTTACTGCTGTGAAAAGTAGTGAGATCTAAAAGTATGCCAAGTTCTAAGTTTATTAATGTTATTTAACATTTAAATTAAGATCAAATATTTTAAGTAGAGTAATATGGAATAACCTCAAAAATATCAGATAAATCTGTTATGCAATGATTACTGACTTAATTTTTTTGTCATTACCAATTACTCAATTTTGAAATGAAATCTGACCCGCTACGCAAAGGTTTTTGTACCTATATAAAAGAGATTTTTGACATTTATGTTTTTCTACGACGATCAGAAGTGCTCCAAATAATTTTATATACATTTTATGAAAATGGGTGGATACGACGCCCCCTGAATGAAAAATCTCAAATTTCAAAATTTGTACTTCAAAAATTTTTAATTTTGTTTGCCCATAAAAAATAAACTCTTAGATGTTCTTCCAAATTTTTATAGCCATCTATATAAGAAACAAGAAATGATAAAAGTGGGCGTGGCAGTATGCGGACTTTGCTAAACCCAAATTATTAATTTTTGTCGTTCATACAAAAAAAGCTCGAAGGTGAAATAAAGCCATTTCCGAGAAATCATGAAATAAAATTAGTGAAATAAAACTGTGCAAATTAAGAAAAAATCGACGTTAGAAAATTACTGAGCATTTCGAATTTAAGTTAAAAAGTTGATATGTCCAAGTTTCCATTCAATCTGGTCTGGTTTCCAGCACTCTTCAATATGTATTTTCTCTCGAACGCACATCCGCATTTACACTCAGTAATTTTCAGAACATTTGATATTTCTTTAATTTTTCTTCATCTAAGCGATTTTGTCTAGAAATGACAGCCAGTGGTTTTGGATCAATATAAACTGAATAACTCACTTAGGCGTACCCGCCTTGAAGAGTCTGCGTTCGCTTAATGTCTCTCTGTGGCAATATGTCGATTTTTACTTGCGATATACGATTAGGTACTATAGGACAAGTTTTGCATTTGGAAAAAAAATCGATCTCGAGATTTTAATCAAAGCTGACATTACGATAATAGAGACCACCAAAAAAGTGGGTCCGGCAATTCCGTCTATCTGTCTGTCTGTCTATAGAACGATCTACAGCATAAACCACTGAACCGATTTTGTTCAAACTTGGTGCTTAGGTGTTTTAGGTGATTGTCCAAAATACATTTTTGAATCGTTATTTTAGCTCCAAAAATTACGGTACTTGCCATACAAATTTTTCTGCCGTCTGAATTATCTCGAAAACTGCTCTAACGATTTTGATAAAAATTGGTGTGTGTACTACTTTGAGTATGGTCTACATTTTGGTTAATTTTTTTTTTTAATATTTTGTTTTTAACGGTACCTGCCATAGAACCATTTTATTGATTTTCGCTTTTCTCACAAGCGCCCTAACGGATTTCGATACAAAATTTACACAGGAGCTCCTTCGGATGCTAAATAATACTGCATTTCAAAATTTTCGTAAAATATTTTTTTTGAACTTTGAAAAAAAAAAAACCTTTTTTTTTTTTGAAAATTCAATATTTCGAAAACCAGTGGACAATTTTTTCTGAAATTTTGCTTTAAATTTATATAATTAAATATTTAAAATGTTCATACCAATTTTTTTTTAGAAAATCTTTTACATATAATGTGATCGAACAAAGGAACAAGTACGTGCGATCCAGCGTGCATTTTATTTTATCTTGCAGCAAATTCTGGAAGTTTTCAAAGAAACTATAAAAATCTTAACTAAAATTTTCGCGGTTTGTAGTGGTTTTAAGTATTTGAAGGACCTTTTCTACATAATTAAAAAAAAAAAGCAGAAATCAATAGAGCCGTAGAAAGTCCAAATCGAATCGAAAACAAACGTTTTAGAAAAACGTCATTTTCGAGATAAATTAACTTTTTGTTAAAATGGTTGTATGTCACGTACCGATATTTTTGCGACTAACAAAAATGTAATTTATCTTCTAGGAAATCACTTACAACACTTAAGTACCGACGCCGACAGCCAGGCGAAATTGCATAACCCGCTCTTGGCGTTCTCTATCTCATCGTAAGGTCTAGTTTGATCAAAATCTGGCAAGTTTTTCAAAAATGTTTGATTTAATTCATTCGGAGCAATTTAAGTGTTTTTAATTAAAGCTATACATTACACGCTACAACGCTTGGTGTATTCCAAAAAGCCTTTAGAATACAACATGTCTTCATTAGTGGTCGAGATACGACCTTTGGATACATTTTGCAAACTGTTTTTTTCATTTTGAAGCCCAAAGCTCATGGAATGGATTCAATCATATATAAATAACTGTGGTTCCATAGTCCTATCTTTATCCTGTAGTTCCAACCCAATTTGTTCAACATCTAGCGACTATCAGGGAAGCCGCATAGTTTCTCGTCTTTTTTTTATTAACTCGCAGCCTTATTAATTTACGCATCATACCATAAGTCTATTTTCTCTTTAGAATTTCTCTAAATACAAAAATCTGACTTAATTATTAACTTATGTAACGTTGCATAGCAGCAACATAAACTAAAAGCATTGGAAGGAAGGTGGTATAAAGCATACATAAAAGTCGTTTGAGATCGCTCATATCAATTTCCTATATTTTTAGAGGGGAAAATGTGCATTTTTGGAATGCACCAACGACGATGCGCTGGAGAATCCAGTATTAGCTTATGTCTTGATCGTCGACCGAGCAACATATGTTTGAAAGAAGGGGTATATGCATTTGTATTTCTGTTGAAAACTCTCTTATGTATATATTTTGGCAGAAGCCCATTATAATTTTAATGAATGCAAAATTATGTAATGTATCTACGAGTATAAGGATTTGCATAATGACTACGTACGTCATTTTGGACTGCATAACTATGAATGCGTTAAGCTTATTTTATTCAATAAGACTTAATAAAAAAATGCTTAGTCCACCTTTAGTCCACGGACAAAACAATGGAATAACGGTTAGACCATGAACTAAAATTTCCTATTAATAAAAAATCGAATAAAATCTAATACAATACGTATCATCTCTATCTCTTTTTATTCTATGTCCCTTTAACTTTTTTTGTTAAATGTCAATTCTTAGTCCTTCACTAAACCACCGTCTTCAATGGTCTAGCGAAAGACTAAGTTGGTAAACGTCAAATAGCAGAAATTCTGTTTTATTAATAGAATTTCGCACTTAATCGCCGGAATAAGTCCTAAACCTTCCCTAATCCATGTTTATTAATATGGGTCCTAATATTTAATTATAGCCAGTAGAATATCAGACATTTAGATCTACGCTGCTGACATGCATATTTCTAAACGTAAAATACGTTGCTGATGCTCAATAAGTTAAGTCTTACCTAAAAAATTTCTTGAGCTAAAATGTGAATAAATTTAGAGCCAATACTTATCACAATATACTCTTTTACAATACTGAACGCAGCCAGAATGGACCTTTAATTCTAGAATATGTACCTGCATTTGAAATAAATATTTTTGTATGTAAATCTTTCAAACATGCTCTCCAATCATAATCCTTCTCGTGCCCTAAATATGTAAATCCTTCTATTTGTTTAACCTAGTTTAAAAATTTCGAATATCTTTTAGATTTATGATATGATAAATTAATCTCTAAACACAAATTGCGATGTTCAGCGCTCGCACCTTCAAGAAGAGTAATTCCTAAGCTTGCCTCCCAAACACGCGCACAACCACAATTTCTAAATGTAGTTTTTTTTCTAAAAGTCATATACCTATACTAAAAATTTCAAACATTAGTACTATGTACATAATGATCGTCATAACGCGGAAACAAAATAATAATAAATTAGCTGTTTGATGTATGCATCCCTCGGAATGATGATCCGAAGAGAAATGCGTATATTCGCGCCTTGCTACTCTGCGTGCGCCCTCGCCAAACGATTTAGTTTGATATACTATAATGTACAGGGTGGCGCACGAATCTGGATACAAAAATAAAACGTACTAACTTTTTTTCAGTGTGAGTAATCGGCTTATTTTTTGTATTTATTTTATAGGCTACTATTTAGATTTATCAAAATGAATGCTTGGGATACTGAAAAAAGAATTTGGATAGTGCAGCGATACCATTCTTTGCAGTCCGTCATTTCCGTCCAAAGGGAATTTAGGCTGGAGTTTGGCGGGACTCCCCCGAGTAGATAGACGATTATGAGGCTGATGAACATGTTTGCCGAATCTGGAAGCATCGATCGAAGACCAAATCATCGAGATCCCAATGTTCGGGTTCAGGATACAATCGTGGCTGTTGCATCGGCAATACAGGTGAATCCAAGTGTTTCGACTCGAAACTTATCGGATCAAATTGGAGTTAGCAGACGGTCATTACTTCATGATGACTTAAACTTGTTTCCGTCCAAATCCAAATTACAAGCAAGTTAAGCCCTCAGGATTTGCCTGTTCGCCTGGAATTTTGCGGAAAAATGCTTTCAATGGCCGAAAAAGACAGCACATTGATAAATTGTTTGTTCATGTCTGATGAGGCCCATTTTGGCGTAAGCGGCAATGTTAACAAGCAAAATTGCCGTATATGGAGTGAATCTAATCCAGAAATGCTCCATGAGACGGAATTGCACCCAGAACGAGTCACTGTGTGGTGCTCAGTTTCATTAAGGTATATTGTCGGGCCATACTTCTTTGAAGAAAACGGTGTAACACAAACTGTCAATGGGGACCGTTATTTAAAGATGTTGAAGGAGTTTTTTTACCCAGAACTTCGCCGAAGATGTATCCCTTTCGGCAGGATTTGGTTTCAACAAGATGGATCAAGTGCACACGTAGCCACACAAGTTCTGACGGAGCTTCAACGAAAATTCCCAAACAAATTGATATCCAAAAAACTGCACTTTCCGCAGCTGCCCCCAAGGTCACCTGACTTGACTGCCAGACCAGACCTTTTTGTATGGGGTTATGTCAAGTGGGAAGTGTACAAAACGAAACCCAGGAATTTGACTGAATTGAAGCAGTCCCTTAAGACAATAATTGAGGCGATCCCTATTTCAACCATTCAGGCCGCAATGGACAATTTTCTGATCAGGTGCCGCATAGCCGCATATGCGTGGATGAACGTGGAGGTCATTTGCGGTCTATCATTTTTTAAAACCATTAGCTATTTAAAATAAAATTTAATTTTTAATCCAATAAAAAAATATTAATGAAATACATCGATTAAAATAAAAGTTATTTGAATTTCTTATTGTAGCACGATTCGTGCGCCACCCTGTACCTAGTGCTAGGCTATAGTATATTAATAGCTTTGTTTGCTAATGTCTATTAACTGCTGCTAATTTATCTATGACCTACTTTTGGCAAGCGATGCGTATGCGTGTAGATAAATATTGTACCTCCACTTTATACTTCAACCCCGACTGACAATCTGTCGTTCGTATCTAATCATACATGCTAGCTGGGCTATGCTTACGCAATGCGTTAACGTTAGGCACACACTCACACAAAAATACACCATACAGATGTGAAAATTAAAAAAAAAAAATTTGTATACGCAAATATTTGAACGGTAAATTTTTGCCTTGAGTCAAGCGAACTTTTTCGCAAATTTTACGTCCTTGACACATTTGCGAATATTTTTTTCTTTTCAACTTATTCTGTTCGTTGCTTTTTTTGTTTGTAGTAGATATGTATATTATTGTGTTGATTGGAGATTTAGATTTGGTTTAGGCTTATACTATAGAAGCAGAGATACGCATTTGTTTAAATTAGTTAATTATATTTATAGGTAGGTATAGTAGCTCTGATGTTGGTATATCTACCTATTTGATTTGTATTAGTGCAGCAATGAGCACAGATGGCAGCGAATAATTTGCTTTTTTTTTGTTGTGTTTTTAGTTTTTAGAGAGCACCCCAAGTTTAAATTTAGTGGAAGTGGAACTTATCAGTTGTCGCTAGTTTTTTTTTGGTAAATAATTTAAGTAGGTCCCTGTGTCATAGACACCATCCAATTTTTTAAAAATATTTTTACCAATTCAGAAGATGGGTTATCTTATAGAGCATGATCCCAGGTTCCCAAGACCTTTCTTATTTTCTGATGGATAAAATATGTATGATAGAGTAGTGTTAGTACTTACAGTTAACATATGCGTACCTGCTAGCTTAGGCCGACGGCCAATTCTTAAGTTATAGCGTACCAAAGCTTAATTGCTCGTCAAAAGGGTTATATAGAATAAACTCATTCGTTAAAGCAACCAGGCATAATATAGCTCCCATTTTGACGAACAATTAAATTTTGTACGCTATAACTTAAGAACGAATTGGCATACAGAAGTCTTTAATATGCCATTTAATAGATAATTGGACTGTCTATAAGTTGTTCTTAGAAAGGTTTTGGGAGTTATTGAACAAAATAAATTAAATTATTATTTTTAAGATGGCAGCATTTCCCCTCCTGTTCCACACTTAAAACTTGTTTTTTTTTTTAATAGAACATATTTGCCCAAACATAACTAAAAACAAAAAATTTCCCCACCCGAAAACATAAATTTACTACATTAAAAAAAAATTGTATTACACTCCAATATTTTCGACCATTTTTCTCCAAATATATCAATTTTAGGATAAAAAGTGTCTTAGGCCCGTTTGCTGATATGAATCATATATATTTATGTTCAACTTAAAGCGCTTGGGGGCTACTTTTTCCTCGGCGTAAACTGTCACATAAGTGCTTAAGTATAACTTACATGCTTAAGTTGTGTATCAGCAAACGGGCCCCAATCTTTCTTGTGTAGAATGACATGATCTACAGTGTGTACCAACAACTTTTTTCAAAAAACCCATTGATTTCGAGTAAATTGGAAAAAACTGAATTTTAACCCCTTTCCCCCCTCTAAAATTTTTTGGTACGCTCCAAATTTAGGGTACATTTTAGAAAATGCTTAGGGCGTAAGAGTGAAGCTGTCTACCAAAATTCAGCTTTGTCGGAATTTTTTTGAAGTGAATATCTTATTTTCCTGGTCCAATAAGTTAGTAAGATTATGATTATTTTTTACGACCTTTAAAGAGTCTGGCTATAAAAACCGCCGACAGAAGGTGTCTGGCAGTAGAGTTTCAACATTTCTAACAATGTTCCGTGAAACATACGTAAAAATTAGCCATCAGAATATAAGTGAAGTTAGCAACATTTTTACATGAATTGGCAACGGTATGTGTAGTTAGCTGTACGTACTAACATCCTAAAGGCCTGGGGGCCCTGGGATCTTGGACTATTAAAAACGTAGGTGATATCTAGGTGATATGCAAGGGATAAGCATATTTATAAGCTAGAAAGTATTATATTGTACTTGGACATAGATAACATGTATAAACAGAAGCATAAAATAATTAAAGTTTGCAATGTTGAGCAGACCAATCCTTATTTACAGTCAAACCAGTTTCAGGAAAACCTAAAATATCTCAAAAAAATATTCAATTGAAATTTTATATTTTCCTGAGTAAAAAACTTTCCGAATTAAAAGAAAAAATACCACGCACTTTTTATTTTTCGGGTCTTATTCATGCAGCACTTGATTTGAAACTCAGAACCGTTTTAATAATTCAAATTATGTAAGTAGTTTTGAAGTGACAGCGTTTTGTATACATATATGTAACACTTTTCAAGAATTTGTTGGTTTTTCTTTTGAAATTTGTTTAACTGTTTTATGCAAAACGCTGACATTTTAAGACTATTATAGTTTATTTTGTGAATTTTAAGGTAATCATTTTAAGTTCTTTTAAAAACCATTTATAATTCAAACAAAATTGTCTAAGAATTCGCATAGGTATATTGAAACTTATATATTCTTGAAAAATTACTTTTTTGACCCACCCTAATTTGAAACTATTTTTTTCTCTCATAATTCTATGTCAGCTACAATATACATAATTTCAATTTCATGGAAATCGGTCAAAGAACAATGAATTTGTTCAACGGATTTGCAGTTAAATAAGGTTCAACTTTGGTTTAAATTTTGATCCGTGGTTAATCAATTTCAATTCACCGATTAACCTTAGTAAGAGACTCACAATCCACCAGAAAAAAGACGAGATCGGACCATGATTCAGTGCAAGCTTTTCTTAATTATAAAACCATTCCCCAATTCAATGGGACGCAACTTTTCACGACGAGATTTAAGAAAATAATTTTGAAACTGATTTTGAATTAAGTAATTTATTAATATAACGTAACGTAACGAACTGAAATTCTTAATTTGTGTCGGTACCTCGTCAGTTTGGCACTAATGTAACAAGAAAGATGGGATTTCTTCATACTCACGTATCATTTTCTTATCGGAATAGAATGGTCAGTAATAATGAATTCTCCAAAACGCATGGCAGTGCTATTTTCGATTTTTCTGCGGACTTAGTATTTCTCGTATATGACAATGCTGGTGTACGTTTATCAACATGACAGTTTCGTATGTTTTGCGATTTTTTTTATAGTTCACGAACATTTATTTGTTGTTTTTAAGTTGATTGTGACTAAGGTATAACAAAGTGAAGAAATGTTAGTTAATTTATAATAAAGTGTTTATTGATTTAAATTATAAAAAAAATGTGAAAAAAGATGTTCCTTGGTGTTCTTTTTTTTTTTGGAAATAAAAATGATATTGTGTTTAAATTTTGTACCGATTACTTTTTGGTTTTCTTTTGTTAAAAAAAATGTTTGTCAAATATTTGTTGGTGGATAAACATGTTTTTGACAGAAAACGTGTCGATTTGAAATGCCACTGACAACTCAATCGAAAACGCCACAAGTGAAATTTTACTTTAAAAAAAAATAAAGTCAGCTCAATCCGTCATAACGTTGACTCTCTGACGTCACTACAAAATCAATCTTGAAACTAAACAGTGTCAACTGCGTTTACAATGTAAGTGCATTAAACTTTGTGGATGACACAAATAATGCAAGTCGATAAATGTTACCCAGACTTACGTTGACGTGACGTGACGAGACATGTGGCAACGTGATTTTTAAATGTTGACACTTACAAATTTGAAAATCAGACGATTTTAAAATATTCAAGCACATTGACAGAAGCAAATGTCGGACATCTTTCTCGTTGACAAGAACATAAAAAACTTTTGTTTCACCATACCGAATAACGCTTGAAGTTTGTGAATTTTTTCTAAGGACTAACATGACTTCGCTTTTAATAAAAAGTTCATTTCGTGACGGACGTTGTTTTGACTGCGGCTGTTTTTTATAATTTAGGGATTGGTAACAAATCACTATCACGGCGAGGTACATCATAATGAAGCTTCTCCAAATGGTAAAAAATTTACTATCATTAGTGTCAAAGTTGGTTCTGTATAACAAGTAAAATTGACGTATATAGATACATATATGGGACAACGTCAACAAATACGAAGTTCAGAATTTTGGCTTTTGTTGGTATATTTTTCTTCACTTTGGTCAACGGGGAGATCTACAGATCAATGATAACCACTTTCTTTTGACTCGAATTGAACTATATGACGTGGAAGACATGTGGTTCCAGCAGGTAATCGCTACGTTCCACATTATGAACGCCACCCAATAAAATTTCTTCACGAACGATTTGAGGGCTTACTTACACAAACGCGACAGCGATTTTGAATTTAAGATTTTCTGAAGTCGCAGGGTGGGGAGGGTTGTGGTTTGCTTTTCATTCACTGGAATAGCCCACAGTGTGCCAGACTTGGGCCTATGTGTAGACTAGTACAGGGACGGATGATATGAGGAAGAATATTTCTAAAAACCTGCCAACGCACACTGGTTGGATTCAATAATATAGCGGGACAAAATACAAAATGAAAGTCATGCGAATCTTTTCAAAATGATGTGGTTTACTTTTCAATACAATAGTTAACTGTTATTCATATTTTGTTTTTAATTTCTTTCACTGATAAAAAAAATATTAAGCTTTGAAGTTAGTAGTTGATGAAAGCAACTTAGCCCCAGCAGATTAAGGGTGTTTTTTATGCAATTTCGTTTAGCTATAAGAAGTGTAGCCGTGCGTCTTTTCGAATACATTTTTTTTTCTTGAATAGAATAATTTGTGGGTAATAAGGAAACGATCCCAGAAGTTAATTGGTTCATTAAATAATTTTTTTATAGTTTCTTAAATTCAACGTGAAAAATTAGACTGGATATTTTTTTTTATTGAAGTCTCAACTGAAATAAAACTAAATAGTTCCGACTCGAAAATTATAAAAAGTAATTCTTTGGAGTGTTGGCTTTGAGGCAAAAGAAACAAAGCTAGTGAAGTTGTGATTCGCAAAATGGGTAAACGGGATTCAGCAAACATCATAAACGAAGCTTCATCCAGTAAAGGTTCTGAGGTAAAAACATTATTTACAAATCTCATATACCTCTGTCTCCCGATGAAGCATTGGCTTTAATGATTGTGATAAATCTTTCCAAGCATCAATATCAAGGTAATATGCCAACAAATCAACGATAAATGAAAATATACGTTCTCTTCTTTTAAAAAAGTGCTAAACGCAAAGAAGAATTTTTATCCCACAGAAATTATGGTCACTGAAGCATATGCTAAGAGTCAACTTTAATCCTTGGTTGATCATACTCTAGAACGACTTTACTTTGGTCGGAAATTGGAAGTAAGTGATTTTCAAGGTGGTAAAAAATTTCTTAAAATGTTGATCAAATGGGGATGCGATGGTGACATCTTAAAGGTGTCTGCCACACGAAACGCCCCACTGTAGGGGTATGACAAGTGTCAAACAAAGTTTGAGACACTATCCCCTTAAACATATAAAAAAATCAGCTTTGATAAAATAACGTACTTGAGAATGCACTGTTTAAACTGCATATCTCCGACAGGCCCCAGCTTTGAAAATTCGGAATATCCATTCGTTCTTAACTACTTTGGTATCTATACGCAGAAAAAAATTAGCTATGATAAAATAACGTATGTCTGCCGGCCCTGGGCTCTTAGTCTATAAAGTATTATTCCAATAAACTTGAATTGAATTGAATTTTAAATCCAAGAACGTATTTTATAAAAAAAAAAACAAAAAAAATCATTCTTTCTTTTGTATCATGAAATAGATAATATAGTTTGATTATTTTTCGTTAAAACAATATTATTTCTAGGAAGGATCGTATAGATTATCTATTATTACCCATAAAACATCAAATCATTAATTTAAAATATGATTTTCATATTCAAAATAATTTTGTTCCGCTAGATTGGTGAATCCGACCACTGTGCAATCCGTCGAAATGGAGTTGACAAGATCTCTCTCAAATAAAAATTATGTCAACATAAAGGGTCCGCCAAATAACTTTTTTTTTTTGAAAATGCTATAAAAAAAACTACTGAATATTTTCTCAAACTTCTTTTTTTATTTGAAAGCACAATCCTTCCGGTTAATAATGGAAAATAACTTCATTCAAATGGCTGCCTCGGCTGGCCATGCAGTAATCCTACACGATTGGTCCAATTTTTAAGAACATTGTCGATTGTGTGCAGCTGTATTTCACCAATGGCTACACGAATATTGTCCTTTAAAGCGTCAATTGTCTCTGGCTTGTCGGCGTAACACTTATTTTTTACGGCACCCCACAAATAATAGTCCAACGGTGTCAAATCGCAGCTCCGAGGTGGCCAAACGACATCAGCTCTGCGGCTGATAATGCGATCTTCAAAAACAGGGCGCAAAACATCGATTGTAGCTTCGGCTGTGTGGCACGTAGCGCCGTCCTGTTGAAACCAAATATTGCCAATATCCTCCTCTGCAATTTTTGTGAACAGAAATTCGTTCAACATGGCCCGATAACGATCGCCATTGACTGTAACGGCCACTCCTTGCTCATTTTCGAAGACAAATGGCCCAATTATGCCTCTGGACCAAAATCCGCACCAAACAGTGACTCGTTTTGGGTGTATCGGCTTTTCAATGTATGCGTGCGGGGTTTCTGTGCCCCAAATGCGACAATTTTGCTTGTTTACATACCCGCCAAGATCAAAATGAGCTTCATCTGAAAAGATGATTTTTTTTTGGCAAAATCGGCATCTTCTCTAAGTCGATCGCAGGCCCACTTAGCGAAGCGAAAACGCATTGGATGGTCAGTTGGCTTCAACTCCTGAACCAATTGGACTTTGTATGGCGTCATACCAAGGTCTTTATGCAAAATTCGTCTCAATGATGTCTCCGAAATGTTCAATTGTTGAGAACGACGGTGAATTGATGTTGATGGCGCTTCACGCACACTTTCTGCCACAGCAGCAATATTCTCGGGTGAACGAACTGTTTTTGACTTTTCACGCTTTGGTTTATGAATTGCCAGTTTCTTTCACTTTTTTCACAAGATAACGAACATACGGAGCTGATGGTGCTTCTCTTCTTCCAAAATCCGTACGTAATTTTCGCACACATTCTGCAACATTACCATGATTTTCAATGTAATGTCGCAATACTTCCCAGTGTTGTTCAAGCGCATACACAACCATATTCGTTCAGCGGAAGGATAAAACTAATTATCTGTCAAATCAGACATGAGCTAAGTGTTACCATTCACGAAATAAGCACTAGTTGAAAAAAAAAGTTAGATGGCGGACCCTTTACTTCTTAATTGTGCCACGTAATGTAAGTTTCAACAAAAAATGCTGCCAATGTGTTAACAACTGCGTTGACAGCTGCTTTGGCGAGAATTTTTTCTGTCAACGCATTGACGTTAGGGTGACAGAGTGTTGACGTCAGAGAGTCAACGATATGTAGGATAGCGTTAACCCTGTAATTGTAGCTATAGTAGTGTTGAGATGTTAATACATCAAACAGTGATTTTGTTTGATCCGAGATCGAATTTCCAAAAAAAGCAATTTAGAAGTAGAATGTAGCATTTTGCAGTGTTTTGGTTTCTTTTACAAAAATGGCGCTCGCTCTTAATTCTTCTTCTTCTGATCTAAGGAAAATGCAATGTCCATCAAAGTTTCTATCTATTAGAGATTATTGGACTATGAATCCAAATGTCTACCTACTTTCGAAAAAAAAATAATAATGTCAATAGTACTTATAGATTTTATGCATAAGATACCGTGCCCGTAGTTTAATTATTAAAATATAATTAGTTAATGTGCAGTGTGCTTCAATTTATTATATGTCCTATGTGAATACCCAAGACATTAAATTCTTTTAAACTAATTACCATAAGGTCCCTTATCTGATTTCAATTATAATTGATTGGCTTTTTGAAAAACTATTGCAAGTCATAAGATCTAACTATTTATTTGCACGACGCAAAATATCGTTTACATTATTGCTGCACAAATTATTGTTGATTTTAGTATTTAACTCTCAAAATAATATTAGTCGCAACCTAATTTAATAGGTTTAATGTCCTTATTTCACTAAATTATTGATAATTTCCTATAGGCACTATGGCGTTTTAATATTAGAAATTGCCATAAGACCAATCTTGATTTCATGCATATCTAAAAAAAAAAAGTGCAAACAGAAAAAAACACAACACGTCCAAATTAAAGCGGACCGATGCATTCAGTCTTCCATACATAAAACTAATTTACTTTATCTCTCATAATCACACTATATAACACTCCCCCTTACTCACACACTTACGCCAGACAAAACACACTTGCATAATGATCAACCATTACAATTTATTTAATAACACCAACCTCCCAGCGAGGACGAACATTTTTAATCGCGTGGGATTCTTGCTTAAGTTTTTTTTTTCATATTAGAGTTACATATATACATATGTAGTTATGTACGAGTATAGTTTTTTTTATATATGTATAACTTTTCTTGTATGCCCTTCCAATGATATCCATCGCAGATTTTATTCGCACGCAATGCATTCGTTTCGCGCCACAGCCACACATCAACATCGTACTCGTATGTGAAAAACTAAAAAGCTTTGTTCGATTCAATATTCTTTGTGTCACATTTTGAATGGCCCGCCGGCCGCCGGCCGCCGCGGCCGCATAAAGAGGCAGATGATATATAATTTAAACTTACCAATTACGCCGCTTTTTACTTGTGCTGCGATAAAAATCATCAGTAAAACATTAAAAATGAAAACACAAAATATGTACAACGAAAATAATATAGGTAACAGAACAAAACGCAAAAAGGAATTAACTCCATCGGAATCGGAATAACAATTAAAATAACACAAAACAATAATCAAGAGAAATGTTTTTCTTTTATTTTTGTGTTTTGTTCTCGTTGCAATTGTTTTGCCCACACTGCACTGTATTGTGTGGTGGGTGCAAGCAGGTGCAACTAACGTGTGCGAATGCTTGCAAAGAAGAGCTTTTTGAAGGTTCTCACGCTTTCATATATGATAGTTAAATATGGTGTGTTTTCTCTCCAGCAATACCTTCCCCTTCAAACCGAACGACCAAAACAAACACCTATCTAAATCTAGCTATTGTCATGTTAAAGAGAGATAGTGAGTGGGAGAAAAGCACACTTGGCAAATGCAGCTGAAAAATGTAAACGCACACACGCAATAATGATGCAATTTATTGTGAAATGTTCTCTTTGACAGAAAGTTTTGGGCTTGTGTGCTTTTTGTGTTATTTTTTAATTCTATGATGTTGTTGGTGTTAGTATGTGTCCGGGTTAACTTTTTTCTCATTCTAGGCAAATAATTCCCTTCGAATCCCCTTCGATCTAAATTCTGTCACCAGGGTTGCTGTTCGATTTTTTCTTAAAAGATGACACCAAACAAAAGTGCAATAATTGAAATAAAATAAATGCACTACTGGATAGCACGTATAAGGCAATGTTGGTCTACGTTTATCAATAAAATAGTTTTGTTTATTTTGTTTTTCATTTCCATTTTAGGAATTATTTGTTAAGTATGTAGTTAGATTGTAATTAAATTATAAATAAAATTCATGACTAGATCACATGTACTTGCTCTTATGTTGGATAATATCGTATGTAAAAGATTTTTAATAGAAACGGATAAATATATTCCTAAAGTCGTTTATTTAGTTATTCTGTTTATATTTCTTTAATTTTCTTCTAAAAAAAATGGGATAACAATCTTAAATTTATAATAATGTAAACTTAAAAAAACAAATTTCAATTAAAAATCACAGACCGGTATTCGAAATATTGAATTTTCAAAAAAAAAAATAATTAAACATTTTGGTATGCAGTATTCTTTATAATTCGAAGGACTACCTATGTAAAAATTTTGATCGAAATCTGTAGTGCCGTTTATGAGAAAGTCAAAAATAACAAAATATGCGAACAAAAATTTTTAACAGAATGTAGACTACCAAAAGGAGTACAAACACTAATTTATATCAAAATGGTTAGAGCCGTTCTTGAGATAATTAAGATGTTAGAAAAAATTGTATGGCAAGTACCTTTATTTTTGGGGATAAGAAAAACGATTCAAAAATCTATTTCACATAAATAAGTACCAAGTTTGAAGAAAATCGCTTCAGCCGTTTAAGCTATAGATCGTTCTACAAACACCTTTTTGGCGTTCTCCATCATCGTAATGTCAAATTTTATCATAATATCGAGTTCGATTTTTTTTCCAAATGAAAAACTTGCCCTATATAGTACCTATATCTCGAGTAGAATGGTATGCAATTACATCCCCTAGAGTTTAATCAAAACTTACATTACATTTTCACCTAGCTGTCAATCATCTAAAAAAATAGGTATATAAAGCAATTTGATCTGTCTATATCTCTGTTTACTTTGACTATGTCTTTTCATTTCGTTGTTCGGAGTAACTCTTTTTCTACTACTATTACTCAAAATCGTTCGATTTGATGTACCACATAAGATTTTAGGAGTAATTTTCTGTTCTCAATTTCAACGGATTATTTGCCAAATGTAATAAATGTTGAAATCTTAAGAAGCCATTTTTTTAAATGACGTCTTCCAATAGCTAATGATTAAATTTGTGAACATAATATTTTCATATTCGTTTAAAACAAAAAATAAATAGAACACTCGGAAAATCAAATCGAAAACGTCATAAAGTGTTCACTTTGGCCTTACTCAACTGAATTATGTTGAGGTTAAGGAGCCCGATCTTTCTCTCGCTATTTTTAGTTAGTGCAAAATGACGAAGTAAGGAAAGATTTTTTAAAAAATGACTTGAATTTTTTGAAATTTGGTATTCTGACACGTATTGATTCAAATAGTTCCACATGTAATTTTGAAATAAAAATATATGTATATATTCAGTGAGGCTAATGTGAATACCGTCAAATATAGTAATATTTATTTAAGAAATTATGTTAGACTTTATTTCTAAGGTTTATATTTCTTTAACGATGTTGGACAATTATTTCGTGAAATTTGATTCTTCTCCATGATCGGAAGGGGCAATATGAAATAAATAGAAAAATGGATTTCACTAAATGAAAAAAACATCCAGACATAGCCGGACATGAAATATTGATGTAGTCAACACATTTCTTGCAATCGCATGATCACTTATCTCATATGGATGCTCAGGTTAAGGATTTTAGTTGATTCCCGATATACCTAAATTATATGCAGGATCTAAATATCCCAAATTTTAATTGCGGCTGGATTTCCGACTTAGGGTTTTAAGCAAAGAAGTTGAACGAAAGATTGATAGTTGACGTGAATATTGTTTAAAATGATATTGTTTAAAAAAATGTATACCTATGGCATATTTTCGGAAGCAAAAATCCCACAAGCGAAATAATATTCATGACTGACACGTGTTTGAATCTCCTATCATTTTGCTAAAATTATGTTCAAATGTGAAAACAACTATTTTCGATGAAGTTCGTTTAAACACGATATAGGTTCCTTTACCAGGCTCTGAACTGGTATGCAAGCTCGTTTCAGAACTGCATATAAAGGAGGTAACATTTTTTTAAATCGAAAATTACGATTATTGCTACAGGGCAACAGTTATTAAAGAATATTGATGTCAAAATTAGAACTTGCAATTTGTATCAATAAAAATTAATTTAATATAAAGAGATTCCTTCCTCTGCCACACTACCCAAATGTGGAATAATATTTTACCCCTGAATTTGGTATTCATAAACCTTATACTATATTTTTAACATGTTAAGGGTAGACTATTTTTAACATGTAAGGAGTAGACTGTCTACCAAAATTTTAAAATAAATAATGTTTTAAGGCAGGTAGTTAATACAAAAAGGCGGCAGCCATGTCCTTCAAAAAAAAATATAATTATTCACCATTCTATGTTCGCTGACAGTTCGCCCTATTGTGTGATGTGTCTGTGGTCGTAAATGTGTCATCTATATAACTTAACCATGTGTCAATTTTATTTGACACCTCCACACGATGCGATATCAATTGATAACCTTGAAAAAAAGTTTTGCCGTCTTCAAGAAAAATTGAAGTGCAAATAAAACGAAAAAAACTTATTTTTAAAAAAAAGCTCATAATTTCATCTCTGAATTATGACTTGTGGAGAGTTTTTTTTAACAAACTGGAGATTTTATTTTATTTTGTTTTTCTAGTTAAAATGAAATAAATGTTTTACATTCTCTCGTGCATATGTTATACCAAATGCGTTATGAATATTTGCACACACATTTCCCACAAGAGAGAGCTCTACATTTAATGCATTTATATAGGTGAGTATGACACAGTGGAAAAGAAAAAAAAACAGCCGGTTTCAATTATTGAAAAAGGTGTTCCTATTCATGTTTGACCTTTTACTGCAGTCAAATACCATAACTATGATTAGGTTTTGTTTGAAAAAAAAAAACTCAAGTTGCACCTAACCACCCATTCGAGTCCTGCTAATTATGTCGTTTCCTATAATTATCAACACAAAAAATAGCACCAACATGAGGTTACTAATTTAAGTTCTCGCCATGTTGAGGCCTGATAAATACGTACCTACCTTCCTTCCTACTATGTAGGTTCCTTATAAAGCATGTAGTAGATATGTAGGGTACCCTTAAAACAACAACAAAAAATTGCATCAATTACTATAGCGACATTATAGTGACATATGTCACGTGACTTATTGCAGTTCTAATTTTTTGTCATTTTTCTTGGCATGCGAGAATAAAAGGAAAAGAAAAAGAGAAAAATGGAAGGAACTGGGAACTGACGTCATTGTGCGTCGAATTGCAGCGATTTAATTGAATACTTTACACCAGTTAAATGTTACAAGAGTAAAAAAAAAACGTTATCGTTCGAGAAATAAGATAATAACGCTTGTTGGTGTGTTTTTTTTATTTATATTTCGAACGGCGATAAGCAGCCGGCGTAATTTGAATATATAACAGTCAGCTGGCTTGTTGCTGGCGAAAAAGAGGTACAGTTATATCGCGGATTTCGATATAGGTAAATACCTTCTTGCATTTGTTATACCTGTGTGTGTACTGTATTGCTGTATTGTGAACGCAATAGGAATGAATAAGAGAGTGAAGTGCAAACACTAATAAAGATAAAATATAAAGAAATATTAGGGGAACTCATGCACTAACGAGTACATAATTAGTCAGGAAGATGAATTTCCAATTATGAATTAGAAATTACCGTTTAGACCGTTCCTTAGAAGTTTTATGGAAATTCACAAAATAAATGGTGGGCTGCCGCAGGGCGCTGCTTTGTCTCCGATAGTTTTTATTATTTTGTTTTGTGTGAAACTTCTAATCAATTGGAATGATGACTGACACACATTACGCTAAAATTGTCATGTACATTTCTAGACTCACACCTCTTTCCTTCTGACATCATATGATAAGTTCATAGCATTTTTGATCTTGAAAGCTAGATCTAGTGAGGAACCGAGACTTAAGAGTTACCAATTCGGAGCATGTGCATCGGAGACCTCCTTTGGAATGATCACATTTTCGTGTAGGTTTTCTTCGAAGATTCAAAAAATTCTTCTTCCCTTCTGACTTGATTTGTCTACTTAATTAGGTTGCGGGTGAACCTCTGGGATTCAGCCAACAAGCCTGTTCTAGCTAGCTCTGTGTTTAACCAACTGTCTCCAGTTGAGCACTTCAAGTTGGCTGAGGTACTATTTCACTTGTGGTGATGCAGGACACCTTAGGCCAGATCATCCTCTACTGCGTTGTACCTCCGAGTAAGTATCGAAGACTCTGCGAATCGGAGGATCGGCGTTCATTCGGCTCGCATTACCTAGCCATCAAAATTGATGAGTTCGAATTTTTCTTGACCAGTAGAATGCCACTTTACAAATAGTACAATTTATCGTACGGGATCATAGATTTGTCGAAGAGCTTTTTACCCGAATGAAACATGAATGAAGCCATAACTTATAGGACTTGGATGATAAAGGTTTTATAAAGTCTCCTTAGAACGTACTTACTATTCGATTACCCCAAAGAAACAGCAAAATAGTAGTTCTTTGTTTGACTTCCTGAATGATGACAGAGAAACCGAGATAGACCCTCTGGTCTAACCCTCGAAGTCTAACCTGACCTTTTGTCTTATTCGTCGGTTTTTTAACATCAAAGGTTGGTTTACGTATAGTCGGAGATGTATGAAGAGAGGGCAAGAACCACTTCTCAGCACTCGAGCTGAACCGAGCTACAGCAAGCGTGCCGTGCACCTCTTCTACAACAAAGGAAACACCCGTGGTAAACCGAACTCGCCACACATACAAACGCTGATGGAGCAGCCACCATTCTACATTTTTATATTACAGGAGGTTGACAGGAATATCAAATCTCGTCTCTATAATTTGCCCTGTTGTGTACTTTGGGGGCCTAAAACTACACCAATAGGATACGATAAAATATGAAATACAAGGTCTTATACGCGATATTTAGAAAATGGAAAATGAAAAATAAGTCAATTTTACTAAAAAAAAACAAAGACAATACTTTGGCGACAGACTCTTCTGGAAAACTCCAGGGCAGTCATAAAATTATTCCATGTATGTTAGAACTTGTTGAACTGGACTACACCATTCGGATTGGCACCTTCTTGGAACTTGGCCATCACCATCGCATGCAAGTGGAACCTATTAGTATTTTTCCCTACCTTACTTTCAGGTAGTTTCAATTTTTAATATTTAACCGTGTTTAATTTTTGCTGCTCCATAGTATAAAAGCATTCTGTTTCTCGCAGAAGAGAGAGAGGACATAAAAGAGAAAAAACATTTCCCCTTCTTCTCAGTTTCAGCCCGGTTGATTTCTTGAGACTATTTCTGGTTGAATCGTCAAGTGACAAGTTGAAGTGAAAAATAATAAATGATGGAAAATGTCGGTTAAAAAATAAACGAAAAAGCTGTTCAATAAGAGTTGCCAAACATTAATCTAATTTTGTTTTCGGTTTGGTTTATCATTTTATGTTTATGATTTCTGAACATATGATTAAGATCTACGGCAACTCTGGAAAAATATTTTTGGACATTTAACACGTATTACACATAATTTGCCAGATGCTGATATTTTTTTTTTCTTTGAAAGCATTTCATTTCCTTTTTAATATTTAACATTCCACCAGTTTTATACTAAAAAATATCGGAACACTTTACGCTTATTCAGAAAAATGAGACGTCATCAATGCCTTTTAAATAATAGGAATTCCTCAGCTTATTTTCACTTTTCTAATTTTTGATGAAGCAGAATTTGTAAAATCTCTCTGAACTGGCTAAATTATTTCGAAAGATTAAAATATGGGCTGTCAACTGAGAGTTGTTAATATTTAAAACTGGTTTCTTCTGGAATCTAATTTTTACTTTCTCAGTTTCTGACAAACAAATACATAAAAGTGATTGCTGAGATCTTATTTTTCTGAGCACGTCCAATTTATCGATTGCAAATAAATTGACAGCTTCATTGTAGTAATTGTTGTCTTGACAACTCGGTAACGGTTTTAAGCAAAACATCAATGGAACATTTTCAGTTCCAAGTTAATTTAAAGTTTGAGCTTGAGACATGCAAATCGTTTGAAGTTGCTCTCGATCTATAATTGTCAACTTTCAAAATGGTTAGATATACCTAGATTGTGAATTGACAACTTGTCACTTTTTGTCGGACATGTCAATCTAAGAGACAGGGGGCACTTTGTCGTGCAATTAGTAAAATAGGTATAAAATCTCAACAGAAAGGGTTACCTAACTAACTCGACGGGCATTTATGCAAAAAGCAATTTTAATTTTCAATAACTCCCACGACCAAATTGAATTGTTATTTCGTAAAAGCCCGTTCGCAACGGACAGTGGAATCACAGATGAAATATTTATGGGAATAAATAAAATCAGGTAACAAAACCTCCTCATTAGCATTCCTACAACCATATGCACAACCACACATGCAACGCATTGCGCTTGTGTGTCTGTCCTCTATGAATACTCTGTCACTTCTGTCATGGGATTTTAACGCAACAAAATTTATAATCACCAGCAAATAAAATTAAAAAAAAAAAACGAACAAAATTAAATGCCCATAGAACGATTGCATAACGCCTGGGCTTCGCGCATACAACACACGAGAAGATAAGATTTAATGCAAAACACGGATCAGCATGTAGAAAAAGAGCAACACATTTGCAAGCAAATAAAAAAGTTTCTTTAGTTGAAAAACAAAAAAAATGGACCTCTGTATAGCTATTATTGTATGCAACAAAAAATGAAAGAAAAAAATCCGTTTGCTCAAGGCCAAGGCCATCATATAATAACCCATGCCATTTTAAGCACGATTGACAGTGATGACGGGAATGGGGATGAGAACGAGGGAATGACAAACGAATGCGATCTTGCTTTGTGTCGTTTTCATAACAAATTTCGACGGGACGACCGAAGCGATGCGATGCGACGATCGACGATCGACGAGCCCAGGCCCAGACAGACAGAACGAACAAAATGATAAGCTTGGTCTGAGTAGTGAATATGCATACATATATGCAACATTGACTGAACTCGGATAAGATCACGACTAAATGAAGCATCTTGGTCAGTCAGTTAGTCGGTCAAAGCTTTCCGGGATGATCAGGTTCGTGGGATCGTGGCATGCCACCGATCATGCTTTACCGATCTTTCATGAAGATGGGTTTTTTTTTTTTATTTAAGGGAAGCTTTAGTTTTATCAGCGCAGCGTTGTGTTCTCTGCACCTCTCCACTGACATTGCCTTGGCTTGCCTTACCGGCGATCGCGATTCACGAGCGATCGTGCTTGACGCATCATGTTTTTATGTGTTGTGCTGCCATAACTCACCTGCATACATACATCATGATCGTCATCATAATAATTCCCCAGTTGCGCAGTTCGCATGTGTGGTGTGGTGCGGTGGTGTATCATGGCGGATGGTGGATGGCGGAACTTAGAAAATATTATAATTCGCAATGCATGCACGATCATCATGTTGGGGCGCTGCGCTGCTGGTTGTGGTTGTAAGTTTGTTTGCGTTGATGACGATCATAATCATGATCATGATTACGATGATCGTTGTGATCATCATTCCTCATTTTCCTCAGCCTACCGCGCCACCGCTGTGTGCTTTGTGGGAAGTGTACAACATAGCAACAGCAATATGTATGTACCTAACACAATCCCAGATATAAATAATGGCGATTGTGAATGCGATTTATGTGATCATCATTAATCTCAGAGCGGTTTTGTGGTTTGATGGAAATACATAGTGTGGAATGTGCATAGCTAAGCTAGTCGGAGTTGAAATTGAGGTACATACATATAATTCAAAAAATTCAAACCGATTTAATGGAGACTATTGGGTCGGAACGAACTACATCCATATTATAATGTAGGTACGTACATACCAAAGCGGGAACTTGAATTGCGTTAGAAAAATTCAATGGGAGTATGGAGTATCTATCAGAAAAAGTGCGTGTGAAGAGGCTTTAGGCTTTAGGCTTCAGGAGAGTCTAGGATGTTCTTTACAATTCTTGGTACCTACCTATTATCTCTATGTAAATTCTCTTGTCTCTTACGATCATGACAAATAAATAGATGACGTTGGTATAGTATGGCCTTAATATTTTTTCTTAAGGCTCAGTTTTCACCTTTTTTTTTTAGGTAGAAATTTAGGCAATACCCAAAAATAAATCAACTTAAGACTTTAATTGTTAAGAACTTCTGACTGGACAATTTTAATAGAAATATCTGAAATTCAATAAACTTTTAGATAAACACAAATTATGACATAGCCTTTAAAGAGTGAAGCTATCTCTTGGTGAAAACCAATAATAGCTCTCAGCAATAAAACTCTGCTGAGACCGTCTTCGCAGACAGAGGTAATGGATGATGATATTATTATCTAAATATTGATTTCAAAGCTAAAGCCTTTTTTTTTTTTTTATAATCTACACGCGCTCAAGGGAATGTTTCAGCACAGGGCGGGCGTGAGGTTAAGGAAGAGAAAGAATGGTAGGAAAGATGTGTGGCGCGATGTTCAGAGACTGTAGGTGGTTGTTGTCTCAGATTTTATCTCCAGGGATGGCGGCTGAACTAATGCGGAGAAATTTCCGTGTCTTATTTATCTATGTTCCTTATAATTCGCATTATATTTTTATTCTTTGTCATATTTTGTCGGTATACTAGTTTTACTTAATCACATGTTGTTAGTTCTATGCCTAAACAGCATGTAATAAGTAAACCAGCAACTCATTGTATTACATTTATTTTTAGAATTGGTTTTTAATGGAAAAATAAGAAAAAATAGACTACGGCAGGGATCGAACCTGGGACCATGAGGTTGATAGGCGAACACACAACTGTCTCGCCACGGCCACCCCCTTTGCTTACGTTTTGCAATAGGAATCGATGCATACCTCAAATAGGGGCATCTTAATAGAATGATGTCTCAGTGGACAGAGGCCATTGCATTCAACCATTTTATCAGAGTAACACCAATACCGCAAAATTTTAAACTTACTCATTTCTAACTCTTAATGATTTAAAATGGTACAGTTGCAGCCGGTGGTTCAATGGTTACCTGTCCCTGTACCAGTCTACATAGGACTGAGTCTGACACAAAGTGACACGAAGTGCGAATCATCCGTCCGAAAATACTCTTAAAATTTTTTTTCAAATTGACTTCAGAAGAAAATACGCACAGCAACCGAAAAAGACGTCTGATTTAATGGGGTGAGGAGATAGCCTATCCCGCGAGTTTACGTCATGCACAGCTTAACATGTGCGGTTTCGACGGGCTATCGGACCCAAACATGTCAATGGCTGATCCTTCTGAGATCGGATCGCACTCATCCCAGAAGAAAAAAACAGAATTACTAGATTGGAATATTGTTTTTGTATTCTGGCGTCTGTGGGGATCCGGCAAAATGGTTCCAATCTTTCTTCACTCAAAATAAACAATATTTTGCAATTACAAGGTTAACAAACTATGATATCAAAACGGTGCACTCGTTGGGTCAGCCTAGCGCTAGGTTGCTCGTGACCACCATTGTTACCTATCTAACTATGAAAAGGTGAAACATATTAAGCTGACATAAGATAATTTACCATTTAAAACCAAAACAAAAAAAACCATAAAAAATCGTAAGAAGCGAGAAAATGCAAATCATCTTAAGTTGAAATAAGATGTTTTATTTATTTAAAACCGAATTTTTTTACAGTTTACAAAATGAAAAAAATACACGAAATAAGGATGATATGAGAATAATGTAATAGATTAGCTATAAGTCCATGTTTCGGATCGTTTTTCTTAAAATCAATTGCCTGTACAAAAAAGGATCATAATATTTCAATCTTATTCAAAAAAAATATTTATAGTATTTGAGATATTTTCAAAAAGGGTATTTTTTTCATTATTCGTATCTTACAACTTTGTACTTAATATAATAATAATATAACAATTCAAAAATAAAGAACGAATAGTTAGTGACATTTGTTTTTAAAAATAAAATAGTGTTAATGTCAAATCATAGAAAAGAAAAAACATTAGAATGTGGGGTGTACAACAATTAATTTACCAATTAAAAAAATAAAAACAAATTTAAATGAAAAGCAAAAGATTTGTTTCTTATGAGCAAAAGGCTTAGAGAAAAAATATGAAAGCTACGTTACATACATTATGTGCATAAGAATACAAATAAAAAAAAGCAATTAAGTGATATACAACAGAAGAGTTTTGATTTCATGATGATTGAAATCTAGAAGCCAACTTTTAATTCTATTTAAGATCTTATACACCGAAAATTCAAAGGTAGACGATTGAACAATTTAAATGATACAACGGAGAAAAAGTTTCTGAAATGTGTAGTACGAAATGAAGCTGTTACAACAGAAATGATTGAATCGCTACGCAAATATCTAGTGTCAGAAATTGGACTCTGCGTATAACCACCTCTCAAGAAAAATATTTTTAAGACTTTAAAATAATATAAATATTTTAGTGGCAGGATTCCCAATGTCTTAAACAGAACCATAGAATGAGCCAAACGATTTGCTCTGGATATTTTTCTTATAGCGGACTTTTGTAAAACAAGGAGTGGTTGAAGAATTGTGTCGTAAGCGCCCCCCAATAGCTCAATCCATACTGCAATCTTGATTGAAATATTCCGAAATAAACCATTCTAAGTGTTTTATTGTCACAGAACTTTTTGAGTCGATAAAGACTACGAATAGAAAAACGTAGAATTGAAACGTGTTCGAGCAATTTCATATTATTTTCAATTGTTAAACCCAAGAATTTATATTGAGATACTATTTCAATTTTAAAACAGTTAATGTCACAAGTTGCATGTTCATTAAACATTTTGTCATGTGGTTCAAAAGTACACACACAACTTAACAAGTTATGCCTGATACAGTTGTTGGACTCTCTTTTACAACATCTTCCCCCTCTCTAATTAATCGAACCGGATGATAGCAGACAAACCATCTTAAAATCTAAATTATTTTCGGGTAGATAAAGCTTATAAGTCTTAGGTTTATTTAAACATTTGATATCCGTTCTCAGTAGACTAAAGCTGTTTTTTTAATGGCTAACTTAACTCTTAATTAAAAGACAGTTATTTAGACCAGTTTGCTGATACTCAACTTAAGCATTTAAGTTCTAACATGTGACCAGGCAGTACTACGAAATACTGAAATCCTACGTTACGAACCGACTCTTTAGAGTACGGTACGAACAAAATTACTCGGAACTTAAGAAAATTAAAGGCGGTGTACCACAAGGAAGTGTCCTAGGACCAACCCTATATCTGTTATATAAAAGGGATATTCCTGTGGACTTCAACGCTATCATGGCCACCTTTGCTGATGATACGGCAATATTGGTGCCAGATAAATCCGTTACGAAGGCTACACTAAAATTGCAAAATGCTGTCGATAAAGTTAGTGATTGGACGCAGAAAACGCGTATCAAATTAAACGAAACAAAATCGACGCATAAAAACTTTACTAACAAAAACATAATACAATGTTCTAATATTTATAAATAATACAGTAGTACCTTACTCCAATACGGCCAAATACCTTGGAATGACTTTGGATGCAAAGCTTAAATGGAAAGATCACATCAAAAAGAAACAAGAATAATTAAACTTGAAGTACAGAAAAATGTACTGGTTACTAGGAAAGAACTCTGACCTATCTATCCAGAACAAACTAATCTTATATAAGCAAGCACTGAAACCCGTTTGGACATATTGCACCCAACTATTGGGCTGTACAAAGAAAGGATATGCTGAACCCATCCAAAAATTCCAAAGCAATGTCCTGCTTGGAATAATAAATACCCCTTGGTATATAAGAAATAGCGATCTACACCGTGACCTTCAAATTGAAATGGTTACAGAAGTGGTTAAAAAAAACACGCTGTATCACACAACCAGCGACTGCAAAGTCATACCAACTCCGAAATGAAGACCGTCTTAAATGTACGAGACAATGTTCGGAGATTAAGAAGAACCAAGCCTCATGAACTGATGGTCTAAAAGCTATGGGAAAGTGTAATAACTATAATGTGACAGTTTACGCAGAGGAAAACGCACTCCATAAGCGTTTTAAGTTAAACAAAAATATTTATGATGCGTATCAGCAAACGGGGGTAAGTCTTTCAAAAAATTAACCCCAAGTTCAATCGAGAGACGAGTTTTCAGTGCTTGTATCTGACTGGGATGATCACGTACTGAAAAACTGGATATATCTAACAGGGCTACACTGAATCCACAATAAAGGCAACTTAATAAAATAGGAAGATCCTTTCATACCAAAATGTTAAAATTTCACCAGTTGCAAAGTCGAACATTTTGTTGAAAAAAAAAAACAGGTTTAAAAATTTATCTGAACAGTGTTACCCTTAAACAAAAAAGATATAAAAAATATTTGACAAAAAAAAAACTTACCTTAAACTAGAACACTCGCCAGTCGGGCGTTACCCGTCCAGCAATCCATAAGATAGTAATTTTTCTTGGCCGTGTTGCCAGATTTCTCCGTGATTTTACAATACACGACGATTTGTGGCGTTAGCAGCGTTGGTGGCGGTGACGCAGCGGCTGCAACTGCTTCTTATCCTTCAGCGCACAAAATTCACTCCAATAATTTATTATTCTTATTTTCTTCTTGTTTTTAATTGATCAGTTTTATTTTATTTTTGTATGTAATAATTGTATTTTTAGCCTCCTGATGCTCCTTTTTATTCCTTGTATGTATATATATTTGTGGTATTTTTATTAAGTTGTGTGTGCAGAGATGAAAAAATCTAAACAATAATTGTTTTGACGGTGACAATGAACAAAGAGACGACTACTGAAATGAAAAAAAAAAGAAACTCATGTACATAATATGAAAAATAGAAACAAGTAAATATTTTTTATTTACATATACATGTGTACATATTGCGAAATCTGAAAGAAGTTCAAGAATGCAAAGTAGGTACTCGTGCATATGTAATACACACGAAAATCTTCAATTCCATTTATTTAAGTTTTAAACTTTTTATTCTTTAAGCGAGTGTGTTATACAGAAAGGACGATTTGTATGAGATATGTAGGATTGTACGTGCGAAAGAGTGTTGAATTTTAAATGTTGGCTCCTGAAATTTAATTAAGTTCCGACTTCAACCCCTCCCCCCCGCCGATATAAGGACTTTTTTTGAAATTTTGTTTATCTTTTTTGTCTTATTTATTCTCCTTTTCGGGTGGTAATTAAAAGAGAGTGAAAGTTTACTCACAATTTCAGCCCTAAGATTCCATATGATATGCTATGCAGTGTGCATTGTGCATTCTTTGCATAAATTACATGCACCTACAAACAACTCAAGCCTTACAATGTTCACCCGAGACACAATAAGCACACATGAATACTCATATGAAGCAAACGAAAGGAGCATCATTAATATGCACACTCACACTCACATCCAACTCATCCCCAATTTAAGGAAATAGCTGTGTCGTCGTGTTCGTTTTTTGCACCTAAAGGCTAGATGCAGGTGCATATGGAACGGGCGGTGCAGGTGGTGAGATTGTGTTTGGTTTAGTGTACAGATCACAGTGCAAAGGTTGTTGCCATCATTCGTTTACACTGTAATTCTTATGACACAAGAACCTGAGCCTGTGATATATTGTTTTTGAGAGAAACAAAAAATTCACTGATATTCAGCACAACAGATTTTTCTAATTTAGGGGGTGCTCGTGTATGTATAGGGGTGGCATCTTTAAAAAGTTTTACTTTTTTTGCGAATAATTGAGAGTTTACTTTCCTTTTTGGAAACTTAATTGTTGTGTTCGCTAATATGGATACATCACACATCAGTTGGTTTGTAATGAAGTAACTTGAAGAAGGTTGAACTAAATTTAAAAGAATGGATCTTTTGATGTGTAATTTAGGGATTGGTACCTTTGTATTTAAATGAAACTAAGAATGTAGGGTAGAGTATTAAATTATTGGCACCAGCAATGTTTGGCGTCGCACATTCAGTGCATTAATTAGATTTTTTCAAAGGAATATGTCCTTTTTACAGGAAAAAAACTCGGTTCGGGTGGTTTTCGACCCCTATACAAAAAAGATACTTAAAATTCTGAATAAAGACTGATCAAGCACAGTGGACATGTGTCAAATCAACTCCTTAGCGTTAGTAATTCCTGAGATACCAGCAAAAGCCTCAAAAACTGCAACTCATCACTGCGGCATCTGAATGGTCACTCACTGATAGATCCTTAAACAATAATATCCTAGTTGAGTATAAAGGAATACATTGATAATTTGAGGCATTAGCCACTCTGTGAAAAATGTTATAAATTATAAGCAGCACTTCGAAGGTCTTGGACTGTATACAAGGCAACAATGTAAAACTTACGATATCCCGCTTAGGAGGCGGGGCATTTGGGTCTACTTTCCCCATTTTTACATGCGATATCATATAGGTACCTAATATAGGGCAAGTTTTGCACTTGGAAAAACAAACTGAGCTCGAGATTTTGATCAAATTTGACATTATGATGGAGAACACCAAAAAAGTGGTCCCTCAATTCTGTCTGTCAACAACAATTTCCACAATTTTTTGTCTACCATCTTAATTATTTCGAAAACGGCTCTAACGATTTTGTTAAGAAATCACATCTATCAGATCAGATCACATTGTATGCAAAAGATTTCTATAAGAAATCTAAATACATTTTTAAAGAAGTTTTTATTTAATTTTTTATACACAAAATTTCTTTAATTTTGTTCTAAAAAAAAAAATTAATATGACAATTTTAAATATTTAACAATATAAACTGAAAAAGAAAATTTCAAAAAAAAATCATACAACCGTTTTTGAAATATTGAATTTTGAAAAAAAAAATATTTTCTTTAAACTAAAAAAATAAAAAAATTTGATATGCCAGTATTATTTATAATTCAAGGAACCTCCTATATAAAAACTTTGATTGAAATCCGTCCAGCCGTTTGTGAGAAAGTCGAAAATCAAAAAATGGTTGCATGGCAGGTACCATTAATACCAAAATATTTAAACAGTTTTGTTTACTTTTATCAAAATCATTAGAGCCGTTTTCGAGACAATTAAGATGGTAGACAAATTTGTATAGCAATTACCGTTATTTTTGGGGCTAAAACAACGATTCAAAAATATATTTTAGACAATCATCCAAAAGGCACCAAGTTTGAACCAGTTCCGTTCAGCCGCTTAGGCTGTAGATCGTTCTACAGATAGACAGACAGAATTGCGGGACACACTTTGTTAGTGTTGTCTATAATCGTAGTGTCAACTTTGATTAAAATCTCGAGTTAGAATTTTTTTCCAAGTTCAAAACGTACCTACATATATCACAAGTAAAATTGTGTGCACTACTTTAGATATAGTCTACATTTTGTTCAACATTTTTTTCTAACATATTTTGTTATTAACGGTACTTGCCATGCAACCATTTTTGTGATTTTCGACTTTCTTATGAACTCCTCGACGGATTTCGATCATAATTTGTATTTTGAAGGTCCTGCGAACTACATATAAATAATGCTGCATGCCATAATTTTGAAAAAAAAAACATTTTTTTTTTGTTTTCGAAAATTCGATATTTCGAAAAAGTGTGAAGGATTTTTTTTCAATATTTTTAAAATTCAATTAGTACAACGGGAATAATAATAATGAGAAATAAATTGATAAAACACATAATCAAGTGTTTTTATATTGCTTAGTCGTTACAGTTTGAGGGAAAACAAAGATGCAGTTTGAATTCGTTGATAAATAAAAATATATAAAAAAAAATTCAAAAATCGTTAATAAATTAATGTTTTATGTATAAAATTTTGAAAACATTTTTAGAAAGAAAAAATTGAAACGCCATTTTGAAGATATTATTAATATACATATAAAATTCAAATTTAAAAAAAATTCTTCAACTGGTTTTTGAAAAATCGAATTTTCAAAAAAAAAGAATGTATTTATTTTTTAAAAATCGAAAAAATTTTTTTTTTTAATTTGAGTATGCAGTTTTCTTAACAATTTTAGGGATCATTTGTATTAAAAAATTTATTGTAATCGGTTCATCCAATATTGAGAAAGTCGAAAATATGAAAATTTGTTCTATGGGAAGTACTGTTATTAAGTACGCAAAAACAAATACTTTTATACTTAAAAGTGAACTGTACCAATTGAAGAACACACCATTTTTTTTTTAATTCTTGGAGCCGATTTCGAGAAATAACTTTTTTTTAGCGGTTCTTTTTTTGTATGGGAGGTACCGTTGTTCTTTATTTTAGAAAAATAGTTTATTTTTAAATATTCAATATAATGACAAAAAACCACTAAATACGAAGTTTCGAAAAAATCTATGGAGTCGTTTTCGAAATTTTAAATTTTCAAAAAAAACTATTTTCAAAAAAAAAAAACTGCTTAAACTTTCTAGGAGCTTCTGCGTAAAAAATTAAAAAAAAATCATATGAACCGTTTCCGAGAAAATCGAAAACCAAAAAATGGTTCCAGAGGTACCAAAAATAATAATTTTTTTCCAAAAAAAAATGTGTCAAAAAGTAGCATTTCCCTTCATTAATAAACTGATTTTTACTTGCGATTATAGGTACTATAAGGCAAGTTATGCATTCGTAAAAAAAAATGTTTTTTCTAACAATCAAACATGACATTACGATCATAGGGAACACCAAAAAAGTGGGTCCCGCAATTCCGTCTGTCTGTCTGTCTGTAGAACGATCTACAGCCTAAACCGCTGGCGTTTTAGTTGATTATCCAAAATACATTTTTGAATCGTCGTTTTAGCCCCAAAAATAACGGCACTTGCAATTCAAATTTGTCTACCATCTTAATTATCTCGCAAACGACTCTAACGATTTTAATAAAAATTGGTCTGTGTACTACATCGGATATGGTCTACATAGGCCAACATTTTTTTTCAAATATTTTGTAATTAACGGTACCTGCCATACAAACGTTTTATTGATTTTCGAATTTCTATTAAACGGCTCAACGGATTTCGATCAACTTTTTTGTACAGGAGTTACTTCAAGCTCTCAACAATTCTGCATTTCAAAATTTTCAAAAAATAGTTTTTTTGGATTTTTGAATAAAAAAATATTTTTTTTTTTTTTGAAAATTAAAAATTTTGAAAACGGCGGAGGATTTTTTTCGAATTTTTTTTTTTTTTTTTTATAAAAATCGTTGGAGCCGTTTTTGAGAAAAATAAGATTTTTGTTTTTGGCCCAAAAAAAAATGTATGGGAGCTACTGTTATTTGTCATCTTAAAAAAAATGAAAAAAAGTAAATATTACCGAAAAAACAATATGTCCCAAGTTTGACGCAAATCTATCCAACCGCTTAGGCTATAGACTCGAGGACAGACAGACAGACTGACAGAATGACAGACAGACGGAATTGGGGGATCCATTTTTTTGGTGTTCTCTTTGATCGTAATAGCTGCGTTTTATTATCTAAGGGTCTGGGTCTGGGTTATGTTTTAACACGTATTACAAAAACAACACGAGATCCAGGTTTCTATCTGGGTTTGCAAATATTAGTATTAAATTCGGCAAACAGAGTGTACAAGTAAGTACATAACCCAGATCGTTTTATTTTCACGGGGTGAACCATATGGGTTATTGGCCATAATAAAACACGGCTATTGTCATGTTTGATTGTTAGAAAACAAAATTTTTTTTATGAATACATAACTTTCTTTATAGTACCTTATAGTAAAAATGACTATAAAAATATATTGAGCTTCTAAATAGAAATCTTTTACATACGATTTAATCGAACAAAGAGCAAGTACTTGCGACCCAGTCATTCATTTTATTTAAAAAAAATTATTTTGGGCACTTTCGATTGCTGTGGAATGGCTAAGTTCGGTAAGCGGTATGGTTTGAAGTAAATACAAGGACAAAATATAAAAAAGTGTGATTTTCCATTCACGGGGCGTGGCATTTGCCTAATTTCTTGAAATTACAATCGATTGCTAGCTATAGAATGATGTTTTTGTTTTGTTACTAATAATCCAATGGTTTTCAAAACTTTAATGAATTTCCACTTAAAGGAAAATAAAATGTATAAAATTTGAGCCTTAGATTTTGGGTTGAATGAATTTGAACGTTTAAGGAATTTAAACGTCTTAGACAAACTAAAACAAAGGTTCGATTTTCTCGACAAGAGAATCAGATACTGATCAACACAGACCCCATGACAAATATTGCTTTTTTTTAACTTCTCCTTCATTCCAGTGTAAAAATTTATTTATGGAACACCATTTCAGACTTTGTAAGATTGTCTCCTCTAAACTTTAGGACCTCGTTATCACAAATAATCTTTAGCCTTTTTTCAACGATTAACTAGTTTATAGCCTTGAACTACAAGACCAAGTGTGATAATCGTCGTGAAATTTTTAGTATACAATTCAAACCAAACCGTCTCAGTTTAAATGTCAATGAAGCTGATTTTTCTAACACAATACCTCTAACTGGTATACTTTTTTTTTTGTTTATAACCCTGACACATTTTTTTGTGCACATTCATATAAGCACAAGGTTCCTAAAGCGTGTCTAATTTCTCCAATTACTTTCAAGTTCTTATACACTTGTTGTGTAGTTCTTAGAAAACATTCTGTAACCAAATAGGTAATTCCTCGCGTACCTTACCCTATATAACTGACACTTAGTCTATTTCTTGTCAAAAAATAAATTAAAAACAAAAAAACAAAGCGCTCCGATTGCATTTTTTGAATGCGAAACGCATGCAATTGAAATCGTTTCCTTAGAAGTTTCTAAAAAAAATATATAAAAAATAAACCTTAAATAGTTCCACATTTTGACATAACCAAACTGTGGTGAGGCGAGGTGTATCTACGTACGTTTTGTGGTCGTCGGTCGACTTGGTTGTTTGTTTTTTGTCTTCATGATATTGATCGAGTTACATGGCAAAACACCACTTTATGATATACCTACATAAGTAACATCACTCGCACTTATTTTGTAGTGCAACCGGAGCGGTGGTTTCTTTTGGGAGTAACATGTGTATATTAGTACTTTACTCGCCCAATTCCAATGCAATAGAAATACGATCGTGATTGTTGCTTACATTTGTTAAATTTTGTTCGAAATTACGATAATTAACCCTGTCGTACAAACTTGTTCAAATGTTTGTGAATTTGCATAGCAAACAAAAATTCTCAATGAATCATAAGTAAGAAATTCCAAATATACACTGCCGGTCAATAGAGTAGGTTCACCCTGCTATATTAGATTTTCTTTTCTTAAAAAAAAACTTTAGAAAAAGCTATCTGTGAATGCATAAAAGTCAAAAGGTCAAAAATACTATTTTAAGGGTAAATTAAAATATATTTTTTTTTAGTAAAGTCAGTAAAAAATGGTCAATAGAAAGGAACAATAGAGAAAAAGCACCCTTCGAAAGTGCATCAATAAAAAGCTTTTTGAAAAGCTTCGGGAGGCAGAAGCTCTTATTTTTCAGTTTATAGGGTGAATCTTTTATATTGGCTCATAAAAAATAATATTGGCTTTCAAAAAAATAATAAAATTGCTTCTAACATTATAGCATACTTAAATTAGTATGCTATAATGTTAGAAGCAATTTTATTATTTTTTTGAAACCACAAGTTGCTTTAAGTAAACAGAAAGAAATGAAAGTAATTGGAAACGCAGGTTGTAGGGAAATATTGCGAGAGCTTCATTTTCTTATGGCTGTTGGAAGTTCCAAGAATCTAATTAGTAAAGGTATTTTTCTTCTTTTTTTGTTGTGGGTAATACTAAAAAATTAAATTTGAGATATATTTTAGTCGAATAAGTAAGCGCCATAAAAAAAATAAATTTCATGGGTATGTGTCTCGAGCAGACTAATTGTATACACCAACTTAAAAAAGTCATTTTTTAAATATATATTTTGCTGATAAATTAATAAAAGAAAAACTCTACAAATAATTCAAAATATGGAAATGAATTTGTAAGTAAAGTAAAGAGTGTGCCGATTTTTATTAATCTGTGAGTAATTACACGTTAAAAAATCTTTTTCGCAAGATCCATTTTGTTTTGACGTTTGTCGTTTATCAAAAAAGAGTTTGTGACAGAATGATTGCATTTTTGATAATAGCAGCAGCTGCGTCAAAAATTGAAGATCATTTGGCCATCAACAAATTGACTTCAATTTGACGTTGTCATAAACAAAAATTCAAAACTACAAAAAAATTTCTTCGAAAACGCAAAATTTTACAAATAAAAATAAATCGAAGTGATGACAAAATCAAACATAATTGAACTTTCAATTTTTATTCTGAAGGTCGAAGGCGCTTGCAAAAACCCGTCAAGAAATTGACAGATAAGTAATCTGGTGTATTTGATACATTTGTAAATCTGAATGGTCTGAGTGATTTTAGAAAGAAAGCGAAAATAAATACGAGTATGCAGATAAAATTGAAATGACATATAAGGTTGACAGCGCTTCAGAGGCGGATCAGAACGAGAAAGGAAAAAAGCCTTATAAAATTCAGAAATAATCCCAAGCGAGTTTTTGATGTTGACATATTAGAATAATGGGTTTGTACGCAAATGCATTTTATTTTCTATTTTAGTTCACCTCGTTGGCAGACAGCACTGGATAGTAATGATACACCAAATGGCAACTCCGCAGATTTCACAACCATTTGCAATGACGTTGTATGAAATATTATATTTATTACTGAAACAGTTTTAATGGTTAATTTCCTCTATCTCTTTTTTGCTGTGTAATATAATTCACGCTCACTTGCAACATAAAACATTATAATAAGGAACAAAATAAAGCAGCTTAAGGCATAGTTTGGCATCGGCTGTAAACTAATGATACATTAGCATGATTGTCACTTTGCTGCAATTGTATTTTTTTTATTTGAAAATAGTCGACTACACTATTGGTCTTAGGGAAAAAAATCGTTACATATGTAACGTTTCCGACAAAATTAATTTTTCATAATTCTGTCTAGCGGTCAGTCTCACTTTTTTCAATTTTAATTATACATATTGTTTTGTTTTGGAATTAACAGCTGTAGCCTGTGGTTATTTGTTCATTTATTTACGTTTCTTCATCGTTTGTATTGTTAGACAAAGGGATTTTTTTTAAAGGGATGCGGGCAGTAAAGGGGTTTTGACTACCCTTAAAATGAGCAAACACAGTGAGCGTTAGAAAAGTAGGGTAGGATGCAAGAGGAGATACCGATGCACATTGGTTTTGAATTTCTGAATATCAAAATGGGAGGGGAAAATAGAGCCGGGTAAAGTATTCAACACTCGCGTTCTACTGCTAAAGAAAGATTATCTGTACTTACCAGGACGTCCGAAGTTGGGCTCAAGGGTAAACTGATGAGCATTTCTAGAAGCACGAGTGTTACGGTTGAATAGTTTAAGGGCAGGAATGCAACTGGCTATTTCCCTAGAACACTGTCTATAATAATACCGATAGAATAATGAAAGGCATGAATCATTGCGACGGTGCGTGACGGGCTCAATTGGTTTAGTTATTGTTTCATCACCTATCATTTTTATAGCTATTTTTGGATTTTGTCTAGGAGACTTAAATGCGTTTTGGGAACAACAGCCCAAATATGACCATTGTACTCAAGGTTTGGACGAATGAAGGCTTTATAGATTACAGCCAGATCAGAAGGGGAGAAATATTTCTTGCATCGTCTCAGAAAACCCAAACATCTTACAGCGTTTTTGGCGACGTCGAATATGTGTTCATTCCACAAAAGGTGGTCTGTGATGCACATACCGAGAAGTTAAGGTTGTTCGGTTTCCTCGATGCAAGCGCCGCTAATGGACAACGGCATTGGGGGAGGGTCCCGCGGTTTTTATTCCCCATTGGACAATGCTGTCTAAATCAGAATTTAATGAGCTAATCATACGCTGCCGTTCAAGTTCCACATCCGAAGGACATGGATGAGAATCTAAGAACGAGTAAGAAAAGCTGAGGGTACTGTCGTCAGCAAAACAGTATATTGGATTAGAAGTTTCAGACAAGAGATCATTGATGAAAATGAGAAAGAGAGTCGGAGACAGAACAGAGCCTTGGGGCACACCAGCATTTATTTTGTGAATATCAGACTTGAAAATTCAACTTGTATTGAATGGTCCGAAGGGTAATTTCTAATCCAACGAAGAAGAGATTCATCAATACCAAATGCACGCATTTCGATAAGCGAGCCTGATGCTAAACTCTATCAAATGCTTTTGAAATATCAAGTGATATTATCTTACTTTCTATAAAACGATGTAAAGATTTGTGCTACTGTTCGGTGAGATATACCATCAGATCACCAATGGACATATTGCTACGAATGACATATTTTCGGTCGTTAAGGAGCTTTCGTTCTTCAAGATATTTCTTTAGCTAATAATTAGTCAGCGTTTCCATGACCTTGGAAAGAAGCGGGGTAAGCGAAATTGGACGGTTATTAGAGGGTGAAGAAGATACGCCTTTTTTTGGGACAGGCTGGATAAATACTGAACACCTCTTCAGAACTTTTGGAGGGATACTATCCGGGCCAGCGGATTTGGGTATATCAAGGATGCAAAAAAAAAGAATTGGTAAGGACGGAAATCAATTTGTTGATTTAAATGTTCTGAACATGAAATGTCAAAAACCCATCAAAATTCAAAGAAAATACCATCAAAAAATGCAAGCCAATTTGTAAGTTTTAGATAATAAATATTTTTTGTTTAAAAGAAGTTCAACCAAAAAGACTTAAATTAAATTGATAAAGTCAATAAGCCACCTTATAGTCTTTTTTATTTATTTATTTTATTGACGCGTTTCGGCTATATAGCCATCATCAGAAAATTCGAGCTTTTTAATATAAAATAAACATAGGTAGAATTTTCTGATGACACCTATATAGCCGAAACGCGTCAATAAAATAAATAAATAAAAAAGACTATAAGGTGGCTTATTGACTTTATCAATTTAACAATTATTTTGTTTTGATTTTCAGCAAAAATAAATCTACTGCGGAAGATCTGAACTCGAAACATTTTTAAAAATTGACGAAGCTAGACAATTTTGTCCTAGTCCCCACCACAAGTGATGAGTTGTCTAAACTTGAAAATTATTGTGTGCTCCATGCCACTAGGAGGGCCCATAATAGTATGCACATTTACCCCTTTTTAAGACCCGCAGAGACCAGTGTTTAAAACTAAAGATTAGACTGTGATAGTAGCATTCATCTCCAGACGATTTCCAAGGCACCGATTCCAAAGAAAATAAAGGGATGAGGTCGGATTAATAGAAGCTATGATATTCCAAAATCAACCTTAATTAAAATCGTGTGTTGTTTCACCCTTTCTCAATTAAATCCAATTTTATCTTTATCAGATTACGAACTTAAAAAGAAACTTGGTCTCAGCATACACTGATATAAAATTACAAATTGAAAAAATTTATTATTTATATGTATCCCTGATAGAATAATCATTAGGCCTTTTAACATTGTGTATGTGTTAAGGCGAACGAAAAATTCCATTTATGTAGGTACTCCTCACTCATACCAATACTCAATTTGGTTATCGTATTTTTCATAAAACGACTCTACAAAACTCTCAAAAAGCAATAGTTAAAAAAAAAATACATATACGCCGTGTATCCCAAATAACTGCATTTGGAAACTAGAAACAAATCAAAATGGTATTAAAAAAATAAAAATACCAATTATATATTTTAAATATTTAATCATTGCACCATTTTTTTTTTTTTTTGAATTAATAATTTAAATCCTCGAGGGTATCCGTCTCGCCTAGATGCTCTCAAAAATTTAATAAAATAAACTGCGCTTGCTGCATAGGTACTCGTACATATAAAAGACAGAAAAACAAAACAAAAATAAGTAATAACATTCATTCTCACATAAACTGTCCGCCGATTTAATTAATGCAATTATTATTTAACAACAAGTCGACCGAGACGCCACCATCAGACGTCGTCGTTGTCGTGTCGGTGTCGGTGTCGTCAACGAGGACAATGGCGACAACGACCTAAGTAAAGTAGCCAAGCCAACCTTAAGTAGATATAGTATATTCTAGGATGGACGCGACTATGATGATGATTAGGATGATGATGATCATGAGGATAATGATGATGACGTAGATGGGTGAAAGATACAAAGCCAATTCATAGGAACTGAAAAAATTGTAGGAAGAAAAGGAACTTTGCAAGAAAAAAAATCCAAGAAAATCTAAAAGATTCCAGGTGTGCTATACACGGATTGTGAGGTTTAATTTTAATTCCAAACCCCCCTCAACCCACCCATTGCTGTAAAAAAAAAAAAGTCTTTTGATGGCTTTGGCTGGTGATTTTCGACTCGACTTGAAAGGGCTTGACTTCAAGTTAGAGAGCGAATAAAACAAAAAATTCAAAACAAGCAAAAAAGTCCGAAAATCAAAACCAAGAAGGAATAAAGAACTTCAAGACACATATAAAACGTGTGTCTACTTATATAGCTATAGACTATAGAGACGCATGTGTTTGTACATGTGAAGGGCTTTTCACTTTCCTTTTCGTTTGACGGTCGGGTCGATGAGTTTGTCTGACGGGATTTTTTTTGAAAAATCCTAAGAATAGGGTGGCATACAAAAAACAAATTTACAAACAAAAACAACAAAATACAAAAAAAAACAAGAAGAAATGTCTAACGAGACGGTTATTTCACTTTTCCTTTTTTTTCCGGTGACCCACCCTTTGTAACATTGCAAGCCCTTGTTCCTCACATCGTCTTTGACTGAATGTTTTCCCTTTTCATTTTTGTGTTGTCGTCGTGGGTCGTTTTATTTATTTTTTTTTTTTTATTTTATTTGTTTCGTCGCTTATGTTGATGGTTGATGAATTTACGCGAAATTGCAATGTCTGGAGTTTTTTTTTAGCTTGCGTTGTTTTTGTTTTTTTGTGTGTTATCGCAGGTGAATTGCACACACTAATACGACACAACTCAAACCCTTAAAAAGTGGGTATTTAATATTTTTTGCCGGTGTTTCTTGTGCTTTATTTTGTCGTCGTTTTTTGTTTGCTTGTTTATCGATCGATGTGTCTGGTCTGGAGGTGCGCACATTAACCAAAGAAAATGCAGAAAGGCAAGGAAAATCTAGCTAAGGACTACTAAAGGCACTGGCGGTGGCGATGGCGATGATGATGGTGATGGCGGTGAGGATAGGATGACGAGGACGAGCAGTAGAATTGCAAAGGAGACACAAAAGAGAAGGCCAAGACGCCCTTTTATGCCCATATGGTACAACTATACATATGTATGCATGCAAAAGCAACTTACGACGCACATATGCGAGGTTTACTCTGGATTTCAGGGACGCATTAATGCGATTTGATATCCCTCATTAAAGCCATGCCTAATTAACTTTAAGTTTTTTAATTCAATTAACTTGGCTTAGATTTTAAAATTTTTGTATTTTGTTTTTTTTTTATTTTACTTAATTTTATATAATTTTATTTTATTTTATTTTATTTTATTTTATTTTATTTGATTTTATTTTATTCTATTTTATTTTATTTTATTTTATTTTATTTTATTTTATTTTATTTTATTTTATTTTATTTTATTTTATTTTATTTTATTTTATTTTATTTTATTTTATTTTATTTTATTTTATTTTATTTTATTTTATTTTATTTTATTTTATTTTATTTTATTTTATTTTATTTTATTTTATTTTATTTTATTTTTATTTTATTTTATTTTATTTTATTTTATTTTATTTTATTTTATTTTATTTTATTTTGTTTTATTTCATTTTATTTTAATTTATTTTAATTAATTAAAATAATTAATAACAATTTATAAATCCATTAATTGTTCAACTCTTTAAAAATTAAAAAAAAATATTCACACAATTTTTTTAAATGTTTTTCTTTAAAAAAAAATCATATGCCATTTTTAAGTATTTAATAAAATAAACTTAAGATTATAATTTCGATAAAAATCTTCCACCTGTTTTCAAAATATTAAATTAAAAATTTCAAAAATCCGAAAAATATTTTTTTTAAATTTTTATGGTCTGTATAAATTAGAATTTGAAAGACTCCTACCTTAAAATTTTATAGAAATCGGTAGAGCTGTTAATGAGAAAGTCGAAAATAAAATAAAATGCACGACCGAATCAAAAATCAGAAAAAAAAAATTTTGGAAATTGTTGGTATGCAGTATCATTTAGAATTTGCAGGACCTCCTGTTGATCGAAAGTCAGGCCGTTCATGAGATAGTCGAAACTGAAAAAAAAACTGTCATATGGCAGGTAGCGTTAATAAAATTTCAATTAAAAAATTTTACCGAACAAAATTTAGACCACATATACAGAATTGTTTTTATAAAAATCATTAGAGCCGTTTCTGAGATAATTAAGATAGTTCATGAAAATTTCTCGTCTGGAGAATCACGTAAGAGATAAACGGAATTTCTGGATCCAAAATGTCAAGTTTCACCAAAATCTCGAGTTTGATTTTTTTTTCAAATGCAGGTTAAAATAAGCACAGCATTTTGAATCGGACCTGAGCTAAGGCCAAATTATGTCAAATTCAGCCCTGAAATTCTTTATGTTTTCCAATGTCTGACTCACTTGATGTTTCCGAAGGGATTTGAAGTTTTCTTTCAGATATTCTAAATGCTAGGTTATAGTTAGTTTAGTATTAGTAACTATACAATTCGAGCGAACCAGCCAGACTAGTCATCCAGACGATGATTATTACAAAGATATGTGCAACCAAACAGGTGGTGGTTGGATGGGAAGATACTTATATATGTACTGTATTGTATGTTTACGTACAATTCGTCTTAGCCAATTTGGCTAGCCGTTTGTACGCGTTGTCACCTCTAAGGGGGTGGTGGTGAATGGTTCTTGCGGCAGCGATTTAAAAAAGGAAGCAGCAATGGAATGGTGGAACATACTCAGAAGTGGGTTTGAGTTAGTTAATGGAATGATGTCGCATGTTTTCGAAACATTAACATTAAATTGCAAGAAGTATTCATTTAGGATGTTTTCGATTTTTTTTTTTGGTTTGTTTGATGTTTTTATTGTTGTTGTAGGTGAAAGTGTAGTTGGGAGTCAAAAAATTTGACGAATACAGACGTTTAAATATTATGAACAGGCAAGTAGTCTAGTAGTCTACAAAAACAAAGGGAGTATTGTCAGCAATGCCAATCGGTTTTTAGAAATTCTACTAAAATAAGGGTCGCGTATGTGGGGTATAAAGTTCCGAGATGACACATTTCAAACCAAATAGTATATCACGTTCCAACTGCTGGATGGATTCATGACAAGAAAAAACAATAAATTTGAAGAAATTAACCACTTCAACGGACTTGGGAATTGAATCGGTCGACTTATATGAATGCAATTGGCCATCGATACATTCCAAGTGTCTACATGTCCTCTTATTTAAAAAAAAACATTAATGATATTTTTTTTTCGACGTTGTGAATTGTCAAACATTTGGTAAGAATGAAATTAGAAGATTTTTTTCTTTTCCATTATATCTTATTACTGCTTGGGAAACATTGCAAGAAATTCTTCCATAAAGGTTCTTGTCCAGAAATCATTGATGTCCTTGAATCTATTGGCAGTTTTAGTGGTGGTAATTTTGCATTTCAGCTATTACACATAATATTTGCGAATAGTGTCGAAAGCTTAAATCATTGCAATATTGACAAGAAGTACTCTTCTTCGGAATTCGACTGTTACTTTTGCGGCGTAATTGAATATTGGATTGTACCTGAATGCCAATTTGTGGATAAGGTCCAGTTGATCGAGGAATTGTTCGGAAGTCATAGTCATACTGGATCGCGTTTGATAAATTCTAGAACTGCCAAATGTACAGTGGGTTTGTTTTCGGGATTCAAGGTTAAAATTTAAATTTTAACCCTGAATCCCGATGGTCAAAAATTAAGTATCCGGAATTCCATAATATCGGGATTTTGCCATTGGAGATTTTGACCAATTGATGGATTTTAAACATTCGTTATTTTATATTTAACCATTCGGGATTTTGCCGACTCGTTGTTGTTGACATTCGAGATTCATAGCATCCGGGATTTTTGCCGTTCTTTATTTTGTCGACTAAGATTTTTCCGCATTCAGGGTTTCTTGGGTTCGGCATTTTGTTCACTTAGATATTTTTTCATTTGGGATTTGGCTCGAGATTTCTGGCATTTGAGGTTTCTTTGATTTTGGCAATCCAAATGTTGGCATTTGGGCTTTCTATAGCATTCGGGATTTTAGCCATTCGTAATTTTATCGCCTGAGGTTCTTTGGTGTTCGAAATTTTGTTCATTCGGTAGTTGGGAACTCTTTATATTCCTGTTATTCAGGTTTCTGTCCGCCATTCGTCACTTTGTCCGCTTAGAATTTTGTCCACTCGGGGATTTTTCTAATCGGGATTTTGACTTCAGGATGAATTTTCATTTGCATTCGGGATTTTGAATTTAAGCATTTTGCACTCGGAATTTTTGGTATTAGGTATTTGAGTCAATCTTGATTTTGCCTTTCCCTCGGAATTTAGTAAATTCGGGATTTTGCTATTTGGGATTTTTACTTTCAGGTTTTGACATTCGGGATTTCGATTAACTATTTTCCTTTCGCCATTTCATATCAAATCCATTCGTCAGCTAATGAAAATTTTAAAGTTAGTTAAAAAAATAAAGTTTTTGACCAATTACTGAAACTAAAGGGTTATCCATTTTGCGATTTCAAAAGTATAGGGCTGGAATTCGACATCTGTTAAACTAAGTTGTTAAACCAATTTTGTTTTCAGTTGAAAGTCTGACATTTACGAAAATGGATCGGTTAACTATCGCACAGCGCACAAAAATTGTTAAAACCTACTACAAAAATGGTGATTCTGCCACAGCCACATATCGTGATTTGAGAGGAGATTATGGTTTACATAATCGTCCAACTACGCAAGCAATTGGCAAAATTGTGATGAAATTTGAAGAGACTGGATTGGTTGCAAATATTGTTAGGCCTGTGCATCATCGTTTCGCTCGTACCACTGAAAATATCGCCGAAGACCTGAATGTGTCGATTCCTCGTCGTTCTCAGGAATAAGGACTGTCTTACGGCACGATTATAGCGTTTTGGGCATTTAGATCTACACCTACATCCATATAAAGTCCATCTCACACAACAACTGATGCCAGCTGACCATTCACAACGTCGTAGATACGTCGAATGGGTGCTTGAACAACAGGCGGTGGACGGCGATTTTTAGAACAAAATTTTCTTCAGCGACGAAGCACATTTCTCACTCGGTGGGTATGTTAATAAAAAAAATTGTCGTATTTGGTGTTCTGAGAATCCTCAAGTAATTGAAGAGAGGCCATTGCATCTACAAAAAGTCACTCTCTGGGCCGCCCTTTGGTCCGGAGGTGTGATTGGACCTTACTTCTTCGAAAACGACGATGGAACGACTGTCACCGTCAATTCGGAGCGTTATGGTCATATGATAACCGACTTTTTTTTTGCCTGCTATTGAAGAATACGACTTGGAGAATATGTGGTTTCAACAAGACGGTGCCACATGCCACACAACTCGAGCGAATATGGCTTTATTGCAAGAGACATTTCCTGGCCGTGTAATTTCTCGTCGTGGCGATATCAACTGGACAACAAGATCATGCGATTTGACACCGTTGGACTTTTTTTTGTGGGGCTACGCTAAAGATCTTTAACTCTTGAGCACTTGAAAACCAACATTCGTCAAGTTATGGCTCAGATACCGCCCAATATGTGTCAAAAAGTGGTCGCAAATTACCTCAAAAAATCGATGCTTGCAACAATTCGCGGCGTGGTCATTTAAATGATGTAGTGCTTTACACATAATGGCAACGTTCAAACTTTATAATAAAAAAGAAATATCAGAAAAAAAAAATATTTTATATGTGTTTTATTTACGTTTACTTTTGAAACCTAAAAAATCTCCTTCAAAAGCACTCGAGAAGAGACCCTATTTTTGGTTCCGAAATTCGCCTAAAGCCGTACGATTTATGTATGCTTTTCGTTGGAATAGAAATTGGTAATTTTTCAGACTTTGTTTCCCCCTCCGGAAAAAGGTCACTTCAAGGCTTTTAGGTGACACTTGGAAAAAAATATTATCGAAACGTCAAATTATAGTTTGTTGAATATTTATCAAGCCATAAACTCTCAAAATAAATTACGGGATGGCTCCGATTTAAATGGATTAATGGATCCACACACCGCATCGTTTTATCTTACATCTTTTTACTACCAAAAAAAACGAAAGAAATCAAGACTAAGGATAAGACCGAGACCGATACGAGACTGAAATTATTCGATTTTGACGAGGCCGAGGCGACGTTGACAGTCCTAATAACCTTCTAATTTTTTTATAAGGGTTCAAAATTTAAATGACTAACATGACTAAATAGTTGACTTTTTAGACTGCATCTACAGTATCGAATATTCCAAATAGTTACAAGTACTTAGATATCAAATCCCCGATTCTGACGGATTTCACCAAAACCTCATTATGTCGCAGGACAAGTTGTAATTGGTGTGTGACTTTTTCATATTATGGCGCGCAGTGACCTTGACTCAAATGAAAATATCCTTTAAAGAACATCACTATGGTTTCACAACTATCCTCACAAGAACTCAAAGTTCTTTTAATACATATACATATATTTATAATTCATGTCCAATTTTAACACAATCAAATGCGCACAAACAAATTAGTTGGTCCTTTGTCCTTTTTTTTTCATTTAACATCATTAGACTACTCCTATGGAACTCAATTATTTTTCTTTTAAAAACTAATATTGTAAGTAAAAATGCAAATGATAAACACAAGAAAAAAATATCAGCCATCAACGACAAACCAACAAGCCCCCCTTACCATTATTCTTATAACCACTTTGAGTTTGAAGTGATCCAATTTAAACTGATTAATTGTTCCGACAGGCCTCTCTTGGCCAATCTCACCACATGATGTTGTCGTCCAAAATGATTTTCATTTATATACATATTTTTTTTTTTACTGCTACTTACTTTATGCAGTGTATATATGTATGTACCTGCACTCATAATAACCAACAACAGAGATGTCGTTGGTAATTGCATTTCATGCTGCTGGCTCGTGTAAATGCTTAATTATATTAAATTAAAATTACAAACAGAGTGGGTAACAAAAAAAAAAAAAAAACGCGTTGTTGTCGTATTGAATGGCTCGTGGAATTTCAAAATGTTTGCAACAATTTCTCGAATCATTTAAGATTACACACCAGTTCCGTAATTGGACACATTGCAATCATTGCAGTTAAATTTTTTCGGTTAATGATGGTAAGGTAGTTCGCATTAAATTTATTCAAGCTAATTTTTATATACAGGTACACATTTTTAGCGCATACCTGTGATTACAGTATATAAACTTGAATTTTTTTCCAAGAAAAAAAAAACACACCAATGTACAGTTTTATTTTCCTTGTCTTAGGTGTTAGTTATAGCCTTTTGTGCAACTAATTATTGAAACATATATGTCTGCATAAGATTACCATGTCCTCAAATCGCAGGATGGTGTATAGCAATTCATCCAACTTAGGGCAAACAAAATTGCTTATAATCGATTGATTACATTCTCCAATGATGATGACGACAATATTACTATCTCACTATCTATGGATCGTTATTCGATTGATGATGATGATTTTCGGTCGCTATTGTGGAAAAAAGCGTGTATATTATTATAAAAAAAAATTTAAAAAATTCTTTCCTTGAATTCACTTAAATACCTTCCTCTGTTATACGAAATAATTCCGTCAACAATCAATTCTGAAACGCGCTGTTTGACACGTTGCGCCGTCTTCTCGTCAACAAAAAAGTCATTCATTATGGCTCTATAACGGTCTCCATTGACTGTTATCCTCTGACCAGCATCGTTTTTAAAGAAGTAAGGACCAATGATTCCACTTACCAATAATGCACACCAAACTATCAGTTTTTCAGGATTTAACGGTCGGCATCTCAACAATGGCTCGAATGGCTGCTTATCGACTTAGCCATTGAACCAAAAATGAGCTTCACCGGTAAACAAAACTAATTTGTTAAACTCGGAATCAATAGCAATTTCGTTTCAAGCCCATTTACCGGAATAGCGTCCGTCGATTCATGGTAAAATGGCAAACCAAATTAAAGATTAATCAAATGACATATGACAAAATGGTTTCAAATGAAAACAGTGCTGTCAACTTTAAGTACTATATCTAAAGAAAACATCCTTTATTAGTAGAATTGTTTTCTATATGAGTAATTGAAACCCACTCAGTTAAATTCCTTGCTTAATTTGAATGCAACAAAAAATGTAACTATCAAGCTAAAAACATATTAAATCATAAAATTAAAACATAAAATATAAATTAATTTTAGTAACTTGGAAGCACTAAAATTGGCAGTAGTGCTACCTGTAAAACAAATGACAGTCAAAGATACTCAATTATAGAGACAGGTATCTTCGAGTATCAATTCAATTTGCCTAAAAGTTGGAAAAGAAACTGATGTTCACATTTTTGAAAGAGTATGCGTTACCCCGATTACCCTGTATTTTACATAGGTGTACTAAACGGAAAGTTTTGTATTTGAAAAAAAAATTGAATTCGAGATTTTAATCAAACTTGACATTACGATGATATAGAAGAGCAAAATATGGGGGATATAGTCCTCGACTGTTAACTAGACGTGTAGATTCAAGTTACACTGTAGACATCATTCTTGTCTGTACTTCCCAGTTTTAACTGGATTCCAGCACTGGGTCATAATGAGATAATATGCACCTAATTCTCAATCTAGTGTGCGGAAAAGAAATCTTATCTTTCTATTCTTTCTAACAAGTGCAGTCAGGGCCGCTCCAACCAAATGCACAGGGCACAACAGTCTGGGGCGCATAAGGTGCAGCAAGCAAATGTAATTTGATCTGGGGCAAATAAATACTGGCATTTGCATTTCAACCACAAAACTTGTTCAATGATAGGGTATTTCTTTTTATCTTTTCAAAGATGAAATTAACGCAAAACCAAATAAAAACAGACGGACATTTTAATAGAATGGGATAGATGAAAAGAGTGCAAACATTATGAATGCGCATCAGTATATGTGCAAATATAAAATAAAATGCACGACTGGATCGAACGTACTTGCTCCTATGTTCTATCACCTTATATGCAAAAGTTTCTTAACGGAAACGGCTAAAAGTATTTTTAAAGTCGTTTTTCACTTAATTCTTTATATATAAAAATTCTCAACTTTTGGAAAAAAAGTTGGTATGAACATTTTAAATATTTAATAATATTAATTTAAAAACAAAATTTCAGAAAAAATCGCCCACCCGTTTTCGAAATATTGAATTTTCAAAAAAAAATATTTTTTTTTCAAAAATCCAAAAAAATCTATTTTTCGAAAATTTTTAAATGCAGTATTATAAGGAATTTCAAGGAGATCGTGTATATAAATTTTGATCGAAATCCGTTGAGCCGTTTATGAGAAAGCCGAAAATCAATAAAATGGTTGTATGGCAGGTACCGTTAATAACCAAATATTTGTTAATTTTTTTCGGCCAAAATGTAGACCATACTCGAGTTAAAACCCACACCAATTTTTATCAAAATGTTAGAGCCGTTTTCGAGATAGATAAGATGGTAGCAAAATGTTTAATGGCAAGTACCGTTATTTTTGGAGCTAAAACAATGATTCAAAAATCTATTTTGAACAATCACCTAAAACGCTTAACCACTAAGGTTGAACAAAATCAGTTCAGTCGTTTGGCTGTAGACCGTTCTACAGACAGACAGACAGACGGAATTGCCGGACCCACTTTTTTGGTGTTCTCTATCATCGTTATGTCAAGTTTCGAGTTCGATTTTTTTTCCAAATGCAAGACTTGCCCTATTATCGCAAGTAAAAAGGGGCGCTTTATACAAATCTGGCACAACAGTGCGCAAGTTTGGCTGAGGCCTGCCCTGAGTACAGTGCAATTCAGGTTGCGTTTAAAAAGACTAACGATACCTTCCATACAATTTGCTGTACCAAAAATAGTAAATCTTAATTATACTGGAAACGGCACGTACAATTTTGATTTAAAAGAAATCAGTACACTATTAAAATATTATTAATGGTAACTGCCATATAACCGTTTTTTTTTTTTTTTATTTTCGACTTTCTAATTAACGGTTCAACGGATTTTGATAAATTAAAAAATTTAATATTTCGAAAACGTGAGGACGAAATTTTTGAAATTGTGTTTTAATAAAAAATATATTAAAAATAAAACAAAAATCAATTTATGTCGTTTTCAAAATATCGAAAACGATCACAAAACATTTTTACTTAAAAGTTTAACCAACCAAAAATTAAGGATATAATACTTAAAATTTAAGGAGGAGATAAATTTCCAACTACCATCCAAACTATTGTTCAAGTAACTCGTTTTCGAAATATATTTTGAGGTTTTTATTTTTAATAAACTGATTATTACGAAAATCTACTACAATCAATAAATACACTGTGGTCAAACGGTTTTATTAATTGAGGTGTCTATGTTTGTTAAAGTTTTAGCTTTCAGATAAGCCCGAAGTAGTCTACAAGCTTAGCAAGGATAAGAACTTGACGATGATCATGAAAATGTATGTTGGTTCAATAAGTAACGTCACTTTGCATAAAAAGAATGATTATAAAATAAATTCCTAATCAATTTCAATACAATTTTCGATTTCCCTTCTTTCTTACACATTTTTGTACAATTATTTTTTTTCCAAAAAAAAAAATCATTTATTCACTCATTTTGCTTAGCACATTCATGCTACTCCTCTTCCTTATTCGCAATCATTTGTGCTTATTACGCTTCATTACGACCTAATGAACGATCTTAATGGTACACTGCGGTGGGGATAGTGCGGCATATACGAGTATATGTATAGAGTTACGCTAAGAGACGATAATGCTCTCTGCTTGCTGCTGATGCTGGTAGCTGATGATGATGCTGGTAGCGCCAGCACTTTGCATCGTCGCAGTCCTCCTCCTCATCATCATCACCATTCACCATCATCGTTTGCATTAAGATGCAACGAACACACAAAAAAACACAAAAAACGAATAACTTGCTATACAGGAGGCAATAAAGCACCATAGTGATTGTCATTATACAATGCGGTGATACAAGAAAGCACATCAGCGGAATTATCAGAAATGTTTTGGCTTTTGGTACATAAGTTGAGTAGCCATTTTAATGGCATTAAATCGAATTAGAATGATATTATGGAAAGTTGCAAGTTGTATTTTTTTGTCTGAATTCACCACGGTTTGTGACAGATAAATACTAAGAACTAAATAGATTGATTTAACTCGTGGTGAAATTGAAAGTTGAAAGAGTGAAATACGTGGATACATTAAACCATAAACTGTTTCATCAAAAATGTTTTCCTCTCGGTAAAAAAATCTTCTCACAACTAATATTTTTTTCCTTTCAAAAGAACTGTATGCATACTAAGCTTTAGAAAAAATATTACTGCTACTTTTGTACAAATGATAATGTATGCCACAAAATGCCACCTAAAAAAATTTGACAGTTCTCTTGTCGTCTGCTACTCTTCCGATGTCGCTGTTGCGATGAATTTGTCGCCAATAATGCAGACGGGGCGTTATATTCTCACCAAAGCATTATGCCGGATTTACACGAGTGACAAATTACCATTAATTCATGTCATAAACCGGCAAAATAATGGTAACATCAAATCATTAATGATATAAGCATTTACACGGGCAAAATAAATAAGTGTTTGGTTGATAATGGCAATCTGCCACTAAAGAATGAGCAAGTTCGTTCTTTCTCGCGATGTGCCATTATTTTCAAAATGGTGTCATTCTGCATTTACATTACGCCATTTTAATGGCAATATTTAACGCCAGTTTTCCCTGCAATTTCTTTTAATGACGAAAATAATGACAAATTTTCAAACGACTTACACGATGTTGTCATTAATGTCAACAAAATGGAAGTATATAATGGAAGTAGTAGTGTTAAATACGGCATTAACACTGCAACCGTCTCGCCAAAAAAATATAAGCAATATACTCTCTCTTTTTACCCCTCCTTGGCGATGAAGAGAAAGGTCGTAATTTGCACAGAAAAAGCTTCTCACCATGTATGGTGAAATTTATAAATGGACCACAAACCAGTTAATTATAAAAGTCTCACATTAATATTCAGGTTTTCAATAAGCTTAACATGTAGTTGAAGGTGAAACGGTCTCATAAAATTGAATGAGTAATACATTCATTACTATTTTCTCACCAAAGCCAAATCTAAAATTTCAACAGGTAGCTTTCGTGCTTTCAAATTGGAGTTCAGACTGTTTTTGTAGTTCATCTACCCAAGCCGTGCACTCATGTGTGTTCGTATTCTTCAAATAAAAGGTCATACTCTCTCTTTTTAACTCGTTAGCGTTAGTTCGGTATTTGCACAGAAAAATCTTTTTATTTAGTACTAGCAGAAAGTCCCCGGCGTTGCCCGGGCACCCGAGGCAAAAGTCTTTTCATGCAATATCTTCGAAATGAAATTTAAAAAAAAGAAAAAAAAATTGTAAGAAAAAAGATTTTTCATTTATTTTCTCGTTCAATACCCATGTTCCGTAACTTTCGAATGGATAATAATAGTCGATAGATAGATATATCTTTATTGTAGCATCAATTTGTAACATTTTTTCTTAAACTAAATTGCACAATTTACAGAGATGTGGTATAAAGCTACCTTACTACTGTCAATAATATATTTATTACAATTAATCAAACACATATACAAAAAAATAATAATAGTCGAGAAACAAAAAAAATTGTTTGTTTTGGTTTTAAGATGTCAAAATGACACTTCAATTTATTGCCTTCCATTGGAAATAATATCATAACATAATAACATAAGCCCATTTTTTTCAGAGGTTGTAAGTGATGAAAAGTTATCGCCTGAGTTACAGAAGATGGGTACATGATTAGAAAAAGATAGTCTAAAAATTCTGTCTGTATGTATGTATAGACACCTACAGCCCAAACGGGTGGGCCGAATTGCTTCAAACTTGGTATATAGAGTTTTTTAGGTATTGTACAGAGGGGAATTTGAAATTTTTTGTTTTTTTCATTTCAATTTTTTCATAAATTCAAATTTATTATCCAAGAAATAAAATGGCGTATTTTTTTTTGAGCTCAAATTAGTTTAAGTATTTATTTCAGAATGTTGAATTATTTTTTCTTTAATTAAACAGATTTAATATTTTGTTTTTAAGTTTATATTATTAAATATTTTATATTTTCATCCCAATTTATTTTAGAACAAAATTAATAAAATTTTGTATATGCATATACAAAATTGAGTTAAAATGACATCTAAAATATATTTAGATTTTAAATAGAAATCTTTTGCATACGATGTGATCGAACATAAGAGCAAGTTCGTGCGATCCAGTCGTCCATTTTATTTTTTTAACAAACGAACTATTCTTCATTTTTGGACTCTTCGCTTTCCGGAGGTTGTCTTTTTACTTATATAGGTAAATAGGTAATACAATTTAAGGCAAGTTAGGTATTCGTCGAAAAAAATGTTTTGCGATAACAATCAAACATTACATTACGAAGACAAAAAAACTTGGTCTAAAAATTCTGTTCGTCTGTATGTTTGTATAGCCACTTACAGTCCAAATGGGTGGGCCGAATTCCTTCAAACTTGGTATAGAGTTTTTTTGTGAAACTGCCATTATGTTAAAGCTCATTTTTGTCGAAAATAGTTCTAACGATTTTGATTTTAAAAAATAAGAGTATTTTTCCGGTACCAACTATTATATGGTAGGAAAGCAAATTGCCAATAATAGCTAAGAACGGTACCTTCCATAAGACCTATTTTTTTACTTTCTACTATCTGGAAAACGGCTTAGGTGATTCATACCAATATTTTTAATTACCTAATAGATATTTGTATGTATTTTTAAAAGCATATTTTAAAACTTTTTTTTAATAATTTAATATTTTCAAAATACCTCATTATTTTTTGGTTCAAATTATAAGTATGCACAATATTATGCTTTATTCCTAGGAACCGCTCCACAGATTGTAATAATTTTATTCTCATGAAGTGAAATTCAGCTTTATTAGTTTGTTTGATAAGGCTAAGCTGGGACACCTCATCTACAATTTAAAAAATTCTTTTGGTTTTGAAAATGTTGTTTGCAAGTGGCTTGAGGGTTAAATATTTTTTTGGAAAACTTAGCTATTTGTAGCTATTTGTGCAAAAAAAAACAGTACTTGTGAAAGTAAAAATTTCGGGTATCTGAAAGTTAACACATCAAACTTGATTTTCTTTGTAAACTGAACATGTGCCAATGAAAAAGATGGCAGTTAAGTGTAAAATCCTTTCAACTCTTATAGCTGGCAGTTGAAAAGTTGGGACCCATAAAATTTTGTTTTACTTTCATGCATATATATCAAATTACGCGAAATCATGACCAAAATTTGCAAAGTTAGTTTTTACGTTCGCAAAAGTAGCCACTGGCGCAGGGGAATCCTTGCAGATGTAAGCTCAGTTAATAGGCTAATTTCAGTATTCTCAACAAACTATTCATTTCTAACATGGTGCCAAACACACGCGACCTTACGCTGAAATGCAAGGAATATTGCATGAATTCACCGGCGCATGTAACCGTGAAAATACAAAATTTCGCGATTGTTTACACACGAAAATAAATTTTCCTTGCAAACTTGAAAAAATTGATAGTTCAGTGCGAAACCTTAGCAAACTTTTTGCTTTCATGAAAATGGTCTTAGCGACGGTCACATAAGCCCTGCATAAATTACAGAAAAGAAACACGTCTAATGTCGAATTTCTTTCATCGAAATCTTCGGAATTTGTCATGCTGGGGTCCTGTTAGCGTGAAACTCAAAATGTCGTGTATTTAAAGGTTTAAAGTCAGACCGCACTAATGCGATACTTTCCGACACTATGCACAATTTTTTTTCAAGCCGCACTTGAATAGCAGCCTTTCTCGTCTTCGCTATGATCACAATGTCATGTTTGATTATATCAATTTTTTTTTCAAAGAATGCATAACCTTATATTGTACTAACTATAATCGCATGTAAAAAAAACGAAAGCGAAGTGTCTCAAAATGAAGAATAGTTCGTTTGTAAACAAAAATACAAATAATAAATCTTCTTTGTTAAATTTAATAAGAAAACTAATCCTGGTTAAATAAACGAGAAAATAAATGAGAAAACCTTTTCCTAACAAATTTTGTTTCTTAATTTTTTATTTCATTTGGAAGATATTGCATGAAAAGACTTTTGCCTCGGGTGCCCGGGCAACACCGGGGACTTTCTGCTAGTTTGGAAATAAAATTCATAACAACTGCGGAAGAAACCAAAACAAAAACCAATTCAGATATAAAATCCATGAAAACAGCAAAACGTATACAAAACGAAATATAAATTTGGAAATTATATTTTAATATCAGGATAAATTTAAGAGGTAAGTGCAAATATTTGCGTATGAAGCATATAAAACATAACTTATATATTAAATTTAATAGCCTATATGCTGGCCAAAGGACAACAGAAGAAGATACAATCATTTTTATGGCATGTCAAATGGTAAGTCGTCAGTTTATCTGTCATATACAGACAAACTGACATCGAAACAAAATTACACTTTTATATAATATTATTAGAGATAGTGAAGTTAAAAATGAACTCGTTCATTATGAAAAGCTCGCAATGGTAATTTGATTCATTGATAAAACTCGCATTTCGATGCCACCATTCAATTCTCGAATTGACTTGAAAAGACGATGAAATGACAGCTGGCGTGTCTACAGCTCTCCAGGTTTTAGACACTCCTTAGCTCGGATTTTTTCAGCAGAAATGTGTGCAGTGTCTTGTAATGCGTTATTTCAGCTATTGATTTTATTTGTATCTGACATTGAGGACTTTGACATTGGCAAAAAAAAATATTTCATTTTTGAAAAGCAAAAATAAAAAGAGAATGTTAAATGAGAAATATGATCTGAAAAAAGTGCTACAACTAGAGTTTTGGAACCGTAGCTGTCAAAAAATGTCATACGTTGTAAATATTTATGGGCCAACAATGTTGATGTACAGCCTTCATTTGATGTCAGCTGTACAGATTTTCAGTTTGAAGCTTTTTCAATCTCATATAATTCCTTGTTCGACTCGATAGCGCACGTGATTTTGAAATGTCCAAAAAGCTGCAAGCAAAACTTAAAAGTTGGCCAACTCTTGCAACTAGGAATAAGACTTCGTTCGTGAAATTAAATTTTTGTGTATGCAATATTTTTACCGCTGCTATAGCTGCAGCTCCGTCCCGATTGACAATTGGTAAATATAGTGATCCTCAGAACAACCCTGTCTTTTTTTTGTTAAATACTCGAATAGTTGCCATAGTCTCGATATATTCATATTATATTCAGTGACGTAGACAATTCGCGTGTATATTCAGTGGTTGTAGACTTTAAGAATTAATTTTAAAGTAGAGAAATATAGTTTGATAAATTTACTATCGCTCTCGTTTTCTTGAGAGAACGACAGAGAGAGAAAACTTTTTGACAAACTGCAATTTTTGGGTTGACAGAGCTATACATTTGGACTGTTGAGAAAACTAAGATCTCACAAATGTGGGTCCGTCAAAAATTGTGGAGGCGAATCCAAAATTTTGTTTTCCAGTATTTGACTATTTAAATTATAGAGATTCCTGAGACTTCTGAGAGAAATCTCAGTTACAATATTAGCCTATTGAAAATATCTAATAGGTTCCCCATAAGTTTTGAGTGGCGAACTGCATAAAAAATCTTAATTACTTGGTGGCGCTACAGTCCGCTGCTACGCACGGTTTTAGTTATTCGTTAATTATACAGGACCAAGCACAGGTTACCCATCCCTGCATTGCATTTTAAACTAAAGAAAAAAAATCTTTTTTGACAATAAATTTTAGGACTGATATTTTTTAAGATAATCCGTTCTTATGAGTTGGTGGGTCTCTTACTCAGCCAGGCATCAACTGCATCTTGAAACAAAAACCTATGATTCATCATTCGCCAAAATCTTTAATGCTTTTTCTCGCTTAACGCTTTTTTTTATTATTTTTATGTTCTGTCAGATAAATCTTGTCAAAACATTATTTTTTCCACTGTGCATATTTTTACATATACAAATATATAATAATAATTGCATATATGTATGTATGTACACGTTTTTTTTTAGATATCTGCAGTCACAGTCATGCGGCAAGCGTATCGACCTATAACATGCTTAACACATTTTTATATTATAATAATATGACCCTGACTTTGACTTTGAAGAGGGTCGATAATAAAAAAAAATAAACCGGTCAGATTATTTTATTAGAGAGGGGGAGCCAAAAACGCATTAACACACACCGAAACACAGAGACACAATTAATATCTTGTGAATTTTTTTTCCCTAAAAAAAATATTCAATGTTTTTTTTTGTAGTCTGATTTTGTTGCAGAAAAAAAATATTAGTTGTTTGGCTTCTTACCTCAATTCAGCAGAGACCGGAATGTGTGCAGCAGACAGTACCATAGTATTTTTTTTTTGGCGCGATGTGGTTCTTAAGTGATTTCTTAATTGTGGTCAGTATGGCTTTGAAAAACACGCACAAAAAGACAAATTCAAAGGAATTCAAAAGGAAACACTTCAGACATTTTTTGAAAGCCTTGTGTTTTTTTTTTTTGGCAAAAAAGTTTGCGCATCTAACTTAAATATCAAATAAAGTTGTTAGGATCTTATTGCCAAAAACACGAAAAAATATGACGTAAGAAACCAGATGTTCAAAAAAATTAGGATAAATAATAATGAAATCAGAGTAATTTAAATGCCTAATTATTGTGGAACTTGTTCTGTTAACGAATTTAACAAAAATTGGTATAATTAATTTTTTTCTATACGTTTTTACTTAATTGTTATTTGCACTTTGCCCATTGGGCCCCAAAGTAGAGTTGGCATATATTTATCGGACAGAGTTTGTGTATTTGTCATTTTTTGATACGCCTATATTGTATATAACATTTACACGGGAGCAACAGTTCTTATAAATATATATGTTCTTACGCAAAATCCATAGAAAAAATATAGATTACTGGATCACAGGGACTACTAATTTAGTTCACTATTTTATTAATACAGGGTGGGGCAAAACGTTAACTCGAGATTTTTGGAAATAATTATAGAAAAACTCTACAAAAATTACAGTCTCGTGTTTATTAAGTTCTATACATCAATCAGTTTATTTCCTCAAAAGTTTTGAATACGATTTCAGAAAAATGGCGCCCAACAAACTGAAAAAGTAGGTGTTTGAAGTTCTCGGTCGGTTTGTTGTGGGTGAATACGTCGAGCGGTCTGTTAATGTGTTGGGCGGTGTTTAAAAAAATTATTTTTCAAGTACAGCCAACCCCACGATACTTCTCATATAGATGAACAGGGGACATTTGACAAAACCTTTCCGCAACATACCAAAATTTACACACATTACAAATACAACCCACTGATTTCAGTAGATTAAGTGAGCTTCACCCGTTGTTCAACCATGGAATTAGTTTTCAACAAAATAATTGAAGTCTTAACCGATCATTGAACTTCAGTTAACCCGTCCATATTGGCGAGTTGAAATGTTGAGCCAAGGTTGAACCGCGGATCAAATATTTGAACAATCAGCAGTAAGAGAATTTATTCTTGAAAATCTTAATTAAATTCATACAAATTTATACACAAAAAAGAAAGCAATAAGATGGAGACGAAAAATGTTTGGCACCAAACGCCAATTGTTATCAGCAGATGCGAAAGTAGTTATGTAAATATCTAACCCACAGTTTTACAGTGGGAGTTTAAGCTTAAGATAAAAAAATTAAACTCAGTCTAATGTTTAACTTGTGTGGCTAATAAAAGCGGTAGTCGTTTCAGTGCAATTGGTAAACAGAAAAACCTGCATTGGGTTGGATCTGATCATGTGGGCTCGGTGGCGTGATTCGTAGTGTGTTGGCTTCTAAGCAGCGTTGTCATGGTTCAATACACAATAAAGGCACAAGAAATATTTCGATTAAAATAAAAAAGTAGACCAGTACCACTAGAGCAAAGGAATCTGATTATCGACATTAGGAAGTCGTGAAATAGCTATAATTCCAGCCAAAAATAATATGAGAAAAACTTGGTGGTAGCACACTCAACACTTGTTGTTGGTCATTAAAACTCATTTAACTGAGTTTAATTTTTTGGTTTAACTCGTCCGGTTTAACATTGAAATCTGATCTTCAGATCAGTTGAACTTCGTTTAAAAAGATTTTAAGAAAAATAGTTTGCAGCATTTTTCTTACATTGTCTTCCCTTTCTCTCTCTGACACAAAAAACACACGAAATAACAACAATTGGTTTGTTCTGTTGACAAGCGAGGGAAGATTTATTTTGTTTCAAAGTACCGCCATTATTCTGATTTTGGTCAGCGATAGGGAAACGAATATAATAAATAAAATAATATTCAAAATCACTTTCACAACTCGATAAAGTTTTAAAACACATTTTGTTTTTGTTAATAATATTTTCTGAAAAAAAAAAACAATACAAACGCTGAACTGAAGCTTAAACGGCAGAATAATATTGGTTAACTTAAACACTACAAATTGAACTCAGTTAAATGTTTGAACGACACTGTGAAACCAAATAAACTGTTGAACTGAAGTGTAAGCCAAAATGGGAGTTTAAACTTGCACTGTGAAACTGGGGGGTAAGACTGAGAATGAAAATGAAAACATTGAAACATTTCCAAGCATTTGATCCGATGTTAGCAATTTTAGCCTACCGATTTCCACACTGATAAATTGAGGCTCAACAATGGTTCAATCATATATTTGACTGTTATCACATACTCGGACCTTGAACTATCGTTGATCATAAGTTAATACGTCGATATCGGGTCAAAATTACTGAACCACCGATCAAATAATATTTGAAACACGTTTTGAACTGTTTCAAACATTATTTTTTAGTTTTTTTTTAATCAATTTTTTTAAAATTTATTTATTTGTTGGTTTATTTATTTGATTATTTATTTATTTGTTAATATATTTATTTGTTAATTAATTTATTTATTTATTTTATCATTATTAAAATAACTTATTTAGTTAAATTTGTTTTTTTTCTTTCCTTTTATTTTTTCTTTTAATGAAGGTTTTTTTCGTATTTTCCTTCGATTTGGCCTTATAATTCATAGTATTTTTTATTTTATTCAATAAAATGTTTCAGTAGTAAGATAATGTATCAAATCTCTGAATTGTCACAGGCAATTTTTTTAATATTATTACGAAATAAATATATCTATCTATCTACGTTATTAGAATTGGCATTTGGAAATGTTTGTTAAATATGATTTTGAACAAATTAGAACACTAATATTCACCCCAATTACAAAATTCATATTATTAAAATGAATGCTGTCGATTTAGTTGTTTTTTTTCATGGTAACTCCAGTAGCGCAGCTAGAATATTTTTCCCCTGGGCTAAAACATTAACGCCCGTTCGGCATTAAACTTAATCAATACAAAATTTTGTTTAAAAAAAAAATATATTTTTTAGTTCATTTCCAATTTCTTAATAAACAAAGACAATGATTAGATTTAATCAAACAAAAATTCAACTTTCGTGTTAATTTACAATTTCTTATAAACAACGAAAATGGTTTACCTTTTGTCGCCATAAGGGTTGGCGCCCAAATCGACCAACCCTTCGGCCCACTCTAGCTACGCTACTGGGTGACTCATTCTTAAATAACATCTCTACTCTAATTATATGGTTGAACCGCATATAAACAAAGTTCATAGAATACTTAAATAAGGAACGCTAAGATTTTTAGCAAGCAAGCACTCTACGAACATAGCCCACTACTTGCACATCTGATTTAAATGACAAAAATGTCAGAGACACAAAATAATTTTAAAATCAACATTTTTTCATTTCTTACTTCTACTCATACAAATGTTCCATTTTATTTCGAATTTTTAATTCAGGTTTTATTTATCAAATTTAAGTTTTAATTTTCTATTAAAAAATTAAGACAATTTTTTTCATTTTACCATAAATTTGTAATTTTTTTATTTGTCAATAATAATCTTTCAAAATAACGGACCCAAATTTCCAGATAGATCTGTCAAAGAGTTTTGTTGTGGCAGCCATTTTTATATAAACTCCAACCAGCATTTTTGATAAAATGGAGAAAACTGAATTTCGAGTCCTCATTAAACACTATTTTTGAGCAAACAAAAGCTTGACAAATATTATGGGGACTATTCACCATCGATTGAAATTGCAATCATGTAGCCCTTCGTCCTGTTAATAGGTCTGTAACTATGCAAACCACAATGTGCTCTACGGTCCATGTCTTCAATGACAATATTGAAAACGATCAGATGTAACGACTAGGGATAACAACCAATTTTGAACTTACTGCCCTCTTCTAAATGTTTTCCCGATAGTTAACCTTGCTAAGCCCATATGGGAATCAAGGCTTTAAAAATACTAACTTTAAATTAAATTTTGTTTTTTAAATGACGAAATGATGGAATTTATTGATTTTTGCCAAATTTTAAATAGAATCTCTTCAAAAACAGTTGACCATTGGTTGAGTGCACGAATCATTTTTAAAATCTTCAAGTTTCCATTTTGTTTTTGAGGCAATTACTCCATATAGCTGTAAAAAGTGAAATAAAAAAAATCCTTAAGTATATAAGTAGTGTATCTTGATCTTACAACATAAATTAATTACGTGTTCAACTAGGTGCAAAAGGTAAAACGACAAAACAAAGATCGGTCAGTTAAACCCCGATGGTCTGGATCTCCCTGCCGGGGTTCAGGCATTTCGTGCATGGCTCAGCAAAAAAAAGTAAAAAAAAAAGTCGTGAAGACCCCAAAAATTCTTGGAATTGTTCTTTGCGATGATGAACCCTCCTGTGCCAATGAGGACTTGTACATATATTTTTCTGATGTTGTTTTTTTTTTCTTGTTTAATTCCACTGCTGCAGTTCTCCATTTTCAAGCCATTTCATGTTCTTATGGCTGAGCACGACATGCGAAACCCGAGATTAACTGAGCGACCAAAAAGTTATAAAGTGAGGGGTGCAAGTGATATCCGATGTAAGTTAGCGTTAAATTAAAAAAAAAAAAAGGCAGCGATATAACGCAATTAACGTTTTAAATTAAATGCAATACAGCAAGTGGTAATCGGTTTTTACTATCGGCTAAGTTGCGGCTGAATATGGGAGGCCATAAGAAGATCCCTTTTATTTTTATTTTGATTTTATTTCAGAGACTCCCTTTTGGGGAAATAGGTAAACGGGTGTGGGGCAGAATGGTCTTTTGTTTTTATTCGCGATGCGTTTTTTTTATTTTGTGGTTGATAGCACGTTCTCGTGCGGTGGTAAATCTACGACTACGATGACCATTGTATGTAAGTTGATGACTGTAAGGCCTTTAACTTCTATAAATGTCACCACACCGTAGTTCAAATTAAATGAGGGTGTCAAATTATTATTTATTAATTTTTTTTTGCTCGCTGGATTTTGTGCTGTCACAAATTCCAAGTAAATTAGTTGACAGTTTGCATTCTTGACAAGTCGATGGTTTGGTTAAAATACAATGAATACACTGTTAAGTGTGCATATCCGTTTTAAAATATTTTTTGTTCAGATTTTACTTCCGATTAGATATCCGTTTTATTTCGAATTTACAAGCAAATTAATTTTGTGATGTTGTGGTCTTGCGTTTGAATTTGGCACAATAATTCGAGGAAGAACAATAAAAGTTCTGAATATTAAGGAAAGAATACACATACTCGGAATTCTTTTTGTCAGATTGCTGGGTGGGCTTATTTTGAGACCTATTCATTAGATATTCTTTTAAGATTTTATTTGTATTCTGTACAAATTATTGTTTACAATATTATTTACATACAATAAAGCATGTCATTTGACGTCTGCCAAATTGACAATTATAACTTTGTGAGGGATTCCATGAATTGAAATCATTAGGATTTAATTCTACATTAGAATTTTGAGTTAGATCGAGCTCAGTTGCGTGGCGTAGAGGGGTGGGCAGGTGGGGCACAGGCCCCGGGTGGCAATTTGTTAAGGGGCGCCAATTTTCGAATATATTAACATTAGTTTTGTATGCATATTCTGTATTCAACCAGCAACTTCTTGGCCTTTGAAAACCTGTGATTCATGAATAGTAATGATGCCCAAATTTACTTACAAACAGCAGGACTCTACCTTCACCAATGCTCGCAAAAAATTAATGCAATGCAGAGCTTTCTCACAGAACACCAGGAAGAATTGGTTGACAGATCTCTTAAATATTCTAATAATGCGTGGCAAACCTTGGAATTTCAATGGAACCTCCCGGAAAACAGAGAGACGCAGCTCTTTCCCACGACAACGAGTTAAGCCTTCCCTACATTCAACACATTTTTGTACAAAAGTAAAAAAAAAATATTTTGTCTTTTTCCAACATACTGATCAATCCTATCTCATATTTCAAGTTTTAAAAAAAGTAAAAGTCAGACTTTTACTTTTGTGCAAAAGTAGAATAATTTTGTAAAATTGGAAATATGAGATAGGTTTTAGCAGTATGTTGTCGAAATTAAGGAAAATTTGAACTCAAACATGTCTTATATAAATCTGAATTTATGAGAAAAAAATTTTAAAGATCTGTGGAGAGGTTTTTGAGAAAAAAAGTTTTTTTAAAAAGCTTTTTGAAAAAAATTTAAAAAAAATTCAAAAGGGCCAATTCATAGGTTTCAGCAAATACATATAACTATAATTTTTGAAAAAAAATTATTGAGCAGTTTTCAAAATATAAATTAAAAACAATTTTTTTTAAATTCTTTTAAAAATACAAAAAAATATTTATTAAAAATATGGGTACGCAGTATAAATTGGGTAACCTAAACCTATACACGTGTGAAATTTCGAAAGAATCTTTTGAGAAATTTATGAGATAGTCGAAATGGAAAAAACGGTCCTATGGAAAGTATGGTTTTTAGACATTTAAAGAAAAAAATTTCAATCATGTGATCGGTCGTACCTAAAAAGTTGCACTGATTTTTTTTAATATGAATCGTTAGAGCCGTTTTCGAGAAAAATAGGCTTTAACATATTGGTTATATGGCAGGTACCGTTATTTTTTGAGCTAAAAGAAAAATTTCAATTTCCCCTCTGTACAATAGCTAAAATCTCTATATACCAAGTTTGAAGCAATTCGGTCCACCAGTTTGGGCTGTAGGTGTCTATACATACATACAGACAGACTGACATACAGACAGACTGACAGACAGACAGACTGACAGACAGACATACATTCGGACAGAATTTTTAGACCATCTTTTTTCGTCTTCGCTATCATCGTAATGTCATGTTTGATTGTTATCTCAAAACTTTTTTTTTCGACGAATGCATAACTTGCCTTGTAGTACTTATAATCGCAAGTAAAAAATGGATTGAAACCATATCTTACACAATTATTTTTGCCTTAACGTATAATCTATTTTTGTAAAGAAACTTTTATTTCTTATAAAAACTTTTTAACTTTGTATTGGTAACTGCAACGTACGATCTTAGATAAGCTTTGGTAAGTACCCTTGCGAGTTAATGTTTGGAAAAGAGGTGTAATTTTGTATTAATCAGCCCTGGGTTAGTCAATGAGTGTATGAATAAAGCATTTATCGATGAGTTACAAATATTTCATAAAAGATCAATTTCGTGGCTGCTGTTCATGTGAATTTATCGCTGACGAAAAATTTAAATGCACATAAAAAGTAATCAGTGCTGAAAAAATTGGTTCTGCCCCGTTCGAAAAAATCCACGCTACGCCACTGATCGATATAATCCTTAAACCTTCCAGATCTGCTTCGTATTACATGAAGAGCTGCTTTTTTTGGGAGACGAAAATCAGGCATATTCAATACCTTAGTGATGTAATCACCTTGTAGTTGTAGTTTTAATTTTAATAGTAGTTTAGTTTTATTAGGTTTTTATTTTTTGCAAAGAACGACGCCGCTATACTTTTCAGAACAAAGATATGATCTATAGTTAAGTAGCATGGTGTGAAACCGGATTGAAATTTGCTTATTTTACTTTACTACTACATGATCTGAGTCGACACCTAGCGCATCCTGATTTAGTAGCTGTGAGAAATGTATCTACAAGGTATTAGAACTGAGATTTTGATTTAGAATATAAATTTCCCATTAAATATTTTTGGGTGCAAGTATCCAAAAATATTTCGTTTTGCTGCAGTTGACCAAGCTTTAGGTTTTCGCTAATAAAATGATATGTTCTTTTATTTACAAAGGTTTTTAAACCTACGATTGTGTTCAATGTACAACAGTTTTGCTGAGTTTTTATTGGTTCGCATAAACTGATTTAGCCTAACAGAAGATACAGGGTGTCCGCCGGGAAGGTATACTACTTTGTTTGTTTATAATTTTTGATTAAATGAAAAAGAATCTATCTTATATTGATTAATGTTTTATTTAATGTCGGCAATTATGTATGGAATGCAATATCAGGTAAATGTCCGCCTCTGTTAGTCTCAGAAATGCGAGCACTTTTGAGCCTATTTTTCATTACTTTTTCACACATTTCACGCGGTATTTCATTAATTTCATCAAGGATATTTTGTTTTATTTGCTCAAGCCTTTCTGGTTTGTTTGCATAAGCCGATATCCTCACAAAAAGAAGTCCGGAGCAGTCAAATCAGGCGACCGTGGAGGCCAATCACCATCACTATTTCTTGAAATAACTTGTTGTGGAAAGAGGTCTCGCAGTAATTCCATTGTAATCCTGGCTGTATGCAATGTGGCACCGTCTTGCTTATAACACATGTTAATCAAGCTCAAAGCATGCAGTTGTGTCGTTAAAAAGTTTTCAATCATACCACGATATCGCTCCCCATTCACAGTTACCGTTACGCAGTTTTCATTTTCAAAGAAGTAAGGTCTAATGATTCCTCCTGACCAAATTACACACCTGACTGTAACTTTTAATGAATGCCAAGGTGATTGATGAAAAATTTGAGGGTTTTCCATTGCCCAGAACCGGCTATTCTGTTTATTCACATATACATTCAAATGAAAATGTGCCTCGTCACTCATTATGATTTTGTCATGAAAATCGGGGTTGTCATGGGCTAGCTGTAACATCCTATTGACATATGTACGACGGTGTAAATGGTCTTGTGGAAGGAGCTCTTGTGTCAACTGAATCTTAAATGGAAACAAATGCCAAAGTTGTTCTTTGAAGACCAAGCTCCTTGGCACGGCGTCGAATTGAGGTTGATGGATTGTTTTGAACACTTCCTTGAGGTTGAGCAGCAGAAATATTTTTTGCCGATCTTGCAGTACGTTATGGTCCATGCTTGGGCCTATCACATACAGACCCTCTTTCTTCGAAATCATTCACTACACGATAAATAGTGCGTTTTGTTTGCACGTTGTTTCTCCCAAATATTTCACGTAATTTTCTCATCGTCACAATAATCGATGATTGATTTTGATAAAATATTTTAACGATTAAAACACGTGGGTTTAACGAATATTTTTCCATAATAAATTTGCCACGTGTCTACTTCACGACTGCCAAATATGAACCAAAATGGCGGCAAAACAAAGTAGTATATCTTCCCGGCGGACACCCTGTACATTTCTTACCATCATGCACGCTTCTTAAGAACTCCATCCCCTTTAAAATTGGATCTCGAACACAAATTCTCTCATGGCTGAGAATTTACGCAAACAGTTTGAGAACATATTTGAAAAGCACTGTGTTCATTTATTTAGTTGCTAGAAGGAACATGAATAGATCCAGTTGAGCTGTCAATGTCACCAATAATCTGACGTAACACTCACATTCCGCATGCACTAGCCCATTACAATTTGTTCTCGTTGTCATAATAAAAGGAATTTCCTTCGACGATTAATGTTTGATCAAGAATTTGTGGCTCTGTGTTTCTATTTTTTGAGCGAATTGCTTCATTTAAAGCTGCCAAGTTTTCTTCGTCGCGCTCGTATAGATGCCGGTAAGTCTCGATGCAAATATATTCCCCTTCCGCGCAGTAAATCCGAAGATTTCAGCAATCGTCCCACATCCTTGCATCTTATCAATGACATTTGCCACATTGGTATTTGTTTTTCAGTGCCTTGATGTTGAAATAATATTTCTGTAATCATATTTCAGAAGATACAGCCACATTTCTTCGCTTTTTTGTTGGCAGCATCGTCCATTTGTATCGGAATACGCACCGCACCGCAATATCCCCACAAAAAATGCACTCCAGAACCTTGGAGGGTGCTGGGCACATTAAACCAAGTCGTGGAAAAAAAAACCCCAATTGTGAGCATATCGTTCTAAATTGACTCACTTTCTTACTTACATTGTGCGCTGATTTTCTTTTAAAAAATATGGGCCAACAAATCTTGCTGAGCAAAAAGCACAACATACCGTGATTCAAGGTGAATATGTAAAGACATTTGATGCAATTCTCTTGGATTTGTGTCAGTCCTGTATCACATGTCTATTGACTGGCGTATACATTCAAATAAAAATGGACTCCATAATTGAAAATAACAATTGAGTCACCTCGTCGAAGAGTACTACTAAAACAAAGTCGACAGCACTGTTGCTTATTTAAAACACTATTTACATAGGTACAAGAATTGAGTCCATTAAAAACTAAATAAAAAAAATTCCAAAATTCTTGAATCATTTTTAAAGTTCAATGCATTGTTGAAAAATATTCTATAATCCATAACAATCATTTTTGCAGGCATTTTTTGTTTTTTTCTTTAATTTCCTATTGTTTCATACAAAAGACTAACTAACTATTTGTTAAAACAATCAAAAGCTCTTCCATTAAAACCTCATGCAAATCAGCTTAGTAGTAGATGGTTGGTTGGCTGGCTGGATGGCTGGCTATCACAACCAAACATCTCAACCCATTCCCAGACATCCGATTCATCCGTAGTCTTTAAACAAAACGCAACACTAAGTCCTTCAACAATGCCTTACAACAATTTCTGTTTTTTCTCACTTCCTCTCTATCACCGCCATACATTCTGTATATTTATACATATATAAAACCAATGCCCAGCTTTATATTATTCACATAATCTCAATGTATGCGCTTTGCATCCTTTTTTTATTTTTGAAGTATCTTTCTTTCTTTTGACAAAAAAAGAAAAAAAATGCAAAGAAGTGATGAACATACACAAATAAAAAAAATAAAATGAAAAACTATGTTAGTCCTTTCAACATGGGAATAAACGCGCATAAACCATCGAGAGAAAGGGTACAAGGATTCATGTAACTCACTTCACAAACAGCGCGAGTTGAGTTTGAAAGAAAAAAAAATTAGAATAGTACGAGAGAAGAGAATAAAAAAAGTTCAAGAAGGTCTGCCTACTTAAGCACGCATCATTTTCTCTTTCAAGGATTAAACTTTGCCTGTTATCCCGAGCGCCGAGCTATAAGACACTACACCATACACACACGGTCGCCCGCGCAAAGGATTAAATTTATTAAACTTTGTATCGCACAAAAAACATCGTTTCTCAGATGCAGAAAGGAATCAAAATAGGGTGTTTTAAACAAAATAAACGATAAAACTTAACATCCATATTAATAAAGCCGACTTAGACTTTAATTGTTCTTAATCAGTAAGTTAAGTACGAAATTTTATTACTAAAATAAAAATGAATGAAAATATATTGACGAATCATTTAGTTGCAGAAAGTTTATGTTCATACAAAAATTGTGTTTCGTTAAGTTGACGCCATAATTTATTTTATTTAATTTCGCATTTTTTTGTTGTCAAAAATGTTATTTGTTTAAAAACTTAACGAAAGAAACTTCAAAAAAAAGTTAGATACGAATTTGATTATTGTCGTGGACTTGACGCTAACTTATTACGTTGATAATAATTCATAACATTTTTTTTTCAACTTAACGAAACAACAATAACTGAACGAAAAAACAATAACTGAACGAAACCACTATAACAAAATAGATACAAAATTTGTGTACCTATTTCTTGGCGTTTATACTTTCAAATTATTTCGACAATAATCTACACAGCTATTTTTTTCAACTTAACGAAACATCAACAATTTAACGAAACAAATGTGGACAAAAGTTAGATACAATTTTTAATTAAATTTACTTAATTTGCCTCTTTTATATAATAGATAGGTTATGTTTATATAAACTTCACGAAACACCCATTTTTTAACAAGAAAGGATAAATAGATAATTATTATTGCGGAAACATACCACCATTTTAATAACTCTTTTTCTGGAAAATTGTTTCGTTAAGTTGAATCCATTAACATTAAACCAAACGATCTGACAATAGCACATGGAAGCCATTGTTTTAAATGTTCATTACTTCAGGAAACGGCATTATTTATTTAATTGTTCAATTTTTTATTGGTAAAACTGGAATTAAGTAAGTAAGTTAGCAAGTAAGTAAGTGTTTCATTTTATTAATCATAATATCTATTCATTGTTTTGATATAAAATGAAATATATAGATTTGGCTATGTCGTCAGCCAGATTGGCAAAAATATGCTTTAGTGCTTTTAATTTATTTTAAATCAATTTAAATGAATTCAGTCATTAACAAGTTTATATATTTATAAATTGAATTTAAAAAACAGTATAGTGATTTACAATTAGAATCATTTAATATCTGTATAGTTTCTTGCATTGTAAAACTTTTTTGCCTAAATATATCGTTCCATGGTAGTTAAAAATAGGACAAACACTTATGAAATGGAATTAGTCTTCTTTAGCTTGGATATTGCAGAGCGTACAGAATTGATCAGATTTACATACAACGGTAAATCTGATCAATTATTTAATGGGATAAAATTTAAAGTAAGGAGTTCGCAACTTGAATTGAATATATCTTTATAGCTCAATGAGTCTTGATAGTAGTTGTTATTTAATAAGTTGTAATTAAGCTTAAAGTAAATTATTCTACTAGTTGACTGATGTGCTTCAGTTGTTAATGTTTCCCCCACATAACATTCGTATTTTTGAATTATCTTGTAGATATTTTCTTTCAGTTGAGCTGGGTTATAATAATTGCACTCAAAAACTTCTCCACAAGTATAACCGATAGTCTAGTATACAGAAGCATTTGTTTGGACAATCGTGTACCTGGGTGCGAAAGGACTTTAAGTATATAGTCTGCCTGGAGTTTTAGGGTGTTGGTGAAGAGTTTTGGTAAGCCTGTTTCTAAATACAGCGCATAGTTCGGGGTTCTCTTTGGTAGGTTGAAAAGTTTTATTATGAAGTTTCTTTGGAGTTTTTCTACTTCTTCATAATCATCTATTCCCTAAACCTGAGCAGCATACAAGAGTGAGATTTTGACAACACATTCAAATATTTTGTATTTTGAAGATAGTAACACATTCTGATTTGAAAAAATATTCTTCCATGTCATGTTCATCAAACTTTGGGATAAATTCGCCTTTTGTCCTAAATGCTTTTTGAAATCTAGTTTTGGGTTACGTATTACTCCGAAATACTTATACTCTTTGGTGGTTTCTATGTGACTCCCATTAAAAGACCAACTATCTCTAATTTGACTATGTGCAGAACGTGCGAAAACAATAGTTTTGGATTTACCGACATTTATTGTAAGTCGTCATGTCTGGCAATATTTTGACAACCGGTTTATCATGAGTTGTAAGTTTTCTGGTGACTCCGATAGGATTAAAAATCGTCTGCATAGAGAAGAACATTGACAATAGTATTGGCGATCCGAATACCACCAGGTAGATACTGTCCTATATCGTTGATAAATAATGCAAACAGTAAAGCACTAAGAGGGCATCCTTGTTTAACAGCAGAATTCGTATCAAACCATTGTGAAATATATGATCCGCCCCAAACAGCAGCCACTGAACCAGAGTACTTAGTTTTAATAACATTTAGAAATTTCGAAGAGACGCACAGTTGTGAAGTGCGTTCCTATTCACAAGATCAAAAGCCATCTTAAAGTCAACGAAAAAAGCGTAAATCTTCTTGTTCCTATGGCATGGAAGGCTTTGACTATTGAAGTCAAGACAAAAATCTGGTCCACAGTTGAGTAGTTTTTCCTGAATCCTGCTTGGAATTCAGTTAAAATGTTGTTGACATCAACCCATTTTTCTAGTCTATTAACGAGGATACAACAAAATATTTTGGCTATAACGTTCATGAAGTATATTCCACGATAATTTTCAACGTTGTTCGGATCATCTTTCTTATAAATAGGGAAGATTACAGATTTTTTGAACGATGAAGAGATAGTTCCAGTTGAAAAAATGACGTTATACAGTTGTTTCAGTTGATTAATGAGAGATGGGGCTGCATTTTTGAAATGGAATTAATGCAACCAACTTAACGAAAAATAAAAGAAATTTGATATATATATTTATTTAAATTTTATGCTAACGAAACATCAAATAAACGAAACAACTGTGGAAAAGGTTAAACAATATTTTACATATTTCTTTGCATTTGACGCTAACTTATTCCGCCGGAAATAATTAACATAGCTAAATGTCTTTTTTTTACTTAACGAAATAACCGTTCAAGCCAAAGTTAGTTGTCTTTGAATTTGATGCCAACTAATTACGCTGGCAATAATTTACACAATTGCATTTTTTTAACTTAACGAAACAACCTATTTCTTAGGGTTTATGCTATAAAATAATGGCTACAATAATTTACACAATAGAGTTTTGCAATTTAACGAAACATAAGTAACTAAACGAATCAACTATAAAAAAAATTGACATATTTCTTTGCTTTTGATGGTCATACACTGACTATGCCGAAAATAATTTACATCAATTAATTTAATAAAACTTGACGAAAAATCCATTTTCCGTAGCAAAAAAATGATAATTAAATAATTGTTGTTGAAATATACTAACACTTTATCTAAGTTATTTTTCTGGAAAATTGTTTCGTTAAGTTGACTATCGCCTAGCAAAACACCCTCTGAAACAAAAACAACACGAATTGGCAATTCATTAGAACATCAACCAGAAATACGAGACGCATATTTTCCAATCTGATTTCGCTAAATTAATATGTATAACTACAGAATTATTAGGGATCACTGATATTGTAGCTATTAATCATATTTAGGTAAGCAAACTATACTATAATATGAGATACCCTGTTTACATCTACTTAAACCAAATTACTTTGGTAGGTAAGTATAAGCAAATTTTGAACTCGCAAAGGAATAATGATAATAATTACAGTGAACTGTAGGATTTCACATTTCCTTTTTTTCTCTCTCTGAGAGAAACGAGACCTTGTATATAGTAGCACAATCTTTTAAAATCCTTTGAAACTCGAGAAGCATCATACAGACAAAAAGTAAGGTTCCTACATTTATATATGCTTTTGTAAAAAGTGCGTCTTCAAACGTTTACTTTGAGATTCAAACACACAGAATTAGTGTGCAGAAGTGTAAGGAAATTCCTTTGAAGTTTGAAATAGTATTTTGTATAAATCCCCTTCCAATGCAGGACTATTTCGTCGTAGAAATTAGTACATATAGAGTTTGAAGAAGATACTTCAGTGCAAAGAGGCCTCTGAGGCATACAACTAAAATATAGCGCTTTTGCACAAAAGCTTGCAAAAATATACGAACCCATACCTACTGATTTAAAAGTAACAGAGACATTGCCGCGTCGCCATCGAAAGAGTCGGCATAATTAAGGACATTCATTCGCACAAAGGAGAAACGCAAAAGTAACATTTTCTTTCAGATTACATCATCTTCATTATGATCGTCATCATTGTTGTCAGCGTCAGTGCAGTGCAGAATTATTGTATATGTAGGTATGTGTGTGTGTATGTATGAATGCGTTAGGTTTTTGCGTCTACGAGTATACTCGTATTTTGTGTCATCGCCATGGCATATTGCCATGAAGAAAACGGAAGCTTTGAACGATCAGAAAGGGACGGTGGGGTGGTGGCTCAGTCGTCTCATCATCACAAAGGATATTGGACTTGAGGTTGAATGTGCGGGGACAAACTAATCAGTATAACAAGACGATGTAGGTTACAAGTTGCATTCAAATGCATCTTAGCATATGCGTTTCAACTTATTCTACGCTCCCCCCCATTTACATTTTGCTACTGTCATCCTTGACTTGGATTAGACCTCAAGTTATTCGCATATAAATGCACCACTCCTTGCGTCTATGAGTTAGGTAGGTAGGTATGCACTTTTTTTTTACATATTTTGCAGTTGATGTGATCCTTTGTGTGTGGTGGGGAAGTGCGCTTACATTTTTTTTTTGCAAGGATTCCCTTGTAGTGCAGTATATTTAACAAAAAGAAAAGGAAATGGTGAGAACAAAATATGACGCACAATCACAAAGGCGTAAAGTGAAGATAGATTTTCTATTCGAAGGACAAGCACTTTACAAAAAAAATGCATTGCATGTGTGTATTTTTCTTACAAACGCAAAAAAAAATTAAAAAGGAAAAATCGAAAAAGACACAAGGGTGGCATTGTTACAGATTTATGCGACGCACAAATGAAAGGGTCGAATGAAATCTTGGCATACTTAGCTATATCGGAGAAGTGTGGAAGGACATTATTGTCTATTACGCAATGACATGTGCCATGTCGTGTAATTTAAACGTTGTCTTAAAGAGTTAGAACAAAAAATATTTAAGGCGGCTTTGACAGGTAGTGGGACGTTTAATTGATTTTTGGAATTTACAGTCTTTGTCGAGGAATAAATGTAACGATATTGGTACAACGCAACATCTCCACAGTCACTTATCTATCAGCCACTTCACAATGGCATTTGTATTGCTTTTTCAAGTTTCCTAATAACACGCTTCAAAAAAAATCGTGTCCTTAAAAGTATAAAAAACCTTCATAACATTCATACACATTTTGGGATATTTTATTCATCTTCTGTTTGGATGCTTTATTCATTGGGAATTATTTGCTGCTGCTAGCCGTTCAATCTTGTTGTGTACGGAAAGCCAGGAGCACTAGCCTCCGGTGGTATCTGGAGAACAAGGAGGTAAATCAATTGGAAAGCTCATTTGATAGCACTGAAAACATCGTTTCTACCTCATTTATCAATTGTATTCAACTACCACTGATGATGACAATGCCTTATCAAATGAGAGGACATAAATTATATACGGCAAAGGTTTTACGAGTTAAGTCAATTTTTCAAAATTGTTTCAAACTATTATCTATTTTGACAGATTTATTAAATGATCTAGAAGGAACTCAATTTATTGCTTAAAACACACGTTTTCAACAACATCATACGACACTACAGCTATTGAGTACACCAAACAATGAGCCAGATATGGCATTTAATACACTTCGCAAATATAATACACAGCTAACACACATCTGAGTTGAACATATTTGGCATTTGCATTAGACCCTAATATAGTTCACACACAGTCCTACCAGAAGAAAACCTTTGTGGAGGAAATTCACTTGTTTGCCACGGTTCAAGCTGACGTGTTCGAATCAACGCAGCTAATATTGTCTGACCATTTCGTTCCTCAGTTTTCCCTCCGACTCAGATAAGAAAGCATAAATGTGCTAATTGACACCAGGAGCCACCAGGGGCCTTGAACTTGCCAAAAAACCTTAGAAATCCGATGATCAAAACCTCGGCTGGAAAGCAAAAAGCACATCACAAAATATAAATATCAGTTCTACCTCAAGCAAGTTACATAAGAAGAAATGTTATGCTCCCTGAATTAAGTAGAGAAATAAAAAAAACTAACGTCTAAAAAGCTCCGGGCTATGACTTACTTACTGCCGAAGTTCTCAAAATGTGGCACGAAGGCCTAAAATTCAAATTAAAACAAATTCTACCTGATGGACTTTATACAATTTCAAGAGAATATCTAGAGAATAGGCTTTTTCGTGTAATACATGGAAATATTTTCTTAGGTACCAGAAGGATGTGTTGTAGTTCCTGTAAATTTTATTCAGAAGTGATATACCTCAAGCAGAAGACACTATCGTGGCCACGTTTACTGACGACACTGCCATACTAGCAACATGGCGTATATTGCCCAACCAAGTAAGACCGGTCAATGTGGACTTTACGTATAAAGAAATGACTAGAGAAATGCCAATTTTTTACAGTTATAACAGTATTCGCCATTAAAAGTGTTAAATATTCCCGGGAGGCTGTTAAATCAATCAACTAATTTCCGAAAGTCGAATTCTCTACTCTATTTTTCTGTAAAACTTTTGGCTTGCCCCGAATCAGGTCTATACATAAATTAATAAATTTAAGGGCATTTGGTAATATTGTTCAAGTTCCGTTTGCTAAAGAGGCGAAATACGAGTATCTCGGAATTACTCTGGAGCTCTGGACGCGAAATTAAAATGGAAACCATCACCGGAAAAATAATAATTTGCTGGATAAATTTCAACTAAGCTGCAATCGGAGGGAGATGTTTTTAGTGAAGTAAGAATCTCACGCAAATATGAGCATTTGTTTTTCAGTCCTCATAAAGCCGAACAAAATTTTGTAGCCCAATGCAAACTGGAATAGGTGATATCTCAAAATCGGTTGCAAAAAGTGTCAACCATCGCACCTGTCTGTCGAATGAACATCATCTAAGCAGTGAAGAGAGGCCAAATACTCAAGAAGTAAATTAAAATCATTGGTATTATGTCAATCAATGCTGTGGTTGTATTGCTACTTGATGTACCTTGTTTTAATTGAAAATTGTAGTCTAAAATTTGACAAATATGCTTGTTGACATAACCATTCTTCACAAAATGGGAATTTCTGAATATCTGAATGGGAGGGGAAAATAGAGCCGGGAAATTTATTCCACATTCGCGTTGTACGGCTAAAGAAAGAATCACTGTACTTCACAGTACGTCCGAAGTTGGACTCAAGTTAAGCTGATGAGCATTCCTAGAAGCGCGAGTATTGCTGTTGAAAAATTTAAGGGGAGGAATGCAACTGGCTATTTCGCTCGAGCATTGTTTATAAAAGTAGCGATAAAATAATGAGATACATACTTATAACATTTCAACGCTGTTCTAGAGATGTAAATGTTTCCATTATAGTTCTATCGAGTATCGTTCTTAGAATCTATTCTGAATTCTCTAAGAGGCTCAAATGAGTTTGGGAGCTCCTGCCCAAATGTGCGAGCTATACTCCAGCGTTGGGCGAATGAAGGCCTTATAGATTACAGCCAGATCAGAAGGTGAGAAGAATTTCTTGAGTCTTCGAAGAAAGCCCAAACACTTTGCAGCGTTTTTGGCGACATCAAATATGTGGTCATTCCACAAAAGGTGGTCTGTGATGCACATACCAAGGACTGACAGCTGAATAGTTTCTTCAATGCAAGTGCCGCTCATGGACAGCGGCATGGCGGGTGGGTTCTGCTTTAAGGACAGAAGACAGCACTGAGTTTTTGAAGCATTAAATTCTACGCGGTTTCTTATTCCTCATTCGACAATGCTGTCGGGATCAGAATTTAATAATCTTATCATACGCTGCCATTCCAGTTCCATTTCCGAAGAACTAGGAGGTGAATCTGAAAATGAATATGAAAAGCTGAGAGTACTATCGTCAGCAAAACAATTTAGTGGATTAGAAGTTCCGGATAAGAGATTATTAAAGAAAATGAGAAAAAGGGTCAGAGACAAAACGGAGCCCTGCGGCACACCAGCATTTATTTTGTGAACTTTAGACTTGAAACCGTCCAATACGACTTGTATTGAGCGTCCGATTGACGTTTGGCATTATCTACTGGGCCCAAGTTCAGCGTTATTTACCAATGCTATTGTTGCGACGACAGACTGACTGCGCGCGTCGAATTGATTGCCTCTGGTTCACCTCGAAATCGACGAAGTAAGGACAGCTTTATCCAAACTTAAGTCCAGTAAAACTGCTAGAGCTAATGGTGTCTCGGCTGAGCTATTCAAAGCAGCTGGCGATAAATTGGTTAGGAGTATGCACAAGCTCATCTGCAAAATATTGGCGAAGGAAAGTATGCCCGATGAATGGAGCCTTCGCATGGTTTGCTCGATTCTCAAGAAAGGCGATCCCCTGCACTGTACCAACTACAGAGGCATCAGTCTTCTTAATATCGCCTACAAGATCTTCTCTGCCGTACTTTGTGAATGCCTGAAACCATTCGTCAACAACCTGATAGGTCCATATCAGAGTGCCTTTAGGCCGGAGAAGTTCACCATCTACCAAATATTCGCACTACGGCAGATCTTGGAAAAAAGCCAGGAGTTACAAATCGATACTCATCACCTTTTCATACGGCCGCGTATGACAGCATAGAGACGAGCTACATATATAGATCCATATCCATATGCGTGCTACTCCATTAAGGTCGGCAAAGACCTCACCGACACCTTTGATGTCAAAAAAATGTCAAGACAAGTCGACGCACTGTCATGACGTAATCTCTACACTGCCACCTCTGCAAGTAACTGATTTGACTTTAGTGCCTTACTAATAATAAATAGAAAAATCAACATGGCCGCTTTGAACTGTCAACTGTCAAAATTAAGCATATTCGAAATCCTGGGTTCTGACGCAGAAATAAAAAAAAACAGTTAATAACTACCTGAGACATATTTTTATAAGACACTTAACCACTATCTGGCATGACGCATGACCTAGTTTCGTTTATTCTTGTCTTTCAATATTTTTTCCCGCGAATTGTCTCATTTTTTTTCATTTCAAACATTTTATCCGAAAAATGTTCAGTTTGTTTTATGTATTATTAACTTCCAAACACAGTTTATCTGTCTTTCAGTGAACACCTTTTGCAGAAGTACCAGACATGTTGGTTTTCTACCAAAATTAGCAACAACTGTCAAAAAAGAAGTGCGTGTTGCGTCACTGCAAAAAAAAAATTAAGACAAAACAAGTGGTATGTCCAATATAGTATATAGTATACAAACAAAGTGAAGCAAATAATAAAAACAAAAAAAAAATTACAAGAAACATCAATAAGAAAGGGTTGCAACAAATTGCAATTTACCCTTTTGTTCCACACCACGCATCAGACCGACCATATCAGACAGACACCCTTCCGCCACTCTGTGATGGGTTTGGTGGTTTGTCTGCGGTTTTTTTTATATACGTCTGTTTTGTCCACTTCCTTAGGAGTTTTTTTTTATCCTGAACACCATTTCTCGAGTCAGCTACCAAAAAAAAAATGGAAATTATCGAAAGTTTGAAAAATGGATAAGGGGAAAACCAACTATACATTCTTAGCACACTGCGTTTATAAGTTGGTATTTTTTTCTGCGTTATTTAGAGCGGAAAATAAAATAAGACGGGCGAGCTTGTTATTATGTTACCAACAGTTTGGTCTTTTTTTTTGATACGAAGATATTGGTCGTCCTTACGAGTGTTCGATTGCGGTTTTGACTAAAATCAGCTAATTTGGTACACAAGACTGTTTATTTATCTGTAAGGGCGTATCAAATAGTGCCGTTGCGTTACGTAGTCGTTAACTCCCCCTTCATACCTAACTGAGTGACAAGAATTGTTTTTTTTTTGTCGATTCTTAATATCATTAAATATTTACCGGCCTAAACTTGCTATATATGTATTGTAGGTTGTGCGGGCTTGAAAATGCATAACGCATAATATGAATCAAGAGGTAGGTACCTATCTAAATATGTGTTGCATGTAGGTATATTATTGAGTATTTATAAAGCTTTCTTAAGCTCTAATAAATGCTTTGTTATGAGGTTATATCTTACCTATATTATAATCACATGCATACACATAATGTGTATAACACAACGGTATTATGACCATATAAATATTTTTCTACGGTCGACAGGAGGATGAAATCAATGTCAACGAATGTAGTACACGTGTCAGAAGTATGATGTAAGTGAGTGCAGTATAAATGTTAAATTAATAAAACCAATATATTTAGAGAGCATATAGAAAAAGCATGTTCCACTGCGATGATGGACGTTTCTATTTTAGGTAGGCATGTCTGTATTTGAAGTAAAAGTGAAAAGGAAATTAAGAAAAAACTACATTCAAATTTTAGACATTAAAAAGTTATATTTTAAATATAAATACGTATTACACTGGAGTACACGTGCCCTATTTTTGAAGTGATAACTTTTTATGGGAGGGTAAACTGATTCGTTACGTAACGCATAACGCACTATGAACTAAAAGAATTTTATCTTCTTACGACGCAGACCTCGAAATCTCAAATTTTCAGGAATGATAGAGTACAGTCAATCAAACTCATATTCGTACAGGAGATAACATGCAATTTTTGTTTGATTTATTCCAAGACCGAAAATATTCCCATCTTTATTTTGTAATAAAATCAAAGGTTTGGCAAGCTTTTAATGTCAACATACAAAAAAAAATACCATTCTTCAACAAAACTAGAATTTTTATTAACAAAAATTAAAACTAACAAACAACAAATTCATATTCGTTCATCAGACTATTTCTTGGCAAAAAATAAAATAAACGAAAAATAACACAATTCAAATATTTTGTTGCATATTCCCTTATTTTTTACTTGCGATTATAGGTACTATAAGGCAAGTTATGCATTCGTCGAAAAAAAAAGTTGTGAGATAACAATCTAACATGACATTACGATGATAGCGAAGACGAAAAAAGATGGTCTAAAAATTCTGTCCGTTTGTATGTCAGTCTGTCTGTATGTATCTATAGATACCTACAGCCCAAACGGGTGGGCCGAATTGCTTCAAACTTGGTATATAGAGTTTTTTAGGTATTGTACAGAGTTGAAATTGAAATTTTTTTTAGCTCAAAAAACAACGGTACCTGCCATATAACCGTTACGTTCAAATCTATTTTTCTCGGAAACGTCTCTAACGATTTTGATAAAAAAAAATCAGTGTGGGTTTTTAGCTACGACCGATCATGTAGTTGAAAAATAAATTAGAAAAATGTCTAAAAACGGTACTTTCCATAGGACCGTTTTTTTTTTGCTTTCGACTATCTCATAAATGGCTTAACAGATTCTTTCGAAATTTCACAAAAATATAGGTTTAGGTTGTCCAAATTATACCGCGTACCACTATTTACATTAATATTTTTTTGTATTTTTAAAATCATTTTTAAGAACAAAATTTAAAAAATTTATTATTCGAAAACTGCTCATTAAATTTCATTCAAAAATTATATTTATTTGTATTTTCTAAATACCTATGAATTGGCGTTTTTGATTTTTTTTTTAAATATTTTCAAAAAGTTATTAAAAAAAACTTTTTAAGTTTATATTATTAAATATTTAATATTGTCATACCAATTTATTTTAGAACAAAATTAATGAAATTTTGTATATGCATATACAAAATTGAGTTAAAAATGACTTTAACAATATATTTAGACTTTTAATAGAAATCTTTTGCATACGATGTGATCGAACATAAGAGCAAGTTCGTGCGATCCGGTCGTGCATTTTATTATGACATGCTTAAGCCTATTTGGCAAGGATTTGACAAGTTTTGTTGTTGTCTCAGTTGGAATCTTATCCCATTCTTCTATTATCTTCTCTTTCAAATCTCTTGCATTTCTTATATTCAGTTTTCGAAGTTGCTGGTCTAAATGGTCTAAATTTGATTTGATATTGTACAACATTTTTTTCGGATCTACCATAAAATTGGTAAGACATTGTGTATCTGATTTTGAATAATTTGAAAACATCCAGTTAATATTTAAAAATAATATGTGATTCGAATATAACTGAAAATTACCACAGTTTTGGTTAAGAGGAGTGTTAACCTAGTTTCAATCCTGCTGTACGAATATGAATTTGATTGACTGTATATTGGGATGAATGTTTGGTAAAAAAAAATTAGATTCCTAGAATGTCAATAACCGTACGAAAAGTGTAATATTAAGAAGATTGTATATATCAGTCAATTACTTTTGACTGGTTCCATGGATAGATTTGGTTTTTCTTTAATTAATAAGAAGTATGCAATATGACGATTATTTCGATGTATCAAACATAACTCTATGAGCTATACAAGCTTTGCAATCTTAATTTCAAAACAGGAGAAAACCATTTAAAATTGCCTGCTTAGCAGTGTTACCACATTTTTAATTTTTAATGAGTCCCAGAGGCTAAAAAAATGAGTCATTTTGAAAATAAATGAGTCCCAATAAAAAGTCTATTTTAAGTTTATAATAATACCTTTTTTTTAATAACTAAAATAAATACTTTGAAAATACAATAAAAATATCAAATTCATAATAGTCCAGGAAAAATAGATAAAAAATGATGTTACTTCGAAAAAAATTCGGACAAGGCTGAATTTTAGTGGGGAGCTTCATTTTTACGTCCAAAGCATTTTCTGAAAAGTACCCTAAATTTGGATCGGAGCAAAAAAATTAGAGGTGTGGAAAGATGGTTAAGTGCAGTTTTTTTCCAAATTACTCGAAAACCATATGGTTTTTTTGAAAAAAAGTTGTTGGTAAACATTGTAGTATACATGAATATTATGATTAAAAATTTAAAAAGTCTTAAGAAGACATTTTTTAAAAAGTAAACAAAAAGGAACAATTCAATAATAAGACAAAAGTAAGAAAACAAATAAACAAAAGAATAGTTTTTAATCTGGAGCCGAAGCCTTATCGGTTGAGGCACATAACTCCTTTCCAAACATAATTGCTTCCACAGTTTCTAATTTATATTTATTAAACTTGTTTGTTTTGATTAGCTGCAGAACTTTCAGGAAACGTCATCAGATTCATAATAAAGTTAGAAATGTTCTCAAAAATAGGCTCTTCACACGCATATCTTAATTTTAAAACATCCATCTAAATCCAAAACTCTTATATGTTTTATCCAAAGGAAGGAAAGGAAATAGAAGCGCAGTTCAGACTATTCAATCTTTTTAAAATATTTTCTGCAAAATGAAATAAGTGTCTTAAACTATAAATTGACTCGTTCTTAAAAAAATAAGTCAAATCTAAAAAAATTGAAAAAATGAGTCCCTTTTGACTCAAATGAGTCCCAGTGGTAACAGTGCTGCTTAGTTTGACTCTTATCATCGATGTTCAGTGTAGGAAAACAGTTATGTTCGAAAATTCATTAAAAAGAAAAGATCTGGTGGCTCTTTTGAACTTATATTGTCAGTTCTAGTTGTCCAATCCTTAATTTTAAGGTCTTAGAATTGAGGTAAGACTTGGGGCTATATGTTGGTATAAAAATAGCAAGAATGTGTCCTACAATATATATTTATATCTTAGAGGGGTTAAAAGAACAAATTTATTCGATTTTTATTCGCTTTTTGACATTAAAATGCAAAAGTTTATGAGAAAATTCAATATTTTTAAAAACAGTGTTCCACAAAGTTATTGCCCCAGTCATCGTCTACAAAAGTGCTGGCGAAAGCATATAGATATATTCATAAGAAAAAGCGTTAGAAGGTTTTCAAGTAATATACCTACAAATGTGTCATTTAAATTAAAGCAAAATTAAGTTGTTGGAAGTAAAGAAAGTATCTAATGTATATTGTATACGCACACATCTATGGACGTTATAACCAATTGTACCGTTGAGATTTGCATTTCGAAAAAAATCGTTCTCGAGATTTTAGTCAAACTTGACATTACGATAATGGAGAACACCAACAAAGTGTTTCCCGCAATTCCGTCTTTCTGGAGATCGCCTACAGACTAAACCACCGAAGAGATTTTCTTTAAACTTGGTTTTTTAACCGCCAAAATAACGGTAATTGCCGTACAATTGTTTCTTCTATCTTAATTATCTCAAAAACGACTTAACCCTTTTGTACTATTATAGGTATATTCTACATTTTGGTATACAAATTTGTTTATATATTTTTTTTATTAACGGTACCTGTCACCTGCCATACAACCATTTACATTTTTTTGATTTTCAATTTTCTCATAATTGTCTCAACGCATTTCGATCAAAATTTTTATATTATTTGCATTCCAAAATATTTGATAAAAAAGTTTTTTGGGAAAAAAAATAATATTTTGATAACTTCTTATGTGATAAACCGGTTTGTTATGTAACGCGTTACGGCGCCATCCAGTCTATCTGGCTTCCCTTTCTCTCACGCATACGGGGAACTTTTGAAATTAATCAAATTAACGGAGAACTTTTAAAGCTTTTTTCAACTCAAACAATTTTAATTATAAATAGTTTAACTTAGATTAGTTTAAGTTAGCACTTCTGTCGGGCGTCCCGAGACGCACATGTTTTTTTTTGAAAACAGCAAACTCTTTTAAAGTTTTTGCATGTAGATATATGTCATGGCTAAAAACTGATGGGCTTAATATGTATTTGGGATAGTATTTGTTTTATAACACAATTGTTCATTATTTTATAATGGCGATACATTATTTTATTTTATTGTTTGTTCGTATATGGGAGCTACAAATTAATGCGGTTAAAATTGTATCTACTAATTCTTAGATTTTACCTCGAAAAAAAAAACAATAGGGTTACTTTGGATACTTTTGGGAATCAATTATTTTTGAAATTATAGTGGATGATATGCAATCCTAAATGCATAAAAATTAACTTGTGGGTGAAATTAAATCTGAAAAGCAATCCATATGACACACTAAGAGCCTTGTGATGAATTTACACAAATGACAAAATGTAATTGTTCGTAGTTATTTTTATGTCACAAAACAGAATTACCCAAGGAAATTGGATATAGCTCGGTCTTTGCTAGCTGTCCCCAGTTTCACACTCCAAGTTGGTTGAGGTCATCTTCTACTTGAGCGCACCACCAAAGGCGATCTCTTCCTTGATTGCGCCTTTCCTATGGGATAAAATCGAAGATCCTAGCGAACCGGAGTATTATTGTCCACTCTTTCTACATGACCTAGCCATCTTAAACCTGATATAGGTATTTTTTGTATCAGTTCGGTGTCGCTGTACAGCTAGTTCTTCGTTGAACCTTCTCCTCCAAAGCCCATTAACGCAGATAGGGCCGACAATCTTGCGAAGAATCTTACGCTCAAAAAAACGAATAAGGACGCTTTCGATAGAGTACATGTCTCCGCGCCATAGAGCAGGACTGGGATGATCAATTTATAAAGAGTCTCCTTTGTTTTACGAGAGAGGTCTTTACTACTCAATTGCCTCCCTAGCGCATAGAAACAGCGATTGGAAAGTTATTCTTCGCCTTATTTCTAACGAGATGCTGTTGTTAGACGTTATAGCGGATCAGAGGTAGACAAATTCCCTAAATACCTCAAGATTGTACATGTCTAGTGTGACGTTTTGTCCAATCCGCCGATGAAGGCCGCAGGTAGGTACTTCGTTTTGGTCTCATTGACTGCTAGCCCCATCTTAACCGCTTCAGCTTCAATGTTAGCAAACGCTCCAGTGACAGCTCGTTGAGTTCTGCCAATAATTTCTATGTCGGCAGTGCGTCAATTGTTCCAGTGCAGTTAACTTGGCAATTTCTTACAATTTTTTAAAGTATCTAATACTGAAGAAATCGCACGATAACGCGTCACCTTGTCGGAAACCTGTTTTTACACCAAAAGTTTCTGTAAGTTCAGTACCAGCGGATAGCTCCGAGAGTTCTCCATCGTCATCGGATCATCGGACCTATCTATTTATGCCAAAGATATGATATAGAAGAATATTTATCCAATCGTGAGGCAACCTACTTCAGCGCAGAGTCTCAGATTTATGGCAAAAAGCTATAAGCGAACTCTGAACACATAATCAACATAACTATTAAATGCAGAGACTAGTTTAAGCACTAGCTACAGTTACGAAAATGTGTAACTTTTGGATATGCTTCTCTCAACAAAGATGCAATGACCATTCCCAAATTCGTTGATATCACAAAGAGTTTGCTTAGTTAAATTTTAACATCTACCTACCCCTTGAGCCTGTGTGAAATAATACGTACCTAGGTAGGTTACCTTTATCGCAAGTAAAAGCCATCATCTGAGAATCGTTTTTTTTTTAAATTTAAAGGCCGCCAAAGAAAGTTTTTGGTGTAAACATTTTGCCTACCTACAGGGATGGCGTTTAAATTCCGTATTCCTATTTTTTTTTTAAGCACTGATTTCTCCCTTATACCAACTTGTTTTTCCAAAAAAGAAAACAAAAAGAAAAAGTAATGCACTTCAAATAAAATGCACCACTTCATCGAAGGCAAAATATTAAACGCAACCAGCACGAAAAACCCCACTTAAACAGTCTATCAACAAAAAAACATAAATCCTCCTAGGTATTCACATTCACAGGTTGCGTTACTGCTATTACAATGTAGGTAGGTAGGTAGGTATAACAATCTACCTACAAACATAGCATTAGATTATGTATGTATGCTGCTTATAAAAAATATTAAAAAACAAAAAAAAATACCAAGAAAAGGACCATGATGTCGTTCTACATAAGAATACATTTTTCTGTTTTATCCTTTTTCTGGGACACACAGTTCAATTTGCAAACACGTTTCGGCTTTCGGGCCAAAAACCAAACCAGGAAGAACGAAAGGTACAAAACAAACCAAAAAAAGTATGCAAAAACAAAAATATAAAACGGCTCAAACGTGCGAAGAATCCCCGAAATTTCGTTCAACCTTTTGCTTCCTATTTATTGCAGACTGGCACTGGCGTCTGTTTCAGCAGCCATCATTTCAACCACCACCACAATCATCATCATCATCATCGTCACCCACACAGTGAACCAGCGGGCCACGGCACGGCCACCGCCACGCAACAGCAAGGAAACATAAAAATATGAAACACACGATGCATTGCACATTGGGTTGTTTTATTTCACGTTTGTTAGATATCAATCCTTCCTAACTTCTCTTGTCCTTGTCCCTTGTCTAAAAGTCTAGATTCATACTTCCTTTAACCAACAATGGCAACTCTTTTGTATACGGTATACCCTGCCTACTGTGTGCTTATTGTATTTGCCGACCGCGTGACGTGCCATCAATCCATTTCTCGACTCAACTGCAGAAAAGGACGAGACGAAGCGAATAGATATTATATTTTTTGGGAGTTCTCCCAGTCAAATTTAAATTTATGTTTTTCTCTCGTGGAAATTTCTTTTGGGATATATTTTTGTCCTTTTGTTGCGCGTTGCGTGTCTACAGGTCGATTTTTGACGTTTTGCGTCTGAAATTGTTTATATCCCTTTTTGTTCCCAGTTTGGTTCCTGTGTCTGTGCTGTGTAGTTTTTTTTTTTTTGGAATTGGGAATACTACGGCAGCCCATCCCGCTACTGACAAAGCCCAGACAGGATCTCATTTCTCTCTAGAGTTGTGTCAAAAGTTGTGTTGTGTTGTGCGTGCGTGCATGTGCGTTGCGTCGTGTGTGTTTTTTGTCTGGTCCGTCTGGCTGCTTTGGGTTAAGGATTTTTCTTTTTTGTGATGTGTCCTTTGTTTACGTGTTTGCTTTGTCGCTCGGACATGCGGATGGTCACAATACCTACCTACCCCAAAATGTATTCAATTACCTATACAGATATATGTAGATGCAAGTATAAGGTAGTGACTGACCGTATTGACATTACATACATACATACATCACGTCAGACCTAGGACCAAAACAAAAAAAGCAAAACAACAACAAAAAAATACAGCATGCCAGTTTTGTTGCCTATTTGGGTTTGTGGGGTATTTTTTTGTTTTTGTTTTGTATCGTCTGGTTTGGTCAATTTTTTTGTTTTCCTCTTTGTGTCTTTTTGGATGGGAAAAAATGCGTCTGCTACTCGTACCTACATATACAAAAAAAAAACTTCGAAGTTCAATGAATTGGACAAAAATGTGGATTTTCGTATGACAAGACAAAGATTCCTAACTGGATTTTGTATGATAAACCAATTTTTAGCTGTAATAAAGTATGGCTAAGCTTTTTAATCTTGTATGTTTTACGTAGAAGGCATGTAATATACCTTTATAGTTATAAATAGCTAGGTATATCTATAGGTAGAGGTATAGATTTCCATAATTGTAGATACAATGAATGACTTAAAATGTCAGAAATTAAAGCTAAAATTAAATGGCGAGACACCCTATTGCCTATCACTTTACGAGAGGCATTCATTTAATTGATGCTTAAAACTAAAAAGCAGTAGGTAGGTAACTATGTACCTTACATAACATTACCTAGGTAGGTAGGCTACCCTCGTTCTACAACTGTTAAATCTTGCGAAGCCCACCGTGCGTCGCGTCGTTAGTTACAGCATCACCGGTTTGTAATTGGAGTTTTTGTTAAAGACGAAGCTAGAGAAATACCAATTTATAACAGTATTTCGCCATTGAATGGTTGGGAGGCAGGAGAAAGAAATAACCAAATGCCAGCAGTCGAATGCTTTTAACAACAATGGGCCTGCACACACGAGACTAATTCCTCCGGACTAAGAACAGTTTTGTGGGCAAGGGAAGCGAAGTGTGCAGTATGGAACGGACTGAAATTTCAACCCTAAGTTTCGTGGATGAACGAAGACCAAAACTAACACATACACAACAGTTTAAACAATCAAATACGATAGCCATACTAACGCATGTAAAAAGAGGTTCATGTAGACAATTCTTCCCTCAGGTGAAATCATCTCGTGTGTGCTTGGACTAAAGACGAAAACCGGTTTTATTCCAAATATTGATCATCCCGGGTGTGCAGGCCCAATTACTTCATTTTTATAACGCAGTTTCAGACAGTTAGGTATAGAGGTTGGCTTCTGGCACCCGCCCGCCGTGAACGGACGTGTTGTCTCCGTTTGGAGAAAAATAAGTAAAAAAATTGAAACAAAGCAAAAATAGTTTAACTAAATTTAACAGTTGTGAGTAATATTAATATTGTGCCTTAAGTTGTGCAATAGTTAATACAAATATGTATATTGCTGCAATAAGCTGACAACACAAAGGAAATTATAACTTGGAGAGGGAGTCAAACGTACTACATCCACGTTGTAGAAGCTATCCGAATTCCATCTACTCCCAGTTTCCTTGTCCTGTCTTGGCGTGTCGCGCACAATGGAAGCAGCATACGTATAGAGACGTTGTCCCAGAAAATAGAAGCATCCTATGGATCGCTTATGAGTGCAGCCCGTAATGGACATGGGCGGCATAGTTCCGTTATTAACGGACGAAATACAAGCAGTTCTCGCTACTGTAACGGAACCGGTATCGAAAACGGAGAAACCAGTTCTTGTCATTTTAATGGATTCGACAGTTCAACATTCAACAACAAGAAGACTAACAAGAGAATTAATAATTATGTCTATAAAAGTATTGAGCTCTCGCTCATCCAGCTGGACGAATGTTACGTGTACATACGCATATGTAGTCTAATTTTTAGCCTGCACACTTTTTCTTGTGTTTCAACAGAGACGAGATGACTTTGTTAACTCTGTTTCTCTCTTTTTCGCTCCTAGTTTTAAGTTTTTATATGTTTTAGTTTTATTGAAATCGTAATGGTCTTTTTTGAGTGGACACATTTATTAATTTTTAAACCGAAGTTTAACAACTATGTACTTACTTTAATTCGTTTGTCTAAATTTAAAGAACAAATATACTTATTTCATTGTAGCTTGACCACTTCTAAGTCGGCGAAAAAAATACACATTTTTAACTGTAATACATATTGTGTATTATCATTTACTACTAATACTACAGTTAGGTATATCTGTCAAATCAAATGTCAGATAACGAACTGTCAGTGTCATTTTTGATCTATAGTTCCAATTGGACAGTCAAATGGCAAGTTGATGTGAACTGTGTCAGATGATATAAAAAATGTAAGCTTAAAAACGATACAAAAAAGATATTGAGTAAGAGTTGCCGGGTTTTACTTAAAATTTTATTTTGGATGTAACTTGCCAACACTGTGAAGTAGAGTGTATGTATACGTCCGCGTAGGGTTAAAAGGGCATTCGCCTTCCAGAAAATAGAAATTAGCGAGTACAAAATTGAACTCTTTTAAGGACAAACAACTGTTATAAAACTTGGCATTTCTGTAGTCTTGTCTTTTTATTTTATATAGGTAGATATACAGATAAATAAAATTTAAGTGCATGTATATCTGTTGTCAACATAATAGCTTTTTACTAGATACATATGAAAGTGTACCTAACTTTAAACACCTATGTATATTCGTTACATCATTAGAATTAGTTTATTTTTATAATTTAATCTTTAGTCTGTTATAATTCACATGCTTTTAACCAAAATAAATATAAGTAAAAGTAAAATTTTCAAAGAAAATCTGATATGATATTCCTTTGTAATTTTCAATTTAAAGAGTAAATCAGAATAAGTTTCCCACTTGGTGGACATTATTAATTCAGACCGGTGAAGTTTTTCGTATGAAAAAGTAGTTTCCGATTCATATACGCTAGTGGCGGGCGATTCCCCGATTCTAGATTCCTTACCACACCGAAATTTGGGAAACTCCTTTCTCCAAATAAAGTTGTTATGTATTGGTAGGCAGGTAGACCTTATCATAAGACTAAGACCGTATATTACTGAGCCTTATTTAATACCTAGTTGGGAAGACCGTTTTTGAGATAATACAAATTATGTTATTGTAATTTGAAATTTATAATATTGGAGAGAGTTCTTCTTCATTGATGAGTTTTAATTTGCTCTCTTCGGGGAAACCTTGGGACCTTACGTTAGCTTTTTGAAAAAAATCATCACAAAAGTATATAGCGGTACAATTTTTAAAATGTGTCTGTATGTTTGTTTGTTTGAGCTAGTTTCAGAAAACGCTGTACCGAATTTGAAGGAACTTTCATTGACAGATAGGTAATTTAAATTTCCCTTTAGGTGGCGATGGAGTCGCTTCTTATTAAAATTATTATTATAGCCCAATTCGCACCATATAATAATGAAATAAGATAAAAGTCTTGGACAAAATTTGGCTCCAAAAGGTGGCGCTGGGTTGACATATTTCCAAAATAATTATAAGAAGGGCACGTTTGTAAGTACTTACTTCTTATATATGAAACCCTGTTAATGTGATGCTTCTTTTCCAAGGTAAGTCCGCAAGATCCCACGATTTGCAGGTATCCGGCGACAAGCATGGCTTATTTGATGATACACTCCTGATTGGCGGATGAGGTACACTTTATATTGTTTGTGTATACTCCGGGTCAGTCAAATAAGTACATTTTGGGTGTTCGTGGTTTAATTGAATAAAATTTTACACAAGGATCTGGGCTTAACTGCTTACAAGATTCAGCGTATATATAAATTGCTTTAGACTAATCAAGGCTTGCATCGAAATTTCATTGGATTAGCCCATATCTAACTGACATTAGATTATGTTCAAATATAAGAGACTAATTTTTTGCTCAATGAACAAAATTATAGTATTTAGATGAAACAAAATTAAAACTAAAACATCACTATACCATACATGGCTGGCCACTAGACGAGACCAGGCGAGACCTTTGTGAGCTTCGAATCGGTCTTGTCAAAATCGAAAAATCTCGTCTAGGTATCGCCTCGATCTTGGTAGGTTTCGCCTTTTTCTCGTGAAAATTTTAATGTGTAGTCTAGTCTCGGTCTTGGTCTCGTCTTGGTTTCTTTCTGTTTTTTCCAAGATAAAATTTGAATTTTATAGAGGTTTCTTAATCCATTTAAATCGAAGCCATTCTTCAATTGATTTTGACAGCTGATTACTTGGCAGAATGTTACGAACGTTTGACGTTTGGATAGTTTTTTTTCAAAATGTCATAAAAAAAGGTGCAAAATCAAATCAAAATCATAGAATATTTCAAAAAAAAAAAAACTTGTGAATATTATAAAAATTGAACATGAGTATCCACCAAAAATAATAAAATATAAAAATATTTCTTCTACAAAAACCGAAACCAAACTACCGAGACCACCGATACCCGCGAGACTCTCGGCGAATTTCGTTGCCAAAAATACGGTCTGGTCTCGGGTGCTTTTAAAGTAGTCTCGGTCTCGTTGCCAGCCCTATCCATATAGCTTCTTCTTTGTTTATTATTATTTTTGGTCAAAATGGGAAAAGCTCAAATTAAACAATCTATCCTCCCATGCCATCCTTATTCCCACCAACAAAACGAAATCTCGTGTGCAAGTGGATATATCCTGCAACTCACACCACCTTTCCATCCCGCACACATGCGAATCGAAATTAAAACTAAAGGACAGCAAATTTCAAATAAAAACAAAAGACGGTGCGTTTGAGCTCTCTACCTACATACGTACACACATATATATATATAAATCCTTAAAACTGCTGTGCATAGGTAGTTGGGTATATAGAGTGCATATTTACCAAAGGACAAAATAAGAAAAACGTTCAAATTTCAACAAGTGTTGAGTGTATGTATACGTCCGCGTAGGGTTAAAAGGGCATTCGCCTTCCAGAAAATAGAAATTAGCGAGTACAAAATTGAACTCTTTTAAGGACAAACAACTGTTATAAAACTTGGCATTTCTGTAGTCTTGTCTTTTTATTTTATATAGGTAGATATACAGATAAATAACATTTAAGTGCATGTATATCTGTTGTCAACATAATAGCTTTTTACTAGGTACATATGAAAGTGTACCTAACTTCGAACGCAATTCTTTCTTCCCCGACCGACACGGAGCATACATAAACGATATAAAGAGTGCCTCATCCATCGATCCGGAGTGTGTCAGCCAACAAAAAAAATTCCAGCAACCTTTAAACACCTATGTAAATACGTTACATCATTAGAATTAGTTTATTTTTATAATTTAATCTTTAGTCTGTTATAATTCACATGCTTTTAACCAAAATAAATATAAGTAAAAGTAAAATTTTCAAAGAAAATCTGATATGATATTCCTTTGTAATTTTCAATTTAAAGAGTAAATCAGAATAAGTTTCCCACTTGGTGGACATTATTAATTCAGACCGGTGAAGTTTTTCGTATGAAAAAGTAGTTTCCGATTCATATACGCTAGTGGCGGGCGATTCCCCGATTCTAGATTCCTTACCACACCGAAATTTGGGAAACTCCTTTCTCCAAATAAAGTTGTTATGTATTGGTAGGCAGGTAGACCTTATCATAAGACTAAGACCGTATATTACTGAGCCTTATTTAATACCTAGTTGGGAAGACCGTTTTTGAGATAATACAAATTATGTTATTGTAATTTGAAATTTATAATATTGGAGAGAGTTCTTCTTCATTGATGAGTTTTAATTTGCTCTCTTCGGGGAAACCTTGGGACCTTACGTTAGCTTTTTGAAAAAAATCATCACAAAAGTATATAGCGGTACAATTTTTAAAATGTGTCTGTATGTTTGTTTGTTTGAGCTAGTTTCAGAAAACGCTGTACCGAATTTGAAGGAACTTTCATTGACAGATAGGTAATTTAAATTTCCCTTTAGGTGGCGATGGAGTCGCTTCTTATTAAAATTATTATTATAGCCCAATTCGCACCATATAATAATGAAATAAGATAAAAGTCTTGGACAAAATTTGGCTCCAAAAGGTGGCGCTGGGTTGACATATTTCCAAAATAATTATAAGAAGGGCACGTTTGTAAGTACTTACTTCTTATATATGAAACCCTGTTAATGTGATGCTTCTTTTCCAAGGTAAGTCCGCAAGATCCCACGATTTGCAGGTATCCGGCGACAAGCATGGCTTATTTGATGATACACTCCTGATTGGCGGATGAGGTACACTTTATATTGTTTGTGTATACTCCGGGTCAGTCAAATAAGTACATTTTGGGTGTTCGTGGTTTAATTGAATAAAATTTTACACAAGGATCTGGGCTTAACTGCTTACAAGATTCAGCGTATATATAAATTGCTTTAGACTAATCAAGGCTTGCATCGAAATTTCATTGGATTAGCCCATATCTAACTGACATTAGATTATGTTCAAATATAAGAGACTAATTTTTTGCTCAATGAACAAAATTATAGTATTTAGATGAAACAAAATTAAAACTAAAACATCACTATACCATACATGGCTGGCCACTAGACGAGACCAGGCGAGACCTTTGTGAGCTTCGAATCGGTCTTGTCAAAATCGAAAAATCTCGTCTAGGTATCGCCTCGATCTTGGTAGGTTTCGCCTTTTTCTCGTGAAAATTTTAATGTGTAGTCTAGTCTCGGTCTTGGTCTCGTCTTGGTTTCTTTCTGTTTTTTCCAAGATAAAATTTGAATTTTATAGAGGTTTCTTAATCCATTTAAATCGAAGCCATTCTTCAATTGATTTTGACAGCTGATTACTTGGCAGAATGTTACGAACGTTTGACGTTTGGATAGTTTTTTTTTCAAAATGTCATAAAAAAAGGTGCAAAATCAAATCAAAATCATAGAATATTTCAAAAAAAAAAAAACTTGTGAATATTATAAAAATTGAACATGAGTATCCACCAAAAATAATAAAATATAAAAATATTTCTTCTACAAAAACCGAAACCAAACTACCGAGACCACCGATACCCGCGAGACTCTCGGCGAATTTCGTTGCCAAAAATACGGTCTGGTCTCGGGTGCTTTTAAAGTAGTCTCGGTCTCGTTGCCAGCCCTATCCATATAGCTTCTTCTTTGTTTATTATTATTTTTGGTCAAAATGGGAAAAGCTCAAATTAAACAATCTATCCTCCCATGCCATCCTTATTCCCACCAACAAAACGAAATCTCGTGTGCAAGTGGATATATCCTGCAACTCACACCACCTTTCCATCCCGCACACATGCGAATCGAAATTAAAACTAAAGGACAGCAAATTTCAAATAAAAACAAAAGACGGTGCGTTTGAGCTCTCTACCTACATACGTACACACATATATATATATAAATCCTTAAAACTGCTGTGCATAGGTAGTTGGGTATATAGAGTGCATATTTACCAAAGGACAAAATAAGAAAAACGTTCAAATTTCAACAAGTGTTGAGTGTATGTATACGTCCGCGTAGGGTTAAAAGGGCATTCGCCTTCCAGAAAATAGAAATTAGCGAGTACAAAATTGAACTCTTTTAAGGACAAACAACTGTTATAAAACTTGGCATTTCTGTAGTCTTGTCTTTTTATTTTATATAGGTAGATATACAGATAAATAACATTTAAGTGCATGTATATCTGTTGTCAACATAATAGCTTTTTACTAGGTACATATGAAAGTGTACCTAACTTCGAACGCAATTCTTTCTTCCCCGACCGACACGGAGCATACATAAACGATATAAAGAGTGCCTCATCCATCGATCCGGAGTGTGTCAGCCAACAAAAAAAATTCCAGCAACCTTTAAACACCTATGTAAATACGTTACATCATTAGAATTAGTTTATTTTTATAATTTAATCTTTAGTCTGTTATAATTCACATGCTTTTAACCAAAATAAATATAAGTAAAAGTAAAATTTTCAAAGAAAATCTGATATGATATTCCTTTGTAATTTTCAATTTAAAGAGTAAATCAGAATAAGTTTCCCACTTGGTGGACATTATTAATTCAGACCGGTGAAGTTTTTCGTATGAAAAAGTAGTTTCCGATTCATATAAGCTAGTGGCGGGCGATTCCCCGATTCTAGATTCCTTACCACACCGAAATTTGGGAAACTCCTTTCTCCAAATAAAGTTGTTATGTATTGGTAGGCAGGTAGGCGCTATCATAAGATTAAGACCGTATATTACTGAGCCTTATTTAATACCTAGTTGTGAAGACCGTTTTTGAGATAATATAAATTATGTTATTGTGATTTGAAATTGATAATATTGGAGAGAGTTCTTCTTCATTGATGAGTTTTAATTTGCTCTCTTCGGGGAAACCTTGGGACCTTACGTTAGCTTTTTGAAAAAATCATCACAAAAGTATATAGCGGTACAATTTTTAAAATGTGTCTGTATGTTTGTTTGTTTGAGCTAGTTTCAGAAAACGCTGTACCGATGTTAAAGGAACTTTCATTGACAGATGGTTAATTTAAATTGCCCTTAAGAAGGCGCTGGAGTCGTTTCTTATGAAAATTATTATTGTAGCCCAATTCGCACCATATAATAATGAAATAAAATAAAAGTCTTGGACAAAATTTGGCTCCAAAAGGTGGCGCTGGATTTGACATATTTCCAAAAAATTTATAAGAAGGGCGCGTTTGTAAGTACTTACTTCTTATATTTCAAACCCTGTTAATGTGATGCTTCTTTTACAAAGGCTGAGGTAAGTCCGCAAGATCCCACGATTTGCAGGTATCCGGGGACAAGCATGGCTTATTTGATGATACACTCCTGATTGGCGGTTGAGGTACATTTTATATTTTTTGTGTATACTCCAGGTCAGTCAAATAAGTACATTTTGGGTGTTCGTGGTTTAATTGAATAAAATTTTACACAATGATCTCGGTTTAACTGCTTACAAGATTCAGCTTATAAATTGCTTTAGACTAATCAAGGCTTTCATCGAAATTTCATTGGATGAGCCCATATCTAACTGACATTAGATTATGTTCAAATATAAGACAAATTTTCTGCTCAATGGACAAAATTATAGCATTTAGATGAAAGAAAATCAAAACTAAAACATCCCTATACCATACATGGCTGGCCACTAGACGAGACCAGGCGAGACCTTTGTTAGCCTCGACTCGGTCTTGTCAAAATCGAAAAATCTCGTCTAGGTGTCGCCTAACCAAGTCTCGCCTTTTTCTTTTTAAATTTTAATCTTTATTCTCGTCCCGGTCTTGGTCGTGGTCTCATCCTTAGTCTTGGTTTCTTTCGTGTTTTTTCCAAGATAAAATTTGAATTTTATAGAGGTTTCTTAATCCATTTAAACCGAAGTCATCCTTCAATTGATTTTGACAGCTGATTGCTTGACAGAAGGTAAATAACTATATATTTTGACGTTTGGATAGTTTGTTTTCCAACTGTCATCAAAAAAGGTCCAAAATCAAATCAAAATATTAGAATATTTCGGAAAACAAAGTTGTGAATATTATAAGAATTGAACATGAGTATATCAACCAAAAATAATAAAATATAAAAATATTTCTTCTAGCTAAAAACGAAACCAAACTACCGAGACCACCGATACCCGCGAGACAATCGGCGAATTTCGTTACCAAAAATACGGTCTGGTCTCCGGTGCTTTTAAAGTAGTCTCGGTCTCGTTGCCAGCCCTATCCATATAGCTTCCTCTTTGTTTATTATTATTTTTGGTCAAAATGGGAAAAGCTCAAATTAAACAATCTATCCTCCCATGTCATCCTTACTCCCTCCAACAAAACGAAATCTCGTGTGCAAGTGGATATATCCTGCAACTCACACCACCTTTCCATCCCGCACACATGCGAATCGAAATTAAAACTAAAGGACAGCAAATAAAAACAAAAGACGGTGCGTTTGAGCTCTCTACTTATCTACCTACATACTTACATACATATATATATATAAAACTGCTGTGCATAGGTAGGTGGGTGTATAGAGTGCATATTTACAAAAGGACAAAATAAGAAAAACGTTCAAATTTCAACAATATAAAAAAAATCTCAAAAAATAAAATATCATTCTGAAAAAGATACAAATACAAATAATTTTATTTGCATGAATTTTCTTTTAAAATTTCTTTTTGTGTAATTCGTAGTCATTCTCTTCTCGGCCATTCGCAGGATTTCATTAAATATAATGCTCGGTATTTGCGACCCACAAAAAAAATAAGAAAAAAAAGTAACCTCCCTATTCAAGCTTCAGCAGCCTGACATGATAATACAGACACATATAATGTATGTAGGTAAGTACCTACCGGCCACCATCGTCATCGGCTCCTTCTCTTGCGGTCCGGTTCAGCTTCAGATGGTTCCTTCCTGGTTCCTGGTGCAATGTGCACCATTGTGATGGCAGCTGAGTAGTGATGATAATGGTGGTCGGTAGGTATTATGGTGGTGGAGCACAATTGCCAAAAAATGAAATAATAAAAATTTATATGCACGGGAATATTTTAATGTTCTCCTTCCTTTCTCTCTCTCTCTCTGGCCGTCCTCCTTTCTCCTGTCCCATCGCGATATCTTTCTATGACATTCTACAAGGAAAAAAGAAAAAGCGACGCGATGAGGAAGGCTCTGAGGATACGACCAAGAAATGCAAACGTTTTCGGGTGTGGAGGAATTATTTTGCACTTTTTTTTTGCTTTCTATATCCTTTTCGTCCTTTTGTTTCCTTTTGATGATAGGTACCTATGTGTTCAAGTAGTCGCGAAATAAGGGTTTATAAAGCAAGCGCAGCCAAAAGCGGGAACGAAAGGACAGAATCTATAGGTACCTACCTAAATACATACATATTAACATATACAATATATATGTATGTAGGTAGGTAGTAGGTATATTCCATGCTGCGCTATCCTGGCACTTCAATTAATCAACGGGAAAATTTTTGGCAATTTTATTTCGGGTTGCCACATAAAACGAAATACAAAATTCCCAAAAATTAAACAAAACAAAATAAAATACATCGAAACGAAAAGAAAAGGAATAAAACAAGAAATAAAATATACAAGCAAAGCACAAGGGCTGTTTGTCGAATGTCGAAATACAAAAATGAGACGAAAACACAAAAAAAAAAAAACAAAAATCCAAAAAACAAACGGATCACCGTTGTGCAGTGCATTCGCGTGTGCACAGCGAGAAATAAAAACACACGGACATATATTTATATATTTACACACGGTCGGTCGCAAGGATATTTGCCGAGTGCAAAATTCGGGACACACATGCCATGGGGTTTTGGGTTTATATGCAAATGGAATATCTATAAAAGGATTTTTTGATTTTTCCTTTTCTTTTATATTTATAATCATTTTTCTTTTTTATTCTGATGCATATATATTTTTTTTTCTGCATCAGACTGTTATCCTTTTTCTTGTCAATTTATTTTTATATTTTTGATAATTTTTTTCTTTCTTTTAGTAAATCGTAGATATAAAATAAAAATGTTACAACAAATGACAGCAGAAGCAATTTATTGCTAACGAAGGGGTAGATAGCACGAAACAAAACGAATAGGTAGGTAGTATGGGTTTTATCCTACCTACCTACGTACCTAGGTAACCAAGTAGGAAAAGGGAAAGGGACAGGTGCGAAAGGGTATGGGCGTATACCAAGAGCGTTGCTATGCAATCAATATTATTAATGCCGAATGCCTTTACATTTGAATTCAAATAAATAAACAATTACAGTTTCAACTGTTTGGCAAATGAAAATATTTTTAGTCAAACATTTTTGTACTCCTTGAGTCCTTGAGTCTGAAAAAGAAAATTAGTCGGCTTTAACCATTTCACTATACCTAAAACTTAATAATCTCACCAATTTTTAATGTTATTTCAGAATTATATTTGACCAGGATTAAAAACATTGTTGCATCAAAACATAGTTTTCAAAACATATTATAGATTTTAATTGAACTTGATATTACGCTACAGGACAACTCCAAGAAAGTGAGTGTGTGTGATTGTTTTGTTTATCTCTGTTTAGACAAAATATTCAAAAAGATATTTTTTTTATATTTCGATTTCAATCTCAAAATACTTGCTCTTATGTTCGATCACAGAATATGCGAAATATTCCCAATAGAAACGGCTAAATATATTTTATAGGCGTTTCTAACTTAATTTTTTATATAAGAAATTTCTTTAATTTTTTTTATAAAAGAAGTGGGTATGGCAATTTTAAATATTTAATAATATACATTTAAAAAGAACATTTCAACAAAAAATTTACCCAACCGTTTTCGAAATATCGAATTTTCAAAAATCCAAAAAAATATTTTTCACAAACTTTGGTAGATATGCAGTGGTATTTATAATTCGAAGGGCCTTCTATATAAAAATGTTGAAAGAAATCCGTAGAGCCGCTTATGAGAAAGTCGAAAATTAAAAAACTGCTTGTATGGCAGGTACCGTTAATAACAAAATATTTAAAAAGAAAAATGTTTGACCAAAATGTAAACTCTACCAAAAGGAGTGCAAACACTAATTTTTATCAAAATCTATAGAGCCGTTTTCGAGATGATTAAGATGGTAGAATAAATTGTTTGGGGCTAAGAAAACGATTCAAAAATCTATTTGAGACAATCACCTAAAACGCTTAAGTACCAAGTTTGAAGAAAATCGCTTCAGCCGTTTGGGATGTAGACCGTTCTACAGACAGACAGACAGACGGAATTGCGAGACCAACTTTCTTGGTGTTCTCCATCATCGTAATGTCAAATCTGATCAAAATCTCAAGTTCGATTTTGTTTCCAAATGCAAAACTAATCCCAACTGCAAGTAATAATTTCGAAAACGACTTAGCCAGTTTTTCTTACCGTCAAATATTTGTTTTCTAATATGCAGATTTTTACTTGCGAGTACCTATGTAATATAGACCAAGTTTTGCATTTGGAAATAAAATCACACTCAATATTTTAATCAAACTTGACATTACAATGTTTGGCTTAAATAAAATGAAAAAAAAAAATTCTACATAAAATGTTATTATATGTACATGCCATAGAACCATGATTTTTTACTCTCTCATTAACGGCTTAACAGATTTCTGTCACAATTTTTATTAAAGAGGTCCTTAAATGTGTAAATAATACTCCTATTATATTTATCTATATTAAGAAAACGGGTGGACAATTTTTTTAATTATGTTTTTAAATTTATATTATTATATTTAATTGTCCGCCCAAAATTTGTGTTAAAAAAAAAATTAAAGAAATTTTGTGTGTTAATAAACTTAACAAAAAATGACTTCTTAAGATATTTTGCATACGATATTATCGAACATAAGAATAAGCAAGTACGTACGATACAGTCGTGCATTTTATTAACTTTTTTATATGTATAAACAAATTCTTCTTCTGGGAAAAATGTTGAGTGAAAATTTTAATTATTTAGCAATATAAATTTTAAAACATAATTACAATAAAAATATTTCTTTTTTTTTCCAAAAATATCTAAAATTTTATTAGAATTTGAAGAGCATCATGCATAAAAAATTTATCGAAATGCGTTTAGTCACGGTTAATCAAGCAGGTACCGTTAATAACATTTTATGTAATATTTTTTGGAACAAAATCTGAATTCAAAATCTTTGTAAAAATTAATTAATTGAAATTTACCCTTTTTCTACAAAAATTCGTATGGCTGATACCGATATTTTCGGAACCAAAAAATTCACCTACAAAAATTTGTCTAGGCAAGGTAATGTGTCTAGAAGGTTAAGTGTCAAGTTTGAAGAAAATCGCTTCAGGGGCTAGGACTGTAGATCGACCTACAGACAGACGGAACAGCGTGACCGAATTTTTCGTATTGTTTATCATCGTAATATCAAGTTTGACCAAAATCTCGAGTTTATTTTATTTTCAGCTCGCACTAAAGGGGGTTTGAATACCCTTAAAATAATAAAATAGATTTCTACGAAAACAGGCAAGGGTTCAAAAAGAGATACTAATGCTCATTGGTTTTGAACTACTAAATTTCAAAATAGTAGGGGAACCGTGTAGAGCATTCTACATCCGCTTAGTACGGCGGAAAATAATATCTGCATTTAGGTAAGTTTTTTCAATAGCTGTGTTCAAGAGTAAATTTGAGAGCATTCTCAGAAGAAGAACTGTTACGATTGAATAGTCTTAAGGGAGAAAATTAAGCGTCGAAATAGAAATAATAAAAGATGTGAAACATTGATTTCATTCAAACTCTATTCAAAAGGCTAAAGTGCGTTTTTGGAATACAACGTGTTATTATTATGGGATTTATGCTCAAGCTTTAGACAGATGATGAGTAGGGGAGAGATAAATTAAACTTACCAAGAACTGAAAGCTGAAATTGATATTCATGGATAGATCTACGATGATTTAATGGCATAAGACAGCATTGAGTTTTTTTTAGCATTTTTTGATTCTTTGATTAGGAAAATGCGAATTGAATTTATCCAGCGAAGAACTGATTGTGAATCTAAACCGAATACGAAGCGCTGAAAAAACTGTCATCTATAAAACAATTTAAAAATATAGAAGTTTCATCGAAAAGACCATTTATGAACAAACTCGTAGAAAAGAGAATCGGTGACAGAACGGAACCCTGGGGCACAACAGCATTAATTGTATCTATGTATATTAGACTTGAAAAAGTCAGGTTTTTGGCGAAAGCTCACGGTTGCTGCCTACACTTGTCTTGAGAAAGTGCTTCACATCTTACCTTTTCCGATTCGGCAAAATATTTTAGGCGCACTCCATATCTGCCGATGAGAAAAGTTCTATCAAAAATATTAATACCTATCTTTTTAGATTGATACTAGAAAAAAGTACGCATACGCCATGTACATCATTTTTAAAAACAAATTTTTAAAACAAACAAAAAAATAAAAGGCAAATATAGAAATTTTTTACGGTTTCAGTATAGATGTATATATCAGCTCTCTAAATACTCTGATTTTTATTGCATCGCTGAGCTTGAAAGAACGCAGTTACTATTACGATACATTGGTATACATATTAATAATCTAAATAAATATATACATTTGGTGGAATCACGTCCCAGTGATTTACAAATCCTACCGATTAATGTGTGTGCATGTTGTTTAAAGGCAGGAATCGAAGGGAGATATAATTTACTGTAAGACCCCTGATGTGAAAACCACTTTTTAAGACACTTACTGTGATCAATTTTTACTTATAGGTACTATAAGCTTATAGTACTATAAGCATTTGGAAAAAAAATCGAATTCGAAATTTTAATCAAACTTGACATTACGATAATGGAGAACACCAAAAAAGTGGCTCCCGCAATTCCGTATGTCTGTCTGTCTGTCTGTACAACTCTCTACAGCCTAAACGGCTGAAACGATTTTCTTTAAACTTGGTATTTAAAGCGTTTTAGGTGATTGTCCAAAATAGATTTTTGAATTGTTCTCTTAGCCCCAAAAATAACGGTATTTGCCATACAAATTTTTCTACCATCTTAATTATCTCGAAAACGGCTCTAAAGATTTTGATAAAATTAGGTGTGTGTACTACTTTGGGTATGGTTTACATTTTGGCCAAAATTTTTTTTAAATATTTGGTTATTAACGGTACCTACCATACAACCATTTTATTGATTTTCGACTTTCTCATAAACGGTTCAACGGATTTCAATCAAAATATTCATACAGAAGGTCCTTTAAATTCTAAATAATACTGCATTTCAAAATTTTCGACAAATAGTTTTTTGGATTTTTGAAAAAAAAAAAATATTTTTGTTTTGCAAATTCAATATTTCGAAAACGGGTGGACGTTTTTTTCTGAAATTTTGTTTTTAAAATTATATGATTAAGATAGATAGATATTTTTTATTGTTTCGAAAAGAAGAATTACATAGTTAACAATATTTTAAAGTCATTGCATAGCACAGAGATATGATAACAAGTTGTATCTTACTACTACTGAAAAATCAATATTAGGTTTCTAAAAAGCTTACGTTTTAATATTTATAAAATCGAAGGACAAAGATTACTAAAACCTTCATTTGAGATTTGTTTATAATTACATATATCACAGGTAAAGCTTAAATCTAATAATAACTGAATACTTATTCAGAAGTAAATAAATAGGTACATAAATAAATAAATCAATAAATATATATAAGAACATAATAAAATATAAAATAAATAAATAAGCAAACAATTAAATAAATACATAAAAAAATAAATAAATTAGTAAATAAGTAAATAAATATATATAAGAAAAAATGAAATATATAAATAAATAAATAAACAAATAAGTAATAAAATAAATGAACAAACAAATAAGTAAATTATCATATGAGATATACAGTAAGTAAATATGTAAATGTAGAGTAAATTATAAATAAATAAGTAAAACAAAATACACAAATAAATAAGTTAAACTATCAAAAGAAATAATCAAGAAAGGAAACAATAATGATAATGATAATATATACATTTTTTTTTTGTTAAATTAGGTTTCTTATAAGTGTTTTCACTTGATTCACATTTTCTAAAAAAAATTTCATTGTGAACTTCAATTTTACTGTGTATTTTCAGCGCGTTTGCCCTTTCGTGTAACTCCTGAGTTGAAAAATGCCATGGGACCTTTAGGATCATTTTTAAGATTTTATTTTGTAAGATTTGTAATTTTATCTTATGCATTTCAGCACAGTTTCCCCAAATAGGTGATCCATATAATAATATCGCTTGAAAAACGACCTTAAAAATGATAAATTTGTTGTGTTTACTTAATAACGACTTACGGTTGATAAGCGGGTATAACAGCTTAATACCTACATTTATTTTATTCGTTGTCATTAGCGTGTGTTCCTTAAAAGTCAACTTCTTGTCTAAGTAGACACCTAAGTACTTAACAGAGTTGACCTATGGGATATCACAGTTATTCATATTTAAATTGCTGCTGGGTAAGTAGTAATCATTTCTTTTTTTTGGTGAAAAAGATAGCTTGACTCTTTCCAGCATTTATTTTAATTTTCCAATGTTTATAATATTCGAAAATAACGACAAGAGCATTTTGAATATTGTTCATTATATTCGAAGGATATTCATCGGAGGAGTATATCGCAATGTCATCAGCGTACATTCCAAAATCACAACTTTGAAGGACTGGGAAGTCCGATGTAAATATATTAAATAGATTGGGTGATAAAACAGATCCTTGGGGAACGCCCGCAATTTTCGAGACGGAACTTATTCCTTTGACTGAAACTCTGAGTTTTCTGTCAGTCAAAAAAACTTTGAATAAGCTTAATTATATAAGCTGAACATTCATTCATAATAAGCTTGTGTATGAGTGCATGATGCCACACTGTATCAAAAGCTTTTTCTACATCTAGTAGAACTAGTCCAGTAGATTTTTGTTGGTTGAATTTTTCTTTCACATGTCTGCAGATTCTAAGAACCTGATGCGACGTATTATGTTCTTTCCTGAAACCAAATTGCTGCATTGGTATTACATTCTTATCATTCAGAAAAAAATATGATTTGCTTCGAATAACCTTTTCAAAAATCTTGCTCATACTACTCAAAATTATATGATTAAATATTTAAAATATTCATACCAATTTTTTTTTTATAAAAAAATTAAGAATTTTTATATATAAAAAATTAAGTCAAAAATGACTTTAAAAATACATTTAGCCGTTTCTATTAAAAATCTTTTGCATTTAATGTGATCGAACATAGGAGCAAGTACGTGTGATCCAGTCGTGCATTTTATTTTTCCTTGAGGTTATTATTTCAAAAAGAATTTGGTGCGCCAATTTTAGATATTTAATAGTATTAGATTCAAAAAAATATCGTTAACTAGTTATCGAAATAATAGATTTGTTGTAATTCAAAAAATGTTTTAAAAATTTTAATACGCAATGTTATTAAGAATTTTTAAATTTAAAAAAATTTACATTATTTTTTGTTTACCAAAATATGGAACGTACTATGTACATATATTTATTTAATTAAGCTTACAGAAAATCAATTCAGCGATGTATGCTGTACATCAAACGGAACGGCAGTCGAAATAGCAAAACTGACATCTTCGTGTTCCCTATATCATCGTAATTTCAAGTTTGATCAAAAACTCAAGTTCGGCTTTTTTTTCAAATAAAAACATATAAAAAATACAGCTATATCGCAAGTAAATAAATTAATTAGTCAAATGAATGACTTTCTTACAGTCTTAAACCATTGTGGTGTATGTATTGTCAGTCGGTAGAAAATGATGGGACTTATACCAAGACGAATCCATATTGGGAGCAAGTTACCATTTATTCGCAATAAACTATTAGTTTGAAATGGAATGGAATGTACCTAACTATTTATTGCCATTGGCTTATCTACAATTCGACCGTTAATCCGTTTTATTATTTACTTTTTGCACAGCTCTGTACATTAGAAATTACTTTCCACAATTTTTTATTTGACATTCATATTTTTTTTATTTAATCCATATAATGTTACAGCTTTCTGCAACACAAATCTTGTGCATGTATGACGTCATTAAAATGTACTTAATCACTATAATATTAATTATTCTGTAAGCCAATTAGGCACTCCTTCAATTTAACTACGGCATTTACTTGTATTTGCAACCTTTATTTGAATGTATAATTTTATTTTTTCTAATTTGCAGCAAATATAATGTTTATTTAAATTCATTTTTTTTATTGAATATCAATTAAATATTATAAAGGCTAAAGTTATTTCAATAACCCGTTGTCTGTTTGCTGTAGCCCGTTATATCTCCATAAAACCCGATGATATTTTTGTAGGCCATGTTTGTTTTCAAATACTACATATTTATAACGTGTTTTTTTTTGTATTAAGCTTATTATTAACTGCAGGACCTGATAGGTGGCTTGCTGGAGAACGATCCAAATTAGCTTGCGTAATAATTAAGAATTTATTCTAAAGATTATTTTGTACATTTTGTACAATGGACATATGATTTATAAATAATAATATGAGGATTTGTTTAAATGTCAAAAGGTTTAGGAATGATTATTGTGAAACACATAAATCAGTTTAATTAGAAACAAGATTCACGAGCGATAAGTTGGAAGCTTAGAAGTTAACGAAAGTTTCAAATGTCAGCAGTTAGAGCAGTTAGTTTGTTGGGAGAACAGACGTCACTTAATTACTAAACTTGAAACCCTGGTTTTCACTGTCATACTTCTGCACCATAATTTTTTTTTTAAAGTGTCAGATCTCCTCATTTGAGGGCTGCGAAGATTTAAGGTATGGTCTTGTTGAGTGGACCATATTAAAATTAAGTGAACTGTGAATTCTTTTTCTATTACAAAAACATTGTCAATATCTAAAATAAAGACAAAATAATTAAAAAAAAAAAAGATGTATAGCCTGGCCAATCCTAAGTCGGCAAATTCTAGTTCTTAAGTGCGCAATTTAATGTATCAATACTAATGTTCTAAAAAGTAAAAAAAAAAAAAAAAGCTCAATAAAGAATACATACATACATACATACAGGGCTGCGAAGATTCAGTTCAGTGAATAGGCCAAACATCAACCCACATTGGATCCACTGTTATATCGAAAAATCGTGTCCAGTGATGGACTTATTTTTAGGTCATAGTTAAGGTATGTTAAGTGTCGAATTTGGAACGAGAGCACCAACTTAAATAAGCATGAACTTTTCTGGTCATCATTTAAATGGGACCCGCTCGATGTTATCAATAGAAAGTGCAGTTTTTTAGTTTGGCAATTGATGAAAAGAAAACTCTAAAGAGAGAGAGAGAGAATTTTTTTTAAGGAGGGAGTTGCATTCAATAGAATTCGGGACAACACCTCTTAACGGCTGAATAGTTACTAAGTTAATAAGCAATTATTTATTCAACGTTGTAGAAATTTATATTAATTATTTTTTTTTTTTTTTGTGAAAGAAGAGAAAGAAGGATAGGAAAGATGGGTGGCGCGATGTTCTGAGACTAGAGCTGGTTGTTGTCTCAGATTTATCTCCAGGGATGGCGGCTGAACTAATGCGGAGGAAATTACCGTGTCTTATTTACTTATGTCTCTTATAATTCGCATTATTTTATTTATTTGGTTGTCATATTTATGGTTATACTAGTTTACTAAATCACATATTTTTAGTGTTATGCCTGAACAGCATGCAATGAGTATTCCATTAACTCATGTTATGACAATCTTAAGAATTCCTTTTTAATGGAATATAGGAAGATATAGACAACGGCAGGAATCGAACCTGCGACCACGAGGTTGACAGGCGAGCACACAACTATCGCGCCACGACCACTCCCTAAACTTAAACTTTTCATGACCCATTTCATTTGAAATGCCCCTGTATTTTGATAAAAGGAAAAATCTGTTACGTTTAATTTCATGAATCAACCCTGTTTGTTGAAAAAAATTCGAACATGTGGTTTTAATTGAGTTATAATAACAGCCACTATTTAACCTCTAAATGCGATTAGCCATTTCGCGCTTAGCTGCGTTGTAACTTTATACATTTTCTAAAATGCATTTATGCATAAGGCTTTGTATGTTGACAGCTATAACAAGGCAAAATTTAACATCACATCAAAAAGAATCTTAAGACTGTGACTAAAATTCAGATAGGGCCAACGACTTTACAACAAAGTAACAACGCTGCCGAACAATGGAATATGTTTACCATGTAAACAGCAAAGAGCTTTGGTTTCCAATAAAATTTTTACTTGCGATTATAGGTACTATAAGGCAAGTTATGTATTCGTAAAAAAAAATTTTTTTCTAACAATCCAACATGACATTACGATCATAGAGCACACCGAAAAAGTGGATCCCGCAATTCCGTCTGTCTGTCCTCGAGTCTGCTGCCTAAACGGTTCGGGGGATTTGCTTCAAACCTGGTACATATTATTTTTTCGGTTAAATACCCACACGTTTTTTTAATTTTTTTTAAGACGATAAATAACAGTAGCTCCCATACTTTTTTTGGCCAAGAACAAAAATCTTATTTTTCTCAAAAACGGGTGCAACGATTTTTATAAAAAAAGAATTAGTTTCATAATGAAGGGAACATGACCATTTCTGTAATTTTTTTTGGAAAAAATAATGTTATTTTTGGTACCTCTAGTAGTACCATTTTTTTGGTACCTACTTTTTGATTTTCTGGGAAATGGTTAATTTGATTTTTTTTCAAGTTTATTGCGCAGAAGCTCCTGAAAACCTTAACCACTAAATTTTCCATTTTTTTTTAGAAATTAAAAAAAAGTTTTTTTTTTTGAAAACTCAAAATTTCGTATTTGGTAGTTTTTTGACATTATCTTGAATAGTTAGAAAAACTATATTCCTAAAAAATGTGTATCTTCTTAAATTAGCACAGTCCACTTTCAAGTATAAAAATGATGATGATCTAATTAAAATTATTTTTTTATACAAATGTTCCCTAAAAGTCTCAATAAAACTGCAGTGTTTCGATTTTTAAAAAAATAAATAAAAATTTGTTCTGAAAAATCGATTTTTCAAGAACCAGTCACTTACTTTTTTGAAATTTGAATTATATATGCATATTAATAATATCTGCAAAGTTTCAAGTTTTTTTTTCTAAAAAAGTTTTCAATATTGTATACATACAAAATTATTTTTTTTTAATTTTTGATTTTTTTTTGATATATTCTTATTTATCCACGAATTCAAATGGCATCTTTATTTTCTCTCAAACTATAAGGACTGAGCAATATACATTTTTTTAATTATGTGTATTATCCATTTATTCCTACCTTTTTATTATTAATTTTTTACATAGTTTTGCGTACGTCACTGAATACTACATACAATGTAGGCCCTCATACATTTATATATACATATGTGTCTTTAAAATTGACATGAATCTTATGTATGCATATTGCACCATATTTACATACATATGCGCTATATTTCTCTCATAACTAACATAATTAAAATCCATAATCTAGATTTAAATACAGGGTGGCAAACGAATCGTGCTAAAAAAATAAAACGTAATAACTTTTGTTCAGTGTGAGTAATGGGCTTATTTGTTTTTTTATTTTATTTATACTATTTGGATAGATATGCGTGGATGAGCGTGGAGAACATTTGCGATCTATCATCCTTAAAAACCATTAGTTATTTAAAATAAAATTTTAAATTTCTTTAAATTTCTTATTGTAAATTTCTATTCGTGCGCCACCCTGTATACTTTTTGTGAATAGCTAAAATCATTCATTCGACAAGTCATTATAGGTACTAAGAATCAAGGTAGTCTTCCTTACATTGGCTTTAAACCTGCATACCTAACCTACATAATAAACAGCGTCAATGGTTAGCTATATTGAAGTTGTTAGTTCCAGGAGCATGTTCGCACGATCCAGTCGTGCATTTTATTTAAGTAACTCTTGGAGGGCAAAAAGAATTAATCTTAATTATTTTTTATTTCAAAGCTTGAGGATATACAATATTTACAATATTAGCAGTTTTATTATTTTCAAAACGAAGTGAATACTAAATATTTTTCGAGTCCACTCTTGAAAGGGCGACATAATGTTGAACATGAGAAAAAATACGTTCCTTTAAATCCTTTTCCACCGAAAGATGTCTAATTTGAAAACGTGTATTATATGATATCAAATTATCCAGAAAATTGCTATATTGTGAATGATCACCATTGAGCACACTTTTTAAAAGTTCAGGTGGCTTGGCTATAGATGAAATGCTTACTTTAGCATCAGCAGAACACAATGCTATTCCTTAGCCCATTTTTTGGCTTTGCAAAAATTGCAAATTTTATCCATTTTTCCTTTCTGTTATTTTATTGTTCGAATACGGGAATTGTGGTACATAATTTAAAGCCCAACTACTCCCCAAAAACTCACTAAGACTTGAAATATTAATACTTGCCGTTCCTACTTTATGAGCGAACAATTGAGTGGACAGGAATTCAGAAGCAAATAAACAAAAGAAAATGCACACACTCACGGAACGATAGTGAAATGGAACGGCAACCCAGTCATTGCAATTGCATCGAATTCATAGATGCAAAAACAAATTGATAAATTTATAATTTGTACATACATTTATTTCTCAGCTTATAAGTGGATACAGTCACTGCCGGATTAAGCCAGCGCGTGGCCTGTATCAAATTCTATCAACGGGCCCTTAGGCTGTTTTATGTTAGGTACTTATCGAGTTTATGGTATTCAATAAATCAAAACTGTTACAAACAAACTTTTCTTGATTTAATTTGGCCAAATTTATAAATAATGTTGTTGATATCGACTTCTCGGAATTAATCATGTCCAATATTCATTAAAGTGAGGTGAATAAGACGTTGTTGGTTCATCGTATTCCTCAATCATTTTTAACACGTTTTAATGTTGAGAAAGATCGTTCACAACTTCAGTTGGTGATCATGAGAGAGATATAAATGAGCAAAGCAATTTCAATGTTCGGGAAACAAGATTATAAAGAATTATTTATCAAGAGCTTGTAAACCTGCATTTGCAGACATGTCAATAATACTAGCCACATCAAAATTAAGAATTGCAGCGAAATGCACTAATTCGTCGCCCAGACTGACCTTCTAATCATTTGCGTAAACACTTACTAAGGTTGCAGATTTTTTCGAAATTTCTTCTGGTTTTAGCTCTCGGAATATTCCGAAAATGCCAGCTGATATGGCTACTGCTATACGTTTACCTAAAGCAGTGCAGTGAGTACATTATCAATAGTGACAATAAGCACCTGAATTTCATACCGTTGTCCGCTATATTATTTAAAAAATCAATTCTTAACACAATTAGGAAACCACTTTTCTCAAGAATTTGGTTCATATCAAAAGTACTATTATTATGATCCAAAGGTAAATATCGATAATTCCTTATTGATTGTATAGAGTTGGCAGTTGGGTCGTTCCGGACTTAAATAGTTCCAGGAACTATGTCCTCGCTCGGATACATCATACATGTCCACTCCTTCCACAAACTGAACTTAATCATGATCATAGTTCCGACTACGTAGACACAAAACAGGAACGAGAAACAAGAATAGAGCAAACATGTCTCTGTTTAGATACAAATTGAAATACTAATACACATGCATATGTTGCGAAATTCCCAGCCAAAGGCAACACTGTAGTTCCATATCTTCTTCAAGCACATTGCCTCGGACATGTTTGCTTCATATCCTATTCCTAATAAGAATGGAAATACAATGAAAAAAAGACAGGGAACTATAAAGGGAACTAATAATGAGATCGGACCGATTGACATTCAGTCGAACATGAAGGAACTACAACAAATGTTAAAGGTAATGTAATGTACTTGAAGAAGATATGGAACTGAAGGAGGAACTATTTGCAGGACGAGAGGTCGGACCGATTAACATTTCTTCTTCTTCGTAGTTCCACGTCCACACTTATTACTAGGTATGGAGCATAGTTCATTTGATGTAGTTCCTTCTGCCTTCATGTTCGGCTGAATGTAAATCGGTCCGATCTGCTTATCATGCTCAGAGTTCCCTTAATATTTCCGTGGACATGGTTCCAGGAACTAGTTCCGACCGAAAAAAGAACCGTTCCATAGTCGTTCCGCCTTTGGATTTTGGAACTATTTTGCACAACTCTAATGGTTGGTAGTAAATATAACCCTTTTCAAATCGGTCGGGTTAATACGACTAGCACGGACAAAATATTAGGGAATTCCTCGTTTTGCTTAGCAGTATTGCCAGCTTGCGTGTAGTGCGGTGCGAAACGTGATTTTTTGGTATGACCAGCAGATGAAAAAATAGAATTATAGTTGATAATTTCGATGTAAATAGTTCTGCCCAAATTTAATATATAAATAATGCTTTTTTATGGTCAGAAAACATTGGTGCGCGGGGCCCGTAGCATTTTCTACTTCTGCTTCGTGGCTAATCCGGCACAGGGTACAGTTAAGAAATGGTTTAGGACTTAAAATTTGAATAAAACTAGTGACTTTACAATAAAAATCTCATTTTTGTAAAATATCGAGCTGGTATAAGAACAAATTTAAATATGTTGATCAACTTTGACAAAAAGGTGTACGAGTTTTTTCTTAAAACCTAATGATCTAATTCAAGAAACATATTTAACAAATAAAAAAATTTACATAAACATTCTTTAAAGAATACACAAAATTATAAAATTGGTTTTAAGTTAATCGGTTGAATAATTTCTGAGATTACTCGTGACAAATTTAATAATTATTGTTTCATCTTTATAAAAATTAGTGAAGATATTCTAACTAATAGTCACACAAAGGTGAATGTTTAATAAGCTAACATTGAATCGTTTCTCAAAATATATCTATCATTTTTTGATCTACTACAATTATTAGTATGGCCTTCCAGTAATAAAAAACATAAAACTCTCTAAAGTTCAGCTTCGAAAGACACCTTAAAGTTTATAAATTTGCTCTTGGTTTAGGCTCAAGCTGAATATTAATAGAAATGCCTCTTATTTAATGCGCAGTCTTTATAATCATTAAGAACGTATTATCATTTTCCGTTTTCCAAAGAATATCTCACTTCGAAACCCTTCAACAAAGTTGCCAGAGATCATGCTCTTGATTATGACTAAAACTAAAATTAAAAAAAAAAAAAAACAATAATTAATTCAAGTTAACGCAGAATTTTAATATGTACTTGTACCTATAATGCAATTCTAAGTTGAAACAAAAGGCACAAATGTTGACAGACAATTTATATAAATGCACTCTCCGAGAATGAAATATTGTGCTCGCATTTCGATTTCTTCTTAACACACGCGATTTCCCAACAACAACAACGCAAAATTAATTAAGTTATAAAAGTGAATTCAGCAAAAAAAAATTAATAAATAAAAAGATGATAACTTTCTCAGCGGAACTAAAGTCTTGAAGTGATGAATGTTTGATTTGCAGCCAACGTTTTTGACGTTGATCAATTAATAATAATAATTTTTGATAGTGCAGTATCGTATATTTTTTTGTTTAATAAGAAGAACAAATAGTAGTGTATTGAACATTTAAATCTGATTTATTTTTAGTTGAAAAAAAAAATGGTATTAATTAAAAATGTCCTACCGACATACAGAGTGGTGGCATTTTGGAAGCACTACTAATCCAAGTAGTCATTATAAATTATTTATTATTTCTCGAGAGGGAGGTGATTATGGTTATATGTGCGATTTACTATTTTCTTCTCTTTTTTTATTTTTTGTTTGCACGGCATTGTTAGGTTGTAAGCTACAATTAATAAGCCGATGATAATGACACGCAAAAATTAATTTAATTCGATGTTCAATTGAACATGCTATGGGATGGGCCACACACCAATTAACCAATGCTCAAGCGTAAAAATATGCTCCTGTTTTGGTAAGCCTTATAATTATTCATTAAGATATTATGGAAACATTATTTTAAGCCAATACAACGTTTTAGTTTTATCTTGGGATTAGACAAAATTAATAAATTATTATTTAAAAAACAAAAATGCCGACGGGAGTTACATATATGAGATTATCAGCTTAAATAAATGTTTTTAATTTTTTAATTTGTTAATTCATATTAAGTGATAAGAAATAGCAGACTTAGTTAACATATGTATGTAAGTATGTATGTATGTATGTGTATGTAATATAGCCCCTTAAGAAAGGAACCTTATATTCAAGGGTTATCTCTATTTTATTTGTTAAAAGTATTTTTTTGCTGCGTACAAATTAGTTAGGATAAGCTGAATCAAAACACAGGGACTGTTTTGTCAATTTTTTTCTCCAGCAAACGAGTGCCAATGGATTTTTTTGTGTTAATCTTCTACTTTCTTGAAAACGGTTTAATCAATTTAAAATAGCTCTTAACGGCATTTAGTCCACAAAATTTGCCTTTCGTCCCGGCAAACTCACTTGGACTCATCAGTTGGTTAGTGAGCGCCTTACCAGTACGCAATTTTTGTTAAGTTCAGTTCAACTTACATGAATTTTTTGGCAAAAAAACAATGTGAACTATATCCAACAAGATTAAAATTTTAATCATTAAAATTGGAAGATTTTGTCCTTGGCCAGACATAGTTAATAAGATGGTGTTTTTTTTATAATAATTACAATTCTATATACTACTGAAATTACTCAGCCAAATAGAAGACTTAGCATTATATTTAATTGGACTTGTCGAATTATTGATTCGAAATAGCTTTTAACTTAGTTTAATCGATTTAAATTAAATTTTCAGGTATAAAAGCTTAAAAAGGAAAATAAAATAGAATCATATACTTCTTCTCTCAGAATTTCCAAAAAAAATGTTTTTAGAATTGAAGATCTTTTTTTTTAAATTTAATAAAACGATGATTTTTTTTAATTATCTAATTAATTCTTATTAAATTTAATTAAAATAATAAAAAATAATGATGATGAAAAATATCAGTATGGTATGTTCGTCTCCAGTTATGTTGTTATATAAGAAATAAAAGTAAATATAATTTAAAAGATCTTTAAATTTTAATTAGATATTTAATTCATAAATAAAACTTAGTTTTTCCTTTTAATCACAACTTTCTTAATTAATTTGCTACGCGTTTCAGAATTATCATTCCATCATCGGGCTGTTGGCAACTTTGCAACAAGTTTATTTACTTTTATTTCTTATGAAAAATATGATGAAGAATATTTAAAAATTAGTAAAACGAAAGGAATAATGATATAAAAAATATGTTTTTCTTAGCAAAGGTGGTTTTTCATATTTTCAATTCTATTCAATTTCAATTTATGTATTCAGTACCTACATATAAATAATACATAAGCCGCGTTGTATTATCGCAATGATCCAATCCAGGTCAGATCAAAAAAATAATATAGCTCGGATCATCATATTTTGTATTTCAAATTTGGTAGCTGTTTGAATTAAAATTTGTTCTGCCAAAAATGACATTTTAAAATTTAAATAAAATACACGACTGGATCGTACGAACTTGCTCTTGTAGCTAACAACTTTAGTGTAAAGTAGTAGCTAACCACTGAAGGTATAGGTAGTCTAGTTAAGTTATCCTGTGCAGGTTTAAAGATGAAGTAGGTAAGATTACCTTGATTCTTAGTATAATGAATTGTCGAATGCATATAATTAAAGGAATGTTGACATAGGTACCATCCTACAAATGTATATTTAAAAAGATTTTAATTATGTAAATTAGGAGGGTAATGTTTACCTACCTATATAGATGGCGCCTTGGTATGTAAATATATGGACATATTTATGTATGTATTCTACATATGTATAATAATGAAAGTGAATGGTGTATAGGTGGGTAAAAATCGTGTTTTAAACTGATAAAAAGTGCTAAAACGATCACTTCAATCAGTTTCTTGAAAAAACGAAGAACGCCATTAGATGCCACGGATCAATGAAAATTTTATAAAAAAGTTTCTTGAAAATTGTAGGACGGATTTTGATGAAATCCGGTTTTACATTTCAAGTTTTTTGAAAACAAACTTTTTTTGAAATTTTGGTATGCAGTTTTGTAGAATTTATTATTATACATATGACTATAAAATTTAAAATTATTTTTTTTGATTAGTTTTAAAAATATTGACTTTTCAAAAAAAAAAATCAAAAATTAGTTTTAATTATATAAAAAATATTATTGAAAATTTTAATAAGCAGAATTAGTTTGGCTACCTGGGTTTTCTCAGATATAAAATTTGACAGAAATCCAATGAACATTTACCGAGAAAGCCAAAAATGTTAAAAACCGTTATATGAAAAGTACCGTTAATAGACTTTTCCCGTAAACTTGATTCATATCGAATGATAGCTATTACCAACAAAAAAATTCTCAAAAATTTTTATCAAAATCGTTGGAGCCGTTTTCGAGAAAAATAAGTAACGCAATAAATAGATGATCTGATCTGGATCACGGGGAAAGTAAAACACTGCTATTATTTCTGAAGTAGTTAAGGTATAGAAATTAGAATAATATAAATTCTTAGCAGCTATAAATCTTACAAATTAGAGAATAATTACGAAAAGTGTTATGTGTTATGAAAAAGTTATTTTTTGTTTAAAAACTCATTAGGTTTTTTTTTTATTAAATTCTTATAAATAATATAAAAAAATTTAACAAACATATTAGTTGGCAATATGTTTAAATATTGGATTTTCATTTATTGAACATCTGTTTATAATTTTTGTTTGAATTATTGAACATCAATCATTTATTGTAGGAACATAAGCGATTTAATGTAGCCCAAACGTTGAGAAATGTCAAGAGTTTAAAATTTTTTTATTGAGTTCTCTGGTTTTAGAACTGCAATGTGTAAATACCTTGTTGTATAAAGTATGTAGAAATGGGTATATATTTTAATAAATTAAAGATTTTATTTAATTAACTAAAACATTATTTATTTTTGCTTAGATGTATATTTCGATAGCTATGCTTTTAATTTTTTTACATTTTCATTATTGTTTTCGTTACTTCCTTCCCTCTACATTTCTGAACCCCTCACTCAATCTGTGAAAAGACGGTAAATGACGGAAAACAACCACAACAAAGGAGTCGTCTTTTACATGCCTGCGATTTTTGAGCATTGGTTCTATTTTAATTCCCTTTCGGTTCCAAGAATGCTTTTATACGAATGCGATTTTTAAGAAAAGTTAACCTTGTCCAAGTGAGAGGAATAATATCTGGGCTTTCCTTACTCCACTTAAACGTAGGGTAATTTGCTGAACATTAAGAAAAGCCCAAAGCAGAAGAAACGATCACTTTAATTTTTTCATCCCGTGCTTAAAAATCGCAAGCTTAAACTTTAAGGTATAATAGTAGTCTAATCGGTTGGATTTCACGTTAATGGTTCGTGAATTCACATCGTACATTTTTATTTGCGATATAGGTATGTACTAAAGGACAAGTTTTGCATTTGAAAAAAAAATCGAACTCGATGTTTTAATCAAACTTGAACTTGATATTACGATGCTGGAGAACACCAAAAAAGTGGGACCCGCAATTCCGTCTGTCTGTCTGTCTGTCTGTCTGTCTGTCTCTCTCTCTCTCTCTCGCTCTCTCTCTCTCTCTCTCTATCTCTCTCTCTCTCTCTCTCTCTCTCTCTCTCTCTCTCTCTCTCTCTCTCTCTCTCTCTCTCTCTCTCTCTCTCTCTCTCTCTCTCTCTCTCTCTCTCTCTCTCTCTCTCTCTCTCTCTCTGTTAGTCTCTCTGTCTGTCTGTCTAAAGAATGGTCTACAGCCTAAGCGGCTGAAGCGATTTTCTTCAAACTAGGTACTTATGCTAAGCGTTTTAGATAATTGTCTCAACTAGATTTTTGACTCGTGTTTGTAGCCCCAAAAGTAACGGTACTTGCCATACAATTTTTTCTACCATCTCGAAAACGGTTCTGATAAAAAAATAGCATGGGAATACTATGGGTATTGTCTACATTTTTGTTTAAAAAAAATTTTCAAATGTTTTGCTATTAAGGGTAAATGTCATACAACCATTTTCTTGATTTTCGACTTTCTCATAAGCGACTTCACGGATTTCGATCAAAATTTTTATCTAGGAGGACCTTCGAATTCTAAATTATGCTGCATATCAAAATTTTCAAAAAATTTTTTTCTTATTTTATTCAATATTTCGAAAAAGGGTTGACGGTTTTTTTTTTGAAATTCTGTTTCCAAATTAATATTGTTTAATAATTAAAATTATCATAATAATATTTTTTTTAGAAAAAAAATAAAGAATTTGGTTTAAACAAATTTAATTAAAAAACGGCTTTAAGAATTATATTTAGTCGTTTCTACTAAGAATCTTTGTGCATACGGTGTGATCGAACATTAGAGCAATTATTTGTGATCCAGTCGTTCATTTTATTTAAATTGGTTGTTGAATTTGGTAACTAGTATTTTAAAAGTTAAAAAAGTCCCTCCCAAATTCACGAACATTTAGAAAAAATCTCTTATCAAATTCCCCAACCATTTTAAAATTTTAAAGAAAATGGCATGCGTTACTTCCCTAAGGTAATTTTCAATGATACTCCTGCCGAGAGCTTAGATATTTACACATCAATATTTTTAAGGTTTTTGTTTTGACAGATTTGCATTCTTTTGACATTCAGCACAAGTAAACCAACACCGTTAAACATAGACCATGACAGGGAGAAAAACGTCTTTATAAATTAGTAATTTTTAAGGCTAAGTTGACTTTTTTATTCAAAAGTGTGTACAAAATGTTGATAAAACATTGAGATTTCTTAATACTTAATTATTAAAACAGATCTAAAAAAAAAGAAATCTCCGGGTTATGATAACATATCTAACCAAATATTAAAGAATCTCCCTCAAGGTTGTATTTTGTTTTTATGTTATCTTTTCCATAACTGTTTTTTGCTTGGTTATTTTCCCAGAAGATGGAAAGTTGCAAAAATTGTGCTGATTCCAAAACCTAATAAGCCACTAACAGAAATATCTTCTTACCACCCTATAAGCTTGCTTAGCTGCTTAGGGAAGCTATTCGAAAAAATCATCTGTCTAGAAATGACAGAAATCGTTTCAACCAAAAATATTCTTCCACCAGAACAATTTGGCTTTAGAAAAGAATATTCTTCAACGCATCAAGTAATGAGATTAACCAAAGACATTAAAAAAGCACTTAAAAATAAAAAATCTGTTGGAATCGTGTCATTTGATATTGAAAAGGCTTTTGTAAATTACATCTAGCTGCCCCACTCTGTTATATATTCAATTTGTCTTTAAGACAAGGTGTATTTTTGGATACTTGGAAACATTCCTTGATAACTCCTCTGCACAAGTCGGGATCGAAATCTGCTGTTGAAAATTATAGACCAATTGCTAAACTCCAGCTGAAATTTCGTATATGTTCCTTATCATAGTACAAGTTATGCAAAACATAATCCAATTACCAGTTCTTGTATTGCCTTAAATGATTTTGATCTTGTCATTGACTTTAATAAAAGTAGGATAAATATTCAAAGAGATATATTGAATTCATTATAAATATTTTTATTTTAATATTTTTGTAAATAGGTTATTTATTCCTTAGTTTAAATCATGTATATAGTCTTTATAAAGTTATGTAACTTGAGTGACGAAATAAATAAATAAATAAATAAATAAATTGCGTCTGGCATGACGGCATCGTTCATAAGCTCTTAGTAAATGGTCTTCCTACATATCTTATTAAATTAATTCAAAGTTTTCTGCATGAAAGAAAGAAAGAAATTTCGCTAAGCAAATCCCCATTGTACTCTATAAAAACCGGCGTTCCTCAAGGATCGACCCTTTCTCCTTTGCTGTATAACATATATGTATCTGACTTTCCTGTTCTCAGCTTCTGTAAAAGATCTTTTTTCGCAGACGATACATGCATTTATAGTATTTCAGAAAAATGTGAACAAATTTTATTTAACCTTCAAAAGGCACTTAATCTAATTGAACTCTACTTTTATTCTTGGAAAATCAAGATAAACCCTGGTAAAACTCAAGCTTGTTTCTTTACAAAGAAACGAAAGCAAAGTAATCTACCTCAAACAAATCTAATAGTATGCAATGCTCCTGTTCAATGGGAAAAAACTATTAAATATTTGGGTATAACTTTGGATAAAAGCTTGACTTTTTCTAGCCAAGTTTCAGAAAGCATTAAGAAAGCTCAATTTCTAATCAAAATTTTGTATCCACTTTTGAATAAAAACTCTCACCTAAGCCTTGAAAATAAATTATTAATATACAAAGTAGTTTTTCTCCCCGCTATGCTTTATGCTTCACCGTGTTGGCATACTTGTGCAGATTATCACTATAAAAAGATACAAATCTGTCAAAATAAAATACCTAAAACTATTTTAAACCTCCCTTGGCATTTTTCAACAATAGGACGACATGAAATCGCTAATATTCCTACAGTAAAAGAAAAATGTTCCATAGTACACACGAACTTTATAAACAAATGTTTAATGAAAGAAAACCCAATATTAAAAAACATTGCCAAATAATATGTTTAATTGTTTTGTGTTAGTTTTAAGATTTTAGTAATAAGTCCATTGAGTTTTTTAAAAAATGATTTTTTTCTCAAAACTAAATTACATTTTTCCTAATTATCTGTCACGTTTGTTAAATTTATAGTTGCTAAGAATTTATATAATTCTCATCCCTATGCTTTAACATTGTTGTTGTTGTAAAATAGTTTTATCCCATTATACAGGAGAATTATATACTGAAAACATTTGTGGTGTAGAAGCTTAGCTTAGCGAAGAAACACGCTTGAGTCATTGCAGGGTTTATTTTAATTTCCCAGCAATAAAAGTAGAGTTCAATGGTGTCAAGTGCCATTTGAAGGTTAAATGAAATTTGCTGTCAATTTTCGGAGATACTGTAGCTGAAGGTATCATCATTCGTTACCTAAGCTTAGAACAGTGCAGAAGATAAAGGTTCGCTCCTTGAGGAACGCCACCGGCTTTTATCGAGTGATTTGTTAAATGAAACTTCAAAAAAGCTCTTTCTTTCCTATACAAACAACTTTGAATAATAATTCTAACCTGACAGGTGGGAAGAGCATTTACTAGGAGTTAATGAACAAGGCCTTCATGCCATTTGCAATCAAAAGCCTTCTCAATGTCAAATGACACCAATGTGTCAAATAAAATGTTTCCCTAACTCCAACTTCATCTGATGGGAGAATATTTTTGGTTGAAACGATTTCTGTCATTTCTAGACAAATATATTTTTTTTTTCGTATAGTTTGCCTAAGGAGCTGAGATTTTTACTGAAAACTAGTAAGATCACTGAATTTCAAAAACAAATATATTACTTTATCACGTAACATTAAAAACAAAATAATATTGTTTTTTTTTTAACTAAAATAAATTTAAAAAAAATTAATACCTATAATTTAAAAATGCTTAGAGTGAATCATGTCACGCTCTCAACGTACTTTCTTGCATATTATTAGTCATTCGTTTGTTTAATGTCGTCTCGATTTCGGAAATTTGATAGAGGTAAATCGGTGAGATTATATCGTTGAGTTAAAATCTGTGAGTTTAAATTCCTAAACTACGAATACAAATTTGAACCTACGTTGAACCTCACTTAACTCTCCGAAATCGGTGAACTAAAATTGCTAAACTATCGATCAAAGTACGAACGACGCGACTGTTCTGTCTGTACAATTCTAAGATACGGTCGATATGTAAAAATGTCAACTTCGTTGTTCTTTAACCGGGTTCCATAAGATTGAAATATGTTATAGCTGATCTAGAATTATGAAAGAAAAAAATTGTTTCAAATTGGGGAAGTTTTACTCCTTGTGAGTTTACATAAGTACACATACTCTTTTTTTATTTTATTTTTATTTTGAGTTTGAAAATTAATTTTTCAAGAACTGTTCTGTAAAACCACTTTACTTAAAAGAAGATAAATTTTGTAAGTGTTGCCGTAAATTTTTTTTTTTTTTTAATAATTTTAGTTCTGTTTTAATTTTATTTAAATGACTATCCCGGAATTCTTTGGTGCAACGTTAAAAGGGGACATAACATATGGGTATTTATTCGCGATTTTAATAGTTTTGTTTTTATTTTTAGAAAACCAAGTGCGCTCAGCTGTTACTGAATTATTAGATCATTGTATTGTACCGAAAAAAAAACAGTGCAGTTCCGACGGTGCCGTGAAATAAGGTAGAAGGCAATAAGGTCGAATCGGTTTTATTTTCCATAAAAATGGAGACAGAGGCGAATTGTTTTTTTTTTTTTTTTAGTCGACTCTATTTCCTACAAAAATGGTAATAATGTCGATCAGTATTCGGCCTTATTTCCAGTCAGTGCACAAGGAAATTTTTTTCGATGATATTTCCATTTCGTTCGATGTTATTACCATTTGAAAAAAAGACAATTCTGAATTATTACCAATGGAATTCATATTTAAAATTCATCTATGAAAAACTTGGTGCGTAACGGGGGGCATGCTGCCCCCTACAACCCCACTGCTTGGCCCTGTTATAGCATTTGTGGTGGGGTCCAGTTTGGGCGTATACAAAGTTTTTTTGGACTTAAATTTATAATTTTTGAGTGCACCCTTATGTATGACTAGATAAAAGCACCCATTTGCATGGATGAAGAATTGTATCACACAATTTCGTCATTATTACCATTTGGGTAAAAGATATTTCGGTCTTATTTCTATATCTTTCTATATTATTAGCAATTATAAATTGAGCACTAAAGCACGTTTTGCAAAAATTTCAGTCGCTTTTATTGCCTACTTTTTCATTCAACATTATTTCCTTTGGTTTAGGCAATAATGCAGAAAATGTATCGGTCTTATTTCCACCTCGATGGAAATAAAGTCGATCGACCTTATTGCCTTCTACATTATTTCACGGCACCTTTCCGGCTTTTTTAAATTCACTTTCTCTACACCACTTTTCGCCACATAAATATTTCCTGTTTCAGATTGCTGTTACTATAATAACTTTCATAAGTTTGTGCATCAAAAATAATATTCTGTCTAACGTACATATGAAGAGAGGGGTCTATTCAAAAACTTTGCCTGCTGTTAACCAAAATTATTACAAAAAAAAGAAAGCATACGAGAAATATACAAGAATTGTCTTATTTATAGGAAATTTCACAGCGAACCGTAGTTCATCAATAACTTTAGCTGATCGACATGTTAGTTTTTCACAAAACGTTTTCAGATACGAATGTTTTATGACCCAGCGAGTCATACTCTAAAATCAGTGATTTATCCATCCAACAGTAAGAAAACGAAATCTGTATTGGTTCACATCAATGTAGTCAATATTCATTGATAAAGATGTTAAAGAACTTATTCGATCACTCCGAAATTACGTTTTTCATTGCATACCAAAAAAAATATTCACCGCGTGTGTCTAGCTATAAAAAAAGCAAGACTACAAATAGCTTCTTGAATGCAATCTATAATATAATCGACATATAATTGAACAAACAAAACCAATCAGAAATAATATAATCATACATATTGACAAAAATTGAGTAATAACAATTTTATTTCTTGTGCCCGAAATTTAGTTATTGGAATTAAGGCACAACTGCAATATACGACAAGGTAAACGATCAAGCACACGTGTAGTAATCCGTGCTCAATAGCAAATGAAATGCACCTGTGAATCTATTAGCTCCAGTAAGTTTAGTTCGACACCCGAATGTAAGATCTCTGGACTTAAGAAAGCCCATATGAAAACAGTTTAGGTATGCATTCATACCTATAAAGAGTTTACTCCTAAACTCGTTTAACTGTTCACTTCCCATAGGTCCTTACAAGGCAAAAAAAAATAGCTTTAAAAATTCGGTTTCGTAATTATTTGCCCCAATCTTGGTTTTTCCTCAAATTATATCATAGTCGTTGACTATACAGCTTATCCCCAAACACGATTTTTCATAAAATTCCCAATATAACACGTTTCATCTAATATTTTAGGTTTATTTTTGAGCACGAATGTTAAAATGTTTCAAAATAGTTAAATTAATCTTATGAATGGAATATGGGGTGCCAAGATCGGCTACTAGACGTTGGATAAGTCCAAGAGTCAAAAACAGCCCTTAAGTAAATAGTTTGCTTTTTTAAAACTGGGGCAAAGCCACGTTAAACTAAAACGATCTTCCGATCAAACGATCATCATTTAGACGATTGCCCTTTCTATATTGGTTTAATAATATGGAAGAGAGGACAATCTATAAAACTATTATCGTTTAACCGACCAATCGTTTTAGTCTTACGTGATCTGGGATCAGAGATTTTAATAAGTGTAGTAGAGTTTAATATATTCATTTGGTATTAAACGTCAATATATTTTGTTTATTTATAAATTTAAAAAAAATGTTTTTTGATCATATTTAAAGTATATTTGAACAAACAACAACACAGCGATCTAAAATTGCTTAAAAAAAGAACAATTCAGAAGAAGAATGTCAAAACTTAGTCAAAAGGCATTATTTATTTCTATCTATGAAAATATGATTTTTTTTAAATATTGTGTTAACTTTACTTTCTTCTTAAATAATAATATATTTTTTTCATGAAATTTTTTAATAAAAATGTTATGTCATATGTTCAAATATGAACAAAAACAACATTACGATTTTGTTAATTTATGATTATGTTCCTACTCGTATAACTAAAATTGTAAATATTTTATTTTATTTAATTTATAAAAATTGATTTTTTCTTAAATATATAATAACAAAATATTTTTTGTAATCAAATTAAAACTACAAATACGAAAGCACTAGCGATTGTCTTTCATTTTAACTAAATAAATTAATATGATTGGTTGTTATCTTGGGTAATCATTCTCATTTGATAAAAATGCTAATTCCACCTCTAATCCACGAGTTTTCTAAGCCATAGAATATACGTTAATCCGCAAGTTAAAATTTTTAATTAATAAAAATAAAGAATCCGTCCGAAAATTCATGATGAATACTGTCTGTTTTTTATTCTATAATTCTGTATATTATTGCCAAATTTCAACGCCTTATATCTTCGTCGAACCACCTTCTTTGGTCACCGACCATCGTGAGTAATATTATCATTCATCATTATGGTCGGCTTGAATGCTCAGCTTTATTTAAAAAAAAAAGCCAAAAAGATCATCTGTAGGTATTGTATACTTTGACAGCTGATTTGGTATAACGATCGCCAATTAATACATTTGGCATTTCTTATTCTAAGTACTAACAAAAACTAGGCATCAAATTATTATAAAATATGCTTTCGTTCGCTTTCAAGAACATCGAAACAAAACTGAATTAAAAAAAAACATTTTTATAATTTCCATTAGGTACATTTACATTTTTGAATACTTTTGTTTTAAACAAGTTCTAAATAGAAACCAGTTTAAAAAAATTATTAGATGTGGTCTCGTACTTCCTAAAACTCCAAAAATCTACGAATTTCTACAAAAGTATTTCAAGTCCTGTTTCCGTGTAACAAATTTTGGTAGGGTTCTTGTCAGTGAGTAAAATATATTGCGAATTTTAGTCTGAGAAATTTCCTTGGACAAAAAAACAATATTTGTATTAAACACATACACGAATACATTTGTGCTTGCTTGCACTTTTGTGAAAATTTATCTCTCACTAAAACATTTTTAACACCACTATTTAAAAAATGATGTTTTGTGAATTTTTGTGGACAAAGTACGGAAACACATCAAATATTATGGCCCCTTAAACGTAAATACTATTGTGAAGTTAAAAAAAAACTACATCTCCAACATATGTAAAAATTTAATAAAGATAACGTTGAAAATAATAATTACCTAAAGGCAGTGTTTATCGAGCACTGCATAGTTACCAAACTATAAAAGTCAACTATGATAGGGTTATTATCAGTTTGCTTTTCATTTAAGCTTGTTTGATAACTTTCGAAGTAAAAAGTTGATATTTGAATTAATACATCTAACCAGGAAAGTTGGTCAATAATTCCCCATTGGCAGTTGTCAGCAAAAAATCATGAGCGTTATTTACTTATTTAATGTTTTTTTTTTTGTATGTAAACTGCCATAACTACTAAAGAAAAATTGCTGACAAATAGATTTTTGCTAAGAATATATAAATATATTATTTAAGCCGGCCTTTCAGTTAGCTTTCTGTTTTAACAGATGCTCCATTTGCAAGTTATATTTTTTTACTATCACTTTTTCAACATTATGTATGAAAGATACATTTACAAAAAAAAAGTACAGGTAAGAAGAGAAAAAACACGGTTATCTCAGGCTAAGAAAACCCTTTGGAAAATAAATATCTCTATTGGGAATATATTTTGTGTGTACAAATAGTTTGGATAAAAACAATCCGTAATTAAACTGATAGAAATTCTTGTAAACGTTTCTTTCTATACACTAATCCTAGATATTTGTTTGTGTTTTTTTTATATTTGTTTTAATTTTATTGTTAAAAGGCTGACTTGATTAATGTTATTCGCGCCACGAAGTTTAATTTAAAATATCTTATTTTGTCGAAAAAATGGTAATCAAATAATTTGATAATTGTAATGTTTATTTCCATCTAAAGGAAAATATATCTGATCAGTTTCATGTTTTTTTTATGGGACAGATTGGTAAATAGTGCAAAAATGATTAAATGGGAAATAATAAATAGTTTTCACTTATGAATATTCTATTTAAGAAAAATGTCTGAATTCATTTAAAACCATAAAAGTGACGTAAGCATAACGCAACAAAAATAGCATCAAGAAATATAAAACCAAATTGTTGTTAATAAAAGTGACTGAAGTGAATGAATGAAGTGATGAAGTGAATAACAATTTCGACTTCAAAACAGGCGTATTAATATTTTTTTTTATTTTTATTTATTATATTTCCTTATTTCAATTAATGTTGACAATATCTGTGTTTTTAATATTAATATGTATTCAAAAAAAATTAATGCCCAATTTTTACTACGTACATATACTTTTAACAAAGTAATTTTGAGTTGGTCCTTTTACGAGGAAATACCGTTTTTAGGCAAACAACCAGCTTATAACATATTAGGGGTATTTACGACCCGATGTAACTGGTCTTGTATAATTGCAAAAGTGTAAAAGTGTAGCATTTTTCCGCACTACAACTACACCCGACCCTATTGTAACAGAAAAATACAAAAGTGTAAAATTTATGTAACACAAACTAAGATATTTCAGAATAAATGTGAACAGATTTTGACATTTTCTTCAGTGTTGCTAAAGACTAGTGTTCACGGTCTGTTGTAAAAAAATAAAATTTTACAATTTTACAAGACTTGTAAAGTCATAGACATAGCACCACGACGCCCATTTTAACTGTGTCATATTTCGCATGCATATGTTAATAATTACAATTTATGGAATAGCTTATTAAAACATTTTGCAAAAAACAGTCCTCATAAAAATAAAGAGCACCCCGGCCATATTAGGTCTGTTTGTTATATTGTGATTTACAATTCAATATAATGGCTTTCAATGTGGACAAAATAAGTTGCTCTTACAATGAAAAAAATTGAATTCAACTGTCAAGACACTGTCAAACTTTTTTTGCATTTCTTTAAGTCTGAAGTAACTCTTATGCTTTATACCTACATCACAAAAAAAAAGTTAGAAACAGACCTAAAAAGCAAAGCTATATATGTCTGGCAAATTTATATTTCTAATTTGACAAAAAAAGCGAGGTATTTATTAAACAATTTACATATTAAATGAATCAAGAACTAATTTCCTAAAGCCTGAGCTAAGTGCATGCAATTTAGTTCTTATTCCGGCGAAAATTGTGCGAATTATGCCTTTGTTATCGATATTCCTATGAAATATCAAATTATTTCCGACGTCGTTTTTTTGTCCACTTCCTATAGCATTTACAAAAAAATGGAACCCTATTTTCGGTTTTTCAAACTGTTTCATTTATGAACTCGGTCCATTTTATGAAGATAAGAATATGCAAATTGAATTTGTAATATTTCTTTGAAAGATCACTTAATATCATTTGTCACTTTGACATTTACAATAATTATAAATATTGTTAAAAAAGGAATGTTTCCTTAGTTTTCTCCACAAATGATTGATTTAAATATCATGATGATTTTATCTTAAGGATTTGATTAATTTATATAGATAATTCCATTATCACAAAAAAAATCCATTGATATTTCCAGGAAATTTATCTTTTACTTTTTTTCTGTCTGTTATTCATTCAATGACCAACATTACTTTAAAATTGATTACTGTTAGAATAATATTACATTTAACAAAAACTATAAGTATAAACTTGTTATAACTTAAATTGGACTTGTTCTCTTATAAATTAATAATTCAGTCATTTTTTGTTCAACTTCTTGCATTTTTTTCAAAAGGAACTTGATGAGAAATTTGTCATTCTTTTTATTATTTTACTGACATTTTGCTAAAATGTTAATTTCTACAGACAACTATTGTTTTCAGACAGAATTCTTCATGTTTAATGATTTTGTTTTTCATAAAACTTTCTATATATTGTAAATCCTGCGAACTAAAGAAAAAAATGATATATTTTTTGTCAATCTTTAAAAATTATTTCCATAAAAACTTAACGTCTAAACAAACTATTGACGTGGGAAAAATTTGTTGGTAATCACCTCCCGTAAGATGAAAATTAAAATATGAGATGAATAAGTAAAACAATATTGTAGCTCATATTTTCATGTCAAAAATATTTCCTTTTCGCTATAAAACCGTAGGTATTGAAAATTAATTATAATACAAGCGAATATTTCTTCGAATCATATTTAGCCCCTTCAGAAAAATACCACTAGTTCTTAATTCGTCTCTTATTTCGATTTCGGTAAGCTAGGTAAGTATATCAAAAATATGCTGTTATTCTTCTCAGTACTGTATGCAAATGCAATAATTGCAATCATTAAAGAATAATTTTGTTGATACAATTTTTTGGTAGGTAGAAAACTTCATTTTCGAGTTAAAAACTTCACTTCGCACAATTCGCACAAAATCAAAAAAAAAATTATAGGCTCCACAGTGAATAGTTTCGTCTTTTTTTTTTTGAATTTCTTGACATTTCATATTTATTGCAATTTATCTTCACTTAAAAATAAGACTCAAGGAAACCGATTTGGAAAGAAATTTAAAAAACTCACTTGCATGGGAAATATCATTCCAAAGAATCCTTAAATATTCGGATTACCAAACGATACCATTATATCAAACATTTTTTAACTATAGTTAAACCTCTGACATGAATAACGCAAATAAAAGAAATATGACACAAACAACTTTTGCTTACCAAGTCTAGAACTAGAAAGGAAATATATAGTTTGTATTAAGATCGGTAATCTTGGCAAATTAGAATCAAAAACACATATTCTAATTTGAAATGTTCAACATTACAGAAATCTTTAAAATGTTTTTTACCGAACTTAGTGAGTAATAGAAGTTTAAATAGCTTTTAGCCTATGTCTTAAATCTCAAATATTTACCGACACATTGTAATTTCCTCATTTCTTAAATTTAATTTTAATTTTCATGGGCCCTTTAGTTTTTCAAATCGAACTAACCTATTATGAAAACTGTTTGTTTTTTTTTTTTTGCTTCTTTTTTTACATAAATAAAGCTGCATTGAATTTGCATTTCATAAAAATGCTATCACAGTTAATATATTATGTTCAATCATTTTATTTGGTGAAAACAATTTTAGAGTAAATCACATTAAATCATGATTTAATGTTTGGTGAAAACGTTGTATAAGATGGAAAGTACCTATCTACCAAACCTATATGAATGCGATGCAGCAATAAAAACTTTTTTGTTTGCATGCAAATTTTCAATTTATTTAAGTCTAATAAAAGTGATGAATTTAAATAACAAAAAACAGCAATTTTGCAATAACCATTCTAAATTTTGGATTTTATGATTTTAGATAAGTGAAATTATTATTCGATCTTCAATTAAGTATATATGTACCTATACCTACCTATAAATATATTGGCACAACATTTTAAACAGCCTGATGCTAAAATTTTGGCATGATACCTATGTACTTACTACTTAGAACTTTGCTAATATTAAAAATATTAAAGGACTTTACATAAAATGTTCCTAATTTTAAACAATATTCAACTACCACAATGCTGAACCTATTTTCTTGATCCACTAAAGCTAAACACGCCTAATAATATTAAGAAAGTAAACGAACATAACTCCTTGCAGTTTGTAAATGTCAAAATGTCAAAGTGTCAAATGGGATTTAGTATGAAGCCAAAAACATAAAATAGCCCTCTGGCAATTTTAAATTAAAACACATTAAAATGTTAAAGCTACTTCGATTATCAAAATTCTGACATCATATTCAATCGTATAAAATTATATGTGTCATTAATTGCAACTGTCCAAATCAAAAGTTCGCTTTCGGCTTAAACTTGAAGTCGTCCTCTTACAAAAATTATTAAATTACAAATTAAATTCGAAGCTTCCTGACAAATTTTGTTTCGCGATCTTTTGCATATGTTTATCGATTTGTAGAAGATAATAAACACAAACAGGTCTTTTGACACATTAACTGATAATATAAACGTCAAGCCGAATTCAAAATTAATATTTTCATATTTAAAAAAAAATCCAAACTTATATCTTAACATGAAATCTAGTCGAAACAGAGCCCACTTTTACATAAAATTGATTTATTTTACTTTGTATACCTATGATATTTATAAACATGAACATCCTTAATCTATTAAAGTAGCAAAAACAGAGGGTGACACAAAAGTTAATTTTCGTCATTAATGAGGCACTGTTTATGGAAAACGATCAGGAAATTGCTCATCTCAATAATGATGGTCTTCAGTTGTGGAATTTCTATTGGAATTCTACAAATTAGATTTAAAAACAAAAATACACATAGACGTCATTCTTTAATTATAAACAAAATATTAAAAGTTTTATGGGGTGTTTATTACGCTATCCAAAATCTCTCTCCGATTCGGGATCCCAACTGTACATTTTTCTTTGATTCTGATGTTTGCTTTGATTGAATATGTAAAAACAACCAAAATCAAAAATAATTTTTGTTGCACAATAATTGCGGGATACAAAAAATGACAACTGTCGAGTTTAACGTTTAAATATACGAATGCGTTGGTACTTCTGGTTTCGATTCTGATTTCAAATCCAGAATTAAATTTCTTTTCTTTTTAGAATCAAAACTGTCAGTTTTTGCTTTCAAAAGATTCCAGAAGACTTCCGCAAAAACGATAATAAAGTGATAGGTACCCTGTATTAAACGCTACACCAAAAAATCAAACGGTTCTAGCAATGAAGTGAAAGTGGACTTATTTATGCTCAAACTAGTTACCTACATAATTTTTAATTAAAATTTTCTAGAAAATCTCGAAACTATAAACATTTCTCACTTTAAACCTTTTTAAATATACTTCTATAGTGCTTTGATAATTAATTATTGATCAACATTTTTTCTTATATTTTATCAATTACCTACAAATATCACAACAATCACAGACTTATCACAAATTCAGCGATCTTTATCTGATCCCTAAAGGGAAATTTCACTTTTACTTTTAGTTAGTTAAGTGTAAATTGCATACCTAACATCAATTCGAAGTGAAATCAATACGTGCGTCGCGTTAAAACGTTTACAAAAATAAATAAATTTAACGGTGTGTTTGGTTGAGACTTACATAGATCTGTTTGTTTCGAAACTTTTTCACCCCTATGAAAAATAGATTTTCTGTCTATGAAAACTTCACTTTCTTTGGATGTAAAAATTAAGCTTTCGGTACAAGATCAAATAGAAAAATACTTACAAATTACTTTTTTGTTTTTTTTTGAAAAATTCCGAGATAATCCTTTTCCGGTAGATTTACACAGTAAAGCTGATTATGGCGTGAAAAACGTTTAGGTCCATTCACAGTTAATTATCAAACAAATTACAAAAACAAAAACTTTTAACTGAAGATCCGTTTGCTTTCGGATGTTTTGAAACATAAACAAACTCTACAACACAAATTTGTTGAAATTTATTTTCGTGCCCGAAATAGTTAAACAAAATTCTATTTTTTTTCTTCAAATTTTCAACAAAACCACAGAGGCAACTTTTTCTTGCAAACAAATAATCAATTGATGGAACAATTAATATAAAAGAAGAAAATTAAATCCAAAATAACCACCAACACATTTATGAACAAAAAAAAAAAACGCGTCGTCGAATCCGAATGGAAAAAGATATAACAAATTTGGATTAATTTTTTCCCGCACTTGATTTTAATTGTTTTGTTTTTTTTTCTTCTTTGTTTTGCTTCACATTAGATACTAATTTTTGTGTGTTTTGTTTTCCTGGCCAAAAAAAGGATATATGTACACGCCGAAAATTATTTAGATATATGTTTTGTTTTAAGTTTTTTTTTTAGTTTTAAAAATAATCCTGTTTTTGTTTGTTGCATAAATATTTAATATTTTTCATTTTTGTTTTGTATAAAAATAAAAACAGTTAGTTATGCATGTTTTCTTCTTTTTTTTTTTGCTTTCAATTTTTGTATTTTAAGTTACAACATTTATTTCCTTTTTTTTATCGCGATGTTACATATCTTTTATTTTTTTTGCACTTCACTATTTTTGCATTTAAACAAAATTTTTCTTGGTATTTATAATTTAGCTGTTTAAAATTTCTGTAAAAAAAAAATAAAATCACAAAAAAATGAAAAAAAAATCACAAAATATCACTTGGGAGAAAGATTGAAAATAGTTTTGATATCGGGAACCGCGCGCGTTTTTAACAATTTATTGTTTTCAGCATTATCCTTGCTGGTGGATTGATAGTGAAAAACCGTTTGATCCCGATGATAACTTTCGCTTGCTGCTTTGAGAACAGAAAACCAAAAACACAGAACAAAAAAAATACGACACGAATCAAGTTCAATATTGTGGCGCCATTAAGAATTTTCCCTAACTTCCCATAGATACTGTCACAAGACAAAAAATAAAAAAAAAAACTTAGAAGATATAGTAGGTATTCTTTGTATCTTTCTATCTTTTCCGGGTTTCTGGCGCGAGTTGGGTATAAGCGCGTAAAAGTTTCTTCTTAACAATCGCAAGTTCAGAACGTGAGAATTTTTATCAAGAAAAAAATCGTTCACAGAAAATGACAAAACCGATAAAAGATACTTTTTTTGATTATTAGAAGACAACAAATATAACTTTTGTGCAAGACTATCTTTTCATTTCATACCGACTCTCAGAATGCAATTTTTCTATTTAGATATTTTGTATCTTTTTTTTTATTTGTTTGTTCAAAAATGTTACTAACCGAAAATGATATTTCTAGAGAGCAGGCAGCAGCGACTTGTATCGAACTGACGACACTACTGACGTTCCGAACGTTTTGTGGATTAGAACCCCGCAACGCAGCAGTCCAGAGTCAGTCGGTGTATATACGAGACCAATGCGTTTTTTTTTGCCTTCTTTTATTTTTTGCAATATTTTTTTTTTGTACCTACTGTTCACGATACAAAAACCACCACCAACGAAAGCCCGGTTGTGTGCGCCGCGTTCCGTGTGTTGCTAGAGTGCTGCTTCACTTGGTGCTACTGCTGCGACTGCTGCTGTTGTTAATGTCAGTCGTGCCTCCTCTACTCTACTACTCCAATGGCTTGCTATGGAGCTCCGTTGCTGGCTATGCTCCTCGGTATAGAATCCGCCGTCGCGCCCGCAATAGTCGTCGTTGTCGACCAAACGCTTCGATCTCATCAGAGAATCTCTAGCCCCTCTTGTTGCTGATGGAGTAGTATAGTACTGCTGTTGGTGCTGCTGCTGCTGATGTAGCTGCTGATGCCGCGTCTAGTATGTTGCTGACTGTCCGTTAAAAACTTTGTCTTATTTCCTTTGGATTTTTTATTCAGACTCGATTTTCCATCCAATTCTGTCCGTCCTCTTCTTTTATTTCCCTCAAGCCCAACCAACACTTAGACGATACCAATTCCAAATGCAGTTCTCTTCCTTCATCGGGTCCCACAAACAATCCATTCTCTCATACCATCAAAGCCAAATACACTGTCTGAACTCTGAAGCATCATCATCAGCCTAGTTAGTAGAGTATAGAGCCATACCCAAGCACACACACTTTTGTAATTTGTTTGCAACGCTTTGGATACCGATCCCAAAGAGAATAATTCACAAGCAAGTGTGCGAAAAGTGTCCCATTCTCCTAGTCCACATCCACATCATGTTGTTTGGGGCCACCACCGCACCGGCCACATCTCAAAACCACCAAAACTCCACCATCCAAATAGGTTCTCTTTATCAACATTTTACCTATACCAACTATTCTCTAGCAACATTTTTCATTCATGCTTTGTTTGGTTTGTTTTGATATCATTTTATTACTACCCTCCTTGCATGTGCACACGCACTCATACACCAAACAAAACGTCATCACATACTCTCTAAATGGGGTTGTATCTAACAAACACCTGTTTGCTGAATGCCAAAAGCTTCCCTCCCCCTCAAATAGGTACGAGATATGTATAGACACACTGGGAAATCTACGCATGCACATGATGCATTCTCTTGCAACTTAGTATGTTTCAAACAAGTTGTTGTTCCTCTTTGTTTAGTTCCCCTAGCAACATTTATGAACCAACATTCAAGAGCAAGATTTTAACTTCTTTTAATACATACATAAAATTACCAATAAAATTCTCTTGTTTTTTCCCCCAACAAACACATTAAATTACCCTATAATTCTTGCAAATTCTCCAATACAAGGCAGAATTGCAAGAGAATCTTCTCTTCCTTAGAATTTTTCCCAAAACCACTCATGTTGCCAATGTCATTGTTTTGCTTAAGCAAAATCAAGTAAAAAAAATCGCAAACTCTTATTGCAATTTTCTCCAATCTCCACACATCTCTTAATCATTATCATGTATAAATACAATGCTATTCATAGCTCCCCTTCACCACAAATGCCGACAAACCCAACAAACCCCTTTGCAAAAAAATTGCAAAAATCATCCAACATCTATGAAAAACGATTTTTATAGTGTTCTCTTCGAGTACCTACTTACTAAAAAGAGAATTTGCAAAACAAAACAAAATCGCCAAACATTTTTGCATTTATTTTTTTAATCTTTTTGCCGAACTTTGGTTTTATTTTTATTATTTTTGCACCAAAAAAATACTGCAAATAATAAAACAAGAAACGCCGGTAAGACTAACTCACACACTGGTATTTTTGTTAAGTGGTGGAGGACACAGCAACTAAAAAAAATATAATATAGTATCTGATAGATTAATCGCGAGGTACGTTGTTAGGTATGTCTTTGTGTTGAGTTTGATATTTCGCGTTTTGCACATAAGATTTTTTTTTGCAAAAAAAAAAAAAAAAGGAAAATAGAAAAAAAAAATTAGAAAATAGCGTAAAGTGTGTGCGAAAAATATTCGCATAAAAAATATATTTAATCAATCACTAGAGCGAACGGGCAAGTTGGAGTGTTTGGGTTTGCTATTCCGTTTATATTTAAAAGATTTTTTTGGCAACTTTTGTATGTCATGTCACCTATCCAGTTAGTTTATTTTTTTTTTGTATTTTTGTAGTATTTGTGATAATTATAATATTTTTTTTTGTTACTGGCCGTTTGGGAGTGTGACCCGCTTACTCTATTTTTTTTATAATGATACGTAATTTGAATTGTTAATTCAATATCTATCGCTTGGCATTTAAATATTTAAAAATTAAAAGGACTTTATTCACCTAAGGAAAAATTACAACGATTTTTTAGTTAAAAATTCAACGAATGGTATGTATGTTGTATATATACATGTTTACTTACCTATCTTTAGTGGTGTGGTGAGTAATACAAAATTTCTCTTCCGCATTTTACCTACTTATTTATCTACTTTTTTTAGGCTGTTTGAAAAATAGCTTTCTTTTTTACTTATTATTTTTAAGGCAAAGTTTGTGGCAGTGCGATGCCGTTGGGAAATCCACCTAGGCACCTATTCAACTTATAAAAATGAATTGTGATAAATGCCGTCGGCAAATTAGAAATTGAATACAACTTTAAGAATTGCGGATTTGCTTTGATTGGAAGTTAGGAACTTATTGTTTCTGCAGGATTTGTGTTATAGGAACTTTCCTAACTAGAAATTAACCCTCTTATGGCTTAATTATTATAACTGATACTTCTTAACGAAATAGTTTTTTTTTTTCAAAGCTGCCCAATGCATTTCATAGTGATATAAACTTCTAAGTAATAGTGAGTTACATTTGCGAGAAAAATTAGTTCATGTTCATGTTCATTCAATTACCTTTCTAAATATTTTTGGCTAAACACAATGGGGCATATTTATATACCTAGTCGCTGATAAACCCAGGTTTTACTTAACTACAGCTTAAGACAATTTTGACTCAATGAATACAGACCGATTTTACTTACAAATTGTTGCTTTTATATTTGTATAAGATTATAAACTTCTTATAGGTACCTATACCTACTACACAAATAGCTTCAAATATTTTGGAATGATAAACTTAAGAAAATAGAATCAACGTCCGAAAATTCAACTAAGCCCAGGTTTAAATTAAATCGTTTGTGAGTGATTGACAAAAATTAAAACGGTTAGTTTATAAAAGTGTTTTCTATAAAATAGTGAATAAGTTTTTAGATTTTGATCTTTGGATCAATAAAATAATGGGGTTTGACATCAAGACAAACATTTATTTATAAAAAAAAATGTTATATAAGTCGGCATTGGCCAATATTAGGTACGTCCTTTTGCAATCCACGGGGGAATTGGTTGAAAAAAAACGACCAAGGCGCTTAGTGAAATACTTGGCAGCACTATTAATTTGCAAGATGACATTGGAAGAACAGCTGTAATGCAAGAAAAAAACAAACATCACTGTTTGCCTCATCCTCATCCTTCTAAAAGTCATCGGGTTGATTTGTTATGTGTAATTTCGATATATTTATTGAATTTAAACTACTTTTCTATTAAAATAACATAAAAAGAACCAAGTTAATTATTATTTATACAAGAAAATGTGAATCAAATAATTTGAAAATTGAAATCAAGTATTTTGGAAATTGTTTTTAGCCGATGTGATTTTCTTTTAATTTTAATTTTCACAAATACAGTGGTACATAGAATTCAACTACTTGAAAACTACCCCATTCGTCGGTCACTGGTGACATGACATTAGTGGACGAGTTGCTTAATCGGGACGGGACGCTCAGTTCGTATGTCATTAGGAATATAGGTCTGAGCAAAAGCGGACGACGATCAAGAAGATTGAAGTATGCCTAGGATGTAGCAGAGAATCTGTATTGGGTTGCTCCCGTGTACAACAAAACGCAGCCGAAAACAATTTTCTCAGAGAAACCTTTGTTTTGTAGTTCATTCAATTCTTGTTAATTGAACGAATATCAACTTCAGGAAATACTTTTTTATTTAATAATAATTTCACAGTCAAGTTTTAATACACATATAATAAAAATAAACGCAAAAATGAAAATCGCTGTAGAAGGTTGTGCTCATGGCGAGGTGGAAATCTACGACACCATAGAAGCAATACAAGACCGGAAAATGTTAAAATTGATTTGGTGTTGTGTTGCGGAATGTATATTAAAAGGTAGGTTAGGTTACGTTGACATGGTCGTCAGGAAAACAACTGACACACTTAGATCAAAAGCTCAACCAAACCAAACAAAATTGATAATTATTTGACATGTCAAAATGGCAGTTTTGAAGTTTCTATACATTTTATCGATAACTTAGTGAACAATTTTTTTGGTAGCACAGTTTTTATCCTCTCCAATAGCTAAGCCCCGAGAATTCTCTGGGCTTAAGCTAAGCACCCCCGGGGATTAGTTGTTGTTTGATTTAGTATGCAAATTGTTAATCCTACTCATCGTTTTTTACGTCCAATTTCCCCGGGGCTTAGAAAAAACACGCCTATTATTATATTGCGAAATAAGTCTCTTACCTCCTAAGCAAATACACGAACCCAGTTAAAATTGAAAAACAAGTAGGTATGATGGCTTTTGAGCAAGGTTGAAGAATGTACTGCGTTTAACAACTGCTTTGCAGTGATTTTTATATTAGAGTTTAGGGACAGTTTGCGTGTTATATTTTTCGCAGGTTTCACTGTTAGGAATTTTCCGATTGATTCAGTGCTTTTAGTAGGTATTTTCACGATGGTGGAAGGGAACGCCGCGCCGGAACTTTGAGAATTACGGATGATGGACTCAATTTCGTTCTCGGTGTCAAGATGATTTTGACGACGACCAGGGCCGGCCACATCCAAACTTGAGCGCCCCTTTTTATAATTGCACACGTTTATTACATACATACACTGATACACATACATAACACTTTTCCACATTACCCAGGAGGTAGACTTTCAATGAGTTTTATTTTTTATTTAAGTATCCCCGGTCCATTTTGCATAAACAATATTCCTATATTTTAGAAGTTTTTGACCAAGTTGGTTTTTATTTGGACCTTGGAGAATTTTTTAAAGTGATTCTCATCATTTATAAAATAAATTGCCAGGGGAAAACGGATGAATCCTGTAATTTTTGCTACATTGGCACCACCAAACAACTCCTTCGGCAAAGAATGGCGAACCACAAGTCAGATATTCGCCTAAAAAGTTCTGAGAAGACGGCATTGGCTTCTCACAGCGTTGATACTGGTCACACACCAAACTTCGAGGGAGTGGAGATCCTTGCAACAGAAAAACATACATCTAAACGTTACACACTAGAGACACTGCATATAATTAACAACAAAAATAATATGAACCGCAAACAAGACACACAAAATATATCTGCCTTTTACTGTTCATTAGTTTCTGGCAGTAAATATCATAAAACGTAGACTAATCTTCGAATGAGAAGTGTTCAAAATCTGTTTTTTTTATATGTTTCAAACAAATTATTGTTTTGTATATTAAAAATCTTGAAATTTAACGTTATGTAAGTCATATTTTGTTCGTTTACTTGTATCAATATATACAACATTATATCTCTTTTTAATTTTGCAAATAAAGACACCCCTGAAGAAGACGGCAACCACCGTCGAAACGTTGGTAAAATAAAATGAAAATTGCTTTCGTTTAATCATCATTCCGACCAATAACCAATAAAGCCGATGAGAATCACTTTTAAAAATTCTCCAAAGTCCAAATAAACAATATTCCTTTCAGTTAAATTCTCCTTGAATGCAACAATGAAAGTTATGTTAGTTAGTGTGGTTAGTTTTGTGGTTAAATTTAAAATGCAAATGGCAGTATGTATTTTTTTGCGCCAGATCAAATAACATTTTCATGCGCATTGTAATGCGCCCCAGAATGTTGCGCCTTGTGCATTTGCACATCTTGCACATATGGTTGGTCCAGCCTTGACGACAATGTTTGTGATCCTGATTTTATAAAGCCAAAGGATAATTTGTTGACAGTAGATAATTGTTTGCTGAATTCAAGCGAATTTGTTTTTGCTGCAATGAGTGGCAGCAATCTAACTCATAACACACTGAATACTGCTTCGACACCACCGACATCCGCTGATTTTTTAGCTGAACCGATTCCCGAGTGGCAATGGCGCAGTAGATATAGTGATTGGAAGCTAACTTAGACGTATGGGTTTGATCCCATAGCAGAATTCTTTTCTTTACCTCCAATTTCAATTGAATACCCCTCGTAGGTTAAATTGAGATATAGTAAATATCTAATTCTCAAATCCACTGTACCAACAAAAATTAATTTCTATATCTTTCTATTCCTTCTAACCAATGCCGTGCAATTCGGGTTGCATTTAAAAAGACATTAGGTCTTACCTCTTACAGGTGAATACATGCCAGCCGAGCCGAATAAATGGGGAACCGTGGCTTTCGTCCTAAGTGATCACATGGACTTTTCATGCCCTTTTGAAAGCAAGAGTCACATGTTTTTTTTTTTTTTTTTTTTTTTTTTTTTAACAACCGTAAATGGATTTGGATTGTACGCAAAAAGTTATTTAATTTTGTTTTTATATTATTTACTATTAACTGATAAGCTTATTTCACTGTCAAAGAAAAAGATAAATACATTCTACAGAAAAAAATGAAAATTAAAGATGTTGACAATTTAATTTTTTTTATGAATAAAACTATTATAATTTAAATGAGAGCTTCTGTCCCTCTCCGCTTCTTTTTTAATGGAATTTTGCAAGTCACATTTTATATCTTTACATGTTCGGGTTATTTTTCTAGAGAATTGCTTCTTTTAAGAAGTATTTGAGTTGATCATAAGCAAAATAGAAAAAAATCGCCCAACGAAAAAAATTATGATAAAGTTGATGGCTTGGGAATTTCTGTCTTTTAGTCAAAATTGAAGGGATAACGAACAAGGGAAAAATTTTCTTGATATTTTACAACTAATTTTATGTGACAGCTGAATACAGTGAATCTGCGAGATCATATCTCAGCAAAAGATGCGGGAATATCCGAATCATACATCGAAAATTGTAAAGTGATGTCTCGAAACTCAATTGTTTCAGACATTGATTGAAAACATTTGGTCAGTCGTTATGCCACGGTTAAGCTAGTACGAAAATCATCTATTCAACATGACACTGATGAACTCTAAATACTTACAATAATTTATGGAGCCGAATCCTTGAGAATTTCCTACTCGGTTCACACTTTAGTAAGGAGTAGGCGAAGCCGTTCTTCACAAGTAATAAAAAACAAAGGCTTATGTACACATATATATATATTTTTTTAAATCTGTTTTTAAAAGTAACAAATTTGGACAAGTTCAAATATTTGTTTAATTTTTTTTAATTTTTATATAATGTAGATATTATTTTATAAGTTTAATTGAAAAAAAAAATAAATACAAAAAAAATGATTGCTTGCTTTAAGCAAGTTGATTAAACAAATGTTTGCAAACATTTGACAACTTTTTCTCGTCACTGTATATGTACATACTTATAGATGTCAACGGTATGCGGAATTAAAATTGGCGAGGCGCAAACTGCGAAAAATTGTCTTAAGTTGTCACTTAGCAAATAACAAAAATGGCTATATTTTTGAAAAATTAAACCATATGTTATGCATACGTAAAAGTTGACTAACAAAAAATTGGCGAATTAATCTTTGATAAATGAATATAATTTTCAAGCCAACCTATGGTGGTAATTGAAAGAAATGTGTCATGTATAGTATATATTTCTTGTAAAGGCCCCTTATGTCAGCTTTTTCTTATTTTCAAACATACATTTTTGTATTTAATTCTTGTCTTCTCAGAAGAAATAAAATCTGACGCGTCATGATATCCGAAATTTATCTTGCCAAATTTCTCACAACACATTGAATCTTGACCATAGTTTGGTTATTTTCGTGTTAGGTATATTCCAAAGTATCATTAAAACAAATTGCACGACATAGTTTTGCCAACATGCTGAAGAAATATTAGTAGTAATAGTTCCTGAAATAAATATTTCGAATGGAGGGCGTCCAAATAAGTATTGCAAAAAGTAATGGGTCATCCATTTTCAAAAGTAAACGTAAATAAAACACATATAAAATATTGGTTTTCATGATATTTTTTTTATATTATAAAGATTGAACGTTGACATTATATGTGGAACACTAAATCATTTAAATGACCACCACGTGAATTGTTGCAAGCATCGATTCTTTTGAGGTAATTTTCGACCAATTTTTGACACATATTGGGCGGTATCTCAGTCATAACTTGACGAATGTTGGTTTTCAAATGCTCAAGAGTTAAATGTTTATCTGCATAAACACAGTCTTTCGCGTAGCCCCAAAAAAAAAAGGCCAGCGGTGTCAAATCGCATGATCTTGGTGGCCAGTTGATACCGCGACGACGAGAAATTATGCGGCCAGGAAATGTCTTTTACCATAAAGATATATTCGCTCGAGTTGTGTGGCATGTGGCATCGTCTTGTTGAAACCACATATTCTCCAAGTCGTGTTCTTCAATAGCAGGTAAAAAAAAGTCGGTTGTCATATGACCATAACGCTCCGAATTTACGGTGGCAGTCGTTCCATCTTCGTTTTCGAAGAAGTAAGGTCCAATCACACCTCCGGACCAAAGAGCGCCCCAAACAGTGACTTTTTGTGGATGTAATAGCCTCTCTTCAATTACTTGAGGCTTCTCAGAACCCCAAATACGACAATTTTGTTTATTAACATACCGAGTGAGAAATGTGCTTCGTCGCTGAAGAAAATTTTGTTCGAAAAATCGACGTCCACCGCCTGTTGTTCAAGCACCCATTCGACGTATCTACGACGTTGTGAATGGTCAGCTGGCTTCTGTTGTTGTGGGAGCTGGACTTTATAGGGATGTAGATCAAAATGCAAAATACGCCATAATGTGCCGTAAGACAGTCCTAATTCCTGAGAACGACGAGGATTCGACACATTCGGGTCTTCGGCGACACTTTCACTTACAGCAGCGATATTTTTAGTGGTACGAGGGAAACGATGATGCACAAGCCTTACAATATCTGTAACCAATCCAGTGTCTTCAAATTTCTTCACAATTTTGCCAATTGCTTGCGTAGTTGCACGATTATGTAAACCATTATCTCCTCCTATGTGGCTGTGGCAGAATCACCATTTTTGTAGTAGGTTTTAACAATTTTTGTGCGTTGTGCGATAGTTAAGCGATCTATTTTCGTAAATGTCAGGCTTTCAACTGAAAAAAAAATTGGTTTAACAACTTAGTTTGACAGATGTCGAATTCCAGCCAATACTTTTGAAACCGCAAGATGGATAACCCTTTATGACAGGTACCGTTAAGGGTATGTCCCATGTTATCACTTTCACTTTGAAAGAACAATTCCAAAAATTTTGGAAAACTTCAATCAATTTTCAAAAAACTTCCCACCTACCTATACAAAATGTTACTTTCCAGGAGTTAGACATACCCAAATTTGTTGCACGCCTTAAGTTGGGAAATTTTAGAATAAACATTTTAACAATAAAAAAAAACAACTATAGTTTTCGAAAACGCCAAATCAAAATCAATATGATCGTCTAATGATCGTTTTTTTATTTTATTGGCGCAGCTGCTCCTATAGTAAATATGCAATCGTTACGCTTGCAGATTCTGTTTTTATAAACGTGTTTCTTCCGGCCTATTTGAATTTTTCGAACATGCTACCTTAGCAAACTGCTTTATGGAACAATCCTAGTCCTAATATCTAATGCAGCGAAATACGTGTTTGCGTTTTCGAACAGTTTACTTTTGCAGCCTGTGCTTAGGAACATTTTATATGTATCTATACATACACTATATTCCAGCGCAACAAACAAAGAATTGAATAGAATTCACCAGGGAATTCTCAAATCTGTTAGATGCAGATGTAAGATGTTCAACAATTGACACCTATCGGGTATCGAGAATATTTGGCCAGATTTATTTAATAAAAAAAAATCACGACTGGATCGCACATAGGTATGTACTTGCTCTTATGTATGTTTGATCATGTATTATTAAGCACTAGATTCTTAATAGAAGCGGCTACCTATAATTTAAAGGTCGTTTTTACTTAATATTTTAGGTATATGTTTTCAAAATTTCTTTCTTTTTTTTTTTAAAGGTTAGTATGATAATTTTAAGTACTTAACAATATACATTTCAAAACAGAATTTCGAAAAAAATCATAAGCACGTTTTCGAAATTTTCAAAAAATAAAATGATTTTTTTTCAAAATCCCACAAAAATTGGAAGAAAGAATTCGAAGGAACTCATATAAAAATTTTGATCGGAATCCGTCTAGCCATTTATGAGAAAGTCGAAACCCAAAACAAAAATTGTTCTACCTACAAAATATGTAAAACAAAAATGTTGGACCACAATTATTCTTTGGATGCCAATCGTTGAGCACTGTTTTCTTTTGAATAAAAATCTTTAGAGCCGTTTTTAAGATAATTAATATGGTATAAAATTTTGATGGCAGTTACCGTTATTATTGGGACTAAACAAAATATGAAAATCTGTTTGAGATAATCACAGAAAAAAATTAGTTTGAAGAAGATCGCTTTAGCCGTTTAGATTGTAGATCGTTATACAGACATATAGAACCAGTTTTTAGTATTTGGTAGAAATATCAAGTTCGATTAAAATCTCGATTTCGATTTTTTTCCAAATGGAAAACTTGCCCTATAGTAGAGTATGTGAAACCAAAATGAAACCTACGTTGAGTAATAGGTTTTATCAACATGATATCGATCACATAAGTCTAGTACTTTTTTTCTTAACGAATTTTATTATTATTTTATTGTGTCTTATATTCAACCCCAATAAAAATGATTTATTATTATTTTATTAAGCTTTATTATTTCTCCAAAGTCAAGGATTATGATTTTCGGAGTGTTCTACACCTTTTTGATTTCAATCGAATATGATCGCATTCACAAATTTACGAATACACACTTAAACGTCATCGTCTAAATTTAAATTAATTTAAATTCATAATTTTTTATTTCATATTAGGTATGCTCCTACAGCGGATAACAGCTTTATTAAATGTATCTATGTACTTAACTGTAACATCTGTGTCCACACCAAAGAAACAAAGAAACATTTTTGAAACGTTTAAGAAACATTTCAGAGACAAAGAAACATTTTTAAAATATTTATTTTGGTCTGGACAATTGGCGAAACATTTCTGAAATGTTTCTCTGTTTCCTATTTCGAACGGAAAACTTTCTTTATTTCTCAAGCTTTTGCAAAGATAGAGATAGAGTGAGTGAGTAATTCTTAATTCAAAAAAATAAAATTGTTGCGAAAAATGTGAATTTTGTTCATAATGATAAAACACGATGTTGTTAGTGGGACTTGTTTACAATCCATGTTCAGGCACAAGACTGGATACATAAATTGGGAAGCAGACACATTTCAAATATGTTTCCCGAGGCGTCCGAACAAAAAAAAACATTGAAGAAACATTTCGGAAATGTTTCTAAAGTGTTTTTTTAAGAAATGGGAAACATCAGAAACGTTTTTTAAACAATGTTTCTTTGGTGTTGACACACCCTTAGGTAGGGATGAATTCAATTTCCTAGTGTTACTTGATTTTTCAAAAGCATTTGACAATGGTCAATTACAAATACATTTTTACACTAATCTTCCGCAGCAATTTAATTTCTCAACTGATGCAATAAAATTAATACATTTTCTATATTTAACCAGTTATTTTTGGCTTCACTTCTTTTGATTTTGGTCTTGGATTTAAACTAAATAAATTAAGAAAAAAATTATATAATAATGAAAAATATTCTTCTTGAGGTCTGGGAGGAAAAACTTGATGAACTGCTGTTGAAACTACAAAACAAAATAAAATGCCCGATTGGTTCACATCGTATGCTCAAGATTATTAAGAGAAACAACTAAATATGTTGTTTTATTTAATTTATTATAAGCTTAAATCTTTCCGCGAGCCTAAAAAGTAAATCATATTTTTCTCAGAAACGGCTAAGCGATTTTGATTTTAAAAAAAAATGTTGTTGTTGGTACTTTAAGTAGAACCATTTTTACTTGCGATTATAGGTACTATAAGGCAAGTTATGCATTCGTCGAAAAAAAAAGTTTTGAGATAACAATCAAACATGACATTACAATGATAGCGAAGACGAAAAAAGATGGTCTAAAAATTCTGTCCGTCTGTATGTCAGTCTGTCAGTCTGTCAGTCTGTCAGTCTGTCAGTCTGTCAGTCTGTCAGTCTGTCAGTCTGTCAGTCTGTCAGTCTGTCAGTCTGTCAGTCTGTCAGTCTGTCAGTCTGTCAGTCTGTCAGTCTGTCAGTCTGTCAGTCTGTCAGTCTGTCAGTCTGTCAGTCTGTCAGTCTGTCTGTATGTATGTATAGACACCTACAGCCCAAACGGGTGGGCCAAATTCCTTCAAACTTGGTATATAGAGTTTTTTAGGTATTGTATAGAGGAGAAATTGAATTTTTTTTAGCTCAAAAAATAACGGTACCTGCCATATAACCGTTACGTTCAAACCTATTTTTCTCGGAAACGGCTCTAACGATTTTGATAAAAAAAATCAGTGCGGCTTTTTTGCTACGACCCATCATATGGTTAAAAAAAAATTAGAAAAATGTCTAAAAACGGTACTTTCCATAGGACAGTTTTTTTTGCTTTCGAATATCTCATAAACGGCTGAACCGATTCTTTCGAAATTTCGCACATACATATATAGGTTTAGGCTGCCCAAATTATACCGCGTACCAATATTTGTAATTAGTATTTTTTTGTATTTTTAAAATCATTAAAAAAAATTTAATTTATATTTCGAAAACTGCTCATTAAATTTTTTTCAAAAATTATATTTATATGTATTTATTGAATACCTATTAATTGGCGTTTTTGAATTTATTTTGAAAAATGATTTCAAAGTTTAAAAAAAAAACTTTTTTTCTCAAAAACCGCTTAACAGATTTTTAAAATTTTTTTTCTCATAAATTCAAATTTATCTAACAAATAAAATGGCGTACTTTTTTTTGAGCTTAATTTAGTTTAAGTATTTATTTCAGAATTTTGAATTATTTTTTCTTTGATTAAGCCGATTTAATATTTTATTTTTAAGTTAATATTATAATATTTAAGACTGTCATACCAATTTTTTTTAGAAAAAAATTAAAGATATTTTTGTATATATAAAAAATGAAGTAAAAATATGCTTTAAATATAAATTTAGATTTTTAACAGAAATCTTTTGCATTCGATGTGATCGAACATAAGAGCAAGTTCGTGCGATCCAGTCGTGCATTTTATTTTTTTGGTCTTCGATTACATGGAAAACGGTTCATGTGATTTTTTGAAATTTTTGATGAAGGACGTTTTAAGCAATTTAAGCAGTTGGTATTGTAAACCAAAATTGGTCCATCATTTTTTTGGAAATTCAATATTTTGAAAACGACTCAATCTTCAAAATTTGTATTTAGTAGTTTTTGAAATTCTCTTTAATATTCAAAAAAACACGATTTCCTAATACGAAAAACAATGGTACTTGCCTAACCATACAAATTTTAAAATGCTAAAAAACTACCAAAACATTTGTTTCTTAAAAAGGGCAGGGTAAGTAGTCACTTTTAAGAATTAAAATATTTTATTTTGCCTTCTTATTAACGGTACTTTCCATAGAACCACTTTTCATATTTTATATATAGACTTTCTTACTATGTATTGAAATTCTCAAAGAAATATTATTTTCGATTTAAAAGAAATAATTTTTTTTAAAACATCGATTTTACGGATACGTGATTTTTTTTTAAATTAAATATTGAAATTTATAATTACTTCAAATTGCCTAAATAATTTTTTTCCTAAAAATGCTAGCAATTATTTTATTATTTTTTGCAACATTCATATTTGACCAAGACCTTTAATTCTATTTTTTGCAACTTTATATACTTTAACTAAACTATACTTGCTCATATTTTTGCAATATAAGTACGTAGTTCATATTCATAGTTAACATAATTAAAATCCATAATATGAAAATATAAATTTAAGCAGAATTGTTTTTGTATTTTACATGAAAATTATCTTAAAAGGTACAAAAAAAAAACAAGCATTGTAGGTAGGTACCTATAATATAAATTATCTCCAGAATAGTGTAGGTAGGAACGATATAATATACAAAAAACAAAACAAAAGTAATTGTGTCACGCTTGAGTATAATTTTAGGACAATGATCCCAAATGTTTTTTTATGTAAAACCTGTAGAAAAAGTTTCCAAAAATAAAATTCCTTACGCACGTCATCCTTGGAGTTAGTTTATTTAAGTTTCATTGTAGGTTTGTATTGTATCTGTGTATGTAACCTTACCCTCATTTATTTTATTTCAACTGAAATATCAATATATACATATGTATCTATCCCAAAAAAATACGTCGTAGATACCTACTTCAGCTGTTATAAAGGTCATTGCCTTATGGTATAAGCTGTCTGCCTTCTGTCCTACACCTACTTACCCCGACAGAAAAAAAAATTGCCTAAAATTATCCAAAAATAAAAATAACACTCGCAGTCAGTAGAACGTCTTTTTCGCATTTTATTTTTCTCTTAGAATTTCGTATCTAATTTCATCCCCTTTCAGTTTCAAAATACAAGAAACTACCTACACAATTCGTGCATGTTGTTGTCTGGCAACAAAATCGTCCTCTCGTCGTTATATAAGACAAAGGCTCCCCTCTCAAAGGACAAACGGCAGACCTCCCGCTAAAGTTGCCCTCATCGCGTCGCCACCATTATTAGTCTGCAACATGTTTACCCGCATTTTTATCGTTTGAAGACCTAGAAATAAATATAATTAAAAAAAAAAAAACAATCAGCAATCATAAGATGAATGTAAAGTTAAAAAAGTATAGCCACCTTCCTATGTAGGTATACGCAAAAAAAGATTTGTGTATCCCGCCCATCCCAATCTTAATTCTATAAAAGAATCCACAGTCTTGTAGGTCTATGAAATAAGATTAAATACGCACCTCTTATCATATTGTATGTTATTTTTGTGACTGTATTTTGTGGTTCTATCTGAGAGATTCGCAAATGAGTAGGAATAAATACCTTTTTTAGAGTCAGATCCGTAGGAGAGCAGAATTTCTTTTATCGTGGAGGAAATTATACGCACTTAGCATCCATTTACCCTTTGACGGTGGTAGTTGTGCAGTTGGTTTGTGTTCGTTTACAATATAAAATTTGATAGCCGAAAAAAATAAATACCAGCACAGTGGTTTCAAAAAAAATCCGGAACTTTAAACCAAGCTCAACCAAATTTTAAGTTAGGATTAACGAGTAGGCAGATACATTTACATGTTTCGTCATTATTTAAAATGTAGACCATTGATGTTGGCCCAAAAGATTTATAAGCTATCTCAAAATAGAAATCACCAATATCAAAATTTCAAAGACTTCGAAACTTATTCAATTAATCAAGACAAAAACTCTTAAATTTTTGCATGGGTATCATCTGTGAAACAAGCCGTGCGACTTGAAAGTTTTTGATTTTAATAGAACTTAAAAAAGGAGTGTGTGCACTTATGTTAACGCGCCAGAAGTAAAAATTCCCTAATTTGAAACAATTTTTTTTCGTTATTCTAACTCAGCTACAACATTTATGTATTGCAATTTTATGGAAACCGTACAAAGGTCAACGAATTTGACGTTTTTAATGCCAGTCCCGTACTTGCATAAATACCTCCCCCATAACGACCCTATCTTCCAATTGTACGAAGGTTACCGTCGCGTAGTTTTAACTTTGATTCATGGTTCAGCAATTTTACATTACATATATTATACGAAGTAGATACACTGAAGCACTGGCAACGAAACCATCGACTTAAGCATTACGCACAAAATACAAAAAATCGCCACACAATTCGTAATAATCTAATGTTATCAACAAAACGAATCAACAAAAACATTCCTCGTCCAATACACACAATGCGTATACCTACTGCATTCATCTATGCGAATACAGAACGAACCCATGAATTGAAGAAAACAAGATTACGACACTTCTTTGTTTTTTTCTTATTTCATTGATGTCATATGTGAAACAAAATCCATTAATCCACAAACAACAGCAATTTGCAGATTTTGGTTCACATATGACGTCAATAAAAGAAGAAAAACAAAGAATTGTCGTAATCTTGTTTTTTTTTTATTCATCCAACGAACCTACAAACAAAATTGAATTAAAAAAAAAAAACAAAGCAACAAAAAAAAAGTTATCGTTGAATACACACAATTCATGTAGCATGAGAATCCACAACACGCACCAACAAAAAAACTTTTCAGCGAATACACAAAATGCAGATACATACATATCTGCACGCATCTATTAAATCCACAAAACGAACAAACATGGCATATGTCAGGTCCCTTCAGAGTTCGGCTCACGTCAGATGTCGGGTCACGTCAGATTTCGGTCGGTTTGACAGCTCCATAAACATTTGTGTACCCCGAACGCCACAAAAGAAGTTTTACTTCAAAAATGCTGACCCTTACAGTAGTAGAAAGATATGTAACTAGCTGACATTTTTTTTTTTTCAAAATTCAAAATATCAATGGAGAAGTCTTCTAAGCATTAGGATCCATTTTCACTATTTCTCATCGTCATCATCATACAAAGATATACATTATACGTAAACAATTTTTCTCATTTCTCGAAAAATGTCAAAGTTATTTCAAAAGACAACAATGCTTCATTAAATGCTTAAAACGACATTCCAACATTATAAAAATTGTTCGAAATATGTATTGAATTTTCAAAAAATCTAAAAAAATATTTTTTCACGTATTTTGGTATGCAATATTATTTAGAATATGAAAGACATCTTGTACACAAATTTTGATCGAAATTCGTTGAGCCGCTACTGAGAAATTCGTTCATTTAATAGTGTATACTGATTATTTTTTATTAAAATCGTTAGAGCCGTTTTCGAGATAATTAAGATCCTCCATTAATTATGAATGGCGGGTACCATTATTTTTGGGGCTAAAAAAAATATTTCAAAAAAGAATAGAGCCTTCAGCTGTCTAGGCTGTAGATCGACAGCAGGCAGACAGACGGACGGAACACATTTTAGTATTCTCTTACGAAATCACGTCCATGGATTGCAAAAAAGCGTACCTACCTAATGTCGAGACAAGACACAAGAGAAAAACCAATTTGCAACAGTGTTATAAAACTTTTATAACAGTTGTTCGCCATATTTTCTACGCCTAAACTACCTAAAAAAAAAAGAGGTGAAATTGATTTTGTGATTTTTTCATATTCTCCCCCACACCGTCGCAATTTGTGAAAGTCACAAAAATAAATGGAGACTGATTTATTTCTTAAGTCTAGCATACAGTTTTTCAAGTAACAACAACAAACTACATGTATTTCTTATCAGTACTTTCTGCTCAAAACACATTGCAATAGCTGCGTTTTATATTCTACTGGACTGGGTCTCGGTTATTTTTTTAGAAAGTATTACAAAAACAACACGAGATCCAGATTTCTATCTGGGTTTGCAAATATTAGTATTGAATTCGGCGAACAGAGGGTTATTGGGGATAATAAAACACGGCTAATGTCAGTGTCAATATCATTATTTTAGGGGGGAAAGCACAAAATTCCTTGTTGGATTTTTGTTTTCACCAAAGATGTATTTGTTAAAAAAAAAATGTTTAGCACCAACAATTTCTGTTCGTTCAGAAAAACTGTATAGCTACTAAGCATTAGCAGGTCGCAACTAAAAAGTTGGATTTCAGATACGACATTTTTTTGTTGGATTATTTACGTTTTTCTCAAATAATTTATGGTAACTATACCTACACAAACTTAAAAATAAAATTTACTCTTTAGTTAAACGAATTGTGAAAAATATCGATAACATGTTTTTCAATTTAATATACATATTCATAACTTGAGCCCTGAAAACAAACTTTTTATAATTGTTGGTCAATCAGAGCTTTAAAAAAGTTAAAATAAATTAAAATATTTGCCATTTCCAAACTTATTAATTCAAACAAAAAATTACCTTGATGTGGTGAGTTCCGTTTTGACTTTTTCTTGTAAGAAATATCGGAGAATTCAGAAAATGTTATCGAATCACAACAATCTTTATCTACAAGGAACATACGTAAAACAAGGGGCCAATTGGACTATAAGTTCTCGAAGTAAATAAATACATAGAAATAGTATAGTCTTGCCTTGAGTTTGAAATTATCCATTCCACTCTTGAAATTGATTCTTTTTCTTTAAACACGGTTGATTTTTACCGAATCTAACTTCAAGTTGAGGGTAGTGTTACGCTTTTGGTGTAATTAAAGTGTGATTCTTGTTCTTCTTAAATCCAAAAATAACCAATGGTGTACAAAATTGTGGGAGTCAGAACCAGGTGACCAATGAATGTTCAACCTGTCTACTTCGTCAATATGAAATAAGTACTCCAACTTTTTAGTTGTTTGTTACCCAAATTTATTGAACAAAGAAGAGGCTACGATGCTTATGATTTTCTGAGGCCTTTTATACTTTCGAAGGCAGAAGCACATTACAATATGAAATTTAAAAAACATGTGTTTTTAATGGTATTGTTTAGCACTCTGATATTTACTTCATTAAAAAAAACGTGTTTTCTTATAAATAACTTTATATAAACAAAAGTTTATATATGAATGAATTTAAATGAATTTAGGATGGAGGCGGGTCAAAATTCTGGCTTCAAAATACTGCTTTAAAAATGAAAATTCTGCTTTTCAAAATTCTGCTTTTTTTCATTTTTAATGCTTTTAAAAAATTCTGCTTATTTTTTTTTTAATTTTTAATCAGTTTTTTTATTTACAAAAGCAAATGAGAAACAAAAATAAAACAAAAAAATCCATTAGGTTAACTTAAGTATGAAAAGAAAATTATAGAAAAAAAACAGACAAACACCAAAGAGAACAATGTTTTTTAAATGCGTCTAACAACCTAAGATAGCCAATGTGACTTAGATCAGTTCTCTTTTTTATAATTCTTTTTATTAGTTTGTTTTCGAAAAACTTTTTCTTTTTTTCTTTAATAGACACTAACTGAATAAAAAGCGCGCTTTTTAACATTATCAAACCTTTGTTTTCTTAATTATTTGCAGAATTTTAAAAGCAGAATTTTGAAAGCAACATTTTATTAAAAGAATTTTGACCCCGGCAGAATTTTGATCCCAACCCATTCAGGATTACTAAAGGAAGCGAGCAAAAAAAAATTCAAATACGTGAAAAACTTCAAAAATAACGGATTTATTCAACTTTTTTCGGCATAATACTGTTATAAAAGTAACAACAAATAACAGAAACAAAAAAAACACCAATAGCTACTTAGATTTCCTATTAGTTTATTGTAGTTACTCAGTACAAGACAACTGATCTCTTCGGTGGTCGGACGTAGACCCCCGATAGTGGAGACACTCAATAATGTAGTTGAGTTTACAATTGTATTAAATTGCTTTAGAAAATGGTAAAGAAGTTGACTCAATAGCTACCGACTTTAGTAAGGCCTTTGATAAGATATACCATAATCTTATTTTATTTAAACTCAAAAAGCTTGGCTTCCCACAAATTTTCATCTCTTGGATCTCTTCGTATTTATCAGATCGACAACATAGAGTTTTATTCAGGCATGGAATTTCTGAAATTAATGCAACATCTGGTGTTCCACAGGGTAGTCATCTTGGTCCTCTTATTTTCATAGTTGCCACCAATGACGTTGAAAAAATTATTTATAATTCTGAGCTCCTTATCTATGCAGGCGACATGAAAATTCTTAAGCAAATCGCTTGTTCTAAAGACGCTGAACTGCTCCAAAACGACATGAATGTTTTTCACCTTTGGTGCCAAAAGAATTTCCTTGAACTGAATATAAGTAAATGCCAAGCTAGAACGTACTCTCGTAAGCGCATTCCAATGTCTAACAGAATGTACACTATAAATGGTGAATCTATTCCTGTTGTAACATCTATCTCCAATTTAGGTTGGAATTATGTGATCCGTATGTCACAAAATCTCTCTACATCGCTTTTGTCAGAACACTACTTGAATACTCATCACAAGTCTGGTGTCCGCATTATCAAGTGCACATTCAACGTATTAGGGCTGTCCAGCGCAGATTTATTCGATTTGCCGTACGTAACCTTGGTTCACGTTGGGAAGATCCATTTAACCTACCACCCTATGTATCGCGCCTGCTTTTATTAAACATGCATCCCTTATTCATTCCCGTGACAATGCCGACATTGTTTTTATGCATCAATTTGAAAATGGTAACATTGATTGCCCTTCCCTTATTCAAAACATTTCATTTAGTACTAACCCACGTCGTTTAAGATCGGTTCCATTTTTCACTCGCTTTTCATAGTACGTCATATGGGTTAAATGAACCTGTTAGCAGAATGCTACGTAAGGCGAACAATACTCATTGCTTCGACCCCTGTCTGTTTAAATCTGTACTTAAAAATTCTTTATTAAAATTGCCATCATAAATCCTTTTTCCCGTCTCTTCTATCTTCTAACTTTATTCCTTCTTACCCTTTCTCTTCTTAATTTTAATAATTTGTAATTTCTCAACCCTGATTTATATTTTTTTTAAATATCCTTATTCTTTTATTTATTATATTATTATACTTTGTGTTAATTATTTTTTAGTCTTAGTTTAAGTTTTCTCATATTAAGTAATGAATAAATTAAATTACTATGTTACAAACCGTTTGTTATGTCAATAACGGCACATATCTTATTAGTCATTGAGTCAATAAAAGGCACCAAAATGTTTCGTGGCATTTCTTCCCACTCTGTCCTTGTGTCATGAGACCGATACAATTCGAATGATTTTGCTTTCCCGATTTACGAGATCTACGAGATCCCATAAATTTTCTATGACATTGAGATCGGGAAATTGCGCTGGTCATTCCAAAACGTCAACATTCTCCTCTTCTAAAAAGTTTCTTACTAACCAGCTGGTGTGTTTGGCTCATTATCGTATAGGAATAGGCATATTTTGGTTTTCCAGAATTTCCGTATACATTTGGGCATTCATCCGTCCAGTAACTTGACATATGTAACTGACCCACTCCTTGATGATAAGATGACCTTTAAAAATAGTTTGAGCACAAATTTCATTTCAAGAATATCTAAAATGGCTTACCCCACACCATAACTGATCCTTCAACATGTTTGATCATCGGAACTTGATGTCTAGGGTTGACCTTTGCCCCGGGGTCTTGCGCTCATAGCCAACTATTTAATTAATTAATATCTTCCGATCTTTTTTCTCTTGTTTTTTTTTTTTTGTCTGACATTAGCTTGATTTTTTTTACTGCAGAGAAGGCTGATAATGTTTTTAAACATGTAAATTCCGCAAACTGCATTTTCAATCACTAGGAAAAAATCATTTTTGTGTTTTCGAAAAGTTTACTTAAGAACAGTTTTCAAATACAGTTTTCAAAACGACCTTAGGTATATTAAACATGAATATTTTGAACTTCTAAGCCTACCCTCTATATGTCAATTTTTCCACAAAAAAAGACGAAACAAATCAACACAACGAGTTTGATCAATTATAGAAAAGCTGAAGCTTTGAAATTGACAAGGTAAAACAATTCACGTGTGAGTTTTTCAGTTAGAGATCATCCTAGTTTCAGAGTTAAGTCCGAATTAGCTCCAGACACTGTTTTTTTTTACCACATCGGAATTTTTGGCATTTGAAAGTAAATTCTCCACTAAAAAACTTGTTTCGCATTAACTCGGTGTTAATTTATTCACAGGATAAACTTACTCTATTTTTTAAACGCCAGTTGTACAAACGTGATTTAAATATTTGATCCACGTTTAGAAATGTTAGTCCCCGATTTCGACGGATTAACACAGGCTCAACGATGGTTCAAGGTTGAAGTATGTGATAGAAATTCAAATACATACTTGGCCCTCCGTTGTACTTGAATGGAACCCCAGTTGATCTACCGAAATCGGCGAATTAAAATTCCTTAACCACATATCAAATATTTGTACAACTGCTCCTAACTAACTTAAACAAGAGCAGTTTATTTCAATACCTACATACATATGTATACCTAGTATACAAATGAATACCTGCTTTCACTTTGAGGATCAATTAATTTCTTAAAAATTATTTTGCGTACCTACCTAGTATGTATTTAAATCAACAATATATCAACGTAAAATTTATTATGCTTCAAATACGAATCATGTTAATATTAAAAATGCATTCACCCCAAGTGAATGTATTTGTGACTTCTGTGTGACTTTTCAACTTGACTTTTAGTCTCCCTAAAATGAAACTATTACCTACCTATTTAAATTTTATTTTTAATAAATAATGTTGAAAAGCGTCCTTTTGGCTTTTTCCAAGGAAACTCTCCCTTTTTTAGTCTAAGTTAGATATACCTAATGTACCTACAAATGTCGGTACTGAAATCACTTTTTTATAATGACCTTTCTTTTTTCTTATAAATTTTCCTTTCAATGGACAGGATCAGCAGCGTTTCTTGCATAATGTTGTTTTTCGGTAGATACATAGGTAGGTAGTCCGAAAGCTATTTGTGTTGCTGTGTAGGTGTAAAGTTACCTAGATAAGATATGTATGTCCTTTTCAATAATCATTTTCGTTATTCATTCTAACTAAATGGTCTCCGCGTAGTCTAAGAAAATACTCGTATGTAGGTAGGTTTTTGTATAGAAAAAATACTTCTGACTGACTGCTCGCTTAAGAAAGCTTTAAGTGCCTATACACTTTTCCTTGTATAATACCTATTTTCTTCAAGGATAAAGATGAATCATCCTACTACTACCTACTGAAAGCGACGCATCACATCGCTCAACTTTAGCCATTTTGAAATGTGTGAGTTGTGCCGATCTCCCCCTTTTCTGCTTGACGACGTTTAGGTGGAAAGTGGAAGGTAGTGGGAGAACTGATTCGCAACGAGAGGGAGGCATTAAAATATAAATATATTTTTCATTGCACTTAAACGCACATGGCACTCTGGCATTTTTGTTCTTTGTGTTTTCACCTCCTATGTTCGTAGTGTATCACAACTAAAATGACGTAATGAGTGCTTAAATGCAAGAGAGCAGATAATGTTTACAAAAAGGAAAAATTGTCACCGGCAACATTATGCGCACGCAACATGGACATTTCCCCAACAAAACACCACACATCATTAACTATTTCCAATTCCCTTGTCGGTACATAAATACTTGTATGTTGCAAAGAGAAAATGCACAGGAAAGAGAGTGCAAAATCGTTATCGTTTGCACTTTTCATGCAAATATGGAAACAATTTTCTTTCTCATTTTCTTGCATTTTCCGAGGCTGGCTGTATCGATGGAGTGGTGACGACGGTGATGGCGACGGCGATTATGGTGGAGAGTGTATAGGTGCGTAGCGTATAGTGGACGCTCATACTGCTGCATTTTGTTTCAATTGCACCCTCGCCTAGCAGTGGGTTGGGTTTTAATTTGGTTTTCGTCTTTGCTTATGCACGCGCTCGTTCTTTCTCTTTCCCTTTCGATGCGTTTCTTTTAGTTTTTGAATGGCCATCGGGTTGGGAAGGAGAAAATTGCTGTTGGACGTTCTTTGTATGTAAAACACCGACCGGTGCAGTGTGTGCGAAAGGGAGAGAGCGAAGAGTGAATAAGGAAGGCGAGAACAAGATGCAGTTGCACACACTGTGTTGTTTGTGCATGTGTGCTTGCATGATTGTGTTTTGTGTTGAGAGGAAGTAGAGAAGAAACACAAACAACAACTATATGACAATGATACCTATTGGAAATCGCAACGCAATGGTCGCCGTCCTGTGGTGTTGTTGTTGTGCATGTGCATTTTTTTCTCTCGGGCTTCGCACAGAGCCACCAATGGAGTGGGTTGAGTGGGCCGTGCATGCTAGCCCCCACTCTCTGGTGATGTTCTTATATACAACGTTAACGGAGTGTAATTTGTAAGGCTAATCCAAGTGTTTGTTGTGTGTTGATTTTCGGGAAGGGGGAAAAGGGGAGGAAAATGCGTTTTTTTTATTGAGAAGAAAATGCCCAGTAAGTTAGGATGCGTATGTGTGAGTGATACATAGGCTGTGCTGTGATGCATGCGTAAGGGATATTTTGAGTTGCTGCGCTGGCTGCAGTAGGTACTGATGGCCATACAAGAAAGAAGAAGGTGAAAGAATTGGTTTGTGGTATTGGTGAATTGTGTTGGGAGTATGTAATATTTGAAGGTGCATTTTTGCCATTTTTCATTTGTTTTTATTTTCTTTTGTTGGTGCATTTTTTTCGTTTTGGTTTTTCATTCGCCCAATTGATTGAGAGTGCGTTTTTTTCTTATATCTACCTACATATGAGAAAGGGTAGCTTAGATAGATAGGTTGTAGCCAGGTATACCTATGTGTATATTGGGGGCCTAAAAAATTCGATTGGGGGTGTGTTTTAGTATTTTTTCCAAGGACTTTTGTGTTTGGTAGGTATTTTTGTAAGGGATAGATAGATATAGGGACTTAAATGTAGGTAGGTAGTTATGTATATCTATTATGATGCAGAATGACTTAAAAAAATAGTATTGACTAGGAACCCACATACTTACCTATGTAATGTATGTCCCTACCTAATATGTAAACGTTAAGAATACATAACTGAATTGAATATTTAATACCTACTTAGATAGGTAGATATCGTTAAATACCTAGCTAGAGAAGTATAAAATAAAAAAATCTGATAAGATAGATTAGTTGATGGGTATAGAACAAAATGTTCATACCTACATTACCTGACCACCTATTTGTGTAACTAGTTAACTTATGAGTTAAGTAGGTACTTATAGTTTAAGTTACCTACCTATGTAATAAAGGACCTATGTACCTATAGATAGGTAGGTAGCTATACGTATGTTTTAAGTTCTTAAACAATCAAAGCTTATAGGTTATTCGTCGTTAACCAACTACATAGGAAGTTAGTCGTCTTTTAACTAAATTTAGGATTCGGTCAGTGGGTTCCTTTTTTAAATGAAAGAGGCATTGTTTTATTGATTGATGATAGGTATTATGGTGTTGCAATAAAATTGAATAGGTAGAAGTAAGTAGGTAGGTACAAGCATAAGTAGGCATCAGAGCTGACTCTCAAGTTCTTGAGCAGAAAAGCGGTGACGAGCACTGGGGCCGAATTACCGCATCAGTTATCGAGTCATACGTGACTGAATTATGTAAATTTGGCATTACCGCTCACGTTATCCAGCAGTCTAGTACAATAATTTGACATTCTCTTATCAGTTATCGAACTGAATTTTATTCGTCAGATGAGAAGCCGACTGATAGAACGTATTTGATTTGAATTCCGGATTAAAATGTAAGAATTATTGTATTTATTGTTTTTCATTTTATTTTCACGAAACAAAGGCGTCTTTATTCAGCCTTTGTTTCTTTTAATGAAACAATCTTTTAATGAAACTTTAAATAGAAATATTTTGTAATTATAATGCATGTAGGTATATGTATATGTACATAATATAATTGTTGGATACTTACGCAGAATTTGACAAATACATAGGATTGCTTTTGTCCCTTAGGTCTGCGCTCCATAGCTTCGTACATCTCATCTTCTGGTTGATGTGAATCAAATGTTACTTATTATGTACATATGTATGTACGTATAAAAATATTTTTTAAGTCTTCACCATCTGAATCGCTTGATAAAAAGAAATAATCCATTTTTAGTGGATATTTAGAAATATCCTCAAATCCTTGTAATAAAAACTGGAAACTCGCGAAAAATTTGTTGTTTTTACAAAAAAATGAAATTTGTTTGTCCAAAAATAAATTAAATGAATACAAATTTCATCTGTCAAACAAGAAAGACTCGATAAAAATCAATAGAGACTCGATGTAGTAGAATAGAATTACTACAATTTAAAATAGTTACACGATACGTTAGGCTACGAATGCCATCATGCCAAAGTGATCACTAGTTCATTCGATAACTGATGGGACTCACTCACTCGATCACTGATGCGGTAATTCGGCCCCTGGTTTTTAAGAATGAGTAATGGGAACGTGAGTAGGTACCTACCTTCCGAGCGATCGATTTCTTCATATAACGTGTCCGCAATATAACGTTTTTTTTTCAACTAGTGCTTATTTCGTGAATGGTAACACTTATCTTATGTTTGATTTAACAAGTAATTAGTTTTATTCTTCCGCTAAACGAATATGGTTTTGTATACGCTTATCAACGCTCTCTAAGTGGGCCTGCGATCGACTTGGAGAAGATGCCGATTTTGCCAAAAAAAATCATCTTTACAAATGAAGCTCATTTTGATCTTGGCGGGTATGTAAACAAGCAAAATTGTCGCATTTGGGGCACAGAAAACCCGCACGCATACATTGAAAAGCCGATACACCCAAAACGAGTCACTGTTTAGTGCGGATTTTGATCCAGACGCATAATTGAAAAATGAGCAAGGAGTGTCCGTTACAGTCAATGGCGATCGTTATCGGGCAATGTTGAACAAATTTTTGTTCACAAAAATTAAAGAGGAGGATATTGGCAATATTTGGTTTCAACAGGACTGCGCTACGTGCCACACAGCCGAAACTACACTCGATGTTTTGCGCCCATTTTAAAAAAAAAAGAAGTTATTTGGCGGACCCTGTACGATATACATAAGATACATAAGTATTAGAAATGTGACGGATATCCGGTAGGTATTCGGTATCCGGCCTAATCGGCTCCTTTTTTAATATCCGCCCGGAGCAGAATAATCGTTTTGTATCCGGCCGAATACCGGATAGTCGTTTTTTCTTTCAGTAAGAAAAATAACAAAATATTAAGTTTTATGATCTGATTGTTTTATTTCATACAATAAAGATAGGCTATCAGCAATTTAATATTGTACGTTTTCTACAGCCACATTATGGTGAATGAAAATTAGATTTTGTCCATTCATGTTTACTTTTATTTACTTATATTTTTATTTATGTACTTTCATCAATTTGAGTTTATAATAATACTCAGATTAGACTAAATAATAATACATTTAGAACAGAAAATAAAAAACGTAATATACAATAAATATTAATTATTGACATTAGTACATAACTAATAGTTTGTTAATTTAATTTATTAACTCGACCAATTATTTCTATGACTTGATGTTTCAAACGTTTTTTCATACTTTTTTTGTCACTTTTGTATGCAAATAAAATAGCTTTATTTTTACCCTACGTTTCGTTGGATTTTCCCAACTTCTTCAGGGGTTGTTTATTTAAGCATGAAATATTAAAAGTTTACATCCGGCCCGCAGCTAGACTGGGATATCGGCGGCCCGATATCTGCCCTAATGAAAAATATAATAGTTTGATGGTCTGATACTCAAATCAGACCGGTACAAGTAAAACCAACTTAACATGTTTTATTCCTTCTCCTCCACTTCCACAAGATATTCTTACTTTTTACACTGCAAATATTTCATTTCCTTTCCCGACGTTTTGACGGTGGTTGCCGTCTTCTTCAGGGGATCTTTTATTAACAAAAATAAAAAGAACATATTATACACATAAGAACATTTAGTGTAAAATTTTAATGAGGGGGAGGTCGACAATGTTTTATGATGCCTTAATTCATATCATGAAAAAATACAATTTACCGTTGAGAGGGAACAAAACAGAGCGATAACGTTCTTAGACGTCAAGATTCATCGCGATAATGATAGACTCTCTTTCAATTGGTATCAGAAAGACACAGCATCTGGAAGACTTGTCAACTTTAGATCCAATCAAGCAAAGCATATTCTTATTAATACAGCCTCTAATCTAGTTCAAAAAGTCTTTGCGTTGAGTGACCGGGAATTTCACGCCGCAAATGAGAAAATAGTCACACAAATTCTCCTAGATAATGGCTATCCAATGGAAATCATACGGAGTTTGATACTTCGCCAAAAACACAAAGCTCCTGTTGAAAATCGGCAAAAAGAGGGAGGTATTTATAAGAGTATAGTTTATGTTCCCAAACTGTCAGAAAACTTTAAAGAGACGGCAAAAAATAGTACTAATGACGTCAGTTGAGCGTATAAATCCAATAGGACGCTGGCACCTCTTTTCACCAACATGAAAACAAAAACGAAAAAGGATAAGTGCACAGACATAGTCTATAAAATTAACTGTCTTGGCAATGCGGAAGAAAATTGCAATCTTTCCTATATCGGTGCAACGAAACAACTTCTTCGTCAACGAATTTCCAACCACAAATCCGACATTAATTTAAAAAGTACTGGGAAGACAGAATTGGCCTTACACTCCATTGAGCATGGACACAAACCAGATTTTGACGGAGTGGAAATCCTGGAAAGGGAGAAACATGTCTCCAAGCGGTATACTCTTGAAACGCTTCATATTATTAACAACAAAAACAATATGAATCGTAAACAAGACAGCCAGAACATTTCATCGGTTTACTGCACTTTGGTGACTAAGCAGAATCCGTGACAATTTAAAGCCGACTAAACTTCAATCGAAGTGTTTTTTTTTTTTTTTTTTTATAATTGCTTTATATTTGTCTTTCATTGTATTATTTATGTTTATCTGTGATACGTACTAAATGTAAGTTTGCCAAAATTTTACACTAAATGTTCTTATGTGTATAATATGTTCTTTTTATTTTTGTTAATAAAAGATCCCCTGAAGAAGACGGCAACCACCGTCGAAACGTCGGGAAAGGAAATCAAATTGTTTCATTAAAAATACATACAAAATGTTGCTTAAAATTTTAATATTAACTAAAGAATGACTGCAAAAATTTAAGATCTTTTAAAGCGAAATCACATAAATAAAAGTTCTAATTTTAAGCGTTTTCATACGTAATTTTTTTGGGAGTTTAAACAATGTTTGTCGAATTTAGCTATAAATTTAAAAATACATAAATAGTTTAAATTTACACAATTTATGCTTATACTTATATGAAAAACTTTGGCTTAATTCTGTTAAATTTTAAACATACATAATGTATATATAAGTACATTAAGTTTAAACATCTTAGGTGTAGAAATACACATTTTTACTATAAATATTTATTTGAAATTACATATAAGAAATTTTACATTACACATTAAATATTTAGAATTAATACGTGCGTAAAAATACTGCAATTATGGTAGGCAACAAGTTTCCTCGCTTTATGATAGTAAAATTACACGATTTATTTTTAGAGTGTATTAAAAGTTTAAATTTAAATTGTTAACATTTGAATGAGGAACATAATTTTGTTAATGTTGTCAGAATTTGTATTGTTAAGTTATTGACCAATGGGTTGAACTATTAAAGGTGTTCGAGATTTAAAATATATCTCTTTCTCCTGTTTTGGTCGTAATGTTTTTTTAAATGGAACAATTTCATTTCCTTTTCCGACAGAATTGTCAGAATTTTTTGCAAGAGCACAATATTTGTATGTAATAAGATTTCTCGCGTCTGAAAACAAGCAGAATTCTAAAGTTTAATAAAATTTCATCAAAATGATTGGATTTTTTATTAGGTGATAACAAACATGTATGGACAATAAAATGCTTGCAAGCCCACATAATTAATGAACGGAATAAACTAGAGTAGGGCAGAGCGGGGCTAAAAGTAACACTTACTAAAATTGATGCCGTTCCTATAATATTTTGAAAAATAGTTACCGAAATTTTTTCATGTTTAAAGGGCAATATTTCAGCTACGAAATGCAATAAAAAAGCCAAAAAAATATTGATCAGAATTTGTATAAATATAACTTTTAGAAAAAAAAAACTTATTGTTACGACTCAGGTAGGTACCCCATATATGCGTGGAATATTGTAACATAGACCGAGGTAAAATGTAACAACAATTTTGCACATACGCCAGGAAAACTTAAGAAATTAATATTAAAATTTAAAAGTTATTATAATAATTCACAAATTTAATTAATTTTTAATGTTCCTATAAAAAAAACAAAATCAATATTATTTTTTATGAAAAAATACCTGAATTAAGGCCCGTTTGCTGATACACAACTTAAGCATTTAAGTTCTACTTAAGAACTTATGTGACAGTTTACGCAGAGCAAGTAGTAGCCCTTAAGCGTTTTAAGTTGAACATAAATATTTATAATTCGTATCAGCCTTAGTCACATAAAAATTATGAATATAATTAAATATTCTAAAACCAGTATTACATCCTACATATATGCATACGAATTAAACTAATTAGGAAGCGAGGACAACACATGAGCGACCTCATTTCTCGTCAACCTTTTGTTGACAACGATATATGTCAAATGAACTTTTTTCTTTTTATAAAAAAAAATAAAGAAAAAAAATTAAACGAAACGAAATATAAACATAGACCACCATTTCCATCCACTTGGGCCTTAAAAATGTTTTTTTTAAATATGAACGAAGTCTCTTTTTATTTGTTACTTGTTACAACTTACCCAACCATGAAATTTAACACTAATGACTCAATTTAAAAAAAAAACGAAAACCATTCGTTGCTCAACTACTTAGATAAACTTAGCCCAAACATAATATTGAAAAAAAAAACTAGAACCCGTATAAACCTCAGAAAATAAAAATACAAAGAAAAAATAATGTTACTAACGTATCAAATTTGGGGACTTCCCTTATAACTTTTCTTTATAATGTCCTTTCACCGATAGAGTATACTAACGTTTGATTTGAAATAGACGAACATTTTTCTCGTTCACGCGTTTCTTAATTTTCAGGGGAACCCTGAAACCTTTTTAGCTATTTGCTTTTACGCCTGTTACTTCTAGCCCCGGTCTCCCCTACCTATACAAAATAACTTACATTTTAGTATGGCAATTTTAAGTATTTGACAATATAAATTTAAGGGGGGGGGGGAAATTGTCCACACGTTTTCGAAATATTTTATTTTCAAAAAATATATAGTTATTAAAGACCTCCTGCACTCAAATTTTCATCGAAATCCTTTGACCCGTTAATGAGGAAGTCGAAAAGCAAAAAATAGGTACCGTTAATAAATTTTTTTATGATCAGTTTTTTTTTTTGTTTGGGATATAGTACCTTAACTATACTTTGTGTGAGCAGAGCTTCGCAAGATGCAATGATGGGAGTGTATCGGAATCCTGCTTTTTAAAAGTCCCGAAAAAACAAGTTTTAAAACCCGGTCTTCTAATATAGCTACTGTTTTTTAATCCCGGCCTTTTAAGATCTCTCTTATTTAAAAACCCTGTATATAATAATCCCGACTTTTAAAATCCCGTTTAATCTCGCTTAACTTCACATGCACCCAAACTGGATCCCATTCCAAATCCTATACTGGGCCGAACAGGTTTCCCCCTTACGTGCTGTCATTTTTGCACCTTGTTTTGGTTCCAAAAGCGGGAATTAAATAGACGGTAAAAAACGGGATTCTTAGAAACCGAAGAATAACTAGCGGGATTATAAAAACCGGGATTTAAAAAAACGGGATTATAAAAAGTAGAATATCGATCCTAACCCTCCAAGAATCTTAAATCTTTTTTGGGTGCTCTCTCTCTCTAAATGCTAATTGGCGATGATGATTAGCGAACTAATATTACGCGAATGATCTACAAAAAAAAAATAATAGCAAAACAACAAATAATTATTTAATTTTTCAATTAATATTTTCGAAATATCACGAGATGAACAAAACCAATTCTGAATATTGTGGCGAAAGGATTTGAGAAATAATTTGTTGATGAAATATGCTACGCTTCCGTCGAAGAATTTCCAAATCTGAAGAAGACAATATACAATTTGAGTTTTGAGTCAGAACAGACAATGATATTTATCTATACTATTTATAAGATTGTTCAGTGACGAAAAAGTTAGAACAGAATACAACAGAACAGAACAGATTCGTGAGAAACTTCAGAACAAGATAGAACAACTTAGAACAGTCAGTCATCTGACAGATATTAAACAAATTATTGTTGTTTACCTTCAACTCAAGTTCCTTTATTTTTGCAGATACATTATTAGAAATAATCTGAAATGGATATGAATTTATTTTTAAAAATATATTGTTCATGAAATTGGGATGATTTTGACACAGAAAACAAATTATCAACTAAATCTAACACCGTAATGTTTTTTTTTAACAACAACAATTGGTTTTGACAGTTCTCACAAATATGTTCTAACCTGTTCTAGCTAAAAAGCAAGTGCAGAAAATCCTGTTCTAAAGTGTTCTAAACTGTTCCAAAAAGACTCATTGAACACCAAACCAGAATAGTTTAGAACAGAAAATTTCTCATTTAACAGCAAAATCCTCTACCTTTCTGTTCTAAAATGTTCTAATCTGTTCCCAACAGCCTCATTGAACACACATTATACTTCTTTAATTTGAGGTACATAGTTTTAGAGACGAAAATAAAGGCTAGTTCCGATAAATGATTTCAGAGATCTCAATAAACAAGATTCCTCAGAAAAATTCTCTCTTATGTTGCTGTCAAAAATTGGGAGAAAACATTTTTTTTTCGCTTTCTCACTTTTGAACCGAGAAATTTTTTTCTAAAAATTGATTTTTTTAAAACGGTCAGTGGGCAACACGTCACACCAAAATCCATTTTCAATCTGAAACTGCATCGTCAATGTATGCATGCAAAAATCGAACCATAGTTATCGTACCGAAATTTGAATGTACCCAATGCATTGACCCAAAAATTCTTGTCAACACATCAGGTGCCAATGGGGTTAAATTGATGATGGCCGCAGTTCACATGTATCATATGTCTTCCCTCCCAAATCGAACGTGCATATAATATCCATTGCGGTATCAGCCATCACCATTTTGGACCAAAAGAAATTACTTACTGTATCGTCGATTCCGTTTGTTTGAAAATATACGGACAGACCATAATTCTCGACCAACAGAAATTAACAACAGATTAAACAACATGATCGTCATGAAATTTCAAATTGTATTACCTATACCTAGTACTTTTTTGGAAAACCCCTTCAATAAACAGCATCGACAAAGACTCGGAAAATTAATTTCGAACACATTCACACATCCAAATTTCGTCCTTTCACATTTTTTTTGTTTAAAAATATTAAAAAAAATGTTTTATTGGTACAAGAATTTAATTCTTTTTTGATACAAATCTGCCAAAACACGGATTTTTTTATTCTGAGTCAAATTCGCAGATCCATCTTTTTCAATGAGTCTACTCCTCTTTTTACTTACACCACTAAGCCCCAGTAAAATTATTGGAAGGAAAGCATTTAGTTTGACAACTACCAGATTACCAGATACGAATATTCGCCAACACCATAAAACAAAATAATCTATTTAAAATGAGTTCCATTTGCAACGAAAAAATCAAATTCTGAATTTACCAATGGAAAACCCCATAACATGCATTCGATTTAAAAACCGCCAGCCTATAGTAAGTATACGATTTTATTTACATTCCAAAAAGTATGAAAGCACACCGAACAAATTGGGAAATTTGGCAAAAATTGGGAAATTTGGTTTGAATACATTTCATTGAATTTTTTTTCGTGTGTATTTTTTTTTATTCCAGATAGTTTCAAGAGGGATTCGAAACCGAAAACTATTATTTATTTTAATTCTTGAGAGAGCTCAACAAAAACAATTTTTTCCCTAGCTGACAGACAGACGTGTTAAATGCTTACCAAAATTTCAATAAACCTATTAGTAATTGTTAAAAGTTATCGAAAATCTGAGGTACAGAATACCACAATAGGGGTATTTACGATCCGATGTAACTGGTCTTGTATCATTGTAAAATGTAGCATTTGTTTGCTCTACAACTACAAAATATACTGAATGTCAAAGTGTTACACTTTTACAATACCATAACCCTATTGTAACAGAAAAATACAAGAGTGTAAGATTTTTTTTAAAACAAACTAAGCCTTCTTCAGAACAAATGTGAAACAGATTTTGACATTTGCTTCAGTGTTGCCACAGATTAGAAAAGGTGTGTTCACAGTCTGTTTTAAAAAAAATAATATTTTACAAAACTTGTTACACCAGATCGTGAATATCCCTAAGAAGAACTCAGTTTTTCGCCATTTTCCGTTTAAAAACAAAAAAAAAACAAATGTACCAAATGGGGTTTGCAGTCAGCTGTTCTATACATTTGTACTCGGATAGCTAATTATTGCCGGCGTTCACTCACTTATTCTGAGTTATCTAGAATAACTTTCTGTTGTTGTAACGCGTGCAGAAGCACATCTGATGAAGAAACAGCTGTTCTAATGAAAGCTATCTTGAGTTAATTATAAATATATGAAAATGGAAGACTACTAAACATGCACATGGCATTGTGTAAACACATTTAACTAAAATTTTTCATTTTTGTATTGGTGCAAAAGAATATTTAATAAAAGCGCTTTTAGTTTATTTCAATGGGATCGGGCCAAACATAAGCCATATCAATTTAGCTTAAATTAGGAGGTGGGTATTTTAAATAAAGAACCCTTTTTTTACTTTAAATAAATATTCGTATTAATGTTTTGTTTTTGATTATGTCATACATACCTAATCAAAATAGTATCGATGTTTCACATCTGCCACATTTTTTTTTTATATTTTAAATTAGGTACTTGGAGTAAAAGTGCGTAAATATTTTTAATCAAAGTAAATATCTATTTAGTGTCGCTTGTTTAAAAGTAAATATAAATATCTTTACAACCGAAGAGTGTTGCCTCTTTGATATTGTTAGTTTGGATGTCTTTTTTCTGTAATAGCATTCTGACAGTACAAATATTAATGTCAAAATTCGGTTCTCATATTATGCCACTCAAGAAAGACAATTCTCAATTACAATACGGTCTTTGATTTTTGGCACATGCATATCTCAGATTTTTCACACATGCATTTCAGATTTTTCATACATGCGCGAACTTGAACGAATGGAAAACTTGGAATGTATTTACTTTATTATATGTATACTGTGTTCAACACAACTGTTAGCGTCAATTAACATAAATCAATTATAAAAATTGATCTAATTTCTCTGAGCCTAATATAATTTATGGGACTTATTCGCATGGTATAAAAAACACATATTGCCTGTTTACACACGAACGTTAAAAGTAATCAACTTTAGAAAGAGAGCAGATAATTTTTCGAATGAAAGAAAAGCATGAAAAAAAGGTCAGATATTTCAGATATAATTATTGCGTTAAAAATCATATTTCATTCTAAAACCTTCTCCTTTTGACAGATATTTTCATGTAAGAAGGTAGTGCACAATAGCTTTGTTTTCTTCGTACCAAAACAAATTTCGTTTTATTTGTAACTGATTCTTTTATATGCTCGTGTAACCAGTCTCATATGGTATGACCTTCCTAGTTCATACTAATGTGGTTTTCCATTGGTACAAGAATGAGATTCGTTTTTGATACGAATATATAAAAACATGGATTTTGACAATTAAATCCTTCCATTGGGCACCAAAAATTAATATTTTTTTGATTCTGAATCAAATTCGCGGTTCGTATTTTTTTGCGAATCTACCCCTCTTTCGCTAACACTACTAAACAGAAGCCCTTCAAGCAAGCGACTCCGTTTTGGATCCGAAGCCACTTCATAAACGGACCCAAAAACGGATCGGAAACGATTCCAAATCGAATCAAATTAGTATCGAAATTAGAATCACCACTGAGCCATTATGTGAATGTATTATGAGAGAGAGAGTTGTCTACTTCACCATACTCAGCGAAAACGGAACCTAAATGGAATCTAACAAAAATGAACGAATCTAATAAGAAATATGCTCTTTTACAAATATTAAACACTTCTTTGTTACAATAATCCCATTTTGTTGCAATAATCCCGTTTTTTATTTTAAAGTATTACTTTATAATTTTTTACACTTGTTATGTATTTTAAGATTTCTTTGAAGATACAAATTTCCTTGTTGTTTGCTTATTCTGCAAAATTGAAAAAAAAAAAACAATTACTGTTTCTCTCCATTTGTCTTCATTTCTAGTCCAAAAAATACTCCCCACTCGAATATCGACTACTCTCTCTATTTTCCGGCCCATACAAAAATAATATCGATTCTCGTTCTTCTTTTTACATGTGTACACAGAAAATTTGTTAATATGTATGACACGCTCAGTTTTTTTGGATTCCAAAGTGATTCCCAAGTGAACCGAGAAATTCGGGTCCGCGTTTTTGCTTGAAGGGAGTGCAATTGGCAGCTTCAATTTCCGCATCAAATTCTTCATTTACCAATGGAAAACCACATAAAACTGCTTTTACACCATTTCTATTTTAAATCGATGCTTACACACTGCAATATTTAATGCATTTTAACTTTCTTCAAATTTATATCCGCACTCTACTCCACTTAATTTAGAAAAGTCCAATCTCATAATAACGAAAATTTACCACGAGGAAAGGGTAATAACTTTACAATTTTTTCTACCCGACCAACACAAAAATCTCAAATTGAAATGGAATGATGTAAAAGCAGCTGTAACTTACGACACAAGTGTTAAGGATTTCTTACTTTATTTTAAATTAAATGAAGGAATTAAACTTTTTTTAAAAACGAAAAGTTGTAATTTCTTGCATATTTAACATAGTAAAGACGTCTTACATTTCTGTTTTATAAACTCGGAATAATGTCGTACCAAGTTTTTTTTTGTACCATGATTTATAACTACGAATATAAAGATTAAACACTTTTATACCAATATTTAGTTGAAATCATGTTAAGAATTCATAAAACAGTAATTGCCAAATTAATAAATATAAACAACTGAAATTTATATATGAAAACATAATAACCTAGCATGTGCATAAAACATTTTATAATCTTATCGGAATGTGCAAACCCAGCGAGCAGATACATCCCAACCTCATCATAAGCTCACGCGCAAGAAAACTGCTGTCATTCCACCACGAGCAAAGAGTAGACAGCTGTTCCCACCATATTGCTTGCCATCGATGTGTCATTTTTAAAGTGAATTCAAAGTGCGGCCCGAAAAAAATCAATTTATTGTTTGTTGTTTATTAAATTTTGTAATATTTGCACAGCAAATAATATAATTTGTTACAATTAAATCAATCCTTATTAATCGGTAAGTGTTGTGTACAAAAAAGTGTTATCCAAACATTTCCACAAACCTTTCAATTAACTAAAACAAAAAATCGCCGCAAAGTCGTAGGCAAAGAAAATTTCTTTAAAATGAAATATTTTTGCTGTGGAACCAACTTCAATCGTCGTTGTTCTTGTTCGTTGTCGTCGTGTAGCTGGAAGATGAGAATTCTCCATTTTGACTTTTCTTCCTCATATTTGATGCGTGAAATAGAAATAAATTAAGAAAATTGTGCTAATTTAATTGAAAACCACTTTGATTTTTGTTGAAAAATCAATTGGTTCACGTTTATGCAATGGCCCTTCTCTTTTTCTTTGATTTTAGACGGCGACCATGATGATTCTTTGTTGCTAGAGCAGGCGCCGCTTTGGACGGAAAAATCAATAAATTTCCTCGATGTCTATCGTTGCAATTTACTTGAATTTCGATATAAATAGCGAGACCATACACTTTACCATACCTTTACGTGGGTCGTTAATTTTATAAAAAAAAAAAAAAAATGTTACAAAACTTGCAAGAACGCTTCGGTCTTGGCTATCGCCTTTTTGTCCGTCTCCCTCCCTCTGTCCGTACCGCATCTAGGTGGGTGCATAAATGAGCGGTTTTCTAATTTAATTCTCGAAAATTCGCACCATTCGAAGATTCTCCTTTGTTTATTCTGAGGCTGAAACAGCTACGACTACTGGCATTCAGTGCGGCCAGGTAGATAGAAGTGTGTAATTGTTTAAACAAAGGAAACCCTCTCTATCCAAAGACTTTGCCTCGTGTCTACCTCCTTCCATTCTGACTCTGTGCCTTAGCACACATTATTTTACCATTTTTCTTGTTGGATTGTTTTAGTTCATATTCTGTTCGGCTAGAGTGAGTCATCATTATTGTCCATCCAGCGCATAATCAGAAACAGAATCAGAATTTTATATTTTTTAATTCATTACACGAAGGTCATTGTTGTCTGCCGTGGTTGTGACGTGAAATGTTTGTTCGCTTGTCGGCTCGCATGTAAACCCACACTTCAATTCAAATCTTTTAGTTACTAAACTACCAACGATGTGTTATCCTTTAATGTATGCTCAATTGTCAGCTACAAACTCCAGGGAATCGAAGTCGACTTTGAAGGTCAACAGATAAAGGCAAATGTGACTCAATTAGATTTACATAATGGTACAATTAAATTTGTGAGTTAGTCGACAGTTTTTGTTTTGTTCCGATTAGAAGTAGGTACCTACAGATTTTAATCTTTGATATTATTTTTTTATTAGCTTATAGGTATAACTATTTCTTAGTTTCTTTGGTGTTTGACTGTATTAGGCGTTGCATATAGGCAAATTTATAACTGGCTCGTAATTAAAATTTAAGGCTAACTATGTAGTTATGTCTGTATGTAGGTGCGGTGATTTAAAATTACTAGTCTAATTTTTGCTTTTAGAAATTAATCATACCGAATTTAAATAGCACCGCGCACATCAATATTTTGGTACTCTTGTTTTATAAGAAGGTCAATAAAAATAGGCACTATTTCATATTTTATTTAGTGATAACAGCCCAATAGATATATTGCGTTTAAATAAGAAAATGTGCAAAATGAGAAGCAATTATATAGAAATCTAGTTTCGGATGTGTAGGTATATAAGGGATTAAAAAACACAGGGTAATAGGTAAAGAATGGGTAAATTCCTTTAGTAGACTTTATGAAGAAAGAAGAAAACAAATATAGCAAGCAGAACCAAAGATATGTGAGTTTTTCTTCGGTGTATTTTTACTTGCTATATATGTAGGTACTATAAGGCAAGTTTTGTATTTGGAAAAAAAAATCGAACTCGATTTTAATCAAATTTGATATAACGATGGTAGAGAACACCAGCCTTACAGCCTAAATGGCTGAAGCGATTTTCTTTAGATTTGGTATTTACGCGTTTTATGTGTTTGTCTTTGAATTGGAATTGAATTTAATTTTTTGGGCCCAAAACTAACGGTACCTGTCATACAATTTTTTCTACCATCTTAATTATCTTGAAAACAGCTGTAACGATTTTTATTTAAAAAAAACATGTGCGCATGTAAATCATGTAGGTATAGTCTACATTTTGGTTACAAAATTTGTTTACATATTTTATTATTAACGCTACCTGCCGGTACAACCATTTTTTATTTTGGATTTTATCATAAACGGCTCGATGGATTTCAATCAAAATTTTCATATAGGAGGTCCTTAAAATTATAAATAATACTGCATACCAAAATTTTCGAAAAATATTCTCTTTGGATTTTTGAAAAAAAAAATTATTTTTGAAAATTCAATATGTATTTCGAAAACGGGTACACGATTTTTTTTAAAATTCAGTTTTTGAATTTACTTACTTACTTATGTGGCGCTACAGTTCGGGGCGAACCTGGGTCTGAACCAACATGCCTCTCCAGCTAGCTCGGTCTTTGGATAGCTGCCTCCAGTTACGCACTCCAAGTTGGTTGAGGTCATCTTACACTTGAGCGCGCCACCTTAGGCGAGGTCTTCCTTGACTGCGTCTTCCCTCTGGGTTGGAATCGAAGATCCTGCGATCCGGAGCATTGTTGTCCATACGCTCTATATGACCTAGCCATCTTAAACGTGATATACGCATTTCTTGTACCAGGTCAATGTCGCTGTACATCTCGTATAATTCGTGGTTGAACCTTCTCCTCCAAAGCCCGTTAACGCAGATAGGGCCGAAAATATTGCGAAGAACCTTACGCTCGAAACGACTAAGGATATCTTTATCCGCTTTTGATAGAGTCCATGTCTCCGCGCTATAGAGCAGGACTGGGATGATCAGAGTCTTATAAAGAGTCTTTTTTGTTTTTCGAGAGAGGGCTTTACTACTCAATTGCCTCCCTAGCCCATAAGAACAGCGATTGTCAAGAGTTATTCTTCGTTTTATTTCTAACGAGATGTTATTGTTAGTTAATTAGTTAGTTTTTTAATTTATATTATTAAATACTTAAAAGTGTCATACTAAAAATTTGTTTAGGAAAAAATTTAAGTAAACTTAAAATTAAATTGAACTGTTCCTACTAAAAATCGTGAACATAAGAGCAAGTACGTGCGATCCAGTCGTGCATTTTATTTTTATTTGTCTTGCTTTACGTTTCTGAATAACACGGATGAATTCCAGTTTTTACTTGTGATATGTACATTATAGGTATGTATGCAGGTACCAAAGGGCAAGTTTTGTATTTGGGAAAAAATCGAACTCGAGATTTTGATCAAACATGACATGACGATGATAGTGGGTCTCACTATTTTGTCTGTCTGTCTGTCCGCAATTCTACAGCCTAAACGGGTATCTAGATGTTCTTAAAACTCGATAACTTTTTTCGGTAATATGCACATGCGTTTTTTTTTTTCATTTTATGACCGAACATAACGGTAACATACACTTGTCTTAAGCCAGAAAGCGAAATCTTATTTTTCTACAAATGTTAAAAAAACTGTACAATTTTCGGCCCCAAGAATTTTTATAAAAAAAAAACTGTGTGTGTTCTTAAAGTAGTAAACCCAAATTAATAAACATGGACTAGGCAAGGCTTAGGACTTATTCCGGGGACTAATATCGAAATGCTATTAATAAAACCGAATTTCTGCTATTTGACATTTACCAATTTAGTCCTTCGCTAGACTATCGAAGACGGTGGTTTAATAAAGGACTAAGTATTGATATTTAGGAACAAAATTTACAGGGACATAGAATAAAAAGAAATAGAGCTGTGGCTTTTTGTAGTCGATTTTTGTTCGTCGATTTTTTATTGATAGGAAATTTTAGTACATGGTCTAACTCTTATTCCATGGTTTTGTAAGTCCATGAACTAAAGGTAGACTAAGCGTTTTTTATTAATAGGGCCGGTTCAGTCCACTGTAAAATAAATCATCCATAGAACCACTTTTCATATCTTCGATTTTCTCGAATCGATTAAAATTATTTTTTGTTTATGCATAATCAAATTATCGAAAAAAAATATACAAAATCGATAAAAAAAATCAATTTTTATGTTTGAAAAAAACGATTTTTTAAAAACGGATTATAGATTTTTTTAGATAAATATTAATACGCATATTAATAATTAATTTAAATTGAAGATTTCCTAAAAATGTTTTTAAAATCCTATACATCAAAATATTATTTAAAAAAAAACCGCTCCATAATATTGCATAAAATTCATTTTACTAAAAACCAAGGCAAACACCTACATCTGCTTTAAACTTACCTTGTGGCTACTAGGCTACCTAACTACTAACAGTGTCAATGTTTAAGCACATTAAAGTTTTTATCTACAAGAGCAATTTAGTGCGATCTTGTCCTGGATTTTATTTTTATTTTTGTCGTTTTCGATTGGCTGTTCGGAGTTACTCCTTTTCCACTCCTGTTTCCTACTCTAAAAACGTTATATTGGCAGTTCCGAATATTAGCTGCGTTTTATTATATACGGGTGTGGGTCTGGGTTGGTTTTTAACACGATATCCAGGTTTCTATCGGGGTTTCTATCTGGGTTTGCAAATATTAGTATTAAGTTAGGTGAACAGAGGGTACATTTAAGTACATAACCCAGATCGTTTTATTTTCACGGGGTGAACCATATGGGTTATGAGCGATAATAAAACATGTCTAATGTGTTCGGAGTATTTTTCTGTTTTCGATTTCATTAAGGAGTAAAAGTAAAAAACACATATGTACATTCAAAGTATTTCCTCGTATTATTTGCCAAAAGTAATAATTGTTTGAAGAAGCCATTTTTTTTTAGATGGCGACGTTCAAGTGTGTATGCGTCAATTGGTAAACACGACATTTTAATATTCGATTGGAATCAAACAGTAATAGAACACTCCGAAAATCCAATTGAAAACGATATTAGTAAGGAATCTTATGGGGTTTTCCATTGGTAAAATAAATTGATTTATTTTTGAATCTAGACCATCTTTGCAAATCTGGATTTTTCAGCAGATTTATCCCTCCTTGCACCAATACAAATACAACTTTCAGCTGTCAGCTTGGCAAATGTGGCTTTGAATTTGTTTCGATTATGAAAAGTTAAACAAAATATTAAGGAAAATTAATCCAAATACAAAAAGGGAATCAGTTTTAAATAAACTGTTACTAGTTTCACAGACACGAAATTACACTAATACAATGTTGAAAAAAATCAATTGCTATTGTATTCCATTCGCTACGAAAAAATTCAATTTTTAGATTGAAATTTAAATTTACCAATCAAAACACCATTAACAAAACTAAGTTTGTTTTGTTAATTGTTTTATTAGCATTTTAAAAATTAAAGACAAAGAGCTCAAAAATTCTATAAACAAGAATTGGTGTTTTTTTTTTTAATGAAAAACGAGAGTGAAAGCATATTAATTCCGCGATGTGTCAAGAATTTATTAGTTTATCTGATTTTGAACAAATTATATACCTAACCCATGTTAATTATTTTCCAAAATACAAGAACCATTATATGGTAAATTATATTCATAACAAACAATTTTTTTGACTGTGATGTGCTAATTCTATCATAAAAATGACAAAATGTTTTAAATTTTATTCAGCTTTGTTTTTTTTTTAAGATTTTATTTCTCATTATTACTTACTAGCAAACCCGTGCTCGCCTTGCTTCACAGATACTAATTTTTAATTATAATTAAAACAAACAAAATAAAGTCCAAAAAACAAATATATTTGGGGGGTGGGGGTGAATAATTTAAATAAAAGAAATCATAAACCCAGTGATTAAATTACTGGACACAAAAAATATCAAAACAGTTAATAAATAGTTACATATTAAGTTTGTCGATATCTGTGTAGGTATGTATTTATTTCTAAGCTTGTATACATACATATATACAATAAATACCTCTTCAAGCCATTTCTTCTAGTCAATTAAATAAACCATCATCACACATATTCCATTGGCTCTCGTGGTTTTGGTTTGAGGCCACAATCTAAGATCAAACATGTTAACCGAAATTAAATTGTTTGGCAAGTGCATCACTTTAAAACTCCATGTTAGCATTTAATAATAATAAAAAAAAAAACAAATAACTTCTTATTTCTTTGCTCCTGTTTAACATTTGAATAAAAATCCAGAGTCGTTTCATTTCAGTCGTCGTCTTCTTCTTTTGCATCGTTGGCCAACAACGTCAAAGTTTCTTGGTCTTGGATGTTTTCTTCAAGGACGTGAAAAGTTTTCTTCTGCTATGCAGTTTGCTTACAGTCAGTCGTCTGAACTAGTTTTCTTCGTTCTATATTTTATCCTTTTCTCCTCTACTTCTATTCACTCCATCGTCGGTTGGTCGTCGCAGTCTCATATATGAATCAATTCTACTTCGACACTCCAACTTAATTTCACTCCCGATAAAAAGCGAAAGCACATCATCCTCCATGATGGTGAGCGTGTACCCCCCTCCCCCCCTCCGTTTAAGCATTTGTAAACTACTGCAAAAGTTTAAGGATGTGCATCAGCATCAGCAGCACTAGCTTTCTAACAGAAGAAAGGAAACCCATTCATCGTTTGTTCCCTGGTCTCGTTTTCGTATCACATCACCACACCGGAAGATTTCACTTAAAGTGTTTATGTTTCATTTACATCCCATTATCTCGGAAAAGAGAACTTTAAACGCGTTTAAAGTTTCGTCTGGCGCTATATATGGTTGGCACTAGTGATGCTAGTGAAAGTTGTTCCTTTGCTGCTTTATCAACATACATATGTATGTGTATGTATATAGCAGCGATGCCGACGTCCTTGTCGCTATCGTCATCGTATATAGTAAGTTGAAAAGACTGAGAATGCAGTTAATTGTCCTTGGAAATTTCATTGCATCCTTATACTCGAAAAAGCAGCACAAGAGAAAGTCATAACAATAAGTGAAAAGATGTAATTTTTATCTGTTATACATATATCTACGTATGTACATATATATGGATTTTATTGTAGGTACGAGTACGTAGTAAATTAGTCATGGCAGCGATGGGAAAAAATAATGAGGAGGAGGAAGGAATATATTATTTTCGTAATAAAGTATTAAATAGGACAGAATGGAGCATACAAATTGGTGGTAACCTGAATTGAAATTCTTTATTTAAATTAAATTACAAATTAATTTCATGCTGTTTGAAAAAAAAACATACATTATACTGTCAAAGTGGAGGAGAAAAACTTCATCTACATTAGGTTAGTTCGTTGAACTTTTCCATTAATAAAGTTATGTACATGAGATCGACCAACGAATTAACGAATATTTGTCAATTTTATTCGTTGAAGTGTGGATGGTATGTGGAACGTGAATAGAGTTTGACTGTTCGTTACAATCAATCAGCAACTTTTCACAAAAGTCCGAGAAAGCATTGAACAAACATTTTAGCAATTTTGTAAACGTCGAAAACGTCTTTTTGAAATTATTTTTTTTTAAATAACAAACTTGTTATTACAAATATTAATTTATTGCCCGAATAAGACTGACGAGACGATAAATTTGATTATTTTCAACTTTTCGAATGATACACCTGGCAACTGACAGCTATTGTTTTTTCCTTCATTTAACCGTCTTCATAATTTTGTCCAAAGAAATTTATTGGACTAAATTCGCAGCCGGGGGAAATATTTTACTCTCTCATGAGCGTTCTCTTCTGTGAGAACTACGAAAATTTGGTGTACGGGAACAGGATTTGACTGTTTTTAGTAGAAATTCGTAGATTTTCGCAGTCTTAGAGAGTACGGAAAAGTAAGTTATGTCATCTAATAATTAAAACTTGCTTTCCCCTATGCACAATCCATAATTTTAAGGTTTCTATTTCTGCGTATGAAAATAAATTTGAGTATTCTTTAAATTTCCATTTTAAAAATAATAAATTGCATACAAAACGCGGATCCACAACAAAACAAATGCTTCAGATAGGGATGGGCGATGTTAACGAAACATCGATGTTAAACAAGAAAATCGATGCTTCCATATCGATCATGAAGGAAGAAATTATAGAAATTAGTTAAAAACATCAATGTTTTCGATTTGATAATTATTAATGATAACAAGTATTCGATGTTACACTGAAGTTTTCTCAATAGCGTTCATCCCTACTTCAGCACCGAGATTCAGATATTTCGGCGAGTGAAGTGAGATGACTCGCCAGTCACTGCTGAAATCTCAGTCGAGTAATCTGACATTTCATTTCACTCATTCACTACCTCCCTTTTACAAGCTAAATCGATTTTTAATGAAAAGTGAATCATCTCCCTCACTCACTGCGGTTTCGAATTAGCTGAATCTCGGTGCAGGTCTCATTTGAATTTGACAGTTTATTTTATTTATTTATTATTATTTACCTCAACTTGCCCCACCTAAAAAACTAGATCTACTTCAAAACGACCCAAGGTTGTTCTCTATTTTACGTGTTGTTTTTCTCGTTTTCTTTTAAATATTTTAGTTTGATTTTGGTATGTCTCGAGTAATCATTCAATTATGCCCATCACTACTTTCTGTCTTTCTGTCCGGAATATCGCCATCGACATTTTACACACAAATTTGGTCAATCCATCCATATTTTTTTTAATAGTGGGGATGAAATTCCATCATAAAGAAATTAAATTTTTTTTGACTTTAAACTAATAGTTTTGTATTATAAGGCTTTAAAATTTATTTATTTATTCGAAATATTTTGTCACCACAACAACCAAGAGACTTTTTTTTTCTTTTATGACAAATGTCAACCTGATAGTTTACAAATTTATTGCCCACAATTTAATGGCTACAACAATTTATCTGTCAAACATTTGCAATATATTTTCAGGAAGGGAAAATATTTTGGTCTCTCCCTCTCTCTGCCAAAAACTACCAAATTTGTAAATCTGAAACAGAAATTGTGGCAGTTTGGGACAGAGTGTGAAAAATACCAAACATATCTATTACAAAGTATGTTCTTGCGCATAGGGATGGGTTAATATTTCAGTGATAGTCCCCTTTCATACAGGGAAACCAGTTGCTGGAGATTTTTTTGACGTTTTCCTTTAATTGCCTTGTAGCTTCCACATGAAGAAACTGGCACCAAGAAACTGAGGAGGAAACTGGGAAGATTTTGTTGGGCAAAACAAAACTTAAAAAAAATCTCTTCGAATCGTTGACCGGGGAGATTTTTTTCATTCCCCTTACTTCTTGCCCTTCACGTCTTCAAACTCCCAGTTGCCGGCAACTCAGTTGCCTTGTGTGAAAGGCGACATGTGTATTCAGTAGCAGGTAATAGCAGATCTAAACTAGATGTTATTGAAATAATATTTAAAATTTCTAATTTTTTATAATAATAATATGTATGGCTACTAAGTCATGTGTGTATATTGAATAAAATGCGTTGGTTTCTATTTTTGATTTTGATCTACATCGTCTATTACTATCACTTAAATAATTTTCTAATGTTTTTTTTTTTTTATTTCTTATTTTAAGGGGTGTGTGTGAACTCAGGATCTAGCTCCGTAAATTACAGCAAAAATAACAAAAATATAACTCAAAATGTCCAGCCTACCACGTCGCATCATAAAAGAAACCCAACGTCTAATGCAAGAGCCAGTTCCCGGTATTAATGCAATCCCAGATGAAAACAACGCCAGATATTTCCATGTTATTGTGACCGGACCAAATGACTCACCATTCGAAGGCGGTGTATTTAAATTGGAACTCTTCCTACCTGAAGACTATCCAATGTCAGCACCAAAAGTCCGATTTATTACAAAGATCTACCATCCGAATATTGATCGTTTGGGACGCATTTGTTTGGATGTGCTCAAAGATAAATGGAGTCCAGCTTTGCAAATCCGAACCATACTATTGTCAATTCAGGCGCTCCTCAGTGCCCCCAATCCCGATGACCCACTGGCCAATGATGTTGCCGAACTGTGGAAGGTGAATGAGGCCGAGGCCATACGAAATGCTCGTGAATGGACTCAGAAGTATGCCGTAGAAGACTGAGCTGAGTTCTGAGCTGCGGCTGCCGCCAACAAGCGCGGTTTCAGTGCAAAATTCGATAATTAAGAAATAAATAATAAAAAAAAATAAATTATATAAAAAAGAATAATCATCATTTTAAGAAGAGAAGAGATATACATCAATTAATAGTTAAAAAAAAAAGAAACCATATATTAGTTCTTTTCTTTTCTATTATTTAATTATCATATTTGTCCTTATTAGTATGTTGTTTTTTTTTTTAATTTTTCACCTTTTTTAATATCTTTTCTTCTTCTTGTGCTTAAGTGAAAGAAAAACAAACAAACAAATAAAAAAAAAACGTCGAAATTAAGGGTATATGAATATAATAATTAGAAATGATGGACATAACGAAAAATAAATAAATAATATTAAAAACAAAAATATAAGTCAAACACAATGGAATATTATGTTAGTTAGAGAGAAACAAATAACGAGAAAGAAACGATGATGAAAAGTTAATAAAATGAAAATTTTTCTTGGTTTTTCTTGGAAAATTTACCAAACAAAATTTGTATGTGTTTTTATGCAGAAGTTTGAAATTTGAGCTTTTAGTTTGTGTTTATAGAGTTGCTGTCAAAATTTGATGTAAGTATTGATAGAAGTTTGGTGCCCATCACGGGATCCATGGTAAAAAAGTTATGTACGTAAATTGAATTAATGCAGGATCGAGAAAAATAAGTAAGCGTTAAGAAATTAGTCAAGTTGTATCACAAATTCCATCGCAATCCTAAAATTTTTACAAACCTTTGGAAAACAAACTCAGAATTGTTCGAATTGAAAATATTGAAAAGACTGCGTTTACTTTTTCGGGATTTACGTTAAAATTTAATTTTGGTTTCGTCGGAAAATTTTATTCCCTCGTATTTTTTTCTGCGATCGTGAACCTCCCCTGGATTAAATTTTACTCCAACAAAAAAACAAGTATGAAATAACAGCGACATTCCCCTGATAAAATATTTATTATTTATGTTCCCTACACTACATTCGATGGGTGGAAATTTTTACTTACCATCACGACATAATAAAATCATGCTCCCGTACACCAAATTTTAGTAGTTTTTCACAAAAGAGTGGGATCACGAGTGACGGGGGAATAAAATGGGACCTATCGGGAATTTCCCAGGAAATTTCGTTTCACCCGGAATATTTTATACCGGAATAAATTTCCCTCGAATACACTTTCCCAGGGAGTTTTGCTGTCCTTTCAAACGATTTTTTGTTCGAGGGAAATTATTCCGAGGGAGATTCGCGTTAGCAGGAAAAGCCGAGGGAATAAAATATTGTCTGGGAAATGAAATTCCCTGGGAGATTATTACCCACTTACTATGGTAATTTAACGCAAATTTGGCTAGAAAACTATTTAATTTTTCACATGTTGATGTTATTTACGTATGTCAAACTTCAAAAATACCTTTAGTTGATCTTGAAAAAAGTAACTCCGACATTTTTGTGTGATATAAAATTACGCTTCTTGCTAAATTGTATAAATTTCTAACCAATACATACATAACATGTTCAAAAATCCTGCAATCCTGGAAAAAAAACATCGATGTTAGGCGAAAAAACACATCGATGTTGAAGCATGTGGAACATTGCGGCATCGATGTTCAGATTCAAAATATGGGCTTAAAAAAAGGTAAATCCTGATTCATAAATGCATTTGCTTTGTTTACATGCGATCTGTTGCGAACATATTAACGTCAAAAAATTATTTTGCGCATGCATTTTAATGGAAATTTCCTTGGATTTTTTTCTCTCGTTCGAACGTTGGGAACGCGAATGATTCTGAAAAGTTTCCCTGGGAATTTATTGTTATATCGGGAATAAACTTTCTCAAGGAATTTTGCTGTCATGTTATACAATTTTTTGTTTGAGGGAAATTCATTCAGTGGGAGATTCACGATCGCAGGACAGATTTCCAGGGCCCGTATTATAAATTACGAAACGAAAGGCAAAAAAGCGATATCCAAGAAAACGGTAGTCATGACTTGGACAGATTATGGTTTACGATGATACATATTTGTTAGATAAAATCAAAAAAATATATTTTTTTAAACGCATCCAACTTCATTCCTTCAATACTACAGCTATACATAAAGTGATGTGTCAAAACAATAAAATACGAGAGCCAAAACTCAAGTCGTAAGAGAAAACGAGTATCGTTTTAATTTATTAATTATAAGCTTAATACAAGCAAGTAACAAACTTAAAACTAGGATAACAATTTAAAAAAATCTTAAGACTAAAATTAAAAAGACTATCATAAAACATTTTCATTTTAATCATAAAAAGCAATATAACACAAAACCTACCCTTTTTTGTAGACTGATACACACCCAGTTACATAAAATTAACTAGCAATAATCTTCTTTCGCCAACTCATGTATCTAATTATTTTTTCTTCCTATTGTGCTTCTTTGCACACAAGGCATTTGGTGCTTTCCTCAATTTATACTCAAATGCTTAGTCAATTATCTTCGAGCACGTCGAGTGCGATCTACACATATTCAGAACGAAAAAATAAACACACATTTGGAGGTCTGCATGCTCTGAGTTAAAAAGAAACACAAACAAAGTTTTTGACAATTCAGACTCTGCTCTAAACTAAAAAAGGAAAACGCCTAATGAAGGAATATGTACCACGATTCAAATTATACTGCCTCTTTCTGAAAGAAAAACAAAATCGGAATGCATGTGAAATTTATAATTTCGCATTTACGCTGCTTCATCATATATGCATTTATGAATGTTATGCATTTGTCGGACTTTCGCAACCACGAATTTATGAAAGCACCAAAAATCTTTTGTCAATAACCTAATGCTTATAAGGGTCAAAACGCACTCGACGGAACTGCTATTAGTGGAACTAGAGTTTACAAATTTTGGGTTGGGTACGTTTTCCTACCGAACGTTTTTCCGTGTAATGTTTGCCCGCAAAATCCTACCTGGTTTTTAAATACATTTTGGCTTAGTTCTTAAACTGCGTTTACACCCAAACAAGGATTTATAAATAGTAAATAAATATTATAAAATATGTCTATAAGTACCAAAACGTACTCTTTCAACGAATTGAACAGTACCAGTATACTGGACTTCATCCGCTACCAAATAGTTGTTACAATCTGCGGGATAAGAAAGAAAATTGACAAAAAGCGGGCAAACCTTAAGCGGACAGCTGTGCTGCAAGAAAACTCGATCGATCCCAAGTATTTGTGTGAAATAGTAGGTTTGTTCGTTGAGCATGAAGTCGCCCTAGGGTCGCCCTAAATCCTATCCTAATCCTAATCGCCCTAACTTGCTTTTCCGCAACATAAAATTAATGGCCCTCGGGAGTTTTTTGAGAACCAAAAAACCAACCCAACGTTCAACGAACGAACTTAGTAGACATACGAAAAGCAAAAAGAAAATTATAATGTAAAACATTGCTACAATTTTCAAAATAGTGAAGTTATTTTGAATTTATAATATTTTGCATTTTTAATCTATTTTTGAGCGTATTTTTTAAAAGATGTTAAAAAACATTAATAATTTTTTACAACGATGTTGTTTTTTCGATGTTTTAACAACGATGTTTTCAAAATAACGCTCATCACTACAGGTAATTGTTGTTGACATTTAATAATTAGAGTGTGACATACATATTTAGTAGGTGTGAGTGTGTTCGTGCCTCTGGTTTTGATTCTGACTTGAAATCCAGAAGCAAATTTCTCTCCTCTATCCATGAAAAAACTGTCAGAACCATTCGGAAGCCTTCCGGACGACATGCCTAATGGCGTTTTTATTTGGCAATCCGGAATTCCTCTCCGATCCGGGATGCCAACAGAACATTTGTGTGTGATTCTGAGATTCTGAACTTAAATAATTGCCTCTTTGATTGGCTTCCCGGAACACGTTCCCCCAATAAAACACCTGCAAACAATTTGACTGATTCTGAATTGTTTGTATCACTGTGTTTCTGAAAATTAAATTTAAAAAAAATCACATCGGCTAAAAAGAATTTCCGAAACACATTTTCTTATATCAATAATAATTAACTTGCCTCTTTTTATGTTATTTTACAAGAAAAATAGTTTAAATTCAATAAACTCATCGAAACTACACAAAACAAATTAACCTGATGATTTTGACATTTTAATTATGTGAGTGTATTAGTGATTCTGTTTTCGATTCAGAATTAAAATCCAGAATCGTTTTCTGTACTGTTTAGAGTAACAACTGTCATTTTGTGGGGGTCAGAACAGTTCTGGACGGCCAATCGAAAAGGCCATATGATACAAAAATGACAACAGTCGAGTTTGACGTTGAAGTATATGAATGTGTGATTGCTTCTGGTTCCGATTCTGATTTCAAATCCAAAAGCAAAATTCTCTTCTTTTCAGAATCAGAACTGTAATTTTTTCCCAAGTGAACACTTTCCAAAGAGTTCAGAGGGCTTCCGAATTGCCAAATAAAAACGACATAAGTGTGTCAGTAATTTTCCGGTGGCAGCCACTTCAAACTTAACCACTTAAGGTGGATACCTTAGTTAACCTTACCTACAAGTAAGTCCCAAAAATATTTGTATAGAGCTGCACCAAACATCCCAACTTTCATGCCTTGAATATATACATTATGTATATACCACCTATTTCAATGTTTAGGAATTTTATTCATTGAATTCATCAATTTCCTTAACAAAAATTCATAAGAAATATTTAAATAACCTTCATTCTTCGCCAAACGCCATAACCTCTTTAGGTTTGTCGTCGTCTTCGTCTCGAAACATGCACATTCCTGACACTGAGCAGAGCTATCAAAAGTGCATTTCATACATAAAAAAAGTGTTGTTCCCTTTCTTTTCTAGAAATCTCAACCAATTCTATGTTTTTGGTTTTGGGTTGGTCATGTGCTCCATATCCGGATAGCGGCAAGCACAATTCTTTTCAAGGACCATAAAGATATCAACCTCGGACATGATTTCGAAAAATTTTCAAACAATTCTCACAACTAAAAATATATATGTATGACGTATGTATGTAGGTACTTATAACTTATACCTAAAAAAAAGAAAAGAAGAAACAAAGTTTATCCATAAAAATTCCGTTGCACACAAAAGCTGATATGTGGGTCCTAGGCATAATAAGGGTTGCTCAAATCTGCCCAACCTTCAAGGCATACCTACCAGCGACGACCAACGTAGTGTCGCGGGCAAACCGGAGCGGCATGACGGGATTTACAAAATTTATCTCTCAATAAAGTTTTTTTTTTCAAAAAAACCCCGTACCGACCAAAAACTCAACCAAAAATCCTTTCGCGTATATATGGTTGAGTATATACTATACTCGGTTCGTTTCAGCAATTCTGTTCAGTATTCAGTGTTCTGGTATGCATTCGATGTGGGCGGTTAGTTTAGAATCCTTTTTTCTAGCTCCCCTGAATTTTGTATCGTGAGTTTTGTAATTTTTGAGGCTTATTGCTGACATGGGGGAAGTGGTAACCACATAAAACAAAATAAAGTACAAAATATCGAAATATCGCACCTGGAGATGGGCCAAGTCTCCCCCGCCCCGGGGTCGGAAGAAGATGCAAAAGAGTGTTCAGTTACGCGAAAGGACTTTTTATTGCATTGCATTCATATCGCCTTTTGAATTTCTATCCATAGGTATATAGTCGAATATTCCTCTAGAAAAGTAGCATAGGAGGCAGGTGGATGCGGCTGCGGCAGAAGGTAAAGCTAAAGTGTAGGTATTGAGTGGGTTTCTCGATAGTTCATTGGCTGTTGGGTGGTGCAGGATGAGGGTGGCAGGCTGCCGACCTTATAACCATGTGTATCGGGCTTTATGTTATTAAATTCAAGAACTTAACTGCAGTTTTTTTTTTTTTTTTTTTATTATACGTTATGTGGGTAGTGGGTGTCTCAGGCTTTTTTTTACTATTTTTTTTGCTTTGGAAGAGTGGCATAACATTTGACGTCTCCTGTGCGATGTTTTGCCAACAAATGTTTTCGGTACGTGCTGTTACGTGATGACGATGCCGACGACGACGTCGTCGGCGATGGTGAAGAAGACATGTACTGCCACTGCCAATGACATTGTGAAGGTGGATGGGTTAAGTATATTATATATCTATAAAGATCTAGGCATAGGTTCTGTTTTTTTTTTTTGAATCGTAAGTGCACTTAATTCTTTTAGAAATGCAGATTGGAGAAATTTATAGAAAAGCATTATGTATTTGTTCGCATGTTTTGAAGAAAATTGGCACTCAAGAAGAAAATAATGCATTTTAGCATTTAGGTGTATAAAAATAAAAAAAAATTATTATAAACTGCAATAAAACACAGTTGACCTTGGTAGCCTAGGCCTAAGGTTTTTATGTGCCATTATTATTAAACTTCATACAAGAGTATTAGGAAAAACGGAGGAAGATATAGATTCAGCTTTTTAATAACCACAAAATACAAAACCATCTGAAAGCTCCATTTTTCGCTCAATCTGCATATCGGGGTAAAACGCGATTTTTGAATGGAATGAAAAGGAATGTATTTTGTTACCAATGAATTTTTTTCTTATATTATAAAGGGTGAGCAATTAAGATGGATTTTTTTTCAAAAGTTTTTTTTTTTAACACGGCTTACGTGTTAAGTTGCCATGGGTTTTTATTTGGTATTTATCAAATACCGTATGGGCATTGGGCATCGTTTCAATGAATGTGCTCTCGAGAGAATTGGTAAATATTCATTTTCAAATAGATATTATCTCCAGGGATGGCGGCTGAACTAATGCGGAGAAATTTCCGTGTCTTATTTATCTATATCCCTTATAATTCACATTAATTTTTTTATTCTTTGTCATATTTTATCGGTATACTAGTTTTACTTAATCACATGTTGTTAGTTCTATGCCTTAACAGCATGTAATGAGTAAACCAGCAACTCATTGTATGACATTTATTTTTAGAATTGGTTTTTAATGGAAAAATAAGAAGACATAGACTACGGCAGGGATCGAACCTGTACCCATGAGGTTGACAGGCGAACACATAACTATCGCGCCACGGCCACCCCCTATAAAATATTTTTTTTTCAAAGATCCAAAAAAAAATATTTTTCAAAAATTTTGAAATGCAGTATTATTTAGAATTTTGATCAATTTCCGTTGAGCCGTTTATGATAAAGTCGAAAATCAATAAAATGGTTATATGGCAGGTACCGTTAGTAACAAAATATTTAAACAAAATTTTCGACCGAAATATAGACCATACCAAAGATAGTACACACACTAATTTTGATCAAAATCGATAGAGCCGTTTTCGAGATAATTTAGATGGTAGAAAAATTTGTATGGCAAGTATCGTTATTTTTAGGCCTGAAACAACGATTAAAAAATCCATTTTGGGCAATCACCTAAAACGCATAAGCACCAAGTTTGAACAAAATCGGTTCAGCCGTTTGGGCTGTAGATCGTTCTACAGAGAGACGGAATTACCGGACCCACTTTTTTGGTGTTCTCTATCATTGTAATGTCAACTTTGATTAAAATCTCGAGATCGATTTTTTCCAAATGCAAAACTTGCCTTATATTAGGTACCTATGTATATCGCAAGTAAAAACAATACACAAGCTGTCAATTGCCAAAAAATCGGTCAAAGAACACAAATTGAATTTTTTTGAATCCAGCTCCGTACTTGCATAAATACACACCCTATAACGACACCATCTTCGAATTTTACCAACGTCAGCGTCGTTCAAACTTTGATCCGAGGTTCAGCAATTTCAACACACTGATTTCAACTCAATAGGTCCACTGGTGATCTGATGGTATATCCAACCGAACTGTGGCACAAATTTTTACATCGTTTTGGAGGAAGTAAAAGTAAGATTAATGCGCTTGGCATTTCAAAATCATTTGATAGAGGTTTGTATTAAGCTCTCTTATCGAAAATTATTACAGTCGACTCTCGTTAATTCAAACCTGCGATAATTCAAAGTTAATACGAGTTTTCTAGAAAATCTCTTAATATGTATTTCGAAAAAAATCTACAGATTTTTAAGCACTTGGTAATTCGAACAAAAATATCATCGCTTCTTAACGAAAGTACGCGTTAATTCAAACTCATAGGTTTATTTTGAGACAAGTCCAAGCTAGAATCATAGTTGATTAGTTTGACACACAATTTCGCACTGTTTTGTTAGTTATGAGTGCTTAAAAGTATAAATGCTTGACGAATTCTGAATTGAAAGAGTTAATCGAAAAAATGGCTGGAGTAAGAAGAAGAAATAATACATACTAGAATAATTATTCAGTTGAACTTTCATATTTTTTCTCTCAAAAATTTCAAACCGTTTAATATTTCGAACTCTCGATAATTCGTAATATTTTAGAAGTCCCTCGAGTTTCGAATTAACGAGAGTCGACTGTATGTATTAATTAGAAATTATTATGTAATAGAAATTACCTCTCGGATGGTTTTCAGTCTGATATTCATAAAATAAATGTTTTGTCTCCAACTCTTTTTCCCATTTTCATTAATGATCTCTTATCTGGAACTTCTAATCTACTTAATTATTTTCATGACGATAATCCTCTCAGCTTTTCATATTCGTTTTTATATTCGCTTCCTTGTTCTTCAGATGAGTAACGGTAGAATATGTTTCAAAAACTCAGTGCTGTCTTCTGTCGTTAAAGCAGAACCCACAACGCTATCCATGAGCGATACTTGCATCACAGACCACCTCTTGTGGAATGAACGCTAGGTATTTGATGTCGCCAAAAATGCTGCAAAGTGTTCGAAGTTCTTCAAAGATGCAAGAAATTTTTCTTCCTCTCTGATCTGGCTGTAATCTATAAAACCAAAATTAGTCCAAAGCCGGAGTATGACTCGCACATTTGGAAAGGATCTCCTCAAAGTCATTTGAATCTTTTATATAGAATTCAAAATAGAGCTACGACAATAATTCTCGATAGAACTATAATGGAAACATCTACATCTCTAGAATATCGTCAAAATGTTATATGTCTCTTATTATCTTATCGCTATTTTAATAAATAATAGGGGTATTCACGGTCTGGTGTACCAAGTCTTTTAAAATTGTAAAATTATTTTTTATTTTTATTTTTCTACAACAAACTGTGAACACACCTTTACTAATCTGTAACAACAATGAAGCAAATGTCAAAATCTGTTTCACATTTGTTCTGAAGAAGGCTTAAGTTTGGGTTAAAAAAATCTTACACCCTTGTATTTTTCTGTTACAATAGGGTTCGGGTATTGTAAAAGTGTAAAAGTGTAAGGTTTTGACATTCAGTATATTTTGTTGTTGTAGTGCAAAAAAATGCTACACTTTTACACTTTTACAATGATACAAGACCAGATACACCGGATCGTGATTACCCCTAATGTTCTAGCGAAATATCCAGTTTCTCCCCTTAAAATATTCAACCGCAACACTCGCGCACCTATTGACGGACGTACTGTCAAGTACAGGGATTTTTGTTTGCGATATAGGTACTATAGGGCAAGTTTTGCATTTTGAAAAAAACGAACTAGAGATTTGAATCAAAGTTGACATTACGATGATAGAGAACACCAAAAAGTGGGTCCGGCAATTCCGTCTGTCTTTGATTTTTGAATCGTTGTTTTAGCGCCCCAAAAATAACGGTACTTGCCATACAAATGTTTCTACCATCTTATTTTTCTCAAAAACGGCTTTAACGATTTTGATAAAATTTGATTTGAGTAGGACTGCCTTGAGTAAGATCTATATTTTGGCCGAAAAAAAATTTAAAATATTTTGTTATTAACGGTACCTGCCAAACAATCATTTTATTGATTTTTGACTTTCTCATAAACGGCTCAACAGATTTTGATCAAAAATTTTATACGGGATCTTCTTTGATTTCTAAATAATACTGCATTTCAAAATTTTCGAAAAATAGGTTTTTTGGATTTTTGAAAATTCAATATTTCGAAAACGGGTGGGCGATTTTTTCTGAAATATTGTTTTCAAATTTATATAATTAAATATTTAAGAATTTTCATTTTGATCAACAATTTTATACGGGATCTTCTTTGATTTCTAAATAATACTGATTTCAAAATTTTCGAAAAATAGGTTTTTTGGATTTTTGAAAATTCAACATTTCGAAAACGGGTGGGCTATTTTTTCTGAAATTTTGTTTTCAAATTTATATAATTAAATATTTAAAATTTTCATACCAATTTTTTTTTAGAAAAAATTTAAGAATTTTTATATATAAAAAATTAAGTGAAAAACGACTTTAAAAATACATTTAGCCGTTTCTATTAAGAATCTTTTGCATATAATGTGATCCAACATAGGAACAAGTACGTGCGATCCAGTCGTGCATATTATTCCTTTAGCCATACAACGTGAATGTAAACGAAACTATATTTATCTTACTTTTCATTTCAAGTTTTTATTAATTTGTAAAATATGTTTAGTTTCATTTCAAACTTCGTAGAATAACATACTTATTTTATAATAAATTGGATTCTTTCTTTCTTGGATCTCCTAACATTCGGAATTTTCCCCTCACATTTCGATACTCAGAAATTTAATGGCAATGTGCATTCTCTTAATTCTTCCTTTCTTTCCTAACGCTTGCACCGTCCTTGATCATTTTAAGGGTAGTCAAACCCCCTTTAGAGCGCGCATAATTATAAAAAAAAGGATTGGTTAAATAATTGAATTATAATAATTTAATATAATATAAATTTAGCATTATTTTCCTAAATCTTGCCGTGAAAGTGTTTGTCCAATTGAATTGGGAAGTGGTTTTATAATTACAAAATCCTTACAGTTAATTATGTCACTCTGTACTCTCATTATCTTTCGCATCACGCTAAATATGCTTTAATATGCACTAATGCGGGTTAGGCAGTTATAAAAATCCCGCTTAAGTGCACATAGGTACTTATCTCTATATTTGAATATACAAAAATTAAAACAAAAATTTTTGATAAAAAAAAACATTTAATTCAAAATATCCTTTAACAGCCTTTAGTCCATAAAATAAGCTCCTCGTCCCGGCGATTCATCAGTTGGCTAGTGAGTGATTGGTACTAACTTTTTGTTAAGTTCAGTTCATCTTACATGGATTTTTGACAAGAAACCAATGTGAACTATATCCAACAATATTTTTATCATTAAAATTAGAAGATTTTGTCCTGGGCAAGACATAGTTAATTAGGAAGGTGTTTTGTATTATATTTAATCGGACGTGTTGAATTATTGATTCAAAATAGATTTTAACGTAATTCTTTTCATTTTCTTCTTTTTTGTCTAAGATTTTCCTGAGGTAAGTCGGTGAGATTAAATCGTTGAGCGGAAATCGGTGAGTTGAAATTGCTGAAACACGTATCAATGTTTGACCGAAGGTAATAACTGTACAATTGGAAGATGGGATCGTTACGGGTGACGTATTTATGCAATTACAGGTCAGGATTCAAAAAAATGTTCACTTCATTTTTCTTTTACCGATTTTTATAAAATTGAAATAGACATGTTGTAGCTGACAGAGGTTAGTAGGTAAGTAAAATGGCGGTCAAGAGCTAGCTCGCATCTTACAAACAATTATGGCTGGAAAGCGCCGTTTTGGTACCAAGAAATCTAATGGACCTGAATAGAAAGACGATTTTTAGCGGAAAAACGAAAGAGAAACAAATCTAGAGAAGCCTCCGTGTAGATGACATAGAATTATGAAGTATGTGCTTGGCTTCTAACTTATAGACATGTGTGAGCCTCACGCTAGGCACCATTCGTTTATATACCTCCAGTTTTAATTGGATACTGCTCGAGCAAATTTTATGAGATAGTATACAGATCTATTCTCAAATCCACTGTGCCAACAAAAATTCTCCGTTGTTATCTTAAACAAAGAATTAAATATTTACAGCCGTATTAATAAAAAACGCTTATTCCACCTTTAGTCCATGGACTTACAATATCATGAAATAAGAGTTAGACCATGGACTAAAATTTCGTATTAATAAAAACTGAACAAAATCTACTACAATAAGTATCAACTCTACCTCTTTTTATTCTATGTCCCTGCAAATTTTGTTCTTAAATGTCAATTCTTAGTCCTTTACTAAATCACCGTCTACGATGGTCTAGGGAAGGACTAAGTTGGTAAATGCCAAATACCAGAAATTGTGTCTTATAAATAGTATTTCGTACTTAGTACACGGAATAAGTACTTAACCTTCCCTAGTCCATGTTTATTAATTTGAGTGTTACATATAAAGGTCAAACACAAACCTTTATCGAAGATCCTGACGAACTTCCAGATTAGAAGTTTAAAGACCTGATCTCTTTTCTAAATAAGGCGAAATAACTATAAACTGGGGCTATACCTCTGAATCAAGAAACTCTTTCAAGCTCAATCGGAATTAAACTATGGGTTCTTGAGGGATTTACAATGCACAGTGGACGGAGGTACACATGGTTGAATTGGCTTTTGCCTCAATACCGCAATCAACAAGCTGCCAAGTCTGTCACAATATGGATAGTTCCGATGCGGATATGGTAATCTATTTGAGTTGATAGTGTCCTGGAACCCCCTGTATTTACTTTTTTTCAATTATATACAGTTCACAACCATTACTGATATTTATATGTCTTCGAAATTAACCTTGGGATTGCGCTTGGTCTAATGAGCGGTCGGTGTGTTCTTAATCAACTTGAGTCAGCGGAACTAGACACACTATAGAGTGGGCCCTTCAAACATGTAACTGAACTTTCCCCGAGGGGTCAGATCGTATAAGTTTCTGAAGCGGCATGTACGGGGTCTAGCTTGGCTAATTACTAGCCAGGCCCATTGCCCGAAGCCAAATAACAAAAAGTCCACATATACAGATCTGGCGAGTTATAGTGCCATAGTTAAACGCTAATTGATCGCCGAGATAAATATTGTTTTTTGAATTACCAGCAGTGGTACTTGATACAGTAAATTTGACATATGAGAGATGATTTGTGAAAAGTAATTTGTTTCGCAAAATACGTTTCCAAGTTATATAGGGTAATATGAAAAATACCAAGCATGTGCTTAGAAAATTCGAGTAAGTGCTCGTGAAATATCGAGTTTTGAGTAGATGATGCCTTCTATTAATACCAAATTTAAATTAAGAAATGTAAATAAATATGTTAATAAAAACATATCAATTATCCAGCTTATATTAGAAAACAAATCTATAATATCCGTTTCCCCTTAGGTAGGTATTAAAACCGGTTATACCTACCTATACATTTTATCAACCTAATTATTGTATACACTCTACTCTACACCATTTGACTAAAATAACTTAACATCAACAAGCGTAAGCGTAAACGATTTACCATCTCAACTTTCATCAAGGATCTGCTGATGCACATTCAAACCAAGAAGACAAAGTTTTCCGCAAAGCACAAGTAGGTATTAAAAAACAAAAAAAAAACTGATGCAACGACCTTGGGAACTTTACAAGGTTGTTACTAGAAAAGCGAGCCCTTTGTACCTACCTATATAAAGAAAAACGAGAATCATCGTCATTTTCTCATATACAAACATAAGCCCCCCCCCGACGCCATCACTATACAAGCCGGAATACATATTAACTTCCTCCCATCACACTTAAAATTCAAAGGCAAGCATTCCACTTTGGGAAAACTGTGCTTGTGCTTTGTTACACGCTAAACAGGGTGAGGTGATTAACATTAAACTTCATTCTCAATGACAACCCAAAGTCATTCCGAATGCAAATGATGCTGTTCCTTGATGCAGTTGCGTTTACTACTTCGCGCAATGAGCAAGTCCTAACGGAATGAGAAAACAACAAGGATTCACTTCCATTTCTCCGTCGGATAACCAAATTCCATGGCGCGTTTCACCGCCGGTCGGTCGCTCGGTCGGTTCAGGAATTTCCGAAAGCTGATCCATGAAATTGGAAAAAAAAAATTGAAAATATTTTCCAAGAAAACATAATTTGCTCCTCATGTTGCAAGAGAATGTTATTGCCCCCTTGGAAGTTGGAAGGGCCACGACGAAAAAGGTTAAAGTACCAAAATAACTATACGGACGCAAAAATGAAAAAAAAAAACTCAAAGGAAAACCAGAAACATGACTCTCAGTGCTGAAGTAAACATGCAGCTTTTATACAGAGCTAGGACATTGCGGCGGCAGCAGCAGAGGATAGGGGGATATCTGGCTAAAAAGGCCACACCCTTGCACTGGCTTCTGATTGGTTCCTGGCGTGCGGAAAACTTTCGTTAGAGTCCTAAACAAGAGCACATTTTTGTTGCTTATTTTCAAAGCTGTTGTTTTAATTTTTGTTTATTGTTTTCAATTTTTTTGTTGTTGTTGTCGAGTTTGTTTTTATTTTTGACAGAGAGCGATGGGGGTGCAATGCCACCCGCTTTTCTCCAATAAAAAAAATACTCCATTGATTGCATTTGTGTGTAGGCTAAGTTGTAGTTTTGCTTTTAGAGAATAGCACAACCATTACATCGTTTTTTTTTTAGGACGCACTCAGGACACACACAAACAACATCCGAACGCTCGCTATATGGATAGACCATAAGGCACATTATGTAGGTAGGTGGAAGTCTGGTCTAGTCCTGTTTCTGGGATAACAACTATAGCAACCCACTGGTTTCTCTATTCTATGTGCTGTACATGCATCCATCGCCAGTTTCGTGCCTTTTGACATTCCTCGAGCTCGAGCATTTATCCTTACAAAATGATGTTTTTGCAAGGAACTGAAGGAGCATTCTCTTTCTCGGTGCTGATGCTGAAGTATGATGGTGTAAGAAGAAAGTAAACCTGCTAAATTGTTGAAGGGAACTGCTTCGTTGGTAGGTATGTATTTATGTAGGCAATGGTACGATATAGAGCAGGTTGTGAAGTGTGGGGTTCGTGTTTTCTTTATGGATCGAAGAAGGTACTTCGACAACGATATGGCGATGGCGACCATGCTCCAGATGAAGTTCCTTCGCAGTAAACAACGCACACAATTCGATTTTTTTTGGGTTGTATTTTGTGAGGGCATTTTTAAGGATATCTCTAGTCGGGTGAAAGGATAGTAAGTAAGGCAGTCGATTTGGTTTGAAAAAAAAATGATTATACTCGTACTCTGGTATTGCCAATATGAAATGTTTTTTTTTTAAACTGAATATTCAAAAAAAAAAATACATATTATCCTACGCAAGTGGACTGGTCATTCAACCTGACATGACGTCCAAAGTCGGATGCGCAGATACAATCTTGATAAAACCCTTTCACACAGTGCAGCTATAGTTGCTGTATATTTTTTTGACGTTTTCTTTTAATTGCTTTAAAATCTCCTTTACCTTTTACTCGTGGAAGCTAAATTGCCGGAGATTATTTTGGTTTCCTTTAATGTTTCTTGGTTTGAACTTCTAACTTCTTGTCCCGACAAAGAAAAGTTGCTGGCAAATCAGTTTCCTTGTGAAAATTACTCACACAACTTTGTTCGTATTCTAAACGTCATTTGTGAATTCGAAATTGCTGATACCATCTTCGAATTGTTCATCGGTTGGTCGCAACGAAATAAATATTCAAACGTTTCTTTGACGTCTCTGGAAAAAAAATCTGAAATTAAATCGGAATACTGTCAAGACATTGAAGACATATACATTCAAATTAACGAACAAAAGCCACAGCACTGCAGACCTAGTCGCAGCCAAATATTGTTGACGTATCACACAATCGAACGAGTTAAACCTCCTGAAGTCCTGGGTGAAGGTTTATATAAGGCTGAAGCTTCGTTTTGCTCTTGTGTTCTTATTTTTAAAATATGTCAAATACAATTTATCGCATTTGAAATTAATCTCTAATATTTGTTTTATATATTCACAAAATATTTTAATCAGCTGAACCAAAAGTTTACATCAAATATTGAATTGAATTGAAATATAAAATGTCAGAAATCTGTATAGTTTCATTATTGTAAAATATCACTTTCACGTATTACACTTTTTACCAGCTAAATTCCACATGCAGCTTGAGCTCCAGTTGTAGATATAATCTATTCTGTTGGGGAAGTATAGATAAAGGACTATTGACATGAGAATCACGAATAGGTATGTGTAATATGAAACAATATGTGTGTAGATATAACTAAATTCTTCACAAATTCTAAACAAAATGGAGACAAATGTTTAGATATTAAAATTGAGAAAACAAAATGGTCATCTCGAATTCCAATTTTATTATTACGAACTGTAAAACTCTATTCACGTTCCACATACCATCCACACTTTAGTGAATAAATTCACACCACAAAATTAGATATTTATCAATTGTAAAGCGTCTTTCATAAGAGCTACGAATAACGAATGCGAATTGTCGCAAATTTTGACGTTTCCTTCAGATTTTTGGTTGCCGGCAACTGACAAATGTCATTAATGTGTATATAAATATAAATGCCTCAACAATCCTTAGGTTTTGAACGTTCTAATAATATAACAAACAAGCAATCTCAAAGAACAACCAAATAAATTGATGTCTAAGATTTGAGGTTAAATTCGATCGAATTATTTACTTGCCAGTTTGTGTAAAGCGCCCTATTGTAGTGGATTACGAATTTACATTTGTCTCTTGTTGGTCGCGTAAAAATACTAAAATATAATTTTTTGATATTTGAACAATTTGCTGGTAGTTTTTGTTTTTTTAATTTTGGAAAATGAGCAGTTATTAATTTCTTTGAAAAACTAAAGCTAACACAAAAATAAGTTGATATATTCTCCTAAAATTGTTTTAAAAAAGATTCATTTTATATAGAAAGACGCTTAAAACCTCATTCGCTGAATGTACAAAAAAGTCATGTAAACGAATTGTCAAAATGAAAGAATACTCGTTAATTCGTTATAAATGTGAATAGTACTTAAGGCTGTGTGAAACGAAACATATATCCATGCGATTCTTTTTTTCTGAAGTTCTTCATCAATTTTCGCTTTTTTCTATTCTTACATCTCTGTGCGTACGTCGTCGGTCGTCCGCTTGGTGTTTATGGACATTAAAAAACCAAGTGAAAATGCCCCAATTGGGTTCTACAAAAAAATTGTTCAAACTGTTAAATTTGTTGTCTCCCATGCGTCTGTACTTTTGTCAAATTCACTTATGTCAGCGCATTTGCTTAATTGAACAAAACTTAACGAATAGCAGGTCGTGACTCCGTTATTTGAATATGTATTGTGTGAATACGTTCGATAGATGCTCTTATGAGCTAGCTTATGCGTATTATTATTGCTGGTCCTTAGGATTTTCAGACACGAATGATTTTTTACAAGTCGATATGTAGACTACAGATATGTAGACTACAATTGAAATTGTTAATTTAAGAACGATTAATATGTAAACCTTTACCAGTTTACCTTACCTAGCTTAAGTCACCTTAAGTAATAGAGGAAGTACACACTATTTGAACATGTCTTTAATGGCCGCTTTGGTCAGTTTCGTTAAGTCGCGATCACTTTCGCAACCTTAAGGTTAAATTTGACAGCCGTTGGTCCTGTTTTAAGAAAATCGCGTACGTTTATCAAAAGCTACAGTGGGTATTTGCCTTTTTAATAATGCCTATGGTGATTTATTTTCGTTAAGCTACAATTACACGGTCAAATGGCTGACTCTCTGACGTAATAGTGATGTCACAATCTGACATTTAATGCCAGAGTCAACGCGATGACCGATGTTGTAATTCTAGCTATAGATTTGGACTAGCTCTCTGATGCCCGGTTTACACGAGTGACAAATTACCATTAATTCATGTCATGATAAGCATTTACACGGGAATGTTTGATTGATAATGGCAATCTACCACTAAAGAATGAGTAAGTTCATTCTTCCTCGCGGTGTGACATTATTTTCAAAATGGTTTCACTGTGAATTTAAATGGCGAGAGTTTAATGGCAATATTTAATGCAAGTTTGTACCGCTATTTTTTTAATGACGAAAATAATGACAAATTTTCAAACCATTTACACGATCTTGTCATTAATGTCAATAAAATGGACGAAATAATATCAATTTGTTACTCGTGTAAGTCCGGCATTAGGCTAATTATGTTTGGCATTCAAGGTTGTCTTGCATGGATGGAATGCTCATTCATAAGTTGTTGGACATTATATGCAGTAGCTCGGCTATTCCTTACATTTGGTTGGAGCTTTTGTCTTTTTTTAAATTTACAATTTTGTTTTGTAACGTTTATTGAATATCTCCGAATTCGGATAGGTACTCTACTCATATCGATTACTTAGAAGCTTGAGGTCAATACATTGTGTATTTTATAATTGGTGCTTAAGGAATTTTGTCGTTTTTTTAGGGAAAGTAGTTCTTGCGTCTGTATATCTGTTAAACCGTCTAGTCTATTAGCTTTGACTTTTGAAGAGTAAAATATTTCAGTGAACAAACAATCATCAACGATCAACACAAGCAACGCTGCCACAATATGAGTAGGTTCTCCTGCCAATCCCCATCTTTAACCTTTGCCTTCCTTTTCAAGTAGACAGTAGACACTAAATTCAATCGCAAAGGTCTTCCGGTATATACCCTATGGACGGCTGAATGATTATAAATGCGATAATACTCGCCTAAGAGTTGGGGTTTGGTGAACTTGTTTTTTTTGTTCTTTCTAGTACTTATTCCTTCGAATCCTTAATACACCGCAGTACCTGTGTTGGTGGAAGTAGCGGTGGCACAGTCATTACTAATAGACGTAGAAATTAGAATCTATGTGTACTCACCGAGTATAAGCAGTAAGAGAAAGTGCAGCAGTTCTGCTAGCGATGCATACAAACTAACCTCCTACGACACGGATGGCTAAAGGTACACAAATTCGACGTGAGACTCCATATAATGCCTAAAGGGTGATTCTACACGTTCCAACTCAGAAACCTCTCACACAACCGCTCCTATAAGCTATAAACCTCTGGATCCGAAAGTCTGCCGTATTTCGTCGGTCTTACTCACTTTCCTCATCTATCACAGGGTAACGTAACGAATGAATTTAGTATATCGGTTGATGAATCTTTCCCGCATCTATAGCGTTAGGTAGGTAGGTATTATGTTTTGCCTTTGTTTTCGACCATTTTGGTCTCTTTGCTCCACACTGCGATGCTCTCTGCCTCTTGTTGTATCCTGTTTGCAATGGATTTGGATTTTATGAAACCAGTCAGTGGGTTGGGCGGCTTTGTCGGTCGTTTGATAGGTTGCCTCTTCCTCCCTCGTCAGTCGGTCCACAGTTGGTCTTTCGTATATCCTTGTGCATTTGAGTTAATCCTATTACATAAATAAAAAGCCTTGGTGCCACTGCTATCCTCGCCTCGCTTGCTTGCTTGTCCACACACACCCAACGCACTATATATCATCAAGTCCTTGTCTAAGATAGGTAGGTATATCCTTGAATGGGATACTATGCGGGAATGGGTAGGGTGGTCTATATTTTTTGATGACTGTCGAATGCATTCGTCTGGAAGGTTGAAGAAGGAGCAGAGGCGAACTAACATTGCTCTTGTGCTTGGCATCGGAGAACATTCGAATGTGCGTGTGTCCGTGTGTATTGATTTTCTCGGGCACAGAACTTAAAAGAGGAGGCTCTAGAGCAGAGCCTGGAGGCAGCTTATCTTTCTATGTGTTTGGGGATCTGCGTGTGCTATACATATTAAGCTATACATAGTTTGCAATGCCACCACCACAAACTATAGGTACCTAGTTGGTATACGAGTATGTCTGAAAGAAAAACACATTTTGACAGGGAAAAACAGGATACGGGAGGACATTGCCAACCCTGTGGTGATTTCGCACGTACCAAGCCGTACCGTGTACCGAAGCGAAGCCCACGTAGACGATGCGATATCAATTAATGAATAGTGGTTGGCTGAAGGCTTGGGGATGGAGGTATTCCTGTGGATACATCTCGAGTTGGAGAATGTGTGTGTGTGTATATATTGCACATGCATATGCATATGGTTAACTGCATGCATATATGTACCAATGTTGAAAAGGGTTCGCATTTAAAAGTTATAGGGGATGTTTGCCGTTTCGCAAGAGTGTGTTATCCTTCGAACGTTTTGGTGCTTTCGTTATTTTCATTTTTTGTTCGTCCTGATGGTTATACCCTAGGTATACTGAACTGACATTTCATCGTTTTAGTCCTTGGGAATTTTCCGAATGTGCCGGCCTTTAGCTTGTTTTCTTCTTTTTGGTAGGTATACCTATTTCGAACTTGGAAGTGGAAGAAGGGTGGGTTGTATCTGTGAAGTACCATATACAATACAACTGACGTTAGAGGGCAAAACTTTCAAAATGGCTGCAGATATGTTTTTTTCCGTATTTTTTCTGCGTTTCTTATTTTGCATCGCATCGGCAGCAATATAGCGTATCTAGTAACAACAACAACAACATCAGTAGATATAGTATAATTCGCAGGATGCTTTTTCTTTTGTAAAATTTGTGCACATGCACATATGATGCGAGGGTGAAACAATCATGTTTTGCACAGGCCGTTATTTGGAAAAAGGGGACCAATGCCCAATAGTCATTTTGTGCAAAAGTTGGCTTATGGGAGATATACTGATTCTGATACATAGTAAAAGTTTGGTAGGTACCTACCTACCCAAGTTAGATTTTGATTTTTTGTTCTTTATTTTTCGACTGCAGGCTAAGCCGATTTGGTGTTCGCCATTTTGTGGGGGTTCTTCAAATAAATGTTGCTTCTGAAAACTTTATCTCATTTGAGGTTGTAGGTATAATTTAGGTAAGGATTTTCATAAAAATCTGATGCTATTGGATTCGTGTATCTTACTGCTAAACTATATAGAGGTACCTACACGTTGTTCATGTTTGTTAAAATTAATCATAACCTATGCTCGTATTTATGAGACTGATAAGGATAATTCTTAATATTTTTGTTTATTCAAAACATCGTGGAGGAATTAAGTTATGACATTACAGAGATATTTACTTCATCAAAGAAGCTTAGTTATTAAACGGGGTTAGTGGGACCACTTTTTGTGTGCAGATTTATAATTAAGTCGGCTAGACACTTGGGGACTAGTTAATATGTTTAATTCGCATTGGGTTGTGTTCATGTTAATAAAGGGTGTTCTTGAATAATTCGATTTTGTTGTTTGTGAATGTTTTTAAATAATTTGCAACCAATAACATGGTTTTATGCAGAAACGTTCTACTGTTACAAATCTTGTTGCCTTTTTAAATAAATGTCTAAGCTCCCTATAAAGTGGTCAAGAAGTTGATTGTCTATACACGGATTTCTCGAAGGTTTTTGATCTATTATCTTATGGTAATAATAATAATAATAATAATATAATTCATACGGGTTTCCTGCATCTTTCATCAAGTAGATATCCTCATAACTTGAAGATAGGTTATATCAAGTCAAATTCAGAAATTCTTACTCAAAACCCTTTATTGCCAAATCAGGTGTTCCGCAGGGAAGCCATCTGGATCCATTACTATTTACATTGGCTATTAATGATGCTCCACTTTGTGTACGCAATAGCGAAATTCTTATCTTTGCAGATGGTATAAAGATTTATAAAAATATATCATCTTCAAAAGATCGAACTCTATTGCAAGAAGATATTAACTAATTTGGCTTGTGGTGTGAAAAGAACAGTTTGAACCTTAACCCGACAAAATGTCAATCAATGACATTTTCAAAAAAACGTTCTCCTTCTTCTCATGAATATGTTATCTCACGGCACATTTTAACTCGTGTTATAACTGTAAGGGACCTTGGAGTTCTCTTTACGCCCAATTTAGACTTTTCTTTCCATATTAATATCATTTTTAATAGAGTGAATTCAATAGTAGGGCTTATTAAGCGTTGGTCCAAAGTATTTGTTGCTCCCAATGTTACCCGTGCTTCATACAACTGCTTGGTTCGTCCCCATCTTGAGAATGCATCGCAAGTTTAGACTCCTCTTTACGATATTCATATTGAGAGATTAGAATCTGTTCAAAGAAACTTTACTCGTTTCGCATTGAAAGGGTTTCAGTAGAGTGATCTTTCTAATGCCCTTCCTTATGACCCACGTTTATTTATTTTTCAAATGCAAACACTGGCACAGAAAAGAACAAACAATGATTTGTTCACAAATAAGCCATACTAAGATTGGAAACTTTCGTACGTTTCACCCCCCGAAACCCATTTGCTTACATTGTTGTATTTGTACAATTGGCACTCTGTCCATGAATAGATGTTGAAGCGAAAAACAAAACAAAAAGAAATTACTAGGGCTGTGTTATCTATGGGTCTATAAGAAGAAGAACAGAAAAGTTACTTGTGTGCGGTTTCAGCTTGTAGGCAAATGTCAAAAGACAGCAGATATTTCGGGTCTTTATTGTTTATGGATTTGGTATTCTTCCACCAAATAATAACAGGCGTCACAGATGCAGCAGACCTGCTATATTCAGTTTTTTTTTAATTATCGGGGAGGAGATTATAATCTCCGTGGCCACGACTTGATTAAAGTCCCAACACATAGGACCAATTATGTGATGCATGAGCCCTTGAAATGTATGGGTAGACTTTTAAATTGGAATTCAAACATTTTTGATTTCAATATCAGTAAAATTAAATTAAAAAATCTACTTAAAACCAGTGATCCACGCTCCTAAATGTTTTTTGTTTCATATAATATTCTTGTTTTGTATTGACGTATTATTATTTGGTTTTATTTTCATTTTGTAGTTGTGTAAGTGTAATTTGTAATAGAGTTTTCCCAGTAAGAAATTAAAAAAAATTCATGCATGAATCACCAACTTTTTCATCAATGAGTGGACCCCATAAAAAATGGCATGAAAGATAAGCTGTGAAATCACTAGATAACTCAGAGTTTCTTATTCAGCAGGTGAATTATGGCATGAATGCTCATCCATTAATTCACTCTGTTAATTTAACTCGTTAATTCGCATATGAATTTTGTATGATGAAAAATGCCATGAATGTTTAATTATGAAATCAGTAGGTAAAGCCCGTATGATACCTACTTCATTTTTTCCCTCATTTTGTATGCATTAATATGCAAACATAATTTTATTAATTTAATTCGATGATTATTCAATAATATAAACATTCAATTAAGAAAAAAAAATACGTTTAGCTAATATTACTCGTAATTAAAATGTAGTCTTGATAACATCTTGATGCGAAAGTAAACCTTATCAATAATTGATTCTTTTAAATTTTTTTCACTTTCTCTAAGAAAAACCAACGAACTCATGTCATAACCAGCGAATACTGACTACTGAGTGCATTTCTCGGGGCAGGTAGGAAAAAAGGCAATGTTCGTCGCTCTTCTCATGGCAGATAAAACCTCTTTTTTTAAGGCTTTTTTGTTTGCATTTTTTTTGTCGGGAAGAAAACAAAACAACCACCGAACCGCAGAGAACCAAACATCATTTGCAAACTCATGAACCTATACATTACTCTTCATCAGTGGAATCATCGTTTATGATTTTGTAACTTAAAATGTATTGAATTGTAAGCATTCAATTGATTTGAATTTAGTTAACTGATGAAAAAATGCGCAACCGTTTTCTTCTGAAATCATAACATATTACTCATCGATGGAAATAGTCGATGAATCCATTGATGAATTCACCAAAAAAAAATTCATTGATGTCGAAGTTTCCTACTGGGTGCCTGCTAACAACTAACACTGTCGCAAGAAAGAGCTTGCTATAAGCTCTCCTCGACAAATTCTGATAGTGTATACAAAATTCGAGTGGCCCAACGTTAACCATGATCCAACTAAATTACTGGCCCTGATACCTCAATTATTATAAAAAGTATTTTTTGGAGGTATAGAAGTTTAACTTGGCATCACTGTTTTCATTGACAGCCATTTTGTCATCTTCCATGTGACTTACGGCCTTTTGAATTGGCCGTCCGGAACACGTTCCCCCAATAAAACATTCGGAAACAATTTGACTGCTTCTGAATTGAATGTGTCACTGTATTTGTGAAATTTAAATTTAAAAAAAAATCACATCGGCTAAAAAGAATTTCCAAAAACACTTGATTTCAATTTAGATACACATTTTCTTGTATCAATAATAATTATAACTTGCTTCTTTTTATGTTTTTTTACCAGAAAAGTAGTAGTAGGGATTATTCTTACTGCTTTTCCGGAATATTGTTTCGACTCTACGTGCAAACCGGTTTCACTATATATATCACAAGAAGTGGCCGGAACCGAATTTGTATAGTTAAACATTATTATTTGCCGATGAAACAAGGAGCCTTATCATAATTTGCTGAAAGTAAGTTTTCGTTTTATATAACATATTGTATATAAGGGGGTTTTGACTACCTTTAAAATGAAGCTTAGAAAAATAGGACTAAAGATGAAAGTATTCACATAAAGTCGATGACGGATATAAGAAAATCCAAAAGGGCAACGAATTTTTCTTAAACAAGAATTAGTTTTAAAATCAATAATGACTTTTCGCGCTTTTCGAGGATAATTGATCCTTTGACTCGAACGTAAGTGAGTAAACTATTTGGAATTTTGTTTTATTCAGAATTTCATAATATGGCTTTTAGTTCTTTTAAAAGTTTAAGATTGTAGTTCTTACTTTCAAGTTACTCTTCATTTTTTCCTATTACACTTCTTTTCGATTCTTTACGCATTAAAGTTCATTTAATATTTTTAGTTTACATTTACTGGTCTAAATATTTCTCTTAAGATGACATTTTAATCAAATAATAAACAAAATGGGTAAGTTCAGTAAAATGAGATCTAATCTCAGGAACATCTGTCATCGGCAATATCTCAAATTTAGCTTTCAAATACTATGTAACAAAACTGAGAAATTTAATCGACGAATGTTGTTCATATAACTGAGATCTCTATAACATTATTTATCTGAACTCGCCAAATATGCGCACTTATTGTTTTATCTTTTCAACTTGACATATGTCATTGCTTAGAATGTCATTGACATACTCAATAATAATTTCCTTATATACGTCATCAACTGTATGTAGCAAACATTCTTCAGATAACTAGGTCTGGCTAATATTTCGAAAATGCTTAAAAACTTTCAACTTTTGACCTAGATACTTTTGAGAGATATGCAATCAGATATTATTACGGAATTGTTTTTTTTTGTCGTCATTTTAATTCTTGATGATTTTGTTGTTTGCTTTCTAATTATTACAATTTATTGTTTGTTAATACCAATTTCAGCATTTAACAGAAAAAAACCCTTTGTGCGGTGTATTCTTTCATGTCAAAGGGCAAAGCACCTTCCTTATTACGAAATCATATTTCTTAAACAAAACTTCCAATGAAAACATCTCGTCTTGCAACTTGCAGTTGCAATTGCATTTGAGCTAGAGACGATACTCCTTGTAACTTTGTAGGAACAATAAATAATAAATATTCATAGTAGGTATTTGTTCCCATAGCCAAGTGCTGGCCGCAGTTGCATTTGGAATCAAGAAGTGCATGTGGGAGATTCATATTCAATTCCGGGTAATTGGCCACGACCATAGTCCCAGTCGTCGATCAAAACAGTCAAAGACCGCCCGGTATATTCTTCAATGCATATACAATTATAAATGGAGGAATATTTGCACATATGTGCATACACATATACCAAGTACGAGTATACGAACGAAAGTCGTTGGGAAGCATAAGTAATTCTAGATCTATGCGACACATGATGATGGCTGGCAGTGCAAAAAGTTCTGTTCAATGGCCTCTTTATGAGGCGTTAGAATTAGAAATTGCAACTGACAACGAATTGACCAACTGACGCAAAGCGACGTTGGACATAGTCGTACGAAGAATTTTCCAGCAAAGGCTTTTGAAGGGCATTTCGTATGGCATGAGTGAGTTGAGAAGGTTTACCAGGAATTATTGTTAATCGCGCAATTTGAAGAATATTGTTTTGTTGGTATTAATTTTTTGATATGAATATAATTTCAAGCGTTTCATATGACAAAATTAGCAGAAATCTACAAGAATTCCTTAACTGTAATTAGGGTGAATAAGTGTTATTTGTTTGTTCATTGCATCAACGAATAATTTGACTTAGGACTATTGATTGATTTAATGCGGTGGTGTGAACGAACTAAGGACAGCTATTTCATACCGTCAACAGAGGTACTCAAAATGGCGTTCCTTATTATGATTTTAATGAATAGAGCAACAAATTCGGGGCATTGATTTTATTTTTAATATTTGGATATTTTGAGTTTTAAAATTTTATAAAATAATTCAAACATAGAATTTTATTAAACATTACTAAATTTTAATTTAAAAAAATAATAAATTTAAAAAAAACTAGAATATTATTATACCTACATTTATTTCGAAGAAAAATTTTGTATATGAAATTAACTTGGTTTAATACAACAAGTCTTTTTTTTATTCAACAATTCTGTGGGATAGTTGAGTACTGCATTCTTGTTGATAACTGTGTCAACCGATTTGAAGAGCTCGTTCACTCAACCAAGTATGGTTATTGGTTCGTGAAGTTTTTGACTATGTTTGGAAAAACAAGGTGAATAAACGCTAACTTTGGATTTGGTGAGCTGGCAGAAATTAATGGAAGATCTCATAAATGTTCGGAAAGATTTATTTCTGTGTCTTTATGTTTAAAAACACTCGTTGATGTAATCCTGTTTAAATCTTACTACGCATTTTATTGAAGAATTAAAAAAAAAACTTTCCTTTAAATAACTCATTCAAATTCTTTCGAAAGGTTTCATTATAAATAGTATAACAAATTCCTAAAGCTTAATCTCATACACAGTTTAGTTGAATTTGAACTAAATTATCAGAAATTAACCTGGTTTCAATCAATATAGAAAAATAAGGGTGTATCTACGTAAATGCATTCTTAATTAAAACAAATAGGGACCTAAAACAAGTCGCAGGTATTAGCTGTCATCTAAGGCTTTTAGAATTTTCGGGGTATAACTTTAATTCCAAAGTCTGGTACGAGTATTACACGTTGAAACCAGATGCATGCGACTTTTCGAACAACGCAAGTGAAAGAGAGAAACAAAAAAAAAATCGAAAAGATGAGACGAAATAAAAACTGCCGTGTATCGCGTGGGTAAAGTTTTCGTTGAAACAATTTGACGTCTCATCTTTCGAATTTGTTTTCTCTCTTGCCCTTATACGTTGTTCGAAAAGTCGCATGCATCTAGTTTCAACGTGTAATACCAGATAAAGGAAACTTTGTTATAGCGGCGCGAACCATGAGTAAAAAAAAACAAGATTATGATACTTCTTTTTTTTTTCTTTTATTGACGTCATATGTGAAACAAAGTCTTCAAATTGTTGTTGTTTGTGGATTGATGTATTTTGTTTCACATATGACATCAATAACAAAAACAAAACAGAGAAGTGTCGTAATCTTGTTTTATTTGATTCATGAACGCGAACTACCTTTTTGTTATCGATAGTTTGTATGGAAATGTCATTTTTTGTGTAACCCTAGGCCTCCACTTGAAATAAATGATTGCAAGAAATGTGTCATGTAGTCAATATTTCTTGTGGAGGCCCCTTATGTCTGGATTTTTTTATTTTTAGACATAAGAATTTGTATTTATTTCTTGTCTTCTCAGAAGAAATAAACGGAGAAATAAAATTTGACGTTTTATGACATCCCACATAAATTGTGCAGATGAGACAGATTATACCTATTCTAAAGTACATAAAGCGCTTAGCACTTCTTGGAGAAGAATGAAATTTCACGATTTATTTTTGCCCACATAGCAAGGAAAAATTTATTTTTCGTAGTAGTGTCTGAAATAATGGCCGAAATAAATATTTCTAATGGAGTCGCGGCCTAATGGCGCCGTTTAATCCCGATGTCATTTTTTTTGTCTAACGTCAAAAATTGTTAAATTTATATATTCTTACTTAGTTGTAACTAAGGCCTTGAATGAAATGTTTAAGGTTATTACGACGAGTATCAGACTCGTTGACGAAATATCGAGACTCGAATCGGCTATATCCATTCAATTATTATCGGGTTCGCTGAAAATCTCAATTTGCTTACGGATTCCAAATACATAGACCCTTATGTATACCTACATATCACAAGCAAAAAACAAAGGGTATAGCTGACCGCAATTCTAGGCTTACACATGTTCTTTTATGCCAAAAGCGATTAAGTGCAGTCTGCGGCAATTATTTTATCAGCAACCTATCTGTCTAACTTACCAGCCCAGCTTTAGCTTACCCTGTCAAAGGATTATCTCATACTTTAGTTAAACGAATTCACTAGTTATGTGAGTTTTTGATGAAGATAAGGGCACTTTTAGGGTTAGTTTATATTTAGTTGTTAATGGTTGCGAAAGTTTTCTGTTCATAGAAAAAATTTTTTCGATATTTACTTTTTGTATTAAGTTGTTGTTTATCTGTGGTAAACAAGAAAATCAATATAAATATAAAATAAAAAGAACATTGCTTGGGCAACATGTATTTATTTGATATTGTAAGATTCCTCTTTTGGCGAAAACTGTTGCTGCATTTTTTATTTTAAAATTAAAAATATCTTCGTTCTTCAGTGACGTTAACTAACAAGTAACCACTTAGTAACTAAATTAAAAATATCGAAATATTACTTTGGTCGAAATTTTGAGCTCGCGGATTAACTTATTATGTGGCTTAGAAAAGTCGTGCATTGGACCTGGAATAAGCGTGTTTTTTTTTTATTAAAATGGCTCTATATGTCACCAAGCAGTGGTATAAAATTTAACATATTCTTGGATAAAATAATATTATTGCTTTGATAGGGTTTGGCATCAAGCTTTCTTATGGAAAATGAGTGCCTTTGGGGACCGCGTAAATCAAGTCGTATTTTTACGTTTTCAAGTCTGATGTTTATAAAATACATAGTGACGTGCCCCAGGGCTCCGTTCTGTGTTGGATTCTATTTCTCATATTTATCAATGAATTCATGTCTGAAACTTTTAATACAATAAATTGTTAGAAGAAATATTTCTCCAGTTCTGATCTGGCTGTAATCTATAAGACATACTTTCGTTGAAACAGCTGTAATATCTGCGTAGGTGTTTCCATAACTTACTTGAGTCTCTTGGATGGAATCTTAAATGGCGCTTTAACAATGATGCATGATAGAACAATATCGGAAACAATTGCAACTATTGAATACCGTCGCATTTTAGCAATGTTTTTTAGCAAAATCTATACACATCAAAACAAACTTTAAATACATTATACATAAATAATCTTGCTGCCAATAAATAGACAAGCAAAATTCAGCTGCGGATAGATATGTGACATTTTGTTTAAGTATCGACTAAAGTTATGTTGCTGACTTATGCTTTGCTGACTTTTATGAATCTCAAAAAGGCTTTCAATTTTTATTTTAGAATGCATACAATGGGTAATGTAGGTACATATAGACTGATATATTGAAGGGCCAGTTTTTCAAATGTTTAAATAATGTTTAAGGCATGGTTGAATATTTTAACCCACCAATTTCAGTGGATTAAGTTTAAGCCGTAGTTCAAACATGAAATTGGTTCTTAACACATACTTGAACCCTTAACCCATCATTGTATTTCAGTTAATCCATCAGTGAGTTAAGATCTTGAACAAAATATTTGTACAACTAGCATAATAGCCATAGTTGTACCAATATTTGGTCCATGGTTAAGAAATTTTAACTTACTGATTTCGACAGTAAGTTAAACTGAACTGAAGTTCAAGCATGAATTGAGCTCCTATCGCATAGTTTTTTTTTAAAACCTACACGCGCTCAAGGGATTATACTACCCTTTAAATGTTTCAACACAGCGTGGGCGCGAGGTTAAGAAAGAGAAAGAAGGATATGAAAGATGGCTGACGTGATGTTCTGAGACTGGATGTGGTTGTTGTCTCAGATTTTATCTCCAGGGATGGCAGAGAAATTTCTGTGTCTCATTTATGTCCCTTATAATTCGCATTATTTTTTTTATTGGTTGTCATATTTTATCGGTATACTTGTTTTACTCAATCGCATGTTATTGGTGCAATGCCTAAACAGCATGTAATGAGTAAACCAGCAACTTATTTTATGACAATTTTTAGAATTGGTTTTTAAAGGAATATAAGAAGACATAGACAACGGCAGGAATCGAACCTGCAACCACGAGATTGACAGGCTAGTACACAACTATCGCGCCACGGCCACCCGACTGTTAAACCTTGAAACATAGTGTAACCTCGGTTAATTCGCCGAAATAGGGCGTTAAAATTGCTGAACAACAAATCAAACATTTTCACCACGTTTGTACATGTACAATTGGCCCATGGGAAATGTATTCAAAAAATATTTAATAAAATTCATTCGAAACTCGTGAAAAATATTTAAATAAAAGTTTAAAATTGTTAATTAGGTATTAAGTTATCGAAAAAATAAAGCAATTAAATATAGGCGAGAAGCTTTTGGCACCAAACAGGTAAAATGTTGTCATCTCGTAAAAAGAATTATATATATCTAAGAGTTGGACCGTTTCTAAATATTTGATCCGTGGTTAACTTACTTAAAGTCACCGATTGCGATTTTATCGCATTAACTGGGGTTCAGCGTTGGTTTAAGGATTTATTTAATTGTTATCGAATTCTTGAACCATCTTTGGACCTCAGTTAATCCTTCAAAATAGGATTAAAATTGCTGAATCACCGAACAAATATCTTAACCACATTTTTTACAACTGGCCTTAAGAAATGTTTCGTTAGAATTGGATTTAAAGCCACTTAAAACACCCATCAGGAAATTAGTATTACTGAATTGTACGGTGTTGCTCTTGTTGTTTCCTTTAAATTTTTTTTTAAAATCAACATTACTACCACACATATATAACAAATTTAACTTCTTGGTATTTTTTACTTCTTCATATATTTTCAACTAGTTTGATGTGCTAGTACACTTTAAGGATAGCCAAAACCCCTTTAGTGCAGGCACAATTAAAAAATAAAGAAATTACATTTTTTGTTTTGTTTAAAATCAGAGTGCACAATGCACTCTTAATAGTCCTTAGAACTCAAAATTACATTTTTACATAATCCAATTTATGTAACTTTGTTAAAGTTTTCTATAGTGCCCGTTTCCATGGCACTTTTTTCATAAATTTGTTTGATAACATTAAAAAATTGGTTGGCTTGTGCACCAAAGAAAATTCCTTAATATTCAATACATGTCATAGTCAAAGACAGATTTCAGTCAATAAGGATTCATTCGAAGCGGCGTTAGTCAACACCCACAACATTTTGAGCTGAAACAATCACATGAACAACCTGTTCATGACCCCTAGAATCGGCTTCTCCCAATGTTGTATTAAAGAAAGTTTAAACAAAATTTAATAGCTATATCTTACTGCACATCAGCCTTTGACCATAACTTATGCTCCTTCTATACCTTAGGGCCAATTGCATAGATAAAAAGTGAAATATGAAAAAAATAATAAAACAAAAAGATACAAAAATGCCTATAGTCCTAGACAAAGGGTTATTTATGCGATGAGGTAATAAATGTGCAACACATTTCGATTCCAACTTCCAATTCTATTGTCCTATCGGAGATTATGTATTATTATTATAATATGGGCTTGGCGCACACCATTTTATTATTGGACCCCCAAAGTATGAGTATAGGTACTTACTTTCATACATCCTTAAAGTATATAGTGGAGATATCTGGAAATGGCGGGAATGAAATTATTTATGAGTTAGCCTCCCGCTATTGTTTGAGCGCGAGTTTGAAAAATTTAATGAGGCTCCTAGCGCCGCCAGTTATGATTTATTGGTTATAAATTATTTTTTGTTTGCATTTCGTGGATAGAGGTATGTATGTGTTTTTTTGAAGCGGAAAAGAAGTGTGCGTTTTTTGTGTTAAACCTTAATTGGATAGAAAATCAGTTTTTCATGCAGTAGTTTATAATAGGAAAAAGAAATTTATTGATATCGATAGTGTCACGCTTTTAAAAAAAGCGAAAATATTGATGCTAGAGCTTATGATTCAGTTAAGAATATAACATTAGGGTGTGTCAAAAAAAAATCGAATAATGGAGCTCAAACTAGCTTATGCAGCGAAAAAATTTATAACAATGAAAAGGTGCTGATTTGATTTCTACATTCCACATGGTTGAGAATAAAACAAAATAGAGCTCTAAGAATGATTGGCGATAGAACTATATTGGAAACATCTACATCTCTAGAACATCGTCGAAATGTTATATGTCTCTCACTATTTTATCGCTATCTTTATAAACACTGTTCCAGCGAAATAGCCAGTTGCATTCCTCCCCTTAAAATTTTCAACCGTAATACTCGCGCTTCTAGGAATGCTCATCAGTTTTCCCTTGAGCCCAACTTCGGACGTACTGTCAAGTACAGAGATTCTTTCTTTAGTCGTACAACGCGAATGTGGAATACTCTACCCGGCTCTATTTTCCCCTCCCATTTTGATATTCAGAAATTCAAAGCCAATGTGCATCGGTATCTCCTCTTGCATCCTTCCCTACTTTCCTAACGCTCGCACTGTGCTTGTTCATTTTAAGGGTAGTCAAAACCCCTTTAGTGCGCGCATCCATTAAAAAAAAAAAAAAATAATTCCTCGACCGAGATACTCCAATGACAATGGGCGTTTTTTATCTTAGACTTAATGTTAATTATCATAAAAGTTCTAAAGTTAAGGAGTACACATTAAACTTTAGATTGATGAAGAGAGTTCCAACTGGAAGAGAAAGTCGAAGCGAAGCTTATTAAATTGTTGGTAAAATACATTATCGATCCCATTTCAGGTTAATCTGTTCTTGATGAAACTCACTGATTGTGGTAGAATTCAAAGGAGATGGTCAGATTCTAGTTCGCAACGATGTGCGGCAGAGTCAGGCAATATTTGAAGCGATAAGTACAAAGTCAAGGTTGTACTGGAAAAATTAATGTCCCCAGATATACAACTTGAAGAAGACACATTACCTTATTATTTATAACCCACAAGTGCATATTAAGTTGCAAAACATTATTCTGAAACTTGTAGCCTTTTGTGAAAACGCCTGGTAGGGCCTGGTCGAACCGATAAGATCCATCATGAAGGTTTAAAGAAAGTGTTAAACATTTTTAAGGATTTTGATAGCAAACTTAATATCGAAAAAAGTTTGTAGAAAGTAGAGATGTTATATTTTTTAGCACACTTTCTGGCCACGGAGGGAATAATTCCAGATCCAAGAAGAATGCGGACATTGATCGAATTTAGATCGCCGGAAACTAAAGAATTAAGCAGACATTTTTTAGGACAAGTGATAAACTGTATACATTTTTCCTTGATTTAGTTGACGTACCCGAACAACACCACCACCTGATAAAAAGACATCAGCGAGAGGTTCGTACTAGCCGATTGGGCAACTCTCTCATTCTTTGACATGAAAAACCGCAATCTACTGCAGTTTTGTTAGGGGCAGTAATAATTCCATTTGATAACATGACACAAAGGCTTATATATTTTAAGAGGGTAGGTATTCTCATTTTTCTTCGAATTCTCTGTTTAATATTGCAAAGAAGCGTTACCAGCAACACCGAACGACCACTAAAGTGGCTGGTACAAATCATACCAGCAGCATTACACGCCATCATTCTAGCCAACTGAATAACTATCACCAAGTCAACATATACTGCAGAGGACAGAACATTTTAACTATAGTGATGGCATAATCGAATGATTTTAATAGACGAGATATTAGTATTCGAATGATCAATGTAATCCAATGATCACTCGAGTTATGAAAAATATGAAAAAATACATTTCATAGTGTGTTAGAGTGGGAAATATATCAAGAGAAGGTGGAAAATTATGACTATGATATAATGGTGAAACTTGTAGATTCTTAGTAATACTTAGGGCCAGTTTCACACTTTATCCCTCAGTGCCAACTGCCCCCTAAGCTTAAATCAGGGTAAGATTTCAATTTCACACAACTCAGGTTGAACTGAACATTAAGTGACCATTGTTGGGCACTTAAGAGCTACTTAAATATTTGAAATCCCTGTCATAAAAAAAAGAATAAAGCAAAGGAGATAGTTCTTACGATTTTCAAAAGCATCAATGTCATAGACACTTTACATCCCATGAATTTGCTTTGCATGAAGCATGTTTTCTAAAACTAAATCAAAGCTTATGGTCTCAATTTTTGCGGGAGATCATCCGCCTGTTTAATAAAGTTACCTTTTATTGTCAGCCGACCGCTTTTTAAGGTATCTTTTGAGATTTTCATAATTTTTTATCATGGTTTTTTATTCTGGTATTTTCCATGCTCATAGTTTTGCTTCGTTATGGTAACTTTGTTGCACTCAATTATATTTTTCTTTTCATTAATAAATTTATTTCCTTTTCAAGAAAATGTAGTTTAGGCGCCACTCGCTTCCTATTTTGAATAAAAGCTTAAATATAACGTCAAAAAAACAAGGGTTGCCACCATTATTCATGTTTTTGAGTGAGGTAATTTTAATGGACTGAGAAACAGAAATGTAACCTAAGTGCCACTTATCGTTTGACGTTTACTCAAACTCAGGGCGAACTTAAGTGTGCACTATGAAACTGGCACTTGAACACAGCTTGGAATTGCTGAGTAGCAAGATTCCTACTGACTTTGGTAAGCTTCAATCCAGGTTGGTTTATTTGGTGCATCCACTTATCATTAAAATATAACAGTCGGAATCTTAATAAATGTTTCTATTTTGTTTTCTGGTCTTCAACGCATCAGCTCTCCTGGTAAGCCACTATCTAGTGTCTAATATTATGTTGTAAGCCAAGAACTCTAAGCTCTTAGGGTACACCAAGTTTAAAGTTTCGATTTGACTTCCGTTTCAGAAATACGTATTATTGTAGTTAAATGTTATCGCCATCATTAACATAGGCTTCCTTAGCATGTTCCTCTCAGTGCTAAGACCTCAGCTTCGACGATGTTCTTCAAACCAGTCAGTGGTGCCTGTGTATACTGTAACCACACGAATAGAAAAAAACTACCACTGAAAAAGATTCTACCCACTGACCAACTTACAAAAATTGTTATGGTAATTTCCTAAAAAGTATCGTACATACCACCATGACCGTCCTCATTGCATGCATAAAGCATTAGTAATCATCTACTCGTTTCTACTTTCGCTGTATATGTTGAAAAAAATATACATTTCAACCAGTGTTAATAAGTTACGCGAGTTTTACAAATTTTAATTAGTAACGCTTACCTAATGTAACTAATGTAACTAATTGAATTAGTTACGCAACTAATTGATTGCGATTTCTAAGAAGCAGATAAATGCCTTGTTTTTATCTTCTGTTTATCTTCTTCAGATTAAGCTTACGTTTATGAAAACTGTGAATAATCTCGGTATTAAGATAAATACTTCTCTATCGGCTGAAGATCAGGTGAATTCTACCATTGGACGAATTTATGGTGGACTGCGCAAGCTTTGGCTATTTTCAAACATAACCCCTGAAAAGACTAAATTGAGGCTTGCAAAAACAGTGCTTGTTTCTCTAATTGACTATGCCAATGTTGGCAATGAAGGCAATTACACTTCACTTTTCTGAACCTAAAAGTAAAATAGCAAATATGGCTGTTAATAAACGGGAAGGGGAAGGGGAGAAGGGTTAAGGGACGTATAGCAAAGAAAAAAAAAATAAATATAAATTACGTGTTCATGGAAGAATAAAACAGGTTTTTTAGTTTTCTTTATTTAAATTTAAAATGTGTATGTATATAAAGAACTTTTAGTTTAGAATTTAAATTTGTATATATATAGCTATGTATCTATTATAATGTTTAATTAATATTTTGTTTTTTTTTTCTCTAAAATGTAACCAAGTTTAACGGTACTATAAACGACTAAGTCTTACTTGTCCACCGAATTGAAATAAAACTTTTAAACTTTGAACTAATGTAACTAATTAAATAAGTTACGTAACTAATTTAACTAACCAAAAAAATTCGAACTAAAAAGTCATGTTTTATAAGTTATGATTTAAAAGTTAAAAAAAAAGCGTCAATCCGGAAGGCCTGTTACCAATTCATATGAGGATCTCGGATTCACACCAAAAAAATGTCCAACAAAAAATCGAGTTATTCGATTCAGCTAATAAAAATTGCCAACAATTTTGCAATCTGGCAAAGCTTGCACTAAAATTGATTAAAATTTCGGCATCTTCCCCAGAAATAGAGTGTACTTTTTCGACATGGTGTTTAATTCATACCCCTTTGAGAAATCGACTGTCTTTCGAGATTTCCAAAAAATTAATGTTTCTTAATGGAACTTTAAGAATGGAAGACATACATTCATTTTTGAAGGACTTTGAGTTTAACGAGTTTAACTAATTTAATACCTACATATATATTTGGGTTATATACATACATTTGATCTCTGAATTATTTTATAATCTTTATTTTGAGACCAATAGGATGGTCGATGGTAAACATTTTTGTTTACTTATAAATGTTATTGTTCATTTTGTTTTAATGTTCAGTCAGTCAACATTTTCTTAGCTATATTAGTTACATAAGTTACATTAGTTACGCGCAAAATGAAATGTAACTAATTGCATTTAGTTTCGCGTAACTATATGGGTAACTTACTCGGAGTAACTTACGTTGCTAAACACTGATTCCAACACAGTTTCGAACACCAATTGAAAGCAATACAAAAGAGCTTTTTCAAAAGCTTTTTTTTACCAAAGAGCTTTCTGTTTTTAAGCTTTTGAGAATAAAATTTAATAAGTTGAGGAGGAGAAGTGTTGTCGCTTTGATTTCTCCTTTTAATTTTGTTGTATTTGTAAATATCCCGTTAAAAAGCAGTTGATTTTTTTGCTTCCGGTGTTTTTTTGCAGAAAAAGTTATTTATGCAAGGCATCGAAACGTTGCAAACAAATTATTTGGATTACAAAGGGTTTTATAAAGGGATATTTTATTTTTAGCAACAGTGAATAATTAATATTGCCTTTATTAAATAATGAAGTAAAATTGAGTTAAATAAGAAATAGTATAAGGTTATATTATATAACTTTTAAGTTTTTCGCGGATACCCTTTAAAAAACGCGCTATTGGCTTACTGCTTCCTTGGTGGTATGGAAAGAGATAAATAGTTTTTTTTTTAAATTTAATTAAAATGTTCATTGTATTAAGTAAGCAGATGGTAACCCATACCCACATTTCTCTCATATTTGCGGCCATTTCTAATGATAAGAACAGAAACCCTATTAGAGCTTTAACTTGAGATAGGTTTATGCAACTCAATGCCACCAGAGGGAGAGGCAGATACCCTATAGAGTATAGTAAACTATACAGTATTGTTGTTTCTTTGGTGACACAATTTCAAATAGAAAATTGTCGAATTGAAGTCATCATTCTATTAAGTGAAGGACTTACCTACTTTTATTAATATCCCATAAACGGGGTGCTAATAAGTTCCTCTATGACATTGAAACTGGTAGCATGTTTTGCTAATTTTGAGCAATTACTTACCTTTTAGATGGTGTTCTTGTTTTTTTAATAATCCCACAAACGAGACCAATAGGATGGTGGACGCACATGCATAGAAACATTTTCATATTTATTTTTTGAAGTTTCATAGCAATCAGGATAAAAAAATGTTAACCAACCTAAGAACCATATTTTAGCTCTGGGTAGTTGAAGACAAAATATCCTGTTTTATTCGTTACCCTGAAAATCCCTCAAAGTAATCAACATCAATTAATTGTGCCTAACTCTAATTTCTCCCATATATTCATAGAGATATATGTGCATAGGTACAAATACTTAAAATAAGAATAATGTTGCAGAGATGCACAGAGATGGCATCAAAATGAATGACAAAACTCGAAGGATCGAGCCATAAGGATGGAAAAGAATGTACACGTGCTTATTAAATCCCCTAAAGAGGCTTTATGCTTGGATATGGAAGGTTGCATAATAATCTTGGAAATGCTAGTCTACCACCATCTATAATGATGATGGCGAAGGATATATACGATAGTTCGTGCTCGACATCATCCGCGCAAGTTAGCAGAGAGCTTTTCCTTAAATAAACAAAATAACAACATTGCGAGCAAACTATGCACCTAGATATGTACACGTATCTGGAAACTTAAATATTAAGACGTATGACATAACCTTCGAAAAAAAGCCCAACGTCAACCACCAGCTTAACCACAACCATTACCATCGCCGCGCCGTCATCAGGCAAAGTGACACACGTCAGACAAGAAAATATGCAACCGTGGCACCAGCATAGCACTGCGCATCGCGACACCAAAGATAAATGAGCAGTGAAATGAGCTTGGCAGCGCTATGAGCCTGCAATTAATGATGCGTGGTGTAAGGATGTTTTTTGTTTTTTTGTTTGTTTTGTATTTATTTTGTTGCTCCTTTGGATTTCCTGTTTACATACATATATACCAGATTCTTGCACCATGCCAAGAGATAAGGATAACAATACCATGCCTCTTGCCAAAATTCTATAATTTGTCATTGTGCATAGGGGGGTAGGATGTGGCGTGCAATTTTCTACATTTGACATTTTAAGCATGGCGGAGCACACAGATCCAAGGATGTGCGATGCGGTTTTCTTTGTTTGGGAGATGGTTTTTTTGTTATATTTTGGCAGCGCAAAGTATCAAGGATAATCGTACGCCTGCCTGCCAGGTGAGTACAAAATTTGCGGTATTTTATTTTGATGAATGATAGGCACTTGTGCGATTTTATATGTGCAACAAAGTCTATGATGGAAAGTGTTGTTTGGGTAATTGGATGCCAGCTGGATTCTCAAGGGATAATTCTTACTTTTCTTACAAGAACTATTTTTTTTTAGTTAACGCCCGTCGCCCGGTTGAATCTACGTAGTCAAGGGGAAAAAGGTATGTATATGAATTTCAACAGCGAGCCAATGAGATGAGACAGACATGAATTTAAAATTAATGAGTCTTTCAAATGTTTTGTACAAAAAATAATGATAGACTAATAGGTCTGAGATCTTTGGGTATCAGCTCCTGGAAATATTTGCTCTAATAAATATCTTCTGTGTAAATATCTCGCTGAAGAGGTTATTTCACCGTTTTAAAGAGTCTCAGTCTATAAACAAACATTAATTTACTAAATGTGTTCACAAAAGTTTCGGAGGTTGTTTCAAACTCTAAGCGTCAGCTTAGGGAGCCTTTTCTTGCCTCGCAGGATCTTCTTACATTTTTCGGCTCAAGGAACGATACTCTCCCTTTGGTTTTATCTTTCGTTCCCAAAATCTATCTGTGTTGTTTGTATGCTCATAAAGAATTGCAATGTAACGAATACAGCATCGGTAATTAGTCTTCATTACTCAAAAAATTGACATTTACAAATTATCGATAACTTTAATTCGAATTGTTAGCTTGTTTTGAGCTCGCATTCAAATCATTTAATTAGACAGTTCCGAAAACTGAAATTTTAAAAATTTCGATTCCCCGAAAATTGAGTTGAATCCAGCATTTTTTTCCTGAGCATTTTGAGTAAAAAACTGAGAAAGTATGCTGAAGAATCGGTTTCATTTTACAGCGATTGCTCAGATCTCTCAGAGTGCATTTTTCAGAACTAGACAATAGTTAAGAAGTTAAAACCGTCTCATAATTCGTAAGAATATACCGAATTCGTAAATCGTGAGTCTTCTCTCTATACTCTGTGTACACTTTTTGGTGTAAATTTTTTGGGGCATATTTTGAGGGTGAGTATGAGTAAATTGCGATGTACACGGAAAATAATTCCCAGTTAGTAATTTCGCCTTCTAGATTTCGAACAGGTGTTCGTCTTCACCACGGCAGAACCCTGTACAATAATATCGATTCTCTTATTTCACACCAAAATCCATTTTTTACTCTGGCACCACCTCTACCACACCGTCATTACGTTGACTCAAAAACTCGTGACAACATGTGTTCGCTAACGTATTGACATTAACAGACCCATTTTTCGTTGACAATCATGCTATAATCACAATTAGTACAAATAATAAATAGACACACAGAACTCACCATACTACATGATATGGCAAGAATCTGCTTTATTGTCTTATCCAAGATGGCCGTTCGGCTTTACTATTTCATGCGACGTTGGATATCTAAGTAGTTTTAAGATGCCTGTATTTCATTACGTGGGGTCTCCACGGGCAAGATTAGCTAGATAGCATTCTAGGAAAATTGCTCATTAAGACTATAAATAGCATACTATACTAACAGCCCGATTCTCCTCACCATCACTGATACCTCACAAGACACAAGCAGAGGTGAAATTACTTTTGTGACTTGTTCGGATTCTCCCCCAAAGTCACAACTTGTGAGGGTCATAAAAACAATCGAAATTGTGATCTACTTCAAAGCAGGGTACAACTCACAAATAGTTTCGAGTTTCGACATTTCGATGCGACGTTAGATATAATATTTTGTGAAACAATTTCTTTTATATTCCAACATGGAGTAAACTGAAATATAAAACTTTAATTTGAGATGAAAACTTCAGCAGCGACTACCAGAAAGAAAGAAAAAGGGTTAGATCATCCTATATAAACTCTTTATCAGCACACAATAGTGTGATTATTTGTAGGTATTTCAGATCAAATATTCCAGATAAAATATAAATCCTTTAACATTTTCTTGTTTGAAAATGAATGAAACGGATCCTATTTGACAGTTTTTTATTTGTTTACACAAAAACAAACATACATTTTTGTTAATCTTCATTATTACATCTATAATAAATAATCCGCATCAATTTCAATTTTTATTTTCTTTCTTATATTTAGCTGTTCCAATAATGCCACTACGCAATTCACCTTTAGATGTGGTAAGTTTGGTTGTGAGTTTTCTTGTGACGATTGGGGTAGCTTTCGATTAATGTTATCGAGTCACAATAATCCTCTCAAGGAAAAGTCACAAGGGCTTGTGACTTGTGATTCGTCACAAGGGGGAGAATCGGGCTGTAAATTTCCTTAGCTCATAACATTCTATCGATAGTACAGTAAAACCTGCTAATCGGGACACTCTATAATCGGACTACCTCATATTCGGACCAAGCGTAGAAAATATGAAATATTTATGTATCGAATACCGCCGGCCGTGCGACGTTTACTTTGGGTTTATTTGGTGATTTCCTATAATAAGTTTGTAGTTTTAGCTTTCGTTAGTTGGCAAATGATAAAATTTGAATTTTTTTCAAAAAAGGTGTTTGTTTTTGGTTTTCAATAAAGCTACTAAGTTTAAAAAGTAAAAGTAATGTGCAATGAGTAATCGAAATTACAGTGGGTTTGATCTGGAAAACAAGGTTGAAGTTATTAAGTATTTCGAAGATGCATATTTGTCTCAGGGAGATCATGCAAAGAAATTTGATTGCAGCAAGTCTCAAATTCAAAGAATTTTGAGGACTGTCCTTTGAAAAATTAGTACAAAACGTATGAAATCATCTGTATATTTTGCCGAAACTGATGTCATGACATTGACAAAAAAAAAATGTGCCAATTTCTGGGACAATTCTTCAAACAAAAGCACTGGCTATAGCAACAAATCTAAATTGTATATTTTCTGGAATTTTATAGGTGATATACGCACTGGCAGTAGTATTTTTATTTTTTATTTGTTTATTAATTTACTCTTAACAGACATAATGCATGAGGAAAAACCCTTTCTAAGTGGACCGGTCCGATTAAAAACGAACCTCTACAATCGGACCACCTCCTAATTGGACCACTTTTCTTCGGTCCCAAGGGTGGTCCAATTTGACAGGTTTTACTGTACAATATTTGGCTGCAATTTTCACTTTGACGTTTAGCGTTTGTGGCTGGTGAACGATTGTGGTGTATGTTATTATTATAATTCCTTGTTTTTTTATTTAATTTCTTTCTTGAACGTTTTTTTAATTCCTGTAATGCTACTAGAGCAAGAACACAGTGATACATCTTCCTTCGCGAATCGCGACATTAATGCAATTGAAATAGTATGCTGTGAAATGCACAATGTCAAATTTTCTAGCATCCTATTTTTTTTCTTTCTATCAAAATGACAGATAGTATACTAAGAAATATATAACGTGGAGACACCGTGTTAGGGATAGCTTGCACTTGCATTGGTAACGTGATTTCATTGAGCTTACAACGAAATCTCGCATTTCAAAATCCAAATCTATATGGTGAAATTGGAAGATTTCGACTAAAATCAATAAAACTCCCTGGTATCATGTGTGAGAAAGCTGTACAGCTGCGTTGTGGACACATAAAATATTGCACATACATTTTTTGACAGCTATTCCATAAACGCCAGCTACAAATGCAGCACTCCATTTATTTCTGAGATAATGGTTCTGATTAAAAAAAAAAAGAAATACAAGCTTACCCCCTGAAGTGCTTGAGCTAAAAAGAAACTCGGCAAAACAAATTTTTGACAGCTCAGTTAAAAATGTCAAACAAAAAATCATATTGGCCACGTTCAGAAGACATAAGGGACTTCATATGCAGTCAACTGCATTCATTGAAAGTAAATTTGTGATTGGTGGTTCGGAAAGCTATCGGAAAAAGTTTCTGAAAATTTTCGATTGGTATCAAATGTCAGTTCTTCTCCTGGAGAAATGAGAAATTCTATTCTAGTCTTAATGTCGGCCTGCAACAGTAGTTGCTGAAGTTGTACAGAAAAACTCTTCATCTTCACCTTGGGTGTTCGATATTTAAAGATTTGAACTTATATAACTGAACTACGAGATTTCACTTCAGTGGAAACAGTACTACTATACCTACTCTTTCCAAGAAAAATTGTCAGTGCAACCCTTATGGTTGAGCCTTTTAAAAATCAGTAGCGGCAGTATGCATTTACACGATGATGAATTGGAAAAAATCCAATAAAATAAATTATACTCGCCAATAAATCCTTATCCTTAAATATTATTATAAATAAAATGTAAGGAATAGGTTTCTGAATTCATGCTTTTTCAGAGCTTTTGAGAACAAATAATTCGACTAAAAGAGTTGAGTTGTTTATGATATCATGTTTTCTTTTTATGTATTCAAATCCATTAAAATGCAGTTACGATATTTTCGGGTATGCTTTAGGATCGAAGACTATTTTAACGACTTTTTAGTAGAGTACGGCTTGGTAGGTGGTTTTAAGTAATTTTAAGGCCTACTGGGGATGCCCCTTGAAAAAAAACGTGCCTTTTTGTATCTTACCACTTGATGGTGAAGAAAAATATAAATTTAATTTATTCCAGTAAAAATGTTTTTGACTTAATTTATGTTTCATTAATAATGTAATGGAAACTTTTTTATTTAATTCATAGTGACGTAATCTGAGCTAAATAAGTAAATTAGTAGAAGCAGATGGTAGCCCAATACGTATATTTCTCTCTCATTTGCGGCGATTTATAATTTAAATTTTTGAAACCCTTGTAAAGCCTTAATGAGGGACATATTTATGCCAGCCAATGCAACCAGAGTGAGAGACAAACGTCTTATCTTCCCTGCACTGACAATTTTAATGGGACAGAGTATACATACAATAGCCGTGTTTTATTGGGAAATTTATCCGCCGTAGGTTTATCCATCGTAGCATTTTACATACAATTAGCTACGGTCGATAAAAAGCTAAAGTAGAAGCTACGGTGGATGGCTGGTTGACGTTCAGTCGAGTATCGATTCTGATTTTGTTAATTTTGTTGGTACGATTGATAATTGAATTGAATCACGATGGATGTGTTCATGGAGTGTTATAATTATTACTTTCATTCGTAAGACAAATCGATCTTTTTGATTCTTTTTTTTAATGGTTGGCCAGTTTATATTTCTCAAATCTTATATAACTTCATTTTTTAATAAATTAAAAGCTGTTCCACTGAAAAGTTTCTGACTTACACCATTAAAAACTGTATTCTTTGCTCAATTATTTTCTGAAGTACGTCTAAAATTGCACCTATATCTGCAATTTTGCATAACCCTAATATCAATTAATCATTTTTTAACAAATTTTGATATCCATTTTGAAAAAGAAACCAATATTTATGGAATGAATTCCGTCTTACTTTTATTTTTGACTAACCAAGCCCAATTTTCGTTTTGTGTTAAATTTTTATTGATAGTTGTAAATAAACAGAGTTTGGTGAAAAAAATCATCTTTTTATTTAGATCTACAAAAAAGCCATTTGAGAAGACAAACCGCATTGGGTGGAACTGCACTATAGAGGAATTGCTTGACACTGCGCCGCAAAATATTTATTCGTACGAAATTCTATGAGCTATAAGGCCACAGGCGTGCACATATGCAACTTTCAGTTTTGCAAAACAGTTTGGTTGCTAAAGTGAATACCCAGGACTTATATGAGAGTGCGCGCCCATGCAAAAACTATTCACTCCGCGATTCGAGCAACTTAAGAGTTTGTGTTTTGGCACAAATCGAACGATCGCCCAAATAATTTCTTCAGTTTATATTACATCGAACTAAATTTTGGCAAAATTGCATGTGCGCGCCTAGCCTAAACGCACTAAGCGGAAACTGAACTCAAAAAGTGTGCTTTTTCTTCACTGTTTAATGGACGTTGGCCATGGGCGGTATTCAATTCACTACATGGACATGGCCTGGGCATAAATTTATGTGATCCAAAATGGTAAAATGGCAAACCAAATGTTAACTTTTTGTTACTTACTCCAGTCTTATGAGTAAATATTGAATTGAAAGCAAAACATACTCAGAAAATAAATTTGTAAATTGACTTGAAAAATAAAACTCTAGCTATCAATAAGCTCAGAAAATAAATAAAAGCATGAAATATAAGGGGAGTGAACAATTTAAACTACGTTGTAGTGTGCGTTTCAAGCCAAGAAACATTAAAAGGAAACAAGTAAATCACCGGCACTTTTGTTTCCTCGTGTGAAATGCATAGACCATTTTTAAAGCAATACAAAAATTGGACTGTGTAAAAAGGGACTTGACCATAGTCTATGAACAAAGCCATTCACTTATCATTTCCGTTTTATTGGTACAAAATGAATGTTCGAATTTAAAACTGCAATTGCAGAAAAAATGAAAACAAGAAATAGGTTTGTAACATAAATTTAATATGGGTACGTTTTTCTACTTTCTATTTTATATGAATAAAAGCTAATTATTATTGTTCATAACTTTGATATTTTCTTAATTTTACTTTGCAAAAGATTATTTCATTACTTGTGACTGCTATTCAGGGGTACCAACTTTACAAAAATAAAAAAGCTGCGGTCCATGCGTATTTTTGGGAATTACTTACGGTACAATGGATAGATTTCCAATAAAACACACCTAATAATTGTTATGACTAGCTCCTTGAAATTCTCTGGTAAGTACAACTTTAAGATGTATTTGGATTTTTTTTTAATTTTTCTTAATTTCATTTAAGGAAGAAATCATGAGTTTTTCATAAATTTTCATAAATTAAAATAATTTATTTTTTTATTTGTATCTCAGTTAATTTTTAGCACATAGAACATTTTAATAAAAATATGAGTTCAAATCGATTCAAGGACAGCATGAACCTTAGAGATTAAAAGACATGCATTAAGCGGTGGCTTGTGTCATGGTCCAAGCAAAATCAAGAAGTTCATGGTTAAGCCAATATATTCGTGGTATAAGCATAAGCATGTTTATTCCTTTGTAAGCTGCGTGGCTTAAGAGTTAATGTATCCTTTTGATGTGGTGTTCATAAAATCTGTTTTTTTTTTTTTTTGATTCTCGAAGCTGCTGTCTTTCGTGCTTATACGAACACACATCTAGGTTCCTTATGAATGCTGTATACATGCTCCTGCTCAAGCAAGTAGCGGTTGTCATTCATCATTAGGGTTGATTGCTGATGTTGACAGTGATGATAGCGATGACGATGATGATGTGGTGATTGCCATTGCCATGATGGTGATTCTCATACTCTTCTTGTTCTCACCTGTTTCTATATACTCACACGTTTATGGTGCACTTTTCTTAGAGCATCTATAGTATGTATATGCAAACATATAGATTTTTACACCTGGACCAATGTCAGGTTAGATACAAACATACATACATATATAAAAAAAAAGTCTTTCAAACTCTTAGGAGATGAAAAATCAAAAGATAAGCGATCAGGATTCGTGTTTTAATTAGAATTTGCTTCAAACTAGTATAGAGGGTGAATTCAGAAAAAAAACACAATTTTTTTAACAACTCTTTTGTGTGGAAAGGGTGGAACATAATGGATTATGAAGGATGAAGAGTTGATTGGATGTAATGCATGAGTGAAGCATAAGTTAATTTTCCTTTTCTTTTTTTTCGTTTTTTAGAGAAAAAGCTTTGCTTGGCACTTGATTTAGAATTTTGTTTGGATAGCAACATGAGGAAATTGAGTGATCTCAATCTGGAAAAGTTTATTTACACTACAATTGACGCCTATGAGTGTGAATGGTATACATATGTATCATGTATGCCTTAAAGTTTAAAATTTCACTTATTTACAGTGATTCGTATGACTTTAGTTTTCTATGACATTAGCCTTTCAACAAAACAAAAGAAAAAGTAAAAATATAGTTTGTACTGTTTTCAGCCATCCAGTTTTAGGCTGCAAATGCTTCTACCTACAGTTGGATACTTTAAGGGATAAGTCCACAGGCTAAAATTCCAAAAGGGACTTTGATCCATGTGGTGAGTTCTAAGTCAGTGGTTCTGGTTGTTCCTATAGATAAGTCATAAATTAAATAAAGTCTGAACTATTAAGCTGTTCGGCTAAAAAATTTCTTGTACGATTATAATGGAATAACAAATCATTATAAACGAAATCCGCCTACTCTTTAAAACAAAAAATGTATATAGTCTAGAAAATTCTTAAAATTTCGGTTGTATGCTTAGAAAAATTTACATATAAAGCTATTTTTAACAATTTACAAAATCAAAGGTTTTTTGACACGCCCCTTTTTTTATTTTTTTTTTTTAAACATTTTGTTCTTGAATGCTTTATCTATACATATCTGAACGACTTTAACGATAGGCACCCACCGATTCAACATCAACAGCAGAACATTGATTAATGCTACAGCAGCATGGCGAGGAAGTGATTTACATTCGTCATACTTACAGTTCTGTTACAATGGGAAATATACCATTATTATGATTGACTTCTAGACTCTTAGTAAACCTTAATCTTGAGTTTGAAATGCTGAGGAATAATATTTCCATTGATCTGTGTATTCAAATGAAATAATCGATAATAACAGGCTCTATTTTTCCCCCTCATTTTGATATTCTGAACTTCAAAACTAATGTATATCGGTATCTCCTACTTAATCCTTCCCTATTTTCCTAAAGCTCGCACAGTGCTTGTCATATTAAGGGTAGCCAAAACCCCTTTAGTGCCTGTTTATTCTAAAAAAAATCAATTGTTACATAAAAGATATCTCGATATTTTATCTGAAATCATTCGAACGATTTCTATTTATCATTCGAATGATCTTCATTCTAATGATGGCTCATCTTTCATACATGAGTTTTCTTATTATCATATCTCGTGACACTTCTCGATTTTCATACATTAGGGTTTATTTAACTACTGCTGTTGTCAAACCTGGCAACAACATCAACAAAACAAATGCACTTGGCATCCATTTTTTGTAGGTTGTCAAAGATTGCAACTGCAGAAAAAGAAAAGAAAATTTCGAGGAGATGGTTTCCGGGTAAAGAGAACGAAGGCGGCCATTTTACAATTTTCTTAGAATAAAGTCTATCTCGACACATGGTTTAAAGTTAAAAGTAGAAAATAAAATTATAGAATAGTAAAATAAAATCAAAAGTATAAGAATAGAGAGAACTAACTAAATATAAAAAAAAAAATATATGAACATAAAGAAATCCAAAGAAAAAACAATCGTAAGTTTACTATTATTATTTAAAAAATATATATATATGTATACGAGTATATATAACATTCGCATTTCTGTATTTAAGAAATAAAAGCCCCATTTGAACTAAAAACTCCAAGAGTTTTATTGAATTTAAGGGCTACTTTCGAAGGAAGATTTTTTTATAACTACTCCTGCTTAATTGTAATGCAATACCTAAGGCAAGAGCCAAGAATTATTATGATGTGTGATTGCCTAAAATGTGGATTATATGTTGAATATACGTGTAGGTTATAATTGGAATTGAGAACTTTGTATGTATCAGTTTCAGTAGCATTCATTGTTCGAATGAATTATCAAAATAGTAATAGTACATAGTAATCACTCGGTTATTCAATACAATTTGTTCCATTTTGATCACTCGAGATACAGGTAGTGTATCCGAGATCTTATGTTTGTAAGAAATTAACGATTCAAAATGGAAGAATCGAACGATTTTGTTTGTTTTATAGACTTGGACGTGGTCATGGTGGATTTGAGTATTTCTTATGCATATTACATATTTATGTGTATTAACTAATGTATTGAAATATATGGAATATGTGCATAGTAAAATAAAATGCAAGACTGGATCTCACGTACTTGCTCCTATGTTCGATTACATTATATGCAAAACATTCTCAATAAAACGGCTAAATATATTTTTAAATTTTTTATATATAAAAATTTTTTAACTTTTTCTAAGAAAAAATTGGTATGAACTTTTAAATATTTAATAATATAAATACAAAAACAAAATTTCAGAAAAAAACACCCGTTTTCGAAATATTGAATTTTCAAAAAAAAAAATCCAAACAAAATATTTTTGGAAAATTTTGAAATGCAATACTATTTAGAATTGGAAGGAGCTCCTGTATAAATTTTCTTATCGAAATCCGTTGAGCCGTTTATGAGAAAATCGAAAATCAATAAAATGGTTGTATGGCAGGTACCGTTAATAACAAAATATATTAAAAACTTTTCGGCCGAAATGTAGACCATACGCAAAGTAGTACACACAGTAATTTTTGTCGAAAGCGTAAAGCCGTTTTTTAGATAATTAAGATGGTAGTAAAATTTGTATGGCAAGTACCGTTATTTTGGGCCTAAAACAACGATTCAAAAATCTGTTTTGGACAAACACCTAAAACGACTAAGTACCAAGTTTGAACCAAATCGGTTTAGCCGTTTAGGCTGCCGATCGTTCTACAGACAGATAGACAGACAGACGGAATTGCCGAACCCACTTTTTTGGTGTTCTCGAAAATTAATCTAATTTTTTTTACGAATACATAACTTGCCTTATAGTACCTATAAGCCCAAGTAAAAATGGAATACTATTCTAATTTTCTTACTCTTTTTTTTTTGTAAATTCATTTTTACCTTATAACTATCTTAAAGCTAGACTTACTTATTCTTTCATAATTCAAATGATCATTTGATTATTTTGATCACTCGAATACTATTATCGCGTATAATGATGTTACCCTTTATATATTTTTTAACGCAGCGCGGGCGTGAGTGAGAAAAAATAGAAGGATAGGAAAGATGTGTGGCGCGATGTTCTGAGACTAGAGCTGGTTGTTGTTTCAAATTTATCTCCTGGGATGGCGGCTGTACTAATGCGGAGAATTTACCGTGTCCTATTTATCTATGTCTCATAATTCGCATGGTTTTATTTATTACTTCATCATATTGTATGGGTATACTAGTTTATTCAATTGCATCCTGTTAGTGTTATGTCTCAACAGCATGGATAAACCAGCATCTCATTTTATGACAATTTTAGAATTAATTTTTAATGAAAAATAAGACGACATAGACAACGGCAGGAATGGAACCTGCGCCACGGCATATCCGTGTTTCATTTTATATATATCTTATTGGCTCCTAAATTTAAATGTTTCGATTTGGATTAGTATTGGGCAGTAATCAGTTTCCTGCCAATGTTCTCCTTCTTACTGAGATAGTTGGCGAAAGTATTTTTTTTGGATTAGCTCTAAACTGGAATCAGATTTTAACAAATTTTCAACTGGTTCACTATTCTTCTAAGTGGGTATCGAGCAGTGTTTATACGCGCATTTCTACTTAGATTTGCTATTATATATGTAATACTGGTATATTTATGCTAGTAGTAAATAAATATAGTTGTTCCAGCCCAAGCTAAACTAAAGATTTACTTACTATTACTCTTTACTTACTTATACTCTGAACACCCATGAGCTTAGCATAGTCTCGAGAAAAAGCAATGTTTTTGCAGAAATCACTTTTGAACATACCTGATTTCAAATTAACGCAAATATCAAAGGCTCGAATTCGGCATGTAAACGTTGTACACAAATTGCGCGCCAATGTAAAACCAATTAAAAAAACTTTCTTCGCTATTTCATGTCCGATTTAGATCTTCTGTAAATAAATCAGTCAGTCCCAGGGTTGATATTTTGGTGCAATTGCAGTAGATCTACTACTTTTTTTTTTTATAAAAATGTATCAAAATACAAAACACGGGTCAAGCAGGATTAAACGGTATTTTAAAAAGCGGGATTTCCATACGCTATAAACCAAAACATGCTTTATTATTCGAAAGGAATAATATTGGTAAATATTTCGAATAAAAAAATTATGCAAACCTGTTGAATGGAAGTAATCAGAATGAATGTACATCCGACAAACTATTAATACCGAAATTATTTTTTTTTCAAATTTGTTAATTTTTTTTTCATTTTCTTATAGGTGTACACAAAGTTTTGTGCATCACTGTATTTTCTAAAAATAAAAATCTACTACGAAAAAATTAAATCTGCATTGGAAATGTTCTCAAAAAGTGGCAAAACTGCGTACCCTTGTCGTTTATACATAGACAGTTGGCTTGAGTAGTAAGGAGAACCATCCGATAGTCACTGTCATCGATAGTTATCGATAGTTTTCAAAAACATCGATAATTATCTATAGTTTTCTATAGTTTTTTTCTTTTATTATTAGATAAAAAATGCTTTACCTGTTAACCTTTACTCATATACAGATACGGGCAAAATAATAGGAACAATTCCTAATTTTTGGCAATATTGTGTGAAGTACTTATACTAGGCAAATATTAAAAACTATTAGTTATACAAAGTAGTGGTAAATATGTTGTTAATCTATTTCATATACAAGGGGCTTGCAAAATTTTGTAGTCCGTTTGATTTAGGCCTCCCTACAAGCTGGTCATAAAAATAGAAACACTTGATTAATTTAACAAAAAACAAGACATTTTGATAAACAATAATTTAATTTTTTTATTTATTAGCAAAGAATATTTAATATTTCGCTGAAAAACCTTTATTTTTCAACAGTGTATCCATTGGATTTGGCGTAGAGTCTACGAACTTCTGGCACTTTTCTAGTAGAATCGAATACCACACTTCTTGGACAATTCTCCAGAGATCCGTTTTGGTGGAAGGTTTATGCTTACTAACCTCGATCTTCAGATAATTCCAGATGTTCTCAATAGTATTAAAGTCCGGTGATTGAGAAGGCCACTCCATTACGTCCAATTTGTTTCGCTGAAACCGCAGAGCCTTGTTGACCTTGTCGCATGCTTAGGGTCGTTGTCTTGTTGGAAAAGCAATTTAAGTGACATATTTTCATCAGCCCACGAAAGCATAACATTTTCCAGTTTGTCCACATATGACTCCTTTGTCATTATGCCTTCTATAACGAATATTGGACCAACGCCCCACCAAAAAAAAAAACCCATAACATTATGCTGACACCTCCATGCTTCACGGTTGGCTTTGTGTATCACGGATTGTAGGCCTCGCGACGAAAAAACTATTTTCCATCCATTCCGAATAAAATTATTTTTGTTTCGTCGCTCCAAGGCACATTCCGCCACTGCTTCATGGCGTGAAGTGGGTCGTCTTTCATGTGATGCATTTTGGCAAAACAGATCCGTTTCTGGGTGTGTATTTTTTTTTAGTCCGGGCATTTTGCTTCGAGATCGTGCGTAAAGGTCAACATCCTGCAAGATATGACGAAAAGTCTAGAACTGACTGGCGTCTCTATTTCTCGCTGCAGATCTTTTGACATAAACGGATTTCGCTTTTCTCACCAACTTAGCTTTGTCTCTTACAGTCCTCTGGTTTCTTCAAAATTTGTGGAGTTTATTGCATTCCACAGCTTTCTTGCAGAGCGCCCAATGACTGTTGGGATCTCTGTCATGGATCCACCGTTGTTATGCAGGACTAAAATGGTTTCGCGTTGGTTTTCAGTGCAGTGCTTTGCTCTTCCCAATTCTGAATGGCACATAAAAAAAATGTGCCTAAGATTTCAAAATTATTCTCAGATTAAAAAATCTCAACAAAATCTTGACTTTTAAGCCAATAACAATTTTTTTGAGCTTTCATTCAAATTTTCCTATTTTTTAACCAGCTAATTTTGTAGTTGCAATCTACTAAGTGCATAATATTACACCGTTTGTTTAAACACAAGATCATACGTTGAATAGATTGACAATATTTAAGCCGTTACAATAACACACAAATTTGTTCACATGTTCGCCTAACTAAAGTGCAAAATACAGTATTACCTAAAAGTAAGGAGTGTTCCTATTATTTTGTCCATGTCTGTATATAACTTTCCGCATGTGGGAATTGTCATTTGACAATTTACAGAAATATTAGTGAACCATCCATCTAAAAACCTCATATACCTATTACAGATTGTACAAAAAGTCGTTTTCTTGTACTTTTTGTACATAGGACAGAATGGTAATACTAATAAAATCCTCAAAATATTGGTATACTTGTATTTCCTATAATTTCGCAGTAAATGTAACTACAACAAATTATTTGATAAGAAATACTAAAACAACAAGTATATACTTCATATCCATACGACCATTTTTAACAAGGGAGAAACGATGCTTCGGAGAATACTTAAACGAACTGATTGAAAACAAATTCGTTCCCATAATTGTTTTGACATGCGCAATTAGCTTTTTGTTTATAATCTACACGCGCTCAAGGGATTATACTACCCTTTAAATGTTTCCACACAGCGCGGGGTGAGGTTAAGGAAGAGAAAGAATGATAGGAAAGATGTGTGGCGAGATGTTCTGAGACTAGGTGGTTGTTGTCTCAGATTTTAGCTCCAGGGATGGCGGCTGAGCTAATGTGGAGAAATTTCCATGTCATATTTATCTATGTCCCTTATAGTTCGCATTCATTTTTTTATTCTTTGTCATATCTTATTGGTGTACTAGTTTTACTCAATCACATGTTGTTAGTTCTATGCCTAAGCAGCATGCACTGAGTAAACCCGCAACTCATTGTATGACATTTATTTTTAGAATTGGTTTTTAATGGAAAAATAAGAGGACATAGATTCTGGCAGGGATCGAACCTGTGACCACAAGGTTGACAGGCCAACACCCAACTATCGCGCCACTGCCACACCCACGGCTATAAAATGCCGTATCAAACACGCATCTTATCGGAAATTTAACGAAATCAATATGATAAGTTTTCAAAAACGTTGCAATAAGCAGAAAACATTTGCAAATTTTAAAATTGATACTAAAATATATTACAATTAGTAAGTAAATAACTATAAAAATGAAAACTATTCCAAATTTAAGCACGAACAGTTAACAGAACATAACCACTACAAATTTCTCCCTGAATGTAAGTGTATATGACCATCGAAAAACAATCGATAGTGGGTAAAAACTATCGATTGCTTTCGATAGTTGAAACTATCGATTATAATCGATAGTGCCATCGATAATTCTCCACCTCTAGGCTTGAGGCTTGTTATTGATGTTTCTATTTAATGAAATGCGCGGAAAGAAGTATTATTTAAAAAGTCTTGACATTAAAATTGCCCAGCGAGCCCTTTGTTAATCTGGACTACCTCAACGTTTGTTTTCACAACCTTATGCCTTTTTTCGTTTTAATTTATTCTCTAAAATTAACCGCAGTATTTACTTGAAGACGAACAAAAATTGTGAGTTCAGAAAGCGTTGAAATTTTTCTTGGGAAATGAATTAAGCTCATGACGATATTTAAATATTAATAAAAATTGTTTGGCAAATAATTAAAACAGGCTGCAAAAACAAGTCAATGACCTCCTTTATAGAAGATAGCATTTATTAGATCAAAACATGCATTTAAGTGGATGTAAAACATAAGATAAGTATAATATCTTAGAAGAACCATTAATAATTTTTCCCAAGTGAACAAGAACTCAATCTCCTTTCGGTAAAAAATATATGTAAATAATATTCACAATCAAAAAAAAAATTCAATTTGTAAAGTTAAATGAGCATATCACAGACACCTTTGTTGTTGTCTGAATAATAGCTTAAGTTATGGATTTACCAAGAAAAAAAAGCAGATTAGTCTGTCTACAGTACAAAAAAAATCCCCATCTAAATCCATTGTTTCGAAAACCTATCGACAGAGAAAAATACATAATTCCCGCTAAAGCTTATTAATAAAAAACAGCAATTTACTGGGGTGTTTAAAAATAATTTGCCTACAAATTGGCTGCTTATCTGGGCCTTAAGTCCATCAAAACTGATCTAAAACACCACTCATCCCATATTTTTTTTTTTACTGAGCTTAGTACTCAGACTTCATGTCAAATTAATCCGCAAGCTGGCAGCCCCGTTCTGTTTATTATTCTAAGCTGTGTGAGATATTTCGCGTGATCTTATCTACTTTTAATCCCTGCATTTTGCTTGTCGCACCCTAAATCCGTCAAATCGCGGCGAGTGTGTACGAGTATGAGTACTGTGTGAGTCAATTTCCAATGCCAAGTTATAGTATAATAGTGCATCCATCTTCTGACTTTCGCATCCGGTTCTACAATCGACTTCGACCGACCAACCGACTGGTGAACGACGTGTATGCAAATTAGGATTTTCACCAAAACACGAATGTTAATCAAAGTAATTGCAACTATGATGTGCAGCAACAACAACAACAACAATACACACATTCAATGTGGAAGTGGGTGCGAGGCAGGAGGCGTGGCAGTCAATGGCAATCACTGCGAATAAGTAGTTAACGTACGTCGGTGTATGTATTTGTGTATTTGCTGATAAAGTTTTCGATTTATGGCCTCAAAATGGAGAAAAAATGTATTTAATCCAATTCGCCCAAGAAACAAAAAGATGCCCCCTTCATATCCTCCGATTTATAGTAACTTAATAAAGTGATCCCCTTACACTGTCAAGTCGGTTGCACATTGTTTGTCCATTTTGTTGTGCCGCGAAACGGAACCATGATAGAGGAGGAGTGTGCAATGTAAATATGCACTTACTCCATGGCGTAAAGGGTGGCTTGGCTGCGGTGCTCTGTTTTCTCCCTGATGAACAACAAGAAAATAGAGGAGACGGTACCTACGACAATGGTGACGGTCGGTGGTTGATGGATACGCGGCAGCACCAGAAACAATTCGCCTTTTTGCGCCCTTATTAGCATATTACCTTGTAATTAGTTGCAATTAATTTTAATTGTACAGTGCTGGATTCGAAATGAGATCTTTTGTGTTGCATCTCGGGGTGGCTGTTAATGGGATTCCCTTGCCCGTCATTGTGTCTCTGTTGTATTTAGTTATATGTTCTCTTACGAATTTTTGTATGAGATTCAGCTGCATGTGTGGAAAATGAATTTTCTTCGTGCAGTCAAATGTGAAACGAATATAATTTTTGTTTGTCAGAAGCAATTATGTCGTCAAAAAAGATACCGAAGGAATAACGCAGCTTCTGACAGACATATCCTCCATTTAACAACAACAAAATTCTTAATTTAAATATGTATTACATGAATCTCTTCTTCTTTCCTAAAAGGGGACCCTTTATGGGCTTTTGATATGAATCAAATCTATTTACCTTGTTTTATCCCATACTACAGCAAATCATAAGCAAAGAGAACCATTTACATCATCGCGACGACGCACGTCCGAATATCGGTAAATGTGACCGAAAAGATGGAATCGATTCGAAAAAATGTGACAAACCCTCTAAGAATCTAATGTCTTGATAAAGTGCCTCTCAAAATTTGACCTTTAAAATGATAGATTGTGAAAAAAATGGGTGCGGAATTTCGTCTGTCTGTTGTTGTATTTCAGTACCTCGGTCTTTAGCCTATACACCCAAAGAAAAAACATCGTAAAATCAAAGAAAACCACTTTGATTTAAGTATATTTAGGAGTGATGAAAGATGAACATTTTAGAATCAAAGTGGAACATCATTGATTCAACGTGTTTTCCTACATGAAAATGAATAGTTTTCATGCTTGATTTAAATACGTTTTCCGTAGATTTAAGGTGGAATCATAGTAAAATCAATATCATCCAACTTTAAAACAAAATGGAACAACTTCGATTCACTGCGCGCCATATTAGATTCAAAGGCATACATCTTTGAAAGTATAATGCTCCAACTTTACTTGTGTTGCTTCGTTAAATTAAATGTATTCCAACTTAAAAATATTACGAACCAACAAATTTTCATTTCACTATACATTTCAATGGTGTTTTAAGTAAATTCTAATAGAAATTACTTTGAAATGAAAACGTTTTAGTTTTTTTTATCTTACCAACCATGAAACGTTGTAGAATTTACTACCTTACGTTTGTAAAATAACAACTTGATAAATAACAGCCGATGATTTACTACAATCCTTATTACATTGGGTCGACTTGAAAACTGAGTATTCAAATAAAAGTTGATCTTACATTGAAAATCTTTCATCAATATTTGTGGAAGAACAATTTAATGTATAAGTGACTGCAACTTTGAAATGATGTTGAACAAAGTAGAATCAACTATGTTACACTTTGAAATTTGAGCAGGGAATTTTAATTGTGGCTACATTTTAGCATTTTCCACTTTAAAACAATGTCTAACATACTTAGTAATTTATGAAAGTTGTTTTACTGTTGAATTGACTACGGTTCACTTTAAAACAAGAATGACAATTATTAAAACAAGTATGCTTAGTTAAATCAATATATTTTCAACGTTAAATTAAATAGGTTCGTGATACTATTTTCAAACGTTAAATCAAATACGGTTTATTAGATTTTGAGTTGCCTTTTTTCCCTCAGTGTATAAAACATCATTTCTTCAAAAAAAAAATTACCCAAGAAGAACGGCATCTGGTCAATTATGTGGAAAACGGCTCCAACAATTTTGAATTGTAATGCTGTGTACTGTAGATATATTGTCTACATTTTGTAAATGTACCTATTGCTATAGAACCTATAGCAATACTATTCGACTTTCTCCATTATGTGCTCTACCAATTTCGATCAAACATTTTAGAGGTCCCCCAAATTCTAAATATTCGAAAGATTGTTTTTTAAATAATTTTTGTAAGTTCAATATTTCGAATTTTTACGATTTTTTTGATTTTTTAAGTTAGTTAACAAAACGGAAAAATTTTAATTTTTCAAAAAAATTATATCATAAAGTTGAATTTTGTGATTTAATATAAGAAAACGCCCATAGTTGGAAAGAAGTTGCAATTAAAATATAGTTTTTTTTTAAAAATTAGTTTTGAATTTTAATTAAACTAAAATAAAATACACAACTGGATCGCACATACTCGATCTTATGTTCGATCACATTGTATGCAAACAATTCTTAATAGAAAGGGATAAATACATTTTTATAGTCGTTTTTTACTTAATTTTGTATATACACAATATCTTTAATTTATTCAAAAAAAAGAAAATGTATGGCAATTTCAAGTATTTCACAAAATAAATTTAAAAACAAAATTTCAAAAAAATCATCCAACATTGGTGTAAATATTGAATTTTCAAAAAAATAAAAAAAAAATATTTTTGAAAATTTTGCTATGCAGTATTAATAATAATTCAAAGGACCTCCTATGTAAATATTCTTATCGAAATCCGCCGAGCCGTTTATGAAAAAGTCGAAAATCAGAAAAAAAAAATTGTTCTATTGGAAATAACAAAATATGTAAAAAAATGTTTGATCAAAATGTAGACTACCTATACCTAAAGTGCACATTTTTTAAAAATCAAAATCGTTAAAGCCGTTTTCAAAATAAATAGGATGGTGGGCAAAATTGTTTGGCAATTACTGTTAATTTTGGGGGTAAGAAACGATTCAAAAATGTATTTGAGGCAATAACCTAAAACGCTTAAGTACCAAGTTTGAAGAAAATCGTTGTAGCCGTTTAGTATGTAGATCGATCTACAGATAGACAGGCCGAATTGAGGGACCCACTTTTTTGGTATTTCCTATCATTGTAATTTTAAATTTAATTAAGATCCCGAGTCCGATTTTTTTCCAAATGCAAAACTTGCCGTATGGTACCTACATACATCGCAATTAGAAATCTAAAACTTGTTCCTTTTGTTGAAAATCGGCACCGAGGTAATATCACCTTGTTGCCCGCATCACAACAAATTGAAATATATATTTCCTCTTTCTTCTCTGTTTTATAATAAATATTACGTAATTGGGGAAATTTTCACGATGTGGGATATACAAGGTTGATATGGAGAAGATCTGCGTTTAGCCTCGCCAGTATAATCTATATTTCTTCTTCTTTCAATGGAAGTCGGAATGTTCGCTTGATAAAACTGAGTAATTTTTCTACCAGTTTTCTAAACTTGCACCGCGTAGAGCAAAATTGACTCAGCTACTGCCTCAAGAACTCGAAATTTCCAGCTATACACGATAAATTGTTTGGAAAACCACTTCTTCCACATAGAGTTTATGGCAATTTCAGCTTTCACAAGTTTGTATTTTTTCCATTTCAAAGTTCTTTACAACTTTTTGCTACAACCATCGACAACTAAATCTTATGGCTTGCTCTTCTTCCTTCGCCACATTTAAATACCAACCTTTTTGACTTTTCAAGATTTCCTATTAAACTAGTGAGTAAGCTAGTTAGTCAATATCGTCCGAAAAAAGCTAGGCTTTTATAGGCATGTTATCCGGACAACACCTCCAGGAAGAATCTCTGTGATTTCATCAATAAGTATAGCAAATAAGGATGGACTAAGTGTGCATCCCTGTCTCAGTATTGATTTGGAACAATTCTGAAACAGCTTCGCCATTCCAAACTCCAGTCCATGTATTCTGAAACAGGTTTTCTTTGGCCCGGCCACATTTATGGGACATTCCTTTTCCGAATAACTTATACATCATATATTTCCACAAAAAATGCTTGTAACTTCTTACCTCGTGTAATAAGTGATTCTGAAATGTTGCGAAACATAAAAATCTTATCGTTAGTTATATAATCGGACCTGAATCCCGCTTATTTCTTTGTTCTCATTGACCTAAGTAGTTAACCGTTTTTGTAATATCGCTGTAATTTTGTATGAAACATTAATAAAGGATATGTCTCTATAATTCTGAGGGTCCACCTTGGTGCCCTTCTTATGAATAGGAAATTTCACCGCTGACTTTAATTGCTCTTACACATTATTACATAATGTAGTAACTTCCTTGACCGTATTTATAAAATTCTGACGGTATTCGGTCTTTTCATTCTTGAGGTGCATTATAACAGCATTGGTTTCAACTAATATAATATGTCAATGCAGTCAATCTTCATAGAACCCAGAGGAAGCAAACGGGGGCGAATTTCTGCTTATCATCGGATTAAATAGTTCATTAAAATAAAGTATCTAAGACACTAGCGTGAAGACCTTGGCAAATTTCGAACTCTTTTGCATTTAGTTTGAAAAATACTTTGCAAAATGTGGATGGAGTTGTACACTGAGCTATAGACTTCTTGCCTCAGTCTCAGTATGCCTTCTTTTTCGATGTGCATAGACGTTTGATCTCAATATTTGCTAAAAGGTACAAATTCTTAACATTTTCGGAATTATTTGTGCGGATTTGTTTCAACCAAGCAAAATATGTTTCTTAATAACCTGCAGTAATTATCAAACCATTATTGTTCAAATTGGGTAGGATGATTTGATGATGTTTTTTAATTGTTGAAAATCCAATATTTCTTCAGTACCAATAAGCCTGTCTAAATTTTCATTATATAGTTTTGCGTTCGTTTGCTTCCATTGGGGGGAAACACACTCATTTCTTTGATTTCTTCGTATGTTTCTGTTTCCATTGAAATTTTTTGGAATTATTGGAAGATAGTCTGAGGGACCTCCGCAATCGTTCCAGTCACCTTCGGGCACAACAAAGATCAATCGCAGGTGTTCCCTGCAATCCAATAGATGTGAAATTCTCACAGCAAAATCACACGCAAACCAAATGAATTGAGTGAATTGCAAGTTTCATATTTCGAGTGTCGAATTATTCCTGCTCGTCGATTTTTCATTCTCTGTTAGTCACCAATTCGTGCATTTATGTAAGTCACCTATTGAAAGGAAGTTTTGCAATTCTGCACATAATTAATTCCTATAGTTTGGAAAAATCACTGTCCCAATGGTTGCAATTCAAATATGTCGGTATTATCTATAAGTTGTTGTTGTTATTGAACGTTAAAATTAGAATATTTATTTCAGCCTTAGCGATGAATTCGCAAGCACATAACTCCATGTCTTCTTGTGTTTCCAAGTTTGAATTGTTTGTCTTTAAGAATAATTATCCATGGGTTCTATATTTGCTTCGCCATTTAGTCACAAAATTCTATGGTGGTCTTAGACCATTCAAAAATTCAAATGTTTCCCCCTGAAAAAATAAAGTGCTTCTTTAAATTTAAATAAATACAAGAATTATAAAACTTCATACCCATCGATGGGTGCTATAAAATGGTACCGTTTTTAGCCAAGTTCGAGATTATTTCTAATCTCTTTCAAGCACACAAACACACGTCTTTCTCTATATCCCATGACTCACTCCTTTTTTCTTATCCAAATTCTGCAATATTATTCTTGGGATAGGTCATGTACGCCCCGTTATAAGAATGGGTGCCGAAATAATTTTCTCTTCTTAGCCGATCGATAAATTTCGTCTGAGAATTTTATTGCTGTGCGTGTAAACGAGTATAGGTACTGTGGATTTGATGGTTTTGTAAGTTTATATGTATGTGTGTTCTGCTGGTGAACAAAAATTTAGGTATAATAAAAAGGCTAATAAATACGTAAACTTTTCCTAAGTTGCTGGATTTCTCGAAATTTTGTTGTCCTTTTCTCTTGGTTAAAAGGGATGAGTCCTTAAGGTTGATGACTTGTATATACCTATTATTATTTCATGGCAGCTGGTGGCAAAAGCGGCGCGGCGTAAAGGCAAATATATATGTATCTACGAATATTTTCGGCAAGTGGGCTTTTGTTTTGTCTGGCTGAACTGAAGTGATGTCTCCCTTGAGTGCGTACACATTGCTGAAACAGTTCGTTGAACTTTTTTTTGGGGGGTAGACGATTTTTTATGAGATTAATAAAAAAAATAAATACCTACCTACCTACATTTCGGAACGGAATGTTGATAGACAGAAAATGCTGCTGCTGTGCTGAGTTTGAATTGAATGTTGCAAGAGAGTGTTTTGATAAATCGATTTTGCTTTGAGTATTTCAGAAGACATGAGGAATTGAGGAACAAAGGCAGCTTATTTATAAAATATAGGTATCTACCTATAATGTGGATGACTTGATTTCTCTTAAAAAAAAAACAAGGTAAACTTTTTATAAAGTTAATAACCTATAGATTTATTTACGCAATATCCTTCGATTTGGTTACTTATTAATGAAAAAGAAAACTAAAATAGGAACGCCCTATGAGATCCTTCCTACGTAGGTATAGATATTTACTTAGAGATTAAAATCAATAAATAACGTAGGATTGCACATTCATGCATAAAGACAAAAAAAACACGACACGATTAATAAGACCTTTTTTCAAGAGTTCAAAAAATATTCAATTGCTTAGGCTGAATTAAATTAGATAAGGTTTCAAACATTGATGTATAATTTTATACTATTTAGTACGATGTTAAGGCAGTTTCAGGATGATACTAAACTAAAAAGAGGATTTTGCTTATTTTAAGTAAGTTAATCATCGATACTTAAGTTAAAACCACTAGAAATCTATTTTATATTTTTTAACATCACACTAAATCCAATATGACAATTTGACATTTGCAAACGTCAACAAATTCTGTTCGCTTACTTTTTTGCACTGTTTTAGGCGCGTTTAGCTGGTATTATCCAGAAAAGGAATAAGCGATCAACGAGGAGTACCTATACGTAGATAACCTCTTATGAAATACGTATCATGTATTACCAAGCATTGAAGCGTTCGGTGTCGCATAGCTTTGCTATGCAATACGTTCGTTGTTGTTGTACTACGTGTTAAATAACAGCCGATTAACAGCTGACGACCATTACAAGCATAACCAACAAAACATAGGATTTCCAAATCGAAACCAAGCTAGCTGGTATACTTAGGTGTCGTAGTTCAGAGATCTGACTACAAAATCAGCTGTCTTTTCAATTGTTATTTGTGAACTTTAATTACGTACGTAATACATCATCTTCTTCTTCTGAATCGGTTGAAATATTTGTATAGTTCTTCTTCTTACTTCCTGATTCACTTCAAATTTATGTTTTATCCAACAAATTTATGTTAATTCACTTTGAGCTGAAGCGTAATCGTAAGCAATTAGTTTTTTTCTCTGTTTTGACAGAAATGGTTAAATATATTCGGTTTTATACGTCCACAAACGCACAGTATATTTTGTAGCAATATATTAGAAAGTTTTGCGACACCGAACGACCCCATGGTCTATAGAAAATCTGCATGCTTAGAGAATCGCCGAGAAAATCGCAACTATAAAAAAGAAAGTATGTGTACTTATGTATCTACTTGCGATGGAAGTAAAACTACCACATATCTTCATAATTCTGTGTCAGCGAAATATATTTCAATTTCATGGAAATCGGTCAAAGAACAACGAAGTTGACAGTTTTTGAATGCAACTCTGTACTTGCATAAACTAATTCACCATAATGACTCCATCTTCCAATTGTACAACAGTCACCGTGGCGTTCGAACTTTTATCGGTGATTCAGAGATTTTAGTTAATCGATTTCGGTGAGTTGAGTAAGATTCAATGTAGGTTAAAATTTTGACCGATTTCAACTCAACGATTTAATCTTTAATCGATCGACCTACCTCAGTAAAATCATCGAAATCGGGATGAGATTTAAGAAAAGAATATTGAGGCTAATTAATTTTCACTTACTTACTTAATTGAACGTAACGTGACGTGACGACATGAAATATACTTTATTATTTGTGTCCTCGTCGTAATAGTATCGTAGTATATTTTAGGAAAATGTATTTGTTAAATTTAAGTAGTTAGATCGTAAGTTAATTAGGGAAACATGATTTTAAGGATTTAGGATTTAAATAAAATAATGTAAAAAAAGTTGCTTGTTTGTATTTTTCTTTTGGAAATGAAAATGGTGGTTGTTCTTCTCTGAATTTAATTTTAAAAAAGTACTCTTATGTGGTTATAAGAAATATATGTGTTTAAGTGTTGTGCAGGATAATTTTTGTGTAAAAAGATTTTTTTTTAAATCTGTCAGTTCTTGACAGAAAACATATAAATATATATTTGACATCTATCTGACAGTTTCTGTTGCGGAACGGGCCTCAACCGTATAATTGATTTGATAAATAATGTGAACGCAGCCTTTAATTTCTTCTTCTTTACTTCATCCGATAGGTTTCGACTCTTGTTAGATATCGAGTATCGTGTCTATTGACAGCCATTTTAAATTTCAAAGTATTTTCTTTTTCTGATTTATTCTTGCCATTGTCGAGATGAAATCTGAAAGAGGAGGAAGTAAAGCTGCGGTAATAGGCTATTCACACCAAACCATACACGACATTTTACTCGTTTTCCTCAAAACGAATACTAAAAGCTACTCGTTTTCCAATACAATTTTCATAAACAACTTGTTTTGCAAAATCACTCGTTTTTGATAAAACGACTTGAAAACGAGTAACAATTCAAGGATGAATTAAGCGAACAGATCTTAAGTCCAGTGGAATTGATATGATTGTGAATAGGCCCTCACAAAAAAGAACAGCTGGTTGCTTGCTGTCAAATAAATTAATTTAAAATCTTTTTAAACAATTATGGCAAAGACATTTTTGCAAATATTTGTATTTATTTGTAATAAATTTTAAGTTTTTTATTTTTATTTATTTGAATTTTAGTGTGGTTGAAGAATACTACAAAATTTTTTGGCAGAATTTATTGAAAATACACATAATGTAGACACACCTAAACCGAAGAGCTGAGATTGTCCTATATTCGGCAGATGATCCAAGACTAAAAATTGGTATGGCTACAATTTTTTTAATGGAATGAACTTTCTGTAGTTAGTATCTAGAATATCCAAATTTCTCATTTGGCTACGCAGCATATCAAACGTGCTTGGATACATTCGAAAATGTTGTTTGAAATTTTCACCATCATTTTCCAATATTTCTTGCTCCCAGAAAGTGTTAGTACGTATCTGGGTAAAATATTAAAATGCATTAGGTATACACGTTCCTTATGTAATAAATTCTTATTAAAAGATCACCTTTGTCCACATGCTTCTATGAATTTTTTTTATAACTTTGCACGCGCTCAAGGGATTATGAATACCCTTTATACCCTTAACACAGCGCGGCATCCGGTGGAAGAAGAGAAAGAAGGATAGGAAAGATGTGTGGCGCGATGTTCTGAGACTAGAGCTGGTTGATGTCTCAGATTTATCTCCAGGGATGGCGGCTGAACTAATGCGGGGAGAATTACCGTGTCTTATTTATTTATGTCCCTTATAATTCGCATTATTTTATTTATATGGTTGTCATGTTTTATGGGTATGATAGTTTACTCAATCACATGTTGTTAGTGTTATGCCTAAACAGCATGTAATGAGCAAAGCAACAACTTATTTTATGACAATTTTGCGACTTGGTTTTTAATGGAATATAAGAAGACATAGACAACGGCAGGAATCGAACCTGCAACGACGAGTTGACAGGCGAGCACACAACTATCGCGCTATGGCCACCCCCACAATTGCACAATTTTGAGCTATAGGTACTTTTTCTTCTTTTTTTATGCAGCATCATAAGATTTGATTGCTTAGCATTCATGTTCTATCAATGTTTTTGACAAATAAAAAGTCAAACAAAAACTAGTAAATATTCGGTGTCAACGCTTTACTCGTTTTGGTAAACGAAATGGTAAACGAGTTTGGTGTGAATAGGCTATAAGAATAATTAAAATTTCTAATTTGTGAAATTGAAAAATTGTGAATGAATTTATCCCACAGAAATAAACATTTTGATTCTTCTTCTTTATTTTCTGAGCGATAGTACTTCTATAGAACATTTTTACCCCCAACGCCGCAAAAGAAGTGTGACTTCAATATAGCAACCGATCGAAAAATTATATGGCTCCCTGTTAATATCGGACGACAAGGTAACAATTAGCTCCGGAAGTGGAACGGAAATGGAATTTGAAAGGTTCTAAATGAACTGAAAAACAAAAAAAGATGGTGAAACTGCACCCTCTCATAAAAAAGCTTATACGCTAATCGTGGTCAAAATAATAGTTCTGATGCAAATAAAAAGTAATAACCGAGTGATAAGTACGCTTTCGAAGTTTTTGTCTTTTTTTTATGAAAGGATATAACGTGTGTTATTTAGTTTTAAACAAGGATCACCTATTATTACAAAGTGTGCGTTGTTAAGCTAACTGGGTTAATTTAAAAGAGGTTAATTATTTTACCAAAAAATATTTATGAATTTCTTAAAATTGTTCCTTATTTTTATTTATTTTTTTTACCGAAGCTATTGGTTCATTTATTATAATAAAAGAATTAATATATATTTTCGTTATATATTCAGTTTTGTTCTATTTTTTTTTGTGGGCGACATTGTGGGCATTCGTCGATAACATCGTGGGCAAAAAAAATGTTTTTCCTTTTCCCTTAATCATGAGTAAACAAAGGGAAAAAAGCCTGAAATCACTGGTATACATCGCTCTCTTCTGCTGAAAACTGCCAAATTTGTAAGTCTGGAACAGGAATTGGCAGAAATTGGTGCCAACTTGTGCCATTTGGCAGGGTGTGGATCAGACCATATATCTCTTGGTTCGCACTTCAATTATTTTCCGTCGATTTTGAATATGTCCGCTGATAAGTCAATTGAATTTGGTAAACAAAATTGTAGGTTTATTTGCAAATGACATTTTTTCTGTAATGGCGCCGCTCATTCCTTTTTTCCATTTTTTGTCCATTCTCATTTGGCCACTTTAGAAAGTTCCTCCTAAAAATACAAAAATGTTATAATAATATTATTTCAATAAATCAAACAAAAATAATAATAAAGAAATATAAATAGGTAAATAAAAGCCCCCACTAACTTATGTAATTTTTAAACAACTGATTGACACATTTTGCATTACGCGTAGTGTTCCTTTTTATAATCTTTGGGGCTTTATTAAAACTAAAGTTATTCTAAGCTCTATATGACAATCATTGCTAGAGAGGCTTTTAACTTAGGGTCCGATTGCTTTATTTTCGTTTTAATAAAAATAGAATACCTAAACTTAGACTTAAATAACCCCTCTGGGAAACAATGTTCTAAAAAACTGTTCACATACATGGAGTAATCTAGGTATTAACACGAAGGCAATCGACATATAAAATAGTGCAAGCTCCAAGCTATTTCACCAACATTAAACATACTCAAAATAATAAAAAAAAACTCACACGAGCATATACTATTTTTTATAACCTGAATTCATTTCTAAAGTTTTGAAATTAATTCCCAGGAGTGACAACCGCTCTGCATAACAACAAAAAAAATGATTACGATCCGTTGACTAGCACAACACAATATGGACTCTTAAGTATCTCTATATAATAATCTAAGCCTTTTTCTCAACAACACTCTCACTCTATAGGACTAAACATCCACTTCTTGTTGAAACATTTTCACACTAAAAAATCACCACATCATCGCACCCTTTCTTCCGGTTTTGGACAATTTTTCATCCTCTCAATGAAAGTTCTCACCCTGTCTTTCTGGCTCATCACGGCCCATGTCCCATTATCAGCATCATCATCATCATCAACATCACCATCACCCATTCATGCCATTCATCTTGTAAGATTAATATTTCTCACGATATTGCTCTTTTCTGCGTCATCCGTCAACAAACGCCCCCCTAACACCGAACCGCCCCCTTTATTCTGAACGTGTATGACAATTTTTAATTAATAACGGACAATAGCGATACAACAATGTCACTTCTTTTTACTTATAATAAATCCATATATACATCTACTTATACATACCCACCTATATTGAAGGAAAAAATGAAAAACGTCCTTACGGATAATGCAGAAAAGTGCACTCATCATCTTGTAATCCCCGCAAGGAAATTCTCATCTCCTTTACAATCCGGTGATGGTGAAGCTACAAAATATTCACCGAAAAATGCTAAACTTACAAAAAAAGGGATACAAAAAAAATTGTGGGTATGTTCGTAGATATGCGCTCCCCAATGTCCTATATAAAATAAATATATACAAAATACGAATAAAATTGTATCTATATTTCTTATCTAGTCCGTTCAAATTTTTGTCGCCATTTTTTTTGTAATCATTTTCTTCTTCCTTCACGTTCAGTCGGCCCCGTAGTCCGCCAAAATCAACTGTCATTAAGTTCCATCAACGTGGGGAGCGGGAACATTCCCCGCACATCATCGTCATAAACGAAGGAGGAAAATGTGCAATTCCTTCCTGGGCTCATGTAGTTTTTTGGAGAGGGGACGACAAGAAGATGAATACCCACTGCATAAAATGAAACACAAGGATGCTGGCGCTGCTGATGCGCTGGGGGTATAATGAAAAGCATGACAAGAAAAGAAACACCCGCAAGAAAATTACTTGCTGTCGATGTTTATAAAAGTTGTCGTCGTTCGTAGTAAGTATAATTGGCGTGTTCTGGTTATTTGGTCTTGGTTGCAGTTGGGACCTATAACTACCTACCGCTACTCACCCAGATACTGTGGACTGCAGCAACTCATCCTCATCATCGAAGAATCCTGATGATTTTTGGCCGGATGTGTCATACCGGGCAACCGAAACGGTGCGCGGTGGCGAGATCTTTTTCTTGTGCTTTCAAATTATTCAACAAATTCAGATAATTTTTTTTAAATTAAACTAATTTTTTTTATAAGCGATGGTCGAAAATCCTAACAAAACGTCAAATCAATAATATAGGAACAATTTTTTACCTGCGTCCAATTAAGCTTCACGACTAATTGATTGGCAACCAATAGGATGGCTTCAGTTTATGACAATTGGTATAATGGCCATAATGGCCATTGTATGCCAATTTTTTGTCATAAATTGCCGGAATATCTGCAGTTTTATACGAATTATTTTCTAAGCAATACGATATCTGCATTTTATTAGAAATCAGTATTTCTGTGATTTTATACCAATTGTTTGTCAAACAATATGATCCCGGAAATTTATGAAAGTTGATTGGTATAAAACGGTAGAATAATTGGAATTTTTTCAGTTCTTAAAATGCGTCAATATATGTACAAGAACAAGATTTGCAGCAAAATCAAAGTAATTTTACGTTCGATAAATCCACGAGACCAGTTCATACCAATCAGGGAATAAGGGTTAAATTCGTATTATTTCTACCTAACCCTGCGCCTCAAAAAGCAATTTTTATTTTTGTTTTTATTTCAGCAATTCATGAAAATCTTATTGACAATCAGAGTGCCAAGCAAACAACAACTATTGTATTTACATTCTCGGCATGGAAGGTAAAAGCACACAAATTTCAGTCCAACTAACATTAAACGTCAAATTATTTCTTCATTTATTGCCACAGAGATGGTAAGAAAAAAATGCCAACATCGATTTCGTAAAATAATTTATTTCATGAAATTTGTGGTCTTTATTGGAAATTTCCATTGTATGTTCGATTTTTAAAAGAAATTATTGCTCGTGGAGGTGCAGAGTAAAAATAATTGCGATATATCATCGGTTGAAATGTGAAGTTAATCAACAATTATACCTTTATACCATTTACATAAAATAAACAGGCTGTCTTACCAGAATTTCTCAAATTTACTGTCAAATACTGAGGAAAGATACTCGAAAAGAAATTAATTTGTATAAATCGTGGGGTTTCCAACTTTTTAAAAGTTAAGATTTTCATAAATTTTACCGAGCTAACTAAATAGTTCTTATTACGTCAACTGTGGAGCTATTTTGTCTCAAACCAATCTTATGAAAATCCACTGTGCAACCACAGCAACAAATATTTGAAACAACTTTTTAATAATAAAAATAATAAAGAATACATGCTTTGATATTCAGCGTTGCCCTACGTCACTTGTTGACAAAAATGCATACAAAACAAATTCAAAAACAAAAAAAAACGTGGGTTGAACTACGTCACTCAGTGACAATGTGTGCGATAGAGATAGGATAATGAAATGCGGAATATCATACCAGTATAGTTTACACCATGCAAATTAAACTTTTTTTTGTACTACAGCTACAACTACAATTGTAGCCATTTGATACGATTCAGCTTCACCTTTGTGCCCAAGTAATGACAACTCGAAGCCGAAGGTCGAGAACGGAGATATCAGAACGAAAGAACGAAAAGAGAAACACACATAGCCGAAAACTCTAGGCGTTAATAGTTGTTTGATTATACAAACACTCCTCGCACCACTTTAATAAGACACCCATTAGTTCTGTTTTCTATCATTCATTGCTCCTAAGCCAAGCATGCTATACTCTTTTCAATTTATATTTTCAGTACAGGCCTTATGGGAGAGCTTTTTCAAACACATTGGTGCCTGTCGCTGAAATTCCCACTGAAAATAACCACTGAGTTACATTCAAATTATGTTTGCAATCTTTTTAAAACCAATGTATATCCCACCATGAACTACCTACTGCACATCCACGTACACACTGCTGATTGTGTGCCTTCTCCATGAACTCAACCCTCGTTGTGTGCTGTTAAAATAACACTATTGAATCAGAGTTACCACTGCTACGTTTGTGGTAATTTAGTATGCTTATTACTGCAACCCTGTGAGAGTTTTAAAACAGTACGAACTTATTGCCATCTCTATCAGTTAGAGTGAAAGACAAATATCCTATCTTCCCTATACTGAAAAGATAAATTCAACAGAGTATAGAGACTTAATTTTTTTTTAATCAAAGTTCATAATTGTTGTTATTTAAAGATTTAATTAAAGTTTAATGCTATTGATTTAAGTATTAACAAAAAAATATTTACTAAAAACCGTGATAATGTGGGGTCATTTTAGAGGATTTTGATTCTTTTTATTTCAAAAATTACTTAAATTTAACGTAATAAAGATATTTTTGATTAAACAATTTTTTTTAATAGTGTATTGAGCCACCTATTTGCTCCAGAACTTCACATATCCAGTTTGGAAGAGATGCATACAAAGTGGTCAAATAGTTTAGCGAAATCGAGCTCCAAGCTAATTCGATGGCTTTGGTTAGTTCGGATATGCTCGAATATAACCAAATGATGAGTCCAAGTGAGATTGCCGGGATGAAACGCAAATTTTGTGAACTAAAGGCGGTTAAAAGCTATTTTGAATCAATAATTCAACAAGTCCAATTAAATATAATGCTAAGTCTTCTACTTGGCTGAGTAATTTCAGTAGTATATAGAATTGTATTATAAAAAAAACACCTTAAAATATTAATAGTTAACTAAGTTAACGTTTCCAATCCTCAAGGGGGGGTCCGGACCCGAAACCCCCGCCCGTGGATCCGCCAGCGCACACATGAATGTAAAGTTACAATCATGACGCAAAGCAGCTGCAGACGGATTGTTGACGTTACATAAGCGGACAAGTCAAACCATATCGATGAAGGTTTACACAAGGTTGAAGTGACGCTTAAGCTCTCTTTAATTCCCCATATCTTATGTCAGCGTTAAAAAAAACACAAAGTTTTTTTGTCACAACGTTTCAACGTTTTTTTCTCAGAAATATGTATATAGCTTTATTCTGGGCACATACGAGATATCACAACTATTTCAGTAGCAGCTTCATGTACTAGTTTCAACACTCCATTGTATTATGTTGTTCAGTCAGTTCTTTAACTTCTTGCTACCGTGCCTCATTCCGTTTCATAATTCCGCTCCTTTCAGGCTGCGTTCAATATGATTATCTTCTGGTCGACCTTGAGCTTAAATTAGGTGGCGGCGCGGTGTACACCTGGCAAACATATTGAAATCGAAGAAGTTAATATTAGTTATTTAACCACTTCATCTGGATTGACTGAAACCAATGCAATTGGCTAATGATAAATTCAAATTGTCTTGTTATGTTTTGTCTTATAATTTGTACAATTTGCACCAATATTTGAAAACCATCAATCAATTCTTCTTGCGAATGTATGGCCTTTTCGATTGGAAATGCGAAAGAACTCTCAGAATCAGAACAAACGAACACATCCCATTTGATTCTGAAATTGTTGTATCGCTCTATGTGTGTAATTTCACATTTATTTATTTTTTATTATTTATTATTTTTAAACATGGCGGCAAAATCCATTTTTATTTTTTAGAATTTTTAAAAATACAATAATTTTTAATAATTAAATTACTTAACTTTTTCAAAATATTGTCATTTTAAAATTGTTGTTTACATTAAATGACGTTCCACAGTTCTGACAACTAATTGTATTTAAATGTGTGAGTAATTCTGATTTCGATTTTGAAATGAAATCCAGAATCTTTTTTCTTCTTTTCAGGAGAAGAACTGTCACTTTGGATGTCAATAGAACACTTTCAGATGGGCTTACACGCATTTCGAAAGGTTTCGAATTACCAATCGGAAAGGCCATTAGACGTCAACAGATTTTTTTTCTAACTGCTGGAAAACCAATGCAAGAAGTGTTTCGATTGAGGTTCTTAGTCAGAAAACAATGACGCCAGTGACCTTAATGATGTTGTCAACTAAGGTAATTTGACGTTTCCGCTGGTGATTCCTGTTGCAATTTTAAAGCATTTCAAAATTTGACAAACAGTGTATACTTTTCTGATATTTCGACGCCTCACGCCTGGCTGAAAGAATTACAAGACATCCCCTACAAATTGTTACTTAATTCATACTTATGTACATTACATTTATGAAAAATTAAATACATCCCGAAAGGCGCAAAAAGCGTTCACTTCCTTGATGCGTCCTACTTGCTTGATATACAAAATTTTTAGAGGTATTTCATAAAAAGATATTATGACTAAATTTATAGATATATATGAACACCTAGAGACAGCTAGTCCTGCAACTTGAACTTAAGGGTCATCAAGGCTAACTACGAAATTGAATGACATGTATTTGTATAGTAAAAAACACACACATAGGTACTTCCATAGATGTACTGCACTGTAAATATACAAAACAAAATTTCAGAAACAAAAATAATAGTTAAAAAAAAATTAGAAAAAGTAAAGAAAAGTCGTAAAACCCCTTACACACATCTAGACGGGTTTTCCTTAAAATTCCATCTTGATGTTTTTCTTTCAGTTGCATCATATCCTGGGTATCTGTTTCTTAGTGCCATTGCACTGTAAAAGGAGATTCCCTTGAGAAATTCCTTTCGTTTTATTTTCTTTTGGGCAATTGATACATACATACACTCTGCTTACACATATGAGTCTTTTGGGTCGTTTTCTTGAGCTTGAGCTTGGAAACAAGCGAGGACTACCGACTAAGTACCTATATCGTTCGAGTCTCATTTTCGATTCTGTTATATTTCCTTTCCTCATACAAACATACTTATGCATAAAAAGAAAGTATGCCTGTCCATATAGATATATTTGAGAAGCGGAGATGAAAATGTCTACAGCACGAATATAGTCTCCCAACGGTATAAGATGAATCGACGATAAGAAGCATACGAATGCAGTTTGAGTTATGGGTGTCCCAGAAGTCCAAAGGATACGTATGTGGGTATATGTTGTATCTATATGTAGGTGTGGAGTGAATATGATGTCAAAATAAGAACGAACAACTTCAAAAAAAATTGTTTCATCAACGCTCGTCCCATGAATTTTGAAGTATAGAACCAACGTTATCCTCCATAATAGGACGTGATGTCCTTTTTTCAGTTTTGCGCTCTCTTATCATCAACATCAGGTAAAATGGATATTTCTATATTTTTTTATGAAACTTACTTAAAAAAAAAAAAAACTATCAAGATGCCTTACATGTCTAAGACGTTGATGGTGTTGATGATGATGATGATGCTGTGCTGCAGCTGAGATGATAATTCCTGACAAGCTGGAAAAATCCAAAAAGCATTTGGATCAGGAGGCGAGAGGCGTAATACCATATCCAAGGCCTCGACTAGAAATATATTTTACACTACTCGCAATGAAGCAAACTTCTCGAAGAAAATGGACTTGGATATTCGCAAACACATTCACAAAGAAAGAGGAGCAGATCTTATCTCATTTGGGGATAAGCATTGCGGAAATATGTTCTAGGGTAGATGATGATGATGACAGTATGAAGGATACTGTTTTCTTAAAAGACAACCACCTGAAAAGAAATAAAATATAAAATTCTCTAAGATAGGTAGGTAGCAGAGTTGCCACTATCTTTTTCAACGAGACTCCGTAATTCATCATTTAAAAAGGACCGATCATTTAACCTCAACAATCTTTAAACTTATTTAAGAACAAGCAACAAAAATGACCTTTGTAAAATATTTTGACTTTTTTCAAGGCTAATTTATTTTTACAGTGGGATACATAAATAAGTTGACCTGTGGTAACACTGGTACGTATGTACCAATAGAATATAATTTATGCAGGGACGGTGTGGCGATCAAAGGGCCCTGGGACTTTGAGATAAAGGGCCTAAGATTAAAATTATTTAATTATCTAAGCGTGTTTTCGGTCAGTTGTGGGCCATCCTAAAGTTACTGTTGAACACAACACACATCCCAATATTTTTCTCATAAAAGTGGAACCTTTAAGGAATCCAAGCAACTGAAAGTGCTAAAGCTCATTACTTGAAAAACCAATAACAACGCTATAAAAAGGATCTAACGAACCCAGTTTAGCTGTTTGGGTCCCCTAGAGGCTCACTTTGGACTCAAATACCTCTTTATTTTATATAAGGACCCTCTAAAAGTATATTTGGGGCGCTTAATATTTATTTTATGAGAAAGTTCTTCTTTTAAATGCTGATTGCCAGTTAGACAAAACAAAAAAGCACAAAAAAGTGCATTTTTCCCATAGCAATTACACAGCTAACGTTCTTTTAGTCCGCCCCTGAATGTTTTATTCATTTTTTTTTCAATCTCTCTCTCTCTCTTTGTAAATTTTCGACCCCCCTATATTTTCGTTACCAATTAAGACAGAAATTGCAAATTCCGAATATTTACTAAGCTAGTCAAGAACAGGCGCATTTTAACATTTATGCAGAAGTGGTTCCTCAGATATAAGGCCTCAAAATCACAAAAAACCGTAACTGACTCACTGACTGACAGATCATCAAAACTATGGAGCACCTCCCGAGATCTAAGAACCTTGTAATTTTAAACAGCGGGTTGATGCAAGTAAAGGAATAAATCGAAAATTTGTAGTTTTCTATTCAGGAGCGTGGTGTACCCGCCCACTTTCTCAGAATTGTTATTAATTATAGGGAGAGCTTCCGATCGCTGCAAAATAATGAAATTAAGTAAATTGGTCGGACTTAAAGTAGATACATAAAAAGAAAAAAAATATAAAATTTGGGATTATCTATTTAGGGGGCGTGGTTTCCACCCACTTTATGAAAAAATGTTAAATTTATATGCAGCACTTTCACTCAGTATCTTTCGAGGTGGTTTTGACATATCAAACTATTAAAATCTTTGAATGAAAGTGTGAGATCAGACCAAAAACATAAATGTTAAAAAGGGAGCCAAGTTCTTCTATAGAAAAACTATATGTAACAGGTCACCAGTGAAAAGTATTGAAATATAAAAGTATGCCAAGTTCTTGAAGTTTTAATACCAAATATTTCAAGTATAATAATAATATTGAAACAACTACAAATTAAGTGATAAATAAATAAATATTTAGTATTAAAACTTCATGACGTCAGAACTAGGAATTTTTTGACGAACCATGCTATTATTTTTAAATATTTTAGAATTTTATAAGGAATGTACATATTGAGAACACAAATCCACAATTACCATCATCAGCGACGGCAAAAAAAGTTTTAAAAAAATATACACTAAACTCAATAAATTTTCAAGAAGGTGTTTTTTTTTTATAATACTACTGAATAAATTTTCATTGATTAAATAAAACAGACCGTAATCTAATAGACAGCGTGTATAATACCTAAAAGATTGCAGAGCCTGCAGCACTTGGCTGCATCCAATTTGTATTTCTCGCCGGCACTAAACAAAAGCCTGATTAATTGGATACTAAGTGTAATAACAATTAGACCCTTACCGTCACAACCTAACACACAGAAAAGATTCTTCGAGGAAATGATCCATGAAATCCAAAAAACTAACTCAGGCCTAGATCCAAATCCATGTGTTTATCGCTGCGTAAACGAAGCAGAAAAAAACTGTCTTTTTTTTTCTTGCATTCTTAACCTCAAAATAAAGGGTAAAATATCCATATAAGTTCATATACCTACCTTCTGTTCTGTTATGTTATGTTGCAGAGTTAACTATCCATGAAGATCATAAATCCATTGTCAAGCTTAGAACTTTATATACCTTATGGGTCTTCTTTTCTTCATGAATTAATAGGCGATCTAGTTTCGAAAAAAAAATTGTCAAATATCAGTGTTACTATAATTTAAGCAAAAACCAGGTAATAAATTACTAACCTTCATGGGTTTTGATATGATTAAGTCAAGTCTCGGTGGTCGACGATCGCAACTTTTTGGGTTTAATGGCGATTCATTGGAATGGTTTTTCAATTTAAATTTAATTTTCTCACCAAAAAACAAAAACAAACACATCTCTTTAGGAAGCGGTGTCAATAGCCCTATTCATATCCAAATCCAACATAGTATCTATTTATCATTGACTATATATATCAGAGTAGTCAACTGCTTTCGGCATATATCCACTCTTCACCATCACATCATCACATATGAAATTAAGTTCATTTGTTTTAGTTTTACAATTTGAACCAACGTGTTACTATATCGAAATGAACACATCTATTATAGAAAAGTGAATTTTCCGCTTCGTTGAACAGTTGATGTTGAAGCTAACTGTCTCACTTGTACATCATAAGAGTATAAAACTACAGTTGTATTTTGAAAGGTGCTGTCAAAATTAATCTACGTTTTAATCTTTTGTATACTACTGCGGTTATCGTTTGGTAACAAAAATCAATTCATTTTTGATTCAGATCTGTCAGAAAACTGATTTTGACAGTTTTTGCCTTCGATTGGCCCAAAAAATTGATTTATTGAATTGATTTTAAATCAATTTTGCAGATCTGGATTTTTCGGCAGATCTACACCTCTTTTAGTAACATCACTATGTGTCACAATTGACAGCATTCAGTTTGATAAAACAGCCGATACTGCTAGCTGGTTCACAGACACAAATTTACATCAATACAATAGCAAATAAAAATCAATCAGAAAACGCATTCGATTCGTTATGAAAAAAATCAATTTATAGATCAAAATATAAATTTATCAAACGAAAACCCCATAAGTTTCCACCGAACATTAATCTAGATTTAGATTTCATAATCTCAGTGTTTTTACCGCTCCAAAAGTAGATTAATTTTGAAAGCACTATTCAAAGCACTATGTCAATATTGTTTCAGTTCCTCTTATGATGTAGAAGTGAGACAGGGAAGAGGGAACTTCGTCTGTCAACAGAAGCGAAAAATTCACTTTCCTGATGAATGTGTGAATTTTAAATCTTCATCTAAGAAGAGATTAAAAAAGTGACATGAGGGATGTCAAATGACTTTACGATTATATTATAATATCAGTTTATAAAGGCTCTATACAAATTTATAACGCGTTTAGTTTATGTTGCTGATATGCAATGCTACATAAGGTAATGAATAACATTTTTGCGTTTAGAGAAATTTAAACAGAACATAGTTTTATGTTAATGAATAAGACTGCTAATGTTGCTAGCAAGTATTAACTCAGTTTTCTTGTGTAAAAGGGGACTACGTTTGGTTTAAGTTTGCCATTTTACAAGTTAGGTAGCTAAATAAACGCTGAACGTATTCAAATTGTGAAAACTTTGTAATTTTTGCATAGCACGAGCAGATTATGGTGCACATAAACATCCATTTGCCATCCGCTCTTATGATAAGTAAACATAATGGCTGATTTCCAATAGTGCACGCTTACGTTATTTTGACAAGCATTATGGACACGTCGACATGACAGATGACTTTAAGCAAACACACCCAAGATACAGAATAACCTATATAATTGTTGTAAAGTTGAATAAGGAATTTTCATCAGACGTCAATTAGCTGGGATGTAGAAAATTGAGTGTACGATACATGTCGAGGTGTGAAACAATGAAATGCTCCATTGTCAAAACGCGCGCAAGAGTATATTTTTACTTGCGATTATAAGTACTATAAGGCAAGGTATGTATTCGTAAAAAACAAACATGACATGATTATCATGGAAAACACGAAAAAAGTGGGTCCCGCAATTCCGTCTGTCTGTCTGTCTGTAGAACGATCTACAGCCTAAGCAGCTGAACCGATTTGGTACTTAGGCGTTTTAGGTGATTGTCCAAAATAAATTTTTGAATCGTTGTTTTAGGCCCAAAAATAACGGTACTTGCCATACAAATTTTTCTACCATCTTAATTATCTCAAAAACGGCTGTAACGATTTTGATAGAAATTTGTATGTGTACTACTTTGGGTATAGTCAACATTTCGGCGAAAAAAGTTTTTAAAATATTTTGTTATTAACGGTACCGTCCATAAAACCAGTTTAGCGATTTTCGACTTTCTCATAAACGGCTCAACGAATTTCGATAAAAAAAATTATACAGAAGCTCCTTCAAATTCCAAATAGTATTGCATTTCAAAATTTTCGAAAATTATTATTTTTTTTTCAATTTTTGAAAAAAAAAATATATTTTTTTTTGAAAATTCAATATTTCGAAAACGGGTGGACATTTTTTTCTGAAATTTTGTTTTTTTATTTATATTATTAAATATTTAAAATATACATACCAAGTTTTTTTTTAGAAAAAGTTTAAGAATTTGTATATATAAAAAATTAAGTGAAAAACTTTAAAAATATATTTAGCAGTTTTAACTATTAAGAATCTTTCGCATATAATGTGATCGAACATAGGAACAAGTACGTGCGATCAAGTCGTGCATTTTATTAATTTTTTATTTGAACATTGCTGGGGCTTGTGTTACTTTGAATTGTGTAGGTACTTGCTACTATATATGCCGAATTCTGAAATTAGTTTTTAATGCGTCATTGTAAGCTATTTTCATAAATTATTATGTTTGAACTTTTGCGTTAGAAGAAAAATCTGCCTAACCGACGTCAAACGTAGCTTTGGAAATCGGCTATAGAAGTGTAGAATCAAGATCGAAGAAATTTCCACTCCTCTCATTCACAATCACATTATTACATTACATGACATTAGGTTTTTTTTTATCTTGTGAATTCATAAAAAATTGTACACATTTTCACAAAATGCTGTTTTTTGTAACTCGAAGAATTTACTATAAAAACTGTCAAAGTGGAGAGGAAAATATTCCCCCAACATTAAGCAAGTCGTGGATTCTCCAAAGAAATAACAGAAAAAAAAACTTCACAGATTGTTGTTTTGACAACTCCAAACTGTTTGTTTGTTATTTTTAATTATATTTTTTATATGAGGCTATGATTACACAGTCAACAAGTTCATTTTCTGACGTAAAACTGAAAATATTTCATCTTAATTGTGTTAAGTTGTTGCCGAGATAAATAAATAAATAAATAAATAAGTTAGATGGTGTGCTGTACAGTTGCCGGGTCCCTGGGCGGAATAAAAAAAAAACAACAAACCAAAACTATAGTTATCTTCGATAGCTTTTTTATGAATCATACACACACTACAATGTACAATAATTTTTTTAATTTCTAATGTTAACTAATTTTTCCTTTATTGCCTGATGGGCCAAAAAGACTCTAGATAGCTAACTCTATACAAATTTCAATTCGCTCACTGGGCGAATAAATGGAGACGAGACATTGATGGGCTTAGCACTATTACAAAATCATGCCGAATTGTTTGCTCCAATCTTGTGTAAAATTATTAATCTGAGTCTAGCTAAAGAAACTATACCAAAACAAATTAAGACTGCTGTGGTAAGACCCATTTATAAAGGAGGAGTGAAGAATCAATTGGCTAATTATAGACCGATTTCAATTCTCCCGGTCTTAGAAAAATGCCTTGAAGGAATTGTAGTTAATAGATTACAAAGTTTTGTTGAAAAATACTCTCTGATTAACAAAAGACAGTATGGATTTCAAAAGAACATAAATACAGGATAATTGCTTGGTGAATTTGCTAACTGTGTGAACGAGAGCTTGAATAAAGGTCACCATGTACTGGTATTGCTTATGGATTTCAGCAAGGCTTTTGATTCAAATCCTTTAGAAGCATTAGGAAGAATTGGGATTAGAGATTTGAAGGCTGATTGGATGACTGACTATCTTCACAATAGAAAGTTTTGCGTTAAGATAAAAGATGTTTATAGTGAGTTAAAGATTGTTACGTATGATGTTCCACAAGGATCTAATTTGGGGGCTCTACTATTCATCTTTTATAACAACGAGCTTCTTCGATTGTTTAAATTAAGCATTCCGTTCGCTTTTGCCGATGACACTGCTATTGTTGTTCGTGATAGGTCCATTGATACTGCAACAACGGCGATGCAAAAGGAATTTCATGCAGCTGTACGATGGTGTCACGACAACGAGTTGGTAATAAACGCTTCTAAAACAAAATTAATGCATATCCGAAGTCCACATTTCAAAAAAACTGACAAGCAAATATACTTCACGAATGATTCCTGCCGAAATACGCACAAAGAATACATCGAAGTAGTTGAAAGTTACAAATACCTTGGTGTTGTTATTGATTGCCATTTCCTTTGGGACAAACATATAAATAAATTACGAAATGAACTGAAGAAAGGTCTTTATGCCCTCTCTCATCTGAGATACCATGCTTCTGAGGACGTTTTGCGACAAGTCTGTTATGTACTACTAGAGTCGAAAACAAGGTATGGTATATTTGCATGGGGAAACGCGGCAACAATTCACATCAACAAGTACTCGAGTACTTATAATATTGTAGCAGGTGTACCTCAAGGATCAGTGCTAGGCCCAATATTATACATTATTTTCAACTACGACTTTCCATGCCTCACTAACTGCGAAAAAGCAATGTTCGCCGATGACACTTGCATCTATTCATCAGATTCGATTGGTTTCAATATTGAAACGAACTTGCAATCTGCACTTGATGTTATACAAGATTATTTTTTCGATTGGAAGATTAAATTAAATGCTTCAAAGACACATGCTATCTTTTTTACTCGAAAAAGAAAACCCTGTTTCCTGCCTAGCAACAATCTTCATGTTAATGTCTTAAGCACCGAATGGTGTTCAAATGTTAAATACCTTGGTGTACACCTAGATACAAAAATAACTTTTAGAGTGCAAATACAAGAAGTAATTAAGAAGATTAACATAACTATTAAAACGCTCTATCCTTTTATAAATCGTAAATCAAAATTAAGTAACAAAAATAAACTCTTGATTTATAAAGCAGTTTTCCAAGCAATTATGTTTTATGGGGCGCCGGCATGGGGGAATTTTGCATCGAGTCACATCCGCAGGCTCCAAATAGCTCAAAACAAAGTTTTAAAAATGATGCTTAACCTCCCATGGTCTTTCTCAACAGATGAACTTCACGAGATTTCAAATATTGAATTGGTAACATCCAGAATTGTTAAACTTAATGAGCATTATGTCACTTCTTGTGTAATGTCTGATAACGTTCTAATTTCAAACCTAGCTTTATAGTTTACATATTTTTTTTTTGTAATAAGACTGATTCTGTGATACTAATTTCAATAAATTATTTATTTTGTGATTAATAAAACATTTTTTTTTCTCATTAATTATTTATTTATTTGTTAATTTATTTATTTTTATTTGTTAATTTATTATTTATGTAAATTATTTGTCTATTTATTAAATTGTTAATTTATTTATTTCTTAATTTATTTATTTATTAATTTATTTATCTATTAATATTTATCTATTTGTTAATTTATTTATTTGTTAATTTATTTAATTGTTAATTTATTTATTTTTTAATTTATTTAATTGTTAATTTATCTTTATTTATTTGTTAATAATTTATATAATTGTTAATTTATTTATTCATACTTTTATTTATTTACATATTTTGTGTTTACTATCTTCTTTTTTGGGGAGATAAAGCCTGGTTTGAAAAATTCGCACCGTCCACCCTTCTACACCTTACTGTACCATATAATATTATACCTACATAGTTTTTATTAATTAATTTTTTTTTTGTGTATTTGTTTAATGAAGGTTTTTGAGTAGCTTTTCCTTCCATCATATTTAATTCATCGTTCTTTTATACTTAAAATTAAAAAAAAATGTATTGACAGTAGTAAGGTAGATTTATACCATAACTCTGTAAATTGTGCAATATAGTTTAAGAAAATAATGTATAAATATTCTGCTACAATAAAATAATATAATATAAAAAAATATACATCAACAAGATCAATAAACTTCAAAATTCAGCTCTAAAAATTATTCAAAACAATAAGAGGCAGCAAACTGAAAGCAGTTTTAGGGTACTCAAAGTCGATCAGATCTTCAGGATGGCGATACTATTGGAATACCAAGACGACAACCGTTTTAGTCAACTGATACAACATCATATTAACAACAGACAACGAGCAAAAGGTATGCTTCAAATCCCAAGAAACTATAAACACATATTGCAAAAGTAAGCTGCATTACATTGTTCCTTCCATAATAAACTGCTTACCTCAAGAACTAAAACAAATAAGAAATTATAAAACAAGAAAAAAAACGATTGAAACTTTTTTTCTAACGTAAAAAGTTGAAAGTTTAACTTTTTATGTAATTTTATAATTTGTATCTAAAAATTTACTTTGAAATTGTTTATTTGTAATTTGTTAAATCAAAGCTCAATTTTTATTATATAAAATAAGATAGTCACACAATCTTCTGCAGAAAAGCTTAGGCTTAATATTGTTACGTTTTTGAATAATAAAAATAAAAAAATAAAAAAAAGAAAAGAGAAACTAGCGTCTCGCATCGAGTCCACCGCAGATGTGAACGAACAACGTCAATGGTGTTACCGTTTAAACTTCCACTTGTCTTGTAAACGGTCATAGTTAAGCCATGTGGATCGTCAACGATTTGTCAACACGTTGACACCGATTGAAACAAATTTTGTTTACGCACGTAACTATATTACGTCATGTCAACTCATTTTGGGACAACGTTGACGGACTTGAGTCATTTGGTCATGCCGTACCTTCTGTCCAGTGTTTTCACCGTTCATATATTTCAGTGAATTCTAAAAACGAAAACAAAAGTGCATTTTCATTTTCATTGAGTTTCTAAAACTTGAAAATGAAATATTTGTTCCCTATCTACATAAACGGATAAGTAAAAACTTCTTTAAACTTAAAGAATCTTAAAATGTTTAAAGGAAACTCCAACTCCAGGATGATGCACTAGTTTCTTCTCTAAGAACGGTTTTCACCCAATGCAGAATAGGTAGGTAGGTAAGGTAAGGAATAACTTTTTGTATCTATTTCAATTCTTTAACAAACAAGGATAATGCGCAGAAAATGAAACCCATGCAAAGCATAAGTTTATGTATACGAAAAGTTCTCCCTGGCGTCGCACTTAGTTAGGTACCAGTACCAGCATACATACTTACATACATACATACGTAAAAGCATATTATGGTATCCTATATGAGAGAAAAGTTCTTTGTGCTCCCAAAAATAACTCAACCAAGTTCAAGGATCTTGCCACCTTTCCCAAACTGAAATCGTTTAACTCCCGTGTCGTCGTCCTTCGTCCTCGATTGTCGTTGTCGTCGTTGTCGTATGCAAGTTGAGAAAATCAATTTTGTGTGTTGTGTCCTTTTTTGTGTGTTTTGTTGGATCTACATGTATATATGAAGGTAAATGTGAATCATGATTTTTTTGTCAGCTAAATGTCCTACCGTCATCGTCGTTTTCGTCCTACGATTGCATATGCCACCGCAAATAATCTTTCGATTAGTGAATCCACGACATACGGTGGCGGTAAGCGGAGGAGTTGGGTGGAGGTGGTCCGTGTGGAGATGATGTATTGAAGACTTGAATGTCTTTGACTCTCAAAATGCCAGTGGCTCCCTTTTCGATACATTTTTTTTTTGTTCCTTTTTTGGGTTTTCCACCATCCAAGTCAATCTGATTATCCTTTTGCGCCCAGAAATGTACGCGTTCTCTTTGCTGTATGTGTCCTTATAGTGGGTCGGGTGTGTAGATATAGAAACAGCAGTCAACGACATGGTCTTCGTTCACCGTCGTCGTCGGCAGTGTCAGCGTCATCGTCATCGTCATACTCATCGTCATCGTCGTCATTGACTTGACTAACTCCTGGGTTAATTTGAGTTTAAGGACCTTTAGTAGGGATGATGATTGTGGGAGCTTCTTATTCTACGCACCAGCCAACTCTAACATAAAATCAACGTGGGCTTGTTGGTATAGTAAGTAAGAACAAGAAGAAAGAGATATTGCAGGAAAGGGGCAAGGGAGGAATTGACATGTCCTGCCGTTGAAGTATTACCTTAGATGGGTTTGGAAATTTATTCGAACGTTGAACTTGACAAATGTTTCTCTTTATTTTTTATTATTTTTTTTTTTTGGAAGTTTTGTTTCGTCAAAATTTGTTTTGATGGTCGAGTGTGTGTATAAGGTTCTTTTTTTCGTCCTTTTGTTGGTATATATCTCCATGTTGTGCCTTTGTGTTTCTTCTATAATATATATGTACCTACCTACTGAAGATCCAGAGGGACATGTTTAACATTTTCGCAAAAGCACTTTTTGGGGTTCCTCTCGTAGTGGCAATAGTCCTCTCGTTGTTGTGTGTCTGCCAGGTTGAATGACCGATTTCGTGCAATAGCACGTGGCTTTGAATAAAATATGTATTTTGGTTGGTAGGTAGGATTTTATATTATGAAAATAAAAAAAAGAAGGAAAACAGCGTGAGGTTAGTGTATTATCTGATGGTATAAGGCCAATGCACCCACCTATATTTCTGTCTGTTTGCGAAATCAATAAGGATTATCTAAAGAAATACGGAATGGGAGCATTGTTCTTTAGTGCATATGTATATGGAAGCAGGTAGGATGAAGACGCAATACATATTTACATTGTACTTATGTATTAGGTTAATATTGGGGTAATACAAAATGGTGTGTCAAACACGAACATAAAAGTAAGCTATCTAAGATTTATTTCTTGAACCAGTTTCAACCTCAAGTGCGTTGCACAATTGTGAATGAAGCGAGCGTTAACTGAACTCAAGTTCAAAGTAGTCTATCTAATCGAAATTCGAGAATATGGCATTTGTCATTGGCAGCTGTCAGTTCACATCTATTTTATAAATCCATACTGAATTGTTTCACAAGTTAAAGTGTACGTATTGTATTGATTTAAATAAAGTTAAATACATTTTGAATAATTATTTTTTTAATGTGAAACGTATTTAAAGATTACGATGTAGATGATAATGATTTCTTGGAGCTTGCAATTACGATAGAGAAGAGTTAAAACGTTGAGAATATTAATCTGTATATATATAATATTCCGTATTGTAAAGGGTTATCCATTTTGCGGTTTCAAAAGTATAGGGCTGGAATTCGACATCTGTCAAACTAAGTTGTTAAACCAATTTTTTTTTCAGTTGAAAGTCTGACATTTGCGAAAATGGATCGCTTAACTATCGCACAACGCATAAAAATTGTTAAAACCTACTAAAAAAATGGTGATTCGTGTTTTAAGAGGAAATTATGGTTTACATAATCGTCCAACTACGCAAGCAATTGGCAAAATTGTGAAGAAATTTGAAGAGACTGGATTGGTTACAGATATTGTAAGGCTTGTGCATCATCGTTTCGCTCGTACCACTGAAAATATCGCTGCTGTAAGTGAAAGTGTTGCCGAAGACCCGAATGTGTCGATTCCTCGTCGTTCTCAGGAATTAGGACTGCTACGGCACATTATGGCGTATTTTGCATTTGGATCTACACCTACATCGATATAAAGTCCAGCTCACACAACAACTGAAGCCAGCTGACCATTCACAATATCGTAGATACGTCGAATGGGTGCTTGAACCATAGGCGGTGGACGGCGATTTTTCGAACAAAATTTTCTTAGCGACGAAGCACATTTCTCACTCGGTGGGTATGAGAATCCTCAAGTAATTGCAGCCATTACATCCACAAAAAGTCATTGTTTGGGGTGCTCTTTGGTCCGGAGGTGTGATTGGACCTTACTTCTTCGAAAACGACGATGGAACGACTGTCACCGTCAATTCCGAGCGTTATGGTCATATGATAACCGACTTTTTTTGCATTCTATTGAAGAATTCGACTTGGAGAATATGTGGTTTCAATAAGACGGTGCCACATGCCACACAACTCGAGCGAATATATCTTTATTGCAAGAGACATTTCCTGGCCGCGTAATTTCTCGTCGTGGCGATACCAAATGGCCACCAAGATCATGTAATTTGCAACCGCTGGACTTTTTTTTATGGGGTATGCGAAAGACCGTGTTTATGCAGATAAATCTTTAATTCTTGAGCACTTGAAAATATGTGTCAAAATGTGGTGGAAAATTACCTCAAAAGAATCGATGCTTGCAACAATTCGCGTGGTAGTCATTTAAATGATGTAGTGCACATAATGTCAACGTTCAAACATTATAATAAAAGAGAAACATCATGAAAAAAAATATTGTATATGTGTTTAATTTACGTTTACTTTTGAAACCGCAAAATGGATAACCCTATACGTTTCATACTGAAATAAAAAAAATGACATAACTTTAAGAGCATGGAATTAATTATTTATTTATTTCGCATACACATTGTTCATATGATTGGTTTCCCTATGTTTATAATTAGATATATTGACTGTTTAGTTAAACTGTCAGAAATTTTCAATTGAAGTGAATTAAATTCTTTCCGATTCAGTGGTGAGTTAGGTCCTAAAACTCTGATTCTGCAACTTTTCAAAGGAGCTAAACCAGGTTCAAATATTGAACCAAAACTGCAACACGATTGTACAACTGGCCCTAAGCCGAATATTGGTATGCATTTGCCTTTAATGACAAAGCCACTTCAGTTTATGTAAAAATAATGTAACCATTTGTAGCCGCCCGTTCAAGTAACCATAAGAGGGTGCCTCGGCCAGGAAATTAAACCTCACTTGACAGTCAGTAGACAGCGGTTGAAAAACGGCTTGCACTTTAAATGGGAATATCTTCAAGTCTTTTAACAAAATTATCTACGCCATTTACGTCTGTCAAGTTATTGCTTGAATTTTTTAGGTCTGATCCACAGTCTGCCAATTGGCACAAATTGGCACCAATTTCTGCCAAATCCTGTTCCAGACTTACAAATTTGGTAGTTTTGGACAGAATAGAGCGCTCTTGAGAGAGTAAAATATTTCCCCTTCCTGACACAATTTCTAGACAATTTCTGACCAATAAATGTTTGTAGGCAGCAATTTGTGGGCAGAAAATTTAAAATTGTCAGCTTGACGTTTGTTATAAATAAAAACAAAACACATCTCGTGGTTCTTGTGAGAAAAGATTGAACAAATAAATTAATTTAGAACCACTAAAATCCAAAATTATTAGTTTGAAAAGGAAAAATGTAAATTTTAAACAAACAAAAATGTAAAAAAAAACAAATGTTGACGTTTAAAAATTGGCAGAAAATTGTACTCAAGCTGTTCCAGACTTTTTCGGATTATATTTTTTATTGAGAGAATTTCATCCCCACTCTTCAAAATTTTATAAGCTGCCCAAAAAAGTCTGGATCAGACCTGGATCAGAAAGCCTGGAAAGTCTGGATCAGACCTTTTTTGTCATCGATGTTTATTAACCTCTCGGACGTCCTCGTCCACCACAGCAGTAATATTCCCGATATCGATCCGAGTTTTTACGATACCCTTAATTATTTTTCACTTAGAAAAGAACTACAAGGAAAATTACTATGAAATTGCGCCACTACTTTGAAACAACATATCTATTTGATATAGTTCTTAGAAGAAGAGAGCGCTTCTAAGAAAGTAAAATATTTCCTCTTCCTCACAATTTCTGACCAATTTGTATGTAGAAAAAATTGCGCAGCAAATTAACAAATTTCAGGTTGACCGTTGACGTTTGCCATAAAACAAAATGGGGTCTGTCTCGTTGTTGCTGTCTGCTTGTTGAAAGAAATTTTGTTAAACTTGTGAGAATGAAAAGTGGTAGAATGAGTGGTAAAAAAATCAACCAAAATTAATTTAAATTAAAAAAGTTTGTGATTACAGTCCAAAAAATAAATATATTTGTTTTGACGTTTAAAATGATTTGGGTCTAAAAGTTGTACCCAAACCATTCCGAAAGAAAACAACAATCGATTTATATACATATATATAATGCACACTCGGTTTATTTGTATTTTCTCCACCTTGTATAACTACACCAACCGGTGTGGCACCTTATCAGCCTTTCGGCAGATTTCAACCGAAACAATTATTCTGTGTTATTTTAGTTCAGCGGTTCATGACTTGCAAACGTGTCTATCGATTTGCTTTATAAATATCAAAGTAGAATTGACATTTGGCGTCATTTGTAAAATATTAACATCTTCCTATGATATCAATAATCTTAATATTTTAAAGAGTTCTCACAATTAACAAAAGGTCCAATCTTCTGATACGTTTCTTATAAATGTGACATTCTGTCTAAAACACGAGTTGACGTAAGGTGTCATTTTTTGATAATAACACATGGCGGGACAAAAGTTGTCACATCCTATCAAAAGATGGTAATTTAAGACAAATATTAATCGATACAATTATTCCGTGTTCATTAGGACTGTGGAGGGAGATTCATGTATTTCTAACGGTATGTATTGATTATTTTACAAATCTCAAAGTAGAATTTACAGTTAACACCATGTGCAAAAATAAAGCAAATTAAAACGCCACCTAGTAGTGTTACCCTCATTGAATCGTAAACTTATCTTTTTCGCTTCCATCTCACTATTCATTCCCATCAAACGCTGCTGCAGAGAATACGAGTAAATGCAAGTAAGAGTTGTGCACTAATCTTTCCGAGGTGTTGTTCAATAAGTCACGTTACAGTCCATCACACTGTCTAAACTTATTTTGCCGAAAAAAAAAATATGGATGAGGTCTTGTCGATTTTTGTAGGGCAATGGCATCCTTTATTATCGTTTTGCACAAGCTGACGACTAGACATTTCTCTCTAAAACGCTCATCCCTATTTACTCGGCCTTGAAATCGGCGAAACTGTTTAAATTACAGTGTTCTTTTTTTCTCACCCTTTCGACCCAAGCACGTCAATAATTTCTATTCTACGAACAAAAACCGTGTTTTAAAATCTACCCACTCAAACGATACGCATCATGGGATGGGAACCAAAATCCAACAACTAAAATTCCCAGCTTATAAGTCTTCCAAGTATTAATTATGTTCAGTAGTTACGCCCAAACTTTTATTTCTGTTAATTTCGCATTCAAATGTTAGCCAATTCGCTTCGCGATGTCATTGACCGATTGATTTTATTAGTTGCGAATTTGTTTAGGTATAGATTTCACTTTTCTGCTGTCATTGTTGTTGCTTAAATTTAAATCTTCTGTTATAATGTTGCCTGCCTAAGCCTTCTCTATATAGGGTTAACTTGATACTGACTCTTATATACAAAAAAATATGTGAAGGGAGATAGTGTGAATCGGTATCAGTAGGTATATCTATTTAAAGATGTCGATAAAGGAATATATTATGCAAAGAGGTCGGTTGATCTCTTGACCATTTAATTTATTTATGTTGAATTTGGAATTTATTTTGAGATTCAGGTTAATGTTTCCATTTTTTGTGTTCGCTTGTGAAGCTTAATTAGAATTCTTATCTCCATTATGATGGTTTCATGTTATTTTTGTTGTTGTTTTTTTTTTCTGTCGGAAGCTTATGACAGATCAAATCAATATGGTGCTCTTAGCCTTGTGAATATGATGATTGAAGAGCGAATAAAAGCTTACTCAATGGGCATCTATTTACATATGTATCTGATAAGAAAGAAATGTACGCTTATTGTAGGTAAATTTTTGCAAAAATGCTAATCTAAATTTTGTGGACTGTGTGTTAGATCGGTCAATGATCTAGGAATTTCTTGGCAATTATATTAATTACGAATTGGAACGTATTTTTAAGCTGGAATTCTTGGATCAGATTCATAGGTTGAGCAAAAACCAATGGAACCCTTTTGAGATATCGAACGAAACGACGATTCTATTGTTAGTTTGTAAATTGAATTGTTCTTCTATTTGTGATATTCAAATTTATGGTAATCACATACACGTTTATACAGCGTAACCGGATGTCACTCAAATGAAAAAAAAAAATACATACTGAAGAGTATCCGCATTAAGGAGAGTACTGAAGATCATCCAAATTTATCGATCGAAGTTGTTCAAAATAATTAGCTTTTTGGGCTTGCAAAAATTCAGCTGATGGTGCAAGAATTAAAGCTGAATAATTATCTATTGTTTGCGTTGAAATTTCGGTAATTTTGACCAGAATCATTTTGCATTGTATCCGCTGTCTTATCCAAAAATTGCATACAAGTGCTCTTAGTTTCAAGTAAGTTTTGATTTTTATCTTGAGAAAAAAATCACTTCTTTTTACTTTCTCGAAAATTTATTATTATTTTTAAAATATAACTTTATAATGTATCTTTTGTACACTTTATATTTAAATTTTGAACAAAAATTGAGCAGTTATTGTGGAAAAAAGCGGTTTTATTAATTTCGATAGGCTTTAAGATATATATCTTATAAACTAGTGTTAACCTATAAAATTTAACAATGAGAGCAATTCATAAGAAAAAATATTTAGATAACATTTGTTGGCAAGAATTATGTAAGAAAAAATTAATCGAATTGCTAATTGAGAAAATAGAAAAGTAAATTGAAGAAGGGATTAGAATAAATAGAAAAAGAGATAAAAATAAAAGCGGAAATAAAAAGAATAGATAAAAGAAAAGAAACAAAAAGAATAGATAAAAGAAAGGAAAAGCTAAAATGAAATTTTTAAGATACTGACAAAAATTATCTCAGTTGGCTCTTAAAACTCGTATTGTTCTTGATTCTTTTGATACGGCGAGGTAAGAAATTCCACAGACGTGAAGCATTAATGAAAAATTAGCGCTCAGATGTCAAGGAGGGGTAGCGGGGTTGAATCAAAGGGTTAGATCTGGCTGAATAGGCTCTCGTAATTCTCTCAAAAAGATATGTTGGTTGGGTTGTGAAGAGGATATCCGAGAGCAGGTATAAGGTGCGAAACTGAAGGTAGTTCTCGAGTGGCATGTTAAGTAAACTATTCGAAAAGTTTGATACCCTGTCTTACCTACATAGTCCAAAGATGTATCTAATGATGTTGTTGAAGACGAGCTTTCTTTTGCATCGTAATTATAACTAGAGAAAATTTCGCAGCCATAGGCTAAAGTGGGAAGAATTAAGCTTTTCGCAAGCATTGCACGTGTCTTAATCGGCGTATATGACTGGGAAACCCAGAGCATGCGTAACTTTCTGTATGCCTTACCGACTGCGCCATTAATGTGCTTATCCCATGTTAGATTGCGCGTAAAAGTTATACCAAGATTTCGAGCAGAATTGACACATTCAATAGTTGTGTTATTTAAAGTTAAATGAGGGAAATAGGATAAATCCAGAATGTTTTTAGATCTGACCAAGCACTTGGATTTTGATGGGTTTAATGCCAATCCATTAGTGTTGGCCCAAAGTGATAGTTTTTCCAGATCCTCATTCACATGGCAAACAGCATCTTCAATGAGACCAAGATCGCAGCTGAGGTACATTTGCACATCGTCAGCATACATATGTAACGAGCAGCTTACTATGACGGAGGGAATATCATTTACGTAAAGCGAGAACAGTAATGGGCCGAGAATGGATCCTTGTGGAACTCCACTTGTGGTAGGGAGAAAATTTGAGAAATTGTTACCTATTTCAACAGCTTGCATTCTATCGGACAAATAGGTTTAACAGCATCAGGCGAGAAGTTATAAAGTTGGCGAAGTTTATTTGGAAGTTTTCCATGTACAACTGTGTCGAATGCCTTTGAAAAATTTAGAAGAACTACAAAATTGACTTTGTCTACTTGCAGTGCTTGGCGAAGGTCCTCAATTACATTTTGTAAAGCGGTGACACAGCTGTGTTTCTCTCGAAAACACTTGCATTTAACACGGACATTTGATTTTTCAAGATCCTTTCAAAAACTTTTGAAAGAAATGCTAAGATAGAAATCGGCCTAAATTCATTGCATTTAACATTTTTGGGTATAGGTAGGACTGTCGCTAATTTCCAATCGGACGGAAATTCTCCTGTTGTAAGTATGGTGTTGAAAATATGCGTGATATATGGCAGAACAATTGGAAGTATTATCTTTAAAAAAGGGGGGTGCATTTCATCGAGAGCGATGGCATTTGACAGTATACTTTCATACTTTCAACAACCTCTACACTACTAACGCCTGTGAACCTAAAACTTGAGAAACTAAAATTCGATGAAAAGTTTACAGGAATATCTGGATTAGAAGGAGTAGTCATTGAAGAAATGGATACGAACTTCCTATTTAATAAATCGGCATCAACATTTTCAATATAATTGTGTTTGGCCTTACCAAGCCCAATACTACGCAAGTTATTCCATAACTGGCGACTATTGAGGGATGTATTGAGTTGCCAGAGAATAAGCGAGTCTTAGCTGAACGAATTTCGTTTACAACTTTATTACGAAGTTAATTATACATTTGTCTAAGTTCAGGAAGACGATAATGTTTTCATGAGTTATAGGCTCGATCTCGCAGCTGTATTAAGTTGCGTATTTTTTGGGTAAACCAATTGGGATTATCCGACTTAATCAGCTTAGTTTTCACTACAACAAATCTGTTAAATAGCTGAGCAATGTTATCATTAAGGAAACGTACCTGCTCAGTAGACGAGACCAAGTTGTATACATTATGTCAAGCTATATTTCTAGCATCTGCTTCAAGTTGTGCGTAATCAATGTTTTTAAAACCACGATAGCTGTATGTGGTTACTACAGGCGTAAATATAAAACTGTAAGATACAAAGAAATTGTCGTGTTTGGAGAAACAGTTTCCTCCAAAAAAACCTCGCAACCCTATTTCCGTTTTGAAAATTCGGCAAGAGTACTAAATGTAGTATTAATGCAATGGACTTATAAATTAAAGGTGGGATGTTGAGAAAGAGTTGTTAAATCGGTTTTTCCGAAAAATCTAAGGAAACAAAAAACAAAATGATGCGTTAGATAGCAAATTAATTGTGCCAAATTTAAATTCAGTCCAGGCGCTTTGGTTTAATCTCTTAATAAACATGACCCAATAAAGCACGTCGTACACGATTCCATCTGCCTTACTACACTGGTCTTTTTCCGAGTTGATGGAAAACACTATTTGTCATCATCAAAATTATGAAGCACTTCCCGACATCGTAGAATCTTGTAATATCGCACAACGGTAGGCCTTGTGGTGTATACAAAAGAAAAAATCGAAAATTGAAGATTTTCCATTCAGGGGGCGTGGTACCCGCCCATTTTCATAGAATCAATATTAATTATTTGGAGCAGTTCTGACTGTCATGGAATGATGAAATTTGGTTCAGCGGTAGGTCTTTAAGAGCAAGCAAAGGCAAAATTTTAAAATTTGAGATTTTACGTTCAGAGGCGTGGTAACCACCCATTTGCAAAGAATTGATACCAATTATAAGGAGCACAACTGATTGTCGTGAAATAATGACATTTGGTACACCGGTGGGGCCTTAAGTACAGCCAAAGGCAAAATTATAAAATTTGAGATCGTACATTCAGGGGCGTGTCACTCACCTATTTATATAGAATTGAAGGCGTAGAATGATGAAATTTGGTAGAGCGATGCGACTTGACATGCACACAACGGTAACATTAAAAAAATTGAGATTTTACATTGAGTGAGCGTGGCAACCACCCATTTTCACAGAATTAATATTTAATATATTGACAGCAATTCTGATTGGTGCAGGATTAAAAATGTGATAGAGCAGTCACCTTTTAGGTGTTAAAGAAAAAGTTGATATTATGAAATTTTTCAGGGTCGTTTTATCCACTCACTTCTTATCAATTGTTATCAATCATTTCTATGGAGCACATCCAACTTATGAAAATTGGTAGAGTGGTAGGACTTGTAGAACATTCTAAAGGCATAAATTAAAAAACTTACATTTCCTTATGAGGCTCTCATTGAGCTTTGATTCCAACCACTTTTCCTGATAAAAAGAATCTTTGCAAAAAGCTTTAATATTATTATTACCTATAGCTATGTTTCTTCGCAGAGACAATTTGCTTCAATATTTTGAATTGAACGTGTGTATATAAGCGACTGATCAAAAAAAATTTAACGCTGCGGACAGGATTCGAACCTGTGCGGGTAGAACCCAATGGATTTCAAGTCCATCTCCTTAACCACTCGGACACCGCAGCTCGTGATAAAACATTCTATTTTAATTTTTAAAAAAATAAATAAATATAGATAAAAGAGTATAGCTACTTTTGACAAACAGGTAGTCTAAAAACAAGGTAAACAACCAAATTGGGGTATAAAATAAAAAGCCTCAAGATTAAGTTTGTATATAGTTAACTTAAGAATTTCTTATCTCAATTTGGTACCATGTACTTATCACCTAAATGATATAAAATATATTTTAAGATACTATATTTGAATAACCCAAACAATATTTTTAAAAAATTTCAAACAAGTTAAAGCATTGCCTTATTTAAACCTTATTTAAAGCTTTTAAATTAGTTGAATTATAATCTGTTCAGGTATGAATATTATACTCAGGACTTGAACCCCAGCCAGATGAAAAAGGGATAATCATTTCTTGCATCGTTGGCCGCCTGTTGCACTTAAGATACTCATTACTAAATAATTCACCGATAGTAAATGCATGAATTATTCATAAGTTAAGTCATGTGACGTGCTTTTAGCTTTCCAGCCGAGGTTTTTCTCGTCGGTAAGCCAGAGTCTTAATGACCAAACCACTTAATCCAAATTGAACTCTCTTTACAACAAATTATATTTAGTGTGAACTATAAAGATGATGAACGGAAATACTAATAACTATTAATTTCTGGTGATATCACATGACTCACTGAGTGTAAATTGTAATAGATTCCAATGCGGGTTAGTGAGTTAAAAGGGTGGGTAATATTCTTAATCAAGTTTGTAATATTTTTGCAGCAAGCAGAATCAAGTCATGTTGAAAATCGATTCGAAATTTGGGATATACAAGATCATGCCTCAACCAACATAGTTTTGATTAAAACATGAGGGAGAGATATTTACGATTTGTCAATTAAAATGTATAGGTTAGGTTAGGTAAATGGGCTACCAGTTGATCTCGTTACCGGCACACTTAGATCAAGATAGATCCGTTGTGATACCCCGAAGTGTTGTAACTTCGAATTGTATAACCTATGAGTACTATGGATAATCATTATCGAGCCATTTATAGACATTAATGAAGCTCAACCAGCTTTTGCCTGAAAGATTCGATAGCTCTTCTAAATCGTTGAGGAAATAGCTGCCCAAGAATGTGTTCCTAATATGACAGAGTGCTGTACAACGACATAGGAAATGAGTGGTGTCCTCATGTTTATTCTCGTCATTGCATCCTCCACATTAGTCATCGTTACCAAGTCCCATTTTCTTTTTATGATAGCCCAGTAGATTGTGTCGGGTGAGTATGCTTACAATAGTTCGAAGGGAATTCTTGTTTAAGTGGGTAATACTTTCTGTTCTTTCTTTTCTTTTCTTTTCTTTTCTTTTCTATTCTTTTCTTTTCAAAGTTAGGCTATAGTTTCCTGGTTGTGGCACAGGTGCCGAGTCCGCTCCATCTTTCATTGGTTTTTAAAAGAATTTATCCAATGTTCTGTTTTACGGCACAGAGTGTGATTTTAATCTACGGGTCTATTTGGGTAATGTCCAGTGTTGAACCCTATCTCGCCAGCTCATCGGCTCTCTCGTTGCTCGGCACATTACTGTGAACCGGGACCCAGCAGAGTTTAATGTTGAGCTTTGTCAGCTCTTCGCGACAGCTAGTTACAAGCCTTGACTTTATAACCGCAGCAGCTATAACTTTTATTGCTGCTTGGCTGTCAATAATAAAGGTGATATCAGTATGTGGTATCTCCAGCATTGACACATGTTTAGCAGCAGTTTTCACTGCCAAGACCTCAGCCTGGAAGACACTACTCTGATCATCACTGTGTATAGATATTTACTGTCTACCCATCAGTATGGAGTTCGTTGTTTAGCCATACCTGTTTGTCGGGGTAAAAGGTTTTAAAGGGTCTTTTAAAATCTAGTTTTGATGGCATGTAGTCTGTGCACACATTGTTGACTATAATTTTCTGCACAATCTGAATTGTTCCAGGTATTAGTTTCGCTTAGTCGTAAGAAACTGTTAGCTGCTGATTCTTGTACGTATAGGTCAATGGGTTTTAAGTTGAGTATTGCTTCTAATACCGCTGTTGGGTTACTCTTCATCGCTCCAGTAATACCTATATGCAAGCCTTTCTTTGTACTTTTGTTAGGGTCTTTAGGTTCGTGGTTTTATCCAGCGCGTTCCACAATACCAGATTACCCTATGCAGGTATAGGTCTAAGGATTGCCGTATACATCCACAGGATTTGGGCCCAGTTTTTACCAAATATCCTGTTGCATGAATAGAATGCGATCATTGCTTTTTTAGCTCTTTCTTTTATGTTTGGACTCCAGTTTAATTTCTTATCTAGGATCACAAGAAAATTATGGTGTTATATCAATTTCGAGAACTGTCAGATATTTACCCGTCAAACCTATATCAAAAAAATTATTTTTCCTTGTACATCTGTATCAAAGTCCAATACCTTGACATATTGCAAACCACCAATGTCAATGTCACGATCAAACCTAAAGCCTTTAATCTCCATCATCGGGAAGATCGATTAATCGGGCCATATATTCCCACCCAAAGGCCCCATCTCCTTCGATCTATGGCATTGAATTTCGAATTCTCTAAACAGTTTTTGTGTGTCTTCCTTTTTGTGCAAATGTAATGTAATAAATGTCAGAATTAATTGGATTTTAATTGTCCATTCGATTGGTCTGGACTGAAGCCACACACACTTTGACACAGGCAATCTACGGGTATATAGTATTAAATTATGTTGCTCATCGAACTATCAATAGTTTGCGGTGTGTGTTGTGTATAAATGCAATGTGCCGACGCCACTGCGCCGTTCCCAACCTTTGCATTTAAAGGAACATACACTATCGATCGTTCAAATCCTACTGCAGCGGCTGCGGCAAGCGGCGCGGCGTCAGCGCGGCGGTGGTGATCGAAATGAAATTTATTGTCGGACATGGTGTCCATAAATATGCGGCCTCGGTGTTCAGTTGTCAGGGCAGTTGTCGGACACGGAATCCCTCGTGACTTCTTCGGGGGATATTCTAATGGGAAATTAAACTGCATGTATGCGCAATGTGATTAAATGTTGAATTGATGTAGGGAGAGCGACTCTGCAAACTGCAATAAAAAGAATACAGTTTGAATATACGAGTTTATGTTATTGTTTCTATATACATAGTTGATGAACTGCTTTGCGTGCAGACGTCCAGTCCAGAGTGCATTCGATTTCAGATGATAATTCAATAACAATCATTTGGATTAATAACTTTTCAAACTAGATATGTGTATATAGCTTACACTTATGTAGGCATGGTTAATGAAAATGATTTATAAACCGTTAAATTCCCTTTTTAACGAACACGACCGAAATGGTTTCTAAAAATAAACGGTTTTTCATTTCCAGTAGGGAAATCTATAGACGTTAAAATGTCTATTTGTGTGACAAAGAACTTGTTGCATTACATTGCATATTATACTTTAATGCTACCAGAATAATTCATTAACGCATCAAAACGAGTACATAAGACCATGTTCTCTTTATTATTTCTCTAAACGCAAAAATCTTATTCATTACGTAACATAACAGCAACATAAGCTAAACGCGTTGAAAGGCAGTATAGAGCCTACATAAAAGCGATTTTGTATCTAAAAGTCATATGACATCGCCCATATAAATGTCCTTTTGTTTAAGACTAGGTAACTGTGTATTTTTAGTATGTACCAAGCACCAACGACGATGCTCTGTACGTGTATGGATGCCAATATTGCCTCGATCGTAGACTGAGCAAGATATCTTTCGGAGTATGGGTATATTATTATTTTTTGTTGCAAATCTATCTTGTGTGTCACCAAGAGAAAGAAGGAGAACAAATGCAAACTTTAATTTAACATAAGCACATTATAACTATAAGGGGTAGAAAATTTCTATTGTATAAGGATTTGCATAGCGGCTACATAAGTCGTTATGCACTGCATAGTTATGCACGTGCTTCGTGATAAGGCTGTATATAGATTAATGCAACAAAGAGACAAATACAACGAAAAAACAAACAACATATATCAACAGCACATGGTTGAATTCCAACCGTCCTCCTTCGAAGTACTAAACAAGGCCGTTGACTAACTTCTTGCCTTATTTGACACCATTCAAAATGTCCGATTTTTAAAGACTTCGATATTTCTGGCGCATAGATTAGGCTGAATTTGACTGATAGTACGGGTTATCACAGGCTGAACTAGGTGCAGCTTCGAAGAAACTTGATGATGAGGCGACTGTGATCATTGGACTGTCCGTGGAAGATAATCAATTCATGTTGATCAAGAAATTGTGATGCTTTTTTTTGCTAAGGTTGACGTAAGCTCATCGGTATCCAGGGTATTCCGAAGAAAGCAAGTAAAACTCGGGGTTGAAAAGGCTAAAACTCAGTTAAATTACCTTTTATTGCTTACAAAGTTTTCTTTTACAATATTTCTTTACAAACTCTTTAACTTAAGATAAATAACATGGTACTTCATATACGTAAGGGGCCCACTTTCCTGCTCAGTAAAGCCGACAGAGAATAACGAATATAAAGTAACTTAACGCCCACAGCTTACTAAAAAGGAGCAAGAGCGGAAAATCGATTAGGAATATAATTCCTGTCGACGGCTATTCCAACGGAAATTCGGGTAGCCCACAGCTAACTCAGGATCAGTAAGAGGAGAAAGATAGTAAGGAACCTAATTCCTTACCTACTTAGGTGGCGCTACAGTTAGAGAAGAACATGGGCCTCAACCAACATGTCACTCCAGCTAGCTCGGTCTTTGGCTAGCTGCCTCCAGTTACGCACTCCAAGTTGATTGAGTTCATCTTCCAATTGAGCGCGCTACCTTAGGCGAGGTTTTCCTTGACTGCGTTTTCCCTCTGGGTTGGAATCGAAGATCCTGCGAGTCGGAGCATTGTTGTCCATACGCTGTAATGTACAGCTAGCCATCTTAAGCGTGATATACGTATATTTTGTACCAGTTCGCTGTACAGCTCGTATAGTTCGTGGTTGAAGCTTCTCCAAGGCCCGTTAACGCTGATAGGGCCGAAAATCTTGCGAAGCACCTTACGCTCGAAACGACTACGGATATCTTCATCCGCTTTCGATAAAGTCCATGTCTACGCACCATAGAGCAGGATTGGGATGATCAGAGTCTTATAAAGTCTTATTCGTTTTTCGAGAGAGGTCTTTACTACTCAATTGCCTCCCTAGCGCATAGGAACAGCGATTTGCAAGAGTTATTCTTCGCTTTATTTCTAACGATATGTTGTTGTTAGATGTTATAGCGGATCCGAGGTAGACAAAGTCCCTTACTGCCTCAAAGTTGTACCTATGTATTGTGACGTTTTGACCAATCCGCCGGTGTTGTGTGTCCCTTTTTGTGGAGAACAGGTACTTCGTTTTAGCCTCATTGACTGCTGGTTCCATCTCAGCCACTTTAGCTTCAATGCTAGCAAACGCTTCAGTGACAGCTCGCTGGGTTCTGCCAATGATACCTATGTCATCAGCGTATGCTAACAACTGCACAGACTTGAAAAAAATTGTGCCAGTAGAGTTAAATTGGGAATTTCTTACAATTTTTTCAAGTATTAAGTTGAAGATATCGCACGATAGCGCATCACCTTGTCGGAATCCTCTCTTGACAGAGTACGTCAAAACAATTCTGAACAAACTATAGTATTTTCTTTTCGTGGTGAAAAGTCTGTGGACATACGTCAAAACAATACTAGATATCTCTGGATTGGTAATAGATAGGATCAAATAGATAACATATTTGGAAAGAGCTTAGTCGGAAATATAAGACTGCATTCATTGTCCAAAAAGTGCAAAGTGGCGTACACATTTGAACGTATACGTCAAACCAATTCTCAGCCGACGGTTAATCTAAAATTGCACTTAGATTTATTAGACCAATTGTACGTTTTTTTGTAATTTGTAAAAAGAAAATTAGTTTGGAAGTACCTACCTCTTTAAGTCTTTTATATAAAACTCATAGTTTTTTTCACATACCTTTTCCATCATGTTTTTTGACCCCTCAAACCTCAAGGGTTCAGCTTCTACTTCATCAAGTAGTTGACTATATTTGTACTATAAGCAATGTCTGCTTTATTTGTAATTCTTGCAAACTCTAAAGTCAAAGTCAAAACCGATAAAACCGAAAGACCTCCAAGACGTGCATCATCTTCATCTGCATCTGCATTCATCTATCTTGAGTTTCAATCTCTAGTACTCGTAGGTAACTTGTAGCTGATAGTTGATGGCATAACAAAAATTCCAATTAATACTCGTGTACAAATTAATTTAAGATTGAGGCGCCCTGTGCCTCTGTTGTGCCGTGCCGCCGCCGCCGCTGCCACTAATTAGTGTCATTTGAATGTTTTACAACAATTGTTAATTGTCTATATCTACAATATCCCAGAAAGATACACAGAGGTATGAATGCCCCCGTGTGACGGAACGTTCGCATGCTGTTTACCTGTCCGTTTCTTAGTCGCATGTTGGAGCCGCCGCATTAAAACAAAAAAGCTACTAAACTACTCTTCATTGTTACGTTCCAACCGAAATGGGTGCCGATTGCGCGGAACCTTTGTATTCATCTGATCAAACCAAGAGTCCACTGCGCTGCACCCATAGGTTAAAGGAAAGTACAAGCGATGGAATTCAGGATGTGTGCGCGCTTATACCAAACATGACAGCTTTCTAGTAAAACAGTCTGCGTTAACTACTTTGAATTGGTGCGCAGCAAGTTTAACGGAGGATAGAGCTACTACGATCCCAAGGACGTCTAGGATTGTCTCTATACCGTTTGGAGACAGCAGCGACGCCAATTCTTGATGTCCATTTGTATATAGATATGCATACCTACCAGTTTGATTGTAAATTTGGTTTCCTCATTTCTCGGCTTGGCTGTCATTTAATTAGAAAAGGGAGACACAAAATTAAGGTTTAGGTATGGTGCTACTTGGAATGAGTGCGGAAGTTATTTTACAGGGGGATTCGTGTCAAATGTTCCTTAGAACCCCTTACTTATAGTCTGCATTTACACGCGAGTGAAAAATTGTTTATTTTTGTTCGTTAATGAATTATGTCATTTTGTTAATTGTCTGACATTATTCTTGTCAGAAAAGTGACAATTTATTTTTCATTTACGCTTGTATCGCGTAAATTTAACATTTTGCAATTTTAGAAATAATGACAGTACAGAATAAAATTCAATCGGTCTCATATATGTCAATAAGACCTTGATTGCATATTCATTATCTTGCCAATTTTCTAGCGACAAATATGGCAATTTAATCTCGACATTCGCTGAACTTATTGTTGAAATCTTTTCAACCATAAAACCAACTCTTAAATATTGCAAATTTACGTTTCGTTTTTACATTTACATTTGACGTTTGGCGTGGCTAATTGCTGTCAAATGGCATACAAACACAATCAAATACAAAAATCAGTTAATTTCTTACAAAATCCTTTCAACAAAAAAAAAATATCGTCTCTGAGAATGCGTTTACACAACTGCTATTTGTAGTTATTGGTTCTGTTTGGATTACATTCGATGGTATGAATGCTTTCAAACATTGCGACTTATGTCGACTTTGTTCAAACATATTTCCAGACTCTTAACTTCAATTAAATAACAAGAATTCATTCAAATCATCAGAACAAAACAAAAACAATTCACAAAGAAGAATAGCGATAACTCTGCAATTTTTCAGCCTGATGTTTTGTTTTGCTGGTAAGATACTATCGTACCCTTTAATCCGACTCTACATTATACTATAAAAAGCGATTTTCTTTTTTACTTCAGAGCAGAGTCTGCGTTGTCAAAAAATTTATTTGTGTTTCTTTTTAATTCAGAGCATTCAGAGCTCCAAATGTGTGTTTCTTTTTACTTGTGATTATAGGTATTATAAGGCAAGTTCTGGATTCGTGCAAAAAAAATATCTTACAATCAAACATGCCATTACGATGATAGAGAAAACCAAAAAAGTGGGTCCCCCAATTCCGTCTGTCTGTCTATCTGTCTGCCTGTCCGCGAGTCTGCAGCCTAAACGGTTGGATGGATTTGCTTCAAACTTGGTATATATTGTTTTTCGGTAATATGCCCACACGTTTTTTTATTTTTTTTTAAGAGGACAAATAACAGTAGCTCCCATACATTTTTGTTGGCCAAAAATAAAAAAAAACTTATTTTTCTCGAAAACGGGTCCAACGACTTTTATAAAAAAAAATCAGTTCATTCATGAAGCAAAAGGCAACGTTTTAGTAATTTTTGGTTTGGAAAAAAAATGTTACGGTACCCCTAGTAGTACCATTTTTTTTTTGGTTTTCGATTTTCTGGAAAACAGTTAATTTTATTTTTTAAATTTTTTTGCTCAGAAGCTCATGAAAAGTTTAAACACTATTGTAAGCCAAAATTTTTCAAAAATAAATTTGTATGGCAATTAAAAAAAAAAAAACTTTTTTTTTGTTGGAAACACAAAATTTCGAAAACGACTTAATGGATTTTTGCGAAACTTTGTATTTGGTAGTTTTTTGACATTATCTTGAACAGTTAAAAAAACTATATTCCTAAGATAAAAAACAACGGTACCTTCCATACAAATGTTAAAAAAAAAAACCGTTAAGAAAAAAATTTATTTCTCTAAAACGGCTCCAAGATTAAAAAAAAAAAATGTGTGTGTTCCTAAAACCGCTCCAACGATTAGCTTTAAGCATGTATTGTTTATTTGATATATCTATCACTTATGAATTAGACCATTTGGGATTTTTCTTTTTTTAATATTTTGATTATTCTGGATTTTAGGTTTTCTAGATTTTGGAACTAGGGATACAGCAAACATACTTTAAACCACATACAATCAAAATTGCATTCCAAAATTTAAAAAAAAATTGTTTACTTTTTTACTTAAAAAACTGTATGGCTTATGCGGAACTGAATGTACGCCAATATACTCAAAAGAAATTCCATACAGGGCAACTATTTGCTGAAGATTTTCTTCACGTTTTCTTTAAATGTTTCTTGTTTTGAACTTTTGAACGCATACTACACGTGTTTTAAAATGTAACGTCAAACAAAATGTCTTCAAATCTTGGGCCGTGCCGGGCGGTGAGATTTTGTTCACTCCACTTATCTCTTCTTCTTCTTTCCAACAAATTAAAAGCTGCTCAGTTTCCTCATGTGAAAGCGGTCAAAGTTTCATCTGAGCATAGAGTTATTGCGTGAAACAGAACCGGCACACGCTGACCAGAGCGAATGTTTAAAACACATTTCGTATCGAAACAAACACAGTTAAAATTTCCATGCATTGTTTTAATATTTTTTTTGCAGTGTGTTGCCAATGATTCTGCAATCTTAGCAATTAGGACTTTTGCCTAACGACACGACGCTGCTCAAGTTGCTGGTGCTTCGTTTAATCTGTTTAATGCTTAACTCCCATTTTCACAGTGTAAACTCGCACTCCACTTTTGGTTTAAACTTCAGATCAACAATTTATTCGGTTTCACAGTGTCGTTTAAACATTGGACTGAGTTCAATTTGTAGTTTAAGTTAACCCAGATTATTCTGCCGTTTAAACTTCAGTTCAGCGTTTGTATTGTTTTTTTTTTTCAGAAAATATTATGAACAAAACAAAATTGTGTATTCAAATGTTATCGAGTTGTTATGGTGATTTTGTTTCGCGTGTTTTTTTTGTGTCAGAGAGAGAAAGGGAGGACGAGGCAAGAAAAATGCTGCCAACTATTTTCATAAAGTATGGTTAAACGAAGTTCAACTGATCCGAAGACCAGATTTCACTGTGAAACCGGACGAATTAAACAAAACATTTAAACTTAGTTTAAGGTTCAGTTGACCTTAAGTTTAAGCTCCCACTGTGTGAAAAAGTTTGGTTAGACAGAGAATGGAGTATAATTACGGTGACCATATTTCTCTGATCAAAACAAGGGACATAAATTCGAAAATTGAAAAACGTGTTTGGTACAAAATCAACAAAATTATCAAAAGCAAACAAAAAAAATAAAAAAAACACAGCATAAAATTTAAGAACTTCATATTTTTTTTAATATTCAACCTTTTTTTACCAAGTCGTTGAAAAATAATAAACATTACCAACAAAAGTTTTGGTACTTGGTACTTTTTTCCTGACAAATTTCTTTGATGATATTATCGTTTCCTATTAAATATTTTTTAAATTCCTGGCAGCTAAAATTATAGTTCCATTTTTCCGTTAACATGGCTCTGAAAGTCTTAACATTCAGTTGTGTGTTCCATTTGTCCAAATATTATTCATTATGGAAGAAAACTCTTTCGGTTGGAGCATTTGAACCTGGCAGACAGAAGCCTAGATCAGCAATAAGTAAAAAATGTTTTAACTTTATATGTACTTTATTTGCAAAAATGATAAAAAAATGTCTTTCCATTTCCTGACACAGTTATTTTGTTCTCTATCCATTTTATTTTGTCACAACCAAATTAATAGTTGTATCCCTCTGCTTTTGGTTGACAAAAGATAACGAAGATTCTATTTCTGGACAGGTAGAAAATAGGAATGTTTCGAAGAATTACCCTACTTAAAACTTCATATTCTTTAAAAGATAGGTATATCCCAATGATTTAAGTGTTTTACATTACTTTTGGTCAATTAATTTTTGTTTGAATTATACTTTGCGACTCTGCTAGTAATATGCTCAGTGTTTACATGAAAAATTGAAGCCTCGGAGTGAATAAAATGGAGAAAGAAGGACCTCAGATGAAGGATTGTTAAACAAATTCTTTAAAATGAGAAAAATTCTCCTAAATGATTATAAAGTGGTATTATTCTCTCAATAGCTGGTTTTAAAGATAGCCAACTAGTTTCGCTGTAACCAACTAGTTTGAAGTATTTAGTCTGAGACCTTTCGAAAATGTCCTTAAATATTTCAACACGAACAGTGTAGAGACAAAAAAATGAATATTTATATAAATCTTCAGCAGCACAATTACCTCCAATGAAATCATTACCGGTAATGTCTTGAAGAGTATCAAAAAATGTTGTTCTTGCCTTTTCTTTCTGACCCACCAAAATAACAGTTTATGTTGTAAGCACAAATTGACAAAATTTTACCAAAGTCTTATATATGTATTTTGAAGTGATGTCCGATATTTCCCTTGGAGATTTCCAACCTCCAAAATCTTGACAACGATACCTAGTTGTGGTGTAAAATAATGAATCAACAGCGGACACAGTTTTAGAGAAGTTTTAATTTCTTCGATATAATTTGGTTCAAGTACATTGAAGACAATAGCTTCACATTTTGTGGGGAATATATTTGATCTAAACAGCTTTTTATAAGTTTCGATGTGCAATCATTAGATCTGAATGAGTGCAGGTGCCTTCATTAACTGCACTCTTCTTTGCAGGTCCTTGAAAATTTGTCGAATTAAAAAAGCATCGTACACTTTTGCTTGAAGTCGCATCAACGTCAGATTCTATATATTTTTTTTTTTTGGTTTTAAGCGCTGTTCAATATCATATCTTCCACCACTGCTTTTAGAAAACGTGGAAACGTATTTTAAACAGGTTACGGTATTGGGTCTTTCATTGTTGTTTATGAAGGAAAATTCCCTCTAAAGATCATCGTTGAATTCATAGGCGCAAGATTTTAGTCGATTTAGTAATATGTAACATAATTTTTAGTATGATACTAGGCTAAAAAGAGGATTTTGCTAATATTAAACCAGTTTAGTATCACACTATCTTCTTAACATTTTACTAAAGTTAAAATCACAAAATGGCTACTTTATTTTTTTTTGTATCGTACTAAGTCCATAAGCCACTTTGAAATTTACAAACGTCAAAAAGTTATGTTCGTTTACTTTTTTGCACTATTTTAGGCGTGTTTCGTTGTAGTTTATTAAGAAAATAGATTTAATATGGTGCTAGTTAAAAAGTGTTTAATATTAGGAAAATATTAGTAAAGTGCTTTAGTATCAGCAAACTCTTAAGTAGTATCATGCTCAGCTCTTAACATAATTTCTTTATTCTTTATAGCTTAATGCAAGCAACTAACAATTAATTAATTAATATCTTAAAACTAGGTAACAATTTAAGACTTAAGATTAAATTAAGACTAAGGAACTAGGTACACAGGATACAGTAAGGAAATTTTTAAAATTGGAGTGCTCGTTGTAGAGAGGATTTGGAAAGGTTTGGATCACAAATGCTTGAAATATTAGCTTTCTGAATCATTCTAGTCATCGGTTTATTTTTTCCGTAGTCGATACGATGGAAAGGGATTGCGAAAGTGGTATAGTTCTTAGATGACGATGGTTAACGTTCCATGTGATCTTGTCATACAGGGCTGGACAATCAATGCCTCCAGTTATAAATTGGTGAATAAACATTATATTTGCATTATCACGACGTCGGTTTAAGATTTGTAAGTTTATCAGCTTTAGTTGATTATCGTAGGGAGGTAAGTGGTAAGGGTCGTCACATCTAAGTCCCCATAAAGCGAAGTGCAAAAATCAACGCTGAACAGCCTCAATACGAAGAATATGGATCTGATGATATGGTGACCAGACTTGCGCGTCTTATTCAAGGAGAGGCCTAACAAAAGATATATAAAGAGATTTGGTGACATAGGGATTTGAAAATTCCTTAGACCAGCGTTTAACAAATCCAAGGGTAGAATTGCCTCTATTAATGAATCAAAATGATCCCGGAAATTGAGCTGGTTGTCACAAATAACACCTAGGTCGCGAATGGAAGATACGATGGCAATTGGTTTGTTATTAATCAGATATTGGCGTTGCAATAGGGGTGGGCGTTTACGAGAGTAAGTAAAGGGGAGTTATGTTGACACCAGACAAAGAAATTATTTAAGTCTACTTGAAGCAATTGCGCATCAGCGGTGTATAAAATGCGTTTTGAAATCCGCATATCATTAGCATAAATCTTGAGGTCTGGTTGCTGAAGAATAAGTTCAATATCATTAACAGTTAGCAGGAAAATCAAAGGTCTTAAGTGACTACCTTGCGGGACACCTGATGTTGAACAAAAAGTGTTAGAATAACAGGATCTAAAATTAACTGTATGATGACGATCAGTTAAATAGGATTCAATCCAAGATATAAACAGAGCAGGGAAACCATATGCTTTAAGTTTAAAGACAATAATCTTGTGGGAAATTTTGTCAAATACCTTGCTAAAATCAGTTGCAACTGCATCCACTTCCTTACCAGCTTCTAAGGCACATATAGTACGTCTTGAAACGAATTCAGTGAGATTGGTAATAGTTGATCTACCTTTAAGAAAACCGTGCTGTTTCAGGGAGAATATCTGATAACAATGAAGGAGAAAAGTATCATGTATTATACTCTCAAATACTTTTTTATGGACGGGAATGATAACGAGTCCTTGCATTGTTTAGGAAACACACCGTTTGTAATAGATAGCTGGAAAAGTGAAACAAGGGGTAAGGCTGTTTTTGCGCCATATTTTCTATTTGAAGGCATTTCACGAATTTCTAAATTTATTGTAAATATTTAAAAGAAACAAATTCCATTTGCTTGGACAAGTAAGCACTCACATTTTTTCTTTCATTCGGTATAAGATTTTAAAAAGATAAGCCTATGTATCCTTGTAAAAATGATGACATAAATTTCAAATTTATGTATTGTGTTTTTTTGGGATGATACAGTTTGAAGTTTGAAAAGAAATCTGACAGCTCAACGAAGGTGACAAATTAATGCGTTCAGTGAACATACTTTTATAGTAAATCCCTCTGAACGATTTGTTAAGGCGGGTTCGCACTTTGATATAAGAATACTAAACACATAATTACATAATTGTAAATAAAATTGTTTAAATTTTTTAACGTTATTCAAATAATATAAATATATAGTAATATGGGTCAAACCAGGGACAAAAAATAAAATACGGGACAGTTGTACGTCTCGGGATTTCTGTCGAGCGTAATACGGGACTGTCCCGGGAAATACGGGACGGATGGGCACCGTAAGTATAATTGATAAGTTATAAACAAATCTATTAAAAGTTTCACCTCACTTTCAATTTTACATTAAAAAAAAACTACAATCCTTTTTATCTCACCTTAAAGTCATTTGATTGCAATTAATTCACCAAAGTGAGAACAAATTTACCTTAACTACTTTTACTTTGAGTAACTTACTCATCAGCATAAAAATGAACTTCAAAAATGGAATTAAGAAAACTCCATATGAAACCAAATTAACCTTAAAACCTCTAAAAGCACGCCATCTCATCAACGTGTCGTCGTCGTCGGCACCTCACCTCGGTGCATATAAACATCAATGAAAAGCAGAAGTGGGCAAAAGTTGTTCCTTTTGATTTGATGAATTTTTATTTAGCTAGGTGCTTGAGTTGAGAGTCGAGACCGTGCGAGTGTGATCAAAAGTACTCAAACTTATTCCAAGAAATTAGTTGTCACTAATCTCTTCCTTCCATTTTTGAAATGAGCCAATGTTAGTGTGTTTCACCATGGATTCGGATAAAGAAAAAAAAACAAAAATTATAGGTATTCCATGATTTTCCATAGGTTAGAGCTCAGGAAGCTTATAGCGCGCCCAAAAGACTCTTGCCCCGGTATGTATTTAGGTAGCTATACGAGTATATTGGTTTTGATTTAATTTGACGCCTGCTTTTCTTGACTTTTTCGCGTGTTGCAATCCAATAATCGTGGTATAATCCAACAGAAGCAGCAGCTACGCTGTCCGTTTCTTCAATATGCATGCAGTTTTCTTAGTCCTCTATTTCTTAGTTATAGGAGGGCTAACATTATAATCCGGCAGGCAACTTCTTCTATCCGTCCATATCGTTGGTTATGTATTTTTTTTAGTCTATTTTGTTGGTCTTGAGGTAATAAAGGAAATAAAAGCTCGACAAGCTTACATTTATGCGACCCAAAGACTATGGAAAACGAGACGAGACGTAGCACACTAGCTAGCACACAACCATTAGCACCGCTGCACTGCTGTTAACCAGACATGGGCCAGACGTTTATGAAAAAGACCATACCTACTACGACGACGACGACAGCAGCGCGACAAGCAGACGACAAAAACCACAAGAGGCGAAAAAATTAAAAACGGATTATGAAGAGCCTCGCGACGAACCGAACTGAATTCAATGAAAAAAGGGCGACCGACAATTTAACCGGGTTGGAGAATTAATTTACGATTTCATTAAGAGGGTGGCAGACTGATCCTAAAATATTCACTCCGATTCCGATGTGCCATCATAGGGCCTGGTTTTGGTTCTACTTCCCAGTCGGCCTCTCCAACAACGGGTGGTCTGTCCTTGTAGGCGAAATGTTCGTTTTATATAACTATAGAATGGTATGTCGCTCAGTTACAATGGCCCTTAACAAATATTGATAAGGGAGCTGATGAAGGGAAGAAGAATTTATAAGATTGAGTTTATTTTATTTGCTTTTATCGATACCGAAGTATGTAGATAAGTGTGAAGTGTTTTAACTACAAAAACTGGGATGGGTAATGAAAGTGCTAAGTGACAGTTTTAACCTTGCCGAGAAGACTAGGTATGTATATGAATATTAGGTGGAGGAACTTTGAATATTAGTTACATTTAAAAATTATTCTTTGACAATGAATGTTATCAGACCAACTGGCTCAGAATTAGCATAAAGTGCTCATATTCATTTACAGTTCAGAGGGGCTATTCTAAACGATTTAGGTAAGAGGCACTTTTTGAAGTAAGCACCGGCAAAACGTTAGGATGCCTTCAAATGTACGTCACGCGTTTTTTAAAAATAAAAATCGTAGGGGAGAGCAGCGCTGCCGAAGTGAGTACTAAGGGATTATTAGTACTCCCTTCATTTCAATTGTACTCCCTTCGAAAATATCCAAAACGTTCGCACACATTCAATAAAGATGGCATTTCCGATTTAATAGGATACGAACGTTCAACCCTGATATAGTCTTAAGGTATTCATTCATATTTTTGTTAAATAATCAGTTACCTGGGATTCTAAGTGCTCGGCTACCATTTCTGATATCATACAAAATAGAAAAACTATATATAAATTGTATATTTATATTTTTACAAAAGTATGCGGAAAATCTATTCGCCGACTGAAATGAAAATACAAAAACATGTTTATAATTGAAAATCGCAGATGCAGATTCATTTCAGTCAGTTTCGTTTGTGAAAATCGTAGGTCTGAGCCAGACTTTTTTTTTTTGGATAGAAATTAGCAGCTTATCAAATTCTCTCATAAAGAAATTAAGTCCAAAAAAGTATGGGACGACTTAAGCACAATTTCCTGCCAATTTTTAAACATCAACACAACATTTTTTTCTTCTTTTTATTTATATTAAAGTTGCTTAAAATCAACATTTTTCATTCAAACTAATTGTTCTGCATTTTAGTGCTTCCAAATTAATTTATTTGTTCAACAAATATTTTCCACAATAACTACGAAAGGTTTTTTTCCTTTATGACAAACGTCAACCAGATCATTGCAAATTTGTTTGCCCAAAAATTGCTGCCCTCAAAAATTTATTGGGCAGAAATTGACATGAAATTTTAAGGAAGAGGAAATAATTTACTTTCTCAAGAGTGCTCTGTTCTGCCCAAAACTACCAAATTTGTAAGTCTGGAACAGTAATTGGCAGAAATTGGTGTCAATTTGTGCCAATTGGCTGTTTTGGGCTAAGTGGTATAGATCAGACCTTGTATGTGAGGCGTTCTCTAGTTCCTTTTATAAAAATGTTTCCAAATCATGTAACAGGTAATATTGACGAGGCTCTTGAACAACAACGAATTCTTCAATTGAATTTGAAAGAGTTCTGGCTGAATCTGTTCGCAAATAAAAATGCTCTTGGTAAACCAATGCTTATCTCATTCCTAAGCATTGTCACAGTTAATACACTTTTATTGGTAATACGTATCTCTTCTTCATACACATGCATTACAATAAGTGGCCTTCAAACGAGTTATTGTGTGTATAATAATTACAAATAAGCTCATAAAGTCTTGCGGATTACGTAACAATAAAGTCTGACTTTTTTTTAAATTTTTTCTTTGCTTAAGTTTGTTTTACTTTTATTGTCAGCATGTTCTTTTATTTCACCTTTAAGTGATAAATAAATTGAGTTGAAGTACCAATTTGGTAAATGTTTTAATAAAGTTATATTGGTAATATCAATGGTCATTGCTTTTTTTGCGTACTCCCCATGAACCCGAAATACTCCTCTCTAATCGTCTGAAATACTCCTTTCCAAATTTTCAAAATGGCAGCGCTGGGGGAGAGAATCTTTGAAAGTGTGTTTTTTGGTGACCTTAGGTACCTAACGTTACATTTTTAAATCAGAATTACCCCCGTGGTCAGTGGGGTATCTAAGTAGCTAAAATCTGAATATCCAAAGGAGAACCTGCTCCATTTTAAAGCTGATTTTCTAATTCTTTAGTTTGTGTATTAATCGGCAACGGTAACCCTACAGACTTTCTCTCTCATTTGCTGCCGATGAAAATGTTAACTTTGCAAAACCACTGAGATCTTTAAAGAGGGACATATTTATGTAAGGCAATGCAACTAGGCAAACGTCCTATCTTCCCTCTTGGCTTGGTTGCACACGTTTCTTAGCTAAAACGTTTCGAGACCTGCACATTAGTTAGGTACACCTGTTTCACTACAGTTGAAGGTGCGCGGCGGAGACAAAAATTAATGGAGTTAAGAGTAGCTTATGGACAAAATCGCGTCAAAAAGTGATGCCAAAACCGCAATGTTTTCATGAGTTACATTTACTTTCTATTCAAGTACAGATGAGATAGATAAAAAACTCGACAATGACTAATAAAAACATAGCGGCCGGCATTCACTTTCGCGGTAAAAGTATATTGAAATCATTTTTGGTTATAAATAAACTTTTAATTTTCAATAAACATGATCATAGAATTTATTTTATGCCAAATGTTTACTATCTACTAACGTAAAAACTTTAAACGTTTTTTTTACAATTGGGACTACAAATCAGGCGGGTTTCTTGTAATTACGTTACCCTGGTAAATGTCTCAAAAATCGTGCATTTCTGCTGACGTAGTTAAAAATTATATACTTTTAATTGAATTTGTTATAAGAACAAACTTATGTGATTTTATTAATATTTACATATAGATTTCAATATAGTTTTTCATTTTATTCTTGCCCAACGGAAAATGATTAGGTAGATGTTAATTACTAGCTATATAGTTACTATATGGCAAATTTTGCATTTGGGAAAAAATAGAACTCGAGATTTTAATCAAACTTGACATTACGATGATGGAGAATACCAAAAAAGTGGGTCCCGCAATTCCGCCTATCTGTCTGTACAACAAGCAACAGCCTAAGCGGCTGAAGCGATTTTCTTCAAACTTGGTACTTAAGCGTCTTATATGTGATTATCTCGAATAGATTTTTGAACCGTTTTTTTTAGCCCCACAAATAACGGTACTACCCATATAAAATTTTCTATCATCTTAGCTATCTCCAAAACGGCTCTAACGATTTTGATAAGAAAAAAAGTGTGTGCACTACTTTAGGTATAGTCTACATTTTGGCCAACAATTTTTTTTTAATATTTTGTTATTAAAGGTAGCTCCCATACAACCATATTTTGATTTTCGACTTTCTCATAAGCGGCTCTTAAATTATAAATAATACTGCGTAGCACATTTTTCAGAAAAATATTTTTTTGGATTTTTTGCAAAAAAAAATGTTTTTGAAAATTCAATATTTCGAAAACGGGTGGATGATTTTTTTTGGGAATTTTTGGTTTTAGGTTAAATTATTAAATATTTAAAATTATCGTACCAATTTTTTTAGAAAAAAAAAAAAATAAAAAAAAATTGTATAGAAGCAATTAATTAAAAAATTACTTTAAAAATATATTTAGATTCTTAATAGAAATTTTTTGCATATGAAGTGAACGAACATAAATCTAAACAAACATAAATTGATTGAAATGATAGCAAAAAAACACAAACCATAATCATTGTATCTCTTTCATATAAAAAGAGAGACGAAAATCGTCATTTGGAACAATTAATAACTGAATTAGGTAGATAAGTCAGTACGGTAGCTATGAAGAAGATGAATACTTTTTTCTTTTTCCTAATGTCAAATTTCATAGGAACCCATCAAATCAAGGCATCAGAGCCGAAAATTAGAGACATTGTTTAAGAAATCTAATGTTAAGACATTTAAATTTTTCTTAGTCTTAAATGTATTTAACAAGTATCGTGCTAAGTTTATAACATTCTATAATCTTTCGGTAAGGCCTTAGCGAAGCTAAAATTAATTTACGAAATATTATTGAAACTGAAATATTTATTTAACGTGCTTTGTGTTAAATAATTTTGTTTAAAATTTCTTTTGTCCAAATCGAAAACCCGACAAATTATGCAAATCAAAAAATTGCACTGTGTTTTATGTTAGAGTAATTTTATATCGACAGTATTCTTTGGCAGCAGTATCTTGGGATTTTGGGCATTATAAGACAAGATAACGACGCACGCACTTTGCCATCACCTGAAGTTATCCTCACTTCCACGGCACAATAATAACCAGTGTTAAACTTCTTTTTTTCCTTGTACAAGTTTGAAGATTTCAGCAGAACGTAACAACTTCTTACACAGCTCGGACAACGATGGAGATTTTGAAACACCAATTTAGTAATGGCTTAATCGCCAGATATGACTGCGCTATAGACATCCGTCTTTTGAAGATTTTTAAAATTTTGGATTTAACATACAACACCACAATCTTTGTAAGTCTTGTTAAGATCATTAAAGAAAAAAATCACAAATGTAGAGCCAAGACTGCGGGCAACAATATTGTGTCAAATTTGCAAATTTTCCATGCTAACACATTCCAATTAAAAACAACCCAAAAGAAAAGCGTTTGGCAATATGAGACGTTGTCTTACCGATTTCTCCGTTAACTATTATTGGTCACTATGCTTCGTGGATAGTGATGTAGACTCCAGTGCAGATATGATAACAATCAATTTCATCGCTCTCACGAGTTGTTTTCCAAGTCCGCCGGCTAAATGATAATATGAACACTAATAGCCTATTCACATCAAACCATAAACGAGATTTTACTCGTTTTCCAATACATTTTTCATAAACGACTTGTTTTGCAAAACGACTTGAAAACGAATTGCAATTCAAAGATGAATTAAACTAACAGATCTTCCGGCAAGGGAAATTGATATGATTGTGAATAGGTCCTCAGAAAAAGAAGAACAGCTGAGTGCTTGCTGTCAAAAAATTTATTTCAAATCGTTCAAACAATTATGGCAAATACTTATTTGTAATAAATTTTTAATGCATGCATTCTTTTTATTTACAGGAAATGCAAAAGAAAAAAACTAAACGAATTCGGGGAAGTGCGGACGAGGAGTTCTTGATCAAACTTTGGGCTGAATAGCTGAATATTCTTATTAAAAGCTCACCTTTGTCCACATGATTCTATGCATTGTACAATAATGTTGAACTATTATTTTTTTTTCTTTATAAGTTCAATTATTATTTTCCAATGAAGATGACGGTTCTTCCAGCTTGTAGATCCTTTGGCTCAAAAATAAAGTTGGTTAAATCCTCATATTTAGTTCTACTTTCTTATTATGCGGCATTATAAGATTTGGTTGCTTAGCATTTTCATGTTGTATCAACGTTTTAACAGCTTTTTCAAAAATAACTGAAATGTCAAACAAAAACAAGCAAATGTTCGGTGTGAACGCTCTACTCGTTTTAGTTAACGAAAAGGGTAAACGTGTTTGGTGTGAATAGGCTATAACTTACCAGCAAAAAAATATCTTGCAGAACGGAAGATATTTTAAGACGTGCAGAATGGCTTTTATAGGTCCACGAGTAATTTTACAGTGGTACAAACCTTAACCTCGTTTTGGAGAAAGTGATATTATTGCACTTAGCATTTCAAAAGGATTTGATTAATTTTCGCATCCAGTTCTCTTATCTCTTCTTCCTTGTAATAGACAGACATTATTTCTTGAAACACGAACTCCATGCTAGCGTTATTGGTTGGGTTGAAGTCCAAAATGCATAACAAATTCTGGTGTGCCACAAGGCTCCGTCTTATCACCCACTCTTTTTCTCATTTTCATTCATGATTTCTTATCAGAAACTTCCTTCAGCAAATTATTTTGTTGACGACAGTATGTGCCTTCATGTGCCTTCAGGTTTTCATATTCGTCCTTATTCTTAAGTAACGGAACTACAACGGCAACATGGCTCATAAAATACTGATTTCGATAATATTCATTCAAGGGGAATAAAAAAAACGCGTAATTTAGTAATTTAATGCTTCATAAAATCAATGATGTCTTCTGTCGTTAAACCGGGCAGACGATTAACATCATCGCATTACTTTTGCCCCACCTTCAGTGCCTCCATAAAATGGTCTTCAATTTTCAAAAAAAAAAAAAACTAACGTAGACCATAATTACATTCTGTGCTCCTCTATCGTCCAAAAAATTAGTTTATCCTTGATGTTACCTACATACTCGTACAGGTAATACAAAAAAAATCACCCTTCACATAAATTTAAAAATAAGGGATAATGTGAATACTCCATATATTCTTCTTACACGTAGTTACCCAATCCACTTACCCACATAAAGCTTTTTTCTTCTTTTCTTGAGCTTTTATATTTACGACTATTTTTGTTTCCCAAGGATAAATGCACTCGAGGAAGGACATTAACGCAAAATCAGTTGCCATAGGTTAGGGTAGTCATATTGTGTGGTGTAAACGGGTAGTTTTCCTTGTTTTTTTTCAACTCTGGTTTTCTTGCATTAAATACAAAAAAAAAAAACAGAACAGAACATAAAAGACTAATTTCGAACAGAAATCATTCAGTCGTATATTGGATCAGATAAATGTCCTCTTTTATGTTGAAGGAAATACCACATCATCTATATATGGATGGTACACCGACTGACATGTATGTATACGAGTATGTAGGTTAGGTCTGTCTGTGAGTTAAAACTATACAAGCAGAAGATTTCTAATTTGAAAACGATTGAAAGGAAGACTACTAAGAGACAATCACACAAGGGACTCTTTGTGGAGACATATAACTCTTTTAACTATGTAGATATATGTATATGTTGTATGTATGCGACCGATACTGTATGATGATTTCGACCATGGGAGAGGGTGATCCATAAAGTGTTTCCGGTTACTAGGTATATAGTATACGTATATTCTATATGTTAGGTATCCTCGAAGGACATTGTTACTTTCTCTCAAAACAACTATTTATATTTGTTTGCCAACCTTGGCGGATGGTGCGGGGTTGGATTGACGCAAGGGGAAGTAAATGAATTTTAGGATATGTACATATTTGGATTTCTACCTTTCAGTTTGGACTCAGTGTTAAAATAAGAGAAAAATGGAATGGAGAAGGATTTTAAATACAAGCATGATGACAGGTAAATATCTCGTCCCGCATACCAAAGTTTTTGAAGCACAGCCAAATGAATTTGAACATTCAAACGAAAACCAAAATTGGTACATATAGAGTTTTTCATATCAAACAAGAGTCAAATTGGTATAGGTATACATACGGCGCGCTCACTAACGACGGGTTTTCGATGTTTTGATAAACGTAGTCTACTAATAGTTAATGAATCTAAATAATAAACTTTCCAAATTATTTGTTTTTATTCTATATAAATCTATTATCCAGTACCTATGTGTATATCTTCACATACATGTAAATGCAAACATTTATATTGGTAGACATCCTTTGAGATTTAAGCCAAAAGTAATGGTTAACGGTTATTATCATCAATCAATCTGTGTGTCCATCTGTACATAAGCGGATGTACGATTTTGCTTCAAATTTAATGAAAATATATGCTATATAGTGTAGGTTTGAATGTAATAACGTAGGATTGAGTGTCTCTATACAAATTGGAGAGTTTATTTAAACTAAAAGTTGGGATGATGCAGAGAAATTCAAAGAAGCAATTTCCGTCATACTGGTCGGTCAGGCCGGTTTTCGCCGGAGTGTTTTTTTTATAGATTATATTTTCATTACAGGCCTTTTGGTGGGAGCTTTTTCAAACACTGTCACTTAAATTCCCACTGAAAATACCCACTGAGTTGCATACAGATTCTATTTGTAATCTTGTTACAACCAGGGTAGGTACAGGGTGGTGCAACGAATCGTGCTACAAAAATAAAACGTAATAGCTTTTTTTCAGTGTGAGTAATCGGTTTATATTTTTTTATTTTATAGGCTACTATTTAGATTTATTAAAATGAATGCTTGGGATACTAAAAAAGGATTTGGATAGTGCAACGATACCATTCTTTGCAGTCCGTCATTTCCGTCCAAAGGGAATTTAGGCTGGAGTTTGGCGGTACTCTTCCGAGTAGATAGACCATTATGAGGCTCGTGAACATGTTTCCCGAATCTGGAAGCTTCGAACGAAGACCGTATCATCGAGATCCCAATGTTCGGGTTCATGTTACAATCGTGGCTGTTGCATCGGCGATACAGGCAAATCCAATTGTTTCGACTCGAAACTTATCGGCCCAAATTGGAGTTAGCAGACGGTCATTACAACGGATACTTCATGATGACTTAAACTTGTTTCCGTACCCAGAACTTCGGCGCAGACGTATCCCTTTCAGCACACAAGTTATGGCGGAGCTCCGACGAAAATTCCCAAACAAATTCCGCTGGTCCCCAAGGTCCCCTAACCTGACTGCACCAGACGTTTTTTATGGGGTTATGTCAAGCAACAAGTGCACAAAACGAAACCCAGGAATTTGACTGAATTGAAGCAGTCCATTAAGACAATAATTGAAGCGATCCCAATTTCAACCCTTCAGGCCGCAATGAACAATTTTCTGATCAGGTGCCGCATATGCGTGGATGAGCGTGGTGGTCATTTGTGGTCTATCATCTTTAAAAACTATTAGTTGTTTAAAATAAAAATTAATTTAAAAAAAAAAACCTGTAAAAGCTTTAAAACAGAACGAACTTATTGGCATCTCTTAAAGTCAGAGTGAAAGGTAAATATCGTATCTTCCATGTAGATACTGAAAATATAAATTGAACTGAGTATAGATAGTTTAAGTGATAGGTGACCTTATTCGTAGGAAAAAAGTTTGAAATATTTGATTTTCTTTAAGTATATATTACCTATAATCTGTTCAATTTATATTTTTAGTACAGGTTTTATGAGCCTTTTCAAACACCCCGCACCTGCTGGTGTTTGCATGGCACTCCCAACTTAAGAAATTACCACTGAAATAAAAAACAGAATTCCTAGGTTACATTAAAATTGTTTTAGTAATATTTCATAAAAACGCATTCATTTCACGATGTCCATTGTCCAGTCTGCTCCCCGCTTGGTGTCTTGAGGAGCGTGAGGAGACTGATGACCTCTCGCTTATTATATTTATTACAAAAGAGCACATTGATTCGGAGTTATTGATTATAATGCATCTGGCTTTAGTTTTTCTACGGAGCTTTTAGAATTAAAGCTTTCTTTATGGAAAAAAGTGTTGTCGCTGCATGTTTTTCTGCTTCCATCTTTTCGTTTTTCTTGAAAAAAAACGGCTAAAATGCGGCTATACCTACAATATTTGCTGGCTATATTTTAGGAATAATTGAGCAAGGTTGGATGGAGTTCGACTTACTAATTAATTGCAATTTTGATTTTGAAATGCTAAATAGTATTTTTGGTGGTAAATAAAATAATATTTAAAATAGTGTAGTATTTACATGTATTTAAATTTGAGGTGATGTAATTTTTGTGCTATGTTAATTTCAAATTTAAAATGGCTTCAAGTTCTTCGAAGAACACAAGTGCCCATCAGAAAAAGCAGGCAGTCGTTGAGGCAATCCACAAATTTTACGAAGCTGTTAATTATATTGCGGATATATTTTCTGTAACAGGCCGAACTGTATACAAAGGAAAAAATATAGATTTAATTTAAATTATATTTAGTTTAGTTTTTCTGGATTTAGTTTATGGTCTACACATTCCTGTTCATGAAATCTTAATACACAGTTGGTAGCCCTGCCAAAATTTGTCAGGGAATTATACCAAATTATTTATTTTAGCTTATTGAAATCCATAAAATTCCCTGTACTGATAGTTCTCGGTTATTTTGGTTTAGAAATAAATTATTAACTCTCACGTCCTACTGGAGCAGCATTTGCAAATTATTTAAGTTTATTTAAAAAAAAATTGTTTTATTCCAGGAATTTAGTCCGGTGTTTCACAGCGCGTGTTTACCCCTGCGTGAATGAAGTGCGAAAGAGAAAGAAAGAAGGAAACAGAAATAAATCTATCTTAACACGCGCGTGTAGGATTTTCCTTGCGTGTTTTTGACGTTTCTCTTTCTACTTTTTCTTTCTTTTTCGGATTTGCTTCATTTAATTTTCGCTGTAGATGAATTAACACCTATCCAAATGGCTGACGGATTCAAATGGAGCAAGGAAAAAACTTCTAAGCTTATTTTAAATTACCAATTGAACCCTATTCTCTACAATCCTTGTCTTTGTCATCCGGAATAACTATATAAATAACTTTGCCTTCCATTTTTCTTTTAAAAATTATTTTTTGTCCAATATCTGCACTGGACAAAGAAGATAAAATGAAAGATAGCTGTCAAATAAACGCGCAGTACTGAAAATGAGAAATAGGCTTCATGTAAGAACACGCGCGTTACCGAATAGAAGTTCAAAAGAAAATAACCAATGCTTGCGCGTTACAGTCACGCGCTGTGTACCACCTGACCTATGAATTAACCTTCCACACAAAATTTAATTTTTTATATTTTTCTTTTTATGTATAGTTTCTGTAAACCAATTTTTGTGTATTTTAGGACTTTTAAATTTATTTATTTGTTCAACAAATATTTTTCCATAAAAACAAGGAGATGTTTTTATTTTGTTTTATGACAAACGTCAACCTGACAGTTGTAAACTGTCGAGCGAATTGCTGCCTACAAATTTTTTTTGTGCAGAAATTGGTAAGAAATTTTCAGGAAGGGGGAATGTTTTACTCTCTCAAGAGTGCTCTCTTCTGCTCAAACCACCAAATTTTAAATATGGAAATCTGGAAGAGGAATTGGAACTTTGGCAGAAGTTGGTGCCGACTGACAGTTTTGTGCAGAATATAGTATAAAACTATTTCAAAGCAATCAGCCATTGAAAAAGTGTTAAAAATTGTAAAATGGTCACATGCGATCGGGGCAGAAGAATGCCTATAATTCCGCGAATTTTCTAGATCTTCAACCGATTTGAACGTATATTCAGTACTCAGTGAAACTTGTATTTGTAATGACAATAGACAAGTCACAATGTCAGTCGCTGGAAGTGTGCGGCGTAAATCTGAAACTGTCATGTGAAATTCCCGAGTTGGGAAGCCATTCTGACCAGCGATACCACTTTATTTCAATTGAAATATATTTACTCACATTTCTAACTTCAGTTCAAACAAAGAAATTATTATTGTTTTCCTTTTAATTTTTCATTAACCTATACCATTAACATTGATAACACATCCCTGTTTGCATATTATTGAAGGCATTATAATTGAATGGGGTAATTTATTGCATCATTATTGCCAATAGAGCCCCTGGGTTAAAACAACGTACTGACTTTTTTTTCGAAATTAATTGAATATGAATGTTAAGTGTTATTTTTATTCTTTCTCGATAGAATAAAATTCGTCATCGGCAATTGTACTAACATGATTCTAATTTTGATCCGTGTTTCACCAATGCGAACTCCCCGATTTCGCAGAGTTATTAATATGAACCCACGGATTTCGGTGAATAAAATTAAATTAAATGGGTTTCTGGTTTTTTCAATTACTTGAACCTTGATCCATCGTTCGCCGATATTGGTGAGTTCAACCCCGGATCAAAAGTTGAACTACGTTTGTTAAAGTAACCTCAAGGGCTAGTTCCATGTTTCAGCAAGTTAGCTGAAGTTCACTGATGGTTCAAGCATGAAATTTGCTATTTTCATATAATTAAACCTTGAACCATTGTTGAACCTCATGTTAATCCACCAAAATCGTTAAATTAAAATTGCAAACCAGGAAAACCATCACATGATAAGAAATCTTATAGACCTATTCCGCTTCTGCCCGTAATATCTAATGTCTTTGAAAGAATATTACTTCTGCGCCTGCAGCCAATAATAGAAGAAAAGCGCCTAAACATCAGTTCGGATTTAGAAGCAAGCATTCGACAATTGACCAAGTGCATAGGATCCCTTACGTCATTGAGAAAACTCTTCAAGAAAAGAAAATTTGTTCGGCGGTCTTCCTAGACATGTCTCAAGCTTTTGATAAGGTGTTGCACCAATGCCTAAATTTTAAATTAAGACAAATTCTGCCTGAAGCACTTTATACGCTTCTAAAAGCATATCTAGAGAATAGACTTTTTAGAGTAAGACATGGAAACGATTACACGGATCTCAAAGATATAGTGGCTGGGGTACCACAAGGTAGTGTCTTAGGTCCAATATTGTACCTATTACTTACACGTGGTATACCTCAAACAGAAGACACTATCGTAGCCACGAATGCTGACGACACTGCAATACTAGCAGTGGGCCAAACGATAAATCATTCTACGACAAAATTACAAAAAGCTATAAATAATGTCAATGATTGGACAAAAACATGGCGGATATCGCTCAACGAAGTAAAGTCAGTCCATGTAGATTTTACGTATAAGAAAATTAATAGATTACCGGTATTTGTTAATACGGTTCAAGTTCCGTTGGCTAATAAAGCAAAATATCTCGGAATGACTAGACGCGAAATTAAAATGGAAACCCCATTTTATAAAGAAATGCGAAGAGTTAAATAATAAACTCAGAGATATGTACTGGTTGCTCGGGAAACACTCTAAGCTCAGTATCGAAAACAAGCTAATTTTGTACAGGCAGGTGCTTAAGCCTGTCTGGACTTACGGTATACAACTCTGGGATTGTACGCGAGATTCTAATTTAAATACCTTACAAATATTTGAAAATAAACTCCTAAGATCATTTGTAAGCGCAGCTTGGTACATTAGAAAAGAAGATCTCCACAGAGATCTCGGGATTCTCACGGTTCCCGATGAAATACAAAATTTTGCCCGAAATCATAGAAAACAGCTATTACAGCTAAAACAGCTATTAACACTGCAATAGTACTATAATCGAAATTATCGATGAGACGAATTTAGTACGCCGCCTGCGAAGGACAAAGCCTGCCGATCTGGTGCACTAAAAGAGAATCCGCTTTAAAATCGCGGTATAAGCAGGAAATATCACCGGATTACCTGCAACATGTTAATTAAATTCGTTAAAAATAAATTGCTAGATAAGTTTCAACTTAGTTGCAATCGGGAGGAGGAGGTGTTTTTAGTGCAGTAAGAATCTCACACTCCTATGAGCACGCGTTTTTCTGTCCTCATAGAGCCTTTTGAAGGTTTTACACCTACCCACGGAAAAAAAAACAAAATTGCTTAGCCACGGATCTAACCTCATGTTAATCCACCAAAATCGTTAAACCATCCACCAAAATCGTTAAATAAATATTGCTTAGCCACGGATCTAAAATTGAATTAAGTTCGTAAAAGTTACCCTAATACCCAATTATCACCGTCGTTCAAACTTCGATCCGCGGTTCAGCTCTTTTAAATCACCGATTTCGGCGAGTTAAGTGACATTCAACGTTGGTTCAATAAAACGATAAGATAAATAAAAATAAAGCTAACCGCCCGACGATGTAGAACACTCCGAAATGTGTCGTTACTTATTAAAATTTTAAAAAGTTGTTATAATTCTTTAATTTAATATATGTAGATAAACAATAAAAAAAACAATATTTTTTCATTTTTATTTATTAATTTAAAAAACAAAAACACCCTCCTTTTAAAAATAGAATTCAGTGAAATTAATACGGACGGGACGAAGTCCGTGGTATCAGCTAGTTAATTATAAAATTTGGTACAATTTAATGGCGTAATTGAAAACTAAATAACATTCTTATTATAATCAAACCAACAACAAGCAATAATCAATGTTACTACTTACTTTTTCACTTTAACCATGTTATGTGATAAAAAGAAACAGATAAACAGATTTATTTTTGTTTGTTACGAAACCATTATACTTTGCTTGTATTCCTGGAGTGCCTGTCTTTAACGAAGTCTTTGTTTCAAAAGCCTTTTTTAATTTTGTTAACCGGACTTTTCCAAAAATTCAAAATAATGGAATACGTACTTCATACCAGCCCGAAAGTAAGCTTTTGTCAACAAAGTGTAATTTTCGTATTTGTTTGATAATCACCAAAAAAGTCAATTTGGTAAAATGTTTTCCCCATTAAAAAATGTTAGTTTACTTGTCCGTGAAATAGAGTGAAGGTATTTCTAACAAACTTGGAAAGGCTACCATGATTGAACGTCGATTAACTTGACAAACCTTTATCCATTTTTATCTTATGGTACCTTTCGTAAAAGGGCCAATACCAAACGATACACCAGAGTACCTGGCTATAAGGTAGATAAAAAAGCACCTATTTGACTGCAATTTAAAACCTCAATGTCACCATCAGTCAAACGACTTGACATTTTTGGCAAAAAAAAAAACGAATCACACTTAAAAATAAAAAGGATAAGAAAAAATAGTATCCCGCTTCTCAAATGACTGTCACTATCATCTGCAGTGTTCTGCCGTTATGCGCCCGCCATTTTTTTAAGCCAAAATTCGAAAAGGCAATCACTTTCAAAAAACAAAAAGACCAAAAAGCAAAATAAATAGAAAGAAAAAACACATAACCTAAAATGACCATTCGAACACCCAATATGCCCAGACGCCTTTTTTGACTTTGTTGCTGTTGTGTTTATGTGTGTAAGGAAAGTCTAGAAAAGAGCCTTTTGCCCGACTTCTCCACACTTGAGTTTCCATTTTCAGTTTACTCTTTGCTCTGTGTGTGCGTGTGCATTCACACCCCATACCCCTGTAACCAAAAACACATGAAATACAACCAACCCTCTCACTGCAAAAGAAAAATGAACGAATGCATTTTTCCATGCTTCTAATATTCACCCTTCAATTGGGGGTGATGGTGGTTGTTTGTGTATTCGACGGATATGTGGCCTGCAGGATTGAAATGTGTGTACAAATGCCGCGCCGTGCTGCACGAGTATGGTGGGTGGTGAATGGTGGAAGAATGAAAGTGCAAAAAATTGAGCAAAACGCATTTCAAAAAACAGAAACCTGAGTGTGGGCTCGGGGTTAGCATGATGGGGTTGGGGAAAGTGCATTTAAGCCACTCCTACATGTACATCTCTGATTGGCCAAGTTGAGGGTGGTAATGGCTGCAACCCAATTTCATTGTTTGCCTCTTTCACTTGCAACCGACCGACGCCGACGTCACGCTCGCTACTCCTGCTGATGATGATGATGATGATGATGATGAAAATCAAGAGCTTTTCCCCACCAGCTAGACCCGATCGTTGGGGTTCGCTCGCTCAATTATGGGTGGTGGTTGATGGGAAAAACTATTTTCGCCATCACAACCCACTACCCTCGTGGCTGTCAGCCGATTGACGTCCGATATCGAACGTTGTCGGTATTTTTTTTTTGTCTTTTATGATGGAAAATTCTGGAGCTATTCCCACACAATGAAGTGATATCGGATATAAGGGCAGGGGGTAGTTTTTCTGACTTGGCAGTAAATGGGCATATTTGGCTTATACTATAGAATATAGAGGTAAAGAGTGTTTTGGTAGGAAGATTGTAGGTGGAAACACACGCACCCGCAGGATGGGAGGAAGATTTTGTGTCCTTATAGCGCAGCGCCCAAAAGACATTTTTAGTTTCTCCCGTCTATAACTACTTTATTTTTTGGTGATGTTGTTTCGCTGGAGATGCCAGTTGGTCGATTGGTAATTAGAAAAAATAGAAAATCAAGCGGGGATGAGCTCGTTGTATGGCGCGGCAACGGCCCAATCGATGTTACAAATTTTGTCTGTGTAAGTGTGTGGCAATTTGGTAGTTTTGTCATCCGGAACGAACTACATGAACCAAATCGGCCATCTAACTATGATGTGTGTTTTCCGATGGCTTTTTTTGCTTCACTCTGTTTTGTCAAAAAAGAAAAAGGTGCAGCTTAGTTACATACGGTAGGATGTGTGCAGGTTTTTTTCTTTTGCTTTTTTTTTTGCAATAAGCTGTATAAGTATATGGAGTTAGAGATAAAAGAAATTTTAAGGACGAGCAAAAAAAAAATATAAATGGGTTCTGGGTTCTTTTTTGTTTTGCGATTTTAGTTTTTGGCAAATGATTGGCAGCACAGCAGATGGCATGCCAATCATTTAAAATTGACGTTCCTATATTACTAGGTATATATGGGTGTTTTTTCCTATAGATATATCATGGCTTTTATGTGGAAAAAAGTTATCTACCTAAAGAACAAAAGTATACAGAAAGATTGGTCCCCAGATATGATGGCGTATGGCATTGATTAATTGGGTCAGTTGATGGTAATTTCTTGATTTTTTCGAATGTATACCCTAAGAGGAAGAAATAGTTCAGTATTTTGTTGAAATTAAAAAAATAAATAAGAAGAAAAAAAGAAGCTAATACCTGTGGCATACCTACTTTTAATTCGAATATCGTTCTACTTTGAAGTTTTATTTTATGCATTAGATATTTTACTTTAGATCAGGAACGAGATTTGGGAAATAAGTACTCAACATCGAAACAAACAAGTTTACTCTAACATTTAGTGGTAAACCGAACGTAAACAAAATGCGAAATGAGAGATTTCATTAGGTGTGTTACCGTACTCTCTAAAACTGCAAAAATCTATGACTTTGTATGAAAATCTGTCAAAATTTCGTAGTTTTGCATAGAAGAGAGCGCTCATGAGAGATTCAAATATTTCCCCAGGGTATAAATTTCAGTCCATGAAATTTCATAGGACCAAATTATGAAGACTGTAAAGCGAAAGGAAACACGAATGCCATTAGTTACCAGTTGTGTCATTACAAAAGTTAATAATAATTTATTTTATCAGACCAAGTGAATATTTGTCGATAAATTAAAATTTGTGTAACAAATTGGTTATTCAGGGTGCCTGCCGGGGAGGTATACTACTTTGTATGTTTATAATTTTTGATTAAATGAAAGAGAATGGATATTATATTGATAAATGTTTTATTTGATGTCGGCAATTATGTATGGAATACAATATCAGGTAAATATCCGCCTCTGTTAAGGAGGCTAGACATGGATCTGCACCTGCGGACTTGAAGAAAAGTAGAGTGGGACCATAATATAAAACAAAATTAAAAGTAAGACAGGGTACACACTAATAACTTACTCGAACTCTGATATAACTTTCTTGGCACAACTCACAGTCACATGTTCTTATCGTTCAGTAATGTAATTTTGAGAAGAAAATGTTCGCTATTTTCGTCGTTTTTAAGCAAACTGAGGTGAAATGGTAAAAAAAAATTGAAAATTCATGTTCATCTTCACTATAATCATCTTCAGATTAATTCTTCCTATAATATTCATGCATGAAGATGATCACCATTTTGGTCTTCGCTCTCTATCGCACAAGTATGATTTTTTTATTTTGTTCCTATTTTTTTGCAGATGTCAATGCAGATTAAGATGAAGATACATGTAAAGCCTCCTTTAGTCACACAAATGCGAGCCTTTTTGAGCACATTTTCCATTACATTCTCACAAATTTCAGGCGGTATTTCATTAATTTCATCGAATATTTTGTTTGAGTTGCTCAAGCGTTTCTGGTTTGTTTGCAAAAGCCTTGCTTTTCAAATATCCCCACAAAAAGAAGCCAGGAGCAGTCAAATCAGACGACCGTGGAGGCCAATCAACATCACCATTTCAGAACCGACTATTCTGTTTATTTACATATTCATTCAAATGAAAATGTTTCTCGTCACTCATAATGATTTTTTCATGAAAATCAGCGTTGTCATGGAATCTTAAATGGAAACAAATGCAAATCCTTGTGCAAAATTGTGGCCAAAGTTGTACTTTGCAGACCAAGCTCCTGAGCACGGCGTCGAATTGAGGTTGATGGATTGTTTTGAACATTTCCTTGAGCAGCAGTAATGTTTTCAGTCGATCTTCCTGTACGTCGTGGTTCATGCTTGGGCCTACCACCTACATACCTTCTTTCTTCGAAATCATTCACTACACGATAAATAGTGCGATTTGTTGGCACATTGCTTTTCCCAAAAATTTCACGTAACTTTCTCATCGTCACAGTAATCGATGATTGATTTTGATAAAATGTTTTAACGATTAAAACACGTTGGTTTATCGAATATTTTTCCAGAATAAATTTGCCACGTGTCTACTTCACGACTGCCAATATGAACTGTCAAGACTAATGTTTACCAAAATGGCGCCAAAAAAAAGTAGTATACTTTCCGGCGGATACTCTGTATTAATAAACTTTTTCACAAAAAAAATAACACTTTGTTTAAAGTTTTCACTTTTACTTTTATTTTGACGTTTATAACTTGGCTAAAATGTTTGTTCAATACGTTTCTCTACTTTTTAAAATGTTTGTAGTTTTCCATCGGACCATTCCGTTGGGAAAAAAATCCTTTTCTGACGATTCTGAGATGATAAATTATCTCCTTGATTTGAAATCAGAATCCAATCAAGAAGTACTAATACATTCATATTCAAATGTCAAACGTCTGATTTTCTATTTGGTTCTTCCGCTTCGTCGTCACCAGGTGATGAAAAATAATAATTATTCAAAATCACATACACACATAGACAACAAATTAGATTTTAATAGAAACAGTTGGCACAGTTCCATTGAATTTCACAATGAGTGAATACTTGAGTGAAATAAATGGAAATCAGCATATGTCACTATCTGAGAGATTTTCACACCCTCTTTTGCAAAGATGACAGTTTTCATATTTTTGTGCACAAAGTACGGGAATACACTTATTGAAATCTTATGCCGGACTTACACGAGTGACAAATTGCCATTATTTCTTTTATTTTATTGACAATACTGCCAAAATCGTGTGAATGGTTTGAAAATTTGTCATTATTTTCGTCATTAAAAAAATGGCAGGGAAAACTGGCATTAAATATTGCCATTATAAAGGAGTCATGTACATTCTCAATGTTGCCATTTTGAAAATTATGGTACACCGCGAGGAAGAATGAACTTGCTCATTCTTTAATGGCAGATTGCTATTATCAATCAAACAGTCATTATTTTACCCCGTGTAAATGCTTATCATTATTGATTTGATTCTACCATTATTTTGCCAGTTTAATGGCATGAATTAATGGCAATTTGTCACTCGTGTAAATCCAGCATGAATGAAACACAATAATGATGTGAGATTCATAATGAACAGGTTCATTTTAAAATTTCACAATATTTGAAGCTGAGCCACCATTTGGAGAAGGCAAAACAGCAGATACTTTTCGCACACAAATATTATGCGTGAAACAGATTTAACAAACACTAACGCAAGCATCATCAACAGCAAACAGCACGATGACAAGCAAAATGTTTTTTTTTTTAATCAGAATGCCACCAGAACGGTAATTTCTACCTGCTTGACATTTCGTATTGAAACAAGAACATCCACACCTTCCACCCATTTTTGTTTTAATTTTTTTTTCAGTTTGGTTCCAATTCTTTTTGAATATTATAGGCAAGACGTTGTACCAGCAATCAGCAAAACAACTGACAGTTATGACCTTGGCCAAACGATGCTGTTGCCGTTTATTGTGTGCTGAACAATTGAAATGCATTGGTTTTGGTTCTAAAATAATGGTGGCCTTATTCACAGGTTATATAGTTTTATTTTAATTTGATTTTTTTTTTTACAACGCTTAGGACGTTGGACGATTTGCCCCAGAAAGCAAACATCAAAAACAAATATTTTATTAAGGGAAATCATGTAACGTCAGAAAATGAGCGTGCGTCGTACAAATCTGAAAATCAACGACGCGACGACCGACGCACAGGCTTTCCTTTTCGAAAAACACAACACAATTCTAATTGAAATACTACACAAAACGTTAAAACGATTAAAACAAAACGTCAAACAAATCCTTTAAATCGTTGACCGGCGATATTATGTTTTGGTCACTCTCATACTTCTTGCCCTTCCTTCCGTTTTCTCGTCAAAAAGGTGACCATGGCAAGCTGGAAAATAGGAATTTCTACCATCTGTCAATGAGCTGGAGTGTAGAAAATGTAAGTATGGGATTAATTAGAAACATGAATCACTTTTTGGCCAAATAATTCAAGAATCTATAAGCCATTAAAGCAGTTTGAATAATAATAATAATAAAACATTTTAAAAAATGATAAGAATTATACACCGATAACTGTTTGGCGTTTAATAAACTGCTCATCCATTCACGAAAGCTTTTAGTTGTAGGGACTTCTGAAAAAGTGTGCCGGAAACTTTGCAGTTTAAAGAAGTTGCAAAAAAAAGTTTAATGTAGGTATATGAGATACATGGTATTCTTTCTGAAATGTTTATTTATTAGTTTTTTTTTTTAATTTTCTATTTTAATCATTTATTTATATCTATATAATTGTGTATTACAGTGCACCTATATTTTTTGTATTTTATATATACCGGAAATAATTTGCCCCACAGAATAAAATCGTTAACCGACTTAAGTTGAACTTTGTTCGAAATGTTAAAATTAAAACAAAATTAATAAGCTGACAGTACTTTCTATAATATTTGTATGAAACGAATCTGCTTCTACAAGATGGGTGCTGGGCTTTACTTTATCTGCATGTACTCGTATGAGTTAGGTCGGCTATTCACGACACAAAATAACTGCGCAAACTGACATTTCACTCAAGACGATTTGTGCAAAATACGATACAAATAAACTACACAGATCTCAGTCTTAAAAAGTTTTCATTCAGTATAAGCATGTGTTCAAAATTAGCTCTCTATCAGGACTCCTTTGCGTCATTTTCTCTCCTTTTTAAGGTCTGGACCACATGACGCGACTTTTGTAAAATAGTCGAAAATTGACTTCTTTTAAAAATTCAGGACTCTTTTAACAATTTAAATTATTTTGTTAATATTAAATCCTCGTTGAAAACTTCTGAATTTGCTCGGATTCTTCTCTGAATTCAGCACTTTGTGAACTCATTCAAATCTTTGTCTGCATTTTCTCATGTTTGACATTCAACTGCATTTGTCTTGTCTGTGTATGAGTGCATTAATTCCTTTCTTATAACAGATTACAGTATAAACAATACAGATACCTACATTTCTACATTTTTTCAATCTTGCCAATCCACGTTTTCTACCCTAAACGTTATAGAAGATGAGCAGCTAGAAGATTGGTTTCCTGGCCCAATTTTAGTTCAGATCTATAGGTAAAATATTCCCAATAATTAATATTTTTAGATTTTTAGTTATTAACTGACTTTGATAATTTTTTTACATATTATAAAGAAAACTGAAAACTTTATTTATTTAAGTAAATAAATAAATGAATTGTTTTAAGTTGTAACGTTTATTTATATTGAAAAAAATGTTATATCCTTTTTGAACTCTTTCAGAGGTAAACCTGCTTATATGGCAATATTTAATGTCAGTCTTCCCTGTCATTTTTTTAATGACGAAAACAATGACAAATTTTCAAACCATTTACACGATTTTGTTAGAAATGTCAATAAAATGGAAGAAATAATGGCAATTTGTCACTCGTGTAAATCCGGCATAAAAGATCGTAATTTTTGACAGCAATAGTTTTTCACCTTATACCTATGGTGAAATTTGAAAAATAGAACTGTTTATTTTGAAAATCTCTATAGGTAAATTGATACCAGCTGGAGCATTATACATCGGTGTACACAAACAACACAAAGGTGGTCTCCATTAAAAATATTCCTTGAAAGAACCCTGATGCTCATCTTCATGATCAAAGTCTCCATTGAATTCTTCGTTGGAAGTTGCTACTGAACTTTTTGAAACTTTTTGACTACATGTAATTGAAACTTCATTTCCATCTGAAATATAGCCATTAGCCGTTATAACCTAACAATCCCAAATACAATGTTGGTACGTGCTATGCTGGTACTTCAGTCTATATAGGTTAACAATCTATTATGGGCCCTGAACTTTCTAGCATCAATCAAAAAACAGTTATCATGTTTACGTACAGAGTAGAATTGACGGGACGACTAACATTTCCAGCATTATATTCACTGGAAAACGGAAAATACAATAAAATTTCCATAAATTCCAATTGAAACCGCTAAACTACCATTTCATTTCATGGACAATCACAATAATTGGACACAGAAAGTATACCATCGGACAATTCTGCAGTCCGGTTACGACTTTTGGGATAGTTTAGTGTGGTCCCCAGAGCAGAGTTAGAAGGTAGGTATATTGCCTAGGGTGCTCCTGGCGAGCAATAAAAATCAAAATCTCATTTTCTCATTTGCGTAATTTTATTACCCCAGAAACGGGTATTTCTTTTGCGACTTGCCAATTCGACTGAGCGACTCAGACCGGTGCGGTCTAAGCAATCGACAGACGCACACCAGTGACCGAAAATAGACATTTACTGGTAATTCAATTTATTTGCAGCATCGATCTCTTCCCGGCTTGCCCATGACCAGGTTGTGGTGTAGCACAACATACATATGGTTCACCTTCTCTGTACTGTAGCCATGCGTCTTTGATCGATGCTATCTGACAGTGCGCAACAAATCGTCGAAATGTGTATGCTCGGCCGCCGCATATTCGGAAAATAGTCATCATTATCGGACCACAGCTCGAGTCAGCGGCCTGACGAGGAGGATCATCGATCTGGCTGGATGGCGGATCGAAATGGGGGATATCTTAACAGCATACGGACAAGCTAGACTCTGGCATGGTGCGTGGAATATCCCAGCGCTTCGTCGTCCGTCCACTCTCCGATACTGAAACGATCACCGATCGCGTAGCTAATCATGATCGTGTTCACCTGCATTGTTACCAGAACAGCGCTGCGCACACACACAATCCGTCGCGTCTGCGATCAGCGTGTTGCGCGCGTTTGGCTTAGAGTTTAATGCGAGAACGCGCACATTCCAATTACTTAATCGGCTTTTGGGGCATGCACTGTGGTGCTGCTCAATATAGTCCATATAAGTCTGCACTGCGGCTGCTGTTGTTGCTGCAGTGCAGCGTGTGTCGGAGATGAATCGATAAGTCAGACGTGATGTGATCTATGGGTTCACGTGTACCGAGATTATTTGCGGTTGTAAAATCCAATGGAGATGGAAAATTAAAAGACTATACTCTCCGGTGCTTTACAACAGTGATGTGATGGTGTGTTCTGACGCGACGTTCGCTCTGAGGAATTCCAAGGGGATCCATTTTATGGCTGGGAACGTTTCAACGCCGTCGGTTGTTGCCGTTGTCCGTTTCCCGTTGCCGCACTGCCCCTATCACTAGTGATCGCATGGCAGTCGGGTGCATTATTTCACCAAGAGGTCAGAGTGCTTCTGCGGAAGAGAGTGTAGCTGATTAAATTAATGATGTGTTAGACGAAATTGGTTTCAGTATCGTGCTAAAATTGTAATTGACGGACTTGAAGCGACGACGCGACTCAGATCAAACGACAGTCAGCATGTCTGGGGAATAATAAATAAGTCTACCTTCTTAACGTATAGTTAATAATTAATTGACTGAAAATGTTTTTTACTGACTATGAGGATAGTGTTTGGCAACTTTGCACAATTAGAAAGCGAACAGACTAGGAATAGTTTCTGGGAATGCCTAATCAGAGCTCTTTGAGTCCAAATAAAATAACTGAGAAGATGGAATAGAATGCTAAGCTCACCCAAATTCATGTCACTTTTCGTGTGATTTTCCAGATTTAAAGTCCTGTGGCAGTTCAGTGCTCAATTGTTTTTCATAATTAAATAGTTGACCTTTGATAACAATCTACTCAGACCCTAGTCTGTTCATTCAGTATATAACAGCTAAAAGTCCTTATTACATTTAAACAAATGTTCGCTCATCGTTGATTAATAAAATTGTATTTTTATTTACACAATTCTCGTTTCTACTTTATTATGTCAGTAGTTGTTTCTAAAAAAACGATGAACAACTGTCAGTTTACTCAAAGTCATGATTTTGACGTTTGTGATTAAACTATAGAGGGATATATTATTCTTTGTAAGGAAGTTCTATTGGAAATTTCGGGAAACTATATTTGTCGTTTTCTCTCTTTCAAGTTTTGATATTTCAACAACAACATCGATTGCATTTCGTGAAGAATGGTTCATTTTTGTATTTCAACATTTACCCAGACCACTGGCGTATTAACCACTGGGCTCGTGAGGCTCGAGCCTAGGGCGGCAACGTGTAGGGGGCGGCAATTTTTGTATTATATTTTATTTTAATCTAAAAAAATATTACGCAAACAAAAACAAAGAAAAAGATTAATGTCATTGAAATGAGTGCACATTATTTTTGTTATCTGAAAATACGAAATTTAAATCTCTGGCCTGCATATTTCGATTAGAAACTAGGTGTTGAACAACACGCGGTCGCCATAGATAGATTTTAAATATGATCGGACACGATTTTTGCACTTACCTGTGGGCCTTAAAACTGAAAAAAATTACGTAATATTGTACATATTTTTGTTGTATAGTGAAAAAGTGACTTCAAAAGGCTTTATAGTGAACAAAAGTGACCCTTTCTCTTATTCTAAACAAACTTCGAATATGGGAAAAAATACTCGGGGAAAATGTAGACATTCTAAATGCCAAAAAAGGGACCATTTTGGCACCCGTTTTTTTCGACACATTTTTTGGAGAATTGAGAAAAAAATTAAGTTTTTTACCTTATGCAACTAAAATATAAATAAAATCTTAATTATTTTTGAGATAAAAAACAACGAACATCCCACCTGTAAAACTTTTCTTTTTCTTCAGTCATTTTATACACTTGACACATCCATTGTGGACGTTACAGCTCCTCCTCAAACATTTGCAGGACTTTAGAGAGGATCTTGTGAGAACATGCAGCAAGTATTTAAACGATCACGGCTGTTGATATCGGTTTTCTTCAAACTGCTTTTCATTCAAAATTAAGTGGGATGATGAACATTTTGGATACCTATTATATTTATTTAATTTTTCACTTTATTTATTTAACTTTTAACTTTCACATTGGATAATACATTATTTTTTTCATTTAGTTTTTTTTTTAATTTTAATATAATATATATTTTTAATATTAATATAATATAATATTATGTCAAACAACTGATTCGAACATTCAGAATTCTCTTTCCCGCTTTCGAAAGGAAAAATTGTTTCCCGGGGAATTCATAATTGGAGAATACTACATCACCCGGAGAGTAATTTTCCCGGGGAATATTTAGAATTGGGCTGAATATCTTATACTGAAATGGGTAAAAATGTGAAATACCTATTGTTTAAATAAAAATAATAAATTCTTAAAATTTATACACAAAAATTATTTGTCTATTTTAATGGAGAGAAATGTTCGGAACTGAAATTTCTTCCTACGCTTACTTTTGGGACTAACTAAAATAAATTATCTACTTCATGTTCCACTCAACAAGTCCTAGGATTTTTTTATAAGAAAAGGTATATACCAATGGCATTTCTAATATAATACTACCAAAGACCTATAACTATTTGTCTTTTCAACAACAAATATATAAACCGCCAAGTGATGCGCAAGCACGGCTCCAGAGGGAGGGTCATGAGGTCATGTGCTCCCAAACCTCTAGGAGAAAACAATAAAAGGCATTAAGACATACATCATTCAATTTAAGGACAAAAGCAATCAACATCTTATATATATTTTACTAGATCTTATTATTAAATTAATTGCAAGTCTATACGCAATACCCCTTTGCAGTATAAAAAATATTTGACGGGTTCCCGGTTTTAAAAATTACATTCTTCTTTGAAATATAGGGAAAATATATTTTCGACATACAATTATAGTAAGCACTTAGTAATGCAATTTAGCTTACAAAAATTCTATCAAATTTATTAAAAACAATGACATGTGACACATTTCGAAAATACTATCGGCGCATTCAAATTCCTCACCCCCAAAAAGACAACCGTGTCCCATAACTCTTAGCCCATTCCATGCCCTTGCATAGTATTAAGAAAAAGGAGGTGGTAGGCACTAAGCGTCCACAGACATTTGTCATAAACGAATAGTGAAGTTCGAGTAAAATTGTTTCCACATCTGCGGAAATTATTCGTTCCGATTTTTCAATCTCCGGAAAAACATCCAGTTGGTTGCCAGAGGAATAAACTTTTAAGCAACCGGATAGCAACATCGAATTTTTCAATAAAGAAAAAACAATCTGTAGAATAATGTAATTTGAACGTCACTTTTATTTCGAGTATCGAACTTTTCATAGAAATTAATTTTTTTGACGTTTATTTCAAAGCAATAATTTTTCAAAGTGTTTTTGACATCCAAAATAGCTATTTATTTTATTCATCAGATAACTCCTTATTCCGTTCTAAAATAAGCAGATAACTTTATTCCTAGAATAAGTTGTATCTGACTGTTGAAAAACTGATTTTTGCTCTATGTACTAACTCACTGCTTAATAAGTGACTATTGAAAAATTGGCCTTAAGTGGTATAAAATTCAAATTTTGCGCCAGTGGGCCACATTTAACTTAAAATTGCAAAATTAAAATAAAATGCACCACTGGATCACACGGACTTGGTCTTATGTTCGATCACATTATTTGCAAAAGATTTATGGATAATTATATTTTTGAAGTAGTTTTTCACTTAATTTCTTTTATTCTTAAATTTCTTATATAGATTTTCTTATAATTCTTTCTAAAAAAATGGGTTTGGGCATATTAAATATGTATGTATTTAATAATATAAATTTAAAAACAAAATCGCAAGAGCGATGTCCTCCACCAACGGCTTAATTTTTGGGGCTTAGTACCCCAACAATGAATACCAAGAGAGTGCCCGGTTAAGTGGCTACATCCCTCCCGAGACATTCCTCTATTTTGACAATCGAGGGCTGATACAGGATGGACTGGCGGTTCCGCTAATCTACCACATCAGCCTAAAGACTGTAGATAGGCGACTTCTGTATGGTCGGGACTTCATCGCCCAAGGTGGAGAAGAGTGCCTTCGGTTCAGTAGGACTGTGTCCGATCGGGGCCGAAGGAATAGGGTGAAGCAAGAGAACCAGTTCATTATGATACATTAAGTCGATGTAGATGGTATGTCTTGGCCGACTTACATAGAATTAAGGGTAATTAGGTAAGGTACAATCAGGGTGGCGCCAAAAAAAAAATATATGTTGGTAGGCGGAGGAATATGTGGATGTATGTGCGCATATGTATATGAATGCACGTCTATGTATATGTACATATGTGTATGTATGGCTGTATATGTATATGTACTGTTTAAGCCAACAACTTTTAATTTATTACAATGTACCTGAAAATGCAAAACACCCTATCCAAATTTCAAACACCCTATTCCCTAAATAAAGTATACCATATTGCAAAATAAGCACTTTTTATAGCTGCTCACCTCTCCTATTGCATTTATTTTCCCACAAAATTATTCAGCATTCTTTAAAGGTGCTCGCCTATCAAATTGCATTTATCTTCCCACAAAAATTAATGCCGAATTGCATATGTTAATTAGTATAAATAGTCTTACACATTTATAATAAAGTCACTTTTATTTCGAAAGCCAAACAGATTGTTTAATTGTCATTGCTACCCCCCACCCGAGGTAAGGAGCAATTCTAGACATAAGACAAATCATCAGTCGAAATCAAAAGAGGTTTCGACTTTAAACATTGGTGACCCCGACGTGATATTGGTATAAGCATTGTCGAGTCCAAACCAGAGATCCAAGTATCCAGAGTTCCAGGTATCCAGTGTTCCAGAGTAGTACCAATCTTCATATACTTTGACATTGGTATAAGCATTGCCGAGTCCAAGCCAGAGATCCAAGTATCCAGAGTTCCAGGTATCCAGTGTTCCGGTGTTCCAGAGTAGTACCAATCTTCATATACTTTGACATTGGTATAAGCATTGTCGAGTCCAAACCAGAGATCTAAGTATCCAGAGTTCCAGGTATCCAGTGTTCCAGAGTAATACCAATCTTCATATACTTTGACATTGGTATAAGCATTGTCGAGTCCAAACCAGAGATCCAAGTATCCAGAGTTCCAGGTATCCAGTGTTCCGGTGTTCCAGAGTAGTACCAATCTTCATATACTTTGACATTGGTATAAGCATTGTCGAGTCCAATCCAGAGATCCAAGTATCCAGAGTTAGAGGTATCCAGTGTTCCGGTGTTCCAGAGTAGTAACAATCTTCATATACTTTGACATTGGTATAAGCATTGTCGAGTCCAAGCCAGAGATCCAAGTATCCAGAGTTCCAGGTATCCAGTGTTCCGGTGTTCCAGAGTAGTAACAATCTTCATATACTTTGACATTGGTATAAGCATTGTCGAGTCCAAACCAGAGATCCAAGTATCCAGAGTTCCAGGTATCCAGTGTTCCGGTGTTCCAGAGTAGTACCAATCTTCATATACTTTGACATTGGTATAAGCATTGTCGAGTCCAAGCCAGAGATCCAATTATCCAGAGTTCCAGGTATCCAGTGTTCCGGTGTTCCAGAGTAGTAACAGTCTTCATATACTTTGACATTGGTATAAGCATTGTCGAGTCCAAACCAGAGATCCAAGTATCCAGAGTTCCAGGTATCCAGTGTTCCGGTGTTCCAGAGTAGTACCAATCTTCATATAATTTGACATTGGTATAAGCATTGTCGAGGCCAAGCCAGAGATCCAAGTATCCAGAGTTCCAGGTATCCAGTGTTCCGGTGTTCCAGAGTAGTACCAATCTTCATATACTTTGACATTGGTATAAGCATTGTCGAGTCCAAACCAGAGATCCAAGTATCCAGAGTTCCAGGTATCCAGTGTTCCGGTGTTCCAGAGTAGTACCACATTGGTATAAGCATTGTCGAGTCCAAACCAGAGATCCAAGTATCCAGAGTTCCAGGTATCCAGTGTTCCGGTGTTCCAGAGTAGTACCAATCTTCACATACTTTGACATTGGTATAAGCATTGTCGAGTCCAAACCAGAGATCCAAGTATCCAGAGTTCCAGGTATCCAGTGTTCCGGTGTTCCAGAGTAGTACCAATCTTCACATACTTTGACATTGGCATAAGCATTATCAAGTCTAGGTATCCTTTGTCCCACAATACATCAACAATCAGAACCAACTCATTGTTACTGAAATGGATGAATTACAAGTATTCACTATTGTTGCTAAGCAGAAGCCTATAACCGACGAACTACTGCGGCTTAAAACCAACATTGGTAAAGACAGCCCTGACCGTAAAACAATAGAATATAAGGCGAAAAAATTGCAAACTCTAGAAGGTCTTTGGTTGGATTTCTCGAACAACCATGACCAGATAAGAGCATATGTAAAACCAGACACGCCTTATATACAAAATAATACCTATGACAAGGTAAAAAGGGCCTACCTTGAGATCAAACAAATTCTAGAATCCATTGTACCTATAGATGGAAATCCTGATAAGGAAACTGGTGGGGCGGCTAGTTCAACAAAGCCAACAAGCTTTAAAGCGGATATTGGCAAAATCCAACCTGTAGATATTCCCCCAATATCGAAAATCGCCAGAATTATACGAAGACAAAAAACAGTCGCACAATCTCTACAGCGGTTGCTTTCCAGTCTCAAAACTACAGAGACTTGGAGTTCTACTTTTTGTACAGTAAAATTAAATACGCTACAAATTTACTGGACGCATCTAGAAGAAATTCATCGCATGGTAAACGAGCTTTCAGAAAATCCAGCCCAGGATGGATACAACATAAACGAGTTTTATAAATTCGAAGATGAAGTCTCACAATTTATCATTTCATTAACAACCAAACTCGAAGAATCCATCACACAACCCTCACAATCAGTCATGAGTCCTGCTTCAGTAAGTAGTCCTAGCCAAACTTTAAAACTACCAAAGATAACCTTACCCAAGTTCGACGGAAGCTACATTAAATGGAAGCAATACAGTGATCTGTTCAGTGAACTTGTTGATAAACAAGACATAGCTAACTGTCAGAAGCTGTTCTATTTGAAGACCACGTTAACGGGTGAAGCCGAAAATCTAATAAGGCACTTTACAACATCAGATAGTAACTATAGTGCAGCATGGCAAGTGATTAAAGACCGGTATGATAATCCCCGTCTGCTTGTTACTGCACAGGTACAACGATTATTAATGCAACCGGTGATTCAAAATGAAAGCTCGAAGGCAATCAAGGTCTTGCATGATACTACACAAGAGTGCATGCTCAGTTTGAAGGGTCTCAACATCGACACTACTAATTGGGACCCTCTTCTTATGAGTGTTCTGATCAAGAAGCTGGACAGAAATACTTTAACGCTTTGGGAGCAGTCGCTAAAGCAACCCAAAGCACTACCAGCCTTGAACGAGTTCCTGTCATTTAGAGTTAAGGTTCCAATCATTGGAAGCCCTGGGACCAAAGGTGGCAAAAATATGCTCAGACGACCTGAACAAAAGGACAAAGGTAGCTCTTGCTTCAACAACAAAAACCAATAAATGCCTAGTTTGTGGACAACAAAAACATGCCATATATTTATGCCCCAAGTTTCTCCAGCTCTCACCACAAGAGAGATTAAAAAATGTTAAATCACTTAAGCGCTGTACAAATTGCTTACGCTTGGGACACCAAGCTCCAACATGTAGAGCGATGCACTGTACTAAATGCAATCAATATCACCACACCTTGCTTCACGTAGTAACAGAGAACCAAAGGCAACAAGCTCCGACTATAGACAACAGGACTAGCCTGTCAGCTACATCCAGCCGAACAAAACCATCCAAATATGTACTGTTGGGAACAGCTGTAGTAAACTTACTTAATCTAACAAATAATGCTGTCAAATCAAGAGCATTGCTCGATTCCGGGTCACAAATGAGCTTCATAACTGAGAAGCTAGCTTCAAAATTACATCTCCTCACAAAATACGAACCCCTGGAAGTCTCAGGAATGGGAAACAGACCAATCAAATTGAGCAAAAAGGTCGATATATGTCTTCAATCCCTTGTTACTAGATATCAGACACAAATTCAAGTATTTGTGCTCGATACGATAACTACACAACAACCCAGTGAACTTATCGACACAAGTAATTGGGAAATGCCTCAGAACATCAAATTAGTAGATAACGATTTCAATAAACCTCTTGACATTGATATTCTCATCGGAGCTGAGCTCTATCCCGAACTTCTTTCAGTGGGCCAGATAAAATTAACCAACAGTGGCCCAACCTTACAGAACACCTTATTGGGATGGATAGTTATGGGAAAGATCGTCACTAACAATCCGTCGACACTATTTTGCGGCATAGGAGTAGACACTTCATCTCCTACCCTAGACAGTCTGGTTGAACGTTTCTGGAACCTAGAAGAAAATCTAGCTACTCCTTCACAAACGATCCAAAAACGACTTACGAAAGAAGAACGTCAATGTGAGGATATTTTCCTGAAAACTACCACCAGATCGGAATCTGGACGTTACATAGTAAATCTTCCCTTCGCAAATAATCCAGAAAGTCTAGGAGAGTCAAGAGAAATCGCTGTTCGACGATTCTTTAGCCTAGAAAAAAGGCTTCAAAAGAACCCGGAAATTCAAAAGCAGTATATTGAATTTATGAGGGAATATATTGCATTAAGGCATATGGAAGAGATTGAAACTAACGAAATCCTTCGAACAATGCCTCAATATTTTCTTCCACATCATTGCATTTTACGTCCTGAAAGCAGTTCAACAAAATTGCGAGTGGTATTTGATGGATCATCAATGACATCCACTAACATATCACTCAATCAAATCTTGCATGCAGGACCTGCATTACAAAATGATCTCTTCTCAATTCTATTGCGATTTCGGACACAAGTATGTCTTTACTGCAGATATCTCCAAGATGTATCGCCAAATACTTGTAAACGACTATAGTAAACGATTCCAGCGTATAGTTTGGCGGGAATCTCCTAATCAACCTCTGAAGACGTATCAACTAAATACTGTCACATATGGTACTAAATCGGCACCTTATCTCGCTATAAGGTGTCTCCATGATTTAGCAAAAGGAGCAGATCACCAACATTTACTTGGCGCAAATATTATCCAACAAGATATATATATGGATGACATATTAACCGGTAGCGACAATCTAAAAACCGTTACTCAGAAGCAGTCAGAATTAATACAACTTTTGGCTCAAGGGAAGTTCCACCTTCGAAAATGGTGCTCTAACACACCTTCACTCTTGAAAGAAATCTCACAAGAATATTGTGAAGCTGAAACAATTCTTCACGACCAAGAAGAAGGTTCTATAAAAGCTTTGGGACTAACCTGGCTACCAGCCTCAGACCAATTTCTCATCAAAACAAATTGGAACGAAATAACAAAGGGGACAAAACGATCAATATTATCCGACACTGCTCAACCGAAAAAAGAGGAAAACAACTAGATCCCCAAACGACATCGAATTTGAGCTCAAAGATCTCAACGCCGAGGAGAATGTTTAAGCCAACAACTTTTAATTTATTACAATGTACCTGAAAATGCAAAACACCCTATCCAAATTTCAAACACCCTATTCCCTAAATAAAGTATACCATATTGCAAAATAAGCACTTTTTATAGCTGCTCACCTCTCCTATTGCATTTATTTTCCCACAAAATTATTCAGCATTCTTTAAAGGTGCTCGCCTATCAAATTGCATTTATCTTCCCACAAAAATTAATGCCGAATTGCATATGTTAATTAGTATAAATAGTCTTACACATTTATAATAAAGTCACTTTTATTTCGAAAGCCAAACAGATTGTTTAATTGTCATTGCTACCCCCCACCCGAGGTAAGGAGCAATTCTAGACATAAGACAAATCATCAGTCGAAATCAAAAGAGGTTTCGACTTTAAACATGAACATATGTGTATGTTTGTTTTTTTTAAATTCATTTTTATTTAATATTAACTTATAACTATCTTAAGGCTAGACTAGGCTTAAGGCTAAATGTTTAAAACTAGCATAATTATCAATAACTTATAACTAATTTACTGGCCCTTTACGGGTGCTCTAAACTAAACAAAAACTCTTAGAACTAATGTCTTTCGACCTAAAAACTCTTTTAATTAAATCTAATTATTTTATTTTTTTTAACCAAGAAAACTTATTACCAAAAAACTCGGCATCTGCATATGTGTTTGTATGGTTGTATAGGTGTTTGCATGCTTATACTAAAAATACACAAAAAAAAATTTAAAACCGAAAAATGCTGCTGTGGCTGTTCTAGTTTTTAAGTAGTTTAAGTTATTTTTAGTTAGTATAAGTTAGTTGTATCTAGTTTCAAGTTTGAACAAAATCGGTTCAGCCGCTTAGGCTGTAATTCGTTCTTAAGACAGACAGACAGACAGACCCACTTTTTTGCTGTTCTCTATCATCATAGTGTCAACTTTGATTAAAATCTCGAGTTTGATTTTTTTACCAAATGCAAAACTTGCACTACAATCGCAAGTAAAAAGAAGAAGAAGAAGGAAATGAAATAAACTTCACTCTATACCGAGTACCGCACTTTTTTAAAAATTCGATCTCCAAAAAAGATTTTATATATATAAAAAAGCTTATAAGATTTCATCATCAATTAAATCAACCCGAAAATCTATAGTTACAAACTGTAAAAAGGAAAGAATACAATTTTTGCTATAATTTTGAGTTAGAATTGGATCATCTTTTAACTTAAGTTATATGTAAATAGGTACTAGGACGCGGGTTCGGCAATTCCGTCTGTTTGTCTGTCTGTAGATCGATCTACTGCCTAAATAGCTGAATCTATTTTCTCCAAACTTGGTATTTATAAGCGTTTTACGTGATTGTCTCAAATAGATGTTTGAATAGTTTTTTCAGTCCCAAAAATAAGAGTAAATGCAGTATGCCTTTTTCCATCTTAATTATCTCGAAAACGGTTCAAACGATTTTGTTAAAAAAAAATATGTAAGGTACTTCAGGTATAGTTTACATTCTATTCCACCAATTTTTTTTACATATTTCGTAATTAACGCTATACCTGCCATACAATTTTTATGAAGGAGGTCCTTCGAATTCTAAATAATACTGCATTCCAAAATTTTGGAAAAAATGTTTAAAATGGTAGAAAAGTGGGCGGATTTTACTAAATTTAATTAAAAAAGCTCTGAAAATTTCTTTACAATCTCTTGAGTGGTTTTCGAGAATCTAAAATTAGGTAGTTAGTGGGTGACGATTTTTGAAACTTTATTCTTGCACATAAAAAAATAACAAACTCTTAAATGTTTGTCAAAATCGTTAAAGCCGTTTATAAGAAACCATAGGAAACCGTAAAAGTATCTGTGAGAATGGGTGGATTTTACATAATCTAATTTTTTAATTTATTTTCTCGATCATTAAAGCAATGTATGAAAATTCCATGCAAATAGTTAAGAGTTGTTTCCATGAAACCAAGGAATTATAAAAAGTAGGCGTGGCAGTGGGTGGATTTTACTAAAACATGTGTCGTTCATACAACTATGAAAGTTTTATTAAAATCATTTGAATAGTATACGTAAAACTAAGCAATAAAATTGTGGGCTGATCTCACTCAAATGTTTGGAATTTTTTTCTTGCTCCTAAAAATAAATTCAGAAATGTTCATATAAATCATTGTAGTCGTTTTCGAGAAACCAAGAAATGATAAATGTAAGCTTGGTAGAATGTGGATTTTACTAAAATCTTTTTTCAATTTTTCTCTGCACAAAAGAATTAAATTTTAAAATGGCATCCAAATCAGTTAGTCTTAGTAGTTTCCAACAAATAGAGCTGCTTCCGAAAAACGATTAATAAAGGGCCTTTGGATTGGTTGGATTTAAAAATATCTATTTTTAAATTTTTTTCTCGCTAACTGCGAAAATGTAATATGAATCGTTAAAGTCGTTTACGATTAAAAATCATTAAAATAAAAAAAAAAAAAAAGTATGCGTCGGCCGGGAATCGAACCCGGATCAACTGCTTGGAAGGCAACTATGCTGACCATTACACCACCGACGCCCTTGAAAAATGTGTGACATAAACTAGTATTAAATCGCAAGGGGGTATTTATGATTCAGAATACGGGATTAAATCGACTTTTTATTAATAATACACTAATGCTGACTTTAGAGCGATTTGATTATTAACACTCAAATTACATTGAAATTCCCACTGAGAAAGGGAATTTTCGGAAATATCTCTTTCTGAAGGAGGCTTTCGTCATGTCCGTAAAGAAAATTATATTGGTAATTTTATTTTAAAAATCAATAAGCTTTCATATAGTTACATATGTACATATCATGTAGGTAAGGTACGTACAAACGATCAACCGATGATAATTTAGTGACTTCCCTTTTCCTACTAAATACATAGATGTGCATCGTATAGGTATATACATTACATTAGTTTATGATTATGACATTTGCTTTAAATGGGTACATTCCTTCTCCAAAGAGCTATTTGTGGTTTCCTTTCACTTTTATCAAACGAAAAAAAAAACATCAAAAAAGGTCAAATTATCAAACCCGCACAAATAAAATTTGCACACAAAGCCAAATAATCACCAACTTTCTCAATTTGATGCAAGAAAATTGCTGAAACTGTCACAATGTCACAATAACTCAAATGTCAAAATGCAGCTCACGCAACCAGCATCGAGTAGAAACGTCACCCAAATCGACAGCAGTTATCTTTATGTGGTTTATAGCCAATAAAATTTCTTTGACTTTAGTCGAAGTTTCTTCAGGTTGCTGTTATATTTGTTGCATTGTTAGTCACAATCACAATTCTGCAATATTCAAGCAAGCATAGTAGATATATGTAATTGAAGGATGTCATTCGATGAGGACACTCAGCATTGCTCATGCGTACGGCTGACTATGGAGAGTTGGTTTCCTCAACTCTCTACAATGACAGCCATCTCCGTAACAGCTCCACACCAGACCAGACAGACGGACAGACGTATAGACTGTGCGGACTGGACACAGACGGACACATGCAATGAGTAAATTTACCCATAAGAAGGAAGAAGAACAGCCAGCAGAAAATGGCTGTGGCTGACCCGCCTGTCCGTTTGCTGTCCATCCATCCATCGTATGCTCCGCCGCGCCGCACCGCATCAGCCGACCACATTGGCATGGCATTATTGGGATTAGGTTTTATTCTGTTTGTATAGAGAAAGAGTGCGCGTATCTACCTATGCATGTTACGTAGTAATATTTAATTGGGAAAATACGCGCGCGCGTCTAAACGCACATAAATTGACCAAGACAGTGAAAGAGGGACAACCGCAGCTTTGTAGAGATAGCTCCATCTGAAACTGACTGACCGCGACGGTGACGGCAACGGACCGAAGGATGAAGGTGGCGGGACCGACCTTTCGCCCAATTATTCGCGATTGAGCCCTGAGACTGAAACTGCGCGATGCGACTATGACGTTTGCCGCGCACGCAATTCTCCGCCACTTAAACATCCGTGTGTGCCTGTCTATCTGTCTCTCTGTGTCCAAAGGCTTAAGCATAGAACAGCGTGCTCCACTGCTGGAGCTGTCCGTTTGCGTTTGTAGTGTCGCATTTTACAACCCCCGAGACAGAAGTTATGAGCCGCGCCGTTTTATGAACATGGAAATCGCGCTTGAAATCGTGCTTTCATTTTGTTACTTGTTGTTGTTACCGCTTGCCAGGCTAAGCAAGTTAACATTTAATGAGCGCGCGAGACAAGTCCGCTTTAAAACCTCACCTCGGATTTGAATTATAATTGAAGACGGCAACATAAACTATTTCCAATCGGACATCGTAACAACCAAACACACTTAGCAGGCAAATGAACGCACGCACATAGCCACGAAAGCGTTACATGGAGCAGGGTACCGGCATACATATCGGCTGCGCGCTTGTCTCTTCCTTGCGGCTGCGACCGATTTAATTATGACCTTAGTTTATGGGCGACTGAAAATCGCGAACACTTTTATGACCTTTCAATGGCAGTGATACTCGAGACGAAGACTATAGATGCAGGGCTCGGTGCGGATATATCTACCTTCTAGGTGTACCACCTTTACCTCTACTGTTGGGTGACGGTGAATGAAGATGTTGCGACTGTGTGTTTCCTCTTATCTCAGAGCCGCGACGTCATTTCGAGTTGTCTCGTAGCTTTTGAGTAATTGGCGACGGGCAGGAGATACCTAGTAGTTTGAAGTGCGGGTCACAGTGACGCAACCTAATTTAAAGGAATAATAAAAACAGCTTCTTTTTCATTTTACGATTATAAGAAATCATATGGGAATAATGGCGGTTGATGGAATTTTCAAAAGGGAGCAGTTAACCTCAATACCAAATGTTAAAAGCATATTAATAAGGAAAACACTACAGGAATTCCCATTTATAACTGTTGTTTCGATCAGAAGTGTGAAATTCTCTGAAACTGGCTGCTGGGTTATCCGATTGAAAATGATCAAAAGGTGGTCATGGCAAGTTTTCTAGGGGGGACAAGTGTTCGAAAAGGGGAAAATCATGTTTAAGAAAAATATAACACCGCAGTAAAAAATAACTGAAGTAAAAAGTAGAGTTGTACCGAATAGTGGTTTTGGCCGGATATCGGATACCGGATATTCGGCCCGCAGCTAGGCCGGATAGCCGAATGTTCAGCGGCCGGATATCTGTCCAAATGAAAAGTTTAATAGTTTGGTGTTATGGTACTCTAATCAAACCGGCACAGGAAACACCAACTTACCCCTTCCTTTTTTTTCCTTCTCATCCATGTTTTGTCATTTCATATTCTCGATGAAGATTTATTATTATTGAGAAGAAAAGTTTCTTACTTTCTGGATTTTTAACAATTATTGCTAATAAGTACTAGTTTTTAATTTTTATCACAAATAATTGTTTGTTTTTATTTGGCAGAAGTGTTGTTGACATGGTATACGAAAACAAGCGTAATCATTTATTTTTGACTAAACTTTATTAACCAAATCGAGTTTCTCGATAATAAAGCAAACTCGATGTTAGGTTTCATATATCAAAGCGCTTTTGATTTAAATGATCCTTAAATTAAAATCTAATTAAGTTTCTTATGCGAGGTCGATACTTGAATATTGCTGTGTAGTTGAAAATCCATTCAAAAAAAAATCACTAGATTAGTAATAAAGTATGATAGCTTATTGGAATCCAGACATCATCGCAAGATGGTCGCTGTTACATTTGTTCATGACATTTTATGTATCATATAGATTGTCCTGATCTGTTAGCTCTAATCGATCCATACCCCGGGCCCCTTCTCTTGCTCACAGAACTCGAACATTGTTTCATGAGATTGCTCATAGATTATAGTTATGCCTCCAATGAGCTTATAACTAGCAGTACCAGGGAAATCATGCATAGATTTTTTAACTTTCATTTTAGTAGAAGTGTGTTTCAAAAGGTTTTTTTCTCCCCCGTGGGTAGGTGTAAAACCTTCAAAAGGCTCTATGAGCACCGAAAAACTCGAGCTCATAGGAGTGTGAGATTCTTACTGCACTAAAAACACCTCCTCCTCCCGATTGCAACTAAGTTGAAACTTATCTAGCAATTTATTTTTAACGAATTTAATTAACGTGTTGCAGGTAACTATCCGGTGATAGTTTCTGCTTTTACCTTATTATTTAACTCTTCGCATTTCTTTTTAACATGCGGTTTCCATTTTAATTTCCGAGATATTTTGCTTCATTAGCAAACGGAGCTTCAACCGTATTAACAAATACCGGTAATCTATTAATTTTTTTATACGTAAAATCTACATGGACTGATTTTACTTCATTAAGCGATATCGGCCATGTTTTTGTCCATTCACTGACATTATTCAGAACATTTTGTAATTTCGTCGTAGAATCATTTATCGTTTGGCCCACTGCTAGTATTGCAGTGTCGTCAGCAAATGTTTCTACGATAGTGCCTTCTGTTTGAGGTTTATCACGTGTAAATAATATGTACAATATAGGACCTAAGGCACTTCCTTGTGGTACACAATCCATGATATCTTTGAGATCCGAGTAATCGTTTCTATGTCTTACTCTAAAAAGTCTATTCTCTAGATATGCTTTTAGAAGCGTATAAAGTGCTTCAGGCAGAATTTGTCTTAATTTAACATTGAGGCCTTCGTGTCACATTTTATCAAAAGCTTGCGACACGTCTAGGAAGACCGCCGAACAAATTTTCTTTTCTTCAAGAGTTTTCTCAATGACGTCAGTGATCGTATGCACTTGGTCAATTGTCGAATGCTTGCTTCTAAATTTGAACTGATGTTCAGGTATTAGGCGCTTTTCTTCTATTATTGGCTGCAGGCGCAGAAGTAATATTTTTCAACCTTAGATATTACGGGCAGGATCGAAATGGGTCTATAAGTTTTCTTATCATGTGATGGTTTTCCTGGTTTGAGAACCATTAAAAATGTGCTAGGCTTATATACTATTTAACAAACTATTAGTTGTGAACTTATGTTAATTTTTATTTATTGTATATTACGTTATTTATTTTCTGTTTTAAATGTTTCATCAATTAGTCCAATGTAAGTATTATTATAAACTCTAATTGATGAAAGTACATAATATAAAAAAAATAAATAAAAGTACCTACACATGAATGCAGAAAAACTAATTTCAATTCACCATAATTTGGCTTTAGTAAAGGTACAATATTAAATTGCTAATAGCCCATCTTTATTAAATGAAATAAAATCAATCAGATCATAAAACTTAATATTTTGTTATTTTTTTACTGAATAAAAACGACTATCCGGTATTCGGCCGGATATAGACAGATTATTCGGCTCCGGCCGAATATTATAAAAGGAGACGGATAGACCGGATACAGAATACCTACCGGATATCTGTCACATCTCTAGTAAAAAGATTTGTTCGATTATTAAATATTAAAAAACAATCACAAAAATCAAAAATTATAACTAATCAAATAAAATAAATTAATGAGAAACAAAAATAAGATTCTTTTTCAAAAAAAAAAACAAGAATCACAGTTTCATCACATTGTAAGTGTTTGTAAATTCATAATATAATAGGAACATGAATAAAATTAATATAAAAAGTATACGATTTATACATACTTTTTGCTTCACTTGACTTTCTTGAGTAATTTGTCACTTTACTTTTAAATATACACACGAAAATAATTTTCTTTTATTTAAAAACTGACAGAGGACAGATAGCAGCTAACAAATCATAAACTGTGACACTTGTAGAAAAACTTGTACGCGTGAAGTGACATGTAGTTTATTGAGTGCGTTCAGCTTTGAAAAGATTTTGAACTTCAAATGGATTTTTAAAAAATATTAAATGAAAATGTTTTTAAAGTTTCTAATTGTAAGTTTTTCGTTTTTTTTTTTCATTTTTTACTTGATAAGGGGAGCAGAGGTTCTTATAGAGGGGTGAAACAGCATTTTGAAATGAAAACGGAGGACGTCTTCTAGCTGGACCTGTGGCCCGCATAAACAGAGCTCTTATAAATTGACAAGCCTGTCACTTCATCATGTCATTTGAAGTGTTTAACCACGATAACAATGCCTCCATGATATAAGACCCAGAAAAAAGAATGTAATAAAACCCCAAGAGCAGTTTTTCATAATGACATTTTGACTTATGAAATAAGGCCTCATAGGAATTGAAAGAAAGCAATTTGCTAACTCAAATGAAATAAGACTGATTATTGATTATTGTTTATTTAACCGTGATTTTACATCCACAGATATTATATAATTCACTTAAGACTAAATATTTATCTAAACTTAAAAGATTACAATAAGATTAGAGCTATTTTTAATTTAGATTTCAAAGCTTGACGAAACATACATATATCAAAATGTTTAGCTGATATCATATTCGATTGGATTTTCGGAGCGTTTTACTTTTTGTCGTATTCACATATAAACGCATACACACTCAAACGCCGTCATCCAAAAACGGACTTCTTCAAGCAATTATTACGTTTGTCAAATAGTCCTACGGAAACTTTTAAATGTAGGTATATGTGTGTTCTATTTTTATTCCCTGGTGAAATCGAGAAAAGACAAATACTCCGAAAATCTTACTCGAAACAGCCAAATTCGAACATTTTTGGAGTTACAGGAGTGGAAAAAGAATAACTCCGAACAGCCAATCGAAAACGACATAAATATTTTACTGCAATTAGAGAATAGATCACGTGAACCATAGGGAGTTCCTATGAGGAGGCTTCTAAGAAACAGGGTCTGGATCTTATTAATATCTGTATGAATATTAAAACAGAATAATAAAAACGACTTTAATAAAATGCACGACTAAATCGCACGTTCTTGCTCCTGTATTGGATGATATTTTATGCAAAATATTCTTAATAAAAACGGCTAAATGTATTTTTAAAGTCGATTTTCACTTAACTATTTATTTAAAAACATTGTAATGAAGATTTTAAATATTTAATAATATACATTGAAAAACAAAATTTCAAAAAAAATCGTCCACCTATTTTCGAAATATTAAATTTTCAACAAAAAAAATAAAATATTTTTTTTTTCAAAAATCTAAAAAAACTATTTCTCGAAAATTTTTAAAAGCAGTATTATTAAAAATTTGAAGGAGCTCCTGTATAAAAATTTTGATCGAAATTTGCTGAGCGTTTATGAGAAAGTCGAAAATCAATAAAATGGTTGTATGAGGTACCAAAGAACGCCAAAAAAGTCGGTCCAGCGATTCCGTCTGTCTGCCTGTCTGTCTGTCTGCACAACTGTATACAGCATAAGCGGTCAAAGCGATTTTCTCCAAACTTGGTATTTAAGCGTTTTAGGTGATTGTCCAAAATAGATTTTTGGATTGTTGTTTTAGCCCCAAAAATAACGATACTTGTCATACTAATTGTTCTACCATCTTAATTATCTCGAAAACCGCTCTAACGAAAATTGATGTGTGTACTACTTTGTGTATGTTCTCCATTTTGGCCAACAATTTTTTTTAAATATTTTGTTATTAACTGTACCTGCCATACAACCATTCCATTGATTTTCGACTTTCTCATAAAGGGCTCAACAGATTTCGATCAAAATTTTTATACAGGAGCTCCTTCAAATTCTAAATAAGACTGCATTTCAAAATTTTCCAAAAATATTTTTGTTTTTTGAAAATTCAATTTTTCGAAAACAGTTGGACGATTTTTTATGAAATTTTGTTTTTGAATTTATATTATTAAAAATTTTAAATATTTAATTTTAAAATTAAGTAAAAAAATTAAGTGAAAAACGACTTTAAGAATACATTCAAATATTTTTCTATTAAGAATATTTTGCATATAATGTAATCGGACATAGGAGCAAGTTCGTGCGATCCAGTCGTGCATTTTATTCCACATTAAATCGATCGGGATCGGGGCATCTCTGTGTGTATCGGCGGGACTTATAATCAATCCCACAATGATAACGATAATACCATTTGAGCCTAGAACCAAATTTCTTACTGATGGGTCAGGTAGTATTTTCTGAGCGAAAGGAATTGCTTTAGGGAGATTCGCATAAACAAATCCCCGCAAATAAACCATTTCTGAGAGAGCCAAAGAGCTGATCTAAAAGCACTAAGCGTGCGGTGGCACAGGTTTCAACTCCACTAAATGGGGCTTGAACGCTATATTGCGAAACCGGAAAAAACGTAATGAAAATAAAGATGGCCAAAAGATCGAACATTTGGAAAGAGCACCCAAGGCTGAGTCAGGAAAAACTTCTACTCCGGACGTAGACCGTAGATGAAGACAACCAAAAACCATTTGGAACCCTTATCAGTTTGAAGGAAAACCCCAAGACACATATCGAGCAAAGTCATTAGAAGACACGCGCTTAAAATTTCTTGGCTTACCGAACAGGGAAAAATGCAGATGAATCATAACCTCTATAAGACACACAAACCAAATCGAGGAGAGTGATTTGCCCTCCAATTACTTAAGTTTCTCAAAGAAACCAACCTGGAGAAAGAGCTGGAGATGTACAGCCTCGTCGAGATCTAGATGGGGATACATCAGATCAATGTTTTAAGACCAAAAGAATTGGCTAGGCTAATTGCTTGGAAATTCTTTACATATACCCGCCGCTGTCACATACATGTTACCATATTTTCAGGCTTTTGAAAATTTTGGGGAAATATATTTTATACCGCATTTTACCAAAGTAACTAACAAATTTGACTTACCGGTACTGCGTTCTAAAATTTTTTATTGCAAAATAATTGATTTAAGATTTATGGTTCTGAACTTTGGAAATAGAAAATAGCTTTGTTTTGTCTTTTTCCTAACCGACAAACGCTGACAAAGTTGCAGGCTGCGGGTTTTAACAACATTTGATTCAATTCTTTGTTCAAAAGTCTTTTTCATCATTGCGAAACAAAGATGAGGAAAGACTTAAAATAAGTTTCCAACAATTTCACTTTAATAGTCTAATGATGAACTCCATGTTTTAGACAATCTCTCTCAAATCTTCTTTAATTTAATTAATTACCTACCAATCTTCTTTTAGAAAGTTTCAATTTTCTTTAACTATCCATCATACAGCCTTTCAGCTGACCCCTTGTCATTTGTTTCTATAACCTCAAAACAAATAAAAGACACAACTTCCAATAAGATATACCTACTCTCTTTTGTATATAGTTTAGGTGCTTTCTTTGACAATATTAATTTATTAAAAAATCCACCACTGACACTGTCCTTTCTTACTTAACGAAAAGACAGATATCCTGCTTCAAAATCCAAAGCCCCTTAAGGAAAATTACAAATATTTCAGAATATCCCAAATCCCCGAAACATTTTTCAAATCTATTGCCTTCCATCGCTCGCGTATTGTTCCCGCAGTTTGTCCTCTTCGTCTTATGCCGTATTTATGCACAATAACGAAGAAAACTATACCGACGACGATGGCGATGAAGACGGCGACACCAAAAACGACTACAACCATGGCAAAACGGAACTCATTACAAACGGCCATTTTTCTTCTCATCCATCCTAACGATATCCTTTCTTGACATTTTGTGCTTGTGCAAAAACACCAATGAAAAAGAAAACACCATAGAAAACCTCCTTGCTACATATAGCTTAATGCATTTCCCTTTATTTTTTTTTCGAAGAATCTTTTCCTTCGTTTTGAGTTGCTTCCCAAAAAAAATGAAAATTCAAAAAAAAAGAAGAAAAATCCTTCGAAAATAGCTTCGCATATCCGCTTAAAAATGACGAACACAAAAAAATAAAGTTGTGATAAAATTTCTAGAAACTGTAACAGTAAAACAGAAAGAACGAAAAATATCCTTCCACACACACACAATTTTATAAATGTGTAGGTTACCTATATGTAAAAACTTGAAAATCCAAGATGCAATTTATCTCATCCCTGGCAGCCGAACAAACAAACCCAGCCCCATATTTGAACCCAAATCTACAGAATAATGCGTTCTTATTCAAGATGCCATAGTACAAATGAAAATATATACATATTACTGTGTGTATTTACATACCTATGGTTATCCTTACTCGAATGACTTTACAAGGAGGCAAATATCTTCGTGTTCCAAAGTTATAACTGCGACGACATCCTATGTCCTTCAAATGATGGTGGGCGACACGACAACTTTCCTTCCTTCCTTAAAGAGTCCTTTTAAGTAAAAAAAAAAATGAATAAAAAATGGAGTCGGAACGCAGAAATGCGAAAGCACAAAGGACTGCTTTATGCTTAGAGTGCACACAATGCAAAAGGGTATTTGACATTTTGAGGTGCCACTGTCACATACACCACAGTAGTGATCGTTTTCGTTGAGCGGCTACGAGAATTTCACCAGCAAATTAATTAGAGCACTGAGACTTTGGGACAATGAATTTACTTAGAATTCTTGCTCAAGCTCAATGTCATGCTCGTGATAAAATGTACACTTTTTGCTTTCCAGTCGAGGATCTGATTTTCGGTTGGTTAGGATCGTTCGTTTCCGTCCTCATTTAACATATTATGTAGAAAGTGAGTGTGAACTGAATCCCGGATGAATGAAAATAATCATTATAAGCTTTCCTCTGCTGACACGTTATAGGTTTTGGGGTAACTCTTCGTTGCAACACATACAGACACTACTGTTATTAAGCTTTTTCATAAATTAAACAATAGTGGCTTAAAAGCTTTAAGTGGAATTTTTTAACTTTGATTTCACGGAATTTTAAATTAACTGAAAACTAGGAAAGGGTTTTGGAACCAACAAAATAAAATGCACGACTGGATCGCACGTACTTGCTCTTATGTTCGATCAGATATTCGAAAGTCGAAAAAACGGTTATATGCCAGGTGCCGTTAATAACAAAATCGTTGGAGCCGTTTTCGAGATAATTGAGATTTAACATTTTTGCCACAAAAATTTGTATGGCAGGTGCCCTTGTTTTCGGAGCGAAAAGAATCGAAAAAAAGAAGGAAAATTGAAGGAAATCGCTTCAGTTGCTTAGGCTGTAGGTCGACTTACAGACAGATGGAATTGTGGGATCCAATTGTTTCGTATTCTCTATCATATCATAATGTAAAGTTTGATTTTTTTCCAAATGCAAAACTTGCCCTATGTTGGTACTACAGCTACTAAAGCTCCAACATTTTTTTCTCGTTTTTTCCTCGAATTCCGTCGATTGACTCTTTCTCCATAAATTTTTTTTAAAAAAATACTCTAAATTATTTTTTTCGGACTCCAACAAATCAAAATCAAATTTCAAACTGAGTAAATTCCCCTTGTCACAGGGTTTCTTTGATGTCCTCGTCATATCGCCCAAGGAAATCAATAAATTTTGTACAAGGTCGCATCGGTACAGATTGGGAAAGCTCTATCGAACTCCCAGCATGCAAGCTGGCGATATATGTAAAAGTGTAAAAGGAAAAGAGGCGTCTTTCAATAACTGAACGGACAAAGAAGAAAGAACTTTGCTCTCTATACCCGAAGACGGCGACAAGGACCAAGAACCGAGGACACCAAATTTCCCCCCATATAACCACTGTGGCATTAATTTTGCAAAACACAACGCAGTTCCAGCCAAATGAAGCAGCAAAATTGAAATGTTTGAAATATCCTTGTGCCGCAGCAGTAGTCGAAGCAAATATCCACTCGAACCAAAAAACCCGAAGGACACGCGGAGCCGGCAGCTGAAGAAGTAGAACGACAGTCATCCTGTGTGTAATCATCAACCATGCCACTCTATTCTGGAATAAACGTTATTAGTATTCCGAAAGGAGAGCAATGGTTTAATATAAATCTCAAAACTGCAGCTCTGTAGGTTTCGTCCTTGGAATGTCCTCTATATGAAAGGATATACATACACACACACACATACATACATTTATACATAAATAAACTAGAAACGAATAATGGGAAGGAATATAAATACAAAGGGAACACATTTTCGTATATAGAGATATGTGCGTTTCGGGCTATGTTCGGAGCGCCAGGATTTTCTTATCGCAACAGCAGTCATTACTGGTAATTGGTTTTCCTCCTATAGCCACCCACTTCGATATCTTTGGTAAGATTTGTTCTTGTTATGCATTTTATTCCATCAGAAACACCAAGGATACGATGCGCACTGTTGGTGGCTGGGCGCAATACAAAAGGAAGGAAGGAAGGAACTTTAAGGAGTATTTCTATAACAACTCCTGGCTGCAGTCTTGTTGATGGTTAGGGGTTAGAGTTGGCGCTGCACGGTCGTATAAGAATAATGGTAAAGATCACCACTTCAGTTGCATGCAACATTTTTAGGGGATTAGGCTGCTAAATGGGAAGCGTGGGAAGTGGGCGGTTTTTGGGCGACGCAAAGGATAAACATATCCCCGTATATTTTGCCCGATTCCAAGAAAATTTCAGGTTCAATAAACGCATAGGATATTTGATGCACACGGAATAGTTTCGTGTATATTAGGATTGCAGTGTGTTTATCCATATATAAATGGGATAGGGTGTGTATTTTTGTATTTGAGTGTGTTCTCTAAAGTCGAATAGAGGGCGCCAGTTCAACGTGTCGGTCGGTTCTCGAGGTTTTTCTCTGATTTTGGCTTAAGACAAATTTAAAAGGATTAGATGTGCTAGGGGAGATTTTCCGAAATTGGATTAATGATGAAGAGCTGGATATTTGTTTCGGTAAAGGAATAGTAAAAATAGGATTTGTGTTGGTGGTATAAAGGGTGATGCTATGTAGAATGATCTTACCTATATAACTACAGACATTTGTAAGGTCTAAAATGAATTGGACGCATTACTTAAAGAAGTTACGATAAGGAGGGCATGCAGATTTTATTTTAACTATTATTAAGATATATACTCCTTAAAGATTAACGAAAAAACGTTTCTAAATTTGGGCTTCAGTATTAGTTGTCAAATAAAACAGTGATTTATGTTTTCATGTGGCTATTTCAACTAAGAAAAGAGTGGTGTCTTATTTCGTGAAAGAAAAAGTACATGACTCTTTGTTAAGAAAAGTTTCCACATTTATGTTTTTGGAGAGGTAAAGAGAATATTCTTCTCGAATAGTCTCAATTAGTCAAATTTCATAAAAAAAATGTTTCGGCAATTTTAACCCACGCTTTTGAAAAGTCAAAGATTACTTGTCAAACTTTGCACATACTTAAGAAAATTATTGGAAAACATCATATAAGATTAGACAGGAGTTTGTCAGGTTTGTTTGGGTATCATGCGAACTCTAAATTCGTAAGATTAAACATTTTAGAAGTAGATATACAAACTTGCCTACAAAGTGGAACTGCAGTCCGAGATAAACGTCCGAGATAAATATGCCAACCGACAAGTGCATATTCATACAGTCCGGTTTTTATTTACCACCCGATGCCCCGAGACTTGAGCTAAAACAAAACTAAATATTTTGTAATATGTTTTGGTGTTTATTGTTTAAATTGTTTAAAAAAAAAAGTTATACGAAGCTAAATAAAAATAAATGAAATTAAGGTAACTATTGAATAAGTAAAGGGTGAAAATACAATCCTTCTTCTGGTTCTGTAGAAGATAAAATTATTCAAATTTATAATGTATTTTTTTTGTGGAGCAGATAACTTGTACTAAATTCTGGCACCTACGAAGAAAGATCTGGAATAAATAAATGGGCATTGAAAATCGTACTAAGTTAACCATAAATTTTCAAATTTCAATAGGGAAACGTGACATTAATGAAACACAGAACCTATAATGAGACAAATGTGATTAATGGTTAAAGATTCTTAAGTTGCTGGATGCATATTCAAAGATTTCAAGAGGAAAAGACGAACGATCGTCGGCATAAAGGTAGTACCTGCTGTATTTAATTGCAATAAGAATAATATTAATAAACATTCTTACGATCCATAGGTCGCTGGTTCATATCCGGCTCGAAGGACCAATTTAAATCGAAAATTTTTACTTTAGTGAACCCTTACCTCTGTTGGGGTTTGCCGCTGCAAAAGCAAGTGACCTTACTGTTCTAAATATCCTACTTTTACAGAAAATAAATGCTTACTTTACAATGAATTAAATGTACAATAAGTATAAAACAAAAATTGTAATATTACAGAATTAAAAAATAAGTGACATAATGGGGGTGGCCGTGGCGCGATAGTTGTGTGTTCGCCTGTCAACCTCATGGTCACAGGTTCGATCCCTGCCGTAGTCTATGTCTTCTTATTTTTCCATTAAAAACCAATTCCAAAAATAAATGTCATACAATGAGTTGCTGGTTTACTCATTACATGCTGTTTAGGCATAGAACTAACAACATGTGATTGAGTAAAAACTAGTATACCGATAAAATATGACAAAAAGAATTAAAAAATTAATGCGAATTATAAGGGACATCTATAAATAAGACACGGAAATTTCTCCGCATTAGTTCAGCCGCCATCCCTGGAGATAAAATCTGAGACAACAACCACCTACAGTCTCCAAATATCGCGCCACACATCTTTCCTATCATTCTGTCTCTTCCTTAACCTCACCCCCACGCCCGCGCTGTGTTGAATCATTTAAAGGGTATTCATACTCCCTTGAGCGCGCGTAGATTATAAAAAAAAAAAAAAAAAAAAAAAAAAAAAAAAAAAAAAAAAAGTATAATTTCAGAAGTTGGTGTTGAGTGTTGGCCGCATCGTCGTGCAATGTTGTAGGTGGCGTCGATAATTGATATGTAACATGCTGATGCTATACTGTCACAACAGTAGCGGTCCCAACTAAGATCTCTGAGGAACGACTACTTTAAATCGATAAAGTTAAAAACGAAGGCTCTAATACAAATGGCTTTGTACAGGTTGTTAGATTAACTTATCTACTTTACCGATATTCTCTTCGCAGCACTCTAAATTGAAAGAAAGCTTCGCAAAAAGAAGAGACGCCAAACTTCAAGAATCGACTAAGTAGAAAGTATCGAATAGATATAAAATCACCTTTTATAAATAATCTCTAATCTCCTGGAAATATAACACAATACAGCTGATGCAATTATTGATCTGGGATTGTCTGAAATAACGAGCTCGAACGCTTGTTAGGTCTGGGCTGCTATCTTTTTCTTCTTACTGCCAATGCTTGAGCCGTTCAACAATGCTTAATTTGTGTCTCTCTCCTCAACTGGCCAATGAGGTACAACCTCCATCCCAATAACTGTTTTGCAGAATATTGATATGCAATTGTAATGATGCGTTACAGTATCTCTCACCGACCGCACGAGGTACCATACACTATTCACCATCGTCGCTACCGATCCAGCAACCCCATACGACCAGCACACTACCCTTACACATCATCACCAGTCACACAGTGCATGCTAGCGACCCACCACCCATCGAGTCAACATCAGCAGATCACATTACGATGCTACGTCAGCAATGCGAGTATGGAAATTTCGTTTTCATTCTTACAATTCACACGGCTTCATACCAGAAATTATAACAAGAGGATGTAAGAAATGACGATTCGGGGCGAAACTTATATACTCACAGTGGACTCTTTGGAATTTGCTGAGGGGAAGTATGCCATTGACGATAAGTGTTGGCCAACTTTTTAATCAATTCTGATACTTTATTTAGTGCACTCGTGTACCATTCCGATTGAAGGGAAAATATTTTGGGTAATAAAAGTAGTTGTTTTTGCCTGGAATTTGATTCCATCCTACTTGCTTCCTCTGAGTTAGATCTTCGGCTATGCAATTCGATGAAATACCTTGTAACTTAGTTTAAAATTAAAATGAAATTGTATTACCGTGTTACTTTGTTTAAGAATTGAATAATGAAGAAATTGTAAGATTGTATAAACCTTATTTTATATATAATGAACATACTCGGACAGAGGTGCAGCCTTATAAACCCGAGCTTTACTTGCCCTCTTAGAAATACCCTGAAACAAATTATAAGCATAGCTTGTATGATCCATATGCTGACTGCCATTTAATAAAAAAAAACCTAAAATCGACGCATATTCATTCATAGATATTCATTGCTACCTATTCATACGTAGAATTTTTTTTCGGCTAAGTAAGGTTTTATCCACCTAGGTATGTATGACGGAACTAAGGAGCATTTAAGTGTATTATAGGACATAGTTGAAATACATGATTGCATTCAACCTTGTTCCTGTGTAGGTACATATGTAAATACAATGCATATACTAAAGGAATAACCTATAAAAAACTTTAAAAATATATTTCCTAGAAAAAACTTAAGGAAAACAATTCTTTTCCAAGGACTTCCAATCCCTTCCGATTTCAATAAATCTCCAACCGACCATCACATCGTCCTTGTTTGAAATAACAAAAAAAAAGTAAACAAAGAAAATGCAGCACGTTTCGTTTGAAAACAACCTCGCATATATAATACATCAGTTTCAGTCATACACATATAAGCACACATTTGCACATACAAATACACACATACATACATGTATGTGTATACATTTCATACGTATGAAGTTTCATCGTCTATTCCAAATACGCTCATCAATAAACTGAAATGTCGCCATTCCTTATTATGACAGTGCCCGAAAGAAAAACCCAAAAGATAGAAAGAAATGCCATCGTCTTCGTTGCCATTGTCGTCCTCAGCCCTCAGGCTGAAGTTCGTCGTTGTCTTGGCTAAATTCCACCCACTCACCATATCATCCACCTTAAAATCCTCCCAACATTTGAACATAGCAGCAGAAGTAGAAGCAGCAGCAGCAATATAATCGCACGTGACAGAATGTCTAGTAAAAAGCTGAGATGCAGCAAACAACGTAAAACTACATAATGGCGTAAGAAATCGGCCAAGAAACGTGCACAGAAAAATGCTTCCTCGCAAAGTTCCTCTCGCCATAGCATTACAACCCCATGGGATGGAAATCATATACAGCTGCACTGCATATGTATACTACTATACTTGGCTTGTTGCCCCATACCTACTGTCAATGCAAAGACTGGCCGTAGCTGAGCTGAGATCAGGCGCCACACTATTGTTAAAAATTTCCGGAAAAATTTTAATGTCATGACAAAATTCTTTAAAAAATGACTTCACAATGTCAATTAAACCACTTATGTACGTGCGGCCATGTTATCGCGCTTAAAAAGTATTTTTTTTCAATTTCAACTCACTCGCAACGACAAAAATGTATTCGCCTCCTTCAACGTCAGAAGTAACTCAATTCTCAAAATTACTCTTTCTGTTATACAAATTTCCTCAATATACGTTAAATTCTTTTGCAGAAATTAAAATAACCATTTCATAAGCAACTCTTCGAGTTTGAAGTTCTAAAGCGGGAGAAGCTGAACACAACATATTCCGGAATGAGTTATTACTCTTTCTGCTGTGACATTTGTAGTACAAAATAAATCGAATATGAGTTACTATAGATATACTTTTGAAATTAGTCTTAGCTATAACTCATTTTGCTGATACTCATGGGACATTTATGTATGTAGTGACTGCGTGTTTGAGTTACGTAGTGTGACGTGTTCTGATGTCCAGCTAGGTTATTTCACAAAATTCAAAAAGTAACACTGAAAATAATATAAAATAAAATAAAATTAAATTAAATTTAAAAAAAATTATACTCTGTTCAATTTATATTTTCAGTACAGGCAATATTGGAGAGCTTTTTCAAACACACTGGTGCCGGCTGGTGTTTGCATGGCACACAACTTAAGAAATTGCTACTGAAATATTCCAAAAACCCACGTACATTCCTCCATGACCTGTCTGCTTCCCGGCTGAGAGGAGACTGATCAACATTCTGACTCTCGCTTATAGTGTTTATTTACAAAATAAACACATAGATTGAGAGTGACCATTTGTGCGTTGATGAACATTTGAATACATTTTTCTATGGTTTTCGCTTTGGAGCTTTCCGAATCGAAGCTTTCTTAAAGCTTTTGAGAGCATATATTTTCAGTTTAAGGAAGAAGGTGTTGTCGCTGCGTGCTTTTCAGCTTACATCTTTTGGTTTTTTTTTTGGAAAACGGTTAAAATGCAGCTATGTATATATTATTTGTTGGGTATTTTTTTTTTTAAGGAAAAATTAATATTTGAGCAAGTTTTTGATGGTGTTCGGTTCACTAATTATTTGCAACTTTAAATTACCAAATAGTTTTTTTGTTCATGAAAACAAAAATAAAATAAAGAAAGTTTCGTGTATTTAAAATTGTGCGACAATTTATATTTGAGTTGATATTATTATTTTTGTGCTGTGTTTATTTACATTTAAAATAGCTTCAAGTTCTTCGAAGCACAGAAATTCTTTATTATACCTTATTTATATGTTTTTTTTTCTGTGAAAAAAGATTAGGCCTTCTGGAGAACTCTTAAGACAACGCACTTCTTGGTGGTGTGGAGAAAGATAGATTTATTTTTATTTGCATTTAGTATTATGCATTTATGTTTCTGGTCATGAAATCTAAATTAACAATTGGTAACCGTACAGACATTTGTGAGAGAAATATGTCAATTTATAATGCTCACTCAGCAACCATGGAAAATATAAAAGCTTTTTATAGAAATAGAGATAGCTTTTTGAAATCCATAATAGTAAGGGTGAAAGGCAAATATCCTATCTTCCCTGTACTGAAAATATAAATTGAACAGAGTATTTAAATAAAATAAAATTGAAAAATATTAAACTAAATTAAATATGCTCATGTTGGAAGTCATGTCATAGAAAATTCATGTACTATAACAAGGTGGACCAAATGTATATAATGTCAGAATGTGATTAAGCAACAATTGTTTGTAATCGCATTGTTCGTTAGTACAAGAATATGACTATGGCGGCGAAAGAATTTCGAAAGAATTCACAAACTCGTCGGTGTGATGCACAAAATTTGACAGATAATATGTGAGTTTGCCTTACCGCAAATTGCTGAATTGATTCTCGGATTCTCGCGAATATTGATGGATCCAGCAGAATAGAGCAAGTGTCCACACAGCCAGCTCGTGCAATGTGATGGAATTTTAGATCTCCCGTTTGGGCTATTTGATCTGGCTCACTTAGGCACCAGACTTATTCGCTTGGGACATTTTAAAATATCCCTGAAAGCCAATATTGATGACGAAATCACTAATTTAGTGTAAACTTTAGGTGAAAACATCGGGGTTTAACTTTTACAATATCGCACAAAAAGGCATTCAATTCACATTATGACATTACTTTTGTCCCACCTTGTCTTCAGAGGAAGTTATTTCTTGCACCAAGTTTTGCATTTGGAAAAAAATCGAGATTTTGATACAACTTGACATTACGAAATAAGTGGGACCCGCAATTTTGTATATTTCTAGAACCTAAACCGCTGGATGAATTTTCCTTAAATTTGGTACTTAAGCGTTTTAGTAGATTGCATAGCCTTGAAAAGTTTCATTAATTAATTTCATATATCGAAAACGGATCGGAAAATGTCTTCGAAACAGACACGCTTTGTGGATTTTCTAGTTTGATATTGACTTTGATTTCGATCAACATTTTAATGAAAGCTGTCCTATAAGTTCTAAATATTATTATTATATTAAAATCTTAGAAAAATTAATTAATTTATTATTTTTCAAAATACAATATTTCGAAAACGGGTAAAGAAAGATGTTTTTTAAGTTGTTTTTTTTTTGTTTTTTTTTTAATTTTTGTATATAAGAAACTAAGTGAAGAAATATATATGTAGCTGGAGCCACTACATTTTATTTGAATAGAGGTTATGTTGTACTTCTATGGCGAAAGGGGCAAATAAGGAAGTTGAAGATCTTATTAAATGAAAACAACGCTAGTAGCAAGAAATCATCAATCTACGAAGTTTTTTTTCCTCTTTAGAAAAGAAAAGCTGAGATATCTAAAGTGAAATTCTTTGTCAGAACTTTTGAAATAGGGTAACTATGCTGACCTTTATTGTCAATGAGGAAGGGTTCGATTCATACAAAGAAAAGAATCATCTCCCTCGGTCTCATTATATTGTCCCACCATTTTAAGTCTTAAGTTTTCCGCCTTAAATAGCTTAACTTCAATACAACCCTGCTCCCCATTCACATTCACACACAGAAGACGTTGATGACGACGCGCAAATCCACCCTCGCGCCAACAACGCTAACACCATCGCCATCACCAACGCCAACGCCAACAAAAATATCGAAACGTTGTCGACTGTCGACCGACGATGACTTTGGCATGAGGAAGGAACTCAAAGAAATGAAGAAAATATAATAAGAAGTAGAGCTGTTTTTCAAAGGCAAAAGGCATTTCACCTCTTCAACTTTTACATTTCGTTCCACAAGAGACGACCCGTTCTCTCTGGCAAGGGCCAACAAAAAAAAAAAAAAAAAAAAAATACTCACCAAGCGAAAAGTCATTTGAAAGTCGACCCCCGCCCCTAACCGGCCAGAAGACAGTTGGGGTTGGTCATGGAGTAGGTAAGTGTGTGCGACTGTGTATTGCCGTTTAGCGAACCTAGGGGATAATATTGCATCAAGGCAGTAAATAGATACCAGTAGATATAAAATATGTATGTATGTGGTGCGTCCTCTGGAAGTACATAATAACACAAAAATTGAGGGCATCAAGTCGGTTGTATATATATAGCTGGAACTGGCGCTAATGCCGTTTGGTTTATATTCTTCCCCCATACATAACAGCATTACTACCTACTATCCTTGCTTCGGCTGTAAGTAGACACAAAAAACGAGGGTGCCTTTGCCAGTCCCATCATAATATGGCTCGGCAAACGAGAGTCTTGTACTGCTATTTGGCCCGTATTACTTAACTACCCTCGCCCAATGCGAAGTGCGTTATGGTAGGTTAGTTCCATTTTGGTTTGCAAGTGTATATTTTTTCGTTTGGGGTTGCCTCTATGTTTTGTCAGGGTTTTGAGGAATTTTCTTTAACTTATTGTGTAGTTCAAGTTACTGTTAGTGGGTTTCTGCGGGGTTACTTTGTTGTTTATTTTTTTTTATATATAAATACCTACCTACCCAGGTATGTATGAGAAGGTTGGTATTGAGATTGAGTTAGGGTTTTTATAACCTCTTCTTTTTCAATCAGGGATCTTTGGCCTTTGTTGCGCCATTTTGTTTAATTTAAATGTGGTAAATTTTATTTTTTTTTTGCTTCTTACTTGCAAATAGGGAATATACAAAGAAGGGAACTAACTAGGTATTCATCGTAGATAATAGAAATGGTGGAAATATCTAGTTAACTTGGGGGAATTTTGACAAAAGTATATTCTCACAATTCACTATTCAATTTGAAGAATATAATTGAAATGAAGGGTCTCTTTGCTTCAAACAATAACAAAACAGAAATACAAGAACATATGCATAGCTAGCTGTGTATCAACCGAGATCAATCATGCGATCAGGCTAGGCTCGAATTTGAAGTAAGTAGGTACGTCAAGCCCATCAGAATGTATGATTTAACCGTGGATTAATTAAAAAGATAAGTACCTATATTTTGAAAGCTGATAAAGCAATTGTTTAATGCAATTACCTTCAAATATGTGACACTATTAAAGTTGAAGTTGAGTTGAAGCTGCGTCTACATTGTGTTCACTCATTACAGTTAAAAGTTGTGTGTAGAGCTGTCAACGAGACGAGACAGGCGAAACTTTCGTTTTTCTCGTCTCGGTCTAGTCAAAACTGAAAAATTTGAGTCTCGTCCCGGTATCAATCTTGCCTAACCAAGTCTCATCTCGATCTTGCGTTCGCCTTTTTCTCGTGCAAATTTTAATGTGTAGTCTCGTCTCGGTCTCGTTCTTGTACTCATCCTTAGTCTTTTCTGAGGTGAAATTTGAGTTTTGTAGAAGGTTTTTAATCCATTTAAATCAGAACCATCCTTCAAAGGATTTTGACAGTTAATGGCTTGTCAGGTAGGCAACAAATTATATTTTGACATTTCGATAATATTTGTTTCCAGGTATTACCTAAAAGTCACCTTTTTCCGGAGAGGGAAACAAAGTGTGAAAAATGAGCAATATCTATTCCAACGACATGTATACATAAATCGCTCGTATTCTTCTCTGGATTTTCGCCGCAGTACGCCTATATCTGAGAATAGCTAGGTGTAAATGTACATATGTGGTTTGATATTTCAACGCGCGAAATAACTTCAGGATATTATTGAAATTGAACATGAGTATTAAATAATAATTTAAAAAAAAAATATTTCTAATAGTCTCGTCTCTATTGCTTTTAAAGTTGTCTCGTATCGTCGGTTCGGGAACCTAGACTAGACCAAGACCGGTATTTTTTTTGCTTTTCAGCCAAGGGTTTGCTCGCCGGTTAGTCAGGGTCGAACACGAAACTCCAACTGAAATGTCTTCAAAACCTTATCACAAAATCTTTAACTCATTAATTCACAACAAACGATATTTAGTTCAAATAGGCACTTGTTGAAAAATTAAACTTAAATCGACCACCTGAAAAAAAGTGTAAAAGCTTGGAAAAAGCAAGTTATATGTGCATAATTGGTTTAGTATTGTTCAAAATTCATATATCAAATTTTAGACATGGGCAAACTACAAACATCGGGCAACAAAAACTCCGTAAGTAGTATAAATAAGCGGGTTCGGGGCCAGTGGAGGGAGTGGAGGTTTGGTATATACTGGTCGTATGGTCTTGCTTTCAAAAATAGTATCGCATGATGTTGCTTGATAAGTGATTTCATGGTAATCGCCGTGTTGTTTAAAGATCTAAGAGAAAATAATGTTTTTTACGTAGTATGAATCATATACTAGGGGCTTAAGAATCTTTTTCGTTTTAAATTGTAGAAATCATATCTTGGATGACGCATAAATTATTTTTGGGGCTACACCAGCAGCAGCGGTCACATGAAGTGATTAGGTATCGATGTGTGGGGTGTGATGCAAGGCGACGGCGCGGGCCGCGGTTGTGTGGTTGAAGGTGTTGGGAAGTAAATTAAGAAAAGAAAAAAATTGTATGATAAGGTATGGCGCTAGCTTTTGGGATAATATGTCATTGAATATTACATAAAATGGGGGGCAATGAACTGATTAGGTTGCGATGCGTGGCGGCGGCGGCGGGTGCGATGCAGGCGGGTGCGATGCGGGGCGGGTGCGATGCTGGTGGGTGCGAAGCGGGGCGGGTGCGATACGTGGAGGCGCGATGCGTGCGAGGCGGGCGCGATGCGTGCGGGTGCGATGCGCGGCGGCGGCGGCGCTGATAAATATCAAGCAAGGAGAGTTTTTAGAATTAGGAAAATTTACAACAATCAAATACAACTGACAATCTTTCGTTTTCATTGAATTCGCCTAATAATGATACAGTACAAATAGGATTATCGTTTCGTTTGGTAACTTTTACAAACACTAAGAATTTACATAATAGGACAAATTCAGATACAACATCATTCCAAAATGTAAATCATGCATCAGAGGGTGAGACAACAACCACAACAACAACAACAAAATCTATAAACAAAATTTTCGATGAGAAAACGGTAACCGTAGAGGAGGCAATCGAGAGCTTTAGACAAGACTTAATTTCTATATAAGGAACAATTTTTTGATATCTATGAATGATAAAAAAACAATATGTTTATTCTTTTTATGTATATATATATGTTTATTTATTTAAGACATTTAATATAATAATTACAAGGTTTGCTTTCACTATTTTAATCTTTTGTATAGAGCCATTAATTTTTTAATTCTCAACATTCTATTTTCAAGCATGTAGCATGCACATGTATCTGGACCATCTTGACATAGGTTTGAAGACCACGAGCAGTTATTAAAATGGCATCCATGCTGTGAAATTGTAGTGGATACATTCATGAATCCTTTAAAGAAGATTATACTATTTAAAATCTCCTGTTAATGTTCTTCCAATAATTGGCGTTGATTAGTTTTCAAAAATTGTAAAATTTCATCAAGAATTAATCGATAATATTAGCTTCTTTAAGTTCTTCAATGATTGAAATAATTTCGTTAGAGTGATTATTATTTCCAGCTTGTTGTGAAGCAATTAGAAGTCTTATTCGATCCACAAGTTCATTGGGATTATCCCAAAATATATAGTCTTTTTTCAATTTTGATAGCTGTAATAAACCACTTCCGGTTGGTGTTTGTATGGGTGAAGATAATGAATTATTAGAAGTATTTTTTGTTACTCCAAATAATTTACTTATAATGTTCTTATACTTATATCCTCGATTACCATGTATTTGTTTTTGAGAATTATGATCAATTCTATGTGCATTGGTGAGAGATAGTATCATCTTATAGTTTTTTAAATCTTCATCTGTGTAAATATTTTTATCAGGGTTTTTCTTAAATATAAGCTCATATAATCCATTTGTACCCTTAAAAGTTTTATCTCTAATTTCAATGTCGTTTCCGAGAATATTAAACTCAGCATTACCTATATACCACTTTTCATCTTTTGAATGTATACCATATGTTTTATCAAGAGTGTTGGAATTATTTATAAATAAATCCACATATTTTTTAGGTGTGTCATGAAATTCTTCTTTTGATAATTGCTCCGCAAAGTTGCGATAATGATTAATTTGATAGTTTGAGCGTTTCTTTGTTCTTTTTGGTGTATTTCTACTATTATCATTATCATCAGTAAAATTTGGTGAGTCATCAATAGAAGACTTGGGGGTGGTGAATTCATCAGGATGGTGAAGTTGTTCCGAATTGACTTTTATTTTCTTTGAAGGGATTCCACTAAGATTATTTTTATCTTGTGTACTATTTAATTTTTTAACCAGCTCGCTTAGGGGTATTGTAAGCGGTTTAAAAGTTTCCTCAATTTGAGCTTCGTGAGCTTCTCTACCTGTCTTAAGAGCTTTATATTTCTTTCGTAGAGCATCTGTAGTTCTAATTAGTTCTTTTGTTAGTTTTACATCTATATTCATCATCATGTAAAATTTATTTTTTCTTACAGAGGTAGGCTGTTAATAAATTTCGTAGTTGATGAAAGAAGCGTTCAAAAGGTCTTAAACTGAATTTGATATTAAGATAACTGATCTTAACTGATGAATACTGAGTCTCAAACTGATCTGAACTGCTTTTTACTGCTATTATCTGCTCACTGAACTGCTCTGTACTGTTCTCATAGAACATTACTATACATATGATGTGAAATTGAAAATGTTATCTGCTTTATAACTGAAGAAAACAGTCAAAGCCTTTTCTATAACGACCTTCATTCATATATATTTTGGGATAATCCCAATGAACTTGTAGATCGAATAAGACTTCTTATTGCTTCACAACAAGCTGGAAATAATAATCACTCTAACGAAATTATTTCAATTATTGAAGAACTTAAAGAAGCTAATATTATTGAATAAAAAAAAAAGAAAAGATGAGTGTTGATAAATTTGGTCGTTTCACAAATAGAGCCTCACTCAGAGGACCAAGAGGAAAACAGGGGGAACAGGGTCCAATAGGTGTACAGGGAGATCGAGGCTTACCAGGACCAGCCGGTGAGGGTTTTTTAAAAACAGAAAGCAAACCTCCATCCACTGGCCCCGAACCCGCTTATTTATACTACTTCCGTAAATAGGACTGGTATAGAGGATCACACACATAAGTTGAGCAGATTCCTTTCGAGGATGATGTTGTAGAGCTGGCAAAAATCAAGACAGCAGTGTATGGCATATGCGATGTTAAGGCTTTCTGTGGTGAAAGCAGTCAGCAAACAACGAAACAAAAACCGCCCTCCAGGACCTTCATCATCATCATTATCGGAGTCTGAAGATGAAGTCGAAAACCTTCTCGAAGCTCTAATGAGCGAAGAGTATTCCAATGCTACCGATAAGTGTGATACTATTTTAACTGAAAAATAAGTTCCAAATCAGAAAGCCAATTCCAGTGAAGAATTTCAGAAAAATCCGATTGAAATGCTGTTGGAAATACGGGATCTTAAACTTCAACAAATGGATTTTTTTAAGAAGAAAGCCGATGACAGTGTTATTCTCCAGAAACGAAAATTACTTTTAAGAGAACAAAAGAATTCTCTAATCATTTTTATTTATTTATAAATTTCTTTTTTTTTCAGGAAAATTACATCAACTTAAAGATACACGATGAGATACGTCTAGTGCGAACGAAAGTTTTCGTTTTTTAAGTTACATGTATAGCAAATCGTTCGCACGCACGAAAACGTTTGATCGCTTGTGCGATATAGAATTTCACCCTGGTACTGCTTTCGGATATTCTGGTTTTTGATGACTTTCGACTGCAGCAGTCTATCGAGCCCTGGCTTGTCAGGTCGAACAATTCCGTTTAGACCAGAATGGATCAACAGTTCGAAGCTCTGGTAGATGGGTAGATACCGAAGCTCCTCATGTCCATTAACTAAACTATTACCACTGGTGTTGGGGGGAAAGCTTCGATTAATAAAGCTATAATGACCAGATCGGATGCCGCATCGTCTATGGTCAGATTTAAACTGATGCATAAAATCAGAATTATTATCACAAAAAGACTATAAGTCATTTGCATTTCAGGTTCTCATGTAATGTTTTTCGTTAAACCAAGTGTGAACTCTAAGATGTTGAACGAAAATCGTAATCTCAGTTGATTTTTATGGTGACGTCATATGTCCATAATGACGGCGAAGTGTATCGATAGAGAATATAATTCCTACTGGGTATTTGAATTCGGTAGAGGGCAACGTCGGTCGTCGGTGACAATTACTTATAATTACATTTTGATTTTTTTCTTTTAAGAAAAGCTAGGTAGCATAAAACGCTTCGTTACAGTTGTCAATTGAGATTGTTATAAATGTATACTGCTATACAAAAAATTAGGCAGCTTTACTTTAACAGTTCTTCAAATCTGGTCAAAGTTTGTTTTTGAATACGAACAAACCACTACATCTTGTAGAATGTAGACGGAACCCACATGATATTTGTTAATAAACCAGCTATCTCTTAGCCGAAGGCAATTTCAACGCGATACGACCGTTAGGAATGGAAGCAATAACCTTCTTAAAACCGTCTGCTGTGTCCCAGCCTGTATTTTAACGCTCCATATTAAATTAATAAAAGCTGAACAAATATGCGATCTGAATATGCCCGTGACACACTAGCCCTGTTCTTTTGGTAAATCTATCGGCAGCAAAGCAGGATTTCCCAAAAGAACGATCCGCATCAGTCTGATTTTTTGTATCTTTAAGTTGGTATTACCGAAATTGTGTCAAATAAGTTAATGCAAAAAATCTACAATTGATTTGTTTTTATTTTTTTAAGATTAAAGACATTTAAGAATACTAAAACTTGTAATCGAAGCTGCAAATAAAATGGAATATATATAAAGCAGTAAGACATAACGAAAAGTTGAATTTTCTACATCTGTGTGTTCCAAAATGTACATTTTAAGATTATTTTATGTGTTTGACGTTTCTTTTCAATAAATCATATCTTGCGGCAATGAAAGCTTATGTTTCATTGTGTTTCCTTGCAAAAATGATCGCATTCATTATTTGACTATTAAGTATTTTTAAACTTCGTTTACATGCGGCTCAAAAGTAGATAGGTTAATTAAAAATGAGTTATTTGAAATATGGACAGAAATCCCCTTTTTGAATCTAATAATTAGGGTAAATGGCCGTGTTTTGGTAAAAATTATTAACGTCGGAACAAATAAACACTGAAAAAAAGACGCTTATGTCCACTTTTATATTCACTGGTTGGTCAACGTTCAACTCGACTCCGAATTCATAATGACGCAAGATCGTCAAAATCTGTTTTCACACGAATTTTTGGGTCAAGTTAATTATCTACGACACCCATTAATACAATTTGACATTTTCTGACTAGGCAATAAGCTATATTTTGATATATTTAGAATGTATTTCTTGCCAAATTTCGCCGAAAAGCTCTAAATCATTACTTTTTTCGGCAAGTGATATTAAATCTGATAATTTTCAATTGTTGGTATGATTTATAATATAAAGCAACAAAAATTAATAAAACGTATTTTTGGCCCAGTTTGTTGCGTTAAACATTTTTATATAATGTACGTCAATAGGTGTGAAACAAATTTTTTTAAAGAAAAGAACACATAATTAACCAAAAATTATTGATTTTTGACTGCTTTCAGCTAACTTTTCCGAATCGTTCACAAATATATTCGCATTGTTTGGTTTCCAAGATAACTTATCTAATAAATATGTGAACGTGCCCTTCGAGATTCATTAAAGTCATCGGAACTACCAACTGAACAACATAATAACATTCGATACTCGAATAAATGTCACAAATCTATCCAAAGCACACTTCTGCTTTTAGTTTTATCGAAAGCAGGTTGTTGTATTTGTAATGTGTGTAAATTCTGCTTTGCTGCCGATGACAGTTTGCCAAAAGAACAGCCCTACTATCTTACTACATACCTATTTTTTTTTGTAAATATTAGTCTGCATAAACAACGACTGTTATAAAGCTATTATAAAGGTTATTTTAAAAATCGTTGCGATTAACTATAGTCTAAACTTTAAGCTGCGTCGGTGGTGTAATGGTTAGCATAGTTGCCTTCCAAGCAGTTGATCCGGGTTCGATTCCCGGCCGACGCACACTTTTTTATTTTTTTATTTTATAATGGAACTGTTTTTCTGTATATAACCAAATAATGTGTTTGAAATAGGTACGGAAGCTTGTCGTACTACACCACTTAATTTATTCACAAAATGTTAAAGCCGAGTAAGCTCTCACCTCTTGACTGATTTATTAACAAAAAATTCTATATCAACTTAATGGTTAATCACTTCCAAGCACCTAACCGCCATGCTTGGTTGATTTAAACACGCGTAGGTAGATATTATACTTTTCTCTATTATCTTATCCGTTTCCTACAAACTGAAACAAGTCAGCTCACAACTCAGGATTTGCATAGAATTACACATTGCTCGAATGTGCATGTTTCATTTACAATATACTTTCAGATTCAAATTACCTCGAAATAAAAGAAGGAGTCATATTATATTAATTAATCGGTTCTAATTTAATAATTACAAAAAAAAAATGTACACGAAAAATATTTTTTTTTTGTATGAATCGAAAGTACGTTGGTACATGTCTACAATGAAAATTAACAAAAAAAATATAAATGATACATAATTAAAAATCAGCTTTTTCTTTTTAGCCTAGCCTCCAATCTAACTTAGTATAATTGCTCAATAATAGAACAATGAATGGAGGCAAGTACCCACTTAAAGGCAACCAGCACGTCATGAGAATCATGCAAATGACGATTATGGAGTAGTTCTCAAACACATTTGCATAGGTGTGATTTTTTTCGGACCATAATCTCGTCTCTAGGATTAAAGGGTGTGTATTGGTTTCGTGCAGAACTATTCATTTCTAGTCCCATTTGTGATTTCATGTCATTGACTATTAAATTCATTTTATTTCGTCGTTTTCTAAAAAAAAAAATTGGTATGCCAACCTTAAGCGTTAAAAAGCTATTTAGAAGCACATTTACAAATTTTCAAAAACATTCCTGAACCCGTTACAGAAATATTGAATTTAAAACAAAATTTTTACAATCCAAAACAATTTTTTAATCGTTTTATTAATACAGAATTGTTTATAGTTCGAAGGACCTCCTGTACAAACAATTTGATCGAATGAAAATGTAGGCCGTAAATGAAAATGTTTTTGTTTTATCAATATGTAGACCACTGAGAATAGTAGTCAATTTTTTTTATAAAAATCGTTGCAGCCGTTCTAGAGATAATTAAGTTTTTTTTTATAATAGTTGTATGGCATTTAATGTTATTTTTTGAGACTAACCAAAGAATTTTAATTTCTACTCTAGGCAATCACTAACTCAAGACGCTTAAGTACTTTTGAAGGAACTTTGAAGAAAATCTCCTGAAGGTTAATGGTCAAATCACAATCACGGCTATATAGGTCGAGCGTTGATAGATTTTTTACGCGACTTTACGGTATTATATTTGTCATAAAGTACCACTTTTAAATTTGCAAAACGAAATGCTTCGGGTGTTGATAAACAATTTTCCTATACTCAAAGACGGTATAGTCAGTTATCACCTCGGGACTGAATAGGAAATAGATATATTCGGGCGGTAAGCTCGCACAACGCAAGACTGAGCTCACACTCCAGATTACCCCATATGTTTCTATTTTATAAACAGTATACTCCACACTTACTTACATATAAACTGCCAGAGAAGTTCTGATCAAATTTTTTTTGTTGGATATGCAGTTTTCTTGATTTATGCTCGTAAATCGCATAAAATTATTGAAATTTAATTTAAGACACATCCGTCCATGTGTAAACTATGTAATTAAGGCAACAAGTTGATTACTTTATGATCTATACACACGATGGGGAAATGGTTTATCATATTACAATGTTGCAATACAAAACACCTTGTTGCAAATTGTAAAAGTCCATCAGCCTTTATAGGCACGCAATCTTATGATAAGTTGCTATTCTATAGTTACCAGCTTTAATTTGCATGTCTTTTTTGATTAAGTATGTGTTGATATTAAACCAATTGCCTTACCACTTATTAAGTAGGTATAATACATGAAATTAAAAAAAAATACTACAACATTAAATTACAGTGTGTCCCACGCCTAATATGTTTTTGAACTTTGCAAAACTTTATGTTATGTCAAAAACAATAAATCAAAAATGTTTTTGTCTCTAAGAAACTTTATGTGATTTAAAATAGAAAGCGTATGATATCAAACTTAACGAAAGATTAAATGAAGAAAACTTTTAAATTCTTGAAAGGTCAACCATGTCAGCTTATGCGCAATTAATCTATTGTCTATATCTAAGCTTCTGGTAGATTATACAACGTTTTCACCTAGAGATAATCCGGTTTAAAAAAAGTAGATTAAAAATTAATCTTGAAGTGTTTTCACCATAGAATAAAAAGATTATTTTGACCAACATCTCTTTCCAACACACATATAAAGTTAAAACTCGGAGATGATTGCTACGCGACGACTCTAACAAGATGGTATCCTTGTTTTCTGTATGAAGAATTGACATTTGAATGTGCGCACTCTGGCCGCGTTCCACAAAATAAAGTTTGTTTGGGGTGTGTTGAGAAAATAATTCCCTACTTTTAAGAAGATTTCAATGAGATTAATTTCTAATCTTCGTTTGAGGAGGTTAGAATTTGTATAGGAAATCTTCAAAATTAAGAAGATTTTAAAGAGGATTTATCGTTAATCCACTTAAATCTGGATTAAGTGGTAGGTGAAAACGTAGTATTACGCAGTTTTCTGGCTGTCAAACCGAAAGCTGTCAAATTTCCGTGACATTTCTGTCGCTTCTCGAAAATGATCGAAACTACACGAAACTGAGCAAAGGTGCCATTATAGGAATGTTCAAATATAACTAGGTAACTTTTGAATTTTTCGCGGTTGTTTACATATAAAACATATTTAGTTTTTAGGATAAGCCGCGTTATAACTATTCGGTATTTAGCTAGTTCAGTTCTGTACTCACTCCGAACGTTTCGCTACGAATTAAATCGAGCGTGGTCACCGGGAAACTGCCAAAGAGATGTTAAGAGCGATTTTGGGTATGCAGGTTGTAACTATGCGATGAAGGTCCTGTCTCTAGCTGATGTTGTTGATGGTTTGCAAGCTGGGAGCAAACTATGCTCACTGTATCCGCGTTGGTGTGTAGCGGCAATTGGATCGACCTTGTAGTATTGATTATGGGATCCCATGTTTTCGCTAACTTGAAACTGTCACCACGATTGAAATTATGGTGTCGTTTAATTTCAATCGCTTCGCGCACCAGACGAGGGATATAATCAGGTAGGTTGGCTAGAACCTTGGCTTTTTTGAAGTGGATCCAGTGGTGTTCATCTGGATGGTCGAGGATGTGCTCACATATGGCGGACTTTTCTCTTTGGTTTTTAGTAACCGCGCTGATGTGTTCTTTCAGACGTGTGGCAATGCTCCTCTGAGTTTGTCCTACATATGATGACCCACATCTGCAGGGTACCGCATATACTCCATAGGTGTTTGGAGGGGGAATTTATCTTTAGGGGATTGAAGGAAATTTATCACCTTTTTGGATGGTAAAAATATGGTTTTTACATCATATATCTTTAATATAATCCCTATCCTGTCTGTAACAACTCTTACATAAGGCAGGAAAGCTTTCTTTTCTAAAAGTCTATCTTCCCTTTCTTTCGACGAAACTGGCTTCCACATTCTTTGCTTCTTTGAATAGCCATTCGCTTTAAGGACATTATCCAGCAGAGAGAGTTCAGTGACAATATGATCGCTAACACATATCCTTTGGGCACGCTGAACATATCTGTAATTTCTAAGACCGTAATTTTGCCGGCGGCCATACTAAGACGGTGATTATTGATCAATAACAAACATTTTCTTGAATCATAATTCCAAAAGAAGGAGTAAAAGAAAGTTGCGTGGTTTTAATGTCTAGACTACAAAATTTAACGAACGAAATGTTGCCAAAAAGTTAAATACCGGCTAACAAAAACGATAATGATTAAGATCAGAATACAAACCGAAATTTAAATAATTTTCTTTTGAATCGTAGGAGGCGGTGGTATGGCCTATAATAGTTTGATCCTGTTTCGATTCTCGGCTGAATCACAGTTTTTTTTTTTAATTATTTTATGTCAATACGTGACGTTGAGAATTAAATAAATGTTAACAGAATTATAATTATTCTCTAATTACGATACAATCATTCACTGTGGAGTATGCGTAATATATTTTAACTTTAAATAACTTTTAAAACCCTCTTCATTTTGTTTAGGGGTTTTGTTAAACATTAAGTCTTGAGAATTCTTACATTACAGTATTATTATTACTAAGCAAACAATTTTATTACAATACATTATGGCTGCCTTTGCGATTGTAGGAGGATTGTGCGTTTGCACATCTTTTTTTCTACATCGAGCTAAAGCCAAAACTTTGTTACGGAATTATATTTTTGATAAAATAGAAAAATAATATTTTATAGTGAAAAAAACGTGAAATGTTTTATGCAAATTTTTCACAAGCTTTTTAACTATTTTTAATTAAATTTGTGGTTCCCACTTGTACAATAACAACCAAAATTCGTAAATTTAAGCGCAATCGTTGGATTTTACTATGGTGTATCATAAAGTTGAGATTTTAAGGGAGTTCACTTGGTATTCAGAAATTGGTTTAGTATTCAAACTCCAAATTAGTGTTACTGCTTTTCTTTTTAAATGTGTTCAGAGCACGCTCGATGATATCGAACATAATTTACTGAGCATTATTTTCAATTGTTAACACATCAAATGTTATATGTTTCAAGAGCGAAATGTTAAACAAAATACACTGATACAATTAAAACGGATTAAGAATTTGGAACAATGTATTTTTTTTATAAATAAAAGATGTGTTCTCATTAATCTAAAAGTGCAAAGTTTTCATAATCGAACAAAAACAAAAAAAGTCCTAAAGTAGTGTAGTCCTGTCGTCCCTTTCTGGTCAGTCATAATAGTATTTAATAACTGTCAAACCTATATAGTGGGAAAAATTGAGTGAATATTCAGAGTGAATCAAAGCAGACATTGAGAATACTGAAATAATAAATTTTATATTCTTTTTCCATTCATTAGAACAACAACTATTCATAAAAAATAGACACAGAAAAAATGGCAGACAAAAATTTTACAGTTCACCGTTTTGACAGTTGTAATCCGCAGAAATTTCTGTGCTAAGGAGTCACAAGTTTTTCAATGTAGGGAAAATGTATCTCCTTCATTTTGGCAGTCTCAATAGTAAATTTTTTGACTTAAGACTAAAAAACTACATGCATTTCTCATGGGAGTGTTTTTTCGCAAAAAGGAAAATTTGACGTTTAAATTTTGTTTATCGAACTGTGAACTAATCCGAAGAAAAGAAAAAAATTGATGTTTTTTCTTGCAAAACAACGGCAGTGACATTGTTTTGTAGGAAAAAAAAGAAGAAAATAAGGGTTAACACATTTATTTTACGATTATATGTTTTTGTCTTTAAGAAAAAAATTATTATCACGACCAATTTTTAATTCGTTCAAGAACGGTATACTAGGCTTTAACAAAAAACTATCATTTTGTGAAAACTTGTACAATTTATACGAATTTATAATACAACAATAACAGACATATTGTGAACATGGCTTAATATTTTTAAATATCATATACATACATATACTGAACTTGCCTCAAAAAAAAATTACTGTCTCCAGAGCATTCTATTATGTCAAAAACTGTGTAATTTTTGAGTACGGGAACGGCCTTGGACTGAGAATCACGCAAACGCACATCCAATCACAAAAAATTAAAGAACATGATCAGACTTATACTTTACCTGCAGAAAATGTGTAGCCGAGGACCAGCCGTCATTTTTGAGTAGGTGCGAGAAAGTAATAACTGAGATTATAGAGTTTTCTCTCTCTCTCCTCTATACTTCTTGTTAATATTATGATAATAAGTATCTGTGATAGAGAATAAATTGCGAACTAGCAATGACCACGTTTGGAATATTTTAAGAAACTTTGATGACAGCAGTTGTTTTTGAAGTAAAACTTTTATTGCGGGCTGTCGGCGTTGGTGGTAAGCATTTTCTATGCAGGTGTCAGTGACATGTCAAACTGACACGTTTTCTGTCAAAAATCGATTGAATTTTCTGTGATATTCAGATTACTAAAACGTTTCTGAGTTTCAAATTAAAGGCAAGTTTTACTTCAAGCGCGTATACATTCACACCATGAATCAAAGAAAGCAAGATAACTACACTTCTTTTTTTTCTTATTTTATTGACGTCATATGTGAAACAAAATCTTCATATATGATGTCAAAAACAAAACACAGATGTGTCGTAATCTTGTTTTCTTTGATTCATGCATTCCCACTCTTTTTTGTTTATATTTGTTTCGATTTTTACTGATTACAAGCACAGACAGTTATTTCAGATTATTGTGAATTAGCTATAATGTGAACGTGACCAAAATTAGTTTCAACATGACATAAATGACACATTTGACATTTGACTTCGATTTTCATTCCATTCATGTTTTGAATATATCCAGAATATTTTAAGGAACAATTATTTTGCAAAGATGAGAATCGAAATAGAAAGAGTAAGAAAATAGTATTTCATAGAATAAAGCAATATTCGTAACCAATTTGAAATGAAAAGCTAAGTAGAAGTGGCATAAGTAAACCGTTGACATAAAGAGACAAAAATAACAGCAATTTTTTCAGTTCTCTTATTAGTCAGTTACATTGTGGCGATGTTTCAGTTTTATACAATTCTTCGCGGTTTAACTAAAAAAAATCACATTCAATCATATGAAATTGTAAAACGTAATGTTGCGTATAGGAAATGTTGCCATTATTTAAATGAGCGATTTAGCAGTAAAACATACAGCATTTCATCTGGACATGACAGTATTACTTTTTATGTGTGGTATTTTGGTAAAATTTATTTTTCTACGTTTTAAATTTTAATGTCAGATTTAGAAAATGTCCAAAGTTAAAATTATTTTCTTTTACAATAGTAATGTATGTTTGCGAAAATCTGAAATTTATTTTTTTTTGTTTTAAACAAAATCAAGCAAAAGCAAAAATAGGTACATGCGTCCTTGTGCAAAAAAAAGTCCTCTAGGCAAGCAAATTGGTTTCCCGAATCTCATTACTCTCTGTTGCGGTAATACATTTAGAGAGTATTGTCGACCACAACTTTGGTTGGGAGCTCATGTCGGAAGGTATTCAGTTAAATAAAGTAAAATACCAACCCGGGCATTGTAATATAGTAGTTCTTATGGAAGGAACAAAATATTAAATGACAGGACAACATGCCACCTCAATATGTAACCCAAATAAATGAGTATCATTAAGGAGTAGACTCATTTAACCTCATAGTCGTCGTTGTCGTTGTTGTCGCCGCCATTGCCGCTGCCAAACAAGGACCCTATTTTAGACAAAAAAATAGACAAAAAAAACGAAAATGACTTCCTCAAAAACGGGTTCCTTTTTACAATTATATTCTAGTCCTAGTTCACAGTAAACCCACAAAAAAAAATAAACTAAGACAAACAACGATATCCCAACAGGGAAAACATGGAGACGAGTATAGAACCAAATTATAGCATAACTCATCCTCGGATTCTATATCCTCAGGCAAAATGATATCATTTCTCCTTGGGATAGAAGAGTCGTATCTGGTGTCAAGCACCTACTCCATCTATTGGCAAAAAACTGTAAAAAAAAATTCATCCGTCGAGGTCCTGTAAGAATGTTTTTTGTGTGGATTTCCTTCGGCTCTGGCCCTTCTTGATATAGTGCTCCTCTGGTCCAACCTAACCCCAAAGTTGACTTTCGAAGGACATACAAAAAAAATAAACTGTTATAGAAAAAGTCCATAGAATTTTCGGTTCTGCCGAAGGATTTTGTGTTGTTTTTGTATATGTCGATGGTGGTGGCCATTCAGCCACTCCCAATTTTACACACATTCTGCAGCTCACCAATTCTATTGGTTATATACATGATGGTCCGAACAGGAGCACACTGCAGGGTGTACGTTTTTAGGGAGATTTCGGATGAAACTCTTCACATACCTACATCAAAACACAGACTCATCGGAAGGGACAAAACAAAGCATCATCATCCTCAATTCGGATTTCGTTTTGCCCTGGACGGGCCCAGACAACAAACACGAACTCTTCAAAAACTAAAAAAAAAAGTCAAAAATACCAAATTGCATTGCACATCGATAAAACGGAGGTGGGTGGTGGCTGGTGTTTTTTTTTTTTTTTTTTTGTAAACTTGATCCCCAAAGCTTTGGCCTGCGTCAATTCGCATTCTGCGTCCAAAAACTCAAAAACAGGCTGAATAAGGCATGCAAGCACCAAGCTGCAGGAAGAAAAGACTGACAGGCTCCTATGCGCTCTCTGTTAAAACAAAAGGACTCCAAAGCAGATATCCATGTATAAGAGGTATACGAGTACACAAGGATTGCAGGCAGGACCAGTACACAAGGATAGTGATTGGCATTCGGACAATGCGTCGAATCTTTTTGTGTTTTCTGTTTTCTGTTTGCAGTCAACCAAGCAGGCAGGCAGGCAGGCAGACACAGAAGGACGAAATAGGATAAATAAATAATCGGATCAGAAGATGGCCTTATTCCTTTTTTATCAGGATTTTGCTTTCACAGTTATTTCATAGTTTTCCAGATCATTAGATGGGATTTTCTTCCAAAGAAGGAAATGGGTAGGTAGCTATTTATGAAGACAAAAAAAAACTGTTTTCTAAATCTCTTCGATTTCTAGAAAAGTTTTTGTGATGTTTCTTTGAATTATATATATTTTTACAGTTGGCATGGTAAAAATAACTCTCTGACGAGGATTTCATCTGATTAAATATATGAGAAAAGATTGTAGGTTAGGTACCCATGCTGGTGTATAGTTATCATATCAATTGTTTGTTTGTGAATAGATAACGTTCGACATTTGCGTCAACAGCTTCTTAATCTGAGAGTCTTGAAGGTCTTTTATGATGCTGCAGCTGTAATGATTTTAGAGGCTATCTATTAAAAAGGTAATGTGCGTCGGCCGGGAATCGAACCCGGATCAACTGCTTGGAAGGCAACTATGCTAACCATTACACCACCGACGCAACTACTTAAAATTTAAATTCCTTACTTCAAAACTTCAAACCTGACTTGAACGTTGCTCTTGAGTTTTAATCAATGTCGTTGTATGAAAACTATTTATGGAATATGCCATTTTTTCGGTGCCAGGCGAGTTTAGTTTCAGATTTAGATTTAGATCCGGAGTTATCGCAACATATTCGCAGAGTTGACTCTATATTAACTGAGTACATTATTGTTTCTCATAGATGTCTCTGTATGTCGCCATCTCCATTTCAAAAATAAAATGGCGATTTTCATAGTATCGCACGTCGATTTCAATAATTCCACTGAAACAATTATTTTGTTTTTTCTATTGATTGGTCGTCCAGAATTGGTATTGAACGACAGTTCTTCTAATGAAAAGAAGAGAAATGAATTTTAGGTGAGAATTAAATCTAGAAGTCAAACATTATATAAATATAAACCTCGAAATCAACGTGTTGTCATAAAGTTCTTTCGTAATACCAATCGAAAATTACACTAACTGACATAAAAGAGTGAAAACGTGGCTGTAGCTGAAATAGCTGTCAAAATATTGAATTCACAAAATTTATTGTTACAAACAAATTGAAATGCTGCAGCCGATGCCACATTCAGTGTTTTAAGAATTGGCCAACTTTTAACTTTGGAGTGCAGCACTTTTGACGTTTCACAGTCGAGGTTGACATAAGATTGAAGTGAACTACAAACTCTCTTCGATTCCTTATACTTTTGATTCTACTTTGTTTTTTTATTTTTTGGCAGACAGCTGTACAGCTTCATTGTTGCCACATACATTACACATAGGTATCACACTTTTTGACACATATTTGCAGTTGTTCTTTATTTTATTTAGCCTGAAAGGCTATTTATGCACTTTTCAAGTCTACAAATTGTTTAAAATGAGGAAATTACGAAAGAGTGAGTGAATGAACGGCCATAATGCTGTGTAATTGAATCAGTTATTCCTTGAAAGACATTTGGTGAATTTTACCAAATAAATTTCCCCAAGCAAACTCATTGGGGAAGTTTACCCAATTTGTGCAAATCATTTCCCATACAACTTTTGACAGTTCATTAAGTAAATAGTAAATTTACGAAATTGGTAAATTTATCCAGGATTTCAAATCGTTCCATATATACCATTACTGATGGCTTCCTAGTTAACTCACCAAATTCTATATATTACTTTTATATGTCTTTACCTTCGCATACAAAAGTGAAGCTTACCGTTGCCATTTTTGAGTAGGCAAAGATACTGCTCTTACAAGGATACAGAGTGTTTTGTGAGTTTATTTACATTGTTGTGGTATTTACTATTTTTTTTTTTATGAAAAAATGTTCAAGCAGGTTGACAACTTTATTCTGCTAGAACCATATCTTGATTAAAAAATACAAATCTAGTTCTAGTTATAAATGTTTTATACACACCGAATAATGACATTCTTAAAAAATTCCAAATTAACGGTAAGCTGCGTCGGTGGTGTAATGGTTAGCATAGTTGCCTTCCAAGCAGTTGATCCGGGTTCGATTCCCGGCCGACGCACATTTTTTGTAAGACGGAAATCAGTTTTGGAGAGTATTCGAACTTATTTAAACCATTATCTTGCCCATATTTTAATACCAAAATCTAAAAAAGAAAAAAATAAATGTGAAACAAAAATTAAATAAGGAGTGTGTGCTTATTTTTTTGCGCTTGTGTGCAGATTCAGAATAAAATAAATGGCTTAGCGCGATATACCAAGTGGAGCTAAGTTAATCATCCTATTATTAATATGCTACAATATTACCAATGGCGTCAAATATCAAAACAGATACAAAATACATGTCAACAAGTCATGAATCACTATACTAAACACAACGGAGAATAATTCTTTCCATTGACATCTGTCGCCATTTAGCAAAAACAAAATATTGGTATTTGCCGATAGAGTGATAAATTTTTCGCCACCTGGTGACACTACCTGTAATAAGTGCCCAAAAATTAAGCAGAGTTGCACATGTAAGTCGATAGAAAAGCAGCTATCATAAAGATATGTGAATTGCGAATATGTTCCATTGCTGCGTTCAGTCCCGCTACTTTTATTGAACGCTGTTTGCACCATTTTGGCTCCATATCGCAACTGTCAAACTAAGAGTGTCAAAAAATTGATTTATATGTTCCCAAAAGATCCATCCCAAAAATTACATCAAAACCCAAATGTCAAAACTTTAAGCACAAGTAAAATATCTCAGGTATGATCATTTTTGATACCTATTGCAGATCCGGCTCTATTTAAATCTGCACTGTTCAATGTGGTTGATAATATTTTAAAATGCCGTAAGCTCAGCAGGTGTCATCAATTTTACAAATAAACTCTCTTTGAACACATCCCAATATATTTCATTAAGTTTTGTTACCTTGTAAAAGTACAAACAAATATTTTTTTCATTAAAACTTTGTAAGCAATTGTGAATACACCTTTAAATTCATTTAAGAACCGAAAATTATAAACCGTCATTTAAAATAGAAGTTCCAAAATCCTCCCAGGACCGTCTTGGTATGTAAAATGTAAGTCGCATACATACAAAAGAAAAACCTCTCAAATCCGAAAGGAATCAAATCGTAAATTTTTCAATTTGTCGGCGCATTAATGGAAAACGATTACTACCGTATAGTCTGTAGCGCGAAACGGAAATTGATTTATTTTAATTGGAAAAATTAATTTTAACCTCCATGCTAATTGCATTCATTGCCATGGCGAAAAGGCTTAGATTTCCTTAGGTCTTTTTTTTTACTCATCTTTAGCACAACAGAACTAGCAACTAGCATGGTATCCTTTTTAAAGCGTTCCGCTTGCCCCTTAAATTTAACTCATTTCATCTTTCAATAAATCTCTTGACAATTGCAAAATAATGGCGATAATTGGCAGCATATAGGAGACCTGACGATGCTCTCTGGCATTCCTATCCCATCCACCTCTGACTGTACGGGTAGGTATAGTTTGGCCCATTCGTTCGTCGTCGTCGTCTTTTGGTCGTCCTCGAATAGTTGTCGATTGGACAAACAGACAGCAGATAATCTTCCCGATCTATCGATAGACTCGCTTTGGGTCTGATTCTTTGTACATATAAGACGCCCTCTGTTGCGCGGCAAGGCCTGCGGCCGGTGCGGCGGCTGTACTGGATCTCTCTCTCTTTTGATATCTTAAAATCTCCATGTGCAACCGATAAGCTACAGCCAGCGCAGTCAAGCCCTCCCATGTGCGATGCCACCACCGAAGATACCGAAGAAGCAAGGCTACCGGTGCGGTGTATCCGAGATTAATAGCCTCTTCTAGGCCTACACACTCGATCTCAAATTATGAGACAGCTATTTGGAGTGAAATCTATGAGCACTGAGCTGCTGAGCAACGTCGGCTTGGCGGGCCGGGCGTAGAGATTCGATAATTTCTTGCTCTTCTGGATCTCAGATGTGACCATACCACAGCGAAAGTCTTCCTTCAGATCCGTATCTGTTTCTCTGTGCGGTTGTGCTTTTGCGGTGCGGTACAATCTAGGATTTGAGTTCTGAGCTAGCAAATCAACACTTGAACAATGCTTCCATATGTGTCTATTGGTGCAGTCTCTTTTCCTTGTTGGAACACACATCCCGCGATTCCCTTTTTGAAGTCCCATTCAAGTAAGCTGAGCTGGAAGTGCTCATAAAATTGGTGGCCACTGGACTGCTGGGGCAATAAATAATCGACGCACCATCTGAGATAAGGTAATTGGTCCATTATGTCGCTCCAATGGCATCTCTTGGTTATAAGTGAAATCTGCACTGTGTATACCTACAGGAGTAGAGAAGCCATTGAAATCAGGACAGGAGCAGTATTATACACAGGTGACATGTTGTTATAGGTACCTACTGTTAAAGATTGGCCTGGCCGGCCTTGTAATCCGATCCGATGCGATAGAGAGAAGAACCCTTTAACATGTCTTTGTTTGGGAACAACAATAATAATAATAATAATCACGTGGTGCAGTGTGTGCATCGTTGAAATGGAACTGGAGCTGCAACACTGATTCGCACAGGCACAGCCAAAGAGGCGGATCTGGCAAATGCATAAATTTTGATGGAAGGCAATGTGAACAGACACAGCGACAGTAGTCGAGCGAGATGATTCAAGAGAATGGGTGTCACTGATGTTTAAGATGTGATGACAGTTCATTTGATGGACGACATTACTTTAGTTATCATCAATATCAGTGAAACGAACATAATGGTGGCAATGAATTTATTTTTGTAAATAATTCAACACAGATTGAATTGACTGAAGTAGTAACGTGTCGACATTATAGATGCCTTTCGGATTACATACTTATATGTACATGTATAGTTATTTATTTATGTAAATAAATGGCGCTCAGAATGTCGCAAATCTTTTATCAAATATTTTCGTACCACTAATGCGTTACATACGTTAAACCAATAGCAGCAACGTTATCACTATCAGCAACAGGAGTACATTGCTGTCACCCTTCCCACTTGGTTATTCAAAGTGACACCACACTAAAAAAAAAAAATTTAAAAAACACAATCCATGACACTTGTTTCTGGGCATAAGCTAATAACATAAAGACCCGAAACCTCTGCTTTAATTTGACATTTGCCTACAAGCTGAAACACGCACACGTGTAACAGATTTGTAGAAAATTAGAGCGGGACCAGTATAAAACAGACATTAAAGGAAGATAGTAACATTTTCTTCTCAAGACTATAGGTCTGATCCAGGCTTTTTTTGGGCAGAAATTGGTAGATTGTCAAAACTCGAAGAGTGGGAATAAAATTCTCTCATTGAGAAATAAACTCCGTAAAAGTCTGGAACGGCTTGGGCAAAATTTTCTGCCAATTTTTAAATGTCCAACACATTTGTTTTTTGTTTTTTATTTCTTTTTTTGATGTAAATTCACATTTTTTCTCTTTAAACTAATTATTTTGTATTTTAGTGTTTCTAAATTCATTTATTTGTTCAACAAATAATTTTCCACACCAACTACGAACCGTTTTTTTCGTTTATGACAAACGTCAGTCTGACAATTGTAAATTTTCTGCCCACAAATTGCAGCCCACAAAATTTTATTGGACAGGAATTGGCAAGAAATTGTCAGGAAGGGGAAATATTTTACTCTCTCAAGAGCGCTCTCTTCTGCCAAAAACTACCAAATTTGTAAGTCTGGAACAGATTTTGGCAAAAATTGGTGCCAATATGTGCCAATTGGCAGAGTGTGGATCAGACCTAATATACCTGAACCTGAACGCCTAATATACCAGAACATGTGATTGTGAGATGTGTCAAGAAAGTTATAGCAGAGTTACTTATTAGCGTGTACCCTGTCTTATTCTATGTTTGTTTTATATTATGGTCCCACTCTACTTTTCTTCAGGTCTTCAGATGCAGATCCATGTAAAGCCTCCTTGACTTTTTTGACAGATCTCACAATCACATGTTCTCAGCGTTCAGGTATGTAGTTTTGTGAAGAAAATTTGGTCCATTTTTTTTTTAAAGCAAAATAAATGTTTGTGAAAAAATTAGTTATAGAAATTAATTTTGTATGGAATTCATTTTTGACTGAGCACGATTTGTGTTTTTTTTACACTATTTTATGACAGAAGAATAAATAGAATTGTAAAGTATGTTGATGCGGAGGAGTCCTTTCTGCATAATGCGAAATAAATGTGGAATGTTGAGAATATTTGCTCCTCTGACGCTTGCTTCCATGTAATTATAGGTAACTGTTATGAGCAATAGTTGATTAACGGATAATTCCGTTTGTCGGTTATGGGCGGCTAATGTGCGGATCCTAAGGATTCTGTGTTACTGTACAGCATCGTCCATGTACGATGTATCATGTGCTCGTTTGAGTTATTTGCCATTCCTGGGACTGGCAATTTTCCATCAGTTGTTTTTATGACGTAGGCAATGACTGATATGTGCAGTCATTATGCATCCTGGGGATGCTTCCGTTACGGTACAGCATCATCCATACGTGAATGATGTGTGGTCAAGGAGTGATGATTGTGTGAAACATGACAGTTACGGGTTGATTACTACTTCGGCTATTATCAGGACGTAATGTACCCCTTATATTTGTTTCATGATTTCAGCACGGTTCACACTTATATTTTGTTACCTATGATAGTTTAAACAATTTTTGTTACTTTTTACTGCTATAGCAAGAATTAAATTATAAAACACAGTTACTTTTTTGCTAATGAGACGAGGGAGTAAAACCCCGTCAGTTCATGACGGAAGCCAGAAGTCGAATCCTCTAAAGCAATATAAAGTGAAATAAAATAAAAGCTTGAATACTCGTTAAATGAACTGATCAAATTATATTCCATATGAAATCTGCAATCTTCAGACTTGCATTTCCTATAATTTTCATATATGAAGATGATTAGCATTTTGGTCTCGCCTCTCTATAGCACAAGTATGATTTTTACTTGCGATTATAGGTACTATAAGGCAAGTTATGGATTCGTGCAAAAAAAAATTAAAACAATCAAACATGACATTACGACACCAAAAAAGTGGGTCCCGCAATTCCGTCTGTCTGTCTGTAGAACGATCTACAGCTTAAACCGCTGAACTGATTTTGTTCAAACTTGGTGCTTAGGCGTTTTAGGTGATTGTCCAAAATAGATTTTTGAATCGTCGTTTTAGCCCCAAAAATAACGGTACTTGCCATACAAATTTTTCTACCATCTTAATTATCTCGAAAACGCCTCCAAAGTACTTCAGATATGGTCTACATTTTGGCCAAATTTTTTTTTTCAAATATTTTGTTATTAACCGTACCTGCCACACAGCCATTTCATCGATTTTCGAATTTTTCATAAATGGCTCAACGGATTCCGGTCAAAATTTTTATACAGGAGTTTCTTCAAATTCTAAACAATACTGCGTTTCAAAATTTTCGAAAAATAGTTTTTTTTTGATTTTTGAAAAAAAAAATATTTTTTTTTTGAAAATTCAAAGTTTGGAAAACGGGGCACGATTTTTTTCCGAAGTTTTGTCTTTGAATTTATATTATTGAATGTTTGAAATTTCCATACCAATTTTTTTTTGGAAAATATTTGAGAATTTTTATATATAAAAAATTATTATATATATATATATATAATTTAAAAATGCATTTAGCCGTTTCTATTAAGTATTTTAAGCATTTAATGTGATCGGACATAGGAGCAAGTACGTGCGATCCAGTCGTGCATTTTATTTTTTTCGTTCTTATTAACGGTACTTACCATAGAACCACTTTTCATATTTTTGACCTTCTCAACATTAAATGAACCGATTAAGTTATGGAGTTATTAAGCAAAATAAAAAATATTAAAATTTTTAAGATGACAGCATTACCCTTCCGGGTAATTAGTTTTTTTCATAGAATATATTTTTGCAAATATAAATAAAAACAAAAAAAAAACCATTCAAAAACATAAATTTATTACATTTTTTTGAATTAATTTACTACACCCCAATGATTTCGACCTTTTTTCTCCAAATCTATCAACTGTACGATAAAAAGTGTCTTCATCAGTTTTTTTGAGAATAACATGTAGAATAACATTAGCTACAATGCGTACCTACAACTTTTTTCAAAAGAACCTATATTTTTCGAGTAATTTGTAAAAAAACGTAATCCTCCCCCTCCCCCCTTAAACATTTTTCCTCCGCACCAAATTTAGGGTACTTTTTAGGAAATGCTTAGGACATTAAAATGAAGCTCTCCACCAAAATTCAGCTTTGTCGGAATTTTTTCGAAGTTTCATCATTTTTTGTCTAATTTTCCTGGACTATTATCCATGAATTAAAATTGAATCTTTGTTTTCCATCAAACTATAAAGACTAAGCAATATAAAAACATTTAATTGTGTGTTTTATCCATCAATTTCTATCTTTAATATTACTCCCTTTTACGAATTTTTACGTACGTCACTGAATACTACATACAATGTAGGCCCTCATACATTTATATATACATATAACGTGTCTTTAAAAATCACGTGAATCTTATGTATGTATATTGCACCTAAATTATTAAGTTATATGCATATAGCTACCTACACATCTACACCCTTTATTTTCATTATTATATGTACATTTGAACATGGTTACATACTTATGTTCCATATATGTAGATAAAATTTGCTCTCCTAATTTACATAATTAAAATCAATAACTTAGATTTAAATATACATTTGTAGGTAGGTACAAATGTAACTATTTCTTGAACCATCCATTCTACAATTCATTATACTAAGAATCAAGGTAATCTTACCTATATAGGATTCATACCTGCATAGGATAACTACAACTAACTAACCAAATAATAATGGTTAGCTACATTTAAGGTGTTAGCTACAAGAGAAAGTTCGTACGATCCAGTCGGGCATTATATATTTTTTTGCTTTCTAATATCTCATAAATGGCTTAACCGATTCTTTGGAAATTTCACACATGTTATGTATATAGGTGTTGGTAGCCCAATTTCTACTGCATACCTATATTTTTAATTAATATTTTTGTGTATATTTAAAAACATTTAAAAAAAAACTTTTTTTCTCAAAAACCTCTACACAGATTTTTATAATTTTTTTTTAAAATGGCGTGTTTTATTTGAGCTGAAATTAGTTTAAGTATTTATTTCAGAATGTTGAATTATTTTTTCTTCGATTAAGTCGATTTAATCTTTTGCCCTTAAGTTTATATTATTAAATATTTAAGATTGTGATACCAATTTTTTTTAGAAAAAAATTAAAGAAATTTTGTATATAAAAAATTAAGTAAAAAACGAGTCCAAAAATATATTTAGATTTTTAATATAAATGTTTTGCATACGATGTGATCGAACATAAGAGCAAGTTCGTACGATCCAGTCGTGCATTTTATTTCGTATCATTATCTTCCAACCGATGTTTGTAACCATCTTCAGAATAAATAGCTTCGTTTGTTGAACTTCACAGAATTTTTGATAACCCTTAGTGTTGTCAAAAAACCTATGTATTTCGGTTCTTAAAAAATACCCAATGGCTGTGAATTGTGTTACCAATAATTAATGTCCTCAAATGATTAAAACTTAAAATTTGTTTAAATTTATCTTTTGTAGTGTAAAATTCAATGCAAATGATAGACATTCGGATTCGATTCTAGCACGATCTGGATCTTGGAAGCTATCAAACTATGGTCTTTGCTTTCGATAAAAGATGCCAAGTCGAGATTGAGATCGATATCGAATCGATGTATTTGGATCTATTATCTTCAGTATAGATGTACTCTTCTTATGCGTCATCTTGCATCATCTGTCTTGTGTAAACTATTAACAATAACACGAATAACGGTTTCAAATACCGGGTGTAATAATAGTGTAAGTGATTTATAAATTTGGCGCGTGTAACTATAATTTTGGAAACAAATTTTTGAAAATTTATAAAAGTTGTTGAAAAGAAAATTTAATAAAATTGACAGTAAATGCTTGCAATCTGATATTGGTGTGACAGATAAGCTTAATTGTGGTTATGGCCTTTTCGATTGGCCGTCCAGAACTGTTCTGACCCCCCCCCCCCCAAAATGACAGTTGTTACTCTAAACAGAACAGAAAACGATTCTGGATTTCATTTCAGAATCGAAAACAGAATCACTAATACACTTACACAATTAAAATGTGAAAATAATCGGCTTGATTTGTTGTGTAATTTCGCTGTGTTTATTGAATTTAAACACATTTTCTGGTAAAATAACATAAAAAGAAGCAAGTTATAATTATTATTGATAACAGAAAATGTGTATCTAAATCGAAATCAAGTGCTTTGGAAATTCTTTTTAGCCGATGTGATTTTCTTTTAATTTAATTTTCACAAATACAGTGATACATATAATTCAGAATCAGTCAAATTGTTTACGGCTGTTTTATTGGGGGAACGTGTTCCGGACGGCCAATCGAAAAGGCCATTAGAAAAACAAACACGTAGAAAAATACCTTTCGTTCAATTATGACATTTCTGTCAGTTTTAATTTAGGGCGTTCACGGTCACTCACTTACTGGGTATGTTATCTCGGATACCAAACTATCCAAGTATAATTGTGAACGGATCAGATATGATGAAAGCTGCCCAAATATCAGAGCAAAACTCATACCATATGAAGTTTGCAGTCAGTTGTTCCATAAATGTCTTGTCGGTTTGCTAGTTATCTTAAAATGTTTGGGATAACTCAAAATAGTTTTTTATGAGAATTGCTGTTTATACATCAGATGCACTTTTGCACGCCTACAACAACAGAAAGTTATTCCAGATTAGTCAGAATAAATGAGTGAACGCTTCCATTTTCTTGGGATTATATTTCAGTTTACCGTATTTTTCATATCTGTCATTATATGTTGTAATAGAGCAAAAAGTGTTGCCATTGACCCATTTAGCAACTAAACGGTGATACTGAACTCACCCAAAATTAGTTTACCATACGTCAATTATCTAAGGAATTGAGCAAAAGTGGAATATATAAATATAATGCTGAAATGTAGAAAACTGAACCTCTTTTATATGTTTTTGTTGTTGGTCATAAATGTTAAAAATCGAAATAGAAAAGACAATGGCTGTTTCTGGAGTTGAGGAAGGTATGTAGGTATCGAATAAGCTTCCAATAAATTACGATTCTCTTATTTTTGAGGTTATGAGTAGTACATCTGCTGAATAGTTCCGGAAGACTCTGAAAGAGCAAATAAAAAAATGAATTTAAATTTAACTTGACAGCACATAAGTATTTTTTAATACTTCAAAAGATTGTCATAAGAAAACCCGGATCAACCCTGCCTAAAGTTCAACGAATTGTCCTATTATTACTTTGATATTTCTTGATCTGCCAACGCCCTTCTGGGTAAATATTTATAAAAATAAATTATACAAAATACATATTGAAACCATTCAAACTAAAATAATTGGCCAGTTCAGAAACTGAGATTTCACAAATTTGATTTCATCAAAACTTGAAAGACCATTTATTTTCCTCAGTATTTGACAGCACAACTAAGAAATTTTGCTGAGGAATCTAGTTCGTTCATATAAAAGAGATCTCTGAGACATTTATGAGATCGCATGTTTCTGAACTATGTATAAGAATTAAGATTTAATATCATGAATCAAAGAAAACAAGACGTTTCTAGACACCAAAAATCTGGGAATTGTTGTTGTTTGTCCGATGTGGATTAATAGATTTTGGTCTCTGGTGACGTCAATAAGATACGACAATAAATAAGTGTCGTAATCTTGTTTTATATGATTCATGTTTAAACATTTTGAACATTTTTTCAGAAGCTCCTGGGCATCAATGTGATCTAATTTAATTTTGAAGCAGTACATTCATGTTAAGCTATTTGTAGTTTAGCGACTTGAGCACTAAATACATTACAAACCTTAATATGTATTTAATATTTTCTATCAACATAGTAATATGCGTCGTCCTCGAATCGAACCCTCTTAAACTGCTTGGAAGGCAACTATGCTCATCATTACACCACCGACTGCACGAACCTTAAAAAATGGTTTAAAAAGTCTAGAAAATTTAATAAAATTGAGCTTGCTTCATTGGGTGGGGGCTGGAAAAAAACAAATAAGTTTCAAAAATTGAATGCTTTTCGGAACCTGCGGGGCTACACAAACTATGCACACTTCTAGCAGAATTGTTATATGTTGGGATGTCCAGTGTTGCTGGAAAATTTTAAAATATATATTGAAATTTTTGTTAAGTATGTACCATTTAAATTTCCTCCAAATCGAAATTGTTCTTTCATCTGTAAAATTCATTAAAGTCAAATTCTTCAAAGGGGATGTAGCTCAGTGGTAGAGCGTTCGCTTTGCATGTGAAAGGCCCCGGGTTCGATCCCCGGCATCTCCATGATAACTTTTTTGGACCTTAGTCATCTTTAAATCTCAGTAAGCCCCTCGAACTTACCTACATTTTACCCCCTGGGACCTTTAAGCATCCACCAATCATTTTAAACTCCCACCAATCATCTGTATGGAAGATATATGCTTCATTACGCGGATGGAACCAACGCTTTCTATAACAATTTATTGCGATCTCCTTACAAATAGCGCAACAACTGCGCTGCGAAGAATCGTGTGAAGAAATTAATATCATTTCTGGCCCAGCGTAATACCACTCTTCCATCTCCTCATCATCATCCACCTACTCCGACCATACAAAAAATAAACTAGAGCAACATAATGTTTGTTTGAATTTGGATGAAAACTTGAGAAAATTCCTGGTTTGGATAACAAAGCTGCAAGCATAGTGCATGTGAGGCGAGAAATCCAACAATGGGCACCCACTTATCATCGCCTACAGAGATAAGCTACTCTCGGTAGTGCTCGGCTGCTGCTTTTGCCTGAAAAATCCGACCAAATACATGACCGTCCAGACCTCTAAAGAGAACTGGTCACAGCTATGTATATCTGCAACCCATTCTCCAGCTCCTGTCTGTGGGGTTTGTTTTTGTTTATCAAGTGAAATGGCCAAAAAGAAAACGAGCTTCTTCGGCTTTACCGCACACCTTTCTTTTTGTTGCCATACTCTATACTCGTATGATTGCAGGCAGAAGCACACGGAATCCCATGCAGTCCATAGAGAAGATCCTCTGAAGCTATACAATCTGACTGTGAAAATTGGAGCCGTTTTCGCAGCGCAGGTGGCTACACCATTGTTGATGCTTTACCTACATATATACTCAAGACATCCATGCTTCTTCCTTTCCTTCATCGTCTGCAAATTTAACTTTTCAAACAACATAATACCTACACATATAGTTGTTGTTATATCAAATCTCGTTGGAGCCGCACGATTTTTTTCGTGATCGTCGAGGACACTGCGGAGCAGCGGGCGGGCGTTTCAACTTCACGAGTTTTTCGCTGCATTCCGCTAATTTTTCAATATATGTAACTATTCTCCAATAACCAAGAGTGCAATGAATCTCAACAATTGGGGAGTGCGTTCTCGCTTCGGCTTTGGTTGCAGCTATCATCAACCAAACCAAGCATCACCATAACCATTCCACCACAACCAGACCAGTCACCACACCAATAACCGGGAGCAGAGGGAGAAATAAAATTAAGAAAATTACACAGGAAGATGTTTTTGCTTCTCTGTGAACCGCCAAGCTCCTCACACCGAATCTATTTGAACCCTGGTTGGCCTTTTATGTGGTTTCAGATATTCGATACAGCGCAGCGCAGCGTGCTGTTGGAGGAGCTCTTCAAAAACAAAACAGAATAACTGGACGACCTGTTTTGGGATCCAAATTGAATGAAATGGATATTTATGACCACGATGCCCCCGATGGCATGTGGGAACGGAACCCAAGGAAAGGCCGATGTTTTAATATGCCGTTGGTTTTTTTTTGGTTTGCTATGGATACGGAATGAGGGAAGAAGAAGCTATACGGTTACATGGCCTGATGGCTTGAGGTCAAAAGCGCGAGAATTACTGTCAACAAGGGCCGTTGACAGCATGCGATGCTAATTGAAACATCGGCATCCTAACGTGACAATGTGTAATGGCCGTGAGTCGATGCGACTAACGGTGACTAATAATGGAGAATATGGAGTTTCTGTGTTCGTTTTATTAATTCAGATGAAGAAGGCAGGAGGGTTTTTCTTTTTGATATTGGTTTGAATTCAGATTTAAACTGAATCGTGAGAGACCACAAATTGGCTTGTAAAATTGTTATAACAAGATATTTTTAAGACACTGTCTTACAGTTGTAATAGATTTTTCAATTTTTGGCGTTAAACTCTAGACAATTCTATAAACACGTTTCTAAGACGCATATTTTTACCGCGAGTTCATTCTAATTTCGGGGTTAAGGCCGAGCTAACATCGTAATCAAAAGACTAGTGAAAGTGCGATTTTCCATCGTGTGCCACATCGACCTTGATAGACTTTTGCCAACTGGAAGGTAATCCACAACTGCTTCCGAGCTAATCATTATGCATTTTATTGAGAACTTGGGAGTTTAAAACGACTTTCACTATGAACTTTGAATGACAGCTATTTAGTCACTTTGGCAAACAGTTATTACATTTACATCATATGTCACTGACAGTTCTCAAAATATTGAATACACACAAATGCATTGTCATGAACGCAACGTAACTCATCTGCAAATGGAGATACATTCAGTTGTTCAAGAGTTCGCCAATTTTGACGTTTCAAAGTTTCGAGGTTAACATAAGATTAAAGTCATGTTCAAGTTCTTTTCAGTTGCTTAAGTTGCATTTCATTTCATTCAATTGTCAAAAAGATGTACCAGCTTTATGAAAAACATCACAAGACACTTTTTGACAGCTTTTGCAGTTGCAGGTGCAGTTGTAGTGGCAGCACTCTATTGTGTTCAGCCAGTAATACAAACTAAAGAATACACACAATCCGTCCATACCTATTTAATGACTTATTACAAAATGGAGACCAGCTGCGATTCGTTAAGTTTCGTTCAATTCAGCAAATTGACCAAGAGCTATGACAATCACATTGGGCATTAACAGCTCTATTATTAAAAAGCGCTTAGTCCACCTTTAGTCCATGGACTTACAAAACCCTGGAATAAGAGCTAGACCATGGACTAAAACTTCCCATTAATAACAAATCGAACAAAATCTACTACAATAGTATCAACTCTTTCTCTTTTTGTTCTATATGTCTCTGTAAATTTTGTTTTTAAATGTCAATTATTAGTCCTTCAGTAGACCACCACAGTCTTCTATGGTTTAGCGAAGGACTAAGTTGGTAAACGTCAAATTGCAGAAATTCGGTTTAATTAATAGCTTTTCCTACTTAGCCAACGGAATAAGTACTAAGCCTTCCCTAGTCCATGTTTATTAATTTGGGTGTAAGTGTATTTGACAATTGGGTTTAAATACATACAAAAACCTATATGAGATAGCAAATATTACAGCTTTGAACCTAACTGTAATTCGCGTTTCTTGCATGTGTTTGGAACTGAACCTAGTTGATCTCGGTAGACGAAAGTGCACCTATTTTTTGGAGTTTGCTTTGTTTTGTTATGCATATTAAAATTGGGCCTTTTATTTTATTTCTATGGATAGAGTTTCAAAGCTACAAATACAACAATGTAAACAAATGGTTTTGGGGGGTGAAACGTACGAAGGTTTCTAATCTTTATTATGGCTTATTTGAGATGGACACACAGCTGATTTCAGCAACGTGAAAATACTGGACAATGAGAAACATACAAACAAACGATATACTCTTGAAACTCTTCGAATTCACCAAAATTTGAGAAGAGTTATGAATTTCAAAGAGGACAAGGATAACATAAGCTCGAGTTAAAATACTGTGATAAAATAAAAATAGTCTGTGATAATAGGCTTAATTTTCTGTCTTGTCTAGTTATCAAATAATATTTTATATTCATAGTTTTTCCGTTTTGATTAAATAGTGCAATATAAGTGCTAATTTATTAATTCAAAATTAAAATCAAAATTTTGTACTTAAGAATATAAAATGTAATATAACGACGAAAGTAAGTTATTAATTTAAGAAGAAAAAAACAACAATAGCAATGTTCTAAAAACCATAATTGTATTTAAGGTATAATAAAAATTAAATACCACTGAATATGTTGGCATTAAACCAAACGAAACGCCGGGAAAATTAATGGATTAGTTTTTTAATTGCTTTATAGATTCATGGATCATAAAAGCCCTAGTTAAAAATACTTAAAATTCAGCTTTGTCGCAATTTTTCGAAGTTTCATTATTTTTTGTCTAATTTTCTTGGACTATATGTATTTCGCTCATGCTATTATTTCGCATGACATTAATTAATGTATGATATTATATTCGCCTGATATTTTCATAGTATAATACATATCTCACGTGATAATTTTTATCGCATGATATATATTTTTCTCATGATATGTAATTATCGCATAATATTTCACACATGACATTTTTTCTCACACAATAATTTTTCGCGTGCTATTTTTCTCATGTGATATTTTTCTCTTTCCCTGACAAATATTGGCTAAGCTAGGTTTACTTGTAACCTTAACATTAATCCTGATTTCCACTCGTTGCTTTTGGGTGACCATGTTTAATTTCTGAATTTCGATCACAAATAGTTTTATGATATTCATATTTCGTATTGATGTCAACAGAGTTTAAACCCTCATAAAAGACTGGACGAACATTTAAGGCTTTTTTCTTCTTTGAGGTTTTTTAACCATCGTATAATTACATCGAATTCGAATGTAGGCTTCTATTCTTATCTGAACTTCTGAAGAAATTGAGACAAGATTGTTGAATAAATAAATATATAGATACATTTGAGAACACAAATTGGTGGTGCAAATATTGCGGCCGATCTCATTGCTCTGAACTGTCAAATTCTATTAGCGTTCCACATACCATCGACACATCAACAAATAAATTCTTACCTCAAAACGCAACCTGTAAGGTACATGTACTACAAGCTATACCTACTTCTCATGTGGAAACCATTAAGATCTTGCAATTAGAAAGATCAATATACATGTAGGCTGTCTAAAACAGATAAAATCAGAGCTGTGGGTAAGTCCTACATTATACACCTAATAGTCTTTTCTTTTTTGCTGTCATGAATGGATCAATCTCTCAATTTTAATTCCGCTCTCCCAATTTTGGCTGTTCACATAAATCCAACTGCGTCGGTGGTGTAATGGTTAGCATAGTTGCCTTCCAAGCAGTTGATCCGGGTTCGATTCCCGGCCGACGCACATTCGTTTTTTATTGGTTGCTATCAGCTAAATGAAATTGTCAATACAGCCAACCAATGTTATCACATATGTATATGTAGATTTAAATGCAGTAATCTATTACTGGGGTTTACTTAACCCACTATAATATCCATAACCACATTCATGTGTGAGCATAACTCAGTTAACTCAATTAGCTTTTCGCAAAAGTTTATCCTTCTCCACTAACCAAGATAAGTGCATCGGCCGCCTGCTTTACCACCACACTTCCATTTCCACTTCTGCACCACCCACATCCACACCCATTTACTCAGACTTCTCAAAACATTATTTCAAAAAGTATCTCAACTCAGCAAACAAACTTTCCAGTGTGCTAACTATTTGCCCTAAATTCCAGTTTGAAAAGTGTTTGTTTGGTTTATTCGCGTCGCAGTGTCTACAAAGTTTTGCACTTGTGATAACTTTGAAACTACTGATTGTAGTCGGATTCCCCGGCACACCTCTTCGCCACTTCTATACGAGCATATAAATGTACACAATCTCTTGGGTGGAAGAGAACTTTAATATAAAATCGAAAATTTAAATTCACTTTCACACATTTTTGTGGGGAAAATTTGTGCGATGTGCAACAGAATTCGGTGACCTTTTCCCGGTGCTATATGTATAATTTTCTATTCAATTTAAAGTTGTTACCTCTTTCTCTCTCTCTCTCTCTCTCTTTGTCATCATTGTGAAGTTTTAGTTTAAAAACATTCTAGGAATCTAGAACATGTTCCGAAAATCACAACGATTTGTCGCGGTACCACTACCTTAAAACACTTTAAATTTCTTTTCTTCGAAATGTAAAAAAAAAAAATAGGAAAACTACGAGTATTTCTTTTCCTGCACATACATATACGTGATAAATATCTTCAGCTTTGTGTGGTGCTTTAATATCTTTTATAATGAAATGACGTTTAGCTCCGTTATGTAGGTAGTGTCTGTCAAGATATTATTTTTTGGATGGATACACTACCTTCATATATGTAACCAACCTTGGCACTACATTCTAAAATTAAGTTTGTGAAGTGAGAGGAAAATTTTTGAAACAAAATTTATAACATGAAATCTTACATTAAGCAGACTAGAAATCAAATTGGGTTGTGGGGTGTCGGGGGATAAATGAAAAATGTTGTCCTTGAAATTTTATTATTTTGTTTAAGAAAGTATATACGGTATTTAAGAAAACTGTCTATTAAAGAAGTTTTGCAAGTTAGTAGTTACAATTTACATTAAAAAAAATAAAAGTAACACTCTGCTATAATAAAAACCTCATTGAATAAAATGTCATAAAACAACGAAAAGTATAACTTTACGAATCGTTAAAAGAACTAACCCATGTAATTCTAAATAATCCTCTATTTCTGTTTTGTACCTATATCTATTTGATCGGGTGTAAGCGTAAGACGAATTTCATAGTCACTAATGAAAAGTTAACAGAAGCTTCGTTGAAGCACAAATACTCTGACTGGCTCAGTTTTCTCAATGTAAGCCCGACAGCTGTCCAATTTCTTCACGTAATGATTCATTTCTGTATGTCACTTTAGATTTGTAAGTTCGTGACAGTGATCTAGACAAACTAAACAGAGCAAAACGGACTTTTGACATTTAACTTCTTTTTATGAATTCTGAACTAACCCGAAACAAATTTATACCCACCACGAAATACATATATGAAAATACGGGTTTGCACATTCGTTTTAACCTCAGATATTTTTCTCTCGTCAATTAAAATTGTTCTCACCACCAATTATTTTCTCTTAAGCCTACTATACAGTTCTTTCTGACGAAAGATAAAATTGTGGTGAATTTTTTTTTCCTGAGACGTTTTTCTGTCTCATCAGAGTGTAAAACGAATATTTAAGCCGGTATTATCTTCTTCTTTCCCACAAAAGAATGTAACTGCCATTGTTTTGCAGTAAAAAATATTCGTGGTGGATATAGTTTTTCATTCGGTCTAGTTGACACTGGACAGTTCGGTAAAAAAAAGGTAAATTGAAAAAATCACTCCCATAAGAAACATGTTTGTATTCACGATCCGGTGCAACTATGGTCTAATATCATTGAAAAAATCCAAAAGTGCAACTTTTTTTGTGCACCACAACAACAACTTACTGACTAAGATTTTACAACACTTTTGCACTTTTGCTATACCCTAACCCTATTGCAAGAAAAAAACACAATGGTGCAAAAATTGTCTGGTGTCGTTGACAGTTAGAAGCTATTATTTTCTGTCAGAAATGTTTGTGCTCAAACTCATTTTGCATTTTTACTCCAGAGTTGCAATAGAATAGAAAAGGTGCGTTCACGATTTACAGACAAAAAAATAAAATTTCGCAATTTAACACCTTTTTGTTGCATCGGATCGTGAATACCCCTATTGTAATTCTGATTTGCAAATAAAGTGAAATCTCCCACTGCGAATAAAACTCTTTAGGCGGACAAAATCTTGCCCCGTCACTAATCCGTCTAAGGGAGATTAATTGTTTCTATTAATTCTTCTATAAAAAAGTTCTTGCAATTATGAATTTTACCACACATTTTTCTGTCTAAAGCTTAGTATTAATTTCATTTGAAGAAACAAAAAGTAATGGTTGTGCAAAATTTATTTTTCAGAGAGAAAAATATCTGATGCAATCACGAAATTTTCCTCTTTCTCACAATCACACTGAAAATGTATTGCATGAACAAAATATTCGTTGTGCGTATTGTTTTTGTTTTTTTTTTGGGTTATAGTTCGTATTTCGATAAAAAAAAATTAAACCTTAAACATTTTTGTTTGCTTTAAAAGAGGTCCCATAAGAAATACATAATTTTTTTCCATCCAGGAACTGTATATTGGACTTAAGTACAAAAAAATGAATACAATAGTATTGCTATTTTTAAAGGGTGTTTTTTTTTTATCCAGACAACTTTAATATGACGACACCATTTTCTGTGAAAGCCGATTTGACAGTTCGCGTTGGTTTAAGGTTAGTTGTTCGCCAATTCACGATTACGACACTTCTTTTTGTTCGTTTTGTTGTTGTAATTTTTGACAATATGTGTGACGTCAATAGAGATAAAAAAATGAAAACGAGATAAAAGCGAAAAAAGTTTGAAGTTGAAAAGTTTGGATTTTGTTTTTTAAATTGTATATTATTTGTTTTATGTGAAATAGCTTAAAAATGATTTGTACTGTTTGTAGGTGTAATAATACCAACAATTAAAATAGTAAAAACAATAAATTAAGAAGAGAAGATGTATCATACCACAATTTTCCAAAAGATCATGTCCTGTTGAAAATTTGGATTAGTTTTTTGTAAAAGAAAGGATGCTTTTAATGCAAAAGCCTCAAATTTGAATTATGGGTAAGTGCATTTGAGTTCCTTTAAAATAAATAAATAAAAAATATATTCTATCTTTATAGGCTGCACGGATAAAAAACGCCCTCGCCTTAAACCAGGTTGCTGGTTCCATACCAACAGTGTACAAAGCAACGGGAAACGCCGATTTATCTGGCCTGTCAACTAGGGTTTTGGCCAGGGATAATAAAAAAAAAATAATAAAAACTAATAAAAACTCTGTTAGATGCAAGCTGATTTGGAAACAAGTATGTGTTGTCGTTTAGATTGAATCACGACGTATTAGGAAACACATTTGGTGTGTTACGTGGCAAAGGAGGCCTCCATGATCATCCTGATAGAGAAGAATTCGTCTTTAAATTAAGGTCCCACATTTTGGGACACAACCAACGAGGGTGTTATTTCGGACGCAGTAAATGTAAGCTTTGACGATACCCCATATTTGGAAGCTCCATTGACCAGTTTCCAGACATTGCTTTTGCTTATACAAATAAATAATCTGAAATGTCTTTTTAGTTCTTTATATTTCAAAGCATTGCTTGCGAACCAGAAGATGATAATACTGGGTCGCAAAGATGATAAAGATTTGGCCACTTTAGAGAGAGATGGCGATAGAAAATATGGCCGTACACATATGCCATAAGCTAAAAAACAAAATATGCGTATTCACTCAAGTGAAGACTGCTTGTCAAAGCCATCACCAAGGATGTTGAATGACTTGACGGACTTAGACAACAGCTTCAAATCCCTTCAAATAATAATTTGTAAAGGCTACTAAACAAATCTACTTGAATTGGCCAAAGACATTGACTGCAATGTGGAAATAAAAAAAAACTTTTTTTCCGCGCAAGGATGTATTTTAAAATAAGAACACTTAACAGAAAAATTTTAGACTTATCCAAATGCAAAAAACGAAAATACAACACAATTAAAACATAATTAAAACTATTTCCATTTATTTAATGCACAAATCTTCGCAAATTGTTGTGTTGCCTAACTTAAGTTAGATCTTCGATATCCATTTAGCACTCCCACTTTCTTTTATTCTTGGTTTTTTAGCAGTTAATTTGAATGCAATTAAAGTTAATTTAATTCAACAATATTCAATTATTTAAACAAATTGTATGTTTATATTATTCGCGCACGAAAAATCCATTAATCCACATTGGAAACAAAACAATTTATATACAATTTCTTTTGCTGTTAGTTTGTTTGTCTCTGATGACGTCCGCAAAATAAAACGAGAAGAAGAAGTGTCGTAATCTTGTTTATATTGATTCATGAATCGTACATGAGTTCGATTATTTTGATTGACATATTTGAATGATTTCAATAATCGAGGTATTAATGTTCGAGTGATTAAAATAATCGAATGATCTTTTGAACTAAAATACGAAAGAGTGAGAGAATTAAAATAGTTTACTCCAATTTTTTACTATTTTACATACGTTGCATATTACATATGTTCCATATTTCTTTTGAATTTAGAAAGGTCACAAAATAAATAATAGCTGCGTTTTATTATCTACGGGTCTGCGTCGGGTTTATTTTTTAACACGCATTACAAAAATAACACGTAAACAAACAAACAAACACGTTTCTATCTGGGTTTGCAAATATTAGTATTAAATTCGACGAACAGAGGGTACATTTAAGTACATAACCCAGATCGTTTTATTTTCACGCGGTGAACCATATGGGTTATTGGCGATAATTAAAACGGCTAGTGTTAACTACTGTAACGAAGTGTAACATGCTACATACTGAATCATCTTCCGGTAGATTAATTTTGCGCCACCTGGTATTACAACTTATCTTCAATTTCAAGCCTTGATCTACAAGAACCAGACCAAGTTCTTATTTACTTCTGAAACTAATAGAAATACAATCATTTCAGTGGCTCGAACGTCAAATTAAGCACCGCTATAGCTAAGTTTACCGTTTAATGTGGGCAGCGTAATATACAGGGTGTCCCGAAAAATTGACATTATGTCGAAACAGGTACAAGCTGCCCTATTACCTAGTGGGTATCTTCGTTTGATGTTGATTTTAAGGGCACCTTGAATATATGTATAAAAGTTTTCGAAGATAATTTAAACAACTTACGTACAGGCGAAGGCGAGTACGAGTATTCAAAAATTATTAAAAGCAATTTAAATAATTTTCAACCTTATTTAGACAAATGTTCCATAACTATAAAAGACGGCTTCTATTAAGGTTGAACTGAAGTTTGTAAAAAGTACACAGACTTTAAAGCAAGAAAAAACTATAAAAGCTAAGATACGTGCATGTAAAATAAGGAAAAGAGTCTGAAACCACAATCAAACATTACTAATGCCTTATCCTTATGCATTCAACTAATAAGTAAAGACGTTTGAACAATTAAGCTTGTTCCCTTTTTTTTCTAACTTAGATAGGTATTTATGTCTGTATGTACGACTTGAATAGAAACGTGACTTTGCCATTTCGGTCATGTATTTACCTAACGTTTGTATACAGGTACTTTCTTTTTTTGCCTTCCGCAGCAAATTCCTGTGATAACGATTCGGAAAAAGTTGTAACCCACCAAAGGCGACTGAGTCTGTCCCTTATAGTCTGACTCTAAGAAAACAAAACAAAACAAAAATTGTTAAGGACTAAATTGTCCTTGTTACTTTTTTCAAAATGCTTGAACATACCTATCTACAAAATAGATAGATATAGCGTGCCAAGAGACAAAGAATTAAAGTAAAACGGCAATAAAATCGGACGAAAATAAAAAGGACAAATTAACCCTCATAGTGTATAGTCTTCACCAAAAATAGTCCTTCAACAAAACAGAGAATATATGTATATAAGGACAAAAAAATACAACTGAAAAAAAAAAATATATTTATATTGCAATAGAAGGGGGTATAGGATACCTGCAGACGTTACTCCCAAAGGACTCATATATTTTTCAAACGTTTTGTTGTTAGCGCTGGCAAGTTGGCTCGGTTGGCTCTCGATGTCTTATTTCTTTTTCTTCGTTTGGCTTGACGGTTGACTGGCGGCGCGGCCACCACACTATACAACCAAAGAACATAGGAGATTCACCACCTGTGCTAACTTGGTATATAGTATAATGTCATTGAACTGGTAGGTGTAGAGAGTCCTGTTACTTTGGTTAGATGCTCGCAGAGCCAAAAATATCTGTGATGTGCATATAAGCGGAGCGGGCATGATGGGTTGGGTGCTAACTGTGAGGAGGCAAGCGAGCGTTCCGTCCACTAATGAAGGTTGTCACTCTTTTGAGTTGCCAAACCCTTTTTCGAGTGAGTCTATCTAAAGGCAATTAGTAGGTTGTTGAAGAGAATTTAAAAGTCATGTGTAGAGTGTCGTTGGTATAAATATGTCGATGTCATGAGGGTGATGCTTCTGCTTTTCAGTTCTTAGAAATTATTTATAGAGACCCTGATGGTCATAAGGGTGATTTTTTTTGAATAACCTAAAGTAGGAATGTATCTGCCTAATATTGAAGGCCGTGTCCATATTGTCCTTTTTATGTAGTGTTTATATAATATATAGAGATACCTACAATTATTTTAATGAGGTCCGGTTTTGATATTAGTATAAAGACAATAATCATATCCATTATTTACTTTGTACTTTGTTTACCAATTTACACTGTATAAACAATGTTTATTTGACCATGGTTTTTTTTACAGATTGGTCTTACCAGGATTCGGCAAATGAAACTACAAGGTTGCCTACGATGATGGTATTACTCTAGCGGAAGATGCTGTAACTTTTGCAAATGGTGGCAATTGTCAGTTTTGTTTTTGAAGTAACAAGATGCAGGATACACGTCGACATAATATGGAATAAGCTGGCCAAACACTAAACACAACACAATGGACGATATTTTTTTTTGACTTAGAGCACGGCACTGAGCTGTCAAAAAAAATTCTGTCTTGCTTTTTAGTTCAGTGAGTGCTCTGTGAGCTCAGAATAAAATTGAGCTTAGATAATTTAATTCCCTTTTTCATGTGGAGGCTATTTGTGTGACAGTCCAGTGATCACAAGGGTATTTTATAGTTAGGAGCTTATCTTTTTTAGTTCAGAACAGATTCTGAGTTGTCAAAAAAATGTGTTTGTTTCTTTTTCACTAAGAGCGTTCAAAGTCCCGAACGTGTGTCTTTTTTTTCGTGCTTAACATGTTCGGAGTGCGCTCGATGAGCTCTTATCTAAGAATTCCGAGGTAATTGCTGAACAGCTTTGACTCGAAACAAATTCACAGAGATATATACAACAGGGTGTCCGCCGGAAGGTATACTACTTTGTTTTGGCGCCATTTTGGTAAAAATTAGTCTTGACAGTTCATATGTCTCAGTCGTGAAGTAGATACATACGTGGCAAATTTATTGTGGAAAAATATTCCATAAACCAACGTGTTTTAATCGTTAAAACATTTTATCAAAATCAATCATCGATTACTGTGACGATGAGAAAGTTACGTGAAATTTTTGGGAAAAGCAATGTGCCAACAAAACGCACTATTTAACGTGTAGTGAATGATTTCGAAGAAAGAGGGTATGTAGGTGGTAGGCCCATCATGGACCACAACGTATTGCAAGATCGGCTGAAAACATTGCTGCTGTTCAAGGAAGTGTTCAAAACAATCCATCAACCTCAATTCGACGCCGTACTCACGAGCTTGGTCTTCAAAAAACAATTTTGGCCACAATTTTGCCCAAGGATTTGCATTTGTTTCCATTTAAGATTCAGTTGACACAAGAGATTCTTCCACAAGACCATTTACGCCGCCGTACATTCATCATAATCAAAATCATTATAAGTGACGAGGCACATTTTCATTTGAATGGATATGTGAATAAACAGAATAGTCGGTTCTGAAATGGTGATGTAGATTTGTCCTCCACGGTCGCCGGACTTCTTTTTGTGGGGATATGTAAAAAGCAAGGTTAATGCAAACAAACCAGAAACGCTTGAGTAACTCAAACAAAATATTCGTGATGAAATTAATTAATTAAATACCGCGTGAAATGTGTGAAAATGTAATGAAAAATGTGTTCAAAAGGGCTCGCATTTGTGAGACTAACAGATGCGGACAATTACCTTATATTGTATTCCATACATAATTGTCGACATTAAATAAAACATTTATCAATATAATATCCATTCTCTTTCATTTAATCAAAAATTATAAACAAACAAAGTAGTATACCCTCCCGGCGGACACCCTGTTGTATAGTTTAGAGCGGCCGTAAAGGTCGTGTAAATTAGTTGTAAGTTATTAATCTAGCTTTAAGTTAATTATAAGTTAATAGTAAATAAAAATAAATAAATAAACTATTTCAAGGTATACTTTATGCGCTTGAACTATCTGAATGCCTAACGAAGATGGAACTGCTGTCAAAAGACATAATATTGAATACCTACATACCAATTCAATTGTATAACGAACACAAAGAAACGCAACTGCAGATAGAGTAGCATTTCAAGCATTTCAGGAGCTTCAAACTCTTGTCAATACCGAGAAAAAATCACAGCTGACATCAAATATACCGCTGCATTGTTGGGATGTAAAATTTATTCAAAATAGCTTTTAACGGCCTTTAGTCCAACAAAAATTGGCGTTTCGTCCCGGCGATCTCACATGGACTCATCAGTTGAGTAGTGAGGATCTTTGTCAATACGCAATTTTTGCCAAGTTCAGTCCATCTTACATAAATTTCGTGAAGAACATCTAGTGTGAACTATATCCAACAAGACTAGAATTCCTAATCATTAAATTGGAAATTTTTGTTTTTTGCCCGTGGTGTGGCATTATTTATGTAAAATTTATAGTACAGACGAATATTTGACTGCAGGTTTTTGACGTTTAACAATCAAACAGGGCAAACCATATTGACGAAGGCTACGTATGCGTTTGTTTGAATCTTGTGTCGAACTTAAATCATTCTCTAAAAGGCAACCTGTCAGTTTCGAGCGACAATAAGTTTGTTCGATGCGTTCTACTCCAGGGCACGCTAAGCAATGTCACTTCATTTCAAACACAAGCTGTCAAAAAACTTGAAAAAATGATATTGTTATAACTTCACATCGAACAATTCAGCGATAAGATTGTCGACATATTTCATTTGTTGACATTCAAATCGTTAAGAAGACCGAAATTTAAGAGAAATATCTAATCTTTAATATTTTCGTTAAAAACTGACGTTTGAAACCACCGTGCAGTCAATGCTTGCAGCAAAACTCTTCAGTTCAAATCCAGTGCAAACATCGAACCAACCAATTTATAACACTTAATTGGTTGATATTGGTTTCTCAGCAAGTTTATTTACACACAGATGCCACGTATTGTACAAAGCTATTAATGCGTGGTACTGATCGCTTTATTTGGTATCAAAGTCATAGGATTATCAAGTTAGAAAAAAGTGGTGGGGGTGGCTACGTTGCCCAAAAGAACGCAAATTTCACAAGTTACCAAATTGTATGCAGAAACGTGGTTCTGCCAAAAACAATGACTGCATTTTCGTAGATATCTCCACCCCAGCACCACCTATGGGATTACATTTTGTCAAAGATTTAATATTTTAATTCAAAAAGCCTAATGCGAGATTTACACGAATGCCAAAATGTCATTATATACCTATTTTTGACGTTATTATGACAAAAAAAAAAGAATTTGCTCATTCTTTTGTCATAACAATGACAGAAAAATTCAAACTTGTCACTCGTGTAAATCCGGAATAAGTTACTTCTTAGATCTTATAATATCATAGTTACCTACCTGTCAAAATTTGCCGAGATAAGTCGGATCAAACAGGCAGACAAAAATCATTGTTTGCCAGAAATACCGTGCATCTAGTAAAAAACTTTTATTTTGACAACCTAGACTTCAATTTTTCTTAAGACTAATCGTTTCTAACAAAAAAAAAAAACTGGAGATGCCGGGGATCGAACCCGGGGCCTTTCACATGCAAAGCGAACGCTCTACCACTGAGCTACATCCCCATAAAAAAAAATTATCTAATTATATTTGAGAGTGTGTGAAGTAATTTATTCGACCAGTGTATTCATTTAGTGAATCTATTCCGAATCCGTTGGCGAACTGTTCGGAACAGTTAAATAAAAATATCATGGGAAATCAATTCGGATTTAGACTGGAGAAATACCATGTTATAACAGTTCAAATTAGGTATCTATCAACTATTTGCCTGGAGAATTCAAATAAGTTAAAGTAAAAACTCCATTCAGGTTGTTGACGAAAAATTCACATAAATGTACCTAAAGTAACGAAAATTAGGTTTTTACTTCTCATTCATTAATGATTTCGACAGTTCGTGGTGGCCAGGCCAGTCACACCATTAGTTCTAACTATCACCAGGGGGTCAATTCCCGATCTGTGAAGATGTGAAGTGATAAATTGTATCACGCTTTCACGTCTAATTCGATTCTCGATTCGTGAAAAAGTGAAGTTAAATGCCAAACATTTTTCATATGATAATTTTTTTTATCACAGTCAATTGTTTTGTGAAGAAAATGTTTCTAATCGAATATTAAGAAGAAAAACAGGATTTGGCACATGGCAAGTAAGCAACAATTATATTTATACACAAATTTATTTTGGTAGTAAGTTATATTTGTGTTAATTCGTGTAAATAACGAAATTGTTTAATCAACAGATTCACAACAGCCGACCGCGACGGTGCTCACTCCCGCGACAGATCGTTGGAAACTACCCATTGCAAAAAAATGCAGAGCACTTTACCATATTTAAATGACTTTGAAGCGCACTTATAAGTTGAGTGTTTTTCAAGAATGCTCTCAATTCACGTATTAAATCCATGCATAAATGTTTTGGGAATCAATAAAATTCAATAAAGTGCTCCTAGTTGTAACTTCGAATAGATTCTGAACATCTCGAAGGGAAAGCCTCAATATCCTCACATGAAAAAATAATAAATCTTACTCAAAACAGAGATACTATTGAATATAATATAAAACCCACAATTGTTCAGTACGACGTCTTTTATTAATTTATTAAACGAATTATTATTCCGGACATTATTCTTAAGCAAATCTAGAAACTGAAATGAAATATTTACCTTTTCCCAACAAAAAATCTAATCAGAAATGACAGAATTTATCATTTAGTACTTTTTAGTACAAACTTTATCACAATGAGTTCTAGAATCGCATTAGGCGTGTGCGTGAAGTTGGAAAATGATAAACCTCTGTGAAAACTGAAATGATATTTTTTTTATCACTTCATAATTTCACAGATCGGGAATTGACCCCCAGGAGGAAAATTGAAATTTGTTGAAGCAGAAGATGGTATCACTTTAATTAAAATTAATCTACTTTTTCTTTATATAAAAAAATGTTGTCAAAAACGTATAATTCCTAATTTCGCTTGCGTTAGTACAGCCGGTGTATTTCTTTGACAGAACCTACTTTTGGTTTGTTTAATACACATTGTTTGACCGCTGAGTGAAAATTCGCTTTTGTGCTGTGTAAAAAATTAAAACGATTTATAAATAATACGTTTACACTGATTCCGATCTAACCTTGGACGACGTACACGTCTTGCAATAATTAATCAGAATGTCCGTGATAATCAAACGCAAGAGTCACGTGCAAAGTGCCCATATTGTACAGCTTCAAAATGCACCACAAATCGACTAAAAATTAATAGAAGAAGAAAAATGGTAAATATGACTTCAATCGCGCTGCTTTGGAATACGATTCTGCAATGGCATTTACTTGCTCGATGCACCCAGTGGGAGGTGCAAGCCATTCGTCATTTACTTGATTCTAACAACAATTCGGACAAGGTTTCTATGAGTGGCATTGCAGAACGACCCATCGCATCGGCCGTTGAATTCTCAAGACAACTGCTGGCGCTTGGCAATGGATTGATACCATTCCCGACAAAACGCTTGCGAGTTAACAACGTTGAAGGAGAAACTCATCACCAAAGTAAAGTGTTCCCCGGCATTCCAAAAAATTGTAAAAATCTCGATTGGATTTGTGAACGGGTAATGCTAGCAGCGAAGAAAAAGAACGTCGTCGGTAGCTCGGTAAACGGTTTTGTTGTTTGTTTTTGCGCCGGTTAACAAAACGAAAAACATTGTTTATCATATCACTCTCTCCTTATTTTTATTCCATTCAAATAAATCACATTGAAATTTGAACTATCTGTGTTTTTTAATAGTTCTGCAGTTGATTTGAAGGCGTTAAATTGTGGCGAGACAAAGTTCGACTGGTCCGCTAGTATATTATCAAATTATAATTAAATAAATTATAATAAATTTTAAGAAATAGGGCTCAGCAAAAAAATGTTAAACTCTCGCAGGACGTCAAACTTTCTGTATTTAGTGTCTTTAAAGGTAGTAGACATCAAATGTTCATAAGATCAGTCCTATATTTCTATGCCCCCGTCAAAATTTTGTTTATTTGGATTTCTTTGACTGACGATTTACGAAATACGATAAAGCTACACACATTTTAGTTAGCTTCAATTTTGCTATTAGAGTACATTACTACAGTATTTACCTAAAGTGCTTTTTGATGTTGCTTTCCTTCTCTCCCCTTTAACTTCCTCTGGCCCATCATCTATTTTTTTAATAGTGTTTAGAGATGTCCTTGGTCCTTGGCTATAAACATCTTTCCCCAGTTTACGAACAACTGATTCTTGATGTAAAAAAATAATATTCTTTATAGAAAGGTCAAATCATATCCCTAACTACCTATATCTAACCCAGTAACTCCACATGGTGCTTGACCATGGCTGGAGAAGAAAATGACAAAGATTCAAAAATGTGATCAAGTAATGATGGGGGGTACAACGGCAGCGGCAGTGAAGCTAAATGCGGCGGGCATTAATATTATAAGGGTGAGATTATACTATGAAAGTATACATTTAAAGCAAGGACTTAGCTATTTAAGTTCATGCATATACAAATTCATATACATATATGTATTTTTATGTTGCCGTTACGGTTAACGACAATGTGTTGCATAAAAGGAATAGCTATAGTGCGGAATTCTATGCATATATATTTTCAAGAGCTTTATCTATGCAGTCTTATGTACTTCACAAATTTAACACAAAGTTAGAAAATGTGTGTAACTATGTAGATATCTTACATACATACATATGTATATAGGACAAGGTCACCCAAGTTTATTTAATGCGTTCACTGTTGTATGTATCTTTGAAGGTGGAAATTTTTTACTTTGGGGAAAAGACGCAATACAAAATTTATATCTATAGCTATATACTAAGATTGGGCAAAACTATATGAAACATATGACGGCAGACATACGTCATTTTATAATAGCTGAATTTTTTTCTGTGCATAGATACCAAAGTAGATGAGAACGAATGGACATTGGAATTTTCAAAGCTGGGGCTGTTCGGAGGTATGCAGTTTTAACAGAGCTATCTCTCAGACGAAAAGCCCCACTGTAGGTGTCTGACAAGTGTCAAACAAAGTTTGAGACACTATCCCCTTAAACATATCAAAAAATCAGCTTTGATAAAATAACGTAGTTGGGTATGCACTTTTAACACTGCATATCTTCGAAAAGCCGGCGCTCTGAAAATTCGGAATGTCCATTCGTTCTTATCTACTTTGGTATCTTTTCACAGAAAAAAATTCAGCAATGATAAAATGACGTATGTCTGCCGGCACTGGGATCTTACGCTATACTATTTGATCAGTTGCGGTTTTCTTTAGTGGTGATGGCAATGCCATTTACAAAAAATAAAAGAAAGCAAATGTTGAATTTACAACAAATAAAACAACATGGCCGCCATAAACTGTCAAAATCTATTCGTCTGTTTGGAAAAATCAGTTCTAGTAGTAAATGTGATCAAAATTATTTAATGTATACCCAATCTCTTTGACAATATTCAACGGTAGGATATGAGACGAATTTTAAAATTAAAAACAATTTGAAAATGGTAAGACTCTTGAAGGTAAATGTTGGAACCTACTGCTAGTTGGCATCCATCACCCAAAACAGTCTCATTGTACAGTGTACCGGATAAGGATTTTTTTATAAGAGAAAGGGGGAAACACAATCGAGAACAAATGCGATATTAAAAAAAAATAATCAAAATTAATCAGATGTATATGTTAAATAGTTACAGTTTTACTTTCTTTGTTTGCCCTTATACTTGTTCTACCAAAGTCAAATCAGAGATTTCAGCTGTCGAGATTTCCAACCGCCAAAACCACGATTTCATTTCTCAAAGGCACAAAAAAGAACCACTTATTTGTTCTTCTCCAAGATCAAATATGTAAAAAAGTCATACTCTATAACGAAACGTTACATTTTAAAACAAAATTAAACTACGAACACCCAAATTCGTACCTAACCAAACGACCCGGAGTGTAGCTAAGCAATATAAACTGTAACTCATCTGCGGATCCGGAATATACCAGCAGTGCCAACGCAGCCAACTACGTACTTAATGTCATTAAAATAGATTTATTTTATAAATTAGTCCTTAATTTCTTATAATTCGCATTTACTTCTCACCACAATTATTATAAGTAAAAGTAAAATTCCTATAGAAAATCGAAGCTTATCAAATCTGAAATTATTGTGTAATTTTCATTTAACAAAAAAGTTCGGAATAAGTTTCCCACCTGCCGAAATTTAGTAATTCCGATTGGTGCAATTTTTGGCAATAAAAAGCAGTTTCCTTGAACCTTTCCTGGTCTGGTAAGATTTGAGCGATTACCCTCTTTCAGAATACTCCTAAATTAGTAAGACTTTGGCGATTCCTTGATCCTGCTTACTCCACTCTAGTAAGATTTGGTGATTTCCTGCTTCAAGAATCCTTCTTTAAGGTAGTGAGACTTGGGCGACTCCCTTCTTCTAATAAAGTACGTAAGAAGTGGAAAAAAGCTTCACAACTTTCTCTTTTTACCTCCTTAGCTTTAGAGTGAAATATCGTAAATTGCACACAATGCTTTTTACCTAAGTTCAAGATGGACGCGTTCCCTATGAATGGGCCATTCGGTAACGTGATATTATAAGATTTTGGAGAACGAAATCTCGCATATCGAAATCTCAAAACTATAGTTAAATGCGAAGATTTGGACAAAAACGAAAAATCTACGAAATATGAGATTTTGCTTCGCTGCGAACATAGTAATAGAACTTTCAAGTTTTTATGAAAAGTGTTATAGGTTGTTTTTTTCTTCTAATTTCGTTGTATAGTAATTTGAATGAATTTTTTTATTACTAAAATGCTAAATTGATCGTCTCTTTTAGTGTGCGGATTTGAATCATTCACAACGAAATAAGTGCTTAAGTCCGTTAGAAAAATATGCTTTGAAATGTACATATATCATGTCCAAAATTTTATAAAGACTAATGTCAAGATATAATCCTGAAAATGTACCCTTTTAACCCTTTCTCATCCCACAGGTAAACAACTCTTTCTTAATTTAAAAAAAAACCTTAGACTATTATCTCTCACTTATGTCCTTTTCGATTGGTAATCCGGAAGAACTCTCCGATCCGGGATTCAAATCGAACAAGTAAAACTAGATTCTAGATTCTGAAAATTTATTTGAGTGTATGTGTAAGACGGGAAATGTAAAACTCACATTTGTGCCTATTTTATTTTGTAAACATGACTGACACAAATGTAGAAGATTTCGGAGTTATTGCTGATGAAAATGGGAAATTACAGTTATTGAAGGAAACATTTTTCTTCGGAACAGATATCCATAATTTCAATTCTATAAGGATTGAAATTGAAACTGCAAAATTTCAGACAAACCAAAACAAAACAATGACGTGAATAAATTAATTTGACATTTGACATCTAATGGGTGTGCGTGCTTTTAGTTTTGATTCTGACCTTAAATCTATAAGGAAATTTCTCTTCTACCCAGGAGAAGAACTGTCATTTGAAACCAATCGAACAGTTTCAGAAGCATTCGGAAGACTTCGGAAGCCTCCCGGACGACCAATCGAAAAAGGCCATTAATTTGTTGTCTCAGTTGAACACGCCTAAATAAGTAACCTTTTAAACATGTATAAATGTCAAAGTGACATTCATTTTCTCATTTGACAGATTGAAAAGTGTAGAAATACCAATAAATTATTATTCGCAATTAAAATTATCAAACTAAAATCATAGTTCGCCAATGATTTTTTCGCACAACGATTTGAAAAAGTCCCCATATTGTAACTATGGTTGTGCACAAAAACACCTTTCAAAAGAGTAGTTCTTGATCTTGTAGACCCTTTTTCCGTTAAATATCATAAACGCTATAGTGAGACAATACAAAATAATCAACTAAGTATTATCGTTTAAAGCGTCTAATAAAAGCCGATTTTAAATTGATTTAAACTTACATAAAACGTAGATTTCGCCTAGTTTTAGCATTGAGTTAACTTGACTATATTTTTGCTTTAAATTTGTGAACATGATATGCAGGGCGGGGTAAATATCATTGTAAAATTCGTAATTAAAATAGTTACTCCAACTTCTATCTTCTATAAGCTCACGCAAATCAATAATACCTTTACTTATAGTATGTAAACTACGTAGATTAAATTCGGATTAAATTGCTCATTGACCAAAACCTCTGTTTTGTATATCGTTTTTTTTTGTGATCATCACATTTATGCTCTTTGAATAAATTCCATCTTTCCAACCTATTGAACTTAAAAAAATCCCAGATATTTCTCAAATTGAAAATCCTTTCCTATAAAATGTTATCAACATGGTTTTCATGTTACATATATATTACATAGATACATTGGAGTAATCCGACAAACTATAATTCCCCTTTATACAAGTTTTTGATTAGGACTCTGTTTCTTTCTTTTTTGATGTTTTCATCGAATGAAAATTAGAAAGAAACAGACAAGAGGATATTCATAGTTTCTTTCATAACCGAATCGAATCGAAATTATTCGTACATAGAATTTCCAATTAAAAATTCTAGCAAGGATATATGATGTCGGAAGGACTCTATCTATAGGAGTAAATTATTATTTGATATTACACTTGCCGTATGCTTTTGCTTTAATATACTCTTTGCGCTTCAAGAACTTCTATTTTGCTTTCCTAAGAGCGAATTTCCTTACCAACTAAATCCAAATGTATCAGGAATTAGTGTTAATCCTGCGAACTGATGGTATATAGAGGTACTTGATTAATACTCATGTATCATGCTTTTTCTGGTATTTGAAGGAATTAGAACTATTATTGTACAAGAACAAGGTGACTCAGATAAAAAAGAATGTATTAACAAAAAATTAATAAAACATCAAACATCAATTTTCAGAACTAAATAATTCACAAATTCTCAACAAAATGGTAGAAAATTAATTTATATTAATGCTTAGCTACTAAAATTTGATTTTTAATTATCAAAATAAGATCAATTTAAAAAAAAAAATTAGTCGTCGAAATTCGTTCGGATTCTATTGCATTCCACATGACATCAACACTTCAACTAATTAATTGGTCGCGCACGACTAACCTCAAAATCAGAGGTTTTCAATTATAAAACGTCATTTGCGGATGCCATGTCATATGTGAATAAAATGTCAAAATGAACAGAAAGAGAAAGCGATAATGTCAGTTTGGACACACAAAGTGAATAAGAGATCCACTCAGCTTACTTAATAGACACGTGGTTTGTTTAACTCTAAACACGGGTGACAGCTGGTCCCCGAACGCAACCTACTGAATGGAAAAGACACTTGGTCCGCGAATACGAAAGTTACTACTTCTGAGAATAGCTGAATGCCCAACATAATTCTTTGTTAAGGAAAAAATATATATAAAAGGAGAAAAGAACTTTAACGCTAGTGGATTAAACATCGATAGTCGGCTGTTTTAATAGTATCGATATCTTCCAAAAACAACTATCGATAGCATCGATTGATAGTTGTTTTTTAATAAAACCTGGGCCCATGTTTTGTAACTTTCGAATCGATAAAAGTAGTCGAGAACTAAAAAAATATGTTTGTTTTGTTGTTAAGATGCCAAAATGACTTTTTGAATTTATCGCCTTCCCAGTCAAACGAATTAAAAATGTAAGGTATCGCCTCAACTAACAGAAATCCATTTTTTCAGACGCGTTAAGAGATGAAAAGTTATCGCCTGAGTTACAGAACATGGGCCCTGGCCTTTTCAAACCTACAACGAAGCTATCGAAAGCACTGGTCCTTGAACGCTGAGAATAGCCGAGCGTCCAGCATATCTTATTCACGTTTGTTAAAGATGTAACGTTAAACCCAGGTCGTCAATATTCCCCAACTCTGCGCAGAAGTCCAACGATTTAGTAAGCTTTCTTATTTATTTTTTAGTAATATATCTTAACTTTTCACTACAAACTGCAACGTACATTTTAAATTTGGAAGGGACAACTAAGCGTAAATATCTCGAGTTTCTTTTTGGTTTTCGAAAACTTTTCTTGTCTCTTTCGAAATATTGGGTTTTTTGGCAGATTGCATTCATCGAATTCGTAGTTCTTGAGATGAAACATGAAACTCACTTTCGGCGAATTCTAAATGACGAAGCGGAAACCTGGGAGAAAATGTGAGTAAGCAGGACCGACAGTTTTCAATAACGTTACTTCTCTCTCCAGCCAAGTGTGGAAAGTAGCTGAATGAGAATGTGACAGAAAACCGTGTCCAATGGGGACGTTCACTCAGTTAGTCTCAGCAATCTGGAATAACTTTCTGCTGTTGTAATGCGTACAAAAGCACATCTGATGAAAACAGAGCACTGTTCTCATGAACGCTATCTTGAGAACGCTATTGGAGAACAAATGTATAGAACAGCTGACTGCAAAATTGATTTGGTATACGATTTGTTCTGATTTTTTGACAGCTTTTAGCTAACCTATCTGATTCGTCCACAGATACACTCCGATAGCTTGGTATCCGCGATAACTTATCTAATAAGTAACTGAACGCCCGCAATGATTAGCCGAAAGCACTATGGAGCTGGAAAAGAAGAGATCGTTCAGGGAGTCAAACGACTTAGAAGGACACTTCTAGTTGGATTTTGTAACAAACCAGAGCGATAAGAGAATATTTGAGTCGAAAAGAAGTTTTCTAAAAAATAGAAAGGAAGTCAAGGAGGAAAAGCTTATAATAGAAAAAAAGTGAAAATTTAAAAAGAAAAAAAGGTATCTTGAGGAAAGAAATGTTTTGGAAGACTAACCAGGAAAAGTTTGTTGTGTATTATAGACTGAGAGTTGATAAACGAGGAATTTGGAGCGGATTGGCAGATCTTTTAAAAAGCCAGGAATTCTTTGTGATTTTGAAATTGTGTGTTCGGTATTATTTTGTAGCTTAGATTTGAATATAAAATCTCGTTTCGTTTGGATTATATTTCGTGAAATTTCGGTTAAACGGAAACCGTGACCCGTTCTAAAATTTCTTTGGTCTTTCGCGATTGAGCGATAAAGGTCCATCTTATTATGTTTCTAATGCCCGTTTGCTGAGACGCATCATACAAATTTATGTTCAACTTAAAACGCTTATGGGCCACTTTTTTCTCTGCGTAAACTGTCACATAAGTGCTTAAGTAGAACTTAAATTCTTAAGGTGTGTATCAGTCAACGGGCCTAAAACCTAAAACAAATTTTGTTTTACTCCTTCTATTATATTTAAAAAGTTTGCCAAATAAATTTCTAAAATATTTAACTTTAATTTTCTATTTAATTTCGACATTCATTGGTTCATTTTAGTTAAATATATTTTTTTTGATTGTCGATTTCCGTCTCAAAAGACTTGTAATTTCCTTTGTATCAAACAAAAATTACTGGCGACCTCTTTTCAATTTTTCCAAGTCTACAGCCCTCTAACAATGTAATTCAATTCTGAATTAACTAAATCAATAATTGTTTTAGCACCAATTATAAACCATAAAGATAACAATAGTTGAACTTACTTACTGAGCATAGCTGTGGCGGCATTATGGCTGCAAATTGCATCTATCAATTCGCCCATCTCGCCTCGTAGTTTGACAGTTCGAATAACATCAACAAACACTGACGACTAACCATTAACGATAACCAAATCACAGATCAGAGACAGATATTGAGATTTACGACAGCGAGATGAAGATCAAATTTAAGGAATCTATGGCAGTCACATTAACTAGAATACACGCATACTAGTGCATTTTGATGAACTGCTGGTGGTAATTTTCTTAAAAATACAAGAATGTGATTGTACATGAATGACATTTACAGCCCGATTCCCCCCAAAATCACTGATACCTCACAAGTCACAAGAAAAGGTGAAATTTATTTTGCGACTTTTTCGGATTCTCTCCCAAAATCACAACTTGTGAGAGTCATAAAAAAAATCGAAATTGTGATCTACTTTAGAGAAGGTCACAACTCACAAATAGTTTGAGTTTTGACATTTCGGTTCGGCATTCGATATAATATTTTGTGAAACAATTTTTTTTATATTTCAACATGAAGTTAACGGAAATAAAACTTGCATTTGATATTTGAGCTGAAAACTTCAGCAGCGACTACCTGTGTGATTATCTGTAGATATTCTATTCATTCTATACAATTCAAATCAAATATAAAACTCTTAACATTTTCTTGTTTGAAAATGAATGAAACACTGAAAAAGGATTCTCTTTGATAGTTTTTTATTTGTTTGAACAAAAACAATAAATAATAAACATCCAGTTAGGAGTAATTTTAATTTTTAAAGTATCTTATCTTCATGATTTCAATATTTGTTTTGTTTTTAATATTCAGCTGTTCCAATAATGCCACTACACAATTCACCTTTGGCTGTGGTGAGTTTTGTTGTGAGTTTTCTTGTGACGATTGGGGGAGAAATCAATAAATCTTAACGAGTCACAATAATCCTCACAAGAAATAGTCACAAGGGCTTGTGACTTGTGATTCGTCATAAGGGGGAGAATCGGACTGTTAAAAACTAATAAACTTGTGGGATGAAAAACAAATTTGTGCAAAAACTCAACAAGAGATTTACTAACCTAACTTCTCATTTGTATCTTGGAATATTGGTAATTACCTTCTCATCACGTTTTTGACTATTAAAATAATTGTTTAAGCTTAAGGTTTAACAATCTCTAGTGGTAATATTAACAATGTCGAATGGTTAAATTAACTATTTCCTATGCAAAACTTACACAGTGGTAAGTATAAAATGTATTTTTTTTTATCTTTGTTTAGTGGCGCCATATTTTTTAGATAAGTATCAGTGACATAAGAATAGCGACAAGATCCTTTTTAGTATTGCGTGAAATATCTACTAGGGAAGCTTATATGAAGTCCTTATTATTTCTCTACGACAGGATCGGAAAATTTACCGACTCACGTGACGTCTTTTCAGCTCAAATCCCAGGGACAGATGGGTAGTAAAGAAGAAATTCTTGGGAAGATCATCAATGTCTCAATTTATATTTATATATATCTGTACTTGTATAATGCGACTTAAGGACTATGAAATCCTATTCAAAGAGCAAACAAATGCAACACCCTGTAGGCAAAAGCCCAAGCGTTGCTAAAACGCTTCAATAAATTTCGATTTCGCTCCTTCTTTCCCGCACTGGGACCAATTTCGTTCGTTAAGGATCCCGATTTTATTTTTTTCTTGTTTCATTTTGATGAAGTATATGTATACGTGCATATATATGTATACCTGCCATCTTAACTATTCTGCCCAGGCCCCTGGACCCATATACGAGTATAGTTGCTTCCTTGACTAAAAGAGCTTTTACACAGTGCAGCACGTCCCGACTGTGTACCGTTGAGGATATTTGAAACTCTTGTAAAATAATAATTCTTTTTTTTTGTGTTTTGCTCAATTTCATGGATAATTTTTGTATCTAAGAGGCAGCAGAAAGGAGAATATATATCCTTGATGAAGGAAAAATAATTTGCACCAATTTCTAGTTGCTTTTCACCCATTCCAATAGGTAATCCTTTCTCGATGGTTTCGGGGTCGGCTCGGGGGCTGACCGTTTTGCTCTTGTGAGGAAATTAGAAAAAAGGTTCGTTATAGTTATTAAGCCTTTTCGTTGTCGTGTGGTGGGTGGTGCATTTCGATGTTTCTATATGTGTGTGTTGGTAAATGATGGAAAAATTTGAATTTATACCTAACATCAATCTGAGTGACAGACGACATCGCCCTGCAAAAAGCAGTTACCATTAAAATGGCCAGAAAGTAGAAACAACAACAAAACACTGCCCGGTAGCAGTGGTGGCAGGTAGAAATTCCTTCACTCGATGAAGAAATTGATGTAGTACAAGGCATGCCCATCAGAGGGCAGAGGCTCTGGCTATGGATCTGACTAAGGTAAGGGATGAGTGAGGCAAAATGGTTTTCGTCCTTCTTAATTGAGCAATGGACCGACCATTCATTCATTTCTCTTGATTGGGTTTTTCCTAACCAAGTGTCATTTGGAGAAATACCGAAAGGCAAGCTGAGTTATAGTGGTGGAGTGGAGGGTGTAGTGGTCGCACACATTTTATAGTGATTGGATTTTTTTTCGTCTAATTCCGGTTTTTAATTTGCAATTTTGATTGATGTCAGCCAAGGCGAAGGTTTGAATAAAAGTTGGATATTTCTTGTCACTTGAGTATCGAAGCTTGTTTTTTTTTCAATTTTTTATTTCAGAAGTGGAACATTCAGATTTTTATTTAAAATATGGAAACAAACGAAGAAATATTGAAATTAAAAAAAAATATGTAGGAACTGTTACTCCGAGTATGACGTGAATATCTTCCGTTGAGTATTCAATTTATGGGCCTAACCACTTATTCGTGAAGGGAACGAGTTGAGACCCTTCACTTTTTCCCAATTCACATTTAAAAAGTCTTTTGGTAGTGAGGTAGTATACGTTGGTGGTAACTAAAATCTTTCTTAAATCAATTTTTCGGAGACACTCCAATGGCTGTTCACAAATTCTACCTTAACCACTACAGTCCAAGAGCGGGTGCTTTCCCTTACCCGCAATGACGGAATATTTCTTATTTCTGTATTTATAAAGTTGAGCCAATGTTATTTTATTAAAATTCACAATCTTGCGAATAAGTGTTTTGATTATAAAGCCACGAAACCTCATAGGAACTCTTTCCTAATCATTTTATATGCCAGACAAAGGACGTAGCAACCCTCATACGAAGCCTTTCAATTTAATACATTTGGGTCACCAATAATTAACAAATTAAATTTGTCATATAAATTCAATAAACTGCAACCTATTGTGACCCAATCTAAAGCTGGATGAGTCTGCTAGCCCTAGAGCTCTTTCACCAGATTAGTTTTTCTGAGAAATTTGTAATAATTGGAGTATGATCTAGAAGGGAAAATCGAAGGGATCCCCATTTTATAGCAAGGAAATCTTTATATCTTATTTTATTTTATTTTATGCTATTTTATTTTGAGTGGGGGTAGCTATTTTCATTTTTGAGTCAGTGCACATTGTTGACTTTTACTTGAAAATATGAACACGATATGGATTTTTTTTTTCAAAATTGATATAAGATTCTATTATAAAATGCACGACTGGGTCGGACGCAATTATTATTATACATCCAATCACATCGTAAGCACAATATTCTAAAGCCTGAATTACACGGTCAACGTAATCGGTCATAGCGTTGACTCTCTGATGTCGCCAAAAAAATTATTTTTCACTCTGTCACCACTCCGTTTATGCGTTGATCGACAAATTCATGACAACAATAGGTCTCCATGGTCTCGTCAAAACATTTACAACATTTTTCGTTCAAAATCACAAGACGTAGCACTATAGGACAGATTGTGACGTCATTTCGACGCCACAGAGTTAACGCGTTGAACGATTACTTAACCGTGCAGCCTTATTAGAAATGGCTAAATATATTTTTAAGGTAGTTTTTTACTTAATTTTTGATATACAAAATTTTTTAAATTGTTTTGCAAACATTTTTTGTTGTAATAATTTTAAGTATTTAAAGATATAATTTTAAAAACATAATAAAAAAAATCGTCCACCGGTTTCGAAATTTATATTTAATCTTCAAAAAAAAAAGATTTTTGTTTTAAGCCCAAAAAATAATTTTCGTAAATTTTGGTATGCAGTGTTATTTTTAATTGGAAGGAACATTTTTATGAAAAGTTTGATCGAAATCTGTAGAGCCGTTTATGAGAAAGTTCAAAATTAATAAAATGGTTGTATATGGAATGTAGCAAAAATAATTAAATATATAAAAAAAAATGTCGATCAAAATGTATACTATGTCTATCAAAGTAGTGCATAAAGTTTTTTAATCAAAATCGTTAGAGCCGTTTTCCAGATAATTAAGATGAAAGAAAAAATTGTAAATGTGAATTTTTGGGATTTCAAAAATATTTTTGACAAAATCACCTAAAACGCTTAAGTACCAAGCTTAAGAAAAATCACTTCAGCAGTTTAGGCTATACAGGGTGTTCTAAAAGTCAACGTCGAAACAAAAACGGGTGAAAGGGTAGGTGGTGACAGTTGTCAGAAAAATAATTTTTAAAAATCGTAGCCATGTATTTTCTGAGTTATAGGCATTCGAAAAGAAAACGAAAAAATGGTCAACTTGTGACGGTCTTTCAAGTGCCATGATTAAAAATCTTAATTTTTATCATTTTTTTTTGTTATGAAACTTTGAATAACCTTTCCAACAATTGCATTCAAAAATTTAAACACACCTGCATCAGTTTTCAAGAAAACATTACTTTTTTTTTCAACTAACTACTCAAAATTTTTACATGACCCTAATTCAATGGAGTCTAGTGTAAAAAAAATGTACTACGAAATTTTGGCAAGTTACCTTAAAAGTTTACGTGTTTGATTCTCATTTCAAAATGGTATACATTTTTGAGAATATTTCATAAATAACGGAAACAAAAGTGTTTTTCTTGCGCAGGAATATGCGAATATGCACCTTATTTATGGCGAATGGCAATGCTTGTGCTGCAGCTAGACCTTACCGTGAGAAATATCCAAATGCTGAGCGTTATCCGGATCATCTGGTGTTTGTGAATTTGCACCAGTCATTCTCAGACGGTCGATTTCCATACTAAAGGACTATTGAAGGCAGGCCCCTCACGCCCAACGAGAACTTAGTGCTACAAGAAGTCGATTAAGATCCAAGTACATCAGTACGTGGAAGTCAAATAAGAACAGGAGTACCCAAAAGTACAGCACACCGAATTTTGAAGAAAGATTTTTTTTATTATTTTTCTGATAGCTGTCAGCAATTACCTTATCACACGTTTTCGTTTCGACGTTGACTTTTGGGATACCCTGTATATATCATTCAACAGGCGGAATTGAGTGACTCACTTTTTTGCTGCTCTCTACCATCGTAACGTCAAGTTTGATTAAAATCTCGAGTTCAATTTTTTTTTTCCAAATACAAAACTTGTCCTGAAGTACCTAAGTCCCAAGTTAAAATGTTAGCCCGGAAAATACGACATTGGCCATACAGCTGTTAGGAAAGACGAACGATTTTTATTTTTAAAAAATCCGTATACTCTTATAGATATTGTCAACATTTTGGACTTGCACTCCTTTTTTGAAATTCGTTTTTCCCATTAAGGGTTTCACCGATTTCGATAAAAATAAAATGCACGACTGGATCGTACAAACTTGCTCTTGTAGCTAACAACTTAAGTGTTACTCACTGACGCTGTTGGTAGGTAGCTAGTCTATTATAGTTATCCTATGCAGATTTAGGCCCATAATGAATTTTCGAATGCATGATTTAAGGAATAGTTAAATAGGTAGCTACAAATGTATATTTAAATGGATGTAAATATGTACAAGTACATACATGTACATAATGAAAGTGAATCGTGATAGGTGGGATGTTTTTTAAGCTTATTTAAACTGCCAAAACCATCACTTTAATCAGTTTTTCGAAAAAAAACGAAGAACGCCATTAGATGCCACGGATCAATGAAAGTTAAATAAAAAAATATCTCGAAAATTGTAGGACGGGTTTTGATGAAATCCTGTTTTTTATTTTCCGTTTTTTGAAAACAAAATTCTTTTGAAATCTTTAAATTTATTTTTTTTGATTAGTCTTAAAATTATTGATTTTTCAAAAAAAAAATTTAATAAATTATTTTAATTTTAAAAAAAGTTATTCAAAATTTTGATATGCAAAAATAATTTAACTGCTTAGGTCTTCTTAGATATAAGATTTGACAGAAATCCAATGTACCGTTACAGAGAAAGTCAAAAATTTAAACAACCGTTATATGAAAGGTACCGTTAATAGACTTTACTTATAAACTTGGTTCATATCAAATGATAGCTATTACCAACAAAAAAAATTCTCAAAAATTTGCCTTCAAGGTCATATGGCAGGTACCGTTATTTTTAGGCCTAAAAATAAAATTTCAATTTCCCCTCTGAGGAATGCCAAAATAATCACGAATACCAAATTTGAAGGTAATCGCTTAAGTCGTTTAGGCTGTAGATCGTTATACATACAGACAGACAGACTGACAGACAGACATTTTTTGGCGATCACTTTTTTAGGCTTCTGTATGATCGTTATGTCATGCTTGATTGTTAGATTTTTTTTTTTTACTAAAGCATAACTTGCCTTATAGTACCTATAATCGCAAGTAAAAATTTATAAAAGAGGCATTTCGAATTCAAAAAAATACTGCATATTAATATTTTCGGAAAAAAAATATTTATGTATGTTCGTTATATAATATTTTGTTTTTGAAAATTAAATATATGTATTTTATATATTTCTTTTGTATTATTTTTTTTTTTTCAAATTAAAAATATTTTCGAAATTATGTTTATTAAGTTAAATTAATAAATACCTAAAATTACCATGTCAATTTTTTTAAAAGAAATTTTGCACATAGTCAAGTATTTTATTTTTTTTAGATTTTTTTAGATCAGAGAATATTTGAGAAATTTTTGTAAGATATTTAACATTATAATAATAAATAATTGTTCATTACAGGCAAGCAATGGCTCCGTTACTTTCAATCTTCATAAAAATATACCTACATACGTATTGAAAGCTGCCGACGATAAACATTATTTTATCTACATTCAAACCCGCTTAAAATTATAATTTCAAATACTATGCAGAGTGCACAAGTAGTGACATTAATAACCGTATTAATAAAACCAAAGAATAACCACTCCTTAACACATGAATTAGCTGCAGTTGACAATCGTCCGTTTGATAACTTTTGTTATTAATAATAATTAACTTTAATTTTTGCTTTGTGAAACTTTAAATGTCGTAAAATTTTAGTACCTTCATGTATTCGATACAATTCATTATTTCTGTATGACATCACGACGCTCTAAAATAATACACGCTTATTGATAAGGATTAAAAGTTAACAAATAAATAACAATGATTGCTAATCCGCTGTTATTCATAGTTTGTTAATAGGGAAGTAAAAAATAGACACAATTTGGAAATGGTTCCATTTTTATTTTAACTTAGAAGATTCAGGCAATTTAGTTCTGTAATTCTAAAAAGCTCAACTTTATTATTTTGTTATTGGTATCAAAACCAAAATATTACGTATCATAAATAATTAGCCATTTTATAAACTCAAAAAGTAAAGTCTTACGAATTTCTCTTTTTGAATACTTTTTCTAGAATTTTCCTGAAGAAAGCTCACCAATCAACCAATTTATCGAAAAATTCGCAATGTAAAATTTAGATAATAAGTTTAAAATATTTTTTATAATTTTAAACGCTTAAAAGTAAGATAGTATTTTACTAGTTGAGTTAACTGTAATGAATATTTTTTTTCTGAAAATTAATTTTAGGCCCTTTTTAACATTTTTTCTTAAGAAAGTAAAAATTTAATAAGAACAAATCAATTTCACCGTCGGCATTTGTGCCAAAGTCTACAGAAAGCTTTTTATATTACTTGGCATACAAAAAACTATCAATTTGTAGTCGCCCTCTCCCAACCCTATTCTCGTACTCTTCAACAACAACAAAAAAAGCTCATTGAACAGTTAAATAGATATTTTTTTCTTTTACATTTCACTATCTACCCCCGAATTCGTTCTTTTAACTTTCTCTTATAACTCCAAGAGTGTAGGACATTTTCTTCGAAATAAAGAAAACAAAACAAAAGAACAACGTATCCCAAAAATAACATCAAAAACTATAAAACAAAAATATAAACTTTCCATTGCCCCTACAACGACCGACGATGAAGACGACGATGATAATGACGGTAGGGGTAGTGACTCCAAAATGCACTAGAAAAATTATTGAAGGGGCTAACATGAGGCCACACCCTCTGCATATTCTCCGATTGGCTGCTGGGTTGGCGATGGTTGCTGTTCTTGCAACATGATTACTTCAGCCTTGCACCACATGCATACCCGAATGCTGCTGCTGCTGCTTCTGCTGCATACCACCCCAATTTACCAACCCATCATGCAAACCCCCATATACTTGTACTCGTATTTGACAGCGCTTAGCTACTTCGATGTGAAACAAGGGTGCGTATCCTTGCCCATCATCATAGTGTATAGTCGGTCGGTCGTCGGTCGGTTGGGTATTTTCATGCGATGGGTTGCTAGGGGGAGGTGAATCAGAAATCCGGATAACTGTAAACCTATCTGAGAGCTTTTTGCGTGTGTGCACACAATGGAAAGTTTTGCGTCGCTTCTTGGACAATATCCTTGCGATGGTTTTGTTGAGAAACACTATAGGCCCCAGGATGTCAGTGTGTGTAAATGTCCATTTTTCATCGAAGGAATAATTGTGCCAGTGTATGTGCACACACATATACATATAAGGAAAATCCATTGCAATTAGCACATGCATCGATTGCAAAAAAGGACATGCGGGTGCTCCTTGCTGATACGATGTTAGTTGGTGTTGGTTGTGGGGTGGCAAAACAAAAACCAACGTCAACTACGACAAGGACGAGCAGGACTTTCTGACTTCTTGGCTATATATGTGCATAGATGTGTGTTTCGCATGCATGTAACACAAAATTGGTCAGGGAATTTGGATTTTCGGGGAGGCGCGCAAGCAACTTCGATTGATTGCGGGTTTGTTGCACTGCACTGCTGGGTGCCGTTGTTCCTAGTGCCGGCCGTAGTGCTGATGAAAATAATTTTCGCACACATGCAGGCCACATTCATGGTGTTGGAAGTTGATTGTGGGCCTCATGTGTATCGACAATGTTATTGGTTTTGGGCCTCTCCTGTGCTATACCAGCGATGGACATAAAGTTGTGATGTTATGGTTGCCCCCAACTTCCGGCAAGAATGCCGATTGGCTATTGCATCGATTTGGGGGAAGGTAAAACTTTGATTTTTGGGATTTGCCATTAGATGCATTTCAGTTAGTAATTGTTGTTGCTGAGTTTGAGCAGGTGTGTATTTCTTATCTGAGTGTGTATAAGTTTATGATGCGATGCGAACGAAATTCCCAATCATGCAGGTGTATATTATTTTGGCCTGGTTTTAATTTCTATTTGAATTACGTACCAAATTATATTCAAACAATAAACATATCTAATTTAAAATATGAAAAAAATATATTTTGCATCGGCCGGGAATCGAACCCGGGCCGCCCGCGTGGCAGGCGAGCATTCTACCACTGAACCACCGATGCTACTTATTGGATTTTCATATATAACTCAACTTGTCAAAATATATCCACTTAAAATATAATTTATTATAATTTATAACTAAGTAGCTATGTTTTCTTTTTGTTTTTATAAATTTTACCTTGATGGTTGATGAATGCCGCCCTACAAAAATGCACAAGCTATGTACACACATATAAGTTGAAAAAAAAGAGACAAGGTATTGTTGTTTGTTTAGGTGGAAGTTATGGAACCATTTACTTAAGATTTTGTAGTTTATTCAACACAAAATGTGATAAGAAGCGTTATATTTTTATTTAATTAATAATTATTGCAAATATGTATACATATGTATGTTTTTAAATTGCTACATATGTGTTTATATTATTTTTTTAAGCGATTTTGAGGAATTTTTGTTCATGGAAGCCGTCTGAATTTGTATTTGTTAAGAACGGCAGATATAGTGATTGTGTATTAGATTTTTAATTCTTTTTTTTTGATTTTTCTATTTTTAGAGATTCCTATAATATTATGTCAAACAAGTGTTTTCATCTTTATATGGAGGTCTGAATCAATTGTGAACATTAATTTAAACTCTTGAAGGTTTTTGCACAATACAATTGCACCATACCATTTTTAAGCACATTTGTGAGGGACATATTATTTGCTGGGGGAAGTATATAAAATTGCTTAGGTTTAAAATTTGCAGTAATTGCGTGCATTGTTACTTGCGATATAGGTACTATAGGGCAAGTTTTGCATTTGGAAAAACATCGGACTCGAGATTTTAATCAAACTTGACAATTTTGAAATGCAGTACTATTTAAAATTTGAAGGAGCTCCTGTATAAAAATTTTGATCGAAAGTCGAAAATCAATAAAATGGTTTCCTCCCTTGACAGGTACCGTTAATAACAAAATATTTAAAAAATATGTTTTGGCCAAAATGTAGACCATGCCCAAAGTAGTACACACACCAATTTTTATCAAAATTGTTAAAGCCGTTTTCGATATAATTAAGATGGTAGAAAAATGTGTATGGCAATGGTTCAGCCGTTTAGGCTGTAGATCGTTCTATAGACAGACAGACAGACGGAATTGCGGGACCCACTATTTTGTTGTTCTCTATCATCGTAATGTCAACTTTGATTAAGATCTCGAGTTCGATTTTTTTCCCAAATGCAAAACTTGTCCTATAGTACCTATCATGTATATCGGAAGTAAAAATGGGAAAAGGCCCAATGTGTTCATCTTGTTCCCGTGCTCCTGGAATTCGGAACCAGATCCAGCGCAGCGGTCTTTAAATTCCATGATGAGAATGCTAAAGCTAATGATTTATGTGCGAGTAAGTAGGACGGCCGGTTTCGCGATTCAGCTATAGTTAGTTGAGTGTAGCTTACAATAATTGACGTAGGTAACTGAATTCCGCGGATTCCAACGCATTTGGGTATTGGAAAAGGTAAGGTCCGTAGAAACACCAACAAAATTGAAAAGGTATTCAATAAATAAGAGCAAGAATTAAAAGAGAATGAAAAGTGTAGAGAAAAGTTAAAAAAGAATTTTAATTTCAGTTGAGTAGTATTAAACTTTAACAAAATTTAAGGAGAATTTCATTTTCAAACAACTTGGAGGAAATTTTTTTAAATATTGTTCATTTATTGCTTGTGTTTTCTTATTCGTTTAACTGATTACAGTAAATGACGCTTATAAGAAACACGCTTAAGAAAAACACTGAAATAATTAACTTTTTTTACAACACCGTTTCCCATTTTTTCTCTCACGTTCTTTAAATGTCAACAAACCCTTAGAATCATACAAAAAAATATCATAAATGTCAGTCTGAAATAAATTTTGTTTGTGTTATATGAGAAATTGAAAACAAAAATTAGAAAACAATTATGAGCGATTTCTCGAAAAAAATTTAGATCTTCTTTTCAAACAAAGGGAGGAATATTGAACTCAAACCACAATTAAGCGATATTTTTCAGAAACTTAAGTTTCAGTTTTCTTAAAAATAATACTAGCCACCTACAGTCTGCTAATAGAATTATTTCAGTATACTCATATTTTTTGTTTTATTTTCTGATTAAAATGCTGTAATTTTTTTGTTTTTTTAAATAAAGTTAATTTAATATTTTGCGCACACTAAAGTGGTTATGACTACTCTTGAAATATTTTATTTTAACACAGGCTAAGGAAAATAGGAGATGATTTAATTATAGATAACGATGCACGTTAGTTTTGAATGTTTGAATACCATAATGGGAGGGAAAAATAGCATCGGATAAAGCGTTCCACATTCGTCGGGTGCGGCTAGGAATTTCTATACTTAACAATACGTCATATGTTGTTCTCAAGTGCAAACTGATGGACATTCCCAGAAGCACGAGTATTACGTTTGAATAGTTTGAGAGGAACAATGCAACAGGTTATTTTATTAGGGCGATAACGATAAGACACTGAAATGCATGAATAATTGCGGCGGCGTCCAAGAGATGTAATTGTTTCGGTTATTGCTCTCTCACCTATCATTGTTATTTAAAAATAAAGTAGGTAAACTTTTGTTTTAAAGAACATTTTTAAAAAGAATGTTCTGTTTCTTCTATAAGAAACTTGTTTCTTATATCTGTAGTTAGGACTCATGTCCTTATGAAACACACGCTTTTAAGAAACAAGAATTGTGCCATTTTGCTGTTTGTTATACATAAGCGTCATTTACTGTATTTTGCTAAATCTCTTAATTGCGCTGTAGTGAAATTTCGGTTGGTTTTTGTTCCGTTCATTATTTTCCGGAAATCGCAGGACTCGTTTCAATTATTTTCTCTGTTCGAAACAATTATATAACGTTCCATTTTCGGAAACAAAAAAAATATTTTTGCAAAATTTTCCAAACAACTAAATAACGAATAAATAACTTAACATCATCCATTTAAATTATTAAATCTATTCTTTTTTATTTTGTTCTAAAATACTTTCACCGTGCGTGTTTCGCTCCAAAGATTTGTGATTTCCTTATTCTTAAAAAAACATCACATGCGTTCATTTTCTTTTCCAGCAAGAACACTCCTAGAAATAAGTATGTATGAAGTACGTTTTTTATTACTTTAATATTATTTTTCAACGACGCTCGATTAATAAATCGATAGCATTAATATAATTTGCTGAACGCACCCTAAATAAAGCAGTGGTGGCTGCACTTAATTTCAGGTATAGGCCTCACTTAACGCGTACCTCTTTTAACACGGTCTCGCTATAACACGTTTCACTTTTTGCGAACAATGTTCGTTTAACACGTTTTAAAGCCTCGTTTTAACGCGGTATCGGAAACAAAAAAAAAATTTGTTGTTCTTATGCTACATTTACGTTGTTTGTAGAGATATTTCATATTTGTTTTCAAATTCATGCAAGTTATTCATATTCCTGCGTACAGTTTTTTTTAAAAATATGAATGAACTGAAATAGGGACTTCCCCATTATTAATGGGGATTTCGTTTGGTAAATTTATATTTTGATCTATAAATTGATTTTTTTTCGTAAGAAATCGAATACGTTTTCAGATTGATTTTTATTTGGTATAGTATTGGTGCATATTTGTGTCTGTGTACCAGCCAGATGTATCACCTGGCAAATATTGATTTGAACGTTGTTTTTAATTTCAAGTTTGTAAGTCCGAAAATGAGCTTGACGAATAAAATAATTCACTTAAAACTGCTTCATTTGAACTAAAACTATTTTAATTTTTAATTATTATCACACACGTCCTTGTCAAACTGATGGCTGTCAATTTTGATGCATATTGGTATTAGTAAAAGAGGAGTAGATCTGCAATATTTATTTAAAATCAAAAAATAAATCAATTTTTTTGGCCAATCGATGGCAAAAATTGTCAAAATAAGTTTTTTTGACAGATCTAACTCAAACATAAATTGATTTATGTTACCAAACGAAAACCCCATAAGTGTATGTAATAAAACGGAATTACGGATTTTTTCAGCAAAAAAAAAAACAACATTGGTGCATTGCCAAAAAGGCCACTTATGGATTATTAAAGCAGTGATAAAGAATGATCTGCTATGTTCTTGTGTTCAGTTTAATAGTATTTTGTTTTCTTTTTTTTTTTTAATTTTATGAAGTTTATATTGCCAGCAAAAAGCAGTTACGGTTTATGTTTTGTGTTTTTGTTTGTTCATTATGTATGGTTCCAATAAATAAAATTCTCAAAAAAAATATTTTTGTGTGTTTTTTGAAATCATGGAACGTAACCAACTTTTTTGCACTGGCTTCTTGTATCGTTTAACACGATTTCGTTTAACACGGCATTTTTCCAGAACGTAACTCCCGCGTTAAGTGAGGCCTACCTGTACTGCCTATTGCAATTTTAGATCGCTGAATTTCCTTATCCCATATTCAGCATTGTAGATTGACTATTCTTAATCGGTTTTATTGGGAAAGTTTCTCTTTTCCAGTTTCGTTTCGAGTTACATTGATCGGTTTTCTCATTATTATTAAAATATTGTTAATTAATAAAATATGATTCATATAAACAATATTATTTCTCAAAAGCTCGCGAACTAATTTGTATCAATATATTCTGAAGTTTAATCTCAGTTAATTTGAATGCCATTTGGTCGGCATTTTGTATTTCTATTTATTAAATTAAATTTGAGTATTCTTCCAATTTCTTAAAAAAACAAATTACAACAAACCAAACTCGAACGAACAAAAACTGTATAAATGATGTCACTTTGACAGCTATTCGTCAGCTTAGTTTCGCCACAGTTAAAACTTATGTCGTTTTTATTTGGCAATCAGGAAGCCTTCCGGACTCTTCTGGAAGTGTTCACTTGGGAAAAAATGACAGTTCTAATTCTGAAAAGAAGAGAATTTTGCTTCTGGATTTAAACGTCAAACTAGACTGTTGTCATTTCTTGCATCATAATTGTGCAACAATCATTTTTTTAAAATTTGAATATTTCCACGTACACAATTATTTTCACACATACAATCTCATTAAAATTCAGAATCGTCAGAATCCCAAAAAAGTGTTCAGCTGGGATCCCGGATCGGAGAAGAATTCCGGATTGCCAATAAAAACGCCATTAGTTCAAGCTTTAGTCGAGTTCAGGGCTACCAACTGAGAAGTTTTCATGAAAACATATAAATTATTTAGCAAAGTGAGATAAAATTTTACACGTTTAACTTGCTGAACACATTTACAGTGATAGTTCTACTTGCGGATGGTTCCAATAAGAGTCCATTTCCTTATTCGGGAACAATTTTTTTCGTATTTCTTTCTTATAATCTGACTTTTTCTTGCTCATTTTAAATGGAAAACATTTAATACGCGGACACATAATTTTATTTAGTGATTTATTTTGCTATCAACAAATTAAATGGAAAGAGAGACAGAAGTCTTATTCTAAGTATAATTTCTCTCTATTTACTGGACAGAGCTATGTTATGTTCTAAGCTTATAAGGGGATTTCCCGAGCAACAAGTAACTAAGTTGGTGTAATTTTGAGAGCACTTGGTTCCATTTCCTCATCGCCATCATTTCCTTTCCCTCTGCTATTTATTTTTGCAGTCATTTTATTAATATTTTGTCTGTTAATCGGACAGTTCTCTTAACCCGACAAAAATTGAGGGATGGTGTCCGCGTATTAGAGCTTAAGCTGTATATATTTAGCGCGCCAACTAGAACTTAAGCTGAAACTAGATTAACTGTCAAAAAGTGTGGTTTGTGCTATGTTTTATGTGCCAACAATAAAGTTGTATAAAATTTTGACAAAAAACAATGACAATGCACTGACAGCTACAATATGAATTGAAGAGAACTTGAATTTCGATTCAACCTTATGTTAACGTTTAATAAGAAGGATTGTCTCGTTTGATTGTGAAACGGCACCATAAGCTGCAAAGCTTGAACGAGAACTTAAAGGCTAATTTTACTGTACTCGATATATGCCTTTATGGTACTTTATTATGTAGAAAGTGAGTGTGAACTAAATACTGGGTGAATCCAAATATCGACTATGATTTATCCTCTAGAGATATTCTAGGTTTCTGATGCCATAGAATTGAATTCAATTCAATGTGAATGAGAAGAATTGACGAATTTAATAAAAGGTGAGCTGAGAATACAACTCATTTAAGCCCTAAGACTGTTAATCCGCCGTGTTAGAGACAAAACTATTAGAAGGCTATAACGCTAACAATTTCAATAATTTATTCAGATTCAGATACCTTAAGGTTTCTAAAGACCCTTTATAGAAGAAGGTGAATTTATATTCTTATAACCTTATCGGTTCACAAAGCTAAATTGATATATTCTCAAAACATCCATTTGTATATATATAAGCCTTAAATGTCAATTGAATTTCTTTTAATTAGTTGGGGTCCTCACCTAACAGTAAAGACACAGGAGATGCTTATCGAACCCCAAGCCATCATGCAGAATGATACAGCGCTCCAGCCGCTGAGCTCAGCAACTATGTAAGTAACTGAACTTGAAACCCGTTTGCAACAAGCCTAACAGCACATAGTAACAAAGCACAATTGAATAATTTGCTTTTCCTATCGATAGGCAATCCACAATGAGCGAGGTCGATAGCATAAGAGTTTATTATTGAGTGACATCTTGTGTAATGGAAAGGAATAAGGTGATTCAAAAATTGGGAGGTCCTCATGCTCCACGGGGCTAATTTTAATGTTCACTCTTTTGTACACACACCGCACCGCTAACTGCACACTATAGGTATAGTCAGATGGAAAAACAGTGATGCCACAAATACGAGGAGTTCTTCCAAACTCTGGGTTTTGTGTCTGATCGAATGGGGGGTTATCTGATGGGGCTCCTTCGATATTCAGCGTCCATCCTATTCCCTGCTGCCAAGGAACCAATTCCACATACAATGAACGACAACAAGACGCTTCTTGGCTCGAGGCGCATATTGCAATTGACAGAAAGTTTATTGCATCTCTCGAGAGCATAGTTCTGTTCTGAGTCTTATACCCGGTGCAGTGTACCTCCCAATAAGTTGCTGATGGGAGTTGAGAGAAAGATGGCTCTTCCTAGACGAAAGACTCCTCTTTAATCGTAGCAGTGGCATCGTATTTACCACGCAGGAAACCCAAGTTGTTATGTGTATATGCGAGTGCCGCTCGCAATGGCGGCATTTCCTTTTGAGCTTCATACTGTTGTGTCGTTGCTCTAACTTACTCTTGGAATCGTTCCTTCAAGAACTGGAGTCGTCTTCGTCCAGCTTCAGCCTATGTGTAGCTAGATTGATGCACTAGATATGCCCGAGTGGTTCATAACTTTTAAGATGCCACAAGGTAACTCGACACACGCAGGAAATTATCTGACGCGGTTGTTATTGATGGAGGTAGACCGCTTTTCTTTTTGTTTTCTTTTTGTATATTTGTTTTGTCCACAGCGAATTGTGCGTTGCGAATTTCTAATTAGTTACTTGTACAAGATACGCACAACGAGGAGTAGTTTGGTATACAAGCTACCATATATCAGTTGGATATAGACAGTCAATAAATTGATTGGATTGCTTTTGATACCCAGATGTGTTTTTTTTAAATTGACTATTTTTTCATGTCCCCTACTGTGTTTAGAAATTGGAGGCGAAATATACTCACTGTATTTTTATTCGCAACTTAAAAAAAAAATAGTTTCACTTTACAGACATTTTAGAAAGCTTCTTGGTTTTGGAATGCCGATGGGTTGTTTTTTAAATTTAGTTTCTGTGAGGGCACAGGGGTTTGACCCTTCGTGTTCGTGGCCGATACAGATAAGAATGATTCCCGGGATGACAATGCTACTCTTTTATACTATCTCCAAAATTCACGGGAAAAAGCTTTTTCAAAACAATAATGCCAGTATGCCCTTGCATTATACTGAATTAAAAGAAGTCCCATGAAAGAATATTTACGCCCCAATTTCTTTTCTCTTAATTAAACAAAATGGCGCTCAACCATTCGATCCTTTTATTGAATCAGCGTTACCAACAACGTTACCGAAGTGGCACGATCGTGCAATTTTGGCACTTTTTAATGTAAATGGCACTCTGGCACTCAAACGCTTCAAATGGCACTCTAGGAATCAAAGAGGAAATGTTTTGAAATATATTCAAGTTCATGATCAGATCAGGTAGTGCATCAGCTGAAAGGGTTTCACGCCTAAATAACATTAAAACCCATATTAAAAATCGACTTTCTTATAAAGGAATAAAATCATTTTTGTCGTTTAATGAAAAAATAAAGGCTAAAACTTACCAGCAATTTATATCACCAAAAATTTATATTAAGATTGTTCAGTGGGGAAAAAGTTCGAACAGAATAAAACAGAACAGAACAGATTCCTGAGAAACTTCAGAACAAGATAGAACAAATTATTATTATTATTATTGATTTATTTAATACGTTAAATGCTAACGTTAAAATTACAAAAATTTACTTAAATCTAAATATAATTAATTATAATTATAACAAAATTTCAACTACTCAGAGCAAAAAAATTACATTTAAAGCTTTCAGATTTAAAATTGTAGAACCAATGAGAATTGAGAATTTATTGAATTTTTTTATTAACTGATTGAGAGGACTATATTAGCGACATAGTTTGATCTGCTTAAAATAGTTCTAGTCTGACTCACATTGAAACCTATTCGAACGAGAAACGATGGGCATTAAATAGACCCATTCATTACTCCAGTTCAGTTATGAAGCAGAACTGCAAGTACTTTCTGTGACCAGAAAAAGATGGGAGGTTAATCAACTGAAGTCTTAAAGTATATGGAGGTAATTAGAACAGTCAGTCATCTAACAGAGATTACAAGAAAAAATTATTGTTTTTTACCTACAATTCAAGTTTGTTTATTTTTGCAGAAACACTCTTAAAATAAATTGAAATGGAGTTTATTTAAAAAAAATATTTTTCATGAAATTGAGATGATTCCGATACGGAAAATGATTTATCAACTTAATCTAACACCAAAAAGTAAGTGCAGAAAATCCTGTTCTAAAGTGTTCCAAACTGACTCATTGAACATCAAACCGAACAGTTAAGAACAGAAAATTTCACATTGAACAGCAAAATCCTTTACATTTCTGTTCTAAGGTGCTCTAATCTGTTCTCAACATCCTCATTAAATACACATATGTATTGTTAGTTGATGCTTTTATATATTTTTTGTGTGTTTGTTTAATGATCTTTTATTTTATCTATTAATTTATTTTTTATTAATTTTGTGTTTATTTATTTTTATTATTCCTTACGTTTTGAGGTGCAATAAATAAAACTTAAAATTACATATGAAATATTCGGAATTTTGTTACTTTTTTGTTGGTGGCTCCCAGTGGCCTAAAATGGCATTTTCTTTTGTCAGAATTGGCACTTACAAAATTTTGTTTCCGGCAACGCTCTTACCATTCCCAAAATAATGCAAGTAGTTAGTACTTTTTCGTTGGCTTTTTGTTAAAGAGCTTTTAGAGCGCATACTTTTTTAGAGCTTTTGAGAACAAATAATACAACCAATGGAAGAAAGTTTTGTTGCTTAGTTTGTTTATTATGCCATTGGGTAAATGATTTTAAGTATTTTTTAGTGAATAAAGTGTTGTACATAATGTTGCTTCAGAATAGTCATTAGTGTTGAGATTATTTAAACTAAAGTGATTGATTTTCTTTAAAAGTTATCTGTGTTTCATTAATGATGTAAATTCAATTCAGTAGTGAAGTGATTTGTGTTTCATTAGTAAAAGGTAATTCGAACTTTCTTTCCTATTTTTGAATTAGCAGGTGGCAACCCTATGTCCATTTTCCTCTTATTTGCGGCGATTTATAATGTAAACTATGGACACCTTGTAAGTGCTTTAATGCAAAGAGAATGGAGAGGCAAACGATGTTACTACACTCTGTCAAACAAAAAAGTCATTACATGCATTATGGGAGAGCTTTTAGAAATTGACTAGAGCCTTTTGCTGAAATTGCCACTGAAAATAACCTACAAATTTTTATTACATACAAATTATTTCTGTAATCTTGTTAAAACCAGCATATATTCCACCATGACCTCATCCCAGCGCAGACTGCTGCTTGTTTGCCTAGCCATGCACTCAACCCTCGTTGTGTGCTTTTAAAATAAACATATTGAATCAGAGTTACCACTGCTACGTTTGTGGTTGTTTAGTATGCTTACTACTGCAACCCTATAAAAGCTTTAAAACAGTACGAACTAATTGGCATCTATTACAGTCAGAGTGAAGACCAGCGTCCTATCTTCCCTGTACTGACTATTTTTGTTGGACAGAGCTTAACTTGAATTACGAAAAATGTGTATGTTAAAGAGGCGAATCATATCTTATTATAATTTCTTTGCTGTTAACGTGATTCAATATCGTGGGCATTCCCCTTTTCGTGGGAAATTCAAGGCAACAATTTAGTGAAAGGCGAAAAGGGGAATTCAGTGGCTTCTAAAACAAAATATGGGGAAAAATCAGAATTTAACTTACTCTAATTTGAGTTATAAAAAAATGTAATGAAAAAAAATGTATTGTGCCAGTGCGCAAACGAAGTCACAACTCAGGCTCACACAGTGAGAAACAAATATGATTATTAATTTATCTGTATAAAATAAAAAGTTAAAAAAAAATTAATTTTTACGTAGATTTTTATTATTATAATTATCGAGGGGAGTTTGTGGGGAAATTACAGAAACGTGGAAAAAGGGGAATTGGAACACCTCTAGAGGGGAATTTCGCTTGAAGCGTCTGGCAACACTGTGTTAACGTTTTGTTTTTACAAATATAAAGGTGCCCTGGAATATCCGCAGGGTGTTGAAACACAGTTCTCCAAGCTTCGCCAACTTCTTTTAAAATCTTGAAATTTGGAATTCATTTACTATAATTATTTCCTTTTATAATGATACTAACTTATTAAAAACTATAATTCAGTGATCTAGCAATTATATCTCACCTGAAACAAAAATCTAGGCCACTTTAAATATGTTATCTCTTATTATTAAAATTGTTTATATATATTTTTAAAAATACATACCTATATGAAAGTTTTTGAACTGAAACATGAAATTGGATAACATTCTTTCGTAGTTTTTTTTCCGCTATTAGATCTAAATGCAAAAAATTATCTATAACAATCATCTAACAGCTTACATAAATTATTATTAGTAAAAATATAAATAACCTTATATTAAAAAAAAAAAACACCGCTGCGGACAGGACTCGAACCTGTGCGGGTAGAACCCAATGGATTTCAAGTCCATCTCCTTAACCACTCGGACACCGCAGCTCACGATCACATGTTCCCAAATTTTACAAACACTCTACGTGCGTAGTATAGCTTTCCAAAATTATACCATTAACAATTTTACATTATGTAGTTTGTACTAAAGTAGGAACAACTGGTCGAATTGAAAAAAAAAATTAATACACGGGTTCAATCTTTTAATTTAATTAAGAACGCATCTTGCTCTATACTCGTAAATGAAGAATGTTGATTGAAGTCGTAATTTGAACGCCAATTATTTATCAGTGTGTTTGACTTGTGATTTACCAAGTCTATACGTAACATTCTGAAAAATAGTCTATAAAAAATTGAATAATGACACCAGTCTTTAGGTCACAGTTGCGCAATAAATTAAGCAAACAGAGCTTACAACATTGTGGAACGTAAGCAATTAAAAGTGACGTTCAAATTCGAGTCAATACTCTATTCTATAAGTATCTAATAGGAAATTGACTATATTGTAAGAACTACTTCTGATATGTAGACCTTAAACATAAAATGCACGACTGGATCGCATTTACTTGCTCTTATAATCGATCACATCGTTAACACTAGATTTTTAGCCTTAGTCATATTTAGTTTTAACTATTTTTAGTCTAGCTTTAGGTAGTTTATAAGTAAAAATTTTAAAAAAATCAAAAATGCTATGATACCAAGTTTTTTTCAAACGTTTTTTATGTGAAATAAAAAATAGAATAATTAGAATTAAATTAAATAGTTTTTTTTTTAGGTTAAAAGACTTTAGTTTTAAGAGATATAGTTTAGTTAAGAGCACCCGTAAGAGGCCAGTAAATTAGTTGTAAGTTATTAATAATTAGGCTAGTCTTGAACATTTTTGTCTAGCTTTAAGATAGTTATAAGGAAAATATTAAGTATACGCCATATACACCATAGTTTCTTATTTGACACACAAGGTATCGTGGTTAAGCATTTTTTGGAAAATTATCATACTGAAACTTTTATTTCAACATTCCGCAATTTTTACTTGCGGTATATGTAGGGAAAGTCTTGTAACACGATGATAGCGAGAACGAAAAATTAGTTACCTCAATTTCTTCAGCATGTCTGCCTGTGGCTGCATCTACTGTCTAAGTCGCAGAAGCGATTTTATTCAAACGTAATACGTAAGCGTCTTAGTTGACTCTCTAGTTGGAAAAATTGATATTTCATTTGCAGACCCAAAAATTACGGTAAATTATCTTGAAAACTACACTAACGCTTTTAATGCATAAAATTCTATGTATGAGTGGTCGTAATATTGCCGTAAAAGTGTGCCAAGCGTCATTTGTTCAAATATTAACATTTGGTATAATGACGCTTTAATAAAGCGCCAAATTTTAAAATTGGACACATTGACTCTTGGTACAATGTGACGGTACCGTCTTAATTTCCCAAAAAAGCTTAATAATACCTGCTTTATTGCAGTTTTTTGATATTTTACTTTCGCATTATCGCATTAACCGATTTTGATTAAAATATGTAATAACGGTGCTTCAAATTCAAAATAATCCTGGATAATAAAATGTTCGTAAAAATAATGATGTTGTAGACAACGTCATAGATAAGGTTCGTGCAAAAACTGTCGCTTCACTGTAGGCGGCAGTCGGAATTAATTTATTTCATTAGTTTGTGTTTCCGAATTTTCTTCAGTGACAGCTGCAGAATCAATCTCCCCATGTTCCTCCATTGGAACCTCAGCAGGTGTGACATCAGGTAAGCGATTATACATCACACGAATTTGTTTAATCGTTGCACTTGGTGGCACCTCAATGCCGGGTGCTTCTAAACATCAAGCATTTTACTCTCCAGTGGACGAATTGTGCGATTCATTTTTCTTTTGATGAAAAAAAATCACTTAAGTTCATAATACAGCAAAATTCTGTCCGCTGAATTATAGACTGACTCCGTGGTTTAATAACTTTTTTCAAGAAATAAAACACCATGGAATCAGATTTATTCGATTAGTTTAATTTTATTTTCAGCGGCTTACGCTGTCTACGATATATTATGTGTGTTCATTGAAGCTGTTCGGAACAGATTAGAACACTTTAGAACAGAAAAGTACAGGATTTTGTTGTTCAATGAGAAATGTTCTGTTCTAAACTGTTCTGGTTTGGTGTTCAATGAGTCTGTTTGAAAATGTTTGGAACACTTTAAACAGGATTTTCTGCACTTGCTTTTTAGGTAGAACAGGTTAGAACAGAGTTGTGAGAACTGTCAAAACCTATTGTTGTTGTCAAAAAAATAACATTACGGTGTTAGATTTAGTTAATAAATTATTTTCTGTGTCGGAATCATCTCAATTTCATGAAAAATATTTTTTTTTAAATAAATTCAACTCCATTTCAGATTATTTTTAAGAATGTTTCTGCAAAAGTAAGGGAATTTGAATTGTTGGTTAACAACAATATTTTTTTTATAATATCTGTCAGATGACTGACTGTTTCAAGTTGTTCTGAAGTTTCTCACGAATCTGTTCTATTCTGTCCTGTTCTGTTCTATTCTGTTCTAACTTTTTCGTCACTGAACAATCTTATTACTTGCTTGTCCGAGTTATAAAAGGAGAATGAGCATAAATAAAGAGAATGACAGGAAGGAAGAATAACAAAGCAACAACGACTGCTTAAGGCTGTATATGCATGCTCACAGGTTGATGCAGTATGTGCAATGTAAGTATACGACTACAATGTAAATTTTTTTTTGTTTTTTTTTTGTTCTGAGTATCCAATATTTCCAAATTATGTTTCAGATTTACATCAATATTACGGGAATTCAAGCAACGACGGAAAACCCAGATAAACCTCAGAAACCAGATAATTTTATATCCGCAGAAATTAATTGTCAAAGTTTGTATGGGAAATATCTTCTGTAAATCTATTATTTTACGAATTTGATGTTAGAATGCGAATAAATAAAGCTCATAAATTTATTTCAATGAATATCTGAGTATTTCCCACATTTACGCAAGTATTTTTAAGGGGTGTTCATACAAACGTCTGGGGGAAAATTATATCTTTTTGCAAAGCGGAAAATTATCTTCTTTCATGAATACCCTTATTATTAAATACTTAAATTTGGGGTATGGTTTGTTTCGTTTTTTTCATCTCATTTTTGTTAATGTTTTTGTAAAAAATTTGATAAATATTTGTTATATAAAAATTGTGTATATGTAAAAAAATTGTAAAATCTATTTATTAAGAATATTGTACTAAGACATGATGGATCAAAATCCCCAGTATATGCGATCCAGTAATGCATTTTATTTTCTGAGGCCTCAACGAAACCAAAATTTGAACAAAAAACCTACTGATTTATAGAATTGAACAAAGAAAAATCAAGATCGTTTATACATGAACACCCTCGGTTTTAATTAGTTTTGGATTTTTTTTGCATTTCCTGGTAAAATTCACGAAGGCAAAGCAACAAGCCTGAGATGTTGTGTTTTGTGCATTTTTTGCATCTAAGAGGGCCTTAACTTATAAAATATATAGATACATATAAAAAATCTTTTTTTTTAATGGTATCTAATTTATACATTTTAAATGTCGTATATGTAAATTCGCAGCACTTTTTTTTTTAAATATTTACATATTTTGTTTTTAATAAGTTTATTTAATTTTAATTAACCGAAGGGCTAGTTTCGGAATGTGTGACAACTCCGCACGACCACCAAATAACCGCAGAACTGTGCGACTACTACCGGCACTTGGTTAAGCAACTACTGCGGAATGCAATTACCAGCAACACACCCAAGCAACAACATACGACCTGAACACCACTCTAACATTTGAGTTCGTCATCTTTACAATTCACACTGCCTTAGAGCAAGAAGTATAACAAGTAGTTGTAAGGAATGACGATGGAATCAGGAAACTTGTACTTACACTCGAGAGCAAACCTTGATATAACTTTTGGTTATTGCTGACTAATGAGATCCCCTTTGATCCAGAGTGACAGCCAGCTTGGTGAGCAATTCCGTTAACTACTGCACTGGTGTGCCAAATTAATTAGATTTTTTTTTGGCAATATGGACTTTTTTCCCTCGTAGTAGTCTTGGGCAGAAATTAGATTCCTAACAGACTTTCCTATCTTGCTCCTTCTGAGTAAGCTGTTGGCGTATATATTCGATATTCCCTGCTCCTTCTGATCAAGAATGTGGGTCACTCATTTGTATGAAGTACCATGTTATTTATAATAAGTTAAAGAGGTTGGACAGAATACTTTAAAAGAAAGTATCGTGAGCAATAAAAATATAATTGAACCGAGTTTTATTTCTTCGGGATACACTGGACACAGACGAGCTTACCTCAGCCTTAGAAAAAAAACATCACATCATAAGTCCAAAAGTCGAAGGTCATAATTGCTTTTGGAATCAACTAATAACCTATTTTTGACATGTAACTTATTGCCCTGCGCCATTGCCTAAGTGTGGAACAATGATTCAGTATCTATTCAGATATTGTGAAACATGCCCTTATTTTAGTGAAATTAAAAATCTTCATTGGTACAAAATAAAACTTAATTTAATTTAAATATGTACAGTGAACATTTGAAAACGCGAACCCCACAAAATGTGAACTACGCCAAAACGTGAACACTGTATTTTTTACATTGAGTGCTCTAAAACGTGAACAAATCAAAAAGCTCTAAAGCGTGAACAGAATTTTGTTCAACATTTATACATAAAAATGCACTGAAATAATTTTTACAACTTCAGCGGATCCCATAATATTCATATTTACAACATTCTTATGTGAATATGTTAAAATATTCATGAATTCAAGTAAAAATAATGAGAATGTTTTTTTATTTTAAGAGCAATAGTAAGACAATACGGCAGGAATACAATCTAAATCATAAAATGTTACATTCCAAAACATGAACAATCTCAAAAACATGAACACCCTCGATTTTAATTAGTTCACGTTTTCCAATGTTCACTGTATTCAAAAAGATTTTACCTCTGTATTACCTATACGAAATTACATAACCCACCTTGTCGTAACGGTATTCATGTGGCGTCGGTGGTGTAATGGTTAGCATAGTTGCCTTCCAAGCAGTTGATCCGGGTTCGATTCCCGGCCGACGCACACTTTTTTTCTCATTTTTAAATAAATATTTATGTACATTTTTACTTGCGATGTAGGTACTAGGGCAAGTTTTGCATTTGGAATAAAAATCGAATTTGAGATTTTAATCAAAGTTTACATTATGATGATAGAGAACACCAAAAAAGTGGGTCCCGCAAATCCGTATCTCTGTCTGTCTGTACAGCTCTCTACAGCCTAAGCGGCTGAAGCGATTTTTTTCAAACTAGGTATTGAAGCGTTTTAGATGATTGTCCAAAATAGATTTTTGAGTCGTTGTTTTAGCCCCATAAATAACGGTACTCGCCATACAAATTTGTCTACCATCTTAATTATCTCGAAAACGACTAAAATGATCTTAATATAAATTTGTGTGTGTACTACCTTGTGCATGGTCTACATTTTAGCGAAAAAAAATTTTAAAATATTTTGTTATCAACGGTACGTGTCATACGACCATTTTATTGATTTTCGACTTTCTCATAAACGGCTCAATGGATTTCGATCAAAAATTGTATACAGGAGCTCCTTAAAATTCTAAATAGTATTGCATTTCAAAATTTTCGAAAAATAGTTTTTTGGATTAAAAAAAATATTTTTTTTTTGTTTTGAAAATTTAATATTTCGATAACGGGGGGACGATTTTTTCTAAAATTTTGTTTTTAAAATTCTATTATTAAATATTTAAAATGTTCAAACCAATTTTTTTTTTTTTTAATTTAAGAATATTTATATATAAAAAATTAAGTGAAAAACGACTTTAAAAATACATTTAGCCATTTCTATCAAGAACCTTTGGCCTATAATGTGATCGAACATAGGAGCAAGTACGTGCGATTCAGTCGTGCATTTTATTTTCTTTATAACTTACCTAATTATTACGGGTAAAATTGAATTTAGTCTTGTTCTTTTCACAATTTAATCGATTAGACCAGCTTATCCCAATCATATTAAGGCATTTTTGTAAATTTGAGAAGAATTTGTTTCTGACTTTTCTCGTCATAATTTCCCTTTTATACCAGTCGGTAATAGCACCTTTGATTACTATCAGAATAATAACAAAAAACTCATCACTGATTTTATATGTATTTCTTAACACAAATCTTTCGTAAGCTGCGGTGTCCGAGTGGTTAAGGAGATGGACTTGAAATCCATTGGGTTCTGCCCGCACAGGTTCGAATCCTGTCCGCAGCGTGTGAACTATTTTTTATATTGTGTTCGAACTTATCACCAAACCCATACAAAGATTATTATCCAACTGGATCAATTTCCCCATAATACATCCCCATAAATCTAAGCTTCCTATAGCTCACACCTGGGTTATGGCGGGTGCGAATGCTCACTATAATTGCAGCCCATTGCAGTCAAGGAAGAGCAACCGACCACCAACAGTATAGTCAAAAGCGCCACTTTACCCCTTGTCGGTAGCAATGGCAACAGCAACAATTGGAATTGGTTGCCAGGACTAGGCTCACCTCGGGCGGACTGGCACCGACATCTGAAGAGCCTGCCTTGTGTTGCCTACCTCAAGCGTATTCGCATTGTTCTGGCCGGGTCGTATTTCTTTGAGTTGTATGCCTTTGGGTAAAAAAAGTTGCATTGTCTTGTGCCGCTTCAATCTTCTTAATTGGACACCACCAAGAGTGCCACTGCCACACACACCAACCATAGCCACAACATTGTTCCAAACTCTGCCTCCTTAAGATATCACATAGGAAGCGAGAGTTTTTGTGGGTACATATCATATATAGGGAACCAACAGTGGACAAAAAAATGATTACGGTACGAAAGATAGAAACACAAAAAATGAGAATTTATCGATTTCGATTGCACGTAATCGATAAGAAATGGTGTTGTGAGCGCGCGGTATGGCCTGGGTATTCCGCGGCACAGCGCAGAGTGCGCTGCTATTCCAGAATGGACTTCTCCTAGAGCCCCAGCCTCAGCTCTACACAGCAGTTGTAAAATAGCGTCAACGACAGCGGCAGCGGCAGTAAGTTGGACCTAAAGATTGCGGTTGCCGTTGATGATTTATGGCCAAGTTTTTTCGGTGGAAATCAAATTAGAAGCCAAATCGATGGCTACTGGTTGATGGCTTTGGTGTAGTATTACTTGGAGTTCGGTGGTGGCGGTGGCGTGGCAGCTTCTTGGCCCCTCAACATCAAGCCCTGGCACTGCGGGTGCACCCAATATTAGCGGATTTTATTTCACTTCTTTGTCCGAGAGGGTAGATGAAAAAAGCAAAATGATTTATGGCAAAATCATACGCAATATTTTTTTCTTTTCGACTTTCCGGTAAGTTATATTTGTATGCAGTTTCTGTAGTTCAAATGGATTCGAAATTATGGAAAATTGATTTGAAATGCAAATGGCGCAATTTTATTGTAACTTATGTAGTATATATTATATATATTACTAAAGATATGAATATGTTTTGTCTTTTAAGCAAAGGCGATAGGTTTACCAAATTTGACTTGGTTACACTTTAAAAAGGTTAAACTTATGGTTAAGGATAAAATATAGGTTTGTGCTAAAAATACATTGGCCAAAAATCTTAGGTGGCTTTTGACAGTTTCACATTTCAAACGCCTAAAACTTATGTTCGCTTAGTTTCTTGTACTCTTGTGGCACGTTCTACAGCTGAAAATCATTGACACATTATAGGTGCATGGGCTGCTAGAAGTCAACTCACTATAGTTTTCATTTTAAGCAATGTGTTACTAGTAACAAAGTCAGTCCTATCGAAAAAACACAGGAAGGTATATATTCTTGACGTACTCAAACCTCGAAACAGTGTTGATGGGTATTATTTTAAATCCAATTAATGTATATACAAGATTACCCTTTGTTCCCAATAAATCGTTTACACATAAATTTAGATCAAATATCATCAAGTATTGTTTTATGTCTTCGACGAAATAAATTCGTCGATTCGAAATAAATTGGTTGCAATCAATGTGAACATTTTTTTTATTAAGACTTAAAATTGCAAAGCAAACATAATTGGGCATTTACACGACTGCCAAATTGGCAGTATTACTGTCAAAATATTAGCATTATTTTGTTTATCGTCTAAATAATAGAAAATGGGGCAGTATATTTGTCATTAAAAAATTGCCAGCAATAATTTTCGTTAAGTTGTGGTATTATACTGACATCGTGTAAATTCAGTAGTGATAACTATTTTCAAATAATGACAGTTTGCAATAAAGAATGAATTTGCTCGTTCTGTACTGCTAGTGTTGCAGTATTTTTATCTGTCATTATTTTAGCTTCGTGTAAACGAATGTCGTTAATTAAATTAATGACAGTAGTATTTTGACAGTAAATATAGCGAACTTGGCAGTCGTGTAAATCCGGCATAAGTTGTTTAATTTTATTTAAGGAAGCTTTTCCTCTATTTTGATTTTTAAAGAATAATTTTGATTAAGATAATCGTGCGCTTATAAACTAATATATGCCAGTGTTCGAAAATAGATTTAAGAAAATTACAGTAGTTTTATAAAGCAAAGGCTTTGAATCTGTCAAGACATTTTTACATTTGCGAATCTATCAACGTCACAAGTGACACCTTTGTTGAAACTGACAGAAGTATTTATATTATACATATGTATGCATGTTCTTTTGACACCTGGCAAGTTGATTTTCACGCCACATGGAAGACAGAGCGAGAACTTGCAATTGGAGATAGATTTTTTTTTCGATTTGACGTTAAACGTAGGTATTTGCAAATAAAAGCAATATTAATGAGCCAATTTTTGGGGTTTCTCTTATGCCAGATACATTAAATGTCAAATGGGAAAAAATGTTTCTCATATCTCAGTTTCACGCTGTGACTGCTAGGTGCGCCGTGCCGTGACTCCATATGTGTCAATTTAGGAAAGTAGAAAATCAGGGACTTTTGATATTGAAAATCAATTCAGCTTGTTGGACAGCGTCAATGCACCGAAACTCAATGTAAAAAAACGATTGAAAGATCTCAAATTAAATATCATTCCAACGTCCCACGATTAGGGTGGAAAATTCAAGATGGCGTCTTTCCGCGGATTTCATTTCGGAAATATACGAAATGATATTGCATTCGATATTCTAGTTAAAGTCTTCAATTTCGGGTGTGTTGCGCTTTCGCTATAACCATTAGTAAGTCGCAAGAGCAATTATAGTTAGTTCGATGTCTGTGGAATCAATCTTGAATTGCCATGTTTTTCACATGGTCAATTCCAATTGGCATACTCACGTGTCAGTGTACGTGTGTGTATATGCTTTTGATACTGCACGACACACTTTAGTGCAAAAGTTGAAGGTTGGCCGACACTATAATAATTGCGGCTTTACTGAAACATATCTTATACTTCAATTATTATTCTACGTAACAGAACTAATGAATAAACAATTTGAATTGGAATAAAAATTGATCATAAAAATAAATAAACTTACAGAACTCTCCAGAAAAGAATCTACTTTTTTATTAACAGTGTTTTTCTTAAAGGTAAGTATAGTACTTTAGATGGCAGCACTGTTCTCATTGACATCCAATTTGTCATCTGTCATCTTAGTTTTCTTTAGTTTGGTTTGCAAATTTAGAATTAAAGCCGCATGGCCGGGCACCGCGCGCCGGCGGCGCGTACATTCGCTGAATGAGCTCGACATGAGATTGATCCCGATTTTCACAAGTAAATTTTGTTCACTGAGAAAGATCATTTTTCGTTGGGACGTCAAAACTGCTGCATTTGAAATACTGCTCAAGCCATTGCTGAGACGTTTAAAAAAACCGACAGTTTGGTGTGCTTTATGCGGTATCATTGGTCTTTACTTTTTACTTCTACAAGAACGCCGCTCGCGCAGTCCAGGGGGTTACAGTCAATACATATCGTTATAGAGCCATGATCAATGACGTTTTCGTTCTTGAATTGAATTGCATTAATGGGAGATGTATAGTTTCAACAAGTCAGCGCAACGTATCAGACCGCATACTATTGAAGACCTAGAAGTTATTAAGTCTAAAAAACGGCTTAAGATGGCTTATCCGCAGAGCTCAGAATACACGGGAGCATGCACCGCCATCAACCATGTAAGTGAAACGAAACATCCCTGCATCTCTGACGTTTCCCGGTGAAACTTATCCAATTGTATCTTGTGGCAGATGGTCAGATAGTCAAACATCACTACTTGCCTGGCTACCAGACAGATCTAGCCAGAAATAAACCCAAAACGCTCAAAGGGTCTGCTCTCTTTGAGCAGGAAACATATTGGTTCAGTGATAGGTATCTTAACTGGACACTGCCTTATGGGCAGACACGCCATATGACTCGGCGCTTTCTCAAACGACTTCTGCAGAAGTTGTATGGATGAGGTGGAAGAGGAGACTATCTCCTATCTTCTGTGCTCATGTCCAGCTCTCTCCCAGGGACGTAGATTACACCTGAGAGAATACTCCTTTGACGAACCCAGTGATCTAAGAAATGCTGAGATTCACCAGCTGCATTGCTTCATAAGAGGCTCTAATTGGTTTAAAGAGCACACATCTCTTCTTATGGTATCACAATGGACCTAACTGGTCTAAGTGTGTCAGCTGTTTTCCTGGCAGTCACTTCACTTACTTACTTACTTATCCGGCTCCCGATCCATGGAGGGTCGCTGCCTGACATATTGCGGTCTTCCATCGATTGCGGTCCCTCGCACGCTCCCTCCAGTCATCGAGACCAAGCGCTCTTGCGTCTGTAATTGCCTAGTCCCTGTAGCTGAGGTTCGGTCTTCCTGTTCGTCTCAAACCTGGGGGCTGGGATCCAAAGATTTTCTTGGCTGGAGCGTTGTTGTCCATTCGCTCGATGTGGCAGAGCAAGTGAAGTCGACGCGCTTTGGCTCTTTGGACTACATCCACATCTTGGAACAGCTCGTACAATTCTCGATTGAATCTTCTCCTCCATTCGCCCTCTTCACATATAGGACCAAATATCCTCCGAAGAATTTTTCTCTCGAAAGTGCCCAGTATCAATTCCGCTTTTTAACTTATCAACCAGCACTCGGCGTCGTAGAGTAGAACTGGTAAAATTAGCGTTGTGTATAGCGTGCACTTTGTATTTCGAGACATGAGTTTTGAACCCATTTGTTTGGCCAAACCGAAGTAGCAGCGGTTCGCTAGGGTAATTTTTCGTCGGATTTCCACTAAGGTGTCGTTCGTGGAATTGATGTTTGTTCCGATGTAGGTGAACTCCTCGACTACCTCGAAATTACTGCTACCAACAGTGACGTTTTGTCCTAGGCGATGGACAGATAAGGCTTTATTTGTTGATAGCATATACTTGGTTTTGTCCTCATTCACTACAAGACCAACGCATTTCGCCTGTTCATCAATAGCTGTGAATGTTTCAAGAACAGTTCGCTTGGAGCGGCCGATGATATCGATGTCGTCCGCATAACCAAGCAGTTGGGAAGACCTGTTGAAGATAGAGCCTTCCAGGTTAAAACCACTCTTGCGTTCTATCTGCTCTAGTACTATGTTGAAGAAGTCACATGATACGAGTAGCGCATCTCCTTGTCTAAACCCTGTACACGTCTAGAAAAGTTCAAATGAGTTGTTTCCCATTTGCACGTTGCACCGCGTATTTTGTAACGTCATGCGGCATAGCTGGATCAGTTTTTTCGGAATCCCGAGTACAAACTCTTGGCGACTTATGCTATCATATACGGCTTTGAAGTCGGTGAAAAGATGGTGCTTCTCGACTTGAAATTCGTTGGTCTTTTCCATGATTTGCCTCAATGTGAAGATTTGGTCTATCGTTGATCTGCCTAGCCTGAAGCCACACTAGTACTTGCCGATGATAGTGTTGCAGAAAGGTTTTAGATGCTCACATAATACGTTTGATAGGATCTTGTAGGCAACATTAAGCAGAGATATGCCTCTGTAGTTTTTGCAGGAAATAGGATCGCCTTTTTTGTAGATCGAGCATATGGAGCTATTTGACCAGTCGTTGGGCATGCTTTCCTCCTCTCACACTTGGTTGATGAGCTGGTGCAATTGCCATACCAGGACATCTACTACATACTTGAAGAGTTCCGCAGGTAGGCCATCCGAGCCGGCGGATTTGTTGTTCTTAAGATTGTGGATGGCTTTCTTAACCTCTTCAGTACTGGGCGCTGGGACTGGATCTTCATTGACTAGTCTTATGCTTCTTTGTTCTTCCGTTGCTTCCTCTACATAATGCCCATTAAGCAGTTGCTGGAAGTGCTGGTTAAACACGTCTACAATTCCATGTGATTAGGTGACTAGGTTCCCTTCGCTGTTTCGAAGAGCTTGCGTGCCAGTCCTATAACCAGATGCCAGTTGCTTGGCTGTTTTGTAGAACCGATGGGTGTTGGTGGCGGTGCAAGATTCCTCGAGATACCTGAGCTGAGAGCTGCAAATGTTTTCAAAATTCCTCACCCAAAAAACAAGGTACACACTGTACAAATAGCTAACAGTCCTGCTAAACGTAGCCAAGAGCTGAGCGATACGCTGAAAGGAAGAGTAGTGGACATTGGACTCTTTCGACAAAATAAATCAACGGATATTGGTAAACAACCGTGAATCCCAACCGTGTCCGGAATCCTATAATCTGTAAGTCACCTTGACTCATTCTACACAAATTTATTGGCAACTATAGTCAGTTTAAGTAGGTATAAGCATTTCTAAGTGAAATATGAACAAATTTTAATTTTTTGAGTAAAAAGGTTAAACATAAATTGTGCACAATGTGAATACTTAATAACTACTCAAGATAGAATTTATTAATACGTGTAATACCTAATCATTTTGAGTCTTATTACAACTTTTATGAACTCACCAAACACCCTGAGCCAAGTTAATCTTAAAACGATCAAAAATCTTCCGCTTGGTTGTTTTCCGGTGCGTGTTTTAGTAGATTTTATCAACTGCACAATAATTCCTCAGTTTATATTTTTTTAAGTGCATAAATCAAAACAAAAACTCTGTTTGGTAATTTAATTAACGATAACAGCTGAGTTATTAAGCTACCGCCGCCGCCGACGGTAGAATTGTTAATCACTTTACGCTTTGTAAGAACGCGCACGTTAACAATCGCAATGGAGACAATAAATCATGGCTCATTTGTGCCATATATTGTGTGAAATTGCGTGAAGAAAGATTGTTAGGTTGAAGCGGCAACGCAGCAGCAGCTACGGAGTTTAGATGCGTTGCATGTTTTAGTTACCCAGGTTAGGTGGCATAAAAGCGACGGCTCCTATAGATTTGCATATAATTGCTTAGTTTTTTTTTTACTATCTTACTTTTTCACGTCTATTCATCGTCGTCGTCTGAAACAGTGGGACAAAAACCCAAGTAATTTGATTAAAGTTAAACACTTGGCCTGTGGAAAGCTGAATTCTTTATTCAAATAGTGACATATTTGGCAACAGACTGAAGAACTTATTAGCAAACAAAATTAATAAACCGTTTTCGACATATAAAATTTTTAAAAAATATTTGTTTTTAAATTAAAAAAATCTTAATTCTAAAATTTTAGTGGCAAATGCTAATAACTGCTAAGGAGTAAACTCGTAAACAATTTTATAAAAATCGGTGAAACCGTTATCGAGAAAGTCAAAGAAAATAAGCCACTATTACAGACGGTTTTTTGTTAAAATCGGAGCTGATTTTGAGAAAAATAAAAAAATTACAAAAGTACCGTTATTTTTGGTAAAAATCGCCTACGTAATGTTGAGCACAAACACTATTACTGTTACGAAGTAATTGAAGTTCATGTACTATGAGTGAAGTGGTGGTTATAGTGGAGCACTATACATTTATGTATGGTTACATTTATTTTATTCATATATTTTAATGCTGATAGTGCAAAACTGATACAGTCTGTTAAATAAGAAAGGTATAAAGGAATTAATTTTAAAGTCTTATCAACAAGAAAATATATCAAAAAATTAAAAATATAATATGTTGATATGTTGATATGAACATCCTGCCCCGCGCTGCTGATCCGTGGGTTCATCAGAAAGACATCTTAGACTTGAATGGTGTAACTTGATGATTGAGCTGTTATTGGGGCTGGTATAGGCTGTACCGCCTTTCGGGCATATTTGGCAACAAGACACTTGCTAGTTAGGAAATGAAATGAAAATGACTGCTACAGTGATTACTAGTCCAATCGAGCTCATGATTTTGTGCTGCATGTTATACTTGTTGATTCTCTAATTGCTGAAGCCTTATTTTTTCTCGCAGTTCCTGCAGATCCTGGTTATAAGATCTGAGATTTGGTTGAAAGTTTCGAAGTGCTGACAGACGAATGATATTTTCAGAAGGTATATCATTACTTAATCTGGTGTATGACGCTCGAACATTGGTTGAATAGATATGTTGACCTTGCAGTGTAAGATGCTGGTGCTTTGCCACAGAATAAGGCTGAAGTTCGAATAAAATATTTCCCTGTAGTCTGATGAATGAAGTTGGTTGATCACAGACGACACTCAGAATTGTTTCCTGTTTGACTGCAAATATCCACTGCTTTAGATCGGGGAGTTTTGCGCAAACTGAGTTAGACTTAATTGTTTTAAATTTACATGATGATAGAGTTGAAATATTGTTAAGAAGGTTAATTTCACACATGCTGAAATTAACCCCAGAACGGTATACAGGATGAGATTGGCTGCATAAATAGTGGTCTCTATTCATAATGGTACATAAAGAGAGTTAGCCTTCTGTAACAGGATAGTACTGATCATGATGGGCACTAACTGCTAAGAATTCTACTGCAGGTTCAATCGCTATAAGTGTATGACTTAACACTGCCGGAATAGGAATTACCTTGAACGCCACAAATTCTTCTGAATCATTAAGAGGGATTTCAATCTTAAAGAGGATGTGATTTGAAATAATCTGTCCTTCAATTGCCATCAGTTTATATAGTTGTAGCAGTTGATGTGACTCGACTGGAATACTGAGAACTTGTGGCTGGTGTTTTTTATTTTATCCAGTTCATGATTTATTTGCTGTGGTGAGATTAAGAGATGATTTATTCCTCCTTGATGTGTGTCTGAAACGTCAGCAATTGATGCTTGCGTTTTTGGATATTGACCATTATAAGGGTAGCATAAATAGACCAAGATAAAAATAGTTCTCTAATCTTACTTTGATATAGTTCGCCGGTGATATTATTTATACGATTTGTTATTTGAATTAGCTGGGTTTCCAGTAAATGGTATCTCTTGGATACGTTGTCTTGATTTCCTTTCATGATATTAATGGTGGAATCTAAGATGGAAGTATGATTTTTCATCTGTATAGATCCGTTCAAACTGTTGAGATATTACTTTGAATCAAGAACTCCAAAAAGGAAATTCGCTATGTTTCCAACAATGTCAATTGCCCCTCTTCCTTGCATCTTCCTTGCGATTTTCTTGTTTGGTGGAACTATGTTGTCTTCTATTATCTCATGTGTAATGAACTGCAGCTGTTGAGCAATTTGAGTGCAGAGAGAACTTTGAAGGAGAATTGATTGCAGAGATGCTCCAGTATCATTGAACTATTTTCTAAGGCCTGAAATTCTTTATGGTATGGCTGAAGGTTGTAATAAAATAGCAAATTCCATTTGTTGTGTATCAATTCATTGTATCTTGTCTTTGAAAATGTATTCCTGGTATCGCACATCAAGAACGAATTCTGGAAGCGATGGTCTGAAGAATATTTGAATGAACTACAACAAAGCATAAAGTGGAAAAAGGCTTCAAAGAACATTGATTCAGGAGCCATAGTCATAATCAAAGAAGATAACACTCCTGTAATGAAGTGGCCATTGGGAAGAATTGTCAAGGTTTATCATGGTAAGGACGGGTATGTCAGAGTCGCAGATGTGCGTACAAATTCTGGACTATTACATAGACCTATACACCAGCTAGCACCGTTATTAGAACACAACCAGGTTTCGTCGGAAACTCATACAGACATCTTATCGCCCGATCGAAAACGCAAACATAATTATCAAGAGGACAGCGAGAAGCCCTCGCCATCCAAGTCAGCAAGAAACCCAACAAAGGAAGGTAAGCATTCGACTAGCTCGGCATTACTCAGTTTAAAGCTCATAGGCCTTCTAATGCCAATAATAGCAGCAAGTGATACAAAGGTCTTAGTTTCAACACCTCCACACCAGGAATAAATTTTGAAGTCTTATCAACTAGAAAATGTATCAAAAAATAAAAAATATAATATGTTGATATGAACAATTACTTTCCGTAAATTTTAATTTAGTCGATTTCAAAATATTTATTGAAAAATTATTTTTCTTAACTCAAAAAATTAATTTTTCAAAATTTTAGTAGAGATCCTAGATGTCGAAAATTCGCGAATTCGGTATAAAGTATATACAATCTAGTTTTTATTTCGGATTAGCTGACACGCCAAATTTTGTTCAGAATGAAATAATAACTGCATTATGGTAAATATCTTTTTCCAGCGCAATCTACTGGATCGAAATTTTATCAAATTCTTTCTTTTAGTTAAATATTATACGTTATTAAATAAGCGAAAAGTCGTTAATAAATAAAAAAATTGAAAAAAAAACAGCGACCACAGCGCCCCCTAGTCTGTAATTAAAATACTGTTAGTTATAGTCGGCTATCTGTCAGTGAAAGTCAAAATCGGTGCAGCCATTTTCGAGATTAGCCAGATCAAACCTACAGACAGACAAGCATTTTAAAGCTTGTTTATTGCTTCCTTTGCTTTGACATTACAAATAGACACTTCAATTTTATGTATGTGTATTTAGATTTGCCCAATACCTAGAGTAGTCATGCCCCACTGTATATGCAGCTTTAAGGCATAATCGGATCAAAGAGACAGGCGCACGCATTAAGAAAAATATGCATTTCATCACGGAATACGATGACGCCGTCGAGCCGATTAATAATCTCATCCAAGCGCATCGTCGTAACTTGTAACGCTATTAATTTCGTTTCATTTAATTTTTTTTTTATTTAAAAATTCTCAGAGGGAGATGCATGAGTGCTTCGTCGAGAATTAAGCCATCATAACCATCACATCATTGCGCTATCGCCCTATTGCGTCGTCTTTATGTTGAAGAATGGCTTTGAAATCTGCAATCATTCGCACATCAAGATGGTCAAGGCAGCCAGCTTACAGCTAACAGCTGGACTGAATCGACGAGAGAGAGAGAAATTCCGGTTATTTAAACGCGCATGCAATCATAATTCCCAGTTTGTCAGTTCCAGTACCGCGGAAAAATCACGGAAGCGCACACGCACGGCCGGCAACACCTGCGTTAATCGCAGAAGATCGGCTGAGTCGCCCCATCATAATCGGCCGCAGCGGGACCAGACGCGCATTGCGGGCAGGTAACGATGTGTGAACAAGCTTCGGCCATCCGTTCAATCTTCTGGCAGCAGTGTTCAGCGGGTGTCGGGATGAATTGAGCGCTGAGTACGCTCGCTGCACTAGTGCTGCGAAATGCGCTGAATATTATTTTGTTATTTGATTAATTGCATCGAACGGAATCGCTTGTGTTCTTCCAACACCGACATCGTCGTTGCGTTGCCGTTGGTCTGTCGGCTCCGAAGGTAATTAAGCTGTTTGGTCAGCGAAATGGTGATACCAAAGCTGACAGCAGGAGCAGCAAAAAAAAATCATTCAAATTCCTTTCGTTTTATTTCCAGCTCATGAAGTGAAATTCTTTAGAAATCGGAGATCGCCTGAAATGCATTTAAACTGGCAGCATGAAGCAGCAGCTGTGGTGCGCATGCGCGCATCAGCCTACACATCTTAACTCTGCGAGTTGTCCCACAGCAGCCTCTGCTTACTCCGTGAAGAAATCAATCGAACCAAACGCATCTATAGCCCATGTAGTAACTGGAGTGTCGTGCGAATACGATCGACCACCCTCACGGTTTGGCTTAATGAATAAATACACCATATGTAGGTCCAGTCCAGGAACATGATCGGCCAGCAAACAGCAACACAGTAGCCCGAGATGGACAGTACGGTGTCACTCTTGTGCAAGATTGCATCCAGATTACGCAGAATTCTGTATTCGTTTATGGAAGGTACACACAGCACACACAAAATAAAGTATCCTACGACTTACGACGCGACGCGACGAGAAGGTATGATGATCGGTATTGTTGATGTTGACGATGAAAACGGACACGACCGACGCGACACGACGACGTTCTTAGAGCTGGGGACTTGGATGCAGTGTAAATGATCTTGCATCATTTTTTTTGTATTTCTTGGACACGAAATGAAAAAGAAGACACAAATGCGTTCCATTAGCGTTCCCCGTTCGATGATGATGATGGTGATACAATAAATGCCTGTTGTTTGGTTTTACATCAAGAACTGCACAAAATGAAATTCCTAGAAAACTAACGATAATCCGTAAGACAATAAACAATCTACAGAGTTTCTACTGTAATTGATTTTTGAAGTTGGGGTCCAATGGAAACCTTTCAGTGCAGAAGAATCTCGATGACGGTGGACATTTTAATATTTCTAAGGCGACCATGCCGAAATATTTTTTAAAATCCTAACTGCTTTTGGGATGATGTTTTTTTTTGTATTCCGAGTTTCTGGATTTTGGGTTTCGGTATAATTGGTTCTCAAGATTTTGTTTTTTTTTTCCTGAGTTTTTGAGATTTCGAGTTTTCAGTCTGTCAGTCTGTCAGTCTGTCAGTCTGTCAGTCTGTCAGTCTGTCAGTCGGTCAGTCTGTCAGTCTGTCAGTCTGTCAGTCTGCCAGTCTGTCAGTCTGTCAGTCTGTCAGTCTGTCAGTCTGTCAGTCTGTCAGTCTGTCAGTCTGTCAGTCTGTCAGTCTGTCAGTCTGTCAGTCTGTCAGTCTGTCAGTCTGTCAGTCTGTCAGTCTGTCAGTCTGTCAGTCTGTCAGTCTGTCAGTCTGTCAGTCTGTCAGTCTGTCAGTCTGTCAGTCTGTAAGTCTGTCAGTCTGTCAGTCTGTCAGTCTGTCAGTCTGTCAGTCTGTCAGTCTGTCAGTCTGTCAGTCTGTCAGTCTGTCAGTCTGTCAGTCTGTCAGTCTGTCAGTCTGTCAGTCTGTCAGTCTGTCAGTCTGTCAGTCTGTCAGTCTGTCAGTCTGTCAGTCTGTCAGTCTGTCAGTCTGTCAGTCTGTCAGTCTGTCAGTCTGTCAGTCTGTCAGTCTGTCAGTCTGTCAGTCTGTCAGTCTGTCAGCCTGTCAGTCTGTCAGTCTGTCAGTCTTCCAGTCTGTCAGTCTGTCAATCTGGCAGTCTGTCAGTCTGTCTGTATGTATGTATAGACACCTAGAGCCCAAACGGGTGGGCCGAATTGCTTCAAACTTGGTATATAGAGTTTTTTAGGTATTCTACAGAGGAGAAATTGATTTTTTTTGTTTATCTCAAAAAATATCGGTACCTGCCATATAACCAATACGTTAAAGCCTATTTTTCTCGGAAACGGCTGTAACGATTTTGATTTAAAAAAAATCAGTGCAGCTTTTTACGACCGATCGTATGATTGAAAAACAGTTAAAAATGTCTAAAAACGGTACTTTTCATAGGACCAGTTTTTTTTTATTTCGACTATCTCATAAATGGCTCGACCGATTCTTTCGAAATTTCACAGGTATATAGGCTTAGGCAATTTATACTGCGTACCAATATTTTTAATAAATATTTTTTTGTATTTTTAAAAGAACTTTTTCAAACAAATTTTTTAAATTTATATTTTGAAATTTTTTTGCAAAATGTATAGTTATACGTATTTGCTGAATACCTATGAATTGGGCTTTTTGAATTTTTTTTAAAATTTTTTTTCAAAAAGTTTTTTTAAAAAAAATTTTTTTTCTCAAAAACCGCTCCACATATTTTAAAAATTTTTTTCTCATAAATTCAAATTTATCCAAGAAATAAAATGGCGTACTTTTCCAATTTTTATTGTTAGATAATCATTTTTGTTTGACAATGGGACGAAAATTTATGTTGTAAACTGGAAAAAGAGCACCTTAGTACTTGACTATTCAAATTTCTTCACCAGCTAATATATTCACAACTCTTGAGGGATTCTCTTTTGGCCTTTATAATTTTTGACTTCGCAGAATTAATTTTAAGATTCGACAAGTCACAAGACCGATCTTCAATAAATATATCTATATGTTGCCATCTCAATTTCGATAGTGAAATGGGATTATCATAATGCCGCATATCAATTTCTCCACCGAAAAACTGCTCTCTAGATAGCTTGGGAATAGTTTTCTTGCATGATGGAATTCACTCTGGTTTTATCTGAACTTTTTTTTATAAGGAGGAGATATCGATGCGCATTGGCTTTAAATTCCTGAACATTACAATGGCCGGGAAAGGAAGGTTGTGGTAAAGCATACCACGCATTCGCGTAGTACGGCTAAGGAACGAATCTCTGAACTGAACCTGACAGTACGACCAAAGATGAGCTCGTGGGTATACTGGTGAGCATTCCTGTTTGAGGTGAGGAATGCAACTGGCTAATTCGCTAGAGCACAATCTGTGAAAATAATGGTAGAAAATGGTGAGACACGAAATTTTATGGATTTGTGCCACAGTTTGGTGAGACATACCATCAGACCTATTGCTGCGAAAGCCATACTGCCGGCAATTAAGGAGCTTTCGTTCTTCGAAATATTTCTTAAGCTGATAATTAATCAGCGTTTCCATGAGCATAGAATGAAGTGACGTAAGTGCGATCGGTCGATATTTAGAGGGGAAGGAGGATTCGCCTTTCTTGTGTATGGGCTGAACAAGTGCTATTTTCCATCTACTTGGAAAGAGACCTTAACAGTAGGACAGATGAAAAAGCTTATGCAGTGCCAACGTTGAAGAACACCTCTTCAGAACAATAGCAGCAGGGATACCATCCAGGCCCGCGGATTTGTGCGTGTCGAGATCTTTTAGGACTCTATAGCTACTAAACGAGTGAGAAAGAAGATTGGTCCCATAACATCGATTACGCTCTCAAGTATTTTGAATTAGCGGCAAACTGCCTAGCAAAGAAATTAGCTTTCTGTAATGAAATAACAAATGGAGTGTCATTGACAACTAGCGTACCAACCGAGGAAGAGGAAGTGTTCCTTATGTTTTATTACAAGTGACCAAAAATTTGTACTGTCCTTGCGATATTGCAGTCTTTTTTCCGTAGTTTTTGATCCGTGGAATATGGGTGTTGCAGGCCTTCCTGGCTTTCTTGAACTTATTTCGGTTATCGTTAATTTGGTTGACCTTATAACAACGGAAACTTGCTCGAATCGAACCATTCATTTTCTTCGGGCTTATGCTTTTAACCCTGTTTTGGATAAAAGTTCTCATTCCCAAAAGAATCAAACTTGTGATTATATTGGCACTGGAGTCAACGTCACTATCGAGGAAGCATAGTGACCAGTTAAAGATCCTGAAATAATTGTTAAAACCGTCTTGGTTGGCTTGCTCGTATTGTCACGGTTCTCTTAGGAGCTCTGTCTTTAACTGGAGAGTTTTGACACGAGAAAATAGCAGATATAACACAATTGCCAGATGTGCCTAGAGAGTGTTCTATCTCTTCAAGATAATAGTGTAATTATCAGTGTCAGAGGTAAGGAACAAATTAAGAGTATTTTCTGCTCGACCATTAACGCCCGATATTCGAGTGGGCTCGTTGACAAAACTGAGTAAGGTGGTTAAGCTCTGCAAACATTTTTTTTCAGCACGCACACTCCTTCGGGTATTGTCTGTCCCAAATGAAGAAGCAAAGAAGAATTATGTACATAGAAAGCACCATAATATCGATTTCAGTTCGAGGATATGACTAAATTTAAACACTTATAATATTTTGTTAAGATCCGTCCATCCGTTACAGAGTGCTTGTGGGAAAATCTAGTACGAAAGTAGGATAGTAGTGTGGAGTATTGTAAAGTGTTATCCATTTTGCGGTTGACGATGGAACGACTTGCACCGTCAATTCGGAGCGTTATGGTCATATATGTATATGATAACCGACTTTTGTTTACCTGCTATTGAAGAATACGACTTTGAGAATATGTGATTTCAACAAGACGGTGCCACATGCCACACAACTCGAGCGAATATGGCTTTATTGCAAGAGACATTTCCTGGCCGCGTAATTTCTCGTCCTGGTGATATCTGGCCACCAAGATCATGCGATTTGACACCGCTGGACTTTTTTTTGTAGGGCTACGCGAAAGACCGTGTTAATGCAGATAAACTTTTAACTCTTGAACACTTGAAAACCAACATCCGTCAAGTTATGGCTGAGATACCGCCCAATGTGTGTCAAAAAGTGCTCGAAAATTACCTCAAAAGAATCGATGCTTGCAACAATTCGCGTGGTGGTCATTTAAATGATGTAGTGTTTCACACATAATGTCAACGTTCAAACTTTATAATAAAAAAGAAATATCATGAAAAAAAAATATTTTATTTGTGTTTTATTTACGTTTACTTTTGAAACCGCAAAATGGATAACCCGTTATTATGAAGTGTATACAAATAGACCGGTATTAAATTTCTAAAGTTGATTTTTGACCTAAAATAAATAAAACCTTCAAATAATGTATTATATTTTATATAAGAAAGTGTTCAAATTTGGGGAGAAAACGGTGTTAACAGCCACTCCAATAGCATTATCCATACTCTCTTAAGAATTCTCTATTAAAGATAAAAAAATCTGAATGATGTAGAGAACCCATAAATAAAATGTTCTAAAGCAATCCACTACTGTCCATAATTTTTGTCTTTAACATCGAAATTGTATCCTTGACCCAAATATGTACGGAACCCTACATCGTCAAAGATTCCATTTTCCCACTGATATCCTGCCGAAAATAAAAAAATGGGGGAAAATTATACAAAAGAACAAACACACCACTTCATTTTAATACAAAATTCACCCAGAAGGAAAAAAAAACACCATCTCCACCATTTTCATAACCTTCCCCAAGAAAAAATAATTCGACAAGTGTATTTTACTCCTGCTCACTCAGGAGTGAAGCCAACATACTTACATACTCTGACATACATACATATAATTACCCTTATCTAAGTTAGAGGGTGAAACTTCTTGGTTTCGCAGGAAGTATGGAGGGAGAAGACTGAATGAACCCCTTTACGAAATGACTTTCATTTGTCCTGTCCTAGGTTAGGGACAAAAACATATTTTCGAAGGTGTGGTCCTACCTCAAGAAGATGGTGATTGGGTGCGCGCAGAGCACAGTAAAGTGTGGGTGATGTCGCAGTTAAACAAAACGAACAAAAAATTCTTTCAAGTGCAACGTGCAACAAAAAACATGACGGATGTCTGAATTGACGTGAAGCAGATGATGTTTCTGGGAAATCGATGATCAAGCAACAACGACGACGACAACGACAAAAAGTAGCTAAGAACTGCATCATCAGGTCGTGTCGTCGCGTCGCGTCGGTAGAGACGATAGCGGCAATGATTCCGCGGTGCAGATGCAGATTGAATAAAGTGCACAAGTAAATGGCTGGGAATGGGAAATGATTTGCGTCGAACTATGCAACATGGCTTCAAATGACGTGGTTTGTTCTCTCTCTCTTAAGTCACCCGTCCACCACACGATGCACGTCGCGTCTTCATTTTCGAAGAAAAAAAAACCTTAGTTCGATGATGGGGAAGAGAAGAATGTAAAATCAATTTGGTCATCAAAAAAACGCATCTGCATCCATTGCACCGGTATGGAGACCGAGGGAGATGAGATGCGACTTCAGTCGCAATGAAACCGGATCCATGGAGCTCTCAGATTTCAATACCTACTTCTATACATATTCGTATATAAGTAGCTATAGATTAAAAAAATGAAGCGCACATCACATATCCATACAAAAGCTAGCTGAGCCCACTTAGAGAGGTTTCAGTCTCCGAAGCGAAGCGCATGTTATATCCGCTGGGAAATCGGCCACCCTCACGTTTTTGTGTTAATGAGTTCGCAACTCCTCCGCGAGAACTACATAATATATGTACGAGCTTAAGCAAGACTGCGAAAGACAACCGTGAAGCAAGATCAGCTCCAGATTACGCAGAATTTGTTTTTTGTTGACGTAAGGTTTGCGGATGCATTTCACATATTTTTTTTGGTGTTTTGTTTCTTAAATTTAACTGGCCATGTTGATGATGCTGATGTGCGACCTCACGCCATCATGATATAGGAACCGATTCTAGGCATGCGTTGGTAGAGTTTTCTGTTTTTGTTTTAGATTGGAAAAGTTGTGACATGAGCTTGATGGTGTGGTGTATCTTTGTTTTAAAAGGCTGGTAAAGATGTACCTACCTTCTGCGTTGAGTGTTTGGGTTTTTGTTTAAATTTTTGAATGACAATTTGTAAGACAGGCGCATGTGGAATAGTACGGATATAATTCGAAAAAAAGACGGTTCCGCTTTGTTTTAGATCTTAAGGAAATTTTTTTAGCAAAGTATATACGTTTTTTTAAGATCTTAGACTTTTGTTTCCACCTCATTTCTGAGACAGTGCAGGTAAATATTTATCAAAGTTAAATGACAAAGTTTCTGCAATTTTAACTGGCGATATATCTAGGTACTGTAGGGCAAGTTTTTCATTTGAAAAAAAAAATCGAACCCGAGATTTTAATCGAATTTGATATTACGAAAAGGAAAAAGATTAAAATTACGATGATATAGAGAACACCAAAAATGTGGGTGCCGCAATTCCGTCCGTCTATCTGTCTGTCTGCCTGTCTGCAGACAAACAGACGCTGCAAGTCTCTACAGCGTAAACGGCTGAAGCGATTTTTTTCACACTTGGTATTTAAGCGTTTATGGTGATTATTCAAAATAGATTTTTGAATCGTAGTTTTATACCCAAAAATAACGGTACTTGCCATACAAATTTGTCTACCATCTTAATTATCTCGAAAACGGCTATAACGATTTAAAAAAAAAATGGTGTGTGTACTACTTTGGGTATGGTCACATTTTGGTTAAAACAAAATTTTGTTTTTAATATTTTCTTACCTGCCATACAACAATTTTATTGATTTTCGACTTTCTCATAAACGGCGCAACGAATTTCGATCAAAATTTTTACACAGGAGCTCCATTAAATTCTAAATAATACTGCATTTCAAAATTTTCTTTTTGAACATTCAATATTTCAAAAACGGGTGGACGATTTTTTCTGAAATTTTGTGTTTGAATTTATATTTTTAAATATTTAAAATCTTCATACAATTTTTTTTTTAAATTTAAGAATCTTCATATATAAAAAATTAAGTGAAAAACGATTTAAAAAATACATTTAGCCGTAAGAATATTTTGCATATAATGTAATAGAACAGAGGAGCAAGTACGTGCGATCCAGTCGTGCATTTTAATTAAGTCTTTTTAAGCTCCAAAAATAACGATACCTGTTATACAAATCTTTGGGTCAAAAATGGTAAATCACAATTACAGTCAAAATCTGTTATAACGACATCGGTTATAACGAACAGTTTTAAATTGAAAATTAAAAAATCTATCGTTTATAAGGAATATTACAAAAAAAAAAAATATGCATTGGAAATTTCGTGCATTTCAAATAATAAATTATGGGGATTTCCCCTTTTCTGCTTTGGAACAGGGTAATAGTCATATTTAATATAAAGAAAGGTTAAGTGTGTTAGTTTTATTTTTTCAATATGAGTTCAAAACGTAGAGTTTGTACGATTCAAACAAATCTGCAATAATTTCAAGACTCGAAGAATAAAACTTTTAAATAAAAAAAATCGATGCACTCACGACATAATAGAAGAAGAATTCATTTAGCACAAATGTCGACAGCAAATTACAGATTACTTTGTAAATAAATAAAAGTTATGCTAAAATAAAAAAAAGTTTGTCCACAAAAATTGAGAAATCGGATATAACGAAATACCGGATATAACGAACAAATTATCCAGTCCTGTTGAGTTCCCTATAACCGATTTTGACTATATCCCGAAAACGGCTATAACAATTTTAATAGAAAATAAAATACACGACTGGATCGTACGAACTTGATCTTGGAGCTAACAACTTTAATGTACTTAACCATTGAAGTTTAATTAGTTAATTGTATTTATCCTATGCAGGTTTAAAGCCTATGTAGTTAAGATTACCTTGATTCTTAGTATATTGATTTTTTTTTTGGTTTTCAATTTTCTGGGAAACGGTTAATTTGATTTTTTTTAAATTTTTTTACGCAGAAGCTCCTAGAAAATCTAAACATTATTGTATACCAACATTTTTCAAAACATTTTTTTTTTTGGAAATTAATTTTTTTTTTTGAAAACTCAAAACGGCCCAATAGATTTTTTCGAAACTTCGTATTTAGAAGTTTTTTGATATTATCTTGAATTGCTGAAAAACTTATTTTCCTAAAATAAAAAACAACGGTACCTCCCAAACAAATTTAAAAAAAAACGTTAAGAAAAATATGTATTTCTCGAAATCGGCTCCAAGGATTTTTATAAAAAAATGTGCGTGTTCTTAAATTTGTACACTCCACTTTCTAGCTTAAAAATATTTTTTTTGCGTACTTATTAACGATACTTCCTATACAACCACTGTTCCTTTTTTCGACTTTCTCAACATTGGATGAACTGATTAAAATAATTTTTTCTATACAAATGCCCCCTAAAATTGTTAACTAAACTGAATACATACTAAAACTTTCAAAAAAATGTTTTTCGATTTTTAAAAAATAAATACAAATTTTTTCTTGAAAAGTCGATTTTTCAAAAACCAATTACAGAATTTTTTTTTGAAAATTTGAATTTTATATGTATATTAATTTTGTTTGTCCCGTGGGTAGGTGTAAAACGTTCAAAAGGCTCTATGATGGCCGAAAAACTCGTGCTCATAGGAGTGTGAGATTCTTACTGCACTAAAAAACACCTCCTCCTCCCGATTGCAACTAAGTTGAAACTTATCTAGCAATTTATTTTTAACGAATTTAATTAACGTGTTGCAGGTAACTATCCGGTGATAGTTCCTGCGTATACCGCGATTTTAAAGCGGATTCTCGTTTAGTGCACCAAATCGGAGGGCTTACTCCTTCGCAGGCGGCGTAATAAATTAGTCTCATCGATACTTTCGATTATAGTACTATTACAGTATTGTAATAGCCGTTTTCTATGATTTCGTGCAAAATTTTTTATTTCATCGCGAACCGTGGGAATCCCGAGAACTCTGTGGAGATCTTCGTTTCTAATGTACCAAGGTGCGCTTACAAACGATCTTAGGAGTATATTTTAAAATGTTTGTAAGGTATTTAAATTAGAATCTCGCGTACAACCCAAGAGTTGTCTACCGTAAGTCCAGATAGGCTTAAGCACCTGCCTGTACAAAATTATCTTGTTTTCGATAATGAGCTTAGAGTGTTTCCCGAGCAACCAATACATATCTCTGAGTTTATTATTTAACTCCTCGCATTTCTTTTTAACATGCGGTTTCCATTTTAATTTCGCGTCTAGTCATTCCGAGATATTTTGCTTTGTTAGCAAACGGAACTTCAACCGCATTAACAAATACCGGTAATCTATTAATTTCTTATGCGTAAAATCTACATGGACTGATTTTACTTCGTTAAGCGGTATCCTCCATGTTTTTGTCAATTCACTGTCATTATTCAGAGAATTTTGTAATTTAATCGTAGCATCATTTATCGTTTGGCCCACTGCTAGCATTGCAGTGTCGTCAGCAAACGTGGCTACGATAGTGTCTACTGTTTGAGGTATATCACGTGTAAATAATAGGTACAAAATCGGACCAAAGATACTTCCTTGTGGTACCCCAGCCATTATATCTTTGAGATCCGAGTAATCGTTTCCATGTCTTACTCTAAACAGTCTATTCTCTAGATATGCTTTTAGAAGCGTAAAAAGTGCTTCAGGCAGAATTTGTCTTAATTTATCAAAAGCTTGCGACACGTCTAGGAAGACCGCCGAACAAATTTTCTTTTCTTCAAGAGTTTCCTCAATGACGTCAATGATCCTATGCACTTGGTCAATTGTCGAATGCTTGCTTCTAAATCCGAACTGATGTTCAGGTATTAGGCGCTTTTCTTCTATTATTGGCTGCAGACGCAGAAGTAATATTGTTTCAAAGACCTTAGATATTTCGGGCAGAAGCGAAATAGGTCTATAAGATTTCTTATCATGTGATGGTTTTCCTGGTTTGAGAACCATTATAACTTCCGCAACCTTCCATTGGCTCGGAACGTACTTAAGCCTTAGAGTGGCATTTATTATATAAAAAAAATTAATTAACACTTTGCGAGGAAGCATTTTGAGAACTTCGGCCGTAATTAGGTCATATTCCGGAGCTTTCTTATACTTAAGCTTTCTTATTTATCTACTTAATTCGACAAGGGTAACATTTCTTGTAATGTAATTTTCGCTTGAGTTAGAACTTATATTTAAATTTTCGTTGAGTACTTGCCCATCAAAAGGTTTAAATGTGTTCTCCAGGTAATCCGCGAAAACGTTTGCTTTCTCTTTATCGCTTTTTGCCCATTCGTTTTAGATCATTCTTAATCGGAGGCGCTGGGAGCTTTGGTTTCTTCGTTACTTTAACAGCTTTCCAGAGTGAGTAGTTGGATTCTTTTCCTGCTGTCAAGCTTTCAAGATAATTTCCAACTTCAGAATTTTTGAATTCTGCTATCTTTTTTTTTAGTAAATTACACAAGCGATTTAAATTTACCTTGTGTTGAGGAGCTCGAGTTTGCTGCCATTTCTTACGTGCTTTTCGTTTCTCTTTTACTAAATGTTTTATTTCTTGCGAATATTTTAGGCATTTCTCTTTGGTACGGGGTGTTTTTCCATGCGGCTTGTTGTACGATATTGACGAAGTTATCTACTGTGTCTTCAAGTTCGAGAGGCGTTTGTAGTGAAACCCTTAATTCAACGTTGTCCTCTATATCTTTCTTAAAACCTTCTCAGTTGGTTTTCCCATTGGTTAGCGTGGGTGGTTTATGTATATTAATAATATATTTAAAATGGCGTTTAAAATTTTTTTTCCTAAAAATGTTTTCAAAATTATATACATAAAAAATTAATTTATCAAAAATCCGCTCCAACGATTTTTTTTTATATATTCTTATTAATCCACGAATTCAAATGGCATCTTTGATTTCCCTTAAACTAAAACGTCTAATCAATAAAAACATTTAAGTATGTGTATTATCCATTTACTTCGACCTCATTATTATTCCATATTTACGAATTTTTGCGTACGTCACTGAATCCTAAATACAATGTAGGCCCTCACATTTATATATATCGGATTTTTCAATAAGAGCGCTACAAAAGTTTTTTTAAATAAAACAAAAACGGTTTTGAATATCAATGAAATTCTTTATTCCTATGAAAGTACGTTCGATGCCATTATGTATGGAACTCGATTTCTTTTGCATGGCCACCACAGGCACGCTTGCAGAAGTCCAGACGCTGAACCCAATTTTCGACGGTTTTCAAGCATAAATGGGCCGACACTGCTGCAATTTCACGGTCGATATTCGTATGAAGTTCATCAATCGTCGCTGGCTTGTTAGCATAGACCATAGACTTGACGTAGCCCCACAGGAAATAGTCTAACGGCGTCAAATCGCACGACCGTGGGGGCCAAGCGACTGGACCATTTGTGAGACAACACGTTCTCCAAACTTGGTTTCCAATAAATTGATTGTGACATTCGCTGTGTGGATTGTGGCGCCCGTTCTGTTGGAACCACATGTCCGTCAAGTCCATATCATACAATTGGGGCCAAAAATATTCGGTTATTATTGAACGGTAGCGATCCTCATTCACAGTAACGTGCCGGTCTTCATCATCACGGAAGAAGTAATGCCCAATGACGCCGCCGGCCCATAAACCACACCAAACCGTAATTTTTTCGGGATGCGATGATGACTCATGGAATACGTGTGGATTGCTGGCTGACCAATACCGCATATTTTGTTTATTGACGAGCCATTCAGCCAGAAATGAGCCTCATCGTTGAAGATGATTTTTCGATGAAAATGCGAATCATTTTCAAGTTGTTGCTCAGCCCAATTCACGAACATACGACGCTTCTGGTGGTCAAGCGGCTTCAGTTCTTGCATCAATTTAATCTTGTAGGGATGTAGGCCAAAATCTTTTCGCAAAATTCGCCACAACGACGTCACAGAGATGCCCAATGCTTGAGAACGACGTGTGAGAAACACATTTGGGCTTTCTGCAACTGAAGCCTCAGCGGCAGCAATATTCTCGACACTACGGGCACTTCTTTGTCTCACTGGCACGGGAACATTTTGTACTGTGCCTGTGGATTCAAATTTTTCCACTAGACGCTCAATTGTTGATCTGCTAGGATGATTATGACGACCGGAAATTGGACGTAGCGCTCTTAACGTTGAGGCCACTAACTCCGAATTTCGGTAGTAAATTTTAATAATTTCGACTCGTTGTTGGCTCGTATATCTTTCCATCATGAAATGGCAAACCTTACTGAAGAGAAATGTCAAAAGAGCGCAAGAAATATGGCGCCGTTTGCTGTCCCTGTCGCTCTACTTTTGTAGTGTCCCTGTTGAAAAACCCTTTACATATATGTCTTTAAATATCACAGGAATCTTATGTATGCATATTCTACCTAAATTATAGTTTTAGCTACCTACCCGCCTAAATCCTTCTTTTCATTATGTGTACATATTTATATAACTAGGTTCCATCCATGTATGTATGTAGGTACATACTTTCCTCCTAACATACATAAATAAAATCCATAATCTACATAAATAAATAAACATTTGTAGGTAGGTACATATGTTATGTGTAACTATTCCTTGAATTATCCATTCGACAATTCAATATACTAAGAATCAAGGTAATCTTAACTACATAGGCTTTAAAACTTCATAGGATAACTAGACTACCTACCTACTAAGCAGCGTCAACGTTTAGCTTCATTAAAGTTGTTAGCTACAAGATCAAGTTCGTACGACCCAGTTGTGGATTTTTATTTTTTTCTTGCATTTGCCTAACATACATGTACTAGCTCTTTGTTTCACCTTATGCGAATTTCTTAGAAACGACCCAAATGATTTGGATGAAATTTTCAGAGTTTTTTTTTTTTGATGAATTTCCTAATTTCTTTATTTTTCGGAAACGACTAAAGCAATTTAAATATTTTTTTTTTTAAAGATTTAATAAGATTCAAGTGCATTAAAACCACAACTGCTTTAACGACAGAATATAAATTAAAGATTTTAAAGAATTAAATAGTATCTACCCGCTTTTTTATTCAAGGAAAAGAATCTCGTGCATTAGAAGTTTAAGAAAAGAAATCACTCATGAAAATGCGAAAGAGAGTCGGGGATAAATTTCACTAATTTATAATCTAGCAAAGAAGAGATTTATCGATACCAAATACACGAATTTTCGATAAGAGAGCTTTCGTTGCCAAGCGGTCAACAGTTCTTTGCAAACTTAAACTTTAATTGTAAAATGTCCTCATTCGGTCATAAGACAATCATGAACTTAAGGGTGGGCATTTAAATTCAAATTGACTGTATAATGCCGTACAGTAATGCCCAGTAGCCCTAATGTGGTAGGGTTAGGCATCAGAAAACCCATACTTAAACAGATCCTTAAATCCTTCAGATCACTGCAGCGTCTTTAAAGCGGAAGTATACTTGTGGTTTTAGATGTTCCAAAGAATCTTGCGGCATGTGAAATAGTTAACAATATTATTGATATCTTCGTAGATCGTCAGGCAGCAATTAGAGCTATTTCCTCATTTTTCACAAAGTCAAAATTATAGTGGTCCATTGAAGTAATGAGTAGAGATTACTAAGTGGAACAAAATACAGGGATTTCTCGAAGCTGCGAACGTAAACTAGTAAGCCACAGATACATGTCGGGTTTCGGGAAATCTCTGGCTCGATATTTCTAAGAATAAATGCGCTAAGGAGCCCTTAATTATATACTCTTTGATTTGAATCCTAACCGGTCAGAACTCAATGGGAACCCAAGTGAAAATAATGTGCATCAGCATATCTAGCCTTTGTATGTATATAGGGTGCCAGGATGAAAAGGTGGATGAGGACTCCTCTCATTTTCTTTGTGAGTGCCTCAGCCTGGCAATAACTATAGAAAAGCAGCCCTCGGAGAATACTTTTTCGACAATCTGGGCGAAATCTCGTGACTGCCATTAAATAACATACTTAAATTCACTCTGAATTTAGGTTGGTCCAGGGAGGCCTTATTCCCACTCTATAATTTAGGGGCAACAATGAACCCACTGATATCCGAGTGAGGTGATGAGAAATGTCTCAGAAACCATCAATCAATCAATGATTCCAAATTCGGACCTTTTACGCCAAAACTTTGAGGGTCATTGTGGCAAATATCAGGCGAAAAAATCTATTCTTATTCAAACAATCAAAAGTTGATCTTAAAATTATAGCTATAGGTATGTATTTGCCGCAACCAGTAAGTAACGTTGCTCAAAATCTTTGAACGAAAAAATTTCGAATCCCTAGAATGGTTTTTTTCTTCGCCGAGTGTATAGAGCTCCTGGCCTTGGCACACTAAAAAGACTCAAATATAAATTGTCATTTAAAATAATGTCACTTCAAAATTGTGAAATATTTATTTTATAAATAATAAAGTGACAAGAACAAAAAGGGAAACCAAACTTTCAACTGTCATTCTGGCACTTTTTCCAATTTACACCAATCCCAAAGCCATAAAACCTTATTTTACCCTGCCACCTTCTAGCAACCACTCACAAAATCCTCAAACATGATTTTGTTTTTGTCACAAAAATCAGGACATCGACACAATATCAAAAGTGACCATTTAACTTGTAGTCTTTGTTTTTCTCTGAATGAGTTTATCCTAGTTTTTGACATTTTTGTTTCTTTCAATTTTAAACGAAATAAGATCTTACAAACAAAAAATAGAAAAAAAGACAAAAAAATCCAAAGAAAATGTCATTTGAACCGATGTTAACGAACCATTCACAAGCTCGAATGCGCGCAGCAAAAGTCCTTTGTTGTAAATGCAACAAAATAAAATCCCTTCCTCCGGTCGTTTTTTTCTGTGCTGCTTCTGCAAACTTCACCACACCACACCACATCGCGACAACAACACCATTATCTGAATTCCAAAAAAGGACCTGCATTCACTTGGAAGAAAAATGCCACCACGAAGAAAATTTATACCTATACAAAAAACAAAAACAATAAAAAAAATAAGGATAAAAATGGATACATCAAGTTTTTACCGATTTTAATTTTGTTTTTCTTTCGGTAATTTTTTTTTCATTTTTTTTTTATTAAGGATATAAAAAAGTTTGCAAGGACAGCGATAAATCGCTGAACACAACACAATACATTTTTTGTATTATTTTTTTTTGTTTTGAATATTTACTACCCATAGTGGGTACCTTGCTACCCCCACGAAACCTACAACAAACCACCCCTTGCTCCACTTGTTCTTTGATTATCCTTTTTCACTTTTATTTTTGTTTATTTTCAGCGGATGAAGATTGAGACAAAACCAAAAGCAAAAAAAAAATTGTAACAACTAAAACCCGATTTCATTCTGGCAGAAGGATTATGTTATGACCATCATCATGCTCCAGCGCCTTAATTGTTGTAATGTAAGAAAGAAGTAAAAAAAAAAAATATAACGACGGGCTTTCTTCAAGGACTCGCGTTGATGATGGCGTTTTTTTTTGTTTGTTTGCTAAAAGAAGGAACTATTGCTCACCTCATTGCAGGCAGAGGCGCAACCTAGCTCTGTGAATTATGTGCACACAAAAGCATTGCCGCACTTTGATCGTTCAGCGGGAAGTGAAAGGATTAAATAAATATTTGTTTATCCTGGCTATTATTATCATCCCTTTGCCTATTTGTTTTTTTTTTGCATTTTGTTTTGTAATAAAAAAAATGAATGTTAACAAATTTTTTTTCGTGATATTTTTTCGCCACTGCTTTATATTCCGTAGGTACATATACCTACACTTAGATCCTTTGTCTGAATTTACGAATGACAGATCCGGATTAGGGCATCCTTCATATATCCTGAAAGATAGATGCGATGGAGTGAGTGACAAAAAAGCTTCTTTCTGATAGGATTACAGGATTTTTTCGTCGTTGATGGCGTTGGTCGGTTGGAAAACCGGACGCTCCATCGATTCGATGATGATGACGTTGTTGGCGTTGGTGTTGGGTTTGATGATGAAAAATGTCATTCGGCAATACCTACCCTATCCTATTAGTAGATGCAACCCATTTACAAAGGCGCTGAAATGAAAAAAAAGAAGAAGATTCGAAATCCTTTCAATCTAATCCTGTTGTCTGATGCAGTGGAAGCAAAAGCAAAAATATACGAGGAAAAAAAATTCCTCGAAAATCCTTTGATTGGTGGGCATTCGCAAGCAAAAAAAAACTCTTCGTCCTCGTTGGTATATATGAAAAAGTAAAGGAACTTGTATTTTTTTTTCAAAAGGCAAATAAAAAGATCACAACTGATGCACACTCTCTTGCAAACAGAGAGTCGTGTGGTCGGGTCGGGCGTCGGGGTTGTCATGAGGAGAAGTGGAAGTAATGGCCACTGCTGCCATGTGCAACGCCTGCACATTAAGCCAAACACAACAAAACAAAGATCCTAGTTATTCGATTAATCATTCTTTTTAGCAAAAGCTATAACACACGCTCTTTTATAGTCCTTTTTTTTTGCTTACTGTTCTGTGATGGATCTGGATTTTGGGCTGGTTGTGCTGTGTTGGCGCAATATCCTTTTCGCATGCAGCAAATAAACAAAAAACTAAAAAAAAAAGAATTACCATCAAGGACTTTTTACAGACAGGCACAAAAAAAAATTCTTTAAGAGGAAGTCATTCTTTTTCGTCAGCATCAGCATTTGAAAAGCATCAGCATTGGCCTAGGTGCAGGCCAAAATACCCCATCAGCATTAAATCTCCTTTTTTGTTCCTTGCACCGCATCACATCATAGAGGACTATACTATAAGAATGTCCTGTGTGTATATGTGGTCTTGGTCTGTGGGAGGTATAAAATCATCGGATGCAAGTCATCGTTGGCGGATCTCAGATGGACAGGAGGACGTTATTATTATTTTGCTTTTTAAGGTTCTCCAAAAAATAGAAGGTTTTTGCTTCATTTGCAGGACATAAGACTTTTGTAGATGATTTTTTTTTGTGAGAAAGTTGAGAATAGATAGGTAGGTATATGGTCTTCCGAAAAATGCAGGATAATGGAATGCTTTTATTTTTATTTTTATTTTTTTTTGAAAGAGTGCATGGGCGTAGAAGGTGTGGTAAATATCATTGTTTTGTTGCGTTACAATTTGCATACAACATGGAGCAGAAAACCCCATAGATTTCTGGCTACTGATACATCAGGAGCTGCTGGATGCCATGCTGGCCGCCAAGCCGGACGGACACATGATGGAAGTTCAGTAATGGATGGTTTTTCTGGTTTTGAATGCATACATTGGATCCATTTTTTTTTTTGATTTTTGTTCACTCGTATGTATATGCGAATCTTTTTGATTTTAAGGATCTGACAGGAGGAGGACTTTTGGGTTCGAAGATTGATGCCATTGTTTTTGAGATTTAGTTTCATTTCTTTTTTTTGAAGAATGAAATGGGAGTGTCCTGTTGATGGAAAATTGTTTTGTATGCATGTACATATGTGGAATTTTGTTATGTAACTCATTTTTCTTAATCAATTTTTGTTGCCCTTAATTTATCTACACAAATATGTTCGTTATAACTATAAAATGCTACGGCTACCTTTTCTATCCACCGTGTCTTTTTAGCTTTTATTGATGTTACATTTATGAGGGATTAGATAAGAGAATTGTAATAAAAGACTATAATCGTATTATGTCCAAGCCTAGTTACACACAATATACATAAATGCTGCATTTCCACTGTCTGTCTGTCACTAACTGCCAAAAAACTGCGTTCAATTATGTCATTAATGACATGTTTTAATAGAAGTTAAATTAATGACTGATTGACACAATGGTAGTATTTTTCGTGATTATAAAAACAAGGATGTAAAATTGCCAAATTGTGCCAACACAAAATCCTTTCCCGTCTTTGTATTCCTTTTAATGCCGGATTTACACGACTGCCAAGTTTGCAGTATTTACTGCCAAAATACTGCTGTCATTAATTTAATTAACGACATTCGTTAACACGAAGCTAAAATAATGACAGATAAAAAATACTGCCAGCTGGCAGTAAAGAATGAGCAAGTTTATTCTTTATTGAAAATTGTTGTCAGTACTGAATTTACACGATGTCAGTATAATGCTACAACTTAACGAAAATTCAGGCTGGCAGATTTTTAAAGACAAATACACTTCCACATTTTCGAACGTTTACACGACAAGGAAAATAATTCCAAGATTTTGAGAGTAATACTGCCAATTTGGCAGTCGTGCAAATTTGGCTAACTAGTGCCGTGCAATTCAGGTTGCATTTAAAAGACCTTAGGTCTTATAGGCATATAGTTAGATTTATTATTATTATTATTAAAAATAAAAATAAAATGCACGACTGGATCACACGAACTTCATATTCAAATGATTTCTATTAAAAATCTAAATATATTTTTAAAGTTGTTTTATACTTAATTTTGTAAATATATAAAATTTCTTTAATTTTTTTCTAAAAACAATTGGTATAATAATCTTAAATCTTTAATTATACAAACTTAAACATAAAAGATTAAATCGGCGTAATCAAAGAAAAAATAATTAAAAATTCTGAAATAAATACTTAAACTAATTTGAAGTAAAAAAACAGTACTCCATTTTATTTCTTGGATAAATTTGAATTTTTGAGAAAAAAAAGTTTTTTTTTTTTAATTTTTGAAAACATTTTTCAAAAAAAATTCAAAAACACCAATTCATACTTATTCAGCAAATACATATAACAATAATTTTTGAAATAAAATATAAATTTTTAATTTTTTTAAATGCTTTTAAAAATACAAAAAAAAATATTAATTAAAAATATTGGTGTGCAGTATAAATTGGGCAACCAAAACCTATATATGTGTGACATTTCGAAAGAATCGGTAAAGCCATTTATGAGATAGTCGAAATAAAAAAAAAACAGTCCTTTGGAAAGTACCGTTTTTGTTTTTAGACATATACATTTTTTTTTCAATCATATGATCGGTCGTACCTAAAAAGCTACACTGATTTTTTTAAAATCAAAATCGTTAGAACCGTTTCCGAGAAAAATAGGTTTTAGCGTAACGGTTATAAGGCAGGTTCTTCCATGTTTTGAGCAAAAAAAAAATTTCAATTTCAGACAGACAGACTGACAGACATACAGACGGACAGAATTTTAAGACCATCTTTTTTCGTCTTTTATCGTCTTCGCTATCATGTTTGATTGTCATCTCAAAACTTTTTTTTCCGACGAATGAATGCATAACTTGCCTTATAGTACCTATAATCGCAAGTAAAATTTGCCCGACTGGATCCTACGAACTTGCTCTTGTAGCTAACAACTTAACACAGGCTTAAATATTACTTTGGCTGTTAGTAGAATGAATTTCAAGCTAGATTATGGAAGTTGAATGATATTCACGTGATTCTTAAAGATATAATATGTACTTATAAGTTTGGATATAAGCTATAAGAAATAAGTGAATGAAGTTTATAGTAAAGACAATTAAGAACGAAGCATAATTTCATACGAAGGTCGAAAAAAATGGATGAATGGTTTTTTGAAAACATTTTTAGGAAAAAAAATTGGATCAATAACTTAAAGTAATTATTAATATGCGTATTTAATTTTAATTTCAAAACGCCGTTCACTACCCCGTTTTTAAAAAATATTGTATTTTGGAAATTTGAAATGAATACTATGAATTGGTTCATCTACTAACGAGAAGTATGTTTAACTTCAAAACTTCAAAAAAAAAACTAGAAAATGAAAAAAAAATTGTATTTAAGAGATGTACTCTTAGGATAAAGCACATTTCTTTATCGAAACTTTTGGAGCCATTTTTGAGATAAATTTTGTTTTTTAAGAAAATGTAAACATTTACTAAATACAGAGTTTCAAAGAAAACGATTAACTTAATTAATTGTTTTTTGTTTTAATTAAAAAAAAAAGTTTTGAAAAATGTTGCCTCAGGAACTTTACCACAAAAAAAAGTACAAATGAACCGTTTTCCAGAAAATCTAAAACTAAAAAAATGGTTTTACAAGATGAACTGATTTTTTAAAAATATTATTCATTAGAGCGGTTTTTAAGAAAAATAAAATTTACCTTTTTGGTAAAAATTAAATCCAAGACTGGACGTACTTACTCTTATGTTCGATCATATCGTAAACGCAAGATTCGTAATTTCTATAAAAGGCAACTCATATTTTTAAAATCGATAATTTTTTTAAAGGTATAAACAATTTCAATATTTTTTTCTTAAACAAACATTTGTAGTTAATTTTTGGGTTTTAATATTTTAAATTTCAAGCTAAAAAAATAATATGAAGAAAAAATGCTTCAAAATATTGAATTTTCAAAAACAAAAATAATATAGTTTTTTAAAACTCCAAAGAAATTACTTATCAAAAATAATGGTATTCAGTATATTCGAAATGCCGAAAATAAAAAAAACGGCTACTACTGCTATAGTTGTGCACCGATTTTTTTGAATCAAAATCGACCAAATGATCTACTGTAGTTCCACTTGTAATATGTAAGGCAATGGCAATTGCAATAAACATATTGGTTGGGTAGGCATTTCATTGCTGGCAAATTGAATTTTAATAAACTTTACTGTTTTCGTTTTGTTAGTTTAAGATCACTTATTTGTAATGTATATTGCATTTTGTAGGTACACTTAGTTATTTATTTTCGTTTTTATTCAGTTAGTAAATTGTTTCGCTAACGGCACTTTTTCAAAATAGCCTGAAGGCAATCAAATTGACGGGAAAACATCTGGGAGATGGAAACCAGTTATTGCCTTTCATCGCTTAGGCAATATTGGCATCGCCATTGCCAAAACGCACAACATTGGTAATCCGGCAGAAATCCCCGATTCGCGATCCCAATCGAACAATTAAGCATTAATTATCGATTCTGAAATATAATCCGAGTGACAATTGGAAATTTCAAACCCACATCTGTCATTTTTTTTTTTTTGGAAACATAGCCTGTGCAACACTGAATTCGAGTTTGACATTTTACGAGTGTGAGTGTTTGCCTGCTTCTAGTTTTGAAGTCTGAATCGTATCAATTTCTCTTTTTTCATCTTCTGAAATATTTATTACACAATTTTTTCGCTGCACCATGAATGAGTGGGGGAAAAAAATATGCATTTGTCACTTCTGTTGTGTGTATTCTATTTGTCTCATTTATGATAAACCGAATGTACTAAATTAGGTATCACTCTTCAATATTGTAGCAAAATTGTATTGGTCGTGTTTTCAATTAGAGAATTTTTAAAACTAATATAGATCAAGATCCCATGTCCGGCAGAAATACGTCATTTTATCATAGCCGATTTTTTTTCCGTGAATAAATACCAAAGTAGATAAGAACGAATGGAAAATCCGAATTTTCAAAGCTGGAGCTTTTCGGAGATATGCAGTGTGGAAAGTGCATACTCAACTACGTTATTTTATCAAAGCTGATTTTTTTATACTTGTATGTTTAAGGGGATAGTGTTTCAAACTTTGTTTAACACTTGTCAAACACGTACAGTGGGGCGTTTCGTCTGGCAGACACATTCAAAATCACACCTTATACGAAATTTTCGAACGAGTCTTCTGGTTCTAAAATATTTTTTGATTTTCCCAACTTTTTGATAGATAGATTTGAAGTTTTTAGAGTATTTGGTTCAAACTGTCATCGGGAATCATTGAATCACTATTTTCAGTAACAACACATATTAAACATCTAGATAAGTTCTTTGACAGCGTTGTCAGTTTCCAATTGAAATTTGGTAATTCGTTTTTTGCCAAATAAGAGACGAACGTTTAATCCGAACTGTCAGTGAAAATCACTCATTTTTTTAATTCACGAATGAATTTTAAATAAATGGTGATATTAGTGGAAAAGTTGGAAAATGGAAACTAATAAAAGATATTCTTCGGCGAAGACTGAAATAATATTGAGGTCTGAGGCGTAAGTCTTTAATGAGCTTAAAAGCCAAAAGGGCAAACAAAAAAGAGCCTTGAAAATTTTACATCAGAAAGAAGTACGTTAGACCTTTCGAATTATAAATGGATCACGTTCGTTGCATTTCACTTTTTCGATAGCGAAGATGTGAGAAAGAAGTCAAGTCCAGCAAATTAATCTGAACCGTAAATTGGGATAGTTTTCATACCGGCAAGTTTTCACTACAAATGTATGATCATAAATAATTTTGACATTTTTTTTAACAAAATTTGTTAAGATATTTCAAACTGTTCTCATTTAAGTTGATAAGATCATGATATCAAGTTGAGATAAGTACCAAGTTAATTTAGGAAAAGATATTATCTTAAACTCTTATTTACATGTTTATCTTGACACCATTTTTGTTGTTCTTTAAACTTTATTATCTATCTTATTTATTTTTGCTTGAAAAATTTTGTGTATCTTTTTTAAATTTTAAACTTAATTAAAAGCACTAATTTTATCAAGAGCTGCGGTGTCCGAGTGGTTAAGGAGATGGACTTGAAATCCATTGGGTTCTGCCCGCACAGGTTCGAATCCTGTCCGCAGCGTTTACTTTTTTGATTTTTAACGCATTATTATGTAGTGATGAAATTTGGCAAGCTCGCATCTCACCCTTGTATATATTTTGCTATGAAGACATTGTCTCAAATTTAAGGTGATGTTTTGAGGATGACTAAAAGACACAAATTTCGCTGAATAAAATTTATAAAATGACACATTTAACTCTATTTAAAGCCTGCAGTTGTTTTTGAATCTCCGACTGGTTTTGAGTGTACAAAGATTCATGTATGCATGTGAAATTATTCCTTTTATAGTTTGCATCTTTCAGCTGGCAACTGCAATAAATTAGCATCGAATGAACCACAGGAGATGTCACGATCACTGCGCTGGATGTCGCGTTCAGTTACACAGGTTGATCGTTGACAAATGAATCGGTGCAGTATGCACCAGAAAAACGTGGAAGAATTCTGTTGTTTCAGCAACTGCAAACATGATGTCACCTACCATTTCCACCACTCTGGGTATTTTTGTTTGTGTTTGACATGACCTGATGCAGGTGTGTCATGTCGTCGCCGCAAATTGTCTTATTGATTATAATTTCACTGACAAACATTACATTATTTTTTTCCCATCCATAAAATTCTACTGACAACAAATATATTTACTCATCGCATGCTGCATTTATTCCCAAAACATATACCTACACCTCCAGGAATTATATCGCATTTTATATACCCAGACTCTAAAGTTTGGCCAAGACCCAAAATCCATTATCGAAACTGCATTCCTCGACGAAGTCGTAGTCGTTGTTGTCTAAGAATATATACGACATTCGTGTGCATGGTTGCCGCAGTTGAAAAATGATTCGTCATGAGTCGGACAGATTTGCAGAAGATTAATGCGATTCAGAGTGTTTGGCAGCGACAGAAGGGGCGTGGGAGTAGGCGGGCAGGCCGGCTGCCAGGCAGCCAGCTATATAGTTCTTCGATGCACTCACAAAGGCGACCACCATTCATTCACTTATCCATCCATCGTAATTCTTCTTACGTGGCCCTGCTGGAGGAAGCAACAAAAAAAATAAGAAAAAAAATAATAGCTACAACGAAGACTAAAGCCCGCAGAAGAAAAGCGTTTTCAACCCTAACCTCAATTTTCTTCATTCAGATGTTTTGATGTGTTTCTTTTTTGTTTTTTTTTCATGCACATTTTGGTTTAGGGTGTGATAACTCAGTTTTGACGAATTTTAACAAAGATAACTCATGGATAGCATAATACTGTATTACTAGGGCTCAGAAGTGGGATTTTAATAAAAATATCTAGATTAGTTCAGAATAAAACAAATCAATAGTACATTCGCCGATAGTTTCCAAGGGAAGAGGAGGCAGAGATACATAGGTATGTAAATCACACTTAACAATGATTAAAATGTGTGTTAAATTTTGATAGAGTAAAGTTTTACTAAAGCTCCAAAATAGCTGCGGTAAAATTTCAACTCGATTTTGAGTATTCATGCAACTTACATCACACTAGGGTATTACTTATTCAGTTTCATTCAACATCAAGTGATTCTCTGTCCTTTTTCCAATTTGCCATATACTCTCTGAACACCCCCATTGTGTGCGAAAGAGATTTTGACAGGGCTCTAAGAAATAGATGAGAAATAATAAAGGCGAACAAAAACAGCTCAGTCCTGCACTTATACATAGCCCCCCCCCCAGTCAACCTCAACCACACCACTATACATCCTTTGCCAGGACAACAGCACGGAGTATATATGTATAAGTATCTAGCCTTAGCAATGTTCAGCCGTGCATCAGAATGCAGGATAGTTTCATGAGAACCCCGAGAGAGGAGAAAACTAAACACAACCATCAAGGCCCACACGGAATCTTAGAAGAAAATCGAGTCTCACACAGTGAGTAGTAATTTTTCATCGTCAGCGAATTAAAATGAAAAAAAATCCCGCCTAACACCTGCTGTACAGTACCACCGAATTCTGTTGCCACCCTTATTGCCTTAAAATTCACCCAAAAGACATCTTCGTCGTCATGGAAGAAAAAAATATAGCAGCAAACCAAAAATGGTCTTCCTTCATTTACACGGGCCTCATCCTCTTTGTGTTTCACTGAGCGATTTCCAAGAGTCGCCGATATTTTATGCAGCCAGCTAGATGCAATTGGCCACAATCTTTGACAGACTCTTTGGTCCCTACAGGATCTGCTGCGCGCCGGGAAGAGCTTCAAAGGAGGTTCACTGTTTAAGATCAAAATAGTGTTTTGCAGGAGGAGGTGGCCTTAAGACTTCAGGCAAGAAAGCAGAATGATAAGCTTCTTCTTTCTTGACACCAAACCTTGTGGTTTCTATTTTTTTTTTTGTATTTTGGTGGAGTCAAGTTGGCATAGTGCATCAGTTTTATTATTTTTATTTTTTTTTTGAATTGGCAAAGATTGATGGATTTTTGGATTTTACTTGATGGTGTGTCTCATTCTTCAGAAATGACTGTAATCCTTGTGAATATATGGTTTTTCTTGTTGAAGGACGACATTAAAGCAACAAAGGAAATGGCAAGATGGAGAACTTTCGCAGGAGGCAAAGAGCACACAAAATGAAGGGAAATGACTTTGATGCGAAAAGATATGGTAAGGATATAAGGAAACTGAGATATTCATTAACAATCTTAGCGTAAAGTTGTTGACTATGAAAGCAGAATGACATATTTCATTGTTCGATGGACTTAAGGACTTGATTTAATGAATAGCCAATATCTTTGTTGGAAGTGGCACTAAACCATGGAGATTAAACACGAATTTGTGTTGGATTTTTACTTATACTTAAAAAAATAATAAATTTGGATTTTAAGATTTTAAAGTTATGTTACGAACGTTGATCGATTTCTTGACTTTAAGTCGATAGATCCCTTAGACGGACTCGTGATTTAAATGAAGGCTACATTCTTGGCGCAAGGATGGCATGAAAATGGATTGTACGGGAGAAATAAAAATGTTAGTATTTCTGGAATAATGAAACTACAAGGCGAAATGTATTGACACACTACCTCTTGTATCGTCCTACTTACCTCCTGGCAATATTGTCAGGAATAAAGGAAGCCCTATTTAACTGTACATTGAGAAGGGAGTTCGCCAATTGTGTTTTCTTTCTTCGTGCATTCCTGCTATTACTATCTTTTATATATGGGGGGATGTGACTGATGTTGATCTGTTTCGGGAGAACAATACTATGACTGGTTCTGACTGTGCTTCCTGTTGGTTTAAGCTACCCTAAAGCTGCGAAACTACAAAAATGGGGATTATGACACTGCTCACACCACCACAAGGTCACACAATCAATGACAACTCGCAACACCGACTGACCGTACATCCTGACAACGTACTTAATCATTACAGCCTAGCTTATTAAGGCATTTGCCAGGTTAAGCGCTCCATAGCTAGCTAACATCTTAAGATAACAAGGGCAGCCATTTTATTGGCAGAACCCCAAACACTTTAAAACCCACCTATAAAGATACTGCCATAGAAACAAGTGGGTTCTCTTAAGAATTAACGATGAAAGCTATTCAGCTTAATAAAACTTTTCTTTGGAATAATAATTAAGCCACGAAAGAAACCCTTGAATTTAATATATGTAAAAATGTTTGCTCCAATGGTCCAATTTGATATTCTTAGTTATTAAAAAAACTTTCAAATTCTCTTAATTTTGTGTGACTAATTCCCAATATTACTTATATTTTTTTCTATGTAATTTAGTTTAACTTAATTTGATTTTGTTTTATTTTATTTTATTTTATTTTATTTTATTTTATTTTATAGGAATGTAACTTTATTTTTTTTTGGAGTATAACTTTTTCCCGTAAAAGGCAAAGAAATTGCCCGAGCAACGAATGTCCGAAAATTTTGGAAACGTACTATTTCGTACTTATAAAAAATATTTTATTTATTTCTTATGTAGTACTATATTGTACTAATGACAAAATATTTTATTTATTTATTAAATATTTTTAAGATTTGTGATTTTTCTTGAAATATTAAAAAAAAAAAACTTTTTCTACCAATTATTTTTGGGTCTGGGTTTGATATCCCGCTTTTTATAATCCCGCTATTAAAATCCCACATTTTATAATCCTGTTTTTTAAAATACCGCTTTTTTTAAATACCGCTTCTTATAATCCCGTTTCTTATTATCAAGCTTTGGGAATCAGCATAAAGTGCAAAAAGGACGGCGCGTAAGCGGACATGCTGTGCGCCTGCAACCCCTCTTCTTGCACCAATATAGGATTTAAGATGGGGTCAAGTTTGGGTGTATGCAAAGGTTTTTGTGTAACATTTATCAAAATATAGAACGGGCTAAGCGGGAATAAAAAGCATCTTAAAAAGCGGGATTATAATAGATCGGTATTTGAATAAGCGGGATCTTAAAACTCAGGATTTTAAAAAAGCGGTATTTTAACATATTTTTCGGGATTTTCGAAAAGCGGGATTCCGATACGATTTTCTTTTCATTAATTTTTTTAAATAATTATATCTCTGAAGAAAATTTGAAGTTCTGAAAAGAACTTTTCATGAAAAGTGCCCGCAGTGCTTTTTGCACAAAAAAAGGGAAATTCGAGCTTAAAGAGCAAACAAAAAGTTTCATACCTCTAAGACGCTTAGGTTAGCCGCAAATCGAGCTAAAAAAAATGACAATTTTTTAAAAAAATCTTTAAATCCAAAACCCGAATACACCACAAATCGTATATTTGGCAACTTATGAGTTGCAAGGGCCCCATGACCCCCTTTACGCGACGTGATCACAAAAATAAATTCCTCCTCCAAAATAAAAAATCCATAATTTATTTCTGCGTACTATTAAAAATAAGAAATAGTATTAGTTTCCCAGAAAAGGGTAGAAATTGCGTCGCATTGGCAATCGTGGTACGAGAATTCGTTTTGCGGGCACTCATTACCCGGGGAACCGTTATCCGGGGAATTGTTTTCCGGGAAATCATAGATAACCTATTTTATTTTATTTTGTGTTATTTTTTTAAGTTTATTTTATTTTATTGGGTAAAGTTACCTGGAAAATAATTACCCAATTAACGATTGCCCGTACATTTTCGAAAAGTACTATTTCGTACTCATACAAATATTTATTTGTTTCTTTAATATGTTGTACTTATGGCAAAATATTTTATTTATTTATTAAATATTTTTAAGATTTTTTGTCTTTCTTGAAATATTATAACAATAAAAACACTGTATGCCATTCATTTTTGGGGTTGGGTTTGATATGCTGATTTTTATAATCCCCTTCCTTAAAATCCCGCTTTTTATAATCCTGCTTTTTATAATACCGCTATTTTAAAATCCCGCTGTGTAAAATCCCTCCTCTTACAATCCAGTGATTTATAATTCCGTTTCTTATTATCCCGCTTTTGGAACCAACACAAGGTGCAAAAAGATCGGCGCGAAGGGGCAGGCTGCGCACCTGCAACCACCTTACTTGGCTCCATGTAGTTTCTTATGTAACATTTATCAAAATACAAAATGCGTTAATTGGTATTAAACGGGATTTTAAAAAGAGGGATTATAATATAATGGGAATTTTAATAAGCCGGATTTTAATACTCGGGATTTTAAAAAAGCCGTATTTTAAAATTTTTGTTGGGATTTTCGAATAGCGCGTTCTGATACGATCCCCTTTGCTTGTATTTTTTTAAATAATTTTATCTCTTTGAAGAAAATTTGAAGTTCTGAAAAGAACCTTTCATTAAAAGTTCCCGCCGTGCTCTTTGTTAAAAAATGAATTGGAAATTCCAGCTTAAAGAGAAAAAAAAGTGTTTTCGAACTTAAAAAAAAATCCAAAAAACTTTGCGTACACCAAAACTCGACAACGCCCCAAATCCTATACTTGGTCAAGTAGAGGAGTTCACCATTTTACGCGACATGATCACAAAAAAATTCCTCTTCCAAAATTGGAAATCAATAATTAATTTAGCGTACATTTAAAAATCGAAAATAGTGTTAGTTTCACAGATAAAGGTAGAAAATGGGGGCAATCGGGATATCAAAACTCGTTTTAAGTGCAATAGTTACTCGGCAAATTGTTTTCCGGGCTACCGTTATCCCGGAAATCGTTATCCGGGGAATATTTTTCGGGAAATCATAGCCAACCCGTTTTATTTTATTTAATTTTGTTTTATTTTACATCTCATTTTATTTCAAAGAAGCCCTACAGATCCACCCTAAATACAGACTGCCAAAAACAGTGCCTGAATATGAAGATATAGAGCTCCTGAGAAATTTCATTAATGAAGCACCAAGTATGTATAGGTATATGTAGGTACCCAAACCAATTTTTTTGTTAGTTTGTAAAAGAAAGGAAAATGTAAGGATTATCAAGATCCACGAGCAACTAATTTTCCAATTTAATGCCAGTTTTGCCTTATCAACTGGAAGAGCTCATAAATATTTCTCCTATACCAAAGCCATCAATATATCTTAGTTTTCCAATATGCAACTATTAATGAGCCTCGGAAATATTTTATTGACATAGCTCCACATTTTTAAATGCCACGCCATTATACAATAACATTGTGAATAGCTTCACAATGCCAGCGAGCAGCGCCATGCCAGAGTTAGATGACAAATCTCTGCCAACCAACATCATCCATTTTATTTGGTGTGGTAATTAAAACCAAAACCAAAACCGAGAACATAAAAAGCAAACAATAAAAATCCAAACACAACAACCAATTGTGCCATATCAATCCATTAAGAAAAGCCTCCTAAATTAGGGAGCTCCCCAGAAGCAGATATTATACGAGAAACAGTGCAGTGGATATACCTACTCAGCTCCTCCCACATCATTAGCTTACATTTCGAGTTGCCTCAGATGCACAAACCGAACTACGAACTGCGATCACCAAGGAAGGATATCGAAGCAAGAAAACATCGCCTCACTATATGGCTCCTAGGGTATACGAGTGCCTACTGTCTTCTTTGGATTGCCTCTTGGAGATGCTGCTTCTGCTGCTGGTGCTGGTTGTTGCTGGTTGCATCATGAATTTCAAATCTCGTAGAAATCATTTCTCGTGACAAATGGAAATTACTTACCACCAATGTCAAGGTGCATACATCTTCTCCTTCACATCGGAGTCCTATTCGAAGATGTAGCTAACCTTTAGGTATGTTGTACGAGTATTCTCCTTTTCAAATGGATTGTGTATAGCAGAGGAAGAAATCGAAGAAACTTGCCAGTTGAGATTCCACAGACACCAGAAATGCTGAAACATTTCCACAAAAAGTCAATACGTACCTAATACAAGAACATGAGTGAAGGAATATATAGAAGTGTTGCCAATGGAGTTTTGTTTTTGTAAAGTAGGAGTGTTTTGAAATCGAAATAATTTTGAGTTGGCATTTATTTCTATTTTTTTTTACAAAAAAAAGAGCAAATAATAAAGCAGTAAAAAACAATTCTGCATTCGTGAAGTGCGGCTGAGAAAAATATTTTGAATGTAGGTATTCAATTATAGTAAGAAAGTTGGGTCTGAGAAAAAACTGGCGTGATTAACTAGACGACGAAATAATGCGTTGGAGATGTGAGCAAACGCCGACGGCCGACTAATAAATATAATCGAATTAGAATTAGAAAAATGTTTAATTCATTCATATACAATTTAAAACTAGTTAAAATTACATTATATAATAATAGAATAAATAATCGTTATCATCCTTTAGCTTAAATTCTAGTGATGGATTATACATTAGCAATTACAATTTTACATGAATAAGAACTGATGTGGGTTGCCAATGGAATATTACCACTTTGCTTGAAAAAATTCTTTTAATACTTTAAAAACGTAAAGGTGTCTCATAGGTAGAATTCTCAATTCCTTGTATAAGGGCCAACTTGCAGTTAAACGATTTTTGTTGCAAATGATTCTAATAAGATGTTTTTGAGCAATCAACAAATGTCTTAAAGTACTAGCCTAAAACCACCCTAGCTTGATAAACCATATTGTATTTTTGAGTGAGCAAGTCTCGTTTAGAACAGAAAGGTTTTAACAGATACATTTCCCGAGTAACAAACATCAAATAAATTTTAATATTACAAATATGTTCTTTCCAGTTAAGATTAGAATCAATTGTGACTCCTAGGTATTTAAAATTGTATGCTGAGTCAATTTTGAAACAAGAATCAGGACAAGCAATAATTGGTTTATAATTAGGTTTACCACAATAATGTAATGGAAGGGTGAATTGCCTACAATTTGACCAATGAAGTATAAAGTTGTGGTTACAAAGCTGATGACTAGATGTTTTGAAAGACATTATTTTAGTTTTTTCACTAAGTACTAACTTATGGACAGAAAACCATGTTCATAGAATCTCGAGATCTTCTTCAATTTGAATGACACAATTAAGTTCAAGATTTGACTGGTAGGTAAATGATATATCATCCGAAAAGGCGTGGAAATGCCATTCAATTGCTGCTTAAATAGAGAGTTAATATAAATAAGGAAAAGCAAGGGACCAAGTACGGATCCCTGATGAACTCCAGACTTTAGAAATCGAGGCTCAATCACTTCCCCATTAACTATTACTTTTTGAACTCTATCCTTTAAGTAAGACTTCAACCATTTAAAAATAACTCCTCTAATCCCGCATTAGATAACTTACTTAGTAGTAAATCTTGATCAACCGTATCAAATGCTTTAGTCATATCAACAAAGAGGGCCATGGTAGGCTTATTATGATTCAAGCTGCTATAGAGTTGACTGCAAAGTCGTAAAATTGCATCTTCGGTTGACTTCCCAGACCGGAATCCAAATTGATTTTCGCTAAAAAAAACTGTTTCTATCTAAAAAAAAGAATGGATATTGCCGACCAACAGAATAGATTCACCCGTAAATATCAAAGGAAAGCTTTTTCTTATTAAATAGCTTTACACAAAGCTTTTTGTTTAAGCACTTTCAAAAAGTACACATATAATTCGCTTAACATCTTTTCAACTCAAAACAAATGAAGTTTTGAACTCCGGAACTGTTTAATGGAGAAGATAGACGGCAGACCACTAGAATATTTTCATACCGTAAACAGCAAAGGACAGTATTTTTTTCTTTAAAAAAAAAGCTTTACAACAAGCTTTTTGTATGGCACTTTTAAAAACTTTTCTTTTCTGAAGGAAGAAAAACAACTGTTAAAGCTTACTATTACGATAGTTTTATATTTGCCTGTTTCTTATTAATGAAAAATACATCCACAAAAAAACTTTTTGCAAAGCTTTTTTTTTTGGGAAAAAGCTTCACTTTGCTTTATATCATGTCTTTTTTTGGAGGTTGTTTAGCTAAGGAAAAATATTAAAAATGGCAACACTATGTGATCTCGAATGCTTTTAGCTAATGACTAAAACTATAGCTCACTGGGGAGGATAGGTCGTACATTTGTATACGTGGAATTAGAAGAGAATCTCGCGTAATCGTTCAATTGAAATCAGAGAGCAATTCATTAGTCCTACAACCTGTGAGATTATCTTAATTCACGTAGTGGGAGACTAATGAGACAAAACATTGTCGTTGCAGGCAAGACTGGTATGGTCGTCGCGTCGCGTCGTATAGAAACAGGTCCTTCATTCTCATCATTTATTGTCTTTGGATATTTATTTCCAGAGATTTTCAAAAGTGAATGCGCGTATGCGTTACTGGTGAACATTATGGTTAACTTAACACCTATTTCTGGTTTTCTGTGCCATAAAATAATGTTAGACTTTCGGTTTAACTAACTTAAAACTATTGATCGAAGTGTATTTGCTCGTCGTATAGTGCACGCAATTTAAGACTTGGGAAAGAGTTGAAATGTTTTTTTTTGCACGTACAGGAAAATACTATAGATTATTTGTGTTTGTTGCGTATGGACATGCAATCCTTTGGAATGTGGTAAGTTTATGTTAGATAGTATAGGGAATTTTTTGGGAGTTATAGGTTAAGCACATTCAATTATTTTGAAAATCGTAGAATTCTAAGAAAATAAGTTCCGTGATTTCTTAACAATTGCTGCTTTGTATTTTGTTTCAATGTAGATAGTCGGGAATGGCTGATATGAGCAGTCTAGATCAATACAATTAGTAATGGATTGTCCCATGTTGATAACTTAATGAAAGGTATCCAGGAAAATGCCAATAAAGCTCGGGCATGAGAATGCTAGAACTCTGTACTGTTATAAGGTTGTCTAGATAAATAAGAAGCTATTGCATAATAACAAATCTGAGATTCAGCTCAAGATATACACTTAAGGCAAGCATGCAGAGCTCCACGTATCAGTTTCTTTTTTCGTTCTGAACATGTGTAGATCGCACTCGACATGCTCGAACATAATTGACTGAGCATGTGAGTAAATTGCTGAACGCGCCAAATGCCATGTGTACCATGAAGGAAAATGTGAAGAAACAAATTATTAGATAAATAAGTTGGCGAAAGAAGTTGATCGCTTGTTGATTTTCTGTATCTCGTGTGTATCAGTGTACAAAAAGGGTAGGTATTGTGTTATATTGATTTTTATGGTTAAAATGAAAATGTATTCTGATTTTTGTGGTTCAAGTGTGTGCATATCAGTGTTCAGAGCTAGCTCTGTTTGGAACAAGTTCAGGGCACAAACCTATGTGTTCGAACTCTGTTCGGTGCTTTGCTCTGAAAGAAAACAGAAAAACGCCTTTAGTAGAGCTTGGAATCTGATTTCAGCACAAGGCTAATCCTCGAAAAAACAACAAATTTGAATTACCAAAAGATCCATCAAGTTTAAATAATACACGGGTGTACCAGAGACCAGATAAATCAATCACCCTCTACTAATCGATGGTTGGCTGCAAACAGCGATCAATTAATGGAAACATTAGCCGTGTTTTATTGGGAATCTATCTATTGTACAGTAAGTAATTTCCAAAAAAAAACGCATCGGTCGTAGCCTTTCTTTAAGTTTTGGAAAGCTATCACAAGCAATGAAAGAGTTTTGTGCAAGGAATAATTAAGAAAATATGTAAGATAGAAAGTAGCAAAACGTTCCAATATTAATTAATGTTTGAAAACAATTTTTTGTTTGCTTATTTTCTCCATTTTGAATTTTAAATTCGAAGATTCATTTTGCATCAATAGAAAGGAAATAATAGCCGTGTTTTATTGGGAAATTTATCCACCGTAAGTTTATCCGTCGTAGCATTTTGCATACAATTCTCTACGGTCGATAAAAAGCTAAAGTAGAATGGCTGCTTGACGTTTATTCGAGTCTCGAATTTGATTTTGTTAGTTTTGTTGGTAGGATTGATAATTCGATTGAATCTCGATGGATGTGTTCATAGAGTGCTATAATTATTAATTTCATTCGTAAGACAAATCGATCTTTTTGATTCTTTTGTTTTCTTTCTTTTTTTATAGTTGCCCAGTTTATATTTCTAAAATCTTAGATAACTCCTTTTTTTAATAAATTATAAGCTGTTCTTCTGGAAAGTTTCTGACATTTACTATTAAAAACTGTATTCTTTGCTCAATTATTTTCTGGAGTACATCTAAAATTCCACCTATTTCTGCCATTTTGCTTACCCCTAGGCGCGCACATGCAACTTTCAGTTTTGCAACAGTTTGGTTGCTAAAGTGAATACCAGGGACTTATGTATATGAGAGTGCGCGCACATGCACTAACTATACAGTCCGCTATTCGAGCAACTTGAAAGTTTGTGTTTTATCACAAATCGAACGATCGCCCCAAATAAGTTCTCCAGTTTGTATCACACCGAACTATAATGTAACTGAGTGCACATTAAATAAAAATATTGTCTGTGCGTTGGTATCCCTTTGATTGATTGTAAATTGCTATGTGCGCGATCATCGTTCAACTAGAGAACTTTTTCGTTTCGGAAAAATTGCATGGACTGGGCGTACATTTTTGTGATCCCATTGTTTTTTTTTTCTGGACATGTGCATGGAAATGGCAAACCAAATGTTAACTATTTGTTCCTTACTCCACGTATGTTAAGTGCAGTCTGATGAGTGAATATTGAATTAAAAGCAGAACATTCTCAGAAAATAAATTTGTAAATTGACTTGAAAAATTAAACTTTAGCTATCGATCTACTCAGAAAATAAATAAAAGCATGAAATATAAAGGGGAAATGTAAGGGTAGTGAACAATTTAAACTACGTATTGTAGTGTGCGTTCAAAACCAAGAAACATTAAAATGAAACAACCCAATTTCCGGCAGTTTCCTCGTGTAAAAGGTATAGTCGACTTTTAAAGCAATACAAAAATTGCCCTGTGTAAAAAGGGACTTGACCATAGTCTATAAACAAACCCATTCACTTATCATTTCCTTTCCATTGGTGCAAATTGAATGTTCGAATTTAAAATTACAAATCCAGAAAAAATGAAAATAAGAAATAGGTTTGAAACATAATTTAAATATTGGTACGTTTTGTCTACTTTCTATTTTATATGAATAAGAGCTAATTATTGTTCATAAGTTTGATATTTTCTTAATTTTACTTTGGAAAAGACTCTTTTACTACTTGTGACTGCTTTACAATGGATAGATTCCCAATAAATCACAGCTCATACGTGAATGCGGGTTTGTTCATAGACTATGGTCAAAGTCCCTTTTTATACAGGGAACTTTTTGTAGCATTAAAATCGTCTATGCCGTTCACACGAGGAAACAAAATTGCTGGAGGTTTGTTTGTTTCTTTTTAATGTTTCTTGGTTTGAACGCGCACTACACGTAGCTTAAATTGTTCATTCCCCTTACATTTCCCCTTTATATTTCATGCTTTTACTTATTTTTTTAGATAGATTAGATTGAGTTTTATTCTTCAAGTCAATTTACAAATTTATTTTCTGAGTGAGTTTTGCTTTCAATTCAATAATCACTCATCAGACTTCACTTAACATAAGCGGAGTAAGGAACAAATATTTAACATTTTGCCATTTATATGTCCCGATCATAAAAATGTAGGACCAGTCCATGAAGTCCGTCTATGGCCAACGTTCATTAAACAGTGAACAAAAAGCACATTTTGTGAAGTTCCATTGCCGCTTAGTGCGTTATCTCATAGAATTAAATATTTTGCAGCGCAGTGTCGAGCAGTTCCCTTGTAGTGCAGTTCCACCCAGTGCGGTTCTACCTTAAAGCAATATTTCCACCCATCCAAACTTGTCTAATTGCTTTTTCGTCGATCTGAAAAAAAGATTATTTATAACTACCAATAAAAATTGAACTCAAAACGAAATTTGGTCTTAGTTAGTCAAAAATAAAAGTAAAACGGAATTCATTCAACAGCGATTTATTTTATATTTTTTTCAAAACTATTCGAAACGAATCGAAATTTGTTAAAATTGATCAATTGAGGTTAGTAGTAGGCAAAATTGCAGATAGGTGGAATTTTAGACGTGCTCCAGAAAATAATTGAGCAAAGAATGCAAAAAACTTTTACTTACATTTTTTAATAGTAAAAGTGAGAAACTTTTCAGAAGTACAGCTTATATATTTATTAAAAAATGGAATTATCTAAGATGTTAGAAATATAAACTGGCGAACTACGAATAAAAAAATAGAAAAAACAAACAAAAAGATCGATTTGTGTGACGAATGGAAATTAATAATTATAACTACTTCATGACATCCATCGAGATTCAATTCAATTATCAATCGTACCAACAAAACTAACAAAATCAAATTCGAGACTCGAATAAACCTCAACCAGCCATCCACCGTAGCTTCTACTTTAGCTTTTTATCGACCGTAGCGAATTGTATGTAAAATCAAACGACGGATAAATATACGGTGCATACATTTCCCAATAAAACGCTGCTATTATTTCTCAGGAATCAGAAGACCGTGATTAACTAGAAGTATAAAAGCTTTTTACCAATTCATCGTCAATTCGTTCGTCCTCTTTTAATATTTTCTGCTTTAACGTAGTGTAAATTGTCGAATGTGAATTACATATACGGAGTGCCCAGATGTTATGATGTTGACTTGATGGGTGGTCTTCAAGGCTTCATTGGTGTTGTAATACGGTGGATTTCCGTAGTTTTATTTATTTTGTAAAATAGATAAATTAATGCTTCCTTGCAACCTTTACGGAAAAAAGTGGATTAGAAATGAGGGAAGAAAGCAACAATAAGCCAAACATGGCCTACAGGCGATATATCCGAGCAATAACTGTATAAATGCTGAATCCAGTGGGTATATGATATAAAAAAACACTTCGATTGAAGTTTAGTCGGCTTTTAATTGTCACGGATTCTGCTTAGTCACCAAAGAGCAGTAAGCCGATGAAATGTTCTGGCTGTCTTGTTTACGATTCATATTGTTTTTGTTGTTAATAATATGAAGCGTTTCTAGAGTATACCGCTTGGAGACATGTTTCTCCCTTTCCAGGATTTCCACTCTGTCAAAATCTGGTTTGTGTCCACGCTCAATGGAGTGTAAGGCCAATGCTGTCTTCCCAGTGCTTTTTAAATTAATGTCGGATTTGTGGTTGGAAATTCGTTGACGAAGAAGTTGTTTCGTTGTACCGATATAGGAACGATTGCATTTTGGACAATAAATTTGCCGATAGTAAAAAACCAAAGATAATCGTTAAATATGTAGATGATATATTTGCAGTTGTTAATGAGGGGGAGGTCAACAATGTTTTACGATGCCTTAATTCATATCATGAAAAAATACAATTTAATAACTTAAGAATAAGCATTAAATATAATTGCAATCGAAGATTTTTATGACATGTAGTCCAAAATGCGTTTCGCCCAGGTACGATAGTTGGGTTCATCATTTTATAATAGTCGGTAACCATTGACCGGAAAACATTGCGTCTTAGAAGGGTACGATAGCATCTAACTGATGAGCCCAACTTTCGTACCTGGGCGAAACGCATTTTGGACTACAGGTCATAAAAATCTTCAATTTGGCTTTATTCCACACAGTCCACAAAAACAAAAACAAAAATATATTATTATTTGCGTTTTCTTCTATTCTATAATTACAATCTTAATATTCAATAATAATATTCAGTATTTAACTTTTACCATAATTATAGCTTCATAGCCCATTGTAAATGATTCTGTAAATAAATAAATGAAATGAAAATGAAATGAAATGAAAGAGTATCTCTGTCTCTATCCGACTCGCTACTATGAAGGGCGAAATTCTTTCAATTTTTCTCGCGGAATCCAACTAAAAATTGAACAATCTAACCGACTGAACGATATCTAGAATGATATGGTACTCCTACAATAAATCCCATACAAATGATCTTATTCGCAGACCGAGGCGTAGCCGTAGCCGTAACTGTAAGAACCAGTTGGAAAAGGAAGCATTGCTTCACTTTATCGGCAAGTGTCTCTCTCTCGCCAGACTATGAATACAGTCTTTCGGAAAAGCTTTCATTTCTGATCTTAAAGAACTATCTGATACAAAAATCAAAAACCTATAATCACTTTCCTCAATGGTACGAAATGGATCTAGAGACGCTTCTCTTGAGTGGTTTCTCTCTCGGTTGTCCGCTAAAAATCATCCTTTTATTAAGGTCCGTAAGAGTTCTTTGTATCAAAACCGCAGCAATTGGGTCTAAGATATAAGCTTAGTTTGAAGAGAACATTAGTAGTGTTGCAGAGTTCTGTATATTTAAAGATGTAAGATGTATTTCTCTGAACTAACATCAAACTCTATATTCGTTCCATCTTATAACTTTCTTTCGAAAAAATTAAAAAAACAAATGTTAACACAAACCATAAGAAAGGAGAAGCTTGAAACAAAACAAGAACAATAACCTCTTTCAATCAACAAAACGTTATACCAAAATGAATAACGCTGCGGACAGGATTCGAACCTGTGCGGGTAGAACCCAATGGATTTCAAGTCCATCTCCTTAACCACTCGGACACCGCAGCTCGTGATGACATTAACTCTTTGTTTCAGATACAAATTGTATTATCTAAAACATGTATGAATATACTAATTTTTGAGCAAAAACAAATAAGATAGTATTTTTAGGAACGTCACAATCCATGGAGTGTGAAGGTAAACATGCAAATAAGTGTTTAAGATAAGCTTAATATTTGACGCTTGTTCTTATCATATTAGATAAAGATAGTTATGAATCATCTTCCCTAGCTGCATGACATATCACCGTCGTTGCCTAACCTTCTAAACAAAGCTATGTACATTTTTCTTCAAAAAAACTTAAAACAACTTCATTTGGGATATTAAGTGCGAAGTTTATAATAAAAATCTTTAAAGCTGTTTTCGAGAATATTAAAAAAGACCCTTCTAGTTAAGTTGAATAAAAAAATTCTAGAATTTACCCTCTAAGAAGTTACATATATAAAAAAATGTTTTAAGCAAATCTAAGTTCACCTACGATGTACGCAGGGTTTTGCTTTGCCCAGAGCCATTGACGAAAGTCGAAATTTTAATGATGATAGCTATTAATTTTTTTCCTTAGGATTTCTAGTCGTGTGGTACTCTAACGTCTTTTAGTTACTCTCTGATTACTGTGCAGTGCGGGTAGTTGCAACAAATAAATAGCGCCTCCCAAGTGTTTTTTTAAAATTAAATTGTATGTACATGCTTACACATTCATTTAAAGACTTTTGTTTACTGAATTGTTTACTTATAACAAACACCAAGTTTTATAAAAAAATGCCACCAGGTAACACCAAATTACTTACATTTTTTTTTAATACCGCTAGCATTTGATTATATTTTATGATAAGGAATAAACTAATTTTAAAAACATAATGTTACTTTGACTTGAGATGGTTCATTGAACTTTACAAATTGGCAATAAACACTAGACATTTTTATTATATACTCGGGAATTTTACTAACGTCTTAATATAGTGTGCGTTGCTAGAAAAAAATACTTTCGGTGATCTGGCCGTAAAGCAAATCCAATTGCCTATCAGACGCCAGAAAAAATTGCGGGCACAAAAAATCAAAATTTTGTAAACTTTTTTGCAGAACTGTCAAAGTTCGGAAACGATTTTGGAAAAAAAGAACAAGGAAGTGTGCAATATAAAACAGACATGTATCCACAAAAGGTTTAAGTGGATCAAAAAAAAAATTCAAAAATCGTTGGAGCGGTTTTTTAAAAAAATAGTTTTTTTTTCTAAAATTTGGAAAACATTTACCCCAGTTTCATAGTGTAAGCTCAAACTCCGTTTTTGGTTTAAGCTTCAGATCAATAATTTATTCGGTTTCACAGTCCCCTTTAAACTTTGAACTGTGTTCAGTTTGTAGTCAGAGATTATTCTGCCGTTTAAACGTCAGTTCAGAGTTTGTATTGTTTTTTTTTTTCAGAAAATATATAAAAAAAAGTGTGTGAGTTATCGAGTTGTTTTGAATATTATTTTTTTTTTATTCTCGTTTCGCTATCGCTGACCAAAATCAGAATAATGTCGGTAATTTGAAAGAAAATAAATCTTCCCTCGCTTGTCAACAGCAAAAATCATTTGTTGTTGTTCCGAGTGTTTTTTATGTCAGAGAGAGAGAAAGGGAAGACAAGGCAAAAAAATGCTGCCTACTATTTTAGTAAAATCTAGTTAAACGAAGTTCAACTGATCTGAAGATCAGATTTCACTGTGAAATCGGACGATTTAAACCAAAAATTTAAACTCAGTTTAAGTTTCAGCTGATCTTCAGTTTAAACTCCCATTGTGAAACTGGGGGTATATACATAAAAATTCAAACGCCATTTTGAAGTAGTTATTAATGTTCATTATTAAACATTGAATTTAAAAAAAATCAATTACAAATTTTTGAAAAATCGATTTTTCAAAAAAAAAAAGATGTTTATTTATTTTTTAAAAATCGAAAAACTGAGGATGCAATAGTGAGAAAGTCGAAAATATGAAAATTGGTTCTATGGGAAGTACCGTTAATAAAGTACGCGAAATAATAAACACACATGTTTTTTTTTATAAAAATTCTTGGAGCCATTTTTTTCTTAATAGTTTTTTTTTTTATAATTTGTATGAAAGGTACCTTTGCTTTAAATTTTAGATATGTATATAGTTTTTTTATTCAAGATACTATGAAAAAAATACCAAATTCGAAATTTAAAAAAAAATCGATTGAATCGTTTTAGTAATTTTGAGAGCAAAAAGATTTTAACATGCGATATAGGTACTATAGGGCAAGTTTTGCATTTGGAAAAAAAATCGAACTCGAGATTTTAATGAAAATTGACATTAGGATGATAGAGAACAACAAAAAGGTGGGTCCGGAAATTCCGTCTGTCTGTCTGTAGAACGTTTTACAGCCTAAACGGCTGAACCGATTTTGCTCAAACTTGGTACTTGGGCGTTTTAGGTGATTGTCCTAAATAGATTTTTGAATCGTTGTTTTAGCCCCAAAAATAACTGTACTTACCATACAAATTTTTCTACCATCTTAATTACATCGAAAACGACTCCAACGATTGTGATAAAAATTGGTGTGTGTACTACTTTGTATATGGTCTACATTTTGACCAAAAACATTTTTTTAATATTTTGTTATTAACGGTACCTGCCATATAACTATTTTATTGATTTTCGACTTTCTCATAAACGGCTCAACGGATTTCGATCAAAATTTTTATACAGGATCTCCTACGAATTCTCAATAAAACTGCATTTCAAAATTTTTGAAAAATTGTTTTTTTTTTGATTTTTGACAAAATAACATATTGTTTTTTTTTTGAAAATTCAATATTTCGAAAACTGGTGTATTTTTTCTGAAATCTTGTTTTCAAAATAATATTATTAAATATTTAAAATGTTCATAATAATTTTTTTTAACTTAAGAATTTTTCTATATAAAAAATTAATTGAAAAACGACTTTAAAAATACATTTGGCCGTTACTATTAAGAATTTTTTGCATATAATGTGCAAAAACATTTTAAACTTTAAACTTTATACTTTCTAGAAGTGCCTGCATAACGAATTTGAAAAAAATTCAAAGAAACCGTTTTCCAGATAATCGAACACCAAAAAATGGTTGCACAGAAGTACCAAAAAACCCATTTTTTTTTTCAAAAAATAAAAAAAAATAACCAAAATCAGTCTTTTCGTATAATTAATGAAGTTTTTTTTTATAAAATCGTTGGAGACGTTTTTGAGTAAAATAAAATTTACTTTTTTGGCTAACAAAAATGTATGGCAGGTACCGTTATTTTTTGTCTTAAAAAATGTAAAAAAAAACGTGCATATTACCGACAAAACAATATGAACCACGTTTGACGCAAATCCATTTTTTGACTACTTTTTTCAATAAATCTGGCCGTATGGCGTCAATGATGGCATGTTTCAGCTTCAAGAGTTGCTTGTTTGTCGGCATAAGCCAATGACTTTACATATTCCCATAAAAAATAGTCGGGCCGAGAGTTAAGTCGCATGAACGCGGGGTCTGTTGAATTTTACAATACCACTTCTCGAAATACGGTTAGGTTATGTTAGAAGGGGCGTGCGCAGCTCAAAATTTGCTACGTACGCGGGGCCTATTGGTCCATTATGATCCGATCAGAGATGGCCCTAACTAATGTTTCATTTACGGTTCATTTACGAACCAGTCCGTATTCTCTATATATTTTGTTCATATTTACCATTGGTATATCTGATATAGCTATATTGGTATATTTTGGAAATAAAGCTTTCACCAAATTTATTTTGCAATATATTTATGGAAAGTTGCGAGCGTTTTTTTGAAACCAAATGTCATGGATGTTTAGCCAGCAATCCTTCGATGAAAATGCTTTATGAACTCCGCGAGCAGATTTATTTTTTTGAAAGTAAATTCAAACAATTTGGAAGCGTTGTTTCGACGTTTAACGATTTATGATGAATTGTCAAACCTTACTGAACAGAAACGTCAACAGAGTTTGTCATTTTGAACTGTCAAACAATAGAAAACAACCATCGTAACTTCCCAAGCAGCTAAAAAAAACAATACATAGTTAGAATTGTACATTTGTTTAAATTTTTCTGCCCATCTATATTTTTGAAAAAAATTGTATTCCAAATCTGGTTCCATACGTCTAAGATATATATGTTTCACACGAGACCGACCAACGAACGACGAATTAACCAATAAATATGATCTAAAAAAAATGCATAAACTTAAATTTATAACGAAATATTTATATACTTCAATTCGCTTCTTAATTGGTAAAATAATAATAAAATAAAATATTGGTAGTCGAAAATTGCAATTTGATTGTTATGAACTGTCAAACTCTATTCTCGTTCCACATACCATCCACAAGTCAAAAATTGCAAAAAGAAGCCATTTGAACAAAATGTCAAAATGGAAAATAATCCGTTGATCATTGGGTCATCTCATGTGAATAATTTGAATAGTCCTGACAACTAATTGTGTACCTAAAAGATGTGGGGGGATAACATTAACATTAAATATATGTTTTATGTATCAACACTAACAATACCATAAACATTCTAAAGTATGAAAGAAAACTTAATCAATATTTATTCACAATTTGAAGATATACAACAAAAAAAATTATGATAAATACTATTATAAATTTCAAGTTCACAAGTTCTTCTGGTTCATTTTTTTCCGAAGGTTATTCATTTTAACATTTTGCAGTGCTACCAAATTACGAATAATATTCCATTCAGAGGTTCAGAGAAATTTAATGAAAAACTAATTTCCTTGGTTTTTTTTTAGAAAATCAGGTTTGTAGATAGTTGTTAAATTTCTCACCACATATTTTCAACACAATAAAATACCTTTTATCTTGAGCGGTAGCCCAAAAGCTTATCGAATTTTAAAAAGTGTATTTGTGTACTTCAACAAAGTTGAGTTTATCGAAAAAAGTACAATTGTATCGACTATTGCAACAGTGTTAAAGACTTCCTCATATAGTCTGTTTCTCTTAACAATTTCTTTAGAAAACTCTGTTTCCTGAACTTCCCCAAATAACAAAAATTATTTAGGAATGTTAATGGTGTTTATTTTAGAAGCAAGAGAATTTTTTTGATTGGCAGCACTCTTTTATATGACTTGGTACTTTTTGTTATGGAAAATTTAGCGTGCGCGAAAAAAGGACCTGCAGATTACGACATGTACTCCCCAGCCGTGGCAGACACATACCAGAAATCATATTCAAACATAAATGACCTAAAAATTATCTGTCAAATATAACCAATTTTATGAATATTAAAAACAGTTTCAATCTAAAATACACCCTTTATATTAAAAAACAAAAAACAACAAAATTGTGATTCCAAAAAATAACGCTGCGGACAGGATTCGAACCTGTGCGGGCAGAACCCAATGGATTTCAAGTCCATCTCCTTAACCACTCGGACACCGCAGCTAATGATAAAATAAAAGCTTTTGACTAAGATACGAATCTAAATAGATACAAAAATGCGACAAGAGTCAAGGTGTGAAGATAAACAGGCAAATAAGAATTTAAGATAATGTCTATTCCGAATTTGAATGTTGTACTTATATCTAGTTGATATTATGATCTTATCATCTACAACAGATGGTTATGAAATCGTCGCCCTAGTGTTGAAGTGCCGTATACGCCATTTTTACATTTTTGGGAAATCGCGTTTAAATGTTTGGAAGTCTATTCCGAAAAAACTAACCGCTGACATTTTTTGATTTTTTAGTATGATATAGTTAAGAATTCTCTTTTATATACAAATGTTATTGGACATTTGAAACTCGTTTAATTTTCAAAATATTTTAATTTGTGTCTAACATGAGTTTGCCGTATACGTCATAAAAATCAGAAGTTTCTTTTCTTCATAAACGTACGTCAAAAAAACGTATACGACATTTCAGTAATAAACTAAATTAAGATTTTGTATTCTCACTTTTTAAATGCTTCTTCTTAAAAAAAGACACAGTATTTAAAACGAAAAATTAAATATAATAAAAATTATTTCAAAATTCTTAAAGTTTCATCAGTCCATTTTTCATCTAAAAATATCATACAGTGTTTCAAAAAGCATATACCACTTCAAGTTATGATACCTTCATAGGAAAAATGAAAAATAAACTTAAACTTAGTGACTTCATACATTTTTGTACTTTGTTTTCTTAAAGGGAGGAGGAAAAATAGCACTTTTGTAATTCAAAATTAACAAAAACTTAACATTTTCAATGAATAATTAATTATTTATAATGGGGCGTATCCATAGTTATTTTTAAACTTTGTCTAAGTTAAACCTAGGTTTAGTTGAATTTTCGGACGTTGATTCTATTTTTTTAAGTTTATCATTCCAAAATATTTGAAACTATTTATGTAAAAAAAACAAGTAAATAATCTGATAAAAATCTAAAACCAACAATTTGTGAATAAAATCGATCTGTATACATTGGTCCAAAATTGTCCTAAGCTGTAGTTAAGTAAAACCTAGGTTTATCAGCGACTAAGAATTTAATTTTACTTTAGATGGCGCTTACAATCCATAATGGATCACGGCCTCAACCAGGAAACCTATCCAGCTAGCCCGGTCCCTAGCTAGCTGCCACCAGTTACGCACACCAAGTTGGTTGAGGTCGTTCACCACTTGATCGCGCCACCTAAGATAAGGCCTTCCTCTGGCGCGTTGTGCACCGGGGTTGGATACGAAGACACGTCGGGCTGGTGCGTCAATGTGCATGCGCTCCACGTGACCTAGCCATCTCAGTCGCTGTATTTTTAGCTTTTTGACCAGGTTGATATCGCCGTAGAGCCCGTAAGGTTCGTCGTTAAATCTTCTTGTCCTCTCACCACCGATACACACTGGGCCAAACATAACTCGACGAATCTTTCTCTCAAAGCAACCCAGCTGGTTTTCATCCGATTTTGTCAGTGTCCATGCCTCTGCCCCATATAGCAGGACTGGGATGATTACAGTTTTATATTTTTATATAGGGTCTCTTTGGTTCTTTGAGAGAGGGCTTTACTACTCGAATGCTTTCTAAGGCCGAAGAAACAGCGATTTGCAAGTGTGATTCTTCGTTTGATCTCCAGCACGATGTTAAAGATTGCATGATAGCACATCACCTTGTCTCAAACCGTTCTCGACATCAAAGTCGTCGGTGAAGTTCTTACCGACTCTGACGGAGCAGAGAGATTCCTTCATTGTCATTCTGCACAAGCGGACAAGTTTGGCAGGGATGCCGAGATGTGACAAGGCTCTGTATAACTCGTCTCTGTCAACGCTATCATAGGCGGTTTTAAAGTCGATGAAGAGATGGTGCGTATCGACTTGGAATTCTTGGGTTTTTTCCAGGATCTGCCGGAGTGTGAAAATCTGATCGTTAGTCGATTTTCTTCGCCTAAAGCCGCACTGATAAAATCCGATCAGGTCGTTGGTAAAAGGTTCTAGCCGACATAATTTTGTATGCGATGTTGAGGAACTTATACCTCTGTAGTTGGCACAGTTCAGAGCATCTCCTTTTTTGTGGATAGAGCACACTATGCCGAGCTTCCATTCATTGGACATACTTTCCTCCGACCAGATTCTAGAAATTAGTTGGTATATGCTCCTGACCAAGTCATCTCCCGCTGCCTTAAACAGTTCAGCTGGCAGGCCATCTGAACCCGCGGCCTTGTGCGACTTAAGTTTGGATATCGCCGTTCTTACTTTTTCTACCTCAGGAGGACGGATATTGTGACCATCATCGTCCAAGTTGAATGGGTTGTTCTGCATAGCAACGGATGGTTGGCAGTCTTCGCCGCTTAGCAGCTTGGAAAGGTGTTCCTTCGATAGGCTTCTATTCTGGACTGGAATCCTTGGGTACATCGTTTCACCCTTTGATAGAACTTTTGAGCGTTACCCTTGCTGTAGCATCCCTCAATAGACCCGACCGCTTGCTTTTCATGCTCCCTCTTCTTCATTCTTAGGAGTCGGTGTTCCTCTCTTCTTTTTTGCACATAGACCTCGCGGGCTGCTCTCTCACCAGTTCTGGTCCTAGCTTGCAGCATTGACTCATATGTTTCGTCCTTGGCTGCATGTGCCTGCCGACAGTCCTCATCGAACCAGAGGTTTCGCTTTGGTTGTCGATTGAAACCCAGCACATCAGAGGTGGCACTTCAAATGGCTAGCTGGCAATGATTCTACTAAGCGACTAAGAATATGCCCCAATAAGTTTACATAATTGTCTGTATTATCTTCCGAAGACATAAAAGAGAAAAGATTTTTTTACATCTTCAATTTTTCTTTAGATATATTTTTCTTTCGTTTCTGAATAACTTATAACTCATGATTACATTTTTGGCGTTCAAAAATTTGTTTTTAGTATTTTGTTTTTAAAATAATTGAGTTCATTTCATGTCTCAAATCACTCGCATTTTTGTTGAATGAAATTTGAAACAAATCTAGCTTTTGGTATAATAGTTTGTTTTAGTTAAAATGTATAGCTGCATCATTTTTTGAAGGCACATTACTTTCTGTTTAGAAGAATATTGGATAAATATATTAAGAACTAAAATTATTTTAACAAACTTTTTACCAGAAGTGTCATATTCAGACGGAATAATACTCAAAATGTTAGGTAAAGTCCGTGGCAAGCTAGATTCTATAACAAAGCCATGATCTTTAACAGTATCATCGCTTCGTATTAAAATATTATTCTGAGAACTTTTATTTAAAAAAAAGAGTCTGAGCCGCTTGAGCCCGAAAATCATCTCATTTGGGACCACCCCGTCGATTAATCTATAACATGTGAAACATTTGAATAAAGCTTTATTCAATTTGAATTATAAATCCTTACGAAAGAAGTTCCGGATTCATATCGGGCACTAGAGAATTCAGTTTAAGCACTTCCTCCAACAAAGCTTAGCAGACTGTGATTGGCTGTGATATTTATACTTTTCTATCGAAACAGCTAGACTTGTATTCACATACGGCAAATATAATAAATAAATATAATATTGTGATTATGGCGTATGTATATACGATTTCTAAGCATTATACTGTAATTTGCGTGCACATACGTCAAGTCAATAGTGAACGACCATTTGATTTTTCGTGACTTACGTTGCAAGACAATAAGACGTACGTCAAAAAAATTCTCAAACTATTTTTTTCGTACATTGCATGAAAATGTTGACGTAAATGACAAAAATTGGTCTTTACGTCAAAACAATACGTGAACTTGATGATTTTGATGGATTTACATCAAAACCATTCTGAATATCTCAGCAACGAAAAGAGATAGAATAAATCGGATAACAGATTTGAAAAGGGCGCCCGCGAAAACATTAGACTGCATACCCAGTTAAAAAAATGCAATTTGCCGTATACGGCACTTCAATACTATAGGGCGACGAAATATATAAACCTTTTTTCAAAAAAAAAAAAATTTAAATCTTTTGAACATACAATTTCGACATTGATTATAAGTCTTTTTAAAACACATACCCCTCAAACTTGCCTTTCAGTCGCTTTTAACGAATTAAATAGGTATATGGCTTGTATAAGTTTGGCGTTTTCCCGTTTGGCATATATTATTTCTTGGCTTTAAGATACCTGATTTTACCTGAATTTATTGAAATTAAATTCTTTAACACACCATTATTTATTCATAAATGGAAGTGCCACGTGATAGTGATAGTTATCTCATTATAAAGAGTGCATTTTCGGGACTTAGGGCTTTCATGATTTTACATTCTTGGGATTGTGACCCAAACCCGAAAATCAATCGCCTTGCCACTTGTATGAGTCGATATTTTCAAAATAGACTTTAAAGGGGGTTGACCAGCTGGCATTTTTACCAATCGATTTTTCGAAAGTCGACATTATGACGGTCGATTTTTTTAAAGCAACATTTAAAAAATCGGTCTATTGTACCCAATCCAACATTTCAGCTTCGATTAGGCTTCGGTGAGTCATTTTGGCTTCGATAAGACCTTACCGAAACCTTATAATAGATATGATGAGATATTAATAGTGGAATTGTCTTCGAATTATATTATTAATTGTTTTATATATTAAAGGTTACGAACCTTAAAAAAATCATTTGAATATTTTTCCAAAAAATTTAGAAAAAAATGTACATATAAGCAAAAATAAATAATTTGTGTTTTAAGTTGTTAAAATAAAATCTTTAATTTAAAAAAAATTAATTGTTTGCAGCAAAATTTGGAATTTCTCCTCAAAAGTAGATGCACTTAAAAATCTTGTCAGTTTTTTTTTTTTTTGAAAATTCGTACATACTCTAAGTTTCGTTTCCAATTGTCTATTCGGAGTTACTCGTTTTACTATGAGTCAATAGAAAAAAAGGAGTAACTCCGAACAGCCAATCGAAAACGATATGAATTTTACTTATGTCGTTTTGGGATAAGATTTTCGGAATTTTTACATGGAATTCGAAAAAGTCGCATAGACCGGCTTCTTCATACATTTATTATTTTTGACAAATAATTCAATGAAAAAAACTGTATTTTGTATTATTGTTCGATGTCTGTTATCCGTTATGAAATCGAGAACATAAAAATACTCCTAATACCTTACTCGGAACTGCCAATCGAATGTTTTCTGAGTAACAGAAGTGAAAAAGAGTAATTGCTAATAACGAAAATTAATTTATATAACGAATGTATGAATAAAACAAAGTATAATGATCCAAGAAATCAACACTACGCGGGTAAGCCCAATGGAATTCAAGTCCATCTCATTAACCATTTGGACACCGCAGCTCTTCTGTTTTAATTAAGATCAAAGCTAATTTTTAAGGGGCAAAACCAACTAATATTATTTAGGAACAACAAGCTTAGTGTGAAGATAATGAGAAATGTGGAAATAAGGGCTTTAAAAAGGCATTAAATTATACCTCTAGTTAGCATTTGAATTTGGTGCTTATCTCAATTTGATATCATCCTCGTCTATTTATAAATATATATTTGACAGAGTTTGGCACTAAGCTCTCTTATAGAAAATACATGCATTTGGTATCGATGAATTTCATATTCGTTTGATTAGAAATTACCGTTCGGACGGCTTAGTTCAAGTTTTATTGAACGGTTTCAAGGCTGAGATTAACAAAATAAATGCTGGTGTGCCCCAGTGCTCCGTTTTTTCCCAACTCTTTTTCTCATTTTCATTGTGGTGATCTCTTATACGGAACTTCTAATCCACTAAATTGTTTTGCTGACGGTAATATTCTCAGCTTTTTATATTCATTTTTAGATTCATTTGCTTGTTCTTCGGATGAGGAACTGCAACTCTGATCATGACAGCATTTTCCAATGGAGAAAAAAAAAAACGCGTGGAATGTAGTGCTTCAAAAACTCAGAGCAGTCTTCTTAAATGAGAACCCACCCCCCATGACGCCAGCTAATGAAAAAACTCATGATAATCTTTTGGATAGAATTCCAAATAGAGCTCTGATAAGCGATACAACTAGGCGATAAAACTATAGTGAAAATGTTTACATTTCCAGAACACCGCCGGAATGTTATATATCTCTTATTCTATCACTTTTGGAAACAATGATCTAATGAAATAGCCAGTTGCATTCCCCCCTGAAATAATTCATAATAATACTTGCGCTTCTAGAAATGCTCATCAGAGCACAGAGCTTATCCTTGAGTCCAACTTCGGACGTACTGTAAAGTACAGATATTCTTTCTTTAGCCGTACAACACGAATGTACAAAACCATACCCGACCATATTTTTCCCTCCCATTGTGAAATTGTGATATCCAAACATTCAAAACTAATGTACAACGGTATCTCCCTATTTTAGAGAGGACAAAACATAATTTGGAAACTTATCAGTCTCAACCAGTCATGAACTTTTCCCCAAATATTTCAAATGTCAATTATTTCTTATCCTCACGATTCTTATTCCATAAATCATAGGCATCCAATTTATGGAATTTAATGTGCTGCATTCGAAAATTGCATTACTTATCAATTAAATGCTTATTGCTAAACCTGACTTAATTTTTAGTATAAAATGACATCAAATACCTACATAAACTAAAATTATAATCAATCATTTAAACTTAACCGTCTTTGGATTCACTTTACATCAAAAACGAGGCGCACAAACAGTAGACGAATATAGTATCGGATGTTTACTTTCAGAAGTATTTATTTGAGTTAAATGATATATTCCTACAAAGTTATAGAAATTAAATCCATCTGTCTTTCAGCTATAAACCTTATCGTTTCGTCCTTTATATATATCTACACCTTTTAAGCTTTATAGACATAAATGGATAAAAGGAAAGATAGCTTGATAGAGCTGCACATTTATAGAACGAAAACAAGTTGTTTACAAAATAAAATAAAATAAAACTCCACAGACAAATGCTCAAAACTTAGGTATGTCCCAAAGTAACTGACTTCCGGAAAGGATTTATTTTCAAAATACACGATTAGCTCAGACTAACCAACATAAAAAACACATCCAGTGAGAACAGGCTCTGTTATGGACTATGTTCCACGCTATTCAGAACTGGTTACCTCTCTATTTAATAACGGTATACGAGATAGAAAGAATTCGAGACTAAACAAGGCTGCTATACCATACCAACACAAAAAAAAAAAACTCTTAGAAAGTACAAGCTGAGCCAGAAAAACCAAAACACAAAGAGCCTCTCCACATTCGTATTCTGCCGAATATGCCAAAAATTCAAAAATTCAACCCACACCTTACATACGAGTAGTTAGGTATATGCTCCCCAAAGTTACCATCTCACTTTTTAGCCGATGCTACCTTGTTTTGATGATTTCATTTTACTTTCCCGACTGCCACACCGACACCACTTCCAACCATCAATATACTCCACCGCACCGCCATAGCACAGCAAATTTACCTCAGTTTTTCTTCTGGCATCCACACAATGTCTGACATCGTGTATCCGGTAGAAGTCAGCCTGACAGGGTTCGACAAACAAAAAAAAAATAAACCTAGGATATGTTATAACTAACTATCTACCTTCAATCCTACATATAGATGTAACATTGTCAGGTGGACGTATCAGGTATAGAGAGTTAAAAGTAGGAAGTTGGAAAGTTTTCTAAAAGCTCCGACAGTAAAGTCTAGTTCCCTATAGGAATATTACCTAGCAAAAGGGTAGATGTTTCTGTTTATCTCTGCTTAACTTGAGAGGAATTAAAAATTCATATCATACCTTTTTAGAGAGTGAAGGTAAAAAGAGATGAACTTGGTTTTATTTCGGCTTGATGATGATTATGAAATAAGATTTTTCATATCGTCACTGGTCACTTATGAAGCTATACGGTAGACGAAAAAATTCCATGAATTTTTCTCTATTTATCCGCAGCGATCCCGATTCTATTAACTAGTATTACGCAAATTTCCAATCCAATTTTTTTATTTAAGTCTTTAAATCTAGTTCCGAGGAAAAATTATATATTATATATCTTGACAGCAGCTGTCACATCTGATACAATAATTTTATTATACACCAATGGAAAGAACAATGAAGCTTTTGGATTTCAATAACTGGATTTCTTTTACTGCATTTGTTAGTTTCTGACTATTCATGGCAGCCATGTTGTTTTGGCTGCATTGGAATTTTCCATTCTATTATTTGTTCAGAAATTGTAGACACATGTCACGCTGACAAGTAAATGACTATTCACAAGAATGCGACCAACGACCGACGAATGTGAATAAATGTGATTTTAAACACAATTGTAAGCACAACACACAAATTCTAAACACAATGATAAAGATTTAATTTGTGTTAAGGTTTAGATGACAAAATTAGCTTTTCATTGCCAAAATATAACAAGTGAGTGTTAGGAACTGTCAAACTCACATTCCACAATCCACATAGGACTTACATCAAAATCAGGTAATATCATTTATAAAACGACATTTGAAACGAATATAAAAGAATCCATGTGAACAAAATGTCAAAATTTGTGATTCGTTTGTCACTCTCACGTAAACAAAATAGTCACTGAGAGTATCGAGCAAATGCACATGATACAACTTTATTATAAAATGACTTTATTTAGAACGATGCCAATACATTCGTGATCCACAAAGTGGTTTGAGAATTAGGAAAATATTTTTGTCATTTGAACAGCAATGAAACCTATTGTATTTCGTGAAAAAAGATTAACTTTTCTATACTAATGTCGTTTTTATTTGGGTTTCCGGAAGCATTCTGGGCTCTTCTGAAAGTATTCACTTGGGAAAAGATGACAGTTCTGATTTTGAAAAGAAGAGAACTTTGCTTCTGGATTTGAAATCAGAAGCAAAACCAGGAGCACTCTCATATTCATATATTTGAACCTCAAAGTCGACTGTTGTCATTTTTTATATCATAATTGTGCCACAAACATTTTTTTAATTTGAATATTTCCACGTACACAATTATTTTCACACATACAATCACATTAAAATTCAGAATCATCAGAATCACACAAAAGTGTTCACTTGGGATCCCGGATCGGAGAGAGATTCCGGATTGCCAAATAAAAACGTCATAACATGTATCCCACAATAAAATTTGCTACATTCGAGCACTTTGACGTATTGTGTCATTATTTATTTATTTATTGTGGATTAAGTCAGTGTAGCCCTATAAAAAAAACCTCTAATCTACGACTTTACTAAACTATGGAATTGAAGTAAATCCGCGAGTTAAAATTTACGATTATTCAATGAATAACCATTTATCAATGCATAAATTCATATTCATAAAACATTTTCCACCACATTTTAAAAACAATTGCAAAGATTTTTTTATGAATGAAAACGTCCAACCAGTTCCGTATGTCATTTGAGATTGCGTCAAGTTCACAATAAATATGGCTGCATTCAAGAAAAATGTATAGCCGTTATTTTTTGTTTACGAAAATGGTGTTATTATAATAATTTACATAATTCATCTTAAAAAAACTACATGCTCAAAAAGTACAACATTACGAACTATGATCCGAAGGCAGTTGACTTATTTGTTTACGGGAAAATGCAGTAGATCTACTGTGATTGCAGCACAGTGACTAAATCTACATTAGGCATTTTTATTTTTTGGTTAATAACAGAGTTTGAGTTGTCACAAATTTGTTTGTGTTTCTTTTTCACTCAAAACGTTCAGACAACTGAGTGTGTGTCTTTGAGCATGATCAGAGCGTGCTGGATGGGGTCAGACAAGATCGCATTTGTGTCAAAGCGAAACGTAAAAAATCGTATATAATCAAAATGGCAGAACAAGTAGTCAGAATTTATTTTTTGCAAATTAATATAATAAGATAAGACAGAAGTGAAATAATAAAATGTCAATTAATGTCAGCAAAGAGTTCAAATGTGCTTATAAAAAAAGCTCGTCTTTTTGGAACAAATTCGGAGCATACTCTCCCTTAAGTGAGTTAAAGGACACTCTCAAAGTAAAAACACGAATCACGTAAATACGAAACAAAAATTTAATTTTAATTTGAGATTTATTGTTTTTGTTTTTGGTTACTTCGGGTTCTGTTTGATTCCTATGTATATCTGTCAAAAATAGGTGCGTTCAACTGAAGAAGAGAATTAAAAAGAGAAAATTAACCAAATTCCCCTAAATAATATAATTTGCAGTGTGGAAATGTTATAATTTTCTTTAAGAGTCGGTAATCATCAACCGAAACGCATTTTGGACTACAGGTTATACAAATTTTCAATTGGGCTTTAATCCACATAGCACACAAGAACAAAAATCGTTTTCTTCAAAATTGAAGAATAAAATATTTTTTTAAATTATTTTAAGTTACCACTAGGTTAGATAAGGACTCGTAAATAAACTCCTTCTTTAACTAAAGTCGTGTTTTCCTCAACTGTATAAGGTTTAAAAAATTGCGGGTATATATCCAAGAGTCACACCCTTTAAAAAACAAATAAGAAAACCTTAATTGAACACAAAACTCCCAAAGTCACGTAAGTAAATATTACATACCTAACTTAAAAGAACTTTATTGTTCGCACAAAGTCGCCACATTTTTTAAAAAAGGGAAATGAAGAGTAAAATTCATCACACACTGTCAATTTAAATTACCATCTAACTCGTCTCGTTCGTTTTAAAACTTCCACTCCAAATCGATTTGCCAGAACACGCTTGAACTTTCATTCAATTACCTGATGATACCGACGCATCCAATCACTCATCTCTATCGACATCAAGTTGACATTTGAATACCAATTTGCATGCCATTAAGATGTCACATCCGTCATTTATCGCATCCAATATTGGATCGACTGGACGGGGCACTAAAGTAGCCTCCATGTTTTTTTTTGTTGTTTTTTTCTTTTTTTGTTGCCCGACGACAAAACCAACATATTCACATAAATTGTCACATTCTCTTCTGTGTGTGGTGCGGGGTGCTCCATCGCCACCGCGTCGCGTCGCCCAACTTGCAAATGCCACGCATCGTCACTCGCTTAACGCAAAATGTCACTGCAAACAGAACGGCCGATTATTAATATCACACCTCATTCCGGTGCGAAAGACTCTCAGCCGTTAAGCTGACAGCATTAGTGTCAGATAAGTGTGTAAGCGCGTTCGGAAGCTGCCACCAGCGCTAGTTGACACTTGTGACTTCAGAGAAAAAACCACCGCCAGCGACAGCGCCAGCTATGCTGCACAGAATGAATGCGTGTGTTTGCCATCGACATCGCCATCGTCACCTTGGGGATGTGTCGTTAAATCCGTTGCCGTTTGCCGCTGTGCCGCAACTCCTGTCAGTCTGACATCTCAATTATGCGGAATGATACCATTAAGCAGCCGCCGCGCCCTACTTCACCTTGCTTTTGCATCGAAGTTGCGATGGTTGCAACATTGCAACCGGTATTCGGCACCCGTGGGCTGTATGTTTATGTACTGTGTCCGCGATCATACCGCGAAGCGACTTATACTATACTGGGGCTCGCCTTTGGGGGTTTCGCATGCGGTGCGCCTCTGCACTCTATTCTTTTATCCGCTCGCTTTACGACCGACGCGACGAAGACCAACTAACTTAACCGTTCCGTTCGCGTATAGGGCAGGTATATATACGAATTCGTATGCGCAGCCATTAATTATCGCAAAATTAATTCGTGTGATTTGATAAGAAATTGACATCCATTACAGTAATTGCCGCGCTCGCGTCAATAAATGGCGCGCAAATAGAATGCGTAGGTTGTGTTGCACCGCGTTTTATAACTGTGTGTATTAATGGTGTGTATGTTCGTATGTAGATTTGCTGGCCGGAGCCGGGGGACCTCATGTTGTGAAGCTTGTTGCGCTGTTTGTAATGGACTCTTGTTTAATGGGCCCCACAGCACATACAGGCGGTAAGTGGATGGTGGCCGGTCGCTGGTAGCTGGTAGCTGGTGGCTGGTTGTCGGCGCGGTAGGCCTCCTTTGGGACACGAATGCATGCGTGCGATTAATGAGCGCGAGTTGGATTAATGAGTATGAGGAGTACACATTTGTTCATTTATGCGAGTGCGCCTGGCATATCCTATCAAAACACTTCGATTGCTTTACCTATATTGTAATGGATTGTGCCGAAGGTTTTTGCCAGAAATTGCCTTCAGGTCTGGCGTTTTTCGCGCGATGAAGGCTTCAATTAACCGCCCATCGTGCAATTTGACGGAGTATCTATGTTTCTATAGTTATAGAGGATGGCGGGCTCAAAACGCGTTTTCTATTTTACACGCGCAGATGCGCACCTGCAAAAGCTGATACAATTGTGCGTGGGCTTAGATTGGTTATACTTATGCAGAGAAATGGGCTATATAGGCAATTCAAACTGTTGCGCCCAGTAATTTCAAGGAAGGAAGGCGGAATTTTAATTTGTTTTCCCGCTGGCATCGTTAATCACCTATTGATGATAGTCCAGCAAACATCTATGAGGACATTGACTTTTAATCTATTCGCTATAATTACTGTTAAACTAGTTCAATTTATAGATTGTTAACATCGTTTTTCCGCAGCATCATCACTATAACATTTATGTTTTTGCATAACGAACTATATCTGGCACATGAAAAATGGGCAAAATACAAGTAAGCCAGCCTGGAATGTGGAAATGTAGAAAAATGGTCCAACTATAGTCAAGTTTAAACGGAAGTTTAAAGATGGATGCATGTGTTGTGTGTGTGAATTGGTTAAGTACGCCATTTTGTGTTCGATATCTTATATAACTCTTTATTGAAGGTTTTGAAGTGGTATGATTTAAAATGTCTGTGGATATTGTCATGGTTGAATACTATTCCGCATCTGAACCATCTTCAATGTACCAACTTGCAGAGCTGATGGCAAGTTCTAAGGCGGATATGATGTGTTTAAGTGCGGACATAATGTATAATCCAAGGTCATAGTTGACTTCCCATAGATCCCCCCTTTAAGTGTTAATTTGTAATTCGATTGTGGAAGGATAGCGTCGAGATCTTTTGTCTCGCTCTTACAGACTTTCACCGTGCCTGCCCATTATCATGTATTCCCCTAGAAATTTACCGAATTTACCGAATTCAGAAGTGAGGATAATGAGGATCAGAACGTTTTCGCAGAGAACAAAGACTGATTGCCAATGTGGACCACAGTGTGCCCCCAACCCCAAAGCTATCCTCGTTCGTAAAATAACCGCTCTGCTTCATCTATGTGGTTGAAACATATTTATATTGCGTGATATATCGTACCGAGCTTCCGATTGAGAATTGGAGATCGTTGGGTGCTTCAGCGCCTGAACAGCAACTTAGCACCCCTTGTGCCAAGCTAGTCCAGAGCTGCATCTAATCCAGTCCCCTTAAAAATAAATCATTTCCCCAAAGACTACAGTTTGCAGCTAGGAGAGGGCAGACAGCAGATTATACAACATGGCTACCAATAACTGTCAAAATATTTTAATCCGCCAAATTCTGACATTCGCCCAAAGTGTTGTTTGAAAATGAGAAATCAGTTCAGACAACTCAGAACTCACAATTTTTTCTCCGCGAAAAATTGAGGAGGCGAATTCAAATTTTGTTTTCGTCAGCAAAACTGAGCAATTCAGACCAGAGTTTGTAAGCCTGTGGCGTTCAATTTTCGATTACAACTTGAAGATTGCGTGGGGTGGTATTTAAGCAATAGCGCGACATATATTGTTTTCCAAGTCGTCAATCGTCCCTGGCTTCTCGGTGTAGACTAGGGACTTAACATATGCCCACAGAAATTAATACAGCGGTTTTAAATTGCACGATCTTGGAGGCCAAAACGCTAAATTATGCGCTTTCCAAACGTTTGTTTCTACAGGTTAAATGTAACACGCGCTATGTGACAAATTTCGCATTGATTTTGAAACCAGAGGTTTTCCACATCAAAGTGATCGCGATATAATTCAGGAACAAAAGGTCATTGATCATGGCTCTATAACCAAACTGTCAGTTTTTTTTTTAATATAATGGCGTCTCAATAATGCCTTGAGGATTACTTATACTCCAAATGCGACAGTTTTGGTTATTGACGTACCTATTCAACGAAAAATGAGCTGCATCGTTGCAAAAAAATGTCTGCCAAAATCGGGATCAACAGCAATCTCGTTTAGATTCGCACTGTCTGTTCAGGCGTCAGTCGATCCATGGTCAAAATGCAAATCACACTAAAGTAGGGTACACATAATCGAACATGCGTGACAGTTTTGCTCACCATCGATAATGTGTACACTTGCATGATATCATGACACTCATGACTCACGAAGGACTGCTCACAAAATTTTTTTACACAGCGTTCTTGATTGATGATGTGTATGCAAATCATTCATCGAACAACATTCAACAAGTATTTTTGGTGTTATTTAGTTAATTTTAAATCTTTGTCAGTGGGGAATAAAAAAAATAATATTTTGATTTTTTATTGAGCTAGATCTTGGATTGAAAATGAAAATTTTTTTGGCGGACGGCCAACAAACTACTAAATGTGTACCCAAAACTTTTGACGCCCGTTTGATATCCAACATGAATGTTACGCAGGTACGATATTCTGTATCCTACTTAAAGATAAATCGCGTGCCAGATGACAAAATGGCTGTCAGTGAAAACAATGTTGCCAACTTAAAGTTCTGTACCTCTAAAAAATTACTTCTGAGATGCAATCTAAATATAATACTTAAATGTTTTATCTATGTAACTTCTCCTCAAAATTCAGTTTGAATCTATCTAGGTAACATGGTCTCTTGCTCTTACATCATTTAAAACTCTAAAAAGGGAACATTTGTTATAACTTTTATAAAATGCCAAATATCTAGTTTCGTCGTCATAAAATAATATGGTGTCTTCCAACAAGAGGTTAATTTTAAAATTCGCTCCAATTTCTATAAATGTCATTGCAATAACCTTTGATTAGTAAAAGCAATAATGTAGGCTGTTATTAATTTTAAATCAATATTGATAATCTCAGAAGAAGTTGGAATACTGTAAATTCAATAAAAACCTGATGAAAATATCTCCGAAACGCTTCGTCAAGTAAAACTACATACTTTCTGGAAGAGTGAATTCTCCAAATGGAGACATTATTCGCCAAACTATTTTTCTCATTCCACATACCATCCACACTTAAATGAACAAATTGTTAATGCGCAACTAACATCAAGCTCGGTAGTTATCAATTATAGATCATCATTTGCGACGAAAGAAAAAAACTATGTGAACGAAATGTAAAAATGGATGGATATTTATTAAATCTTTGGTCGTTGGTTGTTTCACTCAATTCGTGTAACACAAGTGTTTAAAGTCTTATCGCTGGGAACTTAATAATTATACCGATTTGAGATCCCTCAATAGGCATAAAAAGATATCAAGATCTCATACATAAAGCAGGCAATTCAGGAATATTTAAAATCATAGGCTCAAAATTTTAAACAGCCTGATGTTTATCATGATACTACTTAACAGTTTGCTAACACTAAAGCACTTTACTAATATTTTCCAATTTTTAAACACTCTTTAACTCTTTAACTTGCACCATAATAAATCTATTTTCTTAATAAACTAAAGGGTTATCCATTTTGCGGTTTCAAAAGTATAGGGCTGGAATTTGACATCTGTCAAACTAAGTTGTTAAACCACTTTTTTTTCAGTTGAAAACCTGACATTTACGAAAATGAATCGCTTAACGCATACAAATTGTTAAAACCTACTACAAAAATGGTGATTCTGCCACAGCCACATATTGCGCTTTACCAGGAGATTATGGTTTACATAATCGTCCACCTACGCAAGCTATTTGCAAAATTTTGAAGAAATTTGAAGAGACTAGATTGGTTACAGATATTGTAAGGCCTGTGCATCATCGTTTCGCTCGTACCACTGAAAATATCGCTGGTGTAAGTGAAAGTGTTGCCGAAGACCCGAATGTGTCGATTCATCATCGTTCTCAGGAATTATGACTGTTTTCCGGGACATTATGGCGTATTTTGCATTTGGATCTACACCTACATCCATACAAAGTCCAGCTCACACAACAACTGAAGCCACCTGACCATTCACAACGTCGTAGATACGTCGAATGGGTGCTTGAACAACAGGCGGTGGACGTTGATTTTTCGAACAAAATTTTCTTCAGCGACGAAGCACATTTCTCACTCAGTGGGTATGTTCATAATTTTGTTTATGTGTCGTATTTGGGATTCTGAGAATCCTCAAGTAATTGATCCATAAAAAGTCACTGTTTGGGGCGCTCTTGGGTCCGGAGGTGTGATTGGACCTTACTTTTTCGAAAACGACAATGGAACGACTGTTACCGTCAATTCGTAGCGTTATGGTCATATGATAACCGACTTTTTTTGCCTGCTATTAAAGAATACGACTTGGAGAATATGTGGTTTCAACAAGACGGTGCCACATGTCACACAACTCGAGCGAAGATGGCTTTATTGCAAGAGACATTTCCTTGCCGCGTAATTTCTCATCGTGGCGATATCAACTGACCACCAAGATCATGCGATTTGACACCGTTAGAATTTTTTTTGTGGGGCTACGGGAAAGAACGTGTTTATGCAGATAAATCTTTAACTCATGGCTGAGATACCGCCCAATATGTGTTAAAAAGTTGTCGAAAATTACCTCAAAAGAAACGATACTTGCTACAATTCGCGTGGTGGTAATTTAAATGATGTAGTGTTTCATACATAATGTCAACGTTCAAAATTTATAATAAAAAAGAAATATCATGAAAAAAAAATTGTATGTGTTTTATTTACGTTTACTTTTGAAACCGCAAAATGGATAACCCATTACAACAACACGCCTAAAATAGTGCAAAAAAGTAAGGGAACATAACTTTTTGACGTTTGTAAATGTCAAAGTGGCATATGGATTTAGTACGATACTAAAAAAATAAAGTAGCCATTTTGTGATTTTAACTTTAGTAAAATTTTAAGAAAATAGTACGATACTAAACTGGGTTATAATTAGCAAAATCCTCTTTTTAGTCTAGTATCATACTAAAAATGATTTGCCATATAACTAAATCGACTAAAATTTTGCGCCATAGATATTTAAAAGAAAATAACCAAACTTCAATACCGGTCAAGAGTTAAGTGCATAAGTGTAAGGTCTGTTTTCAAGAATTTGAAGAAAATCAGTTCTTCCTGCATTAGTGTCCACTTTGCTAGTTGAGCTCATCATCTGCGGACTTGGGTGATAAAAGTAATTTTCAATAATTTCAATTTTAAGTCCAACACGACCGCCTGCTCAAAGTCTTACCCGTGTGATGTATGACTCTATTCGCAATATTTCCCATCAATGGACATGTACTATGAAGTATAACCCTTTTTAAATTAACAACTTTTCAGACTGATTTCGCAGCAAAACTGCATTCCATCTTCGTTCCGCACTGTTCGTATACATATCCTGGTTAGCATTATTCATTATTTCCAGTGAATTCCTTGGCAGCTAAAACACTTGTGAGCATAAAAAGAGGGATATTTTGAAGCTGACTTTGATTCCCATCCTGCTGTCCTGTGTCCGAGTCAGAGTGCCAGCTGTGGAGACCTGCAAATCCGCAAAAGAATAAGGCTTATTTTCTTGCTCTCTACTCAAATGAAATTATCAATTTCGAATCTTTCACTTTACAACACGGGAACGCATCACGACCTTAAATGGTGCATCGCGCGCAGCCACATGCTACATCAGAGAGCACTCTGGTAACTGCTCTGGCTGCCTCCATCATCATCATCATCATCATCGTCATCTATACGTTGGCCTCATCATCATTCCCACAACCACATCTACATCGCGGAGCTCGCCCGCCGCCCTGCCAGCCACCATTGTGCTTGTGGAGCAGGTCGTTGTCGTCATCTTCGATCGAAGACGACGACGGTCGTCCTCATTGCAGAGCATACGGTTGTCGCACGGAGACATTTCTAGCTCTGCGCGAAATTGAAATCAGATCAATTTTGTCCCGCACAAGGTTTTGGTGGAGTCGTGGATCCTCCTTCGTCGTCTCGCGTCTCCCCCATTGCGCCGTCGCTTAGTTACGATTCATTCGGGAAGCAATCAGATCATTGAACAGATATATCAGTGTCAATGTGAGGTTAAGAAGATTTGCATTTGTTCGGTTCGCCTTTTTTTTGTCTGCCTCCGGCCGACGGCCCCCGCAGACGTAGATACTTTTAACGCCGACTGCCGGCCGTTCGGCTGCAGCCGCTAACTCATGCCCCATAATATTCTCAAGGCTCCTAGACTATACTATAGAGATATCGATGTGCGCCCCATAAGCTATAATACCAATAGCAAGTGAACTTATGAGGGATGTCTGGGTGCACACACCAAGCTTCACCCAGCACCACACACAATGCTACAAATTAATAGGACGACAGGAGACTTCACGACTATTGCAGCTTGTATTGCAAAGAATAGGGCCAGGAACCAACCAGGAACGATCGACGACAATGACGACGGATTTATGTATGCATTTCGACCATGAAAAACGTGACATTTCGTTGTTGATACCAATTCAAGCGATCGGTTGTAGTTTTTGTATTTGCGCGCACGCTGTCATGAGATTCGTTTTGTTTGCCCCTAACTTTTTCATCATGGAGACGTTAAGTTTTGGGTGCGTTTTTATATTGTTGCATTGGAAGTTTTTATGACCTTTGATCTTGAACTTTAAGTTTGATTCCAAAAAGGTTTAAAGTTTTGATTATCATCGATGCTAACTTTCTTGTCTTGTTCATTTTTTTTTTCAAAATGTCGAATGATTGGAGGAGTAATAGTTTATACCTGCATTTTTAATTCAGAGTCGATTTTTTTTTATAATTTTGCACGCGTTCAAGGGATTATGAAAACCCTTTATAAGTTTTTAACACAGCGCGAACATCCGGTGAAAGAAGAGAAAGTAGGATAGGAAAGATGTGTGGCGCGATGTTATGAAGACTAGAGCTGGGTGTTGTCTCAGATTTATCTCCAGGATTGGCGGCGAGCACACAACTATGGCTCCACGGCCACCCCGTTGCAAATAAATCACTGCAGACTTATTACAATTTATAACCGTTATGCTTAGAGAAGTAGATATTATTTATTAGTCGCGGAATCAGAATTTAGTTTTTTTTCAGCACCGAAAAACTGTTATAAAACTGTCATAAATTGTAATTTCTTTGGCCCTGTCCATAAATTATTGTTGAAATGTTTTTTTTCTGTGAAAAAATCAAATTCATAACAGTTATACCAGTTTTATAACAGTTAATCGCTTCACACAGTTGATGAGAGGCTGGACAAACCAATTAAGTTTGGAAAGCCAATCCCGTTTTTTGCCTGCGGTTCTAAACAAACAGTACTTTTACAAACAGAACTAATATAAACTGATATTCTAGTGTCACTTCGCTTCCGTTAATAATACATTTTTAATTAAACCACCCTTAACATCCAGCCATTCTCAAACTGTTATGTGTACTGAATTCATGTTGGCATAGCTGCAACAAGAATTGACGCATGGAGTTACGACACCTGGCAGTCAGCTCGTGAACTTTCAATTAGAGATAGATTTTTTTTCGATTTGACGTTCAATGTATTTTCCATACGAGAAAACCAAAAACGGGTATCATTAATATTGCTTTTTCTGATAAATTTTGTATGAACAGGTATAAATATTTTGACAGTAATAGACTTATAAAGCATGAAAGATTCTAAATCAAGCGTAAAATAAATCGAAATTGATAACTATAATGCTTTACTTTTAAAATGGAAAATGATAAAAAAAACAACCTTTCAACGAGAAACAATAACAACATCATCGGTTACGAAAAAACAAGACAGGATCGTAGCCAGGATTATTAAAATTACGATTTTTTTTACGAAAAGTATGTTTCCTTACAAAATTAATCTTTTTGAATAATTGAACGTTTTTCTTAGAGAATAAATAATTTGTTCTTTGGTATTACGGAAAAAAAATCTAAGAATTTTTAAACCTAAAAAAAACATTGTTTTTTGTTTGTAGCTATAATAATTTATTGAAAGCCTAAGATTTGATAAACTGAGGCATCCTATTTTGGAAATACATTAATCGTCAAATCGATAAAATCATCTCCAACTGAAAGTTCACGCGCCGATTTCCAGGTGGCGCGGAAAGCAACTTATCAGGTGTCAATAGCAGCGGAATTTGGTGGATAAATGCTGCAATGTATAAAAATATTTTTGTATGTGCACGGTAGACGTCAAAAACGGAAGCTTATGCATAAATGTCATCTTGAATTAAAGTCACAACAACTGTTATACGTTTAAATCAATCCATGTATTACAGAGATCAGTGGTTAAAGCAGATCAGTACACAAAATAAGATAATATATTGCGCATGTTGTCAAAACTCGGTTGTCATAATTCAAAAATTCGGTTGTCATATTTGGCAAAATGTCTCTGAGATTTGGCATATGCACTCTCATTTTTGACATTTTCATATACAAATAGTGGTGGGTCAATATTTCAGTAAGATGTGTTCAGTAAGAGGTAACAGTATATCAAAAATAACTGTTATTAAAATAACAATGTTAACTTCTAAATTTGCATTTTGATCAAACCAAACAGCGGAATTTAGATGAAAAAGTGATGAATACTTAATTTTAAAATGGTAGTGGAAAATTGATTATTAAAATCGTTATTTCACTGACAATTTTCGTTCCATAATTGTCCTTTCAGTAACCGGAATTTATAACTGTTATTTAAAAGTAGCAGTAACAGATATTGCAACTAGCAGTTTGACCTATGCCTAATCTAATGCGCATGCCAAATGTGACACGAGTGTCTCTGAGTTTTGCCACATGCGCGATCTTGAACGAAAATGAAAACCGGAATATAACCTTTATTATATGTACTGTGAAAGCAGATACGAGTATGTATTGGATATTGTCATAGTCAGTTTATTAGTGAGGCTCATGCCATTTGTTTTGATCTCTTCGAGGTGTAGAGTATTTTTTGTAAGACAGTGATTATTGATTATGCTATAAAAGACATCACTGCCCTGAAAATATGTCAACAAATTTCAGGAAGTATACAACGTTGAATTTGCAAAGCATCATAGGGTTTATTTGTTATGGTACTTCTATTGACGTTTGTCGTTCGTATTCACAGTGGTTTTCTCAGCAAACATCACAGAGAGAAATAAACATTTTCGATGGAGCTGTAAGTGACATATCAAACCGACATGTTTTCTGCCAAAATCCAACCGAACTTTTTCCTACAGGTTTTGATTTAGCTCTTTAAAAAAATTATCTTGTTATTTTGAAAAGAACCACAAAGATTACCCGTTAAATTCTCCCATCATTCTTTAAAAAACGAAATATCTTTTTTTTACAATTTTTTTTAAACAACACTTTTTACTATTCTTACAATTTACTTAAAATCTAACTACTTAAACCTAACAATTAAATTTTCCTAAAATAAATAAAAAAAACACAAAGTTAAACAAAACTGTCATGTTGACAGACGTAATCCAGCATTGCCATATACGAGGAATCCCAAGTCCACTGACAAGTCCAAAAGGGCATTGACATGCGTTTGGAAGAATTTTTTATTCTTGTACGGAATTAATGCGAGAAGAAAGCGAGACTTAAGTGTGAGGACATCACCCCTGTTGTTAAATTAGTGTAAAAATATGGCGAGGATACACATAATAAAATATTTCATGTCGTCAAATTACGTTAGGTTACGTTTAATTAATACATAGATTAAATACCTACCTAATTGAAAATCAGTTAGCTTCAATATTATTTTTTTAAATCTCGTCGTGAAAAGTTTCGTCTCAAAGAATTGGGGAATGCTTTTATAATTACAAAATACTTACACTGAATCATGTCACACTCTGGTCGCATTTTCTTGATTATTGTGACGCACAAATTCTTTTCTTAAGTTAAGTCGGTGAGAGTAAACAATTCAATATTTCATCACAATTTTTATGAACGTTGAACCTCATTTAAAATTAACCGACATCGGTAAACAAAATTGCTGTATTATGGATGAAATTTTGAATGACGTTGGTTCTGGAAGATGGGGTCGTTATGGTTTCCATATGAAATTGAAATATCTTGTAGCTGACCTAGAATTATGAAAAAAAAGAAATTGTTTCAAATAAGGCCGCCGAGTAAACACAATCTTTTTTGTTATAATTGTGCGCGCACTAAAGGGGGTTTGACTACCCCTAATATGATCAAGCACCAGTACGAGCGAGTTAACAGAAAAACCGGTTTTCAGTGGAGGATTACTTTTATTTTTCAAATGTAAAAATTCTATAGAAATCAAAACAGAGATGGCGGCAATTTCGAAATCAGCATTATCCATACATTCGCACATTGATTTGCATAGAAATATTTACTCAGTTAATCCAGAGTTAACTCCACGAATTTGTTGAGTTCTAATTGAGATCTAATTTGATCGGAAAAAAAAACATTTTTTTAGGAATTATCTCTTAACCCTGGATAACAAGATATTGTGAACCATAAAACAAATATAATTGCGGGTGACATAATGACCCAGTGACCCGACTTAAATATTTTATCAAATCTTGAACGTATTCAATATTTTCTTCAGTATCCGCTCTTATGAATCTGGGTTCGCATTTAAATATCTGCTGAAAGCTGTACATATTTCAGCCAGCACGATAAATTCAAATCATGACACTGACAGTTTAAAATCTGACAATTTGCTTACTGTCATGAAGTAAGTACTATATTGAAAAAAATTCGGAGGATTTCGGTCAAAGTTATAACCTTCAATAAAATTGCCAGTTCCCATAGGGAATACCTAATTAAAAAAAAAAGTTGTATTATGTTATGGTATCCACCCATCACTCAAGCCAGCGTAGGTAGGTCCTTGTTCTCCATACGATCCAAAATCAGCAATCAGTATTCTGTTTACATTGTAAACTTTAAATTGCAGCAAACGACCCTATGAGCATTTATGAACTTCACATTTACTTATTTAAGTCCCTAAATCTCCGATCCGATATACAGAATGGTTATCGCATATATCTTCCAGCTAATGGTGCGCCATTTTCGCCCACTAATCCACCAACATGGCTCAACTGTATCAGGTGTGCGTTACACACCAAGTCCTAAATCTTCAAAACATATCCTCTCATCATCTTCGCCGCTCGCCGCGCCGCTCCATCGTAATCATCAGTCGTACGTATAGTTGTTGTCATATCATATGGAATCGAAGCCACGTTGCGGTGGTGGTGCTGTAGCTCTATCCCCATCAGGAACTAGAACAACATAGTATGTATTTTGCTTTATACAATCATCTTGTGTGGTTCATTTTGTCGCACAAGTGGAATCATCACGTTTTGCCTTGCAAGAACATACGACCTCTATTAGAGCGCGATGTTGTTGTAACAGAGACTCCAGCCAGACCGACGCGACGGACGGAGTTCAGGCTCCTTTAGCGAACTCGAACACCGTCATGATTCAGACGGAGCGCATGCAAATCTCTTCTCGTAATGACAACATAATTACTCGGTACCGTTTTAATTGCACAATGCACTTGGCTCCAACTTCAACTTCATCTGAAAACTGCAACGAGACAAGCAAGAGTGATTGTTACTCGAATCTCCGGCTACAAGTTGTAACTTTGTGTGCAGCTTATACGACAAGGCTTAGATAACGCCTACACTCCTTTAGTCCTCCGGTCCTCGTCGTGTTGTTTGTTTTATATATATGAGACTCTTTTCCTTATGGAATCGTGCGTGCACCAAAAACTGGGGGCGTTATCGCGCACTAGGACCACCAATGGATTGATTGACTATGTGTTTTGCTCGGACGAGACGAAACGACCGACCAAGGCATAGACTGCATAGGGACCATATACGTTGTCCATGAGTGGTTTTGCGCATTAAGATTGGATTTAGATCTTGTGTCAAGTTTCATATAGGCACAGCATTACAGCAATGCAGAACAAAACATATTGCCAGAGATGGGATAGTTGCTAGTTAACTGACTTTGACCTAAATACGTACCTTTGTATATGTAAAACAAAACTTGCACTAATCATTACAAGGAAAGTACTTTTTTTTCGAAAGAGATTTGTTTGTTTGTTTATCTGGTTGAAAAATTGAATCGCCATATTTGCCTCAGTTTATTATGATGAAATAAATGAGCATTTGTACAAACTATGTTTTGACAATGTGAATTGATGCGGATAACTACATCTCCCACACCTACACTTTCGAAGAACGAATAACCAATGAAACCTTCAGAGCAAAGTTAACAATTTTGACAGTTAGATACATGTGGATTTACACTCTCCTCTAATTGACGATTTTTTGAAAGCACTCCGTATTAAGCTGGCTTAAGTTCTTGAGTGAAATTTATTTTTTTTTAACAGAAGGCGTGGTTTTTAGGGCGTGATAAGTTTTGAAAATGAAAAAAATGACATCGGAAATAAGCGAAGCCAATAGAGAAACAAAAGTGACATTTCAATACAAACTATCGATAACAATGAGGTATAATTCACACCGGCAAAAAATATTTCTCAGAAATAGGATCTATGAACGTATACTTGTTTTCATTTTTCTTCATATGATAGAAACATTTGGAATAAATTCTTCAAGGAACGGATTTAAGAGAATGGTGCACAATTTTAAACAGTGTTCGTTTAAGTTTGGTAATTTTAAAACAAATGGACCTGCACACACAAGATGAACAATTTTTGACTAAAACAGGTTTTTTGTCTTTAGTCTAATCATACACGAGATGATTATAGTCTAAGCGAAAAATGTATACATGAACCTCGTTTATATGGGGTAGTATTTCTATCGTATTTGGCATTTGATCTGACAGACACAAAACTGTAAGCATTTTATAATCATTTTTGACAGATATAGCAGTCAAACATGCATTTGCATTCCTGTTTACTGGATAAGTGAAGAAACGTGTTTAATTTGGATTGGAAAAACGCAAAAAAGTAAAATGCACGACTGGATCGCACGAACTTGCTCTTGTAGCTAATAACTTTAATGTTAGCTAGTTAACCATTGAGGTTTAGTTAGTTATGTGTAGTAATCCTATGCAGGTTTAAAGCCTATGTAGATAAGATTAACTTGATTCTTAGTATAATGAATTGTGGAATGGATGATTCAAGGAATAGTTACATATGTACCTACCTACAAATGTATATTTAAATCTAAGTTATGGATTTTAATTATGTAAGTTAGGAGAGTAAAATGTATCTACATATATAGACACACTGATGGAACCTAAGTATGTAAACATGTACATATAATAATGAAAATGGAGGATGTGTTTAAGTAGGTAGGTACACTCTAAAAACTGCGTGTAATTTTACCACAAAATTGTATGTAAGTTGCAAGTTGCGTATTTATACACATGACAATAGGTAACAAAAAATTTGAACACATTATGTTGGACATTATAAGCATTTGATTCAAATTTTCACCCTCTGTGTACCTTTCAATCACCATTGTTCAGTATTAAACTAATAATAGCTGTGTTTTATTGGGATTCTATCCATTGTACCGTAAGTAATTCCCAAAAAAACGCAGCGACCGTAGCATGGACCGTAGCTTTTTTATTTTTGTAAAAATGGTACACCTGCACAGCGCAGTCACAAGTAATGAAAGTGTCTTTTGCAAAGTAAAATTAAGTAAATATCAAAATTATGAACAATAATTAGCTTTTATTCATATAAAATAGAAAGTAGAAAAACGTACCAATATTTAATTTATGTTTCAAACCTATTTCTTGTTTTCATTTTTTCTCCATTTGTAATTTTAAATTCGAACATTCATTTTGCACCAATAGAAAGGAAATGATAAGTGAATGAGTTTGTTCATAGACTATGGTCAAGTCTCTTTTTACACAGGACAACTTTTGTATTGCTTTAAAAATCGTCTATGCCTTTCACACGAGGAAACAAAATTGCCGGAGATTTGCTTGTTTTTTTTTAATGTTTCTTGGTTTTGAACGCACACTACAACGTAGTTTAAATTGTTCACTCCCCTTACATTTCCCCATTATATTTCATGCTTTTATTTACTTTCTGAGTAGATCGACAGCTATAGTTTTATTTTTCAAGTCAATTTACAAATTTATTTTCTGAGTATGTTTTGCTTTCAATTCATAATTCACTCATCAGACTGCACTTAACATACGCGGAGTAAGAAACAAAACATTTGGTTTGCCATTTCTATACACATGTCCAGAAAAAAAACAATGGGACCACAAAAATGTACGCCCAGGCCATGTCCAAGTAGTGAAGCGAATGGCCGACGTCCATTAAACAGTGAGGACGAAGCACATTTTGTGAAGTTCAGTTGCCGCTTAGTGCGCACAGGCCAGGCGCGCACATGCATTTTTTTCCGAAACGAAATAGTTTAATCCCTAATTGAACGATGATCGCGCACATAAGCAACTTAAAAATCAATCAACGAGATAATCCAACACACAGAAAACATATTGATTTAATGTGCGCGCAGTTACATTATAGTTCGGTGTGATTTAAACTGAAGAACTTATTTGGGGCGATCGTTCGATTTGTCCAAAAACACAAACTTTTAAGTTGCTCGAATCGCGGGCTGAATAGTTTTTGCATATGCGCGCACTCTCATATAAGTCCATGGTATTCACTTTAGCAAACAAACTGTTGCAAAACTGTAAGTTTCATATGTGCGCGCCTGCATTATAGCTCATAGAATTTCATACGAAGAAATATTTTGCGGCGCAGTGTCGAGCACTTCCTCTATAGTGCAGTTCCACTCAATGCGGTTTGTCTTCTCAAATTGTTTTTTTGTAGATCTAAATAAAAAGATGATTTTTTCAACAAACTCCGTTTATTTATAACTATCAATAAAAATTCAACACAAAACGAATATTGGTGTCAAATATAAAAGTAAAACCCAATTCATTTCATAGATATTGATTTTTTTTTCAAAATGGAAAACGAAATTTGTTAAAATTGATTAATTGACATTAGGGGTATGCAAAATTGCAGATATAGGTGGAATTTTAGACGTACTCCAGAAAATAATTGAGCAAAGAATATAGTTTTTAATAGTAAAAGTCAGAAACTTTTCAGAAGAACAGCTTATAATTTATTAAAAAATGGAATTATCCAAGATCTTAGAAATATAAACTGGCCAACTATAAAAAAAAAAAAAAGAATCAAAAAGATCGATTTTTCTTACGAATGAAATTAATAATTAAAACACTCCATGAACACCTCCATCGAGATTCAATCCACTTATCAATCCTACCAACAAAACTAACAAAATCAAATTCGAGACTCGAATAAACGTCATCTCGCCATCCACCGTAGCTTCTACTTCAACTTTTTATCGACCGTAGCGAATTGTATGTAATAAGCTACGACGGATAAACTTACGGCGGATAAATTTCCCAATAAAACACAGCTAATGTTTAAACATTACGCCCACAATGTTTATAATTAAACAAATATTGTTTAAATTTAAGCACCTTATGAAATTTACACATAAAGTGTTTGTAATTAAACAATCAATGCTTATATTTACTACCATATGATGTAAGTTACATATTTTATGTGTAAATTTGCAATTCGTTTGTGACGATGACGATACGTTTACACGTTCATTATTAAATTCATTCGTAATCAGACCGTTGACGAACACAGAACGTCCTAGTTCTGTATTTATAAATTATGTCTTATAATATTTTGTATTTAATAATTTGAACTTAGTTTTCTTTTTCTCTTAGGTAAAACAAAAAAACTAAAATGACTCGATTTTTTATGTGTTTTTACTCAAATTGAATTTTAATAATAAAAAAACAGTATTTTATTTTTAGCAAAAAGTATTGTTTTGCTTTTCTGTCTGCATTATTTACTTTGTAAGCACAAATAATAGCATTTATTTCAGTGATATTCAACAGGTCAAAAAATATCGCAATTGGCCATCGACGCATGTTTCCCACAACGTTGTAATTTTGGCAGAGGTGGTCAACAACATCAAAAAGTATTCATTTATGTTAATTTGAACACTTTTTTAAGGAACGCTCATAGGCAAACAAGCGTAAACTTTTGTTTAATTTTTCATATCAAATAATGAATCTCTGCTAAAAGTTTATGATCTTTAAAAGCGAAATCATATACATAAGTTCTAAATATAAACGTTTTCATACCTAATTTTTTTGGAAGTTTACACATTTTTTGTCGAATTTCGCTATGACTTTACAAATAAAAAGTTTATATTTACACATTTTATGTTCATATATTAAAAAAATTTGCTTAAATTCTATTGAATTTTAAACATAAATTATGTAAATATACATTAAGTTTAAACATCTTGGGAGTAGAAATACACATTTTTACTTTAAATCTTTATTTGAAATTACACATACAAATTTTAACATTTACACATTATGTATGTAGAATTAATACGTGTGTAAAAATACTGCAATTATGGTAGGCAACAAGTTTTCTCGCTTTATGATAGTAAAATTACACGATTTATTTATAGAGTGTAGCCATATGCATATAACTATAATTTAGGTGCAATATGCTTTACATAAGATTCATGTGATTTTTAAAGACACATTATGTATATATAAAGGTATGAGGGCCTACATTGTATTCAGTATTCAGTGACGTTCGCAAAAATGAGTAAAAAGGGAATAATAATAAGGTAGACATAAGTGGATAATACACATAATTAAATGTTCTTATATTGCTTAGTCGTTATAGTTTGAGGGAAAACAAAGATACCATTTGAATTCATGGATAAATAAGAATATATAAAAAAAAAATCAAAAATGGTTGGAGCGGTATTTTAATAAATTAATTTTTTTATAAATAAAATTTTGAAAACATTATTAGAAAAAAAATTTGAATAGCCATTTTGAAGATATCATTAATATACATATAAAATTCAAATTTAAAAAAATATTCTGTCACTGGTTTTGAAAAATCGATTTTTCAAAAAAAAAAATGTATTTATTTTTTAAAAATCGAAAAACTTTTTTTTTGAAAATCTGAGTATGCAGTTTTATTAACAATTTTAGGGGGCATTTGTGTAAAAAAAATTATTTTAATCAGTTGTTCCAATATTGAGAAAGTCGAAAATATGGAAAGTGCTTTAAGGGAAGTACCGTTAATAAGTATGCAAAAAGAAATATTCTTATAATTAAAAGTGAACTGTACTAATTTAAGAACACACAATTTTTTTTATAAAAATTCTTGGAGGCGTTTGCGAGAAATACATTTTTTTCTTAACGGTTTTTTTAATATTTGTATGGTAGGTTCCGTTGTTTTTTATTTTAGAAAAATAGTTTTTTTTTAACTATTCAAGATAATGTCAAAAAACCACCAAAAAATCTATTGAGTCGTTTTCGAATTTTTGAGTTTTCAAAAAAAAAATTATTTCCAAAAAAAAAATTTTTTTTTTGGAAAATTTTGGTTTATAGTGTTTAAATTCTCTAGGAGCTTCTGCGGAAAAATTTTCAAAAATCTGAGAAAATCGAAAACCAAAAAAATGGTTCTACTACTAGAGAGGTACCAAAATTAACAAAAAAAATTAGGTACCCTTTCCCTTCGTTAATAAACTGATTTTTTTAAATAAAAATCTTTGGAGACGTTTTTGACAAAAATAAGATTTTTGTTTTTGGCCAAAAAAAATTTATGGGAGCTACTGTTACTTGTCGTCTTAAAAAAATGAAAAAAAAACGTGTGAGCATAATACAGAAAAAAAAATATGAACCAAGTTTGAATCAAATCCACCGAACTGTTTATGCTGCAGGCTCGATGACGAGGGGGACCCACTTTTTTGGTGTTCTCGATGACCTTGCTGTCAAATTTCCCACAACTATATATTTAGTGGTTCCAATCAGTAAAAAATAAAATGCACGACTGGATCGCACGAACTTGCTCTTATGTTTGATCACATCGTATGCAAAAGATTTCTATTAAGAATCTAAATATATTTTCAAAGTGTTTTTTTACATAAATTTTTAAATACAAATTTTTTAAAATGTTTTTCTAAAACACACTTGACATGCCAATTTTAAATATTTAATAATATTAATTTACAAACAAAATTTCAAAAAAAAAATCATTCCCCGTTTTCAAAATATTGAATTTTCAAAAAAATAAAATACTTTTCTTTCAAAAATCCAAACAAATATTTTTCGAAAATTTTCTTATGCAGTATCATTTATAATTTGAAGGAGCAACTATGTAAACAGTTGTATCGATATCTGTGGAGCCGTTTATGAGAAAGTTCAAAATAAAAAAATGGTTGTATAGCAGGTACCGTTAGTAACTAATGTTTGACCAAAGCGTAGAGTATAACTAAAAAAGTGCACACACTTTTTTTATTAAAATAGTTTGACCCGTTTTCGAGGTAATTGAAATCGTAGAAAATTTGTATTGGAGGTACCGTTAGTTTTGGACCTAAGAAAACGATTCAAAAATCTATTTTAGACAATCAGCTAAAACTTCAGCCGTTTAGGCTGTAGGGTTTTGTACAGACAGAAAGAAGACAGACAAAATTGCAGGACCCACTTTTTCGGTGTTCTCTATCATCGTAATGTCAAGTTTGATTTTTATCTCGAATTCATTTTTGTATAGAACTGTGAACTAGCCGGAAAAAAAAATATATTCTCCACAAATATTTTTTGTGCAAAACATTGTCAGTGAAAAAAACGAAGAACAGATCCTTTTACATTTAGCTGACAGCTGCTAATCTCGGATAATTTAATGAACTGTAGTGAATTGTTGCCACTTCTTTGCAACTAATTTTACTGACACAATTGAAGAAGATGAATAAAATGCTTATACCTAATATAATTTTTTAGTTGAATTCTTAGCACAAGTTAACGAACTAAAATTGTTTATAATGTTATTTTTCACGACCCGCATTAAAACGAAATAAAATGAAATGAAAATGATGAGATGATTTATTTTTTGCAATTTCAATCTTACAACTCGTAATCCTAATCAACTTCAACCCAACTCGATATACATAGGGGCAACTTACACAACAAATCGAATAATTTTTCGATACGTTTCTTCACTTATTCAAACAAAAATTCAGGCTGTTGGACATTTCCAATAATTATCGTTGTCTTTTCTCTTAGTTGTAATTTTGACATTTGAACAACAACAACTTCAATCGATTTTTTTCGTGACTAGCGCTTCATATTAATCCAACACAAGTATTTTCTACACCTCAGCTATTGACTTAAAGGGAAATTTCGCATTAAGTGGGTATTTTCTCTTTTATTTTCCTTCCTATTGGAATATATCAACTAGAGAGTGAGGAAATAGTGGGAAATAGCAAAAAATGTATATAGACATAGAGGGAGCATTCCATGCAAACTTTACGATTTAAGTTAAAACTTGAGAATATAGTATTTTATTCGAATGTTTATACTGCATTGCGAGAAACAAATAAGCGGGTAGTACTGAGCATTTATAGCTTCTTTTCCTTGTCTTTCGCTCCATAAAGGTTGTATTTTTTGAAATCGATTCAAAACGAAACCCGGAAGTCGTTAGAGTTATTAACTCCTGTAAGTTTTTTGAAAAAAAAAATCATGTGGCATTTCCATTATCTAAATTACAATTATAAAAAAAAAACCCTTTACACATTCGTCACACCATGCAAAAGGAGCTAAAACTTCCAAGCATCCTTTGAAAACCAAAAAAAAGTCTATTGGAACCATTAGCCATAAATCTCTCAAACAAGAGTGCAAATAAATTCGACACTGTTATTTATCTGTCCATGAATTTTTCCCAAAGGCTGTTACTAGCTGCGCATTTCCCCCGAGCGCAACTGAGAAACAATGAACTTCCTCAGTCGCCGGCCGGGCCGTCCAAGTTTCAAGTATTACAAGGTGGAGCCTTCCCTCCAATAGCGTCTTTCATATTCTAATCACCCTGTCTGTTATATGCCGGTGCCCTCTTCCATACAGGTCTACTTCTGATGATAGTAATATGGAAATTTTTACGAATCAGTATGTATAGGTATATGAGTATCCTGTGGGTGCATCCTTTTTTCTCATACTCATTTGTCCGGCTCTATTCGCCGCCGCCACAAATACGGATACTCGCATATAGACACATCGAATGAACTTTTCAAAAAACGCCAGTATGATATGCGCTTGATGGGCGCTCTGGGTTCGCTGCTTCTCCTGGCTGATGCTTTTTCGGTTGCAATCGATTGGAGTGGCGATTCCGATGGCCACTAGAGCACGGTCAATGGGTGAAAGGCTGGTCTTTCGTCCTGTTCCTGTTATCGTTGCCTTTGGTTTGGTATTGCTGCAATTAATTTTACCCTTTGATTTGACCACATCATGGTGTGTACGATGTACACACAAGGACGCGACGGACTACACTACAGTTCTTGCTCAGCTATCGGCTATCATGGGCGTTTTTGTATTTCTGTGTGGATTGTGTTGTTGTACCTGTGCACATGCGACGCAGCAGCAGCAGGATAGCATCATCCTGCTGCTGCATCCCTTTCAATTATACACTCCATGCAAAGGAGCACTGCACAAAAAAGAATCCAAATCCCTCTATCTAGGTACATGCTCGTACTATATCGACTTGGTATCGAATTTGAGCTTAAAAATAGGAAAAAAAACACAAAATTGGAATAGGAACGTTTGCACCATCAAAACCACCAATGGGAGTTAGGCGTCGTGCACAACCATACATGTTCACCATTTCCGTACTATTTCAGGCCATCCTTGCTGCTCCTTCTGGGCGTTAATTACTGCATCCTCGGACGGACGATAGCAAACTGGTTCGAACAAAAAAAAAATTGAGAATCTTTTGTTTATTTTTTTTTTAATTTTGATTCCCAGATAGATCCTTTGTCTAGCATTTCTTTTCTACACTCATGTCCTTATCAGAATATATAGTTTTTTCGTTCATGTTTTTCACATATTGATAGAAGGACAATAAGCGTGTATATGTGTGTGTATGCAAACATGAAAACATGCATCAACCATGCAATTGGAAGAAATATAATTGAGTTTGCTCGATGTGCAGCAGGGTGGCAGTAATCAATAGCAGAAAATAATTCTTCGTCCTTTCTCTGTATGATGATGATGATGGTTAGATACTCTCATATATTTGTAGATACCACCTATACCATACAAGTACATCAGGTTGTGGTTCCAATCAGTGGAAGATGTGACTCGTTCCACTGACTGACTGGCCAAGCAGAAGGCATATCTCCATTCTATACGGTGATGATAAAGATGATGTCCTTTGTGCGATATTGAAAGGCGAAGCTAAAAAATTCCACTTTTTCACCGAATATCGTTTTTTCCATTTTTGATTTTTTTTTTAGTACCAGCTCTTGGCCCCGTGAGTTCCTGTTCCGTTTTTTTCTGCTTCGGTTTTTTTTAATTAATTCTGGGAACTTCAACAACAGGCTAATTGCATTTCCCTGTTCGATTGAATTTGCATAGAGGGTAACCATAACGAAACATGAAATGGCCAACGGAAGGATTGGTAGAAAAAAAAATTGGGTGCCATCGACAGACAGGACGATAACTGACGTTTGAATGGATAGAAAAAGTTAAATTTTTTGTTCAAGCTTTGAAGCAACCCGTGATGCATAGGATGACCCCTTAAGGAATAGACTGCTTTATATTCACATATGGTCCTTATAGTCAGTCGCCAGGATAATGAAATATATATAACCAATGTGATATCAAAAAAACGCGCGTTTAAGCGAATTAAAGGATATTTTAATTAGCTAAAGGAGTTCCTCGATTTGGTCTTGCTTTTATGTTATACCCGAAGAATGATCTGTTCACTCATCATGATGAAATGGACTAAGCTCCATTTGAAAGGAAACCCATTAGGTAAATGTAACTTTCTGTAAGGTCGGATTTCATTTTGTTAATTATATCTAATGGAGTCCTGATCAATGGTTTGGCTCGAAGGACCATTAGCCAATAATGTAAAACTATACTATGAGGAGTGCAGCATGCCATTGGGAAGTAGTTTTTTGTTTGTGCGATGCTATCATTAATTAATTTTTGGTTGCACTAAGGACAAAAATGATTTTATAATAGAGCGCCAACTTAAAATAATGTCCTTTTTGATGTGACTGTTAAGATTACATTATGCTTTTGTGCTGCCACAAGAGATTTTTTTTTTTTTAATTCAATTCGAACAATTTTATGTTGGAGTTTGGATAATCAATCAATAATGAACTAGGTATACTTAAGACAGCATTGAATTAATCAAAAGAGTTAAGGTTGAAACGTATAAATAGGAAATAAGGGTATTCGAGATTAAAATGAGCAAACTTGAAAGCAGCTCACTGCGGACTGTGTGGAGATACTTGATGTTTCATAGCGAATGTGAACACTTTGACTTAATTCCCTTCAAAGTTAAATATGTATGAAAACGCAAACAATATGTAAAATATTATTTTTGTTTTGTTTTTGTGGACTGTGGGGATTAGAGCCAAATTTAATGAATTTTATGACCTTTAGTCCAAAATGGGTTTCGCCAAACTAATTCGAACGCAATGGCTTATTTACTTTTCTTTAGGTTCGTTTATAGGTCCATTTCGCAAATTAATGCCTTCATCCAATGTTTTCTTAAATAAGTTGATTGTTGAGTTTGCTGTGTGGCAAAAATGTTGTGCCGTTATCCTAATGGACAAATATCCCTAAACAAAAACGCACGAAATGAAAAAAAAAATTGAAAATCATAATTGACTCTTTTTTACTTGCATGTTTAGATGTTTTGCATTTGGAAAAAAAATCGAACTAGAGATTTTAATCAAAGTTGACATTAGGATTACAGAGAACATCAAAAAAGCCCAATTGCGTGTGTCTGTCTATCTGTCTGTCTGTACAACTCTCTACAGCCTAAACTGCTGAATCGATTTTCTTCAAACTTGGTATTATAACTGTACTTGCCATACAAATTTTTCTATAATCTCAATTATCTCGAAAACGGCTCTAAAGATTTTGATAAAAATTGGTGTGTGTACTACCATGAGTATGATCTACATTTTGGCAATAAAATTTTAAAAGATTTTGTTGTTAACGGTACCTGCCATACAACCATTTTGTTGATTTTCGACTTTCTCATAAACGGCTCAACGGATTTCGATCAAAATTTTTGTACAGGAGCTCTTTCAAATTCGAAATAATACTGCATTTCATAATTTTCGAAAAATTGTTTTTTTTTTGGAAAATTCAATATTTCGAAATTTGTTTTTGAATTTATATTATTAAATACTTAAAATGTTCATACCAATTTTTTTTTCAAAAAATTTAAGAATTTTTATATATAAAAAATTAAGCGAAAAACGACTTTAAAAATACATTTAACCATTTCTATTAAGAATCTTTTGCATATAATGTGATCGAACATAGGAGCAAGTACATGCGATCCAGTCGTGCATATTATTTCCTTCTAAGTTCACTTCTTTCAAAATGATATCTATTAAGCTTGCTATTTTTTAGTTCATTTACAGAAAAACTAAATACACACAAATAGAAGAAATTTATTTTTGTACAAAAAACATTTTAGGACTTATAGCCCTTTTCTCCCCCTTGTCACGAATCACAAGTCACAAGCCTTTGTGATTTCCTTTTGAGGATTGTTGTGACTCGATAATATTTATCGAATTCTCCCCGAATTGTCAGAAGTAAACTCACAAATATACTAACGTACATTAAAGGTGAATTTTGTAGTGTCATTATTGGAACAGCTGATTATTAAAACCAAACAAAATTGAAATTGCGCCAAGGGATTTACTATTTATTTACAAACGGTTAGGAAGTTGGCTGATTGTAGTGCGGCTTTAAACTTTGCATACGATCCGTCCAACACAAAATTTTCGGAAAGCGAAAAAACTTTATTAATAAATGTTATCTTGATTCGCGAATGAATAATTTGTGTCTCTGAAGGTTATTAAAAGCCATCGTCGCTGCAATCTAAACAATATGATAATTTGTTAGAAATTGTGTTCTATTGTAAAGTTCTTACTTTTCATTTTCGGATGCAGCTTTTTCGAAAATTATTTACAAAATATGTTAGGCGCCGAATTGAAATATCAAAACTGAAACTGCTTGAAATTTGTGATATGCTCTGAAGTAGATTACAATTTCGATGGTTTTTAAGACTCTTACAAGTTTTGACTGTGGGGGAAAATCCAATAAAGTCATAATATCAATTTCACATATTCTTTTGACCATGGAGGGTATCTGCCTGACATAAGACAGCCGTACATCATCTCTGACACCATACTAGATGTTTCCAGTCATCCAGATTAAGTGCTCTGCTGTCTGCGACGACTTCGTCTTTAAGCCGAAGGTTCAGTAATCATTGTCGTCCCGAACTGGGGCCTGGGACTTGCAGATTGCTTTTGCTGGAGCATTGTTGTCCGTTCACTCGTTGTGGCCGAGCCTTGCATTCGACGTGCATTGGCCTTTCGGACTACATACACATCTGTATACAGCTCGTAGAGTGGACGGTTATATCTTCTTCTTCAACTGCTATCATCGCACACAGGACAAAATATCCGTCAAAGTATTTTTCTTTCCACGGAACCCAATATCATCCCTCCTTTTTTGCTTTTCCTCCAGCACTCTGCAGGATGCCATAAAGCAGGAATCGCAGATTAAGTCTTTTAAGGAGCATACACTCTTGGTGTATCGAACCTATTTCCTTGGCTAAGCCGAAGTAGATGTGGTTTGCTAAGGTAATTTTTCGTCGAATTTTTACTAAGGTGTCTTTCGCGGAGTTAATAATTACTCCAATATGGATTAACTCCTTAACGTTTTGTTCTAGCCGGTGGTGGACAGATGTTTGATTGTTTGATTCAATTCATGGCCAACTAGTTTCGCTATTCACCAATTGTAAATTACACGACGCATTTTCTAGGGTCACGTAATATAGTGGGATTAAGGAGTCATTGATAGAGTAGATGGGACATTATAGAAGTCATAGTCGAGTCGTCGGGTATTTTTCTGTCCACCAATACTTGGTTGATGATTTATGCATGCACCCTATCAAAGCAACACATCACCTATACGTTTTTAAAGAACTCTGCTGGCAAGCCATCAGATAATACGGCTTTGTTGTTCCTAAGATTTATTATCACCAATTTATTTGCCCACATTTTTTTCACAAATGCTCCAAAATCCATTCTACGTTCATAGAAGCACATAACATACATAAACGCATTTTTCAAAATGGCGCCCAAGCCACACATACATTTTTGAGTAATGTAATTCTTCGCTAAGTTCATCTCGATTCTCATTGCTATTTAAAATTATAAATTCAAATCAAAAAGTTGATAAAACAAAATATGTGTACTAAATTTAACGAAAATCGAAGTAATTATTTTTGATTGTGACCTTGCCATACATGCATAATAGTAAAAACTAAGTTAAAAAAACAAGATTGGTCTTACAACATTACCTTGTGGAATAGCATTACACTGAAATTCGAATTATTTTAGTTCCCACTATTTCTGATAGTATTGAACTCGAAAAAATCGAATAGTTGAAAACGATTTTATTATTTTGAATTAATCTTATATCTTGTCTTTTCAGCCTCGATCGTGGTTCGATGTACTTTCCAACTAAATTCATATTATGATCAGTGGAGGCCTAGACGATGAAATTGTTAGACTTAGAAGTTTTAAAGTTTTTGACTGGTCCTTTTGCATTGACCGCCCTTTTGAAGTTAACGTGGCTTAATTGAATTTCTTTAAAGAACTTACCGTTAAATTAATTACCGAATAGAAATTGTCTGACATTTATTTCACTACAACTTTGCTGAAAGGAACAAAGTTAGCCCCAATTTTGAACAATCCTTCAATTGATAATAATTAACAATCTCAAATTGATTTGACCTTAAGGTACTCATCTGTTTAAATGTCATGTTGATAGAAATTTTCTATTGCTTTGAAAATTTCTCAGCATAAAATAAGCATATTCAATTGAAATACAAATTATTAATGTCCGACTCTAGCACACATGGCAGCCTCCAAAAATCACCCATTTAATATCAACCTGTAACAATAAGTAGCAAAAAATGCCCAATTTCTCTTGCAAGCTATAACAATTGAACCTGAAACTCTGCCCAGACGTTTGCAGTCTTTTTCGAAGTTCTTTAGTTTTGCAATAAGATCCACGATTTCTTAACCTTCTCCGAGAAAAACTAAAGAAACAGATATCCAATATGGAACTCTATAGGCGCGCACATTTGTGGTCCGCTTTTCCATGGAAACAAAAGGAAAAGTCCACAATCATGAGAATTCTATGTCTCAGTTTAGCCCTGAAACATTTTTAATCGTAACGCTCGACTTATGTAACAATAGACTTAAAGTTATAGCTATTTCGCTTGGACCCTACGACGTGCGCGGCGCGGCGACGACGGTGGATTCGCAACCTAGGGGCAGGTACCTACACAAATTCTCGCTCGACTGGGATTGATCATGGCTCACGCAAAATAGTCGTGCACGATTTGCTTCGTGATTTTAGGGCTTCGGTAAACATAGAGTTCCATAAAAATTAACAGAAACCATAAGATGACGACGTCTTTGCCTAGTTGGCAAAGGAGCAAAAGAACTTCTTAAGTCTTTTACTCAACTTATAAGCTTCCCTACGTATAGCTAGTAGGTATTGGAATTGTGTACTGCATATAGGCGCAATGCATTGCAGCAGCAAGTGGATGGATTTTGTGTGATTTTTCCTGATTACCTGGGTGAGTTCGTTTCAACAAGAGCATTTGGGGATCTTCCTCGTTTTGTGTGCCTTGTCTCACCTTGACAATCTGCGTTGCTTGCTGGGGCATATTCGGTACCATGCGGTCGGTCGGTCGGTCGGTTAAATCGGGATGTTGCTGCTACTCATTGCTGATTGGAGTACATAAATTCTGGAATAAACAATTCGTAACAGTCGCATCAAGGTTTTTGTCGTGTTTCTTCTTCTTGGCAAGGCGCAAGGGTCTAACTTGGCAGATTCTCTTGGATCCGTTTGGTTGAAGCTAAAGTCAAGGCAAGTCTCTATTTTGTTGTGTGATGTCGTTTTGATTTATGCGATTTATTGTACGTACGTTTACAAAGGTGCCCCCACAAATGGGTATGGCGCTGTTCGCAAATTCTATTTGCCAAATAGACCGCACCATATATACTTGTGGAGCGCAGGGTGTATGTGCGGGTAGCTGATATCAATGGCTCCAGTAGGCCTGTGGGAATATACCTAAAAATAGTCGTGCCTCGAAGGGTATCGCTCTAATTTGGATGTTTGGTCTTATAGGGAAAAATAGGAGGTATTAAAGTGATTTCGGTTAATTGGAATGTATAAACATGAATGAACTTAGATCGTTACTAATACCAACGTACCCCAGAATAATTAATAATTATATTGAGTTTGGGTAATTGAAATTATTTTTCTCGATGCTGAGGTGAGTTCGTGGAGAGAAGTCCATAAATCTAACTTCGTATATATTTAATAGCTGTTTATGATGAACTTAATGAGTAGACTCGGTCAGCACATACGAGATTCACTTATAAAATGTGAGAACTTGATTCTAACCCAAGGCTTATTCTTGCGAAACATACTTAATACACAAGGAGGATCGGTAAGATAAAAAACTGCACAATTGGGGCATACGATTTTTAGTAGATACAACTTAATAACAATTTAATTTATTTCAAACAAATGTATCTAAATGTTTTATAAAAAAAATGGAATCTAGTTTAAATTAAGTTAGTTAAGTATTTAATAATATAAATTTCAAAAATAAAATTTCGAAAAAATTCATTCACCCGTTTTTGGAAATACTGCATGCCTAAAAAATTGTTTTTGAAAACCTTAATATGTAGTATGTATTATTAAAAATTTTGGCTCCCGGAAATTACGCCAGAGCAAATTGCGCCAGAACTTTTTTTTTGGAAAAAACGCCAGAATTTTTTTCTGACTCAAAATTGGAAAAAGAGCAGAATTTTATTTGAAAAATACGCCAGAAATATTGTAAATTATGCCAGATGGGTGTTGAGAAAGAGCTTAAAAGCAAAATGGAAATTAAGCCAGAAAATTTTTGATATTCTGGCCAAATTTCCAAATAACGTTTTGGAAAAAAACCCATAAAATGTTTTAAGGTTGCGCGTCCGGCTGGGGCGGGGCCACATGACACATTGCGAAATCTTAATTCAAAACATAACATAGATTTCAAATGTAATCAATAAATTTTAAAAAGACCCTCCAACCCCCTGCTTGACCAAATATAGGATTTTAGGTGGGTGCAAGTTCTCCAAATCCTATATTGGGCCAAGCAGGGTGTTGCTGTAGGTCAACATGCCCCCTTTACGGGCCGAGCTTTATATACAAACCCACAATCTTTTTCTTGCTTTCTTTCAATTTTTTTTCTGGCGTTTGTTCCAGGTTAGGAAATGGAAAAAACGACCGAATTTTTTATTGGAAAAAAGGCCAGAAATTTGGAAAAGATTATCAGAAAACTTTGGCTCTTTTCCTAGGCAAAAAAGACCAGAATTTTATATGAAGAATTTGTTGGCGTTTTTTCCAAAAAAAAATCTGGCGTAATTTCCGGGAGCCTGCTGTTATTGAGAATGTCATTTATTAAAAACACCTACAATAGTACAATGATCCTTACTTGCGATTATAGGTAGGTACTATAAGGCAAGTTCTGGATTCGTGCAAAAAAAAATTCTAACAATCAAACATGACATTATGATCATAGGAAACACCAAAATATTGGGTCCCCCAATTCCTTCTGTCTGTATGTCTGTCATTCTGTCTGTCTGTCCTCGAGTCTGCAGGCTAAGCGGTTGGATAGATTTGCTTCAAACTTTGGTACATATTGTTTTTTCGGTAATATGCCCACACGTTTTTTAATTTTTTTTTAGGATGACAAATAACTGTAGCTCCCATACATTTTTTTTGGCCAAAAACAAAATTCTTATTTTTCTCAAAAACGACTCCAACGATTTTTATTAAAAATAAATTAGTTCATTAATATAGGGAAAAGGAACATTTCGGTAATTTTTTTTGGAAAACAATTATTGTTACTTTTGGTACCTCAAGTATTACCATTTTTTTGTTTTTCGATGTTAATTTGATTTTTTTGAATTTATTTGCGCAGAAGCTCCTAAAAAGTTTAAATACTAATGCAAGCCAAAATTAAAAAAAAAATTTTTTGAAAACTCAAAATTTCGAAAACGACTCAGTGGATTTTTCGAAACTTTATATTTGGTAGTTTTTTGACATTGTTTAAGTCGGAACTATTTTGCTCCGACTGTCTGGACAGGGTACATAAACCTTGACCAGAATGACGATTATACAAAAAGGTTCTTGTACCTTTTGTATACTGCGGAAGAAGGAATAGTTTTGATTATATTAATGCCCCTTACCACTGGTGGGGGGAAGCAATAATAATAAGGAGACCAAACAACCTTATGATCATAAAATGATAAATTTTATTAGCTTACAATACTATTTATACAAAAATTTTGCTTACTTAGCTAAATTTATAAACAACAAAAAATAATATGATACAAAAAAATAAAAGGAAATATAATACATTTCTGCCAGGTATGTTGTGAGCATGAATGAAGAAAGAAAAAGAAACTGCTGACTACTGTGAGAAAATTATTATTTGCATTTGAATTGATTCATATAGAAAAATGTGAAAATAAAGCAGACAGAAAAGCTGTTGCTGTTGCTGTTAATTAAACAGAGAAGCTGTTGTAGGGTAATAAATATTGTAAATTGTTGGTATATGATAATCGGATGGATTAAAATATACAGACATTATCTGGAATAGTTACAAAAACTATATTCCTAAAATAAAAAACCACGGTACCTCCCATACAAATGTTAAAAACCCCGTGACGAAAAAAATGTATTTCTCGAAAACGGCTCCAAGAATTTTTATGAAAAAATGCGTGTGTTCTTAAACACTTTCCAGTATAAAAATACTTTTTTTTGCGTACTTATTAGCGGTACTTCCCATATATCCACATTTCATATTTCGACTTTCTCAACATTGGAGGAACCGATTAAAATATTTTTTTTATACAAATGCCTCCTTAAATTATTAATGAAACTGCATACAAAAATTTTCAAAAAAAGAAGTTTTTCGATTTTTAAAAAAATAAATAATTTTTTTTTTTTGAAAAATCGATTTTTCAAAAGCCAGTCACTGAATTTTTTTAAATTTAAATTTAGTATGTGCATCAATAATATATTCAAAATGGCGTTTCAAATTTTTTTTTTAAAATGTTCTCAAAATTTAATACATAAAAAAATATTTTTTTTAAAAACCATAAGCAACATAAAAACATTTAATTATGTGTATTTTTCCATTTATTTCTGCCTTAATAGAGGTATATAATTTTTCTGAATTTTTGCGTTCGCCACTGAATACTACGTACAATATAGGCTCTCACACATTTATACATACAAATGCATGTGTATTATGTATGCATTTTGCATATCTACTAGCCTACATCCTTCATTTTCATTATCATAAGTACATATTTACATACCTAAGTTCCATCCATGTATGTAGGTATTTCTCTGGTAACTTACATACTCGTAATTAAGATCCATAACCTAGATTTAAATATACATTTGTAGGTACATATGTAACTATTCCTTGAATCATCCATTCCACAATTAATTATACTAAGAATCAAGGTTATGTATTGTAATTACATCGGCTTTACATCTGCATATGATAACTAGACTACCTACCAATTTAACAGAGTCAATGTTAAGCTTCACTAAAGCTGTTATCTAGAAGAGCAAGTTCGTACGATCCAGTCGTGCATTTTATTTTTCATCAATATCGTAAGAGCAGGTGCCTAGTTATATTTGGGGAATGAAAAATTCATCTCAAATATCACTTAGCTTCGTCTTGTTAAAATTTCGCAAATCGTCATTATTATATTTACTGCCCAAATGAATTGCGAAAACACCGAGCGAAATAATGTTGTGTTCACTGTTTACTTTGGCTTCATCGCACATGGTTGGCTGATATATATTCATTGTTAAAAAAGTATAATGAGGTCGGCTATAATTTATTAATATTTAGCTTTATACTAAATTTTTTAAATCAGAAATCAAATAAATATTTTTTAGGAGATGTGAGAAAATATAAATTTAATTTGAATATTATTTTTTTATTTTGATTTTCAAATGATAATTCATAAATTCGTTTTTTCTTACAAAAACTTATTTTTCATTGACTCAACCAAAAATTAATTGGCTCAATGAAATATTTTTCTTAACATGTAGCGTATTTGTTGAATTTATAACTATCGCAATGAAAGCTTAAGTGCGTTCATATATTTTTTAACGCAGTTATGGTAATTATTAAATGTTTTCTTTTGTCATTGCGTTAGCTTTCTGACACAAACATTTTGTATATTCTCACGTGAGATGCAACAAAAAATGTTATCAATGAATTGACGAGAATGTAAACACCAACGTTGCCTCAAAATTATGGTTCAATGGCGTTGGCGAGTAGAGTAAGTAAATTTTGTATGTCAATGGCGAAATTACAGTTGATGTTGCTGGACATCTGTGGGGATATTGATGCTGACTATGAGGACGTCAAAAATACAATGGAAAAAGTTGCAAGGCACATGCATTTTATTTTATAAAATATTAATATTGTACCTAACTAAAAATGTATTTATTTATTTTTTTCCTATACGATTATTTAAAACAAATATTATTACTAATATATAAAGACTAGGGCTGGCAACGATAGCGAGAATAGTAGCGGTTACGTCGATGAGACGAAAATTCTTTTAAAACACCCGAGACTAGACCGTATTGTTTTTCCTCTAGAAGAAATATTTGTTGATTTAATTATAAAATCCAGAGAAGGGTTTATGTATGTGTTGCGTTGGAATAGACATCGCTTATGTTTCAATCTTTGTCCCCCCTTCGGAAAAAAGGTGACTTTAAGACTTTTAATGGGCACTTGGAAATAAATATTATCGAAACGTCAAAATATAGTTTGTTTCCTACTTGTCAAACCGGGAACTGTCAAAGTGCGATTGAGGGATGACTCCGATTTAAATGAATTAAAAAACCTCAACAAAATTGAAATTTTACCTCAGAGTCAGAAAATTCGAAATATTTCCGAATTTATTTTTTGCTCCGGAAAAAGTTCATTGATAAACTGTCAAAATCATTTGCGGGATGGCTTCGATTTAAATTGATTAATGGATCCACATCCCACATTTTTCTGACATATCGCACTCTATATTTTCAATATGAGCACGCGTCTTATCTTAAAACACTAAGGATGAGACCAACACCCAGACGAGACTACACATTAAAATTTTCTCGGAAAAAGCCGAGACCAAGAGACTTGGGTAATAGAGACCGACACCAACACCGGCGGAGACTGAAATTTTTCCATTTTGATGAGACCGAGACGAGACTTAAAAAAAATCTCACCTGGTCTCGTCTCGTTGCCAGCAGCCCTAATAAAGACGAAACAAATATTAAGTTTGTCCGCGCTAATCTCAGAAAGTATTCAACCGATTTTCTTAACACCAATTTTATAATTTTCCTTTTTCATATAAGAATGTAATTGAATATTTTTCATTTGTTTAATATGTTTGTTGAATTAGATTATTAATTTTAAAAAAATCGTACACTTTTTGTTCGAAGTTGACAAACATATTTATTTATACTCTTAAACCTGATATATATTTTATAAAAATGATATCTTTTGTGTAACGTCAAAATTCAAAATTTTATGCAACTGTTAAGTCCTACAGCATTTATTATTAAAAGAAATAAGTGTATGTGCAAAGTATAAATTTATCAAATTTTCGTATTTTTGTATTTTTGCATCTACGAGTATGAATTCGATTCAATCGCAATGGCTGGGTTGCTGCATTTCGTATGCATTGTCTTTTGTTTATTTGCTTCTGAATTTCAGTCCACTCAATTGTTTGCTCATCGATTAACATAGGAATTTAATAGAATTTATTGTAATAATGTTAAAGTAAGCTCCATCTTAGTGGTACCACATGCCCTCCATATTCATATCATTCAATTCAGGCTAATAGAAATTGGTTACCATTGATGCACAGCTCGCCCTTGACGCTGACGCGTTAGCGGACTCAGCAACTTCATTTTCAAAGAATATCGCATCAATGACGGCACCACAATCCGAATACAATGCCCACGCATTTTGGGACAACATTGACCGATCTGCTTCATTCGTATGATCATTAACTTTTTTTGCATTGAAACTGTGAACATTGGCGCAATGCTGCCATTAACGTTAGCCTTCTAATTGTGGTGTTATGGCCCTGTATTGCTTTTGTTACTGTCTTCGCTTTTTAGGTTCCGCTGTTTTCGAATTTAATTATCGCCCCTATAGTTTGGTTGTATAGCTTTTTATAATGCACTCTACCCTTTTCGCTAAGAAAGTTCGATGCAGATACTGGGAAATAAATACTTGTGGGTTTCGCAACAATTCACCAAATCTCTATAATCATATCTCTCCTCCCGTAATTACCAAATTATCCTTACCACAGTCATTTTAATCACGCTGATTGGTGAGAAAATTAGTTTAAATGCTTACACCTTTCATTTAGCCCTAACACCAAAAATAACGGATTTCAAGCAATTTCCCAAATAAATCGGGTAGACAATTTGCACCGCATAATTTTCACTTTGGTCAATTACAAGTTAAAAATATACTTTATCTGAACGTATGAGGCTACATCAGAGGTTGAATCGATTGAATGAGAAATTCGTGTTTGAGCAAATCATTCTCCCATCGATACCAACGATCGCCGGCCGCCGCGCCACCCCCAACTTATGCCCTATCTTGTTGTACTTCATAGCTATTTCATGGCCATTACACGAGCGATGAATACAAAACAGATAACAATAACCCGCAAGAGCAGAAGCACCTAATCCAGCTCCATCGGCACTTCTCTCAAAACAGCAACAACAAAACAACAGTGTTAAATCTATCCATCTAAGTTCTCCGCATAAATTGATAGCTTCAGATAGTCGCGACGGCGACCGACGACGCAACGACGAGATTGGAAGTCCCGGTCTAGTCCAATATATAGGCGCGGGCAATAAAACCGAAAGCCCTTGTTTCGTCTTAGGCTTTGTATGATGGAGGTCGCCGCATAGAACACAACACATATGTTCGAGAGCTCGAGCAAGGAAGCCTCTCATCTCGCGGAAGAGATAAGATTACAAGGCTTTTGCTGCATACGCGCCACGTCGCCGATATCGCCGCGCCGCCACCGTCACAGTTAAATTCCCGTATGTATGCCGATGATGATGGACGGGTGGACGTGCTCCTTTGGTCCAAAAGACCATATCTGGTAGTTATCTTCCTCTCGCTGGCATTGGCTGATGTAAATTCGTTGGGAAATTGCTGCGGAAAGGTGATCGTTTGAAAATTGCTCACGCAGTTGTTGATGCAGCAACGTAGAAGTCGAAGAGCTAGGGATTTAAATTTAGAAACGCAGATTTAGATAAATCCATGTGCGGAGCTGCGATATCTCGCGAAACAGACCATGGCTTGTCTAACAAATTCAGTTAGGATGAAGATTAGATAATTGGGACATGTTAAACATTACGGCCTCTCAGTTTTGGACCGCAGCCAATTGAAATTATATTGAGTGGTGTGTTGAGCAGGAGATATGATCGTGGCATAAATATTCGCTAGTTATTCGCTTAAAGTCTAGATCATCATCAATATCTCAACTGGGGAAGCGGAATGATTCAACGGGTTGTGATGTGAACTCTGGCTATTTGGTGCAGTTTAACTTTTAAAATAAAGTTATTAGTTATAGAAAAGTGATTTTATGTAGTTCGGATTGAAGGAGTTGTATACACATATGTAAAAATATTTAAGATTAAGGTCCTAGCTGAGCTTTGATAACTGCGGTTTTGACTAACTTACAGAATAATGAGAAAGTTACGAATTGCTTTAATCTCAAAACTACCATTTTTGAATATTTTAAAATTCCCCATCCGTCGCCTAGAAGAGTGCAGCGTCAGACTTATCCTATACTTTACCTGCATCTGCTACGGTTTTGAAATTAAATTAAACTGAATGCCGCGAATGGGTCCCCTATCACTAGTGAAAGAATTATGGAAAATTCTTTTACAATGATTTATCGTTCGTGCCGTCCGTCGTGTGGTTAGCTTCAATTTCATCACCAACTAGATTTGTCACCAAGGGGATGTGTCTCTGAGTGATCATGAATGATGTATGTATTGAAAAGAAATAAGTCGGAATCCTTTGTTGTGTTGGCGTTTTAAATTCGTTCTGTCTTTCCGATGCTGGTTTGTTTCGAACAGCCTATGTTTGAATGTGGAAAAAAACACGGCATTTCAAGGTCTATTCTACACAATTCCAACTATATATGCCCTGACAATGACGGATGAACAGGAAACTTGGACACGCCTTATATGAAACAACGAAGTTTACTGAAATCAGTGATATTCTTGGAATCACAACTGTTGAACTTTTAAATGCTTATTATAGCTGCTTCAACCAGGTTGTTCTTCAGCTTGTTAATAGCGGGTATTGTTCCATTGAATATATGTTGTTCGGTCGATTCAGGTTGGCCGTATCCCGATTATCACTGAAATTGAGCTGCAATTTGTGGAGTGGCATTCCTGCCAAAAACTAAAATATATACCTACTGGGCTTTATAGGGATCGGTAATATTAAATTGATTGTCTTTAATGAATGCAATTGGACAACGATAAATTCAAATTGTTTGTCCAATTTGCACCAATATTTGGAACAGAACTTAGATGAAAACGAAAACAAAAAGAACAGTTTAAGCTATAACCGTAATTCTTCTATTGCCAACCTCTAATAACTGCTTGAAAAACACTACAAGAAAAATGCTTGGGTCGAGCTTCTTGGTCAAAAAGCACTGATAAACGTAAGTCTCTTGGCAGTGTCAGTTGTGCTAGCTTGACATTTATGCTTCCACATTATAATCCCAGCAGTTCGTGTTGAAATCTTAAACATTGGAATATTGACCAAAACTTGTTCGTTGTCCCGAAGTAGATCGATAACTTAACGGCGTTATGTCTATGCCAACCGATATTTCGACGACTAAGTGGTTGATAGGAATTGACATCTTTGCAATAAATACCAAGCAAATATAATTTACCATGAACTGACGCTTTTTTAATTTGGAATTTAATATACAGCAGAACTGTCAAACTAAATGTCAAATTTGGTTTTGTTATGAAAAATGTGACACTAGAAATGAATATCATATTTTTACTTGCGATATAGGCGAAGTTTTGCATATTTGGAAGAAAATCGAACTCGAGATTTTAATCAAACTTGACATTACGATGATTGAAAACACCAAAAAAAGTGGGTCCCGCAATTCAATCTGTCTGTCTGTAGAACGATTCACAGCCTAAACGGCTTAACCGATTTTGTTCAAACTTGGTGCTTACTCGATTTAGGTGATTGTCCAAAACAGAGTTTTTAATCGTTCTTTTAGCCTCAAAAAAAAAAAAACTTTGCATAAAAATTTTTTTACCATTTTAATTATCTCAAAAACGACTCTAACAATTTTGATCAAAATTGATATGTGTACTATTTGGGTATGTATTTTGTTATTAACGGTACCTGCCATACAAACATTTTATTTTTTCTCGTCTTTCTCATAATCGGCTCAAAGGATTGCGATCAAAATTTATACAGGAACTCCTTTGACTTCTAAATAATACTGCATTAAAATTTTCGAAAAATAATTTTTTTTGTGATTTTTGAAAAAAAAAATATTTTTTTTTAGTTCAATATTTCGAAAACTGGTGTATAATTTTTTCTGAAATTTTGTTTTTAAATTTATACTATTAAATATTTAAAATTTTCGTACCAATTTTTTTTTTAGAAAATTCAAGAATTTTTATATATACAAAATTAAAAACGAAAAAATAAAAAACGACTTTAAAAATACATTTAGCCGTTTCTATTAAGAATCTTTTGTATATAATGTGATCGACTATAGGAACAAGTCATGTACTCTATCCCAAGATCTATTAAGACAGTCAGATTGGTGGAATAGAGCGCTTTCTGATGAAGTTCAGTAGGTTTATTTCCGATCGGGTACTTTTAAATTTTATCAGACCCTTAAATATTTTCAGTTTCAATCTTCTAAAAACAGGAATTTCTAGGTAATTTAAAAAAAACATTAGGGAAATTTTAATTTAAATGAGTTCACCTTACATCCCTGGAAGTAAAAATAAAATAGGTTGATTCCCTCTCACCCTTTATAAATGTATACTCCATTATACACGCTAATAATGAGTTCAAAACCTTATGCAAAGAAAAACAAAAACAATACTCCCAACAGTTAATGCAAAAGTTGTTAGAAGTAAGAGATAGCCGTTCCTGTTGGAAGCTTGCCGCTCGCTCAATGGCATTCCTTTTGCAAAGAGTATTAAAATCGACATCAATATATTAGCTGAACATTTTGAAGCCCTACTAAGTACACGTATAGTTCCAAATCAAATTTTTTACGCCTCTCCATATATTGAAAATGAAAATCTGGATCGTAATTTTTCAGCTCAAGAAGTCATGAAGGTCATACATCGATGCGAGCTATATAAGGCACCAGGTGATGATCGAGTTCCATATGAATTCTTCATTAATGCCACCGAAAATTTAATCGAAAAGCTAACTGCTGCATATAATCATATTTTTAACATGGCTGGTGTTACAAACAGTTTCCGGAAGAATATTATTTTTCCTTTATTCAAAAAGGGCAATGAATTTGATGTTAATAGCTACCGTGGTATATCATTCATGAACTCTGTCGTGAAAATCTTTATTGGAATAATACTTGACAGACTAACATGCTGAGTAGAGGAAAATAAATTGTTCAGCGAGAATCAAGCAGGCTTCAGTAAAGAAGATAACATTTTTTCTCTTACATGTATTGCTAGGTCATATCTGGAGAAAGGAAGGAAGCTATATGGTTTTTTTTGTGGACTTTAAAGCTGCTTTTGACTCCATCGACCGAAAAGCACTTTTCTATAAAATAAGCTGTTTAGGAATGCCAAAAAAAAAAATACTGAAAGTAGTAAGGTGCCTGTACGAAAACAATAGGACTGCAGTATGGGACGGTAAGGAAGTTTCTACTTGGTTTCTATCCACAACTGATGTTAAACAAGGTTGTCTGTTAAGTCCACTTCTGTTTTCATTGTGTTTGGAAAACATTTCTGCTGCTCTTCCAGGAGGAATCAGTTTTGCTGGTGTTGGCATCAAAACTTTTATGTATGCAGATGATATCGTCATACTTGCGGAAACACCGCAAATGATGCAGATGGTGATCAATAGACTCCAGGATTACTGCCGCCTTTGGAAACTGACGGTTAACAGCGCTGAATCCAAAATTATGATCTTCCGAAATGGTACAGGTAGATATGCCAGAGAGGAAAAATGGTCCTGGGAAAATATGGACACAGAACTGGTGAGGGAGTATAAGTACCTTGGAGTTCTAATCACGCCCAAGCTTTCCTTTAAAACGCACCTGCAGGACAAATTAGTGGAATCCAAAAAAGCCATTAACTGTAATTGGAACGGAGTGCTTGGTAAAAAAACACGTGGGCTCAAGTGCCAAGTATAAGCTCTTTGAAGCGGTGATGAGGTCAATCCTGTGCTACGCTGGACAAGTATGGGGATTTCGGCAGTACGATTAGGTAGACAAACTATTAAGATGCTTCATCCAGAAAACGTTTCGACTCCCGGAAAACACCCCTACATTCATGCTTCATTTAGAGACTTGCATTTTCCAGCTGAAACTTCATCTTTCCTATATCAAAAAAGTTATGGGTTTCGGAAACCATCTGCTGCCGAAAATCACTGCGATGCAACCACTTCAGCAAAAATCGCAATTTTTTGGGGAATGGTCACGACTGGGGATGCTTCACAACACACAACTGCTGGATAGAAGTTGGGAGACCTGGGATGAAGGCAAAATTACTGGGAAAGATCTAAAATTCAAATTTTTCAAACTTCATGGAGCTTGCCCAACGAAGTGAGACACGAAACACCTACAACCTCCTTCGCCACAACCTTGGCGTCAACAACTATTTTGATGATCGTTACTCCTCAGATATAATCTCTACTATTTTCAAAACCCGAGGTGAACTACTTCGCTTAAATTACCGACCATATAGTTCAGAAGATAATCAGATGTGCACCCTTTGCAACCTCAGAGAAAGGGAAAATGTTTTTCATTTTCTAGGAACCTGACGTATTCTTGCGACGATCCGACGAGCGCACTAGGAAAAAAGTGTACTCTCTCTAAACGAAGCAATTGATATTTTCTAAACGGAGAAAATTGGAATGTATTATATAGTTTCGTAAAAACCGCATTGAGATATCGTAATCAAAGTAGAAATGAAGCTTTTTAAGCTACGGAAATTTCAAGATAAAATGTATCTGTTAAATATTATCTCATAAAATTTACTAAATGAGCCCTTGTAAAAACTCAAAAACCAATATAAATGAAAATCAATAATTTTAAATATTATTTACTTAACTCTTTTTCTCAGGCTGACGGCAAAAGCCAATGCTTATATTTGTGAAATTTTGTTAAACAAAATAATTTTGAAGTTAATAAACACATTATTACTACTACTACTACTCCATTATATATCTACTTCTGTTATAAAATTAGAAACAAAATTTCGGAATCAAAAATATTTGCTCATTTTTATGACGTAATACGTTATCAATTGTGGAAATTTGAATAAGTTTGTAAGAGGTAATGGGTGGCAATGGCGCAGTGGATAAAGTGCTTGATTGCTAACTAGGACGTGTGAGTTCGATGCCCACTCTAGGCGCATTCTTTTCTATACCTCCAATTTTAATTGGATGCCGCCGCGCCCATGGGTTAAAATGAGACAGTCAATACCTGGTTCTCAAATCCACTGTGCCAAACTAGTGCCGGGCAATTCAGGTTGCATTGAAAAGCACTTGGGTCTTACAGGCATATAGTTAAATAAAAAAATAAAAAAAAGAGGACCATGCTTAAGAGGAGCATTCAAGAATTGTGCGAGATATGTGTTCGATACGTTGGTCCGAGTATCGAACAGAGAGATAGAAGAACATTTAATAACTAAAACAAATGCTTTAGTAACACTTTCCTTGATAAGAAGAAATCCAATTTCAACAAAGAGCGTTCTAAACCTAGAGTCGCCAACTCGAAACCCACTGAAATAGCACCGACTTCTCAGTTTTACACTAATATTCTAATATTTAGAGGATAATGCTTACAAATTCTTCAAAGTAAATAGTTTAAGACCTACTTTAAACAAATCCATTCATTGTCTATACTTTGGTAAATTTATATTCTCAGGAAATGGAAGATAGTCTTCCATCATTACTATTATGTATTTCAATAAGCTATCTCCATATCAAAGCTTTCGCATGCGGTTGCCATAGTGATAATTTTGATTTGAAATAAATCTCTCACAAATGTAATTAGGGTTACCAACTGCTGATTAAAACTTCATGAAGAGAATTATGTAGACCGTAAATTTAATTAAAAAAAATTATCTAAATCTAAATTAAATTACTTCTATCTTTTTCCACACCACCGAGAATTAAGATAGTAGGCGCTGTTTTTTTTTTAAAGTTGTATGTTTTCCAATATCATAAAATGTTTGGGTTACATCAACGATTTACAGAGCGTAATCGCGGTAAGTTTTATTAAAGTCGGTAAGCATCGATAAAAAAATAATGCGTCTTAGAAAGGTACTACAGCATCTAACTGATGAGCCCAGCTGTAGTATCTGGGCGAAACGCATTTTGGACCAAAGGTCACAAAAACATTCAATTGGCTTTAAATCCACACAGTCCACCAAAACAAAAACAAAAATAATAGCTGCGTTTTATTATCTACGGGTCTGGGTCTGGGTTATGTTTTAACACGTATTACAAAAACAACACGAGATCCAGGTTTCTATCGGGGTTTCTATCTGGATTTGCAATTATTAGTATTAAATTCGGCAAAGGAGTGTACATGTAAGTACATAACCCAGATCGTTTTATTTTCACGGGGTTAACCATATGGGTTATTGGCGATAATAAAACACTGCTAATATAACCATATTGTTTGCGTTTTCTTCAATTAATCAACGATTGCATGCTATGCACTTGTTCTATGCACTTGTTTTCTTCGAAGAAGTTGTAGCAATTTTAAATGTAAATCAACACAGCACAAGAATTCTAACGGGTTATGCATTTTGCGGTTTCAAAAGTAAACGTAAATAAAACACAAATAAAATATTTTTTTTTCATGATATTTCTTTTTTAGTTATAAAGTTTAAACGTTGACATTATGTGTGAAACACTACATCATTTAAATGACCACCACGCGAATTGTTGAAAGCATCGATTCTTTTGAGGTAATTTTCGACCACTTTTTGACACATATTGGGCGAATGTTGGTTTTCAAGTGCTCAAGAGTTAAAGGTTTATCAGCATAAACACGGTTTTTCGCGTAACCCCACAAAAAAAAGTCCAGCGGTGTCAGATCGCATGATCTTGGTGGCCAGTTGATATCGCCACGACGAGAAATTACGTGGCCAGGAAATGTCTCTTGCAATAAGCCATATTCGCTCGAGTTGTTTGGCAACTTCTGTCGAGTTGTGTGGCATGTGGCACCGTCTTGTTGAAACCACATATTTTCCAAGTCGTATTCTTCAATAGCAGGGAAAAAAAGTTGGTTATCATATGACCATAACGCTCTGAATTGATGGTGACAGTCGTTCCATTGTCGTTTTCGAAGAAGTAAGGTCCAATCACACCTCCGGACCAAAGAGCGCCCCAAACAGTGACTTTTTGTGAATGTAATGGCCTCTGTTCAATAACTGGAGGATTCCCGGAACACCAAACACGACATTTTTGTTTATTAACATACCCAACGAGTGAGAAATGTGCTTGGTCGCTTGAAGAAAATTTTGTTCGAAAAATCGCCGGCCACCGGATTTTGTTCAAGCATCCATTCGACGTATCTACGACGTTGTGAATGGTCAGCTGGCTTCAGTTGTTATGTGACCTGGACTTTATATGGGTGTAGGTGTAGATCCAAATGCAAAATACTCCGTAATGTGCCGTAAGACAGTCATAATTTCTCCGAACGACGAGGTATCGACACATTCGGGTCTTCCGCAACACTTTCACTTACAGCAGCGATATTTTCAGTGGTATGAGAGAAACGATAATGCACAGGCCTTACAATATATGTAACCAATTCAGTCTCTTCAAATTTCTTCACAATTTTGCCAATTGCTTGCGTTGTTGGACGATGATGTAATCCATAATCTCCTCTTAAAGCACGATATGTTGCTGTGGCAGAATCACCATTTTTGTAGTAGGATTTAACAACTTTTATGGGTTGTGCGATAGTTAAGCGATATATTTTCGTAAATGTCAGACTTTCAACTAAAAAAAATTGGTTTACCAACTTAGTTTGACAGATGTCGAATTCCAGCCCTATAATTTTGAAACCGCAAAATGGATAACCCTTTACATGAAACCCTATTATTCTTAATTTTATTAAAGAAAAAAACGAAAAGATGTGAGCACTAAAACACGTAGCGACAACACTTTATTCCTTAAACTTAAAATATATAGTCCCAAAAGCTCTAAGAAAGCTTCAATTGTGAAAGCTGCAAAGCAAAAGCCAAGGAAAATGGTATTCTAATTTCCATCATAACGGACGACATGTATCTCTAAGAAAATGCAATTATGAATAAATTTTGCCGCATACGTCCTGAAAAGCCTCAATCCCACTTGATTGAATGGGAATAATTATGATAGAGGAATTGACGAAAGATAGAGTTAAGATTCATTCGTAAATCAAGAACCCGAAACTAAACATTTTATCGTTGGATGAATATGCAAATACTCGCATTCACCGACTACCGATTCAATGGCGGCGATGGTTAGTTTTCTCATTAAAATTCAAAAAAAATGCCACAACTCATCGAGAACATAATTGCCTAAACGTGAAGCCTGAGCATGCAGCAAACACTATAATACCTAGCTGGCCTGATACCTCACCCTCGACAATCAATCTCTCGTCAAAATAAAAAGGATTTTACGTTAATACACTGACGACGACAATGATGATGATCATCATCATGATGAGACGAAGAAAAGGATATCTTCACTTCATCTTGATTGACGTGCGCATTTACGAAGCCGACATAATGATGGAAATAGCCTCTCTCGAACATTCGCATCCACATGTTGTCAATGTGCATCACTACGGTAAGTGATGAATTTGCACGATGGCGCTTTATCCATCCAGCACGCTTACTCCCGACGCGACGCGACGGTTTGCATTCTATATGAAACACACAATCGGCTTCCGTTCGGTAGAAGATCAAACGATCGCGAGGACATTACCCAAAGATCACAACCACCCATATAATTGAAAGGACATCGGAACACTCTGCAGATTGTCAATCAGTGCAACGACGAACCTACTAAGGAGATGAGACAAAATTGCAACTCAACGCTGACGTGATGTGATCTGACGTAATAGACCAATTAAAGTTATCTCGCCATCTCAGTGCAGTTCGCGGTCGGTCCCAACTGATGCCGATGATGTCCGTTGAATGATGACATGCTTGCTGCTGCTCCTATACTATATGCACGTACCTACCTACTACTGCAACTTTGGATGCATATCCATTGATGATGCGTTTCGCCGCATTTTATCAGCGGCCACGACGCGGCGGTGGCTATGTCTCCGTGATATACGAGACTCTGACGACTTCTTAATCTGGGGATGTGTCTGCGATGCTGCGGGCTGCGATTTCCATATCCTTGTTGCAATCTTCGCACGTTCATCGTTCGTCTGTCCGCATATCGAATTTTTCCCATCCAATTAAGGATTTTTTCTGGCAAGGGGGGTGGGGGGGTGTTCAGAGGGCTTATGCTGTATACACTCATTCTAAAAGCATCATTCACCCTCAATTTGATGGTTTGGGTTTGGGGGATGGGTGGCAGCTTGGAACAATTGCTGTGTGTGTGCGTTGTGCGACTCACATCAACCGGAAAAAGGTACAATAAATTATTCCCGAATCCAGATTCCTTCAGACTCTGGGGCTACCGCCCGTCGCGCCACCCCTTTGAAAAATCGATTAAATGCTGAAAACGACTATATTTTTGGGCATTTATATCCCAGACAGTTCGGAGTGGGTCTAGTAGTAGTCTACTTCAGAGGAATGCGAAAGAGTAGAAATTAGTGAAAGCTTTTTTCCACCTGTCTGCCACCTGGAGAGTTCTTGATTTCTCTTGTTCCAAAATACATATATAGCGTGTACCTTTGTCGTATGGTTTGTCGTCATCATTTCCGCATGTTCCTTTGCCCAAGCACTGGCCTTTTTTTGATTTGTCTAAGGATAATTCATTTTGCATAAATGCGAATGCGGAATTTCTGAATTGGAAATTTTGAAGTGTAGCTCTGTATATTGATGTTACTATATTTGTTCAGTGTACACAACACATACAGGCCCACCAAAAACTATAGGTATACATATAAAAAGGACACTTGATTCCAACAATTCAACTAACCATTGAAGCGTGTTGCATTGTATATCGATAGACTGTTATAGGAACGAGCCTTTTTTTTTTGTCAAAATCCATTTAAATATTTTTCAGGGATTGAAAAACAGGAAACTGCCGAAAGCACGTGAAAAAACGGTCTTTTGTGTCGATTTGGTTTAAAGGAATTTAATCGGAAATTGGGAATTTAAGCAATTGTATATTTTTTAAGAGCTATGGTAATGAAATGTACTCTGCTCACGAGCTTATAGTAATAGATTTGATTTAAGGACTATTTAAAATTTTGTCAGGTGAATTTCTATCACATCTTTACTTACTTACTTAGGTGGGGCTACAGTTCGGGACGAACCTGGGCCTCAACCAACATGCCTCCCCAGCTAGCTTGGTCTTTGGCTAGCTGCCTCCAGTTACGCACTCCAAGTTGGTTGAGGTCATCTATTAACGCATAGAGTTCTCGGCTATGTGTGTTTCTCTTTTTCTTTAGTTCTGATTCCTCGGTTCTCGACCTTCGGCTTCGAGTTAAATCGTATAACATGGCTGCAATTGAAGTTGTAATTGTACTGCAAAAAAAGTTCTAGTTGCATTCACCTCACAATTGTTTTTTGTTTCTTAATTTTTTTTTGTATGCCTTTTGGTCACCAAGTGACGTAAGTTAACGCTGAATATATCATACCATGTAGTCTTTATTATTTTTGTTAAATATTTGTTGCTGTCGTTGCACTCCAAAATGTGGTATTTTATCCCCACTTCTATAGCACACAGTGGTAAACGAAATGCTGATAGACATGGAAGCAGAGGGATATAAGTTAATAGCATATGCCGATGATGTTGCTATTGCTGTAACAGGTAAGCACGCTCCAACTCTAGTAAACTTAATGCAAAATGCTCTCAATCGACTAAATATTTGGGCAAGCAAATGTAGTCTGGATATTAAACCGACCAAAACAGAACTTCACTCTCTTCACTAGGAAATATAAAATTCCCCAACTTAAACCGGCATCAATAAATGGTACGCCACTGATTTTCGCAGATGAAGCCAAATATCTAGGTCTCATACTAGATAAAAAGCTAAGTTGAAAAATCATATATAAAAGAAAGGGTAAGAAAAGCAACAGTTGCACTCTTCTCTTGCAAAAAAATCCATTGGAAATAAATGGGGCTTATCCCCACCCATAGGCTGTATACAGCGGTCGTAAGACCGATACTTACTTCTGGGGTAGCAGTATGGTGAACTCCATTGGACAAAGTCACATATTATGACAAATTAAATAAGGTCCAAAGGTCAGCCAGCTTATGTATCAGTGGAGCACTCTGCTCTACACCCTCGGCTGCCCTTGACATTCTACTTAACCTTACACCCTCGACATTTCTAGCAAACAAGTGCCTGCGAGTACAGCTATTCGTCTCAAAGCCATCTCTCTATGGACTAGCAATTCGATAGGCCATTCTAATATTCTGAACAAGGTCGGAGCAAAACTAGGACGATCCGACTACACCACACACCAGATTATCTTCGACAAGAACTTCCAAGTTACTATCCTACCAAGATCAGATTGGGAGGATGAGAGGTTCTTAAAAGATGAGTCAGCCCAATTTTATGCGGATGGTTCGAAAACCGAAGAGGGAGTGCGCGGTGGTGTGTACTCAGACAGACTATAAATCTTAGTCTCTCTTTCCGTCTCCCTGAACATTGTAGCATGTTCCAAGCGGAAATTCTGGAGATTAAAGAGGTGTTATCCAGGCTAAGGGAAAACGTGATATCTACATCGGATATCCGCATATTCTCTGACAGCCACGCAGCCCTCAAATCACTTGGCGCTCTTTCCACAAACTCTATAACTGCCCGCAACTGTCGATCATCTCTCAGGGAGATGGCAGAACAGTTTAACATTCACCTGATTTGGGTGCCGGGACATAGTGATTTTTGGGAAATTGCAAAGCCGATGAACTCGCCAGAAAAGGAACCCAAATACCTATTCTACCGAAAATGGAAGAAATCGGGATGCCTATCGCTACAAGTAAATTATTGTTACATCAAAACTCCATAAAACAAATAAATTTTAGATGGTCAAGCATCATTACGTGCCTGGGCACCAGACAAATCTGGCCAGTAATAGACCCAAGACGCTCAAAAAGTTCAATCTCTTTGAGCAGGAAACATCTTGGCTCCGTAATAGGTGTTGTAACTGAACACTGTTTAATTGGTAGATGGTCAAGCATTATTACGTGCCTGGGCACCAGACAAATCTGGCCAGTAATAGACCCAAGACGCTCAAAAAGTTTAATCTCTTTGAGCAGGAAACATCTTGGCTCCGTAATAGGTGTTGTAACTGAACACTGTTTAATTGGTAGACACGCCAAAAGACTTGGTGTTTTCTCCAATGACTTTTGCAGAAGCTGCATGGACGAGGTGGAACTGGAGACTATCTCGCATCTTCTTTGTTCATGTCCTGCTCTCTCCCAAGGACGAAGATTACACCTGGGGGAATACTTTTTCGACGACACCAGTGATCTTAGACACATTGAGATTCACCGACTTCACCGCTTCATTCGAGGCTCCAACTGGTTTGATTAAAGAGTAAATTTCTCTTCATGTGGTATCACAATGGACCTGTCTAAGGTCTAAGTCTGTCAGTTTTTTTCCTGGCGACCATTTCAACCTAACTTGCTTTGTTTTCATGTACATTTCGCACTCTCCATTTTTTATAGGATTGGTTTGAGACAAAGTAGCTCCACAGTTAAAGTCATAAAAACTATTTACTTAGCTCGGTAAAACTTATGAAAATCTTAACTTTGCAGTCGGAATTGCGTTTTTACTAGAATCGCAGTAGTTCTGATTTTGACGACATTTCCAAGATTGAGCTCCATGAAGCAAGATTGCTTCGAAAGCTAAAATGTATTGATATTCTGTTGCATTTTTGAAAACTTTAAAACTTGATATACCTACTTGAATTATTTGTAGATATTTATAAATATTTGTATTCTGTTTGATTTCTTGCTCTTTAAAACTTGCATATCTTTTCTTCGGCCAAGTTTCGGAATTTTTCTTCCGAATTTTTTTAAAAGGAAGTCTCCATTTTTTTATTGCAAGATTTTTTCTTCTGGATTTTATCTTTAGGGGTTAAATAGTTTATGTTCGTAACATAAATAAACACTGCTAACGAAACCAAAGAAGTATCAAATTATTGAATGCCAGGTTACCAGTAATTCCATAAGTATTTTATTAAAATCAGTTTGATAATTCATAGATACTAATGATTATTAATTTTACTTAGAAACTTGATGTAAACACAACAACAATAACAATTGCACAACAATTCCTCCTAACTATTCTTACCGAGCATGTTTTTCCAAAATTAATTCAAACATTGAACGAAATTAATTTACTATTCCAGACAATTTTTCCCACTGGTAGGTAGTTACTGACTGAGTGGCGGACTGGACTGGGAAAATAATATGTCCCCTCGAAAAGAGCTACCTCATAAACATAACATCCCAACTATCTCAAGAAATGCATTAAAATGAAAAGAAAAACCTATTCCGTTGCCCATCTCAACTCATAATAAATTTATCCTGCCATAGTCATCAATTTTGAATGCATCAGGACCTTTAGACCTAGACGGAATGGAGAGGATATGAAACCCATATTTTTACGCCCAACAACCAAACCTACAACGTCTCTGAAGAAATGTTACCCATAACAAATTCAACACAAACACGCTGCACATCTGACATTGTCAGTAGGATTCTTTTATTTTTGTTTTTTTTGTATCCTTTTTCTCGTGCATCTCTGGAACTGCTTTTCGTTTGTCCTGGCTGCTTAATGCCTCTTTGGTCGATCGCGTTTCCAAGGAATTCTTTGAAGCTTCTGAAGGATTCACACGAAAATTACACAAACTATGTATAGGTGTACCATGTGCGGGGGACGACGACATCCCAAAATGGGTATACGGGAATCCATTTTTGTGTGAACTGTAGACCATCATAACAGCCCGCTCACAACACGCAAGGACATTTCAAGGATATTGCATCGGGATAGAAAAAGACTATAAAAAAACAAAAAACAGTAAGCACGATAATAAAAATTGAAAATGAGCACCAGCAGGCAGGGAATGAGTAAAAAGTCGGTAGCTATGTATGTTGCTGTTGTAACTGGTGCATTTGACTGTGAACTGTGACTGCCACTGCATGCAAGAGTCCTCTGCCTCCATAGCTAGTCTATGTATATGAATGGGTGTTGTGTATTATAGCTAGCTGAACATAGAGAAGAAGATTCGAATGGAACTCGTCTCTCGTTTTCATGCGATATTTTAATAAATAATCCAAAGGACGTGCCATGGATTTTCGTGGCACAAACATAGCCTTTGCTATCTGTTTTCGCACAACGACCACGACGACGACGACGACATGGCGACGACGACGCTGTGGAGACCGTGCCAGTGGTGATGGCTGGGCTGGAGTTAAGAAAACACAGTTTTGAAGTTAGGGGATACGTCTTTTTTTTTTTGAAAAATTCAAAAACTCCAAGGAATCGGCTCTGCTGCTTCCATATAATGTGCGAGTCTGTGTGTGTGAATTTATTCCCATTTTCCCCAAATTGCCATACAATCGCCTTTTTCCATTGAACCTAGGTGCATGTACTTTACCTGGCAATCTCATTAAAAAAAAAGTAGTAGTCGGTAAAAATATAGCGAATCGGAAAATGTTGAATGCAGAAGGGGGCCAAACAGAGGATCCCGTAGTGTTATGAAAAATTTAAGAAAATGAGTTCTTGTGAATTTCAACTTTTTGTTGATTTTGGCGTCAGAAGTTTTAAATTGTTTGAGGTCTTTCGCTACTTAATGCTTCCAAAATTTTTAGTTTTCCATTTTTTTTTTCGTTTTCCGAACTGTTGAATTTGAATTCGGTGGTATTTTGATAAGTTTCTTGTGATTTGTTATTTTAATTTCTGCAATTCTTCATTGATTATTATTCGTTCTCTGTTTCTGCAAATACCAATTGCAGACTTGTCTGAATTTAATTCCAGAATCCATTCCATTAGTCGCAGGAGAGATGATTAACTTAAAAAAAATGGTTCGGATTAAGGCCAGGGAGGTGTTTGGAGAGGTAACGTTTTGATATTCAAAAATACAGCCCAGAAATGTCATATTTAGTAAAAGGGAAATACTTAAGAGATTCCAAATGTGGCAGGTATACAAATGAAAGATTGCTGTACGCTGTATATCTCAGTTGACAAATCTGCTAAATTAGCTTGATTCATAATTTTTTTTCTTATAAGAAGGTATCAAGAATCTTGCGATTAATTAGTTCTTTATTGTGTTGGTCAAATAATTACTATTGATTTTTTTTTTTGGAGTCGTCGAGGAACGTGTCTTCAAAACTTCATCACATTCAGACCAATGCCGTAAGATTGTGCGGATATTTTCTTTGTTTAAAGAATTATTTTTAGCTTTCTTTGATTTGAGGCTCATTTCCTCCCATCGTCTCTATATGATTCGAAGAGCAATTATTGCCGGCTGTTTGCTGGGCAATTTGAAACTGCATTGGACTTACATGTTACACCCTGCCCAATATTTTACGTAAGTATTTAATTTCAATGTATTCGATACTCAGGCCTATTCGATACTCAGGCCTTTATGGAGACATTTAACCGATTCCCAGTTCTTCGACTTATATTAGGGATCAGGTCATCCAGGTTGAGGGTTGTACCGTCGGGGTGAATTCCGGTATAAAAAACTAATAGTTGCGAAGCAACAAAAAGCCTAGGATACGGACGGAATAACTGATGACGAACGTGGCAAACAAAATTATGACAACTTTTTCGGATCTGTGGGTGGAATGTTAGGTCTCTTAACAGAGCACGTACAGCCGAAAAATTAGCGCAGTCCCTAGATTTCTGTTAACCAGCCATTACTGTCATACAACAAATGCAATGGGATAAGCAGGTCAAAAGCGGTGGATGAAAAACTGCGACGTTCACTAGGGCGACTGCTTTACACAGCACAAACAGTGACTGTTTGGATGTGGATTTGTAGTTGAAGACAGACTAAGGCAAGAAGTCTTGAGTTTTAATCATACAAGCGAAAGCGTCATCACGATTCGCATCAAGGCAGCTAAATACGGCAAAATGAGCTTCATAAGTACGCATGTCCCCACAGAGGATAAAGAGGATGGACACCAAAGAGATGTTCTACATGCTCTTGGACAAGTCTTACGAACAGTGTCATATACAGTCGAACTTCGATAACTCGAATCATTATTTACCAAACAAATAATTCGAGTTATCAAGTAAAACACAAAATTAATATAAATTAAAAAAAAAAAGTACAGCTGTTGTGATTATTTAAAATATTCTGTTATACATGACTGACGAATGGATTCGCCGGAATGCTATATTTAATAGCCACATCCTTTTTTCTTGACCCACTATTAATTTAAATTTGTCTTCAAACGATGTTTTTAATGTTCGTTTAACGACATATCCACGTCTATCATGGAACAATCCTCTGATTCTGCCTCCCTATCTAGATCGACTTAAACTAATTAACCTGAATTCGTTGGAAGAACGAAGAGAGATAGCACACATTCTCTTCATTCATCGATTACTCTCCGGTTCCGTTGACTGCATGTCGCTCTACAACTCCATCTCTTTTAATACTAATACCCGTAATACACGTCACCCTCGTCTCTTTTATATACCCACCTACCGAACATCTTACGGCTCCAACGAACCTGTCTCTCGCATGCTATGGGCTGTTAATTCAAACATAAGTTTCTTCGACTTTAACCTGAGTACTCCTTCCTTAAAACTCCGGCTTCTGAACCGTCCTCCCCCTCACTAATCTTAGCATAAGTTCATAGTTTTTAAGTTAGATTAAGAATTAGCTTGTATTAAGCCGAATAAATGGGGGTTTTGCCCCCACCAAAATTAGCTTTTATAAAAACTTCACACAGCACTGTTAATTACTTCGTTAGTTTCTTTTCACTTTCCTCTTTTTAATTTTTTTAAAATAAGACTTTGAAATTCGTATTAATTAACATACGTATATCAATAATAATAATGTGTGTTCCAACACCGGAACATGACAGCTTTTACTCGCACTTAACGGAATCACAATTTTCAACACACACATATATGCAAGGTCATAGAATATACAAACACAGTGCCCACAAACGCAATGCATTATGAAATGAACTTGTAACAATCCACATAATTTGATAATCTACCAAAAGTAATCGAATTATCGAAGGTGACGCCAAATAATATCTTCGAGTTATCGAGACAATCGAGTTATCGCGACATTCGAGTTATAGAAGTTCGAGTTATCAAACAAAAAACAGGCTTCGCGCTATTGCCAACCAATTTCATTCGGGTTATCAAATATTCGAGTTATCGAAGTTCGACTTATCGATGTTCGACTGTATATGATATTAAAATTGTTCTAGATGATTTGAATATTAAACTAGGAAGAAAAGAAATATTTGGTGGTAAAATCGAGACCATAGCCTACAAGACACCACGTTCGATAATGGATGCAGGCTAATCGACTTTGCTGCGGGGCGAAAAATTTTCATAGCTATACCCAACATTGACTCGGACCACTTCCTTGTCGTATCTATAAGGTACGGCTACGCTCCCGAACTACATCAAGAGGATAAAATACTGGGGAAAAGTTTTACGTCAGACGGCTACAATCGCAAGTTCCTTTTACGATCGAGTCTCTAATAAGCTCTTAAGAAATCTTATACAGCATCAAGTATAGCAATCCTGTGGTAACGCTGCCAAAATGCCATCAGAGATGCTGACAGTTTTGGCAACGTAGGTTACTCCGACTAAGTTACCCAATAGTTACGCGTAACTAATTGCAATTAGTTACATCTCATTTTCCGCGTAACTTATGTAACTAATATAGCTAAAAATTGTTAACAATTATAAGTAAACAAAAATGTTTGCTTTACTTTCTGTAGATAACCCGTATACATATATAGGTATTAAATATAGTTGAACTTGTCAAACTCAAAGTCCTCCAAAGATAAATTAATCTCTTCTATTCCTAAAGTTCCATAGAAACATTAATTTTTGGAACTTTCGAAACACATTCGATTTCTCCCATTACGAAAAAGTACGCTCTATTTCTGAATTTTAAGCAATTTTTTTTTTCAATATTTTTTTCATATAAGGTTTTAAAAACTCTGTCTTTGGATTTAAAAAGATCCCATTCGTTAAGTTATTAATTTGAAAATTATAATTATTCTCTAATTTGTGATTAGTGTACCAAAGACGTAAATAGTAAGATGCTAGTGCATAAACATTAAGCGAATTATTAAGATGAGATTTGTAGACAATTTTCGAACTGTGTTGGAACTTTTAATTCTAACCACCAAAAATTGACAGCGTCAGCTAATGAATTTGTTGATTGTCGGCAATTATTTATTAGCAGGATCGAATAACTCAATTTTTTGTTGGGCATCTTTTTGGAATGAATCCGAGATCCTCATACGAATTGGTAACAGGTCTTCCTTATTGACGCTTTGTTTCATTTTTTTAAATGCGACATTTTAACTTTTAAATCAGAAATTTTTTAACTTTTATATCATAACTTATAAAACGTGACTTTTTGCTAGGAAAATTATTTTGATGTAAAGATTTTTCTGGAGAAATGTCAAAATAATTGTTTAGTTACATTAATTACGAGTAACTAATGAAAATTGGTAAAACTCGCGTAACTTACCAATACTGGATGCCACCGCTGACGAGCTGGGCTATACATGACCACCACCTCGAAACATTTGGCTTCACGGTGAATACCGACTGGCCCATGCAACCAAACAAGAAGCATACAAGGCGGCGCATTGGAAAGAAAACCAAGTGCAACTTGTGAGCTCTATGAGCAGAAGAGGAGATAGAACCACCGGCTTCTCAGAAAGAAAAAAAAGTAAGCATGAGAAGCGTGCGATCTAGGTATTTAAAAGATGATACTGCATGAATGAGGTTCGAAAATCTTACCAAAAGGTACAAACGGCCTCAAAAGATTACAAAAGATGAACCGAAGGATGACCAAGAAAAATTAAAAATTTGAAAATACCACTTCTACAGACTGTATAACGGCGATGAAGGACAGAACTCCGCTGTCATGCAGAACGAACCATTCAATATAGGCGAAGAACAACGAAGTTCAAATAGCAATATCGAAACTCAAGTCAGTATCAATTATTATCTACTAGGTGGCGCAATAGCTGTCAATTTATCGGAAGATGCTTTAATTTTTACAAATGGCGGCAATTGTCAATCGAAACAAGTACTCGGCACTATTTAAGAATATAGCGATCAATGTCTTATTTACTTTGTATATTATGTTTGTTTAGTTCACAATATTGTCAAAGTAGAATTGACATTTCCCGCAATTTTTTTAAATTATATCATCTTCTGATAGCGCCACCTAGTACTTTTATTTTTTTGAAAGAAACCTACTGTTTCCTTATCCCCCACTGTGTAAAATGAAACTTTCGGTTCAAATGCACTCTAGTGCACCACTAGCATCAACGAAAAACGACCTTTGCACATGGATAAATCCACTTTACGCGAAAAAAGGACGAGATGCACACGTTTTCATGTGTTTTCATGTCTTTTACTACCTGCCTTCAAGCCAGGCTGGGTGTTGCATGATGGCATACATAGGAGTAGGAGTATAAGTAGTGGCGGAAGGCTCCAACTCTCCTGATTATAAAAATAGTAGCTATTCCTGTTGTTTCTTTTACAGATAGTTTGTGTTGTATGGGTTATGTGGGTGGGTGGTGCGAGTGCTTACACTCGATGGCAATCTAGCGAATAATGCGCACCAGGACATGCATTTCTGTTCAAATATATAGGAGGGTAGCTTGGGGGTGCTCCTTCTGCTCCTTGGTGCTTTGTACTTCGTGTATTTTTCATGCGAAGTAGTTTTATCCCTGTAATGGCTGTTTTGAGCTCTGTATTCACTAGCAACGAGCCGTCTCACAGGGAGATCGCAGGCTAGAGCGGCCCAGAGTTTGTTATTCTTTTATTTGCGATGGTTGTTTGTTTTTGTGCTTTGATGATGATGTAACAAATAATGTTTTTGTTTTGTCAACTTCTTTTTTTTTGTTATTTTGTTGTGTCACTCGTATAGGTTAGGTTCCTTACGTAGTTGTATAGTTTTCAAAAGCAGTTTGTGTGTAATAAAAATGTCCTTGGTGCGCTCGGTGAATTATTTTCAATATTTTATCAGTCAATAACTTGACAAATGGAGGCAGTATGCTATATGCACGAGTATATCGTATAATAAGGAAAGGTATAAAAAGGATAGCAGGGCTTTGGGTATAGTTACGTTGATCAACGGGTAGGGTTGGTGGAAATTACTGTAACGAATGCAGTTACGTACATAAGTGTATGCAAGTAGCATGTCCTTCGCTATAACTAGAAGGTGGCTTGGATATTTTATGAGTGCCGCAATGTGAGGTGTAATACATGCCACGAATGTAAAGTAAAACTTATGTACATCTACATATATATTTGGGATGATATTGAATAGGTACTGAATGTTGACAGAAGGCAACAGCTGGATCACATTATACGATTTATGAGACTTCAGCCCATAGCGAAATTGGTTTTTGTTTTCTCAAGGAGCACAATTTTACTTCTAGACTTTCTGGATAGGCTATTTTTTTAACGAAATTCTTTATACATATGTACATACTGTGTTGTCTGTTTTAGCGTTCGAACTTATTTATTTTATTGAATGGAAGCAGGTAGGTGTGCAAACAATTCTGACTACTTTTTAGATGGAAGTTATTGTTTGGACAGTTGTAGAATTTTGGTGCTATTATTTGTCACTTGTATAATATATAAAGTTGGACTGTTGGACCGTGACACAATTTTTTTGATAAAAAAAAACTAAGAATTGAATTGAATTGAAGGCATACGTCACGTCCGTTACTTCTAATTTTTGGTAAGAAATGTGTATACAGTTTTTTCATTTATTTTTATCCAATAATTTATCTCAAATCTTATATTCTTAAAATAATACGGTTCCTAATGTACTAATTGATTTTAACTGAATAAACTAAACATATACCTTGTTGTTTGTTCAACGATTGATAATTGAATTCAATCTCGATGGATGTGTTCATGGATTGTTATAATTATTAATTTCATTCGTCAGACAAATCGATCTTTTAGATTCTTTTTTTTTTAATAGTTGGCCAGCTTATATTTCTCAAATCTTAGATAATTCCATTTTTTAATAAATTATAAGCTGTTCTTCTGAAAACTTTCTGACTTTTACTATTAAAAACTGTATTCTTTGCTCAATTATTTTCTGAAGTACGTCTAAAATTGCACCTCTGCAATTTGGCATACCCCTAATGTCAATTAATCAATTTTAACAAATTTTGATATCCATTTTGAAAAAGAAACCAATATTTATCGAATGAATTCCGTTTTTCTTTTATTTTTGACTAACTTAAGACCAATATTCGTTTTGTGTTTAATTTGTATTGATAGTTATAAATAAACGGAGTTTGGTGAAAAAAAATCATCTTTTTATTTAGATCTACAAAAAAGCAATTTGAGAAGACAAACCGCATTGGGTGGAACTGCACTATAGAGGAACTGCTCGACATTGCGCCGCAAAATAATTATTCATAAGAAATTCTATGAGCTATAAGGCTAGGCGCGCACATATGCAACTTTCAGTTTTGCAACAGTTCTGTTGCTAAAGTGAATACCATGGACTTATATTAGAGTGCGCGCATACAGTCCGCGATTCGAGCAACTTAAAAGTTCTTCAGTTTGTATTTAACCGAAGTATAATGTAACTGCGCGCACATTAAAGCCAAATATTGTATGTGTGTTGGTTTATCTCGTTGATTTATTTTAAGTTGATTATGTGCGAGATCATCGTTCAACTATTGATTATTTTATTTCGTTTCGGAAAAATTGCATGTGCGCGCCTAGCCTTAGCGCACTAAGCGGCAACTGAACTTCACAAAATGTGCTTTTTCTTCACTGTTTAATGGACGTTGGCCATGGACGGTATTCGCAAAACTACATGGACATGGACTGGGCGTACATTTTTATGATCCCATTGTTTTTTTTCTGGACATGTGCATGGAAATGGCAAACCAAATGTTAACTATTTGTTCCTTACTCCGCGTATGTTACGTGCAGTGTGATGAGTGAATATTGAATTGAAAGCAAAACATATTCAGAAAATAAATTTGTAAATTGACTTGAAAAATAAAACTATAGCTATCGATCTACTCAGAAAATAAATAAAAGCATGAAATATAATGGGGAAATGTAAGGGCAGTGAACAATTTAAACTACGTTGTAGTGTGCGTTCAAAACCAAGAAACATTAAAAGGAAACAAGCAAATCTCCGGCAATTTTGTTTTTTCGTGTGAAAGGCATACACGATTTTTAAAGCAATACAAAAGTTGTCCTGTGTAAAAAGAGACTTGACCATAGTCTATGAACAAACCCATTCATTTATCATTTCCTTTCTATTGGTGCAAAATGAATGTTCGAATTTAAAATTACAAATGGAGATAAAATGAAAACAAGAAATAGGTTTGAAACATAAATTAAATATTGGTACGTTTTTCTACTTTCTATTTTATTTGAATAAAAGCTAATTATTGTTCATAATTTGGATATTTACTTAATTTTACTTTGCAAAAGACTCTTTAATTACTTGTGACTGCTGTGCAGGGGTACCATCTTTACAAAAATAAAAAAGCTACGGTCCATGCTACGGTCCATGCTACGGTCCATGCGTTTTTTTTGGGAATTACTTACGGTACAATGGATAGATTCCCAATAAAACACACCTAATTTTGAAAGATTTTAAGATTTTTCTTGACATCCATCACGGAGTGAAACTGTCAAAAATGTATGTGCGTCGGCCGTGAATCGAACCCGGATCCACTGCATGGAAGGCAAAGCAACTATGCTAACCATTGCAACACCGACGCATTTAGTAAGTATTTCACACTCACTATATTAATAATAATTAAGTATGGATAGAAAAACTGTGTTGTCGACGCCAATTATTTTTTATCGATTATATAACGATATTTGCATGTGTCAGTATTTTTCTGAAATAGCGACTGATTTAAAAAAGATCGACTCCCAATAATCTGAAACTAAAAAATTACAGCGCCACGCACTGAAAGGCTTGCGTTAAAATCTAAAAACATTTAAGATTAACAGAAAACAACTAGAATCAACATTTATATTAAATATTTTAAAAGTTTATTAAAAAATTCTAAACGTAAGACTTCTTTTTTAAAGACATTTCACTCACCAAAAGTCAACAAATTTTAGCAACCAAACACCATACATTGAGCACATTTAACAATAATTATTAGCACAACATATTTCGAACCTTAAAACCAGAAGAAATCCACTGACCAATACAAATAAATACTTTACGGAAACCAAAATTCCAAAAACCAAAACAAACGAAACAGAAACGTCAACAAAAACAAACTATAGACCGTAAACACACCACAATTTGACATAAGATCAGAGATTGAGATTTACGATAACGAGGTGAACATAAAAAATCTATAATCGTCACAGCAACGAGAATACACGCAGCCTAATGCATTTTGATGAATTTCTTGTGGTGATTTTTATAAACTTACAAGAGTGTGATTGGGAATGACTTTTTAAAACTAATAAACTTGTGCGATGAAAAACAATTGATAGTTTTGTATGATCCTATTTAGGCAGGGTACGCAGCTAAGGTGCAGACTCTTATAGTATTCATAATTTAAAAATAACAAGACCCACAATTTAAGATGTTATGCCTGCAATGTGTACGAAGCTGGGGGTCAATTCCCGATCTGTGAAGTTTTGAAGTGAAAAAAAATATAATTTCAGTTTTCACAGAGGTTTATCATTTTCCAACTTCACGCACACGCCTAATGCGATTCTAGAACTCATTGTGATAAAGTTTGTACTAAAAAGTACTAAATGATAAATTCTGTCATTTCTGATTAGATTTTTTGTTGGGAAAGGTAAATATTTCATTTCAGTTTCTAAATTTGCTTAAGAATAATGTCCGGAATAATAATTCGTTTAATAAATTAATAAAAGACGTCGTACTGAACAATTGTGGGTTTTATATTATATTCATTAGTATCTCTGTTTTGAGTAAGATTTATTATTTTTTCATATGAGGATATTGAGGCTTTCCCTTTGAGATGGGCTGAATCTATTCGAAGTTACAACTAGAAGCACTTTATTGAATTTTATAGATTCCCAAAACATTTATGCATGGATTTAATACGTGAATTGAGAGCACTCAACTTATAAGTGCGGTTTAAAGCAATTTAAATATGGTAAAGTGCTCTGCATTTTTTTGCAATGGGTAGTTTCCAACTATCTGTCGCGGGAATGAGCACAGTCGCGTCGGCTGTTGTGAATCTGTTGATTTAACAATTTACTTACTACCAAAATAAATTTGTGTATAAATATAATTGTTGCTAACTTGTCATGTGCCAAATCCTGTTTTTCTTCTTAATATTCGATTAGAAACATTTTCTTCACAAAACAATTGACTGTGATAAAAAAATTATCATATGAAAAATGTTTTGTTTAACTTCACTTTTTCACGAATCGAGAATGGAATTAGACGTGAAAGCGTGATAAAATTTATTACTTCACATCTTCACAGATCGGGAATTGACCCCTAGGCATGGTTTACGTCTCTTGGAGACATATTCGAGCAGGATTTAGATCACCAAATGACGCAAGCCTCTCTTTGTCTAGTTTCACTCTTGTTTATTGTTTTTTTGGAAAATCCACCAGAAGGTCAGAAATTATGTTGCATTTTTGTATGAAAATTTCAATCGAAAAATGTGACATTCAGTTTGACAGTTCTACTGTCACACGTTTTCATACAAATTAATAATTTGAGGCTTAGTTTCCAAATTATGTTGTAAATAAAAAAAAAATTTAACATATTTTGCGAAAAAAAAAATTGAATTACAGAATTTCAGTTGACGTACGCATTACACCGTTATTCCTTTAAGATTTCAACACGAAACGCTACGATTATATTGTTCAAACAGAAACGTCAAAATATCGCAAGTGACACTGCCAACAGAGTCAAGTCTGTTTGGCCAAGAACATCGAGCGAAGAATTTCTTGCAGTGTTTTTCAAGCAGTTATTAGATACTGGCAATGGGCGAATTTCGGATGCTCTTAAATTGGGTTTTTTCAGTTTCGTCTTAGTTTTGTACTAACAATTGGTGGTACCAATTAGGCAAACCATGTTTGGCTTAATGCAAACGCGCCATTAGAGCATCGACAATTTGAATTTATCTATGGCTAATTACATTCACTCATTTATTCCGATCTCGATAAATCCTTCGATATTAATTTTTTTTTCAGAAGTGCCGGCTCACAATTTGCAGCTGAATGTCGGCTCTATGATAACCATATCATGCGGAACCAGGGTTAGCCGAACTGTCACTTTTTTGAATAAACTACTTTATCTACGTCTGCTACATAGTCAATGTAGTTAAATGTAGTAAATGAAACAAATTATAGCAGACGTAGTTTCAAACGTCAAATCGTTTGAAATGTCATTTCATTTTGAATTTTGAACTCATATATATATTTATCATTTCTTTTTCATCTGGCAACTAGTGAAAAAATTAAAGTTTTTATTATAATAAATGAAAATAAGGACTTGGGCAAGAAAAATCCAAAAAACTTAGCCTCATTGACTATAACGGTGAAAATCAATAATAAAAATAAATATAATGATTACTAAATGTATTTTTGAATTATTTTTTCTACTATTTATTTATTTTTTGCAATTTGAACAAAAACAAAATTTGGGATAGCCCTATTTCATTTCCTGTGCTTATTTATTCCTATTGGTCAAAATCGGGTTTTTGTTTTCAAAATTTTGGCATTTTTTCATATCCGGTTGAAATTCTATTGATTTTCTTAATTTACTACGTCAATGTAGCAGACGTAGCAAATTTAAGTAAATAAGACGCGTAGTTTATTCTAGTTACTACACGCAGTTTTTGACGTAGAAAATAGAATGTAGTTAATTCCTGTCATTCGCAAGACCAATAGTTGAAACAGTTGCTGTATTTTTCTCACAGTCATAGTAATACATATGGTGTTCGAGAGTCGGTGAACAATTATCAGTGTTATTCGATTTCTTTCAGGATAGAACGAACTAATTTCAAACACAATAAAGCACAAGCCTAAACCACTTGAGATAGAGGCAGGAAGTTGAACTGGGCGACGACTGGCACGAAAAACTAGTCTGTAGGAATAATCCAAGCACATTTACCACTTTTACTTGCCAATGGATGTCGATTGCTCCAGAAGTAAATAAATACAATTTTGTAACTCCTCTGTAGCAAATTGGAAATTTCGGCGCCATACACAAATAATGTAAGATGATTATGTTGAACGAACCTGATAATTGAAAGAAGAGTTATTGATGATTAAAAATTGTCCTGATTGGAAACATTATATGCATGTTCGTTAGAGGATTTACAACAACTGTTTTCCACCCATATCTATTATTCGGCGAGTTCTTAAATAGTGTGGCTCAAATGTGAAATGCTAGATATCGTGGTACACCGTTTGATGTACCGACTCCTACTGCCATCGTTTTCTTTCATGGATCAAATATCAAAGGTGCGACCTGGACATCTACATTCGCAATTTTCTTTCTTTCGCTCTGTTATGATGGCGCTTACAAACTATACTTCACTAAGCCCGCTGATACCGAAATTCTCCGACCACCTTTGAACTTCGCATATAATTTTAAAGGAAGAAGTGGTGGAGCAGTTCCCTGTCTTCCAAATATTGATTTATTAAAAAGATACATGTTTTTTCGAAAAAGAAAATAAATCATTTGGAGAAAAAAATAATTAACTAAAGACTAAATGACATTTTAATGATTTAAAATTAATTTGCGTCGACCGGGAATTGAACCCGGATCAACTACTTTGAAGGCAGCTATGCTAACCATTACACCACCGACGCAATTATTATCCTGGCAATGTTTCATGTCTTATCCTTTGAATTTTACACAATTTTAGTTTTCCGAGAATTCTATTTCATTTTAAAATTGTTAAAATTGTTGATGTAGTTTCTTGTCATCAAAAATATTATCCAACCTCCAAAATCATCTCAATAGATGTATTCTATCTCGCAGCATATCCTCCTGTTGTGCATTAGTAGTGTTGGTACCTCTATATACATGCATCATTTGATTAACTCCATGTTTACTGCAGCACAACGGTGGCGGAGGCTGCTGCGGCGAAGAATATAACACGATATTTATCGAAAGCCAGCCATATTGGTCCAATCAAGTTTTGTTTGTGTATGCAAATCATCAACATAACATCATATCCAGCATCGCAAGGACGATATAGGGAAATCTGACTAAAAACGAAACTAGCGCACAAAACACACAAGGAGTGCTTAGATTTTTTTCCTCTGTCACTATACTATTCCACCCACAAAAGAAATAGTAGAAAAATAGAAACATGAACATATAGGCATCCTTTGTCCTTAAAACTAAGTGCAGTAGGTACATAGATGTGTATAGTACATCCGGCTTCAGAGCTACAACAGTTCTCATGTGCATGAGAGTGATTCGATTAATCGTTCATTTTACTCCTTTTTCGTACATTTTGTATATGCAGCGCAATTTACAGAGCTAAAGGTACTCCATTTTGTACTGGAAAAGGATACTTGGCGAGCGCTGTCCTTTGAGCAAGTGAATGTCCAATGTCGTATTTGCATCTTCTAGTTTTGCTATGGCTTTGTTTTTATTGACCCATTTGGAGTTTGGTTTTTGCGTGATGCTGCAACTTCCATACGCGATATCAAAGGAAACTATAAACCTTTTAGGGATAATGAAATTGAAGGCTATACTATACGAGATATGGTTAAAAGGCTGCAAAACAAGTAGGGAACAAAACACAAAAAAAACAACGATGAAACAGCATCCTTTGAGCTCGCTGCGTTTGTTTTTGAATTTTATGTGCATGTCCTGTCCACAGTGAAAATGACCACGCCGCATCTACACATACCTACATATGTATATGCAATGAATTTTTTTTTGTTTTGCATCTTCTATTTTGTTGGTGGTCCTGTTGTTGTAAAGTAAAAAGGACTTCAACGTATATTTTGCTTGTCTGATGGGTGTTGTTTGTGTGCATATGTGGTATGTACTCAATATGCAACGAATAGCAATGAAAGGATGCGGGCGTCATTCGTTTGGATATCCTGGTGTAATTTTTTGGATTTCTGTATTTTTTTCACTTTGCATTTGCTGCGCCTTTGATGAAAGACTGTTTTTTTTTTTTGTTTTTTCATTAATTCGAAAAAACTCAACAAGCAAGTCCAGTTTGTGCATTGATAACCAATCAGGAAATATTATGGGTGTGTCTAGAATTATGTAGCCGCCGCGTCGGTTGATGGACGATGGTGCATTGGAAAAGTCAGTAAATAAGAAATTTAAAATTGAAGAAACCTAATATAGATTATTTTTTTTAAATAAAAAACTTTGTAATTGCACTCGGCAAATACTCTTCTTGCTTAGAGTCAAATATATACTCCATTTAGGTATAACCTTATTCAATTTCAACCAGCCAAAGCACCTACATATATATTTTATAGGGATCTTGTTGCGAAGCGTTTTATGCTACTTTTCGATGGTTGACAGCACTGGATAGTATTAAAATATCAAATGCTACTAAATATCAAATATAGAAATCATATCTTCACAATTTTAAGCTGATCCGGAGCAGCTCATGCCACAAAAAAGGCTGAGTTGCGAAGCAAACAGAACTTTTATGAAAATGTGAAAATATTTCCCAATTTTATTAAGATTTGTTTGCAGTATTTTTACCGTATAGTCCAGGAAAATAATATAAAAATTGTTGAAACTTCGAAAAAATTCCGACATAGTTGAAATTTGGTGGAGAGCTTCATTTGTATGTTCTAAGCATTTCCTAAAAAGTACCCTAAATTTGGAGCGGAGCAAAAGTTTTTAGGGGGGGAACTCATTTTTTTCCAAATTACTGTAAAACTATAGTTTTTTTGAAAAAAAGTTGTAGTTTACGCATTATAGCTCATGTTATTCTACATAAAAAAGATTGAGAAACTTTTTATCTTGCAGTTGATAGATTTGAAGAAAAATGGTCAAAAACATTGGGGTGTGATACATTTTTCATAAAAATGTAGTAAATTTATGTTTTTGAGAAGGGATTTTTTTTGTTTTTAGTTAAGTTTCGACAAACATGTTCTATTGAAAAAAAAACAAGTTTTAAGTTTGGAACCGGAAGGGAAATGCTGCCATCATAAAAATTATTATTTATTTTATTTTGCTCAATAACTCCCAAAACCGTTATTTTGTTCAAAATGTTCCAAGAACAACTTCTAGACAGCAAAATCTACAAAATGACATATTAACGACTTCTGTATTTCAATTCGTTCTTAAGTTATAGCGTACCAAATTTTAATTGTTCGTCAAAATGGGAGCTATATTAAGTCTTTAATTAATTTTGACGAACAATTAAACTTTGGTACGCTTCTTCTACGAAGAATGAACTTGCTCATTTTTAAGTGGCAGATTGCCATTATCAATCATAAACAGTCATTTTTTTGACCGTGTAAATGTCTATCATTAGTTATTTGATTTTACCATTATTTTGCTAGTTAAATGACATGAATTAATGGTAATTTGTCACTCGTGTAAACCCAGTACATCTCTTTTCTGACCTTATAGGCATTTCAGACCAAACCCAAAACGGGGTTTTCAGCTAAAATTTTGCGAAAACTCGAAAACCGTTCACACTGAACTTTTAAAAGTTTTCTTTTGACATTTCAATTATTTTGACACCAACTGTCAAATTTGGCATCAATGCAATATTAGCTACAAATTTTGTCCTGCTAATATTAGTTCTATTTAAGTAAAACGAATTCTACCCAATTAAATCAAAAGAAAAATGTAGAAAATGTGAAGATTTTATTTAACTTCTTCTTCATATCGCAAACCCGTATCTAGAAGAGAAAACGTAGTTTTATTTTGCGAATTCTGCAACTTTAAAAGAAAAAAAGCTATACTTGATGCAGACAATAACAAATACGTTGCGAATTTAAATTGAAATTACCCCAGACACCTGTTTTTTTTTTTCATTTTTCCTGGCAGCAACCCGTCAGCTATTTATGTGACGTTTAATTGAGCGCTGAATGTTTCACAAGGTGTGTTTGTTTAGTTCATCTTGCAAATTCAACATGTTTTTGAAAGGTTTTATTTAAGACTTGTAGTTTATCAAAACTTGGGGTTTATCAAAACTATATGGAAAAACTTGTGTTTTTGCTTCAGGTTTTCAGCCAAAACCGATAATTTCGCGAAAACCGTGTTTTTTGGGTTTGGTGTAAAATTGCTATTACATCAACTTAGTTGTTCTATGAAATTAACACTTCTTTATGAAAAATAACTCGAGGTCGTACATCAATGAAACGCAAAATCTGAAAATATTTGCTCTGTGTATGAACGTATGCAGAAGATGACAACGCACGAGATATTACACTTTTGCAGACATCAACTTGGCCATATTTTCGATAGGATTTGGCCATATGAGCTGAAGAAAAATCACCTACAGGCGACCGTTTCTGTTTACTTATTCGATTCTAGGACAGTTTCTTAAGCGGAAAATATCACGTTCAGTGACGAGACCTGTTCTTTCATGAAGATGCAAATCCACATTTGGTCTACCATTGCAATATCCTCATCTAATGTTATTGATGGGACTTGGAGATAATTTCGAAATTCAAAATCCAGAAAACTCAATGTTCCCAAAATTCCGAAAACTCAGGATTCCGAAAATTTTAAATCCCGAAAACACATAATCCAAATTCCGAAGTAGGTACTATTGTGCCAAATAACTAAGCAAGTTAACGGGGTTACGCAAGCCAAGGACCTAAAAACCCATTTGAAATCCTTGAGAAACCCGCGAAGTGGTCAAGACAATGTACTGTTGATTACGCTGTTGCACATTGAATACCATAGAAATGCTTAATAATCATTATTAGCTTAAAAAATTACTTTTATCTACACAACAGCGTAAATTTTCCATTCTACATATTTTTTTTGGAATTTCGATTTCGGTAAAAAAAAAGTGGGATTTTGAATTTCAGCGATTCCAACACCAACCGCGATCTCCCCTCTTTAATATCTCACACACAACCTGTCTTATACAAATTTAACATCTGCATATTTCTACTAGAAAATTGTTTACTGGGAGAATTGCTTAGTGAGTTAAGCTATTACGCAATAGTTTTCCCAGGATTACTGCCTTTAGCAAGGATAATTCCCCTCAGAGTGTTATCAGTTACCCCTTTTTGATCAAGTGCTTTTCATATTAGATTTTCTTAGAATAAACAGAAAATTATTATGTCTCATCCATTATTGCGCAACACAACACGCACCAAAGAAATGTTTGAGAGAGTATTTTAGTAGGTATGCTGGTTCTCACGCGCTGCCGCCCCACCAAATTTAATTTTGCTTTAAGTCGTCTTCTTAGTTGATTTATTTATTTGCAGTACAAAAAAATTAAACGAACTGTATAAATAAATGCAAGTTATAAGGGTTAAACAAGCTTATAAAAATTAATTTGTATACGAGTAAACATGTTTATAACTTTTATTCATAAAAATGCACCAGAATAAAATGTTATCGAATCAAAAACCTGAACAAGTTCTCTGCCAAATATTGCGTGTAAGGTGTTCCCTATGAAAGAACACTAGACAGGCAGTATAGGGCGAAATTATGGCCTTACAACAACAACCAAAATTATAATCAAACCATGCAAACTATTCAAACTAAAAATTACCCTATTTTTTGGCTTCGTCTGAGTTTTGAATTCAATTTTTTTCCCTGTAAGGATCAAAATCCTTATCTTCATTTCTATGTCAACATAAAATTATGCTCATCGCTCATTTTCTTAGTTTATACTTTTCTTACCCTGGTTATACAACAAATTACGATGTGCGAACACATTAGCAGGTGAAACTCTAATTATTATTCAACTTCCGATGTATACCCCTTGTGTTTTGCAACACAACATCGTGCTTCTCGAAACCTTCTTAAATAGCTTCCACCTAGCTTCTTAATCATCTATCTATAATAATTCTACTTCAACCCACCAGACTTTCATATACTAATCGCTTGCAATAATTGCTCGTGATTATGAATTCATCATCCGCTCGCAACAAGTGAGGGGTCTGATGGGTTTGACAGAAAGATATGCAGATATATGTATGGTTAAGGTTCGAAGCCAAGGAATACTGGTGACTGGTAGGTATCTCGTATTATATCGCATGACATTGCATGTATAGCAAGTATGTCTATCTATGCAGATCCGACCTCATCACGCGGTTTAAATAATTATTAAAGCCAATTAACTGCGGTCTCATCAATTTCACTTGCAACACAAAACAAATTGCTTCGACCACGATAGATTGGTGGCATAGCTTATGCCGGTTGGTATACTGGGTAGAGAAGACGTTCTTAGCTATTTTTTTTTTTGCGAATGTTCCTATGAGTACGCCATGCCAATGCCACCAGTGCATTTGCATATGCGAGCGCTGAGAAGCGATTCACAATTCATCCCCATGTGTGTGTGTGTGTGTTTGTGTCAAGTCTAGCTGAACTCGTATAGTATGTCGAATAACAACTATACCTATAAGCCCCGCGAGGATAAAACCCATGACAACAACAAATGTGACGCCCTATTCTCACCTGGCATGAGCTTCCATCAGTTTGGGCTGAGATAATGAGCAGATACATGCGAGGAATTATTAGTTACGCTCTCACTGACTTCTTTTATATGTTAAGTTGAATATACGACTATCTAAATAGCTGTACGATGCGAAGGCATTAATTTTGTGCCAGTAATTAGACACCCAACACAGGTTGGCTTATTATAGCTTGTCTGCGCTAAAAGTTATGTTTATATAGAGGAAGGTGATACACAAATAGTTATTGAAAGAATTTTGAGCAATTGTAAAAACTTTTCGATTAACAAGCATTTAATAATTTTTTAAATTTATTGGAAAAAATAGACCTAAGAATTTGTGTACCACAAAATTGCATGTATAGTCTTCCATTGGTTAGTTCAAGTTTCTATCTAAAGGCGTTTTTCTTTTTTAGTTCAGGGCAGAATGTGAGTTGTCAATAAAATTGTTTGTGTTTGTTTTTCACTCAGGGCGTTCAGATCTCAGAATGTGTGTTTCTTTTTTCATTCTGAACAAGTTTAGAGCGCGCTCGATGTGCTCGGATATAATCAGCAATTTAGCTGAGCACAAAAAATGTCATATGTGTCGAGAATGAAAATGTAAAAAATATAATCACTTACAATTAAAATGGCAGAAGAAGTTTGTCGCATGTACAAAATAAGGGTTGTGTTGTTCTGTATCGCTTTTAGTGGTTAAAATGAAAATTTATTCCGGTTGGTGTGGTTCAAATGTGTTAAAGAAACAAATCAGATTATTCAGAGCTCGCTCTATTAAAAACAATTTCAAAGCATATACTGTATGCACTCGAACTCTGTTCAGCGCTTTGCTCTGACCGAAAAGAGAAAATGGCCTGAAATGTGTTTTTTTTTTATAATCGAGGGATTATACTAGCCTTTAAATGTTTCAACCCAGCGCGGGCGTGAGGTTAAGGAAGAGATAGAAGGATATCAAAGATGTGTGTCGCGATTTTCTGAGACTGTAGGTGGTTGTTATCTCAGATTGTATCGCCAGGGATGGCGGCTGAACTAATCCGAAGAAATTTCCGTGTCTTATTTATCTATGTCCCTTATAATTCGCATTATTTTTTTATTCGTTGTCATTTATCGGTATACTAGATTTACTCAATCATATGTTGTTAGTGGTATGCCTGAACAGCATGTAATGAGTAAACCAGCAACTCATTGTATAACATTTATTCTAGAATTGGTTTTTAATGGAAAAATAAGAGGACATAGACTACGGCATGGATCGAACCTGTGACCATGATGTTGAGAGGCGAACACACAACTGTCGCGCCACGGCCACAAAATAGCTTTATCCCTTATCATCTGTTTAAGAATAAGAAGATGTTCGATGCATAACTTACAAAAATACCATCGTAACCTTAACAACATCATTTTTCGATGAATATACTTCTTCTAAAATGTGATTAAGTATTTCAATGGCATTTACCTAAAAATGTGTTGAAAATCAAAAGTAAATAGGCTATATATAACCTCGACAGTTGCAACGTTAACCAATAAAAAGATAATATATGCCACGTTTCACTTACTTGTGGAATAAGAATGGCTTTGTGTTTTATTTCTTGATTTGAATTTTCCTCTTTTTATTATACATACAGATTAACAGGAAAAACATTTTTGGTCCTTCGAGCCGGAGTTTGATAAATTTACCGATGCTTCCATTTTTTCTTTCTTCTTTTTAAAAATATATTTTGAACGAACCAGAAGAATCTTGAACATTATTCACATGATTTCTAACACAGGGAGAATTCCGGGAAGATAACAGGAGATATCGATTTGCATTACCTATGGTTTTGACTATTTTGGCGATTGGATGAAGGAATCGCACTGCACATTAATACGTGATGGTCAAACTTTGTCGTATGGTTTAACGTAACTTAATTGAAACGAATTAAAGTTAACCCTCTATCAACGGAAAAGTAATTTCGAGAAGATGTGCAGAAAGTATGTTTGACGTTTGAATGTCGCGCTTAAAACATATTAATTCGCGTATAAATTACAACAAATAAGACCAAGTACAATTCATTCGTCGTTGGCGTTTACAAGGATGAGCAGGTACAAGGCCCCTGGCATGTGGCCCTGGTGGCACTAGATCAGCAGGTGTTAGGCTCCTGGCAAGTGTTAGGCTCCTGGCAGGTGTTAGGCTCCTGCCAGATGTCAGGCTACTGGTAGGTGCTAGGCTCCTGGTGGCACTAAATCGGCAAGTATTAACAAGGCTATGGTTGGCACTACAGCTGCAAGTACAAGGCCACTGGTGGGAACTAGGATGTTTAGGCGTCGAACCAAAGATTCCTTACCCGACTTGTGGGGAAAATTGAACAACGAAATCAGCGAAGAATTTCAGCTGCATTGTCAGCTATATTCGAACTCGTCATCTTGAACCGTGACAAAGAAGTGTCTTTCCTCCACAAAAGTAGGTCCCATATTATATTTTCTAATAGGACTGAGTGCGAATTGTATAAGTATCAAATCCAAATGGCAAATGTGTTCAACTCAACTCTGACGTCACGTGTTGATAGTGGATGTATATTGCATGAATGTGTTGTTTGTCCTAGGAAGTGTATTAAATGCAATATATCGATGATTGTTTGGTGTGCTCGATATCTGTAGCATCATATTATGTTGACATGTGGTCTTGTCATCAGCTGCTGCGGTATTACGATCGAGAATGATTTAGATCGTGATATAGTGGGTAGCATCAATGCTTCGTTACAAGATAGAAGCACAGATAATAGAGTTACACAGATATGGAACTCAGTGCAAATAAAAATGGCACACTAGGAGTTCCCAGTTTGAATCATATTGTTTGAAATGTACTACGACATGTTTGTTTCTTTGATTTTTGTTGATTCTTTAGCTTGTGTCTTATTCTCTCTCTTGCCTTATATGTGAAAGGGAAAAAAAATGCAAAACCAAATTGAGCATGTATTATACTGAAAAGTGTTGTATTGAAACGCAAACGAAATAAAAATAAAATGACTTTTTCAAAAATGCAAAAAAATATTTTTCGAAAATTTGGCAAAAATTTAGACCATACTTTAATAGTAGTACACACACCAATTTTTATTAAAATCGTTAGAGCCGTTTTCGAGATAACTAGGATGGTAGAAAATTCGTATGGCAAGTACCGTTATTTTTGGGGCTAAAACAACGATTCAAAAATCCATTTTGGACAATCACCGAAAACGCCTAAGTACCAAGTTTGAACAAAATCGGTTCAGCCGTTTAGGCTGTAGATCGTAGACCGACGATATTGAGATAATGAGAAGAACACAAAGCCATTGTCACTCTTGAGAGTATTTTGATGGACACGGTGAACAGGGGCTTAACAGATGAAAGAGGGATGTAACAAAGAAAGAGCAAGCAACATCGATGAATGGGACAAAGTGTGACCATAAACGGCTATAGCTTTGACGTAGTTAACGACTTTGTTCACCTAGGCTTATTCTCCACTATAAACTCAGACTATGATACCAGCGCTGATATTGAATGAAAAATACACCTTGCTAATGAATTGATTAGTAAAGAAATGTGATTCCCATCACCAAGATGGCGCCACATGCCATTAAAGGGTTGTTCGAAGCAATCAGCTTATTTCATTAAACATTGCTGAACACAAATATTGTGTCTTGTTATATCTACTGAACTCTAGTAAACAACTGTTTCACGAAATTAATTATTCAACCGTTAAGAGGTGTTTTAGAAAATTCTATTGAATACAACGGCATGTGTTTTGTTGAAAATGTTTAAGCCGACTATGCGACTCGTAAATTCATCATATCATCTAATGACTGAAACAAATTCAATTTCCCCCTATTCCAAGCTTGAATAACTTCATTTCCTTGAATCTTGTGAGTCGCCGATATCTTCTCCACAATCAATATCGCTATAATACGCTTCCAAAATCCCAATTCTCAGATCAGCAATCGTTTCACGATTTTTTTTTCTAAATCGTTTGTCACGGACCGCTGATGCAGAGTATATTCGTCTGATCTTCTATATACCATTAAAAAGGTCAAAGACAAAAGAAGTCAAGTGCATCTGGCCGTGCATCATCATGGTCATAGTCATCAGAACTCAGCATCGGCATCGGCAGTCGGCGCAGTATCATCTTATGAGTTAGTGAAATAAATCTTCAATAAGTATGGCGCACGTTTTACCGCTTGATCTCGATCCTCAATATACATGATGCAAGAAGCAAAGAGCATTATACAATTTATACAAAGCACCCTATAGAACTTGTAGATCTCATCCAAATGATGGTTAGCTTGCATTGATGCAGCAGCATCGGTCGACGGCCGGCGCGGCGGTGCAGTGTAATCTGCTCCAAATCACAAAATTGCTTATTAAACGTGCCAAGTTGCCTCACAGATAAGCTGCCGGGTGTCGTCGCGTAGCGTCGTCGGTCCTATAGTCATATAGTCTTTCTCAGAGGCTGTTAAGTGAGTACTATCAGATTTCAAGAAGCGAATCGACTCTGTCCAGGCTTGGTTGTGGCACATATTCCCAAAACGAGCATTAAAGTGTAAACGTGATAGAACGACCTGCCGAATATTCCACAAATGTGATCTATCTGATGATAGATGGGGGTATAGCATGTCGATTCGGTAACAAAAAATTGCCACTTCCTGATGCTCGTCGATTGGCTTGGGATCAATTTTGTGGTGAAAGATCGTGTGCAATAGTCCCTTAAGCTTAGATATGGATAACTACGTAGCTATATACAAAAGATGTTGATGTGGTCCCGAGGTCAACATTCGGAGTAGGAGACTATAATAAAGACCTACACTAAAAAAAATATACTTTGACTAGAACACTGTTAACGGACTGACTAGATGTTAATTTTTGTTCGCCGTTTTGTTTCCGTTGCGAGTATTGTAGGGCGCAAATATGATACAGCATAGCTAAAAATCCCAAATGTGCAACATTGTCAAATCGTTGAGGTTAGTAATATATATTTTACCATTGATTTTTTTTAAAGATCATTCATTACATTAGGGAGATATTTCTGGGCCGAGAAGAATGTCGACTTCTTGAAACATTAAGTTGGTTTTGGACATTAGCAGAATGATTTTGAGGTTCGGAAACATAGTTAAATCGTTGGACTGCGTTGAAATGAAATCGAAATTGGAAAAAACGTCAGCAATTTGCCAAAATGTTTAGTAATACGTAAGAGCTTCAGAACTCCGAAGAATTTTCTGAGAATTTCTTTAGATATAAATGATACACACTTTGGCTATGAAAGCTTCCTTCTACCTTGATAAATAACTGCGAATTCGTTCATTGATCGTAACCCATCTAAAGTAATGTTTGTGAGAAGTTTTTTGCGTTATGTGATATGGCTATACTTTTCTGTGACAGAGGGGATTTCTGACTTTTCGAGAACATAAAAGAATGTAATTAAAAGAAAGGTGTTTTCGTTTCAACGCTTTATTGCAAACTGATCTTATTTCTTAACTTAAGCAACTAATGATATCATGGTACAGTAAGTAGTATGTACTATTTTACATATATAGCTTTAAGGGGTATACTATTCTATGAAATGTATTACATGAAATGATTTGTATTACTCGTACATATTAAAATAAGTAGGTAAATGAATTTGCAAATGCACTCAATTGCGTACAGAGTGTTTCATATTAAAATATAACCAATTAATAAATAAATACCTACGTATTTCGTTTATAAAATAAGATATGCTATACTTCCAAATTTCCGATTAGGGTAATATTTTTTTATATAATGTACATCAGAAAGGGCTCTACTAGTGTCGAACTAGGACTCAAGGTGTAGCTAGTTCCCCGTTGTTAGGGGCTAATTTCTTTACAATTTCCTTCAACCTTGGGACTTAAGCGAGGAGGTGATTCCCTGGATGTGAAATTATTATTTCCTAAGCCCCAAAATAAAGAACGGCACACATCATAATATATTTGACTTTGCTAAGCAAAACTTTGTTTGACAATTATCCATGTCACTTTTTATTCGACAACCAGGAAGCCTTCTGGACACTTCTGGGCAAACTGACATTTCTGAGTCTCAAACGAAAAGTAGTTTGCTTCTGGTTTTGAAATTAGAATCGAAACTAGAAGCACTCACACAATCATAAACTTAAACGCCAAAATTGACAGTTGTGTTTTTTGTATCCTAAATGCTGATTTCGCATAGCGCGTTCGCGAGAACCTGACATTATTTTAACAACTATTACTACGGACTCGTCCAAAAAGAGGTCAGTTCGAATCCCGGATAGTAAAGAATCTGTTGTACCAAATAAACAACACCATTAGCGATCAGGAAAATTATCAGAAAAAGTTGAAACGGTATATGAAAGTGAATATTTTTTCCTGTTTTTCTATTGTAAACAGAAACATGATTTCAGTTGTTGTCAAGCCTCACTACCGGTCTGCCATCAAATTTCCTGATTGAAATACACACGAAAAAGTATTTCGTCCACAATTCTGTCAGTGGAACGAGAGAAATTGAAACTCAAATCATTGAAATGATTTGTTCCATTATGTGTCAAATGGCAGTTAGCACAAAAAATAATTTCCACCAGGAAAAAATAATTAAATATATTTTTAAACAAAAAATAATTGTTCTATTGCAAATAGTTTTTGAAACAAAAATCTTTGATTTGTTTGTCATCGATTAGTGTAGCATTTGTATTTTAAGACACGTGAAAACATAATAAAATCATCATGCGCAATTGGCATCATCTGCAATTGATGGCTAAAGTTGCATGCAATGAATTGCCTGTGATACAAATACGCATGAACAATATTCATTAGAACTTTTTTCCTGAAAGCTATAACTGGGCCTTTAGACTTCTTGTATATACTAAATCAGTTTAGTCAGATTCACTGATTGAAGTGGATGAAGGAAGTCCTGCAACTAGACCTAGAGCCGTAACTGAAATAACTGTAAAAAAATGTCTTATTTGACGTGGCCACAATGAAACTGAATAGCTTCCTAACAATATTGATTCCAATTGATTTTTGTGAATTTTATTCGGGATTTAAAACAGTTTGGAGGTCCTCCATTCCTTCAATTAAATGTAAGCGAGTGGTTCGACTCGTTGGTGCACGTGATTTTGAAATGTCAAAAATACTGCAAATAAAAGTTTAGTGTTGGCCTTCAGTTACAGCTGTGTTCGTAACATTGCCGAAGTACGAGTACGAAGCTAGCTGCAGTTTTGAATCTCAAAATTCCAAACGAAACGCATAATTTCTGGGTAGCTTGAGATTTGTGTTTGACAAGAGATGGTTAGTTCATCAGCTGTCTTTTCCATAAACGTTACAACAACACAAATCAATCAGGATTGCTTTGGCTATGCTATAGAACGCTCCATTGAATTAAAGTGCATTCAATATTTTGACAGCTATTCCAGCTGGCAGCTCTGTCTCTATTGTGTAAATATTGTAAGTATAGTATAAAAAATATACAAAACTTGTGAAACCAATATAAATAGAGCCAATCAAACTATCAACTTATTATTCAAGCTATAAGAATATTTTCCAATCACTAATTAATTCTGCTATTGGCATTTTCCTTTTTTACTTCAGAGCAGAGTCTGAGTTGTCAACAAAATTGTTTTGTGTTGGTTCTCCACTCAGAACGTTCAGAACTCCAAATATGTGTTTGCTTTTTCTGCCTGAACATGTTCAGAGAGCATTCAATGAGTTCAGGCAAGATCCTCTGAGTATTATGGGTTAATTGCTGAACAGACCAAATTTCATTTGTGCTGAGAACGAAATGTAAAACAAAAATAATCCATATAACTAAAATGGCGAAAAAGTTGGCAGAATTTATTTTTTTAATGACTAATACAATAAGGCCGCAGTGAATTAAGATAATGTCAATTAATGACAGCTGAATGTTCAAGTGTGTTAAGTGAGAATGTTCAGAGCTCACTCCTTAAGAAAAAATAATTAAGAACATAATCTATGTTCTCTTCATAGTCCAGCACTCAACGAAAACAGAAAAATACCTAATTAAAATTTGACATCTCGATCTTGACTACGCAACAACTCCCAAACGCAAAATAACGCCGGGTTTACACGACATCTAAAATACAAATATACAGGGTGCGCCAGAGAAACTTACTTATTGGAAAAAATTCCCGCGCGGTGATTTGGGTGGTTAGATGGACGAGAGGGGGCGCATCTGCAGGGGGAAGTTCCCAAGTTTGTTTCTCCCTCCAGTCAGTTGCCATCATGCTCTGGTCTAGAGAGCAGCGGGCCTTCGCAGTCGAGAGCTTCTTTTCTAACGGTCGATCACTTGTTGCTATGCAACGTGCCTTCCGCGCTCGCTTTGAAATTCCTCCTCACAGACTCGATCCTGGCCGTAATTCGATTCTGTCGTGGGTTAACTTATTTCGGGAGTGTGGAAGTGTCGCTAAACCCAGAAATGGACTTCAACGGACCAGCAGAACTCCGGAAAATATCGAAAGAGTGAGGCAGTCACTTGTGCGTTCTCCCCGGCGTTCGGCTCGCAAACACGCAGCTGCTATGAGAATTTCTGACACCACTGTTCGACGAATTCTCCATGAAGACCTTCAATTTCATTCCTATAAATTGGCTGTTGTGCAAGAATTAACTGAACGATTTTGTTGCCGCGACGCCATTGCCAACATACCGATTGATATGCTGCAAAGAGTGGAGACGAATTTCAAACATAGACTTCATCAGTGTATGCGCAATGGGGGTCGCTATTTGTCCGATGTCATTTTCAAGGCTCCATGAAAAAAAAATTGGGATATTGTATTCTCAAATAAAAAAAAAAATTAAAACAATAATTGAAGTACTTTTGTTTTTATTGACCTTTCAAATAAGTAAGTTTCTCTGGCGCACCCTGTATAAACTGCTATAATCCCATTATATTAGGAAAAACAAATTTGGTAAAAAATGACAGTCATATAAATGCGTTCTGTTCATTGTAATTTTTTTTTCAGTGTAGACTTTCTTTAGCAACAATCTTAGCTGAATTAGAGCAGAGCTTCCTTGCTAGATTCAGATGTTGGTTCCCATGATTTGCCAGTCTGTCGGTAGCGGCCGACTGATTACACAGGCTCAAGCAATTATCTACTTTCCTGATCTGAATTTGATTTTGGAAGCGATTTGAACTTGCGAGGTCAGTTAGGATAGCAAGTCACTATTATATACACACTATTGTTGTTGTCGTTCATTTCAATAAAGTTGCCGTTAACGTAGCATTATACCCTGTTCACATTTTTTTTTTCAGCTTCAAAGTTGTAGATCACGATTTTTTCAAGTGAATCCCTGTGTAATGGGCCCAATTTAAGGTGCATTTCTTCCCCGATAAAGTTGTTACAAAGCACCTTCCATGTTGGTCATCATCATTATCATCGGTATGGTGCATGTTGGTGGTTGATTCTTCTCTTCCTAGTTTGGTATAATACTCATACCTATTGGTGGCATCAGAGGAGAGGAGAGAACTGGGCTGCGTAAACTCATTTCCAAAGATCGTGGGTGTTAAGGGGAATGAATGATGAAAATCCGGCATACCGGTTCAACTAGAGTGCAATTACTTCAATTACCTAGGATTCAAGATATGAACCTGGGCAAATAGATGAGAAGAAGATGAACCAACCAAACCAAGTAAACCAAAAAAAAAAATAAATATAAAATGTGCGCACAAATTCGAGTCGCGATTCACGCGGAAAGAAAATTACAGAAATTATTTTCGGTCGCTGGGTTTGCTAGAATTGTAGAAGATCGAACTGCGATGCCAGGTAATTTTCAACTATCAGCGCCAGTTGAATCGGGAGGGAATACATAGTATGTAAGTAACCGAATAGTACAATATGGCGGCCGGCGGTGGTGGTGTTGCTGGTGTGGGATGACTACGAAGCGATGGAGTTCGCATGGTTGCTGTTAATTTGTTTTCTCGCCAAGATTGTGGAGCGGTGATAATTTGGGAGTTCCAGTTTTGTGGACACGCTCAAGATGATGATGGTGTGATGGTGCGGAATTTAGAGCGAGCACATTGCTATTCGCAAAATATAGTTGCATTTACTGATAAATACATATAAACATACATATACAAGCACAGGATAATGGCTGGGAATTTGCTAAGATTTCACGTAATTTCGCAAGAGTTGCGGTGTAAAGTGAGAAATTACGGTCGAAAGGGGCTTAAAAGATTGTTGTTTGGAGGAAGAGTGATTGAATTAGGACGTGATTGGGAAGTAACTTCCTTGTTGTTTATTTGTTGCGTAAAATAAAATTCTATCCACATACATCTATAGGTACATATATGTATATGTTTATAAATTGGAATGCAATATAATAGCAATGTGTAATCCTATAAGGATGCAAGACTATTAAAAATAAGAATTATACTATACGTTTCCACCGACCACTAAATCGAGATTTAAATAAATTTAGCTATATCTCCTACAAATCTTGAGGATTTACCATACAAATTTTAATCTTCTCAGGTGAAGATTTAAAATAAATCTCATTTAAATCTTCAATCAAACCACCCTATTTCCATATCGAAATGAACATATTCATCGGGAAAGTGAATTTTTCGCTTCGGTTGACACAGATGAAGCTACCTGTTTCACTTTTTTTTAGTTTAGTTTATTTTCATCAAGCAGAGTTTTACAATCTCTTATAGATAACAACTTATATAATAAATGTAATAATAATAAAAGTAAAAGTAGTATAGTAAAATATGTACAATAAATTTCATTTTATAAATATAAATAAATATTAATTTAAATAAACTATGTGTCGATATATAACAAAACAAGCATGACATTTTTTTTAAAGCTATCTCTTGAACAGAGTTGAAAAATATCTAGAGAGGGTAAAACACTATTTGTCACTTTAATGCAACGGGATATGGGTTCATTTCTACAATAGTTATTTATAGAAAATTCATCACGTAGGTAGAAAAACATACGAAGACTTCTGCAAGGAAAATACAAGTTAATACGTTCAAGAAAATAAGAACAATTTATGTGATTGCTTAAGATATCTTTTATCATCATTATTGAAAAATATTTCCTTCTTAACTCAAGCGTTTGCATACCAAAGAGCTGGCATCTTACATTATATGGAGGTCTATCAATACTCCAATTAAGCTTATTAAAAGCGTATCTAGTGAAAGATTTCTGTACTCTTTCTATTCTTATGGAATGAGTGTTATAAAAAGGATTCCAAACAAGACTACAATACTCCAGATTAGATCTGACAAAAGCAGAGTAAAGGCATTTGAGCACGTAAGGATCAGAAAATTCCTTTGTATTTCTTCGTACAAAACCAAGCATCTTATAGGCTTTATTGACTATAAAATCAATGTGAAAATTAAAAGAAAGCTTATGATCTAATATAATTCCTAAGTCTTTTTTTTGAGTAACTTTTTCTAAAATAATATCATTAATTGAATAATCAAACAAAATGTGTGATTTTCTTCTAAAACACGTAAAACTTTGACACTTAGAGACATTCAGATAGAGTAAATTTCTATCACACCATAATGCTAATTTATTTAGATCTTCTTGCAATAATAGACAATCATCAACAGATTTAACGACTTTAAAAATTTTAACATCATCAGCATACAACAAATAATTAGAAAAATTAATAGTATCAGGAATATCATTTATAAAAAGTATGAAAAACAAAGGTCCAATATGACTCCCCTGTGGAACACCTGAGGTTACTTTGATAGCTTTAGATTTGAATTTATTTATTTTAACGAATTGGATCCTATTACTCAGATATGAACTTATCCATTTTAAAAAATGAGAATGGAATCCTAGCAAAGAAAGTTTATGAACAAGAATTTCATGATTTACCCTATCAAAGGCCTTAGTGAAATCTGTGAATACTATGTCTGTCTGATAACCCTTTTCAAATCCTTTTACTACAGAGTTACATAAAACAGTGAGATTAGAAGCTGTTGATCTGCCTGACACAAAACCGTGTTGAGATTCAGCAATTACATTTTTGGTAAAAAAATAAAGCTTATCACAAACAATCTTTTCAAATACTTTTGGAATAACAGATAGCTTACAAATCGGTCTGTAATTACATACTTTTTGTCTTGATCCAGATTTGAAAATTGGAGAAATAAAAGATGTTTTCCATTCATCTATGAATTGACCAGTTCGAAGAGACAAATTGAAAATCCAGCAAAGGGGTATCACGAGAGATGTTGCACATTTTCTAATGATTTTAGGAGAAATACCATCCGGTCCAGCACTTTTATTTTCATTTATACCTCTTAAGGCTTCAGATACTTCCATTCTACTTAAGTTGATGCTTCCAATATCAACAACATTAGGTGGTAAAAATTGAGGAAGTACACTAGGTGACGTAAGAGAATATACTGATTTAAAATAATCAGCAAAAAGATTGCATATAGTTGATAGATCACTGGAAGTACAACCGCAAAATTCCATGCAATTCGGTAATCCAGTTGATTTTTTCTTTGTGTTAACAAATTTCCAAAAATGTTTACTATCAACCTTGATTTGTGATTCAGCATTTAAAATAAAATTATTGTATAAAAGAAAATTAAACACAAAATTCATCTACTTTTGGAGCGGTTGAGATTAGTAAATCTACAAGAGATTAAAGTTCGGTGGAAACGTAGTAGTAATAACTCTGAGGGAAAAAACAAAAAAGCCAACGTAAAATCTAAGAAATCGTATTTGATTTAACGTTAGAGAATAGTATCATGAACGTATTTACTTTAACGTTGGAAATATATTGATTTAACTACGCATCGTTGTTTGAAGTAATGTCATTCTTGTTTTAAAGTGAATCGTAGTCGATTCAACAGTGAAACAACTTTCATAAATTATTAAATACGTTCAACGTTGATTTTAAGTGGAAAATGCTAAAATGTATCCAAAATTAAAATTCCATGCTCAACTTTCAAAGTTTAACATAGTTGATTCTACTTTGCTCAACATCATTTCGAAGTTGCAGCCACTTACAAATAACAATTATACATTAAATTATTCTTCCACAAACATTGATTAAAGATTTTCAATGTGAAATCAGCTTTAATTTGAATTCATGCATAGTCAATTTTAAGTGGACCCAATGTAAAATCGAAATGTTTAAAATTAAAAGTCGAAACGATGTAGAAACAAAGTGAAACGTATTCATTTTCACATTGATGTTGCATTTTCAAACTACGATCGACGTAAAATCAAAGGGATTGATAGTTGATCTTAAGTGGATTCCATGTAGAATCATGAAAACAGCACAAAAAATTGCTTGCAACGTAGTGCCGGGTCGGCGCGCGCCGGCTTCGTCGATCGTGAAGTTTTGGCTTCATGTATTCAGTCGTGTTTTGTTTTTTTTTTTTTTAAACAGCCGGAGTTTAAACAGTCTAATGTGCCAATTAAAGACGATGAACTCTTAATAAAACTATTAAGAGAATTTGAAATGGAATACATCACATTCATAAGAAAATTAATCCTAGTTTTATGGAAATTTGTTTAATTTTAATACATTTGATTATTTGGGGCAAGTCTTAAGCCAAAACACCATTTTCCGGTGGCTTTATCCTTAATCCCGATGCAATTAAGAAATGTGGACCTTTAACTTTTTTGTTTCGAAATGCGGTTTGAAGCAAAGCACAAGTGTATCCCTACATTAATATCCAGTAAATGCAAATTTGTATTAAAAAATAAAAATACAATTTTAATACTTCAAAATGAAAACGATTAATATAAAAAAATTAGAAAACTTTTATTAAATTCAGATTGACGTAAATCATGTGCGAATCTAAGTTGTTATTTTAAAAACGTGAAGTAGTAAATTCTACAACGTTTAATTGTTGGTAAGATTAAAACTAAAACTTTTCCATTTTAAAGTAATTTCTATTAGAAATTACTTAAAACAACATTGAAACGTAGTGAAATTAAAATTGAAAGATAGTTGGTTCGTTATATTTTTAAGCTCGAATACATTTAATTTAACGTTAATTTAATCATTATACTTGCAAAGACGTATGCCTATGAATCTAAAATGGCGCACAGTAGAACCGAAATTGTTCCATTTTGTTTTTAAGTTGGATGGTAATGATCTTACTATGATTCCACCTTAAATCAAAGGAAAACGTATTTAAATCAAGCATGAAAACTATTCGTTTTCATGTAGGAAATAACGTTGAATCAATGATGTTCCACTTTGATTCTAAGATTTTCATCTTTAACCTCGAATCATTCCTAAATATACTTAAATCAAAGTGGTTTTCTTTGATTATACGTATGGAAAAATTGTTGATTAGCTACATCTTAGGGAGGTGTAGTTTCAAGTTCCTAGACAGACCAATCAGCCAATATTTCGACAAAGTACGAAACAGTGTTCTTATAATTAAAAACGTTCAGAATTAAAGCTATAAACACCTATGTTTTACCCCAAAGCTGTACACAGGCTAGTACTGGCAAACAAGTTGCAACATACCTACACAATTTTCTACTAATACATAATATCAACTAGCGGCGTTGAATTTTCGAAGCAAATTCAGATAAATGTGACTAAAATACGGTAGAATGTAGAAAATTTTAGTATGACTTGTTTCAGCTTGCGATTTTTAAGGACCTTAGTGAGGGACGTATGTTCTGGCCGGGGTAATAGTCAAAATTGCTAAGACTGCTTTTACAACGCACCGATTCTTAATCCATATTTCCTTTCGGTTGCAAAGGTACTTTTAAACAATTCGTTATTATATAGATCCTTCTTCAAACATATATCCGCACTCTTTTCTCTACTTAATTTAGAAAAGTTCAATCTTACCGTAACAAAAATTTACAACGAAGAAAGGCGATACATTTTCTGACGTCTGGGATGTGGAAATTTAACTTGCTTCCCAGCCTACGTGTATGTAGCCAACTTGGACTTAACTTGAGTTAAATTTACCTCATATAAGAAAGCATTTATAAGAAAAACACTGACATAAGAAAATTATTCTGATACAAAATACTTTCACAACATTTCTGAACCCACCCTTATTGAATTGCGAGAGAAGTGACAGATTTAAAATGAGCGAGAAAGAAAAATAGCCCACACTTAAGGTGATTTTGAAAGAAATTTAATTCATTTTATGTTTGTTTTTGGTTTTATGGACTATTATGAATTAAAACATCTAAAAGTTTTAATTCTCCAAATTGAAAAGCTCTATTTAATTATTCAATTTAATGATATCACACCCAGCTCACGTTCAGGAATATTCTAATTTTAAAACTCTACTTTAATATCTAATCTGTCAAATGTGTGAGTTAGTTACAAATTAACAAAAAAATATTTACAGCAGATGAGTTAACGTAATACAGACAGTTTACTAGATCATTATAAATACGATTACACTTTAAAGATGCTGTGTTCTGCTGTGTTATGTCTTTCAATTTCTCAATTTTAAAGCTAGGTAAATATTATTCATCTTGCTGTCAGAATAAGACCTGAATTTTCCAAACATGTATGTGCGTCGGCCGGGAATCGAACCCGGATCAACTGCTTGGAAGGCAACTATGCTAACCATTACACCACCGACGCATCTGATCACAAACACTATGTCTATCGTGAGATGATTCTACCCCATCTGTCATGATATCACTACATTAAAATTAGATAGAACAATAGTGTCTTTCTATCTCCCCTTCCTTGTGACTGGAATTATATCTGCTAATTGTTTCTTATCTAAGCACAATTCAATGTTATCAAATAAGAAACAAACAAATTAGATAGATCAGCATCCAAGTGAAAACATCATCAGATTTGTTATCACTTGCGTCGTAATGGTTAGCATAGTTGCCTTCCAAGCAGTTGATCTGGGTTCGATTCCCGGCCGACGCACGTATTTTTTTACAATAAGTCATTGAACTCAATGATATGACATGACTTAAAAAACATTTAAAATAAGATTTACATATTCAAAAAAAAAAACTTATACGAACATAATTTATTCACTGATGTCCATATTTGTATTGTCTTACAAACTCCTTGCTCTAATGACCACTTGGAGAAAAAGTTTAAGAAACGTTAATCAATCTTAACATTGTATGATATGGCAATTGCATTATGTAACAGTTCATTTTATAACCACCGCGCGCTGTACTAAAATGGTAGCTGAAAACTTGAACTCCAATAAAATCTTGTACAAACCAGCCCATATATATATATTATACGAATTTTTGGGTAAACAGAAATGACAGCCGAAGTTTCCCGTTTTCATAATTCAGTGTATTTTCCCTTTAAGTTAGTTTATTTTGAATTAGATTGGTGGCGCTACATGACATTCTACAATTGATTTTATGGTACGATTTTCTTATTTTTCTTAAGTGGCTTACTTAAGTTTCAGTTATATTCTAATAAGTCTCATATGACCGGTGCACTTACAGACAACATAGCTCATACTTTCGATGCACTTCGGTCTGTTCTATGCATCGAATTCATTGTAAACTCAATCTTCTAATGACGCAAAAAAATTCCATTTGACTTGACTATATACATATTTTTATAACTAATACGCAAAATATACTTTGTTGTGGGCGCCTTAATCATGCATTATGTGTGTCTCAATTACTAAAAAATCTCAACGATATTCAAAGGTCATTTCAAACCAACTCAAAATATTCAAACTTTCATTTCATACCTACACATTCATAATAATTTTTTCACTAACGTAAAATAAAAATAGCTCACATCATTCATAATAATACTTCGCAAAAAAGGTGGTAAAACATATCTAAATGCTTTAACCGTATTCTAAACCACCAACGATGCTCTTATCATACAACATGAACTGAAATACAAAAAAAGAAGAAGAATATTCTATCTACCTATATGGTGAATTCCAAAATATCGACCATTGAAACGTCACTCATCCTGTCACATTGATTGGTCTAACAAGTGAATGCACTTGAGCCACTTTGCGGACACAAAAAAATAAACCAACTATGTATAGGTATGAGTAGGTATGGTGCGGTGTGGCATAAACCTACAATAAATGCGACAGGCATACGTAAAAGCATTTCCCTGTTTCCAATAATTCTCATATCGTCGTCGTTGGCGTCACACAATGCAGAATGTCATTTAAGAGAGCAATATACGGTTATACACCGCACCATATTTGATAAAATTTCAATCTGATAGAGTTACCTACAATTATTTTCGTCGTAATTACAACGATGAGCAGCTGTCAATTGAGTTATTATCTGTTTCAATCAAAAAACAAAAACCATTCGAGCATGTCAATTGGCAATTTAAATTGACAACAACACACTATCAATTAAGCATCTTAATTCACTTCTTGAACACACCCGCCGCTTAAATGTCATGTTGACATAAATTATGTGCCCTCTTCACATAATCTATTTCTTCGAATGACAGTTGTTTAGGAGCAGCAGCAGCAGCGCGTTCTAATTTACGCATTGCAAAAGTAACCTCACGCGCATATTGAGAAGCAAATAAATCTCAGTGTTAGGCGTCAAAGAACGCCGAACTTTAATTTAATCTGCGCACGACAAACGCATTAATTATCCTTAAAAAGGGGCAATGTAATGTGCAACAGGGACAGACAGCGTGATACCGACAAAAAGGTGGCAATTTTACCCCACGACTACACTATATACCATAGAATATGCCCTGAACCCAGGCAGGAATGAATCCGCAATGCAATGTGATTCTCTCTCTTAAACATCGTGGACTGGCGATTACGTTTCATTAATTTATTTGCCTCTGCATCACGCCGCGCACAAAATGCGTTTTCAATTGACAGTAGTTGTAAAGGTGAGCTGCGTTTCAGTTTAAGCATTGTCCACACTGTGAGAGCAGCGAGCGGAGGCGGATGAGACAGCGACGTCAGTCGTCGGTGTTGTCGCGCAACCCAGTGGCGGCTATTCGTTTCATTGAGCGGCTCTTTTGTACCGCGCGATGGTGAATAGCATAAATCTGTCAATTGAACGTGTGGTGGATTTAATAGTGTGGCCGTTGCCCGTCTTCGGTCGATCCCGTCGGTGACGGTCAAACAAAGATGGCACCACATCGCATGTCAAGTGTGAAAATGCGTGCGAGTGCAACCACGACCATTGCCATCGCACCTAATTGGATTGTTCAATGGATAACGCGCATCATGTCGTATTAATTGACATTTAAATGACATTTGAGGGGGAATCGAATTCGAATAAAAAAAAAAAAAACAAAGAGCTTGACATACAACATGGAAAAAGCCCACGTACACCGCAATTCAATGGCTGTTGTGGCAGGTTGTGGTTGACATACAAACATAATCCAGCACGTGTCTCAATTTCAACATTGTTATGCTCTACTTAATTTTGCCACATTTCCACCCTAAAAATTTGACTACAATATTGTCAAAAAGAGACCACCCCCGACATTATGTATTTTATTTGAGTTCTGTGTTTTTTTTTTTGTTATTCTTTTTGTAACTCTCTTTCTTTCGATTTAATTTACTTTTATTTTTCTTCGTGCATGGGGTTCTTCCATTCTTGGCATTTCTATTGGATGCGCTTCGGTTATCACTGAATGAATGTCAATTCACCAAATACTTTTATATAATATGGATGTGTGAGTGTTTGGGTGAATTTGTGGCTGATAATGATCCCCTTTGATTATATAGGCAATTAGCGCCATTTGTAGCGTCTGTCTGTTTGAATTATTGGTTGAAAAAATCGATTATTTTGTTGTTTACTTTTAGATTTAAAAAGAAAATAAGGTTAAAGAAACGTCAAGTATAAAAGTCACAACTCGCAACAACTTTCTACTTAGGTAGGTATAAGTGCTTGGAGCAAGGTGTTAAGTTTTTGGCCGTAAATATATTAAATAAGAGAAGTACCTATTTGCAAAAGAATTGAATATTTTATCCACTAATTCAAAGTGATTAATTTAAGCATATTTCCTATAAAAAGCTTGACTAAGAATATATTTATATACGTGTACGTATTTAGTGACAATAGTCGCACAGCCTGACTAAAATGTGATGACATAATTTGGATTAGAAAAACGGGGTTTGCTCTTTTCTTGTTCTCTATATATGTGTGTGTATATACAATTTATATAGCACAATGAAATTTGATGTCATTTACAAAATTATTGGACACATGACTGATAAACAAAATCAATTATCAATATTTGATCCGTGGTTCAAGAATTTTAATTCACCGGGAATCGGCGACCCTATTACCAAAAAAAATGACGGTTACATGCAAACTATCGATAACAATAAGAGTTGTGAGTGCTGGGAGGATGTTGTGTTTAAAATGCAAATACTTATATAATTCGTTTTTGCTCAATTTTCTCTGGCCGTGGGCAAAACGGGAAATTGTTAGAAAATGGAGATCTAAGACATTGGAAATATATTTGACAGAAGACGATATCAGCAGGTTCAGCCTGCCTTATTTTTTGTCATAATTCGTGTTATGCTGTCAGCACATTATTTACATGCTGCCAATAAAATAAAGAACTCTAAAATACTATCAATTCTAATGTCGAATTCCTTACAACCACCAATCATTCGATATTTTTCTGAACACAATCACAATATTTCTAAACAAAAACGATTTTATGCCGTCAAAAAAATTGTTCCGCAATCTATTTGAAATGATTGATAGGAATTCGACATAAGATCATTAGGCGTCTTTCTTATAAGAGAGGAGAATGGAACGATATTAAATTTACATAACAAAGTGATTTTAATTGAGATATTCGTTTCAATAAGGAACACACGTACAAACTAACGCAAACAAGGTTAGTTCGTTGTTGTTTAGAAACGATGATGGTCTACAATAAACCGCAATGAAATTTTATAGAAACAGAGCCAAAGAATATTCATAAAGAGAGTTTCAACAATTAATGTATAAAATCATTGACATTGGGGGCGGTCGGCGTCCACAGCTTTCTGATACATTGCTGAAAATATTCTGTGCGCTTGTGAACGCATAAAACGCAATATGTAACCATTTCTGTCAAAAGTCAAAACAGAGAAAAAACCAATTGCTCACGAATGCGTATTTAGCTCAAAGATAAATTATAAATTTAAAATGATCAGGAAGTAAGAACCACACATGTTTCAACCGAATCAGAAGAAGAAGATGATGTATAAGGGACGTAATGAAAGTTCACAAACAACAATTGAAAAGACAGCTGATTTCGTAGTCAGCTTCGCACTACGATACCAAAGTATACCAGAAATTTAGCGCTAGCTTAGCATCGATTTGGAAATCATGTGTTTTGTTCGGTGCTGTGGTCGTCAGCTGTTAATGGCGTGTTTTTAACACGTATAACAACAACGAACGTATTGCACAGCAAAGCTATGCGCTACCGAACGCCCCATTTTAGAGTTGTGAAGAATTTTAAATTTGGCATAAGAGTTCTGTGGATAATATGTCAACAAATACAGCTGTTCTCTAAAAAATATGATTCAAATTTCAAAAATTCAAGTTCTAAAAACAAACAGGTATACACGAATCGTGCTACAATAAGAAATTTAAATAACTTTTATTTTAATCGATGTATTTCATTATTTTTTTTAGTGGATTAAAAATAGTAACTAATGGTTTTTAAAGATGATGGCAAATGACCTCCATGCTCATCCACGCATATGCGGCACCTGATCAAAAAATTGTTCATTGCGGCCTGAAAGGTTGAAATTGGGATCGCCTCAATTATTGTCTTAATGGAATGCTTCAATTCAGTCAAATTCCTGGGTTTCGTTTTGTACACTTCCTGCTTGACATAACCCCATAAGAAAGTCTGGTGCAGTCAGGTCAGGTGACCTTGGGGGCCAGCAGAAAGTGCAATTTCTGGATATCTATTTGTTTGGGAATTTTCGTTGGAGCTCCGCAATAACTTGTTTGGCTACGTGTGCACTTGCTCCATCTTGTTGAAACCAAATTCAGCTGAAAGGGAAACGTCTTCGGCGAAGTTATGGGTAAGAAAACTCCTTCAACATCTTTAAATATCGGTCCCCATTGACAGTTTGTTTTACACCGTTTTCTTCAAAGAAGTATGGCCCGATAATACACCTTGATGAAACTGCGCACCACACAGTGACTCGTTCTGGGAGCAGTTCCGTCTCATGGAGCATTTCTGAATTAGATTCACACCATTTACGGCAATTTTGCTTGTTAACATTGCCGTTTAAGTCAAAATTGGCCTCATCAGACATGAACAAACAATTTATCAATGTGTTGTCTTCTTCGGCCATTGCAATCATTGTTCGGCAAAATTCCAGGCGAACAGGCAAATCCTGAGGGTTTAAATTGCTTGTAATTTGGACGCCGAACTCCTAAATTCCTTTGGACGGAAATGACGGACTGCAAAGAATGGTATCGCTGCACTATTAAAATCGTTTTTTCAGTATCCCAAGCATTCATTTTAATAAATCTAAATTGTAGCTTTTAAAATAAAAAAAAATAAGCCGATTACTCACACTGAAAAGAAGTTATTACGTTTTATTTTTGTAGCAGGATTCACGTACCACTCTGTAGTAATTGAATTGAATACATACTGAATAACTTGAATATTTGGTGATTTGCTTAGCTGTGCAAGTTCAGGCAATAGCTTAATCGGCTTAACTGCAAACTAAAAATCTACTTCCTCCTAATAAATCCATACTTGGAAAATAGACATACAAAGAACTTTCGCAACCGAAGAAAATCAATTTCATTCGATTTTAAATTCTTCGATTCAATCAATTTTAAATTATACCTAACACAACACAAATACATGAAAGATTTTATTTAATTAGCTAAAAAACAAATTATGTATTTGTTGCTTGAATATTTAAATAGAGCATATCAAAAAATCAGCTATGATAAAATAATGAAGTTGGGTATGCACTTTTAACACTGCATATCTCCGAAAAGCACCAGCTTTGAAAATTCGGAATATCCATTCATTCTTATCTACTTTGGTATATTCACAGAAAAAAATTCAAAACAAAAAACAATCTGTCAAATTTTACCTTGAGAAATAATTCGCGGACATTTATATCACGTGCGAAATTTGACAGTTAGTTGGAAATGCTTAGCTAGATTTTGGAAAGAATTTATTTTTTAGCGCGAGCTGCGTACTAGTCTTTAAAGATAAACAAACCGACCAAATAATACAAACTCTCTTATCGAAAATGCGTGCATTTGATATCGATGAATCTCTTATTCGTTGGATTAGAAAATACCTTTCGGATCGGTCAATACAAGTTGTATTGGACGGTTTCAAGTTTGATATTCACAAAATAAATGCTGGTGTGCCACAGGGGTCCGTATTGTCTCCGACTCATTTTCTCATTTTTATTAGTGATCTCTTATCTGGAACTTCTAATCCACTTATTGTTTTGGTGACGATAGTACTCTCAGCTTTTCATATTCGTTTTCAGGTGCACCTCCTTGTTCTTCGGATGTGCAACTGGAATGGCAGCGTATGATAAGCTCATTAAATTCTGATCTTGATAGCATTGTCCAATGGGGAATAAAAAACCATTTGAATGCTTCAAAAACTCATTGATGTCTTCTGTCGTTAAAGCAGAACCCACCGCCCTAGCCGCTGTCCATGAGTGGTACTTGCATTAAAGAAATCGACCAGCTTTCAGTACTTGGTATGTGCATCACAGACCAATTCTTGTGGAATGATCACATATTTGACGTCGCCAAAAACGCTGCAAAGTGCTTGGGCTTTCTTCGAAGATTCAAGAAATTCTTCTCCCCGTCTGATCTGGCTGTGACCTATAAGGCCTTCATTCGACCAAAGCTGGAGTATAACTCTCACATTTGGGCAGGATCTCCCAAAACTCATTTGAATCTTTTTGACAGAATCCAAAATAGAGCTCTAAGAATGATAGGCGATAAAATTATAGTGGAAACATTTACATCTCTTGAACACCGTCGAAATGTAATATGTCTCTTAATATTTTATCGACTTTTTTATAAACAATGTTCTAGCGAAATAGCCAGTTATATTCCTTCCCTTAAAATTTTCAACCGTAATACTCGCGCTTCTAAGGATGCTCATCAGATTACCCTTAAGCCCAACTTCGGACGTCCTGTCAAGTACAGAGAATTTTTCTTTAGTCGTACAACGCGAATGTGGAATAGTTTACCCGGCTCTATTTTCCCTTCTCATTTTGATATTCAGAAACTCAAAACAAATGTGCATCGGTATCTCCTCTTACATCCTTCCTCATTTTCCTAACGCTCGCACTGTGCTTGTACATTTTAAGGGTGAGTCTAAGCCCGTTTAGTGCGCGCATCGGTTTAAAATGTTGCAATGGCGCAGTGGTTAGAGTGCTTGATTGCTAACTTAACGTGTGAGTTCGATCCCCACGCATCCTAGGCGCATTCTTTTCTATACCTCCAATTTTAATTGGATGCCGCCCATGGGTTAAACTGAGACAATTAATACCTGGTTCTCAAATCCATTGTGCCAACAAAAAATTCTTTTTCTTAGGTCATATAGGCATATAGTTATTCTTAGGTCTTACAGGCATATAGTTGATTAAAAACAAAAAAACAAAAAAAAAAAAAAACAAAAACTGGAGCCTTATCCAAACAATTTTCTCCATTTATTACAAATTTTTATTATGCGGCCTTGTTTGGAAACAAAAACTTTAACTCGAAAAACCGAGAAAAGCGCAACTTTTTGTAGAATATTGTGCTAGTCACTTCCCCCACCCTATATATGACAAACGTCAAATTCCTGATTTAAAAAATCAAAACCTCCTATGTAAAATATGTGTACTGAACAAACAAACAAAAAATACTGACAATAACAGCCAAATTGTCGCAAACTATACCGTTTTAAACTTCCTCATTGTGGGGTGAGCACTTCCCCAAAGGCATTTCGTAATGAAGTTCCATTCCAGTCTACCCAATAACTCATTTTCACTGTGTTGAACTAAGGCATTTCCAGTGCGGCCCCCTAACTACATACTTCGCCACAAATTTGATCAAGTCATTTACTAAGCCTGTCATCGTCTAAATGGAACGCGACATTAAGCGTAATCAAGACACTGTACTTTCCTAAGCCCCGTATAATCCTTTTCAAAATTATATACCCTCCGTGCATGCTTTTAAAATCTGCGTTAGAGGCAACATATGGAACCGGCACATCGGGAGGTGCGCATCCATCATTATCAACCGGCAGCAGCTTTGTTTATTTTGATTGCGAATTGGCTGGCTCCAGCAGCCACCTTATACAGAAAGTTTCACTGCTGCCTCGCAGCTGATATATCGACTCACGCCAACCTCGAGGTTGACTGGTGCGAATTGCGGTTACACCTCGATAAATTTTAAACGTTTTCCAATTAGTGGCACATTTTCGCAGTGAAATGAGCAATCATCATCATCAAGCTAAAAAGCAGCAATGACGGTAAGGAGCATACTGCAAACGCTAAGACTTTGTGTATGCCTGCATTGGCTGGCATCTCCATATCAAACTCCAGCAAGCGCCCACATGATTAGGTGCAACGAAGTGGTAAAGATGAATGAAGTAAGCCAGGCGAATCTGTTCGCGATGATGTGCGTTGGTGTGTTCAGTTCACTTTTTAATCACAACATTTGCAGGTGACAAAAGCTGTGCTGCGCTTTTTAATGCCTGCTTCGATGCGTGTACTTCGAGCAAGGATTACCTTTATTTTCAATCCACATATTGCTTCAAGGTGAAGTGGATTTTTTCCAATTGATTCATCTCTGGAATTTACATAATACCAAGGAGGTGTATTTTTTATTCTTTTTCTTCTGTTGTCGGAGTTGGTATATTTGATTTATCGTTCAGCTGTTTGTTTATTTGAGCGTTAATTATGAATAGGGCTCCGGTTAAGGAAGTGCGTTTGACTTTTAGGTGAATAGAAAATGGTATATTTGAACACAAACATTTATTGAATTCATTAAAATTTCCGTCATGTTTGAAATAAAATACACAATTGGATCATATTTCATTGATTTTAAGGCTAAGGCGGAAGGTGCAGCTAACTATTAAAGATGTTGAGACGTAAAAGTCAAAAGCTTATAAAAAACTGTGCTATCTTTTATGAATGTTATATCTAGTTTGCTTGTGATGATATTTTTCGTGACAAAGAAATATTGTAGAAAATTTGTGATTAGGAAGTAAAAGTCATTCAACTTTTAAGGAGAAATTAATCCCACAACTTGTCAATTGTTGTCAAAAGCTAGAAGGTTTAAATAATAATGTAAATTTTTCACGAAAAGCAGAAACATACATCAGAAGGATTGAGAAGTAAAATTTGTTTTATTTTTATTTTTCGGATCCTACCAGGCATATAATTTTAAAATGACAGCGTTTTGTTGATACCACCACAAGAATTCTTATGACATTTTTATTTTAAAACTATTGGCGCAAAATCTTAAACGATTTAGTAATATGTTAAATCATTTTTAGTATGATACTAGTCTAAAAAAGAATTTTACTAATTTTAAACTAGTTTAGTATCGTATAATTTTCTTCACATTTGACTAAAGTTAAAATTACAAAAAAACTGCTTTATTTTTTTTAGTATCGTACTAAATCCATTTGCCACTTTGACATTTACAAACGTCAAAAAGTTATGTTTGCTTACTTTTTTGCACTATTTTAGGCGTGTTTATTTATTAAGAAAATAGATTTAGTATGGTGCTAGTTAAAAAGTGTTTAAAATTAGGAAAATATTAGTAAAGTGCTTTAGTATTAGCAAACGGTTAAGTAGTATCATGCTAAGCTCTTATCAGGATGTTTAAAATTAAATATTCTAGATCCTCTTAAGAACCATTCCTAATTCTAACAAGAATTCTCTAAGACTTTTTATTGCTTTATTATTTTCTTGAAAAATTACATTTTGTTTTGATCAACCCTATTTTTGCGATATAGCATAAATATTATAAGGCAGGGTTTGTATTTGGAAGAAAACCAAACTCGAGATTTAATCAAACTTGACATTATAATGATAGAGAACACCAAAAAAGTGGTTCTTTATAATTGTGGGAAAAATATATACATATAAATTGATATAATATTAATAAAATTTATTTTTTGTATTTTGAAAGAGCCTTTCGAATCGATAAAAGTTGTCGCGAAACAAAAAAAATGTTTGATTTGTTGTTAAGGTGCCAAAATGACTTCTTCAATTTATCGCCTTCCATTGGAAAATCCCAGTGAAACAAATTAAAAATTAAAGATATCGCCTCAATTAAAAGAAACCAATTTATTCAGAGGCGTTAAGTAATAAAAAGTTATCACCTGAGAGAACATGGGCTCTGGAATTGTTTCATTTCCTTCATAATCGAGAACAACATCAAATCTATTCAAGTCGATTTCCATTTTCACTAGCAAAGAGATTCAAAATGAGGAATACATTTTAGTTTCATACACACACATTATAAAAAGAGATTGATACGTTTTTTTTTCAAATTTCTTTCTACTCAAAAACAATATAAGCCATTCAAAGGAATTTGGCAATTCCCAATTTTTGCGTTCAATTATTAACTTTATCGAATGCATTTTGCAATTTTTGTGCAGCCATCATATCGTAAGGAGCTTATCATCAGGCACCAACATTGCAGTATCTTCAGCAAAGATAGTCATAATGGCTTTGATTAACCGAAATATATAACAGATAAAGTGTTGGGCTTAGGATACTTCCTTGTGGTACACCAATTTTCTTAAGTTCCGAGTAATGTGGGTCGTGCGTACCCTTAAATATTTTACAATTCAGCTAACTTTTCTCAAAACTGGAAACGACAGATTGTTAGGAATTGATAGTTGTCGGATTTTTTATGTAAAAATAATATATGAAAGCTCCATCCTAGCGGGAATCAGGAAAGCAGACTTCGGAGAATACTTCTTCGAGAGGAACTGCGCGATGTTTCTACGAAGCCACTTGAGCAAATCCTAAAATTTACTCGAAGATCATCATGGCTTAGGAAGGCCGCCTATTCTAACCCTACTGTCCCCACTTACTCCCCTATTATTTCTCTCACCGTAAAAATACCCCACTCATACCCTATGGACCGCTGGTAGAGGTGAGGTGGCTGGCCGTCACACACATCGCTTCTATCAATAAACGGTAACTTTTAAACACCGTAACATTTGCATAACCTACAGAGTAAATAAAACAAGTATACCATACTATTTATTAAGTATCAGCCTTATTCATTAAGTCATCATAGCGAGTACATAAGGCTGTGTTCTCTTTGTAATTTCTCTTAACACAAAATTGTTATTTATTATAATTTATGTAAAGATGCAAAGAAGCAACTTTGACTAAACGCGTTTAAAGCTTGTATAGAGCCTACATAAAAGTCATCACGATGGTGTTTGCTCACCAACCAGTTAGGTCTTCATCGCCGGCAAGCAAGATATCTATCGCCAAACTGAGTACATTGCTTTGACACAAGCCCATTATACATACATAACTATGACGGATACAAAAATGTGTATTGCATAAGGATTTGCATAGCGCCTACATAAGTCCTCAAGCACTGATTAGCACTGTGCTTAGGGTATTTTAATTAATAAGGTTCTTATGTACAAGCAAAGCTACGTGAAAGTTAAAAAGCATAAATACATTTTCTGTACCTATAATATAATGGTGTACTATAGGTATAATACATTTACACCTGATTTTACCTGCTCCTAAAAAAAGCATACCCAGAAAAAATGTGTGTGAATGAATACCTATAGGGGCGTTCTACTCAAATAAATATTTCACATTCACATAACCCACAGCGAACATAGGAGAAAAAGAGAGATTTTAATCCACTAAAAACCATTCAAAGAATGTTCTTAAACTAAAAAAAAAATTAATAACAAACGCAGCGAGGCACAAATTCAAACCCAGTCCTATAGGTATGGCCACACGAATTTCTATCATCTCAACCAAAACAAAATCCACCTGTAAGAAATAAAATGGAAGGATATTACATCCCCTGCCTCCATAGCAATCTTCTCAAAAAAAAAAAAAGAAGAACTCAATGACAGTCGCCTTTCATGTGGCATGTGTTTTATTGCTATGCTATACGTAGCGGCGTTCTTCCAGCTTAAACTTACTGGCCCATCAAGCTTCCTATATAATTCTATATATATGTACCTAAATACCTTAGGTAGAGTAGAATAGAAGTGAGGTTCAATGACTTCCAAAAATGTTCAGCCAGCCTCATCGAAAAAAGGAATTTTTCCTATAAAAAAAAATGTCCACACACACACGTTTACGTTTTTTTAGCAGGACTTGAGAACATAGACACGATACGATATGTGTGCATTGAAGGAGATGCGAAGCGACCAAACCTGATGGACAAGAGCGCGGAGGCATAGAAATTTTAGGGAAAGAAGAACACGTATCTACCTATATAGTTGGGATATATGATTATTATTATCCTTTTGCGTTTAAAAATACTCACAATGAAATTCAAAAGGATATGGAGTCCACACAAATACATACAATATGTGGAATTTAACCCGTAAACGAGAGTGTCCTACGTACCTTCTATGCACGTGAATGATCCTGAAATTTAAGTCTATCACTGCAAACCGTCCCAACTCCCAGCTAACACCGTCCTAAAAAAAGGGAATTAATGTCGAAGACCGTATAGGTTTGTACCTATTTTAAGAAGGCCCAGTGTATATGTGTTTTGGGTATGATACAGGGTGTCCCAAAAGTCACTTTGCAAACCATTTTAAGATATGATTTAATTTTTGTGAATCTTTTTTCATATTAATCATTTGGGTTAAAATATTAAAGCTCTAAAGTTGGTACCTGTAGGGAAACCTAGAAATACAAAAAATGGGCTATGTTTCTGCAGGTCTAAGATTGATGGCATTTATATAAAAAAATATTACTGGCAAATGTCGATTAGAGTTGTAGTTTTACTCCATTTTGAATTACTTCCCGCAAAACAACTGACTCTAAATTGGTTATTTCCTCCTCAATCATGACTTTCACGAATTGCCAATGTTCGTAGTTACTTGTTAAAGACGCAATATTTCAAGAAATCTGGTGGTGGATGTCGAACGTCTGCTATAAAACCCATTAAGATGATCGAAATTGTTGCTTGATTGTCTTGTTATTATTCTCGTGTGAACGAACAATGAACAACAGAAGTGGACCAAGTTTACACGAGATACTCAGATAAACGCTTAATTTTTCGCTCACATGGTACAGGACGATTTATCGTCAAAATGACGATAAGTCAAGAGTGCATTGGAAAAAACTAATCGAAAAATTGGTCAAATAAGCAGGAAGAATAATTTCAGGTTCTTAAGATATGTGTCACTCCATTTTCTCAACAACAACTGTCAACTCCCAATGACATTTGGTGAAATTTTTAAAAATGACTGAGCTTTTAAAATTATGACATTCGTTTTAGTTCACCTTGTAATCTTAATACTGGCTAAATAAAAAATATAATTAAAAAATAAACTCCATTTTTTTTTTTAAATAAGAAGCAGACTTATGGGCCACCTTCTACATTATGTGTGTGTTTCGTTTGAGATGTGATATGTAATGGGGGTATTCGGGTGATGGTTTAACGATGTTTTCAAATTAAAAAAAACATGTGTGGATGAGCTTTGTTTTTATATTTCCCCATGACACCAGCTCACCCTACCGTTCAACGTTCTGAATTCGAATTATCCGAGTACAACCATCACTTTATCCCAAGCCCACAGCTACCACTATAAAAGACCTACCCTGGAACGAATGTTTTCCTAGTCATCATTGTAGATATACCTATATAAGTTTATATTATGTTCTTGAAATTATTTTGATGGGTTTTTGGCTCAAACGGAGTAATTGTAAATATACTGCTATGTCGATCATCCTCTTCGTCGCTACTCCAGACGTATTTTTTTGTGTTTGTAGATTGCCCGCATTCTCAAAAGTACACACTAGAAATAGTATATAGTACATTATAGTAAAAGTGATATTAAAAGACCAAAGTCTGGAGTTATATTGATTGGACGAATAAAAGGGGAAGAAACGGTAAGGCAGGATTCAAATACAGAACTTGGTTACGCGAATTGTACAATTTAAACTCGTAATTTATTTTTCTGAGCTCACCCACATTATTAAAAGAGTGACGGAGACAATAATAGTAGTAAATAACATATTTGGCATAACTGCTTAAGATATTGGGTATGGTATTGACACTTGGAGTCACGGCACCTGGCAGTCAGCTCTCGAACTTGCAATTGGATATCGATTTTTCTCAATTTGACGTTCAACCTAAAATAAGTGTCTCATTAGTATTATTTTTTCTGACTTATTTTATATGAACAGGTATACAGTATTGAAAGACTAAAAATCAAGCGTAAATAATTCGAAATTGATAACTAAATTGCCTTAGTTTAAAAATAGAAAATGGGAAAGAACAACTCTTCAACAAGAAACAATAACATCATCGGTTACGAACATACACGATAGGGTCGTAGCCAAGATTATTAAAATCACAAATTGTTTCCCGTAATGTATGCTTACCTGTAAAATGAAGCTTCTTAAATAGATGAACGTTTGCTTAAGGAATATATAATTTTTTCATACAAATTATGAGAAAAAAAATCAAAAGTTTGTGAGCACACAATTTTGTTTAGTTTTAAAACACAATCTTTCCAATCTAAAAAGCGTTCTACACTACCAAGGCCAAAATCCCAAAATGTTTACTCGTTCATTCAACCACTGATGGAATACTCACTCACCCTGTCAAGTTATCCCAAGACATATCACTACTATATCGCTAGATGATATAACATTTGCAAATGGCGGCATCTGTCAGTTTTGTTTTGATATTATTTTAAGTGCTATACTCCTCAAGATCCCCAAAAATCATAGTGACTATTTTTTTACCCGAATGATTCTCCAGTTAGATTTTAGCTCCAAACATCGCCTGAAGTTTTTATCAAAACGATTGAAAATGAAGAATTATGTTTTATTCGTGTTAGTTTCCAAAATAAAATTAACTCCGAACCGGAACTTAATATTTCGTTGATTTTGGCGCATATCCGATATACAAGTTTTTTTCTATGTGTCCATCGAGAAACGTTTACCAAAGAGAAACGCTTCAGCATAAAGCTATTATAACGCAAGGTCAAATAATGAAACCAATCTGCGACAGAACGCACTCATTTCTGCTTTGGGCGACATGACATTTTCAAATTTCTCTCCCCTCACCACTAAGTATCAAATCACCTAAAAATGTAAAAAAAATAAAATGCATGACTAGATCGCACGTACTTGCTCCTATGTTCGATTACATTATATTCAAAATATTATTTATGTATTTTAAGAGACGTTTTTCAGTTAAATTTTTATACATAAAAATTCTTAAATTTTTTCTAAAAAAAATCGTTATGAACATTTGAAACATTTAATAATATAAATTCAAAAACAAAATTTCAGAAAAAATCTTCCACCCGTTTTCGAAATATTAAATTTTCAATTTTTTTTTTTTAAAGTTCAAAGATACAATTTTTCGAAAATTTTGAAATGCAGTAGTATTTAGAATTTGAAGGAGCTCCTGCATAAAAATTTTTGATAGAAATCCGTTTAGCCGTTTATGAGAAAGTCGAAAATTAAACAAATGGTTGTATGGCAGGTACCGTTAATAATAAAATGTAGACCATACCCAAAGTAGGACACACACTAATTCTTTATCAAAATCGTTAGAGCCGTTTTCGAGATAATTAAGATGGTAGGAAAATTTGTATGGCAAGTACCGTTATTTTTGGGGCTAAAATAACGATTCAAAATCTATTCACCTAAAACGCTTAAATACCAAGTTTGAAGAAAATCGCTTCAGCCGTTTAGGCTGTAGTTAGTTGTACATACAGACAGACAGACAGGCGGAATTGCGGGACCCACTTTTTTGGTGTTGTCTATCATCGTAATGTCAACTTTGATTACAATCTCGAAATCGATTTTTTTTCCAAATGTAAAACTTGCCATATAGTACCTATATCGCTAGTAAAAAAAACAACAACGGGTTGCACTCCGAGAGTGGCGGCAGAAGTGAAAACTTGAACATTAACGTTGTGCATTTTTGATATTTTGGAATTGTTAGGGAATAATTTTGCATGATTTGCTTTAATTATTAGTATAAAAGTACTATCATTTATTTGGTAAAATACAATATTCATTTATTGCGCCATCGTACCCAAACATGACAATTTATATTAAATTAAAAATTCAACACTTCAGAATTATTACATTTATTTTACATTAAAAAGTTTATGTCTCAGAAAAATAGCGTTCATCCATAATTTCAACGACTTTTTCAACATCATCATTACCAGAACCATCAACACCAATGTCTAAAACTGATACAATAGGTTTGTGGTAGACTGAAGTAATAAGCAAACAATTTTGATTCGAATCTATTTAAATGTCTAATAAAGATCGCAACAATAGTTGTTTTGTATTTCGTTGTGCTAAGATTGCGATAATTTGACGCCATCGTTAAACCAAATTTAATGTATGTTAAATTTGAGTTTTCATTAATTAATAAATCAATAATATTTAATTTTTACTATTTCCCATAGAGATACCTGTATTTTAGTTGCGATTATAGGTACTATTAGGCAAGTTATGAATTCGTCGAAAAAAAAGTGTTGGGATAACAATCAAACATGACATTACGATGATAGCGAAGGCAAAAAAAAGATTCTGTATGTCTGTCTGTCTGTATTTATGTATAAACAACTACAACCCAATCGGATGGGCCGATAGTTGCTTCAAACTTGGTATGTAGAGTTTTTAAGGTATTGTACGGAGGGGAAATTGGATTTTTTTAGCTCAAAAAATAACTATTTTTCCTATTTTTCTCGGCAACGGCTCTAACGATTTTGATTTTAAAAAATTCATATGACCATTTTTTTGCTTTCGACTTTCTCATAGATAGCTTAAACGATTCTTTTAAAATGTCAAACATATTATACCGAGTACCAATATTTTTAATTAATTTTTTTTTTTGTATTTTTAAAAGCATTTTTAAGAAACCAATTATATTTTAATAACTGCTCAATAATTTTTTTTCGAAAATTATAGTTATATGTATTTGCTAAATACCTATGAGTTGGCGTTTTTGATTTTTTTTTTGAAAAATGTTTTCAAAAGGTCTCAAAAACCGCTCCACAGTTAAAATTTTTTTTTTCTCATAAATTCAAATTTATCCAAGAAATAAAATGGCGTACTTTTTTTGAGGTCAAATTAGTTTAAGTATTTATTTCATAATTTTTAATTATTTTTTCTTTGATTAAGCCGATTTAATCTTTTGTTTTTAAGCATGTCATCTTTTTCTTTTCTATTACGGACAGTATTATTGTTTCTTTATTAATTCCATTCTGTATATTCTGGATTAACATTACGCCTTGTCCATCCATTCTTTTCCTTATCTGGAATAAATAAAGAAACACACTCTTTATATACCTTAATTTTACGTGTATACAGACGGTCTAGCTATCAGCAGTCACCATCCATGGATGAGCGTAGCAGACTGTAATACAAACCCACACGAACACTTGCGCAAGCCACCTGCGCCGCTCAAACGAAACAGCAAGAGCAGGCATACATTTTCACCACGTGGTAGAAAGACAGCGGAAAGACCGCGCGCCGCGTCCGTCGGTGCGGTGGTCTACTCTCCTCCGTCTTTCGATCAGGTCACGTGTCCTGACGCGAGTTTAACATTTTTTGTATTCCCATCACAAAAAAATTGCACAACCCACAACGGCGTTAAAGAAGTTTTCACTTAAAAAATAAAATTTGTCCAAAACTTTTTAGCTAATAAGTCTAAGCTGAAAACAGCTGTTCTCTCAAAAACGGACCAAAATTTCTCCGAAAACGTGTCGCGTCGGTTTTTCACCCACATCCACTTTACACCTAACAGTTTATCTTTGGGTCCGTTAAAAATTGCGTTGGAATCTTCTGGACCCTTATCGCAGAAAACTGCAACTTTACACACATATCAGAACTAAACTAATGCTTTGGCTTCGACAAATTTTCGGTTACTCATTTTAGCTTCGATACGACCTTACAGAAACTTTTAAGAAGGTGAAGTATTCGTTAAGTATAGTTTAATCCATTCTCGATACTGAAGCTTTTTAATTCACAGGAAAATGATTTTCAAAAACTTAAACCCTGAACTCCTTTTGTCATGATTCATGACTAACCCAACCCACCCATTTTAATACTTTACGATATACCTGCCACACTGTCTGCACAAGCTGCAGTCTTCCATGTCAAACCAAAACAACTTCCATAAGCAGCGCAACACCACTCGTACAACTACAAGGTGAATCAGCAGGTGGCAATTTTCACCGCCAAACCATTTAAGTTATGTAACGGAAGAAGTTTAACAAAAACAACACTACACGGCCATCGTTAACAACAACAACAACAAACGTCAAACAGTATTTAAATAAATTGATTATATGTCAGGCATGACGATGATGTCGACGGCGACCATCGTGTCGCATCGACCGTGTGTGTATAGACTCTTTAACGAAGAAGTCATTAAATAGCAGAACACACTTAAACGGTGCCAATTTATAAAATAAAACAAAGCAAAACAAACTCCCAGCAGCGGCAAAAGTCAAGCTTTCGGTAGGTTATTCCTTTCGCTGCGCTGCGCTGCTAGGCCGCAAGAAAAGGAACGCAATAAACGCAGCTAAATGCAAAACAAAGGTCGGTTGTGTCTAACTTAAGTAGAATTTGCACGCAACGAAGCCATTATTTTTTTTTTCTTTTGAATTTGCTCGACGTGAAGTCTCTTATCAAGCTACGATGGGCGCAGCTATAAATTGGTCCAAGGCTGATGTGCGTATATATTATTAGCGCACATTAATTTCATAAATGCAACTGCTTAATTAATTTATTCGCGCTAATTAGAGCCGGCAAATAATTGCACAGCAGCAGCGTGTGGTAGATATATAATAGAGGTGTATTCATGTAGCCCGACCGCTATACATACCTATAAACACATTATGTTACGTTTGGTTGTTTGTTGCTTTATTTGTACGGTTGAATCTCACGGTTTTGTGGTATGCAGTGATGCCAAGTGAAATGCTATTTGCGTTAAGTGAACAACTTTTTATTTTAATCACGATATAATATTAAAAGGTGGCGAATAGTTTATTCGTCATGGCTACATCCTCAAGTATTGCGAAGCAGATAAGCTTTGAAGATTGCAATTGTATAGTAGGTATATATATGTAGGTATTGGATTTGAAGATACTTTTCGAAGGAAATTATCTAAATTCAAGTTATTTTAAAATGGGGATTAGCTCTGGAAGGTTTTAAAAATCGTGCCTTTCTGAGAGGATTACTTAATTATATAAATTACATACATAATTATATAAAGGAATCTTAAACTATGATTATAAGAATAATTAAATAGCGTAGGATATATGTATATATAATTTTTATTATTCCCAGCAACCAGTGTTGGTAAGTAACGCGAGTTTTACACATTTTAATAAGTTACGCGTAACTAACGTAACGAATTCACGTTTTTGATATTTCTTCACGGAAATATTCTCATCCGAATATAATTGGAAACATAAAGTAGCTGCTTTTGTGTTCTAAATTTTCATTTAAAACTATAAATGTCTGAACAAATTCACAAAACAAAAAGTCAGTATTGAATGCATATGCCCAATTCACTCGACAATCTGAGACTTATATTGATTGATTGGATTGGAGGTATTGTGCAAAATTTGACAGATAAAATTGCAAACCACTGCCTTGCAACGATTAAAAGCACATATGTAAATTTAGGTCCATAAATGTGTAACAAGTATTTAGTTGTTTGATTTTTGTATGGGTTTAATAAATGGGATCAGTTTAATAAGCCAAAGATGTCATTTTTAAAATATTAGAAATAGGAAAAAATGTTACGATCCCAATTTTATTTTGAAAGACAGCCGATTTGTATGCTTCCAATCTTTCAAAACCGGCTCTGAAATTGCAAGAAATTCCCATTTAATCGGACGAAATTGAGCGAACCTTTTCAAAGTGGTCGTTAATGATTAAAAATCATCTTGCAATTTATTTGCAAAATACTTTCAATCCAACTATAATAAAGACGTTATTTCAAATATTGACCTTTTATATCCATCTATTTCTCGGGAGTGGCATTATTATTTAATTGTGCCCAATCACTTTGTTATGCGCTAAAACTCATTTTTAATAAATCCTTATCAGCTGGTGTGTTCATTGATGATTGGAAAATATCTTAAATAAATCCAATTTTTAAAAGTGGCCTTAAACACCTGGTTAAAAATTACAGACCAATATCAAAACTCTCTGCGGTACCTAAGTTATTTGAAAATATGGTTACTCATAGCCAATTATTTTCAGTCAAGCAACAAAAAATAACGCCAAAAAAACATTGGTTTGTGAGTGGTCGTTTAACTACGGCTAATTTGTACCTGTTTTCTCAATTCTGTTTAAGATCAATGGAAAACAGAAAGCAAGTGCATGTTCTATACACTGATTTTGTTAAAGCTTTTGACAGAGTTCACCATGGACAATTACTCCAAAAACTACGAAAACTGGGTCTGAACACAAATTTTTTGAATTGGAAGCAGGTCGTTGAGATAGATGGTTTTACATCAAATTTTATTCATGTTGATTCAGGTCTTCCTCAAGGTAGTCACCTTGGACCACTTTTCTTCAATTTATTCATAAATGACATTTCTCATGTTCTTAATTTTTTAAACTATTTGATGTTTGCGGACGACGTTAAATTATACAGTGAAATATCTTCGGATTCCGACTGTATAAATTTCCAAAACGATATTGATTTGTTTTTGAACTGGCGCAAGTACAATCACCTGGAACTTAAGTTTGCAAAATGTAAGATTTTTGGTGCCCACAGAACTTTGTCAATGGTAACTTTTGTATATAAATTCGATAATGAACCAGTCAATAGGGTCACTAAAGTCAAAGATCTTGGTGTTATATTTGACTCCAAACTTTCTTTTTCAGCTTACATTGATTTTATCGTATCTATGGCAAATTCTATGTTGGGTTTCCTTAAACGAACTTCGGGTGTATTTAAAGATGTGCATACTTTACCCATCTTAGAGTATTGATGTGTCGTCTGATCACCATTTTATGAAAATGCTATTAATAGGATAGAAAAAATACAAAGAAGGTTCACGCGTTTTGCGTTAAGGAATCTGAGATGGTCCGCCGATTTACCTGATTATTTTTCTACATATGCATTAGTAGATTTGAAAACTCTAGAGAGCCGTAGACAAGCTCAATGCGTTTCTTTTTATAAAAGATATTCTTAGCTCCAATATTAAATCTGAAGAAATCCTAGTGTTAGTTTTTTTTTACGTTCCGGAGAGAAACCTACGAAATAGAAATGATATCTTCTATGTTCCCAATCACCGAACAAATTATGGTCTTAATAACCCAGTACCTCGTTCTCTTGCGTTGTATAACTCTATTTCATGTGAAGTCGATGTTTCAGTGAGTAGGGATAGTTTTAAAAATATTGTTCTAAATTTATAAGTTGATCTAGCAAAAATGTTATATAGTTTTAAGTAAACGATTGTAATCAGCAGATTGTAAATCCATTGATGTAATAAATAATAAATAAATTCATACGCTCATGAGAAATCGGTTGTCCTTCGGACCGTCAAAAAAAATGTAGGTTTATTAGCTTTATAAGTTACATAAGTTGCGTGATAAATAAGACGTAACTAATGAGTAACTTACTCAGGGTAGCTTACGTTGTTAACACTGCCAGCAACGTATGTACATCTGAAGCTATTGACTTTAGGGCTAGTTGAGGAACGTATCGTAGCAACTAAGACCACACGGTTATTTATTTTTACTATATAAATTTACGTTATTAGCTAACACGGTATTTCATATAAATTGTGATATAGTATCCGGTCTTTACCCAGACAACAGGCAAAGAATGGATTAGAGTCACTGGTCCTTCCTGAGCAAAAGAGAAAAGTAATTAGGGCAGGGAACCAGGCTAGTCTCGATTTCTTCTCGGTATCGGTCTCCGCACCCGAGACGTGACTATATTTTTAATGCCGAAATTAGCCGAGAGTCTCGCTGGTCTCGGTGATTTCACCGGCTTCGGTTCGTGGTGTGGTTTCGATTTTCGCTGGAAGAAATATTTTTAATTTAATTATTATTTTCTAGGACCTACTCATGTTCATGTTTTATAATATTCAGAAGATTTTTTTTGGCAAAATATTTTATGCGCGTTAAAATATCAAATCATATATTATGTACATAGTTATACTCAAATAGGCGCACTGCAAAAATCCAGAAAAGAATACATACAATTTATGTATGCATGTCTTTGGAAAACACTTGGAAAAAAAATATTTTTGAAACGTCAAATTATAGTTTTTGCCTACATAGTAAGCAATTAACTGTCAAAATCAATTGAAAAATGGCTCCGCTTTAAAATCAAAATTAATTGCACGTTGCCAATACTAAGAGTTAAACAATATATTGCTTGCACCAGACTTGATGAATTCCAATTCTTAACAGTTGTATAACAATTGTTCGCTTTTAAAAGTGTGAAATAATCTCCACGGCTCGGGCGATCGGATTTAAGCTATACGAATAAGCTTAGGGGTATGTTCACGATCTTTAAAAGCGATCGGTTTAAAAGTCTGCTCTTACAACAAGCGTGGTCTCATTACAATTATTAATCACGATATTGTTCGAAAGAAATTTTCTCAATTAATTGCATTAAAGAGTGCGGAGTTTAAGTTGAAATAAGTTACCATCTATTTAATAGCCCTTTTGCAAATGAAAGGAATCCAAAACATATATAAGGATTAAAAATCGATTTGTGTAACATCCGTCTAACATGAAGTTTACTATGGGTTTGCATTTTATCATTTTAATAAATAAAAAAACAGAATATATTTTTTTGTCCGAAAATGAACTAAAATCCTGGCTAAATTTTGACATAAGATAGTTGTGGAGAATAGGCCGCAAGAGACATCTGCAAAAACATACATCCCGCAAAGAAATCGATTTCAAAATTTTAAAAAGTGATTCAAATAAAAAAGCTGCTTTCATTTGGCAAATCAACTTGAATTTTTCTTTGCACAAATTGATGTTAACACCAATCAAATAACTTAACAGAATCTCTCAAATTTTAGGTCGAAAATAATGTACCGAACAATTATTTCGTGAGCTCAATTTTAACAGATAATTATGCACCTGTACTTTAAAAAAAAAGGATTTTTTTTTCTAGGAGATGCGTTCATTTCAGTTGAAATGCTTTACTGAGTTTTGGTTAACAGTTTTAAGATACCTACGTCGGGTTATTTTTAAGGTAAATTTAAGAAAAAAATTAAGATATTGTTTAGTTTTTGATAACGGATTTTGGACAACATAAGAAAGAGAAAGTTACTCATTTGTGTAGTTTTTACTCTTTAAATAATTAAATTAACAAGTTCACATGCATTGTTACTAAGCAGGGCAAATGTCAAAGTAAAAGCAGACAGTATATTATCAACGAACACATAATTCGAAAATGAGAGTCTGCAAACGCCTCCATGACGCAAAACAATTTCAAAAACCTAATTAGCACCCCCCTAATTTCAGTATTTTTAAACCCGAAATAACAATTTTTTTAACTAACTTCTTTTTCGCCAGCTTATTCTTTCATAAAAGTTTGGAGGGGAAATTACTAAGAAACTCCGATATGTCATTTTTACTTTGATTATAGGTACTATAAGGCAAGTTATGCATTCGTACAAAAAAAAAATTCTAACAATCAAACATGATATTACGATCATAGAGAAGCCTAAAAAAGTGACCGAAAAAAAATGTCTGTCTGTCAGTCTGTCAGTCTGTCAGTCTGTCAGTCTGTCAGTCTGTCAGTCTGTCAGTCTGTCAGTCTGTCAGTCTGTCAGTCTGTCAGTCTGTCAGTCTGTTAGTCTGTCAGTCTGTCAGTCTGTCAGTCTGTCAGTCTGTCAGTCTGTCAGTCTGTCAGTCTGTCAGTCTGTCAGTCTGTCAGTCTGTCAGTCTGTCAGTCTGTCAGTCTGTCAGTCTGTCAGTCTGTCAGTCTGTCAGTCTGTCAGTCTGTCAGTCTGTCAGTCTGTCAGTCTGTCAGTCTGTCAGTCTGTCAGTCTGTCAGTCTGTCAGTCTGTCAGTCTGTCAGTCTGTCAGTCTGTCAGTCTGTCAGTCTGTCAGTCTGTCAGTCTGTCAGTCTGTCAGTCTGTCAGTCTGTCAGTCTGTCAGTCTGTCAGTCTGTCAGTCTGTCAGTCTGTCAGTCTGTCAGTCTGTCAGTCTGTCAGTCTGTCAGTCTGTCAGTCTGTTAGTCTGTCAGTCTGTCAGTCTGTCAGTCTGTCAGTCTGTCAGTCTGTTAGTCTGTCAGTCTGTCAGTCTGTCAGTCTGTCAGTCTGTCAGTCTGTCAGTCTGTCAGTCTGTCAGTCTGTCAGTCTGTCAGTCTGTCAGTCTGTCAGTCTGTCAGTCTGTCAGTCTGTCAGTCTGTCAGTCTGTCAGTCTGTCAGTCTGTCAGTCTGTCAGTCTGTCAGTCTGTCAGTCTGTCAGTCTGTCAGTCTGTCAGTCTGTCAGTCTGTCAGTCTGTCAGTCTGTCAGTCTGTCAGTCTGTCAGTCTGTCAGTCTGTCAGTCTGTCAGTCTGTCAGTCTGTCAGTCTGTCAGTCTGTCAGTCTGTCAGTCTGTCAGTCTGTCAGTCTGTCAGTCTGTCAGTCTGTCAGTCTGTCAGTCTGTCAGTCTGTCAGTCTGTCAGTCTGTCAGTCTGTCAATCTGTCAGTCTGTCAGTCTGTCAGTCTGTCAGTCTGTCAGTCTGTTAGTCTGTCAGTCTGTCAGTCTGTCAGTCTGTCAGTCTGTCAGTCTGTCAGTCTGTCAGTCTGTCAGTCTGTCAGTCTGTCAGTCTGTCAGTCTGTCAGTCTGTCAGTCTGTCAGTCTGTCAGTCTGTCAGTCTGTCAGTCTGTCAGTCTGTCAGTCTGTCAGTCTGTCAGTCTGTCAGTCTGTCAGTCTGTCAGTCTGTCAGTCTGTCAGTCTGTCAGTCTGTCAGTCTGTCAGTCTGTCAGTCTGTCAGTCTGTCAGTCTGTCAGTCTGTCAGTCTGTCAGTCTGTCAGTCTGTCAGTCTGTCAGTCTGTCAGTCTGTCAGTCTGTCAGTCTGTCAGTCTGTCAGTCTGTCAGTCTGTCAGTCTGTCAGTCTGTCAGTCTGTCAGCCTGTTAGTCTGTCAGTCTGTCAGTCTGTCAGTCTGTCAGTCTGTCAGTCTGTCAGTCTGTCAGTCTGTCAGTCTGTCAGTCTGTCAGTCTGTCAGTCTGTCAGTCTGTCAGTCTGTCAGTCTGTCAGTCTGTCAGTCTGTCAGTCTGTCAGTCTGTCAGTCTGTCAGTCTGTCAGTCTGTCAGTCTGTCAGTCTGTCAGTCTGTCAGTCTGTATGTATAACGAGCTACAGCCTAAACGGCTTAAGCGATTGCCTTCAAATTTGGTATGTGTGATTATTTTGGCATTCCTCTGAGGGGAAATTGAAATTTTATTTTTAGGCTGTCAGTCTGTCAGTCTGTCAGTCTGTCAGTCTGTCAGTCTGTCAGTCTGTCAGTCTGTCAGTCTGTCAGTCTGTCAGTCTGTCAGTCTGTCAGTCTGTCAGTCTGTCAGTCTGTCAGTCTGTCAGTCTGTCAGTCTGTCAGTCTGTCAGTCTGTCAGTCTGTCAGTCTGTCAGTCTGTCAGTCTGTCAGTCTGTCAGTCTGTCAGTCTGTCAGTCTGTCAGTCTGTCAGTCTGTCAGTCTGTCAGTCTGTCAGTCTGTCAGTCTGTCAGTCTGTCAGTCTGTCAGTCTGTCAGTCTGTCAGTCTGTCAGTCTGTCAGTCTGTCAGTCTGTCAGTCTGTCAGTCTGTTAGTCTGTCAGTCTGTCAGTCTGTCAGTCTGTCAGTCTGTCAGTCTGTCAGTCTGTCAGTCTGTCAGTCTGTCAGTCTGTCAGTCTGTCAGTCTGTCAGTCTGTCAGTCTGTCAGTCTGTCAGTCTGTCAGTCTGTCAGTCTGTCAGTCTGTCAGTCTGTCAGTCTGTCAGTCTGTCAGTCTGTCAGTCTGTCAGTCTGTCAGTCTGTCAGTCTGTCAGTCTGTCAGTCTGTCAGTCTGTCAGTCTGTCAGTCTGTCAGTCTGTCAGTCTGTCAGTCTGTCAGTCTGTCAGTCTGTATGTATAACGAGCTACAGCCTAAACGGCTTAAGCGATTGCCTTCAAATTTGGTATGTGTGATTATTTTGGCATTCCTCTGAGGGGAAATTGAAATTTTATTTTTAGGCCTAAATTTAACGGTACCTGCCATATGACCTTGAAGGAAAATCTTATTTTTCTCTAAAACGGCTTCAACGATTTTGATAACAATTTTTGAGGATTATTTTTTTGGTGTTAGCTATCATTTGATATGAAACAAGTTTAAAGGAAAAGTCTATTAACGGTACCTTTCATATAGCGGTTTTTTTTAATTTTTGGCTTTCTCGGTAACGGTATATTGGATTTTTGTCAAATTTTATATCTGAGAAGAACTACGTAGCTTAATTATATTTGCATATCAAAATCTTGAATAACTTTTTGTTTAAATTAAAATAATTTATTAATTTTTTTTTTTTTTGAAAAATCAATAATTTTAAGACTAATCAAAAAAAAATTATTTTAAATTCCATATTCACATGAACATTAATAGTCTCTACAAAATTGCATACCAAAATTTCAAAAGGATTTTCAAAAAACGAAAAATAAAAATCAGGATTTCATCAAAAACGGTCCTTCAATTTTCGAGATACTTTTTTATAAAATTTTCATTGATCCGTGGCATCTAACGGCGTTCTTCGTTTTTTTCCGAAAAACTGATTAAAGTGATGGCTTAGGCAGCTTAAATAAGTTTAAGAAACGATTTTTTCCCACCTATACACCATTCACTTTCATTGTATACATGTATATACTTGTACATTTTTACATTATTACCCTCCTAATTTACATTATTAAAATCCATTTAAATATACATTTGTAGGTACCTATTTAACTATTCCTTGAATCATGCATTCGACAATTCATTATACTAAGGATCGATGTAATATTACCTACATGGGCTTTAAATCTGCATAGGATATCTATAATAGACTAGCTACCTACCAACAGCGTCAGTGAGTAACACTAAAGTTGCTAGCTACAAGAGCAAGTTTGTACGATCCAGTAGTGCATTTTATTTTTCTATGTTTAACGAGTTCTGTTTCAAGTTCAGTAGATACATAATTCTTACAACAATATAACTTGTATTAGATTTTTGACAGATAACTTTGGGTCTGTTTTCCAGGGCTAACCCTCGAGCAATCATATGTGATTGCCGACGCGGTCACGATAACAAAATGGATTACAATCCCTAAAACATAATTTTTACGCGATATGTGGGTTTCAATAAAAAATCATGCATTACAATAAAAGTCGCGTGACTGAAAGCAGCGTGCAGTATTTGCATCTTTTTCGTGGGAGTTTTTTTTTTCAACGCGATCGCTTTGGTTTGCTCGAGACTTTTATTCGTGGAACTTGTTCTTCAGTTAATTTAGATGCCACAAATGTATATTGACTTAATTCTAAGCCAAAATGAATATCGCTACATTTAACTGACAGATCCTGTCATTTTTCAGATGAATCCATAGATTGGATTGGATGTCCATAGTATCTCACTTCGATTTCGAATACTTTTGACAGCTTCAACGTAAGTTTATGTTTTCGATTGATCGTACGGAAAGCTTGGGAATGCTTCTAAAAGTGTTCGATTGGTATTAAATGACAGTTCATCTCGTGGAAAGAAGATAAATTCGATTCTGATTTTGAAGCCAGAATCAAAACCCGAAGCACGCACACACTCACACTCATTAAACGTCAATGACAAGTTCGGCTCGAATTCAATGTGTTTAAATTAATATTAAAGATTATAAAATTGTCGACAATCCTAATAATCCGTTTGTCATCTTACTGTCAAAAAAATCGATTGAAAATATTCATTGGTTTCTATAAATTGCAACAAATCAAATTCCACATTTTTGTCACTGAAGAATTCTGTCAGGCTTAAAAATAACTGACCGTTGACGTTCAGACGCCATCATCCTCACTTTTACTATCCCCTAACAGTTAATAGTTACCTCGCCCATTATCAACACACAAGACAGGTAAGCTACATACCTACATAGCACACACCTTAGTGGCTTCTTTGTCTAGTAAATTTTAAGTTCTTGCTGTAGTCTGTCGCTGTCCTGGCGTTCTCGAAAATATCCTCTGTCAGTGCAATTGTATGTTGTTTTTTTTTTGACTGACAGACAATTTTTTTTTTTTTGTTGAGTCTGCTTCGAACTCAAGCTCGAAACGATACAAGACTTCGATATGCAAATTGCTATATGGGGATCTCAGTGCGTCCACATTTGGACGTTGGTACGCAAAATACTTGGTCTCATAAAACATTTCCTTATGGTAATTGACTTACATTACCAAGGAGCAATAGAGTATTTCCCAACGTACCCTCTATAAACGATGATGCGATATCTGCAATGCAAAAAAAATATGACAGCAACTGTCAAATTCCAAATTTGAATGATGTCATGCAAATGCGCTGCGTCGCATTAGGACATAACCGACCATGGCAACTACTTAAGGTGCGCGTCTATGTGCACTACGTTCCAGAGTGGTCTGTGGGCCGTCCGTTCGTTCGTCCATCCGTCCGTCATCGGCCCCAGGGAAGACCAGTCCATAGGCCATTACAATTCGAATAATTGCCAAGTAAATACCATTTAAGGCACGTCCAGCTAGTGTAATTACTTAGGAGTATGAAGAGGCGCTCCAATGTTTTTTTTCTGTTTTTTATTCCAAATTAAAAATTCTTCTTTAAGAAGATGTGACATTCCCAACTGAGCTTGGTATAGGCGCGTTGGAAGATGCATTTTAAATCTGAACGCCCGGATTTCGGGTCAATTAAACAAAGAAAAACTCTTTGAGAATAAAAACAAACGAAAACAAAAAGAAATTTTGACAAGTAGAGCCTCCAGAAGAATAAGAATAAGCAGTTAAAAGTGCAAAGCGGCAAAGACTTCTTCAGCGTCGGCGAATCCCCTTAGACCGTTGCCAGACATTTCGATTTCGGACCATCTTAGGGAGACAACTATTCAAATACAGCAACCGACACCGACACGAGCAGGCGAACAAGGTCAGACACTCTGGCTGGATGGAGAGATTCACAGAGGCATAAAATTAGCCGCAAGCAAAAACAGCGGAACCGTCGTGGCGGCGGACTACTAGTAAGTCTACCTGCTGGAGCTGGAGGGTTGAAAATGCGGGTATAAGTACATACAAACCGCAAAATTGGCGATGAGACGCGACGATGACGATGACAGCAGCACTGTGACGGTGAAGTGCAAATGAGGAAGTTTTTCTGTTTGACTGTTTTGCATTGGAATATTCATTTTGACTGCACACCATCGTTTAATTGTTTTTTTTTCACGTTTTTTATGGTTGCGAAGAAAAATCAGATGCTGGTGCTTGAGGTGAGGAAGATGGCGTTTTTGTTCAAAGACATTGGAAGGTATAAATGTGCGACAATTTGTATCGTGCATATTCCTTCCCAGCAAAATAGATGATTCCGTAGACAACGAAGGTCGTTCTACTTAGCCACATAGGTTTTCCTCAAAATTCTTTTAAAACGTTTTATCATATCACGCAACTAATGGTAGACTTACAGTTTTACATGTATCTTCATTTGATTTCTGCATGAAAGAAGGATGTAGTTTACTTAAAACAATTACTCGGATGAATTCAGATGAAAATTATATTGAAGACAAGCATGTAATGAACTTATATACTTTGACATGAGATAACTCTGTACAGTGTTCTCTCACTGTCTCTCTCTGTCTCTTCTAGACAAGTATAGTAAGTATCCTATTAAAACATGGCGGTTTCGACATCACTTGCGGCAGCTCAGAAATGTTACAATAAATTATTATAGAAAGTAAAACAGAACTACGGAATGTGTGCTCCTTCACACATTGGTATTGTGAAGTATATGTATTTTGGTAAACGTCTGTCTAAGAAAGAACTACAGTATTCATGTTTATTAAGTCAGATTTTCGGTCAGACTACTGCTCATAAACGTCAAAATATCATTGGCGTGCAGGAGATTGGGCAGCCATTAGGTTTTGGCTGCAGAAAGGGCAATGCAAGACAAAAAAGTTGTAATTCGTGTTGACAGCACATATTCTGCATTGTGAGTGCATTCAGTAATTCACGTAAATAGAAATTCGATTTCAAAACAATTTGATCGTCAAATGATACTCAGTTTTTGACGTAGCTGATGTTGTAATTGTATTCCGCATCCACGTACTGTTTTTGATAAACGTCAAATGATTGTACTGGAAGTGAATTTGACGTTTTCAAACAATTCCAAAAGACAAAACAATATGGCTGTTAAAAAGTTTTTTTTACAAACAAAAAGTATACTCATTTATTGGCCAGCTGCACCGCAGATAATGTTTTTAAACATGTGACTTGAACATGTTTTGACCAATATGAAGGATGTGTCGCGTGACGTCTAGAATGATTTTGAAAACTTCGTACTGTCGTTGCTATGCTAAATGACATGATAGTTGGCAGAGAAGATAAACAGAAGGGGATTCAAGAGGCTGCCCTGATGGATGCCGGCGTGGCGGAAATAAGCGCATACATTTTGGAGAATTTTGGAGATATTAGAAACAAATGAAAGCTTGGCAAAACGTTGAAGAGTTTAATGGTGCCTTACGCCTTGATAAGGGCACATGGCGAAAAATAGACTAAAATATTTCTCTGCAAAAAATGGTTTTTGAATCTTGAACGGTAAGGTTTTCGAAATTATTTGGCATTAGTTTTAGAGAATTGTGTATTATGGAAATCGCCAAAGTCTTGTGTAGTCTTCGGCCTTGGCTCTAATGATAACATCACTTCCCATCGATCAGCGAAATCAAGCATCGTTGCCCGTGGTTAGTACTTCGATGGGGGATCGTCTGAAACCAACCACGTGTTGTTGACATGTGTTTCTTCTGTTGTTGGCTCTTTCTTTGTATGTCTCTTTCTGTTGTATTAAAGTACGTAATATTTATAAAGCCAATATGGTCTCGTTGCCAGTGCTTCTGTGTTTCTACTTCGTAAATTTATCTACGGAGTAGAATAATATGTAATGTAGTCTTCTGTCATCTAAGCTCATGTCAGAGGTCAGCAATCTAATTTATATAAACAGGATTTCTTAGTAAAATTTCTAAACTTCGCTGCCAATACTGACGAAAGTTAATTTTTGACTGATTAAAATTTATAATTGTCTATTCTATCTAGTCCTAAGCTATTCAGACGTTTCATTTCTGTTCTGTCCAGCACTTTTTTCTTCTGATATTTTCTTACGTGGACAAAACTTGAACATTTTTTTTTGTTTCCATAAAATCTTCAAGCTACAAGTAGTAATTATGTCATAAATAATTCAGTTTTTACATAATGTATGTATGTATAAAAGAGAAAAATACCTACATACCTTGCCTCTTAAAAAATGACCTTTTTACATTTTTATACTGTTTGACAGCACAGATGCACTAAAAAACTTCACCACCACTAACCTATCTCTCCTGAAACATCTAGCTTCTTCCCAAAACTACATCCACGTATAATAAGCTCTAACATGCCTCGTAGATTGTTTTCGATAATCTCTAATAAACAGATTTTTTTCAAGCGATAAGGAAAATATACCCCTCAACTCAACTTGATCACATACTCATATTCAACTTCAGCACAAAAAAAAAGATAGGCGAACGATCATAACAAGTCACACGGGCACGTTTTTACTTATATAGCTCACGCAGCAATTACTTATACACTGCTCTGGGGTACATAACAACGCGCGCGAGCAATAGATGCAAGATGATATCTCAAGACCTACCATCTCACCACCGAATTCTATCCGTATAAAAATGTATACTATGCTTCCAAGTCGCAACTCCATAGCATACATTATACGTATACGATATGATGGGGAGAAATCGTGAACTTTTTGTAGAAACGTAATCCAAGACCTAGGCCACGCACAAAATTCCGCAGTCAGCGAGAAAATCTTTAATCTTTAAGGAACTATATGGCGATATGGAGGTTAATTTGCCAGAATTTTTTTTTTTTTTTTAGTACAACACTGACTGGACCTGAGGATAGGGTGACCATATACCAACTGCGTTAACTGTCAAATGATACTTCCTCGCAAAATTTTCTAACTATAATTAATTTATATAAAGAATGCATAATGTAGCTTTATGGCGTCATGACAAAATGAAACAGCCTTCTACTTTCAACAGTCAAATTTAATAGAATTTTCTAAAACACTTCTCAACGGTTAAATAGTAACTTAATAAGCATTTAATTAGACTATATTCAACGTTGCGTAAATTAATATTCATCAAACATTTGCGATCCATATTAGCCCTTGCGTCAAATAAAGTACTAAACAGAAAAATCTATTACGTTTAGATAATTTATTTGACAAAAGAAAAAAGTCTATACTAATCAACCCGAAAGCGTGTTCAGCTTAAAACACCTCTATTCAATGTTACAAAACTTTTATGAATAACAGTTTCGCATTTCGAGACATGTAACTTTACACAGTCTTTAAAATTCACTTTTATTCCACGTCTAATCCATGACTTTTCTAAGCCATGCAATAGAAGTTCATATACGAGTTAAAATGATTAATTAATAAAAATAAACTGTCAGTCCGAAAATCCATGACGAAAATCTACTAGCTCTATCAGTCATATTAATAAAAAATGTTATTTCCACCGATAATCCTTGACTTTATTAAACCATAGAAAAAAAGTTAATAGGCGGATTAAGATGTTCAATTAATAAAAAATCAAAAATCTATGAACGAAATCTACTACAATAAGTATCAACTCTTTGTCTTTTTCTCTATGTCATTTAAAATTTTGTCAATTCTTATTCCTTCCGTTGAACTTCGAGAGATTAGCGAAGGAATTAATTTATAAATGTCAAATAGCAGAAATTTTATTTTATTAATGAAATATTGTATTAATCCACGTGTACTATAGGACAAGTTTTGCATTTGGAAAAACATTTAACTCGCGATTTTAAAGTTGACATTTCGATGATAGAGAACACCAAAAACGTGGGTCCCGCAATTCCGTCTGTGTTTCTGTCTGTCTGTTCGATTTCTGTCGATTTTGTTCAAACTTGGTGCCTTTGCGTTTAGGTGATTGTCCAAAATAGATTCTTGAGTCGTTGTTTTAGCCCCAAAAATAACGTACTTGCCATATAAATTTTTCTTCCATCTTGATTATCTCGAAAACGGCTCTAATAATTTTAATCAAACTGGTGTGTGTACTACCTTGGATATGGTCTACATTTTGGCCAATTTTTATTTTAAATATCTAATATTAACGGTACCTGCCGTACAACCATTTTATTGATTTTCGACTTTCTTACGATGGACGATTTTTTCTGATATTTTGTTTTTAAATTTATATCACTAAATATTTAAAATGTTCATACCACTTTTTTTTTTTAAATTAAGAATTCTTATATATAAAAATTAAGTGAAAAACGACTTTAAAAATAAATTTAACTGTTTCTATTAGAAATCTTTTGCATACAATGTGATCGAAGATAGAAGCAAGTACGTGCGATCCAGTCGTGCATTTTATTTAATAATAGTGTAAGAGTAAGTGTTTAAAATTAATTAATTCTAAATTTTAGCCTATATTGTATTTATTGTATATTCTGGAATATGTGTTAAAAAAGAAAATATGATCTGGTCACCCTAACTTTCTCTCTTCGGGCATAACTCCTTTCCGTGGATCATGTCGTCGTCAATGCCCCATAGTGACTGCAGCATTGTTGCTGCCTACTCTCTTGGAAGAGTAATAAAGCTGGAAAACTCATGACGATGTTATTTTCCTTTTTAAGAACCTTCAGCAAAGGGCTCAAGCTATAAGGTAGAATGATGGCGCTCTGGTGTCGCTCTGTTCCTTTACACATTAAGAATGCGTGCATCTATGAGTCGTGATCATTGCGCACGCTATGATTGAACTGCACGGGGAGGACCCTGCCTCAGTGCAGTTTTTTAGTGTTTCTTATTTTGTTTGTATATTTGTGAAGCCTAAATAAAAATGACTAAAAATGTTATTCGAAAAGATCAGGACAAGATGAAAAACAGCACGGGGTAAGGAGAGAGATTATTATCAAAGGTAAAAGACGGATAGTTTTGTTCACCTTGTCGCAAAGGCCACTGTTTTGCTTCGAAACAGGGTTGCCGAATATATCAAAATTAAAAAAAAAAAAACAAGACAGTGAGAAAAAGAAAAATTATTACAAATCAATGAGATTCTTAAATATTTTGTTAATTTTTTTCTTATAAATTTCACCAAATCTTACAAATGCTGACCTTTCATAATGAACTCGGAAATTTAGTTTTGTAATTTTCGACGATCTAATATTTTAAATATTTTCATTACTTACTTGATTTTAAGTATCACAGCGGCAACCATGGGTGTTGAAGTAAGCAAGGTGCAATCAGGAGATTATATATAAAATGCACGTTCCCACGCACTATGGGGCCATAAGACACAGGACAAAGGTATGTGATGACCCTGATCCTAAATATGAGTACCTACATAATCTTCTTACATGCTTCCATGATTTTATTTTAAACTTTTATATCGCAATGAATAATATCGATTGTCGTCGTGTCTCTTACAAAAAACGATTTTTTCCCTGGGGCTTTAATTTAAGTTAATATTTTTTTATGATTTAAAATGCTTTATATAGTTAACTAGAAATGGCGGCAATTATTGCTGAAATGCGCCGTTTTTATATAATAATTAGTATGAAACTGGGTGAAATCGATATGGAGAGTTACTTAAAGTCTCAAATCATTAAAGTCAGCAATTATGGCATAACTTAGGATAACTTACTAAAGTCTCGTTCAATAACACTGCTCCATAATGTCCTACAATCCCGTAAACCAGAATATTTATATAGTGAAATCAATTTTCCGCTATCTAATAGATCATGTAATCTTATTCCAATTCGCTTCTCATATCTGGTATCTGAACGTCGCGCCGGTTCTTTGTTAGTGTCATTTGACTGTGGAATTCTCTCCCTAGGTCTATAAGAACGATAACCTGTATACAACAGTTTGGAAAGACTCTTAGGCAATTTTATGAGAATCTGTAATGGTCTTGACAATGATGTTTATTTTGATGATGATGATGATTATTTTATTATTATTATTATTTTTTTGCTATGCTGAAATTGTATATATTATTATTTTAATTTAAAAAAGTTTGAAGTAGCGTTTTCTTATAAATATAAATAATAATGTCTCTTTTGCAACATATAAAAGTATATACTAATAGTACTGCGTTACAGCTATACTGATATTTGCTCTAGCTTATAAGATATTGTATCTTATTGAGGAGTAATGTTATAAAAAATAAATAAATAGAAATAGAAATAGAAGTAGAAATAGTTATACAGGTTTTTTTGTAAAGAAAAGTTTTCTTCTTGGTATTCTAAAGCTTTTCAGTTCCGTCTGTAAGCCAAATTTAATATTGGGAGCCTTATCTGATTGATTTATTTTTTTTTCCTCAAAATTTTAGTAAAGAGGTTTTTTTGTGATTTCTTATATTTACACGCCAAATATGACTTTTTGATTAAGCTCATCCAGAAAACGCTTCTCAGGATATTGATTAAATTTCGTAACTTAAAATGTCGTTTGCTGTAAAATAAATAACGGCTCTACTGATTTCGATCAAATTTTTATACAAGTCTAAATAATACTGCCTATACTGCGGGACACAACTTTGTCGTGTTCTCTATCATTATAATGTCAAGTTTGATCAAAATCTCGAGTTATGTTTTCCTTGTAATGCCTAGTTTGTACATCAAAGCGAAGTGAAGTTCTCATACAAAAAGTTTTTTTTTCCCCAACGGAGAAAATTAATTCCACAAAAAATCCATTTAGCTTGAGCTATAAATTAAAGTATGCGAAAACAAATTTGTGGAACGAAATTTTTCGCTTATCAGTTATTTTTTCCTGCCTGTATTTTTGAATGGAAATCACTTTGTAAAGCGAAAAAAAATAAAATAGTTTAATTTATGTGTTTGTCAAAATGATTTCCGAAATTCAGGTCGAATACATATAATGACAAATCCTGAAACTGATCAAAATCAAATGAGTAAGCATAAGAACCTATAACCATTTATGGAAATAAAAGTACTTACTGCACTAACAAAACCCTTTTACAGCACGATGTATTACGTGTGGGTTTATTCTCATACTTCTGGGTTTGCGATTAGATTTCTTGTTTTGGGAGATTATTTATATAGCCGCTGCACTGGCTACAGCGATGGCTAAGTTTCAATCATTAAAAACTGGTTTCTTTGATCCATTTTTTTAAAGCATTTAAATTTAAAGGTCAAAAAACTTCACTTCGTTCAGCAAAAAAAAATAAAATGCACGACTGGATCGTACGAACTTGTTCTTCTAGCTAACAACTTTAACGTAGCTAGACATTGAGGTTTAGTTAGTTAGGTGTAGTTATCCAATGCAGGTTTAAAGCATATGTAGGTAAGGTTACCTACATATGATTAAATTAGGTTAAATCTAAGTTATGGATTTTAATTATGTAAGTTAGGAGGTTAAAATGAATCTACATATATAGACAAAAGGATGTAACCTAAGTTTGTTAACATGTACATAAATATAATAATGAAATTGAAGGATGTAGGTGGGTAGGTGATATATTTACATACAACTTCATAATTTAGGTGCAGTATGCATTACATAAGATTCATGTGATTTTTAAAGACACATATGTATATATGTACAGTGCATTTAGTATGCAGTGACGTACACAAAAATTCGTAAAAAGGGAATAATAATATGGAAGAAATAAATCGATAATACAAATACTTAAATGTTTTTTATATTGCTTAGTCGGTATAGTTTGAGGGAAATCAAAGATGTCATTTGAATTCATGGATAAATAAGATATCAAAAAAAATTTTTAAAATCGTTGGAGCGGTTTTTTAATAAATTAAATTTTTATGTATAAAATTTTGAAAACATTTAAAAAAAAAATTACAAACACCATTTTAAAGATATTATTAATATACAGTCATCGGCATAATTATTTTGACAGTACTGTGAACAGTCGTCTGAGTGAAAAATTGGTAACGGTAAATGTCATATTGTTATGGCTTGTTAATGAGTTGAAATATATAACATTTGTTATTTATTGACAGTATAATATAAATCATTTGAATTTGTAATAACAGTGCTCGTTTTTTATAGGCATACGTATTTTGACTAGAAGTCTAGGTTGAATTTGGAAAGATTTTTTTTTTTTTTTTTTTTTTTTTTTTATAGAAATTTTATGATTTCATTTATTTTGAACTTCTCTTAAAAGAATATGGGTAAAAAATCAGAGTTAAGCGTAAAAACTAGAACAACTATCGTGGCAAGGTATAACAGTGGTGAAAAGGTAAAACAAATTTGTGCGGAGTTTAATTTACCGAGGCAAACAGTGCATTAACAGATAAACAAACATAAAAAAACTAAATCTGTTCAAAATTTGAGGCTTACGGGAAGAAAAAGAAAAACTACACCAAAAGATGATAGAAAGCTTCTGCGTGAATTTGTTAAAAACCCTGCACTAACACCAAAAGCTCTGGAGTTGCAAATGAAGAGATATACCCAAAATCCCGTTAGTGAAAGAACAATACGTAGGCGTCTTGTTGAATCCAATTTTGGAACGTATTCCGTAATAAAAATACCCTATATTGCCTCTAGGAACAAGGAAAAACGTTTACAATTTGCAAAACAATATCTCCATAAGCCCCTGAGCTTCTGGAATAGAGTTTTATGGACTGATGAGAGTTCATTTGAGTTTCATGGCTCCCATAAAAAAAAATGTGTTCGATTGCCAAAAGAACAACGTAAGAAAAAAGTTCCAGTTTTGCAAACATTGATTCACGGTGGAGGTTTAGTTATGTTTTGGGGTTGTGTATCTTCAAGTGGTCAGGGAAACTTAGTCCCAATTGATGGAACAATGAACCAATATAAGTATTTGACCGTATTGAATGAGTACGCATTTCCAGCTGGTGAGAGACTTATTGGGGAGTCGTTCATTTTTCAGCAGGATAATGAGCCATGCCACAAGAGCCGAATGATAACTAAATTTTTGCGGGACATCGAAGTAGAAACACTTGACTGGCCACCACAAAGTCCTGATTTAAATATCATCGAGAATGTGTGGGCGTATGTAAAGGGAAAAAGGAGTTTTTCTTTGAACCGAGCCAGAGAAGGCACGATTTTGGAAGTAAGAAGACTTTGCCAAAACGTCTGCAAAATATTATAGCAGCTAAGAGAGGATACACATTTTATTAGTAAGTGCTAATTTTATTTTTATTTTGTAAAGATATTTTTTTAGTAAGCATAAAATGAATTGTCAAAATAATTATGCCTTTAGGCAAAGTGAATTTTTTGTGTTATTTAAAAATCCAATAAATTATCCAAATCAAAAAAACCTAAATATTTTTAAAAATTGACCTAACAACAATCTCCCATTTTCAATTTCATTGATTTATATCTGAAACTCGAAATATGTAAATTTTTCATTTGTCAAAATAATTATGCCTATGACTGTACATATAAAATTCAAATTTCAAAAAAATTCTGTGACTGGTTTTTGAAAAATCGATTTTAAAAAAAAAATTATTTATTTTTTAAGAATCGAAAAAAAAATTTTTGGAACATTTTAGGAAGTATTTGCATAAAAAAAATATTTTAAATGGTTCATCCAATGTTGAGAAAGTCGAAAATATGAAAAGTGGTTCTATGAGAAGTACCGTTAATAAGTACAAAAAAAAATATTTTTATACTTGAAAGTGCACTGTAGCCGTTTTCGAGAAATACATTTTTTTCTTAAACGTTTTTTTAAACATTTGTACCGTTGGTTTTTATTTTAGGAATATAGTTTTTTCAACTTTTCAAGATAATGTCAAAAAAAAATTACCAAATACCAAGTTTCGACAAAATCCATCAAGTCGTTTTCAAAATTTTGAGTTTTCACAAAAAAAAAGTTTTTTTTTTTTATATTTCTAAAAAAAACATTTTTCTGAACAATTTTGGCTTACAATACTGTTTAGGCTTTAAAGGAGCTTTTGCGCTAAAAAAAAATCAAAAAAATTTAGTTAACTGTTTGCCATAAAATCGAAAAACAAAAAAATGGTACTACTAGAAGTACCAAAAATAACAATTTTTTTACCAAAAATATTACCCAAATGTTCTTTTTCCCTTTATTAATGCACTTATTTATTTTTATAAAAATCGTTGGGGCCGTTTTTGAGAAAAATAAGATTTTTGGTCTTGGCCCAAAAACAAATTATGGGAGCTACTGGTATTTGTCGTCTTAAAAAAAAATGAAAAAAACGTGTGGGCATATTACCGAAAAAACAATATCTACCAGGTTTGGAGCATATCTATCCAACCGTTTAGGCTGTAGACTCGAGGACAGACTGACAGACAGACAGACGGAATTTGGTGCTCTCTATGATCGTAATGTCATGTTTGATTGTTAGAACTTTTCTTTTTTTTGCACGAATCCATAACTTGCCTTATAGTACCTATAATCGCAAGTAAAAAAAAGAAACCGAAAAACTCATAAATAAATAGGTTCCACAATGATTTTAAGTTTTCTTTTTTGGTTGTGAAGTTTTTGGCATATCACTCAGATTTTAATTTCTCTTCGCATAGATATATAAACTGGGCTTAAAATGCAAAAAGTGCCCTATTGACTATGTGAAAAGTAAAAAAGTATTTATGTATTTATATCTCATTCTGATACTTGTGGTTATACTTAGTAAACACAATATTATGGCAGATATGTATTCGTTTTTTTTTTTTTTTTGAAATGATGTGGGAAAAAATTGGAGATGCCGGGGATCGAACCCGGGGCCTTTCACATGCAAAGCGAACGCTCTACCACTGAGCTACATCCCCTTCATAAATTTGCAAGTTCTTTATAGTTTTCAACCAAAAATACCTTTTATCTCAATCTTACTGAGATAATTCTCACTTTGTGAATATTTTGTTTCTCAGATAAAATAACTCACAATTTCTTTATGAGCTAACAAACTACCTCAGTCAAGATTGCTAATCTTCGTATTCGTAGAGCAAACATTAAACATTTCGGAGGGAGATAAATTTATTTACTGTCAACAAACATTGTTTTTAAATATTCTGTCGTTTTTAAATACGAGAAGCGGTGCAATTCTAAAATTATACGTAGACGATTTTTGGAGCTTGACAATAGCTTATCCAACATTGATATCAATAAACTACTATTAGTCGGTCGAAGTAATTGGTCATTGCACGTCATCACAAAATTATTCAATGTCAATGCGTTCACACTCAAAACATTGATGTTCGCTCTACTCATCAGTCAAATTTTTTGGCCCTGGCGTTGTAAGGAAGCAACAGTGTTGTATTTGGGACGACGAGACGCGACATACAAAGTAAGTTACTGTTTGGTGCGAAGTTGGACCACTTGGTGATGCAATAGTCCGTTATTTTTCAAAAACGATTTCGGAAAGCACTCAGCGTCAATGGCAAGTATACAGATCAGTGATAACCAATTTCTGTTAGCCCGATTTGAAGGATTTGGAGGTGGACGGTACGTGGTTCCACAAAACCCTTTTTTCGTTTTAAGTTCAGAGCAGAGTTGAGTTGTCAAAACAATGCTTGTGTTTCTTTTTCACTCTGAGGGTTCAGAGCTCCAAATGTGTGTTTTTTTTCCTTTTGAACATGAGTGCAGAGCTCGATGTGCTCGGACATAATCGACTGATCATTCTGAGTATATTGCTGAGCACAGGAAATGTTGTGTGTGAAGAAGGAAATTGTGAAAAAAAAACAATCCGATACAATTAAAATGGCGAAACAAGTTGGTCGCTTGAGGTAGGGTTGCTTAAACATCGATAGTCTATCGATAGTATTGATAGAATAGATAGTCTGTCGATAGTATCGATAGTAAAAAACTATCGAATGTATTGATAGTTTTGAAAATACTATCGATTGTTTTTCCGATAGTTTTACGCCTCACAATTTTATTAGCGGTGAAACCCATAATAAGCAACATAAACTAAAAACACACGACCTCTTATCCATTCATACGAACTAAAAGATACATAAACTGAAATATAATGACCTGAAAGCAAATCTAACAATAATGCAGAAGTATGCGATAAAAATAAGTAAAGAGACCCATTGTAATTAACTAACACTTGTGCATATACTTATGAGACTCCGCGCATTATATTTTCGCCAATGTTCTGTATTTCACTCTTTGTGAATTTGACTAGCGAAAGTGAATTTTGATGTTCTGTATGCCACATAAAATAAAGTTTGTAAATAGCTTATTCCGAATGTGGAATTTTAGGGTTCTGAATATAAAAATTCGTGTTTTACATTTGGATTATGAACCGTTTTTATACAAATTGTCTGTACCAGGTGGTTTTGACGGTTCGAAAATGAAGTCCAGCTGAATTGAAAGGAGTTGAATCCACTCGAAATGCAGAACAAGTTATTTCAGTTTAAGTGAAATTGAAATTCGTTTTGAATTCATTTTCGCTCGGAATGCAGAACATGTTGTTTATCTCTTATTTGTTGTTTGTCGTCTCTTGCAAACAATATTTTTTTTATTATTGCTTCTGATGTCTGTTCGGGTTCGGTGGTCTTATTATTCCAAATATTTTCATTCATTTTTATTCCGGATCTTAAAAAAATCCGTTAGAAAGTGGTATCACGTGTTGTTTTTGTTCTACGGGGTAAGTTAAATCAGATCCGGCACCAAATAACCGCATCAGCTTTCAAGTACTACCTGACTGAATTATGCAAGTTTGGCACTACCCCTCACGTTATCACGCCATCATCTCATAGTGTTTACTCGTTCATTCAATCACTGCTGATGGTACTCACTCCTTTGGTTACTGAAGAGGTAATTCGGCCCCACAGATTCGTATTCGTATGGATAAATTACACACCAACGGCTAGTGCTTTTAAAATGAAAAATAATATCGATAGTTTTAAATTAAAACTATCGATACTATCAAAAGCGCGAACTATATGTTTAAGCAACCCTACGCTGAGGAGCGCAAATTTCGTTTTTTTATTTGTAATTATCATTTATAGAAATTATTGTCAAAATTATTTATGGAATCAGAAAAATTATTTTCGGGCTGATGGTGAGTAAAAGTAAGTAAATAAATACTAATTTGTATTATATTATCTATTACGTCACATTGATATCACCACAGATGAGTAACACAAAAATGGGAAATTTCGGCACACATACATTTTGATATTCTTTAAAGCATCCATTTTATTCATTTGTATCTATAGTAATCCTTATAAGATGCAAATCGTCGATTCTTCGAGGGATTTTTCTCAACGCAATATGGCTTCAAGCTCATATTTTACAAAACAAAATCAAAATAGGAAACTTTGTTTTGCATAGATTTTCGCTTGAAAATAGTTTATTAGTACTTCTTCCGTGACTCCTATAACACAAATGTGAATGTCAATGTCCAAATCCGCAATGCTATCCAGACTAGAGCGTAACCACATGACTTCTTAAGTGAATACGAAATGAGGGACCCCGAGATGTGCCTCCATTATAGAAAAGTAATATAAATGAAAGACAACAAACACAAACGACACAATTTCTATTCGTCGTTCATCAGGAATGATTTTTTACAGGATGATTCAAAAATTAAATGCGTCAATTTTAATTTTTTTATGAGTTCAATGGGAAAATATAATACTTTTTAAAAATAATTTTAACAAATGCATGTGAGACCTAATATATTTTAAATGCGAATTAGTTCTTGACTTACCTAATGTTGCCCTTTTTTAAAAAAATCAGTTCAGAGAAGAAAAAATTCTATTGAAGATTTAAATAAAAAAACTTTTAAGAAGAGAATAGAATAAAACGCAAATAATAATATATTTTTGTGGACTGTGTGGAATAAAGCCAAATTGAAGATTTTTTAACCTGTAGTCCAAAATACGTTCGCCCAAATGCTGCAAATTTTATAATAGTCGGTAACCGTCGACCGAAAAACATTGCGTCTTAGAAGGGTACGACAGCATCCAACTTATGAGCCCAACTATCGTACCTGGGCGAAACGCATTTTAAGAAGAGTTCATTTCCAGCCATTTTATAAATTCAAGCATTTTCGAGAAATTCTTGTTGATTTATTTAATTTTTTAAAAAATTTCTTAATTTTTGTGGCACACCCGGTTTACAGCAACCTTAAGATATACGCAGCAAGGCCTCTCACTCAGATTGCTTGCATCCACGTGAAAAGGACCAGAACTTTGCCATCACTATACACTTAGCAAACGACAACCTTAATTTGGTCCCTCATCCCGATTTTGCGGAAAGTGAACTGGACATTTAAAAGTTGGAAAGTTTATGACGGTGCATAAAATTTGCATGTTTTTTATGTTGCGTTCTATGAGGATATACCATCATCACTGTGCTTGTGTTCAGCATCTCTGAAACCTTAAAGTATCTATAGCTATCGAAAGGTACGACAACAGATTTATTATGTATTCTTCATTTATGAAATGCTTTTTGATGTTTTAATCAAAAAAGGGATGGGTATGGTAAGGAATGCACAGGTACAAATAAAAAGGTAAGGCAAGGTATATTATGGTGCCATCATTTTGAATCGAATGGAGATAAGATGAGATGAGGTTGATGATGGAACATTTATTTGTTTGCTGATCTGCCTAATGTTGACATATAATAGTCAGAAGATGGAATGTAATGCTTGCTTTATGGACGTAAGATTCAAATTTTGATTTATCGTGAATAAAGGAAGAAACCATGTGATACCCTAAAGTTTAGTTTTTTTGAACAGACTTGTGGTATTGAGAACCTTACCATTTATTTCCAATTCCTTCCATATTCGGCAGTTTCTTTTTATTTTGGATGACAGTATTTCCAGCTTAGAAATTGCGTTCAAAAATTTCATGCAGATATATAATGAATTTGCTGCAGACAAAACTGTATTCGATGCTTAAAGTTTGCTTGCATTTTTTTTAACATTTCAAATTACGTGCTCGATCGAGTCGAACCAAGCACTCGCATGAGATTGAAAAAGCAACAAAATCACAGCTGGCATCAAATGGCATTAAATGTGAGCTAGCTGTACAGCAGCATTGTTGGCAAATAAATTATACTAAATACGACATTTTGTGACAGCTCATTCCATTGTGTTCAGCCTTAAATATCAAAGAAGAACCAGTCTCAAAAGATTTCCAGTTTCTAAGCTGACATAACAGCTCTCCAAGAGATGCGATAGGAGAGCGAAAAATTGTTATTTTTTTACTCTGCCTAATACTTCGAACAAAATAGTCTTGGCCTTTATCGAAGTAGGCATGCGTATAAAGGCGAAATTCTGCCATCTTTGTTTTATTAGCCACATGTGTCTATAGAAGAGAAAGACAACACTACCTCAGAAAGGCTGTACTAGCTCCTGACAAAATCATAGCGATATCCAAAGCATGGCGTTTAGATTACTCTTGGGGGACTTGACACTTGAAAGCCAAAATTGGTAAATTGGATATCTCTGGAAAGGCGATGGGGAATAACAGCTCACATAACTCAATCTTGAATCTTGACAGCCAAAATTGGGAAATTGGATATCTCTGCAAAGGCGATGGGGAATAACAGCTGACATAACTCAATCTTATCGATTTTGTACCGGGTAACAGTAAGCAGCATCTCAACATGCACAAAGGCCTTTGATGATTGTCCCCAGATGATCGAACATGCAACCAAACAAATCGAACATGCAACCAAACAAATCATGTTGTCATCAATAAAATGCACTCCTTCAACATTCTGGATGTCAGCATCTTCCGAGGAGTTAATATCTATTCTGATCACAATCTGGTTTGTGGCAAACTGAGTGTGAGAAAATCCAATGAAGCTCTAAGATGATCAACTACTTCCTAGAAAAAAAATTGGAAGGCTTCAATCGGAATAATTCAGCTTATGAAAACGGATTATATCTCTTAAAGATAGCAAGTCCGCCGCTATTATTGACACGAGTCCGAAAGGCTTATTACAGGGATGCCAAAAAGCTACGTCAGAAATGTTGAAATTATCACAACCAACAAATTATGGCGTTAGGAAAAAACTAGACCTTCCCGTCAGGTATATATTGACCGAAGGCAGGATTCAAATAAAGACAAAGATTTGAAGTCGAAAAGATGCAGAGTTGCTACAGCAGAAAAAAATCCTGAACTTTAATATACAAGTGAAGCAACCTACAACAAAAAATAGTTTTATGCGAACGTCATAGTAGTCGAAAGGCTACTTCAATCAGTTATTTTGCTGACGACAGCCAAACCCCCGTTAAGGAGCAGTTAGCCAAATCGAATCTGAATGACAACCAAGAGCTTCAACCGCCGACCAGAATGAACTAAAAATGGACATTTCTAAAAATGAACAAGACCGCAGGAGCACATAGACTCCAAGCGGAACTTTTTACATTTACTTGTGAGTGGCGATGAACTGTTGGTCAGGAGCATACACCAACTCATCGCAACTATATGATCAGAAAAAATCGTATCTTATGATTGGCCCTCAGAGTTATCTGCCCCGATCTTCAAAAAAGACGATCGCCTCCTCTCCTCGACAAATAGTACATAGGCAAGTCTGCTTACAAGATGCTATCCAGCGTTTTCTTTGAACGTCTCAAGCGATTTTCTGATAATTTGATAGAATACAACGACTACCACAGACCAAATCTACTCATTGCTCCTGATGTTGGAGAATGCCAAGGAATTCAATATTTAAATACATGTTCATCAATTTAGTGACATGCTGATTTCCCTGACAAATCTAAGACTAATCTGAATGACATTGGAGAAAACTGATTGATCGATCAAAATTGGAAGGGTTTTTACTTCAACTTTCGAAACCAGAAGAGCGTTAAAACAAGGACACACAGTCATTGCAATTCATGACATCGACGTGATGAACTAGCAACGAGTCAGCGGCAAACACAATGGACTATATGGGCCATACACCGATATGAGTCTAGTCTGTAATACTGTCAGAAATAAATTAAACTCGCTGCATAACTTATGACAGGCAAAGATCAATTATAAAGATAGGAAAAGTGGGCCACAAATTAAAAAAGAGCTGATAACCACATTTTTGCACAAGTATGTGTTACGAGTCGTTAATAACAATCACATATAAGCAAATTTGGATTACCCCATGGCCAGTCATAGAGCATCCTGTATGGATCCACTTTCGGCAAGCGCATGCCCCACCTTGACGGGTAAGTTTTTGGAGTATGTACATTTGGCTTCGAACTTTAGACTTTTAAGAACAAATCCCATTCAATTTATTATTATAGTTTGCCGAATCTCGAATCAAAATAATTCATCTAGTTTGAACGAAAAACGAATAGAAATCAGATGAAATCAGAATTCACGAATTTAATTTAAAAACAACACACATTCCCTCATTCCACAGTCCATCAATTGCATCTAGAAATCTATTTTCTGAGAGGAAATTTGCCTCAGCCGCCCCAGCGCCGCATTGACATACACTAAACTAATGACGTCGGCGTTCATTCAGCTTGTAGTACATTCATTTAATGTGCGCCTATGTGACATGAACTGTTTGTGTCTTTCCACCAGCAGTCACCAGTTGCCCTCCTTCGCCAGCACCAAACCACCACCAGTGAACAGGAAATTCAATTCTCCCTCACCACTCAGCAATCACCATCACCACCTCCACTACTCGTTGCGCTGCCAAAGGATGAACACAAGAACTAACTAGCAAGTAACTGAGATTTCCTCAGGACTTCGAGAGTAATGTACCTGTTCTTCCTGATCAAATCCACTTGATGTAATGCAACATGAATTCCCTGTCGCTGATGTCCAAATTCAGGGACAGCAGCAGACAAAACTCCACGAAAATAATAAAAAAAAAGAACACCACACCTGACCTGAGCAACAAAAGTTCTTCGTTGGCAAAACATGGAAAACTGGTGTCGCGCGTTAAAGAGGCAGTTCCCCATAAACCAGCTTCAAACACTTTTAGCCTTCTGGAGATATCTGTCTCTGGTGCTATGTATGTCTGCTCCCTGCTCCTTGGGAATCTGGCAAACAACAGTTGTAACCTGTTATCACATAATTTCAATTAGGACACAAAGTGGAAGTCATGTTTGTTGCTGCTGCTGTTTTGTGTGTTTTTTTTTGGGGGGGGGTTTCGATTTTTTGTTTTTCTTTTTCAGCCACTGGCTAGCGTGTGATTGGTTCCGCGATCGGTGCCAGCTAATTGCAGCCGTGCGCAGATAACCCTTGGTCCTCCACCTTCTCTTCCCCACCAGTGCGCCAGCCGTGGAGGTGGTATAGGAGTTGCTGGAGTCGTCGTGCTTTAGCCATTTAAATTTAAATTAGTTTTTCGTGCCTCGACTTAGGAGTGTCGCCTGGCAGTTTTAGAATTTTCGGTACTGATCGGTGTCGCGTAGGAAAAAAAGCGTGATCGCGCGTATTCGAAGAACGCGCGATTTGTTGACATCGCGTTCCCTCTCCTGGACACAATACTATACAAACTGTGTGCGCTTTGGTTTGAGTACTTTGTCCTGGCTGCGCACTATCCACATTGCTGGCAGGGATATATGAAGTTGTAAATCGGCATGGGCAGTTTAGACATCGCATAGTGATACGAGCCAGTGATATCTTCTCTGGCAGTTGTAATACAGGGAATGTCTGGCTTTCGTTTGGACAGAGAGTGCTGAACGGGCAGTAGAATCGTGCGTGCCCTCAAGTGCGATACATCGAATAAGATGCACGACTTTCTTACACTTGCACTAAGGGAGAGAAGAACTATTTCAGAATTTTTTTGTTGTTTTAATCGATTTCTACACAGGAAGGGTTGCGAAAAAATGGAATATTATTAAAGGCGCTTGTTCAAAATGCAAACAGTTTTAAATTCAATAGACATGGTTTAATTTCCACCACAATTCAGAACCCCGGTAAATTTTTGACTGATCTGAAGCAAACGAAATGTCAAATAGGTGGTTCCTGGAAAAGCTTAGGTATTTCCTAATCCAACAGCCTTTTAGATTTGTGTCAGGATACCTATGGTCACCGAAATCAGGGAAATACCCTTAACAAAAATTTGTAACTGCTCTAGAAGTTAAAAGTTAACAAAAGCCTCACCAAAATTTTGCTATTATTCAGTTTACTCCTAACTAATTTTTAATCGTATTTAATTATTATCTTTGCCTTTATCTATCCTTTCCAAGGATTTCAAGCATTCTTACACATATGGCGCCCTTAGTGTTGCTTGCATTAAGTGCGCTCATGTACCTTTCGGTCAAAAGTAAGCGCTTCTGGTTGCATTTATAAAGAATGACATTCTTGAATTCTTCTCTTCTTGTTGAATCATTTCTCTCTCGTCTCGTATATAGCTTAGCCTCATCCCTAAGCCTGGGCTGTTATTGTAGGTGGATTCATTTCTTAAGCAACATACACACAACACACGTCCCATGAATTCCTGAAGGTACAAAATTTCAACATCCAGTCGAGTAGCGTCGCGTCAGATCGAAAAGTCCACAGAAAAATAATCGTGAACTATTATTTGTTGTAGAAGTTTGGCCTTTGTGCTGGTCTATGCCAGTCAGGGTCTTTCCAGAATTCATCGTTTGCAAAACTTTTCTCGGCAAACATGCGACCGCGATTACTACGGACATGTTGTATATAGCAAAGGTATATTATGCCGGGAACAGGAACGGCTCATTCTAGTTTCCTACCTAGAGTCTTCCTCATTATAACTCGTGAGGTCTATTGTTTGTCTTAATGACAATTGGGAGTGTTAGAACGTTGCGCTAGTTTGCTTCGGTTAGGATATATGGATTATGTCGAATAAGTTGCGCAAAGGCCTGCGGATTTGACAGGGTGGACCCAGTCACGCAATCTTGTACGAGTAGTATACTTGCTTCATGAAATTTGTGTGTTTGTTGTAGGTGTTTTTTATTCTGCTTGAGAACTAACCTATACTATACGATATATGTATATATATAGGGAGTCGCATTAAGTTCCAAAGGATCGTGATTTAGGGGGAAATAGTTTTGTGATCAGTTCCCTGAAGATATTTTGCTTTATTGGGACACGTTTCATTTAGAGCGCAAATTAATAGTTTTTTTTAAAGATATTTACTTAAAGATTTTAAAGTAACTACAAAACTATGTTTATCTTTAGGAAACAAATTTTAAGTACCACGAATTGCGTGTAAATACATGTCGACTTATTCCGTGCTTACACGACCAAAAAATTGTCCAAATTTGTTTCAAGAAGCAAAAACTGAAAAAAAAACATATAAGCGTCCAGACTTTCCAGAATTGTGTAAATTTTTAAAGTATTAAGTAGAATCGCTGAGTTCAATCAAATTTTGTTAAAATTAGTTGAAAAATATTTAAACCATAGTTAGCCTTCTATTTCAAGCATTTAATTGGTTATCATCACATACCTGAAAACTGAACACGACTTATCTTTACTAAGTTTGAAGAAAATTGTGGGCTAAGAACTTCAACATCGTCTAACCACGGTTTAAATATTTAACCCGGATAAACTATGGACCAATATTTTTGTGAAAGATTAAAATTGATTTTAGTTGACAGAAGTTTATCGATATCGATGTGCAACGTTATGAAAATCGCCATATCTTAAGCCAGAGTGAACTCGGGAGCAATATTTCAGAGAAGGATTAAAGTTGATTTTGAGTTGTCAAAAATTTATCGAGATTGAAGTGCGACATTATGAAAATCATCAGTTTTTCAACTTAGGCTGAACCACAGTTTGAATATTAATCCAGGGTGAACTCGGGAGCAATATTGCAGAGAAGGATTAAAGTTGATTTTTAGTTGTCAGAAATTTATTGACATTGAAGTGCGACATTATTAGTGTGTTTCTTTATTCATTCTGGTATGTCCAGAATATTCGGAATACCAGTTTTTCGTTTCTTTATTGCATGGAATATTCCGGATAAACTATTTTGTTGTTTCTTTATTTATTCCGGAACGTTTGGAATGTATTCTTTTTATTCCTTGTTAAACACGGTATGAAAAGAATATTCTCGGAATAACCCTGTCATATGAAAGCAAAAAATGACAGCAGACAAAGAGGAAAATCAAGTAAATAAACAAAATGGATGAGCAAACATTTTTCATATTTTTATTTTGGAAATAAATATATAAATAATAATTAAATGCGAGTTTTCATTAATTAATAAATCAATAATATTTTATTTTTACTATTCCTCATAGAGATACCTGTTTTTTTTTGTCATCATAACACTTTCAAACGGCTGATGTCATCTTTTTCTTTCCTATTCCTGATAGTATTTTTGTTTCTTTATTCATTCCATTCTAGATATTCTGGATAAACATTTCGTCTTTTCCATCCATTCTTTTCCATATTCGTAATAAATGAAAAAACACACTCTTTGAATATCGCAATTTTTCAATCTTTGCTGAACCACGGCTTGAATATTAACCCAGGGTGAACTCGGGAGCAATATTGCAGAGAAGGATTAAAGTTGATTTTGAGTTGTCAGAAATTTATCGAGTTTGAAGTGCGACATTATGAAAATCGTCAGTTTATCAACTTAGGCTGAACCACGGTTTGAATATTAAACCAAAGTGAACTCGGGAGCAATATTTCAATGAAGGATTAAAGTTGATTTTTAGTTGTCAGAAATTTATTGACAGTGCATAATGTCGCAGTGTGTTTCTTTATTCCTTCTGGTATGTCCACAATATTCGGAATACCAGTTTTGCGTTTCTTTATTGCATGGAATATTCCGGATAAACTAGTTTGTTGTTTCTTTATTCATTCCGGAACGTTTGGAATGTATTCTTTTTATTCCTTGCTAAACACGGTATGAAAAGAATATTCTCGGAGTAACCCGACAAAATGACAGCAGACAAAGAGGAAAATCAAGTAAATAAACAAAATGGATGAGCAAACATTTTTCATATTTTTATTTTGGAAATAAATATATAAATAATAATTAAATGCGAGTTTTCATTAATTAATAAATCAATAATATTTTATTTTTACTATTCCTCATAGAGATACCTGTTTTTTTTGTCATCATAACACTTTCAAACGGCTGATGTCATCTTTTTCTTTCCTATTCCTGATAGTATTTTTGTTTCTTTATTCATTCCATTCTAGATATTCTGGATAAACATTTCGTCTTTTCCATCCATTCTTTTCCATATTCGGAATAAATGAATAAACACACTCTTTGAATATCGCAATTTTTCAATCTTTGCTGAACCACGGTTTGAATATTAACCCAGAGTGAACTCGGGATCGAAGGTTTATTTTGAATTGCAAAGATAATATTGGAATCAGAAATCTTTCGAAATCGATCTGTGACATTCATTATGTCACACCTTTACATATCGAATTCGAGAGGACGGCACTAGTAAAATTGTTCACGAAACTTGTGGTTTCGATGATGGTGCGATGTTCATTCTATGATGGACCCCGAGTTAATTCTTAAATCTGAGTAAACTTGGAAGAAATGAAGTAGGATGAAAGGTTGCTGTGTTTTAGAATTGGACATTTCGCCTGTCAAAATACCCCTAAGTGAGATAGTACTCTCTCTTTCTTTCTCATCAACATCATGGTTAGTTATATACCCAAACGTCATTGAAAACTTAAATATATTCTTGAAAGATGACATTTATTTGTTTGTAACCTTTTGGAGTGTGGAATAGAGTCCCGTGGCGTAATGTTATATGCGTTGTATTGCCTGGGACTCAAATCCCAGCTTAAGTTACCCAAAAAAGAAAAACGGGTACATTGTAAAGAAAAGATGCTTCTCACCGTAGTTCTTCGAGTTCGACCAAAAATATAAGGTCCCCTTCAATCCTGTCGAACAGAAAGCCAGAAATGGTTGAGACTGTGTACAAATGGAGCTGGTGACATATCATTGAGTGTATTTGTCATTTATTTCCTAATTTACCTCAAATGTCAAAGGTTTCATTTGTCTTAGAATTCACCTCGAGATTTCGGAAGTGTTTTCAAAACATTCTACCTAACTACACAAAAACATTAATAAACACAATATTCTTAAAATCTTAACTATATCCATCACAAACACTAAACTCAGTGTCCATACATTAAGAGTCAAGTTTGAATATTATCCGTTTATCCAACGCGATTAACATTTCAACAAGAATACAATCCAAAAAACTATACGACTTATTATACCAACTGCTAATTTCCATACCATGACCTCTGTTGTTGAGAGAGATATTCAAATAAAATTCCAAAGTCACTCACTTAAGCTCAACCAGCAGTAGGGTAAGGTATGTTGTATATGTAGGTAGCCAAGTTAAACAAAAAAAAAAACAAGTGAAAAATTCCTCCTTTCAATTATGAGTTTCGTTCGTCCGTCTCATAAAATCCTGGACACATTGTCTCCCAAAAATCCAGTGACATCTTCATTGCAAAAGAGTTGTAGGTATTTATTCTTTGGGCGCATATATGCAAATATGTTGTCCCAGTGCATTCTCTCGGTTGGATATAGGGAATACTAAGCATGAATTTCATTTGATATACATATATACTACTAACTATTTACATATGTATGTATGTATGTACGTTTGTATCTAAAGCTCATGCACCACGAACAAACGCACAAAACATTATACCCAGCGCCAGCTGTTGTATATATGCTCCTCCTCATCCCTGGCATATGCAAAGTTTTGTCCAGAAAAATGGTAATATGCATACAAACAAAATAAACGAACAAATTTGTTGCGACAATTTCATAATTTCACCATGAAGGTATTTAAATATTTTCAATTTTAATTTTTTTGCAAAGCGGAACATTATAAACACACAAACTGTCAAAATAAAGGAAAAAAAGAAAAATTCCCCATTTGATTGAGCGAACTATTTCTACACGATTTTCTGCGAGTGAATTGTGTTATAACCATTAAAACATCAACTGTCAGGGCCTATTACTTACTTACTTACTTACTTATCCGGCTCCCGATCCATAGAGGGCCGCTGCCTGGCATATTGCAATCTTCCATCGGTTGCGGTCCCTCCCACGCTCCCTTCAGTCGTCGAGACCAAGCACTCTTGCGTCTGTAACCGGCTGATCCCTGTAGCGGAGGTTAGGTCTTCCTGGTCGTCTCGAACCTGCGGGCTGGGATTCCAAGATTTTCTTGGCTGGAGCGTTGTTGTCCATTCGCTCGATGTTGCCGAGCCAGTGCAGTCGACGCCCTTTGGTTCTTTGGACTACACCCACATCTTGGTACAGCTCGTGCAATTCTGGATTGAATCTTCTCCTCCATTCGCCCTCTTCGCATATAGGACCAAATATCCTCCGAAGAAATTTTCTCTCGAAAGTGCCCAGTATCAATTCCGCTTTTTTACTTATCGTCCAGCACTCGGCCACGTAGAGTAGAACTGGTAAAATTAGCGTTTTGTAAAGCGGTGCACTTTGTCCTTCGAGACAGGAGTTTTGAACCCATTTGTTTGGCCAAACCGAAGTAGCAGCGGTTCGCTAGGGTAATTATTCGTCGGATTTCCACTAAGGTGTCGTTTGTGGAATTGATGTTTGTTCCAAGGTAGGTGAACTCCTTGACTACCTCGAAATTACTGCTACCAACAGTGACGTTTTGTCCTAGGCGATGGACAAATGAGGCTTTGTTTGTTGATAGCATATACTTGGTTTTGTCCTCACTCATTTCAAGACCAAAGAAATTCTCCTGTTCATCAATAGCTGTGAATGCTTCAAGTACAGCTCGCTTGGAGCGGCCGATGATATCGATGTCATCCGCATAACCAAGCAGTTGGGAAGACCTGTTGAAGATAGTGCCTTCCAGTTTAACACCACTTTTGCGTACTATCTGCTACAGGACTATGTTGAAGAGGTCACATTACTAAATGCATTTTTTTTTTTGAAATGGCTTCGCTAATTCAAGGGCAGGTTTTGCATTTAGAAATTCGGTCTGTCTATCTGTTTGTAGATCGACCAACAGCATATACACCGCTGAAGTGATTTTCTTCCAACTTGGTAAAGCGTTTTAGGTGAATGGCTCGATTCTTTTTGTAAATTTTTCTTTTAGCTCCAAATACCTCTCATACGAATGTTTGGAGCAAAAATGGGTAATCTCAATTATTTAGAAAACGGCGCTAACTATTTTTGATTAAAATAGTTATTGTCTACATTTTGGTCAATAAAAAAATTTAATTGATATGTTATAAACGGTACCTGCCATATAAACTTTTTTTTAACTATTTCGTGAACGGCTCAATGGATTTTTATCAATTTTTTTTACAGGATGTTCTTCAAATTCCAAATGACCCAAAAGAAAAATATTTTCGTGATTTTTTCAAAAAACAATTTTTTTTTGAAAATTTTATATTTTGAAAACTAAGTTTAAACTATTAAATACTTGAAATTGCCACAATAATTTATTTTTAGAAAAAAATTTAAGAAATTTTGTATATACAAAATTAATTAAAAAACGACTTTCAAAATATAGCTATTTAGCCGTTTCTACTAAGAATCTTGTGCTTACGATGTGATTGATCCAGTTGTGCATTTTATTATGAATTGTCTCAGGAATTCTTCATTTTTAGGTATGCATATGTTTTTATAACAAAAAAAAAATAAACTCTCTATATAGGGCTATCAATCAAAATGTGTTTTTATCCAGCATTCATTTACATTTCATTGTCTGACCTTCCGTTGGGTCATCGTTTCAGTAAATGGGTTCTCGATAGATTTGCTGAGAATACACTGTTATCGACTAAGATTTTGTCAGCGATGGGACCCATTACTGGCTCAATGGATATATCAATAACTAAAATTGTCATATATGGGAATAAGAACAACCGGAACAGGTTGAAGATATACCGTTACATCCAATCAAAACAACAGTGGGTGTGGCTTATGGGTCATTGGAATTATCGACCAGTATTTCTTCAAAAATGTGGCTAGAACCAACATTACTGTAAATGGGACTCGTTAATCATTATCGCTCTATGGTGAGGGACTATATTTTGCCTGAAATTGAAGCCTGAGATCGCGACATCATTTGGTTAAAACAAGATGACAATAGAGAGGCCGCTTAGGTGAGCAATTAATTTCACCCTTAGGATCGATGAATTGGTCAATAAGATTATGCGATATCACACTGTTAGATTTTTGCCTTTGGTGAATACGTAATTTCTAAGGTGTTTCTGAATAAGGCAGCTATGATTGAAGCATTGGATGCCAACATTACCCTTGTTAATCGCGAGATACCGACGAATGTGCTCGAACGCATCATCGAAAATTGACAACATTTGAAAGGAATTATCTTTAAAAATTTAATGTCAAGAATGATTCTTCAGATTAATAATACAAATTTCACGATAAATTTGATCACTCGTTGTAATACACTTGATTCAATTTATAATTTAAAGCACTTTGATTTAATTTTGCACAAAACTGGTCAAAAGATTGCAAAGTCTGTACTACGCTTCTTTTTGCTCTCCTTAAACTATCGATGTCATTGGGGAGTACAAATAGAACACAAGCATCAAATTTTTCGTCGGACTATTAACAAAATTAATAATTTTCTGAAGAATCCATTACTTTAGATGGTGACGGTTAAAAGTGTATTAATTAATTTGTGAATATTACAATTTTTTTAAATTAAAAAATAATCATTTAAACTGGCGAAATTTCTTTTAGAAAAATCGGTCAACACGCTGGATTTTCAGATTTAGTTTGTTCGTTCATTGTATTTCAGGAATGGATGAGCCATCAGGGATATGCGTTGTGTTACCAAACTGCCTCCCCCTTGGAACTGTTTTCTGCCGTGTCGCCTTCGTCGTAATGTATGCATGCAAACATTATTCGGAAGGTTTTAATGCCAAAACGACAACACAAAAAACATAATAAATGCGCGCGATAGAATCGATTGTGAGTCAAATGGGGGCTACAAACAAATCGGCGCTGAATCTGTAATGAGCCTGAGTCCGATCTCGCTCTCTCTGTGTGCAGTGATATTTATCGGGATATCAATATCTCTGGATAAATGTAGAAACACATTTTAAAAAAAAATTGCCCGTTCTTTTGTGTGGCTTGTGATGAAAGCCCCTCGACTCGGTTACAAGCAACGACTGTTGGTGCAACATGTTGCCGAACGTCCTCGTATATAGCCATCAGTGCTATGCCGTAACTATTTGTTTTCCATTGTTGTTGTTTTTTTTTTGTTTTGGTTTTTGGAGGAGACCCATCTCTTGGCTCAGGTGCAACCGGCCTGGTAGAGATCATCCTCCGATCCGATGGCAAAATGCAAAGTTTTTTATCAGTTCATTATGCAAGCGCGATGAGGAGGTAATCATGTGCAGATTATGCAGGCCTCAGGCCTCGAAACATCTTAATCCATAAAGGAATATATGGAATAAATGGAAGGCGGTTATAGGTGGCATCTTTGAGAGCCAGGTATGGACTCACTCTCGCCAAGTGCCAAGATTAAAAGGAACTTATGTACGAGCTTGTCATACCAGATTGGAAGAACACAAAAGATTAATCTTCAGCAATGGAATTTGCATTCAAAGGTGGCCATGCATTCATTGATATGTATATTGAGTGTTAAGTGAGAGTTTAGGACTAAAAAGGACATGTTTTTTGTCCTCTTGGATTTGTGTTGAAACAGCCTATTCATTGGCTGTTCTTTCGAGACTGGATAGGCTTGTTGCAGTATACTATTTGACAAAACGGATGTAAGAAATTCAGTTTTAAATGACGACCTGTCAAAAATTGTCTAATGAGCTAATAAAGGGTGTTTTTTTTTTAGAAGTATCGAACTGATAGTTGGCAGCACTGTTTTCATTTACAGCCATTTTGGCATCTGCCACGTGAACGTGATTTAAATTAAGTTTGGTTTGGAATTTCACCATGAGTCGACTGACGCTTGAAAAGTGTGACGCATGTAAAGTGTGCAGATTTATTCCCTAGTCAGGTTGGTCCGCTAAGATTGTTGAGGTCCGGTTGCATTAGATTAAAAAGATGCGTTTATGTGCAAAAAACTGTATATAATGGCTAGATTCTTATTGTCTTGGCTCGAGCTTGAAGCTCATAAGGTACTTTAATTGAACCCTATAATCTAATTTTAAATGGCGCCCAATTCCATCACACGCATATGAGTTTTAGTTATGAAATACAAGACTTTTATGGCTCGCCTAGTTTCAGCCTACAAGCCAATATTCTGACATTGAATTTTTGTTAAATTACTTAACTCGATTGAATTAAGAAAATGTATCCTTAGGTCATGTCAACTCCTTTTGTTGAACAATATCCTCTCATGCAATCCGCGCATATATTATGCAAATGAAAGCTTCTCTATTTTGTAGAGAAATACAAAAAAAAGTCCAGACAATATGCCGGACAACTTTGACAAGCAACAAAAAAAACCTACATTTTCTTAGCAGAAAGTAAAGGGATTTCGGATGAAAAAGGATAACAAAAGTTCATAACCGATGAGTTTGTTATGTTTTACCTGGAAAAAAAATGAAAACAAATTTGTTATTTGTCATCTTCCTGTTTTGGATGTGTAGATAGTTAAGTTATAGGGTGCACCATGTGGTGGGGCATCGAACTCTAAGAATCTTGCCACAAGTAGCTCTATAAATATAGCATTGTGTATAAGTGATACCCACGACGACGACGTTACGAATTTTTTTCGCAAATACACACATACACACTTGCTTAATACAGCTTATACTCTTGTTATCCCATAACGGATTTAGTTTTTCTTCCACACAAACATCAAGCGATTTTTGTTGTTTTCTGAATTTTCCGACTTCCGGAATAGAGAGTCCAGGATGTTTGTTTCAATTGCAATAGTAGTTGGATATCGTTTCGTGAACGGAAGCAATTTGTCTTATAAACCAATTTTTCTGTGGCTATGCACAGCAATCCAGGATTGTTATGTAAGTATGAGCTTTGTGTAATTGTGTGTGCTTGCTCCTCGACGAGTTGACATATTGAAAAATCGCCAAAGTTGGTGGCTTGTATCAAATTTTCTGGTTGCAACATCGGCGAGGAGCGACGGAGTTGAGTAAACTGTTTAATCATAACAAATGCAAGCCCATCCTTCGTTCCTCGTTCTTCAGTCTTCACCATGTTAAGCCATTTGAAGAATATTTTTGTTTGACATGCGAACAATTTGAGTGTGTGTCAGAAATATTTATGTTTGAGAATTCCAATAAAAGTTGCAGCAGAACGAATCAAAATAAAATACACACCGGTTCGATGAAGTTACCTATAACGCTGAATGAGGGCACCAATATTTATTATGCAGGCATTCTGAGCTGTTGCAAAAATGCTCTCCACTCAGTTTATTATTTTGACACTTTGTATTTTATATCAGTCCTTATATGGATAAAGTTAGCAAACATAACTAATGAAACTGACAGTTTTACTAATTTGGATTGTCAAAATTTATTTTGGCTTTACTTCTTTTAGTTGTTTACTAAATAAATTTGAAATATTATTAAGAAAGTATAAAAAAAAAATCAATTGAAACGAAAAACGCCAATATTTAGCAAGAAATCTCTTTAATTAATAAAAGAAATGATAAGTAAAAAAAAATCATGTCTTTTAATTGAATTCGAACTATTTATCTATCCGGCCCGCATGTGTTTTTTATAATATAGTGCAGTTTAGATTACTTTTTTTAATTTTTCGAAACATTGTATTCATCTCTGTTTAATGAACTGAATGAATACCTTTTCAAAAAAGGCATAGACATTTTTTCAGCAATACCTGTACATAGCTCTTACCGTTGCATTCTTAGCTGTCAAACGTAATTGCTCATTTCAAGTGTAGGCGCTTTGCGCAATTTTGAAATTGACGCCATGAAATTGCACACTTTCGGATACAAAGGAAACATGGTGTTAGAAAAAAGTTCTCATGTACTTTTGTGTAATAAATCAATTAATGTTTGATCTGGATCTGTCAAAACATTGATTTGCTCCTTTCTGGGTTCCATTGGACAAAAGGAGTTGATTCATTTTTGAATCTTAATCATTTTTGTGGATCTAAATTTTTGGTGGAGCAAAAAGAATCACCCAATATTGTTTTTAAATTACTTTTTTACTAAATTTTTACAAATAAAAATATATTGAGTAATGTTAAACTTTATTTTTTCTGATTAGTGGAAAAAATGATACATATCCGCTAAGTGGATACACATTTTTGCCAGTTTTATCACATTTTCCATGAATCCGCAACATTTCCGGTGATAACTGTGCGCATTCCTGTCAAATATTCGCCTTAAAGGCTCCTATTTAGACTTGCTGGCATACGCCGGCGACATCTAGTAGCCCCAAGGAGAGAAGTTGGGGTGGTTAAATCGGGTGATCATGCTTTCAACGATGACAAGCTTCCTTCACAATTTACATTGTGACTCGTGCTGTGTGTGCGGATGCACCATCTTGTTCAAACACATGTTTGCCACACCCCTCTAAATTTTTTTTAAATTCCAAACCTAAGTACTCAATTAGGAGCTTGGGGAAATAAGGTTCAGCTTGACACAACAAAGGAGTGGCATATTGCCAAGCATGAGGAGGTGAGGGGTCTAAATAGATGTGCGATTTTCGTAAACAATAAGGATTCTCTCACCCCCTTGGCATAGGCTAAGAGACTCATAAGGTATGGGTTTGACTCGGTCACCCTAAAAGTTTATAAAAAAATGAGGTAGACGCGGAAAGTGCCCCTCCACAAAAACCGAAGCAGCACCGATGATCGAGGCACCTACCAAAAATTCTTCCATCTGTGGAGAATGAGGAATTCATGTCATCCTCGATTACAGTGCAGGCTTCTCCAAAAGTCGACAGTTTGACCGGAATGGATGGTCTTCTGAGTGAGGAGGAGCTATCCGGCTTATCCTCTGATTTCGAAGAGATAGAAAATACCGTGGTGGAGGCTGGTCTGCCTAATTGTAGCGAAAATGCTGCAGTTAATCCAGATTAACCTCCAACACTCCATCAAGGATTCGGCTTACATTCTTCTTCGTTAATCCAGGTACGGGGAAGACATCGTCCTGATCTAGGAACCTTGGATAGTAAAATCCATAGTTAAAGGACTCAGGACTCCTGCAATATTACGTACTGTATGCTTCCGAGAAAGGTGACCCTAAATCTTGCATATTAGTTAAAAACAGCATTAATGTATATTTACTCTCCGATTTTAGCCATAGAGATATCACCGCAGCCAGATTGAAAACTCCAAAAAGAAACCTCCTGGCTCGTTTCAGCATATTTTTGTCGCGACCACCTTGGCCCCCTACCCGGTAATACACTGGAGAGGCTCATCGCAAATGCAGAACTGCAAAAGATAAGCCTCATCATTGGTAGTGATGCCAATGCTCATCACACAGTATGGGGAAGTACTGACATAAATGATAGAGGTGAATCTTTTTTTGATTTTATTTTAAGTACTAACCTCATAGTAAGTAACGTAGGAAATGAACCCACATTTGTTATCCGAAAACGACAGGAAGTTCTAGATATAACTCTTGTCTCAGATAATATTCATCACACGGCGTCTTATAACAAATCTAACTATCCACAAGCTCTAGTTACTAGGGAAAAACTGATATGGGCACTTAATAGCTTCAAACCTTTCAAGGCTGTAAGACCGGACGGTATATCTCCAGCGGAGCTACAGATGAACTCAGATCTAGTCCTATCAATTCTGATGTATCTGTTCCACAGCTGCTTAGATCTGGTCCACAAACCTCTGATTTGGAGTAAAGTTAAGGTTGTGTTCATACTCAAGGCGGGTAAATGCACACAAGTTATCCCGAAAGACTTCAGACCTATGTATTAGTCTGTCATATTTCCTTCTTAAAACTCTAGAAAGATTGATTGATATCCACTTACGTAATAACATCGACTCCAGATTTCTGTCGACGCGGCACAACATGCGTACTGTAAAGGAAGATCGGTAGATACTACCTTACATAATCTAGTACGAACTATCGAATACTCTCTCCACCATAAGGAGTATACTGTGGTCACTTTCCTGGACATATAAGGCGCTTTTAACAATGTCGACGTATCTGCAATCGCATCTGCACTGTCAAGTCTAAAAGTAGATGTATCGCTTGGGGGACTAATTAATCTAATGCTGATTAGCAGGGTTATCAGTTCAAAACTGGGCGGTTTCTCTGCCAGAAGATTTGTTAGTAGAGGTACCCATATTACTCACTGGCTATATACTTCGGCAATTAGACCGATTCTTACCTACGGCGTACAGTATGGTGGACCGCTCTAGAAAAAGCTGCAAATCGTGACAAAATGAGCAAAGTCCAACGACAAGCTTCAATGTGTATAAGCGGAGCATTAAGAACAAAAGCGCTAGGCGTTCTACTCCATCTACTACCCTTCGATATTTTCAGCAAACAGACGGCAGCGAGCACAGCCGCCCGCCATAAAGCTTCTTCACAATGGATCAATAATGATATTGGCTATTCTGAACTCGTTCGGATCACTTCCATGTTACATTGATTACACCATCCCTAAATTAGAATTCGGCAAAAACTTCCAAGTTACCATCCCTCCAAGATCTGACTGGGAGGACTTAAGCTTCTTGGAAGATGATGCTATCCATTTTTATACTGATGAATCAAAAACTGATAACGGGATTGGTGGTATTGTGTACTCAAAGAGACTAAAATTAAATCTCTCTTTCCGTCTTCGTTGGGAATCAGAGAAGTCCTATCATGGCTGAAAGAAAACGTGATATCAACTACTGATATCCGTATTTTCTAGGATAGTCAGGTGGCTATTAAATCTCTGGAATTGTCCTCTACAAACTCTATAATTGCTCTCGACTGCCGTTCATCTCTCATCGAAATGGCGCAGAAGTTCAATATTCACCTATGTTGGGTGCCAGCGCACAGGGACAAACCAGGGTATTGTAAGGCTGATGCACTTGCTAAAACTGGAACGACGCTACCTCTATTACCTTAAAAGGCAAATATAGATATACCCATAGCTACATGTAAGTTAATGCTAAGACAAGGTCCTGTAGAAAGAACAAACCGAAGATGGAGAAATACAACAACCTGTATGACGACAAAACATTTCTGGTCAAATCTTGATCTGAAACGCTCCAAGTGTTTGATATCCTTAAGCAGATTGCACAGCAGCTCCGTAATTGGTGTCATAACTGAACACTGCCTCATAGACAAGCACGCAACAAGGCTTGGAGTTTATTCAAACGATTTTTGCAGAAGCTGCATGGATGAGGAGGAGGTGGAATCTGTTGCTCATCTTCTGTGCACATGTCCTGCTCTATCTCAAAGAAGTAAGCTTCATCTTGGAGACTTTTTATTCGATGATCTCATCGATCTAAACAATATAGGCATCTATAGTCTCTCACGATTCGTTAGGAGCTCCAAATGGTTCAACGAATAGGGAGCTTATCTGAGGATTCATGTGGTATCACAATGGACCAATTCTGATCTAAGTGTGCCAGCTACACGGCTGACAGCCACTTCAACCTAACCTAACCTGGACACAACAATTTTTGACATGTTTGATGGTATTTCACACATTTAAAATAATAAATTAAAACTAATAGCATTTGTTGGGGAGGGAATATTATCGGATAATGTGTGTTTTTGAAATTCGAGCTGCTTTGTCAAAATCACCAAACTCGGACCACCTTCCAGTACAGCAACGTCGCCGCATGACTCATGAATCATCTTCGTAGTTCCGCAATTTCGGGTAATTCGGAATTATTGATTTTGGATTGAATCCGCGTGTTCCGGTCGGATTTTGGCAATCAACCAAGGCAGATTGGTGACATGTGGCAATTATGCGCTTCTGCCAGTAACAGCTGTATCAAAAAACATTGTGCTTAACGATGATCTATGATCATTTCAAATTTTTGTTTTGAGTCACGTCATTTCTGGCGATTTCGGAATTTCCTTTACCGTACATTGTGGTTTGCGCTGATAGAGCTGTCAATTGGTCAATGTTAGCTGCTGCTGCATCTGCATTAAATTCGATGACAATTTCGTAGCAAAAATGGCGGCGTTTTATTCCTTTCTTGATGTATATATAAATATATGTAGACGCTATGCTGTTGAAACAATCGGCGAAATCTTAAAATATGATATGCATAGGGGTTCATGTTCCTGATAAAGATATAACAGAAAATTCGGCAACAAACCGGTGAATGGGGGTAACCATTTTATTTTGAAAATGGCGGTCATTATCGCCTTACATAAGCATACGGAACGGATACTGTATTGCGTCGTATGACCGTTGGGTCTCCATGACGCGTTCAAACTGGCCGTTGCGTTGGCATCAGCTCCCTTGAAGACTATGTCGCCAGGTTCAACATCTTTCCAGCATTCTGGAGCGTTCCATTGCCGTAAATGGTTGTTCGATGACGTTCCGCCACACAAAAATTCGAACAACACTGATTGCGTTCGTCACTGTAGCTTTAAGGAAAATAAATCTGAAGCCACCTGAATCAAGGTATAGAAACAGAGCTCCTGCATGAAGGTGGATTTTTCGTTGAATTTGAAAAGCATCAAACGTGAGTATGCGAGCGTTACGTCATCAGTAGTTGATCACATTTTCGTAAGAAAGAAAATAAGCCGCATGGTGTTGGTAAAAATATCAGATATCGGCACCCCTAAAAGTATGCATGCTCTTTTGACTTTCCTGGTCGAAATTTTCAACCAAATTAGTTCTAGAACTTTCAAATTGCTTTTAGAAAGAAAGGTAGAACAAAATTGTTTTTAAAGAAAAAAAAAACAAAATAGGTTAAAATTCCTGCTCAATGAACAAAAAATTAAGTAATTGATAGAAAATGAAGAACAATGAATAATGTTTTGTAGAAAAACGTCAGTCTTTTCTGGTCTATTTTTGTTTCTAAATATTCGAAGTCATATCTATGCCAACTCGCTAAATCGGATGAAAAAAAAAATCTATTTCCCATTTTCTCGCTTGCCCGAATGCATCCTTCAAAAAAATCTATCTTAATTTAACTTCGCTGCACTGCACTAAACTCATGGACGAAATCAGCTAAATAAAAAACAATCATTTTCGACGTGCTGTCACAGCTATTTTGATATTAAAAATTTATTAATGCACTGATTCTTTTCTCGTCTGTTCAATTCCATAAGACTTTCCTATGAACTAACCAAAGACAGCAGCGTTCATCCATCCGTTTAGTATATGTCCTTTTTTTGTGTAAGAAAAAAAATGCTTTTTTTTTGGCAGCATGCAGGATGTTCAAAATAATTAACAGCAGCAGCAGCATCAGAAACAGCGAAAGAAGAAGGGTTTCTGTTGCTTCTATATATTTTTTTATTGAAGTTAAAAATGCATTTGCTATTGTTTTTAAGTTCGGCCTCAATTAAAGCTCACTCTTTCATCTTCAGAAGGTGAATCTACCACCCATTGCCCTCACCTACGATGATGGCAGTATTCCATTTCATTTATAGCTTCTTGACAAAAATTACAACGGGCATGTTGCACGACGACGAGTACATCCCATTTACCTTGTGTAGTTTTACTTTACCTTCGGTGTGTTTTTTTTTTTTATATAAAGAAGGACGAAAAATTCCATTAGCAAAACATCCGCGAGAATATCCCTCGGTCCTCATTAAGAAGTAACCGAAGTGAAAAGATGTTTGGGTAGGTTCTTTCATATTCGGGGTCCCCCTATCTCGGCCGTGTGTCGGCGGCGGCGGCAGCACTCGGCGAAAAAGTTTCACTTCATTTTATTTTACTTTCTGTGCTCTGCCAGGACATTCACAAATAATAATAAATGCACTGAACCAAAACTTTGTGACGGGGGCGATGCAATGGGGTAGTTCAAAAAGGGATGGGTTTCTCTCCAAAAAATCTAGAAAAAGAAAAAAAATAGAATTAAGTTCAGCGAGCATTATAATATCTACTGTAGATACATATATGAATATGTAACATGTTAGTTTATTTTTTAATTTTTTTTTTTTAATTTTCGGGTACTTATACTCTCAAGGGTCCTTTCTTCCTGCAATATGATTTTAGCCTGTCTATTCTATTTTTTTTTGTAATTTTCTTATTTTTGGTTTTGAAATTACATAACTCGCTGAACGATGGATGTTCTATGGGCGGCTGAACTCATTTGCACTTGATGTGAATTAAAATTAACAAATGATTTAAGCATACAATATTCCAAATGTTTGACAGAGCAGAATGCAAGAATTATCAAAGTGCATCAAAGGATAATTTCTAAAAAGGGAACATTTTAGACCTAGACATATTATAAACCAAAAGATTAATTAAAAACGAAAATGCCAAATATTCAACTCTCCATTTATTATCCTAAAAAGGTATTTTTGATATTTTTTTTTAACTGAGATATAAAATACATATTTGAAAGTCTGAACTCAAAAGAAGATTTTCGCTGTCCTTTTGTAGAGTTTTTTTTTATTATTTTGATAAGAAATAAGTATGTCCCTAGGAAAACATTATTTAATTGCGATTTATGTTTTTAATGTTGCTAAATATGAAGAAAGTCTCATTTATGTTGGGAACAAGTTTTAGTAATGGGGCTAATAGTCATTCACAACCAAGTATCGAAGCACTTGAAAAATATGATTTTCCATGATGTTCGATTCGTTCAGTGGGCGAATATTATCTAGAATCGTTAACCTTATAATGTTTTTTGATAAGAGAAATTTAAAATTGTTAAAATCGTTCAGATATTATCAAGTCTAGACTGCAAAGTAATCAAAACATTGAAGAACAAAATGCCCAACAAACACAGAAAGTGGGCGTGTCAGAAAGCGTCTTTATAGGCGGATGGTTAAAAATAGCATTTTCTGTAAGTATTTCAGAGCAATTCTTGTAAATTTTCTGGATTACCCATACTAATTTTGTTTAAACAGAGGGCGTGCCTGTAGACAGAAATGAATTATAATGATTTTGTATACCATCTTTATACAGGAATGGTTCACCCAAGTCGCTCAGTTAGTTCAGATTTTATCGTATTATAAATTCCTCCCTATACCACGGGAACTTATGTGTAATGGTGATAAGCAAAACAGCTCATACGGGCTTTAACTGATCTCTTTTTTTATTTTATCCTTTTTTGTAAATTTTGACAGTTTGTCTACGACGTGTCATAATTTTTCCGATGCTTATGATCGTTTTACAAAATAAATAATACCCTCAAACTATTGTATACTTGTATCAGAGTATTATCTCTTCTTCTCTACTCTGTCCATTCAAATAATTGCCATTTACCCATTTCGTAGTCTCTCCACATTTCTCTTTACCGAATATGTTGTATCCAAAGTCTTCGACAGATAAATTTAGAGATGGATGCCATTTAAAACCTAGCCCTCAGCCCCTGAGATCTGAAGTGCCCTGTTTTTATAACAAAACTCGCTTGAACCTGTGGATGGAAATGATTCAATGTTTGGAAATTGGCTCAATTTGGATCACATTCAAATTAGAATAAATAGGTTTTTTTCTTTGCGATTATATGTACCTACTTAAGGTTTTTCTTTTTCGCTCAGAACAGAGAACTGGACAGAGTTCGAACACATAGGTTATGCACTGAACTTGTTCCAAACACAGTGAACTCTGAACACTGATATGTTTTTTAAATACACTTGAACCACACAAATCAGAATACATTTTCATTTTTAACCATAAAAAGCAATACCAACCCTTTTTTGTACATTGATACACACCAGATACAGAAAATCAACAAGCGATCAACTTCTGTCGTCAACTTATGTATGTAATTATTTTAATCTTCACATTTTCCTTCTTGGTACACATGGCATTTGGTGCGTTCAAAAATTTGCGCACATGCTCAGTCGATTATGTTCGAGCACGTCGAGTGCGATCTACACATGTTCAGAACGACAAAGAAACACACATTTGGAGCTCTGCATGCTCTGAGTTAAAAAGAAACACAAACAATTTTTTTGACAACTCAGACTCTCCTCTGAACTAAAAAAGAAAAACGCCTTTTAAGGCTTTAAGGCAAGCAATGAATTCGTAAAAAAAATTCGAACAATCAAACATGGCATCACGATCATAGAGAACAGCAAAAAAGTGGGTCCCGCAATTCGGTCTATCTGTATGTCAGTCAGTCTGTCTGTCCACGAGTCTACTGCCTAAACGGTTGGATAGATTTGCTGCGGTAATATGCCCACAGGTTTTTTTTATTATTTTTGTTTAAGACGACAAATAACAATAGCTCCTATACATTTTTTTCTGGCCAAAAATAAAAATCTTATTTTTCTCAAATAACGGCACCAACGATTTTTATAAAAAAAATCAGTTCATTTCTTTTTTTTAGGAAAAAATTGTTATTTTTGGGACATCTAGTAGTACCATTTGTTTGGTTTTCGATTTTCTGAAAAACGGTCGATATGATTTTTTTCACATTTTTTACGCAGACGACGCTAAAAATTCTAAGCACTAATGTTGACCGAATTTGTTCAAAGAACTTTTTTTTTTAGAAAACTCAAAATTTCGAAAACGACTTTATTGATTTTTTCGAAACTTCGTATTTGGTGTTTATTTTACATTATCTTGAAAAAACAACGATACCTCACATACAAGTGTTAAAAACCCCTTACAAAAAATGTATTTCTCGAAAACGGCTCCAAAAATTTGTATAAATAAAATGCATGACTGGGTCCCACGAACTTGCTCTTGGAGCTAACAGTTTTAATGTAGCTAACCATTGAGGTTAAGTTAGTTAGGTGTAGTTATTATATTTATTATAGGTTCACCTTGATATATAGGTAAGTTTACCTCGATATATTTTTAAAAAAAATTCAAAAATCGTTGGAGCGGTTTTTTAATAAATTAATTTTTATGTATAAGATCTTGAAAACATTTTTAGAAAAAAAATTGAAACGCCATTTTGAAGATAGTATTAATATACATTTAAAATTCAAATTTAAAAAAAATTCTGAAAATTTTTGAAAAATCGATTTTTCAAAAAAAAAATTTATTTTTTAAAAATCGAAAAACTCTTTTTTTTTTTTAAATAGTAGTATTCATTTTTATTAACAATTTTAGGGAGCATTTGTATAAAAAAAAAATTATTTTAATCGGTTTATCCAATATTGAGAAAGTCGAAAATATGATAAGTGGTTCCATGCGAAGTACCGTTAACAAGTAAGCAAAAAAAAATATTTTTATACTTAAAAGTGAACTGCACTAATTTAAGAACAAACATATTTTTATAAAAATTCTTGGAGCCTTTTTCGAGAAATAAATTTTTTTCTTAACAGTTTTTTAGCATTTGTATGTTTTTTATTTTAGAAAAATGTTTTTTTTACTAATTCAACATAATGTCAAAAAACCACTAAATACGAAGTTTCGAAAAAATCTATTGAGTCATTTTCGAAATTTTGAATTTTCAAAAAAAAAAATTAATTTCCAAAAAAAATTTTTTGAAAAATTTTGGTATACAATAGTTTTTAAACTTGCTAGGAGCTTCTGCATAAAAAAATTCAAAAAAAATCAGATTAACCGTTTCCGAAAAATCGAAAACCAAAAAAATGGTTCTACTGGATGTACCAAAAATAACAATTTTTTTCCAAAAAAAAAATTATCAAAAGGTACCCTTTCCCACTGTTTTTTTTCAATAAAAATCGTTAATGCCGTTTTTGCGAAAAATTAGATATTTTTTTGGCTAAAAAAAATGTATGGGAGCTACTGTTATTTATCGTCTTAAAAAAATAAAAAAAACGTGTGGGCATATTACAGAAAAAACAATATGTACCAAGTTTGAAGCAAATTCACCGAACCGTTTAGGCTGCAGACTTGAGGACAGACAGACAGTCAGAGGGAATTGGGGGACGCACTTTTTTGGTGCTCTCTATGATCGTAATGTCATGTCTGATTGATAAAAAATGTGTGTATTCTTGAATTAGTACAGTCTACTTTTAAGTATGAAAATATTTTATTTTGCGTTTTTATTAACGGTACTTCCCATACTTTTCACATTTTCGACTTTCTCAACATTGGATGAACCGATTAAAATAATTTTTTTTTATGGAAATGGTCCCTAAAATTGTTAATAAAACTGAATACGAAAATTTTCAAAAACAAATGTTTTAAAAAATAAATAGAATTTTTTTTTAAATCGATTTTTCAACAACCAGTCACTGAATTTTTTGAATATTTCCATCTTATGTCACTGAATACTATAAAATATAGACCCTATATATATATATAGATTTATATATACATATGTGTCTTTAAAAATCACATGAATCCTATGTATGCATATTGCACTTAAATTATTAAGTTATCATATCATATTGCTCTCCTAACTTACATAATTAAAATCCTATTGTGATGTGCTTTTTGTTTCTCAGCCAAGGTTTTGCCCGTCGGATGACCATGGTAGTGATGAAGAAAACACGAAACTTCAAATGAAAGGTCTTTAAAACCTTTATATCAAAATCTTAATTAAGAACAACTCATTAATTCATAACATACAATATTTGGTTCGGATAAAATCTGGTTATACGGGTATTCTAAAAAAAAAACGGCGGTGTAAGTACTTCTTCAATTAAAATGCAAACAAGCCCTGGTTAAGTAGTCCTTGGTGTATTTATGGATCGGTACTACCTCTGGGTATTCTGGTTTCTGGTTAGTTCTGGTCAATCGCTTCTGGTATCGGCATGGGCTCCTAGTCCCCTGGTGACGGGTCAGTAGGTATAATGCCCCTGGTGGCGATCAGCAGGTATAATGTCCCTGGTGGCGCACAGCAGGCAAGCGCTCTGGTAGATCAGCAGGTAAAGAAGCCCTTAATGGCAATTACCTAACTTGCAACTAAACCCCTTACCACCGGGGGGGGATAAGTTCCGAGCAACAAGGCTACAAGTGACCAAATCGACCTACCTCATCGGTGGTCAAAACTAAACTGACGGAAAGAATCAAACTTACCAATTTAACTAACAACTATAACAAAAAAGCAAAGAATAAAATATAGGCTGACGGATCAATAGGTATAACGCCCCTGGCAGCGATCAGCAGGTATAATGCTCCTGGTGGCGATCAGCAGGTAAAAAGCTCCTGGTGGCGATCAGCAGGTATGAAGCCCCTGGTGGCGGATCAGCAGGTATAATGCCCCTGGTGGCGCACAGCAGGCAAGCGCTCTGGTAGATCAGCAGGTATAGAAGCCCCTGGTGGCAATTACCTAACTTGCAACGAAACCCCTTAGCACTGGTGGGGGGAAGTTCCGAGCAACAAGGCTACAAGTGACCAAATCGACCTACCTCGTCGGTGGTCAAAACTAAACTGACTGAAAGAATCAAACTTACCAATAACGCACGACTTCAAGTGTGGTCGAAGGGGTGATTTTCGTTTGACATCCAAGGTCCTCATGTAATCTTTTCAGCCAAACCTGGATGTGAACTGTAAGGATGACCGTTATATGAAGTAATTAATACTTTTATCTCTTTCACTTATATCTTATATATACTTATTGTGTATTAATCTTAAGCTAGCAGTTCAGTTGTATAGTGACCTCCAAACTGAAAAGATCTACTTAAATAAAATTATATCTAAACTATACGTTCCTAACAAACTTCTTTTATTTGTAACATTATAAGACAACGACGAATGAAAATAATTTTTGGTTTTAGTTTCAGTAACGTCATAACATTTCACTGAGTGCGAATCATTACGATTCGAAGCGCAATTCCGACTGAATATACGATAAGGCGTATTTATAATATAAAAAGGAGGTATCATGTAACACTTCGTTACACTATGTAACTATTCCTTGAATCATCATTTTACAATTCATTACACTAACAATCAAGGTAATCTTACTTACTTCGGCTTTAAACCTGCATAGAATAATTAGACTACCTACCTAATAAACAGCGTTAATGTTTACATACATTTAAGTTGTTAGCTTCAAGAGGAAGGACGCACGATCCAGTCGTGTATTTTATTTTATCTAATTGTCCTGGACTAGCAAGTTAGTGATTTCCTTTATATTTTTCAAAATAAACTGCTCCAGTAAAATTTTGAACACGTTTACTACATCAACACCAAAGAAAAGAATCTGAGGTGACTAAAATATTTGAACCTTATTGATATTTTGAACTAATCGAACAACATCAAAATTATTCATTATATTATCAAACTCTCGTTGAATGTTACAAACATGTGTATTGTAATTAAAACAAACCTTGAAATGGCAGCATTGCTAACCCAGTAACACCCAATTCACCTCAATCCAATCCCAAGACCAAGTCGAAGACAATTACTTATATTTTCCACATCGATATAATAACTCAACGCATTTAAGCTCAACAAACACATGTAAATCGAAAAGAAATCTAGCTCCAACTTACTGGATGCAAATTACTACTTACAATACAAAACAAAATTAATACCCCGCACTCAAGTCTAATCTAGTTTGCATAAATTAGGTTAACCGAACCGACCACCAGTTGCGTTGCATTTGCGTCCGAATCGCCCAATAATTTTACCCCATCGCGAATGCATATCGTGTGTAAATTTAAATTGAACTACCTTATGGCCTGCAGCAGCCATAAGCTGAACAACAGAGCGCTGCAAACTGCACCCATCAATCAAATCTAATCGGAAACCAATTCTATAGTCTGTCTGTCACTTAATCGATTCGATATAGTAGTTTCAATCGAAAACCACTTCTGACAACATTAGCTTAGGAATTTACCGGGCTCGACTTTTTTTTGATTGATTGATTGATAAGACCCGTGAGACACAATACTCTCAAACTAAACTCTAAAATCCACCATCACCATCATCAACCAGGACTCTTGGAAAAGCTAGGCTTTGGCTATATAATGAAGGCTTCATATGTGTCATTGGGTGCCTAACGAACTCGAGTCTATAGCAATCTCAGAACATGTCACATAAATAACTCCTCTAGCGGGATGCAGAAAAGAAGACGTGGTAATGGTGCGGTGGCGCGCTGAGCGATACAAACCCCAAATACCAGCTTAGCTACGATTTATATCTGATTTGCGAAATTAAGCTGTTGACACATAACATCATGTACCACTTGTCCCCTGTGTGTATTTGTACAGAGACAAAAAAAACGATCTGCCAGATACGACTACGACCCCGGACGCGTACACACACTTTGTCCGCAACATCAGCAGCAGCAGCGGTCCAACGACAACCACAACCACGACGACGACGACCGACGACGACTGTCTAAATGCATTCAAATAACTCTAACTCACGACTCTGCGTTCGATTTGACTTCGAGCAATGGCGTTACACCACAGCAACGGCAACGCCACTAACACCCCCCTGGCTCACCAATAAGACACATACTGCCCCAATGATGATTAAACCATATCTTTTGGTCAAGTTGACAGAGACACAGAGCTTAACTCGACGAAGTCTAGGACTTCAAATTTTCTTTTCCATATTTAATCCACTCCAACCAGGAACACAAGACGATATAGCCCAGGTCTAAATGAACTGATGATTAGAAACGGACGGACACTCCAATCTAAGCCTCTTTATTGTGTATTATTTGTATAAATTATGCGTAGCCTAGCGGGGAGTACCTACGAGTCCCGCAAGTTTCCAAAAGGACTACGCATCCGCAACTAATTTAAAATCTAAGTACAAGTATACAAAGTTACTCAGCAACACACATAGACGGCTAACAAGCTGGTCATGGACGTTGAAATCACGCATCACACTTAGGCCCGATCGCATCCAACACAAGGTCTCAAAGGCCTGATGAGAAGGGGGACTCATTACTTCATTAATGTTGCAAAACTTATCCAACTTTTAGTCGTATGGGATTGTGCTGGCAGACCCCAATCCCAGATGAATCAAGTGCCGTATGATGCCGGATATACAAGACAGTACAAATTGTGAATTTCACCGAAGTCCGTAATGAGAATTACTATTATCGTTTAAAATACCACGATATCGTTGAAATTCGATTACGTTAAGCCAAAATTGCTTTGGTAATACGACGATACTCGTATTTTTGTACACATTGATATCATGTCTTTGTATGTCAGTGCCGTAACCTGTTACAATATCTTTGATCAAATGAAAAAAATACGTAAGGCTGACGTATCGATAAAATTCATATATCGCCCGATATCGACTTAGCGATAGACACATACCAAAAAAGAATAGCTGTCAAACACTAGCCGTGTTTATTGAAAAATTGAATACCAAAATTAGCAACATTTTACATTTAAACAATAAAAACTTCAAGAGTGATCTATAATAAAATGTCAACAATCGCAGTGTACATAACAGTAAATAAAATTGTTGAAATGTTGAGAGGCTTAGATGGCGCTTAATTCGATATTTGTTCCTCATAGAACATACGCGCCATAAAAAACTGCCAAACTGTATTGAATGTTGTTTGGGATTTTGATGAAGTAAAAAATATATTTTTTTCTAGTGCAACTTCAAAATTATTCAGATTTAAATTTATGCCCCGATGACATTTGGATGACATTTAGAAACAAAATATTTTTAGAACGTCAGAATATGATTTATTGTCTATATGTCAAGCCATACAATTTTCTTTGAGAACGTCGTAAATATCAACTTGGTCCTAACCATAAGCATCCACTTGAAATAAATGATTGCAAGAAATATAATGGGTCATGCAGTCAATATTTCTTGTGGAGATCTCTTTATAATATTTTTATTTCTTGTTTTCTCACAAGAAATTAATGGAGAAATAAATTTGACGTTTCGTGCCATCCCACATTTATCGTTCACATATTTTGACCATAGTTTGGTTATTTGCAGGTTATATTCCAATATTTCGTTTAAAAAAACTGATTACACTTATCCTAAAGTATCTAAGGCTCTTAGCTCTCCTTGTAGAAGAATGAAGTCTTACGACTTATTTTTGCCCACATAGCTAAAGAAAGATAAATTTCAGTAATAGTGTCTGCAGTAATGTCTGCAATAAATATTTCTAATGGCGGCGCGGACTTGTTAATTCTTTGACAGAGTATCAAGCAATTTTGTATTCAGAGTGTGCTATTTGCATTAGTCGTCTAATCGTAACTAATCTTTGTAACTAGACATCAACTTTGTATAGCGAAAACTACGAACTTTTGAACGCGCCCAAGTAAGTATATTTAAGGTACTTTTCATTACGATTGTCAACTTTAAAATTAAAAAAACGCAGAAACAGCAGAAGTATGAACATGCCATGATAAAATAGAATGGCTGCCATTTCTATTAGCATACACAACAAATATAGAAAACAGCTCATATTTATCTGATACATCTATTCAACGGCGGGAATGAAATTAAAAAAATAACAAATGCAATAATTGGGTTTTGATGGTTTAGACGGACCGAGGACTTCCATCTAATAATTGATAATCTTTGTATTTGGTGTCAAACTTGTGACAACGAGAGATATGAACGGCACGATTAGGAATTCGTACGATACGTCAAAATTTGGGTTGTTCTTTATGAAAGCAATGGATGTTGTTGTTGTTCAAATGTCAAAATAAGAAAGAGAATCTATTAATTTGTGAATCAAACTTATAGTTATATTGATGGGTGATATCACATTGACCACTATCGTCAGTTAAGTTACACAATGCTAGCCCTGAAATCTCCCTAATTGGCACCCAACATAACAGAGTATTGTAACTAGAAATGGAGCAGCTACTGCGATATAAATTGTGCTGTTACGTGGTATTTTATATTTGCACATGTGTGTGTACATCTTTCTGATAACAAGAACGAAGACGCGCTAGCAGCTACAATATCACCAAGCACTTTGAACCTCATCATTATGTTTTGACACGTTGGATTGTGAAACGTCAAAAAAGCTGCATGCAAAACCAACAACTAATGTCGAACTCCAAACAATCATTTCAAATCGATTTTTTTCTTTTGTTGTAAGGAACTTGCAAAAAAATAGCGTTCGTAATGTGAAAAATAAATAAAATGACTCTACTCGTAGCTAATATTGATTAGAAATAATTCGATTATGTTCAGAAAAAACACGAATGTTTGGAATTCAACATAACTTTAATTTTGTATGTATCCAACATTTTGAGAGCTGGTGGGAAAATTGTGTTTTTCTAACACCAAGCTGTCAGAATGACATGAATTCTAACTCAAATTTAAGATATAGAAAATGGAAACCTTTGAAGTTGGGGATTGTTTATCTGGGGGTTGTCAATATCCAATTTATGGGCTAGAGGGATTCAAAAAACAGCTAAGTTCCGAAAGCATTAAGCCCTTCTGACAGTTATAAAATGGCGTGACACTCCCAATTCATTCGAAAATTCATCCGCTTGACATTTAATTTGACATAAAGAAATATCTTGACAGAATAAGTGATAGTAAATCCTGGTAAGAATTTAATAAAAAATTGAATTAAGATATTGCTTAACATTTTATCATTTTATAGTTATTAGATCTTTCGCAAAATTTTAATTTTAGATTATTTGTTTTCCCTTTTACTATAGCTGACCTTTATCTTTACTGTTTGACCGCCTTGTATTTAAAGCAAGAAGCTTTATAATTTGTTAAAATTAAAATGTTTAAATTTACGAAAAAGAAATCCTTCCCGAAGAAATTCACTTAAATTGCTAACACGACAGTGTGTGCAGATTGTATGCTGATGCATGAGCGTATATCTGCGCAGCGACTGCGACAAAACAGCGACATAAGTTCAGAATTTTGTTAAAATTTATTCATTCGACATAATATCGTGATTTAATGAAAAATGCTAATCGTGTCATGTCTTCCGATTGTTGTGCACGTGTATGAAGGAGGTATAGGCAATTCATATTCTGCACTTTGCCAGGCACACAGGCAGGTAGGTAGGTTAGCTCCTACGTAGAGATTTACTCTGCAAAGCTAAAGGCAGAGCATCATAGCTCATACACCATACAGCATAAGGCGTAAACAGATGAATTCATAATCGTCCGGATCTGTACGAAGAAGAAATTTGGATTCTCTTGTGAAATAATATGTATGTCAACGCAAAAGATGAGAAGAAGATAGCTACAAACTTTTAGCATTGACAATTCAACAACTGGCAAAGTTTTAGTATATCGGTGCTAATGAGCATTCAGAGTTCGGCAACTTTTTACACCAGCTGGTGTAATACACTATTTTGGAATCGATGACAGTGGAACATAATTATGTACATATTAATGAAACGTGCGAGAGCTTCCATCTGACACAGATATTCGGCCATATTTAGTATACATTGTTTAAAAAAATAATAACAGAAGGCAAAACGATATAAATTGAATGCCGCATTTGTGCATAATAATATGGACACTATAATCAATTGACCATAAATACAAACACAAGTTATTCAAATATTTTAAATTTTCTTCTTTTTTTTTATTGAAACTTAAATTTCAAAATAAAGAACTTTAATTCACAAAGCAATGCTATTCAAAAATTTAATTCACAATAAGGTTAAGACAAGCATTTCGCAATAAGGTTAAGGCAAGCATTTCGCCTGGACATATGCAACGTTGTTTTTGTAGTGCATTCAAAACAACACTATTTCGGTTTGAGTCCTAAATATTTGAAAGCATTACACAAATTAAAAAAAAAATTAGAAAGAGATTTTTACGAAAAATGATATATAGCTAAACAAATCATTTTATTAATAAAATCACCGAACGCAATTTTAACCCTTCAACTAAAACGGTTATATTCTTGTGGGATAATTATGTTAAATTGAATTTCAAGACTTTCTAGTTTTGTGGATTGTTGTGATAAATGCAAGATTCAAAAACAAGAACAAGATGTCACAGAAGTTTCTGACTGCCCTTCTGTCTGAAAGCAAAGCTGTCAACTGCATTCATTGCAAATAATTTTGACACATTCTTAAGCCTAGTACGCTGCTGATGCGAAACGAAATTTTTCGGTGGTCTCCACTAGGAGAGCGAAATGCTAACGAAAACCACAGCGGAAAAATATTTGCGGAGAGTTCTGTAAGCTGTCAAAAACAAATGACAAGTTGTAAAAAAAAAAGTAATTTTGTCACCAAATTATTTTTAGATGGAAAATTTTTTGTCGCCAAATTACTTTTAGATGTAATTTTCTTGAAATAAATCTTGGATTTAAAAATTGTTCTTGTTACACATAGAGGATTTAAAATAAAACTGAGAACCGTTTAAATGATGGAAATTAAGCAAATACTTTGGGACTTATTAACTGGTTTATCTGCCGATTTGATGAAATTTCTATCAATTTTAAGAAAATCAATTAAATAGGGAGGTAAACCACTCTATAATTCGAAAACTACGTCCTTCATTGGAATGGTGTAAACGGTTATGAGTTCTAATTTATGGTTTCTTACTAATTCCGGATACCATTTTCAAGTCCAAGAATTATTTCAAAAAAAATATATATAAAGGAAACTTGGTGACAAAAATTAAATCTAAAAGTAATTTGGTGACAAAACTACTTTTGGTTTTGTTAATGCTTCCTTTGAAAGTATGAAGTGCTGATTCTAAAAAGATATCGCTCACCTTTATTGGACAACCCGTTGCAAAGATATAGTTCAAAGTATTTTCAGATTATGTATTTCAAGGTGAACAGTGAATAGATTTTCAACTATATCTTTGCAACGGGTTGTCCAATAAAGGTGAGCGATATCTTTTTAGAATCAGCACTTCATACTTTCAAAGAAAGCATCAACATTTTTTGTAAAGAAGTTGTATTAAAAAAAATAGCTCCAGGAATACGCATACATCATTCTAAATATGCGTATTTCAAGAGTGATTTTTTGCAATAAGGCTTCTACATAAAAACTTTTGATGCTGATTTTGAGAGCATCAAGAGTAGATTACAAAAAGGTATCAACCAAGTTTTTAGGATAACCCGTTCCAAAGATACACTTCAAAGTATTTTCAGATTATATATTCCAAGAGAACAGTGAATAGCTTTTAGAATATATTTTTGGAACGGGTTGCATTTTCACTTGTTCATCAGTGAGTTTTCTTAGTGGGTTTGTACTTGACCACTCTGCTACGCTGCGAATGCTCTTTGATCGATTCCCATTTTAACTATAGGTCTTGCTTCCTCAATTAATACTAACATCGAATGAATAGTAAAAATGCATGGCCTTATATGTCAAATCCCATTGACAAGTGACCAGCTTGCAAGCAGCTTGATTTGCTATCAAATTCACGAGCAGGGCATCTGCCATACGATGGTTCAATATACATTAAAAAAAAAAAACTTCTTAACTTGAAAAATAAGTTCTGGGGTATGGTATAAAATCGCCAATCAATGAGATCGGAAACAGGCTTTCTAAATACAGGTGGGTATCGTTTAAGATGGCCTTTTTGCAACCAAACATTATTGTGGTAACGGCAGCGGAAGGCCGCTTACCTTTAGCTTCCTTGTCCCGACCAGTCGGAAATTCATATTCGTACTGCCAGTAGCGGGCGGTCGATTTGATTTTTTCTTTGTGGCAATTGAGTTAATTTATGTGTTGAAAGTATGTAGTTAGAAATGGTGAGTGTTTTTTTTATATTTATATGGTGTCAAAGGTGGCATAGAATTTAAAAGTTGGAGTAACAAATGTATTTTAAAAATCATGACATGGACAGTTAATTGCAGAACAAACTACTGAATCTTGATAATAATATTTTTATTTAGTAGTCACTTAAAATAAATTAATTTTAAAAGGACATAGGTTATTTTTAATCTAAGCACTAGCACTAGGTATGAGAAAAGTCGATAGTTAGTTATAATCAGCACTCCAAATAAAGATCAGCTATATTTTGTTCGCCGATAAGATATGTGAAGGGTGTTCTTCTTTCCAACTTCCCATTTTCATTTTGCAGATTTAGTTTAGTCGATTTTGAAATTGGTTTTGATACAAAATTAGAATTGAATGTATTTTGAATAATTTAATACAGGAAATGCACAGAAAAACCAGACACTAGAGAAAGCACAAAGCCAAAGAAAAATCAAATAAGCATTACAAGAGCTGACTTTTTTTTTATAAAAAAAATGAAATGTCAAAATTTCGCAAGCAATTAATGTGCAGGTCAATTAAATTGAGAACGAAAAGAGTGGAGAATTGTACTAAGAAATCTACTACAGCTATCCACTAAAATTACACATTTCGTCGTTCAGCAGCGTACTGGAAAACGAAAAGTAGAACGAAATTTTTCGTTCATGATTTCGTCGTGTCATTTTTGTATGGGATTTTTCGTTTCGCATCAGCAGCGTACTAGGCTTTAATGTCAAACATGGAACTTTACCTCAAAAATTTACTTTACTTAATTGTGCAGAAAAATACCTACATGATTTTTTTGGTCATTAAATGGTTTTTCTGATTCCCATATTAATTATTCAGCACCGATCATTTTGACACAAATTGACTTGATTTGTTATAAATATTATAAAGGATGATATTTGTCGATTAGTTTTCCAGTCACTTTCCAATAAAATTTTTTAAGAGCTGGTTAATCAGAGAATAGAAACCACTATTTTATTTATCTCCGTTTATCTTCTTGAAGTGGCCAATGTAATATTTGACATCGAAAGTCAAAAAAACTTTTATCCGGTTCACTAATATTCTACTAATGAGTTTCCTACACGCATATGACCGTTGGAAAGTTTGGAAAAAATAAGGACCGATAACGCCATTCTTGCTTATAATCCACATACATATGTAACTTGGTGGTACATTTTTTTGTTGCTAAGAATGATTTCAGTTAATAATGATAATAACCTATCACTAACTATTTTCACCTAGATCGTTATAGTACTCTTCAATAGTGTCTTTCTTATATAACACATTTGCCGCATTTGTTTGGTAAATGCGAAGTCAGCCCAGAAATCGATTACCAATAAAACGATATACTAACTCGAACACTCAATTTAAATTTATAATTTCAAATCGCTACACGTGGCGGTAAAAATAGTCTAGACTTATAAAATCTTAAAAGAACTATTTTTTCCTTTATTCTAATAAACTATTTAGTAATAAAATTAATAAGAACATTGCAAATTTCTAAAACCTCTTTTACATATTTTCTTGTTGACTAACTAATGCAACGAAACCATAACAAAAAAATTTTGGAAACATATCTTTGCTACAGAATAAACTTTGGGATACATATGTACATATTTATGTTCTCAAGCTTTATAGAATGTTGTCTATGGCTGCTTTTACACCATAGTTTTTTTCATTGCAATTTTTAAGCACGAGTTAACTTTTCAAAATTAAATGGAGTAAACAAAAGAATGAGGAAAGCAAACTAACCCTGCGCCTCCATAAGCAATTTTTATTTTTGTTTTTATTTCAGCAATTATTGCAGTCGTTTTTACTTCTTCGATCAGTGGCAAATTATTTCATAAAATTTTATTGACAATCAAAGTGCCAAGCCAACTGCCCATAATTCTCGGCCTGGAAATCCAACTCAACCCATCAATATCCACATATTAAGGTAAAAAGTGCACGAATGTCAGTCGAACTGACATTAGACGTCAAATTGTTTCAACATATATTTCCACAGATGGTTAGAAATAAATGCTGCAATCGATTTATTTCATTAAATTACTGGTCTGCAATTGAAATTTCCTTTGCATGTTCGATTTTCTGAAAGAAATTATTGCTTGTAGAGGCGCCGGTTAACATCTATTAAATATTAATTTTGATATCGAAGGGAATCCAATACACAAATAAGGATTCGAAGTCACTCTAAAATGGATTATGTGCTAGGGATTCGGTTTTTTTCTTGGTAACTTTACTACTACAGCAATACAGCTTGCGCTCAATCGTAGCTCCCACTTTCCTCTCCAAACTAAAATCCTGGCTAAATGTTGAGAGAAGAATGTTGTGAAGCAGAAGCCGTAAAAACAGCTGGTTGCTAAAAAAAATGTATTTATTCATTCCAAGGCCTTTATTTCAAAGATAATAAGTGATTTAAATGAATAAAATGTACACTTTCAATTTCGCTGAGCTGGAATAGGACAATAAAAGAGAATTGAGTCAGGTCACATAAAAGCGGAAGTATCCGGGATGAAATTCAAAAGAAGACTCCTACCAAGAGCCATGACGAAAACGTATTCGTGTAAAAGCAAATACATTATCAACGAACGCATCCCTCGAAATTGAAAGTCTGCCAACGTGTTGATCACATAAAAACTTTAATCACTAAAGAAATAATAAAAACAGATCACATAATACAGAACAGATTAGAACAAAACAAGTCGGAAATGCGTAGAAAAGTCAATTAAATGTCAGTTGTCAAAACAATAACAACAATTTTTTTTATAACACAAATATTAGATTTTATTATATAACTAGTTAATAATAAATAATTATTACAACAAACGAGAATTCGATCAACTTTAACCAAAAATCAAACTGTTAACAAACCACCGAATAAACAAAATAGAAAAAAATGCCAAATGATTTTGACAGATCTTACTATTCTGTCCTAGTTTGATCTTACTGAAAACCTTTCACCTCACTAAACATCAAATCAGAACAACAATAACAGAAAGTTCCTCACTGAACAGCAAAAAGTTGTGCTTTCAGTTCAGTTCAGAACACGAACACTGAACAAAGCTAAAAAGTTCGATAGCCAGCACACCATCTTGTTTTATATTGTTTCTTTTTCGCCAGCAGTTATTTTGGGAAATTTTACTGCAGTGATTATCAACTAATAAGGAAACACAGTAATATGCACCTGAGAAATTACATTATTTATTTTTACTTGCGATTATAGGTATTAAAGGCAAGTTATGCATTCGTAAAAAAAATTCTAACAATCAAACATGACATGACGATTATAAAGCACACCAAAAAAATGGGTCTCTCAATTCCGTCTGCTGTCTATCTGTCCTCGAGTCCGCAGCCTAAAGTGTTCGATGGATTTGCTTCACACTAGTTTTTTCATTTTTTTATGGCGACAAATAACAGTAGCTCTCATACATTTTTTTTGCCAAAATTAAAAATCTTATTTTTCTCAAAAAAACGGATCCAACGATTTTTATAAAAAAAAAATCAGTTTATTAATGATGGGAAAGGCTACCTTTTGATAATTTTTTTTTGGAAAAAAATGTTATTTTTGGCACCTCTAGTAGAACCATTTTTTTGGTTCTCGATTTTCTGGAATTTTTTACGCAGAAACTCCTAGAAAGTTAAACACTATTGTAAGCCAAAATTCTTCAAAAAAAAAATATTTTTTTTGGAAATTAATTAATTTGTTTTTTTGAAAACTCAAAATTTCAAAAACGACTCAATAGATTTATTAGAAACTTCGTATTTGCAAGTTTTTTGACATTATCTTAAATAGCTAAAAAAAATTATTTTTTTAAATAAAAAACAACGGTACCACCCATACAAATTTAAAAAAACCGATAGGAAACAAATTTATTTCTCAAAAACGGCTCCAAGAAATTTTATAATATTTGAAAAATGAGATTTGTTTTAAATCTTCATCTGAGAAGATTAAAATTCGTATGGTAAATCCTCGAGATTTGTAGGAGATTTAGCTAAATCTACTTAAATCTCGGTTTAGTGTTCGGTGGAAACGTAGTATAAGGTTCGGTGGAAACGTTGTATTACTTCATCGGATTTAAACCTGCATAGGATAACTACTACACTACCTACGTACTAAACAGTCTCAATGATTAGACACCTTAAAGGTGTTAGCTACAGAAGCAAGTTCGTACGATCCAGTGGTGCATTTTATTTTTATTTTTTTTTTTCAAAAAAGAGGAAATTATTATTATAGACCTTCATTATTAAGATGCTAATAATATTTCTTCTGTGAGTTCGTAATCATCATTTTATTTTATAGAACACTTTTAATTATGTTAATAAACAGTTTTTTATTACATCAATTCAGTTCTCTTTATCTCTCTCCATCTGTTGTTTATTCTTGATTAATATTCGTTTAAAATATCAAATTAATTTCAAGCTAATTTCACTATGAGCTTACACTTAGAAAAAACTTGTTTTGTTTCACGTACAGTTTTAAGCAGTTTTTAAATTTCATATCTCTCTCTCAGCAGGAAGTCAGTTTGAATTCGAATCCAAACAGACAAACAAACATATAAAAATAGAATACAGTAGACAGAGACGCAAAGGGAGTTAATTAAAAACTTGTTAAATTAAACAAATTATGCACTTCCATTTAACAAAACTAAACTAGTTTGTTATTTTATTTCCTTTCGCCGAGAACATAATATACAAATTTATTAGAATAAACTAGAACAATTCAACTATTTAGTTTTGTGCAAATATGCATCTAATACTGATTTTCATTTTCATTTAGTTTTTTTTAATAGATTCAAAAGCAATAAAAATTTAATAGATTTTTATTCAATTTTTCTTTATAAAATATCATGGTATTAATAGCAATTATAATTAATTCAATAAGTATACATAATCATGCATCATTAAGTTGGAACTGAAAAATATGCAACTTTCTTTGAATATTTTTGTTTAAGACCAGCCCATAAATAATTGATTCTCTTCCGAAAATTTTGATTAAATAATTTGTATTCATATATAAATGGCAAATATATGTAAGGCATAACAAAAACAGTATTCATTATGGATAGTTTATTAGACTTTGCGCTTCCAGTATAATTTTTGAAATGCTAAAATATGCAATAAATTAAATAAATGAAATTTTCCATCATCGCATGGGAGAACTTTGTCATTTCTAAAATTAGTAAAATAGAGTTTCCTGATTGTTGCTATCCGTTGGAAAAATATTAATATTAATTAATATTATTCGAAAGTGAATCGCATGCATTTGCTCTAAAAAAACCGGGATGATCAGAAGCTTTTAATCAGAACTACGGCCCTCTACGGCCCTAAAGTAATACCGTGTCTTAGCTAGACTTGAAATGTAAATATTATTGAAATACAAAATTACGACTCTATGGAGGCATTTCTAAAGTTGCTAAGAAATAATACTATAAAGCGTGTAAGTTAGCGGATTTTATTAAAATCTAATTTAATTTTTTTTTTGATCATAAGAGCAAACGCAATTTCATTCAAACCGTTAGAGCCATTTTTAAAAAGATAAAAATTATATTACATGGAAGTGGGCGGATTTCACTAAATTAAAGTTATTAATTTTCTTGTTTATTAGAATATAGCTACTCTAAAAATTCTTTAAAATTATTTGAGTGATTTGCGAAAAACTAAGACATTAGAAAAGTGGGCGTGGCAACGAGCGGATCTTATTTAAAACATTTTTTGAAATTTTGTTCTTGCCCATAAAAACAAACCATTAAATGTTCGTCCAAATTGTTGGAGCCGTATCCAAAACAAAAAACAGGAAATGATAAGAGTGGGCGTGGCAGTAGGGGTATTTTACTAAAACAAATTTCTCAATTTTCGTCATTACAATAAAATACAAATAAGCTATGAACATTTCATTAAAATCCTTTTAGTTGTATTCCGAAAAACTAACCAATAAAGCAGTCGTGGAAATGGGCGCATCTCACATAGAATACATTTTTTGATTTTTTTAGTAGTACGAGTAGAACTACTTTGTTTTGCTGCCATTTTGGTAAAAAATAGTCCTGACAGTTCATATTTGACAGTCGTGAAGTAGACACGTAGCAAATTTATTGTGGAAAAATATTCGATAAACCAACGTGTTTTAATCGTTAAAACATTTTATCAAAATCCGTCTCATCGATTACTGTGACGATGAGAAAGTTACGTGAAATTTTCGGGAGAAACAACTTGCCAACAAAACGCAATATTCGTGTAGTGAATGATTTCGAAGAAAGAGGGTCTGAAGGTGATAGGCCTAAGCATGGACCACAACGTACTGCAAGATCGGCTGAAAACATTACTGCTGCTCAAGGAAGTGTTCAAAATAATCCATCAATCTCAATTCGACGCCGTGCTTGGTCTTCAAAGAACAATTTAGTTGACACAAGAGCTTCTTCCACAAGACCATTTACGCCGCCGTACAAATGCCAATAGGATGTATCATAATGAGTGACGAGAATGGATATGTGAATAAACAGAATAGTCGGCTCTGGACAATGGGAACCCTCAAATTATTCATCAAACACATTTGAATCCATTAAAAGTTACAGTCTGGTGTGCAATTTGGTCAGGATGAATTATTGAACCTTACTTCTTTGAAAATGAGGAGCGATATCTTGATAAGATTGAAAACTTTTTAACGCCACAACTGAATCCTTTGGGCTTGATTAACATGTGGTATCAACAAGACGATGCCACATCGCATACAGCCAGGATTGCAATGGAATTACTGCGAGACATCTTTCCACAACAAGTTATTTCAAGGAATGGTCATGTTGATTGGCCTCCACGGTCGCCTGATTTGACTGCTCTTGACTTCATTTAGTGGGGATATTTCAAAGGCAAGGCTTATGCAAATAAGCCAGAAACGCTTGAGCAACTCAAACAAAATATTCGTAATGAAATTAATGAAATACCCCTGGAAATGTGTGAGAATGTAATGAAAAATGTGCTCAAAAGGGTTCCTTTTTGTAACAGAGGCGGACATTTACCTGACATTGTATTCCATACATAATTGCCGACATTAAATAAAATATTTATCAATATAAAATCCATTCTCTTTCATTTAATCAAAAATTATAAACAAACAAAATAGTATACCTTCCCGGCGGACACCCTGTAGTAGTAGTTCACATTATAAATTTGATGATGAATGCTTGAATTTCTTTCTTGCTCATAAAAACAAACACTGAAATTTTCATCCAAAATATCTGAGTTGTCTCCAAAAAAAAAAAATAGAGCCATTTCTTAGAAACATCGATATAAAAAATGTGTGCGGTAGTGGTTGGATTTATCTTTTTTATTTTTGTCATTCATAAGACCAAACTGTAAAAAAATCATCCAACTCCTTAGAAGCGTTTTCGAGAAACCAATTATGTACATATAACACGTTTAACTCGTTTAACTCGTTTAATCCAGTAACTTATGTGGTTTTCCATTGGTACAACAATTAAATTCTTTTTTGATACAAATCTCCTAAGATACTGATTTTGACAATTTATTGAATCCTTCTAATGGGCAAACTTCGCAGATCCGAAATTTTTGGTGAATCTACCTCTCTTTTTACTAACCCTATGCACCAGTACAATTGGAAGTATTTAGTTTGACAACTAGCAGTTTCACAGACACAAATATTCGCCAAGACCATAAAACAAAATAACCTATTGAAATGCGTTCTATTTGTCATGAAGAAAATCAAATTCCGCAATCGGAAAACCCCATTACTTTGTTTCATTTCATTAAATATTAACATTATAATTTTTTATCTTCACAAGAAAAAATATATTCTGTAATTCTGTAAGTTTTTTAACACAATTTTATTGCGGCCGTATATTCTCAACAATAATACAAATAACAATAGTGGTTTGTCAGTGTAGACTATTGACTTAAAATAACAAATACTTAAAGGTCATTTTATAGGTCAGTTACTTGAAATTATGAGTTAATTGATAATAAATAAGTTGATTGTCATTTCGTTTGCAACTATTGCACGTAGCGCCATCTCTCCGAAAAAAACCATCACATGCTATTCAATCGGAGAATGAAAAACTCATAAATCATGGCCTTATAACGAACACCGTTCACCGTAAGAGGCTGATTTGCCGTGATTATATTAGCATTGAATCGTCTTTGAAACTCACAACACAACTTTTCAATAAAACATCGGATCCACTACTAGAGAGTTAAGGCCATTCACTAAAACTTCGATGCAAGGCATAGATTTTAATTCTGGCATCAGCTGGATCTTGTAAAACTTCAAGCCAACATCTCTCCATAGAGTGACGCATGTCATCACGATATAATTGCCAAAAAAAAATATAGCAAAATGACACTGACAATTGGTTGTTTGACAGATAGTGCCTGAAGTTCTTACAGCGTTAAAGAAACACATCCAATATATAAAAACAAAAAGTATTTATGATATTTTTAAAATATGATCTTGTTATATCGAAAAAAATGAGGAAATATTGCCCACATTTTGTTTCTTACGACTATGGGCAACAATAGTTATGCGCTAATTTTTTGCTTTAGCCTTGGCGATAGAGGCCTTTGAACACCGTTCCAAAATTCTATTTTCGGCAAAAAGTTTTCAAGAACCCGAAAATCTTTCACACTGTACATTTACCCGTTTTTGTTTGACATATGAATTGTTTTATTATGGTTTCTTCTAACTTCTACAGCAACAGCTGGGATGTAGAAAATCTTAGTATGGGATAAATGATAGGATGTAGACATTTTAAACAAATTCAATTAAGGGCTGAATGGTTTCGTTTTGCTGTTTTGACTGGTTTTAGAAGAAAATCTAGTTGTTTACGTACCAAAATTGTATATTAAAACTCGTCGGTTGTAATGTACCTATGTTTTTGAAGAAAACCATCTTATAGGCGATTGATCCGAATTATATAGCTGACATTTGACCCTTAATAATTGTGTAACAAGTCAGTCGGAGAAATGTATATGTTTTCATTTTTATTTTCAAAAATACTTATGTCTAGTATGTATGTACGAAAAAAACGTTGCATTCCAAAAATCAATGTTTTGGTATTTTTAAACTAAATTTTGCATTTTCTAATCAAAACACACAAATTTCTATTTCTTATTCTATTCAAAGTTGGCTTATTAATAAAATTAAGACTATAATTCGTATTATATATTCATGTGCCTGCAGCTAGTTTTTAAATCAGGTATATTTTAAATAGTAGTCCATCCAAATAAAATTATTTACTATTCAAATCTCCAGTAATTCGAGACCTGTCCTCTTATACAAATAACTATTATATAATCGAAATTTTATCTTTTTCTTAATAGCAAATCAGATATATCTTGGTATTATGCAATTTATAGATTCACACTATCAAAATCTGCATTTAATAAAAAGTATAAAACGAGATTAGAAAACAAATGCAGTATTCTTAATTTAATTGAATAGAATTTAAGTAAGTTTAGTCATTTATTATTTTCGTATTTCATAATGAGGCAAATAAATACTGACTTGCTCTTTAGCGTTAGTATTTATTACGTAAAACAAAAAAAAATCATAGTTTTAGTTTTGTTATAATGTTTATCAGTTTGCAATATGAAACTGAACGTTAACTCATATTACGAGTCACCTTCACACAAATCATTCTATGTGAATGATCTGGATTTGACAACCCTGTTTGAACCACAAACGTCAAACTAAACTGCCATCCAAGAATTATTTAAAGAAATCGAAGACAGCGGCTTTATTATAGATGCCTTACGCACAACTGCATTTTGTTGTGAATGTACAAATGTTACTTTTTGTACATTTGAAAGTACAAATGTAAATGTATTTGGTCTAATAATAAAATACAGAGGAATACAGTGTTTAAATGTGTCAAAATTAGAAAAAGTAAAGACAAATATAGTTTATTGAAATACCCAATTGCAAAAAAAAAATTACAAATGAACAAAGGTAAATATTTTATAATAGCCGTGTTTTTTGAAAAAATGCCAACTTACCATTCGCCTCCACAAGCAATTTTTATTTTTTTATTTCAGCAATTATTGCAGAAATTTTTATTTTTTCGTTCAGTGGGCAAATTATTTCATGAAATCTTATTTACAATCAGTGTGCCAAGCAAAGATTTGACTTTTCGTTCTGGAATTCCTTCACATGTAAAAGTAAAGACAACACAAATGTCAGTCGAACTAACATTAAACGTCAAATTATTTCTTCATTTATTTCTACAGAGATGGTAAGAAAAAAATGCTAAAATCGATTTCGTAAAATAATTTATTTCATGAAATTTGTGTTCTGCATTGGAAATTTCCATTGCATGATCGATTTTCTGAAAGAAATTATTGCATGTGGAGGCGCAGGGTAAACAACATTTTATATTTATACAATAACAATTTCAAAAGTAGATATAAAGTCAGCAATTGGAGTGAATATAAAAGTAAATGAAATTGTTAAACTGTTGAAATGGTTCGATAGGACGTAACCCGAAACTGAATTTTGTCAGAGCTTTTGGATGACATTTGCAAGGATTTTTTCTAAATACGTCAAAATATAGTTTATATTATAAAATGTAGAATTTCATTAAAGGATGTTGTAAATCAGTGATTTCCGTAGTGGTCCATATCGACCCCTTGGGGTCGAAATCGGTTTCCCAGGGGTCGATATAAATCAAAACTGATTTTGGGGGTCGAAGAGTTCTAAAAATCGACCCCAACAGAAGCTCGCATTTGAAACTTTTAACATATTATACATTTTTTAAATCATAATTGAGTATAATACATGTTCGGTACCAGAGAAGAAAAAAGACCAACACTGCACAAGGAAAGAGGCAAGCGAAAACAAACTTCCAAATTTGAATGACAATTGACAAGCATCTGTATGTATTTCATGGAAGAACATTGTTTCTGTTGCGAATGATGGTGCACCATAACAGCAATTGTTGGTCGCCATCGTGGTTTTATATCTCACTTAAAGCGACAACTGCCTGAACTATTGGTGATTCCTTGCCTGAATGCAGAATTTAGTATCAAAAATCTACTAAATGCTGTCAAAAAAAGTCGAAGCAATTCCTTGAACTTATTTGCTCACCTATGTGAAGAAAATGACGAAGTTTTTACTCGGTTACTTCTTCAGACTGAAGTTCGTTTGCTATTAAGAGGGGGTTATTTTTGAATCTGTGTTGGAGTTCTTACAAAGATCCTAATTTAAAAGAAAACCCGAACAAATTTAATTTGCAGCTGCAGGGTGACGACCCCAACTTGATTAAAACAAAATCAATAATATCTGCATTTGTGGGTGAACTTATCCTTAATAAACAAAATGTAGGCAGTCAAAAATCACAGTTTCTGCATTTGTCAAAATTAGAGAAATTCTTCAAGACGATGTTATTTTTTCATGTTACTCATTTGGACGCATTACAAAAGGCTTTTATTAAGCTGTTTGAGGATCTCTTAAATGTAAAAATTCCTCAATGGATAATAAATCCGTACAATATCACCATGGAAGAAGCCATTATGATATCAAGGCTAGCAGAAATTCTGGTTTCAGCAACACATAAAAACAAAGTATCCTACATTGTGGAATATTGCTGAAATATTTCTTATCTATTTTCAATCATCTTACTATGTCGAAAGAGCTTTCAATGTGCCCGGAGATTTAAAACTGCAACTCACCAATATTGAACCAGTACAGAATTTGGGGTTGTTTTATGGCACTTCGGATTTGAATCAATTCTTATACGTAAGGTCAAAATTTTGGTTAAAAAAAAAATTATATAAAATATTATTAACGGCCACAGAACGCTTTTTTGAATTGTCGGCTTTATCAATCACTATTTAACGGATTTTTATCAAAATGTTCATACAGGAGGCCATTTAAATTTAAAATAATATAGCATATTAAAATTTACGAAAATTAATTTTTTTGATGTTTGACAAAAAATCATTCTTTTTTTGAAAATTCAATATCCTAAAAACGGGTGGACGATATATTATACTTGAAATTGCTATATAATTTGTTTTTTTTTTTAAAATAAAGATAATTTTTTATAAAAAATTAGTTAAAAAACGATTTAAAAATATATTTAGCAGGTTTTTGTGTGAATCTTGTAGATACGATGGGATGGAATATAAGAGAATGTTCTTAGGTTTATTTTAATTGTATTTGTTGTTAAAATAAATAAAAGCACACTAAGAAAAGGTAGGTGACATTGGGGAATATCGAGTTACTTGGGCGTATGCGTACGATTTAAATGTATGGATTTTTACATGTGATATATGTAGGTACTATAGGGTAAGTTTTGAATTTGGAAAAAATCGAACTCGAGATTTTAATCAAACTTGCCATTAATGTGATAAATAACACCAAAAAAGTGTACCCCGCAATTCCGCCTGTCTGTCTGTAGATCGCACTACATTAGGTCTAAAATTTTATTTACATATTTTGTTATAAACAGTGCCTGACAAACGTAGATTTGTTTGGTTAACGACTGTCTCATAAACGGCTCTTAACGGATTTGGATAATAATTTTTGGAAGAGGTCCTTCGAATTCTAAACAATACTGCATACCAAAATTTTCTAAAAGCATTTTTATTGTATTTTTGAAAAATTAAATATGTATTTTTTTTAATCATTTATTTCGACAATGTGTGGACAATTTTTTTTTTTTGAAAAAAATTAAGAAATTTTATAAAAAAAAAATTAAGTAAAAACGATTTTCAAAATGTATGTATTTAGTCTTTTCGACTAAGAATCTTATGCCTAGATGTGATTGAACATATAAGCAAGTACGTGCGACCCAGTCGTGCATTTTATTTAATATGTGAAAATTTAAAATTTGCATTATTGTTCAAAATCATAAAACTACAAAAACGTAAAATAAAAAAAGTACAAGAAGACGCCACTGTGAAATATTGGATCACTTGGGCGTATGTGCACTATTTAAATGTATGGATCTTTTTTAAATCGTTTCCTTTAATTTTTCTGAATTCTACATGTTACCTTCAGTTTTTTGTGTCAATAATGTAGCGAAGTTCGCGCCAAAGCAATTGAATATACGATGAAAGTAGCAAAAATGATAACAAAAAAACTGAAAGTGACTATGTACTTCGTTTCATATTTCTAAGATTCCGAACCGAACACAATTTTCGGATTGTATAAATTCTTAGACTTTGGTATTTTCTTTAAAATACCCTTTTACATATCAGATTCTATATTATCAAATAATCAAATATTTATCTCATTTCCAAAAATCCTCATAACCTATTTTTAACATCGGTATTCAATATACTATTCATAAAATACTAATTGTTAATTTTCTCAATAAATTCAAATGTGAGCTTAGCTTCAATATGTAGGCGCTTTCTGGGTTCTAAACTACTTTGATGGAACATAAAGTAATAAGCGAACGGTAAGGCTCTTAAAGATACTTCTTCATAGTTGAGGTATAAATTCAAGACTAAATTATTAATCATATCATTAAATAAAAATTCTCAACTGTTGCTGAACGAAATATTGATTGCAGTATACAGGTTTGCAAAATCTCATCAAGGCTGACTACTACTTAAGTATATGTGTTTTAACTTTCTTTTATTGTTATTGTTTTTTTATTTTAAGGAGATTAATGAAACCAAGTCGACCGGATGAAAAGCAGAAGTTGTTATAGGACCGACCGCGTCAACAGCTCGATTTACATAATAACTGATTACCTACTTTTTGTGCTCATTTAAATGGAAAAAAGGGGGCTTGTTTACTTTGCTTAAGGTTTGGGATAAAGTCTCGTACATATATATGGATGTGTACATTGGTTGATAAGGCCGAGGTTGAGAAATAAAATCTATTTATGTATGAAAATAAATCTAAAAAAAAATTCATGCGTGTAAAATATTTAATGGGTTGAAAGGAATTGAATTTAATGCTTCAGTGGCTTAAGAATTGTAAGAAAAAAATGCCCATAAGTAATGAACAGATTGAATTGGACAGTTCCGAAAACTAAGATGTCACAAATTTCGTTCCATCAAAATTGAGATGGTGATTCCAAAATTTTTTTGTAAGACATTTGAATATAAAGCAAACATTTTGCAGATGAATCCCTTAGCGGAACAAGATTCGGATGATTAGGACAGCTCATTGGAAATCCTACAGACATTTAGATTGTATAATGCTGAAGCTATTAAGTTTAGATTGTCTCGATTCATTTTGCTTGCGATATATGTAGAACATTGACATACTAGGTATGCACTGCTAGTCGATTGTCATTTCCATACAAAAGCTCTATTGAAAATGGGGAAATCGATCCTTACGCCCCTCGGAGCAAAGTAGCAAACAAAAATATTACTTTCCAAAGCCATCTATTGCCACTCTTGGCATGCGTACCATATTTAGTGAACAGGCAAAGAAACTAGGGACATCTATTGGTATTTTGTGTAAGATAAGTGCTGACATCTATTGTTTAGAGAAAGCCAACAATATTGTAGTGCTGGGGAACTATAAGCAAAATACCTTTTTGTTTCATTTTATGAATTCGAAATAAAACAAATAAAAATCTAATTTTAATTTTGCAATTAAATTAAGTCTTATTTTAAATAAATTTACTTAGAAAATTGCTTATCTATTCTTAGTTTTCCATTTCAGTAGTGCTTTTAAGGGCCGCAATTTTTGTTTATCTTAAAAAATACAAAATTGTGTATAAACAATTAAATAATAATTTCGTATTACCATACTTTTTTGTTTTATTTGCATCGGCCAGAAAATTGTTAAAAAAAAATTTAAATAGTGACATGTACTTTCCATATATACACACATACTTGTATGGAAGTACTAACTAACTATTGAGCTTTGCGGCTAGAATTAACCTCTGATGGAAATAGTAGATATATGCGAGTTCAGTATCTAGCTACTTTATACATTACATTACATTAAGAGTATTCATGAAACCGTGTAAGCCTTCCCACATCAGAAAATGGAAAAGTTTACCACACACGTTTCATGAACGCACCCAAAAATCTACTGGTGTAAGAGTGGTTAAAGATTTTTTTTCTTCCTATATTTTAACTTGACAAATAACGGTGTGTTTGTTATGTGTCTCATTTAAAATGTGGGTCAAAAACAATAAGAGGAAGAGAGATAGTTATACCAAAATTATGAGACATAAAACTTCAAAATTAAACGTCAAAAGTTTTTCACATTTACCAAACTCAGATGGTAAACTTTCCCACACAAAATTATGCGGAAAAGTTTATCATTTTTTGGTAAAGTATTTCCATACAAATTTTGGCAGCTCATTTACTATTTTACCATGCTTACCGCGCCTACGCGGTTTCATTAATATCCCTTATATTACGCAGTTGTGTTAAATCTTATAGATTTTATTTATTTCGTCGAAAAGTTAAATGAAAACTTAAATGTAGTTTAAGCTTAACAGCATTTGCTAAGTTTAATTAGTCGCGTCGAAAAGTAAAGAAAAAATAATTGATATTTGATCTAACCTCAATTGTATTCCGCTCATCCGCAAAGAACTAGAATATAGTTGCCTATCTTTTTCTATAGAAAATAGAGAAAAGTAAATTTTTGGATATATGAATGGATTTCTTTGACAAAAAAAATCCCTTAGGCACTGTTACTTGATAATATTCGTGATTTCCGGTGGGAGCTGGGTGGCGCTCGTGTTATCCTAGCTGAGGAGGGATCCAACACGAAGAAGTTGGTTCCTAGCAGTCCTTATGTAGTATGTCAATGATGTAGATACTATAGGGCAAGTTTTGCATTTGGAAAAAAGTCGAAATCAAGATTTTAATCAATCTTGACATTAGGATGAAAGAGAACACCAAAAACGTTTCGACTGTCTCGCTGTCTGTACAACGATCTACAGCCTAAACGGCTGAAGAGACTTTCTTCAAACTTGATATTTACGCGTTTTAGGTGATTATCTCAAATAGATTTTTGAACCATTTTTTTAGCCCCGAGAACTAATAATACGTGCCATACATTTTTTTTCTAAAATCTTAATTATCTAGAAAACGGCTCCAACGATTTTGATAAAAGAATTATTTTTAGAAAAATTAGAAAAATGTTGTATGTAAAAATGAATTAAAAATATATTTAGCCATTTCTATTAAGAGTATTTTCCTTACAATTTGATCGAACATAATAAGAAGAAAGTAGGACTGGACCGGCGCATTTTATTTAAAGGTTACATCATGTCGATTTTCATTTTTTTTTTTAATTTCATATCTTGAAAACTCGACATTTTAAAACTTGCAAAATATCTAAAGTATACTTAGAATTTCATCGTCTATCGATAAAAAAAAATCTATCACTTTGCGTTTAGAAAAAAGCTTTTCAGCATTTGCTCAAACATACACCACATTTAACCCTATTTCATGGGTTCTTTTCCGAGATGAAACCCATCTATCTACAATCAGTACAAATTTCATGGAAAGTGAAAATATAAGCTTTTGTACTCTGGCAGTAACTATATCGTGATCACGATTTGAGCCGGTAAAACAATTATGTATTTAGAGTTAGAAATTAATTTCTATTATTCCTCAGGGTTATTATTAGAGTTACCAGAGGTCCCTCTTTTGGGGGAAAGTCCCCCTTTTCCGTATCAAAATGCTGTTTATCCTCTCTATAAAAGCCTTTGCCGCCCTTTTTTTATTAAAAATTTAAGTAAACATTCCAAAATGGAAGATATTTAATCCCCGTTTTTGAACTCTTGTCCGCTATAAAAAACTCGCGATGTCCCCCATTCAGGAAGCCATTATAACCCTGATTTATGTTCGGTTCTTACGTTTACGTACAAATAAGTTGGGTAACTTACGTTAAATATCCATTATCCAATAATTATGATTTCGATCAAATCTATGTAAAAAACAAATCCTAAAAAATTTACGTACAGTATTACCCGCTTAATTACACTTCATTTTATTGAATTCCCACCTCATCAGAGCGCGAAAACCGTGAACAAATATTTGTCTGAGTTGCATAGATTTTCGTGTGATTCATTAAACCCCGGCTTAATTGAATTATTCGTTTAAATGCTCTTAAAAAAATACCGCCAAAAAACTAAAAACATGTACATTTTCGGTTAGTTGAACAGCCACAAAACAAAAAAGAAATGTTATAAAATCTGAACAAATTTTAGTAACTTGGACGCATTGAAATTGGCAGCACTACTCATTGCATAAGTTCCCTCCCACACAGGCCAACCAGTTGTGGGAGATTTTTCTTCATGTTTTATCTTAATGTTTCTAGTTCTTGAACACAAACTACACTTATACTACGTTTCCACAGAACTTTAATCTCTTGTAGATTTACTAATCTCAAAAAGTGTTTCCACCGCTCCAAAAGTAGATTAATTTTGACAGCACTATTCAAAATGCATATATCTTTTCATTTTCTCTTATGATATAGAAGTGAGACAGGCAGCTTCATCTGTGTCAATCGAAGAGAAAAATTCACTTTCCAGATGAATGTGTTCATTTCGATATGGAAATATGGTAGTTCGATTGAAGATTTAAATGAGATTTATTTTAAATCTTCATCTGAGAAGATTAAAATTTGTATGGTAAATCCTCAAGATATGTAGGAGATTTAGCTAGATCTACTTAAATCTCGGTTTAGTGGTCGGTGGAAACGTAGTATTAGTTTAAAAAGGAACGTCAAAAATCTCTTCGATCTGCTGATCTTTCCATCCTTCGCTACAAAAAAAAAGTTTCTGGCAACTCAATTCCTTATGTGAACGCTGCTTAACAAATGACAGCCAAAGACAATAAGTTATAAAAACAACACAATGCCATCTGACACTCACACTTTATAGCCTTTTCACAACGAACCAAAAATTCGGTTTTCGGCAAAAGAGTTTTCAAAAATTATAAAAACGTTCACACTGCACATTTACTTGTTTTGGTTTGACATAACAATTGTCTTTATATGGCTTTTTCTAACTTCTACTTCAACTGCTGGGATGTAGAAAATTTTAGTAGGATAAAAATGCTGGCATTTAGACATTTCAAACAAATTCAGTTAATGGCTGAATAGTTTCATTTCTTGCGTTTTGACTGATTTTCTTGAAACTGTGTGAAAAGGATATAAGTTTTTTTTTTTCAAAAGTTTCCTAAGTTGATGCGAAAATGTGTATATAAAATTTTTTTCGTTATTTGGGCTATTGCTGCCAATTTATGTAAGGGTTCGTTAATTTGACAGAAAATTTGACAAAATCGTTCAATTAAGCGGGTAATACTGTGGGTCTATGTAGTTGGCCGGAAATTGCCTATATTCACGACAAAAAACTACTTAAATATCATTTTAATAAAAAGTCTTCTTATCATCAATCTCCTTCCGATCTTAAGTTCAACGAGAAACATCAGATTTGCATTCCATTGACGAACCAGTACTTCAACAGTCAGAATTTGTCTTATGTAAGTTCTGCATAAATTCAATTATGGAGCAGATTAATTACTAAGTTCTTGTTTCGATTTTTGTTTGAATCAACAGACACCACCTACCCAACAAACCAAACCAGCAGTTAAGTGCAGTACTTCTTGAACAGGTTTTATATATAAAAAAAAGTGGTAAATATTTGGTTTCCAAGCAGAAGTACCACTGGCTTCAACTTGATTCATCTTTTGCATAGTGTGACATTATAGTAGTGTATACCTATGAATCTTGTTTTTTAATTACGACACCCCTTTCTTTCTTTTTGGTGTTTTTTTTTGTTGTTGTTTTTTTGGCTTATCGTCTTCTTAAGCAGATGTCTTTTTTTTTTAATTTTTTTTTTGCAAATATTTTGATCCAAATAATTTTTTGATATAAATGTCTGCATCTTATGGCAGAGCATCAGTTCTTTAGTTCCTTGCGAGTAGTTTGAGTTCATCAATTAAAAATATTTAAAATGGTTAGTATATCAAAAAAAAATTGAATTAAAATTTTTGAAAATAAGAAGATATTATCATTTGATTCAAATGATTAAAAAAAAGTGAAGTTTAATCAAGTTTGTTTAAAAAATTAAATTACTAAATCGAAGATCCTTGGTAATTTCCAGTTCATCAATGATTTATTGTTCATCCGGGCACGAAAAATGGCTTGCGCTAAAAAGTACAGCCTGCTGGTTTTCATAAACAGTTCTTAATAATTTTATTTTTAAATTAAATATAATCTTGTTTAAACAAAAGGTCCTGGTAACACTTGACTGATACTTTCCGGAAAAGAAAATGTACAACTTTTTAATTTTTAATCACAAAACAATCTCTTGAAAAATGTTCTAATTGCTTATCAATGATTCTGGAACTATTTTGTGATAGGATCTTCGACAATTGTTTTTTAGATACAAGAATTACCAAATAGTTTTTGAAGACGGTGAAAAACGTGGCATAGTCTTTTTGCTTGAAAAATCACTTAGAATCTATAGAAGCCCTAGTAACTTGAATTATGGGTCCATAATGTGATAAATGTGACATTTAAGGCGTAAGCTCAAGTATTAATTTAGTTTTGGTTTGTATCATTTACAGAACTTCTTTGTCATCCTCGTATTTGTCGGTTTGGCAGCAGCTGACGTCAGTCATATAGCTAGCAACTATTTGCCTCCAAGACTTTCGTCCGGAATCAACTACAACCATGGATCTGATGTAATTGTCTCAAGGCCAGTTGTAAGCACCTATACAGCACAGCCTGAGATAACCTACTCCCGACAAGTTAATGTTGCTCCAAGTGTTCAAGTAATTGGTAGCGGATACGATAGCGGTCTTATTGGAAGCGGTGGTTACGGAGGTGGCCTCATTAGTAGCGGCCTGTCTGGAGGCGGTGGTTACGGAGGTGGTCTCATTAGTAGCGGCCTATCTGGTGGTGGTTACGGAGGCGGTATCATAAGCAGTGGTCTATCTGGGGGCGGTGGTTACGGCGGCGGTGGACTTATTAGCTCTTATGATTCCGGCTACCAAGGCAGTGGTCTTATCGGAAGTGGGTTAAGTGGACTCGGCACAGGAGGAGGAAGTATCCTTCACACCATCAGCGCTCCAGTTGTCTCCAACGCTTACGAATCTGTTGGCACCCAATACGGTAGCAATGGAGGTTACGTTTACCAGAAGAAGCATTAACTGATTATTTCAAATACTTAGAAATGATAGCTATTAGATATTTTAGAATATTGAAATAAAAAGTTTAAACAAAAATTATTTAAAATGTGTTTTTATATTATTTTATTCTTCGGGAAATTTGGCAACAACTTCTCCCGGCTTAATGTAATTATTCGGATGAATTAAATACGATAAATTAGGTTTCTCGTCGTTGAATTTATATTCTGAATCGCTTATCACGCTGCGAGCAACATCAGCACCTGGTTTGATCCACACATTCGACGGGATAAGAACGTTATGATTTGGCGGATTAAAACTCCAAAAATGTAAACTTGACGCCAATGCCACCGAGTAAAGGCAGATTAGTGGAACGGTTGGGGCTTTCTGCAAGACAATTTCCCTGAATTATTAAAATTGATGTTAAGAATAAAATCAAAAGAACTTGCCATTGTGGTGGTTTGAGCCAAGAAATGATACTGCAAGTTCATTCGTTATTCTGCATTCTTTTATGCTGTAAATTTTTACTTAAAAGGTGTCAATGAAAGTGAACCAGATTAACGCAGAATGAAGTTTTGCCGCTGTAAAAATGTAATTAAATTAATTATTCTGAAAAAAAAAATTAATATTGGGGCCGGCTAAGGTGCGAATAAAAATGCACAAACGTAAATTGGAGCATACAAAAATCCATAAAAGTTATTCGTTTTACAATACAATTAGCTTTATGAATATTTTAACGATACTGATTCTGTACTTCCACTATATAATTTTGTTTCCCCATATGTATAAGTAAATGCTAATAAAATTTACCTTTATATTTGGCTTCGGGGAAATGTTTGTAATTTGGTCAATACATTATTAAAATTCTTGTATAACACAATAAACACTTGCAAGAATAAAATTAAAACACTTTCATTTCCCCATACGATAAGAGAGTGGAGACTTCTCCACAAAATCTTACATGAACGAAATTTTTGGCTTATTATTTCGCTGCGTTATTTTGTTTATGTGACTTTTCGACTCACCAACCTCTGCCCCGCTTTACCACCGTAATACACTCACATGCGGAACAATTAACCGCCCACAAAGTTATTTTATGATTTTAGTAGATATTGTTTCAGAATAAGAACATTTTTGGAAGGGTTTATTTTGAGCAAAATTTTGGTAATAAAAACTACCATTTAAAGTTTATGAAACATGTATCGTACCAATGTAAATGATTTTTTTTTTTATTTTTTATAAAATAACATTTTTTATTTTTTTTTTTGTATTTTGTCGTTTATTATATGATTTTTATTTTAAACAATGAGTATTTCCTCCTCGAGCTCTAATGACTTCCTGGATCCTATTTGGAAGTCCATCAATTATATCCTGAATATCTGATTGTGGGATATTTTGCCATTCTCTACTACAGCCATCTTTAATTCTCTAATGCTGGTTGGGACTGGTATACTTGCCCGAACCCGTCGTTTCAGATTATCCCATATGTGTTCTATCGGATTCAGATCCGGGCTGCGTGCTGGCCATGGTAAAGTTTGGATACGAACTTCGTCAAGATACTCTGTCACAGATCTGGCGACATGACAACGTGTGTTATCTTGCACTAAAATAAAAATTGTCTCCAACAAATGCTGCGAAAACTATCACATGTTCTTGAAGAACTTCCTCCACGTATCGCTGACCATTCAAATTTCCTCTTTCGAAGACCACGAGCTCGGTACGAGCCTCGTAACTAATGCCTCCCTATACCATTATAGAGCTTCCCTGATATCCCACTGTTACGGCTATGGCGCATGGGGCAAACCTCTCATTTCGTCGTCTGTATGCACGCATACGACCATCTGGTCTTCTTAAGGCTATTCTGATCTCGTCTGACAACAGCACGTTCAATTGCCCAGCTTACATGTTCTTGGGCAAAACTAAGTCTTACACTACGATGCTATGGGAGTAATTCGGGAGCTCGGCCAGGGCAAAATGATTTAATATTTCTTTCTGCCAGTCTTCTTCTTACTGTTCTTTCACTTACACTTACATTTCGCACTTCTAAGAGACGAGTACGAGCTTCATAAGCTGTGCTAAAGCGATTTCTTAGCACATTGTTTACGATAAAACGGTCGTCTCGAAAGGATATACATCGAGTTCTGCTTGGCCTGGCCTCCTAGTGTAAGATCCAGTTTCACGAAATCGTCTGATGGCATCCCGGATAGTCGTTCGTGGCACATCAAGTGTCCGAGCAATCCAACGGTGACTGTAGCCATTATCCGCGAAAGCCACAGTCCTCGCTTTTTTTGATTTTCAAAACTTCAGTTTCACAAACACTAATTTTACACTTTCTAATAACCACAACTAAAAAATTAAGGAATTAGAACCACATTTATTAGATCACCAAAAATGTTAAATTCAAACTGAATCACAAAAATGCATACCGTGCTCAAATAAGAAAAAGAATAAGTTTGTTTAATTCATGCTCAAAATACCAAGCTAGGAGAAAACATTAATTATAACGACCGTTACTTATCAAAAACACATAAAGTGAAACTTAACAGAGGTTGGCGGTTAATTGTGCCTGTGAGTGAAATCTTTTTTCATATCAGTGAGCGGAATTTGATATTTTTCCCAAGCAACACAATCGACTCTTTTAAACATCTTGAAATCTACTTCCAGAAGAGCTTTCAACTCTTTAAATTGTCTTGAAGAGGTCATTAAGACCCAAAAGGGACCAAAGAGGCGGAGCCAACTGCATAGAACGAAGAGTTCTTATTATAGTGTTCGTAAGAGCTCATAAAGAGGATATTGATCTTTGTAGATCTTTTAAAGATGTTTTGAAGATGTTTTTGGTTTTAGTGAATAGTTTGTAGAAGAAAGAAAAATAAATAATAAAGATAAATCTCTATCTCTTTTACACAAAAGCAAATTTAATATTATTGAAACGAAATAGAATGAACTTAAATAAAATGTCAAAACAAGACGATTTTTTACTTATTTTTTACTTCCCATTAATTGCAAGATCTATAGGTTATACGATTTATTAGAGAAAATAAATACATTTTTCTAGTGCTCTATATCTGTGTTTTGATGTGCCACAAAAGATTTATTTTGTAATCCCACATTCTACTTCGTTTAAATAAATGGGCCACAAACATAATAACATCTGGGAATAATTTTTAATACAAAATATAAAAAATAACCCACGGAGTATACAAAAGCTATATAAAATATAGTCTAGTATTTTTACATTTAAAAGGAAAGCATTCTTTAGTAAATTAGTGTGGTTATTACTATTAATTTATCATAGTTTAAATCGCATAAATAATAATTTGTACCGAAATTAATTGCAAGTGATATGGCGACATCACGAATATTCCCACAGGGTGCCTCACTTCTAAATAATGTGGCAAATGTTTTTTTTATTTTATTTATTTTTAGATATGTAAATACCTACTACTTAAAAATCTTAGAATACAAAATAAGAACCAATCCAAGAAATTAAGAAAACACTAGCTAGTTTTTATAAGAATTGGCATCTGCATATTTGCGATTTGGGAATTGCGATTAAATAGGTATATCCGAAAATCATTTTTCATTTAACAATTGAAAAATTTATTGTAGTATTATTGATGCCACCTCCATCTTCGCTTTTCATTTTCCCTTGAGCATTACTAAACATATCCCATTCACCATGATTTGTGAGATGGTAATCATTTTCCGAATGACTGCTTTCTTCATGCAACATTTCCTCGTCATTTGTTATAGGAACTACATCTTGTTGAGGTGATGAATATTGCGCTGCATTCGACAAAATACCTACACTTTGGGCAAACTGGTCAGCAATTTGTCTTGCCTTTTATAATTGCCCGATTTTTTTTTAATTTCCATGTTTCCGAACAATTTTTCTTCATTTTGATAAAAGAAATGTGCAAGATGAAAAAGAGAAACGTCAACGTGACAGTAGATATTTTGCCAACCCAAAGCTATCATAAAGACTTCTTTAATATAGAATAGTAAGTATTCATTAAGAGGTTGTAATAAAACGTCTTAAAAAATTCTTTGAGAGTTAAAGGAAATACTCTTAAAGCGCTTTGATTTGAAAGAGGTTTTAAAGAGGACTCGCATGTTAAAGCAATAAACATAATGTATTAAAGATGTTTTAAAAATGACTTTGGTAGAGTTCAAATAAACAACACTTTTGAAGACTGAATTAAGAGGTCAAAAAGTGCAATAGTATTAAGAAGATATAATTAAAACCTTATTAAGAGTTGATAAATTTGATTGCAGAGCTCTGCTAGAGTTTATGTGTTGCTTGGGTTCGTTTCGAATGTAACGCAATTTAAATTAATTTTTTATTAGTTATGGTATTGATGTATATTCGTTTCTGTAAAGCTAATAGTTGTCAAACTTAATGCTTCCAATTGTACTATTGCTTAGTAGTGTTAGTAAATCAGGGATAGATTCACAGATTCACAACGTGGTTGGATTTTATTCAGAATCAAAAAAATATTAATTTTTGTTGGCCAATGGAAGGATTTAATTATCGAAATCCGTCTTTTTGCCAGATTTGTATAAAAAAAGAATTAAATTCTTGTACCAGTGGAAAACTACATTAAAATATTCCCACAAAATTTCGGTTACGCAAAGACATAATATTACCTAGATACTTAATTTATATAATTTGTCCTGCAGACAAAGCAAAGCCGTGCCACCATGTTTTTTTTCAGTAATTGAAGTACATTATTTAATTCCATTCAATTCAATTTGGCTTTATTCTCAAAAAAAATTCATATCTACATACAATTGTAACAATATCCTTAATAACAATTTGTCCAGAGAGTGGCATCCTTATACTAACGGGTGATTTTTTTGCTACTTGGTTTTTGACGTTTATATTTTTGACAGATCACACATGACAAATTCCACGAACATTTGACACTTCGATTCAGTATTGTTTGCCATTTCATCATGAATAGACTTAGGCCTGAACAACGTTTGCAAATTATTGAAATTTATTATCAAAATTCGTGCTCTGTGAAAAATGTGTTTCGCAAGCTACGTCCGTTTCAGCGACGAGGCTCATTTTTGGCTAAATGGATACGTGAATAAGCAGAATTGCCGGATTTGGAGTGAAGAGCAGCCAGAGGCAATTCAGCAGCTACCAATGCATCCCGAAAAATGCACTGTTTGGTGCGGTTTATGGGCAGGCGGCATCATTGGGCCGTACTTCTTCAAGGACGATGAAGGCCGCAGGGTTACGGTCAATGGAGAAAGGTACCGTTCGATGATAACAGATTTTTTTTTGCCGAAAATGCAAGAATTGAACTCGTTCGACATGTGGTTCCAACAGGACGGTGCCACATGCCACACTGCACGCGAAACCATGCATCAATTGAGAGGCGAATTTGGTGAGCAGTTGATCTCACGTTTTGGTGCAGTCAATTGGCCACCAAGATCATGTGATTTGACCCCGTTAGACTATTTTTTGTGGGGCTATGTTAAGTCTATTGTCTATGGGGACAAGCCAAACACGATTGCTGCCTTGGAAGCCAACATTGAACGCGTCATTGGTGAGATTCCGGCCGAAATGTGTGAAAAAGTTTGCCAAAATTGGACCTTCAGAATTTACCACCTGAAGCGTAGCCGCGGGCACATTTAAGTGAAATTATTTTTAAAAAGTAAATGGCAGAAATTGATTTATCGATCCAAATAAAAATTTCATTCACTTTTTACAAGTTTCTGTTTTTTTGAATTTTCAAAAACCAAGCTCTTAAAAAATCACCGTTTAGAAGTCTAATTGAGATAATGTCACGATAAAGTAGATTTGTGTGGGGGGTACAAAAATATTAAACAGTGAGAGCTTGTGAGAGAGCTTTATGCAGAATTCTCTCTTTCTTTTCTATATGTACTTCCATAGGAAGTAACCTTTAAAAAAAACATGGCGGCTAGGTGATGTTGGATATATAGGTATATGAGAATGTCTATGGAGCTACTATGTCTAAGCTTACCCACATCAAGAACACCTTTAACTAGAGTTTGTGCAGCTTTTAGGATCATGAAGGTTGGTCAAGTTGTATGTTCTACACCTTAGCGGTGCCTTATTGCGAATCTATTCACAGTAACATAATTAATTCCCAAAAAAACGTATCGATCAATGAAAGATTTTTGTACAAAGTAAAATTAAGAAATTATTAAAATGATGACAATAATTAATCGTCAACGGCGGAAACCCCGGATAAACCTAACGCAGAAATAAAGCGTCAAAGTTTGTATGTGAAAAAAATTCTGCAAAGGAGATAAATTTATCTCACGAATTTGATCTAGAAAGAGTAGAAACAATTCATAGCAGCTGATAGTTTCCCACATTTTCCCAAGTTTTTGTAACAGGGTGTTCATGCAAACATTTAGGGGAAAGTTATATCTTTCTGCAAAGCGGATAATTACCCTTATTAGCTTTTATTCAAGTAAAATAGGAAGTAGAACAATGTACTTATAACTATTTATATTTCAAAACCATTTATTGGTTTGCCTTTTTTCTTCATTTTTAAATTCGAACATTAAATTTTAAAGTGTTTGATTTATATTTTTTTTAATAATTATTCATTTTGCAACAGTAAAAAAGAAAATAAGTGGATGGGTTTGTTCGTAGACTATGGTCAAATTCCCCTTTTACACAGAGCAATTTTTAATATTCTGGAAATTTTTTGTTTGCTTTTTATGTTTCTTGGTTTAAATGCATACTAGATTAGTCCACTCATTTTACGCAACCCCACCACATTTCATGATTTTTCTTATATTCTGTTTAGATAGATAGATAGAGGTTTATTCTTCAAGAGAATAAAAAGCAAACTTTGACCGCATATAGTTTTGGGAACACTCTACTGATGGATTTTTTCTAAACATGAATGCGAATGAAATAAAGGTAAGAAAGAAAATAAACTGCATAAGACATATGGAAAACAATTTCTACAAAACGAATAAATTGAACAAATCAGAAACCATAGAGATTGATTGATTTTTATTTTTGAATGGAAATCGAAATTTGTTTAAATTGATCAATTAACGTTAGTGGAAAAAAAGAACAAAAGAACAGCTTGTATATTAATTAAAAAATAGATTTATCTGAGATCTAAGAAATATAGGCTGGCCAACTAAAAAAAAAACGATCAAAAAATCGATCTTCTGTCAAATGGGAATTAATAATTATAACTTCTCCACGACACATCCATCGAGCTACAATCCAACTATCAATCGTGCGAACTAAACTTACGAAATCAAATTCGAGACTCCAATAAAATTCAACCTTCCCACCCTAGCTTGTTATTGATCGTAGAGATAGATACTAGCGATAAATTAATTATGGATATATTTCCAAATAAAAAACGGCTGTTGTAAAGCTGTATTCTGTTTACGACGCACGTTTTTGATGGAATATTTAATTGAAATAAATATCAGAATGCTATAAGAACTTTCATGTACCTACCTAGTTAAAATATTTTATAAGATCCAATTTAAATGTATTTTCGTTGGCGCGCCTTAGCTTCCCTCAGTCTTCTGGTAAAAAGAACATTAAGCAAAACACTTAACAGCTGAACTAATTCTTAACCTATAAATTTGCCATCCCGCCAGACCAGTTGAGGTCCAATTTCATTGACCTTTTTTAGTTTTAAGTAACAGGCACGTTCAATATCTACCATGCCATACCACGTTGGCGAAGGGACTTTGAGTGTATTGGCTGAAACCACAATGGCAAGATGTTTTGATTTTATTCTCAAACATATCGATTGAATACAAGTTAATTGTCTTTCAGAGAGCCCTTACCATTTCACTAGTTTGCCTTTACTCAGTGGCATTGGCATCAAGCTAACATATATGGATTTTCCATCCATCAAACCATAATGTTCTTATCCCGTCGAATGTTTGTATAAAACCAGATGCTGATGTTACTCGCAGCATGACAAGCAGTTCTGAATATAAATTAACCGATGAGAAACTTAATTACTCTTGGTTAATTCATCAGAATAATTATATTTAGACAGGAGAAATTGTTGCCCAATTTCCCGCAAAATAAAATAATAAAAACAGTTTTTTTTTAAATGTTTTTTTTTTTTAATTTTTATTTCAATATTCTTAAACATCTAATAACTCTTGATTTATTTCCAAGAATTCGAAATAATCAGTTAATGCTTCTTCTGATAAACGTAACCTCCATTGCTACCGTACTGGGTATCCAGTGATGATTCGTATCCTCCGCCGAATCCACTTAACCCATTTCCGATAAGACCACTGCCTTGGTAGCCAGAATCATAAGAACTAATAAGTCCACCGCCTCCAGACAAGCCACTGCCAATGAGACCGCCTCCGTAACTACCGCCTCCGTAACTGCTGCCTCCGGACAAGCCACTGCTAATGAGACCGCCTCCTGACAGGCCACTTCCGTAACTACCGTAATCGCCACCTCCAGACAGGCCACTGCTAATCAGACCGCCTCCGTAACTACCGAGTCCTGACAGGCCACCTCCGTAACTACCACCTCCGTAACTACCGCCTCCGTAGCTACCGCCTCCGTAACTACCGACTCCGGAAAGACCGCTATCGTATCCGCCATATTCAATACTGGGTACAATAGTGTAGGAACCCTGGGAAGACGGTGGCAAATAGGTGTTTGCTAAGTGACTGACGTCAGCTGCTGCCAGACCAACAAATGCGAGGACGACGAAGAAGTTCTGTAAAGGATACAAACCAAAGTCAATCAATACTTAATCCTTAAATTTTAATTAATATATATTTTACTAGATGATTTCTTGCTTCTGTTATAATGTTTCTTTCTCAATTCTAAAGCCCTGGGCCTTAATTGAGGGCCTACTCTAATACTGATATCAGTTTTAAATATAGTGCATCTAGTTTACGGTTGGGTGCCACCATCTTGGTTGATGGACCTAAAATGTTCTTCAACTTTAAGTGGAAACTGATTCACTAAATATCTTTTATATTTATTCATATACGATTATGTCCTTGTCATGTACTTTTCACCAGAATTTTGGTTAAATTTCAGCATTATGGAAGTTTATCGGAAATTGTCAACTTTTTCGGAAAGTATTTATAAAAGAAACTAATTTAGTAATAAGGTCGTTTTTCTTTTTTGTAGAAGCAATCGGCTTTAAGAAATGACTGCGCAGAAATATTTGCAAACGTTGAAATTTAATAAGGTGAACCGTAAAATTCAGCTAGATAAGGCTTCAGGATGGTTTTTTAAACTTCACATAATTTGTACAGTTTTTTTTTTCTCTAAATAGATTTATCAAAAGTTTGTCGAAATTTGTTGGTTTTCGACAATTTTTATTTCAGAATGTATTGACGGTTTGAAATTTTGAGACTCTATTAAAAGTTTGATCTCCTAATATTAGCCTACTTCGGTCAGAACATTACAGAGCAGTTTGTTAGTAATAAGTTAACTGAGAGTTAAACAAGAGTCAACTGTCAAATTTGTTTCGGGACTTAACCCGAAATTAAGTCAGAAACTGGGGTGTTTAATAAAAAACTGTTTAGTAAAATCATAGAGCACAGAATCGTGTTTGACATCATCAGAGCATATCATTCAGCTGTCAAAAAAACACACACAATTGTCCCAACTTTTTTGCTGGTAATTAACATAGGTTTTACAAAATGAGTCTTCATGAATGGAATTGAAACGAAAAATGTAATAGCAAAAAATATGCAAGCAGCTGATTGCAAGAAATCCTTTAAAAACTATTTCTAAACTTAATTCCACTTTTTCCTCAAATTCTTTGAAAATAAAAAAAAAAAAACAATTTAACAATGAAATTAATTTATACACTTTTATCACAAGCTTCGATTCGCTTCTTTACTAACCATTTTACTTATTTAAATCGACAAACTAAAACTATTAGCAAGAACTAAAGAACTGATGCTCCAACAAGAAAGGTACCGACATTTATATCAAAAAAATATTTGGATCAAAATGTTTGCAAAACTTTAGTTTAATACTAAAAAACTAAAAATAAATTGTTCATGCATAAATGATAAGCCAGAAGTGACAAAAAAACAATCACTTCATTAAAACTATGACAGGTGTTGTCGGAATTAAAAACAAGATTCATAGTTGTATAATATAATTTAACTATTTTTTTAGTAAAACCTGTTTAAGAAATGCTGCACTGGACGGGTTAGAGTTTTGATATATAAAAAAAGCAATCAAAATAATAAACAAGAACAAAATGTTAACAAATTAATTAATGTGCTCCAAATGAATGAAGTTGCATATTTATATTTTTTGAATTTGCAATTAATTTGTATTTCCTCAATTGATGTCTCATTCAACTTTAAAATTGCAGAGAACAACTAACAAGATATTTGAAGTATGTATTTCATATTTACAAGATACTACACCCGAAAGTACGAGTAGATTGTAACAGCTGGACAAATGTGTATTGTCATTAAAAAAACTAGCGGTGTTCCCGTACTTTATGCAGAAAAATACATAGCTTGTCATTTTTTTCAAGAGTGGTGGTAAAACTCTCTCAGAGAGCGTCAAAGTTTCACAAAAGTATACGGCAACGTATTGAACAAAATTGCAGCCATATTTTTAACGTTAAAGCAAAAGCTTTTTTCTGAAAATGTTTTATAAAGTTTTTTTATGTTAAAAATAAGGAAAAAAGTTGATTATAATAGCCAATTTGGTATCACCTATTTTAATAAAATTATCTTAGCTTGATGATTCCTCGGGTTGAATCTGAAAAGCAATTTTGGCTATTGTTAACTCGTATGTTACGAAAATGTATTTCTGATGACAGTCATCGGCTATTTGAATTGCCTCTTCTTGAGTGTCTCTAAATATTTAACAATGGAATGACTCGTTGGTGATGCATTTATCGGCGATAAGAAGTAGGTACCTATGTTGAAGAGGAAAATTTTTTAGGACATGATTAGAATTCCAACCAGTCACATTTTTTTTTTGTACAGGTCTTAATTTTTATTTCACCAAATTGTTACGTCGCCTATTTGGCTTTGATAACTGTTTCTATGCATCGTGGCATTGTGTCAACTAATTTTTGACATTCTTCGGTACCAAAGGATTCCCAAATATTTATGACTTTAGCTTTTAGGTCTTGAAGAGTCGGGCATAGCTCTTTTCGCAGTTCTTGCTTCATTTTATGCCAGATAGTTCCAATTAGTGAAAGATCAGGGCTGCTGGAAGGCCATTAGAGTAAAGGAATTGCTTCAGCAGATAACCACGACTTTGTAGTTCGTGCTATATGGCAAGAAGCACCATCCTGTTGGAAAATATAGTCTCCGCCACTAGCTTAAGGTCGTGGTATTGATAGGAGAAGCTCATATTCCAGAATATCTCTATACTTGGCAGCATTGACAATTTCATTTACAATATGTAAATTCCCAAACCCCGCCAAGACATGCATTCCCATATCATAAGAGATGCTGGAAACTTGACCGTTTTTTTAAGGCAATCCTTGTGAAAAGCGTCTTTTGAATTATAGCTCGGCAATCCCATTTCAAAGGATTTAATTATGGATTCCCTAAGGTCTCGTGATAATGCAACGCCAGGCACCATGGTTTAAATTAAACTGTTGCTGGCTTTCAAAAAACAAGAGAGCAATAAACAACAATATGTATTTGGCATGTCATTTTTTGAATAACTGTTAACTTAAAATCTATTTAATTCGTCATAGGCCACCTTTTTGCACACCTGAGAGGGTAGTCCAACTATTATGCTCTATCTTTGTTTAGGGGAATGCAAACTGGAGCCATATGTGCTTCCTCAAATTTAGTTTTGTTTGGTCTAATTTATATATAACTAGTGGAGCAGGCGAACTTCGTCTCGCCTTCAAATGAACTGCAGAGCTATAATGAAACACAGACAATTAAAATTTCAATGTGATTTATTTGAATGGAAGAAGAGAGTGATATGATAAACAATATTTTCCGATTTGTTTTCCGGCGCAAAACAAACGACAAAGACCGTTTACCAAGCTATCGACGACGTCCTTTTTCTTCACCTCTAGTATCGCCCATTCACAAATCCGATCGAGATTTTTATAATTTTTTGCAATGCCTTACTTTGGTGATGAGTTTCTCTTTCGAAATTGTTAACTCGAACAAAATTGCCGGGAATGATAAAAATCCAGTCGAAACACCAACAGAAATTTCGCCATTGCTTACCATCACTGCAATGCGACTCTCATATTTGTGGTCAATTTCAAATTCTTGACATGCCGGCACAAAGACGACGATTTCAAGCATGCATTAAGTTTATCGGCAGCAGTAGATTTCGGGATGACGGAATGTGTTTGACGAAAATCTGCGCTTAGCAACATAATATCCCCACCAAACCAGCTTGAATCACCTTGTATATAGTTCATTGTTAGGTCAACTGCCTCCAAAGCTCATTTATGCGCCATCGTGCATTCATCCCAAATGATGATTTTGCATTCTCGAATCAAATTCGCTCTCGCAAAATTCGTGGTCACTGTGCACGTTATTGGCTTATCAACCGTGAGAAGATTAATCGCCAGCTTCAAAGCGGAATGTGAAGTTCGACCCCCTTCAAACAGTGTGACAGCAATGCCATAGATGCCATAAGATGCAACAGGACAACGAAGAGATCGTTGCTAGAATCAACTAAATGACGAATGTCTTGCGTGTGCTAGCGGGAGCATCGAGAAAGTAAATGCAGCCCGATTGAAGTCTACGTTTACCAGTTTTCTTTTTGTAATAATTTTTTATCGAATTTGTGGTGGTGATTTATGCAGTTTTAAGCTGTGCAATATAGACACGTCTCCATTTATTGCTCCTGCACGTAGGTATCTCTTGCGTTTGATTATCACGGACATTCTGATTAATTATTGCAAGACGTTTATGTACGTCGTCCAACGTTAGATCGGAATCAGTATAATAATACACAAGACTCGATTCAATTTCAGCAAAAAAATATAGCACATTTTCTGAATAGAAAATTATAATGTGAAAAGGACACCTGTCAAATCGCGCACAGCCTGAGTCAATGTAAAACAACGCAATCTCTCGAATTGTAGCATTGATCACAGCACAGCGTCATCTAATATACATATATCTCATAAACTTCTCCACCCAAAATGCACGCAAAACGTCTTCTATCACAATGAATTTCACAATTAACCGAAATTTTCCAAGCTTCACAACGAATTTTCCATCTTTAAGTCGTTCTAAAAATGCATGGACAACCGACAAAATGAAATATCAAAACCCAATTAATGGGAATCAAATGCTGTAGTTGTGTGCATACGAGTACATGCGGCAACAAGGAGAAACCAAAATGAAAGTGTGTGTATACAAAACACATTATTTATACTAATAAAGCAAAAACAAACATGTGAGTGACATTTTTGGTCATAACTCTGGTTCTAGGCGTCGGACCACAAACAGATTTCTTACATGCACTCTCCAAGCATGTCCTAAGATCTCCTGAAAATTTCATTCAAATCGATATAGCCAAAAAAATGAAGATAGCGCACAAACATAGCTTGGATTGTTCTTTATATATAAGAAGATATTACATTGACAAAAAAAAAATTACCAACAACTGCTTGTGATCAGAAAAAATAGGTAAATAAAACCGATTAATTTGTTAATTTGGCGGCATCCAGATCAAATAACCGTCAATCAGATTGATCTCGTTGCGATCGATGCAAGGCACGCCTCCAGTATTCTGGATGTTCCCACCTTCCGAGCAGCTAACATCGACTCGGATCACTACCTTGTTGCAGCCAAGGTAAGAATGCGAATAACCCGAACGTCCCAACAACGGAGTAATACTGTGAGGAAGTATGACGTCGGAAGACTCCAATCGCAAGAGACCGCCAGAACCTATGCCGATCGAGTATCCCGTAACCTCTCCAGAAATCCATTGCCTCCACCACGAAACCTCTGGTTCGATGAAGAATGCAGGCAGGCACATGCAGCTAAACAAATGGCATATAATGCGGCTCTGCAAAGAAGGACGAGAGCTGCTCGCGAGCTCTACGAGCAGAAAAGACGGGAAGAACACCGGCTTCTCCAGAATAAAAAGAGAGAGCATGAGAAGGGCGCGATCGAAGATATTGATAGATGATACTCCAGGAACAACGTGCGGAAGTTTTACCAACAGGTAAAAAAACGTGTCAAGGCAAAAAAACCCGCACAGAAGCCTGTAGAGATAGGAATGGAAACCTCGTAGTAGAGTCACAGTCGGTGCTGAGTATATGGAAGCACCATTTCTGCAGACTGTTAAACGGCGATGAAGACCAAAATCCCGCTATCAGGCAGAATGAACCATTAAACATGGACGATGATACACAAAACTTCCGTCCACCTGAACAAAATGAAGTGAGGATAGCAATATCCCAACTAAAGAACAGCAAAGCTGCTGGCCCCGATGGACTACCCGCCGAACTCTTTAAAGCAGCCGTAGATGACCTGGTACAGTGCATACACCAACTCATCTCTAAAGTCTGGTCAGAAGAAAGTATGCCTGATGAATGGAACCTCAGCACCGTTTGCCCGATCCACAAAACAGGAGACCCTCTAAACTCCGCCAACTATAGAGGAATAAGTCTCCTGAATATCGCGTACAAGATCCTTTCTGCTGTATTATGTGAACGTCTGAAACCATTTGTCAGCAACCTGATTGGACCCCATCAGTGCGGTTTCAGGCCAGGAAAGTCCACAATCGATCAAATGTTCACGCTACGGTAGATCCTGGAAACTACGCAAGAACTCCAAATCGATACCCACCATCACTTTATCGATTTTAAGGCCGCGTACGATAGCATTTATAGAGACGAGCTATAAAGAGCCATGTCTGGTTTTGGCATCCCCACAAAACTCATCCGCCTGTGTAGGATGACGATGGAAAACTCTCGCTGCTCCGTCAAGGTTGGTACTGACCTCACAGAAGCTTTTGATGTCAAGAAAGGATTCCGATAAGGTGATGCGCTATCGTGCGATTTCTTCAACTTAATACTTGAAAAAATTGTAAGAAATTCCCAAGTTAACTATACTGGCACAATTTTTTTCAAGTCTGTGCAATTGTTAGCATACGCTGATGACATAGACATCATTGGCAGAACCCAGCGAGCTGTCACTGGGGCGTTTACTAACATTGGAGCTGAAGCGGCTAAGATGGGACTAGCAGTCAATGAGGCCAAAACAAAGTACCTGCTGTCCACAAAAAGGGACACACAACACCCGCGGATTGGACAAAACGTCACAATAGACAGTACAACATCTAACAACAATATCTCGTTAGAAATAAAGCGAAGAATAACTCCTGCCAATTGCTGTTACTACGGGCTAGGGAGGCAATTTAGTAGTAAAGCCCTCTCTCGAAAAACAAAGGAGACTCTTTATATGACTCTGATCATCCCAGTCCTGCTCTATGGCGCGGAGACATGGACTCCATCAAAAGCGGATAAAGATATCCTTAGTCGTTTCGAGCGTAAGGTTCTTCGTAAGATTTTCGGCCCTATCTGCGTTAACGAGCTTTGGAGGAGGTTCAACCACGAACTATACGAGCTGTACAGCGACATTGACCTGGTACAAAAAATACGTATATCACGTTTAAAATGGCTAGGTCATATAGAGCGTATGGACAACAATGCTCCGGCTCGCAGGATCTTCGATTCCAACCCAGAGGGAAGGCGCAGTCAAGGAAGACCTCGTCTCAGGTGGCGCGCTCAAGTGGAAGATGACCTCAACCATCTTGGAGTGCGTAACTGGAGGCAGCTATCCAAAGACCGAAATAGTTGGGGAGGCATGTTGGTTGAGGCCCAGGTTCGCCCCGAACTGTAGCACCACCTAAGTAAGTAAGTAAGTAATTTGTTAATTAATGAGTAGGCCAACTATTTTGCGTTTGGCTTGTATAAGCTGAAAAAAAATAACCTGACAGACGCAGACGCTTGGATTTGGTATAGTACCTACACATACCACTATATGAATTTTGGACTTTGGTTATACCTATACTCCCAAAACTTGCTACCGAGTCTTGGTCTATAATATTATAACTTGTAAAAGGTATTAAAAACTGATTTTTTAACTCATTGGAATTAAAAACACGCAAAGATTAAAGAGAAGGTGGCAAAGATGTAAAGAATAAATATTGTTTTGCATTTCAAAATTGAAAGAAAAAAAAAACAAAGTAAACTTCCACAGGAAAACACATAAGAAAACGAAAAGAGGTCATATGTAAGCCATGCGTACTTTGTTTGCTCATTACATTTTTGATAACGAAAATTAGAGTAAGTTAGATTCTGATTTTGCCCCATATTATCTTCTTGAAGGCACTGGACTCCGCTTTTCCCCTTTCGCCGAATTTTTGGCTTGGATTACCTACGAAAAGAGGAATTTCCCACCATATGGCATCACTGCTCCTGTGGAACATTTTTCTCCGGCAACACTGAGTGAGATAGAGACGCATATTTCTCCTTTGTTCCTCTCGTTCGTAATTAGTTGGTATGTCCGTTCCTAATAAGTCTGTGAGAGCACAATTGTAGGGTGATCCTGACAAGATTTGGCCCAATTCCACATTAACTTTTACTATTTATGTACTAAGGTACTAAATTTGAGCCCCTAACTTGATATTAAAATTAACCACCTGCACCTAGCGCAAAGACCAATGGATGAATGATTTATAGTGGGCTCAACGGACTGCTAACTTAAATACCAAAATCAATTTCGTTAGAAATAATCACAATTTTAAGTTCGATTAAATTCAAAACATTTTCTAACAAATGTAAGCAATTAAATATTTGACTAAAGTAACAGGTTTGTCGTCTGACCTTGCAAAGATTCCACGTACACCAGACAGAACCTTAACTTTTGTTTAGATATATTTCAAATGATAAAATATTTAACAAAATTCAACGCAATTACTACATAAAAACAGGTTTGATTTCAATAAGCTGTGAAGTGCTTTTTGTCTAGAGCTGAGCTTACTGGTATACCAAGGTTCTTACTAAAGTAGCATGTAACTTTAGTTTCTAGTCTATCGTTTCCGTATTTTAATCCCAAGTCTACGATTAGTTTTACTCTTACAAAATATTATTCTACATTTCTTTTATTATATAAACTTTGTTCTTAATATTGTCTTTATTCTCGCTATTCCAAAATCTTAGCTTAATTATACAGGCATCCCCATTATTCCTCCGCGGTCCTATGCTAGTTTAACAGCGTCCCTCTAACTTGATATTTGATACAATGATGGCCCCCTTGGGTTGTCCGCTGGGCTGGTACGGCTCCTGCTTCTCACACGGTCAGGTCTGGCATAAATGGACAAATCAAGGGATGGAATCGCTCAAATCGACAGGCCGAAGCCGGTAAAATCCACGGCCGAAGCCGGATTGTATACCATTTGTTAATGGAAACTCAGCATCAAGGCTCTTATTCGCTTGCTACTTGGTTTTTGACGTTTATATTTTTGACAGACCACACATGACAAATTCCACGAACATTTGACATTTCGATTCAGTATTGTTTGCCATTTCATCATGAATTACGCCTGAACAACGTTTGCAAATTATTGAAATTTATTATCAAAATTCGTGCTCTGTGAAAAATGTGTTTCGCAAGCTTCGTCCGTTTTATGGTCGTCATAATCGACCCACCGAGCAGGCTATTCAGCTCATTGTGACCAAATTTTGCACCAGTTTCACTTTATTGGACATTAATCCACAAAATCGTATCCGAAGAGTGCGTACCGAAGAGAATATTGCTGCTGCATCCGCCAGTGTTGCTGAAGATCGCGATATGTCCATTCGGCGCCGATCGCAGCAATTGGGCTTGTGTTATTCGATCACCTGGAAGATTTTACGCAAAGATCTTGGTTTAAAGCCATACAAAATACAGCTGGTGCAAGAATTGAAGCCAGGCGACCTACCACAACGTAGAATTTTCGGTGAATGGGCCTTAGAAAAGTTGGATGAGGATCCGTTTTTTTATCGCAAACTTGTCTTCAGCGACGAGGCTCATTTTTGGCTAAATGGATACGTGAATAAGCAGAATTGCCGTATTTGGAGTGAAGAGCAGCCAGAGGCAATTCAGCAGCTACCAATGCATCCCGAAAAATGCACTGTTTGGTGCGGTTTATGGGCAGGCGGCATCATTGGGCCGTACTTCTTCAAAGACGATGAAGGCCGCAGGGTTACGGTCAATGGAGAAAGGTACCGTTCGATGATAACAGATTTTTTTTTGCCGAAAATGCAAGAATTGAACTCGGTCGACATGTGGTTCCAACAGGACGGTGCCACATGCCACACTGCACGCGAAACCATGCATCAATTGAGAGGCGAATTTGGTGAGCAGTTGATTTCACGTTTTGGCGCAGTCAATTGGCCACCAAAATCATGTGATTTGACCCCGTTAGACTATTTTTTGTGGGGCTATGTTAAGTCTATTGTCTATGGGGATAAGCCAAACACGATTGCTGCCTTGGAAGCCAACATTGAACGCGTCATTGGTGAGATTCCGGCCGAAAAGTGTGAAAAAGTTTGCCAAAATTGGACCTTCAGAATGGACCATCTGAAGCGTAGCCGCGGGCAACATTTAAGTGAAATTATTTTTAAAAAGTAAATGGCAGAAATTGATTTATCGATCCAAATAAAAATTTCATTCACTTTTTACAAGTTTCTGTGTTTTTTTGAATTTTCAAAAACCAAGCTCTTAAAAAATCACCGTTTATATATAGTTTCCCCATACCTGCGCAGGTTATTGTTGTTTTGGGAAAAGAGGTGTTAGTCGGTGGTTGATCGGCGGTGCTGTTTACTGATCAGTTGTTGATCACTGCTGGTTGTATGTCTTAAGCTAGTATTAGACGGTCCTTGTAATGTGTCATTGCCGTGACACTCTGACGTAACAACAAAATAGGTCCTACCACCCTCATTGCCGTGACAAAGGTAATCATGTCATGGCTAGCTACAATGACTATCACACGAATGACACATGTCTGTCATTGTTATCCCCAAATACAATGAACGTCAAAGTGTGTCACGGTGATATTTGTGTCTCGGTATCACGGCAATGAAATGCAAAACAATGACTATCACACGACGTGACAACTTTCAAACAGCTGATCATTGGAGGTGAGCCTAAACTGCAATGACATTTATTATTTTTAGCAGTGACGATCACACGGCGTCGATCAACCGAGTCATTGTGTCTTGGTTGTTAAGGAAAAGCTTATTTTTTTTTGGAAAACGGCTCCAACGATTTTGATACAAAATTTCGGAGAATTGGTACTAGCTATCAATCAGAACAAAATTTATGGTATTTGCCCTAGAATTAAAAGGGCATCTTTTTTTCCCTCAAACTATAACATAACATTTGTGCAAACGTTACATATATATAATTACCTACCCACCTATATACTTCACTTTCATTATATATGTCCATGCTTACATGCATAGGTTCCATCTATGTAGGTAGGTACAAATTACCCTCCTAATTTACATATTTAAAATCTATTTAAATGCACATTTGTAGGTAAGGTACCTATGTAACTATGCCCAACCGTGACAAAAAATGACATAGCAGAAATTTCTGCCGTGTCACGGTAGGGACACAGTCCCTGCAGCGACAGGCTACGTGTCACGGTGTCCCATTAACAATGAAAGGGCTATCACACGGTCACGGCAATTTGTCATTGTAATGACCTAAAAGTGACGTGTCACGGTGCTTGTCATTGTTTTTGTCACGGCAATGACATGTAAAACAATGACGATCACACGACGTGACACTTTTAGGACAGACAAATACGTCATAGTGACGTCAGAGTGTCACGGCAATAACACATTACAAGGACCGTCTAATACTAGCTTTAATAAATAATTTCCAGGCGCGTAGCTAGGTGGGTGCATTTGTTGGGCGTTCGTCTATTTGGCTGAATAGGTTGAACATATTGTTTGGTACTAGAACAGGTGCGCAGGTAGGGAGGGGTCGTAGAAAGGGTAGTTAGGTATGCTTTATAAAGGAGCTAGCTGGTGAAGTTGTCTGGTATGTGAAGTTGCAACACTTCGTTACAAAGCTTTTTATTAATTCTACCAATCACATTACAGAGCAATATTTTACAAATTCACAATCAAAAATATGGACAATTTGATAAAGAAAATTATTTTTTAACTCAATAAATAAATTCTATCATAATAATGACTAATAACCAATTTGCCATAGAGGACAAAACATGCTCGTTGACCATCGCGTAGTAGACATTTTTTCCAAGCCTTCCCATTTATTTTACCCTGTTCCAACGGTAGCGCTAGTTGAACTACCGGCATTTCCCTAAAAGTTAATTCCTTTAGCCTGAAAATTTAATGAATGTTTTATCTAAATGACTTGCTTATTATGTGTACATTTTGACAAAACCTCGTTTTTCGTGTCCAGTACGAGTCTTGACTGATCAGAGGACTGTACTAATCTCGAAATAGGTTGGTTAAATTGAAGTTTTTCCTCCTCTACGTTATAGCCAGTTGCCCCTCCTCCTGTAGACGGAGTGGTGTTTTTAAAACATGACAGCGGATTCTTGAAGTGCATATTGATATTGAAATGACGATGTCTTTGATGGCTGTTTGCAAAATAGCACCCAGCCACGACGCCAACAATCACTAGAATTCCTAACAAAGTATAGCACACAACTGCAGCGGTGGAAGCCGTGGTCTCATTGGAACACATGCACGATGTGACTTCGATGGAAGATTTGTTGGAGCATTTGTAGTGTTCATCGGCAACTGAACCATCTTCACACATACACTCGTACATTAATGGACCCTGGACACAAAGTCCCGAGCACTTTTTGTGATCACACACATTTTTGATCAGTTTCTGACGAGAGGAACTATAGACCACGATATCTTCAACATTAAAAACATTCAGGTAGAATGCTTGACAGGAGGCATTGCCATATAGCTGACATCGGACCGCTTCTTTGGCTCCAGTGTTCACAATGAATGCGATGTTTTCATGGATACTTAGGGCTGATGGATGAATAATTGCATTTTCTTTACGAACCACCGTTTTTATAGTCCTATCACTGCCTCGGCGATAGCTTATCGACTGCAAGGTCCTCGAATGGGCATCTACGAAGTACAGCTCCTGTTTGTAGATGTCAACTTCGAGAGCCGTTACCAAAGCTACCTTCGTGGCCATAATTGCGTGTTTGGATCCATCAAGCCCTGCGATGCAAATATGTGTCGTTGGGGAACTGAAACCCTGAGCCATCACAGCTGCGTAAAACATTTTCCGATTAACAGCGTCAACAGCAATCGCTCTGACAACCTCGATTTGCGGCAGTTTGATAAGATCAGCACATACTTTCTGTCCGAAGTTGCAAACCTTTATTCCGTAACTGGTGGTTCGACTGACGACGTACACATTCCCTGTAATCCAATCGACTGCAACCTTAGTAGGACTCGCGACGACAAGGCCTTGAGTGATTTTTTGCTTCTCGACATCAAATTGGAACAAACCATTACCATCCTCGGTGGTGTAGAATATCTTTGTACGTCCGATGTCGACATCGAGCCCAGATATCTTGGTGTCGTTCACCGACAACACAACCTTCAATGTTATGGGAGACTCACTAAGGCTACGGATTTCATTGTGAGTCGTAAAGAGCAGGGAATACCGACTATCTAGGGACTTGCAACTAACCTTGTCGGGAGTCAGCATGAAACCACTGTAACAAGAACACCGGTAGCCTCCATTTGTATTCGCACAAAGCTGCGCACATGGATTCGGTCCTTCCATGCACTCGTCCACATCAATGCATTTCTTTTGATCAACTTCCAACTTGAAGCCATCGAAACAGCTACACTTGGCACCATACGGGGTCGGATGACATTTATGCTCACACGTTCCTCTCCCACAGGCGGTTTTGCACATATTTGTTTCATCTTGGCCATGCTCACAGTCATCCTTCCCATCGCAGGTCCGAGATTCATCGATACACGTCCCGTCCTTGCAGTCGAACATTCCGGGTTCACAGGCCTTAACAAATTGCGAATGAGTGCTTGAATTATACCGACCACAATTCAGCTCATCGCTTCCATCGCGACAGTCCTTGTCCCCATCGCAATGAAATTCATTGCGTATACACTCCTTGGTTGACTTGCATTGGAACTCATTCACGCTGCATCCGTGGCATCCAACTTCATCCTCACCCCTTGGACATTCTGCGGTGCCATTGCACTTGGCCTTCATGTCCAAGCAAATCGTTGGATCCGATGGACATTGGAACTTCTTGGGCTTTCCCTGAGTGCCGAACTCATCATCACCGCCTCCACAAGTAATCTTAGGCTTATCATCCATGCACATTAGTTCGTCGGAATTATCACCGCAGTCATTGTGACCATCGCACACAAGTTTCTCATCAATGCACTGACCGATATTGCACTTATGCATTCCCTTGCCACAACTCTTCACAGCTGAAACCCGAAAAAGAAATAAGCTTAATGTCAAGACTGTCATTTGCTGGCTTAAAACTTACTGCACTTATTATGTTCGTCAGATCCGTCAATGCAATCAACATGGCCGTCACACTCCCAACTCTTAGAAATGCATGTACCAGACGCACATTGGAACATTTCCCTGCCACAAGCTAATTTCGAGCCTTCAACTTTCTTATTGCACCTGGTTTCATCCGTCCTATCGCCGCAGTCATCGATTCCATCACAAATGCTACTCAAGTCAATACAGCGTAAATTGTCACAGGAAAATTGGTGAGCATGACATTTCTTCAGTTCGTCTAATGGAAAAGGTATAATTCAAAATTTCTACGGCCTTTGAGACTTTGATACTTACCGAACCCTTCGCAATGCTCTTCATCGCTGCCGTCTTTGCAGTCCTTGTGCTTGTTGCATCGAACCTCGTTCAGCACACATTGCATGGAGTCGTGGCACATGAATTCGTCGAATGCGCAGATGACGTGCGTTTTCTTGGCCTTTGGGTCGCAAGATTCTTCGTCGGAGCCATCGGGGCAATCTTTATGACCATTGCATCGTCTTGAATTAGTCAGACATTCACCAGACTTGCAACGGAACTCACAGTCTAGAGCTTCCATGCAAGTTTGATTCCGCAAATCCTTAAATACATGTCCAGAAGGACACAAACATTCCTGGGATATCTTCCCTGATGATACACACACATGGGAGCATCCGCCGTTGTTATGCAAGCAGGGGTGATCGAAGATCGACTGTTGATGGCTTGAGAGCAGTTGAATCTTATCCACCATTTTCATACTCGAAACCTCCAATTTGAATTTCTTCACCGATCTTAGATTACTTTTGTGAGTCCAATAGATGTACGGGGACTGCAATTTTGTCCAAAAGATATTATCATCGACGATAGCCATCGATATGGGTTGGACGAGTCGAGTTTGCAGAGGGAAGTTGTGGAATTCTTCGAACATTGAGAATTCAATCTTGCCACCCTCTGTATCTACCCAATACAGAGTGCGTGTATCATAATCTGGAACTAGCTGAATTGCTCCCATTCCTAAGACGTCTTCAAAAACGTGGGTATTGTCACCATGGCCGCCCAGAGTTTTCAAGTCTATGTGAATGTTTTTGGATGATTTTATGGCGACGAACATTTTCCTATAAAAAAAATGTGAGGTATATTCCACTTTCTGGGAAAGCGAATTCATCTACAAATATCTTTGAATCGATTGTTTTTAGCCAAAAAATTGTCAAAACTAAAATGATGGTAAGAAAATACTGTTTTAGTTGCTGGTTTTTTTTTTCGTAATAAATTTTGTATATTTAAAGCAAATTTTAAACCATAAATGTTCCATCATTTTCACATATGATATTGTTTTCAGTAGCGCTAATATCTACCCGCCAATTGCGTCCATAATAAAAAAAAGATTGAAACATTCCATCCAATACCTACATAGTACCTGCCGGACATTTAAGTGCTAGTGCTGACTGATCGCCATTTACACGTTGATGCAAGTAGTTACTACCAGAGTACACAAATTACAAGCTATGCTCTTGTGCATTTTGTGAAAATTCAGTGGTCATACATGACCCAAAGGTCTCTGGGATTTACCACATACACTCTTATTTTTGAGATCAAAAATAAATGTTATTGAAATAACATTTATGATGTATACTAGTTTGTGTTAATCGAACTGAATGTAGATGATAAAATGAAGAAAAATTAATTGTAAGATTCCAGTAGGTAATAATATTGTTATCGATATTTTTTACGGAAATATCAAAATGATTTTGAGATATCGAATCAAACAATTTTTGTTTATAAATATAAAGATTTACATGTTATTATTTCAGATATAAGTTTTGTTTGTTCAAAGATATTTTGATATTTTGACGATTTTGACAATTCCATAAATTACTTTATTTTTCAAAATTATTTATTGACTAAGTAATTTGATTGATAGATATTAAAGAATTCTCTTGCCAGACTATTTTTCAATCGGTATAACGGAGTTTATTTTTATAACAAAACACCTGAAAGTATGCCACAAACTACCATATCTCTTACCATAAGTAGAGACTTTCATCTAATTTGGCCATATATTCAAGACAAAATCCCAAGTAAAAGCTTCCTAATTCGCCTTACTATGCAATGAGTGACGAGGCACATTTTCATTCCAATGGATATGTGAATAAACAGAATAGTCCCTTCTGGGTAAAGGAAACCCCTCAAATTATTCCTCAGTCACCTTTGCATCCATTAAAAGTGTTACAGTCTGGACTGCAATTTGGTCAGGAGGAATCATTGGACCTTACTTCTTTGAAAATTAAAACGGCGTAAAAGTAACTATGAATGGGGAGCGATATCGTGATATGATTGAATACTTTTTAACGCCACAACTGCATGTTTTGGGCTTGATTAAAATTTGGTATCAACAAGACGATGCCACATCACATACAGCCAAGATTACAATTGAATTACTGCGAGACCTCTTTCCACAATAAGTTATTTCAAGAAATGGTCATGTTGATTTGACTGCTCCTGACTGCATTCAGTGGGTATATTTCAAAAGCAAGGCTTATGCAAATAAGCCAGAAACGCTTGAGCAACTCAAACAAAATATTCGTGATGAAATTAATGAAATACCACGTGAAATGTATGAGAATGTAATGAAAAATATGCTCAAAAGGGCTCTAATTTGTGAGACTAACAGAGGCGGACATTCACCTGATATTGTGTTCCATACATAATTACCGACATTAAATAAAACATTTATCAATATAAAATCCATTCTCTTTCATTTAATCAAAAATTATAAACAACAACCTTCCCGGCGGACACCCTGTAGTACAAACACTCCGATTGCCTGCCAGATGGCACAATTTAATTTTGAAAGCGCTAGTATAAAATATGCAAGAAAAGATAGTGAATTGTAATTCGTCTTTTCCAAAGTGGAGTAATAAAATAAAATAAATGTAAGAAAAATGTTAAATTGTTAAAACAATAATTGGAAGCTATTATTTAAATAAATAGATTTTTTACGTACAAACCTAGAGAAAATACTAATAAAGCTACTCAAATATCATTTATCAATTGCCTACATCGATTTCATTTTCTAGTTGCTGGATGCATAAAACACTGGGATTTTTAGTAGTTTCAATTGAATGGAAATCTACTTTTTCACAGTATTCTCATTGACTTGCTGATCATCTATTCACACATGATGTGAAAAAAAATCAAGTTTTGCATTGTGAAAAAAATAATGAAGGCCCTGAATTCAAACAAATAAACCCTTACTGATAAACCTATGCATTACTCGTTAGATCTGGGTCGTAACACATGAACACCTGACAGCGTTTTCTGAACTATTTCATAACATCATTGGAACATTGCAAGATCTTGTACATATTTTTCTGCCTAAGTGACTATTTTGTAAGAAAAAAAAAATTAAATTAATACAACGGTAAAATTTACTTTATAAAATTTCTATCCCATTTTCTTCATCACTCTAATCAGGTGACTATGGAAACTTGTCTTCAATCGCGTTTTTTATTCACTCTAAAGTCAAGTATGCAGCTCGCACTTAAATTTTGCCACGATTAAAGCAATTGGTCGTCTTCCAGTTTTTGAATGGCACAGCAATTCGGGTTTTGTTTTTTAATTAATAAAATAATATTTCGAAACTTGACGGCTCAATAAAAGTTGTATTGTTCTGTATGCTATGTATAATTATAAGAAGCTTCTTAATAGTGTTGCTTTGCTTCAGGATTTTGAAATTAATTTTAATCTGTTTTGCTTAGATTGTTTGAAATCTACGACTTACCCATCATCTGGAAGAAGTGCAATGCCAATCGGGACTTCTACCCCCGAGAAAAAGTGTACAATAGCACGTTGCTTCATTCGCATGGAGTAAGTTTCTACAGTGTGTCTTTCCGAATCGGTCCAATAGAGATTTTGAGCCAATTGATCTAAAAGTATACATTTTTTTGTTTACACTTCTTACATTCAAAAAAGTTCAAACTTACCAAAAGCCATTCCAGTGATATTTCCCAAGTTACCTTTGATCAAAGTTTTAATTTCTTTCGTTATTGTGTTGTACTCTGCAATTACCTTTTGTATTGTGTCGGCGATTAGCAATGTACCGTTAACTGTGTTATACGCCATCTGGTGAATGAATACTGGCAACGAATACTCCTGTATGATCTTGTGCCTTCCAAAGGTGGTATGTTCCATTTCCAGAATAATATTTTTCAAACCGATATAAAGTTTTTGCTTTTTCATTGTCTTGGTACAACGGGTTCGATCTATTGCCAAACTCATACCATCTGGACACCCACAGGTTGCAGTATTATTAGACGCTAACAGACATAAATGCGAGCATGGGCGATCTTTGCATGGGTGATCAACCAACGGCTGGATAGCAGAATGATAGATATGGACTGCATATATTCGACGATCCTTAGCTAAAACTTCATGACCCTTTCCGGTGAACTTGTGGCAGGTATGAAGACTCTGGGTGCCCCAATCCGACCAATACAAGTTGTCTTCAAACACTGCGATGCCATAAGGGTGTTTAAGGATGTCAGACAACACAAGTTTCCGATTGGATCCGTCCATCTTGGCACTTTCGATGGTCATCAGCTTGGCATCGACCCAGTAGAACCGCTCATTAGGAATGTCTAGAGTGATTCCATTTGGCCAATGAATGTCCGATTTGATAAGAGCCACAGGACCAGCACCGTCCATGGAAGCTCTGGCAATCATAGGCCTCATACCCCAATCGGTCCAGTACATGAGTCCCTTTTGGGGCCAGAGAGCGATACAGCGCGGCTTATCGACGTCGATTACAACGAGGGGCATGCAAAAGTGACCATTGTTCAACACACAGCAATGTGTCTGAGTACATTGTCCGAGAAGTAGATATTCCCAGTTAACCAATCAACAGCAAGGTCTTCGGGGGCTTCTAATCCTGAAGTGAGTAGAATTTCCTCATTTAAACCATCTTCCCTGGCCTTGACAATGCTCTCGGACTCATGATGAATATCCGTCCAGTATATATTCTGTCCATCGTACGTAACACCGATTACATGAGTAAGATTACTAGCCACTGTATAGAGATGCCGTGTTTTCAAATACATCCCAACAATGGTTTTCTGATTAGTGTACAGAAGAAGGGGATCTCCACTTCTTACTACGCAAGTCTTATTATCGGATTTGAGCTTGTATTTTTCACCGCAATAACACATGTATGATCCCATCTTGTTGATGCAACCTTGACTGCAAATGTCATGGGTTTCACATTCGTTTATATCTTCACAGATATTTTGACTGCTGTTGTATTGGTAGCCCGGTGGGCAAACGCACTCAGCACCAGTTGGAAGCGAATGACATTTACTGATGGAGGGACATTTTTTGGAGTCACAATTTGATTGGGTGTCTTTGCATTTGCCGTATTCGTCACTTCTATCACGGCAGTCGAACTTGTCATCGCAAACATTAGCCAAATCTATACAGGTATCATTATCATTGCAGAGGAACATCTGCTGGTTTAATTTGCAATCCAAAACTAAAAAGAAAAAAAATATTAAACATCAAAAGGGAAAGGAAATTTTCAGATGTATCTTGCAGTAAAAATGGCTTCCATTGCCATACATTTTTCAACAGCCATACAGGGAATGCCAACCTGAGATCCAAAACATTAATACAATTTTTGTCTCAACAATTTCAAAACAAAACTATCAGACGCATGCCATAAGTCCACAATCGTAAATTTTGTATTAGTTTTATACACACTGCTGTGAAATAATGGCAAGTGAAATTTGACCTTTTGACAGAAGTCAAGTGACACTGGGTCATTATGGCACAAATCGGAATTCTCACAATTGAAAAACAAACAAAAATAAAGCATTTCTTTACTATAATATAAGTATATGTGCAGGGATTTCACAATGACCTTTTTTGAAGGAGGGGCAATTTTTCTAAAAAATATATGTAGTAACTTAAAATGGAAAATATCTACGAACTTAAAGTTATCTATTTACAACAGTTTAGTTCTGATTACTTATCCGCCATTCAAGTGACAGTCTAAACATAACTACATAAGATAACAGTACACATATTACGAGTTACTCTGCTCCGAGTTTTCAATTTCGTTCATGTTCGCACATCTGTCAAAAACTCAGAGAGCATTGTGTCACACATGTCATGGGCCAAACTGCCAGCTGCAATATCGGTTATTTCTATTTTAAAATAACAGTTATAAATACATAAATGCTTAATTTACACGACTGGCAAAATGCCACTTTTATCTGCCAAATTTGAGCCATACTCAATTTGTATGATACCATTGTTTTGAAATGGCAAAAATATTGTCATTTTGTCGCAGTGTATATGCGGAATAAGATTTAATAATAATGCATTTAATACTTTTAAGCAATTTAAACAAAACAAAATTAACTTACCACAGCCCGTCTCATCACTGCCATCGCCGCAATCATCGATGCCATCGCACAACCACATAAGACTTTCCAGGCATTTTTCATTCAGACAAGAAAATCCCGAACACTGATTTTCTGCCTTCAAACATCCCGCTGTCTCATCCGATCCATCATGGCAGTCCTTCTTGCCATCGCACACGAAATCCAACGGAATACAGCTTTTGTCTTCACACGGATACTCACTGTCGGTGCAGTTCCCCAAAATCATACTTGAGCGGCCCTCACATTCGAACTCATCGCCGCCATCTGAACAATTTTGATCACCATTGCAAACATATTCTGATGGTATACACGTTTTGCCATCGGAGCACTGATAATAGTGGGGCTTTCGACACAGCTTAAAATCTATAAATCTATTTTTAGCAGTCTATAAAAATTAAGCTTTTAAGCAAACCTACCACACTCTGTCTCATCGGAGTTATCCGGACAATCTCTGCGGGAGTCACAGACATTTTGGTAAGGAACACATGATCCATCCTTGCATTCGAATTCATCATCTTTACAGAATTGGATTGATTCTACTTGATGAACGCGCCACAATGACACAATTAATAAGAATACTAACATGTGGATCTTTGACCTGGAAGTCGATGGCAAATCAAATAAAACACCACGTGTTAGACAAAGTTGGTTTTATTGTGTTTCATTAAAATATATGTAACTTACATTTGGGACAATATATTTAACCTTGGTTTACTGCTAAAAACAAAAAAAAATATTGTTAAAATTGCATATCAAAATGTTTGTAAAAACATGCTGGAAATGAGCATCTTGTTTTAATCGCTGGGGCATGAGGAATGGGACTGTATGGAAATTAAATATAATATTTATTTATGTATAACTTGTTTGTAAGCACATGGCAATATTTGTGTATTTTTTTTTCAAAAGTCCAAAAAATTATTTTTCCACAATTTTAGTATGCAGTTTTATTTAGAATTCGAAGGATAAACACGTTGGTCAAAATTCTTTAGGCTGTCAAAAGTCGAAAATCAAAAAAAATTAAATGCACGACTGGATCGTACGTACTTGCTCCCATGTTCGATCACATTATATGCAAAAGAATCTTAATAGAAACGGCTAAATGTATTTTTAAAGTCCTTTTTCACTTAATTTTTTATATATAAGAATTCTTAAATTTTTTTCTAAAAAAAAATTGGTATGAACATTTTAAATATTTAAAATTATATAAATTTAGAAACAAAATTTCAGAAAAAATCGTCTCCCCGATTTCGAAATATTGATTTTTCAAAAAAAAAAAAAAAATTTAAATATTTAAAATTCCAATGAGATCTTGTGTAAAAATTTTGATCGAAATCGGTTGAGCCGTTTATGAGAAAGTCTAAAATCAATAAAATAGTTGTATAGCAGGTACCGTTAATAACAAAATATTTTAAATTTTTTTGGCCAAAATGTAGACCAAGTCAGTACTTACACCAATTTTTGTCAAAATCGTTAGATTTCGAGATAATTAAGATGATAGAAAAATGTTTATGGCAAGTACCGTTATTTTTGGGGATAAGACAACGATTCAAAAATCTGTTTTGGACAATCACATAAAACGCCTAAGCACCAAGTTTGAACAAAATCGGTTCAGCCGTTGCCGTTTAGGCTGTAGATCGTTCTACAGACAGATAGACAAACATACAGACAGACTGACGGAATTGCGGGACCCACTTTTTTGGTGTTAATGTCATGTTTGATTGTTAGAAAAGAAAAATTTGTAGGAATACTTAATTTGTCTTATAGTAATTATAATCGCAAGAAAAATTGCACGACTGGATCGTACGAACTTGCTCTTGTAGCTAAGAACTAGCTAAACATTGATGCTGTTAGTAGGTAGGTAGTCTAGTTATCCTATATACGTTCAAGTCCGATGTAAGTAAGATTACCTTGCTTCTTAGTATAATGAATTTCCGAATGGATGTTTCAAGAAATACAAATGTTTATTTAAATCTAGATTATGGATTTTAATTATATAAATTAAGAGAGAAATATGTACCTATATAAGAATATATAAAAAAAGAGAGCGGGTCAAAATTCTGGCTTCAAAATACTGCTTTTAAAATAAAATTCTGCTTTTCAAAATTCAGCTTTTCTTCACTTTTTCTGCTTTTCAACATTTTACTTCTCAAAATTCTTCAACAAAAATGAAAAAACTTCTATTTATTTTTTTTTTAATTTAATTCACTTTTTAATTGCGATATATGCAGGTATTACCTACAATTATTACATTTACCAAAAAAATCGAAATCTAGACGTTAATCAAACTTAATATTACGAATAAGTGGGTTCCGAAATTCCGTCTGTCTATATGTCTGTAGAACGATCTATAGCCTAAACGGCTGTAACTTGGTACTTAGGCGTTTTACGTGATTGTCTAAATCGATTTTTGAACGTCGTTTTAGGCCCAAAAATAACAGTATACTTGGCATGCAAATATTTCTAGAATCTTTATTATCTCGAAAACGGCTGTAAAATTTTTTGATAAAAAAAAGTATGTGTATTACTTAAGGTATGATCTAAATTTTGACTAAGCGGCTTTCAATCAAAATTTGTATGCTGGAGGTTCTTCGAATTCTAAATAATACTGTATTTCAAAATTTTCAAAAACTGTTTTCATATTTTTTTTTTTCAAAATTCAATACGATTTTTTTTTTGAAATTTTGTTTTTAAGTTTATATAATTAAAAATTTAAAATTGTCATATCAATTGTTTTGTTTTTTTTTTTGTTTTTTAATATTTTAATTATACACAGCTTGCTCAGAGATTTGATATTTGAATATATCTTACAATTGTAAAATTGTTTAAACATTTTTCTCTAAATAATTTTTGAATTTACGGGTGACATTCGAATTAAAACTCTGATTAAAAACCTTCATTTAATAATATTGTTTTTTTTTTAACAATTAAAAAGATTTTATATAGAAAATTAAGTAAAAATCGACTTTAAAAATACATATATTTAACAGTTTGTATTAAGATTCTTTTCATGTGATCGAACATAAGAGCAAGTAAATGCTATCCAGTCTGGCATTTTATTTTATTTACATTAGTAAATGGAAACAAAAATAAAACAAAATAATCCAATACGTATGAAAAAAATTACAAAAAAAATAAGAAAGTAAAACTATATACAGTGGTGGTCCAGTATAACGAATGATATATTGTCCAGAGTCAATTCGTTTTATTGAAAATTCGTTATATCTAACACTTTTTTCCATAGAGATCTTTAGGTAAACAGAAAGTATAATTTTATTTTTCATTATCTTATTTCATACTTGACTTAGAAGAACAACAAAAAAACATATAATTAACTTGACTTGCACCTTTACAATATACATACGTATTTGGAATAGAAGATTTATTAATTTTGTTCAAATTATGTACGTAAATAGTACGTACAGATATTTTGCTCATATTTTAGAAAAAACAATCGTCAATATGCATTTTTTTTTGGCGTTGAGTGTTATGATTGAATGGCTATCCCATAAACTTCTTAGAACTAAGACTTTAGAGTTTTCAATGTCAATATGTTCTGCCCATTGGATGTACTTGTCAAAATTTCCGACACCTTCGTAATGAATCACTATTTGAACTTCAGTTTCTGAGCTAGCATTTTCATCGCTAACATTATCCCCAATTTCGATTTCCTTAATATTGTTGCTGTCAATATTTTCCGGTTGAAGAATTACTCCATCTGCATTATTCCAGGACTCCAAATCATGTGTAGTCAATTCAGTCTAAAAAAATGATGTAAGACTTTATAGCTTTCAAAATAGTTTTTGCAATTGAAAATTGTGTTTACATCTGGAAAAATATTTCTCATAACGTATTTCCTACAACAATCATATCGTCTTCATTACGGAGAGCTGACAGAACTTGGATATAAAATGTGCTGGAAGCAGAACTTGTGAAACACAACCGCGAATACTTTTTGCGATGAGCGATACAACATCGTACAAATTAAGATGTTTTAGAGTATTTATTATGCCCTTTCCGGAATTGACAATTTTGCTTGTTGGTTGTAAACACTTTTTTTTTCATTTTCAGAATACCTAATGGACTTGAAAAAAGTGTTCGTAATATCGATCATTCGTTATATTGGAATTCATTGCACTGGACCACCACTGTACTCTGCTTATCAAAACTCTGCCAATTGTAAAGAAAACAAAGTTGTTTACTTTATTATTTGCAGAGTTTTAAGACCAGAATTTTGAAAGCACAATTTTGTTTTAAAGAATTTATACCCCGGCAAAAAAAAAATCAAAAATCTTTGGAGCGGTTTCTTAAAACATTAATTTTTTATGTATAAAATTTTAAGACATTTAAAAAGAATTGAAACAAAATTAGAGCTTTGCGCTATTATTAATATAAATACATATGTATAAAATTTAAATTTGAAAAAAATTCACTGACTGGTTGTGGAATAATCGAATCTTCAAAAAAAAAATGTTATTTCTTTCCTTGAAAATCGAAAATTTTTCTTTTTTGAAAATTTGAGAATGCAGTTTGATAAAGACTTTTATGGCGCATTTGTAAAAAAATAATTTTAATCGGTTTATACAATAGTCAGAAAGTCGAAAATATGAAAAGTGGTTATATGGGCAGTAACGTTAACAAGTACGCAAATAAAATATTTTTATAAATAAAAGTGGACTGTACTAATTTAGGAACAGTCACAGTTTTTTAAAAAAAAATCTTGGAGACGTTTTCGAGAAATACCTTTTTTTAACAATTTTTTAACTATTGTGTGAGAGGAACCGTTGTTTTTATTTTGGGAAAATAGTTTTTTTTATATTCAAGATAATGTCAAAGAACTACCAAATCCGAAGTTTCGAAAAAATGTATTGAGTCGTTTTCGAAATTTTAAATTTTGCAAAAAAATTTTTTTTTTTAATTTCCAAACAAAATTTTTTTTTTGAAAAATTTTGGCTTACAATACTCTTTAAAATTTCTAGGAGCCTCTGCGTAAAAAAAATCAAAAAAAAAATTAAACATTTCTCAGAAAATCGAAATCTATACTATAGAGGTATAAAAAATAACCATTTTTTTTAACCAAAAAAAAAATACCAAAATGCACCTTTTCCCCTTCATTAATGAACCGATTTTTTTTTATAAAAATCGTTGTGGCCGTTTTTGAGATAAATAAGATTTTTGTAGTCTTAAAAAAATTAAAAAAAAAAACGTTTGGGCATATTACCGCAAAAAAAATATGTATACCAAGTTTAAAGCAAATTCATCCAACCGTTTGGTTTGTAGACTCGAGGACAGACAGACGGAATTGCGGTACTCACTTTTTGTTGTTCTCTATGATCGTAATGTCATGTTTGATTCTTAGATTGATTTATTTTTACCAATGCATAACTTGGCTTTTAGGTCCTATAATCGCAATCGCAAATAATAACCGTTTAGGTTAAGTTGCAATGAATTCAACTCAAACATATTGTAAAGAGATTAAATCTCATCAAACAAATGTAAGTTTGCTCAATAGAAAAGCGGCAAAATTTAATTTATTTTTGTACCTTGTATGTTAGCACTCAAAATTTGATAAAGTATTTAAATTCTTGTAAAAAAAATAAATTTTAATTAAATTAATTAAATTCAATGTTACTCTAAGTATACGAACTTAGCACTAATTTCAAAGCGGCTTTAATATTTTATCAACAAAAAAACACCTAAGAATGAGCTTGAATTTAAAGAAACACATAGAAAGACCGTACTCAGTTTAATTATAAATCGTCGACGTAGTTTTTTAAAACAAAAAAATAATTATCACTCAATATTTTTTATGCTCACTTTAATTCGCTGAAAAGCACTCAAAGTATTTCTTGTTTTTTCAATTGTCCACAAGAAGATATCAGAAAGAAATACTATATGACTAAACTTACCGATTTCAAATAGATGTGCACAGCGACAGCAGCTTCTAAGTCCAGCGCTACACGGCGTTTTAGCGCCGATCTCCTTTTCTATTTCAGCTAATTGATTTAAGTTGGAGTAAAATGTATTGCCAAGTTGACGAAATTATTGTTCTGATAATAATTTACTTGAGGCAAGCAATTTTTTTATTTTTATTTGTTATGATAATAATATATGAATTTTGATTATTATTACAACGTTGCAGGTTATGGTCACGTCGCGTCGGTCATCGCTCGCTAGGCATTTTATTGATGTAGATTTTTGTGTTTAGTACCTATATGCTTTTTATAGATGCAGGGTGCAATGAAGTGCTGATAATGATGAGGTTTGCTACTTACTTGATTAATATTTGTGCCGGTAGTTTTTGGATTTATTCGTTTTGAGTAGGTAGGCACTGATAGGTCGAATATGTAGAAAATTTATTTTAATAAATAAATATTCTTCAATTGCAAGTGAAAATGATGCTTCGGTATATGGTCAGCTTATAAATAAAAGTTAAGGGCGAATCCAATTGGTGTTTTGTTCAGTGTCCATTAAGTCTGTGGAGTTTAAACCACCCGATATGTAGATGGTATGGGTTTTTCTGAACTTACTGAGCCGCACTGGGAACTGTTATTTATCATAAAATATTCTTAGTCACGAAGAGGCGAGTTATTTCATTAAGACTTTTATTAAGGTGTGTCGGGATCAAGAGTTTAAAATTAAAAGACCGATTGGCGGAAGTGTTGTGCTTTTTTGCCAAAGACAAACTATATTCGAAAGCAAAAAGCTCAGTCCAGTTTCGAAATTAAATGCAAAGGCAATCTAAAAATTCGAAACTTCGAAAAATGCGAAACTGCACACGGCTTGAGTGTGGTTTGAACTTGGCCAATATGAAAATCGTAATGGCGTTTTTATTTGGCAATCTGGAATCCCTCTCCGATCCAGGATCCCAACTGAACACTTTTGTGTGATTCTGACGATCCTGAATTTGAATATGATTGTATGTGTGAAAATAATTGTTTACGTGGACATATTCAAATTAAAAAAAAAATCTGTGTTGCACAATTATGATACAAAAAATGACAGGAGCCGATTTTGACGTTCAAGTTTATGAATGTGTGAGTGCTTCTAGTTTCGATTCTGATTTCAAATCCAGAAACAAAATTCTCTTTTTTCCAGTGCAGAATGCTTCCGCATTGCCAAATAAAAACGACATAAGTTTGATTAAAGCCGAATAGATTTTTTTCCTAATTATAATCTTAAATATTTAATAGTTTACGCTTTAAGCTCTTATTTAAAAAAAATTAAATGAAGTACTGAAACGGGAGAATATATTTTTAAGGTCATTTTCTACTTTTTTCATAACATTGCCAACCCAAAAGCGACCTAACGTAACACACCCTAGCTAAGCACCCCGCTACCCCTACAAAACATACCGACCTAGCAAACTAGCTCAAGCCCTACACAAAACCATTCCCATCTCTAACTGTCCTAACTCCATCGACATGCCCACAAGCATCCACAACTATCCTTATCGTCTACCTAACATTAAATCAACTCGTTCACCAACCAATCAAAGTCTTTGCCTTTGCCGAGTTCTAAATATAAATGACGAACTTTTCAAAATCAATCAGATTTATATGATTTTTATGATTTTTATTAGACAAATTTGTCGTCTGCTTCGTTCTTGTTGATTCTCAAAATTTTGAGTGACCTATGCCACAAAAAATGTACAATAGTGAAAATGTTCATTCTTGTTGATTCTCATGGAATCGAGTCACCAATTACTATGAAAGAGATTCGATACTCATTCGTCCTATTTTAACTTAAAGTTATCCTATATGGTACACTATTAGGCCAACTTCTACGTAGCTGCAGGAACGCAGTACAACGGAAGTTGAAGCCACCAAAGGATCAAGACGCAACAGGAGTTAAGGCCCTCCAAACCCCATCTCAACCAAACCAGCCAACGGCCATCAGCACTGCTCAAGCAGTCGAAAAAACTCAATTTTTATAAAAAAAAATCAAACCTTATGTTAGACCTAAGACACCTTTATTATAAAATGTATAAAAAAAACAACAATTTAACAAAGCAGAGTCCCTTCTGTGCTCGCAGATATATAATATTAGACTTAAGAATTTATTTTAAATATGTACCACTCTGTAAAAATTTGAGCTGAATAAAATTGTATTTAAAAAAAAAGAAATTCGATACAGAGCTGTACTCCAGGATTATATGCTGCTGGATTTTGTAAAACAGATGTTTTGAAATCAGTTCAAAATAATTAAACTGAACTAAACTATAACTCAATTTAAACGGTTTGATAGTAATGATAGTTTTTTAGGTAGGTACTTTCCAAATATTCGATTCAAATTATTAAAAAAAAATGTAACGGATTTTAAAAATATCTGAAGTCGATTTTACGAAATTCTTTAAAAAAAAATAAAATGCCTCACAATTAAGTGCATTTAAATTATGATTTTAATCTCAAAAACTGGAATAGGCTTAGCTATATACTCACAAGGCCGCAATCTGAGATAGCAGACGCCAAATGTCACTAAACCACAATCTGAGATAGCAGATGTCACTATCTAACTACTTAAAAAAAACCTGAGCTTCCACCGTCCTTTTTGAAACCTAGGTCTTCCAAAATATGTAGCCTTACCACGTATTCCGAATTGGCACGGCTACTGCTATCCTACTATGAAGAGATACTAGTCTTTTTTTGTAAGAACTGAGTGTGAACTCTAAGTTCACAGATAAACTGGAAGTAATATTCCACTCCAAGCACTACCATCTGGTCAGCATAAGTATTGTAATAAACGACGGTGATTGCTCAAACTACATCTGTCAAATTGGCAGTCATTCAGTCTGTGTCAAATTATAATTGACGGATATAGCGTTCAACAATAGGTACAAATGAATAAATAATTGTTTTATATAAATGGGTGTTCTAATCGGGCACTTCGCCCATTTTACGGTCGACATAACCGTCCTAGTGAGGACTATTCGCATTGTCATAGATAAATTTGGATCAATTGATTCAGTAAACGATCAACCAACATCTCCGACGAGCGCTATTAGCAGATAATTACTAACTTCTCTTGGGACTGAATTAGGTGTAATGGATACGAACGACATACGTTGTTTTAATTTTAAGACAGGAAGCACATAGTAAAAGACCCTTTATTTAATCGTGATTTCTTTTTCACATAAAAATTGCACCACGGCAACACCATGTCACAACGCAAAAAGGAAGATTTCTCATTAAAAGAATGATTAACCCAATATTATAAGCTATAAACATAATTTTACTTATGTTTATCGTTTGGAATATAAAGTTCTTGTATCTGTAATTGTATCTAAAATTAGAATCAAAACACGAAATACTTTTATGCATTTTTGTCTTCTGCAGTTTACCTTAATGCGCTTTCATTTGCGTCTTAGCCGGCAGCAATCTATATTTTTTTCAGAATATTTAATTAAACTTTTACAACGGCAAACCCTCATTCTGCGGAAATTTGGTCCACTTTTATTGACACCATTTTAGTTAAAATGTGAAGCATAAAAGAATGCAGGTTGACGAAGGGACTTTCAGTGTTGCTTCATGGCTTTAAGCACCACAATGGCAAGTCCTATTGACTTTATTCCTATCATAAATTTAATTCCAGAAAATTGTCTTTCAGAGAATCCTTACCATTCTATTAATCTGGCTCTATTTAGTGGTGTTGGCTTCAAGTTTACATTTTTGGAGTTTTAATCCGCCAAACAATAATGTTCTTATCCCGTCAAATGTTTGGATCAAACCAGGTGCTGATGTTGCTCGCAGCGTGATAAGCAGTTCCGAATATAAATTTAACGATGAGAAACCTAATCAAGCGTGGTTAACTCATCAGAATAATCACATTAAACGGGGAGAAGTTGTTGCCCAATTTCCCGAAGAATAAAACAGTTTTTAAATTTTTTTTATTTTTATTTCAATATTCTTAAACATCTAATAACTATTGCTTTATTTCCAAGAACTCGACATAACATAATCAGTTAATGCTTCTTCTGATAAACGTAACCTCCATTGCTACCGTACTGGGTATCCAGTGATGATTCGTAACCTCCGCCGAATCCACTTAACCCATTTCCGATAAGACCACTGCCTTGGTAGCCGGAATCATAAGAACTAATAAGTCCACCGCCTCCAGACAAGCCACTGCCAATGAGTCCGCCTCCGTAACTACCGCCTCCGTAACTGCTGCCACCGGACAAGCCACTGCTAATGAGACCGCCTCCTGACAGGCCACCTCCGTAACTACCGTAATCACCACCTCCAGACAGGCCACTGCTAATCAGACCGCCTCCGTAACTACCGGATCCTGACAGGCCACCTCCGTAACTTCCGCCTCCGTAACTACCGCCTCCGTAACTACCGACTCCGGATAGACCGCTATCGTATCCGCCATATTCAATACTGGGTACAATAGTGTAGGAACTCTGGGAAGACGGTGGCAAATAGTTGTTTGCCAAATGACTGACGTCAGCTGCTGCCATACCAACAAATGCGATTACGACGAAGAAGTTCTGTAAAAGATACAAATCAAAGTCAATCAATAATCAATAAGTCAATCTTTAACTTTTAAGATCATAGTTTTCGGCAATCTAGGTAATTTTTTTAAAAGAAAGTACTAAACTATTATGTCACGTACTCCGTCGTCAATAAAAATGCGTTGAAGTTACCTGCCGTAAAATAGAAATAGTGACTCTTCACGGAATAGATATTTGAGTAACTGATTTCTTCTGTTAATGTTTTTTTTTCAACTCTTGAGTCCTGGGCCTTAATTTAGAGCCTACTTTAATACTGGTGTCAGTTTAAAATATAGTGCACCTACTTTACGGTTCGGACATCCCACCATCCTGGTTGATGGACTTAAAATGCTCTTCAACTTTAATTGGAAACTGTTGCACTAAATATCTTTTCACCAGAATTAAGGTTAAATTTCAGCATTTTGGAAATATCTTGAAAATTATCAATTTTTTCGGGAAGTATTTTTGAAAAAAACAAATTTAGTTATTACTTTTCTGTCGAAGCAAGGGGCTTTGAGAAATGACGTGGAAACGTTAAATTTAATTAAGTGTACCAAAAAATTCAGCTAGATTAAGATCAGGATAGTTTCATAAACGACACATAATCTGTACATTTTTCTTTGCCAAAAATTCGCGAAAAGTTTATCGAAATTCGTTGGTTTTAACCAATTTTTATCTAAGAATGTATTGACGGCTTGAAATTTTGAGAATCATTTAAATGTTGGATCTCCTAGTTTTAGTCTACTTCGTGCGGAACATTGCAGACCAGATTGTTAGTACAAAGTTAACTGAGAATTAAACAAGAGTCAACTGCTTAATTGGTTTCGGGATTTAACCCGAAATTAAGTCAGAAACTGGGATGATTAATAAAAAACTGTTTAGTTCGGGTGGCAATGGCGCAGTGGATATCCTTCAGCTGTCAAAAAAAACACGCAATTGTACCAACTATTTTGTTCCTAATTAGCATAGGTTTTGCAAAATAAGTCTTGACGAACGGAATTGAAACGAAAAATGCACAAAATCCTTAAAAATAGTTCTAAGCTAAATTCCACTTTTTACCCAAATTCTTTGAAAATAAAAAAAAAAAAACAATTTAACAATGAAATTAATATATACAATTTTATCACAAGCTTCGATTCGCTTCTTTACTAACCATTATAATTATTTAAATCGACAAACTAAAACTATTAGCAAGAACTAAAGAACTGATGCTCCAACAAGAAAGGTGCAGACATTTATATCAAAAAAGTATTTGGATCAAAATGTTTACTAAGCTTTAGTTAGAAGCTAAAAATTAAAAAAAAAAAATAAATATGTACATGCATAAGTGATAAGCCAGAAGCAACAAAAACAATCACTTGGCCAAAACTATGACAGCCGTTGTCGGAATTAAAAACAAGATTCATAGTTGTATACTATTATTTAACTATTTTGTTAAATAAAACCTGTTCAAGAAATACTGCACTGAATGGGTCGTAGTTTTGATATAATAAAAAAAGTAATAATATTAATAAACAAGAACACAATGTTAACGGAATAATTAAAGTATGTTCCAAATGATTTAATTTGCCAATTTAATGTTAAATTTGAAATTAATTAGTATTTCCTCACTTTCTGTTTTACCGAATTAAATTTTAGTTAAAACTGATGATAAGACAGCTTTGGTTAAATGCTTATAATATTAAATGGCCACCAACCTCGAGGATTGCTTTTATGAGACTTGACCGAGAAGTAATTACTAGATCCAAAGCACGTGAGACGAGAACGGAATGCGATGATATTTTTAAGCTAAAATGTACGTTGTATTATTTACATACTACATAAATTCCTGTTTTTCATAAGATTCGAAATAAAATAGTTAAAAAATTTAATTTGTTGTTTTTGATTAACTTTTTTATTTAAAACAGTCATAATGTCTGGGGCTGGAAACGAGACCGAGCCGAGACCACTTTAAAAGCACGAGACCGTATTTTTGGTACCGAAATTCGCCGAGAGTATAGCTGGTCTCGGTGGATTGGTTTCGGTTATCGCTAGTAGACAAATTTTTTTTATTTAATTATTTTTTAGTACTTATGTTCAAATTTTATAATATTCAAAAGTTTTTTGTGTTTTTAGAGTGTTAGAATACCAAACCACATATATACACTTATGCTCAGATAGGCGCACTGCGAAAATCCAGAGAACACGTACAATTTATGTATGCATGTCGTTGAAGTAGAAATCGCTCAGTTTTCAGAATATGTTTCCTCTTTCGAAAAAAGGTGACTTTAAGACTTTTAGGTGGCTTTTTGAACAAAATATATCGAAACGTCAAAATATAGTTTGTTGCCTACCTGTCAAGCCATGAACTTTCAAATTCCATTGAAATATGGCTCCGATTTCCAATTGATTAAGAAACCTCTTCAAAATTTAAATTTACCTCAGAAAATTCGATATTACCAACAAACTGCTGAGTCACCGTACTCTGTCTTTTCAATCTGAACACGTGTCTTATCTAACATCTTTTTATCACAAAAAAACAGGAAAAAAACCAATCCTAATGCGGGATATACACTGTTCAAATGCATGTCATGCATATGAGAGTGTATTCGTGAAAATAACTCACGCATACATTGTGTGTGCTTGAAGGAAAATCAAAACGTTTTGATTTTTGTTCAATCATCGAATACACTCTCATATGCTTGACATGCATTTGAACAGTGTATATCCCGCATAAGAATGAAACCAAGACCGAGAGCGAGACGAGACTGCATGTTGAAATGTTCACGAAAAAAAAGGCTAGTCATTATTATGGCTGACAGCAAGACGAATCTCGTCTCGGTCTCAGCAACATCGAAAAATTCCAGTGTCGTCTTGGTCTCGCCTTACCAAGTCTCGTCTCGCCTTACCAAGTCTCGTCTCGCCACCAGCCCTAAAAATGTCTTCAAACATAAACGCAATCATAATCAGTATTAAAAATGGGATTTCATTATGTCCTATCGCGAAGCTCCCACTCAATTTTCATCTCGGCATATTTCTCTCGACATTTTCTTTTTTTTTGTATCATGAATTTCCTCCGCATTCAATTTCCCTCGAGCGACAAATCGTATGAAATGAAACCGAAATTCCCGTGGACATTTTATTTCCCATATCATTCAAGTTCCCTACATTTGAAGGAGAAAACAATTTAGTGGGAAATTCTTATTCACCCCCATTAGGCGTGTTCTCGTACATTAAAATATTGCGGAATTCTAAGAATTTCAACGAAAAAACTGTCAAATCCCGTTTAAAAATATTCGTAGTTTTTTAGAGAATATTGCTAACGAAAAAGAGTAAAATATTTCCCCCAGCAGCAAATTTTAGCCCAAGAAATGAAGAATGTTAAATGAAGGTAAAGTATAAGCTGTCCGCTGACATATGTGTCATTATACAAAAATTGAAAATAATTACAGTTCTTCATGCAATACATTAATACGTCGGGCTTTCACGGTTACACATATATCGACTGTTCTAAAAGTGAAGTATGGTCTTGAATAGGGAATGTTTGATTTGTCTACGACCTAAATGAAACGTCAATTACAGTTTCCTGACTCAGCTGCGGTTTTAATGCCATCTTATCTTTCTCCGAGAGGACAAACTGTTGGAGCAGAAAACCGTATTTCTGGTTTCTCGGAATTTTTTCTGATATCCCACAAGGATTGATACTTGGGCCATTGGTATTTCCTATTTGTATAAATTACTTCCCAACGGAAATTCCGAACTCTTAACTATTAATTTGCATGCAGGTGATGCAAAATCGGTTTAATTGTAAATTGGAATGATTGGGAATGGTGTTTACTTGTTGAACAATGATCATCTATACTGGTCTGAGCACTGAACTGAAAGATGAAATTAGTTTATTACGTTACGTGATTTGGAACGTAAATTGACTCTACTTTACCGACGAGTTTTTTTTAATTCGCATCACAGACGATCACCTTTATGAAATGACTGGAAAGCACCTCTACGAGGTAAAACTAGCGGACTGTTTTAATAAGTTAACATTTAAGTAAAAATAAAAGTGATTTGATTGTGATTAGCATGAAAACGCAACTTGGGAAACTAGAAGCCTTACGAATTTGTTTCAGATTTCGCTAATTAGATCAAAGATAGGCAGTGTGAAATTTCAATGTTCTAACTCAACTGGAACTATTAGAAGACAGAAATAGGAATAGAAAATAATCTAACTACATTCCATTTTTACTTGCGATTATAGGTACTATAAGGCAAGTTATGCATTCGTCGAAAAAAAAAGTTTTGAGATAACAATCAAACATGACATAACGATGATAGCGAAGACGAAAAAAGATGGTCTAAAAATTCTGTCTGTCAGTCTGTCAATCTGTCTGTATGTATGTATGGAAACCTACAGCCCAAACGGGTGGGCTGAATTGCTTCAAACTTGGTCTATGGAATTTTTTAGGTATTGTGCAGAGGGGAAATTTTTTTTTTAGCTCAAAAAATAACGGTACCTGCTATATAACCGTTACGTTAAAGCCTATTTTTCTCGGAAACGGCTCTAACGATTTTGATTTCAAAAAATCAGTGCAGCTTTTTAGATACGACGATCATATGGTTGAAAAAAAAATGTTTCAAATGTCTAAAAACGGTACTTTCCATAGGACCGTTTTTTTGCTTTCGACTATCTCATAAACGGCTTACCCGATTCTTTCGAAATTTCACACATAATTTATACTGCGTACCAGTATTTTTAATAAATATTTTTTTGTATTTTCAAAAGCATTTTTAAGAAAAAAATTTAAAAAATGTATATTTTGAAAACTGCTCATTAAATTTTATTCAAAAATTATAATTATAATGTATTTGCTGAATACACATGAATTGGCGCTTTTGATTTTTTTTTTAAATTTTTTTCAAAAAGTTAAAAAAAAAACTTTTTTCTCATAAATTCAAAATTATCCAAGAAATAAAATGGCGTACTTTTTTTGAGCTCAAATTAGTTTAAGTATTTATTTCAGAATTTTGAATTATTTTTTCTATGATTATTCCGATTTTTTTTTTTATTTTAAGTTTATTAAATATTTAAGATTGTCATACCAATTTTTTTTTTAGAAAAAAAAAATTAAAGAAACTTTGTGTATAAAAAATAAAGTAAAAAATGACTTTAAAAATATATTTAGATTTTAAATAGAAATCTTTTGTATACGATGTGATCGAACATAAGAGCAAGTTCGTGCGATCCAGTCGTGCATTTTATTTACTTGCGATTATAGGTACTATAAGTCAAGTTATGTACTCGTAAAAAAATTTTTTTTTCTAACAATCAAACATTACAACACGATCATAGAGAACACCAAAACAGTAGGTCCCCCAATTCCACCTGTATATCTGTCTGTCTGTCCCCGAGCCTGTGGCCTAAACGGTTCGGTGGATTTGATTCAAACTTGGTACATATTGTTTTTTCGGTAATATGCCCACACGTTTTTTTCATTTTTTTAAGACGACAAATAACAGTAGCTCCCCTACTTTTTTTTTGCCAAAAACAAAAATTTAATTTTTCTCGAAAACGGCTCCAACGATTCTCATAAAAAAAAATCAGTTAATTAACGAAAGGAAAGGGTACCTTTTGATAATTTTTTTTTGTGGAAAAATTGTAATTTTTGTTACCTCTAGTAAAGCCATTTTTTTTTTGGTTTTCGATTTTCTCGGAAACGGTCAATTTGATTTTTTTGAATTTTTTTACGCAGAAGCTCCTAGAGAATTTAAACGCTACCTAAATTAAAAAAAAATTGGAGATTAATTTTTTTTTTATTTTGAAAACTCAAAATTTCTAAAACGACTTAATAGGTTTTTTTCAAAACATCGTATTTGGTGATTTTTTGACATTATCTTGAATAGTTAAAAAACAATGTTTCTAAAATAAGAAACAACGGTATCTCCTTTGTTTACCTCCTTCCAGTGACAGAATTTTTTTTTTAAATTTGAATTTTATATGTATATTAATAATATCTTCAAAATGGCGTTTCAATTTTTTTTTTCTAAAAATGTTTTCAAGATTTTATGCATAAAAAATTAATTTATTAAAAAACAGCTCCAACAATTTTTGAATTTTTTTTATATATTCTTATTTATCCATGAAGAATTCAAATGGCATCTTTGTTTTCCCTCAAACTATAAATACTAAACAATTTAAAATATTTAGGTATATGTATTATCCATTTATTTCTACCTTATTATTATTCCCTTTTTACGAATTTTTGCGTACGTCACTGAATACTGAGTAGGCCCTCATACATTTATATATACATATGTGTCTTTAAAAATCACATGAATCGTATGTATGCATATTGCACCTAAATTATAAAGTTATTTGCATATAGCTACCTACCCACATACATACTTCATTTTCATTATTATATGTACATGCTTACATACTTAGGTTCCATCAATATGTATATATATGTAGAAACATTTTACTTTCTTAACTTACATAATTAAAATCCATAACTTAGATTTAAATATACATTTGCAGGCAGGTACTTATGTATTTAACTATTCCTTGAATCATCCATTCCACAATTCATTATACTAAGAATCAAGTTACTCTTACATACATAGGCTTTAAAACTGGATAGGATAACTGCATCTAACTTACTAAACGTCAATGGTTAGCTACATTAAAATTGTTAGCTACAAGGGCAAGTTCGTGCGATCCAGTCGTACATTTTATTCCTCTTATATTCCGAATTTCAAAACTATCTGCTATATAAGTCAAAAACTCTGTAGTTCCCCCTGTCATCAAGCCTCTTTACATTCGTATTAGCAATAATATTTATAAAGTGGCAACTTCTCAAACCGTCATTATTATTAAAAATTGAAAATACTTTCATCTCTCTTTAAGAAGAGGGAAACACGATAAGTTGGCAAAATAGGTATTATATATATATTAACCTAAAAAAGAAAATTTGGCACATTTTTTGGAAAAATCCTTTGTTAAAGAAATCAAGACTGCATTAACTTAAGAATTCGTTGCTAAACCATTTAAAGAAATTACCAATTGTAAGTAATATAAGGTAAAATAAATATGTAAATAAAGCATTAAAAATATTGTAATTTTAGAAAATAAAATTGAATTGTTCACCAAGAAATTGTTGGAATTTTAAATTCTTGGTTTCAATGTTTATTGGTTGGAAGGTTCTCCGGTGCAGCAACACCCCCATAGTTACAAAAACAATTTAAATTTACTAAGAATATATATATTTTTTTACACGTATAATTTTAATATGAATAAAATATAAATTATCTTAAAAATCAAAAAAAAAAATTATTTTGTCGTTGACTGTAATCGTTTGCATAAAAACCAAAGTACAGTATTCTCATTAATTGTGTTGTGTATTCACTTAAAATATTCTATGTAAAAATTCGATATGGTTTAAATATTGAGTGGTTTGTGTACCCAATAGTACACTTCGAACAAACATTTCAGAAAAGCAACAAATAATAAAATGTATTTTGTATTATAAATCTGTAAGTCTGTGTAGATTCGTAACTTTTGATAAAAATTAAGAATTTTCATGGATTATGCTTGGAGGCAATACTTAATGGCCTCATGAAAATTGTTTGCGTTTACTTCAATATAGTGCCCGCTATTCCGCATATTGGGGGTTATATTGAATACAAATTTCTCTGTAAATTTTTCTCCAATTTGAATGATGCTTAAATTTTCCCTCGGAATTTATTTTTGTTCGAGGGAAATTTATTATTTAAACGATCGCAGGAAAAATTAATAGGGAATAAAATAATCCCGGAAAAATGAAATGATATGATATTTGCTGTAGTCATAATGACGTTGACGATTCACTCTTCTGCCAACAATTATATTCTATAAAATAAAATGAGAAAACACTCGACAATTCCAGTGAAGAAATATTTAAGTTTTCCAATTTAAATTTTTCCCACTGCGTTTCTTACTTTATTCCTGTTTGTCTTTAGTTTTCAATACGATGGTTTCATTCTAGTACACAAATAATGAACTTCTCGCTCGCACATTAGTTTCAATGTGCCTTTTACTAACGCAAGAAAATAGTAGAAAAAAACTTCATAGCTTGGTGTTTTTTGCCACCATCTACACACAGAAATTCGTCAAGTAAGATTTCAAAACTTTTTCAATGTAGTAGACTTGTATCTCCTCCAAAGCCTGTCAAAGGACATAACAAACAAAATTCTTTGCAAATTTGTACAAATTTTACTAACTTGTAAAAATTCACAACATAACAAACAGACCTATTGCCAAAAAGTGCCAAAGTGGGAATAAAAAAAAAACTCAAATATCAGAAACCCTTCCTTAATATTTATATAACATCCACAATCGAACTAATGTCTAATTTGACATTTCGTTCACAAAGCGCATTCTTATTCATCACAAATGACGTTTAACTTTCCCAATTTAAAAATTATTATCTCTGAGGGCAAGCTGTACAAATTTTACTTGAACCACGGATCAACTAAGCCCGATTTATACAAAATTTAACTTCGATCGGTTTGCGCAATTGTCAATTGTGAGTCAAAAGAGAGTTACCTGAACCAGAGATAAAAGTAGTCTACTCAAATTTCGAGTATATGGCTATTGTCACTGTTGAGAGCGCTGACAGTGACAAAAGCCGTATGATTGAATTTCCCGTTTAATTCTTATTTTATAAATGTATGTATCATAAATGTATGTATCAAGGAAAAGTGATTTTTCTTTGTTTAAATAAAGTTTAATATATTGTAAACAATTTGTTTATAGTAACACGTTATTCAGATGAAGGCACGATAATGATTTCATAGAATTAGTACTTTGCATTACGATTAAGATTACACGAAGGGATAACACATTCAGAGAATGGATGGATCATTTTAGGATAATAATATCATCAGTTTTTTTTTTTAAATAATATTAATCCAGAAGTGGCGGATTCTATAAAATACCATGTTCTATAAGTTTCATACTAAAATAAAACAAACAAATAACAAGCGAAACCTCATAAACTGGGCTATTTATTTATTTTACACGTTGCGTTGATTAAATGGTCGGTATGTTTACGTAATAAATTTACAATTCACCTGAAATGTCAAAAAAATTGAATTTAAGTGAGAAAGCATGTACATATACAAAAGAACATTTTCCACCAAGAGTTGAATAATAGCCAAATTCTTGAAACCTACCTGAACCTTCCAGGTTCAGCGGAGAGTTAAGTCGTAACACATAATAGGTGTTAAGTCGAGTTCAAACCTTTAACCAAGGCTGAACAACGATTGTCCAATAGCTCCGATTAAGAAGAATTAGGTGGGGATTGTGTGTATGTGGAACGTAAAAAAAAAAGTTTGACAGTTCGTAACAACCAGATTGCTATTCCAGACGATCGATTTGGATAATGTTAAATGAATAGTGTTTTGGAAATTTGATTTGAAATTTGTCAAGAATTTATGCTTGACCATGTGTGACCAACTAAATTCAATAATATGTATCACTTTTCGATTATCGTTGTGGATAAAACTAGGGAAAGATTTACAGTTAGCAAACTAATAAACATCTTTCAAAATTCTAAGAATAATATCGATAATTTTACGAAAAATAAGTACATATTAAGTTTTTGTGGATTCCCAGGACACCGTCGCTTGTTGAAAACTTTACAGGATCTAGTTGAATCTAACAAACCTTTTTAAAATCGCGCCACTGGATGTTAGCAGAACCTTTATCTCTCAAAAACACACTACTTAAATTTCGTAAAAACAATTTTGATTTTTGTAAGCTTATTATTTTATTTTAACATTCACAACACTTAAGTGAATATTATTTTCAATATTTAACAAAAATATTTATGTTAAACATAAATATGAGAAAACTTACCAAACATATCGGTTGCTTGACAAAGGAAACAAAAATAATACCGCTCCCAATTTTGACCTCAATAAATAAATTCTATCAGAAGACGATAAAATATTTTAAACGATAAATTAATAATAAATAAGTTGCCTTAAGGGACTAAGCGTGTTCGTTGATCATCGTCGAAATTTGCCAAACCTCCGGAGTTATCATTATGGGGTTCCTCCAATAGTATACTCGATGATCTTCCGGTATTCCCAGCCGAGTTGACGCCTTTCGCCTACGAATTAAACAAATTTTTTCCTCTACCAGACATATTTAACATACCTTATGACAAACCTCTCTTTTCGTGTCCAGGACGAGCTCCGAGCCTGTCGAGCCGCGTAATAATTTCGCAATAGGTAGGTTAAATTGAAGTTTTTCCTCCCCGGCGTTATAGCCGGTTGCTCCTCCTCCTGCTGACGCAGAGTTTTGGAAACGTGACAATGGATTCTGGAAATGCATGTTGATATTGAAATTTCGATGTCCTTGTTTGCTGTTTGCATAAAAGTACCCAGCCACTATGCCAGCAATCACTAGAATTCCCAACAAGGTATACCACACAACTGCAGCGGTAGAAGCTGTAGAGGCTTCATCATCGTTATCATTGGAAAATAGGCTGGATGTGATTCCGTTGGAAGATTTCTTGGAGCATTTGTAGTATTCATCGACAACTGAACCATCTTCACACATACACTCATACCCAAATGGACCCTGGACACAAAGTCCCGAGCACTTTTTGTGATCACACACATTGGTGACCAGTTTCTGACGAGAGGAACTATCAACCACTATGTCTTCAGCATTATAAACGTTCAGGTAGAAGCCTTGACAAGAACCATTGCCATACAGGTGACATCGGACGGCTTCTTTGGCTCCAGTGTTCACAATGAATGCGATGTTTTCATGGATACTTAGGGCTGATGGATGAATAATTGCATTTTCCTTGCGAACCACCGTCTTGATAGCCCTATCACTGCCTCGGCGATAGCTTATTGACTGCAAGGTCCTCGAATGGGCATCTACGAAGTACAGCTCCTGTTTGTAGATGTCAACTTCGAGAGCCGTTACCAAAGCTACCTTCGTGGCCATAATTGCGTGTTTGGATCCATCAAGCCCTGCGATGCAAATATGTGTCGTTGGGGCACTGAAACCCTGAGCCATCACAGCTGCGTAAAACATTTTCCGATTAACAGCGTCAACAGCAATCGCTCTGACAACCTCGATTTGCGGCAGTTTGATAAGATCAGCACATACTTTCTGTCCGAAGTTGCAAACCTTTATTCCGTAACTGGTGGTTCGACTGACGACGTACACATTCCCTGTAATCCAATCGACTGCAACCTTAGTAGGACTCGCGACGACAAGGCCTTGAGTGACTTTTTGCTTCTCGACATCAAATTGGAACAAACCATTGCCATCCTCGGTGGTGTAGAATATCTTTGTGCGTCCGATGTCGACATCGAGCCCAGATATCTTGGTGTCATTCACCGACAACACAACCTTCAATGTTATGGGAGACTCACTAAGGCTACGGATTTCATTGTGAGTCGTAAAGAGCAGGGAATACCGACTATCCAGGGACTTGCAACTAACCTTGTCGGGAGTCAGCATGAAACCACTGTAACAAGAACACCGGTAGCCTCCATTTGTATTCGCACAAAGCTGCGCACATGGATTCGGTCCTTCCATGCACTCGTCCACATCAATGCATTTCTTTTGATCAACTTCCAACTTGAAGCCATCGAAACAGCTACATTTGGCACCATACGGGGTCGGATGACATTTATGCTCACACGTTCCTCTCCCACAGGCGGTTTTGCACATATTTGTTTCATCTTGGCCATGCTCACAGTCATCCTTCCCATCGCAGGTCCGAGATTCATCGATACATGTCCCGTCCTTGCAGTCGAACATTCCGGGCTCACAGGCCTTAACAAATTGCGAATGAGTGCTTGAATTATACCGACCACAATTCAGCTCATCGCTTCCATCGCGACAGTCCTTGTCCGCATCGCAATGAAATTCATTGCGTATACACTCCTTGGTTGACTTGCATTGGAACTCATTCACGCTACATCCGTGGCATCCAACTTCATCCTCACCCCTTGGACATTCTGCGGTGCCATTGCACTTGGCCTTCATGTCCAAGCAAATTGTTGGATCCGATGGACATTGGAACTTCTTGGGCTTTGCCTGAGTGCCGAACTCATCATCACCGCCTCCACAAGTAATCTTAGGCTTATCATCCATGCACATTAGTTCGTCGGAATTATCACCGCAGTCATTGTGACCATCGCACACAAGTTTCTCATCAATGCACTGACCGATATTGCACTTATGCATTCCCTTGCCACAACTCTTCACAGCTGAAACCCGAAAAAGAAATAAGCTTAATGTCAAGACTGTCATTTGCTGGCTTGAAACTTACTGCACTTATTATGTTCGTCAGATCCGTCAATGCAATCAACATGGCCGTCACACTCCCAACTCTTAGAAATGCACGTACCAGACGCACATTGGAACATTTCCCTGCCACAAGCTAATTTCGAGCCTTCAACTTTCTTATTGCACCTGGTTTCATCCGACCTATCGCCGCAGTCATCGATTCCATCACAAATGCTACTCAAGTCAATACAGCGTAAATTGTCACAGGAAAATTGGTGAGCATGACATTTCTTCAGTTCGTCTAATGGAAAACGGATAATTCAAAATTTCTACGGCCTTTGAGACTTCGATACTTACCGAACCCTTCGCAATGCTCTTCATCGCTGCCGTCTTTGCAGTCCTTGTGCTTGTTGCATCGAACCTCGTTCAACACACATTGCATGGAGTCGTGGCACATGAATTCGTCGAATGCGCAGATGACGTGCGTTTTCTTGGCATTTGGGTCGCAAGATTCTTCGTCGGAGCCATCGGGGCAATCTTTATGACCATTGCATCGTCTTGAATTAGTCAGACATTCACCAGACTTGCAACGGAACTCACAGTCTAGAGCTTCCATGCAAGTTTGATTCCGCAAATCCTTAAATACATGTCCAGAAGGACACAAACATTCCTGGGATGTCTTTCCTGATGATACACACACATGGGAGCATCCACCGTTGTTATGCAAGCAGGGGTGATCGAAGATCGTCTGTTGATGGCTTGAGAGCAGTTGAATCTTATCTACCATTTTCATATTCGAAACCTCCAATTTAAATTTCTTCACCGATCCCAGGTTACTTTTGTGAGTCCAATAGATGTACGGGGACTGCAATTTTGTCCAAAAGATATCATCGTCGACGAGAGCCATCGATATGGGCTGGACGAGTCGAGTTCGCAACGGGAAGTTGTGTAATTCTTCGAACATTGAGAATTCAATCTTGCCACCCTCTGTGTCTACCCAATACAGAGTGTGTGTATCATAATCTGGAACTAGCTGAATTGCTCCCATTCCTAGGACGTCTTCAAAAACGTGGGTATGATCACCATGGCCGCCCAGAGTTTTCAAGTCTATGTGGATATTCTTGGATGATTTCAGGGCGATGAACATTTTCCTATAAGACAAAAAGATTGAGGTATAATTTTTTGGAGTCGATTTATATCTTCAAAATTCTAAAAAAATATAACGGACACACAAAAAAATCGATTGACATTCCGAGAGATAGAAGAGTTTCCTACAACTTCTTTTATAACAACTTTCCCACTGAAAACCAACCGTAATAATTCCTATAATACCAACAGAAATAAATGTATTGTATATTAGCAAATATTTAGTTTCAATTTTCTACATAGCATTCATCTAATACTAAAATTTTCTACATCCCAGCTTATTCACGTATCAAGATTATCACACGAATTCGAGCAGGAAACCTTACGATTTATTGGAAAGGTTTTTCTACCCAAATTTTCCGACCTTAACAATAGTTTTGCGACTTTGCATGAATATTATTATGTGACATTCCTTTTAACCCACACTTGTTTACCTACTTTCAAACTGTCTGATTTCACCATTCTTATTTGAGAATAGTACAAAAAACTTGTTTCTCCGTGCGTCATGACATTCAGTGTGTTCCATATACCCTTAACCCTAAATTGCCAATTGTCACAAATTAGCGAAAACTCGTGCGAATTCCAATTTTAGACTTATACATTCGGTAGTTTTAGGCAGAAGAGATGACTCAAGAGAGAGTAAGGCATTTCCCCTTCCTGTAGACCTATGCTCAAGAAAAGTTTGTACGCAATACATAATAGGCATCAAAATGGTGGTTGTCAGATTGACGTTTGTCATAAAAGAAAAAAAAAATCGTACCGTTGCCGATGGAAAAAGGTTTTGTTAAACAAATAAATACATTCAAAAGTCCCAAATACAATACTCTAGTTTAAAGAGAAAAACTGAATAAATATTGACGTTTTAAACTGGCACCTCGTTCCGGGCACTGTATTAACTGCTTATATTTCTTGGGTGGATATTGTACATAGTCTACAAAATTTAACAATATGTCAATTTCTGTTCAACAAGAACGAACCTAGGTATTCTAGTTTTTTTTTGTTTTGACGTTTGTATATCAGATGATAGAAAATGTCAGTTTGAATTAAAACAACAAGGAATAAATACAAGAACACAAATAACTTAAAACTTAATTTTTCATTGACTGTGTTAACTCTAGTCGAATATGTACTTCGACATTCACAATGTAGTACAAAATTATACAGATTTACATATGTCATTTTTATTTGGCAATCCGAAATCTTTCTAGACTCTTCACTTCACTTAGGAAAAATGACAGTTCTGAAAAGAATATTCCGGGTTGCCAAATAAAATCACCAATAGCGCTTAAGCCACTCCCAATTTTTTGGCAGCTGTCTTTTTCTCAGCACTGATCCAGCAGGACCAACACCACCAAATTTGACAATACACAATTTATAAATTTAATATCTCAGGAACAAAACTACATAATGTATGTTTCCCAAATAGTTTTGGAAAATCTTTGCGGTATATCTTAAAATTTCAGGTCTAAATCAGGCGGTAAATCTTAAGCAAAACATAATAAGCATGAGCATTCTATTGAAAACATTAATAAAACCTATAGTCTACGGAGAAAAGTGACACTTTCCAGTGAAACCAAAGAGAAGATCAAATTTCATAAGACTTGTGTGTGTAGTAGTAGGTTCACATTTGCAAAATTTGCACGCCATTGTAAAGTGGTAAAAATCGGTATAAATACCGGTATATGGTATACCAACTGCAAGATGGGACAGTTCAGTTTGGAGAGGGCAAGTGTAGAGTTGGTTGTAACAAAATATATTGGCCATATTCATAGTCACTAATCGTGTTTTATTGGGAAATTTATCCACCGTAAGTTTATCCGTTGTATAATTTTACATACAATTTGCTACGGTCAATAAAATGCTAAAGTAGAAGATACGGTGGATGGCTGGTTGACGTTTATTCGAGTCTCGAATTTGATTTTGTTAGTATTGTTGGTACGATTGATAATTGGATTGAATCTCGATGGATGTGTTCATGGAGTGTTATAATTATTAATTTCATTCGTAAAACTAATCGATCTTTTTGATTCTTTTTTTTATATTTGGCCAGTTTATATTTCTAAAATCTTTCATAACTGCATTTTTTAATAAATTATAAGCTGTTCTTTTGAAAAGTTTCTCACTTTTAGTATTAAAATATGTATTCTTTGGTCTAAAATTCCGCCTATATCTGCAATTTTGCATACCCATAATGTCACTTAATCAATTTTAACAAATTTCTATTTCTATTTTGAAAAAAAAAGAAAAAAAATCAATATCCTTTAATGAATTCCGTTTTACCTTTATTTTCGACTAACTAAGACCAATTTGTGTTAAATTTTTATTGATTGTTATAAAAAAACCGAGTTTGGTGAAAAAAATCATCTTTTTATTTAGATCTACAAAAAGCAATTTGAGAACACAAACCGCATTGGGTGGAACTGCGCTATAGAGGAACTGCTCGACACTGCGCCGCAAAATATTTATTCGTATGAAATTCTATGAGCTATAAGGATAGGCGCGCACATATTTGCAACTTTTAGTTTTGCAACAGTTTGTTTGTTAAAGTGAATACCATGGGGTTATATGAGAGTGCGCGCACATTGGAAAACTATTCAGCCCGCGATTCGAGCAACTTAAAAGTTTGTTATTTGGCACAAATCGAACGATCACCCCAAATGAGTTCATGCAGTTTATATCACACCGTACTATAATGTACCTGCGCGCACATTAAATCAAAATATTGTCTGTGTGGTTTGTTCGCTTCGGAAAAATTGCATGTGCGCGCCTAGCCTAAACACACTAAGCGGCAACTGAACTTTACAAAATGTGCTTTTCTTCACTGTTTAATGGACGTTTGGCAATGAATGGTATTGGCTTCAATACATGGACTTCGACTGGGCGTACATTTTTGTGATCCCATTGTTTTTTTTTTGACATGTGCATGGAAACGGCAAACCAAATGTTAACTATTTGTTCCTTACTCCGCAGTCTGATGAGCGAATATTGAATTGAAAGCAAAACATACTCAGAAAATGAATTTGTAAATTGACTTGAAAAATAAAACTCCTAGCTATCGATCTACTCAGAAAATAAATAAAAGCATGAAATATAAAGGGGAAATGTAAGGGTGTGAGCAATTTAAACTACGTTGTAGTGTTCGGAAACAAGAAACATTAAAAGGAAATATGCAAATCTCCGGCAATTTTGTTTCTTCGTGTGAAAGTCTTAGACGATTTTTACAGCAATACAAAAATTGCCCTGTGTAAAAAGGGACTTGACCATAGTCTATGAACAAACCCATTCACTTATCAATTCATTTCTATTAGTGCAAAATGAATGTTCAAATTTAAAATTGCAAATGCAGAAAAAATGAAAACAAGAAATAGGTTTGAAACATAAAATAAATATTGGTAAGTTTTTCTACTTTCTATTTTATATGAATAAAAGCTAATTACTGTTAAGATTTTGATATTTTCTTAATTTTACTTTGCACAAGACTCTTTCATTACTTGTGACTGCTGTGCAGGGGTACCATTTTTATAAAAATAAAAAAGCTACGGTCCATGCTACGGTTGATGCGTTTTTTTGGGAATTAGTTACGGTACAATGGATAGAATACCAATAAAACACAGCTACTGTTTATGATGTTGCTATGAAAAACTTGAGCTTATTTTATGATAAATTAGACAAGATAAGCTCATTGAATTTGTTATTTATCATATTGCTTGTGTATTGTGTTAGAAGGAAAAGCATTTAATTAATTGTGAAGTAAATAATTTGAAGTTTCTAAAAGGAATTATGTTTTATTTGCGAACCCGAGAGAAACATTGTTTTATGTCTACATAAATGTATATCTAATTTATTAGAACTTTTCAAACACTCAGTGCCCCTTGTCTCCCTTCTCGCTACGAATCTGGACATCATCTATTTATATTAATATATACACACAATTTCATCTAAATCGTTGGAGTCGTTTCTGAGAATACGAACAGCCTTAAAGTATACTTAACATGAAAATCTAAAATGCGTTGGTAAAACAAATAGAAGAGCAGTATGTTGTCTTATACTATGTTCCCACCGAAGCGAAATCTCGGATTTCGTAGATTTTAGTCCAAATCTTAGCATTTCACCATATAGTTTTGGGATTTCGAAATCTGAGATTTCGTTGAAAATACAATGAAATCCCAATGCCGATGCGGGCCATACATAGTGAACGAGTCCATTTTAAACTTCACCATACATAGGTGAAAAGCTTTTTATGTGCAAACTACGATCTTTCACTCTAACGATAAGGAGATAAAAAGAGATAGTATGCATTTTCCTTTGAGAACTTGGCTTGGGTTGATAAATTAGATAAACAAAAATGGTTGTTCTTTGTGCTTCTGAGAGACGAAAACGTGAATTTGGCGTTGTGAACACCAATTTGAAATCTCGAAAGCTTCTTGCTGAAATCTCGGATTTCGCTTTGGTGGGAACATAGTATTAAGAAACTTCTGGATATTTTTGTTTTGCTTAGAAATTCAGTAATCTACGACTTACCCATCATCTGGAAGAAGTGCAATGCCAATCGGGACTTCTACCCCCGAGAAAAAGTGTACAATTGCACGTTGCTTCATTCGCATGGAGTAAGTTTCTACAGTGTGTCTTTCCGAATCGGTCCAATAGAGATTTTGAGCCAATTGATCTAAAAGTATAAATTTTTTTGTTTACACTTCTTACATTCAAAAAAAGTTCAAACTTACCAAAAGCCATTCCAGTGATATTTCCCAAGTTACCTTTGATCAAAGTTTTAATCTCTTTCGTTATTGTGTTGTACTCTGCAATAACCTTTTGTATTGTGTCGGCGATTAGCAATGTACCGTTAACTGTGTTATACGCCATCTGGTGAATGAATACTGGCAACGAATACTCCTGTATGACCTTGTGCCTTCCAAAGGTGGTATGTTCCATTTCCAGAATAATATTTTTCAAACCGATATAAAGTTTTTGCTTTTTCATTGTCTTGGTACAACGGGTTCGATCTATTGCCAAACTCATACCATCTGGACACCCACAGGTTGCAGTATTATTAGACGCTAACATACATAAATGCGAGCATCGGCGATCTTTGCATGGGTGATCAACCAACGGCTGGATAGCAGAATGATAGATATGGACTGCATATATTCGACGATCCTTAGCTAAAACTTCATGACCCTTTCCGGTGAACTTGTGGCAGGTATGAAGACTCTGGGTGCCCCAATCTGACCAATACAAGTTGTCTTCAAACACTGCGATGCCATAAGGGTGTTTTAGGATGTCAGACAACACAAGTTTCCGATTAGATCCGTCCATCTTGGCACTTTCGATGGTCATCAGCTTGGCATCGACCCAGTAGAACCGCTCATTGGGAATGTCTAGAGTGATTCCGTTTGGCCAATGAATGTCCGATTTGATAAGAGCCACAGGACCAGCACCGTCCATGGAAGCTCTGGCAATCATAGGCCTCATACCCCAATCGGTCCAGTACATGAGTCCCTTTTGGGGCCAGAGAGCGATACCGCGGGGCTGATCTACGTCGATTACAACGAGAGGCATACAATAGTGACCATTGTTCGAACACACAGCAATGTGTCTGAGTACATTGTCCGAGAAGTAAATATTTCCAGTTAGCCAATCAACAGCCAGGTCTTCGGGAGCATCTAGCCCGGAAGTGAGTAGAATTTCCTGCTTCGAACCATCTTCCCGGGCCTTGACAATGCTTTCGGATTCATGGTGAATATTTGTCCAGTAAACATTCATTCCGTCGTATGCCACTCCGATTACCAGAGTTAGATTACTAGCCACTGTATAGAGATGCCTTGTTTTCAAATACATCCCAACAACGGTTTTCTGAGTCGTGTACAGAAGAAGAGGCTCTCCACTTCTTACTACGCAAGTCTTATTGTCGGATTTGAGCTTGTATTTTTCACCGCAATAACACATGTATGATCCCATCTTGTTGATGCAACCTTGACTGCAAATGCCATGAGTTTCACATTCGTTTATATCTTCACACGTATTTTGACTGCTGTTGTATTGGTAGCCCGGTGGGCAAACGCACTCAGCTCCAGTTGGAAGCGAATGACATTTACTAATGGAGGGACATTTTTTGGAGTCACAATTTGAATGAGTGTCTTTGCATTTGCCGTATTCGTCACTTCTATCATGGCAGTCGAACTTGTCATCGCAAACTTTAGCCAAATCTATACAGGTATCATTATCCTTGCAGAGGAACAGCTGCTGGTTTATTTTGCAATTCCAAGCTAAAGAAAAAAGAGATACTATAAACATCAAAAGGGAAGGGAAATATTAAGATGTATCTTGCAATAAAAATGGCTTCCGGTGCCATACTTTTCTGAACAGCAATAAATATAAATGTAATTCCCAAAAAAGTAGGTACTCGTATAGGGTTATGCCAACCAGTGATCGGAAACATTAATCAAATTTTAGCATCAACAATTTAAAGGCAAAATTATCAGACATATGCAATAAGTCCACAATCGTAAATTTTCTCTTATGTCGAATTCGAAAAAAACAAATATTCAATATTTTTCTGAACACAATGGAATAATTTCTAAACAAAATCGATTGTATGCTGTCAAAACCGATCTTGCGTTTTTAGCAATATGTCATAGACTTTAGACGTACACTATTTTTTGCATGTTCCTTACACCATACAAAAAAATCGATCTATAATCGATTTTAAATGGTTCTTTGGAATTCGACTTTAGACATAAAGGCAAGTGGGTCTTTTGACTGACGTCAAGTGACTTTACTCCATAATGGCACAAATAGAATTTCGTTCAATTAAAATAATCAGAAATTATAACAAGAAATAATTAATGTGCAGGGGTCTTACAGTGCTCTTTTTTGCAGGAGGAGCAATTTTTCTAAGAAATATACTTAAAATCAAAAAAAAACCTTCAGCAATTTTTAGTTTGTCTACGAACTTAAATGTACGTTTCCACCGAACTTAAATCTCTTGTAGATTTACTAATCTCAAAAAGTGGTTCTACCGCCCCAAAAGTAGATTAATTTTGACAGCACTGTTCACATAGATAACACAGCCCTAGTAATTTGTTTTTGTTTTGTTTTTCGCTTTCACATCTATTCATGGATAGGATTCTAAATGTAAAAATACAATAATGTAAACAAATGGGTTTTGGGGGGTGAAACGTAGGAAGGTTTCCGATATTAGTATGGCTTATTTGTGACTATTAGTGTGTTCAGTGAGGCTGTTCGGAACAGATTAGAACACTTTAGAACAGAAAAGTACAGGATTTTGCTGTTCAATGAGAAATTTTCTGTTCTAAACTGTTCTGGTTTGGTGTTCAATGAGTCTGTTTGGAACAGTTTGGAACACTTTAGAACAGGGTTTTCTGATTTGTGAGAACTGTCAAAACCAATTGTTGTTGTTGAAAAAAAAACATTTCGGTTTTAGAATTAGTTGATAAATCATTTTCGTGTCGGAATCATCTGAATTTCATGAAAAATATTTTTTTAAATAAATTCAATTCCATTCAGATTATTTTTAAGAACGTTTGTTCTATCTTGTTCTGAAGTTTCTCACGAATATGTCCTGTTCTATTCTGTTCTAACCTTTTCGTCACTGAACAATCTCTATATCTCAGTTCATCAGTAGAAAAGAAATGCCACAACTCGCATATAATACGAGATATTTTTTTTCATTGCGAAATGCCCAAGCTAAAGGAAACGCATTTCGCGTTTAATCGTCGAATGTTTAACGAATATCAAGGAGATTTTCGCTGCGACAATTCCGTTTTCTTTTACCTATTTTGCGACGCGAATGTTTCAGCCAAGCAAGTTTTTCAGGTGAAAAAGCATTTAGGTACTTCTAAGCATTTAGCAAGTGTGGAAAGAAAAAATAAAGTCGTAAAGAAAACCAGCCTGACACTTTTCACTACTAAAAAGTATCTTCCAGACTGTACGACGAATGTATTGATCGGATGAAACGTGTCGCTGTCAATAACTATAATTAGGTTTCGATTGATGAGACAACATATATTCAGCTGCTATTTGTAGCGAATTTCATTTTTGGTGTCTTAGGCGTTGATGATGAATGGGGTCGTAGCTATTTATTTTCATCAGCCGTTTTGCAGGCGACAAACGCTTCCACGATTTCAACATTTTTTGATGATTTACTGAAAGATTTAGGTATATATGTATGTTTGTATTCTATTCGAGGTTTTGATTTCACCGTACTTTTAAGGCGTTGACCGAAATAAAGTGCTTCTTTTTGTATCTGACGCTGCACCTTACATGATATGCAGTGAAAGCAGTACATGTTCTGTTACATGTTACATGTGCGGCCCATGGTCTCCATCGTGTTGCGGATTTCACCAAAGATAAATTTGATGATGTGAATGATTTGATTTCAAACGTGAAGAAAATATTCATGAAGGTAAGGAAAATAATGAATATGATTTCCATCGATTATATCTAATTTTTGGCAATTTTGCCCAGTCTGCACGGCGGAAGCATCTCTTCAAACCGCTTCATCCCAATCTGGCGTTACCACCTGTGCCCATTCTAACACGATGGGCAACTTGGATAAATGCAGTGGTTTATTACGCGGATCATCTTCACGATATTCTCCTAGTTTTAAATGAGCTGGACTGCAACGACATCTATTCGAAAAGGAAAAGCTATTATCGCAAAAAAAATATTAAAAGGGATTTGGCTCTCATCAAGTGCCATTTCGTTCGCATCCCATAGCAGCTTTAAAAACACTTTAAGAAAAAGGCACCCAGCTCATTGATGCAATCAAAACATTTATGTCTGTCCGCATTGATCTCATAGGGATTCAGAAACGTGAATAATTTCTCGAGAAATTCGATTTTGTTCACAACAAATATAATGGCTTAAAAACTTTGGAAGTTATCGGCAAAGTACTGGAAGGCGATGTTGCAAGGGACACAGAGCGAGAAAAACAATTTGATGAAATGAGCCCAAATGAGATGGCAGCATTAAGGTATTCTCAAATCACATCGTGCGACGCTGAAAGAATGTTATCAGCTTACAAACGATTACTTGAAGACTGTCGCCATTAATTTGTTTTTGAAAAAAACATGTAATTATACATTGTAATAAATTTGATTGAATTAAAAAAAAACACATTTTTTTTCTTCCATATTTCGTATATAATTCAATTATTTGTCCATATTTTGACGAGATCTCGAAAATATTTTTCGTCCATATTTTAGTAACTTATTGTCCATATTTACATACATATTTTTAAATGTTTCGTACATATTTTTGTCAGCCTTAACCATCACTATAACTAGACAATATAACAATACACATTTTATGAGGCACACTCTTCCGTGTTTCCAATTTCGTTCAAGCTTGTACATACATATGTCAAAAACTCAGAAATCATTAAGTGTGTTCCCGTACTTTGCGCAAATGTATAAATGTTTAAACTTTTATTTTTGCAAGATATGTCTCTCAGAGAGCAAAAATGTTTTACAAAAGTCCGGGAACGCACTGAACAAAAATTTTAGACAATTTTTAAACGTCAAAGCAAAGGTGTATTTTTGATATTAAAAATCTAGGTAGTGATCGTTAAACACCGATAGTGAAAACTATCGATTGTTGTTCACCTCATAGTAGTATACGTTGTATTTAGTAGTAAGCAACAACTGAATTGCTAATCAACAACAACAAATCGCACCAAATCATAACAATTATTGCTCAAACACAAGTAACAATTTGGTTTTTGTTGTTTGTATTAAACTAAATATTTATTGAACTTTTTAGTTTTTTTGATAGTTTTTTTTAACTATCGGTACAATCGAAAACTTTGACTATCGATGTTTTACAATCCCTACACTTCTGCGAACTGACAGCTTATTTATTGTTTTCATTTTCTTTTGTCCTTCATTTGATAGTCTTTATAATTTTGTCCAGAGAAATTTCTTGGACTGAATTTTACAGCCATGAAATATTTTGCTCTCTCATATGTAATCTCTTCTGTTAAGAACTCTAAAAAATTGGAGTACCGGAACAGGATTTGACTGTTTTTTTGGAAAAAAAATCTTGAATTCCCGCAGTTTAAGGGAGTAAGGGAACGCACCTATTGTGTCTCATATTGCATGAGCCAAACTTCACGCTGCAAATATTATTTATATTTTTAAATAACAGCTATAAATTTCTGTCATGAAACAAAAACAGTTAGTAAAAAAATAACAATTTTAATAAACCATTTACGACTCGAATCTTACAATTAATTATTTATCACTTTATCATCTACTAGCAGAAAGTCCCCGTCGTTGCCCGGGCACCCGAGGCAAAAGTCTTTTCATGCAATATCTTCGAAATAAAATGAAAAATAAAAAAAAATTGTAAGAAAAAAGATTTTTCATTTATTTTTTCGTTCAATACCCATGTTCTGTAACTTTCGAATCGATAATAATAGTCGAAAAACAAAAAAAAATTGTTTGGTTTGGTTTTAAGATGTCAAAATGACACTTCAATTTATTGCCTTCCATTAGAAATAATAACATAACATAATAACATCCTGTAAGTGAGGAAAAGTTATCGCCTGAATTACAGAAGATGGGTACAGGATAAGTTTTCTTATTTTTTAACAAACGAACTATTCTTCATTTTTTGGCTCTTCGCTTGCTGGAGGTTGTCTTTTTACTTGCGATAGGTAAATATAATTTAAGGCAAGTTATGCATTCGTCGAAAAAAAAGTTTTGCGATGAGAACCAAACATGACATTACAATGATAGCGAAGACGAAAAAACATGGTCTAAAAATTCCGTTCGTCTGAATGATAGTATATCCACTAACAGTCCAATGAGTGGGCCGAATTCCTTCAAGTTTGGTGTAAAGTTTTTTTTTGGTGAAACGGCCATTATGTTAAAGCTCGAAAATGGTTCTAACGATTTTGATTTAAAAAAATCAGAGTATTTTTTCGATATGAACTATTATATCGTTGGAAAACAAATTACCAATAATTGCTAAGAACGGTACCTTCCATAGGACCTATTTTTTTGATTTCTACTATCTCGAAAACGGCTTACGTGATTCTTTCGTTCTTTCGAAATTTTGCACATATTGTATAGGTGTAGTTATGTCAACTTATGATGCATACCAATATTTTTAAGTACCTAATAGATATTTGTTTGTATTTTTAAAAGCATATTTTTAAACTTTTTTTAATAATTTAATATTTCCAAAACAGCTCATTATTTTTTGTTTCAAATTTCGCGATTGTATGTGTTTACACACGAAAATAAATGTTCGTTGCAAGTTTGAAAAAATTGATAGTTCAGTGCGAAACCTTAGCAACCTTTTTGTTTTCATGAAAATTGTCCTGGCGACGGTCAATTCATGTATGTGTATAAGCCCCGCATAAATTACAGAAAAGGAACACGTCTAATGTCGAATTTCTTCCATCGAAATCTTCGAATTTTTTTCATGCTGGAGCCTTGTTAGGGTGAAACTCAAAATGTCCGGTCTTTAAGATTTAAAGTAAGACCGCGCATTAGCGACACTTTCCGACACTATGCATAATTTTTTTAATAGCAGGCTTCCTCGTCTTCGCTATCGTCATAATGTCATTTTTGATTATTATCTCATTTTTTTTTCAAAGAATGCATAAATTGCCTTATATTGTTCTAACTAAAATCGCATTTAAACAAACGAAAGCGAAGGGTCTTAAAATGAAGAATAGTTCGTTTGTAAACAAAAATACAAATAATAAATCTTTTTTTTTAAATTTAATAAGAAAACTAATCCTGAATAAATAAACGACAAAATAAATGACAAATCCTTTTCATTACAAATTTTGTTTCTTAATTTTTTATTTCATTTGGAATATATTGCATTAAAAGACTTTTGCCTCGGGTGCCCGGGCAACACCGGGGACTTTCTGCTAGTTGGAAATAAAATCCATAACAACTGCGGAAGTAAGCAAAATAAAAACCAATTTGGATATAAAAACCATGGAAACGACAAAATGTAAACAAAACAAAATATAAAAATGGAAATTGGTAAGTGCAAATATTTGTGTATTAAGCATATAAAACATAACTTATATATTAAATTTAATAGCCTATAAGCTGACAAAAGGACAACAGAAGAAGATACAATCATTTTTATGGCGTGTCAAACGGTAAGTCGTCAGTTTATCTGTCATATACAGACAAACTGACATCGAAACAAAATTACACTTTTATTATATTAGTAGAGATATTCTGCTATTCGCTTTAATCGAAAGAAAAACGGGTACATTAAAAATGTTATTTTAATGACAGTTATTTTCGATCTTGTTATTGAATGTCTATTTCTGAACTTTTATGTGGATAAGTCAAAAATCAGTGTGGATATGTGTCATATCTCAGAATGCTTTGTGCCATATATGTATGACAACCGAATTTTTGACAACATGCGCAAGAGCATAACTTATTAATATGTGTACTGTGACATAAGATCAGACCAAAAACATAAATGTTAAAGAAAGAGCCTAGTGAAAATTATTGAGGTCTAAATATACGCCAAATTCTTACTTCGTGAAGTCTTAATATCAAATATTTAAAGTAGAATTATATTGAAACAACTACAAACTAAGAGATAAATTTTATTATTTAATGAACGCTGACTAAATTTTTGTTTGTTTACTTTGCAAGTTTTAATAACCGTTCCATTGGGCGGGCATAATAAAAAAGATCTTTTACATTTAGATCTCACTATATTTCACGGCTGACTTGTTATAGGTTTTTGTATAGAAGAACTTGGCTCTTTTTTTAACATTTACAGCTCTATTAATAAAAAACGCTTAGTCCACCTTTAGTCCATGGACTTACAAAACCATGGAATAAGAGTTAGACCATGGACTAAAATTTCCTATTAATAAGAAATCGAACAAAATCTACTACAATAAGTATCAACTCTACCTCTTTTTATTCTATGGCCCTGTAAATTTTGATCTTAAATGCTAATTCTTAGTCCATTGCTAGACCAACGTCTTCGATGGTCTAGCGAAGGACTAAGTAGGTAAACGTCAAATATTAGAAATTGTGTTTTATTAATAAAAATTCGCACTTAGTCCACGGAATAAGTCCTAAACCTTCCCTAGTCCATTAACTTGGGTTTTAATGTTTTGATCAGAGCTAACTCATTCTTGCACTTCGAATACAAAATTTTAGATTGTCTATTTTTCGCTTTGTATGTACATCAACTTATACCGCTCTACCAAATTCATCATTCTACAGCAATCAGAAGTGATCCACACAAATTAAATCTTTTTTTCAGAAAGTGGATGGATAACACGGCTCCTAAATGAAAAACCTAAAACTTTATATTTTTTTAATTTTCGTTTTACTTTATTTTCACCAAATTCCATCACTCGATTGTAATCACAAGTAGCTTATATTGTTGATAACATTTCTTAGAAAGTGGGTGGATTACATGCCTCTAAACAGAAAATCTCAAATTTTATAATTTTCTCTTATTTTTACTTTAAGCCCTACCGCTCTACCAAATTCTATCGTTTTGCAGCAATCTGAAGTGATCCAACGCCCTCTTAATTAAAAACCTCAAATTTTCGATTAGCTCCTTTGCTTGCATCACAAAACCTACCGTTGTGCCAAATGAGAAGATTCTAGAACAACAATGTCGGGAAGTCCTCCATAATTTTGTGTGCCAGTCAGTTATGGTGATTGTGATTTTTCAGACCTTATATCTCAGGAACCACTAATGCTAAATAGATGAAATTTGGTGGAGCGCTTGACTAGCCTAGCAAGTATTAGGAATTTGAAGTTTCGGACCTACTGGCAAGCTTGTCACCAGACTAAAACGAATTAACGCTAGAAAACGTTGCAATTATAACTTAATTTAATTTTAATTTTTATATGTATATATCCAATCGTGTTTCTGTCATCATTTTCGTCAAAAAAAATATTGACAAATTCAGTTGATATTTAATTTCACAATTTTACTATTATCGTGCAATTAGAATATTATGCCATTTTGCAAATTATGACAAAACGCAAAAAATATTGTCGATCGCCATTATTTGACTTCATGTAAACGACTATGCGCATGAGAGAGACGAATGACCAGCAAAATTAACGAATATTCGTCCATTTTGACTTTTCGTTCACATGGCTTTGTTTTATTGGGCACGAATGTAATTTGATAGACTGATTTTGAGGTTAGTTGCGCTCGAATAATTTATTTGTCGAACTGTGGATGGTATGTGGAACGCGAATAGAATTTGAGTATTCGTAACAACCAGATGTAATTCGCTATGACTAATATTGTTTTCTCAAACTTATCTTGTTTTGATAATTAAGAAATAAATGTTAATGTCTTAACATTAATATAAATTATAGTTCTACTAACGATTTAGGTCTCTAAATTATTTGAAATCGCATTTATTCATGTATTCGTCGGTCGTTGGTCGGTCCCATAAATGTTTGTTGACATAAATTGTGTAACATGTGAAAATGCGGAAGTACCTCGAAGTTAGCTATTCTGTTTTAAAATTACGTTAATTTGCAAAATGGCGTTGGCACAATATATACACGATACGAGTTTAGTGGCAAGCTTAAATGTCAATTAAAATTGTTAAATTTGTTAACGCGGAAATACTAACAGATATAGTAGACCATTGATACTACAATTACAAAATTCCATTATTTCTACATATTGCCAATTGGCGAATGTAGAATTATTACAACATAAAACAATAAATCTTAAGAATATGGCATATGTTACAATTGACAGTTTTTTTTAATAAAAAAAAATGAAAAATAGAGTTGATAAGAATGACATTTCGTCAAATCGTCTATCAGCATAATGCTAAATTTACACAACTGATAAAATGACAATTTTATCTGCTAATTTTCATCCATAATTATGATACACCATTGATATAAATTGCAGAAATGTAATTTTGTCCGCAGTGTAAATTCGGTATTTTATTTAATATTGGCATTTAATTTAGCAATTTAAACAAAAAAAAAATAACTTACCGCAACCCTTCTCATCACTGCCATCGCCGCAATCATCGATGCCATCGCACACCCACATATGACTTTCCAGACATTTTTTATTCTGACAAAAAAATCCCGAACATTGATTTTCTGCCTTCAAACATCCCGCTGTCTCATCCGATCCATCATGGCAGTCCTTCTTGCCATCGCACATGAAATCCAACGGAATACAGCTTTTGTCTTCACACGGGTACTCACTGTCGGTGCAGTTCCCCAAAACCATACTTGAGCGGCCCTCACATTCGAACTCATCGCCGCCATCTGGACAATTTTGATCGCCATTGCAAACATATTCCCATGGAATACACGTTTTGCCATCGGAGCACTGATAATAATGGGGCTTTCGACACAGCTTAAAATCTATAAATCTATTTTTAGCAGTCTATTAAAAATTAAGCTTTTAAGCAAACCTACCACAATCTGTCTCATCGGAGTTATCAGGACAATCTCTGCGGGAGTCACAGACATTTTGGTAAGGAACACATGATCCATCCTTGCATTCGAATTCATCATCTTTACAGAATTGGATTGATTCTACTTGATGGAGGCGACACAGTGACGCAATTGATAAGACCACTAACAGGTGGATCTTAGCCCTGGAAGCCCATGGCAAATAAGACACGTGGTTTAAGAGTAATTCATAAAAATATAAAACTTACATTTTGAGAAATAATCTTTGCTACTGCGACTATGGTTTAACAAGCAAAACGGAAAATAATAAATTAATTAATTAACGAAAAATTACATTTAAACAATGCGATTCAGAAGAAAAGCATTAAAACCAGAAGAAGCAAACGGCCTCCTGATGGAAAGCCGACCTGAAACTGTTTGCTTCTTTATGTAATAGAAAAGTAAACGGTAAATAATTTCAAGTACATAATGTAATTTGAAAACAATTTATTCTTAAGCTCAGCAACATGTTGCTAGCAGCATCTTAAGCCTATGCAAGTGGTAGAATCGTTTGGTGTCTTATCGATTTATGGGAATGGAAAAATACTACAAATAATAACAAAGGGTTATTTAAAAGAATACGAAAAAGCAAAGCAACAGAATGCCATTTGCAACAGTATTAATAAATAATTAAAAAAAAAGTTAAAAATAAATAAAACATTGTAAGACTTAGTGAATGTTTATGGCGTGACGGGTCGCAACATATTGCTGTTGTATTTTTTTTAGTATTTTAAAAGATTTAATAAATTAAAAGAAAATTAGATATGTATTAGAAATTTGTTAAAATAAATTTTGAATTAACTTCGAGCTGAAAATAATTCCTGTAATCTAATTTGTATCTGAACATGAATTTATAGAAACTAATTATTAAATACTAGATATCCTTGACTGGATCGTATGAACTACGTGGCTAAGGATGTAAGGCGTTTTTTTTTCAAGCAAGAAGTTAATTGGACGAGAAAGCGAGGTATAAGCTAAGTAATTCATACATTCTATGCACCACCAACTAATTTCCTTTGGAATTATAGTTCTTATTCTGAAGAAAACTGTTTTACCGTTTTTTAATCAGTTTTCGTCGAATGACGTGGATAATTCTCAATGTCGTGTTGTACTTGTGATATATGCATAGGACTTGGATACTATATGACAAGTTTTGGATTCGTAAAAAAATTGAACTCGAGATTTTGATGATGATGATGATTGAAAGATGCAAAAAGTTAAACCCTCAATTATGTCTGTTTGAACCTACAGCCTAAGTGGCTGGATTGATTTTCCTTAAATATTTATAGCAATATTATTTCTGTCTCGAACATGCCAATAGTTTGATTTTTTTTAAATAAAAAATAACAGTACTTGTCATCCATTTCTTTAATCCAAAAAGATACATCTTATTTTACTCAAAAACGGCTCCAAGGATTTTGATTTTAAACTAATAGCAAGTTTCATTAAAATTTCAAAGATCTCCTCTAAAAATCAAGATTTGATCTTTCCAATGAAACATGTTCCCAGATTTAATTGTAGTATTGGTGAACTGACTGACACACATAATAGGTGTGTTTTTTTCTAATCCCCGGGGAAATTGGACCAAGAAAACGATGAGTGGGACTAACAATTTAAATGTTAAATCCAACAACAACTAATCCCCGGGGGTGCTTAACTTAAACCCAGAGAATTCTCGGGGCTTAAATATTGCAGAGGATAAAAACTGTACTACCAAAATTCCTTTTCACTAAGTTATCGATAAAATGTATAGAAAGTTCAAAACTGACATTTTGATATGTCAGTTAACCGAGAAGTCTCTATAAAACGACGAACTTTGGCTGGCAAGCGAATTTTATAAAATTTTCTTTTTCGCCTTCACCGACGACGACGAAACATTCCGTGTGCCTGCTTTGTCCGACGTCCCCTTCGAGCTGCGAACAAGCGCATAAAGATCTCAAAGGTCTCGAGGATATCGCGACCAATGAATTTCAAACTCTACACAATTTGCGCAAACTTTCGTACAAGATCTGCAGGCTCGGTTCAAAAAGTCCATGACCAATAAGGATAGCGAAGAAGATCGCGGATCTCTAGTCCAGAAACAAAAGACTTCAATCCTCGAAAACAAGCTCGATCAATTGACCAAAGTGCATAAACAATTGGTGCGCCATAACGCCGATTTGCGTTGCGAATTACCTAAACTGGAGAAACGTATCCGCACCACAATGGAACGCGTCAAGGCGCTTGAAAGCGCACTCTAAATGGCTAAAGAAGGAGCAATGCGTGACCGAAAACGCTACCAATACGAATTCGATCGCATCAAGAAAGCCATCCGACAGAAGCTCCTTTGCCGACGAGGACCATAGGCGCAAATAGCTAAACCCATTCGTGCTGGTCAGGGAAATGACAGAATAATATGTCTAGGATGTTCTGGAGAAGTCACGTTGGAACATGAAATTCTGGTACGTTAAGGTTTCAATGTGGAACCAAAATAAGCATCATATACTATTATGCCTTATTTGTATGTCTTTTAAGATAAGCTTCATCGCAACCAGCTGTATTGAAATAGGCTTTATGAAAAGCAAACGCAATATTCTTATAAATAAAAACAATATTACTGGATTTATTTTTGTTTGCATTTAATTTAATGAATTAACAATTTTTCTTTTTTCTTTTCAAAAACGTGTAATCACAAATGTTTACAATGTAAGCGTGTATAAATTTTCTGGTTATTTCATCTTATTTTAAAATGCTTGCTTACTGATTTGCTCAATTTCTTTGCATATAGGCTCGACGATCGAGATTAGGCAGGTTTCAACATAGCATCATATCTTGATGCATCCCAAAATACACATTTATCCATCCTTTCAAGAGGATAATTGGCATGGATTGGCAATGGACATTTCAATACAAAATCAATTATTCGGTTTCAGTCAGGAAATTCTCATTAAACAAGATAATGCAGACATCATTTGCACTATTTATATTAAAGATTATATATTTAATTCCTTAAGGGCCAATTTTTCAATAGTCAGTTAGTACATATTCTCCAGATAGAGCAAAAATCAGTTTTCAACAGTCAGATACAACTTAATCTAGCAATAAGTTATCTGCTTATTTTAAAACGGAATAAGGATTTATCTGAGGAATAAAATAAATAGCTATTTTCGATGTCAAAAACATTTTGAAAAATTATTGCTTTGAAATAAACGTTAAACAAATATTAATTTCTATGAAAAGTTCGATACTCGAAATAAGAGTGACGTTCAAATTTAATTATTCTACAGATTGTTTTTTCTTGATTGAAAAATCCGATGTTATTTTCCGGTTGTTTATTAGTCTAGTAAGTTTATTCCTCTGGCAAATTACTGGATCTTTATCTGGAGATTGAAAAATCGGCTCTAAGTTTACAAAATTTTTAATAATATATCAATTTCACAAAAACAAAAAGAAGTATATATAACGTAATGAATGTATATACAAAGTAGGTGATTCATTTCTTCTTTTGAACACAGCTGTTGTCATCTTGTAAATGTAACAGTGCTGCAAAGAGCAGATTTTCACTAAGCGCCTTGTTCGTTTTTTTCAACAAATTCCCCCGGGGATTGCAAAAAAACGCACCTAATATTGATGATGACAAGGAAGATGAAGGCGAAGCAATGAAAGACTCCACTAAGATTATAAAATCTAAATTATTAACTTCTTCGCCCATTATTTGTTTATTTTTTTTTTTATTTTTTTTTTTTTTAACGGACTAGCACTCAACAAATTATGACTATATGTTTCTGATGTTTGGCAGAAGAGTTTTTACGTGTGTGTATATTTAGATCAAGTCTGCCAACCCATCAGAGATCAAATCTTTCGTCTTGAGATTTAATCTTTTTGTGGCAATGAAACTTTCAGAATTCAAAAAGGATTACATTTTTTTGACAGAAAGCATATCTATTTTTGAATGAAACTCTATATAAATCAGTTAATTCATAAAGGGACAACATAGGTATATTTTTTTTTCAAGAAGAGTTTATTTTCATTAACTCGAGTAGAATATTTTCTTTTGTTGGTTTTGGATTTTCTGAAAAAAGAGTCCAGTGATCTTATTGCATTTTGGCTCAAAATGTTAAACTATTTAGTAATATGTTAAATAATTTTTAGTATGATACTGGGTTATAAAAAAGGATTTTGCTAATTTTAAACGAGTGTAGTATCGTATTATCTTCTTAACATTTTACTAAAGTTAAAATCACCGAATGGATACTTTAAATTTTTAGTATCGCCCTAAATCAACATGTCATTCTGATAGTATATCGGCTTTGCACGCGGGAGGCCCAGGTTCGAGTCCTGCTGGTGTCAATTTTTTTTTTATTTTTGTAAATAATGAAGTTAAAATGATGAAAATATAAACATCGAATGCTTATTTAGAGCACATGTTGGGTTTCTATCAACATATAATCAATTAACAATGTATAAACACAATAATTGTGTTCATCAAAATTCAAATCCTACAAATGATTTGCTATCTGCTTAATTAGCAACTTACTAGTTAACAAAAGGTTTACAATTTATGAAAAGTTAGTAGACTACTATGTATATAGTAAATTACTAACTAGTATCGTGTTAAGGCCTTAATAATAGGTTGTTTAAAATTCTGCGCCATTGATTTTTTTTTTAAGTAAAACTTGTTTTGAGGCGTTGGGGGTAAAAAAAATCTATGGAGCTGTCAAACCAATTGACATCTGTCTTGACCCGACATATGTCATGTGTGTTCGTTTTGTGGATTTTCAAATTCATAAATGAGTGCAGTATGTATGTATCTGCATTGTTGATTCGCGAGGATTTTTTTTTTGTTGGTACGTGTTGTGCATTCTCATTCTGTAGGTACCCACATGAATTGTGTGTATTCATCGAGAAATTCTCTTTTTTTGTTGCTTTCTTTTTTTTTTTTAGATTCAATTTATTTCTTGTGGGTTTGATGTGGATTCGCATAGATTAATGTAGTACGTATATGCATTGTGTGTATTCGACGAGGAATTTTTTTGTTGATTCGTTTTGTTTGATTAGTGCGTATTGTGTGTACGGCGATTTTTTTTTTTGTTTTGTTGATGCTCACACATTAGAGTATATTGTGTTGTATTAATGTGTGTAATGCTTAAGTCGATGGTCTCGTTGCCAGTTTTTCAGTGTATCTTAAACTTAAAACGCTTATGGGCTACTTTTTCCTCTGGGTAAGCTGTCACATAAGTCCTTAAGTAGAACTTAAATACTTAAGTTTTGTATCAGCAAACGGGCCTTAATCCAATGTGTTCTTATGTTAATAATTTGCTTTAAATAAAAAATCTTTACCTTTCGTTCTTACTAGTACTTCCCATAGAATCACTTACCATATTTTTAACATTCTCATTATTGGATAAATAAACCGTTTAAAATTATTTTTTTTATACAGATTCCTCCTGCATTTTCCAATTTACAAATAAAAAATATATTTTTTGATTTTTTCTAGCTATACAAGAGCAAATTCGTACGATCCCTTTGTGCATTTTATTTTTGTCCAATTTCAGTCTCGCTTACAAAAAAAAAAAAAAAAACAAGATAGAAAGTGTGAAATAGTCGTTTGGTTGTTTTTTGATTATTAAAGAAAATATTTGTAGAGCAGTAACAATTATATCGAAATCGGTTAAGCCATTCACAAGACATAACTACCTACCTCAATAGTTTCAAAAAGGTGTCAAAAGCCTAATTTTATGTCAAAAAACCATAAAAGCTCTTTTACTACATAATAACAATAGTTTGGACATTATATATGTACGAATTTTAAGGTCTGAAGTCTAAATCAAAACTTATTCAAACTTATCATCTAGGAAATAAAATTACAAATTTGCAGCATATCAGTCCACACTTTTAGTAAGTAGTGTACAATAAACTTTTTAGAAATAAGTACAGACGGGCGGAAAATCGATTTTTACCTTTTAACTTTTAAAAATCTAATAAACAAAATGCAAAAAAAAAATGTGTTGGAATTATATTAGCTCCCAATCCATCACAACTTTTTTTTTTTGTTAATTTAACCATATGCCTGTAAGACCTAAGTTGCCAACAGCCCGATGATGGAATGATAATTCCGAAACGCGTAGCAAATTAATTAAGAAAGTTGTGATTAAAAAAACTAAGTTTTATTTATGAATTAAATATCTAATTAAAATTTAAAAATCTTTTATTTGATATTTACTTTTATTTCTTATATACTTACACAACTGGAGACGAAAAAACACCATAATGAAGACCTAAGGTGTTTTAAATGCAACCTGAATTGCTCGGCACTAGTTTGGCGCAGTGGATTTGAGAACCAGGTATTGACTGTCTCATTTTAACCCATGGGAGGCATCCAATTAAAATTGGGGGTATAGAAAAGAATGCGCCTAGCGTGGGGATAGAACCTTCACGTCTAAGTTAGCAATCAAGCACTTTATCCACTGCGCCATTGCTACCCACTTTGGTTAAAAAAAAATTAAAAATCAGTTCGCCCCATAAAATTGCGCAAAATATTTAAAAAAAAATTGTTTTGCTTTTTTGCCTACAAAAATAACTGCAATTATTAAAAAAAAAATAAACAAATATCTGAACATTGACTTAGCTGTTATACTTTGGAAGTTTTATAAAATATTGCATTTATGCCACCATGTAAATTTGCCCTATTTTTCATAGATTTCTTTAATTTTTCTTAGAATAAATCAAAATCTATGGTCTCTTGGCAAAAAATATTTTAACAAATTAAAATCATATATTTAACATAGTTTTCACAAGTGCCTACCTAAATTTAATGATTTTATAATGATTCTAGTAATTTTTCTTTAAGGAACAAAACATATATTTTTAAATTTATATTGATTAATAAATATATTTTGCCCAATATATTTCCAATCAAAACCCGTTTATTTCATTTAAATATTTAAAAAATGTAAACTATACAAAGCTTAGCACCAATCAATTTTTTGACATGGGGCATACACTTAACCATACCTGTCATATAACCATTCACTTCAAATTCAAAATAATACTGCACATCACAATTTTCGAAAAACATTGGTTTTGGATTTTAAAAAATTTACATCTTTTTGACAATTCAGTATTTCGGAAACGGCTGGACAATTTTTTTTTTTGAAATAATTTTTTTATTTTTATATTTTTAAATACTTAAGGCTGCCATACTAATTTTTTCAAAAAAAAAACATTAAACGAATTAAAAAATATAGTTAGCCGTTTATACTAAAAATCTTTTGCTTATTATGTGATTGAATATTCATATAGGTCCCAAAAAATAATGAATAATTTTATTCAATATGCAAAGCATAGTAACTGATCCACAAAAAGAAAGAAAAACTCATAGAAGTTCGAAATAACAATTGTGTAGAACATTATTTATTATTATTTTTATAAAATAAATGTCTTATATAGAATTACAAAAAAAAACTTAAAATATTATAAAGGATCTAAAAAAAATTAGAACTTTCATTCAAAAATTTTGATGCTCGTATAAGAGTATATACCTATAACCTATGTTCTATATGTTGACTAACTTAACAATTCTAGCTTCTAGACTTAAGACTACCTGGTTCCTATATAATAAAACCTTATAAAGGCTATAGAAAGAAATGTTTAAGCAGACTTAATCAACTGTTCACGCTTTTCTTGTAGAACATTCTTGGGTATATTACAGCTACTTGTAACGTTTCCATTTACCACAGGTCTGCGATTCTTCTCGACTTCTGATAGACACTCTCTAAATCCAAGTAAAAATTCGTCAGCATTTTCAATGTTAAATACCATTGGTGGCTTTAGCTTGATGACATTGTCACGAGGCCCATCGGAGCTGACCAAAATCTTATGAAGATTCTTCATGCGGTTAACAATCCATTGAGCTGTTTCGGTAGCTGCTTCTCGGCTTCCCTTATTCTTCACCAGTTCAATGCCAATAAAAAGCCCAGTTCCACGAATATCACCAATGCAATCGTATTCATAGGTTAGTGCTTCGCATTTCTGGAGCAGGTATTTGCCAACTTTCAAAGCATTTTCTTGTAATTTGTCTTCATCAATGACTCCCATGACAGCATTCGCAATTGCACATGACACCGGATTGCCTCCATAAGTGTTGAAGTAGGCCACACCAGTGGCAGCAAATGAATCAGCAATTTCTTGAGTTGTAATCACAGCTCCAACTGGATGTCCATTACCCATAGGCTTGGCTACCGTAACAATGTCTGGGACTACATTTTGCATTTCAAAAGCCCAATAATGTGAGCCAACACGCCCGAAACCAACTTGAACTTCGTCTAGAATGCACACTCCTCCAGCAGCTCGTACAGCATTGAACACCTTTTTGAAGTAGCCATAGGGAGGAATTATTTGACCTCCGCAGCTCTGTAAGCTCTCGGCAATGAAGCCAGCAACACCTTTACCCTCGGCTCTCAAGCCTTCTAAGATGATTTCTACTTCCTTGGCATAAACTGCAGCCATATCCTCGTTAGGATGATTCTTATCAATGTATTTTCCTCCATAAATATCTGGACAGGCAGCTACATGGACAAAATCTGGCTTCTTATCGCCACCGGGTTGATTGAACTTATACGGTGAGATCTCCATCACCGATTGAAGATGACCATGATAGGCACTAAAGGAGAAAACAAAAACAAATCCAAAATTAAAACACAATGTTTGAGAGAGTTTTTTGAATTTTAAAAACATACTGGTCCAGAGTTATAACGTCCTTTCGCTTGGTATGGTTTCTGGCCAATCTCAATGCTAAGTCGTTAGCTTCGGAGCCAGAATTTACAAAGAAACACACCGTCAGCTCGGATGGTAACCGATTTGTTAGATTCTTTGCGCACTGAACCAATTCATCGTGTAAGAAGCGATTGTTGGTTGATAGAGATGCCATTTGAGAGCTTCCAGCCTCCACAACCTTTGGATGACAGTGACCAACTAGAAAAAAGTAAAAATGATAAAAATTAAACAAAACCCAGCTACAAATTGAGAAATAAGTCTGAATTAAATGAAAATCAATTTTAAGCAACATTTTTCAATCCTCAATCAAGCTTATAGTTTGTGTCGATTTTTGTTCGAGCTAAAGGAATCAGACTGGTTTTGAAAAATGAGACATCAGCAATCTTTCTCTCAGTTCTGCTGTAAGCGAAAACAAAATAATTGATTTGCCTCCTCAATGTTTAACGGTTTTCTTGCCAATTTTGAGCATATTTTTTATCAATTTGAAAAATAATTTCCTTTAATTTGTTTTATTTTTGTTCCAACTGTTTCCTATATTTACAATTTAAGGTCTGTTCCCGGACTTTAATTTTCTGTGAATTCGTGTGATTTTCAGTCCAAAGTCGTTCCCGTATTCAAAATTTTCACAGTTCTTAACATAAGAGAATGCTCACGACGAGAGAGTAAAAAAATATCCCCTATCTGTGAATTTCTGTCAAACATATTTGTTTGGACAGAAAATTGCAGGACAGAAACCCCACCCAGATTTCAAGGACGGATTTAATTTTTTTTTTTGGTAAGTAATTTTAATTGTTCACACTAATAAAGCGTTCGGGTACTTTGGCGCTGTATCTTTTGACAGAATTTCATCCCCACTCTTGGAGATTTGACATTTTGTGAGTTTCTGCGCAGAAAGTGATACACTCAGACCATATCAACCCTATTTTGACGGAATACGTCAAACAAAATTGTATAATATTTAAATTAAATTCTGGAAACTGAGTAATTCAAATATCAGTGCGAAGGAAAATTGTAATCTTTGGGGCACTGGACAATGTTGTCATTAAAGTTTTTATTGCAGTCTTAAATATTGAAGGTAAAAAGATTTTAAAATGATTTTAGTAAAAAAAAAAACATCCTTTCCTAAGCACAGAGGTGGACTGGGAATCAAAGGGCCCCCGTATCTTAGATAAAGGGGCCCAATAATAATTAGAAAGCTATCTGTTGGACCCTTTTGACACTTTTTTAGGAATCCAGCAGTTGTATAATTGATGTAGGGACCCACACATGAAGGGTACCCTTTCGATGTTTGTAGTCGGTGCCCTCGAGAGTTCAGTTTTGTGAAAAAGGTTTCCGAAAGTGCTGCAGCTCATACCAACAGATGTTACAAAGATGTCTCTTTTTTACTACCTTAGGAGCCCCAGCTTACAGTTACTTAGGGCCCCATAAAGACTTACGGTCAGGCCCAGTAGCTCTGTATTTGCAGCAACAGTTATAATATGGGGTATATTGGCCCGAAGACGATTATGAGTAGAATCGTCTTTATGAATAAATACACATGAGAGAAATAAAGCATTTTCTCCGTGCAACTTTTCGGCTGACGGATTCGCCAGTCCCACCTGCCATATGGTTCCTTGGAAATTTAAATTAGCCTTTAGAAATAAATATTGAAATAAAAATGTATAAGTAATGACCAAAGCCTTCTTAGTTTCGTTTTGAAATTTATCATTTGACGAATTTAGAAAAATGTGATATCACAATTTGTACTCCGTCAAAATAAGAGTAAGTTAATCCAAAATTGCTTTCCTCAGAATTTGACAGGTAAACTGAAAAATTTTCCAAGGAATCCTCTACTTTTCCTAAGGACCTAGCTATAGCTTTCATTGAAATCCATCATCATTGAGACACAAATCAGTGACAGTGAAACATTTGAATATTTCTTGAATAGTTGTTTAAAGCAATCAATGGCAACTTGTTTCATTGAAAAGTGTAGTTCTTCAGAAACTAAATTGGAGGTTAAAGTTGATCATTAATAAAAACAATGACAGATGAGGAACGGATTGAGAAAAGAACTCAAATCAATGAAACGAAAGTGTTTCATTTTAGATAAGCAAAATAAGCTGTTCATTAAAAATGATTTAAATCATTGAAACAATAAGATGGATTTTCATGGAAAGTTGTGAATCCAAATTAATTTTTTTTTACGGAAAACCTTCATTTTGGTATCAATCATTTTTCTTGCCAAAGTACTTCAACCTCGAAGGACTACATTTTCAATGATGTGATGGGCTTCAATAAAAGATGTGTGTAACTCGGGCCAAAATCTTAACACTGAATCATCCGCAAAAATTTGTAGTACATTGTTGTCTTTCTTGGTATTATTTTTAGACACTATAAGACAAAGCAAAATGATTAGATCGCGTCTTAAATTTGTTTAAGGTCATCGTCTGCTTTAAAGATGTGCTGAAACAAAACAAAATAACTGCTCCGAAATTATCATCTTAATATAAACACAATTAGTCATTTAATCAAATCACGTTGTTTCCACATATGATCTGCACGTATCTGCAAATAGGCATGGAGAAAAAATAATTTTCCTCAAACAAGTGTAATTTAATTTATACTGTTTGCACTTTTGAATTAATATTTATTATCAGGATCCGTTAAGTTATTTTCAAACAAAAAAACGTGTAAAATTGGTTGAAGCAGTAAATCTTCATATCTGAAATACGCTGAAGTAAGTATATTTAATCAAATAAATTGAATTACAGAGCTTAATTTTTATCTTGGTGTGTTATGATAAGCATTTATATTACTTTTCAGTTCATTGTTTAAGCAGGGTGAATGGTAAGCCAGATTCCTTGGTTTCTTAATATAGGCTATAAAGTAAAATTAATAGGTGCGTCAGAACGGCGGGCGTACGGCGGCAACGAACGAATAATTGAAATCAAAATGAACTTTGAACTCTACTCGTATGTGATTCGTGTAGAAATAATATTAAATTTATTTCGAAATAATTACACATAATCTTCACATAAAATTCCAATTTTGTAATTAGCGATAACCATAAGTCAGATTAGTGATACACACTTGACTTGACTATTAGCTCAGCTTAAAAAAATTAACGAAATCTTCGCACGAAATCACACTAAAGACCAGAAATGCCAATTTATAACAGTTAAAACAGTTTACATGCGAAATCGCATGAAGATAACTGTCAGAATATTCAATTCCTTAGCCTTAGCCTTAGCCTCGACTATAAAATAAAATACATGTATTTCTAATGGGAGTATTTTTTACGCAAAGACAAAATGTTTGATTTTTAAATTTTGTTTATCGAACTGTGACTAACCCAAGCAAAATTATACTCACCACGAAAACAAAAGTAGAAAATATTTGTTTTGTTTTCGTTTTCGTCATATACGTTCTCACCACCAATTTTTGTTTCGTTAAAAAAACTGTATACTAATATCGAAACAACAAAACATTTAATTTTTTAAAAATTATTTCTAAACAAAATCGTTTTTATGCTGTCAAAACAAATCTTTCTTTTTTAATAAGATTTCACTTTATACTCACACTATTTTTTCTTGGAAGTTCTTTACAACAGAAAAAAAATCGATCTGAAATCGATAAAGGAAACTCCACCAACTTCGTATGACAGCTGATCAATCAAAGTCTCGGAAATAATTGCAAGACCGGAATATCTGAACCTATCAAATCTGAATACAAAATCACCACGCAGATATGGTGAGTTTCTTATGCAGTTTATTGTCACGAGTTGCTGAAAATCTTGAGATCTACAACTTGATAAGGTCACACTCATACGCCCTCTAGAAATTAAAATTTCTTTGCTGAGGGAATATAGATACCAACTGTAACAATAATCCTTCTAACTGTTGAACAGGACACAAAACAAACTTTCAATAAACAACTTGGTTTTATTTTTTAACTCATTTTTACACTTGAAAAAACAACAAACAAAATTGTTGAGTATCTATATTAATAATTACTTTAAAATGGCGTTTCATTTTTTTTCCTAAAATTGTTTCAAAAATTGTATATACATGAAAAAAATATTTTTTTTTTAAGAACCGCACCAAAGATCTATAATTTTCTTTTACATATTTAAGTTCATGAATGCAACAGTGGCCTAACTGCATTTTTCATTATTTTCTGTAGAGAAAATATAAGAACCAAAAAACAAAAGGTTTTTTATTTTGTATTTTACACCCTTAAAATTACAGATATTTTTCAAAAAACAAAATTGATTTTTTTTTGGATTTGAAAAATCATTTTGTTGAAAAACATCAACAATTTTCAGCAAATTTTTACAAAATTAGGTAATACTAACCCGCTTAAAAAATTATTTTAAATTTTCAAATTAGTTCCAGAAATCAGATTCCTCTTATTAGCTTTAAGCACTAAGGATCCCTTATTTATATGTTACTCAGTGCCGGTAAATCCTAAGGTCTCTTAAGTGCAATCTGAATTGCACATATCTGAAAGTTCAACTTTTTTTCATTCAGACTTATAGCTGGCTCTCTCTCAGTTCGAAATTCAATGACCATGCAGATGAAGCAAAAAGTTCACCATGTGGATACCGGCAATTATGAGATTGTGTCCTGCCTATACTATAAAGATGTGATAATATACTAAGATCTCAAATAAAAGTGTGCGTGCGAAGTGAATTCAATGGCAACATAACTCGTTATCAACGCACGCACGTGTTTTTTATTAATAATCTTATTTTTTTTTAAATTATCGAATTCGTGCCATCGTTTTTCGTTAATATCAGTCAAAGAGATCAGTCATTTCATATTATCAACCAAAAAGCCTTCGGTTTTAATTATTTATTGTTTGATTAGTGTAAAACAAATTATAATACCTAAGGTCTACATAATCTAGTTCCTAAGCTTATCATTTTCTAAATTTTATCAGTAAAATTCGAATCTCTAAACAATCGTGAACAACATTTCCTCTACTTGAACTTAGCCCTTATTAATGCCTATATCACCGTAATTATTCTTAATCAGTGGCGGATTTACGAGAGGGCTGTTTCGGGTTCATACCTAAATTTACAATAATTGTGTAAAATTCCATTTTGCGACTTTTTGGCGACTCACGACTTGCAGCTTGTTTTTCAATTAACTAAGCAGAAAAGCTTCCTTTTGACTTTGAATCGCAATTATTGAACGCCCCTTTTTCCTACTTTTGGTTAAAATCTTAAGCCCTGAAAGCCAACGTTGTTCCATCCATTCGTACCGACGAATAACAAGCACTCACGAATGGGTGAGAAGGTTAGTCACTATAGGCTTGCCACGAGCTGTCGCGCCCCCAAACAAATCGTCATAACTAGTTAGTGTTTCATTGAATCCAATTAACTTTTGCAATGAAATTGAGTCATCTATATTAGTTTCATATTTTTCTTCGAAAAAAGTAGCCATAACTTAGACTCTTCATATCTAACCGAACTCGTTGTTTTGCTCTGATATTACTAGTTCACTTAAGAATTGTAGAGTTTACTATTAATTATTTTAATTTGCACCTTTATGGCCAGACATACTCAAATATACCCTATTATCAACTAAAGTTGTGTAACCAAAGCTTACACAAATTGTGTAACAGCAAACAATTATCAACATGTATACAAATAATCAACAGAAAAATTATAAATAACATGTCAGTCGGAGCAGCTTGCTAAAAGTGATACGACCTTCACCTGAACATGACGCTACTGCTTAATTTAGCTAAAATTCCTATAACTGTTGCATCCATAAAAACTAAAAATAAAAAAGAAAAACATACACATAATGATGCTACAAAACAACAGGGACGGATTTACAATATCGATGATCTTGCGACTCATTGGATATATACCGCGCACCCCGTAGGAACTCATGAATGTCACAGGGATTTCAAAATATGCATCCGACACTTACTTATGAGTTGACTTTCTGACGTGACAAGAACATTAACGTCCACAGTGTCAAAACATCAAACGTTAACGCATCACACGAATAACGTATGAGAATAAGACGATAATGTTCCAAACTGAGTTTACGTGACATGTGTGTCCACGTGATTTTTATACTTCACCGGCAATACGTTGACACTCAAAGCTTTGACAATTTAATTCTTCAAGGAATGCGAAATTTCATCCCGAATAGATTGAAATCTATCAAACCAAAAGAAAATGCATGGTTTGATTTGAGTTGTAAAGAGTTTCTCAGGTTGAGAGAAGTAAGTATTCGGAAGTATAAAGCCAACTCCACTGAATAAAACCGGAATAAGTTTCAATTTGCTAGAAAGACTTGTAACATTCACTTTCAGAGAAACAAATTTTTGCATGACCAAAAATTAAGGCAAAAAATACTGCAATGTCCCAAAGGTAGTAAGAATTTTTGGTCATTTGTAAAAAATATTCGAAATTTAACTTGGTCTTCGGTTCCAACGCTCGTCTTTAATGATTTGTCAGCTCACGTGAAATAGCCAAGCCAATTAGCTTGCAGCGCAGTTTGCTGTTAATTCAACGCTACTGTGTTATGACTCCTCCAGTATTTGAGAGTCTAAATTATTTAATGGGACCAATCTTCTTTCGCACCCGAAAAGTTGCTATCTCCCAACGTTCTGAAGATGTATTCTTCAACGGTGACAAAGCCATTGCATAAGCTTTTCCATACTACTCTATATCTACTGGCATCTTCCCGAGTAGATGGAAAACAGAACTTGTCAAGCCTGACCCTAAAAAAGGCGAATCTTCTTCACCCTATAATTAACATCCAATTCATCATTCGTCATGGAAAAGGTCATTATCAGCTTAAAAAATATCTTGAAGAACGAAGCTCCTTAATGACCGGCAGCCAGTACAGTTTTCATTGCAATAGTGATAATGGTGATCTGATAGTATATCTCAGCCAACAGTGGCACAAATCTTTGGGAAAAGTAAGATTATTACGCTTCATATTTCAAAATCATTTGATAGAGTTTGGTATCAAGCTCTCTTTTCGCAAATGCGTGCATTTGGTATTGATGAATATCTTCTTCTTTGGATTAGAAATTACCTTTCGGACCGCTCAATACAAGTTAAATTAGATGGTTTCAAGTCTGATATTCACAAAATAAATGCTGCTGGTGTACCCCAGGCTCCACTTTATCTCCAACTCTTTTTCTCATTTTCATTAATGATCTCTTATCTGGGACTTCAGATCCACTACATTTTACTGACGATAGCAGATTCACCTCCTTATTATTCTGATATGGAACTGCAACGGCAGCAGTATGTAAAACTCATTAAATTCGTATTTCGACAGGATTATCCAATGAGGAATAGAAAACCGCATAGATTTTAATGCTTCAAAAACTAAGAGCTCCGCTATCCATAAATAGGACGGCTATTTTTGATATTTTTGAAGTCGCAAGTCTAGGCCCAAAGTCCACAATCCACGATTAAATAGGAGATATGCGCCAAAGTCATTAAAACTTGAACCTTTAGGATCTTTTACAGTGTGCAATGCTATAGCGAACATTTGGCCTGATTCGCATTTTATATATAATGGCTAACATATGCCTTTCAAAAAGTTAAATCATTTCGTCAATATGTTAAAAACAGCCGGTATAAGATTTGCTATACTAATGTTTGGGTATGGTTATTGCAATCGAAAATCGCGCACTAAAGGGGTTTTGACTGAAATATTTTGACATGTCATTTTAACTTCAGAAAGTCAGAGTGTCCACTAAACACATCTTCTGAAGAAGTTTGATCTGTGTTCGATTTTCCTTAACGGATTTACAATTGAAGCAAATAAGCACAAAAAAGTCGTTAAAATCCAGGCTGAAACTTAGTAGTTTAACTTTTGTTTATGTCAATATGTATATGTGCAATATAGATTAACAGCCTACTGGGCCCCCTTTTTTACATAAATATTTAAAATCCACATCGTACCCTACATACTTATATCAACCACAATTTTTGTTGGTAAATTAAACCTTGACGCCCTACCTACATGACTAATGCATGTTTTCTATTTTCTTCTTAAGCCAATCCACCCCTGTCTGAGTGTTTTCAATTTACATCAACAAGTTGACAAATATATACTGATAAGAAAATAAGACTATACCAATAAATATCGCACAAACAACAAACAAAACGTCCACGCTGATCGCACCATCACATAATGCCGTAGCGTGTTCATGTGAAAGTCATGTCTGCCATGTGAATCGTGCGAACGATAGTCTTTAGTCTTTACCCACTTTAATTTGTTCTAGTTAAGCCTAAGTACCTAAGTCAATAAAAGTTTATTGTTTTAATAATAGTTGAAGTACCTTACAGTATACTACATTATGGTAGATGTTAGTTATCTACAATAAATTGTTTATTATTTGCCCACTTAAGAATTATGTATTGTCTGGGGGCACGGCTCGGGAGAGACTGAGTACCTTAACTTCTGTTATCTTTATCACGTGAAGCACACGAGAGGAATATTTCTACCGATTCCGATTTAACTGGAATCATTATTTTTCCAATGAGGTTAATATTCGAATTGACGTGCGTAGGCTGTTGTGTATACAATTGTATCACGTTTTCCACTTTGAAAGTCCTGAGTTCATTATTATCATCGTTACAATATTATTTTATTGCGCATTATTTGTGCTGTAAGTAAAACAATTTAGATAATTGTATACCTAAATGCGATTGGAACAGATTCTGATTATTTATATGACAGATGACAGATAACTACCGAGGAATGTAACGTGTGGAACATGTTGTTTTTGATGTGTAAAAAAAGTCAATGTACAGTTTTTTGTTTGCACGGAAAAAAGAATAAAGTTAATTAGCACCATATTACTTGTCATTTTTTGAGATCAGATTTATTTAGCTGTCAATATGAGGGAATAAAAAATTACAATAAATATAAAAACTACATCCGACTTCTGCTAAAGTAATTGATCTAAAGAAATATTTTATACCATTTTGGAATTCAACATTCCGGGCATGTTTAATTTTGACATATGTCAAGAATCACGCTTGAGCTGTCAAAAATAAAACACTGAAAAAACAAAAAGCTTAAAAATAAATCACCCTATATATAATCTCTACAAAACCTTATAGCTTAGCAAACGAACACGTTTTTATTCATTTGTACGATGTACGGTTCGTTATCATTGAGGAAGACCTTAGATAACAGTTAATGGCTTACGTTTTATAGATGTTGGGTTCATAAGTAAGTATCACTTATATTACACAACTAATAATAGATAGTTTAAATTAATCAAATAGTTTTAATTATAAGTTTACCAGGCTGTTTATAAAACTCGTTTATATAGGGTGTTATTTATTTTTTTTGTTTTGAGATTTGACATTTCTCGTTTGACATTCGAGGTACTCATGTTTCCATCGACGAAACAGAAGGAGATTAGCCCTAGGAACCAAATAATTACCTTCCGATTATACATCTAAAAATTGCACCCATAGTTTAGGTCATTGGATAGGCCCAATGGCTAAAATCATATTGAATCGTAATGACAGAAAATTATCCGTCAAATAAATCAATTTCTAAGGTAATTAAATATTTTTTTGTATTTTATTTCAATTTTAAGTTATATTCGCCTCTAAAAAAAACACCCGTTACATATGCAAGGTAAATTCGTATTATCATTAAGATATCAAAAGAGGTAGTTTGTTTAATTATTTAAGTTTTATAATAAATTTGAAAAGTGTGGCGTGCCTCGTACATCAAAACAATAAACAATTACTGTCATAATGGTTGTAAATCGGTTATATTTTTCAGGGCAAAGTTTGACCTAGAACACTAACAAAATTTTTCCCGTGGGTCTGTCTGTCTGTTTGTATGTTCCTGCCTAAGGTGCTGGAGGAATTTTCTACAAACTTGGTACTTAAACACTTTGCCTCAAAAATAAGGGTACTTGACACACAATGTGCAATGTATGAAAGATTAATTATTTCGAAAGCAGCTCTAAAAATGTTGATAAAAAAATTGTGTTTAACAATTTGATAAACAAAAATTTACCATAAAATGTTATTAATGATAACTGTCTTATAGATCTGTTTTTTTTTTTTAATTTAAGACTTTCTGATTAACGACTCTACCGATTTCGATCAAAATGTATATGCAGGAAGGGCTTCAAATTCAAAATTAAAATTGCCAAAAAATATTGTTTAGATTACAACAAAAATCATTGGCGCATAATTTTAAACGATGTTAAAACCTAATTATACTAAGCTAAACAACAATTTTGCTAATTTAAAAAAAAAAGTTAATCATAGAACTAATTTTATCTTTTAAGCATTATGACAAATGCATCAGTTTGACATTTACAAACGCCAAGAAGTTATGTTCGTTTACTTTTTTGCACTGTTTTCGACGAGTTCAGCTGGAGTTTGTCAAGAAAATAATCACGAGCATCTCGTCGAAATGTTTCATAAGCATTCTTAAACAATTCTACAATAATATTTTTGATTCTAAAAGTAAACATTTCTGGAAACATAAAAAACGTTTCTGAAATGTTTCCCATTTGTTGAAAAAACATTTTAGAAACATTCTAGCAATATTCCAGAAACATTTGAGAAATATTTCTCATTTACATATGTATCCAGATTTGTGCGTGAAAATGGGTTGTAAAGAAGTATCACTGATAACGTCGTATTTTATCATTAGGATCCCATAAGACTTTTTTCATTTGATAATAATAATAACGTTTTCCATTCGAAATGGGAAGCAGAGAAACATTTCAAAAATATTTCAGAAATATTTCTCTGTTTTTTTAAATATTTCTGAAGTTTTTCAACAATAATATCTGTGGTGTGGACATGCCTTAAAGGGGTATCCAAATCAAAGAAACATTGTTTGTTTAAAAAACCCTTCGTGGAATGTTTTCCATTTGTTTAAAAAAAAAATGCAGAAACACCTGTGAAATATGTCTGAAATGTTTTGTTTTTTTGTAGACGCTTCGAGAAACGTTTCTGAAATGTATCTTTGTTTCCCATTTTGTTTATACAGTCTTGTACTGTAAAGAAGTACCATCCTTATGAAAAAAAAAATCACACTTTTCGCGATATTTTTATTTCTATAAATAAAAAATCACTCACTCACTCTTTCTCTTCACCTTTGTAAATACTTGAGAAACAAAGAAAAAATGTCCGTTCGCAATAAGAAGCAGAGGTACATTTCAGAAATGTTTCGCGAAACATGTTTCTTTGTTTCTGAAATATTTTTTTTAAATATTTCTGAAATGTTTCAAAAATATTTGTCTAGTTTGGACACACATTAAGAATGATTATGGTCGTTTATCGTAAGCTTACATTTGTATAAAGTGTAAAATTAAGAGACTATTTCCTTAGCACGAATCTGAAATGCACTAATTCGCTCTATTTTATGTGCCAATGTAATTTTAAAAAGTATAAATACTATTTTTCTATCGCTATTAGATTGTGTTTCTTAATTAAAGGTTGGCCAAAATTTTCTTGCGAGCGCATCCATAAATATAAACAAATCTATTATATATACTAAGCGCACGACTTTTCATCATTTTGTGAAAAGGTTTATGTACTAAGAAATTGAATGTTACCGACCTCAAAAAATATTCTTTCGTCTGTCTGATATCAATAAATAATGCAACATATTTATATTGACGCCCTGAAATCATAATAAAATTAGGTCATTGCACTTAATTTTTTGTATGTATATGTACATGTTTGTATGAATATTATTTACTTGAACTAAATTGTTTTGTTTTGCTTCTTTTTTAAATTGAATGCACACTTGAATTTCGACAGCCTATAATATAAGATACGAACTTACCGTGTGCGACATTATTGATACAATCCAAATAGCGAGTGCCTTGTTCGTCAAACATATATTGGCCTTGACCACGTACTATCTTAAGTGGATCTGTTCTATAAAACAGCTGACATGCTTTACTGAAATGTTAGAATAAAATAAATGTTAATGGGTATATTTTTGTTAGAAATCGTATCTTTTTATAGCGCAACGTTTCAAAATAATAAACAAAAGATTAATATTAGCTATAGAAATTAATAAAAAAAACGATCAAGGCCAAATAATAGAAGTTGGATACTTGCAATAAATGAGTAAATTGTTTATGACCTTAGTACTTTAGGTATTCTCTTGTGCATGTTTACTAAAATCGGCTATCAGATAATGACAAACAAAAATTAGAGGATATGTCTATTTAAGTTTTAGTTCAATTGCACTTGAAATTTAATGCGAAATAGAATTTAGAATTCAACAAAATTTCAAAAAGGACGAACGAATTTTTAAAATACATAATTCGTATATATGAAATTAAAAATAACTGACAGGTTCTCTGAAAACTTTTTTTTTAATACGCCAACTTGAACTTGGAATAAGATTTAGGAAGATTTTATTTTCAATATATGTAAAAGCTGTGGTTTATGCAAGTTACAAATTCGGACGTTTTCGAAAACATCAAATCAATGTGGATTTGACTTCGTCACATTTTGAGCGCAAATGCTGAATAGTCGTCCTGTTTCAACAATATTTTTAAATCTTATTAAGCAATACCAATATAACAATATAAATTTAAAAACATAATTTCAAAAACAACGTCCAACAGTTTTCGAAATATTGAATTTTCCAAAAAAGTTTGTGTTTTTAATCCAAAAAATATTTTTCCAATAATTTCGGTATGCAGAATTATTTAGAATTTTAAAGACCACCTACATGAATTTTTCTTATCGAAATCCGTTGAGTCAAAAATAACAAAATATGTATAAATATTTTTTCGGACCAAATTGTAAACATTGTATATCTAATTATCTATAATAGTGGACAAACACATTTTTTTTATCATTATCATTGTATAGCAGTTACCGTTATTTTTGGGGATACAAACAAGATTTTAAAAAACAATCGACGCAATCACCCAAGACTCTTAAATACCAAGTTTGAAGAAAATCGCTTCAGCAGCTTAGGATATAGATCGACCTAGAAACACACATTCGGAATTAGGATTCCACTTTTTTGGTGTTCTCTATCATCGTAAGGTCAAGTTGGATCAAAATTTCTAGTTCAATTTTTTACCAAATACAAAACTTGCCGTTTAACCTAGGACATACATTAAAATTATATTTGCGAGCTAAAAATGTATGTTGTTGAAAGATGGAATAATATTCCAAAAATGAGAAATTTTGCATTTTTAATATTTTTTTCGCTCAGCTGCACCGCAGAATATGTTTTCGAACATGTCACTTTTTCCAACTGCATTATGGAACATAATTGCAATGGTGCAGTGGATATAGTGCTTGGCTGCTAACTTAGACGTGTGGGTTCGATCCCCATGCCTAGGCGCATTCTTTTCTATACCTCCAATTTTATTTGGATGCTGATTCGGGTTCTCAACTCCACTGTGGAAACAAAAAATTCTTTCCTATATTTCTTATCCTTCTAACAGCAAAATTCTTGTTTGCGTTTTCGAACAGTTTACTTTTCCAGCTAGTTTTAAGAATAATTTACTTTTTACATTTTCGAAAACGGCCTTAGTATAAACAAAATGGCGTCCGAAATATTTACCAAAATCTACTATGAAATGAGGCGAAAAAATGGTTCTGGCAATTCTGTGGACACTTAAACTGCTTCTAGCTTCTAGCTAAGCTTTGAGCTTAAGGTTCTTAAAAATTGGTATCTGGACGATTCTACAAATTCCTGCATTATTTTGTTTTTAAATAACGCTATGTGTGATACGAATTTTTTTCAATGTTAAGAAATATTTATTTTTTCTGAAAAACGATTTTTTCGATGTGTATACCAAAAAGCCATAGTAGGCTATACAGCTACATAGTAAATTTATTTTCAAAGAAAGACTTCATTTCCCATATTTTTTTACCTTCAGCTTCTCAAAAACGTCTCAATCGATTTTATTAATTTCTTGTAAATGGATAAATTAAATGATTTATTTAAGATAAATTAAATCATTTTTTTTGACAACTCAATATTTCAAATTATTATTATTTACAACTTTAAGAAAAAATAATTTTATATGTACCAAAGTTTTTAAAACAAATTTAAATCATTTAAATAAAATAAGCCTTCTAAAAAGCTTTTGTGTGCATTATTTTTATATAAACTTTCTTGCAGTTTTTAACCTCTTCGAAAACTATCTTTAAACAAAACTTTAGTTTTTTAATCGAATTTTGTAATTTTAAAATTAAATAAAAAACAAAAATAAAAATAATATGTAAATATTGTTTGCGTTTTCTTCCAATATATAAAATTTAAAATAAATTCAATATTCCATAAATAATAATTTATATCTATTATTTATTTTGTTACAGAAAACTGTTATTTTCTGAAATTCAATATAAAGAATGTCAAAAGCGAGAAACCGTTTCGTTATTTTTTTATAAAGTGACAATTTAAAAAAATATATATTTTTAAATAATTAAATACCAAAAAAATTATTTGTTAAAAAAATGTAAATATTCTACAAAAAATAAAATAAAAAATGGTGTGTGAAGTTTTAGCTTCATCATTCTTGTACTTAATTATTATTTATCATAGCTCCTGCATAAGTCTTCAGAAATATAGGATGGGAGGAGTGGCGGAGGAGTGGAGGGGAGGAGTCAACTTACTCCCCCTTACTTTTTGTCACATCTGTTAGGAATCACCCTTTATTATTTAAATTTTAAACAACAATTGGACAAATTTAATGTACAACCTACAAGATATATATTTTTTTTTTTGCAAATATGCGAATGTATTTTTAAACTTAAATCAATTTATTACAAAGTGAAAGCAAAAAATTAAATTAATTTATCAAGTATTTAACTTTCAACACCCTCTACACAATCCTTCATCTAAAAACAAAAAATAAATAACAAATTTCCGCCTAAAAATTTATTCATCTAAAAAAATATGAGGGTATGTAAATTTCAAGTTTAAAAACACATCATAACCTTGCAACAAAGAAAGTTTGTCCTTGAAAATAAAACAAAAGTTCAAGGCAACCAGTAGAATGATACCCATGATAGGCATTAAAAATTATATGGAAAAATTATTCAAGGATGCTCAAGGATTTACAAGTTCATTGGTATAAAAATGTTGGATTTTTTCTACTCACCCAATGTGTTTGTTTCGCAGTTTTATTGTGTCCGACTTGCACATCTGCTCGACGGCAGGGCTTTCAGTAAATTCTTGTGCATATGGCATGATGTTTAATATTATTATTTTTTTATAAATAAACAAACAAAAAAAAACACTTTAACAAATTAAAAAAAAAAAATCTACAACACCTTTTCAAAAGCAATGTAAACGATGTACTGAACTGATCAGCTACGATAATATTTATCAACTGTAACTGTTTGGTCAACCTGATTGTATTGCAAGTGGATTTAAATTTAAGATAGTGCTAGGACCTGTTTCACTAAGTCTATGGATACCTCTATGATGAACAAGAGTTTTTAAATGTTGAACTGTCGGCATTGTTCTATGGTTTATATCGCAATACTGCGGTTGAATGTGTGCGGCACTCAATGTGCGTGTATTGTTATGCACACGAAAAATTTAAATCTTTAAGGGTAGTTTTATTTTTTGTGTGTCATTGCTATTAAGCGGAAAGCTTTTGATTTGCTAAAGAATTTGATGCAGGAGGCACGGCAATAAAGTTCTGTTTCGAAAGTGTTGCCACTGCAGAATTACTTTTTGCTACTTTAAGATAATGGTATAATATTAATTCATAGTATTTTTTTTCGTTGGGATTTTTGTTGTATTCATTTGGCATTATTTCTTTTTCTTCTTCAGTGTTTGTTTGTTTTTTTTTTTTTTGTTATTTATATTTATAATACAAATTCCTGCCGTAGTCTATGTCCTCTTATTTTTTCATTAAAAACCAATTCTAAAATAAATGCCACACAAAAAGTTGCTGGCTTACTCATCACATGCTGTTTAGGCATAGCACTAAAAACATTGAGTACAACTAGTATACCAATAAATATGGCAACGAATAAAAAAAAAATAATAATGCAAATTATAAGGGTCATAGATAAATAAGACACTGAAACTTCTCCGCAATAGTCCAGCCGCCATCCCTGGAGATAATATCTGAGACAACAACCACCTTCAGTCTCAGAACATCGCTCCACACATCTTTCCTATCCTGTTGAAACATTTAAAGGGTAGTATAATCCCTTGAGCGCGTGTAGATTATAAGAAAAAAAATTATGTATAATGTATTAATGTTTGTATACTTAAGATTTTATACATGAATAATTTAATAAAGAAACTGTTAAATGTGAAAATGAAAATATTGTTTAATCATGATGATTTTTGAATAAAAAAAGCAAACAAACTTCACCGTGTAAGTACTTGACATTTGAAAAAATTTTCACAGTTTTGCCCTCTCAAATTATTTTACTTTAAAAATTTGACAGTCTGTCAATTTTAGTCGCAAAAATGTAAAGTTATTTAAGCTAACTTAATCTGAATGTCGAATTATGAATATATGGGTGAAATCCATCTGTTTTTGTGGTAGAGAACCTATCAAAATATTTTTAACCAAAAATAGCACTAAATATGACTAATTATCATAGCTTTATAAATATAATTGTTAAATATTTAAACAGAGAGTTAAACCACTTTTACTATAAACATTGGATCATATTCATAGTCACTGATAAACCCAGGTCTTACTAAACTACAGCTTAAGACAATTTTGGATCAATGAATGCGGACCGATTTTACTTAAAAATTGTTGGTTTTATATTTTTATAAGATTATTTACTTGTCTTACTACACAAGAAACTTCAAATATTTTAAAATGATAAACTAAAAAAATAGAATCAATGACCGAAAATTCAACTAAACCTTGGTTTAACTTAGACACAGTTTAAAAATTACTATGAATACGCCCCCTTTTTTACAGTTTGCTTCAATTTTGTAGATAGAAAACCGCTTCATTACAAAAGAAAAGAGACATTACATATCAGGGTAAGATATTTTTTGGAAAATTAAAATCATTCCACATTAACGCTTATTCCACTCTACACCAAGTTTTTTCTAAACAAAGAAATATGAGTTAATCGGCGAGTAAAATAATTAAATTAATAAAAATAAATTATCCACTCGAGAATCCATGAAGAAAATCTTATACAATGCGTATAAACTCTATCTTATTTATATTTTATAGTTCTAAAATGTCAATTCTTATTCCTTAGCTGAAATAACTTTTTCAGTGGCATAGCAACAAGAATAAGTTTATAAATGTCAAATAGCAGATATTTGGTTTTATTAATGATATGTTGCCCTTAATCTACGAGTTAAGGATAAACCGCCTCCAAATTAGGTTTTTTACTAGCGATATAGCTACTATAGGACAAGTTTTGCATTTGCAAAAAAAATCGAACTCGAGACTTTAATCAAAGATGACATAACGATGACAGAGAACACCAAAAGAAGTGGGTCCGGCAATTCCGTCTGTCTGTCTGTCTGTAGAACGATCTACAGCCTAAACGGCTGAACCGATTTTGTTCAAACTTGGTGCTTAGGCGCTTTAGGTGATTGGCGATAATAGATTTTTAATCGATGTTCTAGCCCCAAAAATAACGGTACTTTCCATACCAATTTGTCTACAATCTTAATTGTCTCAAAAACGGCTCCAAAGATTTTGGTAAAAATTAGTCTGTGTTCTACCTTGGGTATAGTCTAGACAACGAATTTCTCACAAACGGCTCAATGGATTTCGATCAGACGAATTCTAAGGAATACTGCATTTCAACATTATCGAAAAATATTTTTATTAGATTTTTGAAAAATCACTATTTCGAAAACGGGTGGACGATTTTTTCTTAAATTTTGTTTTTAATTTTATATTGTTAAATATTTAAAATTGTCATACCAATTTTTTTTTAGAAAAAAATTAACAATTTTTGTAAATAGAAAATTGAGTAAAAAAAGACTTTAAAAATATGTTTAGACGTTTTTATTAAACATCTTTTGTATACGATGTGATCGAACAAATGAGCAATTATGTGCGACCCAGTCGTGCATTTTATTTTAATATGATGTGTTCAAGTTTAACCTTTACTTAATACTTATTTTAACTTTTATTTTCCAGTAAGTGCCTACTACCTTTTCAATGTATCCTTACTTAGCTACGAGTATAATATTGCGTAGCCAGTTGCACGCGTTTAACTCAAATGAACGATAATCTGAACTCGATTTATTTGTTCAACCAGGTTTAACTTTCAGTGCGTTTCACAATTGCGAATCAAGTGAGTGCTTACGAAACTCGAGTTTAAAGCAGTAGTTCATTATGAATAATTTTAGAAGGTTAAGTGCTTTCCATTTATTTAAATAAAATTAAATGCATTTTGAATAATAATTTTTTCAAGCTAAAACGTATTTGAATTTAATTAATTATTTATTTATTTTGCATCTACATTGTTCATATGGTTGGTTTGTTTACGTTTATATATTGACTATTTAGCTGAACTGTCAAAAAATTTACATTAAACTAAGAAAGCATATATGAAACAAAAACATTTACCCAGAGTTAAATAATAGCCAATGAAATTGAACCCTAGCTTATAATTTATCAAATAAAATTAATAAAAGGAAAACGAAATTCGAAAGCAATCAAATGGTGCGATACTTAAAAAATACCCATCATGGGTTCCCATTGAAATGACAGCACTGTATTAAACGTAAGTAATTGATAAGGAAACTTGAAGCTTATAAAGTTGAACTTTCTGTGTGGCTTTTTTCACATTGTGGAATGTAGAGTGTGGTAAAGCTTTCGATTGGCCTTAACACAGTTTTCAATACACTCAATATACCCTATAAAGCCCAACTCTCAACAGAAAGTGACGCATCAAACGCCATGTTTTCATAGGTTAAACAGTAAATTCCTCCCATGCACTTACATAAGTATATATTTTACATTTTCCTATATTTTGTCTACCAAGAATAATATTGTATTTCTTTAAATCGTTTAGCCAAAAGAAATGTATTGATTGTCCGCTTCATCCGGAATACTTGCACAACTCAAAATTGAGATAAATTAAAGTGAATGCAATTCCTGCGAATTTAATGGGTCGCTGTCATTACCCAATTTCGGCAAGCCAAAGCCGAAACCATTAACAGATCCCAACGCTAAGCAATGTTTCTTTAAGAAGGTATGTACATTGTACACTAATCACCACATCGTGAAAGTACTCCAAGATTATTTTACTGCTTCTGCTTAGTAAATTTAATAAACTCAGGTAGTGGCCTACCTGTTCTTTTTTTTGTGTAGATACATATTTTTGTGTATATACATAAATCTCAATCCCTTGTGATGAATATAGGAAATGACTATGCAGTGCGGCATTCATTAAATAAAACAAAAAAATTAAATAAACCTACCTGCCAGCCAACAAAACAAATTAATAGAATTCGTACAGTTCAATTAAGAAATAAAAATTTTCCATGGTTTTTTTTTTTTGTTTCGCTAACAAAGGTGGTCTGGAAAATTAAATTGTAAGAAACATTTTATGTCATGTGCATAATGAGATTTGAGGTTAATGCCTTTCATCTATATTGAAATCTGGATTTTTCAATGGAAAATCAGATTAAATACGAGAGTCGACTCATTAACGACAAAAGGAAACTGGCCCAACTTATGGCTGGGTGAGCACTTGGGAATTCTTGGGAGAAACTTACTGTTGCATTGGGTTGTTCTGATGATAGTTTTCGTGCATTCGTTTTTTTCGATGTCACATTTTCTTTTACCCTATCTATTTGGACTGTATTGTCTACGATATTTGTACAATTTAAATAGTAGATAATATGCACGACTGGATCGTGAGGACTTGCTCTTGCTGCTAACTCCTTTAATGTAACTAAGCAATGCGGACGATAGTAGATAGCTAGTAGGTAGCTAAAGTAGCATACACAAAGCAACAATTTCAATCAATCAGTGGTTCTATGGAAAGTACCGTTACTAAAAACGCCAAATATATTTACTACTTGCTAAGTTTTGCATTTGGGAAAAAAATCGAACTCGAGATTTTAATCAAACTTGACATTACGATGATAGAGAACACCAAAAACAGTGGGTCCCGAAATTCCGTCTGTCTGCCTGTACAACACTCTACAGCCTAAACGGCTGCAGCGATTTTCTTCAAACTTGATATTTAAGCGTTTTAAGTGATTGTCTAAAATAGATTTTTGAATCGTTTTTTTGGGTCCAAAATTAACGGTACATACCATACAATTTGCTTTACCATCTTAATTATCTCGAAAATGACTCTAATGGTTTTGATTAAAAAAATCATGTGCACTACTATAGGTATAGTCTACATTTTGGTTAAATTTTGTTTACATATTTTGGTATTTACGGTACAAACAACAATTTTTTTGATATTGGACTTTCTCATAAGCGGCTGAACGGATTTTCATCAAATTATGTCGGAGGTGCTTTGAATTCTAAAAAAACTGCATACCAACATTTTCAAAAAATATTTTTTTTGATAAAAAAAAAATAAAATGCACGACTGGATCGCACGTACTTGCTCCTAGGTTCGATCATATAAAAAATATATAAAAAATCTTAAATTTTTTTCTAAAAAAAAAATTGGTATGAACATTTAAAATATTTAATAATATAAATTTAAAATAAAATTCAGGAAAAATCGCCCACCCGTTTTCGAAATATTGAATTTTCAAAAAAAAAATTTTATTTTTCAGAATCAAAAAAAAACTATTTTTTTTAAATTTTGAAATGCAGTATTACTTAGAGATTGAAGAAAATTCTGTACACAAATTTTGATCGATATCCGTTGAGCAGTTTATGAGAAAGTCGATAATCAATAAAATGGTGGTATAACAAAATATTTTAAAATTTTTTTCGGCTTAAATGAAGACCACACACAAGTTAGTACACATACCGATTTTTATCAAAATCGTTAATGCCGTTTTCGAGATAATTAAGATGGTAAAAAAAATTGTATGGCAAGTACCGTTATTTTTGTGGCGAAAGCAACGATTCAAAAATCTGTTTTGAACAATCACCTAAAATGCCTACCCACCAAGTTTAAACCAAATCGGTTCACCCGCTTAGGCAGTAGATCGTTCTATAGACAGACAGACAGACAGGCGGAATTGCCGGACCAACTTTTTTGGTGTTCTCTATCATCGAAATGTCAACTTTGATTAAAATCTCGACTTCGATTTTTTTTCCAAATGCAAAACTTGCCCTATAGTACTCGTACCTACATATTATATCGCAAGTAAAAATCGAAAATTCAATATTTCGAAAATCGGTGGACGATTTTTTTTGGAGATTCAATTTTTTGATTTATATTGTTAAGTACATTAAATTGCCGCACTTAAAAATTTAAAAAATATTTACGAAATTTTGTATTTATTATGTATATATGTATATATGTTTCTATTAAAATCTTGTGCTTTAGATGTTAACGAACATAAGAGCAAGTACGTGCAATACAGTCGTGCAATTTATTTAAAAGTAAATTGTACTTATTTAACACACAATTTTTATCAACATTTTTGACGCCGTTTTTTTTCGTTACGGCTTTTTAATATATTTGTATGTCATTTTTGTTTAAGAAAAATTTTTTTTAAAGTATTGATGAGAGGGTTGAAAAAGTACTAGTGGTTTTTTGAAATATTGAGTTATTCTAATTACAAAAAAAAAATGTTTTTGAAAAATGTTGGTTTACATTTTATGAAATACTGTTTAAATTTTTAATGTGCTTCTCCATTAAAAAATAAGAAAAAATTAAATGAATATTTAATCAGAAAATCGTAAGCCAAAAACAATACCAAAAAAACATGTTTCCTTAATTAATTAACTGTTTTTCTTTTATAAAAATCATTGCAGCCGTTTTTGAAAAACATAAAATTTACTTTTATGGCTAAATTAATTTATGGCAGGTACCGTTAGTCTTGGACTCATTCCTCAATCCACTCATTTAAGCTGTAGATTTGTGGACAGACAAACGCATTTGATGGGCCCATTTTGTTGTGTTCTTTATTATGACGATGCAAAGTTTGATCAAAATCTCGAGATCAATTTTTTACGAATCCAAAACTTGGCATATAGTACCTACAAATGTCGCAAGTAAAAATGGAAATTTTGTTATTTCTTTTTATTGTTTTTGATTTTCGTTGCTAATTATATAAATGCATCGGTTTTCCGTGGCAAAAATATCAACCTAGAAATTGCAAATAAAACAATGTTTATAATTTAAACCTTTTTTGGTGAGACGACCGTGAATTCTACCGAAAAGCTTCGATGTGCCTAATGCTTTATTACAGCTGAACGCACCTAAAGCATTGACATTTCATTAAACAAAATATTACTACAGATTTACTTGACATTTATTCTTAAATGATTATATAGCTAATCAATGATTTTTTATATATAATATATAATCTTAGTCCTCATGTATGAATTTAAGTTCGGGCATAATTTTAAAAATCACGATTTAAGCTAACTTTCATACTTAGTTTGATTTGCCATCGTATCTTACTACAATGATTAAAATTAGCTCCATAATTTTGTGTTGACAGTTATTTATTTAATTTTAAATTTGAATTGACAGTTAAGTGCTTTTTTATATAAATTTCTCTTAACAAATCGAGCTTTGACATTAACAGAAAGCTTTAAAAATGGATTTCAATTGGGCATGTTCGTTAGGTTTTCATATTATTCTTAATCAATTTCGTGGAAATTGAAATTATTTAGTTACGAAAGGCGAATTTGAATAAGATATGAAATGATTTTTTTAAAACCCATAAATATTTAATTATTGTAAAACCTATGTATGTATTTAATTTTTAATCAAAACTCAAACTTTTAGTATGTGGAAAGTGATTGAAATAATTATGAGTTCAAAAAATGTTTTGTTTTCCTCCAGTATTTGATCAAATTTGGCAAATACTCAGTCAGGATACATCACACTAAGTAAGTTAAATTATTTTGAGTCTTTGACAACGTCATTTAACTGTTAAATCAAAACTTTACATCTACATTTAGAAACTTTAATGTTTATTTATAAATTTTAAGTCGTAGGCGACAAAAGCATAATGTACATATGTATAACCTGATCTGTTCTTTTATTTTTTTTCGATTCAACAATTTGTTGCAAGTCTCAGACAACTTTGAGTCATTAGAGCAAGTACTTTGTATAATAATCTGACCCCAGTTTATCAGGGACGCTGTTTTTAGAATCTTTCAGATGTGCTGCAAAACGCACGATTAATTTCTTTCATTTTTTTTAATATATATTATGAGGGAATGGTATCAAACTTCTGTGATGTACATCTGCTAAGCAGCCTTGAAATTGATTGAATGACAGTACATCACGGATATATGAAACTTTGAAAATTTAAGAAACAACCCCAAGAATATGTTGTTTAAAATATAGAAATAAACGATTACTAGATATGCATGTATACAAAAATGTAATGTTTTGCTTAAAATTCCAAATACACACAATACACCATGTTATATAATACAAGTGTAGGTTGCGAAAAGCGATAAGGAAACACAGAGAACTAGTAAGCTAATAATTACAAGCCTTATTCATAAACGCATTTTAGAGAATGCGTAAAGTAATAATGCATCTAAACGTAGAAAAATAAATCATAAGAGCTGTCTTATGGTGAATAGAGAGATTTTAAGATAAGCGCGTTTAGAGGTTGAATAGCTACCAAATAAGTATATTTTAAGGAATTTGACATTAACAAGTGCAATATTTTTATTACTTTTTTTGCTTGTCATTTTAAATTTGTGACAAGGTTGACATTTTTTGGCGATTTCGCTGTGAATGACAGGTAATTTAAAAGTTGTCATTAGTTTACAAGTTTGTATTTTATAAAAAAAAAAAAAACAGTTTGAAAATACAAGGATTTTAAATTGTGGAAAAAATCCATAAGTAATTTATAAATTTAAGAAGGTTTTTTTATAATACAAATTCTATTTAAAGGGTTATGCATTTCGCGGTTTCAAAAGTATAGGGCCGGAATTCGACATCTGTCAAACTAAGTTGTTGAACCAAATTTTGTTTTCAGTTGAAAATCTAACATTTACGAAAATGGATCGCTTAACTATCGCACAACGCATAAAAATTGTTAAAACCTACTACAAAAATGGTGATTCTGCCACAGATATCGTGCTTTAAGAGGAGATTATGGTTTACATAATCGTCCAACTGCGCAAGCAATTGGCAAAATTGTGAAGAGACTGGATTAATTATAAATATCGTAAGGCTGTTTCGCTCGTACCACTGAAAATATCGCTGCTGTAAGTGAAAGTGTTGCCGAAGACCCTAAGGTGTCGATTCCTCGTCGTTCTCAGGAATTAGGACTGTCTTACGGCACATTATGGCGTATTTTGCATTTAGATACACACCTACATCCATTTAAAGTCCAACTCACACACCAACTGAAGCCAGGTGACCATACACAACGTCGCGGTCGTAAATACGTCGAATGGGTGCTTGAACAACAGGCGGTGGACGTCGATTTTTCCAACAAAATTTTCTTCAGCGACGAAGCACATATCTCAGTCGGTAGATATGTTAATAAACAAAATTGTCGTATTTGGGGTTCTGAGAATCCTCAAGTAATTAAAGAGATGACATTACATCCACAAAAAGGCACTGTTTGGGGAGCTCTTTGGTCCGGAGGTGTGATTGGGCCTTACTTCTTCGAAAACGACAACGGAACGACTGTCACCGTCAATTTGGAGCGTTATGGTCATATGATAACCGTCTTTTTTTTGCCTTCTATTGAATAGACTTGGAGAATATGTGGTTTCAACAGGATGGTGCCACATGCCACACAACTCGAGCGAATATGGCTTTATTGCAAGAGACATTTCCTGGCCGCGTAATTTCTCGTCGTGGCGATATAAACTGGCCACCAAGATCATGCGATTTGACACCGCTTGACTTTTTTTTGTAGGGCTATCGAAAGACCGTGTTTATGCACATAAACCCTAACTCTTCAGTACTTGAAAACCAACATTCGTCAAGTTATGGCTCAGATACCGCCCAATATATATCAAAAAGTGGTCGAAAATTACCTCAAAAGAATCGATGCTTGCAACAATTCGCGTGGTGGTCATTTAAATGATGTAGTGTTTCACACATAATGCCAACGTTCAAGCTTTATAATAAAAAAGAACTATCATGAAAAAAAATATTTCATATGGATAACCCTTACTACTGAAATACATCAGCCTAGTAGAAGACTTAGCACTATAATATTTAAACTTGTTGAATTATTGATTCAAAATAGCTTTTAAAGGCTTTTAGTCTAACAAAAATTGACGCCTTGTCCCGGCGATCTCACATTGACTAATGGCCGTTAAAGCTATTTTGAATTTATAAATTTCTTTCCGACACATTCAATTTAAAATGTATTTTTTTTATTCTGAATTTGATAGTAACAATGAGAATGAAAAAAAAGAACATTTGTACAGATTTTAAGTAAGAATAAATCTTAAAGTTGAACATTTTTTTTGAAAAATTTGTTTCTCGAAAAATTTTGAATTTCAAAATTAACGGCACAGTAGGGACCATGCGGAAAAATGATCCGCCTTTGCTTTGGGAAATAATATGCAGGATTTTTACCAAAGTAAATATCTCTGCCCACTTTTCACTATTTTTTGTGTTCCAAAAAGAATATTTTTGTCCTCTTATTTTTCTGGAATGTTTGCCATATTCTATTGTTGGACCCTTGTCACACAATGTGGACAAGTCGAGGGAAATTTATTATTCTAACAAGTGCCACAGTTTTACATTGTATTAAAGAATACACTTTTTTATAGGTCCCTGTTTACATCACAAAATTGCGAAATAACTCTTCATAAAAAGCCAAGTACGAATAGCCATTGAAATAATAATGCTCAAGCATCCAATCGACGCATAGGTTTTATGAATTTCTGGGTTAGCTGATTTACGTTCTTAACTGTCATGGATGACAGTTCTGTTTGACATATAAGTTTGAAACGCAGGGATGTCAAATTCCCAACCACGGAAACAGAACAAGTGATACTTAATAATATTGCTTTACAAAATTTAAAACAAGTTAATTAAAAAAAAAGTAATCAATTTTGTACTTGTTTCATATCAAAATTAAATGTTTAAATTACTTATTATCTTCACTTAGTTAATTTAATTGTGCCTTTTGAAAATGCGAGATTAAAAAATTTGTTTTTAAATAATAATTGTTTTCGAGATTTTTGTCACCCGAGATTACATCAAGATCCCCTTCGGTAATTTTTAGATTGACTGTACCCATATACCAGCCTGCCTATACCTAATATTAACTTATATTCAAGTTTCTGCAACAATCAATAGATCGACAGAACTCGCTGCCAGTTCAAGTGGAGATCTCATTTGAAGAAGTTTTACTATTAATTCAAATCCTTGTTTTATAAGTCGGTTTAATTGATTGTTTACTAGCTAAAGTTTATTATTGTATTCCTTATGTTAATTATTTAATTTAGTAGTTGATCTTTAAAACCATCTCTTATCTTAAGTTATAATATGCCAGATAACCATGGATTTCAACTATCCCAAGGTTAGTTTGTTTTGCATTTTGTATGTTTTGTTTACTTTGCCAAAAGGCATTAAAATAATGTTTCATAGTAAATTGTGAAAAGAGCTTTTAACGGTGGCGTGGCGTCGCCTAAACAAATGGTGAGCGATACAACAGTTCTTGCAGTTATTATCTGTTCTCTATATTATCGAGTAATTACAAGTTTGATTACAATGTGCGTTGTGGAATTATTCTGGTATTTGGTTATGTAAAACGATGTGCATCGTTTACATTTTCAACACAATTATTCTTAAGTTGGCAAATAAAATTTAATATGAAATGGAAAACAAAAACAAAAAGGACAGTGTTAACTCGTTAAATGTCGTTTGGTCAGTAACAGGTTTAATAGTAATTTAAATTTAAAACCTGAAAAGCTTTTTGGAATGAAGTAGGATTTTACAAGCAATTCAGTAGATGACTGTGGATAAAAATAACCAAATCCTGCTGCGTATAAATTTACAGAGTTTAATCGATAATCGAATGAAAATGTTGGTGGTTTCTTTTTTAAGTGAAGTACGCTGACGAAGTATGCAAGAATTAAATTTCACGGTATGTTTGGTCAGTATAGGAGTAAAGTCCCTTTTGGCTTACGTTTGTTTGTGCCTTCTTTTTATTTTAACAACTTTTCACGCCTAGGAAGAAAAGTATTTATTTTTTATACCAATAATTCAATTCACTTTTGATGTATAAACTAGGCTTAAGTTTCTGCAGGATCATTCAATTGATGAAATGACAATAAAAGTGGACTAGTCCTATTATATTTTTTCTCAACATTAGAGAGGTACAACGAGAGAAAAGCCAATTTTTGCTTGCAAAATAAAGGTACTATATGGCAAGTTATCGTTTAGTAAAAAAAAAAAAACTCGAGATTTTGCTCAAATTATTACGAGATAGTGAAAATAAATAAAATGCACGACTGGATCATACGAACTTGCTCTTGTAGCTAACAATTTTAATACAGCTAAACTTTGATGCTGTGAGTAGATAGGTAGTCTAGTTATCTTATGCAATCTTAAGGCCGATGTAGTTAATATTACCTTGATTCTTGTCGAATGGATGATTCAAGAAACAGTTGCATAGATACCTACAAATGCTCATATACAGGGGGGCCCACGAATAGCGCTACAATAAGAAATTTAAATAACTTTAACGATTAAAAATCAATGTATTTCATTAATTTTTTTTTATTGGATTAAAAATTAAATTTTATTTTAAATAACTAATGGTTTTTAAAGATGATAGACCGCAAATGACCTCCACGCTCATCCAAGCATATGCGGCACATGATCAGAAAATTGTTCATTGCGGCCTGAAGGGTTGAAATTGGGATCGCCTCAATTATTGTCTTAATGGAATGCTTCAATTCAGTAAAATTCCTATGTTACGTTTTGTACACTTCCTGCTTGACATAACCCCATAAAAAAGTCTGGTGCAGTCAGGTCAAGTGACCTTAGGGGCCAGCGGAATGTGCAGTTTCCGGATATCAATTTGTTTGGGAATTTTCGTTGGAGCTCCGCAATAACTTGTGTGGCTACGTGTGTACTTGCTCCATCTTGTTGAAACCAATACGTCTTCGGCGAAGTTCTGGGTAAGAAAACTCCTTCAACATCTTTAAATACCGGTCCGCATTGACAGTTTGTGTTACACCGTTTTCTTCAAAGAAGTATGATCCGACAATACACCTTGATGAAACTGCGCATCACACAGTGACTCGTTCTGGGTTCCAGTCGCAGTTCCGTCTCATGGAGCATTTCTGGATTAGATTCACTCAATTTACGGCAATTTTGCTTGTTAACATTGCCGTTCAAGTCAAAATGGGCCTCATCAGACATGAACAAATAATTTATCAATGTGTTGTCTTCTTCGGCTATTGCAATCATTTTGCGACAAAATTCCAGGCGATCAGGCAATTCCTGAGGGTTTAACTTGCTTGTAATTTTGACTTTGTACGGAAACAAGTTTAAGTCATCATGAAGTATCCGCTGTTATGACCGTCTGCTAACTCTAATTTGGTCCGATAAGTTTCGAGTCGAAACACTTGTATTGCCTATGCAACAGCCACGATTATATCCTGAACCCGAATATTGGGATCTCGATGATACGATCTTCGTTCGATGCTTCCAGATTCGGCAAACATGTTCACCAGCCTCATAATGATACATCTACTCGGGGGAGTACCGCCAAACTCCAGCCTAAATTCCCTATTGAAGGAAATGACTATCAAAATCCTTTTTCCAGTATCTTAAGCATTCATTTTGATAAATCTAAATAGTAGCCTATAAAATAAAAAAAATAAACCGATTACTCACATTGAAAAAAAGTTATTACGTTTTATTTTTGTAGCACGATTCGTACCACCCTGTATTTAACTCTGAATTATGGATTTTATTTATGCACGTTGAGAGAGTAATATGTACCTAACCAGTGAAAAAACAACATAAAATCAAGGAAAACCACTTTGATTTAAGTATTTTTAGGAATGATTCGGGGTAAAAGATGAACATTGTAGAATCAAAGTGGAACATAAATATATTCGAGCTTGAAAATATTACGAACCAACTGTGAAATTACTATTTTTCAATTTTAATTTCACGTACGTTTCAATGTTGTTTTAAGTAAATTCTAATAGAAATTACTTTGAGATGAAAAGGTTTTAGTTTTTTTTAATCTTACCAACCATGAAACGTTGTAGAATTTACTACCTTACTTTTTAAAGTAACAACTTAGTTCCACTCGTGATTTACGTCAGTCTGAACTGCATTGGGTCCACTTAAAAATGAATATTCAAATTAAAGTTGATCTTACATTGAAAATTTTTCATCAATGTTTGTGGAAGAATAATTTAATGTATAAGTGATATTTTTAAGTGGCTGCAACTTTGAAATGATGTTGAACATAGTAGAATCAACTATGTTACACTTTGAAAGTTGAGCATGGAATTTTAATGTTGGATACATTTTAGCATTTTCCACTTTAAATCAACGTTGAACGTTGAAAGTTGTTTCACTGTAGAATCAACTACGGTTCACTTTAAAACAAGAATGTAAATACTTAAAACAACGTTGCGTAGTTAAATAAATGAATTTTCTAAGTTAAATTAAATATATACGTTCATGATACTATTTTCCAACGTTAAATCAAATACAATTTATCAGGGTACATAGTTAGATCTTAGGTATGTATAAATATGTATCTACGGCATATAATAATGAAAGTGAAGGATATAGCTGGGTAGCCAGCTATGTGCATATAAATTTATAATTTAGGTGAAATATACATAATAGTTAGGATTTCCTGCATAGTATATATGTATGTAGCGTACGCAAGAATTCGAAAAAATGAAATATAGCTAATTAGGTAGAAATAAATGGATGATACACTTAATAAAATCAATTTATATTGCTTATTTGTTAAAGTCTTAGGGACGAAAAAGAAGCCATTTGAATAGTTGGACAAATATGAATATATAAAAAAAATCAAGAAACGTTTGAGCGGTTTTTAAAAAAAATTAATTAGTATGATAAAATTTTAAAAACATTTTCAGAAAAAAGTTTGAAACGCCATTTTGAAGAAATTATTAACATACATATGAAATTTTAAATTCAAAAAAATTCAGTAACTGGATTTTGAAAAATACTTTTTTAAAAATATTTTTTCTTTGGAAAATTTGAGTATGCAGTTTTATCAACACGTTTAGGTAAATAAGTACGCAAAGTAAAGTTTTTCTTACTTAAAAGTGGACTGCACTAATTTAGGAACACCGTTTTTTGATAAATACACTTTTTCTTAACGTATTTTTTAACATTTGCAAGGGAGGTACCGTTGTTTTTTGTTTTAGAAAAATAGTTTTTTAAGTGTTCAAGATAATGTCAAAGAACTACTAAATAAGAAGTCTTAAAAGAAAGAAGAAAAGACATTTTCAAAATATATATGTATGTATGTGTTTTTTTAATTTATTTTTTTTTAATTTTGGTTTTCATTCGTGTTTAAACTTCTGCATAAAAAATTCAATAAATTGAAATGAACCGTTTTCCAGAAAATCTAAAACCAAAAAAATTGTTCTACTAGTTGTACCAAAAATAACTATTTTTCAATAAAAAAATATTACCGAAATGTGCCCTTTCCCTTCTTTAATGACTAATTTTTTTTTATAAAAATCGTTGGAGCCGTTTTAGAGAAAAATTAGATTCTTCTTTTTAGAAGCATGCTTTTTTTGGCACAACCCGTGTTGGACTGGTAGCAGGTTCAATCTGCAAATTAGGTATGTATATATGCCAGTAGCTAAGAGAAGACGGACATATTTCCCTTTCTCGCGATTTTGAATACTAAGAGGAACCCTAGTTTTTTCGGGTGTTACTTATTGCTCTACTTCTAACCCCACTCTCCCCTAAAGAGAGCTTTTACTTTTTCCTGTTTTGTTGTTGTAATTTTTGGTACTTTTCAAGACCAAAACAAAGGCTTTCGATTTTCTGGAAAACGGTTCAGTTGGTTTATTTTAATGGACAGGTTTATATAGTACTGTTTTCTTGAAATTTCAATGTTGGGAAAACTGCCTAATCGATTTCAATGAAACCTTGTTCTTAGTATTTTTATTATATAAATTTAAAAAAAGCCTAAGAATTTTTGTTTATTTATATTTTAGTGCAGTACACGTTTAAATGCAAAATTATTTTATTTGCGTTCTTGTTAACAGTACCTACTTTCATATTATTGGATAAACCGATTAAATTATTTTATTTATATATGTAAATGTTCCTTAAAAGTATAAATAATTTTTTTTTATTTTAAAATTCAATTAGAAAAACAAACAAAATATTTTTTTTTCAAAATTCGATTTTTTTAAAAACGGGTAAGTATATTTTTTTTTTGAAATAAAAGTTTTGTACAATAACTTTGAATTGACAATATAGGTTTTTTTCCTAAAAATGATTTCAAAATTCAAACATAAATATTATTAAAAAAAAAAAACAACCCAAATTTTGTTTAGTATAATAATTATCTATGAATTTAAATGCCTTATTTTTGTCACTCAAACTAAAACAGCTAAAATATTTAGTGTAAATTGTGTGTACGTAATGCCTTTTATGGTTTACAGATAATAATGTTTCTCATGAAATTAGGATTATTAAAGAACCTTTATTTTTGCTTCTATTGTCAGAACAAGAGCTTACAACATTTCAAACAGAATAAAATGCTCGACTGGATCGTACGTAGTTGCTCCTATGTTCGATCACATTATATGACAAAGATTCTTAACAGAAACGGCTAAATGTATTTTTAAAGTGGTTTTTACTTAATTTTTTATATATAAAAATACTTAAATTTGAAAAAAAAAATTGGTAGGAAGATTTTAAATATTTTATGTAATAAATTCAAAAACAAAATTGCAGAAAAAACCGTCCATCCGTTTTCAAAATATTGAATTTTCAAAAAATCCAAAAAAAAAAATATTTTTCAAAAATTTTGAAGTGCAGTATTATTTAGAATTCAAAGGTGCTCCGATATAAAAATTTTGATCAAAATCGGTTGAGCCGTTTATGATAAATTCGGAAATCAATAAAATGGTTTTATGGCAGGTACCGTTAATAAAAAAAATTAAAAAAATGTTTGGTCGAAATGTAGATCATACCAAAAGTAGTACGCACTCCAATTTTTATCAAAATTGCTTGAGCCATTTTCGAGATAATTAAGATGGTACAAAAATTTGTAGGGCAAGTACAGTTATTTTTGGAGCTAAAACAACAATTCAAAAATCTATTTTGGACAATCACCTTAAGCGCCTAAGCACCAAGTTTGAACAAAATCGGTTCAGCCGTTTAGTATGTAGGTCGTTCAGACAGACAGACAGGCAAATAGACGGAATTGCGTTGATGTCGTAATGTCAACTTTGATTAAAATCTCGTGTTCGATTTTTTTCTAAAATCCAAAACTTGCCCTATAGTACCTATATCGCAAGTAAAAATTAAATATATAGTTTTTGTGCCTTGTTGAAACTGTAGACTTAGTGTTGTTTTTTTTTCGCAGAAGCAAAACTCGTAACTTTATTTTAAGGTAACTGAAGCTAAACGCACCAAAAATTGGGTCTGTCCGCGGGCACCATAAGTCTCAGCTATGCTACTGTAATTAAACAAATGTTTAAAATACATGCTATAGATTATTTTTCGTAATCCTTATCTACATAAATATCAAGATCATTCGTCGAACCATTTGAACACTGTGACGTATACGTACTTTTTACTTGCGATACACATAGTTACTATAGGGCAAGTTTTGCATTTGGAAAAAAAATCGAACTCGAGATGTAAATCAAAGTTGACATTACGATTATAGAGAACACCAAAAAAGTGGGTCCCGCAATTCGTCTGTATGTCTGTCAGCTTGTCTGTACAACTCTCTAGAGCCTAAGCAGCTAAAGCGATTTTCTTCAAACTTAGTATTTAAGCGTTTTAGGTGATTGTCCAAAATAGATTTTTAAATGGTTGTTTTAGCCCCCATAATAACGGTACTCGCCACACAAATTATTCTATCATCTTAATTATATCGAAAACGGCTCTAACGATTTTGATAAAAATTGGCGTGTGTACTACTTTGGGTATGATCAACATTTTGACCCAACATTTTTTTAATTTTTTTGTTATTAATGTACCTGTCATAAAACCATTTGATTGATTTTCGAATTTCTCATAAACGGCTAAACCGATTTTGATCAATTTTTTTATATTGGAGCACCTTTGAATTTTAAATAAACACTTCAAAATATTTGAAAAATAGTTTTTTTGGATTTTTGAAAAAAAAAACATTTTTTTTTGAAAATTCAATATTTTGAAAAAGGGTGGACGATTTTTTCTGAAATTTTGTGTTTCAATTTATATTATTAAATATTTAAAATGTTCGATCTAATTTTTTTTAGAAAAAAAATAAGAATTTTTATATATAAAAATTTAACTGAAAAGCGATTTGGAAATACACTTAGCCGTTTCTATTACAAATATTTTGCATGTAATGAATCAAACATACGAGCAAGTACGTGCGACCCAGTCGTGCATTTAATTTGTTTGTAAAAAGTACACATTTTTTAATCACAATTTTTAATCATCAAATATTTATCTAATCAGAATTTTGTGTACTTGGGACCAAGTCGGACATTTTATTTAATTTTCGTAACTTTAATAGTAACGTACTAAATATATGAATATAACATTTACATGTACATAGATTATTAAAAGTCGCTCGTCGAGATAGAGAAATTGTTTATTATAGTATGGACGACCCGAAGTTATGGCCCTAATTAGGGATGGATTGGGGATCAAGAGTCCCCTCCTGACTTTAAGGTAAAGGGCTCCAAATTGAAATTTGTATTATCTGTGAGAAGGCCTTAAGTATATCCTTGAGTCCAACACATCTTAATATTTACCCTTAATTCATTACGGAGGGAATTTAAAAAAGTGCTCTATTTTTTAAATAAGGGACCCCACCAGCCTAGATACTTATTTTGGGTTCAAATAGGTATATATTTGATATAAGGCCTATTCAAAATTTGTTTTCTATCCAAAAAATTGCAGATGATAAAAATACTACTACTTCACTCACAACTTGTATCAATTCTAGCCCTGAGTTTAGTACTACTTGAATCGTTAGAGCCTTTAAAAAATACAACAAATTGGTCAATTAAAGTAATAAAAATCGCGTGGAAAAAAAATTAATTTAAAAACACAGTTTAACTTAGTCTGTGCATTATTATTAACATTATCATTAATGATATAAATTGTATAAAGACGAAGCAATCATTTAGTTCATCACGCCTACTCTCGTAAAAGTATTTTACTAGCTTACGTTATCAAACTTTCATAATAATAATTTATTTTTATAAAAATTAAATTCTTTAGGGATTTTGTTGTTTGTTAATACAGAAAATAATAAATTTTTTTTAATAATCTTAAATGCGCTCAAGGGATAATGATTACCCTTTATATGTTTTTAACACAGCGTGGGCGTCATGTGAAGAAGAGAAAGAGGGATAGGAAAGATGTGCGGTGCGAGGTGGTTGTTGTCTCAGATTTATCTTCATGGATGGCGGCTGAACTAATGCGGAGAAAATTACCGTGTCTGATTTGTTATGGCTCTTATAATTCGCATTATTTTATTTATTTCTTTGTCATGTTTATGGGTCTACTAATTTATTCAAACGCATGTTGTTAGTGTTATGCCTGAACAGCATGTAATGAGCATACCAGCAACTCATTTTATGACAATTTTTTTTAGAATTGGTTTTTAATGGAAAAATAAGACGACATAGACAACGGCAGGAATCGAACCTGCGACCAAGAGGTTGACAGGCGAGCACACAACCATCGCGACACGACCACCCTCAACTTTGTAATTCTATTTGTACCTTAATGTCCTGTTTTTAAATTGAAGGTACAAAAAAAATTAATAAATAGTTTCTGATTGTGTATAAAACTTTCGAGTTTTATAAGTTTGCCTTGCCAACATGTTTGCATTGGATTTTACTTTTTTCATCTTTTAAATGATTCCAATCTTAAAATCTTCTTTTGTTTCTTTTATAATCATATGTATATAATAAACTCTACAAAATGGCATACCAAAATTTCCAAGAAAAAATGTTTTCAAAAAATTAAAAAAAAAGGATTTCATCAAAATCCGTCTTACAATTTTCGAGATACTTCTTATAAATTTTTCATTGATCCGTGGCATCTAATGGTGTTCTTGGTTTTTTCGAAAAACCGATTAAAGGGGCTGTTTTTTTAAGTTTACAAAACGAATTTTACCCAAATAGTACATATTCATCCTGCACTTTAGTTAAATGTATATGTACATATTTACATACCTAGATTCCATCTATGTAGGTAGGTATATTATTCCCCTTCTAATTTACATAATTAAAATCCATTTAAAATATTTGTAGGTATGTACCTATGTAACTATTACTTGAATCATGCATTCGACAATTCATTATACACATTAAGAATCAAGGTAATCTTACCTACATCAGCTTTAAACTTGCATATGATAACTGGGCTACCTACCTACTAACAGTAGCCGTGGCAAAAGCCATCGGCAGCAAAGCAGAATTTACAAACATTACAAATACAAGAACCTGCTTTCGATAAAAGTATTCACCAACCTGAAGACGAAACCCGACAAAGATCGCCGTTCAAACTTAGTTTATAAAATAAATTGCCAGGGGAAACGGATGAATCCTGCAATCTTTGCTACATCTGCACCACCAAACAACTCCTTCGGCAAAGAATGGCGAACCACATGTCAGATATTCGCCTAAAAAGTTCTGAGAAGACGGCACTGGCTTCTCACATCGTTGATACCGGTCACACATCAAACTTCGAGGGAGTGGAGATCTTTGCAACAGAAAAACATACATCTAAACGTTATACACTAGAGACACTGCATATAATTAACAACAAAAATAATATGAACCGCAAACAAGCCACACAAAATATATCTGCCGTGTACTGTTCATTAGTTTTCGACAATAAATATCATTAAACGTAGGCTAATCTTCCAATGAGAAATGTTCATAATCTGTTTTTAATTAAAAATTAACGTTATGTAAGTCATATTTTGTTCGTTTATTTGTATCAATATGTACAACATTATATCTCTTTTTAATTTTGTAAATAAAGACACCCCTGAAGAAGACGGCAACCACCGTCGAAACGTTGGGAAAATAAAATGAAAATTGCTTCCATTTAATCATCATTACGACCAATAAAGCCAATGAGAATCACTTTTAAAAATTCTCCAGAGTCCAAATAAAAACCAATTTGGTCAAAAACATCTATAATATGATAAAAGTAAAAGCAGAAGTCTGCTTTGGAGAGATTTCTGACATTTATTCGAGTATCGAATGATACGTATTATGTTGTTTAGTTGGTGATCCGATGATTTTGATGAATCTCGAAGTCATTGTTCGTAGAGTTTTTCTCTCTGTTAATGGGCATGTTCACCCAATTATTAGATAAGTTATCTCGGAAACCAAACATTTCGAATATTTTTGTGAATGATTCGGAAAACTTAATAATAATTTTTGGTTAATTATTATGTTCTTTCTTTAAAAAAATTGTTTCACACCTATTCACGTACAGGAAATAAAAATTACTAACGCAACAAACTGGGCGAAAAATACGTTTTATTTATTTTTGTTGTTTATAAATTATATTAATAAGCATAAGTAGGGGGCGCTCTTTCACTTTAAATAAACGTTAAAATTAGCTTATTCCTGCTTAACTGCCAGATCAAAGATATTTAAATTAAATATGTTTGAGTGGCTTTGTGTCAGTTGCTGTCAAATTGCCTAAGAAATTAGCTAACTAAAACTTGAGCAGCGCCCCCTACCAAAGCTTTAAAATTGCACCAAGATTTTAAGGAGCAAGTCAGTGCATATCATTTATTGAGAGTTAGAGCGCATAACACGTGCAAGACACAAACCGTCGAATTCTATTGTGAAGCTTATTAAGATTTCTTCTAAAAAATCTTAATTTTGTAATACCAACAATTGGAAATTATCAGATTTAATTTCATCTGCGGAAAAGTGTGATATTTTAGAGCTTTTTGGCGAAATTTGGCAGCAAATACAGTTTAAATGTTTCAAAACATAGTTTATTGCTTAGTCAGAAAATGTTTAATTTTATTGATGGATGTCGTAGGTAATCAACTTGACCCTAAGATCATTGCCAAACCACGGATCTTACGATCCGTAATCAACTTGACCCTAAAATCAGTGTCAAACCACGGATCTTACGATCTTACGTCATTTTGAATTCAGAGTCGACTTGACTGTTGACCAACCAGTGAATATAAAAATACACATGATCGTCTTTTTTCAGTGTTTATTTGTTGCGACATTAATAATTTTTACCAAAACTCGACTATTAAACCCAATTATGAGATTCTAAAAGGGGATTTCTGTCCATATTTTATATAACTTATTTTAAATTAACCTCTATTCCAACCCGATTTTTGAGCCGCATGTAAAGGAAGTTTAAAAATACTTAGTAGTTAAATAATGAAAGATGATCATTTTTGCAAGGAAATACAATGCGATCATACCCTTTCATTGGCACAAGATCTGATTTATTGAAAAGAAACGTCAATCACATAGAATAATTTTAAAATGAACATTTTGGAACACACAGATGTGGAAAATTCAACTTTTTGTTAATTCTTACTGCTTTATATATATTCCATTTTATTTGCATCTTTTAATTCAAGTTTTATTATTTTTAAATGCCTTTAAACTGAAGAAATAAAAACAAATCAATTGTTGATTTTTTGCATTTAGTCATTAGACACATGGTCGGTAATACCAACTTAAAAATACAAAAAATCACGTGCTGCGGATCGTTCTTTTGGAAAATTCTAATGTGCTGTCGATAGATTTACCAAAAGAACACGGCTAGTGGCAGTGTTTAGCTGCACTAAAGTTGTACGATCTAGTCGTGCATTTTATTTAATAATGAAGTTTTCTGAAGTTTTAGTTTGAAATCCGCAAAATTAATTCTGGTGTGCCCCAGAGATCCGTGTTGTCACCGACCCTTTTTCTAATTTGTATTATTGATATGTTACCCAAAACTTCTAATTCGCTTAATTTTGTTCCTGGTGACAGTACTTACTATAAGCTTTGAATACAGAACTACAACTTTTCCGTGTGATAACATGAATAAAAGAAAACACTTCTATTGTTTGCAATTGTTGTTGTAATTTTTGACAACTCGTTTGACGTCACAAGAGAAGAAAAAATATTTGTGAGCTGTTACAAAGCGGGAGAAAATTGAAATTGAAAAGTTTTAATTTTGTTTTTGAAATTATATATTTTGTCAAATAGATTAAATGATTAAATATGTTGTTTTCTATTTGTGGGTGTAATAATTATAACAATAAAAATAATAAATTAAGAAAAGAAGATGTGTCATACCACACTTTCCTAAATGATCCTGAACTGAACTGCTGAAAATTTTGATTTAGTTTTATAAAAGAAAGGATGCCTTTAATTCAAAAACAGCTAGAAACTGTAGTGACCACTTTACTGCAGTTGACATAAAAAACGAACCTCCAATTTGAATTGGGTAAGTGCATTTGAGTTCCTTTAAAATAAATAAATAAAAAATATATTCTATCTTCATAGGCTGCACAGATAAAAAAAACGCCCTCGCCTTTAACCTGGTTCCATACCAAAAGTGTACAAGGCATCGGGAAACGCTGAATTATCTGGCTGGTCAACTAGGATTTTGGCCAGGGATAATAAAAAATTGTAGAAACCCTGTTAAACGCAAGCCGTATTGGATTCAGTATGTGTTGTCGTGCAGATTGAATCAGAACGTATTAGAAAATACATTTGGTGTGTTACGTGGCAAGTGAGGTCTCCATTATCATCCTGAAAGAGAAGAATTCCTCCTTAGATTAAGATAACACATTTTAGGACACAACGCAGTGTTATTTCGGACGCAGCAAATGTAAGCTTTGACGATACCCCAGATTTGGAAGCGCCATTGACCTGTTTCCAAACATTGCTTTGGCTTATACAAACAAATAATATGAAATGTCTATTTAGGTACTATATTTCAAAGCATTGCTTGGGAACCAGAAGAGTATAATACTGATGGCATCAAAGATGATGAAGATTTTGGCCATTTTAGAGAGCGATGGCCTAGAAAATATGGCCGGATACATACGCCATAAATTAAAAAAACAAAATTCCAGCCAAAGAAAATGTCGCATAGTATTCATGGGTGGACCACCTTAGTGAAGGCGGCTGCTCAAAGCCATCACCAAGGATGTTTAATGACTTGACGAACTTGAACAATATCTTTTAATCCTTCAACGAAGAATACTTAGTAATTTGTCCAGGCTACCAAACAAATCAACTTGAATTGCGACCAGACATTGACTGCGATGTGGACTCAAAAGAACTTTTTTTCCGCGCTAGGATGTATTTATATTTTAGAATAAGAACACTTTTTATAGACTTATCAAAATGCAAAAACCGAAAATACAATAAAATAACAACATAATTAAATCATTTTCCATTTATTTGATCAACAATAATCTTTAAACATTGTTATGTTTGACTTAATTTAAGTTAAATCTTCGATAACCATTTAGCACCCCGACTTTCTTGATTCCTGATTTGTTCGCAATTAATTTAAGTGCAATAAAAGTAAATTTAACAGTATTGAATTATTTAAGCAAATTGTTTGTTTATATTATTCAATCACGAATAATGTATGTATTTACATCGGACAAACTGAATTATTCCTATTTCTTTCAAATCAAAGGGCATGGTAGTGTCCAGCCAAGTTCTGGCACTACACCCTTTGTATAGGAACAAACTCAGGCGATTTTCGAGCCTCCTCTAACTTCAGTACCAATAAAGTTAAAAACTTCAAACTCTTAGCATTTACTAACTTCACCAGGCTCACTAATTTTCAATTCTTTAGCATTAGTGGTTCCCGAGATATAAGACTGCAAAAATCGCAAAAACCGTAACTGACTGACTAACTCACTCACTGACTGATCATCAAAATTATGGAGCATTTCCCGACATCGTAGAATCTTGTAATTTCGCGCAACGGTAGGCCTTGTGGTGTATACAAATGAAATAAAATGCACGACTGGATCGTACGAACTTGCTCTTGTAGCTAACAACTTTTATGTAGCTATTTATGATTTTATGTAACCATTGAGGTTAAGTTAGTTAGGTGCAGTTATCATATGCAGGTGTAAATCCTATGTAGGTACTCGTAAGATTACCTCGATTATTAGTATAATGAATTGTCGAATTAATGACTAATTGAATATTTTAAAAGTTTTTGACCAAGTTGGTTTTTATTTAGATTTGGAGAATTTTTAATTTTTTTTTCTCGTCGGCTTTATTGAAACTTTCCGAAAATTTCAAAGAAATGGTCACGAAAAATAACCCGGAAGTCAACTTGGTATATAGGTCGAACCAGACTGTTGCATCCCTATTCACCAACCTGAAAACGAAACCCGACAAAAATCGCCTTTCAGACGTAGTTTATAAAATAAATTGTGAGGGGAAAACGGATAAATCCTGCAATCTTTGCTACATCGGCACCACCGAACAACTCCTTCGGCAAAGAATGGCGAACCACAAGTCAGATATTCGCCTAAAAAGTTCTGAGAAGACGGCACTGGCTTCTCACATCGTTGATACCGGTCACACATCAAACTTCGAGGGAGTGGAGATCTTTGCAACAGAAAAACATACATCTAAACGTTACACACTAGAGACACTGCATATAATTAACAACAAAAATAATATGAACCGCAAACAAGACACAAAACATATATCTGCAGTTTACTGTTCATTAGTTTCTGACAATAAATATCATTAAACGTAGACTAATGTTCAAACCAGAAGTGTTCAAAATATGTTTTCAATCTGTTTTTTTTTTTTGTTATTTGTTTTAAACAAATTATTGTTATGTATATTAAAAGTCTTAAAATTTAAAGTTATGTAAGTCATATTTTGTTCGTTTACTTGTATCAATATGTGCAACATTAATTCTCTTTTTAATTTTTTAAATAAAGACACCCCTGAAGAAGACTGCACCCACAGTCGAAACGTTGGGAAAATAAAATGAAAATTGCTTTCATTTCACCATTACGACCAATAAGGCCGACGAGAAAAAAAATTAAAAATTCTCCAAATCTAGATTAATTGAATACAACACAAATGTATATTTAAATCTAAGTTATGGATTTTAATTATGTAAGTTTGGAGAGTAAAATATATCTACATATATAGACATATTGTAAGTATGTAAACATGTACATATAATAATGAAAATGAAGGATGTAGGTGGGTAGGTAGCTATATGCATATAACTTTATAATTTAGGTGCACTATGCATACATAAGATTCATGTGATTCTTAGACACATATATGTATATATATAAATATATAAATGTATGAGGGCCTACATTGTATTTAGTATTCAGTGGCGTACGCAAAAATTAGTAAAAAAGGAATAATAATAAGTTAGAAATAAATGGATAATACACATATTTAAATGTTTTTATATTGCTTAGTCATTATATTTTAAGGGAAAGCAAAGATGCCACTTGAATTCATGGATAAATAAGAATATATCAAAACAAAAATTGAAAAATCGTTGGAGAGGTTTTTTAATAAATTAATTTTTTATGTATTAAATTTTGAAAACATTTTTCGAAAAAAAATTGAAACGCTATTTTGAAGATATTATTAATGTAGCTGCATAAAAAATACAAATTTTAAAACAAATTCTGTAACTGGTTATTGAAAAATCAATTTTTCAAAAAAAATAATTTGTATTATTTTTTTAAAAATCGCAATTATCAATTCTAGGGACCATTTGTATAAAAAAATTATTTTAATCAGCTTGTCCAATACTGAGAAAGTCGAAAATATGAAAAGTGGCTCTATGGGAAGTACCGTTAATAAGTAAGCAAAAAGAAATATTTTTATACTTAAAAGTGAACTGTGCTAATTTAAGAACACACAAATTTTTTTATAAAAATTTTCGGAGCCGTTTTCAAGAAATACATTTTTTGCTTAACGGATTTTTTAACTTTTGTGTGGGTGGTACTGTTGTTTTTTATTTTAGAAAAATAGTTTTTTAACTATTGAAGATAATGTCAAAAAGCTACTAAATACGAAGTTTCGAATAAATCTATTTATTCGTTTTCGAAATTTTGAATTTTCCAAAAAAAAAATTATTTCCAAAAAAAATTTGTTTTGAAAAATTTTGGTATACAATAGTGTTTAAACTTTCCACGAGCTTCTGCGTAAGAATTTTCAAGAAAATCAGATTAACCGTTTCCGAGAAAATCAAAAAAATGGTTCTTCTAGAGGAACCAAAAATAACAATTGTTTTCCAAAAAAAAATTATGTATCATTTCCCTTAATTAATAAACTGATTTTTTTTTATAAGAATCGTTGGAGCCGTTTTTGAAAAAATAAGATTTTTGTTTTAGGCCCAAAAAAAATGTATGAGAGCTACTGTTATTTGTCGTCTTTAAAAAAAATGATAAAAAAACGTGTGGGCATATTACCGAAAAAACAATATGTACCAAGTTTGAATCAAATCCACAGAACCGTTTAGGCTGTACACTCGAGGACTGACAGACAGACAGACGGAATTGGGGGACATACTTTCTTGCTGTGCTCTATGATCGTAATGTCATGTTTGATTGTTAGAAAAAAACATTTTTTTTAGAAATGCATAACTTGCCTTATATGTAGTACCAATAATCGCAAGTAAAAATCGAAAATTTAAGATTTTGCCTTCAGAGGGCGTGGTACAGCCCATTTTCATGGAATTAATATAAATTATTTGGAGCACTTCTGATTTTCGTAGATTAATGAAATTTGGTTTAAATTCTAAAATTTGGTTAGTTGGCAACTATAATTTTACCATTATTTAAAAATCATATAAACATTGCTCTCTTATAAGCTATAATATAAAAAATGCAAGCTATCACTATAATTTGCATATCAAGATTTAAAAATTTAATTATAGTACCTAAATTTTTGTTTCGGGTATGAATCAACCTTTTGGTTGCCTGCCTCAGATACTCGTATATTCTCAATGAGTATTATCTTTTTTTTAATTTTACTGTTTAACCTGATTTCATTTATTTTCGAACTAAGTTATTGAAAGTCTTTCTTAATTAATATATACATTTTACATTATCAATAAACAGTAAAAACACCATATTTACATTTTGCTGAGGTTTTCTGAAAGATAAGTGACGTATAATTTAAAATGATTAAGAACGAAATTAAAGCAGCTTTAGTATGTATGATGCTATAGGCAGAAAAAAAGAGTTTTTTTTAAATGTTAAACGAGTTAATCATGCTTACTAAATTTAGCAGTTCACCAGAAGATTATTTTCTTTTTTTAGCATCATACTAAATCCATATGTGACTTTGACATTTACGAACGCCAAAAAGATATGATCGTTTACATGTATGCACTGTTTTAGGCGAATTCCACTAGTTTTTGCAAGAAAATATCTTTAGTATTTTTAGAGTTAAAAAGTGTTTGAAATTAGCAAAATTTTAGTAAAGTGTCTAAATGTTAGCATATGTACGACCATGACAACGAACAAAACATATGATTTCCAAATCGAAGCCAAGCTAGCGCTAAATTTCTGGTATACTTAGGTATCGTAGTGCACAGCTGACTACGAAATCAGCTGTTTTTTCAATTGTAGTTTGTGAACTTTAATTACGTGCCTAATACATCATCTTCTTCTTTTGAAGCATTTGTGGTCTTACTTCCTGATTCATTTAAAATTTATATTTTACCCAACAAATGTATGTTTAATTCGCTTTGAGCTGAAGCGTAATCGTAAGCAATTAGTTTTTTTTTCTCTGTTTTGACTTTTAACAGAAATGGTTACCTATTGGGTTTTATACGTTCACAAACGCACAGAATATTTTTCAGCAATGTATCAGAAAGCTGTGCGACACCGAACACTCCCATAGACTTTAAAGTTGTCGAAAGATAGAGAATAAGTTGACACTTGACAATAACTGGTAGAACACAATAGTGTAGCTGTAGCATGTAGTGCAAAGTTGAACACAATGGAATGCTGCGGCAACAAAATTGGCAGTTGCCAAAGTAAAAATATTCGACTTATTTATATGAGCTAACATATTCGAATCACTTTTACACTTTCCAAGCTTACATCGCCATCGATGAGCTCAGAGAAGATCGATTGAACATTTTGAGATAATTGCTGAAAAGACCAAATTATCATGTGTGTCAAGAGCAAAATGTGAAGAAAAAAATATTCGATATATGTAACTAAAATGCCGGAAAAAGTTGACCAGAATTAGTTTTTTCAATGAATACAACAATAATACTCAAAAAATAAAAAAAAATAAAAAAAAATAAAAGAATAAAGAAAGGAGGAACGTCAAAAACATGCAGGGAAAATCCTACCCTTTGGGAGGTATAATACGGCGTACGTTTAGCCTTGCACAAAAGAGAAAGAAAAGTCGAAACAGAAATAAATCTATATAAACATACAAAGGTAGGATCACAAATAAGCCATACTAAGATCGGAAACTTTCGTACGTTTCACCCCCCAAAACCCATTTGTTTACATTGTTGTATTTGTACATTTATCACCCTATCTATGAATAGATGTGAAAGCGAAAAACAAAACAAAAACAAATTACTAGGGCTGTGTTATCTAGTGTCTATAGGAAGAGGAACAGAAAAGAGTCGTGTGTGCGTTTTTATCAATGTGTCTATTGGAAGAGAAACAGAAAAGTTACATGTGTGCGTGTTTCAGCTTGTAGGCAAATGTCAAATTAAAGCAGAGGTTTCGGGTCTTGAATTTATTAGTTTATGGGTAGGATTTTCATTGCATGTTTTTGACGTTTCCTTTACTCTTTTTTCGTTTTTTTTTTTCTTTTTTAATTTGCTTCACTTTTATTTTGGACGCTTTCGAGTAAAGGAGGCTTTACATGCATCTTCATCTTCATCTGCATTGGCACCTGCAAAAAAGGAGGAAACAAAATAAAAAATTCATACTTGTGCGATAGAGAGCGAAAACCAAAATGGAGATCATCTTCATGTATGAAGATTATAGGAAGTACGAACCTGAAGATTTCAGATTATAGTGAAGATGAACATGTTCATCTTCATTATAGCATTTTCATCTGCACCATAATTTTTCCCATTCAGATAACGAATTTTAAAGTTTTTTTTTACCATTTCACCCCAGTTTGCTTAAAAACAACGAAAATAGCGAAAATTTTCTTCTCAAAACTACATTACTGAACGATAAGAACATGTGATTGTGAGATGTGTCAAGAAAGTTATAGCAGAGTTCGAGTAAGTTATTAGGCTGTACCCTGTCTTACTGTTATGTTTGTTTTATATTATTGGCCCGCTCTACTTTTCTTCAAATCTGCAGATGCAGATCCATGTAAAGCCGCCTTAAAGAACGTAAAATAATAAATGTAATGTATGTTCCAGGTCTAGCTGTACTGCTTAAACTGCTCAAACATCGACTTGGGTTCTGTTTTACCAAAATTACTATACAAACTATTAACAAATATAATAGCCAATATGGTAGGGAAAATCACCTATTTGGAGCCAAATGGCTTGCATTCGCAAGCATAACAATTTAAAAGGATCGAAAATGTGCAGTTGCTGATCATTTCATTTGACCGGTATCACTTTTTTAACTTCATATATATCATCTACGGACGTATTATATATCAACTCTACCCAACTCTATACGAATTCCAGTTTTCAGCAGCGATCTTTGTGGTCATAAAATGAACTATCTAATTTATTCAGCGTGGTATCTTTGTTTGGAGTATCTTCGGTAGCAATGACTGGTGCAAGCAAAATGTTGATTGTTTGTACTACAATTTGTTTAAAAAAGATGTGCGATTTGAGTATTAAATATTAATAAGAATATAAACAAATATTATCATAGTTATATAATACCATATTATGGTCTATGATCTATGATATTTCGACAAAATGGCAAGGTTCTTTAACTGCTTTGTTATTTCACTTTTAGACTTCGAGAAAGATATTTTGGCAGAAGCTAATAAGTATTATTCACATGAGAACGAACAATGATCAACGAACTAACTAATATTCATTCATTTTGTTCAAATTGTGTTTTTTTATTCGTCGTGAATGACAATTCTTTGAAATGTGAATATTATGTAGAACACGAAAAGAGTTTGACAGTTGCATAATACGTCAATGGTGTTCTCAATTTCACATCATCAAATAACAAAATGGCAGCAAATGAACATTGTATTTTTACAACCACCTTGAACTTAGCAATATTGACATTTTAAATTCAAAATGCTACTTTATGTGAGCCTGCTTTCGAAAAGCAATAACTAACTGTCTTCGTTATAAACCTTGTTTAATTATTTTACCAAAATGTAGACGTGATAAGGCGATATATAAGGATTATAACATGATTGATATATAAACTGGTATACTGCAGGCAAATAAAGAATGCATTTACGTTTTTTACTTATCGCTTTTACTTAAGTATTTATTTAGCTCATTAGACAATAAATTAAATTTAAAAAACTCTGAATCATTATGAAGTTATATTTGAGAAAATAAATACCTAAATAATTTTAGATGAAAATGTACAGTTTCTTTTATTTATGTCTATAGAGGTATTCACGATCCGATGTAACAAGTCTTCTATAATTGTAAAATTTTATTTTTTTTACAACAGACTGTGAACACACATTTACTAATCTGTAGCAACACTGAAGCAAATGTCAAAATCTGTTTCACATTTGTTCTGAAAAAGGCTTAGTTTGTGTTAAAAAAATCTTACACCCTTGTATTTTTCTGTTACAATAGGGTTCGGGTATTGTAAAACTGTAAAAGTGTAAGAATTTGACATTCAGTATATTTTGTTGTTGTAGTGCAAAAAAATGCTACACTTTTAAACCTTTACAATGATACAAGACCAGATACATCGGATCGTGAATACCCCTTATGGACATATGGGTTTTGAATGCGAAACAAACGTCCATTCATTAAAATCTATTTTTGAAAATGTTTAAAAATATACAGCCGATATTTCAGTCGTCATGCAAGTTATACAGCCAGCAAGCTGCGAGAAACAAAAAGGTATTTAAAACTTAAAGAAGTCTAATATTGAATATTTAAAATATATTGAACATTTTAAATAAAATAATTCTTATTTTACCTTTATTTTAAAGCAATATTGTAAAACGACATTCCTGGTAGACTTTGTAAAAATATAAACATATACATAGGTATCTACCTCAAACTAACTAGTCCCAGTATTTGTTTTTCTTTTTTATTATTTATGTACATTATTTATTCAACAAATAAGTTTGAATTCGTCCGGCAATTCCTGCCAGTTAACAGACCAATATCTTCTAACAGTGTGAACTAACAATTTTCCACCTGAGAAAGTTGTCAGAAAAGTCATTGTTGCCAATCTGTCAACCGTATAGACTTAGGTAGACGTTTTTCGTCATTAGCTTTAAGGAAAACACTAAAAATATCCTGAGCCAAACGAGTTGACACTATAGATGAATTCCACTGGGGCCTGCGAAGTACTTTTTAGCACTTCTTAGAAGATTTTGAATTGAATGCATTCATTTTACCAGATAAAAAATCTATCAATTTTGTTGTTTGGATGTTTTGTTTGGTGATTGATACAAAATGTAATGTTATTATTTTAGACAAAAGGACTTTTTTTTCTACGAAATATGATATTTTGTAGGCAAATGTTATGAAAAGCATTGAGCAGCAGCGGACAGAGGAATACAAAAAAACCAGAAACATTTTTGGGAAACAATATATATGCAAAATCTTTGTATTGATGGTGTCGCCGTCTGTTGGAGTTACAGTTCGTAACTACTTGTGATGAACTAATATCATTATAAAATAAAAGTAGTTGACTGCAGTCAGAATTACTTAGCCGTACGTACTGAAACTCAAAGTAGCACAACTTATGAGCAGAGAGTTATCTGACCTCTCCGATTCATTTGTGCTCGATATGACACAATTATGCTTTTTTGACACAAAAATTTCCTTGAAAAATATTGAAGTGGCATGTTTTTTTTTGTTTTAAATCAAAACAAACTATTATTACCCAAAAGTTGAACACTCTGCTGTATAGAAATGAAACAGAGATACATTTTTTCTTCCCTTAGCTCAGTAGCAATGCCCTGATCTGAGCTAAAAATGTATAATGTTTAGTTAGCCAAACTATTGGTAGCTTAGTTAATTGTCAGAATGCTTTAAAAGGTATTTTATAAATTATATTAAAAATGGTGTGAGAAAGCCTAACAAACAAATTCAAAAATGGTTCGAACAAATGTTGTCAAACCTGGTCTTAAGTTGACTTTATCAGTTATATAGTTAAGTTAATGAAAATATTGTAAAAGAAGTAGGTAAACACAAAACTTTTTATTAAATCCACTTATTTTACATTTTTATCAATCTTAATGTCAAAAATTTAATTTTATAATTTAAAAAAATATTCTTTTTTATTTCAGAAAATCATTCAGTAGTTCTCGAAAATGATAAGCCCCAACCATACAGTGCACCCATTGAAGATGAAAAAATCTATTCTTTCGAAGAGGCTATCACGCTAGCCAAAGTTGGAGTATTTCATTATTTTCTTCAGATAGTCTGTGGAATGTGTTTGATGACAGCAACCGTAGAAGTTATGGGCATCAGCATAGTAATGCCTTTCATAAGCCGTGATATTCCCTCAACTGCTGCTGAGAAAGGACTTCTTGCATCGGCCGGATTTCTGGGAGTTGTTATGAGCTCACACGCTGTGGGATTCCTTTCTGATACCTGGGGTCGTGCCAAGATGTTGCGTTCAACTTTGTCCATAAGTTTCATTACAAGTTTATTATCAGTATTTTCCTTCAACATCTGGATGCTTATAGTGTTTAGATTTTTGACTGGATTAATTATGTCAGCTTGTCAAGCTAGTGTGTTTAATTTTGTTGGAGAATTTCGCAGTAGTAAGACTCGAGCCAAATATGTCACAATGTTGTCAGTGTTTGTTCAACTTGCAATGATATTTATGCCTGGTTAGTAAAGATTAAATCAAATATCAGTAATTTGTGTTCTGCTTCGAGGACACTTTATTTTAAATTTGTTTTAATAGCAAAATAAGTCTGGCTATTACGTTCTATATTTTTCTTGTCTCCACAGCTGTTGCAATGGGAATTCTACCACTAAAACTAGACATCACAGTATTAGGCTTACCATTTCAATCATGGCGATTGTTAATGCTGGTTTTTTCTTTTATGCGAACATTTGCATTGATCGGTCTTTTCATATTACCCGAGAGCCCGAAATATGTCGTTGTTCACGGTGATCATGAAGAAGCACTTAGAATTCTACGAATGATTTATTCAAAGAATACAAGCAATCCGGGGTATGAATATCCAGTGCATCGAATAGCTGCTGAAGCGAGAGCCGATGACCTGAAAAATGTTAAAGGTGTAAAAGGTGCTTTGCAGCTTATTTTTAACCAAACAGCTCCATTGTTCAATAAGAGCAGAATTCTGCATACGCTTAACATTGGTGCTATGATGTTTCTTCTGAGTGCAATTTCACACGGAGTATATATGTGGTAAGATCAAGGTATAGCAAGTGACTCCACCAATACTAATTTATAACAGTTCTGTTTTTAAAAGTCCTGCTTATGTGACTTCCGGAATTTGGTTATTTTTACAACCTTTACCCAACCGCGTAATGAGCGATAAATATTATACAATTTTAATTGCGAACACCTTTGATAAAATTGGTAGAACTGTTATAAATTGGCAAACAAAATTTCGTTCCTATCTTTCTATATTCCTTCTAACTAGTGCCATGCAATTCAGGTTGCATTTAAAACACCTTAGGTCTTACTGGCATATAGTTAACATTATTATTATTATTATTATTTTTCTAGTAACCCTTTTATTACACCTTTATTAATTTTATTTATGTTTAATTTTTTCCTCCAATCAGGTTCCCAACAATATTAAAGCAACAAATTGCTAATTATGGAAGTGGTCTCACAACTTGTGAAATAATAAAGTTATCATCTAATAACTCAATTAATATATCTGTTCAAATGGAAGAAAATTCCTCAGATATTGTAATTGACACAGCAATGTTTAAAGTTTTGATCATAATTGGATCTGTATTTTCTGTGACATATTTTCTATTTTCACTTATCATAGACACTGTTGGCAAAATAAGATTTTTATGTAAGTATACATATTTAAAATAACGTCATATACTCAGTTGTACATAATTAAGAAATAAGGCTTAGAAATTCTAAACTATAACCTCAATTATCATCTGTATAACAGCAAAAGGAATGGGCAATTTTAGAAGATATACAAGATATTTCATATTTATTCAACTTTACTGAATAAACAATTCATATAAAGTTGAACTGATAGATAATTAACGGCTAATAATTCTAATATAATGTAATGCCATTTTCTATTGGACATCCAGAAGCATTCCGAAGTCTTATTATAACATTCCATTGGCAACAAAATCTGAATGCACTAATAAAACACTAATACATTCATAATCATATGTGAAATTGCAACATCTGATTTTCTATTTGGTTCTTCTCATGTGCAAAGAATTTTCAGAAAATAATACTTATTCTATACAAAACTGTGTTGCCGGTTCGAACTACGTATTTGTTATCGATAGTTTGAATGAAAATGTCATTTTTTTCTGTAATGGCGTCGCTAATTCCATATATCGTTCTCGTTCATACATTTCTTCCCGCGAATAAAAAAATTAATCCAACTTGTTGGATAGCTGATCAGACGACCATAAGCATTAAATAAATTAGAGTCTTAATGTGATTTCTTTATAATGAAATAGGATGTAATTGAAAATTTATCTGTTACTTTTTAAAAAAATCTTGAATTTCCATTGCTTTTTATTTTAATAATATGTTATATATTTCAGTTATACTAATCCTTATTCCTGGAGTGAGCAGTTTTATCTTAAATTTTGTAACAAGTGTTCCATGGGCTATTATCGTCTTGACAATTATGATGACATTGACCAATTGCGTTGGAATTGTCGGCACAGTAGCGTTTGAATTTTTCCCAACTAATGTCAGTGGCATGGGAATGTGTTTGATTATAATGGTTGCGCGTATTGGTTCAGCAACGGGGAGCAGTATCTTTGGATCGATGATCTATATTAATTGTGATATGTTGTTTTATATTGCATTTGGTTTATGTATGCTTCTGTTAATTTTATCAGTTTTACTTCCAGGCAAAAAAGAAAACAACAAATAGTATTTAAGTCATTAAAGATTTTTTAATAAATTTAAGGTTTTGTAAAAAAACATACCTAATTTTATTTCTATCATTTTTAAGAAATATATAATGTACCCATTATGTATTAAAATTAATTCGTGGTACATACATAGATATGTATGTGTAAGGACATCAAATTTGTGGTTCGAAAAAAAAACGTATTTATGAAAAGTATCGGACAATAATTCTACCATAAATTGACGTATATAAATTTTCATTTGTTGCGTATGCAAACAAAAAGAATAGAGGCAGCTCACATCACCAAAACTCAAAATATCTTTCTTCCCCAAGTCAGTCATAGTGAACTTCAATATCTGTCTAAAGGCTAGTGCTACAAGTTTGTTGATATTTGTTTATATTTGTGTTCGTATTATTATCACAGTGACATTATGTTTTGAAAACTTTTTCTGACAAAAACATGAACAAACTCAATAAAATGAAGCTATAAGCAGAAGCTTTGTTCACTGAATAAAAGTACAGAACAAGAAAGCACAGGACAGACTTAAGCGGAAAAGTCAGATCAAGTTAGAACAATCAATTAAACATCAGCTGTCAAAAGATAAACAAATATTTTAAAATTTTGTGAGTTTTTTTTTATTGATAATGCAAAGATTTGTTTTAATTTCTTATAAATAATTATTAAGATTAAGACGATTTAGACACAGACCAAACAGAACATATCAACGAGTCAACAAAACGAAACAAAAAACAAAATTATTTTGACAGTTCGCTCTTAAGCAAAAACAACAGTTTCGAATTGAAGTATGATCGTTCACTTCTAAAGGGTTTTATAAAATTAAATGAAACACAAATAAATTGACTATTTGAAAGATAATTTTTTGCCATTTTTATTTAAATATAGCCATCGCGGCTGGGTCAAATGTATTCCCATATTGAGTATAATTTTCGATAACTTTTGGCAGCATTTGGGGTCATATATTGGCAATAACACTGCGAATGTTGTTTTCCAAGTCGTCAATAGGCTCTGGCTTATTAGTGTAGATTGAAGACTTAAAATCCCGCCACAGAAAATAGTCTAGCGGTGTTTAATGACATGATCTTGTAAGCTAACTCAAAGGTCCAAAATGCTATTTTTGTGCTCATCAAACGTTTTCTTCAGCAAATAAATTGAAACAAAAGGTGTGTGGCATTCTGCCAGGTTGAAACAACAGCTCCACCACATTAAGGATATTCAATTCAGAAACAAAAAAGTCATTGATCATGGCCTTATAACGGTCTCCGTTGACGGAAACCGTCTGGCCGTCATCATTTTTTAAAAAGTAAGGATCAATGATTGCACCAACAAAGCACACCAAACTGTTTTTTTTTTTTTCTGAATGTAGGGCGCAGAATCGTAATAAAGCTTGAGGATTATTTCTACTCTAAATGCGGCTGCTTTTCTTATAGATGTTTATAGTTTTATCTTCGTGTATTACCTACTGTTTAGGCGGGCTGTAAACATAAATCACATGGCAGATGTCAAAATGGATGTCAGTGAAAACAGTGCTGCCAACGTTAAGTTATTTACCCCTAGAAAAAACACCATATCTATATATGTGTTCTGTTCGGAACAAATTAGAACACTTTAGAACAGAAAAGTACAAGATTTTGCTGTTCAAGGAGAAATTTTGTGTTCTAAACTGTTCTGGATTGCTGTTCAATGAGTCAGTTTGGAAGACTTTAGAACAGGATTTACTGCAGATTCACATGTTGTTGTTCAAAAAAAACATGTCGGTGTTAGATTTAGATTTGGTTAATAAATCACTTTCCGTGTCGGAATCACTCTCAATTTCATAAAAAATTGGTTTTTGTAATTAAATGAACTCCATTTCACATTATTTTTAGGAATTTTTTTGCAAGAACAAACGAACTCGAATTGTAGGTAAACAACAATAATTTCGTTTTTAAATTCTTGTCAGATGACTGTTCCAAGTTTCTTACGAATCCGTTCTGTTCTGTTCTAACTTTGTCTTCACTGAACAAATGTTATATGTATTTAAGACAGTAACTGTGTTCTCCTACTCTCTTTACAAAAATGCACACAGAATATTTTTCTTTTATAGACTGGGGGTAAATCTCTCTCTTAGAGCGGCAAACTTTCACAAAAGTGCGGAACGCAATAAACAATAAGTTTAGCTATTTTTAAACGGCAAAAAGGCATATTTTTGGAAGTACATAATAAAATTTTCTGTTGTGGCACAAAAAGAAAAAAAGTTATTTACACTAAACAATTTGTTATCACCTGTACAACGACTAAGCCTGACAACACGATAAATTCGTATGTATATTTTCTTCATTCCACAGTCTTCACAATTTTGACCAAAGAAATTTCCTAGGGGTATATATTACTCTATCGTGAGCGGTCTCTTCTGTGACAAACTACAAACTATTGGTGTACGGGAAAAGGATTTGACAGTTTTTATCGTAGATAATGTTCTACAGGAACATACCTAGTATTTTTGTTTGTGGTGTGGAACCGATTTTTCTCATGAAATGGAATTTTCAGAAATTTTTGAATTAAAAATAGGGTATCCCTTTATTTATTCCGTACGAAATTGCACCGAAAAATAGTGCATTGTTTGAAAGGTTAACGCAAGTCTGTGGAGATTATAACGTGAAAGTTTTTGAAGCCTTTGTCAAATTCAGTATTTAGTAGAATTAGAAATAGAGAAGGCTTAAGCTAAATCACTTGCAGAAGCTCTTAGAACCAATAGAACTTTAAGCGCACTCTGGAACCATTGTTAGGACTTACTATTGTGTGTGCAGTAACTGTGTAGATCAGGATATAATTTTGGAGCTATTGACAATTTTAACTTTTTTTGTGACTTAAAATATTTTCTTATTGATGATCTGATGATATGATTTCAAAAACTTGACTTTGACTAAAAATGAGGAACCTTACTTTAAATATGAGAAATCTTTACTACTTATTATGTAAAATTTTGGAAAACTATGTATGTAGGCATGTGCAATGTGTTACAAATTTGTTTGTATCTGTAAGTTGTTCTTGGGCACAACATTTTTCTCGTCTTCCAGATATTTTACTTTTGGTATCATGAAAGTTAAGATGGCTGATGCAATCAGACCACATCCAGCAATGTAAAATGTCATTTCACAATTATTGTGCAACAGTAGCCCAACGATATTTGCTCCAGCAACGCCACCTAATCGGCCAAACATAAATGAGATACAAACTGCCATACCTCTGCAAAAAAAAAATTAGATACTTAATTTTCGTTAGTCGATGTTACTAATGTTACGTACCTCAAATGAGTCGGATAAAGTTCGATAGCTATTCCGCTCAACAATTGAGTTCCAACTCCTGACAGGAAAAACATATTGAACACAATTAAAGCCAAGGTTGTATCGTATATAAAATTGGTCATCAATCCGCAAGTTCCAAATATAAATAATATAACAACTACGAGTAGGTTGTACATAGCCAACGAAAAAACATTGTTTGTTTACAAAGAACAATGCTCGTAAAAAGAAAATATTTACAGAGAATTATAGTCTTAGGAACTTTTCGAGCAATCACACCAATCACAAGAAATTCCAGACCATAAAAGAATTCCATCATCATAGTATATATAAAAGTTCGATTTTGAAGTTCTTCAGTGCAGTGCTGGAATGTTAAATTTATTATTCGTTAAGTTTTTTTTTCTTCAAATTTATACTCACATTATTTACAATAGTAGTAGTAACTTGATTAGCATGAATCACGTCACAAATTTTGGAACTATTTCCTAAATTTTGGCTCATGAAGCTCACCATCGTATCTGTTATAAAAGGATACCACATAAACATTCCATGAATAGTAACGTATATCCAAAATTGAATGGTGCAGATAACAACTGTGGAGAGCAGTAAGCTCTTTTGAAAAAGTGGCACTGTCTGTTTCCATAATCTGTGCAAAAATGCGTTTAGAAGACTCGAACTTTCAAATGAAGATTCATTTACATTTTGAACTATTGTATCTTTTTCAGGAATAATTTCACTAATCTGTAAAAAGTTTTTGAAAAAAATGATAATTATAAAATAATATAATTATAAAATAATTAACAATTTCTAATGTCTTATTACTTGTAAGTCTCCACGTCTTACATTCCATGTATACATTTTCTTAATAACTTTAATAGCTTCCTCTTTTTTACCGATGGATAGAAGAAATTTTGGACTTTCTGGGTACATAAATAAGATAAGGCCAGCTGCAATTCCTGGACTTCCACAGACTAATATTAAAAGTCTCCACGGTTTGTAGACTATTCCGAGAAATGGCAGTGGCAACGACCAATTTTGATTGATGACACCCCAACACACTGCCGGGAAAATAATGGCTCCGATAGAAAATATACACGAGGACGCCATAATTACTCTTGTCCTAGTTCGATCAACATGAAATTCTCCAATATACACAAAAAATGTCCCATATGATGCAGAAATATTTAAATAATATAAAAAAAAATACTATATTGCCAAGAAGTCACATGATTTCACTTTGGAAAGTTTAAAATTCAATAATAACTATAATGGCACAGAAAAGTACTTACAAAAATCCATTGATAAATCTCAAAGCAATTAGAATCCAAAATCGACTTGAAAAACTTGACAATATAGACACGGTAGAACTTATAAACAAAGAAGGCATCATAATTCCTCGTCTTCCTTTTGTGTCTGCCAAAAATCCCCAAAGATGTGAACTGACAATGATTCCAATGTATCCGACACTACTTAAAACACCCTTGTCTTGATTTGTCAAATTAAGGTCACATTCTGCAATCGGTAATATGAAACCAATTGCAGCTGTTTCATATAAAGTACAAGACATCACTAAGCCTCCGAGAAGGATAATAGAATAGTTAAAGATTCCGAAACCTGAAATACGTTGTATATATTATAAAATAAATATTTTAATATTTTTGGTTGAATTTGTTTTAGAAAATAGATACCTGTTTTTTCCAAGGCTTCAGAAAAAGGAATGGGATCATTTTTGTTATGTTTTTTCATTCCGAACTAGAATACCTAAATTTTATAAAAGTGCTATAAAAAAAATTAAAACGAAAGCAAGAAACTGCTTATAATATAATTTCACATTTATTGTAAATATTTCAGATTAACAAGGTCTATTATTATACGTCACAGTCAGCGGTTCAATTATAACCTACGTACCTGCTAACAATTTAGCTTGCAGCAGGTACTGTTTTCAGGATTTGTAAGGCTAAAACTTGTATAAGGCTTGTGTATGCAAATTAAACATTTTCTTTAAAAAAATAATAATAATAAACTAAAAACTATAAACTAAACTAAATAATAGCTTGTATATGGCCATCGTATACAAGCTATTTGTTTTAAATTAGCCTTATACAAGCTATTTGTCCATAAGCTATTATAACAATGTCACTGGAAACAGAATGACTTATGACGGATGTTCTTATGCAAGTAATGGCTTGTGTAAAATTCGCCAAAATGATTTGCATAAAGCGTTGTTTAAGTAATATACAAGCTGCGAAATAGCTTGTGTATAGCCTACTAATCTACACAATATTGACATTATCGGGAGAACTCATCCAGTTTTGAGTGAAGCATTTGTAGTGATTTCTGAGGAAATATGTAAAGCAGAAACTATGTAGGCAAATGGTGAAGAAAGTGTTTGGAAAGAAGGATCAAAATGTCAAGTTACAGAAATGCGGCCTCTTTTCGTTTAACGCTAGATCGTCGGATGCTGGTATCTTGTTTTTCCATTAAGACATGTCTACTATTTTAAGTTTCTAAAAATGTATTTTTTTTAGAAGCGGATATATTTTATTAAGAAGTAACTCCCTATATAATTTTTTAGTTAATTACATGAATTTGGTTACTATCCCTCGGTATAATATATAGAATGCACCTTAGAATATTTTATACAATAGTGGCCCCCTCAATCTAACAAATAACATTTCTCTATTCGAAGTATAAGTTTTTTTCAGTCTGCTTACACAGGGTGAATGCATGGCTTTTTCATCACGATCACAGTCAAATTGAAAATTTAGTGTCCTTAATTAATTAATTACTTTATTTATTTAAAAAAAATCGTTTAATCTTTTTTACCTACCTTGTACAGAACTAAGTTTGATTTTATTTTGTTTGGTGAGCACACGCCACTAGCTCTTGTTTCTAATAGTGTAGCTGAAGAGTGTCCCTTAATTGGTTTTGGTGGCCTTACTGAAAAATTATATGTTATTTGGATGATCACTACTTTAAGTATATGTATATCAATTTTCTTCTTGTTATCCATTTCACATCTGTGTATATTTTTTATTGCGATTGTACATTTTTTCCTTAAATTGACTCTCAAAATTTCTAATGCAATATTCTGAAAATTTTCTTATCTCTTTTATTATATTTATAATAAATACAAAACAATAACATTTGCGAAAAAAGAAGATTAAGGTTTTAAAAATGTTTGTCTAGATAGGCCGAGTTTATTATGTTTGGGTATTTATTAACTAAACACGATTAAAATACTTTTACATTGTACAATTTGTTAATAAGTTAAAACCAACAGATTCTATTAAAAAATACCAACAATCGCAAGTAAAACAGGTAAAATGTATAACATATGTAATTTCTTTGAGGGATGCATTTGCTTGGTCTTGGAAACTAGAATTTTTTTTGATATTAAAGAATCACGAGGAATTTATTTTGGTAATTTTTTTTTTTTTTTAGATGTAGGTGCTCACTATTAATATATTGTCAAATTGTTTTTCATTTTTACCCTTTGTAGACAGTTGAAAAATTAGCAAACACAAAAATAACTTTTTTTGAGAATTTTCATTTAATGAATGAGTGCGAGTGCGAGTGCAAGATCTAAATAAGAACTAGTAAAAAACTAACAAACGATATTGACGAAAAATGCACTACCGACTTGGCTTATCTTTATGATAAGGCAAGTCGGTAATGAACAAAGTTAAGACGAGTCTTAATTCCTTAAAATAGATATACATATATGTACTCCCTGAAACAAAGATAATTAAGACTAAATAAGTCACCTCAATTAGAATAATCTCTTAACAGATTGCGAAATATTTAACGACTAAAACTAAGGCATCGCAACAAAAAGCAAGTTAATATCAAATTTTAAAGAGAAACAGCTGAACTGTTTATTCTTTAAGAAATTGTTATAAGTATTCCGATTTTTTTGCAGATACTGCACTTCTGTATATTTTAAAAGATAGGGTGCCCTGATATGCACGTTCAATCCTACTTATATTATAAATGTGAAAGCTTTGATGGATGGATGGATGTTTGTTGCTCAATAGCACCAAAACGGCTAGACGGATATGGATGAAATTTGGCACAGAGATAGATCATAGTTTGAAATAGCACACAGGATACTTTTTATCGCGGTAAAATGTATGGTTCTCGTTGGATAGACTTGTTTTGTTCCGTTTTCACGCCTCATTGGCTGAACGGTTTTAATGATATTTTGTAGGTGAGAAGATCTCATTAGAATCCTGTAGGATAGAATGATAGATAGCATCGCACGGTTATCTTCTGGTAATAAATAAATAAAAGAACTACTCCATATTATTTTAATATTTAAAACGAAATCTGACATTAAGGGTTTAGAACGTTCTTAGTAACATCGTTCATTTCAAAAAAACTGATTCGCATATATTTTAAAAATCGTTTCTTACTTAATTTTGTATATAAAGTTTCTTTAGATTTCTTCTAAAAAAATGTATATGTCAATTTTAAGTAATTAACAATATAAATTTAACAACATAATACTAAAGAAAAATGGTTCAACCGTTTTCGAAATATTGAACTTTCAATAAAAAAAAAACATTGATTTTTTCAAAAATCTGAAAAAATATTTTCAATAATGTTGGTATGAAGTATTATATAAAATTATATTTATAATAAAATGTTGATCAAACAAAATGATTCTATGGCAGGTACCATGAATAAGAACATGTATTTAGGAAAATAAGAGAATAATTAATTCTACAAAAAAATTCTATCAAAATGTAAACTAAAGCTATATTAGTGCACTGAATTGTTTCTATCATCAAAACAGTGATGAAAGTTACAAGCAAGGGACACATCAAATGAGTGACTTAGCGGGTTCGAAAATTAAATGATGCAGCAACAAAAATTCATGAGCAAAGAAGCAACTTATTTTATGACAATTTTTAGAATTGGTTTTTAATTGAATATAAGAAGACATAGACAACGGCAGGAATCGAACCTGCAAGCACGAGGTTGACAGGCGAGCACACAACTATCGCGCCACGGCCACCCCATTTGTTGACATGGGAACCACAGTTAGCAGTTGTATTTAAGTAGCAGGCGGACAAAGGTTAATTAGAGTGAATTGGTGACGTAGGGGGGGTAGGAGAATTCTTTGGACCATCGTTTCACAAAACCAAGCGTTGAATTGGCTTTTGAAATAGAAGATAGAAAAACTAAAAGATGACAGACGGCGACTGACTCGGACTGGATACCTTCCGAATTGTACAAAGTACAAGTATGGGATGGATAGTTTACTTAAAAAACTCATTTGCTGGTTTATAAAAGAGGTTGTACAGCGGACCCTGCCAACTACAGTGCCATTTCATTTTTGAAAATATTTCACACGAAGGAAAAAGCTCAATGTTTTCTTCACTTTCAATTTTCTTTTAGGAAGCATTCGATACGGTAGACCGCAGTGCTTTAATGTACAAGCTTTACGGGATGGACATATCACATAAACTTGGCCACTTAATTCAAAACCTGTATGAAGATACAAAAGCAACTGTTTGGAATGGTGACCTTAGATCGGGCTGGTTTCAAAGAAAAACAACAGGAATAAGGCAGGGTTGTACGCTGGGTCTTAGTTTATTTGCTCTCTTTTTTGGAAGATCTTATCGACTTATCTTATGAATATTGTGTCTTATGGGGACTAGTGGTCAATTTGGAAAAATCTAAGGTGATTATCATAAAAAATAAAGGGGGTAGAGCATGTGCCAGTGAAAAATGGTATTACAACGGTGATATTATCGAGGTTGTGAAAGAATACAAATATCTTGGAGTATAACTGACTAAAAATATGAGCATGGAAAGAAATTTAAAAGAAAAGCTTACAAATTGCAAAAGTGCTATATTGTACGGGAAGTAGTGTTGAGTTTTTGCGAGTCATTTTACAACGAAAAACATGTAGATTACAGTATTAAATATCGGGTGTTCGAGGCAGTTGCAGAAATGCAACTGCTCTAGTTTGGTGAGGAAGAAAATATGAAGCTGTGGAAAACTTCTCAGGTACTTCGTTAAGAGATCTTTTTGCCTTCTACCTAACTATCCATACTTTATGGTTTAGATCGACAGTTTAAAGTTATACAAATGCTTAACCATCGACTACCAAAAAAGACAGCTACATCAATGCTCCAAAGCAAATCAGGGGTTTTTTAAGGATTGATTGTATTTGTCTGGAGAATGTGGAATAGATTTAAATCCATAGAATACAAGAAGATTGGAAACAACAGTTATATAAGCTCATTGCGTGCGTGTGGACTCGCAATTAAGAGCAAAATTCCAAGAGGAAGCTGCTGCCGTTGAAGTAGATATAATTTTGGAGCCACTGAACAATTTAATTTTTTTTGTGACTTGAAATGTTTTTTTATTGATTATAATTGCTAAATTTTGACCTTGACTACAAATTGGGAGCATTACTGCACATATTACGAAACCTTATTTCTTATGACTTAAAATTTTGAACATAGCCGCTACATTAAAAACTAACTCTGTATGTGTTATAAGCTTGTTTGTATTTGTAAGTTGTTTTTTGGCACCACATTTTTCTCATTTTCGATGTGTTTTACTTTTGGTAATACGAAAGTTAAGAACGCCGATGCAATCAGACAACATCCCGCAATGTAAAATGTCATTTCACAATGATTGTCCAACAGCAATCCAACGAAATTTGCTCCAGCAACGCCACCTAATCGGCCAAACATCAGTGAGATACAAACTGCCATACCTCTGCAAAAAAAATTAAATACTTAATTTGTGTTAATATACAAGTGTTATTCATATTATGTCTGTTCAATGAAGCCGTTCGGAACAGATTAGAACACTTTTGAATAGAAAAGTAGAACTGAAATCTGTCAAAACCACCTATTGTTGTTAAAACAAACAGTTCGGTGATAGATTTAGATTTGGTTAAAAAATCACTTTCCGTTTCAGAATCACTCTTAATTTCATCGAAAATTGTTTTTTTTAAATTCAACTCAATTTCAGATTGTTTTCAAGAATAATTCTACAATGATTTTTTTGTATAATCTCTCTCAGATGACTGACTGTTCTAAGTGGTTCTTGTTCTGACTTTTCTCACGAGTCTGTTCTGTTCTAACTCTTCGTCACTGAACAAACTTTATTATGTACCTCAGATGAGTCGGATAAATTTCAATTGTTATTCCATTCATAACTTGAATTCCCACTCCAGACAGGAAAAACATATTGAACACAATTAAAGCCAAGGTTGTATCGTATATAAAATTGGTCATCACTCCGCAAGTTCCAAACAGAAATAATATAACAACTAGGTAGTACATAAACAAAGAAAAATTGTTTCCTTAGAAAGAACTATACTGGTTTTAAGTAGAAATGTCCTTACATAGAATTATAGTCTTTGGAACTTTTCGAGCAAACAAACCAATCACAAGAAATCCCATGCCGAAAAAGAATTCCATCATAATAGAATATATAAAAGTTCGATCTTGAAATTGTTCTCTACATTGCTGGAATGTTAAATAATATGTTAAGCAACTGTTAATTTTGTTTCAATTTTGAACTTACATTATCTGCTATAGTGTGTTTAACCTGATTAGCATAAAGCACGTCACAAATTTTAGAGCTATTTCCTAAATTGTGGCTCATAAAGCTCACCATCGTATCGGTTATATAAGGATACCACATAAAAAATCCATGAATAGTAACGAATATCCAAAATTGAATGGTGCAGATAACAACTGTGGAGAGAAGTAAGGTCTTTTGAAACAGTGGCACTGTCTGTTTCCATAATCTGTGCAAAAATGCGTTTAGAAGACTCGAACTTTCAAATGAAGATTCATTTACGTTTTGAACTATTGTATCTTTTTCAGGAATAATTTCACTAATCTGTAAAAAGTTTTTGAAAAAAATGATAATTATAAAATAATACATATTGAATTAACAATGTCTAATGTCTTATTACTTGTAAGTCTCCACGTCTTACATTCCATGCATACATTTTCTTAATAACTTTAATAGCTTCCTCTTTTTTACCGATGGATAGAAGAAATTTTGGACTTTCAGGATACATAAGTAAGATAAGACCAGCAACAGTTCCTGGACTTCCACACACTAAAATTAAAAGTCTCCAAGGTTTATAGACTATTCCAAGAAATGGCAGTGGCAATGACCAATTCTGATTGATGACAATCCAAGACAATACCGGTAAAATCATGGCTCCGATAGCAAATATACACGAACACGCCATAATTACTCTTGTCCTAGTTCGATCAACATGAAATTCTCCAATATATACAAAAAATGTCCCAAATGATGCAGAAATACTTAAAGCAAAAATAAATAAAATGTAAATTGTCAAGGGATTGCATGATTTTAATTTTTTTTTTTATTCCAGGTAGACACTTACAAAAATCCATTAATAAATCTCAAAATAACAAGCATCCAAAATCGATTTGAAAAACTTGACAATATAGACACTGTAGAACTTATCAATAAAGAAGGCATTATAATTGCTCGTCTTCCTTTTGTATCTGCCAAAAATCCCCAAAGATATGAACTGACAATAGTTCCAATATATCCGACAGTACTTAAAACACCTTTGTCTCGATTTGTCAAATTAAGGTCACATTCTGCAATCGGTAGTATGTAGCCAAATGCAGATGTTTCATATAAAGTACAGGACATCACTAAACCTCCGAGAAGGATAATAGAATAGTTAAAGATCCCGAAACCTGAAATACATTGTACATATGTACATAAATTAATTATTTCAATATTTTTGGTTGAATTGGTTTAAAAAACATACCTGTTTTTTCCAAGGCTTCAGAAAAAGGAATAGGATCATTTTTTTGTTGTTTGTTCATTCCGAACTACAGTATCTAAATTTGATGAAAGTGCAATAAAAAAAGGAAACCATGAAAACATGAAAACGACAGCAATAAAATTCTTATAATTTATTTTTTACATTGGCCTCGTTCGGTAGCATAACCTAACCGATCCGGATTGCTTGGTGTTGTTGTATCGCCTAAGGAAAAAACAGATGATGAACTAAACATATGTTGTCAAACACAAATCTCAAGCTACCCAAAAATTTTTGGATTCGTTGAGATTCGTTTGGAAATGTGAGGAACAGCTGATTCAAAACAACTTCAGATGTGTATACAATACAACTGACATAACGAGAAAGCTACCTGAATCGTTCGAAAATAAATCCGCTACAAAGGTATCTTGGATAGCCTATCGGCCGCGCACCGAACGAGGCCATTTAGAGTAAATATTTCAGATTTGAGATAAACAAGTTATATTATTATAAGCCACAGTTAGCGGTTCAATTTCTTAAAAGTCCTACTAACAACATAGCTTGTAGCAGGTACGATTTTCAGAATTTGGAAGGGTATAGCTTGTATATTGCTTCATTATGCAAATTAAAAATTTTATTCGTAAAACTACTCAAAACAACTTGTATAAGGTCTGCTAAAATTGTAAGTTAGAGCGCCAGAAATAATACCTTGTACATAGCCATGAAGCTTAAGCATGTGGAATGTGCATTTGAAGATAACTTGTATATAGACATCGTATACAAGCTATTTGTTTCCATATAAACTCCATGTACAGGCCTGTATTACATCTTATAACAATGTTCGTGGAAAGCTAATGATTTGTGACGGATGTTATTATGCAAGTAATGGCTTGTTTAATGAACAATAAAATGACTTGCATAAAGCGTTCTGTTGTTAATATAAAAGCTGGGAAATTGTTTGTATATAGCCTTCTACAAGCTAATTTATTATTTGGGCTATATACTGGATATATTGACATTTTCGGAAGAACTAAGAGTTTTCAGTGAAGCATTTATTGCGATTTTTTTTTAAAGAGAGGATCGAAAGAATGTTGATTTTGGTAATATGGATTGGGAAGGAAAAACTATACAGGAAAATGGTGAATGGTGAAAATGGTTTTCTTCACCATTTTCCATATAGTTTTTTTCTTACCAATACATATTACCAAGATTGTAGATTCGACAAAGTCGAACCCAATTGAACACTTTTTCCAATTGTTTTCTAAATTTACATAAACAAAAACTTGTGTGTATTTTATACAAAGTGGGGCAAGATTATAGTCATAATTTTACTTTGTCAAATTTTATTTTTTGACAGCTTAGCTAAAACTTAATTTAAGTTGAACTAACAACTGTTAACTCTGACAGAAATGCACTTTGCTGGAAATGAAAAGAAATATATATGTAGATATTACCTAAATAGGGATGTCATTTTTTGACAGCTGATCAATCATAGACTACAAACTTGACTTATGTCGTTTTTATTTGGTAATCCGGAAGGCTTGCGCGCTCTTCTGAAAGTGTTCATTTGGGAAAAAATGACAATTCTAATTCTGAAGAGAAGAGATTTGAAATCAGAATCGTAACCAGAAGCACTCACACATTCATATACTTGAACGTCAAAGTCGACTGTTGTCATTTTTTGTATCATAATTGTGCAACAAACATTTTTTTTTTGAATTTGAATATTTCCATGTACACAATTATTATCACACATACAATCTCATTAAAATTCAGAATCGTCAGAATCACACAATAGTGTTCAGTTGGGATCCCGGATCGAAGAAGAATTCCGTATTGCCAAATAAAAACGCCATTACTCTCAATTCGCTTAACGTCTTGAACGGGTCATTGGTACATATAATCTGCTTATTGGCGTCGTTTTACTTATCTCTCTGGCTCTGGCTACAAGTCTCGTGATAACTGGGTTCATAGTGGTACTATTCGCAAAAAGTGGCCATACCCGTATTGGTCATAGAAATATTATTGATTTCGCCTAAGATATCCGAGAAACACATTGGTGACAGCAGAGCAGAACTACCGGTTCCACAGTTCAGAATTAATTGAGATTTTGACAAGTATTTTCATGCCGTGTGATATGATTATCTGCGGGCAACCAGATCGCCACATCTGGTTAGAGCTAGGTTTCTACCTTTGGGACATTTTAAAATGCTTAAAATGTATCTTAGATATACGTACATATTATATAAAAACGCAAGTTTTACGAGTACGAGCAACAATTCAAAACGCTTCAAAACCAGCACAAATATTGAGCGTCGTCCACTCAAGGTCAAGATGTGTTCATTTGCTGGATATCATATTTGTTACAAAATGACAGCTAATTTACATTATGACTTTACCTACCTTGTACAAGAGACAAACCCAGTATTATTTTTTTACAACACGTCTTCTTGTTATCTAGCTATGTTTGGAAATTATACAGTCCTATATTATGTAACATGAATATAAATATTTCAAAAAAAATCAATCATTAACATAAGAGCTAACAAAATGCGAATGGAAAATAACTGTTTCGCAAATAACCCGCGTAAACACTTTTGCGAATTCATTTACATATTCGCGAGCAAGAAAGAAATTTCGTCAATTTACTACCAAAATTTAAATTTATTTTGATAATTGCAGAGTTAAATTTGCGAAATAAGAGCTTCTTTTATGAAGGTATTAAAAATGGTTGTCTAGATATGCCGAATATATTATGTGAAGGTACTCGTATTTTATAAAGAAACAGGATGATTATACTTTTAAAATACTTTTGCATCTAGCAAAGACTTTTAACACTTGTTGGCTCATCGGCGGCGGTTAATAAGTTCAAATCAACACATTCTATTAAAAAAAAAACAAAAGTTCAAATGTATATTATGTAGTTCCTTTGAGGGATTCTGCTACCTGATCTTGGAAACGTGTTTCTTTTGATATTAAATATTCGCGAGGAATTCATTTTGGTACTTTGTTTTTATTGGATGTAAGATTGTGGGTATTCACGATTAATATAATATACAATTTGTTTTTCAAAGATTCATTTTAGTCGAGTGTAGACTTTGGAAAAATCACGAACGTTATTTTTTTTTAGGAATTTTTAGTTGAATGAGTGAATGCAAGATGTTGATAAGAACTAGTATAAAACTAATAAAAAATTGTGACGAAAAATTCCATACCGACTTGCCTTGTCCTTACTATTCAATGACAAACCGACGACGCGTCTTAATTCTCAAAAATGGATACATATCAGGTATTTATTACCTGAAAGACAAATAAAACTAAATAAGTCACCTCAATTAGAATAATCTCTAAACAGGGTGGGAGATAGTTAACGACTAAAGCATCGCAACAAAAATCAAGTTAATATTAATATTTAAAGAGAAACAACTGAATTGTTTATTCTTTAAGAAATTGTTATTAGAAATCGGATTGTTGTGGAATTAATTTTGTTTAGGTTGTTTGTTTAAGATAGTGTGCCCAGCGGAAATTTTTAAAGCTTTTGAAAAATAAATAAAAATAAAACAAACTATACCTACGTTTTATTTAAATATTTTAAATGGATTTTGACATTCAGGACTTACAATGTTCTTAGCAGTATCGTCTAAATAGCGTCTTTGTTAATCTAAATATTATATATCAATTTAAAAAAGAATAAGAAAAATGGTTATTAACTCTTGACGATTTATTCAGTGTTCCTTTGAGCTTTAGTACGTAAAGTACTGCTAAGTAGTTATGTTCTGACTGCAGTCAAATACGTTTACTCTGTGATGATAGTAATTCATCAGAGTAGTTACAAACAAAAAGTTTAACTCCGACAGACGGCGACACCATCTGTAAAAAGAATTACCATATAAATTGTTGTTGTTTTACACACTTTTCCAAAAATGGTCACGTTCCCTTATTTATTTTAAGCAATCTGGTATGGCTTTCAGTTATTGTAAAGCTAGTATTAGACGGTCCTTGTAATGTGTCATTGCCGTGACACTCTGACGTCACAACAAAATAGGTCCTACCACCGTCATTGCCGTGACAAAGGTAATCATGTCATGGCTAGCTACAATGACTGGCCTCGTTCGGTGGCGCAACCTAACCGATCCGGATTGCTTGGTGTTGTTGTAACGCCTAAGGAAAAAACTGCTGATGAACTAAACATATGTTGTCAAAAACAAATCTCAAACTACCCAAAAATTATTGGATTCGTTGAGATTCGTTTGGAAATGTGAGGAACAGCTGATTCTAAATTTCAGATGTGTATGCAATACAACTGACATAACAAGAAAGCTACCTGAATCGTTCGAAAATAAATCCGCTACAAAGGTATCTTGGATAGCCTATCGGCCGCCCACCGAACGAGGCCACTATCACACGAATGACACATGTCTGTCATTGTTGTCCCAAAATACAATGAACGTCAAAGTGTGTCACGGTGATATTTGTGCCTCGGTGTCACGGCAATGACATGCAAAACAATGACTATCACACGACATGACAACTCTCAAACAGCTGATCATTGGAGGTGAGCCTAAACTGCAATTACATTTATTATTTTTAGCAGTGACGATCACACGCCGTCGATCAACCGAGTCATTGTGTCTTGGTGTCATGGAAAGGGCTATCACACAATCACGGCAATTTGTCATTGCAATGACCTAAAAGTCACGTGTCACTGTGATTGTCATTGTTTTTGTCACTGCAATGACATGCAAAACAATGACGATCGCACGACGTGACACTTTTAGGACAGACAAATACGTCATATTGACGTCAGAGTGTCACGGCAATGACACATTACAAGGACCGTCTAATACTAGCTTAACGCGTGCAAAAGCATATCTGATCTGTTCGCATGAAAGTTGTCTTGAGTTATCACAAACATTTTGCAAACTTCATTTGATATAAGTTTTGTTCTGGTTTTCTCACAGCTTTCAGCTAGCTAATCTATCTGATTCGTTCACAAATATATTCGGATAGTTTGGTATCCGAGATAACATATCTAATAAATAAGTGAATGCTCCCAATATTTCTAGTTTCTGGTTTTCTGGTATCCCTCTTTCCTATGCTCATATGAAGTATAAAGCCTTTACTTCATTATATGTCCAATTTTGTAATATATTTTCTCATTTTTCATAACCTTTGCCTACAAAATATCATATTTAGGCGATATTTATAGCTTTCATTGAAACTCATCATTGAAAGTTTTGTCCATCGCTCCTGAGGCACTTAAACAAATAAAACTGATTTGGTTTTGGTACAGAAATGAAGCTGATAAGATATATATAATTTTTTTTGTCAAAAAATATTTTATTTGCTCTACCACTTTTTTGTAAAATCACTGCTCTTGGGAACATGGGAACAAACCGTACTCATTCCTTCGCAGGGTATTCCAAGCTTAAACTTGGATAGCCCACGATCGCGCCAGTTTAAAGCTGTCATTTGACGTTTAATTTTAATCTAAAATTATACCTAATGCAACGCCATCTACTTGTAGATAAAAAGTCTCGTTGAACCTAAAATAACCTGATACCAGCCAAATCATCCTGTACAGGCACATTGGTAAAATGTGACTGTGAGATCGTAAACACCAAGGCTTTGGCCCCCCAATGGGGGCGTTCGGTAGCGCACAGCTTTGCTGTGCAATACGTTCGTTATTGTTGTAATACGTGTTAAATATCTGTCAATTAACAGCCGACGACCATACAACGAACAAAACATATGATTTCCAAATCGAACCCAAGCTAGCGCTAAATTTCTGGTATACTTAGGTAGCGTAGTGCAAAGCTGACTACGAAATCAGCTGTCTTTTCAATTGTTTGTGAACTTTAATTACGTACCTAATACATCATCTTCTTCTTCTGAATCGGTTGAAACATTTGTGGTTCTTACTTCCTGATTCATTTTTAATTTATATTTTATCCAACAAATGTATGTTTAATTCACTTTGTGCCGAACCGTAATCGTAAACAATTAGTTTTTTTTTCTGTTTTGAATTTTGACAGAAATGGTTACCTATTGGGTTTTATACGTTCACAAACGCACAATATATATTTCAGCAATGTGTCAGAAAGCTGTGCGACACCGAACGCCCCCAATGTATACCAAATTTATTTCGAATGAATTATTAGTGAAAATTCATAGAAATTTCCCCCCAATGTATGTACAATCAGAAGTGCCTCCTGTATAATCATTTTGACCGAAAAAACACTTATACGGCAGGTACCTACCCTTAATATCAATTTATACAAAATTATACACAAGTTTTTTAAAAATCGAAATCGCTAGTGCCGTTCTTGAAAAATAATAATTTGGTTTGTTTTTAACGGATTAATGACAATGCTGATACCGCTATTTTTTTGGGGCAACAAACAGATCATTGTATCTTCCAGGGAATTACCGAAATATACCAAGTGTGAAGGAAGTCGCTTGAGCGGCTTAGACTGTAGATCAAGCTACATACAGATAGACAGACGGAATTGTTGACATATTCTCTATCATCGTATTGTCAAGTTTGATCAAAATCTCAAGTTCGATTACAAAATTTGCCTTATATAATATGCTCATAATATCTCAAGTAAAAATCAAGTTTGTAAGTTTTTATGGCTCCCCAAAACTTTTGGCAACATTATGTACAATATAAATACAATAAATAATAAAACAAAAACAGTTATATCTCAGTTTCTTTTTTTTATTTTTCGTTAATTTTGTATGTATAATTATATTTAGTATGTATATATATATAATTTATATTTATAGATTTTTTTTTAATTCGAAAAAGTTACACCAAAAACAATAATTACATACAATATATATATTATATATATGTGTATTTGTATACATAAGTGTATATAATGTATAATATCTTTTTTTTATATAATTTATCTGTTTATATGTATAGTATTTATAGAAAGGGAGAGTATTCTAATTGGGTTTATCTTAAAATATGTTCAATCATTATATAATATTATCTCTTTTATGAAGAACACTTTTTTGTTTTCTTAAATTTTGATATAATAATTATTTGCTTAAGATTAGATTTATGTACAGACATAAATCTATATATTTTTTCTTTATCTATATGTTAAGTAAATTAGATTTATATCTGTTCTTAAAAATGAAATAATATGTTTAATTAATACTTTTTTTCTAAAATTTCTAGTTTCAAAAGTGAGTTAATATTTACAATTTGTTTAATGTTTTTTTCCATTTTTTCCTCTAAACAATATGCATTGCTCGATTTGATTTATAAACAAGTGTTAATTCTTGTAAATATTTTTTTTTGTTTTATAAAGTTTTTTTTACAATTTATTACAATTCTTACGATTGCGTTGTCTATAGTTCTTTTAATATATTCCTCCTTAAGATTAAAAGTTAATTTTATAATTAATATTTATATTATGGGCATGCATATACAATTAAAACAAACAAAATAACATATTCATATTATGTAGCTATATAATGGAACTTTCATAATTAATAAACGCCACTTAAATGCTAAATTATTCTTAGTTAGGTAAACAAATAATTCTATTCTTTATGAAGAAAACATTATGTTCAATCAGCTGCTAAAACTAATGTTAACAAAAAAAAAACAAATGAATATTAAATTAAGAAACTATTTTTTTGCAGATTTTTTTAAGAACAACATCAAAATACATAAATTCTGTATTTCTTATTAAAGTTGACAGACAATAATTTATTTTGGTATAGCTATATTATATATGTATATATTTTAATTGCAACTACGACCTTAAAAATATATTTTACATTATATTTGTATTTTTTTTCTTTTTACTTATAACAAGAGTACTATCGAAAGTATTTTAAAATGTTCTTTCAAATAATATAATATATTATTAGAATTTGAATTTGAATTTATCTATCTTAAAATTTAAAAAAAATTGCATAATATACGAGTATATGTATACAATTAAAAAATATATTTACAACGATTTGCGTTAAATATCTATTGATTACTTCATTTTAAAATAATGTGTCAAAAATATCAACTTTTTATACACCAAGTTCCATATTTGGACGCACGTAATGTTTTTCGACTTATATATCTAGTTATATTTGTATGTATAAAATGTACAATAGCATTTTTCTACTGCAAAATAATTTTTTTCCATTCGCCTACTTATAAATTTTATTAATGTACAGCGTTATGTACATTATGTATTAAATGTCAACAATAGTATCGTACAAACTAAAATATATTTTTTTTTTGTTTTTTTTTTGTATGTTTATGTACCTACATAATGCATGTATTTATGTATATTAGGTGACTTTAAATATTTAATTCCATATATCGGTTTAAGCTTTTTCTCTGTTCTATGTACATATATTTTATAGTTTGAAATTTATATATATTGCATTATTTATTTAAATTTTTATTTCTAATGTTATATATATATTGTATATAATATTGCATTTTGTTTGCATTAATTTTAAATTTACAATGATCAAAATAACAAACGTGTACATAGAATAATGTTTGATTGCTTTTTTTTTATTATAAGTGATAAATCAATCTTTTTAATAAGCAATAAAAAAAAGCCAAATAAGCCTTGTTTATAAGCCAGAATTAAGAAAAGCGAATTTATTATTTATATTTTAAGGTAGCTAGAAATTATAATAAAGTTAGAAAACAATTTAGTGTGATTTTCGGAATTTCTATTTATTTTAAAAAATTAGTAGGCTTCTAGTATAGAGAAAAGAGGATGACAGGAAATTCTAATTAATAAGAGGTTTTTTTCTGTAAAGTCGGATAATTATAAAAAGCAACTGTAAATTTTTTTAGCTTGATATACTATGCCTGCTTGGTAACTAGAAATTTTCATCAAGTTTCCCCCAGCTTGGGTTTTTTCCTATGGGTCTTGACTTGACAGCAAAATGTGAAAAAAAATTTACAAAATCGTACGAATTTTCACCTTACCAAACACATCTACTAGAAATGCCCATTTATGACAGTTATAAAAACCGATTGGCGAATAAACGAATAAATTTGATCAATAAATCCAAATTCTTCACAAATTACCCACAAAATAGAAGAAATATAATTTCTTATTGTTTAGATACTATATTGGGCAAAATACAATACATTTGACAAAAAAAAATTAAATTGGTCGTTGCGAATTGCAATCTGATTGTTATGAACTGTCAAACTCTAATCGCTTGCCATATGCCATTGGCCACGTTCAGAATATGTATATGTGCTCGACTTGAAAGCTATTCAAGTTTCTGGTTTTTGATTAGCTAGCTGTCAAAAAGATGTTTTTTTGAAGGAATTAAAATTAAACGTATTTTAAGCTTTAATTATTACATGACATAACGTGCATTTCTACAACATAACCATTAAATCGCCCTCCGATGTTTTTTTTAGAATCAAAAAATCCATTTTTTTTTAAAGCTCTTGAGGTTGTCAAGAAATTCTGGGTCGACCCTGGGTAAAGTTCAAAGAAAGACTACCCTGAAGCTACATGTGAACGAAATGTCAAAATGGACGAACATTCGAAAATTAATTGGTCGCGTTATTCGCTCTCACATGAATATACCTTAAAGCATAATTATTTTAAATTGGTTAGATCCAAATTCCGATTTTAGGTAAGTAATACTCTTAATTGATTTTATCGTGTATCTTTTGGGACGGGACTAGAGAAATGTCATTTGATAACTGTTTTATAACAGTTGCTCTCCACCAAAAGTATGTAATAATCACTGCATTTCGCACGATTTGGGTGGCGGTTGGACAAACAAACTAACTTCCCAAACCTTGATGCTTTTCTGACTCTGCAAAATCTAATACATAGTAGAAATTTTTAAAAACAGAATTGTTACAAATTTGCATGTCTGGAGTCACTTCCTTTTTTTAACGTGGTATTTCGATGAAATACGACTAAAGAGTCGATTGTCATATTTCTTTTGTAAAGTTTCTAGAAGAAATTATTTTTAAATGTCAAACTATTCATAGAATACTTTTTTTCCAGAGAACTGTCCGAATATTGTCAAACTCAAATTTTAAGGATTTGAAATGAAGAACAGGTTGAAGAAAAATGTCAAACGTCAAAAATAAGACTCGACTAGAGTTGCCTGCATTGGGTTCCTTTATTTCACACAAAACTATTTAACCGTTGGCGTTGAGAGGTGTTTTAGCGAATTCTATTGAATACTATTGTAATAGTAGGTGTTCTATATTAAGTTTTGTTTTATGTTTACAAATTTCTTGCGCAGAATTTGTCAGGAAGGGGAAATATTTTACTCTACTGAGCACCCTCTGATTTGATTTCCCATATACATTTTAGACAATTAGCAGTTTTGATTAATGTAAGGAACAAACTTAAAATGAATCGATGCCAAAATCGTAACTACAATGTAGGTCTGATCTAGCCTTTTTCACTATTTACATAAGGTCCGCTCCCGTACTCCCTAAAACTGCGAAAATCTACGAATTTCTACGAAAAACAGTAAAATCCAAATCCAAATTTTCGTAGTTTTTCACAGAAGATAGCTCTCATGAGAGAGTAAAATATTTACCCAGGCTGCGAATTTTAGTCCAAGAAATTTCTTTGGACAAAATTATGAAGACTGTCAAATGAATGAAAAAAAATAATACATCAGCTGTGTGCAAGTGTGTCGTTACAAAAGTTGAAAATAATAATTGAATTTATAGTCTGGTCGGGCGTATCTGAGCAATAAACTGAAATTTGTGATATCAAATTGGTTATTTTAAGAAATAATTTCACGTAAATCTTTAATAAAAATTTTCAAAAATACACTTTTACGTTGACGTTTAAAAAATGGCTTTCCCGTACTTTTGTGAAACTTTGTTGCGCTCTGAGAGATTTATATCCCCACTCTTGGAAGAATGACAGTCTTCACATTTTTGTGAACAAAGTATGGGAACACACCTATAATTACTGAAAACAAAATCTTGTCGGTTGTCAATCGTTCTAATGGTGTTATGGTATTAGTAAAAGAGGGGTAAATCTGCCAATCCAGATCTGCAAAATTGATTTCCGATCAAAAAATAAATTGATTTATTTGCCCATTGGAAGTTTTTAATTGTAAAAATTCTGTGTTTTGACAGATCTGAAGGGGAAAAATTAATTTTTGTTACCAATTGATTATTTTGTATTTTAGTGTTTCTAAATTAATTTATTTGTTTAACAAATACTTTTCCACAAATTGTAAATTTTGTGCCCAAGAATTGCTTCCTACAAGAATGTATTGGGCAAAAATTGTCAGCAAGGGGAAATATTTTACTCTCTCAAGAGCGCTCTCTTCTGCCCAAAACTACTAAATTTGTTAGTCTGGAGCATGCATTGGCAGAAATTGGTGTCAATTTGTGTCATTTGGCAGAGTGGATCAAACCTTATCATTTACAAACACTATTTATATGTAATTATTTAAAATGTAATTATAGGTCTGTAACCCCACCTCCTCACAAATGGAGAGTTTTAACCTTATACAAGTAAATAAACGATAAAAAATAAGAGCGTTAGTAAATAAATACATACCCACATATTTATTCTATCTTTTCCACCCTAGAGGCAGATATATTTTGTTTTAAATTATCTTAAAAATATTGTTCACATCTACAAGAAAATTAATGAAATATGCATGTTCGAATGGACTTTTTTTTTGTTATTTTTTTTTTATTATCTGAGGCCGAATTACCGAATCGACTTTTCGAGTAATAGGTAACTAAATTATGCGAGCTTGGCAGTGCCGTTTACGTAATCATGTCATCATCCCATAGTGGTTACACTCGTTCATTCGATCACTGATGGTATTCACTCGCTGGTCAGTGAAGCGATAATTCGGCCCCTGAATTTATTTTCTTTCGAATTTTCTAATTTTCATGAAATTTTTTTACATTATTATATAATTCATGTACTATAATAATCCTACTATAAGATCTTTGTCTATGTCTATTGTTTAGTTTCGGATCGATAATAATTTATATTAAAAAGATTCTACGTAAATATTTAAGTAACGTTTTTTTTATTTTAATACATTTTTTCGCTGAGTTATATTTTTTTTATTAGAAACATATTTACATGCAATATCTATACATATTTTTCTTTAAATATTTTAAAAGATTTATACTACAACTAATTTTTATATTTACAACTTTGAGATTTTAATACAACTTTAATCTACAAAAAAAAACAGGAACAATAATGTTACCTGTTGCTTAAAAAATTGCTTTTTATTTCAATAAGACTTTTTTGTAGAATATTTCTTGTTAATATAATTATATTTTTTATATTTACAGTGATAAACCTTGCGGAGAATTAAACATTGTAAATAAGATACTACTTATTGCTTTTGTTTTTTAACTTTCAAAAACTTAAATATACCTACCTAAATTATATACATATAATTTTAAGAGTGATCTTGTTTTTTTTTAAATTTCTTAAAATGAAAATTTCACTTTACAACAGTGTCGTTCTTGGCAGTTATTTTGTTTTATTTATTTTTTTTTAATTAGATGATTTAAATATTTAATATCAAAACAATCACAACGTGCAACTACTACATATAATACAATTACATACAAACATGTTTTCGTACCGCTTTACTGTTGCCAAGTTTAACAATTAAAATGTATCGAACGAATTTCTTTCAAATGTTGTGCAGCGAATTAAAAACATCGATATCGTAACTATTGGACTCAATATGAATTCGTTCAAATGTTTCGTTCTTATTTCGGTATTTTTCTTACCCACTTTCTTTCTTAGTTTGCTAAATTGAAATACCGGAAATAACTCATAATTAACAAACCTCAATATACTACATCTTTTACATGCATTTTTCGTCACAAACCGACAAAAAAATAAAAAAATATAAATCGTTGTGGAGGAATTGCAGCTAAACTAAAAACGAACAAAAATAGATTTCTTCTTTGAGTACATATCACATTAATATTCTCTGTTGGTATAAAACTTGAAATACCATCCAAACATTGGGAATTATCGTGAAAAAAAAATTCCCTGGAAATTCTTGAAGAATACAAATTTCCCTGGAAATGTTTCTCCAATGCGAGTCTTAGGAGCGTTAATGATTTTCAAAAGTTTCTCTCGGAATTTATTGGTATCGGGAATAAGCTTTTCCAGGGAATATTGCTGTCATTTCATATGATTTTTTGTTCGTTGGAAATTTATTCCGTGGGAGATTCACATTCGCAAGAAAAATTTCGAGGGAATAAAATATTCCGTAGGAAACGAAATTTCCTGGGAGGTTCCCGTTAGGGCCCAATGATTTTACATACATATATACTTGTTCTTTTAAATATTGCACTTTAAACGTTTTATTTTTGGCGACCTGACATTTGGGATGAATTCACATAAATGTCAAAACTAATAAAAATTTGAAATTGTGTTTCAAAAACTTTTTCTCTTAACATACCATCACCTACTAAAATCTACTATTATAGTTTTCCCATTCATAATTTCCTAAAAGTATTTTTAATTAGACTTCCTTAATTTAATTATCAGGCCTATTCTACTATTCACCGGGGGAAAAAATTTTGTTGAATTTTCACTCATCACTATTCTGCTATTCATTCGAAGTGAATCTTGTATACATTGGTAAAGTCGATAATATTGTGCGGTATTCTTCTATTCACGTGAACCCAATCACTCCATACAATTTAAACCCGCATATCAGTTGTTGGGGATTTGGTATTCGTTTATGTCTGGCTGTGTGTTAAAAGGTTAGCGGGTCTTGAAATGTAATAAATTTTCTAGAAAACTCTAATGAAGTCCATCCATTATAAATACTACATCTTAAGCTTTAAATAAAAAATTTAAAAAAAATATCGTACCACGTTTCATAAAATGTTCCTTTATGTTGTTCATCTGTAGTTATCCGATACATACATATGTACATACACCTTTTTATCCAAACTTCAGACGATTTTCGCATGAGCATCTGTTATAAATATCAAAATGAACTTGGGATAGTGCAGTTCACCCGATGGTGGTCCGTATTACAAATAAAGAAACGAAAGGCAAAAAAACGATGCCAAAGAAAACGATATTCCATGACATAGTCCGATTATGGTTTACGATAATGGATGCATGAAAATATTTGCCAGATATAATCAAAAAATTAATTTCTTAAGCGCATCCAACTTTATTCATTCAATACTAGCATTACATAAGTCATGTACCAAAACAATACGAGAGCCAAACACAGCCGTAAGAGAAAACGAACAACGTATAAAAAAATAAACAACCACCGTAAAACATAATCGCAACGTAACGATAACGAGGGATTGTGTCCAAATATTTTTTACAAATTTGACAGTTCAAATTATTACTGCGAAACCCTCACTAACGGTCGAAATGCAGAATTTTGAATTTAATATCGACGTGCTTTTTTGCAAAACTATACAAATTTCCCTGGAAATGTTTCGTCCTTCGAATTTATGGATGGTGAATATTCTCTCGGAATTTATGGATTTGGAAATAAAATTTCCAGGGGGAATTTCACTGTCATTCTATATGACTTTTTGTTCAAGGAAAATTATTCCGGGGGAGATTCACGATTTGCAACAAAAAACAGAACTTTTTTTTGTTGGTTTTACTTCTACAAATTTCTAATTAATTTGGTAAAATTACACGGTCAACGTAATTATTCATCGGATTAACTCTCTGACGTCACTATAAAATTATTTCCACTCTATTACCGCGCAGTCAATTTCTTGATCGAAAAAAAAACAGCTGTTAACGATCTTGTCAAGACATTGACAGCATAATACGTGGCACAATTAGAATAGATTTTGACGTAATTTTGGCGTCGATGGGTAAACGCCTTAGCCGATTACCTTGACCGTGTAATTCAGCGTAAAAGTTTTCGATAACAACGGATTTCCTGATAGTGCTAATGTAATTTTTGTATCGTTTTTCTACTGCACTTTTTATAATTCAAACAAATATATTTTGTATTTAGAAGAACAACTAAAATACTGCTTATATATTAAGATTTTTTTTTGCAAGTTATTTTGACCTCATGGGTTGAGTTGAGTTTGATATTTCATTCCATTGTCACAGTCCAAGTGACTGGAGACTTTGCTCTCCAAAACAAACTTCACAACTACCAAAATTAACTTTTTACAAACAAAATTATCTGGTAATTTCGAGATATGACAACAGAATTACCTTACGGTGTTTACTAAGCGTGTGAAAATAATGAAATCTATAGAGCAAAATAGAAAATAAAACTGAAAAAAGAAAAAAGAAAAAGCAAACAGTTTTTGTTCTCCTCCAGTGTGGTTTTTTTTTTATTAATAACTTAAAACTATAATGAAAATATGAAAAAAATATAATGTATGTATATATGTATTATGTATTATTTACAAAAAAAAATATGAAATGGAAATTAAATTATATAAATGGATTCGTATGATATAATTATTTTTTTAAATATTTATGTATAATTGTATATGTATATATTTAACGAAAAAAAAAATCTTTATAAATAATAATTTCCTTATAATAAAGTGTATACGAATTTTTAATTAAAAAAAATATGTTAACCTAAAAAAATATCAGTTACAAAAAATAACGAAAATATATATAATAATCATATATATTCTCATTAGACAAAAAAAAAAACACAAAACAAAATATTTTGCAACTAAATAAAAATACTTATGAAAAAAAAAATAAAAGAAAAAATTCCATTTAGTTGGAAAAAAAAATATTTTACTACTTTTGAACACATTTTCTGTTTCATTCTAATAAATTTTAAAGTATAATTCTTAAGGATTAAACAAAATACATAATAATAAAATAATTAATAGGTACAAATAAATTTTGTATCTTTATTATTTTTTTTTTTAATTTATTTATTTATGAAGGAAAAATTCAGTCTAACATAATATAATTAAAAAACACACGTACAATTAATTTAAATATAACAAAATATTATAATTTTAAAATTAAAGATAGACTTTTAAGAAGGTGGTTGCTTCGGGGCTGTACTGATTTATTTAAATTCGTGTTTTATCGATTTTTTTGTTAGGTTTCAAGTTCTAAAAAAAATTCAACAAAACAAGCCAATGCGTTCAATCATTGTGCATAATTTTTAACATGAGAATTAAAAACAAGTTTTTTTTAGCACAAATTTTAAGAAAAAAGTAACAGAAACAAAATTATTCGAACATATACGAAGAATTCTGAAATAAGTTAAAAAAGTACTAATATGTTTGTGTAAAGTTTATAAATGAAACGTCTTAATTTAGTACTTTAGAAAAAGTTTAATTAGACAAAAAAAAAAGAACAGATCCATATAATAAAACTAAATTTAATTTTTTTTAATAAATCCTGAATGTTGGATTTTTGATAATTTTGTACGAAGTTTCAATAAACATGTTTTTCTAAATTTACTACATTAAGTAAAATTGAAACAGAGAATTTTCGATTTTTTTGAGAATTTAGCAGCTTAAATAAATTTAAAGACGAACCTAAACAAATTAGAAGATTCGAAGGTAAAAACTGAGACGTTACATTCTTAATTTAATATTAAGCCTGAAATGTTTACATTTAAAAAGTTAATTTTAAGCAAAAAATAAAAACAAATTAGAAACATAAAAAGAACAGAATTTGTTTTTTTTAGTACTTGTGGTGTTGTAAAGAATTCGAAAAAATGATTTATGTAATGTCGTTTTTAAGGTTTAAAAAAAATTGACAAACAAATAGTTATTAATAACTACCAATGAAATCGTGGAGGCAGCTATTCAAATTTGTGAAAAAATTCGATCATAAATTTGTTTATTTGTTTACCTCTCCAAACGTCTATTCACTCATATGGAGATCACTTCTGCGTAGGAAATACAGGCGGTGACGTTGATCGCATATGATTCAAGCTATGTACAATATGTGACGGATGTTGATGGGAATGCTGTTGCAAATGGTGTTGCAGTTGATGATGATCTTGGAGTTGCGACTGTGTTTGTTGTGAAAGCTGCGGCGCTGGGGGAGGATGCGCTGTTAGGCAATTAACTGTGAAATTGCTAAAATCAACGACTATCGGAGCAGCCGCAATTACGTTGAGATTTTGATTTTGCGCTGGACCACCAGTTGCAGCAATTGTCAGCATTGCAGCCGGATAAACTTGTTGTTGGGGCGTTGGAGGCTGTTGTTGCGCTGTCGACGCGTTGGGTGGGGGTATACTTATTGGTATATGAGGGACTGAGCTCTGGCCATGAAGAGACTTTTGCGATGACGATGCAGTAACAGGTGGCGGTTGCTGTGTCAGAAGTTCTAAAGTTGTATGGTGTATCTGATGCGGCTGTTGTAAGTGATGATGATGTGGTACTTGATGTGGGGCTGTTTGATGCTGATTTAGATGGTGGAATTGTTGCGCAACTTGCTGATGTAGATGCTGCTGTGGTGCAAGAATTTGCTGTCGATGCTGTTGGTGTTGGTGTTGATGCTGCTGTTGTTGTTCTTGTAACTGCTGTTTTGAATGGTGATGATGGTGGTGGTGATGGTGATGATGACCACCAGATAAAGATGGAAGAGTTATTGAGCTAAGACTACTATTACTCGCCGACGAAGTGGGTGTAGTGGCAGCACCTATTGATGTCGATGACGTACCTAATCCAAATTGGTGCTGAGTCTTATGGTGGTGATGATGATGATTCTGAAGGTGTTGCAGATGAAAAGAACTATTCGAAGCAGTTGTAACAGATGATGGATTCAGATTGGGGCTTGGTGAAGCAGATGGTGGTGCTGTTGGCCGTGATATTAATGGAGCTACCATTACCGAAGTAGCTGGCGAATCTGACGGGGACGGTGTCGATGATGACGATCGGTCATGGCTAATTGTAGGTGTAGATGTAGATTCTGATTCGGCGAGTAGTGAAGATAGAGATGACGCATTGCTTTTCAGAGTGAGTACTTCGGAACTTGCCGATTCAAGTCTTTGTCATTTAGAATTAGTTTGAAGAGCGGCATTGATTTGTGTCCAAAGATCTTTTTTACACGACTTGGATCTAAAAAAAAATAAATATAGTTAAAGGTATTTTTCAAAATTAGAATTTTCGAAATAAATTAAAATACTCTCTCAAAAAAATTATAGTGTGAGGGGATAAAGAAAAAGGGAAACCATTCAAGCAGAGCTTCCGGAAGTTCGTTTAAAAATGAAAGGAAAGTTTTTCAAAGAATTGCATTCTCAATCTGACCAAAGCGGGGCAATTGTAGAGGAAATAAAGCACTGTTTCCTTTTCCCAACTGATTTTTACAGCTGCATGGGAAATACCCAGCTTTGCTAAGTGCAGTCCCAGAAGCCAGAGTGTCCAGCGTAACAAGCAACTATCCTTGCTATGTCTTGCCTCGGTCTACGCATGTATAAAGTCGTTTGTGCGGGATTTATTGTAGATAGACCATATCGTTATAGACATGGTATAATCGGTACTGTTGGAAAATTGAGAGAATTTTGCCTTCATAGCAGCAAGTGAAATGGAGACGCTCTCACCAAGTGATTTCCTGATAGTATGAAGAGTTGGTCAGACCGTCAAGGCTTGTCAGTTCGTCTGCCCGTTCATTACTTTCTATGCCACTGTGTCCTGGAGCCTAGATTAAAGTGACTCTATGATTAATGGTCAGCTCATTTCGTTGGACCAATTTTGAGGATATATTTTTCGAATTTACGGCTTGAATAACCGCTTAGCTGTATGTGATTATTGCCGATTACTTCAGGTTGAAAGACGCCAGCAAATTCGGGAAGTAGGAAATATCTAGAGAAATTCAACGACTCTGAGAAAAATCCTGTCCCGACACCGCACTCCATTTTGATCCGTCGGTTAAGATTGTTGTTCATTCTTTTGGATGGTTTGTTGAGACTCACGGTAGGGTGAAGTAGTCAGTATTTGTCACTGATGGAAATCAAATGTGATGTGCTGCTATGGCCGTAAGGTTGGGCAAAACAGCACTTTAACTCTTTAAGTGTTAGCGCGCGCTTCAGAATAACAGATTTTTAACGTAGTTTAGTCGCTTTACTTAGTTTAAATACCACCCCTTGATGTCTCTTAAAGTTAGCACTAAAGTGAGTATGTTGTTTATTTACCTTTTAATGGACTGCAGCCAATCTTTAAATTGCGCATTGCCTTCGGGCGTTATTTGGAACGCTGCACGTGCTGCTAATATAATACTGGCGAAATCTTCGTAGTCTGCCTGAGTAAGATGATACAGTTTCTGGTGAATGCACTGTATGTACCTTTGAAAAGACAACAATTCAAATTAAATTTTAACATAAAATATTATTAAATAATTAACTCACATTTGTTGACACTTTTGAACAAGGGGTGTCAATGCAGATCGTAAATGTTGCATCACCATTTGATGATTGTTCCGACCTAAATAATGTGCTGCTTCGATTGCTACATCGTGCAGCACAAACGGACTAACGATAGAATTGACGGCGCACACACAAAACTGATGTAAATACTGGGTGCCCAATTTCTTTGATATGCGCAACAACCATTTGACATCTTCGCCATAAGGAGGATTGCGGGCGTATTTAGCCTGTGGACGATCATCATGAACCCTACGTGCGAGTGTTTCCATTGCTAGCATTCCCACGTTGTAGGCGGCTAGCAAATAACGTAGTTGTGTGGGACTGAAAGAAAAAGCCAAATTATAATTTTGAAAAAATTACAGGGATTCATTCAACTTACGTAAACTGATGAGGATGCCTCTGCCGTACCTGTGGCTGAGCTTGCTGTGCAAATGGGTACGGTTGTTGTCGCATTCCGTTGCCTTGCTGAGAAGCTTGAGGGGGTCCTATTGCCATCGGTTGCCCATAGTATTGTGGCGGCAATTGCTGGGGTGGCTGTTGTGCTCCTGTGTTTACTTGTACAGGCATTTGAACAGCAGCGTATTGTTGTGTTGCAGGAGCACCAGGATATCCTCCACCTTGTGGAACCTGCGAATGCGCTTGCATAGGCTGGAAGGAGCCTGGTTGCACCCCATATGCAGTTGGTGGCGGAACAGCTTGGGAAGGTGGACCCTGCGGATATGGTTGATAGGCCTGTGGTGGAGGCGCCGTGGAGATGTACATTTGCATTTGATTTGGAGGATACGTTAGATTGTGGTGATGATAAATACCCTGGCAGAAGCTGTACGGTGGATAGGGCGTGATTCCAATTGGAGCCAGTGTTGTTACTCCTTGTTGGAATGGGGGAGGAGCTGTTGTCACTACCACTTGTTGGTTTTGTGTTGATTGTGGTGGTGGTGGCTGCTGCATTTGAGCCTCCGCCGATTCAATCAACGCACTTAGACTCACCGAGTGATCAATATCGTTTACATCGTGATCTTGTTCGCTGTTCGGAGTATTTCGCAAATACAGTTCATACCAGTAGTGCGCGACTTGGAATAGAACTTCTGGGTAGACGCCTCCACCCTTGGCTGCATTTTCGACAGTTATGCAAGCTCGTTCAAGCATTTGATCACTTTGTTCCTTGCATTGCAGTATCGCACGCTGAATCTCATTCGGATTAAGTGCTGCAGAATGAGGCAAGACTGATAGGGCCAGCTCGGCAGCAGGATAGACCATGTTGTTATCCCAGCCTCGTGAAGCTCGATCTGCCATGCCTGCAGCTTCGGGCGGCGTAAGATGTCCCTCCCAAGTTTCTATGAGGAATGATATCGCAGGCGCACCAATCTCCATCGCTTGTCCAATGATCCAGGAGACATGCGAAGAGTACGTGCGTGACAACCAATTTGGACTGACGCAGTTGTGCAAACCAAGAGCATACAGTCCCAGTTGGAAGGCACACATGTGCAAAGCACGGTGTGGCCCATGATGGTTATGATTTGTAGTTGCTTGTGTGAACAGGGATGTAGAGCTTGTTCCACCGGCTTTGGTAAGCACATTTTTCGCTAATTCAAACATGAAATGAGCGCTAGCCTCTGACGGCTGGTTTGGAATCGAAGGATAGGCCCTCTTGCCCTTGTATCGTAGATCCTTGTTTCGATTGCTGGGTCCAGGTCCAGAACTATTAACATTACCATTTCCTCCTATTGTTTGGCTAGGCGACGCTCCGGCCATGTTTCCTTGTCCAGAATTTATATTGAGTGATCCCATTCCCACTTCCAATTCTGCACTGGTACTACTATGTGGTCGACTGTTGTCCGACGAAGGGAATCCACAAGAATCTGCAAAATTGGATGTAGTCGCTACATGTGCATTAAATTGCTCTTGCTCATCACGGCGAGCTTGCGATGCCGGAGTTCTCACAGGTGGGTTGTTCGAATAGTACGCAGGCAACAATGGACTTTTCAGTAAAGTATGTATGTCACGATCTAAGAGTTTATCCATAATCTTTGCAATCTTTCGTGGTTCATCCTTATAATAGGAAAGCAAAGTTAACGCTAAATCACCTCTCTGCCGCCGTGTTCCTTCACACAGCAATGGGTGCTCGGCCTCTGAGACATTTGCTTTAAGACCCAAAGCAGCTACGGCAGCTTCAAATCCTAAATTTTCATCTGTTGGCGACCTGTATGCTGTCGTCATAAGTTTGTTACGGTTTTCTTTACCCGTAACAGAGGGCATAACCAAAGCATCGAAGATAAAACTCGCTAGATTTATTGGAAGGAGGGCTTCTCCTCTAGACTTAAGCGTTCCATTCTTCAATTGCTCGGCACGTTCACGAATTACACATAGCTTAGGCTGATTTAAGTGGATTTTCTTCAACAAAGCAAGTAAATCAGCTTCCTGATTTGCTAATTTTACTTCAAGAGGTTTAGTGCTGGCCGGAGGTCGGGGCATTTCCAGGGCAAATAGGCAAATACAAAATGCATTATGATAATGCTCTGAGTTTTCGGATAGTACTGTGCATAAAAATGCACATTTGGATAGTGTTGATGACGCCAGTACACTTAGCTGATGTGAAATTGGGTTGATACTGTGCTTTTTACCTTTTCTCTTCGGTGGCGGCGGTAATTCTACCATTAAATTCGGTGGATTCGCTAACATCTCTTCTGCTAGACGAACTGCTAAAATACACGCTTCTCTTCCATGACCATGTGCATGTAGACCTTCTGCTCGAGCCAAAAGAATATCCCAAGCATCCTCTGTCGGTCTAACGTTCGAAAATATTTCCGGTTTTTCCGTAGAAAGCGGAATTTGTAAAGGTTTACTGCACCCAGCAACTGGACTACACTCAGGTACTACCACGGGGGGTATAAATACCGATGAAGGTTGAGTAGATTTTATTGGTTGACATTCAGGTGTTATGAATTCTTCACTTGAACTTGAAAACGATTCATCTTTAGATACCCGACGAGGTTCCGCAACTGCATCATCATTTACGACCGCCTCGGCAACTGGAATTGTTACCGCTACCGCAAGAGATGTGGACGGTCCAGCTAGTGGCAAAGGAGTTTTTGTTGCCAACATCGATGAAGTCGAAGATGTAGAGGAGGAAGTTGATAAAGTTGCTCTTGTAGCTATATTACCGCTGGCGCTTTCGGCAAAATTTGCAATAAATTTCATACCCTCTCCGTTTAAGTTGTCTGTTTCCAGCGGTGAAGACAATTCTAAGCTATTTTGTGAATCTGTTTCACTGGTGGTCTGAGGTTTAACCTGCACAGCTGCAGCTGGCGGTTGCAATGTCTGGCCACCTTCATTGTTGCCACTACTGTCTCCGCCAAAATCCTCATTCTCACAAAAACCTTCACTACTCGCACTTGAGCGATTGCCATCGCCTGGTTTTGTTGCTCCTCCACCAACAACCCGCAGAGAAGCACCAACACCTCCACTTCCGCTTGCAATTCCTGGCAGAACACCGCCATCTGAAACCAAAGCCACTTGATGATGAACTCGTACAGGAACACTTTCGCTGCTCGAGTTACTTGAGTTGTTGCTGCTCGAGATGTAAAAACGATCGCGGAACGTTCGATCATAACGATTTTTATTGTGCAGAAGATGCAGGCTATGATGATCGGTCGAGGTGCTAATGTAATTGTAGTGCTTATTGTTGGCCATGACCGCTTGTGTCGCATTCAATTGATGACTGCTAGTTGATGGTTCGCTCTTTGAGTCGGTATGTTTGAAACACGTGAACGGTGAATAGTATATGGGATTGGTCTCCTGTGTGTGTGTAATGCCGGGTATAGGGTACTCTTCCCAATCTAGATAACACGCTTCAATGGCCGGTTTAAATCCCACAAAAAGCTCAGCGTCGGTTCTGCGTGAGGTAAATCTTTGTAAATAATTATTATCAAAATTAACTAAAGCAAAATGAAAACATATTCTTTGTAACGCAACTACAATCTCTACAAACCACTCACCTTGAATTCTGTTGATGTTTGCTGCTGTATGACGAAGGCAGCATTCGGCATTTAACTACCCGATCGAGGATCTTCAAATGCCACGCCGTAAATTGAGCATGTAGCATATCTCGTTCGTCTGGAGCTAGACCGGGATTTAAAGCCGCTAATCGCCAAAGTACCACGATTTCGTCACAAAGCGAAGAGCAAGCATGCTGCGAAGCACTCGAATTGCTATGCGTGTTGCTGTGCTTCCCGCCATTATAACCGTGCGATCCCATCATCATTGACAGCTTCGTTTGAAACCACCAAATCAGAATTTGGTCACATGCCATACATTCCTCGGTTATGATCTCAAGGAGACGAACTGCATTCCGATCGCAGCGACGATACATTTCACGAACGATTGACAATAGATTCCACATGCCTTCGGGTTCCCTTCCGCGCAATGGACGCAAAAGAGAACTCCATTCGGCAGCGGCCGGTGGGGCGGAGTTTGTTAAATAATTTACATCACTACAAAATAAATATACATATGTTAAGTTAACGACAACGACGCACATAAACGGTTTTAAATACATACCTAAATACAATTGGTGCCGGTAGGCAAAACTTAACTAATATGCGGTTGATATTCTCATGTAAGGTTTTTTCGTCTAGATACCAGCTGGTTTGATCGTTCGCTGATGCGCCAGCTGTCGGATCTGGGGCTCCACATACTGTATTAATTGCCGTCGGTTGGGCGCTCAACAATTCGTCAAGCAAACGCTGTGCCGTTGGCAATATCTGTTGAGGCAGTTCACTTATAAGATACTGAGCAAACTTTTGCAGTTGATCTCTCTGCAAGCGGGTTAGAGATTCCGAGACAGGAGCTCTCAGACAAACCTCGCTGGGCTGTACAAAAAAAAATAAAAGTTTTACTGTTTTGCAAATAAATCCACTATAATTTTTACTTACACAGTGTATTCGGTGTAAACATACGGCGACCACATGAGAACACCAATAAGCGGATGATGTGCATGTACAATTGCATGAAGATATCCGCCGTCGATCAAAAGTGACTGCAACATTGAAATGACTTCTAAGTTGGCTTTGGCCAATAACAGTTGCTGATAGATGAAAACCTAAAAGAAATTTTAAAAAAAATAAGATTTCGGATTTGGAAAAAAATGGGTAGTTATAATCAGTTTTACCTATTTGCAATGGATCCTTAACAGCACGATTTTTAAATAACTGATCTCCACGATGAAATTCATCAGCAGAACTATTAGCTAAACATGAGTACAATCTAATGTCCTCCTCGTTGTCGGGAAAACTCCAAAATGCTATTCGTAATTGAAGTTGTTCTGGAACTGGTGGATAGACGTGTTCGACCAGTTCGAATGGTATGTACGAAGCAACGCACTTCGCTGCAAGCTCCGTTAAAGACGAAACATCTGTACAGAAATAGAATATTATTAGGTGAATTGTTTATTTATTTTTTTGTTTTCTTTTGAAAAATAGAATAAAAATGAATACATATCATAATTTTTTGTGTCATATGTGACCTAGAAATCAAATGCGCATTTGATGCAGTCATGCGTTTCGTGAATCGAAAAAGGAATTGATTTTTTTTTGTTGGTAAATTGTACATATTTTTTTTTTGCATTCGATACACTTTAAGAGATTTCTTTACAATACACATTATTAAACATAATTTAAGGAAAGGACTGCACATAAATTTGCGATTCATTTTTTTTTTTTACAGAAAGCGTGTCCACACTTCCCAGATATATCAAAGGGCACTGCACTAACCAGCCAAATTCTGGAACTACACCCTTTTACAGGAGGAAATTCAGGCGATTTTCTAATCCCTCCATTTCTCTATAGTACCAATAAAGTCCAGAAACTTCAAATTTTGAATATTTGCTAAGCTAGTCAAACACAGGCACCTCACAAAAATTTAACTTCTTAGCATAAGTGATTCCTGAGATGTATAAGGTCTCAAAAATTACAAAAACCGTTACTTACTCACTGACTGACAGATCATTAAAGTTATGGAGTGTTTCCCGACATCGCAGAATCTTGTAATTTTGCACAAAGGTAGATTTTGTTATGCAAGCAAAGAAATAAAACGAAAATTTGACGTTTTCCATTCATTTCAATGGGTACCAAACCCACTTTCTGAAAAAAGGTTTCATTTATATGGGGAACTTCCACTTTAATAGACCAGAGTTGGTCTAGTGATACCACATGAATGCAGAGATAATCTGCCTATTCGTTGATCCATTTGGAGCTTCGAGCTTCTAATGAAGTGTAAGAGACTGTAGATAGATGTCTATTTTATTAATATCGCTAAGATCATCGAATAATAAGTTTCCAAGATAGTGCGTATGCCTCTGCGATATGGCAGGGCATGTACACAGAAGATGAGAAATGTATTCCACCTCTTCTTCGTCCATGCAGCTTCTGCAAAAATCTTGGTTTTATTTATTTATTTATAGCTTAATACAAGCAACTAACAATTACTTAATTAATATCTTAAAACTAGGTAACAATTTAAAGACTTAAGATTAAATTTAAACTAAGGAACCAGGTACACAGGATACAGTAAGGAAATTTTTAAGATTGGAGTGCTCGTTGTAGAGAGGATTTGGAAAGGTTTAGATCAAAAATGCTTGAAATATTAGCTTTCTGAAGCATTCTAGTCATCGGTTCATTTTTGCCGTAGTCGGTACGATGGAAAGGGATTGCGAAAAGTGGTATAGATCTTAGATGACGATGGTTAACGTTCCATGTGATCTTGTCATACAGGGCTGGACAATCAATGCCTCCAGTTAGAAGTTGGTGAATAAACATTATATTTGCATTATCACGACGTCGGTTTAATGTTTGTAAGTTTATCAGTTTTAGTCGATTTTCGTAGGGAGGTAAGTGGTAAGGGTCGTCCCATCTAAGGCCCCGTAAAGCGAAGTGCAAAAATCTACGCTGAACAGCCTCAATACGAAGAATATGGATCTGATGGTATGGAGACCAGACTTGCGCGGCATATTCAAGGAGAGGCCTAACAAAAGATATATAAAGAGATTTGGTGACATAGGGATTTGAAAATTCCTTAGACCAGCGTTTGACAAATCCAAGGGTAGAATTGGCTCTATTAATGATAGAATCAAAATGATCCCGGAAATTAAGCTGGTTGTCACAAATAACACCTAGGTCGCGAATGGAAGATACGATGGCAATTGGTTGGTTATTAATCAGATATTGGCGTTGCAATAGGGGTGGGTGTTTACGGGAGTAAGTAATGGCTTGACATTTGTTAATATTGAGCTCGAGGGAGTTATGTTGACACCAGACAAAGAAATTATTTAAGTCTATTTGAAGCAATTTTGCATCAGCGGTGTATAAAATGTGTTTTGAAATCCGCAAATCATCAGCATAAATCTGGAGGTCTGATTGCTGAAGAATAAGTTCAATATCATTAACAGTTAGCAGGAAAATCAAAGGTCCTAAGTGACTACCTTGCGGGACACCTGATGTTGAACAGAAAGAGTTAGAATAACAGGATCTAAAATTAACTGTATAATGACGATCAGTTAAATATGATTCAATCCAAGATATAAACAAAGCAGGGAAACCATATGCTTTAAGTTTAAACACAATAATCTTGTGGGAAATTTTGTCAAATGCCTTGCTAAAATCAGTTGCAATTGCATCGACTTCCTTACCAGCTTCTAAGACACATATAGTACTTGAAACGAATTCAGTGAGATTGGTAATAGTTGATCTACCTTTAAGAAAACCGTGCTGTTTCAGGGAGAATATCTGATAACAATGAAGGAGCAAAGTATCATGAATTATACTCTCAAATAGTTTAGGTATGCAAGAGAGTTTGGCAATGGGTCTATAGTTGAATATATCATTTTTACACCCTTTTTTATGGACGGGAATGATAAACGAGTCCTTCCATTGTTTAGGAAACACACCGTTTGTAATAGATAGCTGGAAAAGTAAAGTGAGGGGTTTGGAAAATTTGGAGATACATTTTTTAAGGACAATAGGAGGTATCCCATCGGGACCAGAAGAAAAGTCATCCTTAAGCAGATTGATTTTATCAATAACAGAAGACAAAGATATATTAATCGAAGATAAAGAAGTTTGAATGCAATTGTTCATATAATTGAAATAGTTGTTATCTACTTCATTACTATTAGGAGAAAAGGCTTGACTAAAGAAATCAGCAAAAAGGTTCGATATAATTTTTGGGTCTGAAGATGACGAGTGTAGGTAATGCAGTGTTGAAGGATAACCATCGGATTTCTTTTTTGAATTGATGAATTGAAAGAAATGTTTGGGATTCGAAATAAGATCGGCCTGGGTTTGAATGAGGTGGTTGGAATAGAGAGATTCACAAATCGATTAAATAAACGACAAGCCTGGTTCTGTGCTTGTAAATAATACAGTGTCCGGTTATGACACCAATTACGCAGCTGATGTGCAATCTGCTAGGATATCAAACACTTGGAGCGTTTCAGATCAAGTTTTGACCAGACAGGTGGTTGTATTTTTCGGCGTTTGCGGTTTATTCGCTCTATTGCATCTTGTTTCAGCACTAAATTACAGCGATGAGTTATGGGTATACCCATATTGCGTTGCCTCCACTTGAAATAAATTATTGCAAGAAATGTGTCATGTAGTCAATATTTCTTGTGGAGGCCCCTTATGTCTGGTTTTTTTTTTTTATTTTTAGACATAAGAATCTGCATTTATTTCTTGTCTTCTCAGAAGAAATAAACGAAGAAATAAAATTTGACATTTCAATCGTTAATCGTGCACAAATTCCTCACAAAACATTGAATCTTGTTCATAGTTTGCTTATTTTCATGTTAAATTTTAATAATTCATTAAAAAAAAAAAACAGATTATACCTATTCTAAAGTACATAGAGCGCTTAGCGCTTTTTGGAGAAGAATGAAATTTCACGATTTATGTTTGCCAGGAGGACATAGCAAAGAAATATAAATTGTTAGTAGTAGTGTCTGCAAATATGGGGCGAAATAAATATTTCTAATGGAGTCGCGGCCTAATAAAGGTGGTGTTGTTCTGATTTTGGCAAGTTCATCAGCCTTACAATTCTCTGGATTATCACTGTGCCCTGGCACCCAACATAGATGAATATTGAACTGCTACATCTACATAAGAGATGAACGGCAGTTGGGAGCAGAGCAGTTAGAGTTTGTAGAGGACGACTCCAGAGATTTAAAGCCGCCTGACTATCTCATAAGAGACGGATATCAGTAGTTGATATAACGTTTTCCTTGAGCCAGGTAATTGCCATAACTTCCGCCTGGAATGTGCTACAATGATTAGGAAGACGGAAAGAGAGACTTGTTTCAGTACACACCCCACCAATTTAATAATCATTGCATGTATTTCACGTTCTTGCTCTTATGTGCGATCACATCGTACGCATAAGATTCTTAGTAGAAACGGTTCAAGAAAAAAATCTTCCATCCCTTTTCAAAATATAAAAGAAATTGATTTTCTTTCAAAAATCAAAAAAAAAAAGTTTCAAAAATGTTGGTATGCAGTATCATTTAGAAGTCGATGATGATCGAAGTTTGTTGAGTCGTTCATGAGATCGAAAATCGAAAGTAAGTTTTGATAATTGGATAGTTTTAAACATTTTTGTCTAGCTTTAAGTTAGTTATAAGTTAATAATAAATACAAATTAATTTAAAAAACATTAAGGAAAAAAAGTCCATTGAATTTATTTCAACATAATGAGATTTACCATTTTTGGTACAAAAAATTTGTATGCAAGTTATCGTTATTTTTGGGACTGAAAAAAAATTAGAAAAAATAATTACCTAAGAAGCTTAACTGCCAAGCTAGAAGAAAATCGCTTCAGCCGTTTAGGATGTAGATCGACCTAAAGACAGACGGAATTGGGGAACACACTTTTATGTTGTTCTCTATCTTCGTAATGTCAAGTTTGATTAATATCTCGAGTTCAATTTTTGTTCGCAAGTAAAAATGACAACTCTATGGAGTTTGACGTTTAAGTATATGAATGTGTGAGTGCTACTTGTATCAATTATAATTTCAAATCGGAAAGCAAATTTATCTTTTTTTCAGAATCAGCACTTTAATTTGTTCCTAAGCTAACGCATTCAGAAAAAGCCAGAAGGCTTTTGGATCGCCAAATAAAAAATAATATAAGTCTTCTAAACCCTTTTTCGCATGTACATACGACTGCGGTTTATATTTAAACTGTTTACACTTTCTGATTTATAGAGAACGACAGACAGCAAATATTTTGCATAAGAGCTATATATGCTGCAAAGGTTGCTTTTGTTCGCGTTTCATGCAATAAAACTGCGATTTGAAACGTTTACATTGTATTATTACATTAACGTTGTGCAACAAACGAAAAACGAAACGCTTGACGATGTAATCGAACACAAGACCGATTGTGCATTATATTTTTTTGTGAAACCACTACGCATACTTTAGAAAACAAATTTTTAATCGCTTAAGCCTAGTACGCTGCTGATGCGAAACGAAAAATCCCATACAAAAATGACACGACGAAATCATGAACGAAAAATTTCGTTCTACTTTTCGTTTTCCAGTACGCTGCTGAACGACGAAATGTGTAATTTTAGTGGATAGCTGTAGTAGATTTCTTAGTACAATTCTCCACTCTTTTCGTTCTCAATTTAATTGACCTGCACATTAATTGCTTGCGAAATTTTGACATTTCATTTTTTTTATAAAAAAAAAAGTCAAGCTCTTGTAATGTAATGCTCAACGGCCTTGGCTCCGATGAAAGCATCGCTTCCCATAGATCAGCGAAATCAAGCATCGTTGCGCGTGGTTAGTACTAAGATGGGGGACCGTCTGAAGCCAACCACGTGCTGTTGACATGTGTTTCTTCTGTTGTGTGTTCTTCCTTTCTCTGTCTCTCTTTGTTGTATTAATGTATGTGATGTTTAAAGCCAATGGTCTTCGTTGCCAGTGCTTCAGTGTCTCTACTTCGTAGATTTATCTACGGAGTAGTATAATATGTAATGTAATGTAATGTAATGTAATTTTTCTTTGGCTTTGTGTTTTCTCTAGTGTCTGGTTTTTCTGTGCATTTCCTGTATTAAATTATTCAAAATACATTCAATTCTAATTTTGTATCACAACCAATTTCAAAATCGACTAAACTAAATCTGCAACATGAAAATGGGAAGTTGGAAAGAAGCACACCCTTCACATATCTTATCGGCGAACAAGATATAGCTGATCTTTATTTGGAGTGCTGATTATAACCAACTATCGACTTTTCTCATACCTAGTGCTAGTGCTTAGATTAAAAATAACCTATGTCCTTTTAAAATTAATTTATTTTAAGTGACTACTAAATAAAAATATTATAATCAAGATTCAGTAGTTTGTTCTGCAATTAACTGTCCATGTCATGATTTTTAAAATACATTTGTTACTCCGACTTTTAAATTCTATGCGACCTTTGACACCATATAAATATAAAAAAAACACTCACCATTTCTAACTACATACTTTCAACACATAAATTAACTCAATTGCCACAAAGAAAAAATCAAATCGACCGCCCGCTACTGGCAGTACGAATATGAATTTCCGACCTGGTCGGGACAAGGAAGCCAAAGGTAAGCGGCCTTCCGCTGCACCAACGACAATTAAGGAAATCATCGTTACCACAATAATGTTTGGTTGCAAAAAGGCCATCTTAAACGATACCCACCTCTATTTAGAAAGCCTGTTTCCGATCTCATTGATTGGCGATTTTATACCATACCCCAGAACTTATTTCTCAAGTTCAGACAATCTGTTTAATGTTTACTTCGTGAAAATCGGCACGGGATGGACATTGTTATTTAGTCTACAATTTCTGGTGATGATCTCGCTAGTCCTTTGTTGTGTTGATAGAAAGAAGATGATGACAAATCACTTACCTCGCATTGCCATCGCTACCTAACTTTTCTTTTCTGGACGAAGTGTTTTAATGTTATTGAACCATCGTATGGCAGATGCCCTGCTCGTGAATTTGATAGCAAATCAAGCTGCTTGCAAGCTGGTCACTTGTCAATGGGATTTGACATATAAGGCCATGCATTTTTACTATTCATTCGATTTTAGTATTAATTGAGGAAGCAAGACCTATAGTTAAAATGGGAATCGATCAAAGGGCATTCGCAGCGTAGCAGAGCGGTCAAGTACAAACCCACTAAGAAAACTCACTGATGAACAAGTGAAAATGCAACCCGTTCCAAAAATATATTCTAAAAGCTATTCACTGTTCTCTTGGAATATATAATCTGAAAATACTTTGAAGTGTATCTTTGGAACGGGTAATCCTAAAAACTTCATTGATACCTTTTTGTAATCTACTCTTGATACTCTCAAAATCAGCATCAAAAGTTTGTATGTAGAAGCCTTATTGCAAAAAATCACTCTTGAAATACGCATATTTAGAATGATGTATGCGTATTCCTGGAGCTATTTTTTAATACAACTTCTTTGCAAAAAATGTTGATGCTTCCTTTGAAAGTATGAAGTGCTGATTCTAAAAAGATATCGCTCACCTTTATTGGACAACCCGTTCCAAAGATATAGTTCAAAATCTATTCACTGTTCACCTTGAAATACATAATCTGAAAATACTTTGAAGTGTATCTTTGGAACAGGTTATCACATAAAGGCGAGCGATATTTTTTTTGAATCAAAACTTCATACTTTCAAAGGAAGCATTAACAAAACCAAAAGTAGTTTTGTCACCAAATTACTTTTAGATTTATTTTTTTGTCACCAAATTTCCTTTATATATAATTTTTTTTGAAATAATTCTTGGACTTGAAAATGGTATCCGGAATTAGTAAGAAACCATTAATTAGAACTCATAACCGTTTACACCATTCCAATGAAGGACGTAGTTTTCGAATTATAGAGTGGTTTACCTCCCTATTTAATTGATTTTCTTAAAATTGATAGAAATTTCATCAAATCGGCAGATAAACCAGTTAATAAGTCCGAAAGTATTTGCTTAATTTCCATCATTTAAACGGTTCTGAGTTTTATTTTAAATCCTCTATGTGTAACAAGAACAATTTTTAAATCCAAGAATTATTTCAAGAAAATTACATCTAAAAGTAATTTGGCGACAAAAAATTTTCCATCTAAAAATAATTTGGTGACAAAATTACTTTTTTTTTTACAACTTGTCATTTGTTTTTGACAGCTTACAGAACTCTCCGCAAATATTTTTCCGCTATGGTTTTCGTTAGCATTTCGCTCTCCTAGTGGAGACCACCGAAAAATTTCGTTTCGCATCAGCAGCGTACTAGGCTTTACAATGTATGACGATAAAAGAAGCGTGTAAGTTACATTCAAGTTTTTTTTTTATTCTATTTAAGTAAAATCACTGGCCTCTTTTGCATGAAGTGTTCAAATGCGTGGGTACAAGTGATAGTAGAAACACCGTCTGCAAAAAAGAGTCACAACGAGGACAAACGAAAGAAGAATAAACGAAAACAAAACCGTCAGGTTAGGAGACAGGGAGGTGTGTTCATATGGATTAAACACGAAGTAGACTTGAAGGCGACTTTTGAATAAATTTCATTTTCTGGAAAATGAAGCTGGTATTGGTAAATTGTATTAAAATGTCTGTAGTCTATTCAATGCCTATCCATGCCATGTTTGACGAACCAAATGAAGAAGTGTATTGAGTAAAAGTGGAGAATTTGCATAATTATTATTAACAACAACTACAAGTGTGTGTATCGGGCCGGGTTGTCGCATCGCAATTACTACCAGACTATGACGAATGTGGTAAAATGGACAAATGTGATAGGATGGGTTGGACCAAAGGGCATTTGCAATGTTTCACACTGAAAAACTGAAAACAGTGAGCTTGTAGTATGATGGCTTCACTGTGTGAATGGGATTGAAGTTGTCACAAGTGGGTAGGTCAAGCCTAATGGCAAGAGGTTCTGTGTCTGCTGTAATAGACACCACATCGGATAGTGTTTGTTAATAAGAAAAAATATATTTCTTTAATTAGTTGTAAGGGGTACTTTAAGAAAGAAAAACAAACAAGACCCCATAGTTTCTACCTAGTATTTACTAATTGTTTTCACTTATTAAATAACACCGTTAAATGGAAGGTACCTATGTGGAAAACAGAAGACAATTTTATTTATTGAAATAGGTACTTTTTGTTCGTTTTAATGTGTTGTTCCATTGGTAAAAAAAAATCAATTGATTTTTAATAAAAACGCGGATTTTGACAATTAAATTCTGCAATCTCCCAAAAAAGGGAAAGGACAACTCCAATCTGGCGAATCTCCGGTCGATAAGTCTTCTTCTGAGTATCAGCAAAGTATTTGAAAAGGTTATTAATAGAGCCCTGTTCAAGCGGACGGAGGACATAAATATCATCCCGGATAATCAGCTCGGTTTTAAGGCGGGACATGACACAATTCATGCCGCGCCTAAACTGGTGTCTGATATCCAATGGAACAAATCTAAAAAGCAGTGTACGGGTGCCTGCCTGGTTGATTTGGAAAAGGCCTTCGACACCGTATGGCTAGAAGGTCTTTATCTACAGCTTTCCAGACTAGGTATAAGTAAATCTCTATTGTAAATGCTTTATGACATGCTAAATGGTAGAAAGTTTGTTGTCAAGAGTGGCAATGTAACTTCTACCGAAATTTTTAATATTAATAATGGTCTTCAGCAGGGAGCGGTTAACTCGCCGATTCTATTCAGCATTTACACCAACGATCTGATAGGTAGTCTAACTCGGGCAATTGCGTACGCCGACGATCTAATTGCGTACAGAACAGCTAATACAGTTGAGGTCATCAAAATTCTTTTGCAAAGTGACTTCGACAAGATTCAGCGATATTGTGATGACTGGAAGTTGAAAATCAACTTCCAGAAATCAAAAACTCCGTTGTCTACCGCCTCAAGAGATACGAGAAGGAACTGGCGCAAGCTGGTGATCGTAGGGCCACATGGACATCCACTGGCGAGTAAAATTGTAGTAAAGTACCTTGGCATCTGGTTGGATCAGTACCTGTATTTCGAAAGACATATAGGTGCTGCGTTGGCCAGGGCTTGGGGAGCCTTGCCTTGACAAAACGACTGTTTTATAGCAGCCGTCTTGACAGCAGGGTGAAGGTGATTTGTTACATGGCCCTCATCAGGCCGATGATTGACTATGGATGCCCGGTGTGTTTCAACGTTGCCCCATCTCAAATGGAAAAGATTCGGGTGTTTGAGAGGCAATGTCTTAGACGTTGCCTTGGATTACAAAGAACACCAGAGTCGGAGTACAGAAGATATTATTCCAACCAGGTTCTATACAACGGAGCCAACATAAACAGAATATATAATTTTTTGTTTAAGCTGATTCGGGGTCACACTGCAAGAGCGATGTCCTCAACCAACAGCTTAATTTTTGGGGCTTACTACCCCAATAATGAATATTTTGAGAGTGCGCGGTTAAGTGGCTACATCCCTCCCAAGGCATTCCTCTATTTAGACAGTCGAGGGCTGATACAGGATAGAATGGCGGTTCCGCTTATCTACCACGTCAGCCGTAAAACTGTAGATAGCGACTCCTGTATGGTCGAGACGTCATCGCTCAAGGTGCGAGAAGAGCGCCTTCGGTTCAGTAGGACTGTGTCCGATCGGGACCGGAGGGATAGGGCGAAACAGGAGAACCAGTTCTGGTGGCTCTCTGAACAGCATCATAATATTTAAAGTCGATGAAGATGGTATGTCTTGGCCGACTTACATACATTTAGGGCAATTAGGTATAGGGAACAGTCGGGGTGGCACCAAACAAAAAAATTAAAAATATGTATGCATGCGGAGGCATATGTGCATGCACCTGCGTAACTGTACATGTGTGTGCGTACATATATGTATGTACGTATGTACATGTATGTATGGGTTGAATGTAGCTGTGTGGCTGCATGCGTATGCAAAATATAAACAAAAAAATTAAAAAACGAAAAAAATGCTGCTGTGGCTGTTCTAGTTTTTAATTAGTTTTAAGTGGTTTTGGGTATTTTTAGGTATCTTAAGTAGTTTAAGTTAGTTTTAGTTAGTATATAAGTTAATTGTATCTAGTTTTAATAATTTTTAGTCTAGATTTAGGTAGCTTATAAGTAAAAAATGAAAAATAATACGAGACCGAGTTTTTCAAAAAAAGTTTTCATGGTAAAACAAAAATAAAATAAAATAAAATAATTAGAATTAATTAAAATAGTTTTTAGGTCGAAAGACATTAGTATTAAGAGATATAGTTTAGTTTAGAGCGCCCGTAAAGGGCCAGTAAATTAGTTGTAAGTTATTGATAATTAGGCTAGTTTTAAACATTTTTGTCTAGCTTTAAGATAGTTATAATTTAAGATTAAATAAAAATGAATTTAAAAAAAAATCAATTTTCGCTTTGAATCAATTTTGCAGATCCGTATGTTTTTATGGATCTGTTCCCGTACTTTCTAAGACTAAGAAAATCTACGAATTTCTATAAAATAAAATGCACGGCTGGATCGCACGAACTTGCTCTTATGTTCACATCGTATGCAAAAGATTACTATTAAAAATCTAGATATATTTTTAAAGTCGTTTTTTACTTAATTGATTATAACGGGTGATTTTTTTGCTACTTGGTTTTTGACGTTTATATTTTTGACAGATCACACATGACAAATTCCACGAACATTTGACATTTCGATTCAGTATTGTTTGCCATTTCATCATGAATAGACTTACGCCTGAACAACGTTTGCAAATTATTGAAATTTATTATCAAAATTCGTACTCTGTGAAAAATGTGTTTCGCAAGCTACGTCCGTTTTATGGTCGTCATAATCGACCCACCGAGCAGGCTATTCAGCTCATTGTGACCAAATTTCAAAAATTTCAAAGATCATGTGATTTGACCCCGTTAGACTATTTTTTGTGGGGCTATGTTAAGTCTATTGTCTATGGGGCAAGCCAAACACGATTGCTGCCTTGGAAGCCAACATTGAACGCGTCATTGGTGAGATTCGGTCCGAAATGTGTGAAAAAGTTTGCCAAAATTGGACCTTCAGAATGGACCACCTGAAGCGTAGCCGCGGGCAACATTTAAGTGAAATTATTTTTAAAAAGTATATGGCAGAAATTGATTTATCGATCCAAATAAAAATTTTCTGTGCACCGTCACCGTTTATATACAAAATTTCTTTAATTTTTTTTTAAACAATTGGTATGACAAACTTAAATATTTAATAATATAAACTTAAAAACAAAAGATTAAATCGGCTTATTTAAAAAAAAAATAATTCAAAGTTCTGAAATAAATACTCAAAAAAAAGTACGCCATTTTATTTCTTGGATAAATTTGAATTTATGAGAAAAAAACTGTGGAGCGGTTTTTGAGAAAAAGTTTTTTTTTTAACTTTTTGAAAACATTTTCCAAAAAAAAAAAATTCAAAAACATAAATATAATTAAAAAAAAAAATAATGTGCAGTTTTCAAAATACAATTTAATTTTTTTAAATGCTCACAAAAAATCACAAAAAAAAATATTAATTAAAAATATTGGTATGCAGTATGAATTGGGCTACCTATCCCTAAATGCACACATGGACAAAATAATAGGAACACTCCTTACTTTTAGGTAATACTGTATATTGCACATTAGTTAGGCGAACATGTGAACAAATTGGTGCGTTATTGTAACGGTCAATCTATTCAACGTATTATTTTGTGATTAAACAAAAGGTATTTGCAATATTATGCACTTAGTAGATTGCAACTACAAAATATGTTGGTCAAAAAAATAGGAACATTTGAACAAGAGCTCAAAAACATGTGTTATTAGCTTAAAGAAGTCAAGATTTTGGTGAGATTTTTTATCTGAGAATAATTTTGAAATTGTAGGCATATTTTTTTATAATATGCCACTTAGAAATGGGAAGAGCCATGAACTGCACTGAAGACCAATACGAAGCCATTTTAGTTCTGCATAACAACGGTGGGTCCATGAGAGAGATCGCAGCAGTCATTGGGCGCTCTGCAAGGATGGTGTTGATGATATAAACTCCAAACATTCTGAAGAAACCAGAGGGTGTCCGTCTAAAATGACTGTAAGAGACAAAGCTACATTGGTGAGAAAAGCCAAAACGAATCCGTTTATGTCCTCAAAAGATCTGCAATGAAAAATAGAGACGCCAGTCAGTTCTAGAACTATTCGTCGTATCTTCCACGATACTGACCTTCACGCATGATCTCCAAGGAAGGTGCCCTTTTAATAAAAAATACACGCACAGAAGCGGATCGGTTTTGCTAAAATGCATCACATGAAAGACGACCCACTTTAGGCCAAGATGCAGTGGAGGAATATGCTTTGGAGCGACGAAACGAAAATAAATTTATTCGGAATGGATGGGAAACAGTTTGTTCGTCATCCAAAGTCCGAAGCCTATAATCCGTGGTACACAAAACCAACCGTGAAGCATGAAGGTGAGAGCATAATGTTATGGGGTTGTTTTTCTTGATGGGGTGTTGGTCCAATAATTATTATAGACGGCATAATGACAAGGGAGTCGTATGTGGACATACTGGAAAATGTTATGCTTTCGTGGGCTCAGGAAAATATGCCACTGAAATGGCTTTTCCAGCAAGAAAACGACCCTAAGCATATGGCAAAGTCAACAAATCTCTGGTTTCAGCGAAACAAATTGGAAGTTATGGGGTGGCCTTGAGAACCTCTGGAATGAGCTGAAGATTGAGGTTAGTAAACCTTCCAACAAAACGAATCTCTGGAGAATTGTCCAAGAAGTGTGGTATTCGCTTCCACAAGAAAAGTGCCAGAAGTTGGTAGACTCTATGCCAAATCGAATGAATGCAATATTGAAAAATAAAGGTTTTTCAACGAAATATTAAATATTCTTAGTTAATAAATAAAAAAATGCATTGGTTATTACAATGTCTTGCTTTTTGTTAATTTTAATCAAGTATTTCTATTTTTATGACCAGCTTGTTGGGAGGCCTAAATCAAACGGACTAAAAAAATTTGTAAGCCCCTTTTAGTTTTCAAAAAAATTTATATAAAATAGACTAACAACTAATATGTAACACTAATATTTTGTAATATTTACCTAGTATAAGTACTACACACAATTATTATTTGCGTTTTCTTCAAAATTATTACTGGCCAGACCACGGGCATAACATACATTTAGGTGCACGAATTTAACCAAACTCCCCTAAATAATATAATTTGCAGTGTGTAAATGCTGCAAATTTTATAAGAGTCGGTAATCATCGACCGAAAAACATTGCGTCTTAGAAGGGTACGATAGCATCTAACTGACGAGCCCAACTATCGTGCCTGGGCGAAACGCATTTTGGACTACAGGTCATTAAAATTTTCAATTTGTCTTTAACCCATATAGTCCACAAAAACAAAAATAATATTAAATTATTATTTGCGTTTTCTTCAAAATTACTACACACAATATTACCAAGAATTAGGGAGTTTTCCTATTAGTTTGTCCATATCTGTGCATATGTGTGAAATTTCGAAAGAATCGGTTAAGCCATTTATGAGATAGTCGAAAGCTAAAAAAGTATGGAAAGTACCGTTTTGAGAAATTTAAAATTTTTTTTTCCAACCATGTATGATGGGTCGTACCTTAAAAGCTGTACTGATTTTTTTAAATCAAAATCGTTAGAGCCGTTTCCAAGCAAAATAGGCTCAAACGTAACGGTTATATGGCAGGTACCGTTATTTTTTCAGCTAAAAAAAATTTTTAGTTTCTCCTCTGTACAATATGTACCCATAAAACTCTATATACCAATTTTAAAGCAATTCGGCCCACCCGTTTTGGCTGTAGGTGTCTATACTGACAGACTGACAGGCTGATAGACTGGCAGACTGACAGACAGACGGAGATACAGACGTACAGAATTTTCATCGTAATGTCACGTTTGATTGTTATCTCAAAACTTTTTTTTGTTCGACGAATGCATAACTTGCTTATAGTATGTACATATGTACCTATAATCGCAAGTAAAAATACATAAGCTTCTAGTGTCAATAAAAAAGTTGAAAATAATCCAATTTATGATGTATTCGGGCTCATTCTTGGAATAAGTTAAAATTTTGATATCAAATTGTATTTACAAAAGTTTTTTTTACAAAAAAAAACATTAGTTTCGTTCGTTGAACTTTACCGTAGGGTCGATCCAGGTCGAAACCTGGGTTTTTTAAATTTTCTAAAAATACTCGAGGGCCATTATTTTTTTGTTACGAAAAGCAAGTTATGTCATCTAATAATTAAAATTTAAAATATGTTTAAAGTTAGTTCCCTAGTGCATTTGCAAAACTTTAAAGTTTTCTTTTTTGCATGTCTGTATCTGAAAAAAAAATTAAAGTATTCTTTTAATTCCCATTTAAAAAATAACAAATTGCATACAAAATGAGAATTCACAACAAAACAAATACTTTAAATTAGGATTTTTACTTAAATAAACAAATAAATATTACTGACTAAATAAATAGGTAAATAATCGTGTAGATAAACAGTTTATCGAATTGTATATTTTTATTGCTAAACGAAACTTTGAAAAAGTATCTGTTTAAAGAATTTATTTCTCACAGTTATAATTAATTGTTTATTATTGTCAACATTGTGTATTCCGAAATAATTTCAGTTCAAAAAAGAAATTAAAAAAAATTCCAGGTTCTACCGAGATTTGAACTCGGATCGCTGGATTCAAAGTCCAGAGTGCTAACCATTACACCATAGAACCGTATGTCTATCCACATGCCAAAATTAAAACATGACGCACACTCTCGTCTGTTTCATCGTAAAATTATTCTTACATACTTTCACTTCCAACTCTGTGAATTATGTACATATTCGATTTTTATTTGCAAGAAAGTAAGAAGGTAAATTCATGCCTACTTACTTACGTATAGTGATTTCTTTAAAAAAAAAAACCGTTTAAGAAGTACATATGTAGGCAGGTAGGTTATTAATGCAATTACATAAATTGGATGCTCGGGTACTCTTTTATGCATTACATAATCCTGTTCCTGCTTCATGACTTATGGTCGATTCGATTCTTGCAGAATATCTACCTACCTGCACAGCACTTATATAATTTAGGAAGGTACCTAATCTAACTTTTAAATTACATTCAAAATTATGTAGTAGATATGAACTAAACATACCTAGTACATAATATACCTATGTATGTAAGTATTTATTGTTTTGTGTTTCTTTGTAACACTTGTTCTATTTTTCTCTTTTATTCATTATATTTTGTTGCGTTAGCGTTTGATTTTTGTTCACGCAATAATTTTTACATTTCTTTGTAGTGTAGGTTAGGTATGTACGAGAATTGCTTTGTTAATTGTAAAGCAGCTGCACAAAGATGGAATTTTTAGTTATACGGGCAAATAATGCCAATAATAAAAATTCACAACAAAGAAATATTCGTGCGCATATTTCCTTTCACTTAATAGGATGACACCCCACAAAGTTTTTATGTTTTTTTGTTTGTTGTAACATGAAGGTAATATATGTACATACATACATTTTATGTAGGTACAGTGCGGTTCACTGCGTCAAGCACATTTAAAAAATGTGTTTTTATTATTTGTACCACATACCTATACATAATATCCTACATACATAGGTTCATATTTTAGTAGGTACCTATCATACCTATATGAATATGTATATAATATATAGGTCACGGTCGATAGCTATAATTTTGAATTATGTAGTCAATGACTGTCTACCTAGAATGTGTTATAAAACCAGATAAAGACACTGGTCCTGACATCTAAAGCAGAAAAACTATCTTTTTAAAAGGCAATTGAGAAGCAAATCCCAGCTCATGGGAACTAATGTGCCCCTTCAAAAATCAAGCAACGGAGGTTAGGTTAGATCCAAGGCGAAACTTTAGACAGTTAGTTTAGTCACTGGTCTCTATTATACAAATACTTTGAAATAAAAATATATTGATAGTGTTTTATGTTCTAGAAAATAAAGAGATTAACTGTTGTGTGTTGTGTATATGTCTTTATTCTTTGGCATCTGGTAATGGACTAAAACTTATTTGCTAATACAATTATGAATCTGCTTGTGCAGGGATGTATACTTTCTTATTACAACAGGGATGTATAGTGTATACTTTCTCATTACATGCTTTTTTTTTTTTTTTTTTTTTTTTTTTTTTTTTTTTTTTTTTTTTAAATTAACTAATTAACATTGATTACATAAACCTAATCAAAGCCATAACGATTTGGTGGTCTAACACTTCTTCCACTTCTTGTCACATATGGAACATTTTGATTTACATTACTTTGATTTACATTATTTTGATTTACATTATTTACATCTTCTGTTGAACTGTTTACATTAGAATCATCAAGAACAATATTATCATTATTCGATACATCATTAGTAAATGAACGATTACATTTATCACTATTTGCAATGGGTACTAAACTGTTAAATAGTGACTCTTCTGTTAGAACATCACTAGCATTGAAGTCCAAATTTCTTGATGTTACAATAAAACGTCTATTTCTACGGTAATAATTATTATAATTGTCCCTAATTATGTAAGATCTATCGTTTACTTTACGAACTATTTCTCCATAAACCCATTCTTTTCCGTCTTTCTTAAACATAATTTTTGTACCGTCATTCAATATTGGCAAATCTTTTGCATTCCGATCAAAATAAAATTTTTGTTTTTTTCGTTTTGCAGCCATCTTATTCTGCACAACGTTTTCTGCGATGTTTTTTCTTACCAACAGATTTTCATCTATTGGCAAACGGCTTTTAATTAATCGGCCAAAGAACAGTTGTGATGGTGACAAGCCCATACTAGCTACAGGTGTTGTATTGTATTCGAGTAGTCGATATTGAAAATCATTCATATCCCCCGTCTCATAGCAACGCTTGAGAATGTTTTTAACAATGGCAACAGCCTTTTCAGCCAAACCATTACTTTGAGGATATCTCGGGCTCGATAATTTTTGTGTTATATTTACTTTATTGCAATATACTTCAAATTCACGTGAATTGAACGGAATGTTGTCACTTTTGATTTCAGTTGGATAGCCGTATTCACAAAATATGCGTTCGAAAACATTTATAACATGACGAATGGACTTTTCTCTAAGCTCTTGTGACATAACAAAACACGAATATGCATCTATGAGAACAATGAAATTCTTTCCTGCATATTCATAAATATCTGTTGACACTTTTTGAAACGGATATTGTGCTGGCGTTTCTTGAATTAATGACTCCTTTTGATTATTTCTTGTGAATTTTTCACAAACCTTACAACTCTTAACAAGTTCAGTAATGTCCGTAGACATTCCAGGCCAGAAAAATTGCAAACGAGCACGAGACAGTGTCTTTTCAATGCCCAAATGTGGATTATGAAGCCACTTGCTGATTTTGCTTTGGAGTTCCGTTGGAACAACCAAACAATGATTTTTAAACAAGATGCCATTCTCAACGTGCAACTCATCTCGATATTTGTAGAACCGTTGGCTCAAATCATCAAGTTGATGATATGATGGCCATTGTGTTTCCACATATTTTACTATGCGACGGTATTTCTCATCCTTTTTTAAGGTAGTTTTATAATTTTCAAAATTGTCTTTGGACATACATGCTTTCCTTATGACTGAGTGAATAACCATTGACATTTCACTGTCAAACTCTTCTGAATCGGATAATGGTGCTCTAGAAAGACAGTCAGCAACCAACATTTCCTTACCAGGCTTATATGTGATTGTCATGCTTGGATATTTAAGCAACATTAAATACATTCGCTGTAAGCGAGGTGTGATATCATCAATGTCACGTTTCATTAGATTTTCTAGCGGTTTATGGTCTGAATCGACATTGAACTCTCGTCCATACACATAATGATGAAACTTTTTACACGCAAACACAATTGCCAATAGTTCTTTTTCAATCTGAGCCCAGCGTTGCTCAGTTTTAGACAGTGTTCTTGATGCATACGCCACTGGCTTGTTGTTCTGCAGCAAGACACTTCCCAGCCCATCCTTTGAACTGTCGGTTTGTATGGTCACTGGCAGTTTCGGATCATAAATTGCCAACACTGGTTTATTAGTTATAATATTCAACAACTCATTAAATTCAGCATCATGAGCATTTGCCCATTCAAACTTTACGTTATTCTTGGTAAGTTCACGCAAACTAGCTGTTTTCTGAGATAAACTTGGGATAAAACGTGCTAAATATTTTAATAGACCCAACAATCGCAAAACGTCAGATTTGCTAGCTGGTTTAGGCATACCTATGATAGCCTGAACATCTTTATTATCTGGCATTACGGTTCCGTCAACAATTATATGACCCATGAACTTCACCCTGTTTGTTCGATACTGAATTTTTTTACTGTTAAATTTAATGTTATTTACTTTTGCTCGCTCTAATAAGATGGCTAACGTTTTATCATGTTCATTAGCATTTTTACCAGCAATGAAAATGTCATCAAAATAAATTTCGACACCTGGAATGTCACCAAATATTTTTACCATACGTTGTTGAAACATCTCTGGTGCATTCTTCAGTCCAAAAGGGACCCGATGCCAACGATAGCGACCAAACGGCGTCATAAATGTCGTTAAATATGAACTCGTTTCATCTAATTCCATATGCCAAAATCCATTACATAAATCTAATACAGTAAATACACGTTTGTTTGACAAACGACTAATAATATCATCAAATGTGGGAATTAGAAAATGTTCACGCTTAATACACATGTTTAATGGCTTTGGATCTAGGCAACATCGAATTTCACCATCTTGTTTTTCTACGATTTGCAAATTGCTAACCCAATCAGTTGGCTGGTCAACAAAACTTATGATTCCTTCTTGCAATAGAACATCAAGTTTATTTCTTAATTTATCATGTAAGCTTAAGGGTATACGTTTCTTGTAGTGTAATGACGGGACAGAGTTTTCCTTCAGCGTTATTGAACATTTACCTGGAATTTTCCCAAGCCCATCAAATACTTCCCCATAAGTTTCTACGAATTCCGATACTACACTAGGGAAAGACAATTGAATTGCATCAATTCGCTTTATCAATCCGAACTTTATGCTTGACTCAAGACCCAAGATTGGTTCAAAACAATTGTCAACAATCAAAAATTTTGCAGAATGACTAGTTTGCTTGTCAATATCAAAACAATTCAACTTTATTTGGCCATGAATTTTAATTTTATTAGAACTATAGTCAATAACATCACAGTTAACATGTGAAAAATTGTTTGCTTTTGTAATTTTTTTAATAAAATCAATCGGAATACAGTTTGCATCTGAACCAGAATCAATTTTAAATTTAATTGGCCAATCTTGAATGACGTATGATTTTTCCCATCGAATTCGATTAATTACTTCCAATCTGTCAAAACGTTTATGCTTATTTAATTTACAACTATTAATATGAATAATGCCTATATGTAAACAATTACCATTGGAACTCCAGTTTTCAACTGCGTTGACTTGTTTTTGTTGCGTGAAACCACCTTGTCTGTTGTTGTTGTTAATATTGCCGCTGTTGTTGTTGTTATTCGATTTACACAGCCGAGCAAAATGCCCAATACGTCCACAAGAGTTACATTTGATGTTCTTCGCTGGGCAAAATTGACGATGACGACCAGAATACGTTTGTCCACAGTTGAAACACTTGGTTTTGATTGCATCCACCTCTGATGGAACATTGCTTGTCGGAACACACTGTACCACTTGTTGTTCAATTGCATTCACTTCACGTGGCGAAACATGCGTCTTATCCAACAAAAGTTTATTTGCCGATGCTGATTCAAATACCTTGCATGTATCGATAACATGCGTGAGTGTTTGTTGTTTTCCATCCAACAATTTTAACTGTAATTTCTTGTCGGCTACACCAATGACAATGCGGTCTAACAACATACGATCTGCATACGATTTGTTGCAACCAGAACATTCGAAATCACAGTACTGTAGTTGTGTACGAAGTTCTGTTTCAAATTCTGTGAATGGTTGTTTTTCCTTCTGAACGATCATGTTGAACTTAAATGCTTCCATTGTCGTATTTTTTGTCGGCAAACAATACTCATCAAATGCAACGATGATGTCATCCAGTGTATTTGGAACATGTGTTTTCTCATCAACAACGGAATCAGCATCTTTTTCTTCGTCACCTTTTTTCTTTTCGCCTTCTTGTTCCTTTTCGCCTCCTTTTTTCTTTTCGTCTTTTTCATCCCTCACGTATATTGAACTTTTTCCATTGGCTTTCTTTGTTGTACCAAACATTGCATTGACACTTCCATCATTTGGAAATAATGTATTGTATATTTCCATGCCACGTTGACCGATGAGCCACAAAAATGTTGCAATTTTTGTCGTTTCAGATTCCTTCATTTTATTATTTGCAATGAGGTAAATCATGAATGTTTGTTTCCATCGGGGCCATTCTTTTGGTAAATCTGAACAATCCAATGCTTGTGGCAACCGCAAATCCATGATCTCACAATGTAATTTTATATTGCGTCACTTTTTATAATGAACAATTTGTACTTTATTTTATTCAATTTACAATCAAACTGCGTTTTATAATTAAAATAAATTCACACTGAATATTATTTATGTATGTATGTTAAATAATAAAATTATTAATTTAAACTTATCCCACTTCTGACACCATGTTTTATGTTCTAGAAAATAAAGAGATTAACTGTTGTGTGTTGTGTATATGTCTTTATTCTTTGGCATCTGGTAATGGACTAAAACTTATTTGCTAATACAATTATGAATCTGCTTGTGCAGGGATGTATACTTTCTTATTACAACAGGGATGTATAGTGTATACTTTCTCATTACAGATAGCATACCTATTCCCTACAAAGTATAACAGTTTTTCGAAGATGGCATTTTTGTAGACAGCTGTACTTTTGATATGGTTCTCTAAAAATAAACTGAAATGTGATGTTCAAACTTGGAACACAACACGAGGTTCGAAAATGAAACAGATCGATTGACTAGAATTAGTGAGAAAATAAACTTTATACAGCACTATAAAAATGGAAAATTGTTTACTTCTTTTTAAGCTCCTTAAGCTAATCAAACAAAACTTATATATCTTTAACTTTAAAACTTTAAATTACTTAAAGCTAAACTTAAAACTGTAATTGGGTGTTCCACTGTTATCATTGCACTACGTGCACAAACAGATGTAGAGCGGGTGAAACAGATTAACCATCAACATCTACCTTGGCTGCCATTATTTTAAACCCATTGGCGCAAAATTATAAGCAGCCTAATAATTAATAACTTGGTTATATGAGTGGATTGGGGAATTGAATCCGAATTGAGATTTCGATACAGGTATATGATCTCGCTGGGTCGAAAGATTGAATTAAAATGGAGTCGAAGTGACAGTCTGACTTGATACAAAATATAATATATTTTTATAAAATAAACAACAAAAACATACAACCATACGATTTTAACACTAAAAACACTATTATTGCACGCGCCCACCAAGAATCAGAGGTGAATTCGATTCTTCAATTCCTCGATTCAGGTATATGTACATATATATTTGCAATTTGATCCAGCTCGTATAGTGGAATCGGATCGAGTAATTAGATTTTAATCCGATTCAAGTATACAAGGACCAAAATCCTGATTCAATATTCAATTCTTCATATAAACGTAGTAAAAGTAATAGCATGAACAATTTGTTTACTTGCGATATACATAGGTACTTAGGGCATGTTTTGCATTTGGAAAAAAAATCGAACTCGAGATTTCAATCAAACACATTACGATGATAGAGAACAGCAAAAAGGTAGGTCTTGCAATTCCGTCTGTCTGTCTGAACAACGCTCTACAGCCTAAAATCCTGAAGCGATTTTCTTCAAACTTGGTATTTGAGCGTTTTAGGTGATTGTCGAAAATAGTTTTTTAGTGCCAAAACTAACGGTACCTCCCATACATTTTTTTCTACCATCTCAATTATTTCGAAAGAGGCTCTAACGATTGTGATAAAAAAGAGCGTGCGCTATTTTCGGTATACTCTACATTTTGGTGAAATTTTTTTATTAACGGTATCTGCCATACAACAATTTTTTTTTGATTTTGAATTTTCTCATAAGCGGCTCGACGGATTTTGATCAAAATTTGTACGTAGGAGGACCTTCAGATTACAAAATATTTTTTTTTTTACTTTTTGGCGTTTTCACAATAAACACGGTTTTCGCAAAATAATCAGTTTTGGATGAAAACCTAAAGTGAAAACCCAAGTTTTCCCATACATTTTTGATAAACCACTAGTTTTGATAAACTACAAGTTTTAAATAAAACCTGTCGAAAACAAGATAAACTAAACAAACACACCTTGTGAAACATGATGCGCTCAATTAATCCGCAAATAAATAGCTGACGGGTTGCTACCAGGAAAAACAAAATAAAACAGTTTTCTGGGGTAATTTCAATTTTAATTAACAACGTATTTGTTATTGTCTTCGGTGTCAAAATAATTGAAATGTCAAACGAAAACTTGTAAATGTTCAATCCGTTTCGAGTTTGTGTAAACTTTTAGCTGAAAACCCCGTTTTGGGTTTGGTGTGAAAACCCTATAAATGATTTTTTTTTGAAATTTTGGTTTTAAGTTTATAAATATTATTAAATATTTAAAATTATCATACCAATTTAAAAAATAAAAATAAAATTATATAAAAATTTAAGTAAAAAACGGCTTTCAAAATATATTTAGATTCTTAATAGAAAACTTTTGCATACGATCCAGTCGTGCATTTTATTTTTTTTTTGGCACCATACTTAACCTATTTTCTGGATAAAAACCAGTGAAAGAATGGAATATGGATAGATAAAAAGTAAGCGAACATAACTTTTTGCCGTTAGTAAATGTCAAAGTGACGTATGGATTGAGTATGGTGCTAAAAAAGCCGTTTCGTGAGTTGCACTTTGAGAAGATATTAAAAGATACATTAGTTCGTTTTTATCCTAGTATAAACTCCAGCTCTCTGAATTTTTTAAAATTTAAATACATTAAGGAATACAATTATTTTTGTACCTAGATTGTAAATGTAAACAAATAGGGAATGTAAAATAGTAGACAAAAATAATGTCGTTTTCCATTGGTCGTCCGGAAGTTTCTGAAAGTGTTCGATTGGTGTCAAATGACAGTTATTCTCTTAGATAAAAGAGAAATTTGCTTCTGGATTTGAAGTCAGAATCAAAACTAGTAGCACGCACTTCCTCACACCCTCAATGTCAAACTCGAATTTAATGTCAAGAACAATGTCGTGTAGGGATGAGCGATATGGAAAAAACAATATCGCTGTCAGAAATTATTGTTATGTTTTTATCGTAGTTTTTTTTTCGCTTTTCATATGTATTTGAGTTTTTTTTAAGTCGATGTTTTGATGGCAATGTTTCACATGCTTCAACATCGAAATTCTATATACAGGTGATTCTTAAATGCTTACGACTTAATTTTTGTAATATATACCTACCTATTTATATTATAGATAATTTTTGAAAGCACCTAGCCGAGTGAACCGGAATGTACACACATTTTTTCTTCAACGACAAAAATGACATTTATGGTTGTAAAATGCACTTAGGTCAACAAGAAGTTTGATTAGCTGAAAAAAACCTATACAGACAATGGAACATAGAGTGATATTCCTCTTTAATAATAAAACACCACATTCTGCATGAGATGTTTTAAATCATTTTTCTAATTAAGTTTTTCATTAAAAACTATTGTTCAAAAAATCCTTATTCCTAATAATCATTTTAAATATTTTTTTTAATTGTATAACAATTTTTTGTCTAAATCCCTAATGAATTGAACGACATCAAAAAAGAAAACATCACGATTAGTTGTCCTCGCCAGTATGTTTAGTGGTGCTGACGCTCGCGCTGAAAAGTTCTTGAAAACTAGTTTTTCTTTTTTACACTTTTCGATTTACAATTACCTTTGAATTTTCGTGAGTTTATATGTTAACAAAGGAAAAATAACAGGGGAGGATGCGGGACAAAAAGCTAAAAAGAAAAAAAAAACACAACGAGGTTGTTGGTCTTAAAAAAAACTGTTTGTTGCTGTTGTTTTGTTTACAATACGAACGAACATGGATAGGTATATAAAGTCAAAGAACCTTGTCAAGGATTTGACTCTTCTTTTCTGAGATACGCAAAAAAAATAATCGACATTGTGGTTGTTAAGTGTTTCAGGTTATTCTTTGTTACATTCATTCGTTTTTTTTTCGTTTAAAATGGTTTGTCTTTAGATTGCATTAGTTTGTATATCGGTATTTATGTGTACCTACCTACCCACTGATAATTAATGAAAAGGACATCCTCTTTTATAAAACCGACAGTCGAATTAGTATGATTTATGATAATGATTGATAAATTATATTTAGTAGGTAGGTAGATATGTATATTTTTTTAAATACAGACATCAATGAAGATTAAACATAAAATTACAGAACAGTGTTTTATTCTTAGTGCAGTATGGTGACATATAAAATTCAAATCATATACCCAGGGGTTGTTTTAAATGGTGCTTATACTAGGTATAGCATTCACTTATATCATTATTGATTAAAAGACAAATAAGTTTAAGCTATACGCAAATGTATACATACATACATAAATATTTCTAATCCAACCGCAAATATACTTAACCTGAAAGCAAATCAATTTTAAACAAAGCACAAATTTATAGGTTCAATGAATTTTCGCTAATATGTATGTATATGAACTAATGGTTTTGAAGAAATTCATTGAAATTCTACCGTAAAATCCGTTTGAAAAACAGAGCTCATAACCAAAGATACTTAAATTGCTGGTTAAAAAGTGGAACTTATTATTAATTTAAATAAACTTATGAATAAATGAGATTTGTCCAACTGTTTTTTTTTGTTTTGTATGTTGCACGAACCATATATAATAATAGAACACGTAACTAGCAAAATGCGATATAATAACACCCATTTTCACAGAGGGAGTTTAAACTTCACTTTTTTTTAAACTTCAGTTCACACGGTTTCACATTTTTGTTTAAGCCTTGAACTGAGTTCATCCTGTAATTTAAGTTAAACGACAGTATTCTGCCATTTAAATCTCAGTTCAATGTTTTACAACGAGCGTTTAAGTTTGACAGCTACCATTTTGTACATTTAGAGAATTCATTTACGAAGTCGATAATCCTATCTTCAATAAATATTTTTAAAAAGCATACTCTAATTTAAAAATGTTGTCGAATTCAGAAAGAGTTGAACTTAAAACTAAAATCAAATACAGGTTCAGCTTATGCTGGGCATAAAAAATTAAAAAATCTGTCATTTCGAACTTCCTCTGAAACCAATTTATATGAACCCACAGTCAGAGGATAGGTACCAATTCAATCAGATCAACGCCATGTATTGAAATTGGTATCTTGATAACGGGATCATTCAAAAATCTAACTATAGCAATCCGCATACGTTAGTGTTGTTGTAATCTCATAATAGAACACATCTGATGACAAAACAGCTGCTGCCAAAATAAAAATTTCAAGCTATCTGAAAGTCTTTGGCATACTTGTGTTTACCAACAGAAACAACAAACCGATACAAATTTAACCAACCCGATGTAGGTTGTTCAGGAACTTAAGTGGATACTAACATACCTTAAATAGACTATCGTAATCACATCTGAATATACCCAATGTAACTAAAGGTATGTACATTAAAAGTGGGAAGATGAACATGTTGAGTTTGAAAAAAAATGGGTTGATACATTTGAAACTTAATTTTAGAAATGGGACGGATTAATTCGGTTTTCAACTTAAAACAATTTTTGACGCTCTTTTCAATTTAAAGAACTCATTCGTGCTTTTGGAACTAACACATTCGGGTATTTCCTCACATCTCACATTTGTTGTAATATCAAACACCTAAGTATGTAGTTATTTAAAACGGTGGTCATAACATTAATTGCTCTCAGAAAGGAGCATATCGGATTTTTAATCGATTTTTTCCCGATTTTAAAATCCCTCTTATTCAAAATACCGATCTAATATAATCCCGCTTTTTAAAATCCTGTTTAATCCCGCTTAGCCCGTTTTGTATTTTGATAAATTATACACAAACAACATTTTACATACACCTAAGCTTGACACCCCATCCCAAATCCTTTATTGGGCCAAGCAGGGGTTGGCTGTCCTTTTTACACCTTTTGTTGATTCTAAAAGCGGTTTAATAAATTATGGAATTTAACCCAATCACTCTCAGAGAAATGGTAAATGTAAAAGCCAAGAAAACTATTTTACCAGAGCATTAGGTCTGCTATCTGCATCTACTCGCATTTTTAAATTTCAGAGAACTCTATCTTCTTAGAAATACAAAGCATAAACACACTCACAATAAATCCTAAATTCTGATTTCGTTGCTCAATTATTAAACAAGCTACGAGGAATGAAATAGACAGCTGTTTTATTTTTACTTCTAGGCAAGAATTCCTGTTAATCTTTTGTTCTTTGAAAATGACTGAGATAAAATTGTGAAACTGAAATAAAATCTCAAATTGAATGTTAGTTTGTAACGGTATTCTTGGAATTCGAATGCTTCATTTCTCTTAGGGCGATTTTTTCACTCAAGTTTCGTTTTCGATTGATTATACGAGAAAACTCTACGATCCAGGACAAGTTGACACTTGACACCAATTTTTTTTGATTTTGAAGTTAAACGTTAAATTTCAAATGTACATTTGTGATTTTTTTAGGTCTGATCCAGACTTTGTTGGGCCGAAATTGGCAGCTTATAACATTTTGAAGAGTGGGGATAAAATTATCTCATTAAGAAATGAAGTCAGAAAAAGTGAATTATGAATTAATTTATCACCAAATATTTTCACACAACCACGAGACGTTTTTTCCTTTATGACAAACGTCAATCTGACAAATGTAAATTTTCTGCCCAAAAATTGCTAAATACAAAAATTTAGGTCTGATCCACACTCTGCCAATTGCAATCCTGTCCCAGACTTACAAATCTTATAAATTTGGTAGTTTTGGGCAGAAGAGAGCGCTATTGAGAGAGTAAAATTTTCCCCTTCCTGACAATTTCTTGCCAATTCATGCCCAATACATTTTTGTGGGCAGAAAATTTACAATTGTCAAACTGACGTTTGTCATAAACGAAAAAAAAACGGTCCGTAGTTGGTGTGGAAAAATATTTGTTGAACAAATAAATTAATTTAGAAACACTTAAATACAAAATAATTAGTTTGAAGAGAAAAAAATGTGAATTTACAGCAAATAAAGAAATAAAAATAAAAACAAATGTGTTGACGTTTAAAAATAAAGCTGTTCCAGAGTTTTTCGGACTTTATTTCTCAATGAGAGAATTTCATCCCCATTCTTTAAAATTTTATAAGCTGCCAATTTCTGCCCAAAAAAATTCTGGATCCTTTTATTTTATTGCGTAGAAATTGTCAAGGAATTGGAATTCCTGGAACAGAAATTGGTGTCAGTTTGTGTCATTTGGCATATTGTGGATTAGAACTTTTATTTTGTAAACATGGCCGAAACTATCAAATTCGAGATTGACATGAGTTTGATTCTGACTTTAAACCCAGAATTGAATTTCGCTTCTTTCCAGGAGAAGATCTGTCATTTGATACCTACCAAACGAACACTTTCAGAAGCATTCAGAACCATTCCGGGCTACCAATGGAAAACGACAAAAGTTAAACACAACTTCGGAATTGTTATTATCCATTTGTGAAATTATTTCAACTTTAAAAAGACCTAGAGCCCACAGCAATAAGCTATATTTTGAAATATTTAGAATGTATTTCTAGCCAAATTTCGCCTTTCGAAATCTTAATAATCTTTACAATCGAATTCGACAGAAATTGTTCAGTGACGAAAAACTTATAACAGAATAGAACAGAACAGATTCGTGAGAAACTTCAGAACAAGATCGAGCAACTTAGAACACTCAGTCATCTAACAGAGGTTATAAAAAAAATCATTGTTTTTTTTACCAACAATTCAAGTTTATTTGTTTTTACAGAAACATTCTTAAAAAATAATCTGAAATAGAGTAGAATTTATTTAAACAAATATTTTTCATAAAATTGAGATGATTCCGACACGGAAAACTAAATCTAACACCGTAATGTTTTTTTTGACAACAATTGATTTTGACAGTTCTAACAAATCTGTTCCAACCTGTTCTACCTAATACTATGTTTTCACCTACCACTTAATACAGATTTGAGTGGATTAACCATAAATCCTCTTTTAAATCTTCTGAAAACTGAAGATTTCCCATACAAATTTTAATCTCCTCAAAAGAAGATTGTTAATCTCATTGAAATCTTCTTCGAAGTAGAAGATTTTCAAAAGAAACAAACCTTATTTCATAGGACGCTCCTATTTTAATGTCAAAAAAAAAAACTGTCCAACATTATTTAATTTGTTTTTGTCTGGTGAAATTTGTCATTGCCTTCGAATTCTGTTTTTGTTTATAAAAATAAGAGATGCAATAAAAATACAAAGACCAAAGCGTTGTCTCGAATTTGTAATGGAAAATGTTTTAGCGATGAGTTGCAATCTTATCAGCGAGGTGGATAGTGTGGCTTGTCTTCGAGTGTTTGAGGCATTCAGGTTGACAGGGAATCAATTAGCTGGAAGTGTTGGTCAGATAAAGCTGCAAATATTGTTCATTCAGCAAGTTGGTTTTTCATTTTCCTTATAGATTATCGGCCTCGTGTCGTGGCCAGATTTCATGCATTTATTATAATATACCTACTGCTTGAATTTTGAAGGATAAAATGTTGGGATAATAATATTTTTAAGTTATTACTCATTTTAATTTATTGAAATTAAATTTGTTCACTGCGCCGGAATTACTATCCTTCTTTCTAATTATTATTTTGTTTTACTCTTGATATATTGGCTTTTGAATGACAATTCAGAGTGAAAACGTCAAACCAATCTTTTTTCTCTGTTGAAAACACTTCAAGATTAATTTTTAATCTACTCAGTTTTAACCTGATTATCTTTAGGTGAAAACGTAGTATTAAAAGCATGTACAGAAAATCCTGTTCAAAAGTGTTCCAAACAGACTCATTAAAAACCAAACCAGAACAGTTTAGAACAGAAAATTACTCATTGAACAGCAAAATCCTGTACTTTTATGTTCTAAAGTGTTCGAATCTGTTCCGAACAGCCTCATTGAACACACTTTTTTATCGGGCAGTTTTGCGCGATTAAGCTAACTTTAACTTTTGCCTAAAGTGGAAGAGCGACCCCTACCTATTTCTTAAGGCGGCTTTACATGGATCTGCATCTGCAGACTTGAAGAAAAGTAGAGCGCGCCAATAATATAAAACAAACATAAAACTAAGACAGGGTACACACTAATAACTTACTCGAACTCTGCTATAACTTCCTTGACACATCTCACAATCACATGTTCCTAACGTTCAGGTATGTAGTTTTGAGAAGAAAATTTTCTCTATTTTCGTTGTTTTTAAGCAAACTGAGGTGAAATGGTAAAAAAAAACTTGAAAATTCGTTATCTGAACGGATCAAATTATGGTGCAGATGAAAATGCTATAATGAAGATGAACATGTTCATCTTCACTATAATCTGCAATCTTCAGGTTGGTACTTCCTATAATCTTCATACATGAAGATGATCTCCATTTTGGTTTTCGCTCTCTATCGCACAAGTATGAATTTTTTATTTTGTTTCCTCTTTTCTTGCAGATGTCAATGCAGATGAAGATGAAGATGAAGATGCATGTAAAGCCTCCATTATTAATATGATTTATAAAGCAACACAAATAAATAAAACGTATTTTTTGGCCCTGTTTGTTCCGTTAGTAATTTTTATTTCCTGTATGTAAATAGGTTTGAAACGGTGTTTTTTAAGAAAAGATCACAAGAATTATTGACTTTTGATTGATTTCAGCTAACCTATTCGAATCGTTCACAATTATATCTAATAAATGGGTGAACGTGACCATTGACAGAGAGAAGAACTGTACGAACAAGGATTTCGAGATTCGTCAGTCATCGAAACTACTAACTTAACAACATAATATCATTCGATACTCGAATAAATGTCAAAAATCTATCTAAAGCAGTGGGCTGATTAAGGAATACGAAGCGAATCGTTTTTCATTCGATATCTCATTTTCGACTCGCTTCGTTTTGATCAATTAACGAATTCGAAGCGAATCGTAAATGCTACTTCCAAGATTTCCAGATAATTGAGAGTGAATATTTATTATTTTAATCAAAATCAAAATGTTTTGTCCGAGGTGCATTAACTTTGTAATAAAATATTTATTTAAATAAAAAATGGACTCAAATGTTATTTACATAAATGCTTGATGCGTGAGGAAAACAAAGAATCTTAAAATTCAAACTTGAGAAGAAAATTATTAAGAAGTGCTTCTTGACCTTTTGATCTTCCTTACTTCGAGTCAGGGTTTTTGCTTAACGTGTTTATTATTTGTTAAATAAGATTTATTTTATAAAAACTTGGTTCGATAAGTTGTTTCGCCTTTCAAAAGAAACATTTAAAATTTGTCTTGAACGAAATAAAAGACAAATATAGACCACAGAACAACAATGGCACACCACCAATTATAAAATTAGCTGCAACATTGAGATTCCTTGCAGACGGATCATACCAGAAATTGGTTGGGCAGGATACAAACATTGGAATGTAGCAACCCACACTATGCAATTCAATGTCTGAAGCGCTAGACATATTGCAGAGAACGTTGTATGTTGTGTGCTTTGGCAATCCCTTCGTTTTCCCTCATAAATTCGATGAGCGGAGAAAATTGTTGGTGGTTGGAGTCTTGGGCGCCATGTTTATTACAAAAAAATTATTGTTTATTTCTTTATTTTGTTTTTATAAAAAAAAAAAGTTAAACTCACACAAAATATCACTTTCGTCCGTGTCAATAAACCAATCCGCCAAAGAAACCCTATCGGAAATGCACGCCCTAAAAATTGAAATGTCAAATCAAATTCGCTTTCGATTTCGAAAAAAGGGCGAATGTAAAACGAAAGAGGCGAAAGCGAAAACAGTAATATCAAATCTCATTTTCGCCACCTAAAACGATTCGCTTCGTATTCCCTAATCAGGCCACAAACTTCTGCTTTTACTTTTATCGAAAGCAGGTTCTTGTATTTGTAATGTGTGTAAATTCTGCTTTGCAGCCGATGGCTTTTGCCAAAGGAACACGGCTAATAGCTGCAAAATTGATTTCAACAAAAACTAGGTTCTGCTGATTTTTGCTAATGCGTATTTGGGATCGACACTTTCCAGCAGCGTAGATAGTCGCGTTAGTAAAAAGCCACTTTTGTTGCACATCCCGCCAATTGTCCATTAACTAAGTTCAGTACTATTTAATACGTTTAAAAAGTACATTTTGGTACTATGGGCATTATTTTATAATTTATTTATTATTTATAAGACTTTTCATACTCCCAAACGCAACCCCATCTCCTTTATTTTGGACGGAGGGAGGTTGCAGGGGGCAGCCTCAAAACAGTGCCTGTCATACAATTGTTTGTACTAAAACTACAAAATCTGGGTAGTCTTCAAAAAAAAATATAGTTCACTATTATAACGTATTCTACATTTTGGCTCAAAAAAAATTGTACCTTAAATGTTATTAACGGTACCTGCCATAGAAACATTTTTTTTTTATTTTAACGAATCAACGGATTTCGATCAACTTTAAAATAATACCGCATTACTAAGATTTGCGAAAAATATTAAAAACAAAAATGAAAGAAATTTTGTGTAAGTGGCTACACATGAATATAAAAAATTAAATATAAGTAAAACGACTTTATATGTTTAGCCGTTTCTCACGATGTGATCTAACATAATAGCACGTACGTGGGATGCAATCGCCCTTTTTAATTTGTCAAGAAATTAATAAAAACATCACAAAATCTTTGTTGTGCTGGCAACAGTTATTGATTGATGGGTTAGGTATATTTTTTGTTAATAAACTTAAAGATAAAAAATCTCGAAAAAAAAATTATGATATGCATTTACCTAAGAAGTTGAAAAAATGTTGGGATAATATTTTTACAGCAAATTTGTGTACGGTTAAAAAAAAACGACTCACCTTCTTCGTTTGCCCTCTTTGAACTGGCCGCCTGGTTGAACATCGTAGAACTCCAGCCTCCTCCATTTGCAAATGGACGCTTCCAGCCGCGCCAATTATTACACACCGACTCAGGTTCAGAGCTCCAGCTGCACAAGGAATCCTCCTCAAAGCGATCCGAATCGTCAAAACTGAATCGATCGATGTCCTCTTGATTCCAGTCGCCGACACCTTGTTGATGGTCATTATTGTTGGCATTATTTGCTCTTTGACCTCCATTGATCCTATTTTGACCACCACTACCGCCTACATGACCAGCAGGACCTCTGGCAACGGGATTAGCATGTCCACCTCCACCTCCTCCATTACCACCAACGTTATTACCTACAACGTTCGCCAGTTTAACAGCAAAATGTTAACAACAGTCTTGAAGCTGATTAAATAAACCAAGACCGAGCACAGATATGGGATGGAGGAAAACCCAAAGACGAGCAATGGACGAAAAATATAACCAAAAATCCCTTTGTTATTACTGCAAAGGTAAACCAAACCAAATGTAATCCACCACCACTACACAACACAGTTTCGATTCGCGGTACTGAACCTGAAGACAAAGGATACACCTCTCTCCCTTTTAACTCCAGACTGTGAAAACGATAGAAGAAACACAACTGCGGCGACGGGTTGGTAGGGTATTTTCTTTTTAGTGGGGCTTTGAATTTTCACTTTTCCCCAGAACGGTGTCGTCGGTGTCGCATTTCTGCCAACAGAAGGATCAGGGAGGAAGTTCAAACTGAAAGAAGGTAAACGTTGTTGTTCTCTTGTTCCACCTTACTTACTTTTCCACATTCACGCCACTTCAATGTGTGCGTTGGTTTGCTTTGCTTATGTTCATGTGCGTGCGCCTGAGTATTTCAAATCGATGTATGTACACAATAAATAGCTTTTCTTCTTCTGCTGCTCTCAGAAAACTTCTTTTCTTGTTTGATGAATATGAAATCAAAAAAAAAATGCTTCTTGATCAGCTGGCCAAGGGACTACCTATTATCTTGTGAATTAAGAGTTGACCTCTTTAAACAGGAAAAAAAACAAGAGTCCAAGTCGAGATGCAAGTTGAATAAATTAAATTAAAAAAAAAAAAGTTCCGAAAATTAAGAACAAATATACGCGAATAAACGATTTTCTTTTCTTTATTAAGAACTGGAGAAACAGCAGGTCCTTTTGTTTCCGAATCAAAAATAAAACAGAATTTACTTTGGTCACTCTTTCGCCTTATTTCTTTGCTTCAGTCCTAAAAGTCCTTTCTTTGTTTTCAATCACCACCATGGCAGCCAGTCAAGGGGGTACCACAAAAATTCGTTGTGATCTTTAGGTCCAGAGTTTTTTTGATGAGCATTTTCACTTTATATTTTCTTTATTTTCAAGGGGTTTTCTTTCTGCCTTTTGATCACACACTCTTTGGTGGAAGATTACACTTCACTTCAATAAAACGGGGGGTCTCTTTTTCCGATGATTGTCTTTTTTTTCTTCCAGGGGAAAGGAGCTAGCAAATGAAATGAAATTGCTTTGTTAAATTTTCGATATTCGCTGTTATAAACGCAAAGGTCGAATGTAAGGTATTCTAAATTAAAATCTGAAAGTTGGATTTTTTTAAAAGAATTTTTCAATCTTTTACACGTTCAATAACGAATATACGAAAAATTAAAGTTATATGTACTTATGCTTATGCACCCCGTTTGAAGAAGATAACAACAAATATGGCGACAGAAAGCAAAATGAAGTGAAAATGGGACTTTGTGAAGATTTTTTAATTTTCCCTGTATTTTTACTTTAATGAGTGTGTTCAAAAAGAGTCACAAGATTCAAAGTTGGGGTGAACGATTTATCATGATGTATTTTACACGAGCACATAAATATTAATACTGTGAATTCAGATTGTAAATAGGTTACAGCCCGATTCTCCTCCTAGTGACGAATCACAAGTCACAAGCACTTGTGACTATTCCTTGTGAGGATTATTGTGACTCGATAACATTTATCGAATTCTCCCACAATCGTCACAAGAAAACTCACCACAGTTAAAGGTGAATTGCGTAGTGGCATTATTGGAACACCTGAATATTAAAATAAATTAAAATTGAAATTGATGCGGATTATTTATTATAAATGTAATAATAAGGATAAGCAAATATGTATAAATGAATTTATTTATGTTTAAACAAATAAACAACTATCAAAGAGAATCCGTATCATTAATTTTTAAACAAGAAAATGTAAAAGCATTTATATTTGATTTGGAATGGTATAGAATGTACAGAATACCTACAGGCAATATTGTGCGATTACAGATAAAGGGTTTATTAAGGCAACTTTGACACTTTTTCCTTCTCCCTGGTAGTCGCTGCTGAAGTTTTCATCTCAAATTAAAGTTTCATATTTCTGTTTCCTTCATGTTGGGATATAAAATAATATTAGGTGCGTTTTTTTGCAATCCCCGGGGGAATTGGTTGAAAGAACGACCAAGGCGCTTAGTGAAATACTCGGTAGCACTATTTATTAATTTGCAAGATGACATTTGAAGAACAGCTGTAATGCAAGAAAAAAATAAACATTACTGTTTGCCTCATCCTCATTCTTCTAAAAATCATCGGGTTGATTTGTTTTGTGTAATTTCGATATATTTATTGAATTTAAACTACTTTTCTATTAAAATAACATAAAAAGAACCAAGTTAATTATTATTTATACAAAAAAAATGTGAATCAAGTAATTTGAAAAGAGAAATCAAGTATTTTGGAAATTGTTTTTAGCCGATGTGATTTTCTTTTAATTTAATTTTCACAAATACTTGAAAACTACCCCATTCGTCGGTCACTGGTGACATGATATTAGTGGACGAGTTGCTTATTCGGGCGGGACGCTCAGTCCCTATGTCATTAGGAATATAGGTTTGAGCTAGAGCAGACGACGATCCAGAAGATTGAAGTATGCCAAGGATGTAGCAGAGAATCTGTATTGGGTTGCTCCCGTGTAAACAATCTTCTCAGAGAAACCTTTGTTTTGTTGTTCATTCAATTCTTGTTAATTGAACGAATATCAACTTCAGGAAATGTTTTTTTATTTAATAATAATTTTACAGTCAAGTTTTAATATACCTATAATAAAAATATACGCAAAAATGAAAATCGCTGTAGAAGGTTGTGCTCATGGCGAGGTGGAAAAAACCATAGAGGCAATACAAAAGCGAAAAATATTAAAATTGATTTGTTGTTGTGTTGCGGAATTTATATTAAAATGTAGATTAGGTTAGGTTGACATGGCCGTAAGGAAAACAACTGACACACTTAGACCAAATGCTCAACCAAACCAAACAAAATTGATAATTATCTGACATATCAAAATGTCAGTTTTGAAGTTTCTATACATTTTATCGATAACTTTGTGAAAAAGTTTTTGGTAGCACAGTTTTTATCCTCTCCAATAGCTAAGCCCCGAGAATTCTCTGGGTTTAAGCTAAGCACCCCCGGGGATTAGTTGTTGTTGGATTTAGAATACAAATTGTTAATCCTACTCATCGTTTTTTTCGTCCAATTCCCCCGGGGCTTAGAAAAAAACACGCCTATTATTGACCCGCTCTACTTTTCTTCAAGTCTGCAGATGCAGATCCATGTAAAGCCGCCATTAATCTCATTGAAATCTTTTAAAAGTAGGGAATTATTTTCCCAACACATCCCAAACAAATATTATTTTGTGGAACGCGGCCAGAATGCGCACATCCAAATGTCAATTCTCCATACAGAAAACAAGGACGCCATTTTACTTGAGTCGTCACATAGCAATCATCTCCGAGTGTTAAGTTTATATCTGTGTAAGAAAGAGATGGAGGTAAAGACTTTGTATATATAATCTATAGTAATATCATCTGGTGTCTCCTTATGTTAGCCACCTAGTGTCCTTATCCACTAATTTCTCTCAACACTAAAAGTTGCGGAAAAAGTGTTTAATGTTGAGGAAATTTTCAGATTGGGAAACATGTATGTGAATATATGGTGGAATAATTGACAATTGCGAGAATGGGAACATTATATAGAAAATGTTTAAGAGTGCGAGTGAACAAAAAATAGAACATTATAGGCAAAAAAAGCGGTATTTTTCGGTATTGTATTGCATGCATATACCTAAATGTGAAACATAGAAATAAATTTTTGTAGGTGTAGATACGTGGATTTGGTTTGGGTGTGTAGTTCCTTATGAATGAAAAAGATATTTTTTTGCTTAAGGGCGAGAAAATGGAAATACAATGTTTTTCTGTAGATGTGGATTTGGTTTGGGTGTGTAGTTCCTAATGAATGAAAAATATATTTTTTGTTTAAAAGCGAGAAAGTAGAAATACAGTGTTTTTCTGTAGATGTGGATTATGTTTGGGTGTATAGATTTTTACGAATTCGTTGATATTTTTGTAGGTAATATCATTAGAATTTTGAATTTTTGTGCGAAATCCAGCAACGTTGTAGATATAACTACATAAATGTGGGATGTAGGTATGGTTGTAATGTTATTAAACGGTTGTCGGTTAGAATCAAAAAAATGTCAACAGAAAATCGAGAAAAAGTTCAAAAGCCTTTAACTTCTCAACTATTTTAGATAATAATTTTTTCTAAGATAAGACTGTATGTACTACTAGGTATAATATACGTACATTTTTGGTTAAACATTTTTTTCTAATTCAGATTTTTTTGTAGTTATGCATATAGGTACATACATATGTACCTACCTATTTTTTCATTTTTGAATTTTTGTGTAGGAAGGTATATTTCTAATAATAATACATATAATAATAATAATAATATTTCTAATCTAAATTTGAATTCTGATACCTATTTAGGGTAGGTATGATTATATACATAGGTACACAAATTTCCAAAAATCGGAGCGGTTTTCTTAAAATAATTTTTACTTGCAATTGTAGGTAGGTATTAAGGCAAGTTACATACATACATATGTTTTTTTTAACAATCAAACATGACATTACGATCATAGCGAACACCAAAAAAGTGGGTCCCCCAATTCCGCCTGTCTGTCTATCTGTCCTCGAGTCTTTAGCCTAAACGGTTCGGTAGATTTGCTTCAAACTTGGTACACATATTATTTTTTCGGTAATAAGCCTACACGTTTTTTTCATTTTTTTAAGACGACAAATAACAGTAGCTCCCATTCATTTTTTGGCCAAAAACAAAAATCTTTTTTTTCTCAAAAACGGCTCCAACGATTTTGATTAAACAAAAACAGTTCATTAATGAAGGGAAATGGTACCTTTTGATAATTTTTTTTTGGAAAAAAATTGTTATTTTTGGTACCTCTAGTAGAACCATTTTTTTTGTTTTTCGATTTTCTCGGAAACGGTTTATCTGATTTTTTTTTTAAATATTTACGCAGAAGCTCCCAAAAAGGCTGAACACTATTGTAACCAAATTTTTTCAAATAAATTTTTTAGAAAATAATTTTTTTTTTGAAAACTCAAAATTTCGAAAACGACTCAATAGATTTTTTCGAAACTACGTAGGTATTTGATGGTTTTCTGACATTATCTTGAATAGTTAAAAAAAACTATTTTTCTAAAATAAAAAACAACGGTACTTTAAAAACAGCTCCTAGAATATTTATATAAAATGTTGTGTTCTTATAGTAGTACAGTCCATTTTCAAATATAAAAATATTTTATTTTGCGTACTTATTAACAGTTCTTCCCATAGAACCACTTTTAGTTTTTATTAACACACTTTAATATTTTCGACTTTATCGCTATTCGATGGGCCGATTAAAATTATTCTCCTAAAATTATTCTTGCTAAAAGTGTTAATAAAACTGTTTACTCAAATTTTCAAATACGAGTTTTTCGATCTTTAATAAATAAATATTTTTTTTTTTTTGGAAAACCGAATTTTCTAAAACTAGTCAGTGATTTTTTTGAAATTTGAATTTTATATGTATATTAATAATATCTTCAAAATGTCGTTCCAATTATTTTTCTACAAATGTTTTTAAAATTTTATACATAAAAAATTAATTTGAAAAAAAACCGCTTCAACGATTTTTGACATTTTTTTTATATATTCTTATTTATCCAGGAATTCAAATGACATCTTTGTTTTCCCTCAAACCTTAACAACTAAGCAAATGAAAATATTTACATTTGGTATTATCCATTTATTTTTAGTCGATAAAAAATGCGTTTTTAATGAAGTTTTAGCGTCACATCGTTTTGTATTGTAACAAAACTTAGCTATCTTTGATGTTTAATATTTTTTTCAAAAATTTTTGTCTTCTTTCAAATTTCATATTAAGAAAAACATTAATTAGAAACTTCACTTTAGTCAAAAAAAAAAAACTTTTTGAAAATTTTTAGCCAATCAAAAAATATAATGTCGATTTATATAGCCTTTCCAAATTAAATTCCCGTTTTTACAAATCAAGTTCAACTTTCTGCAAATCAAATTCACGTTTTTGGAAATTAAATCGTTTTAAATAAATTTTTATGAAAAAAATGTTAAACCATGTCCATAACAACGTAAGAAGGCAAACATTTTATTACATGAAATTCAAATAAAATAATTGCATATTAATATGCTATAGACATAAAAACAGAAAAATTCTTTTTTGAGAAAACAATGTAAAACAGATAGGTATGTAGGTACAAATATACAAACAAAAATATATTGCCATATTAATTCGATGCTGCTGGTCATTTATCTTGGTGTGGAGGTTAAATCATAATCACTGCAGTCAAGAGTCCAGCTGTTAGTTATTCCCTTATCACAATGTTATATTTTAAGATACTACACAAATTATAAGATACTGTTTGATGTAATTTAAAAGGCTGTATGTATTTATTAAAAAGAACAGCTGACTTTTAATTGTACAGGCTATACTTCCAATAAATTCACACTCCTTTCTTTATTATTATTTAAAAAAACACTTAATGCAAGCACTATACGAAAAAAAAACAAAAATACATGTTCACTCCACATTAAAGATACCAAAGAAGGTATGTAAGTATCTACATATATAATTACTGACACTTCACAGATTTTATAATATGTTCATAACACTTAAAATCAATAAAATTCCATTTGCAAATAGAATTGCATTGTAGGTGTTTTAATTATATCTAAATTTTATCCGCGAAATTCACACAAAATACTACCTACAGCACAAACTGAAATTCACAAAACAATTATGTAGGTATGTAATCTGTCCATATTCAACTGGACATTTTTCACTATTTCATTATTATTAAGATGTTATTTTTCTTATTCTTATCGAAAGACCTTGAAAAACCTTGAACTTAAACTTAAAAAAAATGTAAAAAAAAAATTGCCAAAAATAAATCAAAACAAAACATAACAACAAAACGAAACTAAACGTAAAATTCACACACACGCACTGAATATTTTTCTATTTACTTGCAATTTATCTGTTGTTTGTCCTTGATATGACAAAAAAAATATATTTTTTAATGAACTCTCTTACTCCTTTATTAATATAGGTAATGTACATAATATACCCTGCTCTTTCTAAAATTGTGTGTATATTCAAAATGTTGCCACAAATCTGACAATGTTGCTAATTTTAATGTAGAAACTAGCGCCCTCATGAGTCCTTATCCAGCGTAAATAAAAGCTACCTCATAATATTACTATAGGTTAAATATACAATGGTAAAGAGAAGGTCAAAATAATCTCTTTTTTCTATTCAAGATTAATTTGTAATCGACTTTTTTTAAACCGGATTGTCTCTAGGAGAAAACGTAGTATAAGAAACCTCACCAAAAATTGTGACCTGTGACCATCACAACGGCAGAATAGGGCTGTTATCTACTTAAAACCCAGTTTTGTTGTTGGTGAAACATAGAGGGTACTCATATGATTCTCTAATCACGGTGATTGTTTTTTTTGGCTGTTGAAGTAATTTAATTATTTTCTCGTAATATTTTGATAACAAAATTTAATAAGGGTATTTATGTAAGGAGATAATTTTCCGCTTGGCAGAAAGAAATATCTTTCCACTTGACGTTGCATGAAAGCCTCCTTAAAATTACTTGCGTAATTGTAGGAAACAATCAACTGTTCGTTGAAATAACTTGAAGTTTATTTCTACGGTTTCTACATCAAATTCGTGAGTTATATTTTTCTTTCCATACAAACTTTGACAGTTCATTTCTGCGGAGATAAAATTATCTGGTTTCTGAAGTTTATCAGGGTTTTCCGCCCTAGCAAGAATACCCTTAATGAAATAATAAATAAAAAGTACCTTATGATTAATATGGCAGAAATGCCAAAATCTTAGCCTGATCCTTTTCCGCAGTTTATTCATGTAATAGGAGTGAATATAGAAGAAATAATTATCTTGTTTCCCAATATCACTATTGATTCAATGTGTCATTTGTGTTCAAAATATGGGTGAATAAATTTACCTATCTGTGTAGACGTTTTGAGTCAATAAAAATAAATATTCGCAAATATATATGTGTACACAACGAAAACTCACGCTAACGGAATTGGGCACCGAATATTGGGTTGGTGCGAAAACCAAATGCGTTTGTGTATCATTAATTCAAACGATGTAAGTTCCACCTTAGAAATTTCCACACGTTCTAGCAGAAATGAAGGAATTTCAAACATTCTAGCAGATATTTGAAAGTTTTGACAACTGCAAGCAGCCATACTTTCTTTTCAGTATATCCGGTTAAAGTGATTGGGTTGTGTTTTCTAAAAGGTCTTTATGAATTTGTAAATAAATCCATTAAATTAAACATAATTTTCTAAAATATTTGTGCAAAACTAAACTTCAATATTAATTGCATTGAAATCTCACAAAATGTGCATCGAATTCAAATTATTTAACATCGATGTTTATGAATTAAAAAAAATATTCCGATCATCTTTTGACATATAAACATTTCTGACAAGATGAACTAAACTTTGCTAATTTACAGAATTCAATCAATATGCCACCAAGGAAGAACAAAGTTCAAAAAGAAGAAGTCCAGGTTTCCCTAGGACCACAAGTACGTGATGGTGAGCTCGTATTTGGTGTTGCTCACATCTATGCCAGTTTCAACGATACTTTCGTTCATGTTACCGATTTGTCCGGACGTGAAACCATTGCCCGTGTCACCGGTGGAATGAAAGTCAAAGCTGATCGTGATGAAGCTTCACCCTACGCTGCTATGTTGGCTGCTCAAGTAAGATACACAAACACTTGATTTTACTATTCAAAGAAATTTGTACAAACAATCGACATTTTTTTTTTTCTAGGATGTTGCTGAGAAGTGCAAGACTCTTGGAATAACTGCCCTGCACATTAAGCTTCGCGCCACTGGTGGCAACAAGACAAAAACTCCAGGACCAGGTGCCCAATCAGCACTCCGTGCTTTGGCTCGTTCATCGATGAAGATTGGCCGCATCGAGGATGTGACTCCAATCCCATCAGATTCTACAAGAAGGAAGGGAGGTCGTCGTGGTCGCCGTTTGTAGATTGATAGATATTCCGGATTTGTTTTTGTGCTTCATTTGGAATTAGAATATTCCATAATTGTAACAAAACCAATTTTTTATTGATAAACAAAAACCCATTAGAAAGATATTACTTTATTTTTTTATTTAAAACTGGATTTTTGCATTTTAAAGTGATGGGCAAGTGCAGAGGATTACAACAATGAACTTACCAGGTGACAAAAGAGGTTCTTGTTCATGGAATTAGTTCCACTATTGATTCTTGAGTTTTACACATCAGCTGCTTCCAATCAAATTCGGCTGAGGCCTACAGAAGGCTTTGTTTAAATCACATTTGTGTTTTACTGGCTGCAAATGCAAATTGGAATTTTACTCCAACTGTGAGATTAGAAGCACTTAAATTACTATAAGGGTGGAAAATTATTTCGGAAGTGTTTAATTTTTTTATCTCTAGTTCAGAATGTAAAATTAGTGCACCAGTGTAGGCCGATTCCAAAAAGTGCAGAGAATCGCATTGATAGCGGTGGGTTATTCTCTAAAGCGAACATGGCTAAAATAATTGTTTCTAATTTCAGGTGTTTTTATTTTATTTATTTACGTTATACAGCTGTTTGGCACTTAAACACTAACCGCTTTCAGGTACAGTACAAAAATTATTTGCTAAGTCCTTTCGCAGTTCATAAAATGGCTTTTTGGAAATCGAAAATAATTTGTTTAGTATACAGTTTAATTAGAAATATTATTTAAAATCTTAATGATCTTTTGCAACGTTGTTGATAGCAACTTTCGTAATAAAATTTGGAGAACAAAATAATAAAATTGAGGTCGTCAAAGAATACAATTTAAAAAAAGTATTGAAGTGTGATGCAATGCAGAGATGTCGAATACGAAGCCAAATATATCACAATTTCAAAACAATAGCGAATCCGATTTTGGAATACAAGCAGTTTGAACAAGTGGATCAGCTTTTTAGGTAGGTACCTAACAAACTTTGAGGCCACCAATTAGTACGGCTAGGCACATCCTTATGCTAGAAATGGGATGGACACATGAAGAAGTGAACATTTTTAACTCCACACAATAAGGAATCAACATCGACCATTAATAACATCTTTTATTGACCTAAAGCCCGCATGAAATAGCTTCTATTTGTTAGAAGTTAGACGATTGGAAACGGAAAAACTATTTTGGGAAAGCCAGAAGCTTTTTCATTGGAGCATATATGGTTAAATTTGGGGGTGGCCATGGCGCGATAATTGTGTTTTCGGCTGTTAACCTTGTTATCGCAGGTTCGATTCCTGCCATTGTCTATGTCGTCTTATTTTCCATTAAAAACTAATAAATTCTAGAATTGTCATAAAATGAAATGCTGGTTTACTCATTCATGCTGTTCCGGCATAATACTAACAGTATTGTGATTGAGTAAACTAGTATAACCATAAAATATGCCAACCTAATACATAAAATAATAAGAGATATATATAAGTAAGACAGGGTAAATTCTCGGCATTAGTACAGCCGCCATTCCTCGAGATAATTCTGAGCCAACAACCAGCTCAAGTCTTAGAAAATGGCGCCACACATATTTCCTATCATTCTTTCTCTTCTTTTTGCACGCTCGCGCTGTGTTAAAAAACATATAAAGGGTAATCATCATAACCCCTTGAGCGCGTGTAAATTATAAACAAAAAACTAAACTATAATTAACATATTAAAAGCACGGAGAGAGTTGATCACCCCGAACGTGAACTACTTTTCGCATAGAAGAAACTTGTGAGCTACTAGTATATGGACCTAGAGGGAAGGAGGACGAAGTTCTCTTTCCGGTTCTGGTAGAAACTAAGATAAGTACGATTGGTAAGAGTTACTTAGGCGAAGCTGAAATGTTTAATATCATTAAAAGGGATACTACCTAGTAGCTTCTATATCAGTACATTAATATAGCATTTAGCTAAACGATTTTTTAAGAACATTTTTTACTTGTGATATACATTTAGGTACTATCAATACGACAAGTTTTTCATGTGGAACAAAATCAATGTCGAGGTTTTATTCAAACTTGACATTACGATTATAGAGAACATCAAAAATTGGGAACCCATATTTCCGGCTGTATGTCTGTCTGTAGATAAACTGCTTAAGCGATTTTCTTCAAACTTGGTACTTGAGCGGTTTAGGTGATTTTCCCAAATAGATTTTTGAATCGTTTGTTTTAACTCAAAAAATAACGGTACCTGCCATACAATTTTTCTACCATATTAATTATCTCGAAAACGTATCTACGAATTTCGATAAAAATTTGGGGGAGAGTACGATAACTTTGGCGCCAAGATATAATAACGGTTTTTGGTAGAGGGGCTTAATACAAGCATTTTTTACTATGGTAGGGGGGTCTATCTCCCCTCGTTTAGGCGGGAGGGGCAATTTTATAAAAATTTACTTAAAATCTTTAAAAAAAAAATTTAAAAGAACGGCAACACTTACAGTTATAAATTATACCCTTTTCAAAAGTTTGAACTCTACAATTTATAATTAATTTTAAATAAAGTTGTTTTAGTCAATAGTTTTTTAAATAATTGACTTCAAAGTCAAAATTTATGAAAAAAAAAGTTACAAAAATCACTTTGAATATTATTTTTCTCATGATTATGGATATCGATAAAAAAATAATTGATGTAGTTAACTGCCCCAATTATTTTTTTATTAAACACAGAAAACTACTTCTTTTTATGTCTTCTAGTTTTTAAGATATGTAATTGAAAAATAGTAAAACTATACTTGTTCTTTAAACCCAAAAGATTCTTTAATTTTAAAGAAACTTTGCATATAATAAAATTTTCAAAAGCCTATAGTGAGCCCAATCAGGGGGGTTGCAGGGGGCACCATGCCCCCCCTTAGGCATCTCACTGTTTGCATCGTAAATTTCATATATACCTTTGTGATTTTATTACAGTTAATGCGGTTATTAAGTGTTTCTTTTTTCTATGTACATACCTTTATGTATATAATATCAATTATTTTTTTTTAATCCAAATTCTTTAAATGCAAAAGAAACTTTACATGCACCCATCTGATACAAAATTATTTTTTTTTGTTTTTCAATTTTCTCAAAAACTAGAAAACATAGAAACGAATAGTTTTCAGTGTTTGATTAAAAAATAATTGGAACAGTTAACTACATCAATTACTTCTTTATTGGTATTTATAATCATGAGAAAAATAATACTCAGTGATTTTTTTAACTTTTTTTTTCATAAATTTTGAGTTTGAAGTCAATTATTTCAAAAACTATTGACTGAAACAACTTTACTTAAAATTTATTATAAATTGTAGAGTTCTGACTTTTTAAAAAAGTATAATTTATAACTGTAAGTGTTGCCGTTGTTTTTAAATATTTTTTTTCTAGATTTTAAGTAAATTTTATAAAACTACCCCTCTCGCCTAAACGAGGTGACATAGACCCCCCCTCCCATAGTAAAAACTGCTTGTATTAAGCCCCTCTATCAAAAACCGTTATTATATCTTGGCGCCAAAGTTATCGTACTCGTGCCAAAATTTGTATATAGGCCCTTGAATTCTAAATAATTCCACATTGTAGGTACCAACATTTTCGAAAAATATTTATTGGATTTTTGAAAAAAAGAATAATTTTTTGATGATGATTTTTTTTTTAATTTTTATTTAGGTTTATATTATTAAATATTTAAAATTTGCATACCACTTAATAAGAAATTAAGTAAAAACTTTAAAATTATATTTAACTCTTTCTATTAAGAATCTTTGGCATACGATGTGATTGAACATAAGAGCAAGTACGCGTATCTTATTTCTTTAAACGAGTTTAAATTGTGTACAATATATCAGTATATTTTAGATACATGTTGAGCCATATCGGGAATCTCGCAGGGAATTTCGTTTCCCTCAGAATACTTTATTCCCTGGAAATTTTTCAATGCGATCGTGAATCTTATTCCCGATACCAATAAATTCCGAGGGAAACTTTTGAGAATCAATCATGTTGCCAAGTTTCTTATTGGAGAAAAGTTTCCGTAGAATTTTTTATTCACGATAACCCCCGATATATTTTGGATGAAATTTTCACAATTTGGTCCTACGAGCGAGAAAAAATGATTTCTTTTATCACTTCTTGGTTTCTCGGAAACCACTCAAACATTTTTAAAGAACTTTTTCTTTTTTTATTTAAATAAGAAAAAAAATTAAAATTACATTTAGAAAAATCCGACCACCTTCACGCGTTCTTTTGTTATTTAATTTGATTGATTTCTTGGAAACGGCTCTAACGATTTGGAGGAACATAAAAAACGAACTTGGGTACTTTTTTAATATTTATGTTTTTGGTGTGATTTCGTTACTTTTTGCAGTTTCTTTTTATCAAAAAAAATGGGTGGAATAAACGTCCAATGATATTCTCATAAGGAAACGTAAGTTTTTAATTTATGCCTTGTATGAACTGCAAGTCCCACCCTTCTACCAATTTTCATAAGATAGAAGTGCTGCATTGAAATGAAAATAATTGATAAAAGTGGGTGGATCAAAAAAATTGATAATTCCAACATTTTCTTTGAGAAAAGCTGACCGCCCTACCAAATTTCAAAGCTATCCTGCACCAATAGGAACTGCTCTCAATATACTTAATATTAATTCTGTGAAAATGACTGGTTGCCACGCCCACTGAATATAAAATATCAAATTTAATTTTCCGTTTGGTTGCATATCAAGTGCAATCGATCTACCAAATTTAATCATTCTACGTCATTTAGAAGTTCTCGATATCAATTTTGAGAAAATGGACGCGTGCACCACGCCCCTGAATGTAAAATTTCAAATTTTAAAATTTTGCTTTTTACTGCACTTTAAGCCCTACCGCTGGAATGGCGATGTAAAAAAGTCATTATTCCACGACAGTCAGATGAATTCCAAATAATTTGAATTAAAAATAACAAATTTCAAATTTTGCTTTTGCTTGCACTTTAAGATCTACCGCTCTATTAAATTACATCATTCTATGATAATCAGAAGTGCTCCAAACAATTTATATCAATTCTATGAAAATGGGCAGGTAGCACGCGCCCTGAATGGAAAATCTTAAATTTTCGATTTTTTTCTTTGTATACACAACAAGGCCCACCGTTGTGCGAAATTACAAGATTCTACGATGTAGGGAAATGCTCCATAATGTTGATCTGCCAGTGAGTGAGTGAGTCAGACAGTCAGTTACGGTTTTTACCATATTTGTATTCTTATATCTCGGGAACTACTAATGCTAAGGAATTGAAATTTGGTGACTGGTGAGCTTGGCAAATACTGCGAGTTTAAAGTTTCTGACTTTATTAGTACTGAAGTTAGAGGGGATTGAAATTCGCCTGAGTTTGATCTTGTAAAATGCATAGTTCTTCGACGAAAAATTGTTGCGGTATCTCGTTTGAAATGGCGTCTATTCCAAAAAAGTTATTTTGTTGCACAACGAATACTTCGCAAGCAAACCGAGTTCCGATCGGAAAGGACATTCGTTTCCGAACGGATACCTCGTTAGTGCAGAATATGCCTATTGTGCCTATATGAGTTCTGGTTCGAAGAAATTCATCGTGTCTCTCTGTTGTCGTAATCGTGACCTTAAAAAAAATACACGACTTAAGATGAAAGCTGTTCCTTTATTATTAACACTGCGCTTAGGTAAAGCATAAATAATTTCAAATATAAAAGCGAATTTTGCTAAAAAAAAAAAAAAATTTAAACTTAAACTGAACATAAATTAAAAAAAAAAGTCTTGCGAAAATATAATTTTTAAACACGACACATTTATCAGTAAGAAATCTAGGCCTCAATTTGGCCAACTTTTATAAAAACTTTCGATGATAATGCGTGTTTTTGAGGTTCCTTCTTCTCGGGAGTATTTGTGACTGTATTCACATATGTATATTGCATAAGGAATCCGAGAGTAACGTCATCACCTGGTTTGAGTCCTTCATCAGGTGTAAAGTTCAATTTAATTGTAACTTTGTTTGACTTTCTCCAAGTGATGAATCTTTAAATTGGAAATAGAAAATAAATATAGAATCATCAGGGAGATTAGTTTAATATTTTACTTTGGTTCCTCTCGTTGAACTTGAATTTCTTCGTCGAATTCCGTCGAATCATCGCGTTGATTCAAAATAAATGAAGAATCCAACATCTCTAGAATGGCATTGGTAGGGCTTTTAACGCAACGTGGTTCCTCTGTGAGTGATGTCTGTCTCGAGAGACTTGTATTCAATGATGGAGTTGATGTGGCTGCAGTTACGGCTACCTGTTGTTCAAAATTCTTGCGCATAAGTTCTATCATTCGGAGTTCCTCTTCCTCGGTTGGCAGCTCCATAATAGTGATGGTCATGTCGTGCATGGTAGGGTTAGTCAATTTGAGGATTAATTGAGTAGAGATGCCAGGCTTTAAGGGTTTCTCACAGCGCACAAGAAGAACATCGGGCACATGGTAGTTGGCGAATAATTGAATGCGATACTTGATCGATCCGGGATGATACTCCGGCTTGATGACGTTATGTTCACACTGTCGACAGCGCAACGATCTTTTGATCCACAAACACTTTCGTTGTGGATAAAGATTGTTCACTGTGAATGGTTGATCGGCAGGTTGACCATGACGCTGCTGGATTGTTGTGACTACGAAGTTGAAAAAAATTATACCTAGTTAGAGAAAGTACAATTTGAATTGAGGGTAGTTTACTGTTTTTTATGTTGATTTTTTGTGTGAAAATTGATGGATTCAATTCGCCGACTTCTTCAGTGGCTGCCGATGGGCTAATTTGAATCTGTTTAGCTTTTTGGGGGTTCTTATCTGGCCAGCCCATTTGTCGTCGAATGATAGCCACTGTTAAGCCAGTGCGATCCTAAATACAAATGTAAGTAGAATTTTTAGATTTAATTGAAAATTATTTAACTTACAGTCAATGTAGGGAACTTGTGCGATTTGGGAGTCTTTCTACGGTTGTACTCCTGCTTTTCCTGCTTCTCTTGCAAAACCACCGACTGATAGTATTCAAGAAGAGCATCGAAGCGTGTCTGATGAGCATATTCGTTGTCTGGCCATGCACCAGTTGCTACAGATTGATCAGGAATGCCTACATCTCTGGAAGTCCATCTGCAGGCCAAGCACGATAAATAATACATCTTCTTGGTCATTACCTTTTGTTCGGGTTCTCCCTCTTTAGGAGGTTCATCTGTCTTTCTGGAAGAAGTCGGATGCAGGATTCAAACATGTCATTATTATGTATCTTCTGGCTATCGATAAGCTTACCTTGGTACAACAACAGTTGTGGCTCTGGCCGACAGAGTATGTTGACAACAAGGACAATTGAAACAGCTAGTACATCGATTTTTCATTCGTCTGGCTTCCGAAGAAGGTATGTTTTCTAAGCAGTTCGAGCAGAAGTTTGAATCCACCTATAAGAATCCCACACGAAAAAAATAAAATTTCTATAAATGGGTAAGAAAAGGTGTAATTACTCACTTCGTGGCAGACACAAAATCCACACCTTAATTTTAAGCAATGTCTGCAGAAATAGAGCTTCATAATTGGATTTAAAATTCCGCAGGAACAAGCGAATTTTACTACACTATCTTGCATGAAATTTGCCATATTGGAAATTGGAAAATTCGAAGAAAATCACAAATAAAGTTTTAAAAAAAATTTATAAAGTTCAACTTTTTCTGAGAAGGCTAGCCCAACCACCTATGACAACATAAAGAGATTCACTGACAGTGACAGTTCATTAAAATGGGAAATTATGCAAACATAAGGAAATTTGCATAATAAAAGGTTCTGTCCACACGGCATTTTCTGAAAAGCATTTCCAATGAAAAGTATACATAAGGTGAATCTAACACAAGACCTTTTGACAGCACAAGTCCATTAGAAGAGTTAGCAGCAACTATGGATCGGTCCAGTTCTACTAGCGTGTTCATCTCACCAATATCGGTTATTTATACCTTAGCCTACCTACATGCGATTAGTTAGTGCGTTGCACAATTGAGAGTCAAGAGAGAGTTAAAACCTAACTCAAGTTGAAAGTAGTCTATCTACAAGAAGTATGTATGGCTTTTATCCTGTCAGCTCATTCTTTTTCATTTAAATCTGAAGTTCACATGTCAAAAAATGCTTTGATATCTTTCTGTAAATTAAGTGAAATAAATTCTAAATAATAAGGGTATTCATGTAACGCCGGAAAACCCAGATAAACTTCAGAAACTAGATAATTTTATCTCCGCAGAAATGAACTGTCAAAGATTATATGGGAAAATATTCTGCAAATCAGATAAAATTATCTCACGAATTTCAAAGAATATCTGATTATTTCCAACATTTACGCAAGTATATTTTTAAGCAATCGGCTGGCGGAATATTACATCTTACTGTAAAGCGGAAAATTATCTCGTTGCATGAATACCCTTAATTATAATTTAAGGTAAAACTTTTTTAAGCACTACTATAGGCGTTTTTCTTTTTTCGTTCAGAGCAGAGCACTGAACACAGTTCGAACACATAAATTATGCATTGAACTTATTGTTCCAAACAGAGAGCGAGCTCTGAACACTGATATGTTTTTTAAACACACTTGGACCACATAAATCAAGACACATTTTCAATTTGATCAGAAAAAGCAATATAACACAAAACTTACCCTTTTTTGTAGACTGATACACCACCCAGATACAGAAAATCAACTAGCGATCACTTTCTTTCGCCAACTTATATATATCTAATTATTTTTTCTTCCTATTTTCCTTCTTGACACACATGGCAGTTGATGCGTTCAGCAATTTATACTTACATATGATCAGTCAATTATCTTCGAGCACGTCGAGTGCGATCTACACATGTTCAGAACGAAAAAAAAACACATATTTGGAGCTCTGAATGCTCTGAGTTAAAAAGAAACACAAACACATTTTTTGACAACTCAGTCTCTGCTCTGAACTAAAAAATAATAAAATTGTTAAAAACTTCTTGGAAACAAATAATAAAAAAGTGCAAGTGGACTTAGGAACTCCCCCGCGGCGGAATCAGAAAATAAAAACCAAACAATGATGTATTACCGAATCGAACATTTGTTTTTTTAGAGCTGCCATGGAGCACACACAGTCACAAAAAGAGATTCGGTCCGTAATCGTTCGTTTGAAAGCAAAAACGGATTGGTTTTGGTATTAGCGAATCCTATTTAGTGAAACAAAATCGACATAAGAAATTTGCCCTTTGCAAAAAGCAGTTTATGTAGTTATACCCTTATGTCAAAATTTTCTACATCTCAGCACATTGATGGATTAAACAAAGTCCACTAGTGAAAGAGTGAGGAGAAAGGTATGCTTCTTATAAGAATATAGCTATTTCGCTATATAAACAGTAAACTGCATCAAAATCAAAAGTGACAGCTGATTTCGGTTTGAATACAAATTCAAGGAACAAATCTGTTTTTTTTTGTAATTCTTTAAAAAAAACTTTTAACAAGAGAGAAACAATTTGCAGAGTATTTTTTTTGAAAGTGCATCTGTAATTCTTGTATCGTAAAATCTGTAAATTATTTATAACTAAAACAATGTCTAATGACTTGAATACAGTCACAAATCTCATTGACCTAAGTGCCGACGATGATCCTTGTTCACCACTCCAAGCTTCACAGGCGGCCAATTGTTCAACATTCACTCCGCCTCGCTCTTTGATACCACCTTGCGATTCTGATGGCCGTGAAAGTCTCGAAAACAATCCATTTGACTGTATTCAAAAACAAGCCAACCGCCCGGATGATCCTTTCGAGTTAATATCAAGGGAGGCATACTGCCAGCCACATTGCTCAGATTCCCTTGGCACGGCGAATCAAACCGAAGTTCACATGGGAAATTTACTCTACATGAGTGATGATAGTATAAAAGCAGAAGAGGACACAGGTCAAGCAGTTCGGGCGCCTGTTCCAGAGTTTAATGCCCTACAATTGCCTTCGTCGCGGTTCTTGGAACCTATCAGTTCAGTGTCCAGCATAGGATCGACAGTTTACTCTTCTCCTTGCGACGATAGCGCTTTCAAGTCACGTAACGAAAGTTCAAAGACAATCAACAAGGCCTTCATCACAGACAACACTATTTCCAGCTTCTCTGAGGACAGTCGAGTGCAAAGTGCGTTGAACAAAGGTTTCTTTGAATCATGCAGTTCATTTGATCATTCGTCTACAAAATCGACCCCAGAGAATGTAACTGCAGCTCCGGCGGAGAATTCGGATAGTTCAGGCAGGGGCCGATCCCAAAAATCCTTAGACGCCCGAAAGCGGCTTCTAAAACTTAGTCTATCTAATTCGACATCAAATTCACCTTTGTGCCGGCGTCCATCAGATGATAACAGTAGTCCACTTTCATCAGTTTTTTCAGAAGCCGAAAACCTTGCCGACCATTTTGCTTCCCGATTTGGCTTCGATACGGGCAAGTCCTTTGATGATTCTTGTGATGATTTAATGTCAATCAAACCCAATTGGATTGATTCCGAAACTGATATCGATAGTGACTTGGAAATGATGAAAATCCCTATTCTGCAAGAGATACAATCTCCACTCGTCAACAATAATCCAATGCCTTGGGAGAAAAAAGAAGATATCGAAGTACCCATTGCACAGCCTGTTAGTAAGAATAACTCTCCTGACTTGGAAGCGTTAAGAGAGAAAGTCCAACAGCACAAAGCAGAGAAAAACAGCAACCTCGAAATAAAAACACTGATCGAGAATCTAAAGCATGTAATCAAAGATTGTGCGAATGATGCAAAGAAATCGGAAGCGAATAATTTGCTGGAGTGCCTGAGCAACTTGATGAGTGATAAAAGTAGTTCCGGTATGAGAAAATATTTACTTTTTATTATTTTCAAAATTTTTGTATGTAGATATGTATGTTTTATTTAAAAAAAATATCCTTTACGTACATATCTAAAATGTAATTAGCACTATCACAAGGAGCTCATGATAGAGTCGATTGTATTAATATTATAACAATCGTTTAAGCTTGGCTTTGCCGTCTGCCCAATTGACATAATTTCTCTAAGAAAATCTTCAAATAGTAATTTATTAAACAAGTACCAATATAAAATGTTGTTAAAGTTTACAATTTTTATTTTAGTCAAAAATTTTTAAAAGATTAATTTAGTTAGATAGATAAAGATTTATTGTTAAGTTCGTTAATATTAGATTCACAGTTGAATAAGACCAGTGATTTTTCTTCAGATTTAAAGCTGCTGTAGCAAAAATTCCTCCTAATTCACATGAATCACTAATTTTACTTACACATTTACATTTTTAAGTATGATGCTTGTTAAGTATAATAGGCTTTGTCCATCCTCAAAACCTTGTGTATGTGGCTTTAAGTTTCTTCTATATTTCTATATCAGAACCGCAAAATCAAAATTTCTTGGCAACCCAAATAAATGATACAAAAGCGTTCGTATTTTATTCACTTAAAGTTTTTGCTTTTTTTCATTTTTAGTAAAATAAACTCTGAAAATTTGTTTAAAATCGTTTGAGTCGTTTTCGACAAACTAAGAAATTAGATAAGTGGGTGAGGCTGCGAGCCGATCTTACTTAAAACATTTTTGAATTTTTTGTTCTTGTCCATAAAAACGAACTTAAATGTTTGTCCATATCATTAAAGCTGTTTCCAAGAAACCAAGAAATGATAAAAGTAGGCGTGAGATTGGACGGATTTTACTTAATCTATTTTTTAATTTATTTTCTCGATCATAAGAACCAACTTTGAAAATTTCATCCAAGTTGTTACAGCCGTTTCGAAGAAAGCAAAAAATTAAAAAAAAAAAAAACGTTTCTTGCCCATAAAAACAAAGTCTTGGATGTTCATCCAAATCGTTAGAGCCATGTCTAGAAATCAACAAATTATACAAGTGGGCGTGTCAGTAGGAGAACTTTACTAAAACAATTTTCTTAATGTTTGTCGTTCATACAAATAAACTATGAACATTTTATTAAAATAATTTAAATCGTATTCAAAAAAACTAATAAATACGAAAGGCGGGCGTAGCAGTAGGCGGATCTCAATTAAAATATCTAAACAATTTTGTTCTTCCATAAAAGAACAAACTTTAAAAATGGCATCCAAATAATTTTAGTAGTCTCCAAGAAATAGAGCCATTTCCGAAAAACATGAAATAAAATAGTGGGCGTGGCAATAAGTGGATTTAAATAAATCTATTTTTTTTCTCGCTCATACGAGCAAACTGAAAATTTCATCCAAATCTTTAAAGCTGTTTCCGAGAAACCAATCATATACAGTAGCGACAAAATAAATAACACATGTATCCTATGATTCATGTAACCAAAGTTTTTCGTACTTTGTTACACTTTAAATAACTGTTTGACTTATGAAGTAGTAAGAACAATGATATATTGGATTTATTAAGAAAAAAATTATTAATCCTGAATTGAAGCAAAGAAAAATAAACAAAATTATGGAAACAAGTTAAGTTATTTTAGGATAAAATAAATAACACACTTCATTAGAAAAAGAAAAACAAGTAAAATAACATAACATTTGATCGTAATACAAAGAAAATTATGTGTTAGTATTAGTGAGACCTTTATTTTTAATCACAGCGGTACACAAACGTTTCATAGATAAAACAAGACTATCAAATCGTTCAACAGGTACCGAGTACCAGGCTAGCTAAGCTCCCAAAGCTTGTCCAAATTTGAACCAGCGGATCTATTAATTCCCTTATCCACACCATTCCATAAATGTTCAATAGGATTGAGATCTGGAGATTGAACTGGTCATTCCATGACCGCGATTTTTTGGATGGATAACCATTGCTTGACATACCTAGCTGTTTTACCTTGGGTCATTGGTCTGTTGAAATTTCCACTTCAAGGGCATTTGTTTATCAGCACACAGTAGCATTGTATTCCTTAGGATTTCTTTACATTTTATCTGATCCATAATACCTTCTATGCGGTGCAACACCATACCAGGAAAATGCTTAACACTTTTGATGGTATACTTTGGATAATATCCCTGATTTTTTCCGCGTCGCACATATTTTTTGCCATCCAAAATTAACTTATACGTCGACAAGATGTTTTTCTACCAATTTTGACCTTTTGAAATATGTTGCCTTGCATCTTCTAGCAATTCTTCCAAACAATTTTGTTCATGGAGACGGCTTTTAATAGTGCTAACAGCGTTCACACCAAGATCTTTCTCTAACCTCTATTGCTTGTTTAATTTTTAGAGCAGTCACGAACGGATCTGGTTTCATCATATGGGCGATGGCATCAGTTCGGTTCATGCGTATTTTGTTTTGAACAAAATCTTCTCAACGGTGAAAGAGCATTAACAACATTCTTCCTCGAACATGTTAATTTCCGATTTATTGAAGAATTTGCGTAACCTTCATTTTTAAAATTGAGACCTCGTAGCAAAAATGCATCTATGAAATGCTTGCCACGACCCATACTACATATAAACAATTAAAATTTTACCAATTCTATTGAAAAACTAATACCTTTAGAAATGTTTATAATATTTACCAAAAATGCATTATGTTTACAACGAAAGCAATATGTGTGCTATTTAATTTGTCTTCACTTGAATGCACCTTGCTTACCTTCTGACTAACATTTGACTTTATTTATTAAATAAATTGAAAAGAAGTAATATCCCGCTACTTTACACTCAAAAGCCACAACAAAAAAGTTCTTACGGTATTGGCATTGGTAATAATTTATGATTTAAGGCTTTTTCAATTTTCTTACCAAAGCTGTGCTATTTATTTTGTCGCTACTGTATATATTATATATATCAAGTTTAGCTCGTAGTAATAAGATTATAAAAACTTTCAGCTTTATATATTTGTCCAGGCTGTTCAAAAAATATACCTAATTTTTATTTCAATTGTTTACGAACGTAATATATATGTATTAAATTCAGAATCAGTTCAAAGCCAAAGAAGACACTACTTTGTGCTGTTTCCAAGTCACTACCACTTTAAGCCACCAATGTTCAACACGTACAAAAATAAATTAAAATAGAATATACAAAGTGAGTTAGTGAATTAATAAGATATCTGCTGGTTCTGAAACACCACATCACATTAAGTGGTTGAAATTAAAAAAAAAATTAAGTGTCCTCTATCAAAATGTAACGATTTTTTTCCACAGATTTTGAGAATAAAAACAATTACGTTGAAGACATAATAAAGGTTTATATTCATTATCAATTCTGTACTGTTCTATACTCGTATAACATAAAATGTTGGGCATAACATTTTCTATTTTTTAGGAAACACAAAGGAAAAGGTGGATACCCTAACACCTCCGCCACAACCAATTGTACGACAAGGAACATTTGACATGGAACTAGATGAAAATGAACGTAAAGATCAAGAAAGTAAAGAAGAGGAACAAAGACAATCCGAAATTCGGCCTGAAGAGGAAGATCAAAATATTTCTACGGGTACTCATTCTATCCATTCTGTCCAGTCGTTAGAACCTGATGAATCACATGTATCTGATATAGTTGAACAAATCGGCCGTCTATTAGGCAATCAAAACGTAAATGTAGTTCAAGCGAATCTCGGCAGCACGAATACTTCAAACGGAACCGTAAATCCAACTTATATTGTCGTAATGAACACGCCAATAAATCCAAAGCAACGCCCTTCTATCAATCCTGTAGAACATCAAAACGACGGATCGCCTGAGCTAAATCATAGTCAAGGGCGAAGACGTAGTCAGTCATTAAGCATTCATGACAAACAAAAGTTAATAACCACTGCTGTGCCATCAAGTCCATTACGCAGTGAATGTAAGACACCTATGCGTGCCCCCATGATGCGAAGAAATTCCTTTTCTAATACAAATCCTAGTACTCCTAGTGTACAAATTAACCGTCGATCAGCTTATAGTGCCGTCAATACCAATGACGCTGTTTCAAAACAAAGCCAGATTCAACGAAGATCAATGGCTCTAGAGACGCATCATGAAAAGCAACAAAATGCTCCACAACAGCCAGCTTCGGTGGGTGTTGGAAGTATCAGTTTTAATGCCAAGAAACTTAAATTTAAACAATCAACAGAATCAATTTTCAAAGCCAGTGGACCAATGAAGGCAACCATTCCAGTGAAAAAGGTCGCGCCTCTGATTGTGACCACGAATGTAGACTCACCCACTGAAGAACTTCCGGCCAACAGGTTCAAATCATGTACAAGCACACCGAATGTGCAACCTACTCCGTCCAAGTATTATCCGAGTGCCTGTTCAACGCCAATGATTGAAGCATCACCAATTAAGAGAAGTGGAATAACAAAATCCAAATATTCGTTTGTTGCAGCCACACCAACACCGAAAAACTCAAATCTTGCTCCGTCATCATTACAGGCAAGACGAAGAACGATGAACGAAATGCGATCTCCTAAAAAAGTAGGGGATAAGCCAAGCACATCGGGAATTACGAAACCAGGAACATTCAAGACAGTTAAGCTGCCGCAGAATTTTTCCAAGACATTAAATAAGATGGCACCAACAACTTCAAAAGGGGTATGAACAGATACAAATTAATGTTCTTGGTTAGAATTTTTCTAAATATCTGTTTTGTTTATACTTTTAGGTACTAAGATTGACTAAACCCTCAGCTCCGTCCGGTGTAGTAGATAAAAATAAAGAAAACAAGCTACCAAGACCTAGTCGTTGAAATGAATATAAAGTAGAACTATCTTCCGGATAACTTTGACTTTGATTCAACGTACTGATATTCACTAAAACAGTGTTCTATTAACATACAACCAATACGCATAGATATTTTTTCTAACAAAAGTGAACATAATAAGTGCTCCCTAAAATAAGTGAGCAAGGTACAAGGTATTTTCTTGATTATTTGTATCACACTCTCTCTTTCTCTAATAAGTTGTTTATTTTCTATTTATCTCCATTTTTCTTATTTAATTCTTCTTTGGGAAATAAAACTGAAAACATTTTTTTCAAGAATTTTAAGTGGTATTTTTTGATGAAATCATGATCGTTACATTTGTGTTAAAATGTTGTAATAGAAGACAACTTCCAAGAGAATAATCATATTTACGTGTCGCGTAAATTTTAAGATGACCGTCGTTTAAACGATTAAGTAAACAAGGTCATCAAAAGTTTGTTTCGAATAAGATCACAATCGCATCCTTTTATCGAATCGCTCATCGTATATTTCATCGTATATTAACAGTTTGAGAAAAATTCAAAAAACGGAAACAGTTACATATTTTGTGTTTAAAAAAAGTTAGTTATTTAAATTCAAATTGGAAAATATGTGAGTAGGTATATCAAGTTTAACCAATTAAATTTATTTACCTAAGTACTAAAATAATAACTTCCTAGGTGATTTACGTCAAGGCAAATAGAATTCCTTATAAGTCATATGGAAGGAAACCTCGAAATGAAAAAAAAAATTGCATCTCTTGAACTACGTAAGGTAAAGAAAGGCGAAACAAGCTATGGACAGATTTGATAAAGAAGCTTAATGCCATATTGGTCTACCCAACAAATATGTAGATGTTTGGAGAAAGGCAGGTCCATAGAATAATTCCATCTTCAGTCTTTAGTTTAGTAAATTTGCTTGATTAGGTTTGAATAGACTTCAAGTAACCAGGCCAAAAAATGCAGTAATAACCTACTGACATTGAAAAAAAAACAGCCGGTGGACCATCAGAAAAAGTTCAGATCGCTGACCTTGAAGAAAATGCAGTCCAAATAGCTTTCCTTCGAAGTGCCGTGTCAGGCAACAACTTTAACTGCCTTGAGACTGTTGAAATTTTGGATGCCAAGGAAAATGATTCAGAAATAGAATAAAAAAAACATTGAATTTATTATTGATTATATGTATATTAATTTTTTTAAAAAGGTGATGTGCAAACAATAAAAATAAAAAATAATACAAAACGTACTACATTAGATTTTTACTTGCGATTATAGGTACTATAAGGCAAGTTATGCATTCGTAAAAAAAATTCTAACAATCAAACATTTGCTCCGAATAAGATAAAAAAGTGATCGACAAAAAATGTCTGTCTGTCCGTCAGTATGTATAACGAGCTGCAGCCTAAACGGTTTAAGCGATTACTTTCAAATTTGGTATGTGTGATTCTTTTGGAATTCCTCAGAGTTGAAATTGAAATTTTATTTTTAGTCCTAAACATAACGGTACCTGCCATATAACCGTTAAGGAAAATCTTTGTTTTCTCGAAAACGGTTACAACGAGTTTAATGGAAATTTTTGAGAATTTTTCGGTTGATACTAGCTATCATTTGATCAAAACCAAATTTACCGGAAAAGTTTATTAACGGTACCTTTCATATAACGTTTTTTAAATTTTTGTCTTTCTCGGTAACGAAGATAGCCAAAATAATTCTACAAAATGAAAATTTTGAATAACTTTTTTATAATTAAAATTCATTTTTAAATTTTTTTTATAAAATGTTCATTGATCCGTGGCATCTAATGGCGTTCTTGGTTTTTTCTAAAAACCGATTAAACTGATGGTTTCTGCACTTTTTATAAGTTTAAAAAACGATTTTTATCCACCTTTACACCATTCACTTTCATTATATACATACATATGTATAGACACATTTACATACCTTGGTTCCATATAAATACATAGGTAGGTACATATTACCCTCATAATTTACATAATTATGAAACCGGTTTGTAATACCGATGCAGCTCCCTCTCATATTGTTATTGAAAGCAACAGCAATGTTGATGACATTTCTACTGCATCGTGACAAGGTGGCTCTGTTGGGGTGAACGAAGAACCATGTGAAGAAGACGAAAACAATAATAATAATAACGATACAAAATCAATGGCCTCGTTCGGTGGCGCAACCTAACCGATCCGGATTGCTTGGTGTTGTTGTAACGCCTAAGGAAAAAACGGCTGATGAACTAAACATATGTTGTCAAACACAAATCTCAAGCTACCCAAAAATTATTGGATTCGTTGAGATTCCTTTGGAAATGTGGGGAACAGCTGATTCAAAACTTCAGATGTGTATGCAATAGAACTGACATAACAAGAAAGCTACCTGAATCGTTCGAAAATAAATCCGCTACAAAGGTATCTTGGATAGCCTATCGGCCGCGCACCGAACGAGGCCAATGACACCATCGAATGCATCAAAAGACGTCATCGTTGTTGATACCATCAACACTGCTGACACTGCTGTTGCTGCTGCTGCCGCCCCCGCTGTCACTATACCTACTTTTGAGGAAGTAAATAACCCAATTAATTTCGTAAACAAAAAATCAAATTGGAAGTTTAATGGGAAAAAATCAAAACAACAACATCGTGAGATTATTGGAACAGGTGCATTTTCTCTTAATGCTATAGTACCTAGAAAGTGGCTACATGTTTCGAAGTTCCATTCTAAAACCCTTCCTGACGATTTAGTTAACCATATCTCTGCTCAAACAAATATTCCTGCAAATGAGTTAAAGTGCTACAAGCTAATTAAAAAAGACAATTCTGCTTCAGATATTAAATTTGTTAATTTCAAATTGAGTGTTCCTGCGGACTGTTATGATCAATTACTGAGTGACGCAACTATTTGGCCTAGATCAGTTAAAGTTAAACAATTTTTAAACAAGCCAAAAAACGAATTCGCTCAAATCTCTTTTTAACTCTCTAGTAAGATCTGTTTTGGAATACTCGAGTATAGTTTGGAATCCTTTTTACAGAAACTCCTGTAATAGAATTGAGAAAGTTCAAAAAAGCTTTACTAGATATTTGTTCTATAAATTAAATTGGCGAATTGACATGCCAACTTACAACAAAAGGTGCTTATTATTTGGTATAAAAACTGTGGAAAATCGATGTTCTTGCTTCTCTGTTATGTTTATCAGAGATATTTTAACGTATCACATAAAATGCCCACATTTATTAAATCTTATTAAAATTCGAGTTCCTCAAAGAAATGTTCGGGATTCTAATATATTATATGAATTTTTTCATCGGACTAACTATGGCCTGAATGAGCCAATTACTCGTTGTATCAGGGAAACTAATGCTGTTTGTTATAGAATAGACATTTTTAGAAACTTTCAAGAGAAACTTTTAAATTACATGTTTTAAACGAAATAATTTTGCAATGAAGTAACGAATCAATTGTAATTGTTAAGTTTATTTAATTAAAAATTTGTTATTTATTTAATAATAAACTAATGTATAATAATTATATCTAAGTCTATAAGAGAATATTATCTCTGATTGATGATAAATAAATAAATAAATAAATAAATAATTAAAATCCATTTAAATATACATTTATACTATGAAACCATTCCTTGAATCATGCATTCGACAATTCATTATACTAAGAATCAAGGTAATCTTACCTAAATCGGCTTTAAACCAGCATAGGATAACTAGGCTACCTACCTTCTAACAGTGGTTAGCTACACTTAAGTTGTTAGCTACAAGAGCAAGCTAACAATATTTGCTTTATGCATTTTATTTAGTATGGAATGATAGAAACTATGCCAAATTCTCCAAGAAGGTTAACAAGAAAAAAAAATCAAATGAAAAAATCAAATCAAATCAAGTTGATGCAGATAAATATTTCCAAAAAGTGTTGTATAACTTGTATAAGAAAGAAATGAGGAGGCGGCAAGCTTCCATACCAATGTTTTGAAATTAAATTGTAGAGAAAAGCTTGACCTTTTGGACAAAATACACAAAAATAATAATATTATGCCGCGCAAACATTGCCAAAACCAGCAATTTTTTTTCGGATGGTATTTATTTCTCCTCTCCTCAATTATTATTCTCCAACGAACCTTTGTAAAAATAACATTACTTTTCATTTCAATTTTGTATTCGACAGTAATAAATACCTTTATAAATGACAATTCATCCTTCTATCAAATTTCCAGCGTTTGAATTGATTTCATTAAAATTAATTTTAGCAGAGTCATTAGATGTCCAATATTCTTTGACGCTTTCATTGTCCATTTCCCATTTAATCCACACTCGACAAAATGTTTGGTCTAAAGCCTTAGTTGTTTCGGAAACAATCTCTAAAAGGGTGCTTTGTCCAACTGCTTACCAAAGTTGTTTCCAGTCAATAATTGTACGTACCTACCTCCAGCTAAAACTTCCAAGGTACAACTAAGTCTTAGAATCGGAGGAAGAAATGCTGACCATTAACCACACCTTAAATTACCGGTATTTAATATTAACACAAAGGTCTCTTTCGATAAGTAAAAACGTTAAAGAAAACTAGAAATTTAAACCAATTAGAGAGTAAATGGGTTTTAATCAAAGCTCGGTATAAAGATTGCCTACCTTCAATTCAATTCAATAAATCTACAAAGTAGAGACACTAAAGCTAGTCAACAGAGGCCGTCTGGTTGAACATTACAAGACATTAATACAACAGGAAAATACACAGAGAGAAAAATAACCAACAGAAGAAACACACGACAACAGCACGCGCTTAGTTATGAATAGTCCCCCATCCAAGTATTGACCCACTGGAATGATCCTTGATTTCACTGATCGATGGGAAGCGATCAGAGCCAAAGCCAAGGACTGCATAGCATTTTTGACATGCTTTTTAAAGATCGATGTCTCAAAAATTCAAAGTACTGTGCGGTAATCTAGTACTTTACAGATTCCGTTCCTGAAAATGCTTACCGTCCTTTTTCGTTTGTAAATTAATTTTAAAAATTGAAACCTTTATTGTAATACACTAACTAAAAAATTAAAATTATTTACTAACTAAATCAGTCTATGGCCTTATTCTTCAGGGCCAGCTTCTTCATCTCCTTTTTGTGCTTGCTGTTTTGGTATAAAGAACGCCAAAAAACCACAAAGTATCAAAGCTATTGTTGATATATAAAACGTTGATTCACAATGTTCGGCAAGTAAAAGGCCTACGATATTTGCTCCAACAACACTACCCAGGCGACCGAACATCAATGAAATGCATATTGCCATTCCTCTGGAAATTAAAAAAAAAAATTAAGAATTTAAAAAATATCTTATTAAAGTAGGAGTTTACCTCAAATGTGTTGGATATAGTTCTACTGTTGCAGCACCCAATACATTTATTCCAACTCCTGATAAAAACAAAAGAACATAAAGATACACTGAAATCGAAGGATTATCCACATGAATTGATGCAATCCCACAAAATGCAAAGGATACCAATAAACAAACTGAAATAGAATTTAAAAACAAAATGTCGCGTAAGGGAAGTTTGCCTGAGGCGTTACTTTCAAAAAGTAAAAACATACATAAAATAGGAATTTTTCCAACTCTATTGATAATTATTCCAATCACAGCGAAGCCTGTTGCATAAAGTATCTCCATTACCAACGAATACATAAAGGTATTATCTTCGAGGCTGTTCTGGCATTGAATTGTCTAAAAAAAATCCTTCTTAATTTAAGTGCGAATAGAATTATATAAAATACTATTACCCCATTTTCATTATAAATTGCAGCATCTTTGGCATAGACGACATCACAGATAAAAGTCTTATTGCCAGGATGGTCTTTCATAAACTCCACCATACTGTTTGTTATGTGTGGGAACCACATATACATTCCATTTGTTGTTACATACATCCAAAATTGAATGGTGCAAATTATCACAGTTACACGGCAGTATTTCTTTTCAAAAAGAGGCACTGTTTGAGCCCACATTGTGCTCAAAAATGTAGTTACCATATTTAATTGTTTGTCTGAGTTTCCAATTGTACGTATTGTTGTGTCTTTTTCTGGAATAATTCCATTAAGCTGTAAGAGAACATACATTATGGTATACATTTAAGCACTTTGTACTAAATGAATACCTCAAATTCGCTATCATCTCCAACATTCCATTTGTACATTCTCCTTAAGACTTCAATAGCTTCTTTGTTTTTGCCTACAGAAAGTAAAAACTTGGGACTTTCCGGCAAGAAAATTAAAAGCAGTCCGCACATAAATCCAGGTATACCACAAACAATCATGAATAATCGCCATGGTTTGTAGATTATACCCAGAAATGGTATAGGTAATTCCCAGACTTGATTAATCACAAGCCAAGCAATCAATGGCAGGATCATTGCTCCGAGAGCAAATATAAATGAAGATCCCATCATAGCTCGCGCCCTTGAACGATCAGTATGGAACTCTCCCAAATATGCGTATATAGTTGCAGATCCTCCAGAAACACTAAACAAAAATTATAACAAATTTATAAAGCTGTATTTAACTGTAGTGAACTTTTTTCTTTAATTTACAAGAATCCATTGATGAGCCTCAAAACAACCAATAACCAAAATGTATGAGAAAACGATGATAACACAGTGAATACAAAGGCTATTAGCAACGTTGGCAGGATGACCTTTCTCCTGCCCTTAGTATCGGCCAAGAAACCCCACAAGTGCGAACTTAAGATAATCCCAACAAAACCGATAGCACTCAGAATTCCTTTGTCCTGGTTCGTGAGCTGCAGATCACATTGTGAAATGGGTAGGATGAATCCGATGGATGCTGTTTCCAATAGAACGTTAGCTAACACTAAACCGGCGATGATTATAAGAAAATAATTGAATTTTCCAAATTCTGAAGAAAAAATAAAATGATGAGTTATACATATTTATGAATGTTTGATGGGGAGTTAATATTTACTTGTCATTTCCAAGGCTTCTGAGAACGGGATAACATCTTTTTCGGGAACTTGTCCATTTTGAATTTTCAGTACTAGAAAAAAAAATTGGAGGTTATTAGATTTAAATCAATTGATGAAATATTGAGTTCGATTTTTTTAATGGACTGCCGTACAACATAATATGTACATACATACATACATACATATGTACAACCAAGTATTAGTTACGTCATAAAACAAATATTTATATTTATTATTAAACATCCTTGCTAAAGGAGACCACCATGAAAAGACAACACAACTTTGTAGGAGTGTAATATTTGTTTTATTGACAACTTTAAATTTATTTATATGCATGTATTGTATATACATATGTACTTAAATTTATATAAATTAAAATGATTATCATAAAGATTGACAGTATGAAACTTCTATACGCAAGATGGCCATATTTGAAATCAGTTTTTTAACGGATTTTTTAATCCAAACCAGAAGATGGGCGTGGGCAGATGCTCGACTTCCAAGTAATTTGTATGCTTCCCCATATTCATAAAAATATAAAATTATTTTATTAAAGACATTTTTATATTAGAATAATTAATGTTTAAAAAAAAACATTTTCTCATTAAACAAAATTTTAAATCTATTGTTTTATAAACATGTGTCCTTAGTTTTCATAGAGAAAAATGATTTAAAGGAGGAAATGAGGAAATAGCTTACGAAGAGTTACCCTAGGATTTCGATTAAATTTTTTACGTAGGAGGTCCTTCGAATTATAAATAATACTGCATACTAAAATTTTCGAAAAATATTTTGTTGGATTTTAAAAACAAAAAGTTTTTTCTTTTTTTGAAAATTCAATATTTTGAAAACGGATGGATAATAGATTTTTTTAAATTTTGTTTTGAAGCTTATATAATTAATATTTATATTTTCTAAACAAATTAAAGAAATGTTGTATATAAAAAATTAAGTAAAAAACCACTTTAAAAAATATATATATTCTCAACGGAAATCTTTTGCATACGATGTGATCGAACCTAAGAACAAGTACGTGCTATCCAGTCGTGCATTTTATTTCTGTTTCAAAAACAAATTTTTAAAACTCAGTACGAATTTCAAAATTCAAAACACTGAATTCAAATGTAACTGATGAATTACTTCAATATATGCATTAAAAAATGCATTATTGAGAATGCACTGTTAAGACTGCATATCTCCGAAAAGCCACAGCTTTGAAAATTCGGAATGTCCATTCGTTCTTATATACTTTGATATCTAATCACAGAAAAAAAATCAGCTATGATAAAATGACGTATGTCTGCCGGCCCTGGGCTCTTACTCTATTAGAACATGTTGTTAAAAAAGTGTGAATTTTAAGAAAAATAGTATTTTTAGCCAAATATTAAGAAAAAAGTTATAGATATTGCATAGTAAGTTTAGTTTAACTTTTATACCGCAAAATATTTTTTTTAATGTTTGACTAGATGGACAAACTGCTGTCGTGTACACCGGATCTCAGATAAATTATAATAACAATGAAAAATAACGGTAAAACAATAAATGAAATCGCAAATGTGGGACGGTCAAGAAAGTAAATGTACAATGCAATTACATTTTATGAAACTCATCTTACGACCAATGCCATCGAAAGAAATCCTCCTCCAAAAAAAGGTTCGTTCGTTGAACTTTACCTAGAGTCGACCCAGGTTTTTTTGAGAACCCCAAGAGTTGTCAAAAAAACCTGGGTTTTTCGGTTCTCAAAAAACACCCGAGAGCCATTAAATTTATGTTTCAGAAAAGCAAGTTATGTCATTTAATAATTAAAACTTAAAATATGTTAAATTCAAGTTCTTAGTAGATTTTTTGTGACCCTGTGCACAATCCACAACTTCAAAGCTTTCCATTTTTCATACCTGTTAATTTGAGTGTTGTTTTATTTCCATTTTAAAAATTACAATTTGCATACAAAACAAGAATTCACAACAAAACAAATCCTTCAGATTAGGGATGATGGATAAGTCCATCGATGTTGAAGGAAGAATAAGGGAAAACCCTTCAACACATCGATGTTTTCGATTCGATAACTATTAACTTCGATGATGAGTACTCGATATTCTCTTCAATATCGCCCATTCCTGCCTCATATCTCATGTGACTTTGACGTTTATTAATTTACCTCAACTTGCCCCTGCTAAAAACCTAGTTCTACTTCAGGACGAGTTGAGGGCGACCCTAGGTTTCAAAAAAACACAGAATTTGTTTATCAGGGTGACTTTCGGTTTTTCAAAAAAACTCTTTAGGTCGACCCTAGGGTGACTTCAGGGCTCAACGAACAATCCTAAAGACAAGTCCTGCAGCTGATGATCGTATAATCGCTGCTTATGCAAAAAAAAAAAACGTTTATTACATCAGCGGAAATTCGGGATGAAATGATTCAAGACCATGGCATAACACTAAGTAGCAGAACAATACGTAGAAGACTGAACGACAAAGATTTGCTCGGTTGCTGGGCTACGCAAAAACCACTGGTGTCAAAAAAAAAATATTGCGTCCATGCTTAATTTCGCCAGAAAATACGGATCCAAGTCCTTATCATTTTGGAAAAATGTTTTTTTGGATTGATGAGTCGAAATTTAATCAATTGGGCTGTGATGGAAAGCGCCATGTTTCGCGTCCACCAAAACAAGATCTTAATCCCACGTAAAAACTGTGAAACACGGTGGTAGGTGTATCATGGTATGGGCTGCGTTTTCATGGAGCGGTGTAAGGCTTATTGTGAAAATAGAGCAGCGAATGGACCAGCATTAATATAAGAGCATTTTGGAAAACCATATGGAGCCCTTTGCAGGCGATAATTTACCATTATCATGGACGTTCATGCATGACAACAGCCCTATTCTTATAAACGTTCACGTGAATATTTGTAGTCTGCTATCCGACGGAAAAAGGGAATTGATCCTAAAAGTATGTATATAAATTTCAAAAAAAAATTAATTTTAACAATTAGATTCTCTTAAGAATTAAACATCAAAAATATTAGTAAAGCTTTCGACTCAAAAGATAGAAGACATTTGAAAATAAATAGTGAAATATTCACGTGAATCGAAAGATTCGAACGGATCGGATAGCAGAATAGGGCTGAATGATCCTAAGCACACTTCCCGGCTGGTGAAGCAGTGGATTAGTGATCACCAAATCAATATTTTGCCTTGGCCTGTGCAGAGTCCTGACCTGAATCTCATAAAAAATCTATGGAACGATGTGGAATATCAGGTCGGACTAAGAAAGCCAAGGAATCTAGCAGAACTTTGGGAGGCAATTAGGGATGACTGGAACAGCATTAAGAACCTTAAAATAATATGAGTACCTGGACACGCCGGTATTGCCGGAAACGAGATGGCAGACAAAACAGCTAAAGCTGCCCTCAATGAACCAATCCTACAATTCATCATCTTTAACAAAAAAGATGCAAGAAAAAATCTTTTGCAAACAGCCTCCCAAATCAAGAAAAGAAAATGGGAAGAATATATTCATCAACCCTCAAGCTAAAAAAATTATCTACCCGTCTAATATATCCCAAAATATGATTATAGTTATAAGACTTCGACTCGGTAACAATGATCTTAATAACGAAGCTACGTAATTACTTAACATGCTTAAGGAGGTACCTAGTTTTAAATAATCTCTTCTATTTTATTCCCATGAAATATTTTCTGCGATCGTGAATTTCCCTCGAACAAAAAATCATATATGAAATAAAAGCAAAGTTCACTAGGAAAATTTATTCCCGATACCAATAAATTCCGAGGGAAACGTTTGAACGTTCCCTACTACTAAAAAAAAAAATCGACCACTCGTTTTCGAATTTTTTAAAGAATCAACAATCCAAAATTTTTAATATTTAGAATTTGAAGGACTTTCTGTATAAAAATTATGATCTAAATCGGTAAAAAGTTAAAAAGTAAAAATGTATTAAAATTTAATTTAAAATAACGCTCTCATAAGTTTTTGTTTTCCTTTAATTAACTTTACTCATAATTCTTGAACACACTTTCATGACTTATCTTAAACGCCCATATTAATACTTTATTTCATAAGAAGATTTACTGCCGCTTTAAGATTATAATACAATAATTTTCAATTAAAACAATGCAAAAGCTCATGCAAATAAAGATATTTTAAGATAACGGAATAATGAAGATGCACAAAACTAATAACGGGTGGGCAAAAGTCATCTTTGTATATAAAATAAAGATGTTTTTTTTTACAAAGATGTCATATAAATAGGTATTCCATATATTTTGAAAATGTCGTCAAATGTCATGTGCCTTGACATTAAGCAGAATAATTAGGTGTGGTCCAGTACTTCCTAAAACTGCGAAAGCCTAAAAATGTGTAAAATCACATATGTTCTGCATTCCGAGTGAAAATGAATTCAAAACGAATTTCAATTTCACTCAAAATGAAATAGTGTGTTCTGCATTTCGAGTGAATTCAACTCCTTCCAATTCACTTCGAATTCATTTTCGAATTGTCAAAATCACCTGTTACAGACAATTTGTATAAAAACGGTTCACATTCGGAATGTGGAACACGAATTTTCATATTCAGAACCCTAAAATTCAACATTCGGAATGAGCTATTTACAAACTTAATTTTATGTGGAATACAGAACATTTTTATGTGGAATACAGAACATCAAAATTCATTTTCGTTCCTCAAATTCAAAAAAAGTGAATTACAGAACATGTGCGAATATATCAAAACCACTGTAAAAAAAGAACAACACAAAAAGTGGTCAGTTATCGGGTCTGTCATTATAAATTTTAAAAACAATTAAATTTATCTTGTCGGATTGTTGGCTTTAATCGTGCAATACATTAATATTTGCGATAACGAAATGATGATAGATATCTTCACAAAAAAAGAGTTTGTATAGTGTACTTATGTGTATACACGTGCCAGAAGAAAAACCTCCCAAATTTTAAACAATTTTATATTTCATTGGAAACTAATCAAAGAACATTTGACGTACTTGCATAAATACATCCCCATAACGACCCAATCTTCCAATTGTAAAATGTCATTGTTTCGTTCGAACTTTACTTCATGTTTCAGCAATAATACAATAAATTACACATTATACTACTCTGTATATATAAATCTACGAAGTAGATACACGGTAGCACTGGCAACGAGACCATGGACTTAAAGATTACACAAATTAATATGTACAATAAAGAAAGTCATAGAAAGAAAGAACAATATTGTGGGTAGGCATTTTTTTTTTGAGAGCGTGTCGTGTCGTCGAGTTGCAAATTTTTACCCCCGACGGTCGCCACAAAATAAGTTTTACTTCAAAAATTTTTAGTAGACAATAAGAAGACTGAAAACACACCAGATAAAGCAAATTGTGTTTTTTTGTTTCGTGAAACAAGAGAACATTGTTTTTCTTATGAGACTACACACACCAAAGAAAACGACCCAAAACACACCTTTGCTTTGATGCGTTTCGGTGGTGGTTGTCGAAAATACATGACATTGTATACGAGCATGAATCAAAGAAAACAAGATTACGACACCTCTTTGTTTTTCTTATTTTATTGACGTCATATGTGAAACTAAATCTGCAAATTGTTGTTGTTTGTTGATTAATGGATTTTGTTTCACATATGACGTCAATAAAATAAGTAAAACAAATAAGTGTCGTAATCTTGTTTTATTTGATTCATGGTAAACGAGCAACACACAACACCGAATGTAACAAAACTTTTTCGAATCAGCGTCGTTGACGATAATTGGATAGTTTCGAAGCATAAAAACCAAAACAGAAAAACGTGTTTCGTTGCCAATAGCTGACCTGTTGTTTTTTGCAAAACAAAATTTTGATTCCGTTATTTGTATTTTCACATGTTGAACAATACTAAAATCGAGTCGCAAATTCCATTTTGTTTCATTTCAACGCACACGAAACGAAACAAAAAAAATTGTTCTGTTACATTCTGTTGCGTTTGGTGTGTGTTCAAATGAAAAACGTTTTGTTTGATCCGGTGTGTTTTCATTTTCAGCCTCATGCTCCGCGTACAATTGTGCAAAAAAGAGATGCGATGCGAGAAACGTTTGCGTACTAGTAAAATATTTTCAGTGAATTTGTGTTTTTATGCATACTGACGGGTACACTGACAGCTATGTTGCTGTCCATCCGCTGCATGAATTGTTGGTATACGGTACGCAGTATCGTTTCCGTATTTATAATCTATGCTCGGGGTAAACATGCGGCACCATATGTATAACTTTACCGAACACTATATATGTTACGTGATCATTTAGGTATGTGCGGTAACGGGACGGTACTAATACGTAATACAATACCGAGTATCCGGACGAACTTGCCGTACGTAATCGAAATTTTTAATGCCGTGGACCGAAACTGATGTTCACGTGCCCCATCATGTATAACTTCTTATACGAATAAAAAAAAGTCTTGCAACTTTGCAACTTAATATGCAAGTGAGTGTACTACACTTCCAAACCAAAGAGACAGGTTTTTTTTCAATTATTTATCCAAAATATCGAATTAACATAAAATTTTAATAACTACCTATATATTTTAAGTTTGTCGGCTTAAAAATAGTTTTTAAATATTACACAGCACAAATATTTACCCATTATTAAAGATATTTTCTATATATTTTTTCAATTAATTTTCTTCTACAATAAATCGATTATTTTAATCAGCTATGGAATTTAGTTAGATTAACCCATAGTTTCTTTACTCATTCACTCACTCTTAACAACTATCCAAAAGTTGCCTCTGCAATAGCTTTTTATAATCTGTACCATTCCAAAAGTAAGTACCTATATTGTATCTTATACTTCATTGGAATAAAATGCCAACAAGTTTCTATATCTAAGTCAAGTGTATCCATTGCGTTGGTTAGATGTATAAACCTACTTATAGACTTTTCTAACCGATATCCCCCGCTCTACATTTCGTAACAGAACAGTGTGTTTTTCATATTGCCTATTTAATAAAATTCTATAAATCACTACTAAGGCTTACTTTAAATATTTAACGATTGATGCAGAGGATTAACTTATTTTTGTTTGAAATCTTTAGAAAATTAAATCAACGAGTATTATTATATTAATATGTACATTTGTAAGTACGAGTAGATAAGGTTAAAAATAAATTACATTGCGAGTTGAACAAATAGGACTTTATTTTTGGACACTTATAAGACACAATTAGCTTTAATTGCTTTGAAATACCTCTGCTGAGTACATATGCAATCGTGTAAAGTGTGATATATCATTCCAAAGAGAGAAAACAAATATGCACTTAATAAAAGTTAGATATGAACCTACATATTATAATTCCAGAATGAAATTTTCGTCTATTGAAATTCGAGCTAAGCTTGATTTGCTTTAAATTACTATTTTAGGTCGTTTTCTTGACAACAACTACTTTAAGTATTTTTATTGAACTTCGTAATAATTATTATCACATCTAATATAATTTCGAGTATTTTTACTTGCGATATACTCGTAGGTACTATAGGGCAAGTTTTGTGCTTATGTGTTTTATGTGATTGTCGAAAATAGATTTTTGAATCGTTGTTTTAGCCCCAAAAATAACGGTACTTGCCATACAAATTTTTCTACCATCTTAATTATCTCGAAAACGGCTCTAACGATTTTCATAAAAATTGGTATGTGTACTACTTTGGGTATCATCTACAGTTTGGCCAAATTTTTTTAAAAATATTTTGTTAATAACTGTACCTGTCATACAACCATTTTATTGACTTTCGACTCTCTCATAAACGGCTCAACGGATTTCGATCAAAATTTTTATACAGGAGATCCTTCAAAATGGTTTTATTAAATTTTACAAAAAAAAAAAATTTTTGTAATTTAATATTTCGAAAACGGGTGGACGATTTTTTGTGAAGTTTTATTTTTAAATTTATATTATTAAATATTTAAAATGTTCATACCAATTTTTTTAAAGAAAAAATTTAAGTATTTTTTTATATAAAAAATTAAGTGAAAAACGACATTTAGACGTTTCTATTAAGAGTCTTTTGCATATAATGCATTTTATTTATAGTTACTATAGGGCAAGTTTTGCATTTGGGAAAAAATCGATAGCGAGATTTTAAATGTCATTACAATGATAGAAAATACCAAAAAAGTGGGTCCCGCAATTCCGTCTGTATGTAAGTCTTTTTATCTGTAGAACGATCTAAACGGTTGAAGCGTTTGTCTTCAAACTTGGTAATTAAGCATTTTAGGCGATTCTATCAAATAGATTCTTGAATAAATCGTTTTATTAGCCCCAAAAATAACGGTACTAGCCATTTAATTTTATCTACCATCTTAATTATCTCGAAAACTGCTCTAACGATTTTTATAAACAAAGTGTGTGCACTACTTTAGGTATAATCAAGATTTTGGTAACTTTCTTATTTCTTAGATATTTTGTTATTAACGGTACCTGCCATAAAACCATTTTTTTTATTTTTGACTTTCTCATAACGGCTCTACGGATTTTGATCAAAATTTTTGTAAAGGAGGTCCTTCGAATTACAAACAATAGGACTGCATACCGAAATTTTCGGAAAAATATTTTTTTTGGATTTTTGAAAAAAATTTTTTTTTTAAATTCAATTTCGAAAACGGGTAGATTTTTTTGACATTTTGTTTTTAAACTTATATTATTAATTATTTAAAATTGTCATACCAATTTTTTTGAGAAAATAAAAATTAAAGAAATTTTAAAGATAAAAATTAAGAAAAAAACATTTTAAAAATATATTTAGCCGTTTCTATAAAGAATTTTTTGCATACGATGTGATCGAAAAATACTTGCGATCTAGTCTTGCATTTTATTTGATTTTAGACTTACTCATAAGCGGCTCAACGAATTCCGATCGAATTTTTTATATAGGAGGTCCTTCGACAAACATTTTTGAAAAATATTTTATTCGAATTTTTGAAAAAAAAAATACTTTTTTTTTAATTCAATATTTTGAAAATGGGTGGAAAATATTTTTTTGAAATTCAGTTTTTAAATTTATATAATTAAATACATAAAATTGTCATACTATAAACTAGTTCAGAAAAAATTACTAAATTTTGTATATACAAAATAAAGTAGAACCGACTAAAAATATATTGAGCTATTTCTACTAAAAGTCTTGTGATTAAGTGACTGAACATAAGAGCAATTACGTGCGAAAAAATATTTTTTTTTTTATTTTGATTGTGTGTTCTTACATGGGCTTACAACAACACCAACCTATCCGGATAGATATGGTTCAATTTTTGAATCAGGCCATTGGTTTTGGAATGACCGGCGATCCATTTTAATTACATAAACATTAATTTTGCCTCTAAAAATGTTGTTTTCATTTGGCAATCTTTCGCAATTCAAATATTCTACCAAACTTCAAACTTCAGATACATGTGATGTAAAAAATGTCTACATCGTTTTATGCGGCGACCGAACTGGTGTTTTCGGTCCTCAACAAACACCCGAGTAACATCGATATGTTTATGCTATCTATCTATCCCTCCAATAATTAATACTAAAAGTACATATGTGTGCTTAAATTTAATCCCTTAGTGCTTGTGGTTTGGCCCGATCCACAATCCACATCTTCAAAGATTTCTATTTCTGTGAAATAAATTAAATTTGAGTATTCTTTTCCATTAAAAAAAAAACAAATTGCATACAAAACGGGAATTTACAACAAAACAAATGCTTCAGATTTCATGAGACTTTGAAAGTTTATTCGTTACCCTAACTCGCACCTAGATCTGCCTCAGGACAAGTTCAGTGCGACATCAGGTTTAAAAAAAACACCGGATTTTCAGATTAGCTGTTCGCAGTTATTTTTTTCACTCCTTAAATTTTATCTTATATAGAATATGGACAAATCGGAGCAATAAGTGTAACTTCGAACTACCAATCGAAATCGGCATAAATTAAAGGAAGTGACTCCGATTAATTTATAAAAGTTCAGTCTTTCAAAAAGACTACCAAAACTGCATTTTAGTTCCCAAACATAGACAGATCTTACACCATAGCTATTTTTAATCCATGTTTCTGTATTGGAGTCTTTCGGTTGCAAAGATACTTTTAAACACTTAATTTAGAGAAGTTCAACCGAAAACGAAAATTTACAAAGAAGAAAGGGTGATAACTCTGCAATTTTTCAACCTCAGTAATTTTGTCTACTCCGACTACCACATACGTCCCTTCACCTAATGTGCTTAAAAATCGCAAGTTAAAACTGTATAATGTAAAAGCAGTGTTAGTTAGTTTTTGCAGCCTCAAGCTTTTAACAAGAACAACTGTTACAATACAGACATCTTCATCTGTATAATTTGGCATGTCTCTAGTCGTGCTAAACGGAAACCAAACATTTTATTCGCCTTGTAGCAACGATGCTGATGACATTTTCTATAGTAGATAGTTATGTACATAAACTTAAATCAATCTAAAATAAAATGCACGACTGGATCGCACGAACTTGCTCTTATGTTCGATCACATCGTATGCAAAAGATTTCTATTAAAAATCTAAATATATTTTTAAGGTCGATTTTTACTTAATTTTTTATATATGCAAAATTTCTTTAATTATTTTCTAAATATGAAAATCTTAAATATTTAATAATATAAACTTAAAACAAATGATTAAATAGGCTTAATCAAGAAGAAATAAACTTATTTGAGTTTAAACAAAAGTAGGTACGCCATTTTATTTCTTGGATAAATTTGAATTTATGAGAAAAAAATTTTTAAAATCTGTAGAGCGGTTTTTGAGAAAAAAGGATTATTTAAAAACATTTTTTCAAAAAAAATTCAAAAGCGCCAATTAATAGGTATTCAGCAAATACATATAACTATAATTTTAAAAAAATTATTGATTATTTATATAAATAATTTTTTTTTTAAAATATTAAATACAAATATTGGTACGCAGTATAAATTGGGCAACCTAAACCTACATATGTGCGAAATTTCGAAAGAATCGGTTAAGTCAATTATGAGACAGTCGAAAGCAAAAAAAAACGGTCCTATAGAAAGTACCGTTTTTAGACATTTTTTTTAAACTTTGCACTGATTTTTTTAAAATCAAAATCGTTAGAGCCGTTTCCGACAAAAATAGGCTTTAACGTAACGGTTATACTGTAAGTAATGTTATTTTTTGAGCTAAAAAAAAATTTCAATTTCCCCTCTGTACAATACCTAAAAAACTCTATATACCAAGTTGGAAGCAATTCGGCCCACCCGTTCGGGCTGTAGGTGCCTATACATACATACAGGCAGACTGACTGACAGACGGACAGAGTTCTTTAGACCTTCTTTTTTTGTCTTCGCTATCATCGTAATGTCATGTTTGATAGTGATTGTTATCTCAAAACTTTTTATTGACGAATGCATAACTTGCACTTGTAGTACCTATAATCACAAGTAAAAAACAGTGATCTTGTTGGAGTTAACCCTAAATGTATTGTCTACTTTTTGGCACTTCATCATCAGTAAAAACACGATGCCAAAAAGTGTTCACTGGCGTCATATACCTAATTTGTTATCGATAGTTTTGTAGAAACATTTCAACGCCTAATATCATTTAGTTTATTTTTCTCGCATTTGAAATCTTTAATTGCCCTCCTTTTATACCATGTTGTACTTATACTAATATGTACTTTCTGGCTTGTGAGATTGCGTTGTCTATGGAGTGGAGTATTCAAAACGACAAATTCTATAAGAATGATACCTACCGATCTCTCAAAAACTTTGGAAACAAAAAACTGTGAAACACAATAGCTCTGTATTGGTATCCGGCTTGGCAATGACTTCGAAGTGTTATTTCCTTGTTTTAGGTATTATGTGTATGAACTCGTATTTTATACAGATATTCGTAAAATACTCTTCGTTTACTGGAAAAAATGATACAAAGACTGTAAAAGTGGAAGACAAAAACTTGCCCTAAACTAAAAAAGTTGAGTTCTTACCACACGAATTTCTGCGTGTAACTGGGGTACAACTGTCAAAACACCAAGCTGTCATTTCCTTGAATAAGTGTCGGGCGCATTTGAAAGAAATGAATAGTCGAGCTGAAAGCTTATAACCTGAGTACTAGAACGAAATCCTCGTATGGAAAACTTAAGAGAAACAGAAATAAAGATATAGAAAAAGGAACTTTAGTTCTCGAGTGTTTATCATAAGAGCACTCTTATGCATCTATAAATAAATAATGGTTGTCTGTTGTTTCGTTCTGTCTGTTTCTGTCAAACATCAAAAGGAAACTATTTTGTTATTAATTTATTGTGAAATTAAACTAAATGATTTTCTGTGTAAACCATCGATTTAGGTTCTATTAAAATATGCCTCTATAAATTTGCCTATGTATGTGTTCTCGTTATGTGTAAAAAAATGTATCTCACCCTTGCGGAATCTCAATTCTTTCACGATTTTCTGTGTACACAGAGAAAACTCACGCTTGCGGAATTGCGCATCATTACATATATGTACATACATTTGAAGGTATAATTATTTTTGTTTTGTGCACTGTTTTGTGATGCGTATTGTTTTTCTTATTTTTTTTTACCTCGAGTGCTCATTAGATTATGCCCATCACTACCTTGTGTCAATTTGCTTTTGTTTATTTGTTCAAAGTTTGTTCGAAATTGAGGTTTTATATATAACCTAATATTTTTAATATGTACATACATATTTGCCCTGCATTTTATGTACACACACACATACATACTTGCATATTAAAGTAATTATAGCATTTGGTATTTTTTTATATCACCACGATGTATATTTAAAACTCACGTACTGCCATTTCGATAAAACATATGCAGTCCAAAATTAAATATTTAATATCACCGTGCTAAACCTTAATACGCCTATGTAGTAATTATAATTTACAGTTTTAAAATTATAGTATGACCGCAATTATAAAAAAAATCTTAACACAAAAATGAATTTATTACTTTAATGCAATGTCAACACTAACAAGTGTTTCCAACATGGGTTTTCAATATTGTGCACATACATAGGCTAGTTCAGAAAAAAAATTAGAGCTAAGCAATCTTTTTCATATGCACAGGATTCCCCAGCAAAAATTCTCAGTTTTGCAGTCAGAAACTGAGGAAGAAAATTTTAAAGATTCGCATTCTTAATATTTGACGGGGAAACATTTGTGAGATTTCAGTTTTCTAAAATATGGCCAAATGAATATTAAAATCTCCATTTTAATAAGATCTGTCAATGTGAAATAATTTAAATGAACTTGTGGGTATGTTCATTAAACATTTCATTATTTCACTAAACCAAAAACTTGTTTCACTTTGAACTGATTGCCATTTAAAAAAAAAATTGATAACAAAATTTTAATTTGCATCTACAAATTTCAAGGAAAAGGTACCACTATCAAGATATGTGCCTTGATATTGATTATAAGTCCTTTCCTATAATCTGCATTTAATAAGATGGGCTGCAGTTTAGACTTCTTGCTCTCTCTATCCGTTTAACTAATATATATTTAAAATGTACCTTCACTTATTGCAGAAAAACATTATTTTCCGCCAGAGCAAGACTTGCTTTTCCTTAAATATATGCAACCTAATAGAATCTGTTGTCATTTTGTCAAAAATGTAATGATTAGAGTTATATGTGAGCTTAAAAACAAAAAAAAATAAATGCTTTAAATCTTTATTAAAACGAAACAACAATATAAATGGTGGCCATTTATTGTAAAGAAAATCTGTAATAATACTTTTTTAATTAAAGCCCAGTACTCAGTTCGGGAAAAATATTATTTCTCATACAATTTTTTATTTTTTTTCCCAGAACAAATTTTATCTCAAATTTTTCCCGATCAGTACTCACTTCAACGCAAAATAAAAATCTTTGTTTCAAACTGTTCATACAAAAATCTCCACTTGATTTTTCCAAGACAAATAATGTCCGAATCATTATTTTGCTAGACAAATTGTGATGTTTGATGTAAATCATGCATTTTATCACCTCATATCGTAACCCAAGCCTTTGCAATATTAAGATATTAGGAAGTAGGTATATGACCAGAAAAAATGAATGAAAAAAGTGTGTAGGTAAATTAGTTGCAAGAATTAAATCTATTCATCAGCTGATTTCATTTAGGCAGTAGCGTAGCCATAATGAGCAAGAGTAGGTACAATGAGCACGTACTTTGAATAAACTTATGAAATATTTCTGAGAATTATGTGGTGTTTTCTTATCCAGGTATGTGTTTTTATAAATTTGAATAGAATGGATAAATAAATAAAGAAAAATCAATGAGCCTTAAAATTAAAAGATTGAAGCTGAAGAAATCGAGAAATCTAATAAATCAGTTAAAAAAAATTATATCGAACCGGGACAAAATAATAATTTTTCATATATAGGTATATTTAATTTTCATTACATAATGTATCTATGTATAATGTATATTGAAAACGCATAGAAACACTAAAGCGAACTTGCGTTATTTTCATTGTAAACATGTACCTACTTGAAAATGGATATATTTTTTATTCATTTAAGATACCTATCTACATTATAAATCTTTTTTTTTTTTTAAACACAAAGGTTACTCAACATGAAATTTAGAATAAAGCAAGTTAAACAATGTACATTATTTCCTTAAAAAACAGTCACCAACATTAATATCATCAGTGACTGTGTTCCTATTTTCCCCTACTAAACACCTCTGAGATACGCTTCTGTTCTCATTTGAATGGAATGTTTATCTCTACACCTTCGAAATTTTGCTTGAGGAAAAATATGTAGAGATAAAATTTGCGTGTGCTCGAACTGAGTACTAGGCTTAACTGTAGATGATCACACACAAAATGGTCTGACAATTCTTGCAAGAGAGTAATGTCCATTTCGATTGGCTCTAATGCTTCAGAAAGTGTTTAATATTTATCAAATGACAATTCTCCTCCTGGATAGAAGCGAAATTAGCTTCTCGATTTTAAGTCACACCTAATGACTAAATGTCAAATGCTAATTCAATGTAAGCAACAATGTCGTGTAGTATTGAACAACATCAGTGTTAACATCGAAAAAATAAAATCCATGTCAGAAATTATCGAATCAGAAATGTCGATGGTTTTTAACATGGATATTTTTTATTGCATTTTCTTTTTGAAAAATAATAGCACGTTGAAAAATCAATTAAGAATGCAAAATGAAAATTGTAGAAATGTTTCTTATCGTAATTTTCTATTCGCTTTTCGTATGCAATAGTTATATAGCATTAAGCGGCAACTGAACTTTATAACGCGTGTTTTTTTAAGAGCTTGAGAACTTTAAATAATAATATAAGACTAAAAATATTGTTGATGATTTTTTATTATTATAATCTGGTAGATTATTTTATGGCATTTATTTCTTAAATATAATTTCCGGTATATGTCCGCCGCGGCAGTCCAATTTTTGAATAATTTTCCTTAAAATTTGGCCGTATGGCATCAAAAGTTGCTTGAATATTTGCTTCCAATGCTTCAAAAGTTGTTGTTTTGTCGACATAAACCAATGACTTAACATAGCACCATAAAATGCTGTCACAAACTTGATTTTGCAATACATTTATAGTTAAACTGCCTTAATTATGGCAAGTTGCGCGGTCTTTTTGAAACAAATTGTCGTGGATATTTAGCTGATTAACTTTTAAAAACAAAATATCAGTCAGCATGGCTCGATAATGCTCGCGATTCGCCGTAACGGCATATCCTTTCTCATTTCGAAAGAAATAAAAACTGATGATAGCGCCAGCGAGCGTGTTAACCGCACAATACAGTCAATTTTAATAGAAGTAATGGTGATTCGTTAATGGCTTAAAGATTATCTTCGGTCCATATAAGGTAAATTTTGCTTATTGACAAAGCCATTTAACCAAAAATGATTTTCATCAAAAAACACAATTCTTCCGTAAAAATGGTCAATGAACTTCGCGAACACATTTATTTTTTTCAAAGTTAATTTCCACAATTTGGAAGCATTGTTCGGGAGTTAAACGCGCTTCATGTTTAAGTGCCAAACCTTACTGAACAGAAGTGTCAACAGAGTTTAAGATTCTCAACTGTCAAACCATAGACAACACCCATCGAAATTTCTCATGCAGCTAAAAAAAGTGCAATTTTACACAAATAATTTTGAAGTTTAGTTCAGCTCAAGTGCAGTTCCGTCGAGTGCGGTTTAACCTTTATAAGTATTAGTTCATTGACAAAAGGTTTCAGCCACGATAAACAGATAATTAAGTACGCTCATTAGATATACCCATTTCTCCATCTAGCTTATGATGTTGCGTCATCGTGTTCTGCTAGTTTGACAAACGAGGTCATTAATTGTAATTTATCAATTTTTTTTTTTTTATTTTATTTGTTTTCGCGTTTAAAAAGTGAATTTTAAAATTTGAAAATGGTTGTGTTCTATTTTGGGGTTTAATAATTCACCGGACAGAAAAAACAATGAAATAAAATTAAAATTTCACTATCTCCCGAAAAACGCTAAAATGTGCAAATGGGGGATTAGTGCTTGTGGTAATAAAAAATATTCTCTAAAAAGAGCAGTCGTGTTTTCTCAGAACATTTTGTTGAAAGCGACTATGCTGAATATAAGAGAGCTTTAAGGAAATAATCTGCCAAATGAACCTGAGCAATCATCGAGAGAAAAAAGACAAGAAATAAGAGAAAACAAAACTTTCGTTAATGAATGTCTAGCTGCTTTCGAAAAGTAATAATTCGAAATAAACTGTCCTATATTATATATTTAACCATGTTTAATACCTATAGTTGTCACAAACCCTCGACAAGTAACTTTGTCCACGAAAGTCCACAAGAGGAAGAATTTTATGGAGACCATGATCAGGAGGATTGTTTGTATTACACAAATGCTACCACCCAAACAGAGATATACTTGGAAATCATTTTGAATTACCTAAAATAATATTTTCTTTTATTCTATTTTCTAAAATAGAGTTGAATACAACTGCAGCAAGGAAAAAGATTGAAGAGCAATCTGAAGCCGAAGAATCATCAGGCACAAAATGATGAGGCTATGAGGACATCTTTAAGATTGATATTTACATCTACCCCAGCAGAATAAAATGCACGACTGGATCTCACAAAATTGCTCTTATGTTCGATCACATCGTATGCAAAAGATTTCTATTAAAAATCTAAATATATTTTTAAAGTCATTTTTAACTCAATTTTGTATATACATATAGAACATTTTTTTAAATTTTGTTCTAAGATAAATTGGTATGACAATATTAAATATTTAATAATATAAATTTAAAACAAAAGATTAAATCGGTTTAATTAAAGAAAAAATAATTCAAAATTCTGAAATAAATACTTAAACTAATTTGAGCTAAAAAAAAGTACGTCATTTTATTTTTTGGATAAATTTGAATTTACGAAAAAAAAAATTAAAAATCTGTAAAGCGGTTTTTGATAAAAAAGTTTTTTTTATAAAACTTTTTGAAAATATTTACAAGAAAATTCAAAAACGCCAATTCATTGGTATTCAGAAAATACAAATAAATATAATTTTTGAAAAAAAATTTAATGAGCAATTTTCGAAAAATAATTTTTTTAATTTTTTTTTCTTAAAAATATTAATTAAAAATATTGGTACGCGGTATAATTTGGGCAACCTAACCTAAATATAACCTATATATGTGTAAAATTTCGAAAGAATCGGTTGAGTCGTTTATAATGTAGTCGAAAGCAAAAAAACGGTCCTATGGAAAGTACCGTTCTTAGACCGTTTTTTCTAATTTTTTTTCAACCATATGATCGGTCGTAGCTTAAAAGCCACACTTATTTTTTTTTATCAAAATCGTTAGAGCCGTTTCCGAGGAAAATAGGTTTGAACGTAACGGTTTATGGCAGGTACCGTTCATTTTGCAGCTAAAAAAATTTCAATTTCCCCTCTGTACAATACCTAAAAAACTCTATATACCAAGTTTGAAGCACTTCGTCCCACCTATGCATACATACAGACAGACTGACAGATGGACAGAATTTTTAGACCATCTTTTTTCGTCTTCGCTATCGTAATGTCATGTCATGTTTGATTATTATCTCAATTTTTTTTTTCGACGAATGCATGACTTGCCTTATAGTACCTATAATCGCAAGTAACAATTGGAGCATCCCAATAAAAAGGCACGCTGGAAAGCTGAGGATTTTTCTTCAGCAATGCCCCTATATTCTGCTGGTGCTAGATCCTATTGGCTACGTGGGTGGATGAAAAGTCGGAAGGTGGACTTAAGAAACCAAGCGATACATTCCTTGAAAATGGTAGACTTTTGGAAAATATTTTTATACAACAAAATAAGGACCATATCTATACACAGAAGACAAATTCCTGGAAAAACATTTAAAAAATGCTGAAGCTGTCCCTCTAGATATAAGTGTAAAAAAACTATTTTTTAACTGCAGATTGTATTTTAGAATTAAGCATTTAAACAAATAATTTTTAAGTGAAATTAACTGTAAGATTAGAAAAATAATAAAAAAAAATTCAATGAAATGGTATTCTTTTCTTTCATCTTATATCCGAAACAGTTGACGATGACGTCACACCACAGCTGTCAAAACACAATGAGCATAGCTTATTATCTGTTTATCGTGGATTCAGCACTTTTTAAGTCGTTGTTTTGAATCTTAACATCGACGCTGCGATGCTTCACACGCTTTAACCTCATCTAACCTCAATGTTTTGCCAACATCGATGAACATAGCCCATCCCTATATTTTCATGCCATTGTGTTGTCTTGGTTGGGTGAAATTTTATAGGTTCAATGTGCGTTTGATATTTCCCGCCTTTAACACACACTCAGATTAAACTTATCAAGAATTTATGGCCTTTTCGATTGGCCGTCCGGAAAAGGTTTCCCCAATAAAACACCTGGAAACAATTTGCTGATGCTGAATTTAATGTGTCACTGTATTTGTCAAAATTAAATTTAAAAAAAATCACATCGGCTAAAAAAATTACAAAACACTTGATTTCAATTTAGATATACATTTTCTTGTATCAATAATAATTAACTTGCTTCTTTTTATGTTATTTGACCAGAAAAGTAGTTTAAATTCAATAAACACATCGAAATTACATAAACAAAATTAACCCGATGATTTTGACATTTAAATTATGTGAGGGTATTAGTGATTCTGTTTTCGATTCTGAATTGAAATCCAGAATCGTTTTCTGTTCTGTTTAGAGTAACAACTGTCATTTTGTGGGGGTCAGAACAGTTCTGGACGGACAATCAAAAAGGCCATTATTGTTCACTTGTTTGATTGCGATCTCGGATCGGATCGGTTTCTTCCAGATCACAGTACACATAATGAAGGTATTATATTCCGGTTTTCATTTTCGTTCAAGTTCGCGCATGTGGCAAAACTTAGAGACACTCGTGTCACATTTGGCATGCGCATATGATTAGGCCAAACTGCTAGTTGCAATATCTGTTACTGCTACTTTTAAATAACAGTTATAAATTCATGTTACTGAAATAACAATTATCGAACAAAAATTGTCAGTTATGTTATTATTATGTCTACTGTGTTCCAGATTACCAATCGAAAAGGACTTCTTGACATTTAGAAATTCAAAAGTGTCATTGTGGGTTATATTATGATAAAAAATAAGATAAAATAGGTATTCGAGGATATTAGCTTTAAAAAAATATGGGGCAGTTGAGATAATACAATTTTGTTTGCCTTAATATTTGACAGAATCCTGTTAATATAATATACATAAATGAGACAACTGAGATCTCTGATGAGTTATATCTAATTATTACCAATGATGTAATCATTATAATTTGTAACCTAATCAAAGAATGCAACTTTATTAGCATTTACCTACTTTTATGAATTAAAACAAATACCTCTTCAAAAGAGAAGCGATACGAATATTTCTTAAAAATTGAATTCCATTTGTATAATTTGACAATTAGTTTTGGACAGAAGAGTACTGATTTTGAAACTTGGCAAACTTAAATATTATGTACATACGGCAAAAATCTTACGTAGAATAATCAAAATACAATCATGTTTTTTTCTTATTTTGACAACCAATTAAAAAGGCGCAATAAAAAAGTTTACATACATTTTATTTTGACAGCATTTCCCAAAAGATCCTGATCCTCTCCGGCCATTATCAATAGAATATCCTTTTGGCGGTTTTAAGCAATTCCAACACAGTACACAAGATGCACTTTTCTTCGTAATAAGGGACTTTTTTTAAACAAACAAATACGAGAAAATGGAATAATAATTTAGGAACACATTTCCATGACAGTACTTTTAAAAATCCACAGGAAAAAAGAGCAAATATAATTAAACTAATATGTATGCAGTATTAAAAAAGAACATCTAAAATTCTGACTTCGCGTAAAGCACCGGTTAAAAAATAAAATTAAAATAAACTTCACATTAAAAATTGAAAGTATATTTTTGGCGTGCGATATTGCAAATGAATGATGATTCTAGAGGAAGCTAAAAGTTTGCACTGACAGAATGAAAGGTTCAATCGGGCTTGTAAACTGTATATTGGCGCCTTACCAACGCACATTACTTAACGAACTTTTCTTATACTCGTATGTATTACAAAAAAGGGGATACTTGTTTTGTGCTTTTTCACCTTGTGTATCATATATATATTTTTGTTGATTTGAGTAAACACGTGTTTACTGCTTCTTTTGTTGCTGTTGCTTGTGCCAGTACTTCATCGCTGTTGCTTTGTCCCACTTGGCGGCTTAGGCTTGCCGGCCTCCCCGTTTAAGAGCATAATTCTTAGAACTGAGAGACAAAAAAAAGACGCGAAGTAAATACACAAAGATGATGTAGAAAAGAAGCAGTGCTCTATTTAGTTAGTACTGAATTCTAATTTTATTAACAAAAAGCAGCAGTCAGACATACCGATATATGATAAGGAGTATCTTAGAACTGCTTATGGTTTTGTGCATAATTTAATGCTTATAATGCAGATGTGGTTAGAAAATAAAAACACCTAATATGTACCAATTAGAATAGATGAAGTTCGAACAAGTGTTTTCTTGCAGTTTTGCCTGATTGTATTGCATTGTATTAAGTTTCATTTTAATTTAAGTCACTTATGAATCATTAGTAATAAATCAGTGTGAGATTTTTTTGTTATTGTTCAACGTGGCGTATGAGTAACATTTTTTTCTTAGAGTATATTTGTTTGTATAATATTTAACAAATTTTGCTTGACATGAATACAAAAGTGTATACTTCTATATATGTAAGTACATTTATGTATGCATGTTCAATGTTCAATAAGAAGTGTGCATGTATTCCTGGCTATAAAAATAACAGTACCTGCCAAAATTGTCAAGCATAGTAGCAGCACGCGATCAATTTTAGCTGCCATACAAAATTCTCTCCAAAATTTGGTGAAGCTAAAATTTAGTCAAGCATCTTAGCTAGAAAGGTTCGTACCTAAAGCTAAAAAAATCAAACTTATTTCGTATACTGTATGAATAATAATTATTTCTCAAAATTTAAGCCTATACACTGCTTACACTACATTTTTCTCTCCACACATCAGATAAAATACTAGGTAAATGTTGACATAATACGTTGTAGAGAATAAGGGCCAGTTGTACAAACGTTGTTAATTAATTATTTTATTAATTTGATCCGTGGTTCAGGATTTTTAGCTTACAGATTTTTACCGAGGTTAAAGTACATAAGTGACATTATCCGAATAAATTTTCCTCCGCAAAAACGATGAATTTATGTGGTTATCGTTTGGTAACACAAATCAATTTATTTTTGATTTAGATCTGTCAAAAAACTGATTTTGACAATTTTTGCCTTCGATTGGCCAAATAAATTGATTTATTTTTTGATCTTAAATCAATTTTGCAGATCTGGATTTTTCAGCAGATCTACCCCTCTTTTACTAACACCACTATGTGCCATTAATTTGACAAGACATCTGATACCGAAAGCTTGTTCAAAAACACAAATATACACCAATACTATAACAAATAAAAATCAATCTGAAAACGTATTCGAATCGTTACGAAATAAATCAATTTATAGATCAAAATATAAATTTACCAAACGAAAGCCCCATTCATTTCTTAAACCACGGATCAAATATTGAATTCCTGGCCCAAAGCCACAGAAAACAGTAAGTCGTTTAAAAAAAATCATTTCGTATTGCAAAAATTTGTTTTCAAGATTTTAAGTCATTGAATCAAATAAAATGGATTCTTTTAATTTTTGGCCCGTCAACGGCCTTGGCTCCGATGAAAGATTCGCTCCCCATAGATCAGCGAAATCAAGCATCGTTGCGCTTGGTTAGTACTTCGATGAAGGACCGTCGGAAACCAAACGTGCTGTTGACATGTGTTTTCTTCTGTTGTGTGTTCTTTCTTTCTCTGTCTTTCTCTCTGTTGTATTAATGTATGTGATGTTTAAAGCTAAGCCTCGTTGCCAGTGCTTCAGTGTCTCTACTTCGTAGATTTATCTACGGAGTAGAATAATATGTAATGTAGTAATGTAATTTTTGGCCTGTAATATATTTTGACTTAAGTTGGATCTCGAGAATAATAGGCCTATTTGTTATCGTGTAAATGCTGCTCGTTAACTCGAAAAATTTACTACGAAACCTTTCAAAGTGAAGGAGATTGCAAAAGTTGTGAATTCTTATGGCCATTTCGATGGTAGTCGTCCAGACTTGTTCTGAACCTCACAAAATGACGGTATTATTACTCTAAACAGAACAGAAGGCAATTCTGCATATCAATTCGGAATCGAAACCAGAATCACTAAGGCCCGTTTGCTGATACGAATAATAAATATTCAACTTAAAACGCTTACGTGCTATTTTTTCCTCTGCGTAAACTGGCACATAAGTGATTAAGTAGAACTTAAATGCTTAAGTTGTGTACCAGCAAACGGGCCTAATACACTTACACTTTTTACTTGCGATTATAGGTACTATAAGGCAAGTTATGCATTCGTCGAAAAAAAAGTTGTGAGATAACAATCAAACATGACATTACGATGATAGCGAAGACGAAAAAAGATGGTCTAAAAATTCTGTCCGTCTGTATGCCTGTCTGTCAGTCTGTCAATCTATCAGTCTGTCTGTATGTATGTAAAGACACCTACAGCCCAAACGGGTGGGCCGAATTGCTTCAAACTTGGTATACAGAGTTTTTTAGGTATTGTACAGATGGGAAATTGAAATTTCTTTTAGTTCAAAAGATAACGGTACCTGCCATATAACCGTTACATTGAAACCTATTTTTCTCGGAAACGGCTCTAACATATAGTTGAAAAAAATTTAGAAAAATGTCTAAAAACGGTACTTTCCATAGGACCGCTTTTTTTTTGCTTTCGACTATCTCATAAATGGCTTAACCGATTCTTTCGAAATTTCACAAAAATATAGGTTTAGGTTGCCCAAATTATACCGCATACCAATATTTTTAATTAATATTTTTTTGTGTTTTTTTTTCAAAATCATTTTCAAGAAAAAAGATTTTTTAATTTTTTTTTTTGCATAAATTCAAATGTATCCAAGAAATAAAATGTAAAATGGCGTACTTTTTTTAAGCTCAAATTAGTTTGAGTATTTATTTCAGAATTTTGAATTATTTTTTCTTTAATTAAACAGATTTAATCTTTTGTTTTTAAGTTTATATTTTTAAATATTTAATATTGTCATACCAATTTATTTTAGAACAAAATTATATGCATATACAAAAATGACTTTAAAAATATATTTAGATTTTTAATAGAAATCTTTTGCATACGATGCGATCGAACATACAAGCAAGTTCGTGCGATCCAGTCGTGCATTTTATTTGTTGTGCACTAGATCGAAATTCTTGTATTGAAAATATAAGAGAAACAGGAATAAACCAATAAGAAAAAGAACTGGAGCTATTTGAATGTTTTTAAAAGGAAAAAAATGTTTATCTTGATAACTGGAAAATGTGATGAACAGCTGCATAACTAAAATTTAACTTCAAATTATTTTATAAGTCGGAAAGCTCAGAGCTTTAGTCAAATATTGTGAAATGTTTTCATTTTTGTTTGTACATATCATAAAACAGAATAAAAAAAAGTCACGTAAGATAATTAAATTATATTTAAGTCACATATAACGTTTAACAGAAAGATTCCGCTTATAATCACATTCTTAAAGTTTTATCAATTTAAAAAAAAAATGATTGGTAAGAAAAAGCATACCTTCATTTTGTGTGCGGTGGAATTCACTATTTATTCTACACTGACAGAGAATATTCTTAAATCAAGTGGCGTTGATTTCATAATATGAAGCTTATTGTTGCTGCAAAAGTACTAAATCCAATTGTCTTATATTTACCACTTAATATTTTGCCAGTCATTCAAATCTGACAAATGGACAGCAGTTCTTCAGTCAATAGAGTCGTAGATTCAGATCGTCCGTATTCAAGGCGACATCCATGGAACACGAATTCATAGGTTTAAAAGACCAATCCATAGCGGATGCTAGAACTTTGGATGGGGTGTTACTGTGCTACTGCATAAGCCACCCACTAAACGTTTATTCTGTTGAACTTTGTCTTCTGAATACACTGAAACTAATATCTGCTACTGTTTATTTATCCATCTAAGTCACGCTACAGTTCTAGTTAATAGATTATCTATAAAAAATGTTTAGTAAACTAGAATTAAAAGTTTTAGCTACTTGTTCATTATACACTTAAAGATTAAAAACAAAAAAATATTCTTCCTTTACATACATTTTTGTATGTCAATATTTTTTTTCTGAAAAAAAATCTATTCAAAAGATACAAATTCATTTGAATAAAGCTCTTTTTTTCATACGTTAACAAATTATTAATTTAAATAAATTCTCAATGGATACATTTGGTGTACCGAAAAAAATTAATCGTCATGTCATTAAAGCAATTTACAAACTAACTAATCAAAAAAATGCAACATCGGATCTTTCAAGTATTTGTAATGTGGTAGAATTTCAAATGAAGAATTGTGTACCAGTGCCTAATTTTACGGATGTAGTACAGAAATCGCTAAGAAATATGCGTAATTTGGGTATCATAGAGAAGCAAGGATTAAATTACTGTAGAGCCTCTGAAACCCATACACAAATTCGTGGTACAAAACGTGCTGTTTCAAAGACACTTAAAAGAGCAGTAAGTTTTCTAAAATAAAGAATGAGACAAAGTAGGTATGGGATTTATTTATTTACAGATTTTGGATGCAGAATTAGATACATTAAAACCAATGAACAAAAAAAGACGTTTGATTAGTAAAGAGTCAACTATGGAATATCCAGAATGTTCGAATCTGCATCATCGACAAAATAAACTGCTTTCTCGAAAAGGCGTGCGAGTTAATTTGCCTAAAGTTCGAAATTATGCTGATTTGAAACTAGCCCATGATGATCAAATCGGACAAGTTTTGGGTTCTATTTCAAATAATAGTTTTGGAATAAACTCTGATAATGAGGTACTGACCATGAAATTTATTAACTTTTTCATTACATAACATTTTTTGTTTTTGTATTTTTATCTTAATTAACAGATTGATTCCTTTTTATTTATAGAAAGAAAATGACACCATTTTTTCAAGTATTGAATTGAAACCTCAATATGATTCCAAAATATTTAAAACGGAAGAGGTGCAAGAAATTGATAAAATACATGAAAGTTTTGATGTTCTAAATGAATCTCCAGACGATAGTGATAAAACACAAAATGATCAACTCAACAAATTAAACGATGCTTCAATTCATGATCGGAGCAATGAGTTGGATGTATTCAATGAAATCCAACCACAATTATCTGAGAATGTTTCGGAATACTGCGAGACACAAAACCATACACAAAAAGATCTAACTGATTTCGATAATAAAGAAGATGATGTGAATGACATGACAATTGAAAAAAATATCAATGATATATTTAGTAACGAAACCTAATTTTTGAAATTTATTTTTTTATTTATAGATAAATCAAATTTTAATATTTAATCTGTGCATATGTATTTTGTTTGAATATCGTGTAAAATAATAAAAAATTATATCATGTGATTTCTTAATTATTGGCACTATTTTTCGTGTGTAATGAAAATACGGATACATTTTAAATAGACACTTTTATTTATGCAAATATTCTCATCTTTCTGAAGACCACCAATATCAACATTGGTTTATATTTGTAGATACTCGTATATGCTGCTTTTTGAATCGATTCTGAATCTATAACCAACGCCTTAATCTTGTACATCCATATACTCTCACATGTTCTGCATTCCGAGTGAAAATGTATTCAAAACGAATTTCAATTTCACTTAAAATGAAATAACGTGTTCTGCATTTCGAGTGGATTCAACTCCTTCCAATTCCCTTCGAATTCATTTTCGAATTGTCAAAATCACCTGTTATAGACAATTTGTATAAAATCGGTTCTTATTCGGAATGTAGAACACGTATTTTCATATTCAGAATCCTAAAATTCCACATTCGGAATGAGCTATTTACAAACTTTATTTTATGTGGAACTAGCGGACCAGACTAACTTCGTCTCGCCCTAATTTAACGCATTCAAATCAACTGCAGAGCTATAATAAAACACACATAGTTCAAATTTTAAAGTGATTTATTTGAGTGGAATAAAAATTAGAAGAGAGTGATATGATAAACAATGTTTTTGATTTGTTTTCCGGCACAAAAACAAACAATAAAGACCGTTTACCAAGCTATCGACGACGTTCTTTTTCTTCGCTGCTAGTATTGCCCGTTCACAAACCCAATCGAGATTTTCATAATTTTTTGGAATGCCGGGGAACACTTTACTTTGGCGATGAGTTTCTCCTTCGATGTTGTTAACTCGCAAAACATTGTGGGGAATGATATCAATCCAATCGAGACATCATCAAAAATTTGGCCATTGCCAAGCGCCAGCCTTTGTCTTGAGAATTCAGCAGCCGATGGGTCGTTCTGCAATGCCACTCATATTTGTGGTCAATTTCAACTTATTGACATGCCCGGCACAAAGACGACGATTTTAAGCATCCATTAAGTTCATCGGCAGCAGTGGATTTCAGGATCACGGGAAGCGGTTGACGAAAATCTCCGCTGAGCAATATCATATCCCCACGAAATCGTCTCGAATCACCTTGTAAATCCTTCATTGTTAGGTCAACTGCCTCCAAGGCTCGTTTATGCGCCATCGTGCATTCATCCCAAATTATGTTTTTGCATTCTCGCATCAACTTTGCTGTCTCCGAATTCTTGGTCATTGTCCGCACGTTATTAGTTTGTCAACCGTAAAAAAATTCATCGCCAGTTTCAAAGCGGAATGTGAAGTTCGACCGCCTTCAAACGGTGTGGTATCAATGCCATAGATGTCATAGGATGGAACAGGCAACGAAAGAAATCTTGGCCGACTTGTTGCTAGAATCAACTAAATGACGAATGTCTTGCATCTCCCACAGGGAGCATCGAACAAGTAAATGCGATTGGGGAATCGTATTCCAAAGCAGCGCGATTGAAGTCTACTTTTACGACTTTTCTTCTTCTAATAACTTTTTGTCGAATTTGTGGTGCAATTTGAAGCTATGCAATATGGACACGTCTCCATTTATTTCCTCGACGAATTATACGTTTATGACATTTTTTTATATATGTATTTGCTTATTTCTTGTGTTTATTGTTTATGTGTATTAGTTCATGAGATTCAACAATTTTAGTAAGAATTTTTAAATTTTAATAGCTCACAAAAACGGCCATAAAATGCTTAAAACCTTCTTCTCGACCATATCTTTCATAAAAAATTAAATGCACGACTGGATCGCATGAACTTGATCTTATGTTCGATCACATCACATATTTAAAGCATTTTTTTCTAAAAAAATTGGTATGAAAGTCTTAAATATTATAATATAACTTAAAAACAAAATATTAAATCGGCTTAATCAAAGAAAAAATAATTAAAAATTCTGAAATAAATACTTAAACTAATTTAAGCTAAAAAAAAAGTACGCTATTTTGTTTGTTAGATAGACATTTTTCAAAAAAATTCAAGAACGCCAATTCAATTCAATAAATACATATGAATATAATTTTTGAAAAAAATTTAATGAGCAGTTTTCGGAATATAAATTAAATTTTTTTTAAATGATTTTAAAAATACAAAGAATTACTAATTAAAAATATTGTTACGCGGTATAATTTGGGCAACCTAAACCTATATATTTGTGAAATTTCGAAAGAATCGGTTAAGCCGTTTATGAGATAGTCGATAGCAAAAAAATGGTCCTATGGAAAGTACCGTTTTTAGACATTTTTCAATTTTTTTTCAACCATATGATCGGTCGCAGCTAAAAAGCCGCTCTGTTTTTTTTTATCAAAATCGTTTGAGCCGTTTCCTAGAAAAATAGGTTTGAACGTAACGGTTATATGGCAGGTACCGTTATTTTTTTAGCTAAAAAAAAATTTACAATTTCCCCTCTGTACAATACCTAAAAAACTCTATATACCAAGTTTGAAGCAATTCGGCCCTCCCGTTTGGGTCGTAGGTGTCTATACATATATACAGACAGACTGACAGACTAACAGACTGACATACTGACAGACTGACAGACTGACAGACTGACAGACTGACAGACTGACAGACTGACAGACTGACAGACTGACAGACTGACAGACTGACAGACTGACAGACTGACAGACTGACAGACTGACAGACTGACAGACTGACAGACTGACAGACTGACAGACTGACAGACTGACAGACTGACAGACTGACAGACTGACAGACTGACAGACTGACAGACTGACAGACTGACAGACTGACAGACTGACAGACTGACAGACTGACAGACTGACAGACTGACAGACTGACAGACTGACAGACTGACAGACTGACAGACTGACAGACTGACAGACTGACAGACTGACAGACTGACAGACTGACAGACTGACAGACTGACAGACTGACAGACTGACAGACTGACAGACTGACAGACTGACAGACTGACAGACTGACAGACTGACAGACTGACAGACTGACAGACTGACAGACTGACAGACTGACAGACTGACAGACTGACAGACTGACAGACTGACAGACTGACAGACTGACAGACTGACAGACTGACAGACTGACAGACTGACAGACTGACAGACTGACAGACTGACAGACTGACAGACTGACAGACTGACAGACTGACAGACTGACAGACTGACAGACTGACAGACTGACAGACTGACAGACTGACAGACTGACAGACTGACAGACTGACAGACTGACAGACTGACAGACTGACAGACTGACAGACTGACAGACTGACAGACTGACAGACTGACAGACTGACAGACTGACAGACTGACAGACTGACAGACTGACAGACTGACAGACTGACAGACTGACAGACTGACAGACTGACAGACTGACAGACTGACAGACTGACAGACTGACAGACTGACAGACTGACAGACTGACAGACTGACAGACTGACAGACTGACAGACTGACAGACTGACAGACTGACAGACTGACAGACTGACAGACTGACAGACTGACAGACTGACAGACTGACAGACTGACAGACTGACAGACTGACAGACTGACAGACTGACAGACTGACAGACTGACAGACTGACAGACTGACAGACTGACAGACTGACAGACTGACAGACTGACAGACTGACAGACTGACAGACTGACAGACTGACAGACTGACAGACTGACAGACTGACAGACTGACAGACTGACAGACTGACAGACTGACAGACTGACAGACTGACAGACTGACAGACTGACAGACTGACAGACTGACAGACTGACAGACTGACAGACTGACAGACTGACAGACTGACAGACTGACAGACTGACAGACTGACAGACTGACAGACTGACAGACTGACAGACTGACAGACTGACAGACTGACAGACTGACAGACTGACAGACTGACAGACTGACAGACTGACAGACTGACAGACTGACAGACTGACAGACTGACAGACTGACAGACTGACAGACTGACAGACTGACAGACTGACAGACTGACAGACTGACAGACTGACAGACTGACAGACTGACAGACTGACAGACTGACAGACTGACAGACTGACAGACTGACAGACTGACAGACTGACAGACTGACAGACTGACAGACTGACAGACTGACAGACTGACAGACTGACAGACTGACAGACTGACAGACTGACAGACTGACAGACTGACAGACTGACAGACTGACAGACTGACAGACTGACAGACTGACAGACTGACAGACTGACAGACTGACAGACTGACAGACTGACAGACTGACAGACTGACAGACTGACAGACTGACAGACTGACAGACTGACAGACTGACAGACTGACAGACTGACAGACTGACAGACTGACAGACTGACAGACTGACAGACTGACAGACTGACAGACTGACAGACTGACAGACTGACAGACTGACAGACTGACAGACTGACAGACTGACAGACTGACAGACTGACAGACTGACAGACTGACAGACTGACAGACTGACAGACTGACAGACTGACAGACTGACAGACTGACAGACTGACAGACTGACAGACTGACAGACTGACAGACTGACAGACTGACAGACTGACAGACTGACAGACTGACAGACTGACAGACTGACAGACTGACAGACTGACAGACTGACAGACTGACAGACTGACAGACTGACAGACTGACAGACTGACAGACTGACAGACTGACAGACTGACAGACTGACAGACTGACAGACTGACAGACTGACAGACTGACAGACTGACAGACTGACAGACTGACAGACTGACAGACTGACAGACTGACAGACTGACAGACTGACAGACTGACAGACTGACAGACTGACAGACTGACAGACTGACAGACTGACAGACTGACAGACTGACAGACTGACAGACTGACAGACTGACAGACTGACAGACTGACAGACTGACAGACTGACAGACTGACAGACTGACAGACTGACAGACTGACAGACTGACAGACTGACAGACTGACAGACTGACAGACTGACAGACTGACAGACTGACAGACTGACAGACTGACAGACTGACAGACTGACAGACTGACAGACTGACAGACTGACAGACTGACAGACTGACAGACTGACAGACTGACAGACTGACAGACTGACAGACTGACAGACTGACAGACTGACAGACTGACAGACTGACAGACTGACAGACTGACAGACTGACAGACTGACAGACTGACAGACTGACAGACTGACAGACTGACAGACTGACAGACTGACAGACTGACAGACTGACAGACTGACAGACTGACAGACTGACAGACTGACAGACTGACAGACTGACAGACTGACAGACTGACAGACTGACAGACTGACAGACTGACAGACTGACAGACTGACAGACTGACAGACTGACAGACTGACAGACTGACAGACTGACAGACTGACAGACTGACAGACTGACAGACTGACAGACTGACAGACTGACAGACTGACAGACTGACAGACTGACAGACTGACAGACTGACAGACTGACAGACTGACAGACTGACAGACTGACAGACTGACAGACTGACAGACTGACAGACTGACAGACTGACAGACTGACAGACTGACAGACTGACAGACTGACAGACTGACAGACTGACAGACTGACAGACTGACAGACTGACAGACTGACAGACTGACAGACTGACAGACTGACAGACTGACAGACTGACAGACTGACAGACTGACAGACTGACAGACTGACAGACTGACAGACTGACAGACTGACAGACTGACAGACTGACAGACTGACAGACTGACAGACTGACAGACTGACAGACTGACAGACTGACAGACTGACAGACTGACAGACTGACAGACTGACAGACTGACAGACTGACAGACTGACAGACTGACAGACTGACAGACTGACAGACTGACAGACTGACAGACTGACAGACTGACAGACTGACAGACTGACAGACTGACAGACTGACAGACTGACAGACTGACAGACTGACAGACTGACAGACTGACAGACTGACAGACTGACAGACTGACAGACTGACAGACTGACAGACTGACAGACTGACAGACTGACAGACTGACAGACTGACAGACTGACAGACTGACAGACTGACAGACTGACAGACTGACAGACTGACAGACTGACAGACTGACAGACTGACAGACTGACAGACTGACAGACTGACAGACTGACAGACTGACAGACTGACAGACTGACAGACTGACAGACTGACAGACTGACAGACTGACAGACTGACAGACTGACAGACTGACAGACTGACAGACTGACAGACTGACAGACTGACAGACTGACAGACTGACAGACTGACAGACTGACAGACTGACAGACTGACAGACTGACAGACTGACAGACTGACAGACTGACAGACTGACAGACTGACAGACTGACAGACTGACAGACTGACAGACTGACAGACTGACAGACTGACAGACTGACAGACTGACAGACTGACAGACTGACAGACTGACAGACTGACAGACTGACAGACTGACAGACTGACAGACTGACAGACTGACAGACTGACAGACTGACAGACTGACAGACTGACAGACTGACAGACTGACAGACTGACAGACTGACAGACTGACAGACTGACAGACTGACAGACTGACAGACTGACAGACTGACAGACTGACAGACTGACAGACTGACAGACTGACAGACTGACAGACTGACAGACTGACAGACTGACAGACTGACAGACTGACAGACTGACAGACTGACAGACTGACAGACTGACAGACTGACAGACTGACAGACTGACAGACTGACAGACTGACAGACTGACAGACTGACAGACTGACAGACTGACAGACTGACAGACTGACAGACTGACAGACTGACAGACTGACAGACTGACAGACTGACAGACTGACAGACTGACAGACTGACAGACTGACAGACTGACAGACTGACAGACTGACAGACTGACAGACTGACAGACTGACAGACTGACAGACTGACAGACTGACAGACTGACAGACTGACAGACTGACAGACTGACAGACTGACAGACTGACAGACTGACAGACTGACAGACTGACAGACTGACAGACTGACAGACTGACAGACTGACAGACTGACAGACTGACAGACTGACAGACTGACAGACTGACAGACTGACAGACTGACAGACTGACAGACTGACAGACTGACAGACTGACAGACTGACAGACTGACAGACTGACAGACTGACAGACTGACAGACTGACAGACTGACAGACTGACAGACTGACAGACTGACAGACTGACAGACTGACAGACTGACAGACTGACAGACTGACAGACTGACAGACTGACAGACTGACAGACTGACAGACTGACAGACTGACAGACTGACAGACTGACAGACTGACAGACTGACAGACTGACAGACTGACAGACTGACAGACTGACAGACTGACAGACTGACAGACTGACAGACTGACAGACTGACAGACTGACAGACTGACAGACTGACAGACTGACAGACTGACAGACTGACAGACTGACAGACTGACAGACTGGCAGACTGACAGACTGACAGACTGACAGACTGACAGACTGACAGACTGACAGACTGACAGACATACATACAGACGGATAGAATTTTTAGGCCATCTTTTTTCGTCTTAGCTATCATCGTAATGTCATGTTTGATTGTTATCTCAAAACTTTTTTTTTCGACGAATGCATAACTTGCCTGATAGTACCTATAATCGCAAGTAAAAAAGTATATTAAAAATGGTCGAATGCCAACGGAGATCATTAGCGTCATACGTTTTTGACAACATTTTTTTATATATAAAAACAAACAAATAAAGATACAGAACATCTTAATTAATTTTCGTTCCTCAAATTCACAAAAAGTGAAATACAGAACATGTGCGAATATATTCTAGGTATAAGTGGTATTTTATTCAAATTAGCTTATAGAATTACATAAATTAGGTAGGTAATAATTGATACAAGTTCACAATACTCTTGGAATGATTTTGATTAATCCAAATTAAAGTCAATTCATGAACATTTATACTACCATGAATATGCGGATTCGAAAAATGACAACTCATGACGTCAAAAAAATAACGTGTTTCTGATATGAGGTTGCTTGTATGATAATTCTACGGAGAGTTTGACTCTTTTGTTTGTCACCAATTCACCATCACCATTTGGAGGTTGATTTATTTGTTTCCCTCTCTAAACTATATCAGAAACTGAATATGTATTTCATACGAGCATACATATAAATCCGTCTAAACAACGTAATGTGTAAAGAAACGTATATAATACAACAAGCAAGAGGAATTAGCAGATTATTTTAGTTCTAACCGGTGTTTGTTTTGTTGTTTGTTGATGCGTTCTTCGCATTTTACTTCTATCTTCCGTTGGTTTAGTCATCTGAAAGCTCTGCATTCGTTTCGCCACCCTACCCCAAGATAGAATGAAATGCGCCAGTCAAAACATGGGGAAATTTGCAATAGCTATGGTGCAGCTTATGTAAAGAAAACTTAACGAAATCTATTCCTCTCTGAGAATAATAATACATTATGAAAATGAAAACTGAAAAGCACCACCACCACCCCTTAACAGCACCCCGTGGCCACGTTATTGCATTTCTAAACATTAAACACTCTCATAATGTCATGACATGAAAGTAAGGACAAGTAGTATCAGTTTTTAGTTGTTATTGTTGTCCTTGGTCAGAACTGGAAATTATTTTCTTCCTTAGGGAAATAATGAGTATTTAAAACAGTTTTTTTGTTCACTCAAATGCATGCGTAGATAAAAACATGTGTGTTAACTTTTTGGAAATTATTTTCAGTTTGGAAGGTGGCCAAACTATGAGTATTTTATTTTGTTGACTTTGAAATTATTTGTTGCGAAAATAAAACAAACATATCCACAACATTACTGCATCTTGCGAACTTGCTTTTGTGGTTTAAGACTATTACATAGCAAAACATCAGATGAAACATATTCAAGTTTATAAATTTCAATACTTAACAATTCATTTTAAAACAATAAAATCTAGTAAATAAATTCTGTGGTATACTTCAAAGCAGCTGTTTTTTCTATACACAATCTTTTTAACTGCCAAATAGTGCGAGTTGGATTTTTTTGTACTGCACTTACAGCATCTTGTTGATGTTGATCGTTCTGGTTGACGGTGGCTATACTTCCTACTCTTTTGTAACTATTGGGTTATATTCTTTGTATAATATTACTGGCTTTGAGGTGCTGTGTCTTTAAGTATGACTCCTTTTAAGGATTTTAGACTTTTGACTATTCACATAAGATGGACCTAAAATGCTTTAATACACTTGACTGCGGAATTCTTCAGAGATCAGTAAGTCGAGATCGACGCGAGATGTTGACCGAAGTTCTTTGTAAATTAGAAAAACAATGACTAATGAAAGAAAATACGGTACCACCACAGTTCTGAACACCTCTGTCATTTACATGTTAGCAGCACTAACCACGATACATTTATCCCCCTAACACATCAAGGATATTCAGATTTCAAAACACTTTTATTAAAAATTAGTCATGAACATAAGACTCTACAAAACAAGAGGAAGAGCTAAAAAAACGAGCAAGTATTATAGTAGTCTCATATGATGTGTAATATCTGTGTTCTCACTTTTTTTTCTAGCAAAACTAAAAATATCAATGAAGAAGTTTCCCAAACATTAAAATCCATTTTTACTTTTTTTTCTTTTTTAAATCGCAAGATCAAAAGAATACATAAAATGTTGTAAAAGAATTTTGTAAGTATCTAGAAAAAATGATAAAGCTGCTTATGAATATTTATACATATACATTTTAAGAAAAAAAACACAATATTTCATTAATTACTTAGTACGATTTTCTAGCATTGTAAAAAATCGTCGACCCTTTTTTGAAGGATTGAATATTAAAGAAAGTTCACATTTAAAAAACAAGAAAATTAACGTTAAAAAAAAAATTCAAAAAATTATTTTTCGAAGGCATAACCTCCTATACAAAAATTTCTATCGAAATCCGTGGAGCCGTTTCGGAGAAAGTCAAAAATCAAAAAAAAAATAAAATGAAATGCACGACTGGATCGCACGTACTTGCTTCTATGTTCGATTACATTATATGCAAAATATTCTTAATAAAAACGACTAAATGTATTTTCGTTTTCACTTAATTTTTTATATATAAAAATACTTACATTTTTTCTAAAACAAAATTGGTATGAACATTTTAAGTACTTAATAATCTAAATTCAAAAACAAAATTTCTGTAAAAATCGTCCACCCGTTTTCGAAATATTGAATTTTCAAAAAAAAAATATTTTTTTTTCAAAGATCCAAAAAAAAAATTATATTTCGAAAATTTTGATGTTATATGACAGAAACCGTTAGTAACAAAATATTTAAAAAAAAAAAATGTTGGACCAAAATGTAGTGCACAGATTTTTTTTAACAAAATCGTTAGAGATAATTTCGAGATAATTAAGACGGTATAAAAAATTTTATTGGCAGGTATCTACCGTAAGTTTTGGGGCTGGAAACTATTCAAAAATCTATTTGACATAATTATGTAAAACGCTTAAGTACCTAGTTTGAAGATAATCACTTCAGCTATTAAGGCAAACAGTCGGAATTGCAGGACCCACTTTTTGTGTGGTCTCTATAATCGTAATGTCAAGATTGATTGATCTCCAGTTGGATTTTTTTTCCAAATACAAAACTTGCCCAATAGTGGCTATAAACTTGAATTGAATGGCCTAACGGATTTCGATTCACTTCGATTTATACAGGAGGTCTTTCAAATTTTAAATGATACTGCATTCCAAATTTTTCGAAATTTTTTTTTTTGGATTTTTTGAAAAAAAAAAACAATTTTTAATAAAAAAAAATGACTTTTAAAATACATTTAGTCGTTTCTACTAAGAATCTTGTGCTAAATATGTGATCGAACATTTTATTTTTTACCAAAATGTAGACTACATCTGTATACCTAATAGTGCACTAGCACTAAATTTTGTTTATCAAAATCGTTAGACCTCTGTTTTCGAAATAATGGCAATTACCATTCATTCTGTGGCCAAGAAACGATTTAAATATAGGATCGACGCTTAAATATTAAGTTTGAGAATATCGCTTCAGCCGTCTAAGCTTTAGATCGATCTACAGACAGACGGAATTACAGTACCTACTCACTTTTTACTTGAAATATAGGGCAAAGTTTGTATTTGAAAAAAAAAAATATCGAACTCGAGTTGACATTACGATGATAGAGAACACCAAACAAGTAGGTCTCGCAATTCCGTCTGTCTGTCTGTAGAACGATCTACAGCCTAAGCTGCTGAACCGATTTTGTTCAAACTTGGTGCTTATGTGTTTGTGATTGTCCAAAATAGATTTTTGAATCGTTCTTTTAGCCCCAAAAATAACGGTACTTGGCATACAAATTTCTCTACCATCTAAATTATCTCGAAAACTCCTCTAACGATTTTGATAAAAATTGGTGTTGTAATACTTTGGATATGATCTACATTTTGGCAAACATTTTTTGTAAATATTTTGTTATTAACGGTACCTCCAATACAATTATTTTATTGATTTGCAAATTTCTTATAAGCGGATCAACGGATTTTGATCAAAATTTTTATACAGAATTTACTTCAAATTCTAAATAATACTGCATTTTAAATTCAGATCCAGTAGTGCATTTTATTTCTTGTTCTGTTATGAAATCACTTCCACAGATTGCAGGAAAGCTTGAGGGAAGATGTTACCCATAAAACAAAATCATAATCGCCACAAACATATTTCGTGGAAAACATTGTCATTGCATTTGTTTTTTCAGCGACATTGTTTTGTGTGGAAAAAAATATGAAAATACGGGTTTACATTTTCGTTTTAACCTAGATGTTATTTTCTGGAAAAAAAAAATATTTATTTCCACCACTTTTGTTCAGTTAAAAAGAACTGCACACTTACATAGCTTAATAGCATAAAATGTTTCGTTATTATATTTATGTACAAATATTGGTAGAGAACATTCAATTTGTCGTGATCCATTTGAAGAATAATTGATTTATTTTCCAGTTTATTAAATGTCGTTTTCAATCAAAATCAGCAGGTTCGGCTTTAACTCCAACTGCACTGTTTGCCCTTTAAACGAGCAAAAATGGATAAAATGAAAAGTTAAACAGAAATATATATTAATTGGTTCCACTTACCATAATTGTGTTGTTATTCAATGATTTATAAATAAAATAAAAATGTTTAGCAAAATATTTACAATGTCAATTAAATATCCGACAGTAAAAAAAGCAATAATTCAATATATGGCGGTGAAAAGTTCTAAACAGGTTTTATCTACCAAATTGATTTAGTACCGGGTTGAATTACTTAACCTTATAGCTTAAATACGGTAAATGTAAAGGAAGCACATTTCCTCTTATTACATGTTTTTGTTTCTTCATCAAAATGATCAATGGAATGGGCATATTGCACATTTTTGTATATACATACAAAGATGCACAATTGATGTATTGTTCTCATTTAAACTAATTGGAATTGCGGAATGACAATATCGTTCTATAACTTACGTTATTATTTATTAAAAGCTGCTTATATACAATTTATAGGAAATGTACAAATAAATTTGGAATTGTTTCTCTGAGTGAGGTCTTAAAATCGATTTGACTTTTATAAGATTGTCTAACAATATTCTAATTGAACATTTATCGACAAAAAAAATATAGAGATATATTCGTTTTGATTTCCATTTGTTTAATAAATTAATGTTTTGAAAGTGTTTACTTTGTCGCGTAGTAAGGGTTACAATGGAAGTGTTCCTTTGTACATTAATATTATTTTCCGTTATTCCTTAACAATTTGCAAATTTTAAAGTAGTATCTATTGCTGCCTACTAATTTTATCTTAATTTTAAATATATTTTTACTATAGACTCTTTAATAATATACTTCGAAATCACTTACTTTTCCATTCAAAAAAGTAAAGGTGTGCCGCCATGTTTTCGTAGGCGTTCTTCACATACAAGTATATAAGAGCATATGAGAGAGTTCTATGCAGAGTTTTAGCTCTCTCCCTCTATACCGGTATCAAAACATGGCGGTCGAGGCTTCACTTCTTAAGCGGTGCGCATCTACGTAGTATATAGAAATATGTGGTTTTCACTAGTTGTGCTAGTTTAGGTTAGGGCTGCCAGTTGATCTTGCTACCGGCACACTTATAGGGTTTTCACACCAAACCCAAAACCGGGTTTTCAGCTAAAAGTTTACGAAAACTCGAAAACCATTCACACTGAATATTTTACAAGTTTTCGTTTGACATTTCAATTATTTTGGAACCACATACAACAACAATGAGGGCGTTCGGTCTCGCACAGCTTTCTGATACATTGCTGAAAAATATATTGTGTGTTTGTGAACGTATAAAACCTAATAGGTAACCATTTCTGTCAAAAGTCAACACAGAAAAAAAAAACTATTTGCTTATGATTACGCTTCGGCTCAAAGTAAATTAAACATACATTTGATGGCTAAAATATAAATTAAAAATGAATCAGGAAGTAAGAACCACAAATGTTTCAACCGATTCAGAAGAAGAAGATGATGTATTAGGTACGTAATTAAAGTTCACAAACAACAATTGAAAAGACAGCTGATTTCGTAGTCAGCTTTGCACTACGATACCTAAGTATACCAGAAATTTAGCGCTAGCTTGGCTTCGATTTTGAAATCATAGGGGTGTTCACGATCTGGTGTACCAAGTCTTGTAAAAGTGTAAAATTTTATTTTTTTACAACAGACTGTGAACACACCTTTACTAATCTGTAGCAACACTGAAGCAAATGTCAAAATCTGTTTCACATTTGTTCTGAAGAAGGCTTAAGTTTGTGTTAAAAAAATCTTACACCCTTGTATTTTCCTGTTACAATACAATAGGGTTCGGGTATTGTAAAAGTGTAAAAGTGTAAGATTTTGACATTCAGTATATTTTGTTGTTGTAGGGCAAAAAAATGCTACACTTTTACACTTTTACAATGATACAAGACCAGATACACCGGATCGTGAATACTCCTCATATGTTTTGTTCGTTGTTATGGTCGTCAGATGTTAATTGACACGTATTACAACAACAACGAACGTATTGCACAGCAAAGCTGTGCGCTACCGAACGCCCTCAAATACTTTGTGCATTGAAATTGAAATTACCCCAGACAGCTGTGTTTTTCCTGGCAGCAACCCGTCAGCTATTTATGTGACGATTAATTGAGCACTGAATGTTTCACAAGGTGTGTTTGTTTAGCTCATCTTGCAAATCCAACATGTTTTCAACAGATTTTATTTAAAACTTGTAGTTTATCAAAACGAGTGGTTTATCAAAAATGTATGGGAAGACTTGTGTTTTCGCTTTAGGTTTTCAGCCAAAACCGATAATTTCGCGAAACCGTTTTTTGGGTTTGTGTTAAAAGGCTATTAGATCAAAGTAGATCCATTGTGGTACCCTGAAGTGTTGTAACTTCTAATTGTATAACCTATGAATTCTATGAATAATCATTATCGAGCCATTTAGAAGCTTTTATGAAGTTCAGTAGGCTTTTGCCTGAAAGATTCTAGAGCTCTTCTAAATCATTGGAGACATAACTGCCCAGGAATTTGTTCCTTATATGACAAAGTGCTGGGCAATGAAACAAAAAGTGAGAGGTGACCTCATGCTCGTCTTCGTCATTGCAGCCTCTCCATAAGTCATCGTTGCTTAGCCCCATTTTCTTTTTATGGCAGCCGAGAAGATTGCGTGCGGTGAGTAGGTACGCTTACAAGAGTTCGAAAGGAATTTTTGTTTATGTGGATGGTACTTTCTGTTCTTTGCTTGTCGAAGTTGGGCCATAGTTTCCTCGTTGTGGCACAGGTGGCGAGCCCATTCCATTTTTCGTTGGTTTTTGAAAGAATGTTCTTTCCAATGTTCTGTTTCGTAACAAAGAGTGGGATTCTAATCGACGGCCTATTTGTGTAGGATCATGTTGAACCCTTCCTTGTCAGTTCATTAGTTCTCTCTATGCCGGGTACATTACTGTGACCCGGGACCCTGCAGAGTTTAATGTTATGCTGCGTGCCAAGAATTTTCAGCTCTTCGCGACAGCTAGTTACAATCTTCGGCTTGGTAACTGCGGCAGAAATCGTTTTAATTGTTGCTTGGCTGTCAATAAAAAAGGTGATATCGGTATTTGGTATCTCCAGTCTCGACACATACTTAGCAGCATTTTTCACTGCCAATACCTCAGTTTGGAAGACACTACTGTGTTCAGGTAGTCTAGCGGAGCTGTCTACTTTAAGATTTTCTAAAAAGAAACCTGCACCCAACCCAGTGTCCATTTTTGAGCCGTTGGTGTACATAGTTATTGACGACTCATCATGGAGTTCGTTGTTTAGCCATACTTGCCTATCAAGGAAATAGGTTTTGAATGGTCGATCAAAGTGCAGTTTTGGTGGTATGTAGTCTGTGGACACATTGTTGCATATGCAGAATCTGAGCATGGCCTATGTGGCTAGTGTTCCAGACATTAGTTCGGCTCAGCCGTAGGGAACTTTTTGCTGCTGATTCTTGTACGTATGGGTCAATGGGCTTTAGGTTAAGTGTTCCAGTCCCGCTGTAGAGGTACTCCTCATTGATCCAGTTATACCTATACAAGCCATTCGTTGTACTTTTGTTAGGGTTTTTAGGTTCGTGGCTTTTTCCAGTGCATTCCATCACATAAGATTACCGTATGTAAGTAGAGGTATAGTTGTGCTAAGACTGTTTAATTAAATTTGGGATAAGTAAAACTTTATTAAATTTTTAAATAGGTTATATATTTGTTTGTTAATATTTGCTCTAAATTTAAAATTATGTATATTTTGAGATTCTAGAAATATATTTCCACATTCTCAACTCCGAAAATAATACTTACATACGTATACTTGTTTGATTTATTTCTAAATAATACCTACTTTTTTTATTGCAAACATATTTTATTTTTAATTAAAAACTAACTTATTCTGACCGATTACAGCTTAAGAGTATGTAATAAAATGAAAACATTTTTTTTTTGTTTTGTGAACTGCAAACGAAAAGAAAATAATAACCTAATTATCTAAATTCTCAGGTAAGATATCAGACTTTAAAAAATACAAATTTTATTAAAAACAGTTTTAAATGTATCAGTTCCCGGTCATCGATATGAGACTTATACGTCGAGGTGATTCCGAACCTCCCTTTACTGGTTTTGGAATTAAAAATCCTAAAAATCCAGCAATAATCAGGGAGATTCCTGATGCCAAAAAAGCGCACTCACAATGATGGCTAATAAGTAGACCCATAATGTTAGCTCCCACCACACTGCCCAAACGACCCAACATTAGTGATATGCAGACCGCCATCGCTCTGCGAAAAGATATTTTATTGTTTTTTTTTTTTAATATTTTAAGTTATAAATATGAGTATTACCTTAGCCTAGTGGGATAGAGATCTACGGTTGCAGCACTGAGGACATTGATTCCCAAGCCACATAGAAGCAAAATAAGATACAAGTAGATAGCTACCATAGGTAGATTGACGTAAATTGTGATGATGCCACAGACCCCACAAGCTCCAAGAGTTACAACTATTAGTAAATATAAAAAAAAAATAATTAATAACAAATAAAATGTAATAAAAATTTAAAAAAATATACATATATCCTCAGGGATTGTATTAATTAATGTAAAATAACAGTGTATATAAAAAGTGCATACCTAATAGTCTTATTCAGACTCTCATTACTGCGCTACCTATATACGTTACCAAAATATATTATAAATTATACCAATGAAGATAATATTGTATTTTCTACGTATGATGTATAATGTAGATGAGAGCCAGGCCGCTTCACTTCCGATTAATATATTAATTTTGATGTGAAAAGTTAGTCAGATTTGTTATAGGTCCAGTGAAGATTTCCATGAAATTTATTTTAAATCTTCATTTAAAAATTTAAATTTTTATGGTAAACCTTCAAGATTTATAACAGATGGCTCAAAATTAATCAACCTATCGGATGATGTTATAATTTTCGCAAATGGTGCCGTACGTCAATCATATTTGAAATTTGCAAGAGCTACAGTGTAGCAGGAGCAGGAACGATATACTCCGAACAAAGATTACCTTCACTCAAAATCTTTTTTATTTAGTAAAAAAGTAATTCAAGAATAAAAGTGGAGGATTAATCTTGCGCCACCTTGTGTGCTTGTTTGCATGAACTTTCACTGTATTGATTTATTAGGCCAGTGCAGAAATCTAAGACATTTGAACAGGATTCCGTAATGAAATTTCTCAGATTTGCTCTCTAATGATGAGGAAAACAAATTGGTTTCGGAACCAAATTTTTTGACGGAACTAGCCAATTAAATATTTACAAGCCGAGTGGTAAACAGTCAAATCCTGTTTCCATACACCAAATTCTCGTAGTTTTTTCAAAGAAAAGAGTAAGTCCAAGTTCAAAAAATTTTCTGTCAAATGAAGGAAAAAAGAAAATAATAACAATGTATGTACATAAGCTGTCAGTTACAATAGGTGTTAATATAAAAATTGAAATAATCGAATTTATCGTGAAGTCGAGCTTATTAGTGTAATACATTAAAATATGTGATAGCACGTTGGTCAGGTATTACACAGCACGTGACTGTAACGCGCAAGCCTTGGTTATTTTCTTTTGAACTTCTATTCAGTAACGCGCGTGTTATTACACGAAGCCTTGTTCTCATTTTCAGTACTGTGCGTTTATTTGACAGCTATCTTTCATTTTACCTTCTTTGCCCAGTGTAAATATTAAACAAAAAATTATTTTTAAAAGACAAATGGAAGGCAAAGTTATTTATAAAGGTATTCCGGATGAAAAAGACAAGGATTGTAGAGAATGGGGTTTCTTTTTTGCTCCATTTAAATTCGTCAGCCATTTGGATTGGTGTTCATTCATCTACAGCGAAAATTAAATGGAGCACATCCGAAAAAGAAAGAAAGAATAGAAAGGGAAACGTCAAAAACACACAAGGAAAATCCTACCCGCGCGTGTTCAGATAGATTTATTTCTGTTTCATCGTTTCGTTCTTTCTTTCTCTTTCGCACTTTATTCACGCACGGCTAAACACGCGCTGTGTAATTCCGGACTTGGTTAAAAAAAAAACTTTTTTCACAGAAAACTCTATTAAATATTTTTAAAATATACCTTTGCATTGACGTTTAAAAAATGGGTAACATTTTTGTTAATGTGTTCCCGTAGTTGTGTGAAACTTTGTCGAAGTTTTACCCGAAAAAATTACAGCATTTTGTGCACAAAGAACGAGAAGACAGCTATACATAATTAATACCGTTGGATTTTTTTTAACATTCTGTTTTTGACATTTGAAAAAAAACTTATAATTTGTCTTGAAAATTTTCAAAAATTTCACGTAGTATTACTTTCAATGTGCCATCATTTTTGCAATCGGAATTCCAAATGTTGTTGTTCCTATTTTGACATTTAGATATGTTGTAGGCAGATAGACAAATAATTTACTCCTCCTGACAATAGCAATGGAGCGATTCAGAAAACTGCGATCTCACAAAATTGTCAGCCGTCAAAAAGTGGAGAGTGTCCAACATTTTTTACTCAGAAATCCTGTTTCTGAATTCCTGTTAATACTTGTTTTGTACTGACTTGTGGTTTTAAAATTTTAAATTTTATATTTCACTCTAATCTTACTATTATTGAAATTTCTTTTCGTTCCGACTAATTCTCGCCTTACATGATTTTTTTTTTTGAATTCTTCTGTATACTCATTTCTTATGTGGTTTTCAATTGGTACGAGAATTCAATTTTTTTATAGAAATCTGTCAAAGCACAGATTTTGACATTTAAATCCACCCGTTGGGCAAAAAAAAAAACATTATTTTTTTAAAATCTGAATCAAATCCGCATTTTTCGGTGAATCTACCACTCTTGTTATACTAACACTTCTAAACATTAGTACAATAAACCATTTTCTTAAACTATCAAATTACAGACACGAATATACGCCAATATCATAATCTATTAAGATCTCGTTCCTCTCGCCACAAAAAAATCTAAATATACCAATGGATACCCGGCACGAGTACTATAACTCAGGCGCCGCAAAATAATAACGGATTTTTTTAGAGGGGTCAAAAACAAGCATTTTTTACTATGGAAGGGGGGTCTATCTCCCCCGTTAAGGCGGGAAGGGCAATTTCTTAAAAAAATTACTCAAAATGAAAAACAACATAATAAAAAACAACGGCAACACTTCCAATAGAAAAATTATAGGTTTTCTGAAAGCCAGAAAGAATCCTGGTCTTTTATATTTTGTTTCAACATAGTTATTTTCGTTAACAGTTTTTGAAAAAAATACTTTCAAACTCAAAATTTAACAAAAAAAAAAAAATTTTAAATGTTACTATTTTGTATTCAAAATTGTGAAACAAATTACTGAATTTGTTTTAATTATTTGATGTTCCTATAAATTCTTAATCGAACACTGAAAACTAGATGGTTTTTTTTTCTAGTTTATGAGAAATTGAAAATTACCAAAACTACTTTCTTATTCAATTTTTATTTTTTTTTAATTTATGTAAGCCTTCTTTCATAAATACAGTGCCAACACTCAGTATTACGGAGTACAGTTCAAAGAGAATTTTTAGTGATGCATATATGTTTATAGGTATATAAAGGTTACGGCGTATAAAAAGCTCGGCGCATCCTGCTTGGCCCAATTAGAGGATTTGGGGTATGTACGAGTTTGGGTGTATGCAAAGTTTCTTTCAACATTTAAAGAAACGGAATTAAAAGAAACTTTCAATTTATCGTATATATCAAATGTCAACAGCTGTTTTCTAAATATATATGTATATAGGTACCTGGCCAAAAGTTGCTCATTTAAAATGGTCATACGTTAAAATGTAATGCATTATACAAAATTCACTTAACCCATGTTTATGTAACATACCTATATAATGCAACTGTAATGTTTGAAGTATGTATACACCTACTTGAATCATTGAAAAAAACGAACAAACATTCTAATTTTGTACCGTTATTTTTTCGTGCACATGAACTATACATATTATATTTAGGTCATTCTTTGTTTAACCTTTGAATGAATAAGGTATTTTTCTTTTGCGAAATAACAATGGCGACTAAGCGTCCACTACTTCATTCCAAACTCAACATTTTTTCAATATTTTGTTCGTTTGAGGATTTGGTATCCACCAAGAACAAAAATCATCACTTTCTTAGAAGTCGGCCTAATTCCATCAAAGATCTCAACTCCCCCATCATATTGCAACTTACCAATGAAAGTGGAAAATTATAAGCAAAGTAAATTCGGCTGGATTTGGCGGTGTTCAACAGAAAGCACAAAAACAAGGTGAGCGAAATTGCAGAAACATTATCAACCCATCCATGTGCACATTTTTTTATGGACTACAATGTCGGCTAGAGATTCGGGAAGTTCTATCTATAATTATCTCGTTAGTCTTTAAAATACCAGTTAATAGAGTTTTTCAGGTAAAAAATTTAATCATAAACTAAAAATTACTAAAGTTTTGTATTATTTAATCACTTTTAATTTAATGTAGCATTTAATCGCCTGGCGTCATCACGACGATAAAAGTACACTGAGTGAATCAACAATAATAGAGTACTATAACTATTACCGTGAGATAACCGAAATTATTGCCTCACACACTGATATTAATATCAAAACGATGAAACTTTTTTGACAAAAAGAAAATATCACCGAGGGCGTATAACAGTGCAAATGATAATAGTCTTGTTAGGGTTGTACTGTAGGGAGGACAAAATAGGACTCTTCTTTAAAGTCAATTCAAAATGCAAGGCAGATTTGTGGCTTTACATTCTCAAATTCGTAAACCCCAACACTAGCTATATTTGTAGAGACAGTGCTCGCCAGTATGCAGGTATTGAACAAATATTCCAAAGGGATACTGTCCATAAAACCACGAACCATAATAGAGGTGAATATGTGAGTGAAACCGATCCAAGCAACACCATTAATGATCTGGAAATACAGAATAAACTTTAAAAAAAAAAAAAATATATATTTTATGCCGAAGAACGACAAATACATTTACCAGTACATGGCCCTTTCTTCTACCGAAAATATTGTCTTGAGAGAGAATACAAGAACGATTTGGGCTCTCAAATCATGCAATTTCTATTAGATATTAAAAAGGTCTATCCATATACAATCGATGGATCTGAAAGTGTGGGATTACACCTAAAAGACTTTGATCCACCCAATGTTCAAAGTGAAAATCTAGAGGATGTAATTCCTCCAAAACAACGGAGGCTTTTGACCATCAACGACGAACTGAATGAACTCTACGAACACCACAGAAACGAGACTATTGATGATCACTTCATTGATGAAATTGACATACATTTTTAAGGCTTTTAAGAACACGGACTTAACAAATTGACTGACTGACTCACCAAGACACCGAATACACACGAACTGGCTGACTCAGACGTGGAATGCAATGAAAGTTTACCTCCTCACGGTGCATTCTGGATAACGCTAAATGATTTTCTATAAGAAAAAAAATTTAAGTATAAAATTAGTTTTGGTAATTTTCACATAAACTAGAAGACATAAAACCATCTAGTTTTCAGTGTTCGATTAAGAATTTATAGGAACATCAAATAATTAAATCCAATTTAGTAATTTGTTTCACAATTTTAATAAAAAATAGTAACATTTAAAAAAAAAATTTGTTAAATTTTGAGTTTGAAAGTATTTTTTTCAAAAACTTTTAACACAAATAACTATATTGAAACAAAATATAAAAGACCAGGTTTCTGACTTTCAGAAAACCTATAATTTTTCTATTGTAAGTTTTTTTTAGGAAATTGCCCTCCCGCCTAAACCGTGGGAGATAGACCCACGCTCCCGCATTAAAAAATACTTGTAACTAACTGTCCTACAAGAATTCAATTTTTTTTGGCGCCTGAGTTATAGTACTCTTCCCGGATACCCCCCATTAGAGAATTTTAAAACTATCCCATACACACCATTGTGTGTATACATACTTACACAAAATCCAAACCTTCCCCACGTTTTTAATGACAGCACCAATTATAGCAAATCCCACTGCATATAACAATTCTAATGTCAGCGAATGCTGGTATGTTGAAATTTCCAACTTCTCATTACAAACTTCTTGAGTTTGATTAGTTTCCTGTTCGAACAGTGTTGCCTGTTTATTATACACAACATCACAAATATAAGTTCTATTATTGGGGTTTTCTTTTATAAACTCTCCAACACTGTTTAAAATATGTGGAAACCACATGTACATTCCATTTGACGTTACGAAGATCCAAAACTGAATTGAACATATCAAAACAGTTGTCCGCATGTATTCCCGGTTGAAAAGCGGTTGAGTTTGTGCCCACATTGATTTAAAAAGTGCTACACATGGACTTGTTGCGGGCAGAACCATTTTAGGTTTCATAGATGAGTCAATATCTTCCAAGACACGGGAATACTAAAAAGAAAAAAACAAACAAAATCTTGTTGTAATTTTCGAGGCACGAATCAAATAACTTCTTCACGATTGCGGTTTCACTTTTAATTATTCAAAATGCGTTTTTCTTTTTTAGTCTAGAGCAGAGTCTGAGTTGTCAAAAAATTAATTTGTGTTTCTCTTTAACTCAGAGCATGCAGAGCTCCAAATGTGTGCTTCTTTTTTCGTTCTGAGCATGTGTAGATCGCACTCGACGTGCTCGAACATAATTGACTGAGCATGTGAGTAAATTGCTGAACGCGCCAAAAAAAATAATTAGATACATAAGTTGGCTAAAGAAGTTGATCGCTTGTTGATTTCCTGTATCTGTGTGTGTACAAAAAAGGGAAGGTTTTGTGTTAAATTGCTTTTTATGGTTAAAATAAAAATGTGTTCTGATTTGTGTGGTTCAATTGTGTTTAAAAAACATATCAGTGTTTAGAGCTCGCTATGTTTGGAACAAGTTCAGTGCAAGTCTAATGTGTTCGAACTCTGTTCAGTACACTGCTCTGAAAAGAAAAACGCCTAAAGACGCATCGTGAAATTTAGCAGAAAATCATTTCTCTCCAAAATAAAAGTAATACGCATATCCGTGAAGAAAATGAAAACTCTCTACATACAGGAAACTCATCCTTTGCTTTTCCAGTATTCCACTTAAACATTGTCTTCAAGATATCCAGTGCCACCTCATCCTTTCCTTGAGATAGCAAAAATTTTGGACTCTCCGGTATCTTGAATAGGCAAAGTCCACAAACAAAGCCTGGTATACCACAGACTACCATAAAAAGTCTCCACGGTTTATAGGTTATAGCAAGTAATGGAATGTCAAGTCGCCATTCCTGGTTAATTACAAGCCATGCTAAAGCTGGCATTATCATCGCTCCCACTCCGAAGATAAATGCAGCACCCATGATAGCTCTAGATCGTGTCTTTTCTGTATGAAACTCTCCAAGATACGCGTAGACAGTTGCAGAACCACCAGATATGCTGTGAAATACAAAATAAGTCAATTAATTATTTAAAATTGTTTATCAAAAACAATATCATACCAAAATCCATTAAGATATCTCAGTATGCACAGAGCCCAAAAATTATTTGTAAAACTTGAAAGTACTGTAAACCCAAAGCCTATAAGCAATGTTGGTCGAATAATTTGCCGTCTCCCTGTTGTATCGGCTAGAAATCCCCACAAATGTGAAGTTGTGATTATCCCCACAAATCCAATGGCGCTCAAAACACCGCGTTCTTCGATTGTTAGATGAAGGTCACACTGTGAAACAGGCAATACGAAACTTATCCCCAGTGTTTCAAGTAAAACATTCGAAAGAATTAAACCGGAAATCAGGATAACAAAATAGTTGAATTTGCCGAATTCTTTAAAATAAAAAAAAAAAACAAATATTATGTTCATACATGTGTAGAATGAAAATGGAGAGTGATGGGATACATTTTAACTATACGAGTACAGTCAGACTATAATAAGTGTCATAGAAGTGAAAACCTTATTTTTTTTATATTACGTGATAAGAGTTGGACAATAATTCTACTGACGACGTGTCTATCTGTCTGGGTCTTGTCTAGTTTGAACGATAAGATGATAAGCCGTTTGTCAACAACAATTAACATTTCATGAGGTTTATGATTCTTTTTTATTTTCTTATCGTTTTTAATGGAATTTATTGTTTTTTTAAGTTTAAATAAAATAATGGCTCCTCTTTTAGCATTGCCGTTTTCACATCCACTAGGTTGTAAAGGCAAAATAAGTTATAAAGGACGCTTGATTTAATCCAATTTTGTTTTTAATTTAAAAAGAATATTTATTAATATTAATAGTGGAATACAAAGTCGAATAAATATTCGCAGTGGATTTGCTTTGATATGTTCGATGCGACAAAAATCTCTCAGTTTTATGTAACATAAAATTGATCATGGCTTATTTACATAAATCTACGATTTAAGATACTATCAAAGGACAAAGTTATAAACTATTAATTAGTGTGTTGCTAACGATGATAGTGATATGATCTCAATACTAATTTATTTTGAAATGTTTGAAGTTCGAACCAATGTATTTGCACTAAGCAGTGCTGGTAGACGTGACAAATCCGAGAATTTGGCATTTCCATATGTATGCACCTACTCTTGTGTCCTTCATCACAATTTTGTGTGAATAATGTGCCGGGGGCTTACATTATCGGTCCTTACTTCTTTGAAAACGATGGTAGCGCATTACTATCGATCCATTGTATACAATTGTTTTCACACAAATTTTGTACATGATTTGGATGCAAACATCATGAGGTGCATCCTGAGTGCTATAACTATGGCCCCTAACTCAGAATGCTCAGTCGACTTTGTCTGAGTTCATCGAACGAGAAGAAAACAAATTCGGAGCTCTAAACGCTTTGAGTGAAAAAGAAACACAAACATTTTTTTTGACAAGTCAGACTCCGCTCCAATGGGCCAGCTATAGGCACATCTAATCGCTTAACTTGTGTTTGTTCTTTCAACCAGAGCTAAATCGGAGCATGCTCCATCTATTATAACATGGATGTTTTCTCAATATCGCTCATCCCCACCAAATTTGTAATTTATGACAGTACAGCGCTTATGTGTATTTTAAAATTAAATCAAAGAGCTCTATATTGCTCTGCTCGGAGCTAACTTGCTTCGGTTCGGCTCTGCTCAGTGCTTAGTGATCTGCTTGGAGATAAAGTATGAAAGTAAATATTTTTTCCTAATGATCGTTTATAGCAAACCACTGAACCAAATGGCGTAGGTAGTATTTACGAAAATATAAATTTTTCTTATTTTTGAAGATTTATTCTTCAAAACCGGTAAAATTTCTTTTAGTATTAGTATTTTAGATTAGTACGTTATTCAAACAGAAGAATTATTTACGAAAAAAAAATATTTTTGTAAATGAAAAATAATCACTTAAAAAAAGTCCATTCTTGTTAACAAAATTCTATACTAACGCATTGTCCATATGTATAATTTCTTCAAATTGAAAAAAAATCTTCATTAAGACTAAAAGTATCCTGGTGTTCTTCAGAACTGTATATAAATTCAAAACTTTTTATTTAAACAAATATTCCTCAATTTGACAAAATATTAGCTGTAAATTAATAATAATCATTTTGACAAAATTTTGTCATATTCTCCAAACTGAATAAATTCCATTAAACAGGAAAACATTTTCTTCATTTTGAAAAATGTTTTCTTCAAACTGAGGATTTTTTCAACCACACCAGTTTCTTAATTCTTCAAACTCAATAATTTCGTTAAATACAGGAAAGCATTTCATCAGTTTTACATTTTTTTCTTAAAATTGAAGAAGAAAATAATTATTTTTTCATTATCCGTAAAGTGTTCAAAGTATAAACATTAATTTAAAGTTTGAAAGTGTATTATATTGTGAAAAAAGAGCCTACATTAAGAGGTCAATGCAAATTATTGAATTATTAAATAACACTCCACAAAAGGTAAGTCATTAAATCATATCAGTAAAGACTAAGCAAAATTTATTAAAAAAACAGGAACATAGGACAATAGTTTAATTAATTTGAAATTAGAAAAAGAACGTCAAATCGTGTTTGTTTAAATAGTGTGCATTTCTTGTGACTTTTGTTTTGATAATTACTCTTGTTTTATTTATGTAAATTGAAAACGAGAATTGGAATTTAGTGCTTTCAATTTTGTATTAAATTAATGTTACAAACTAGAGAATATTACATGTGATACTTTGCTTTTTCTAGTGTTGACATATTGTATGTGATGTTTTTCCTATGTGTTCCTTGTATTCTTAATTGACTTTACCTACAATTTTGTTTAAATGTTTTGATTTTTTTTTAAAGATTTTATTGTTTAATTATAGAATACCAACAAGATGCATTTGCTCACGTGCATTGGGCTACCTCAAAGAGCTACCGGCTTCCTGAATTTGCAGAGTCAAAATCTACAACAGAATATAAGAATAAGAATCCTATGGGCTTCAAACTGGTAATCTTAAAAGGCTTGCATAGCTACATTATAAAAACTTATGAAATCTTGTACGTCTCATTACAGATTGATATTAATCATGATAGCTACAGAAAACTTAACGAAAGTATGTAAGTCTAATACATTTTTGAAATGAGAAAATATCAATAATATGTTAATATCATTATTAGTGCTTAATCATAAGCATGACTTAGTTTCCACTTAAAAAAAAAAAAAAAAAATTGATATTGAAATAAAAATTATAAAAACTACTTTTACTGTATTTCAGATGGTCGCTCGTGTGCAATTTTCCACTTGCTACATAGCTTTTCAGTACCAACCGCTAGATTGGTGAGTGGCAGCCGTGGAAACAAATCACATACTCGATTTTCTATAAGGGAGTTTCCCTTTAGTTGGATGGACCGTAGCGGTTTGTGAGAAGGAGTAACACTGCGATGCCTATTATTTAAATACAATTTTTTTTTTAAATGTACATGAAAATGAATAAAACTCACTGATAACAATTCATCGAATTAAAGAAAACTTTATCAATTTAAAAATGTAGGTGTGTAAGTATGAAGAATTTATTTCAATTTGAATAAATTTTGATGTGGAAATGAAGAAAATTCATCAATTTGAAGCCTTAAAGTAGTCACATTGAAGAATATTTTATAAATTTAAAAATAAAGGCGTGAAAATGTGAAGATCTTTTTTTAAATTCGAAGAAAATTTAATCTGAAAATGAATACGTTTATTTAATTTGAAGAATCGTTTATCATTTTAAATTTTAAGATTACGTATGAATCAATTTGACAAAATTATGTGGATTTAACAACTTAACAAACATTCTAGAAAAATAAAGATTTAGTCATCAAATTAACACATAGTTTTTTTTGACCGTACATTGATCACCCTTTCTTCAATTCTACCTACATTTTTATCAGTATCACTACCAAATTTGGTTCAGGGCAGGAAAATTACGTCAGTTGAAAAGCATCACTAGCAGCCTGCCGCCACCAAGTTCTTGTGATTAAAATACATAAGAAAAAGTTTCTCGTCTTCAATTATGTCAGTGGAACGAGAGAAATTCGAACTCAAATAATCATTGGAATATGATTTGTTCCATTTTGCTTGAAATGGCAATCAGCTGGCAGAAAAATTTAATTTTAATCAGGAAAATAAATAAATAGATTTTTAACTGAAAATTATTGTTCTGTTGCGACTATTCATTTCAAAAAAAAAATTCTGAGTTATTTGTCGTCCATTATAGTGTAGCATTTGTATTTTAAAACGCGTGAAAACATGATGAATTATCCATTTGCACTTTTTTTGATGGCTATAACTGCCTCTAAACTAAATTTAAAAAAAACTGGATCGCGCGCTCAAAATTCTTAGTAGAAACGGCTAAATATATTTTTAAAGTCGTGTTTAACTTAATTTTCATATACAAAATCTTATTTGATTTGACAATTTAAAGTGTGTTCAATGAGGCTGTTCGGAACAGATTAGAATACTTTAGAACAGAAAATATTTGTGAGAACTGTCAAAACCAATTGTTGTTGTTAAAAAAAAACCTTTCGGTGTTTGACTTTTATTTAGCTGATAAATCACTTTCCGTGTCGGAATGACTCTACTCTCAATTTGATGACAAATAGTTTTTTTTTAAATTATTATTATTTCAGATTATTTTTAAAAATTTTTAAGCAAGAATAAACGAACTCGAATTTATAATGTCTGTCAGATGACTGACTGTTTTAAGTTGTTTTATGTTGTTTTGAAGTTTATCACGAATCTGTTCTGCGTTCTGTTCTATTTTCTAACTTTTTCGTCACTTTACAATCTTAGTATAATTTTACAACCATAGATTCAAAAAAAAAAGATATAATCAACCCGTTTTCAGATTTCAAAAAAAAAAAAATTATTTTTTCTAAAAAAAATCGACAAAAATATTTTTCGAAAATGTTGGTGTGCATATGCACTATTATTTAGATTTCGAAAGACGTCCTGCATACAAATTTTGATCGAAATGCGTTGAGCCGTTATGACAAAGTCCAAAATAAAAAAACGGGTTCTATGGCACCGCTCATAATATTTTATTAAATATTTTTTTACACCAAAATGTAGATAATGGGCCTGCATACACGAGACTATTTCTTCCGGACTAAAACCGGTTTTGTGGGAAAGGGAAGCAAAGTGTGCAGTATGAAACTGAATAAAGTTTCAACCCTAAATTTCGTGAATGAACGAAGTCAGATCAAATGTCAAATACCTTAGAAATACTTACACATATACCTAAAAGAGGTTCATGTATACATTTCTTCGCTCAGACTGTGTGCTTGGGCTAAAGCCTAAACCCCGTCTTAGTCCAAGAATTGTTCATCCCGTGTCTGCAGGTCCAATATCTATAGTAAATCACTGTTTTTTTTTTGTCAAAGTCGTTAAAGCCGTTTTGGAGATAATTAAGATTAACTATTTTTGATAAAAAACCAAATTGTAGGGCACGTAAAGTTACTTTTGAAACTAAAAAAGATTTAAAAAAGAATTGAGAGCCATTAACTTTAACGGTTGCTATAGATCGACATACATACTAAATCCTTCCTTTTACACAAGAACGTAATTATTTGTACATAATGTACATATACTATATAAGAATTCTTCACATTTTAATGAAAGAGTATTTGTTCCGATTAAAACAATCTCCATCCAAATTCCCGAAACACGTTTTTATTTGGTTACGAAAAAGTCACGATCAAAAATTTAAATAATGCAATCATTTCTACAAAGTACAACGCGATATAATTATTCTCACTTAAAAATAATAAATAAATAAAGTCAGAACTATTCAATTCCCAGTTAAATAAAAGAGCATTATATTTTCATAAGTTAAATGTGGTCGGGCTCGCGTTTCTGCCTCAGACAGCAGACGCCAAGCGCAATCTATTAATAAACTTAATTGAAATATAGCGACGCTAAAAAATTAAAATAGTTTGACTTACTTGTTGCTTGTAAGGCATTCTCGAAATATTCCGATCCCTTTGCCGGTTGGGGTTGCCCAGCGATGACATCAGTCCCCAATGTTATTATCCTACTTGTACTACTGCCAGTATCAACTGTCGCTACTGTTGTATTTGTGTCTGGAAAGTAGATATTATAAAAGGGAGATGATTTTATTACACTCAAACATTTTAGCTGCATACTAAATAGATCAATAAACAAATTAAGAACATACAAGTAGATATATAAAACAATAACTAATGACCAGACCAATTGATTGACCCAAGTTTAATTGAGCAAAATAACCGTTTTTCCAGTGCACACTGGAAGAAAACATCTCATGGTCACAAGAATCGACTAGCCAATATCAGTGAAATGTCATAAATTCATAATTGAATCTCAAATTGGTTATGGCGATCTTTAATATGATTCTTAGTGGGATATAGTCTCGCCTTGATCATATAACCATGATTTAAAAAAAATTATTTGTACATGTCAAGATATTGAATAAATTACTTGAAATAATACACTGCCGGCCATTTATATAGGTCTTTCATGTAAACAATTAAAAAAGTGTTTTTATTTTCTCATAAAAAAGTTTTCCAAGAAATCAGTATGGAGTACAAACTCTTTAAATTTATTTTACCACAACAACTCCATTAGGCGTAGAATCATAAAATTTTATCGTACGTAAATTAAGATTTATTTCCACAGGCATGTTTAATTGCTATTTGGACCGATTTTTTAAGTTAATAATGTTTTCCTGATTTAAGACCTCGTGACCGATACGTTTTTAATAATATTGAAGTTCAGCGGGAGAACAAATAACTCAATTAATTGAGTTATTTGTTCTCAAAAGCTCTAAAAAAAACATGAATTCTGAGATCCTGAGCAAAAAACCCATAGAATAAATAGTAACTACTTGCACCAACTTGGGAATGGCAACTCTGATTCAAAAGAGTTGAACTGTTGATGGCGATGGCGATGGCGATGGCGAATCACATCTCTTGGTGTGTTATCATGTTTTCTTCTTACATATGTATGTAGATAAATCTCTTAAAATGAAGTTACGATTTTGCCCTTAAGGACAGTTTTTGGTAGAGTACGGTTGGGTAAGTCAGTTTAGGTGATTTTCAGACTAGGGATATCCCATCAAAAAACGCGCCTTTTATCTTGCCACTTGGTGATGTGGCAAGCAATTAATTTTAGTTTATTCCAGTCAAAATATTTATTTTTGATTTAATTTCAATAAGAGAATTTCTTTGTTTAATTAATAGTGAAAAAAATTGAGTTTAATTAGTAAATTAGTATTATAAAATAAATTAATGCATATTTTCTTTAATTTGTATTTTAATCAGCAGACTGAATGTCCTGTGAGAGCCTTAAAAAGACACATATTTGTGAAAGCCAATGCAACCAGAGTGAGAGGCAAATCCCCTATCTTCCCTGTACAATTTTCTTAGACCGAATATAGTCCAGTGGAATTTTGAACCAATCTTTCATTGAATAGGTGGACCTATTCTTTTTGCAAATACAAACAAAATGTTTGATTAATGTTTACAGTGTGAAACTAATTTATTGGCTAGCAGTTTACATGCCAATATGTACAAATGGATGGCAAACATTATTGTGATCGTAGTCTAACGTGTGATTTTTTTTGAGCATACAAAATTAAATAATTTAGATTTTCTTATATATATGTACGTATGTATATGTATATACAGCTTAGAACTTAGGTATTTAAGTTCTACTTAAGAACTTATGTGACAGTTTACGCAGAGGAAAAAGTAGCCCTTAAGCTATTTAAGTAGAACATAAATATTTATGATTCGTATCAGCAAACGAGCCTTAACATTTTAGAAAGTAAAATGAACATAATTTTGTATAGTTAATAATTTAAAATGTATGTATGTTTACAAATATAGGTTTTCATTGAAATCGGTTGACCTCAGGTTTAAATTAGAAAACATTCAAGAACTATAGGCATTAAATACCTCCCCTAAACGTATGCATGGATTTATGTACATTACATAGGTATTTAGATTATTAAATTAAATTTAAATGAATGTCAGCAATATTGTGGCGGAACCATTAATTTAAAAATCAGGGAATGTATCTAATTTATTTCCTCAGTGATTGTATACATAATTATTTCTTGGATGTTCAATGTTTTCTAAAAGGTGACATTATGAAGTATTTGTAAAGTGTTGTGGTAACTCGGGCGTATACGTACTTTTTAATGCTAATTTTTAATTGATGCTGTATAGGAATTTTAGTGGCAAAATGCATGTTATATTTTAAAAATAAATCATATCATGTTGCACATTATGTATTATATAGGAGGACTAATTTAATATAGTTAAATTAATTTTTTTTTGCATATATAAACAATAGTAAATGTAGATCCTACTCTAAAAAGTACCAAATATGCTTCTTGACACCTACTTCTAGGAGTTTTAAATTATTGAAATGTATGTATATTTATGGGCGACAATTGACAAATTCAATTGAGAACAATTTAAACTTTCAAAACCGTTAGCATTCAAAAATAATAATAGAAAATTTTGTAAAAGAAAGAATAATTTTGAATAGAGAATAAAATGTTCAAACATTTTTGGTATGACCATTTATTTCAAAATAAGCCACTTATTAAATTTACGGACAAGATTAGAGAAAAACCAATTTACAACAGTTATAAAACTTTTAATAACTGTTGTTTGGCATTAAAATTTGTTTAATATGCAGCACTCTTGGCGCGATTGGGGGCTATTAGATCAAACAACTAAGATGCGGAAACCGAGCGACCTTCTAGGCCTGTGGGGCAACATAACTTTACTTTTATAGACAGAGCTCTTATAAATTGGCACATCTGGAGTCACTTCTTAGATTTGCATACAAACATTAAATTTAAGATGGTCGCCACAGCCAAAGGTCTAATACATCAGTCCATCTCCATACATATAAACGCCCTCTAACGATTAAATACGAAATTCCCTTTTTTTTCATATAAGATCTTTTTTGTAAATTTTTGTGCTTAATACATTACCTAGTAAAGATTTTATTAGATCTACTAAGAACACTCTTACCTATTAACATTTGCCGAGTTAAGTCATTTTGTGCGTAAACACAAATTTCAAAACTCAATTTTCAGATTTCTAATCTGGTTCCTTATTGGCCAGCTGTCATAAAGAGTAAAGGTAAATGAATTATTCAAGCGTACAAGCGCATGCAGTTGACTTAAAGAAACTTAGTCTGTGTTCTCATCAATTAACCCCATTCCGACGGTCCTATTGCTTTCCACACCAAACCCAAAACACGGTTTTCGCGAAATTATCGGTTTTGGATGAAAATCTAAAGCGAAAACACAAGTTTTCCCATGCATCTTAGATAAACCACTCGTCTTGATAAACTACAAGTTTTAAATAAAACCTGTCGAAAACATGTTGGATTTTCAAGATCAACTAAACAAACACACCTTGTGAAACAGTTCTCAATTAGTCGTCACATAAATAGCTGACGGGTTGCTGTCAGGAAAAACGAAAAAAAAACAACTATCTGGGGTAATTTCAATTTCAATTCACAACGTATTTGTTTTTGTCTGTGTTACCAAAATAATTTAAATGTCAAACGAAACTTTTAAATGTTCAACGTGAACGTTTTTCGAGTTTTCGTAAGCTTTTAGCTGAAAACCCGGTTTTGGGTTTGGTGTGAAAAGCCTATTATACTTGTTTGGTTAAAAAAACAGGTTTTCTAAAAGAAAAAAAAAACAGAAGAAAACCGAACACGTTACTTTTGTTCATAAAACCTTTTACTCTGTCCGGGGCACCCATTTCAATCTTAATTTTAGTTTTTTGTCATTAAAGAGGGAAAGCTTACACTTAATTTTGTATGACAAAATCGTAAAGAAAATATCGTCTTACATAGCATCAATTCATGCTGAGTTGCTATAATTTGACATTTGATCGAAAAACAACACCTGGATTTGACGTTTTCAAGACACACAGGACTGTCTGATTAGCATTTTGGTATAGCTATAATCGTACAAAATTTGTGCAAATGGGAGAAAAATTTGTTTCAACAGGATACGATGATATGGCTAATGATAGCATCGGTCATTGACTAAATTTGTAAATGCAAAGAAAAACATCACAATAAATATATTCACAATTATTCAATACAATTTGATAAGATTTCAATGTTTGTATTTACCTACCTACTATATGTATACGTATGACTAATAAGTCACACTTTATATTTTATTGATAATTCGTAAAAATGTTATGGTTCGAAGTACACATTTTTTCTGTATTCCCGTTATATTTGCATTCTCGTCTGTTTTTCAGTAAATTTTTTCACTGCGTCGTTGATTCCATCTATGTAAATGTAGAATATTAAGCCATTTTTGTTTTATTTATGACGTACGTGCTTTGTTTAGCTACATATGTCAATCATACGATTTCTATTTTTATTTTCTGTGTACATAAAAACCTGTTTTTAGAAAAAAAACTTATAATAGAAATTTCTTAATCTCTTTAATCTTTCACATCCGTAGTAATCTGTTCAATTCTAGCAATTAGATAGCAATAAATAAAGAAAGTGTTACTTCTCTGCTGACATTGCAAATTTAGATAACATCTGTCATAAACAGTGATTAGGTATAAATAATGAACAATGAGACACCCTTAAGAACAAGAACAACATGCACAGAAACAAAAACACGCAAAATATCTCTTCAGTGCACTGATCCCTTTATCTGCATGAACATTTTTAATTTTTCCATTAAATCAATTAAATACCTATACAAAATTCAAAACACTGTAAAGACTGACGTGACAAATTTACCTATTTAAGAATTGTTTTATTTTGTTCTTTTATAAACAAAAAAATTGTTTATAAGAAAAAAAATGGTGTAAGCTCGTTTTTTTTTAATTTCGATTTAGGTGCCAGTTATAGCTTTCATTGAAAAGATCTCTCAGAGCCAAATATAATTTTGAGGTTAGATTTGATCATTGAAAGAAAAATTGACGTATGAGAACACGAACGATTGTGTTCCACTTTTGGGAAAAAAATGTCAGGTGTTCATTTAAAACGATTTCAATCATTGAAACATCAAAAGTGATTTTACAAGGAAGTGGTAGAACAAATAAAATAGTTTGTTGACAAAAAAAGTATATAAAATATAATAGTCGATAGTAGTCGATACCGCATGTAAAACTATACTTACTATATAACTACTTATTTCTTATCCCCTAACATATTTCACAGAAGTGAGTATACATTCTGACTCCGCTGGTGTATTTCTATCGGATATGTCATTTTTGATTGGTCGTCTGGAAGACTTTCCAATGCTTCTGAAATTGTTCGATTGGTATCTAATGACTTTAAATGAAGTTTGAATCAAAACCAGAAGCACGCACATATCCACACCCACCAAATATCAAACTGGAATTCGACGTGTTCAATGGCCATGTTCAGAAGACACAAGAGATTGCATATTTAGTCAACTGCATTCGTTGAACGCAAATTTGACTAGGAAACTAGTTAATTTTTCACATGTCAAACTTGTAACTCTACTTCATCTTGCAAAAAATTTGTTGCAATATTTTTTGTAATATAAAATGACATTTCTTGTAAAATTGTACAAATTTCTTGCCATTTGATACATTCAAAGGAAATCTTCGACATTATAAAAAAAATAATCTGAGAGATCTTCCGGTTTACAAATCGAAAACGACAATAGACTGACAGAAATCATATCACTGATAGTTGACATTAATCATATGATTACATGACAGTAGTTCCACAAAAGCAAAGTTGGCGAGATTTAGTCGTCATTTTTATTTGTTGAGTGTTTGTGATATCTCAAAGACGGCAACAATTGGCAATTCCTGTCAAAGCGTTACCTTGGTAATATTTCCCCCATTTTCCATTCATCATTGCTCTGCATTTTTTGAAATCGGATGACTACACAACTTTTGCCAATGTTTGTTTGGCTTTAAAGAAGAACAGTACTGTTTTTAATGATGTACAAAATATTGTAATATTTTCCTAATACGAATTAGTTGGTTAAAAATAGCTCTGTTTTCACGGAAAGTTTATGTGAAGGTGAACAATTCGGATGACATAAAATTGAGAAAAAAATAAATGGATGAAATGATAACCTCCTGAGTTAATGTATATTTGTGCATTGTGTGTTACCGTTGCTCGCAAAATTGCTATATCTGGATCTGACTTCATAAAAATCATAAACCAAGTTCAACGGAATTCTAATACAAAATGTAACATACAGTTTTAAATAAATATACAATTATTAACTAATTTAATAATATGTATTACAATGAGAGTTATGTAAACATATCACACTATTTACAAAAATATAAGCACGTGTGAAAATGACATGCGCTTCCGATTACATTATTAATTACCACATCTCTGTATGAACATTATCTACACTGGTATATCTATACAACTTCCCTGGTAGGTTTAAGATATAAATAAGACTTTACTTCAAAAAATGTAATTCTAATAAATAAGAAAGATATAATGAGACTTATGTACATAAATAATATATGTATATGTGTTAAATGAACTTTTTATTTATAAAAAAAATGTGTTGAAGGCATTATGCGTTTTGAAAAGACATTTGTTTTTATCTTAGAGCAGGCAATTGCGACAATCTCGAAGGATTAAGTATGAAGTGAGGTACAACCATGGCTTAAGCATGTAATTGGTCCTTAAATCTTAATATATGATCCCTGAATCATCGTTAAAATTCAACTTATCCAGCGATATCTAAGGGTCAGTTGTATAATCGTGGATCAAATATTTGATCTGTGGCTTAGAAATTTTAACTCCCGATATTGGCGGATTAACTGATGTCCAACTGTTCAACGATAGTTTAAGAGTTTAAGTTTAGTATAAGTATGTGACAGAAGTCGAAAACATGTTTGAACCATCATTTAACTCAATTAATCCGCCGAAATCGAGTTAAAATTGCCCAACCACAGATTAAATATTTGTACAATTGACCTTAAGAGTTTAACTATGGAACAAAGGCTGAACCACGGCTTAAATATTTCTTCACATTAAGAGCCTATCAACCATTAATAGCTCTCAGAGCTATCAACTTGTGTTTGTTTTTCAATCAGAGCTATAGCTGTAAGGTCCACTTGTACAAATATTTGATCCGTGGTTCAATAATTTGGACTCACCTCACCGAATTCGGCGGATTAACTGAGGTTTAAGGATGGGTTATGTACACAGCTGCTATCAAATGGTTGATCATTGAATTATCGTTGAAACTCAGTTAATTTGACGTAATCGGGAGTTAAAATTACTAAATCATGATCAAAACTTTGAGACACATTTGTACAACTGGCGTTAACGTTGTGGTCTATAAGCTCAATATAAAAACAAACAAAACCCGACAAACTGAATACCATTTTCTAAGTAATTCGTCGGATTTATATTTACCATTCAAAAAATTAATTTACATAATTTTGTTTTAATATAGATCAACAATAGATATTTTTTATAAACCGCGAAGATACACGAAGCGAATAGGCACAAAGATGTTACAGTAAAAAATGTTATATATGTGAAATAAGTTTTCGAACTGAAAGGAGTAACTTGCGTTTTAGCATAATTCAGTTTTTTCACGGATGTAAGTAGAATAATAAATATTTAAATTTATTTAATTCTTAGATTACTGATTTTAAATTCAAAATAATTTTTTTTTATAAATTCACATGCATATTTATGTATATTTTTCTGTCTATTTATTTTCAATAAAATATGCTCGTTTTCTCAATATCATTTTTAAATACCGTATTAACTTTTTTTTTTAAATTGAATGAAAATTCATGATTTCATTTCACTTCAGAAATTATATTATTTATGATCGCAAAAAGGCACCAATATTTTGAACTTTCTAGCACATTCAATAATTTCGTTAAATTTGTTCACTTAGTTAAACTTTATTTAACACAAGCTCTTATGTTTCAACACACCTTGATTTTCATCGATTTTCTCGCGATATTCGCACATATTTGTTGATATTTTTTTCCACTTATACTTAACAATAAAATTAAAAATTTTTAAAAACTTTTATTTTGCCAATCAAAGCAATAATCGAATCAAATAAAAATTAATTCACATATCCACACCAGCTTAAAAAAAAGCAGTCCTTTCCAAGCAAGTAAAACTACCACGGAATCTGCCTTGAAACTGATCAAGATTTGTCACAGTGTCAATGTTTTATACCCCAATAATTGGAAGTATCAAAACAATCTTTCATCATTATCAGTAAGGGATGAAAGAAAACAGGTGGCAGAGATCTGTTCCTCAAGTGGCTAATGTTCACTTCATACTTACATAAATATGTATATCGAATGGAGACTAATTATTATAGCTCCTCTCTGAAGTACATGTCCTTTAGTGCGTCTTGGAAAATCGGTTCAAATTATCAATTAAAACTACCTATAGATACGAGAACTACAGGCCAATCCAATGAACTACAAGAAATCAACCCCATTCCCAAGTGAGTAGTGTTGTAAAATAAAGAAATACTCGTACATTCTAACAATGAGAATAAACAGAAATTCAGTTCATTCTAATACTTGTTCAAACAATCAGCTTGTATTTAAATATCACAAAAGTGGGAGTGGTGTCAATATTTACTAAGCGAAAAACCATCTCCTCCGATCCAACAAGCAAATGCGAATTCAAATTTGACTTAATCCCCGCGTTTATACAGACGACAGTACGAGTATCTATATAAACTTAAAACAAAAAGTCAAGGCATGACTTTACTTTACACCCCCATTCCCCAACAACACTTGCTATGCAGATGAACAATCCAGAACCAAAACCAACTGTAGCTTAAGGAATCTTCATGATAATAATTCAGCAGCGGGGTAAGTTGTTTTTTCAGTGTATTGGATTGATATCATTGGAATACCTACTCGTATAAATGGAAATAATAATAAAAAACAATCTATGAGGCTGTTTAATTATCTTGCTTGTTGGCGATTTTGTGGTGGCTTTCTTTGTTACTAGGAGCGTCTTGTCATTTGAGGAGACATCTGGGCTTTACTCGGAAATGTATTTAATTGCAATTTGAATTGCTGGGGGTTGCAACAGGATTGCTCTTCATTTAAACGTTTTGTTTTAATTTTTTATAGCGTCATAATCAAATTTTGAAAGTTCGAGGAAGTGACAGTGGTTTCATAATCTAATATTGATATCGTTATATTCATTTAACAGGTTGATTTAACATTTTTAGTACATCAAACTGGGTTTAAGAACGGTCACACTATTTTCAAACTCATCTAGCTACTACCTGTATTTTCAATTTAAGTTTTAAAATATAAAGGTCTGTTGAAATCGCACCATCAAGATCTTCCGCCGGACGTATTGCTCGAATTTCATTCGTATTTTTTTTTTATTTTTATTTTGCGACAAAATATAAGTTTTGTCAAATACGGATGGCGATTTTTCTCGTCAGGAATAACAAAATTAATTTGATTGAGAGATTAGAACCATAATTTTGTGGAAATATAAAAAGTTCAAAATGCATCAAAAAAAAATATTTATGAATTATGTATGTAGGTACATGTAGCAATAAACAGCTACGATGTTCAACATACTGATATCTTTCAATCAATTGAGTGAATTGAATGGCCGCATTCAAAAATTGAACCATAACTATCCGGATAGGCTTGTGTTGTCGCAATTTTTGTTTAATTTAACTATATGCCTGTAAGACCTAAGGTCTTTTAAATGCCAATTCCGTGTAAGAACACAGTTGATGACAAAAATAAATCTCCAACTATCTGGAAATGTTGGTATATTTTTCTGTCCACTGAGAAATGTCAAAAACATAATCACAAACCCATACAAGCTTAACATATCCGATTTTTGTTGTTCAGGAATTTAAATGAATACTAACCTATCTTAAAAAGTCTATTGTGCCGACCTTTAAGTGCACTCAGATGTCATGTCCAATAGAGTGCGGTATCCCTACAATACGGTGCTCTAAGCACGCATATTCTTGAAGTGAAAACTTAGCTAATTTTGACCCTATTTGGCCCTATTGGGCACTTGTTCAGAAGAAAACTTCGTTACCTGTGCGAACTAGTTATTAGTTTAGTAAATTGTATTATAGTTATCGGCAGTATGTATAGAAACGTCAATTATCCTGATTACGTCACGATGTAAGTTTTAAGTTTTTCATACAATTCCCATTGAAGTTACAAAAAAAAAATTTATTTAAGAAAGGAATTGTCATATTCAAAGGCTCAAAAAGCTTCTGCATGATTAATTGAAAAGACCATTTAACCAAAAAAAAACAACATGTAGATCAGAGCATAAAAACACAAGTGAGTAAAAACTGTCATTGCAAAATAGAAGAAGGTTTGTTCGGTGAGTCCTGAAGTCATCCTAGGGACGCCCTTAAACGTTTTTTTTTTAGAAAAACTTGCATTGATATTTTTGGTTTTAATATCTATGTTTCGCTAAAAAGTTTATATCCCCAGGTTCTCCGTAAAAAGAGTGGTAGACCCACCAAAAATTACGGGTCTGCAAAATAGTTTTTTTTTATTCTGAATTAATGGAAAGATTTAACAGTCAAAGTGGCGTTTCTTTGCAGATATATATCAAAAAATTTCAAATTCAAAAATTTTTGATATCATTTAAAAATTTATAGCGGAGGGTTATATGATTTTAAAAAGCACTAAAAATAAATAAAACATCAGACAAGGTAAATTCAAGTTCAGAAAGAGATCAAGTTCTGCCCCTAGAAAACTCGCCACATCCCCCTTTTCAACTATTTCAATCTGATAACCCTACTCATTCCTTACTTTTAATTAGAGATGCCGCGCATAATGACTCGGCCGATAACCGAATATTCAGCAGCCGAACATTCGGCCAACGATGTGTGACTTTTGACATGTCGTATTGGATTGCATTTCATTCGGCCAACGATGTGCTTGTGTTTGTGTATCTATCTTCCTACTTAGTGACTTTTGACTTGTTATGACCTGTCTCATTGTATTGCATTGCATGTGGGCCGAAAGTTCGGAAGTATTTGTTTCCATTTGCGATCGTGTCACGACAAGCATCGTTTGTTTATATTTTATTCGCCACAACTTACCATTAGTAGATTTTAAATACTTAAATACAAATTTTTGAATAAAGGAAACATTTATTGTAAGATAATAAGTCTTTTTTATTCTCCATTTGTTATTCAAAAATATAGGCCGAATGCCGAATAGTGGCTGAATATTCGCGGCATCTCTACTTTTAATACAATAAATACTATTTTAAACAAACGTATGCATACATACATATGTCATTTTCGATTCTCGGAGTGTTCTTCATCTTCACTTTTTTTATTCTAATCGAAAGTGGTATTCCCAAATTAACGCATACACAATTAAACGTCGCCATCTCAGAAATGGCTTCTTCAAACAATGTTATTACTTTTGACAAATAGTCCGACGAAAATCCTTATATGTTTTCTATTTGTATTCCATTATAAAATGGAAAACCTTATTCCGAATCGAACATTTTTGGAGTAACAGCAGTGGAAAAAGTGTATTTCCAAACAGCTAATAGAAAATGACAGTAATCAGCTAACGCTTGGCATTTTTCATTCACTGGCTCTTTCTTAAAATTAGGAGCAAAAAAGTTTTGTAGGTAGGTACGTATACTATAAACTGTTGTAGAGAACTGCATGAAACACAAAGTGACGGCATTTATAGGACAGTTTTATTGTTTTTACTCAAGGAAAAGATAATTCTGTAATTTTTGTGCAAAACGGCTTAAATATACACACCCCGATTGACATAAGTTTTCACTCTTTATAATGGGTTTCCAATAAGAGGTGTTATTTTGATATTCAAAAAAAAGAAATGCGTTGTTGAAGCGTGTATCGTTCCATTTTTATTAATAGCGTAGTTTCTACTTGTCAAATGTCAAAAAATGACAGCTTCAAAAGTGACAGCTACCTAAATAGCGGGCTATTCAAAATAACACCTCTTATTGGAAAACCCTGGAAAACCCTTGGGTTTTCCAATAAGAGGTGTTATTTTGATATTCAAAAAAAAAGAAATGCGTTGTTGAAGCGTTTATCGTTCCATTTTTATTAATAGCGTAGTTTCTACTTGTCAAATGTCAAAAAATGACAGCTTCAAAAGTGACAGCTACCGAAATAGCGGGCTATTCAAAATAACACCTCTTATTGGAAAACCCCTTATAAAATCGAATGGAAAGTAATTCGCTTTTGAAAGTGTGAATATATGTATGTTCTACATTCGTGCCGTTTTCCGTAATTAAAAACACCAATTAGTTGCGGTTTATCTTTATCTCGTTGCTGAAGTGCAATATGCCATAAAAAATGTGTGCTATTTAACATTTTAAGCTTATTCCTTCTTTCACCCATCGAAGAAGGTGGTTTAGCGAATGAATAAAGAATTGACATTTCACAACAATTTTCAGAACCATATAGAATACAAAAAAATACTTATTGTACTAGATTTTCTTCATGGATAGTCGGAAGAATCTTTTATTTTTATTAATTGAAAATTTTAACTCGCGGTTAATCCGAAATCTATGGTTTAGTGAAGTCGTGAATTAGAGGTGGAATAAGCGTCTTTGTTAATACGGCTGCTAATGTATTAAAAAACAGTGTGGTTTTAAACACCTGCATATATATGTATATATCTATCTTAGTGATCAATAGCCAAAAAACCCAAAAATACGACCATTCATGTTAATTACCTTTAAAATTAATAATATTAATGATCCATAATATTCCTAACGCGAAACAATATTCTGGACAGCATCATGAATTATCTGAGTTACCTTTATTGTTGTATGCACCTGTCTGATTGAATCGAGATGAGATATTAGTATCGTAAAATTAGTAGTAACTAGATACGTACATACATACTAGGTGATTTTATTTCCACTTATTGGCTAGGCTGGCCGGTCATCATAAGGAAGTACAAATGGTATTTATGGAAGGAAAATTATAAAGTAAACCACTAAACTAACAGCATAACGATTTCTCGAATTCAATTGAGTTGCCTTGTGCATATGTACATATGTATGCATGGTAATGTACATTATACATATGTATTTCCATGTTGATACATGAATAAATTAATTCAAAACGAACGTTTTCGCTCTGATCAATGACAAAAAAGGGCGACGATGAGCATTATATATGATACCCACACATTTTGTTTCATATCATGTGACCAATAATAAGTCATCTACATACATATATGTAAATTGCTTTAAATTATCAAGCCCTACCACAAATGCCATTTTAGTGTAAAATCTTACTACGATTTTCGTAATTCCTATAACTGCACTGAATTCAAATGGAATTAAATAAAACCATTTTTATGCCTTTAAAACAAATTGTACGTAACCCAATTTTTGTGGTTTTAAATATTTGTTTTTTTTTAAACTACGAGTAAAGCCCAATATGAAGGCTCTTTGAATTAATTAGTGCGAGAACCAGTGGGCTTAGCTCAATGTATCGCACAAAAACAGGAAAGGAGAGGAAGGCTTCCGAATGCTTCCGAAAGTGTTCGATTCGTATCAAATGACAGTTCTTCTCATGGAAAGAATAGACAGACATTTGATTCTACATTTAAAGTCAGAATAATTTATTAGCCAGAAGCACTAACGCTAATAAAATGTGAAACTCGAATTCAACGTTGTTCCGGCCATGTTTAACATACCCGCTTTACACGTCGATACATACTCACATTTAACTTCAGAATTAATAATAGTGTTTATTTGTTCGATTGGTATCCCGAATCGGAGAGTTCTTCCGGATTAACAATCGAAAACGACATAAGCTGTCTGGAAAAACTTTAAAATTGAACTAAATATTATTAGACCACCTATTGCAAATGAAATGTTGGAATTTAGTCAATTAATAAAACAATTATTTATGGTGAATTTACATGTATCGTCATTTGAATTCTGGAAAAAAGTAGCAGAATGCATAACAACTTCAAAACTGCAGAATATAGAAAATACCAGAATTACAAATGAATATTATAGTTAAAAACATTTTTATCATTAGGCTATCTTCTTCTGCATTAGTATGTTTGTGAATGTATGCAGCTGTTAATATATTTTTTGAGCGCTATTTAAAATAAATGGTAACTGGTAGCATAAGAAAAATACAAATTTCAAAATTCAATCAATCGTCGAAGTTGTGATAAGGCAGATTTTTTTATGAACATATGTATGTATCTTTGTGTTTTTGAAATTCTTAAATAGCATAATTTTGTTTGATTAATTGCGTTTTCTATTGGAATCAAGTACACGTTCCCCCAATAGAACAGATTTGCACAATTTGACTGATCCTGATTTTTAAAGCACTTGATTTCAATTTATATCACATTTTTTTTTGCATTAATAATAATTCACTAGCTGCTTCTTAAGTTATTTTTTTCAGGAAAGTAGTTAAAACTCAATATAACATCAAAATTACACAAAAAAAAAGCTAAAACAAATAAACTCAATGATTTTGATATTTTAATTATGTGAGTGTATTAGAAATTCTAGTTTGGATCGCGAATTGTATTCTCTTTAGAGTAAAAACCTGTCATTTTGTGGGTTTCAGAATAATTTCGGACGACAAATGTACGTACATATTTCGATCGTAATTTCCTTTCCTATATCCATTAATCGTATTCATTTTTAAACTGTGTATAAGTTAGTTGAATTTGAGGACGTTGATTCTATTTTTTTCAGTGTATCATTCCAAAATATTTGAAGCTATTTATGTAGTATAACAATAATTAATAATCTTATAAAATATAAAACCAACAATTAGCAAGTAAAATAGGTCTGTATTCATTGATCCAAAATTGCCTTAAACTTTAGTTAAACCTGGGCTTATCAACGATTATGAATATGCCCCATTATATTCCCGAAAAGAAAATCCTCAAACACACAAACCAAAATTATAAACGCCAAATAAGTGAATGTCAAGTACCTACCTATATGCATATGTCTTCGAATACAAATTGCAAAAAACGACCCGCGTCCATTGGCCATAAACGATGGCAGAACTATGAATATGCCATAAAAATCCATGAAAAAAGAAAAGTCATGTTTCTAGTTTCTGATTGGACAGCTGCAAAATAACAAGGACATTTGTTGGTCAAGTAGAAATCAGAAGCTTGACCTGCCTTCAAGTTAACGACCTCTTTCTGACCGTGGCCATTATTCCCGAAGATATATATTTATCCTGATTTTTTAACAGCAATTGTTTTATTGTCCTTAAATCCAGCATTAAAAAATAATAAAAAATCATGTGCCTACAGTACTTGTGTACATCGATTGAATACAAACAAATTTTATTTTTTTTAAACACAAAACTTTTCTAAAACGCACAAGAAATATTTTTAAAACGTTTTTTTTCGCAAAACAAATTTAGAAAAACGTTACGATTTTTAAAATGTACATAAATCGTAAATTTAATTACCAAAACCATATAAGTAGGAGTATTCCTTTCAATACTTAGGTGTCTTATGCACAAACATTTCCAATAAGTACCCTCATTTAAAAAAAAATTATTAAGTGTGTTCCCGGACTTTGTGCACAAAAATAGGTGCGTTACCGTACTCTCTAAAACTGCGAAAATCTACGAATTTCTACGAAAAACAGTCAAATCCTGTTCCCGTACTCCAAATTTTCGTAGCTTTTCACAGAAGAGAGCGCTCATGAGAGAGTACAATATTTCCCCAGGTTGCGCATTGTATTCCAAGAAATAAGTGTGCACAAAAATGTGAAGACTGTCATTTTTGCAAGAGTGTGGGTAAAAATCTCTCAGAGCACAACAAAGTTTCACAAACAAAGTACGGAACGTTTTGAACAACTATTTTTGCCATTTTTTAAACGTCAACGTAAAAATGTATTTTTGAAAATGTTTATTAAAGATTTACGTGACATTATTTCTTAAAATGACCAATTTAATATCACAAATTTCAATTTATTGCATAGATATGCCCCACCAGGGCACATGTTCTGTAACTTTCGAATCGATAAATGTAGTCGAGAAATTAAAAAAAAATTGTTTTGTTGTTAAGATTCCAAAATGACTTTTTCAGTTTATCACTTTCCATTGGAAAATATCAGTCAAACAAATTAAAAAATTAAGGTATCTCCTCAACTTACAGAAACCCATTTTTTCAGAGGCGTGAAGTGAGGAAAAGTTATCGCCTGAGTTACAAAACATGGGCCCAGCCTATAAATTCTATTATTTTCAACTTTTGTAACGATACACTTGGCATCTAACAGCTTATGAATTGTTTGTTTTTTAATTTTTCATTCATTTGACAGTTTTCATAATTTTGTCCAAAGAAATTTCTTGGACTAAAATTTGCAGCCTGGGGAAATATTTTACTCTCTCATGCGCGCTCTCTTCAGTGAAAAACTACGAAAATTTAGAGTACGGGAACAGGATTTGACTGTTTTTCGTAGAAATTTGTAAATTTTGCAGTTTTAGGGAGTACGGGAACGGACCTAATTTCTTTGGACAAAATTATGAAGACTGTCAAATGAAGGAAAAAAGAAAAAAAACAATGCATAAGCTGTCAGTTGGCAAGTGTATCGTTACAAAAGTTGAAAATAATGGAATTTATAGTCTGTTCGGGCTTATCAGCCGTGCAATAAATTGAAATTTGTGTATATCAAAATAATTATTTTAAGAAATAATTTAACGTAAATCTTTAATAAACATTTTCAAAAATACACTTTTATGATGACGTTTAAAAAATGGCAAATATTGTTGTTCAAAGCGTTCCCATAGTTTTGTGAAAAATTGTTGCGCTCCGAGAGATTATTACCCCCACTCTTGCAAAAAATGACAGTCTTCATATTTGTGTGCACAATGTACGGGAACACACTTCATTATTTTGTCCAAAAAAAGTTCTTGGACTAAAATTCGCTGCATGGGGAAATATTTACTCTCTCATGAGCCCTCTCTTCTCTGAAAAACTACGAAAATTTGGAGTAGGCGGACAGAATTTGACTGATTTTCGTAGAAATTCGTAGATTTTCGCAGTTTTAGGGAATACGGGAACGGACATATTTTAAAATCATGAACAATTTTACTTACAGTAAAAATTGGGTATTCTGTTAAATAAATATCTATTTAAATCCATGAACATACTTATCATGATGAGTTACATAATGCATACAACTTTCCTAAAAATGAAGGAAGTAAAGTATTTCTTCCTATCACCACTGTAAGTATTTGAAAAAAAATCAACAATTGCACGTGTCCAGCGTCAATAACGATAGGTAATTATGATTATGACATAAGCCCAGACCTTTCTCAACGATTTTCTCATTAGACTTTTTCAGAATGAGCACCAGAGATTCATTCAATATAAAACTGGCACGTTGATTTCTAGCTCTTATCGTTTTGGCAGGGCACGGCTACGAAGAATGATTAACAAAAAAATGTTTAAGGTTCTTATTTGTTTACCTAATAAACATTCTACATACATAATGTACATGCAAATGATGAAAAAGATAAAACAGGTATGAAGAAAAGACGGTATAATTCATTTTATTAAATATACTTGTACGTACATAGATTAGCTCTAGAATATCTGCTTAACAAAAACTCTCTTAAATCAAACTCTCATTTAGGATTTAATCTAATTTAATATATGTAATAATATTTATATCACAATCTTTCCATGACGACCTTAGAATAAGACAGAAAGTGATTATAGTCTTGCTTGACAAATGATAATTGTTTATCTAATGTTGTTTTATTAAAACAATGAAATTTAAATTAAATCTATAAATAGATTTTATGCTCGTGCCCATCTTATTTAAATTCCTAAGTAAAGAACTCATTGTTTTTTGTTAAAAATATTACCAATTTATAAATCTTAAGCCTTATAACCACAAAAGCTATAATAACAAAGAGCCTAAGCTAAGTTGAAGTGACGCAATTAATTGTGAAACAAAGATTTATTTTATGGAATACGTAGTAAACATTTTACTAGACTAAGGTTCCTTTTTGTGAGTGTAGATAACAAAGTTCGGTTAGAGCTTTTATTCAAAGCTACCCGGATAATTTTATCAAACATAATTTTTTTGAGGATTGACTTTCGATAAAAGATTTTATCAATAATCAAAACGCCATTCGCAATAAGGCTCATAGAAATATATTAAGGTTATTGGTTTACGTAGTCATACCTACTTATGCTTTCATGCCCAAATAAAATATGTATGTATACGTACAGCAAAGTGCCAAAATATAAAAAAAAAAGTTGTTTACTTCGAACTTCAAGACTGTTTGCTTAAATTCCTATACATATTCAGCCCTATTATATCCAGATTCCATCCATCGTAACAAACCTACGAATATATGAATACGCTGAGAATTTCGAAAAATTGTGTTCACTTGATCCGAATGGAATCGAAAAAAGCGCTGCTCTACTGCACGCTCGCAATGAGTGCATTCAAATATCTTTACGAAAGTCTACCTAATGTCGTTTTTATTTGGCAATCTGGGAGCCTTCCGGACTCTTCTGAAACACTTGGGAAATAAAATGCACGACTGGGTCGCACGAACTTTATCTTTTATTCCATCACATCGTATGCAAAAGATTTCTATTAATATCTAAATATATTTTAAAAGTCAATTTTTACTTTATTTTTTATATGTAGGTACAAAGTTTCTTTAATTTTTTTCTAAAAAAAAATTGGTATGACAATCTTAAATATTTAATAATATAAACTTAAAAACAAAAGTTTAAATCGACCTAATTAAAGAAAAAATATTTCAAAATTCTGAAATAAATACTTAAACTAATATGAGCTCAAAAAAACGTACACCATTTTATTTCTTGTATAAATTTGAATTTATGATAAAAAAAAATTAAGATCTGTGGAGCGGTTTTTGAGAAAAAGTTTTTTTTTTAAACCCTTTGAAAAAAATTAAATAAAATCAAAAACGCCAATTCATAGATATTCAGCAAATATATATAACTGTAATTTTTGAAAAAAAAAATTACTGAGCAGTTTTCAAAATATGAATTAAATTTTTTTTTTTAAATGTTTTTAAAAATACAAAAAAATATTAATCAAAAATATTGGTACACAGTATAAATTGGGCAAGCTAAACCCACAGTACACATAATAAGGTAATATAATATAAATTCGGTTGTCATAATTCAATAATTCGGCAAAATGTCTCTGAGATTTGGCATTTTCACATACAAATAGAGATGGGTCAATATTTCAGTAAGATGTGTCCAGTAAGAGGTAACAGTAATTTAAAAATAACTGTTATTAAAAAAGCATTTGAAATTTCTAAATTTGTATTTTGATCAAACTAAACAGCGGAATATAGATGAAAAAGTAATGAATAATTAATTTAAAAATGGTGGTGGAAAATAGTTTATTAATATTATTATTTCACCTACAATTTTTGTTCCATAATTGTTATTTCTGTAAAAGGAATTTATAACTGTTATTTAAAAGTTGTGACACGAGTGTCTCTGATTGTTGCCACATGCGCGAATTTGAACGAAACTGAAAACCGGAATATATTAGCTTTATTATGTGTACTGTGAGCTAAACCTATATACATATGTGTGAAATTTCCAAAGAATCGGTTAAGCCATTTATGAGATAGTCGAAATAAAAAAAACGGTCTTATGGAGTTTCTAGTTATTTTTTAATTTTTTTTTCAATCATGTGATCGGTCGTAGCTAAAGACCTGCACTGATTTTTTTAAATCAAAATCGTTACAGCCGTTTCCGAGAAAAATAGACTTTAACGTAACGGTTTTATGGCAGGTACTGTTTTTTTTTTGTGAGCTAAAAAAAATTTCAATTTCCTCTTTGTACAATACCTAAAAAACTCTATATACTAAGTTTGAAGCAATTCGGCCCAGCCGTTTGGGTGGATGTCTATACATACATATAGACAGACGGACAGAATTTTTAGACCATCTTTTTTCGTCTTCGCTGTCATCGTAATGTAATCTTTGACTGTTTTCTGAAAACCTTTTTATCCGACGAATACATAAATTGTCTTAAAGTACCTGATCGCAAGTAAAAATGACAGTTCTAATTCTGAAAAGAAGAGAATTTTGCTTCTGGATTTGAAATCAGAATCAGAACCAGAAGCACTCACACATTCATATACTTGAACGTCAAACTCAGTTGGTGTCATTTTTTGTATCGTAATTATTGATTAACAAACATTTTTTGTTAATTTGAATATTCTCACGTACATAATTATTATTACACACACAATATCATTAAAATTTAGAATCGTCAAATTCACAAAAAAGTGTTCAGTTGGGATCACGGATCGGAAAAGAATTCCGGATTGCCAAATAAAAACGCCATAAGATAGGTTAGTAACCATTTAAGTTCTTTAACAACCGAAATAGGATAGGTTAAATGTATGGGTTTGTACATTTCTCATGGGATAAAAAAGTATACCATAGTTTTTCGGATAGCTTGAAATTTTTTTTGCAGCAACAGGAGCTATTTTGTCATGAGTTGTGTTCTTGTATGCGGGCGTTCAATAATTTATTCTGCAATCCGGAATAACCTTCTGTTGTTGTAAGGCGTGAAATAGCACATCTGTTGAAAAAAACCGCTTTTTTCATGAAAGCTATCTTGAGTTATCCCAAAAATGATTGTTCAGGAACTTAAATGTATATTTATGGGGTTTTCGTTTGGTAAATTTATATTTTGATCTATAAATTGATTTTTTTCGTAACGAATCAAATACTTTTTCAGATTGGTTTTTATTTGCTATAGTATTGGTGCATATTTGTGTCTCTGAATTATCTAGCGATATTAGCTTTCAAATATTGAATAGAACGTTGTTTTTAGTTTTAGTTTGCAAGTCCGAATATGTGCTGGGCGAATAAATTAATTCACTTAAAACTGCTTCCATTTAAATTCAAAACTATTTTAATTCTTTCTTGCAACCGAAACAAATTATTATCAAACAAGAACTTGTCAAACTGATGGCTGTCAATTATGATGCATAGTGGTGTGAGAGGGGTAGATCTGGCTAAAAATCCAGATCTCCAAAATTGATTTAAAATCAAAAAAATAAATCAATTTTTTTTGTCAATCGGAGGCAAAAATTCTCGAAATCAGTTTTTTGACGGATCTAAATCAAAAATAAATTAATTTTTGTTACCAAACGAAAACCCCATTAACTAACCTATCTAAGATAGGCTATTGCACAGGCGATATTTCAATGCACCCAATTATAAAGAATTTCGGTTCATATCAAGTGTAAATATACTGGATCAAAGTCACATAAAGTACACTTTAAAACTATTTTAGTAGATACTAAAGTAGAAATTAGTTTTAAATTTAACACTAACCAAAGTACAATTTATCTTTTTAATATGGACTTTAATTGAGACAAGTATCTGTCATTGGCGTGAAAAATTTATTCAAGTAACTTTTCTCAAGATTTTAATATCTTTGATGATTATGAAAACCTTTTCCGAAAACCCAAAATATACAAAAACCGGAGGAATCCTTTCGAAGAACTAGATGACAACGAATCTTACTCTCGATATAGATGCGATAAAATCAGTGTCTAATTTCTAATCGAATTTCGCCTGTACCAATTGTATCAGCATTTGTAGCTCATCTTATAAATATGAAAATTCGTGTTCTATATTCCGAATATAATCCTTTTTATACAAATTGTCTGTAACAGGTGATTTTGACAATTGGAAAATGAATTCGAAGTGAATTGGAAGGAGTTGAATCCACTCGAAATGCAGAACACGTTATTTTATTTTAAGTGAAATTGAAATTCGTTTTGAATTCATTTTCACTCGGAATGCAAAACATGTCTGATAAATATTAAATTTAAGAAATTCAATTTTGTTTAAACCTTTTTCCACACATATACCATGTGTCTATTGAAATTTAAACTATTATCTAATATTACTCCTAAGTACTTAATTCCTGTCACTTGATCTATGGCCTTACCCTCAATCGATAAACTTATTATATCACTACTATTAATCACCATATATTTACTCTTATTCACATTAATTTTAAGTTTGTTGAACTGTAGCCACATGCATAGATTATTTAAATCTTCTTTAATATCTTCCAATATTTCAGATAGTACTTTACCACTTACGAAGATGAGAGCATCATCGGCAAACAAAGATATTTTGGAATTTCTTAAGACTTTACAAATATCATTAATGTATATTAAAACAGTAATAGTCCAAGTATAGTTCCTTGTGGTACACCAAATTATGTATTAATTGCACTTGAATTAGAATTATTCACACAGTTCTTTTGGGTTCTATCAAATATATACCATTTAAACCAATTGAGTTCAATGCCTTTTACACCATATTTTGATAATTTACTGAGAAGTTTAATGTGATCAACTGTTTCAAATACTCTTTGAAAGTCCAGAAATATTGCAATAATTCTGTTACCACTATGTCTTTCTTCCTTAAGATTCATTATCAGCCAGTTAAGGGACGTTTCACATGAGTGATTATGTCGAAACCCTGATTGATTTTTATTTTTCACAGTACTTAGTTCCATTTTCTTTAGGTATTGAGATGACAGTAGATTCTTTTAAATTTCTCGGGAATTCACATGGTTGAAAGATTCATTAACTTTTTTTAAAAATTATTGGACCTATAATATCGAAACAATCCAGAATAATAATATTAAGATTCATGGCACTTTTTGTATTCATGGTTTTGCATATTTTTCTTAATTCATTTAGATCGATTTCCCTAAATTTAAATACACTGTATTTCAGATAACTTAATGTCAGACTGAATATTGTTAAATGGTATAGAGTTACTTATTAAATTAATGCTTTCAATAAAATACAAGTTAAACTTATTAGCAATCACAGAGTTTACAGATTCCAACTTATCACCGAAACGAACTTCACTAATTTCAGCTTTATTTTTATTTAAAACCAATTTTTTAATCGTTCGCCACATATCCTTTTGATTTTGACATGATTCAATTTTATTACAAATATAATTCTTTTTTTTTGTAAGGGAAAGTCTATTACTCGTAATAGGCATAGGACTGAAAATAAAAATATGCGAACGCTTTCGTTTCGTTTTTCCACAATCTGGCATTCTGGCCCTGTTTAATAGGGGTTGACTATAATTTTGCGCCTAAGATAAAATGTAGACGCAATGTACATGAACCTAAACTTTAGAAATATCCGGAAAGAAAATAAATACATATATCAAAAAATAAATAAAAAATAATATCATCAGCTTAGAGTGAAAACCAGCTAATTTTATTTTTATTTATATGATTAGTAAAAAATACAAAGAATTAAAATTTTATAAATTTATTAAATAAGGTTTATTACATATACCTATAAATATTTATTTTTTAAAATACATATTACGAACACGGTTTTCAAGTATTTTTTTTTTAATTTAGAAAAATATAAAATGAGTATTATTTAAGTGTTATTCACTCTACGCCGACTATATTTATAAGTAACAACAAACAAATGACTCTGTCATTTGAATGTACATAAATGGTATTTTTAATTGATTTTTTTTATTAAACAATTTCTACGTTGATAAAAGAATATTCGGTTCGATTGCATGTAATATGCTAAATCCATTATGTAGGATGCATACTTTTTCCACACCGCACTCGACAAAAAATTTAGAAAACTAAAAAGGAAGACGTTTTTTATTACCAAATTTTGTTAAAAAAGAACTCAATCCTCACCAAAACAGCATTCTCGTGAATTGTACTAACTACAACAACAATTCTGCCCTCCAGCATTGCTGATAAATTAACAATATTTAATGCCTCCAATCGTGTGTCACCTAATTGCACTGACGTAAATGGAATATTTATACTATTTTCGATGCGTACTCTCGAGTACTCTAATACGCCACGCAAATCAATCGTAGCTACTTCATCTGGCTTATTCAATAGAAGGTGGGAATAGTCGTTTGCACTAATGCGCGGACACATTTCGGATTGTAGTTCAGACAAAGTGACTCCAGAGATGTCCTTAATATATAAAATAACATATAAAACAGAATTTAAAAGCAGTGTTAACTTACAAATTCATCTAGTTTTTCTTCTCTGAGCACATGTTGTCGGTGGGTTACGCTCTTTGGTGTTGTTTCATACATTTTCTGTGACTCTACAACACAGTTTTCCATGACAATGTCTGGCAGATCGGAAAACAGCAGAATACACTCATTAAATCCTGAACTTAGAAGCGTACTCTTGAGTTGCTTCAAGATTGAGATACCAATGAAAAGTGGGTAGGAGTTATCACCAAGCATCAGCTTATCCCAAAGATGCAGGATTTTGTGCAAAGGAAACACATCTAGATTAAAAAGTAGATATAATATAAAACAAGGATTTGAGGAAGAGTAAATTACGTGAAAACATTGTTAGAAACCAAGGAATTGCGAAGAGTTCTGGTATGAAATTGATAGCACTAAGATGTTTGGCCAACAGTGGTTCATGAAACGCCGTCAATTGCGAGAATTTACTAAGATACTCTTTAATTATTGCCGAATTGTCCTTCAAAAAGAACCATTGGAGGTATTTTGGAATAAATTTATACAGACTCAGGAATGCGAGCTCTGAAAATAATCATCTTTAAGAGGGAAACAAGAATACTAGACAGGAATATTTAAACCTTCCTGGTTGAAATTAAGATACAAAAAAGGGGCTGTAAGGGAATCAAGTCCTTGCCAGTAGACGTACTGTGGATGCGAAGTTACCCACGCTTTAAGAAGTCGCTTAAGTTTTCTATGGCCCTCGGGGGATGAAAGAAGTTCGTCATACTGGTGGCAGCGAGGGATATCAACTTCAATCTAGAGAAATAAAATAAATCAGACAACAAGGAGGATATATGATTGGAGAGCACATACCTGTCTATCAGTGGATGTCGGTGTTACTTTATCAATCTTATCATAGCTTCCATTGGGAATAACTCCAAGGAGACACGCCCAAATTGGACCCCGCAGCAAGGGAGGTATATCAACAGCTGCTTCTTTCTCAATCAAATTTCCAGTAAACGGATATCCTTTTAAAAGTCTTGAAAACAGCATAACCCGATAGAATTGGTACTCGGTGTCGCGTTCGCGAATGATTAATGGCAGTTGCTCCATTCCGGAGCCATAGTTGAAAATAAACTTTGGCGAGTGTATTAACGGATAATAGGCCATAGCAGGAATGCCCTTTAACCGCTCGATTAGGTTATTCAGCTTTAAAACCACTACACGATCGTCCATGAGATAGCTTTGACTTCGTCTTGGTCCCACAATCGCTCCACTTAAACAAACAACTCGAGGTATGGCTAGAATTGGCGCCTCACTACGAATTAATCCTTCGCTTTTAAGTTCCGATTGTACATCGCCTCCAGCCAGCTGCCAAAGATAGTAAATTTGATCAAGGGGGCACCTTAGAAGAAGAAGCTTGGGTTTTTCCGGAGTTTTAACAACACAAAGCTCCATATTGGATTTGAATATGTTGTCTTCCACAAGTTCGTCAGGAAGGGGGCGATTCTTCCCCATGACCGAGAGGCATTTCTCCACCAATAGCCTAAGATCTTTGTCGAGGGCTAAGTACTTATCGTAACAGTTGTGCTCTCGAGCGATTTTTTCGAAAACACTATTAGTCTTACAGAAGGACAGTATCTTCCGGCTGATATTTGATATTTTCAAATTCGCCCAAAGCTGACAACCAAGCAAAAGTTCAGCAATAATGATCCCTAGGCTCCAAATGTCGCTCTTAATGTTGTGTTTGTCGCCGACAATCCTTTCCGGTGCCATATATCGAATATTTCTAAAAGAAAATTATTAGGATTAGGTCGATTTAGATTTACAAATGCAAAAATTGAGAAATGCGGAGGAGGTTCAACTTAGACCAATAAATGTAGGTTCTTAGGCAACAATGTAGATGGAGGTCTAATTGCTAGGCGCCCCAAAGGAAAAAACGGGTTGGTTAATTGTGACACCCACCCAATTGGAAATGGGACATATTCGCCTCCGTTTGTCATATAAAACAATCCATAATTGAATAGCTTTACATTGTTTAACTCATCCAATAGTACATTCTTCGGTTCCAGACTGTGAATGGAAAACTTATTCCGATGTACTTCGACTATTCCACAAGCAATTTGAAAGAATACTCTTAATATTTGTGTGGAATTGAAGGAAACGCGAGATTTTTGTTCCAAAGTATCGCCAGTGTATTCAGAAACTATAATTGTGCGTTCTGGAATTAAAGTTATAAATTTCTTACCTTCGTTTTAAGTAGATTTTATTTATATGGTTTACCATGTTTTCCTCGGATTATATCCAAATACTGACACAGATTAGGGTGTTTAATTTCTTTTAATCTTTGCGCTCGACCAAGAATAGCAATCGAATTTGGGGTCAATGGCAGGCCATTGCTTCCACACACATCTCCTGGATGGGTTTTGGCAAAAAATGTTATAGCGCCTAGATGAGAATTTGTTTTGGAAATGCACGGTGACATGGTTTGTGTTTTTAAAGAGATTTCATAGTTCTTTTCGGTATTTAAAAATTTAATATTTTCTAAATGGGAGGATACTTATCCAAAACAAAACAATCTGTCAAATGAGAAATGTCATCAAAGAGAAGTGCTACCAATAAGACTTTGCTTACTTGTTTAATTATTTTTGTAATTCCCACAGTAAAGTATAGTGCGCTACTGTCGCTAAAATTTCGCTCCAATCTTTATAAATATAAGTTCTGATCCACACTCTGCCAATTGGCACAAATTGGCACCAATTTCTGCCAAAACCTGTTCCAGACTTACAAATTTGGTAGTTTTTGGCAGAAGAGAGCGCTCTTGAGAGAGTAAAATATTTCCCCTTCCTGACAATTTCTTTCCAATTCCTGCCCAATATTTTTGTAGGCAGCAATTTGTGTTTAGAAAATTTACAATTGTCAGACTGAAAAAAGCAAATAAAGAAATAAAAAAAAAAAAAAACAAATGTGTTGACGTTTAAAATTTGGCAGAAAATTGTCTTCAAGCTGTTCCAGACTTTTTCGGACATTATTTCTCAATGAGAGAATTTTATCCCCACTCTTCAAATTTTGACAATCTGCCAATTTCTGCCCAGAAAAAGTCTGGATCAGATCTATATAGATATAGTACTAACATGACGACGAAATTCTTCCAGCCTGCAATAAGGTCCACTCACTGATCTCTATAATACACTGGATAGTGTATTCATACAAAAAAATCGACCCCAATAGAAAACTGTAATAATTGTAGAGGGTCCATGTCAGTATAACAGTATAACATTTTTGTTGCCAAACTTACATTTCAAGATGGTTGCTTATGCTTGAAATTAAATTTGTTTAATCAACCATACCAAGGGCACCTTCTTCAAAAAAATATACAATTTAAATTACACATCTATTTTCAACAAATGTAAGTACGAATTTTTCTTAATAAAAAAGCCATACTAATGATATATTTGATTGTTTCTAGTGTGTATTAAATATTAAATATTAAATATTGAATATGTAAAAAAAACACATTTCCTTGAAACGTTCTGTTACCAGATTTTTAATATGTATTGTAAATAACCTAGAATTTTAAGACGAAAAAAGACAGAGAAACGTACAATATTGACTTCCATTTGTAAAAGAACTTGAACTTGTTTTATTTTCCCAACAATTACATTGCAATAATTTCAGCTTCCATATTTAATGATAATTTTTCTGCAATATCTTTCACGTTCTTATGACGTGGTTCATCTTCTTTGTCGTCTTCTTCTAAATCTTATCTGTATTCGGCAAACATAAAAAATCGACATCATGTTGATCGTGTTCATCACTACCAAAGTCGTCGACTTCATCTTCGTCTACGAAATTCTCGCTTTTTGATTTTTTCTTTTCAACTTTGTGCTTAGCTTTGACAATTTCCTTGAAACGTTCTTATCGAATTTATCCTCTTCACGAAAGACTTCTTTGCAGTTTCAATATCAATTCCTCCCTCGTCTTGATTGATATAATCTCTTGCGAGATCCAATTGTCCAGGTTCCGTCTTACGTCTTTCCTTTTCTGAATTGTTTGTAGTTCTTATTATCTAGATTGAAACTGACAGTAAAAACAAATTGTTTTTCAATTTTTTTTTTTTGAAAAGGAATGCATTCTATCTCTTTCTCTCTTTTTATAAAAAAACGAGAAAGGCAATTGCTATGGTGCTACTGTCAAATTCAAATGGAGTCAAAAAAAACTGTTATACTTTGTAGGGAATACACTATCCAGTGTATTATATAGATCAGTGGGTCCACTACTCATCATAAGTTCCACTACCAAATCGGAGGCAAGGTAGTGTTGGTGTGATATGAAAATGCGTATGATTCGAAATAGTGTGATAATAAATTGGTGAACTATATAAAAAATGTATCATAGTTAGAGGAGTAAAGGAAAACAAGTATTTGAAAGTTTTTTTTTTGTTTTTTTTAGGAGGATTTTTTTGTTGAGTAGTAGTTGGTTGGGTGTGTGTGTTTTTTTAATGAGTTTTATAAAAAAAGTTTTCTTGGTAAAACAAAAATAAAATTAAATAATTAGAATTAATTAAAATATTTTTTAAGTCGAAAGGCATTAGTATTAAGAGATATAGTTTATGTCGATTTCGTTTCAATAAAAACATCGATCTGCCGTCGATCCGCCGTCAATTTTTTTCTGAAAATCGAGTTCGTTTCAAATTAAAACCAATTTTTTTTCTGGAAAAACAGATCCGTATTGAATCTCTATTTGGAGACGGATTCAAAACGGATTTGTGCACAGATTCTTACACACACTACAATATTTGTTTTGTAGTTTCTCAATTGTTGTGTTGTGAATTAATTTTTATTTTGTGCCTGTGAACAGAAAAAGTAAATTAATATATTAAAAAATAAAAACTTGTTAAAAACTTCTTGAAAACAAATATTAAAAAAGTACAAGTGGGTTTAGAAACTCCCCCGCTTCGGAATCGAGAAATTAAAACGAAATAATGATGTATTAACGAATTGAAGATTTGTTTTTTTTAGAGCTGCCAAGCAACACACACAGTCCCAAAAAACGATTCGGTCGGTAATCGTTCGTTTCAAAGCAAAAAAGTATTGGTTTTAGTAGCGAATCCTATTTATTGAAACGAAATCGACATTAGCTTAGAGCGCATTTAAAGGGCCAGTAAATTAGTTGTAAGTTAATGATAATTAGGCTAGTTTTAGGAATGTTTGTCTAGCTTTAACATAGTTATAAGGTAATAATAAATAATAATAAATAAAAATGAATTACAAAAAAAAAAAGAGTTAAATCTTCTGACTGTAGCAAATATAAAAATATGTAGGCATACACTTGTGTGCAACAGTCACTACTCCAAAAAATAAAGTTTCTTACCAAATGCAAATACATTAATTATAATAATTATTTAACTATAAATTTGAGATTTGTGGTAATCGTTGTGCAAGAAATATTTTTCTTGTGTTCCCAAGGGGTTTCTTTTGAAATTTCAGATTTCGATTTGATAAGTATTTTCGTAAAAAATCGAAGACGAAATTTCAAATAAAAATTGTTTATTAATATTATTTGTTTTAAAATAATATTTCTAAATTTATTTAATAAAAAATTACCAAAAGTAAGTGGTATATTGTATTTATTGTTTGTAAATAAAAAAAATAATTGAAAAAACAGCTTTTCCGAATTCAGCTTTAATTTTATATTAAATAATTTAATTATTAAATAATAATTAAATAATTATTATTATATTAATATTTAAATTAAATTAAAGTTCGCCCACATTGTATGCACAGGGTAATTAGTACCAACTAAATACCTACCTATATTTTTAAAAACGTTTATACTTAATGGCGCAAAATTTTAAACAACCCATTGTTAACGGCTTAACATTTTACTAGTTACCAATTTCCTAAGTCCTTATTGATCGAATAACTATTTCAAAATTTGTAAACCTTTTCTAAACTAGTAAATTGCTAATCAAGCAGAAAGCTGAACATTTGTAGGGTTTGAATTTTGATGAACACAATTATTGTTGTTATGCGTTGTAAAATAATTATATGTTGCTGAAAACCCAACATGTGATCTAAAAAGGTATTAGTTATTTTTATTTTCATCATTTTAACTTCATTATTTTCAAAAAAAAATAAGATAAAACTGTGCACCAGCAGAACTCGAACATGGGCACCCCGCGTGTAAGGCTGATATACTATCAGATTACATAATGGATTTAGCAAATTTTAACTTTAGTAAAATGTTAGAATCGTTTAAAATTAGCTCAATCATCTTTTTAGATTAGTAAATTGCTAAAAGTGGCTTTAACATTTTACTAAATCGTTTAAAATTTTGCGCCAATATTTTTAAATACCTACAAGATTTGTTTAAATTTTTTCTTCAAATGATCTTGGTCCGCTTATATTGAGTATTTAACCATATACATTTAAAACTAATGTAATTTTTAAAAAATCGTAAATTTTCAAAAATATTGATTATATTTTTTTTCTCAAATTTCAAAAAAATTATTATTATACATATAAATTTTTAATCTGAAAAAGTTTGATTTTTCAAAAAAAAAATTGTAGGTCAGTAGGTATTAAAATAGGCTAATCTGAATGAAACTCTAAATGAAACTATACTTTCGTTTTAACAAATTTATTATCTTCATTTATTGAAGCCTTATTCACAACGGTGGGCATCTATTCACAACGGCGGCTGTTTTTTTTCTTTCTCTTTCAACAAAAACGATCCCCCCTCTCTCCTTTTTTCATTCATCAAATCATTTCGCTTGAAGTTAGTTCTCCTTTGTTTTTGACAGTTCTCCTGATATACCGCGGGTGGCATGATAAAAGTATAAAAGTATAAGAATAGCTTAAGGCTCATATTACATTTAACATTTCTTAGTAAAGCAAATTAATAATAAATAACATTACTTAGTACAAATAAATACATTACAGTATATTTATTTTTTTTTAATAAAAAAAACATTTTTTTGAAAATTTGAATATGCAGTTTTACTTACACTTTTAGGAAGCGTTTGCATAAAAAAATAATTTCAATCGGTTCATCGAATAGTGAAAAAGTAAAAAATATGAAAAGTGGTTCTATAAGAACTGTAGCCCACTAATCGATTCCAAAATTTTGAGAATAATATAAGGTCACATAAATTACAATTTATGTTCTATGAGAAGTACCATTAAGAAGTACGCAAAACAAAATTATTTTTTTAATTAAAACTGTACTATCCTAATTTAATAACACTTTTTTTTTTAGGTATGTAGGTACTGTCATTTTTCGTCTTGAGAAAACTGAAAAAAAAACTGGGGGCATGTTTATGGAAAAAACGTTTAGGCTGTAAACTCGAGGACAGGCAGACAGAGAGACGAAATTGCGGAACCATTTTTTTGTCTTCGCTATCATCGTAATGTCAAGTTCAAAAATCTCGAGTTCGATTTTTTTTCGAATCCATAACTTGTAATATAGTACCTTCATATATAATATCGCTAGTCAAAAAAAAATAAAAAATATACTACCTAGGTATATCTACTTTATTTCCAAAGAAATCTGTCTGTGGAGCAAAAAATTAAATTATTCCTATATTATTTGAAAAAAAAACAAAAAGTACCTATGTATATACATAATTGTATGTAGGTGGATATCTGGGTACATATATGTACCTACCTAAACAAACAATATTGAAATAATATATCAACATCGATGTGCTATTTGTGCATAGAAAAAGTGAAAAGCAGCAACGTTGCTACAATTCAAAATCCTAAAATCCACCAAATATCCAAAATTTGAAAGAAAAATTTAAAATAAATTCTATAATAACCTATACATGCATGTATACCCATATACATTCATACTTTAAATGTATGTATACGGCAATAATAGCCTTGTGTTGCAGCATATAAACATCAAACGTCACTATTTGACGATGCATTTGTCTCGGTTTTCGTTAAATCAAGTTGACTCTTTCTTCTTTTATATAACCTAATAATGAAAAGCACATTCTTTTCCTAACCTTCATTAAATAAAGACATTTTTTAATCAAAAGTTCTTTTTTCGCTTCTTCTAATTTTTCTAACAGGTTATGAGCCCAGAATCCTTCTAAATAAAAAACTGCGTTTGTCTTCATTTTTTTTTTTGTAAGAAATGGCATCGTCATCGATGGACTACAAAGTTTCGGTTGATTGCCTTGAAGGACCAAGTGACTGGCCAAAATGGAAATGGCAAGTAAAAATGCTTTTACGTGCTTACGACTTACAAAAAATTGTGAACGCTGAAGAACCTTGTCCAGAGCTAGCTGCTGGAGCAGCTGAAGCAGATTTGAAAAAGCGTATTCTTTGGTTGAAGAACGATGCACGAGCTGCCGGTCTAATTGCATCTGCGCTAAGTAGACCAATAGCTGAACTTGTTCTCACATGTGAAAATGCCAAAGAAATCTGGGACAAATTATGTGCTCGCTTTGAACGTAGTAGTACTCAAAGACTGACTTTGCTAATCGAGTCTTTTTTCCAAGCAAAGCGAGATGAAAAAGAAGATATAAGTATGCACATAGCAAAGTTGCAGAAACTATTCGTTGATCTGAATACAGAGCTTTCTAATCATAAAGAAAATACTCTTTCAGAACGAATATTAATTGGACGAATTATGTCTACTCTTGGAAAAGACTATGACAATTTCCGTGATCTTTGGGATACCATCTCATCAGAAAATCAAAAGCTGAATTTGCTTATCGAAAAATTATGTTCTATCGAACTACGCGAAAATCGAATTGACAAAGAATCGAGTGACATGACAGCTTTTATAGCCAAAAGCAATTTTAAGAAAAAGAAGCAGAAGAATGACCATATGGAACGCGCAAAGAAAAAGTTCCCGTGCAACAAATGCAAACAGCTTGGTCATTGGGCAGCTAAGTGCCCGCAAAACAAGTCAGATCGGCGAGAGCCAAGAGAAAAAGAAAATATTAATCCGAAGAAGAATTTTGGCTTGATGGCACATTCTTTGAATGCAACAACTACCTGCACCAAACTCGACCAATGGTACTGCGACAGCGGAGCGTCCAAGCACATGACACCAAGTAAATTGTATTTTGAAACCTTCACAAAATGTTCTGTGCCTAAGGATGTATGTCTTGGAAAACGAGGTATCTCAATAAAAGCCTATGGTCAAGGAGACATAACTATACAATCATACTCAGAAGGTGTATGGAAAGATGCAACGCTGAAAGAAGTTTGGTACGTACCCGATGCGAGTGCACATCTGTTCTCTGTCAAAGCAGCAGCGCAAAGAGGGTTTTTTACAACGATTGACAGCCAAACAGTCAAAATATCTGAAACGCAAAGCAATGAGTTAGTTATCTCCGGACATCTTCAAGACGAGCTATATGTATTGAATATTCGAGTAATAAGACCTACGAAACCAGCCGAAGTTTATTTATCGAAAGTAACAGATACATTGCAGTTGTATCATGAACGTCTTGCTCATCAGAACAAAAGGCATGTTAAAAACATTTTGAATAAAATGAATATCGAAGTAGCTGAAAGCGATGAACAGTTTTGTGATGGTTGTGCAGTCGGCAAAATGCACAGACTGTCATTCAAGAGTCGAAGTCATCGGCCAACCAATGTAGGCGAAATAATTCATGCTGACGTTCTCGGTCCGGTTGAAATACCATCTGTTGGAGTTGCTCGATATTATGTCTGTTTCAAAGACGATTTTAGTAAGTTTCGTAAGTTGTTCTTTTTGAAAAATAAAAGTGAAGTTTGTCGATCTCTATAGCAGTTCCTAAACGAAGCTAAAACCAACGAACATACTGTGAAGATGCTTAGATGCGATGGTGGAAAAGAGTTCAACAACAAAGATGTCGCCGAAGTGCTTGCGAAACAAGGAATAATACACTGCATCGGACCTCCGTATACACCGCAACAAAACGGAGCAGCGGAGAGAGAAAATAGAACGATAGTCGAAGCAGCCAGATGTATGAGACTTTCAAGCAAGTTGCCAAAAACATTGTGGGCCGAAGCTTGCAATACGGCAGCGTACATTCTGAACCGCACTGGCCCAACTGAAGTCAACAACAAAGTCCCCAATGAGTTACGGTACAACAAAGACCTAGGCAAATTGGATCATCTGAGAATCTTTGGCACTGGATGTTATGTGCACATTCCCAAAGAACGTCGCAGAAAATTCGACCAAAAGGCAGTATTTGGAAACTTGGTTGGATATGTCAACGACAAAGATGGCTATCGCGTTTGGGTACCTAAACTAAGAAAAGTTGTCTGCAGCCATGACGTGATCTTCAAACCAGAAGTTGTGTGTTCCATAACCCTTAATAGTGATGAAACTATTGATGACATTGCAAATGACAAATTATCAGCAAGAACAATCGTTGAAGAAAAGCCTGAAATGAGAGACGAAAGTACATTAACAGAATCATTGATTGAAGACAACAATACCAGCGCAGAATACGAAAGTCTGGACGAAGAGGAGGACGATGAAACCATGATGCAGGAAGTTCGAAGCAGTTCACGAGAAAAGAAAACACCAGCCTGGATGAACGAGTATGCGATGCTTGTCGAATTAGGCCAATCTACAGAAAATCCAACAACTCTTCAACAAGCCCTGCAGTCGGCGGAAAAAGAGCAGTGGCTTTTAGCCATGCATGATGAACTGGATTCTTTAAAAGAAAACCACACATGGGATCTTGTCGCTCGACCACAAAATGCAAAAGTTGTTCAAAACCGCTGGGTATTTGGAATAAAAGACTCTGTCGATGGAAGCAGTCCCCGTTTTAAAGCTCGTCTTGTGGCGAAGGGCTATGCCCAAATGAAAGGCGTCGACTTCAATGAAACGTACAGTCCTGTTGCGCGCTATGATACTGTTCGCTTGCTGTTGGCCATAGCTGCATCGAAAGGTTTGAAAATCCAGCAATTCGACGTTAAGACGGCTTTCCTGTATGGTAATCTAGAGGAGGAAGTTTATCTCGAACAACCCGAAGGATTTCATGATGGCACCGACAGGGTATGTCTCTTGAAAGGAAGCTTGTATGGACTCAAGCAAGCCCCGCGTTGTTGGCACACACGATTTTTGCAGTTCATGACGAATTCTGGAATGGAAAACAGTAAGGCTGATCCTTTTCTCTTTTATTGCAACCGCAATGGAATTATGCTGTATGTAGTAATATATGTCGACGATGGACTCGTTTTTGGTAATGATGAAAATTTGATTCAAAATTTTCTTTCTCAATTAAAATCAGAATTTAAAATTACAACTGGCTCCCTAGATAATTTTCTAGGTATGAAAATTAGTCTTCAAGGTGATTCGATCTGTCTGAGTCAAGAAAGGTATACGAACAAAATCTTGGATCGATTTCATATGGACAAATGCAATCCTGTGACAACACCTATGGTTAACATTGAAACCGAAGACAACGAATGCATGAAGGAATCAGTTCCATACCGCGAAGCTATTGGAAGCTTGTTATACTTGGCAACAGCAACACGACCTGATATCGCCTACGCCGTTTGTTCAGCAGCACGTTCAGTAGAGAATCCTACCAAGAAAGACTGGAATGATGTCAAGAGAATTTTTAGATACCTACGTGGAACCAGCAACGCATGTATTAAATACCAAAAGGACACCAAGAATTTAAAAGTATACATCGATGCCGATTTTGCCGGTGATGTCAAAACAAGACGATCGACAACAGGAGTTGTTGCTATTCTCTCTGGTGGAGCAGTCTGTTGGACCAGTCAACTACAGCGAACAGTAGCACTGTCTACCTGAAACTGAAATTATGGCTGCTAGTGAAGGAGCAAAAGAGGCAATGTGGCTTAAGCGTCTGATGGAAGAACTAGCTTTACAAACGAATTTTAAACCTGAACTGTTTGTCGACTCCGCAAGTGCTGTGAAACTAGGTAAGAATCCCGAATGCCATAAAAGGACAAAACACATCGACGTGAGGCATTTTTATGTGCGAGAGTGTTTCCTGAAAGGATTTATAAAGCTAGAACACATTCCTGGAGAAGACCAAGTAGCAGATTTGTTGACAAAGCCACTGCCAAGGATTCGCTTTGAAGCACTTCGTCACAAGATGGGTTTGACCACTCAACAAAATAGAACAAAATAATCCGTTTGCTGTTTATGGAGGAAGTGTTGCAGCATATAAACATCAAACGTCACTATTTGACGATGCATTTGTCTCTGTTTTCGTTAAATCAAGTTGACTCTTTTTTTTTTTATATAACCTAATAATGAAAAGCACATTCTTTTCCTAACCTTCATTAAATAAAGACATTTTTTAATCAAAAGTTCTTTTTTCGCTTCTTCTAATTTTTCTAACACCTTGATATAATTTATTTATACCCGCCATATTTTGAAGGTTACCATGGCAAAAATATCTTATTCGGTTTTCTCCCTTACCCTCTATATTGTTGTCAGAACTAATAAGTTTCGACCGTCTCCCTTGCTTTTTTTCCTTTTTGCCTCTACCTTTTCTTCTTCCACAACAACAATGCTCCCATACAAAATTTTCCCCAATGTTTAGCAAAGCTAAGATTTAGCCAAGCATTTTAGCGGAGAGGTACGCAGCTCCAGTTAAGAAATCAAATCAGTCCAGTACATTAATTCGAAAGCTAAATTTTGACAGATTGTTTTTGTTTGTGTTTCCCCAGGTTCGTCCAAATAGTTTGTGAATACGTGAGCATTCTAAATCTAAATCTACCATATATAAATATCCTTGTGTTCTAATTTAAGGACAGATTGAACAAAAGTGTTGTACTAAAAAGGCCAAAATTAAAAGTTGAAACATTTTTTAATCATATTTAACAGTGTTTCCTCACCGTAATATTTTAAAGCTGTTCTATAGAGACCCGATTCATGAATCCAATGATCGCCTAGATCATAAGAGAATATGGTTGAATGTTGGCGGCATTTTATTATTATTGTAGAAATGTTAACATCGAGATTAAATCCCTCCGCTCAACGGATTCTGTAATTAAGGCGATTGTAATCATATCGCTAATCCATACTACCCCTATTTAAAATTTTCAAAAGTAGTTAAAACGTTCATAAATTTATATTTATATAAAAGTTAAACAACGTGTCACATATAAATGATTAATTAAGAAACTTTAATAGTTGTCTCATATCGATCCATTGAAAATGCGGCTAAAGATCTTTGACGTCATCCGGCTCAAGCTATCAAACAAAAATATATCTTTTAAAATCCATCTGAAACCAAGAACTTCTTTTTTTTAATCAGAAAAAAGAAATCTGTCAAAATTAATATAGAATTTGACACTTGGGTTCAATTTTTTTAAATTTTTGATTTGCAATATTTGCATCATGTTGGTTCTCGCCTTATAATTTTATTTATTTTTATCAAGACTTCTGTTCAGTTTCAAGTAATAGCTGCGTGATTTCTTCATGTACTTACGTTGCTTGTAAAGTCACGTGTATGTGTATCTAGTATAATCGTTTAATATCAGCCAAATACTCTCTCTTCGGCAAACAGAAGGAGCTGTACTAAGAAAAAGTTATTTTCTTCCGAGCTTTTGCAAAAATTTTCCTGGAAAAACAACTTCTCACACAATTTTCCTTCCCAAGCTAAATTCCATTACTGATTTTCTAAAAAATAGAACGCAAATGCAAAATCAAATTTTCTATTATACGACTTGACTTACAGCCAGTTATTCTGCCGTTGTGATGCTCACAGGTCACAATTTTTTTGAGGTTTCTTATGAGGCGGTTACAGTTTCGCATTCTGTTGAGACCCTCATAAGAAACCTCACAAGAAAACTCACCACCGGAATTTGAATTTTTTTGTAGTGATCGCGGCTAGCTGATTTGTCAAAACAAACAATAAATAATCTGCAAACAACAAAAGTGATGAATTACCTAAAATTTGTTTAAAAACTTCTGCAATATAATAATTTATTTGATAAAAATATAATCAGTTTCAATCAAGTAATAATTAAAATTTGTGTTATAGCTTGTAGATGAACTGAGCAGATGGCAGGGATTTTCAAGAAGAACTTTCGGAGCCAAAGCCAATTTTTTTTTCGAAATTTTGGTATGACCCCTTTCACACAAGGCAACTGAGTTGCCGGCAACTGGGAGCTTGTGGGTGAGAAGGGCAAGAAGTAAGGGGAATGAAAAAAATCTCCCCGGTCAACGATTTGAAGAGATTTTTTTGACGTTTTGCTTTGAAATTTTCTTAGATTTCCATTTTGACGTCTGTCTTCGCAGACAGATCTATCAGTCAAACATATATTTTTTTAAAGAGAAATTGTTTCTTACAATAATATTATTACAACATTAAACCAAACCAAGTGAGCTACTTAAATAAATTCATTGTGAAAGAAAATTTTAAGTTTTAATTCTTGTAGGCAAGGTTTCCCGGCGGCTGTGCCTGTGATGATTGTGGCAATGCCATTGGCCGCATTTAATTCAATCCATCACGAGTTGGTACACATTTTATACATACAATTATGCGTCTAGACATGGAAAATCGACAACAAAAATGCACGGACAAACTAAGCTCTCAGCTTGTGGCTTCATCATCACATTTGGTTTATAATAAAGTTCCTGTATTAGCGAGCAGAATCAGCAGCAGGCAGCACCACAGGTATCAGTCATTTCATCCTGCCAGTTGTTTATGCGTCCAACTGTCGCCGTCGATGGTGGCGATTGGAGCACCAGCAGTTCCATTGCTCCCAACACACAATCTCTATGCCAATACGACGACGACCACCACCACCGGCACACAACCGGACAGCATATACATAGCTCCGAACGGTGGAAACCTGCATTATGAGGATGGATCAATTTATCCACCAGTTATACCGCCTGTAATAACTTTTGGGCGATATTTTACCGTCTTGTGCCAATACAGTACCATATCAGAATACGAATATCAATTATTCAACAGCAGTCCTCACCATCACAGCAATCATATTCAACCAGAAGAACCAATCTTAGGACATACCACTCCTTGCAAAGGTGACATATCTAATTTCAGCGAAACCCACAACATCTTCATCAGGCTGAATACGCCTGACGCTAGTTCCGCACGTCCCATGAATCAAACAAAACAAGATTACGACTCTTCTTTGGTTTTCTTTTTTTGACGACACCAGAGGTCAAAAATCTGCAAATTGTTGCTGTTTGTGGATTAATGGATTTTGATCTCTGGCGATGTCAATAAAATGAGAATTGTCGTTGTTTTCTTTGATTCATGGGTACGTCCAATAATGCAATATCTCCGAACGAAATTTGTTTTTCGCTCCCAATGAAAATCAAAATAGTTTTTAATAGTACTCGTCTGTTTCTTTTGTCGGGCGCAGAGTTAATTCTTAGTATAATTGTTTTCAAACATACTTCATAAAACTGGTGGTTATTCATGTTGTCCTCAACGCCAGATAAAACAATCAGCGTCCTCAATTAAATCGTGTTGTTTATTATTTCTGCTGCAAGAAAACTAACAAAACGGATTAAACATAAAAACCAATAAACTTCGAAAAACAACCATGGATCCTTACTCACCGGAGCTTTTGTGCATGGTCATAATTACCTTTATATTGCATTCATTTTGAACGAGTGTTGGTTTAGGTGTTTTGAGCATTCGGCAGGCATGCGTATTGGCTACAATTTGTGAAATTTCAGGCGCTGTACTTATTGGTAACTTGTAAAACACAATTTTTTTTATCTTAGATTAATCTTTATTTATTTGCTATTTAAAGGATATAAGGTTTCCGACACAATGCGAAAAGGAATTCTTGAAGTTGGTTTATATGAAGGTTCGGAAACTAAACTAATGTTGGGTTGTATGTCCGCTCTGGCTAGCAGTGCTGCATGGTTACTAGTAGCTACGTTTCTCAAGCTACCTATTTCTGGGACCCACAGTATTGTTGGTTCAACTACCGGTTTTAGCTTGGTGGCGCGGGGAACCCAAGGAGTTAAGTGGTCAACGCTGTCAACAATTGTTGGTTCCTGGTTTATTTCGCAAGTTATGAGTGCCATTGTTAGCATTTCGCTGTTTATTCTTATAAGAAAGTTCATTTTACGCGCAAGTGATCCCCTCAAAGCAGGACTAGCTTCTTTGATAGTGTTCTACAGTTACTATTTTCATAAACTTCATCAGCATTCTATTAGATGGTCCCAAACGTAATTGAAGTACATATAAACACAAACATAAAAATATCGAAATATTAATTGAATTACTGTTTGCAGTTTTATATATGGACAATACTGGTACCATTGGTTTCAAGCATAGCGGGCTTACTATTGAAATTGGAGCTGCCATAACAGTACTTCTGGCTAGTAAAATTGGTTTACCAATTTCGACAACACATTGCAAAGTGGGTTCTGTGTTCTTCGTTGGATATGTTAGTTCTAAGAGCAACGGAAATGGCGATAAGAGCAACAGTAAACCAAGCTTTACAGCTCCAAATTTGGAGAACGGCACATCGTCTACTACCTTAACACCAAAATCTAAAGGCAGCGTTGATTGGCATTTCTTTCGAAAGCTTCTTTTTTGTGCAATCAATTGCGACAAATAAAATAAGTAAGCTAGTAATTAAAAAAATCAGACCTATTTTGACAGCAAGTTAGAAACTTGTAGAAAAAAATGCAATTTTAATTGCAAGAGCTGTCCTTTTCTGTTCTGACTTTTTACTCATTGATTAGTTTGTTTACTATTTTTTTATTATAGGTCTTTGCATACTATTGTTATATGATTTTGACGTTTGAATATATATACATATTTCATTTCAATTTAAATTGTGTTGTGTATTGAGTAAATATTAATAAAATGGATAAGAAATTTTTTTGGTCAAGAGCTTTAATTCAAAAATTAGTATACCTCTATCAAGAACATGAGAATTTATACAATGTGCAGCATCACATAGATAGGGTGAAGAGGTCAGACTCTTTTAATGCAATTTTGGAAGAACTTAAAAAAGACAATCCGCGAATTACTATACAGTTAATAACACTAAAATTAAAAAATTTAAGAACACAATTTGTGCGAGATTTTAAAGATGTGGAAGCATAAAAAAAAAGCGGTGCCGGGGTGGACGATATTTATGTACCAAAATCTTGGTTTTATGAAGAACTAGAATTTAATAATTGTAATAAAAGAATTTATATTTTATATAATAATTAATGTGTGGAAGCGATATAAAAATATTAAATTAATAAATTAATTAATATTAATAATAATAAAATAATTAATATTAATAAAATTAATATTAAATTTATATAACAGAAAATCTTAATAAAACTTTGTTTTGATTTATAGTAGTTTTGTTCCATTTATTTATGACTCATTAGCGATCTTAAGCGTAGGAATTAATTCCAAAACTACCCTCTTCATTGGGATTGTTCAAACGCTTCCGAGGTGCATTCCAATAATCCCAATATAATCATCCCATCATCACTATCATGTGTTGGGTCCAAAATTTGGATGGCAAGAGAAACACACTCCAACAAATCTGCACACAAATCAATTTTCTCTTGGTTCATTATTTTTCCGTGACCTTTTAATATATTAATTTAGCAAACCATTATTAACAACCACAATAAAAAAGACAACATTTACCTATATAACCGCACCTGGTTTCTTTATTTTGTATTTATTTTTCTAAAAATAAGCTGCAGTTAATTTTCCAACAGCGAAGCAAATTGTTTGTTTACAAAAAGCGAATGCCAAATCAAAAGCAATTCAAAAAACGAGCAACTCAGTTTCCTAATCAATATCTTCGTGTGAAAGCTACAAGGCAATTAAAGGAAAACGTCAAAAAAATCTCCAGCAACTGGTTTCCCTGTGTGAAAGGGGACTATGCAGTTTTTTAGAGTTTATTAATATACATGTTATTATAAAATTTAAAAAAAAAATAAAATTCAATTATGAAAAACACAAATTAATTAAATTTTGTTGCGTTTTTCTCGACTTTCTTAGAATTCCTTGGGATATTTTATCTTCCGATTGTGAGGCGGATATTACATATTGTACCTTCAGATTTATGCACTCCGGCATTGGTGTCGATCTATAATGCCATGTTTCGGGGAAAAGTCTTGCCGCAAAGATGACACATTCGATTTGAGACAATTCTGTGTACATTGAAATCATGAAATTTTAATTTCAGTTCATTTGTAGAGCTAAAAACATTAAACATTTATAGAGATTTCTATTCGTGGTTAAAAATTGTACCTTTTTCCACATTGCTGCTTCGCATTAGTTTCATTTAAATCATGATCTTTTTCATGATTGTCTCGTACACTACAAAATATAAATTTTCTCGAACATTGTTTGCACTTGAAGAAATAACTCCTTTTCACCCTTTACGTGGCAAGTTTTCTTGTGGAAATCGAAATGAATTTTCACTAAGAGTCGGCAAATATAGGCTGGTATATAAAAGTTGTATCTTGAATGACAAACGGATTATTCATATCCTTTAACTATCTGCTCCGCTACAACCAAAGTGTGATTTATTAAGAAATCAATTAATACAGTTTAATAATTTTTACATTTATAGATGAAACTACTTCCAAAAGATGTATCAAAATCAAATTCCATTCCATGTTTGTTCTTTTTTCGTTTTTTTTTTATAGTTTTGTTTCACAGATAAGCCAAGTAGGTGAGTTGTGATGTGTGAAGAAGCAGATCACCATTTTCAAGTTTTTATGATGCTCACAAGTTGTGAGGTTTTTACCAGAATACCAAAAAAGTCTCAAAAATGAGTTCACCTTAAGTCCCCTTTCACACAGGGAAACCAGTTGCTGGAGATTTTTTTGACGTTTTCCTTTAATTGCCTTGTAGCTTTCACACGAAGATATTGATTAGGAAACTGAGTTGCTCGTTTTTTGAATTGCTTTTGATTTGACATTCGCTTTTTGTAAACAAGCAATTTGCTTCGCGGTTGGAAAATTCTACATAATTTTGAGTTCTAAATTAACCGCAGCTTATTTTTAGAAAAATAAATACAAAATAAAGAAACCTGTAAAGGTAAATGTTGTTTTTTTTTTATTGTGGTTGTTAATAATAGTTTGCTAAATTAATATATTAAAAGGTCACGGAAAAACAATGAACTAGTAGAAAATTGATTTGTGTGCAGATTTGTTGGAGTGCGTTGAAATGCACCGGCATTGCCACAATTATCACAGGAACAGCCGCCTGGAAACATTGCCTACAAGAATTAAAACTTAAAATTTTCTTTCACAATGAATTTATTTAAGTAGCTCACTTGGTTAGGTTTAATGTTGTAATAATATTATTGTAAGAAACAATTTCTCTTTAATAGATAGATCTGTCTCCCAAAACAGATGTCAAAATGGAAATCTAAGAAAATTTTAAAGCAAAACGTCAAAAAAATCGCTTCAAATCGGTGACCCGGGAGATTTTTTTCATTCCCCTTACTTCTTTCCCTTCTCACCCCACAAACTCCCAGTTGCCGGCAACTCAGTTGCCTTGTGTGAAAGGGGTCTAAGTTATGAGCTTATTCTGACTTGTAGGGTTTAGTGATGTTGCCAGAATAATAGCCTTAATTTAACAATAACAAATTTTCATACCTGGACAAATTAAAATGTTTAATATCACCCGTGATAGAAAGAACTAAATACAATAATCCCATATCTAGTCTCGGAAATCTATATGCCCAAGTATGGTTTTGTTGGTGAAAACAGTAAATCTTGTTCTCATTTTATCTAAGAATTTTTCAATCAACAAAATGTACAGATTAAGTTTTCCTTTAATTGCCTTGTAGCTTTCACACGAAGATATTGATTAGGAAACTGAGTTGCTCGTTTTTTGAATTGCTTTTGATTTGACATTCGCTTTTTGTAAACAAGCAATTTGCTTCGCGGTTGGAAAATTCTACATAATTTTGAGTTCTAAATTAACCGCAGCTTATTTTTAGAAAAATAAATACAAAATAAAGAAACCTGTAAAGGTAAATGTTGTTTTTTTTTTATTGTGGTTGTTAATAATAGTTTGCTAAATTAATATATTAAAAGGTCACGGAAAAACAATGAACTAGTAGAAAATTGATTTGTGTGCAGATTTGTTGGAGTGCGTTGAAATGCACCGGCATTGCCACAATTATCACAGGAACAGCCGCCTGGAAACATTGCCTACAAGAATTAAAACTTAAAATTTTCTTTCACAATGAATTTATTTAAGTAGCTCACTTGGTTAGGTTTAATGTTGTAATAATATTATTGTAAGAAACAATTTCTCTTTAATAGATAGATCTGTCTCCCAAAACAGATGTCAAAATGGAAATCTAAGAAAATTTTAAAGCAAAACGTCAAAAAAATCGCTTCAAATCGGTGACCGGGGAGATTTTTTTCATTCCCCTTACTTCTTTCCCTTCTCACCTACAAACTCCCAGTTGCCGGCAACTCAGTTGCCTTGTGTGAAAGGGGTCTAAGTTATGAGCTTATTCTGACTTGTAGGGTTTAGTGATGGTGCCAGAATAATAGCCTTAATTTAACAATAACAAATTTTCATACCTGGACAAATTTAAATGTTTAATATCACCCGTGATAGAAAGAACTAAATACAATAATCCCATATCTAGTCTCGGAAATCTATATGCCCAAGTATGGTTTTGTTGGTGAAAACAGTAAATCTTGTTCTCATTTTATCTTAGAATTTTTCAATCAACAAAATGTACAGATTAAATTTAAACAGGTGTAAGTAAAAATTATTTTGGCAGCACTAAGAAAACTAAATTTTCGAATTCGAAAATGGCCGTTTTCGACGGAAAGGAAGGCTACTGAAGAATTTTCCTCTATCTCTCGTTCATTCGGTCTTTAGACATTTCACCGATTATAACTTCATAACTGCAGGTAAGAATTGTAAAATTTTTGTACTTTAGATTTTTGAATTAAAATTAAATTTAGTGAATTAGCACTAGCTTCAAAATTAAAATTGTGAAAAATGGAATGATAATATACCAAACTTCTATAATTGATTAAAAAATGAGTTAAAGCCATTGAATTATAACCACGTGGCGAGACTGCTTTCATTTAAAGATGGCGTCATTATTCGTAGCGTTAATATTTTTTCACAATTTTATTTCAAATTTTTCTCAAAGTGATGATCATTTTACTTTCCTTTTGCGGTTTCCACCAGAAGGAATTCTTTGAATTCCTAAGGATGGTCAAAGTTGTCTGATTATTGATTAATTTCAAGAAACTATTCTATTGGGGAAGTTGAAAGAGTTAAATTGTTTTTTTTTTTCATTTTGTAGAATGGCGGACGCAGCTCCAGCCCGTGGTGGATTCCGTGGAGGATTTGGTTCTCGTGGTGGTGGTGGTCGTGGACGCGGCCGTGGACGTGGTCGCGGCAGAGGTCGTGGTCGTGGTGGCAAGGAAGACTCCAAAGAATGGGTTCCAGTCACCAAATTGGGACGTTTGGTTCGTGACGATAAAATTCACAGCCTCGAAGAGATCTACCTATACTCGTTGCCAATCAAAGAGTTCGAAATTATTGATTTCTTCTTGGGTTCCGCCCTTAAGGATGAAGTTTTGAAGATCATGCCTGTCCAGAAACAAACTCGTGCTGGTCAGCGTACTCGTTTCAAGGCCTTCGTCGCAATCGGTGACAACAACGGTCACGTTGGCTTGGGAGTTAAGTGCAGCAAGGAAGTCGCTACCGCTATCCGGGGAGCTATCATCTTGGCTAAACTGTCTGTTGTTCCAGTACGTCGTGGTTACTGGGGAAACAAGATCGGTAAACCCCATACTGTTCCATGCAAAGTAAGTTGTAAATCTTTCAAACAAAGACTTGTTTTTTAAATGATGATTCTATTTGTCTTTCCTTTTGCGGTTTCCACCGGAAGCTTCGCGCTAGTGACGGTCAAGATAGTCTGATTTATTTTTCTATAAAACAAATTTCCTATCTTCCAATTTAAATAGAACCGCCAACTAATAAATAATAATTATTTACTTGTAGGTTACTGGAAAGTGCGGTTCCGTATCTGTTCGTCTGATTCCAGCTCCACGTGGTACTGGTATCGTATCGGCTCCAGTTCCCAAGAAACTGTTGACAATGGCTGGGATTGAGGATTGTTACACCTCCGCTCGTGGCTCTACTGGTACTCTGGGTAACTTCGCCAAGGCCACCTATGCTGCTATCGCAAAGACCTACGCTTACTTGACGCCAGACTTGTGGAAGGATATACCACTTGGTGTCAATCCATACCAAGAGTTCGCTGATTTCTTGGCGGACAAACAAGCCATAAGAAGTCTTGAAACATAAACTTCATAAAATACAAAACGTCATTAGATTAACTGCTTTTTGAAAAGCTTTTCTAAGACGTCAGTTATAGATATGCATGTAGCTCTCATTATTGAAAATTTTATTATTAATTTTGTCATATTTAAACATCGAAACATTTTCCAAGTTCTGTAGTCGACTTGAAAATTTCTGGCTAACTTTCAAGTCGCTACATCTTTTGAACGTGAACACAATTTTTTTTCTGTCTCAAAAACTATTCATTTCAGTCCGCTCTTTTGCACAAACCGACTGATTCAGTTTTTTTATGTAAACGATTTGGGAAATGATTTTTTTTGATAGGCGTTGCATTGCTACATCTTTTGAACTTGAACTCAATTTTATTTCTGTCTCAAAAACTATTCATTTCAGTCCGCTCTTTTGCACAAACCGACTGTTATTATCAGTTTTTTTATGTAAACGATTTGGCGAAATGATTTTTTTTTTGATAGGCGTATGCATTGCAGTGTTCACGTTCACCTTAAACGCGGGATTTTGGATGGTGAAACGTACGAAGAGGATTTAGCCGCTTTCAAAATGTCTCAAAAATAACAATTAAAATTTTCAATAGCTATAACTGAAGACTTAAAAGTTCTAATGCGGTTGTGTATTTTGGCAAAATAAAAAAATGAGTTTAATTGGCTCACAAAACCAAGAACCATAAAATTTGTGTTTTTATTCTAAATTTATAGGATATACCGGTGTGTTGCTTTGTAGAAATGGATCGTCTTTGTATAGGTCAAATTCCTAAACGTAAATGTGCGCATTTGCTAAGCAAACTATCCCTAAACTGAAACATAAAACGGTGCTGTATAATTTTTGATTATTAGGCCGTCTGTGAATTGCGTTAAAATGTTGGTTAAATTTTGCAACTTGGTTAAAATTTGATACTAGCGTGGTGAATAAAATGGGTTAAAATGTAGGCAGCTGTAGAGTAGGTTAAATTTGCGTTAAAATTTAACGTTTCACAAGATAGAGTAATTTGAAACTGTAAGCGATGACCGAAAAGAAAGATGAACTCCAAAAAGTCCAGATCTACTGGGAAACCATATAATAAATGTAAGTTTTAATTTATTCAATTGAAAAATTAAATTACATTATTATTTTTGTTTGTGTAGGGTCTCAAGAGGAAAAATCAAATATTATAATCCGTTGATATTTTGACAAATATAAAATAATTAATTAAAATACTTATTGTATTTCATTTTGCAAATTGAATACAAATAGATTGATTTGTCAGCTTGTCAAATTCTTCAGCTATGAAAACTAGTGTTTACATACTAAATCAACACACTAACCATAATGGTAATTCTTTTGAAAAGATTTGGAATTGGTGTTTTAAAATATTAAATTAACGATGTAAAACCGAAACATATTAGTAAAACTGAGAATTCGTTACTTTTTTGTGCAAAATTATTAACTTTATATCTTCTAAGTCGGATTTTGGGAAAGAAATTAATTAACTTGAACAACAAACAAAAATTTTTTTAGGGAAATCTCTTCAATCTTGAAGGAATTTTTCCAAAATAGTGTTTTAATAAATCCCTTTTAACGCAATTCACAGCAAAAATCTAAATCTGATCCCACCACAAACCAAACTTCAAAATTTAACCAAGGTAGAACATTTAACCAACATTTTAACGCAATTCACACACGGCCTTAAACGGGGTGTAAGACTCCCTGCAACCCCACTGCGGTCCAATATAGGACGCCGATTATAAAAGCGGGGCGGATCGCTTTGGGTGGTGCTTTTGTATTTCGAAATGAAAGAGAATCGTTTATCTTCAGTCATTTCATGGAGAGCAAAAAGACGAAAACTAAAATGTTCTGAAAGCGGTTAGTGTGTGGAAAATTGAGGGTGATTCATCATAAAATGTATGTAAATAAATACAACTCTAAAATTCGCTCATAACCTTCAAAAGGGTGGGTTAAGCCATGGCTTAATATACTAACATATACTAACAAATTCTTCTTTCGACAGCCGAAATAAATTTAGCAAAACTAAATACAAAAGTATTTTAAAAAAATTACTAAAATAATAATGAATGTAGGTATTCGTCTTCTCTCTTTGCGAGGAAAACAAGCTGAGAAGCGACCCATCTAAATAATTTCCTTTGGATATTCAGGTCGTTGCATTACTCTTTTTTCGGCATGCAGAAAAACACTAATGAAATCTTTTTTTAATCTTATTTGTGCCTTATCTCACAATGAATTTCGCTACCACGGAATATTTTATTCACTCGAAATTTTTCCTACGAGCGTGAATCTACCACGGAATAAATTTCCCTCGAACAAAAAATCGTATGAAATGCCACCAAAATTCCCTGGGAAAGCTATTACCGATAACAATAAATTCCGAGAGAGTATTTTGAGCATTACTCACTTTTCCAAGATACGATGTGGGGAAAAATTCCCAGGGAAATTTGTATTTACGAAAAAAAAACAATTCGTCTGGGAATTAATGTGCTAATTTTTTAATTGTCTGGAATTCCAATAGGAAAATGTGAAATAAAAATGTTCGCTTTTGAGAATAACCCAAAGCTAAAGTGGTCGAAATTAAGGGCAAATTCCTAAACGTAAATCTTGCGCATAATATGCTAAGCACACTGTCCCAAAACACAGTTCATTCTTTTTTCTTGCGCAAACTTCATTGCAATTGTGCAAGTTTTAAACTTGTGTTGCGCACTTCACTTGCTTTTCAATTTTTAACGGGTTCGTGCATTTGCTTAGTATGGGACTTGCTTTGCAAATCTTGCGCTTAGGAATTTTGAATTTGAATTCGATTTCAATGCGATCCGACCCGCTTTTTGGAAACGGCCTATATGATGTGGGGTGGGCTCGAGTTTTGGTGTATGCTAAGTTTTTTTGTATTACATTTATCAAAATACAAAACGGGCTAAGGGTGATTTTAAAAAGACGTATTATAATAGATCCGAATTTTGAGAAGGATTTTAAAAGTGAGATATAAAAAAAGGACGAGTTGTAGCGGCTTAATCAAACAACTAATTTCAGTAAGTAGAATGCCATTTTAACCCTACGGCGCCGCATTAACTCTATTTTCTGTCACACTGTTGGCATATCACGAGTCACGTCTATAAAAAAGACAGTAGATTTGTTCGTTGAGCCCTGAAGTCGCCCTTGGACCGACCTAAAGCGTTTTTTTTTTTTAAACCTAAAGTCACCCTGATAAACAAGTTCATGTGTTTTTTGAAACTAGGGTCGCCCTCAACTCGCCCTGAATTAGATCTAGATGTTTAGCAGGGGCAACTTGAGTCCTAAATGAATAAACGTCAAAGTCACATGAAATCTGAGGTAGTAATGGGCGATATTGAGGAGAATATCGAGTACTCATCATCGATGTTAATAGTTATCGAATCGAAAACATCGATGTGTTGAAGAGTTTTTCCTTATTCTTCCTTCAACATCGATGGACTTATCCGTCATCCCTAATCTGAAGGATTTGTTTTGTTGTGAATTCTTGTTTTGTATGCAAATTGTTATTTTTAAAATGGAAATAAAACAACACTCAAATTATCAGGTATGAAAAATGGAAAGCTTTGAAGTTGTGAATTGTGCAAAGGGCACAAAAAATCTACTAAGAACTTGAATTCAACATATTTTAAGTCTTAATTATTAAATGAAATAACTTGCTTTTCTGCAACATAAATTTAATGGCCCTCGGGTGTTTTTTGAGAACCCAAAACCTCAGCTTTTTTTTGACAACTCTTGGGGTTCTCAAAAAAACCTGGGTCGAACTAGGTAAAGTTCAACGAACGAACATAATATTTTAGTAGACAGGATTTTAGAAAGCCGAGTTCGAAATATGTATGTGCAAATCTAAAAACGGTAAGGATGATTCACCTTTATTTCACTTTAGCAAACTAAAATGACCGAATATAAAATTTTAACGTTATATTAACTTTTCATAAAGTGAAATAATCCAGAATTTGGGAATAATATGAACACCAAAATATTGGCTTATAAACGAGCAATGAGAAAATAACAAAGAACCCGACTGAAGAACAACAAACTTGTGTGGCTAATAAAAGCGCTGGTCGTTTAAATGCAATTGATAAACAGAAAAATCTGCATTGCGTGAATGTCAGAATCTGATCATGTGGTATCGGTGGCGTGATGCGTAGTGCGTTGGCTTTTAACGCAGTTTGGTCATGGTTCAATACTCGATAGAGGTACAAGAAGTTTTTCATATAAAATGAAAAAGTAGACCAGCACCACTAGAGCAAAGGAATCTGATGATCGACCTTGGCAAGTCGTGAAATACCTATAATTCCAGCCAAGAATAATATGAGAAAATTTGGTCATTCAAAATTTTTAAAATGATATAAAAACTGCATATAAAGCAAGTATATTTCAAATGATAACAAAACACCCTAGGAAGGTTTATTCACGAAACCAATAAATTCCGAGGAGAGTTTTGAGTGTGAAGCTATTATTAGACGGTCATTGTAATGTGTCTTGCCGTGACACTCTGATGTCACAACAAAATAGGTCCTACCACCATGGCTAGCTACAATGACTATCACACGAATGACACATGTGTGTAATTGTTGTCGCAAAATACAATGAACGTCAAAGTGTGTCACGGTGATATTTCTGTCTCGGTGTCGCGGCAATGACATTAAAACAATGACTATCACACGACGTGACAACTCTCATACAACTGATTATTGGAGGTGAGCCTAATCTACAATGACATTTATCATTTTTAGCAATGACGATCGCACGGCGTCGATCAATCGAATCATTGTGTCTTGGTTGTTAAGGAAAAGCTTATTTTTCTAGAAAACGGCTCCAACGGTTTTGATACAAAATTTTGAGAATTTGTACAAGCTATCATTTAATCAGAACAAATTTGTTGTTATTTGCCCAAGAATTCAAATGGCATCTTTTTTCCCCTAAAACTATAACTATAACATTTTTGCAAACGTCACATATAAATAATTACCTACCCACCTATATCCTTCACTTTCAATATATACATATAATGTCCGTATTTACATACCTAGGTTCCATCTAAGTAGGTATGTACAAATAACCCTTCTTATTTACATAATTAAAATCTATTTAAATACACATTTGTGGGTAACTATGCCCAACCGTGACAAACAATGACATGGCAGAAATTCCTGCCATGTCACGGTTGGGACACAGTCCTTGCAGCGATAGGCTACGTGTCACGGTGTCCCATCAACAATTAAAGGGCTATCAAACGGTTACGGCAAATTGTCATTGCAATGACCTAAAAGTGACGTGTCACAGTTCCTGTCATTGTCTTTGGCACGGCAATGACATGCAGAACAATGACGATCACACGACGTGTTACTTTTAGGACAGAAAACTACGTCATAGTGACGTCAAAGTGTCAAGGCAATGACCATTACAAGGACCGTCTAATACTAGCTTCATTCACGTTCACTACGTTCGAATTAGAGACAAAAATCCAGTAAAATTTGAATTCACGATAATCACAATTTACTTTTAATCCACTTGGGTAGGTGAGAAGTCCAGAAATGAATTACGAACATTTGACCCACCATGATGAGCCAAAAGCATATAATTAAATGGGTCAATATTCCCTAATTTTAGAATAAAAGTGGGTCATTAGTCCACAACTAGTGATATTTCATTATGAAAAAGGCTCTAATAACAAAAATATTTTGGGGCTATATTTCATTCTTCTCTATAATTATAAAATTTCTTTAAATCGAAACTTTGAAATTTACTGTACGTCGGAAGTTGAGCTTAAGGGAAAATTGATGAGCTTTCCTAGAAGATCGAGTATTATGGTTGAATTGTTTTAGGGGAGTAGTTCTATCGCCTATCATTCTTAGTGCTCTATTTTGAATCCTATCTAAAAGATTTAAATGTGGGAGTTTCTGCCCATATTTGAGAGTTATACTCCATTTTTGGACTATTCTGTTACACGTTCACATGAATATTTGTATTCTGCTATTCGACGGAAAAAACGATATATTCCAAAAAGCATATAAATTTCGATTAAAAATAAATTTTAACAGTTAGATTCTCTTAAGAATTAAACAAAAAAAGTTATAGTAAAGTGGATTCAAAAATAAGAAGACATTTCAGAATAAATAGTGAACATTTGAGTGAAATTTTCACGAGAATCGAAAGATTCGATCGGATTGGATAGCAGAATAGGGCTGGTAGGCTTTACAGATTACAGCCAGATCAGAAGTGGAGAAGAATTTCTCGCATCTTCGGAAAAAGCCCCAGCACTTAGCTGAATTTTTTGTAACCTCGAATATGTGGGGTGCTTTCATAAATGCATGGTTGCTATAGTCCGACTAATGCATAGCATTCATAAATGATGAATGTCAGAATTTCATAAATGTAAAACGCACAAAAATGAAGCAAATTAGAGAAAGTATTCATAAATGCAATTAAAATACATGCGCAAATAGTTTTTCTGACGTCAATATGATCGCATGTAAACAAAGCAACCATGCATTTATGAAAGCACCTGTGGTCATTCCACAAAAGACTATTTAAAACACATACCAAGGACATACGCTGATCGGTTTGTTCGACGCAAGTGCCGCTTATGGATGCTAGTGCGGAATGCACACGTTTAACATAACGCGTGGGTGTTAAAATTAGAAATATCAGTTCAATGATTTAACATTAATTGATGCTGCTCAAAATGTATATAAGGTCCGTACTGTCACCAAACAACCAAGGTACTTTAACCTCATTTAAGGAAACACCACCAACTGATATAATATTTGTCATTTATTATAGGTAAACGATTAAAAATACATAAATGTACTCTAAAAAAATTTTCAAGTCTAATCTCAAACATAAGTCAAGAAGATTCACGGCGAACTGGATAGATCATCGCTGGTGGATGATGACGAGGAAGAAGTGCTGGAATTCCTCTTTTTTTTCCTCGGTAATTTCTTAGTCTTCTTGTGGATTTTTTTCGTTTTGACCTTTTTAATGGATGAGCTGGGTTTTTTCTTTTGTTTATCATCGGAACTGCTCGATGACGAAGAAGTTGAGTATTCATCCTCACTGGAATCGGATGAAGAGGAATCCGACGACGAAGATGATGAGGAGCTGCTGCTCGAACTCGATAGTTTCTTGCGTTTTTTCTTGTCTTTTTCCTTGTTGTGGATTTTTTTCTTTGATTTCTTGGCAACGGATTGTTGTTCTTCTGTTTTGCGTTTTTTAAGAAGTTCCTTTTGTTGTTCTTCTTTGAGTTCTTGCATTCGTAATTCAGTTAGGGGCGTAAGGTAATCGGTATCAGAATCACTGCTGGTGCTCTCCACATCGAGGAGAATCTCTTTGTTTGGGTCGACCTTAATAAAGAGGATGAGTATTTGTAGTCATTCGTCATATAAATGTTATTTGTAATGTAGGGTTGTTTGTTATGCTCAAGAAGATAAAGGGGTTGGTGGCACAAATCGATTAGAAATTATAGTAAAGGAAAATAAAATGAAAACAAAACTTACTTTTAGAAAATTGCGACATTGGTATGTAAGATGACCGGCGTAGCCGCATTTCTTACACGCAGCTCGTGAAGATTCTTTACCTTGGCTACCAAATTCAAAATTCATTTTATAATGTATGTTGAATGGAAAATTAATTTCAACGCTTCTTTGTAATTCGATTAAAAGTTTTGGATAATGCAAATGCGCTAATTAAAAACAGAAGAGAAAAGAGGAAGCGCATCAAATAGTGGTTTTTTCTCAAAGCATACCATATATGTCACTTCTTGACATTTCTGAAATGGTACGTTCCTAGTTAAATCAAAATATTATGTAGATACTGAAGTTACACGTAAGCATTAGTTTCAATACAAATGTTTTTTTTTTTATTCTTGAAGAAAATTTGACGAAAACACAAACTATTTATACACACTAAATATAACAACTTCTTAACCCCAGGCTTATACTATGTTCCCACCAAAGTGAAATCCGAGATTTCAGCTGGAAATTTTCGAGATTTCAAATTGGGGTTCACACCGCCAAATCCAACTATTTGGTGAAATGCGAATATTTGGGCTGAAATCTACGAAATCCGAGATTTCGCTTCGGTGGGAACATTAGTATTAGGCGCAAATAATACTTATGGCGGATTTACACGTCTGCCAAACTGGCATTATTACTGTCAGAATCTAGGCATAATATTTGTTGTCGTTTAAATGGTCGAAAATGTGGCAGTATATTTGTCATTGAAAAACTGCCAGCTAGAATTTTCGTTAAGTTGTGGCATTATACTGACAACGTGTAAATTCAGTACTGACAACAATTTTCAAATAATGACAATTTGCAATAAAGAATGAACTTGCTCATTCTTTACTGCCGGTGCCAGTGTTGGCAGTATTTTTATCTGTCATTATTTTAGCTTCGTGTAAACGAATGTCGTTAATTAAATTAATGACAGCAGTATTTTGGCAGTAAATACTGCAATCTTGGCAGTCGTGTAAATCCGGCATTAGGGTTTAACTCATATTTAGGAGAAAACTGTGTGACCTAATTTCGCGAATTCTTTTTTGTGGATAGTTTGTAAATCAATTTTCGCTGTAATAAAACTCGGAAAGTTATATGCGCTCAGCGAAGACTGAAATGCATTAGTTATTGCTACGTTACGCATTTCTCCAAGTTCGCAGTATTTACTGCCAAAATACTGCTGTCATTAATTTAATTAATGACATTCGTTTACACGAGGCTAAAATAATGACAGATAAAAATACTGCTAACTGTGGCAGTATAATGCCAAAACTTAACGAAAATTCTGGCTGGCAGTTTTTTAATGACAAATATACTGCCACATATTCGACCATTACACGATAAAAAAAATAAGATTTTGACAGTCTGCCAATTTGAAGGTCGTGTAAATCCGGCATAGGCTGTGTAGTCAAACTTTCTTCGGGCATGGACAAAATTTGCAATTATTTCTTCAAAACAGCTTTTAACGGCTTTTAGTCCGCAAAATTTGCGTTTCGTCCAGGCGATCTCACTTTACCAAAATAACAACTGTCCGAATGTGTGTCTATGTCAAATATCACATTAATAATTAAGAGAAATTGGCAAATGTAAAATAGCGTTTTTATGGCGTTTAGAACACTCAATTTTAATGAAGAGTAGTTATATAAAGAATTTATGTATATTTGTAATGTAAACGAATGGGTAAAACGAATATAACGTGTTTTTTTAGCCGTGTGGTTTTCTGAAAGAAATAAAACGCATATAGTTTAATGTTATGGCCAAGAATTTAGCTCTATTATAAATATAAGGGTTTGCCAGCTGAGAGGCTCAATTTTCCATCACTTTTTGCAGCAGTTGGGACTGTAAATCACCGAATATTCTCTTCCAAGGCGACAATCGTCTCGAGCAAGCCACTTCACATAACAAGCGACTTCACATAACCCCACAAAAAATAGTCCATCGGTGTTAAATCGCAACGATCTTGGAGGCCACGCCACAGAGGCCCACGATGCGAAATAATGCGCTCACCAAAAGTTTCCTTCAATAAATTGATTGCTTCGTGACTGTATAGCACTTGTAGCGCCGCCTTGTTGAAACCAAAGGTCGTCCACATCAACATCCTCTAATTCAGGCATGACACTTCCGAATGCTTGAGGATGCGTAATTAAAAATGACATAAAATTTTGTCGATTGATTTTTGTGTTTTTTTTCCTTGAATAGGTTCTAGTCATCTGATTGTCAAGATTTATACCTTGATTTATTCATTAGTCCCGAAAAATTGTATACAAAAATGACCTTACTTTGAAAAAATTCTGACAGAGCTGAATTTTGGTGGAGCCTTAGTTTTCCTAAACATTTCCTAAAAAGTACCCTAAATTTGGGGGAGCAAAACATGTTAGGGGAAGGGAAATTCAGTTTTTTTTCCTTCATAAAATGTTTTGCTACGATTCAAATTTAGTGCACTTTTAAGGAAAAATGAAGCTCTCCATCAAAATACAGAAAAGAACTAAAGAACTAAACTAAGAGCCAGTAGTACAAAAATTAAAACCAATGTTCAGTTTTGGTCCCACCGATTTCGGTGAATTATTAAGTGAGTTTTAACGTTCAAGCATGTAAGTGGTTCTTAACACGAACTTAAACCCTAAGCCATAGTTGAACTTTAGTTATCGGTGACTTAAAATCTTAAGCCAAGTTTTAACCAACGTTTACATATTTTTTCTCAAGTACAGAGTTTCGATTTACAAAATACAAACCTAATGTTCTCTCATAGAATGAGAGCAATTTAAACCGGCAATAAGTGTAAATAACCAAATAAATAAAAAAAAAGTAGCTTTTAATATACAATGAGTTCTCGGTTTTATTATTTACCATTCACGTTTCTCCATTATTTTTTCTACACATTAACACGATTTACATCGAACCAAAACAAAATTTAAAAATACATTAATATATATAAAATATTATTTTATCGAATATTACATAACTTCATATTATAGCAACTTCTTAAAGTATGTTGCAGCTCGGCCCACTTTCTATGTTTATATAATTTAAAAAAAATATCAACAATTAAAGTAAAAAAATAATAACTGTGCACAAAATATACAAGTGTTTAAAAATTAAAAAAAATAACATTAAGTAAACTTGTTAATTTAAAATATTATACAAACTATATATGTATTTTCGTCTGCATTTAGAATATTTTTTTATATTTATATTACCATACCTAACACTCTTTTTTGCTGGTACATCCATCTGTCAATATTTTATATTATCGATATAATATTTAATTTATTTAATTCTATGATATTTTTTCGTTTATTAATTATAATTAATTATGTGTACCTATACATATTATATGTATCTATAGAGCTGTGTGTTTCTTTTCTCGATTTTTTCCTTAAATTTTATACATCTTAGCACATATGGAAGGAACAAGAAAACTATTATTTTTGTTATGTTTTTGAAATTATTTAATACGAAATAATGTTTATTTTAATAAGGTATATATTTATGCTTATATTTTTTTGTAAATGTGTTTGTTTTCTATACAGTTTGGCATTATTTTATGTAATATATTATGAAAGTTACTGACTATACATTAAATTTTTTAAAAAATCGTTGAGCTGAGGATGTCAAGTAAAATAACCTGTAGGTGGTCGATTTGTTATGCTCACATTTATACCAGTTAAACCTTTACAGTTACACAAACATAATTTGCTATTACGATTATATTCAAAGAATGTATTAAATTTCAACAAAAAAAACATTGTGCAAGTAATATCGTTTATAAAATTTGTTAATTTTGCAATTTAAAAACTTCGCTTAAAAATTGGTATCTATAATAAGTGGTACAAAATGGTTTGTATAAAAAAGATATTAGGTAGGTACGGTTATAAGGAGTGTATAAGTATTTTAATTATTTTTTTTTTATGATTCACTGAAAGTATTTTAGTTCAAATAGGATGTTGTCGATTATTGAAAGCCTGGCAAAAACTGAGTTAAATGAGCTTCTTAGCTTTAAGGACTCAAAGGGTAAAATGCCGGGTTGGATGATTATTTAAATTATAATAATGGAACGATGAAACAATCGATGTTTCTGATAAGATTTTTTAGTAGTTATTGACTTTTTAGTTTTTGTAATTGCCATTTATAAAAATGCTACTTATGTCGAAGTAGCAAATTTTGAATTGTACATCAGTTTTATAGAATTTGATAAATACTAAACGTTTTTGTCAAAATCCATAATATATCTAGGCAAGTTCACGTTTATCAGATAGTTGGAAGCGTCAGTTTAATTTCAAACAACAAAAAAGATTTTCAGTGGGGTTTATGCGATTTAACAAAAATAACCTGATCCATATGTCTTTGTTTTTCATACTCCATATGGACCCAGTTTTAATAACAGTTTTTAACTACGCCTTGAATATTAACAGCTCTGCATAAACAGAATAGGTGTTTTCAATGATCCTGAAGAATTCCTAAAGTTGCTCTAGTGTAAGGCATTTTTTTAAACCTGAACTCACCCTGGTAAGTAAATTCCCAAAGTAGATCTAAGTTTTAAGCTGGGTTGAGTTTTAAAACGAACTAAAGAATTTCCAAATTATTTAATATAAAATGGAATCCATTTGAAGTATCGCAAGCACTCCAAAATAGAAATTTAAAACAAATTTTAAGTTTTAATTATCAGAGGATTTAACTCCTTGCTTCTTGCTTTAATAGTCACCAACTTAATTGACATCCCTTGGAGTTTTTTTGAAGACCTGTGTCTACCCCGAATAAAAATCTCAATTTGAAATATTTTATTATTAAATATTAACCATTGATAATTGTAAGTTTGCTGAAAAACAAGACATGCTTATGCCGGATTTACACGAGCGACAAATTGACATTAACTCATGCAATTAAACTGGCAAAATAATTGTAAAATTAAATCAATAAAGATAAGCATTTACACAGTCAAAATAATGACTGTTTGATTGATAATGACAATCTGCCATTAAAGAATGAGCAAGTTCATTCTTCCTCGCGGTGTGCCATAATTTTCAAAATGGCATCATTGTGCATTTACATGACGCCATTATAATGGCAATATTTTTTAATGACGAAAATAATGACAAATTTTCAAACCATTTAAACGATTTTATCAGTAATGTCAATAAAATGGAAGAAATAATGTCAATTTTTCACTCGTATAAGTCCGCCATTAGTACTCAAATCCGTCAATTTAAATTCTATAGAACTTATAAACTTATGTTTTTTTTTTATTTCGCAATACTGAAATCAAAATCGAAACCAAAAACATTCACGAATTCATATACTTAAACGTCCAGCTCGGCAATTGTCATTTTTTGTAAATATTTTAATTGTGCAACAAACATTATATTTATTTTTGATTGTGATTATTTTAACATATACAATCACAGCAAACTTCCGAATTAAAAATAATAGTATAATTGGGAAGCCGGATAGGGAAGATTCCGGATTGCCAAATAAAAACGCTATAAGCTTTGTTCATTGATATGTCCTAAGCTGCTCTGGATAGAACTGTATGACTTTTTGCTGTACACTGATGAATTTTTTCATTGCGAAGACGAGTAGATAGAAGACAAAATAAAAATGAATTGTGAGAATTGTCGAACTGTTCGTTTACTTTTTGTATTGTGTTGTTTAATAATTATTATTTATTAGCAATAATATTGAAAAAAAAGCAATACCAACAAGAAAAAAAACTCACAACATTCTTCTATAACACTTTGGTTTTTTTTTTTATTGTTTTGACAACTGACGTTTAATTGACTGTTATATCTAGTTCTTATCTGTTCTTCGCTATTCTATACACACAAACTGCAATATTATAAAGAATAGACATTACCTAAAGGTTGAGTTCAGTGTTGCCACTATATGATACTAGTATGATTGGAAAGCCGCAAGAACATTTTTTCAAATGTAAAGAGGTGTTTTTGCTGCTCACAAAAATATTTTTTTTTAAATATAAAGAACTTAGCAGAAATGACTTTCAATTCTCATCCGTTTCAATCGATAATCTTAAGAAAGGGCAGTTAATGACTACATAACATAGTCGCAACACTAGGAACAAATTCAAGGAAATTAACAGTACGGGAACGGACAGGAAAAACAGAAAAAATCTCTCTACCGCCATCATTTTGAACTAACAAACTTCCGTGCATTCACAATAATGAGCAATTAAATTTAATTATTTTATTTTGTTCTTGGCATTTTTTTTTCGTTATAAAATAATTGGTTAGGCTTTTAAAATTTACAAAATTTTTTTTTGCTTTTTTTGTTTTTACATAGTCGCATGTACTATTTGTGTAGTAAAATTATTTCGCATTCATTTTTTAAATTTTATTTTGTTTCTTTGCTATTTATACAGATAGTTTATAATTAGTAAAATACACAGGTAGTTAATATTTTATTTTATAAATTATTAAATATACAATTATCATTTTTTTGTTTAATTTAATAATATATTCAACATACAGTCAAAATGTTTTTTTTTTCTTAAAATTTATCTATAATAAAGGTATTCATGGCTACAAAAAAAACTAAATTTAAATTAAAACAAACAGAGAGAGGAGATATAGAAAATTAATATCGACAAGAATTTATAAAAATTGTGTATAAAATATGTAATATGTAATATGTATTAATATAATTACAATAAAATTATTTAACCAATTTTTTGATTTCGTTTTTTTTCCTTAAAAGATTTCGATTGTGAGTTTATTGTTTTTGTTTGCATATTTTCGTATTTAAAAATCAGTGGAATGTTGTTTGGTCAAGAGAGATATATTGTCAAATCACGGATATTGTGTCTATTGCGCGTTTGTTTTTAATCTGAAGATTAAGGATGTGTATAAATTGTGAACAAATTATTTATTATAATTTTTTTTTGTTAAGTTTAATTTTGTATGAAGGTATAATGTAAACTGTTTTTTGTTATTTTAATTTTATTGTTTTGTACGTAAACTATGTAAATTGATTACATACAGAAATATTTTTCTTTTTAATTTTATTTAGCTTTTGCATTTGTAGTTTCTCTTAAATATTTTCAAGGAATTTGTAATTTTTGTCCGGTTTTATTTATTGTAAAAGTTGTGTTTTTAGTAATGTTGTTTTATTTTACATCCCCGATTCCGCAATACCTTCATCATCTGCAAAAATAGAATTCATAAAGAGTTAAATACGATTGAATATATTATTCAGATATGTTTTAACTATGAATATTGTAGATAAGTTATTGCAAACATTTTTTCTTCTATAAACTTTGATGGTTAAGTGATTTGAGTCAGTATTAAACTGTTGCTAAATAAACAGAGGATTTGATTGTTTATTCTGAGATTTATTTTTATTTTAAGGATTTGGTGGCGTTTAATAGAATAATTGTTCAATCAATACTTGTAATAAACAGTGAGAAGTTGGGTAATGAAAAGTAACTGATTTCGTTCACACATTTTATCTTAAACAGTACATACTACCATTATTTAAAAAAAAAACTCCATTTAACGACAGGCTATCTTTGACACGAGAATTAAGTGCAATATGTCATTAATAAATCAAAATGTCTGCTATTTGACAATTATTTTTCGCTTACCCACTTTAGAATTTGGTTTAGCAAAAGAACAAGATTTGATAGTAATTTACTGAATCATATAACTTATAAAAAGATTCAGCCTTATTAATACAAAATATTTATTACACCTCTAATCCATGACCTTACTAAATCATAAAATAGAAGTTAATCTGTGGATTAAAATTTTCAGTTAATAAAAAATCGAAAATTCACGAACAAAATCTCCTACAATAAGTATCAACTATCTTTTTTTATTCAATGTCCCTGTACATTTTTTTCTTAATATCAGTTATTTATTATTCCTTCACTAAATCACCATCTTCGATGGGTTAGGGGAGAAATAAGTTTGTAAATGTCAAATAGCCGAAATTCTTGTTTATTCATGTGATTTTGCACTCAGTCTACCTGTTAAAGTTAAACCTTCACTAAATCGTGTTTCTTTTATATGTTTGATTTCCTTTCTGGATTTTCGGACGGAACCTTTTTTTTTATTAATCGAACATTTTAACTCGCAGATTAACTTCTCTTCCATGGTTTAGAAAAGTGGTGGATTGGACGTGGAATAAGCATCAAATTTATGAAACGTGTAAATGTAGCATAAGGCTGACATTAAAAAATAAATTTAATGCCAGTATATTAGGTTTGTGCATTGTTTGTACTTTACTTTATCAAAAAACGCCCCTGGATTGTCAGTTCTGTTGTTGACCTTTAAACCGAAGTAAAGAGTTTAAGTTGTCAAAAAAAATCTTTTTTTTTTCACACAGTGTTCAGAGCTCCACATTTGTGTTTCTTTTTTCGTTCTGAGTATGTTTGGAGCGCGCTCAATGAGATTAGACACAATAAAGACACGGAAAAAGTTGATATACCATGTAACCATATTTAAATCAATGACAACTAAGAGTTCAAGTGTCAGTTTCAGAACTCTTTTTTTTTGTCATAACGCAATTATTAATGCGGTGTTCTATTGGCAAATTGCAAAATTGATGCGGATTTAGATTTTTTTATCGCCGAATGTGATGAGGTTTGAAATGATTTGCTTTTGTTATTATGATATTGGTGAATATATTTGTATTTGTGAATCTTTATAATTTGATTCACACTCCGACAAGGAAGATGATCTTGAATCTATTTATTAACTCCTTTAAACATTTATTTTACTTTTATGAAATTGTTATGTTCTAAATTTTACACTTTTAGGGTTGAACCGCACTGGACAGAACAGCACTCAAGGGGAACTGTGCGACAGTGCGCGCAAAATATTTATTCGTATGAACTTTTCTGAGCTATACCGCACTAAGTGGCAACTGAACTTCATAAAAATTTCATATAATAAGTACGTTTTGAAGTTTAGTTCCGTTGCAGTCCAGTTTCGCCGATTCCGGCCTTACCTTTAAAACAAATTTCTATTTCTCCTGAAATAAATTAATGAAAGCAAACAAATATCAAGCTGCCGGCTGTCAATTTTACTAGTTTTAGTAAAAAAGAGGGGTAGATACACGGCAAAATAAGGCTCTGCTCAGATTCGGAATAAAGAAAATCTATTTTTTTGACAGATGCATGGATGGATTTAACTGTCAATATCCGTATTGTTTTTTTTTACCAATTGAAAATCACACAAGTCAAGAAAAACGATGTGTTAAGCTTTCTTGACAACTTTATCAAAAATTTAAATTTAACAAACATTCGACTTTTTTTTAACACAATCGAATGATTTCTAAAAAAAATCGATTTTATGCTGTCGAAACAGATTTTTTTTATGGTAAGATTTCATAGACTTTACACGAACACTATTTCTTGCAAGTTGCTTAGACAAAAATCGGAAATCGATTTGAAATGCTTATTCGGAATTCGACATTAATCTAACCCAGAAACTGCCGCTAATGTTTTTGTTCCATAAAAATGGGTCCTAATATTTGTATACATTCTCTTGTAAGCTTCAAAACTATAAATATAAAAGTATGGAAATGAATTCTTGACAAGTGTAAAATCTTTTATCCAATCTACCTCTGGTGAAAGTGCTAGTCAGTTCAGTGCAAAATCTTGATGATGATCACGTGGCTTCATTACCCAACTAACATTTCAGCTTCATAAAGCTTCGGTAAGTCATTTTAACTTCAATAAGACCTAACCAAAACTTTAAAGAATCTGAAATGTTAATAGTGAAAGATTTTAATTAACATGGTAAGACTAATCTTGAAAGTGATGGTTCCGTACCCAAGTTGTTATTTCATTCAAATCATTAAAAGGAAAAATTCTCTATTTCACCTTTCGCAAAATAGTCAAATTTATTTGATTAACAAAAAAATGTTTGGAGTAAACTTAAATACAAAAAAATAATAACAGCTAAATAAAAAAGCTTAACCAATATTTAAAAAAAAATGTTAAAAAACAACTTTGTAAATTACTACAAAAGAAATATTAATAAAATTAACAAAAAAAAATAAAACAAAAAACAGGAGCTGAAGATTAGTTATTTTTCAAATAAAATATATATATATAGATATGTATTTTTTTAAAGCTACAAACCCAAAAAAGGATTAGCGTATATGATCCCTTCACCAGTGCTAGTGCCATTTTTTATCCTAATGACACCTTCATCCCCAATAATTGTACAATCATCGTCATTTCTTGTTCCCAGCAATTGATCATAACAACTAACATCTGTGCTAATAACATCGATGTCCTCTTCATCATCGTCATCGTCCTTTTCCAAACTATTCCTATTCGATCCGCCCGAACTAGATTGTATTAAATTTGAATCTTCATAGCTACCACCACCGCTATCATCATTGGCATTATTAACTTCTTCCAAATTTGTTTCGAAGAAATCTTCGTCTTCTTCGTTGTGCGATGAGGATCTCCTGCGAAGGATATCATCGTCATTGGTACTATTATTCTCCGCTTCTTCCTCTTCAGTGTAGCTTTTACGAGTACAATTTATGATTCCACCTTTGCCGAAGGTACTATTCATTAGGACTATTTCATGACTTAGACTATTCTTGATATCACATGCCGACGAACTGAATGTTATCATTTGGGACTTCCGACGCTCGGGCTGCTGATGGTGCAGCGTTTCTTTGCTGCAGATCATCGAACTAGGCTTATCATCAACCAGAACGATAACAACACTATTGTTGTTGTCGTTCTGGTTGAGCTTATGTCATCTATCCAGTGTGGCTGCCTTCCAGTGGCTTGGTGGTGATGGAGCTGTATGACTGATCTCCTGATCGCTGGCAGTAAGTGGCTGATGCTCGTCATGGTAGATAATGGCATCATTGGTATTGTCAATGTCATCTTCATCGTGTTCATGATCAATGTGTCCTTCGGCGGTGACGATAATTTCATCACCAGTGCCTTCATCTTCGTCATCCATATTTTGTTGTTCTGTGGGTTGTTGGTGTATTTAGGGTGCCGATGAGGTGTTTGTTTTTTTGATTTGTTAAGTGTGAAGTGTTGTGCAATTCCAAAGACCGCAGGATAAGGAGAAAAGAAAATATGATGACATGGGGTTAGTTACAATGTAGGCCCAACACCGTTGTTAAGTTAAGTCTTTTGGGACTAATAATTATTAAGTATTAAGCACGTGACAATGATAGTGGAAAGGATAGATATAAGGAATTAGCTAAACTATGGTTCTTAAAGAATTTATGTGATATGTTAATTTATTGTTAAGTTTGATATCTTAAAAACGTTTGCTGGCAAAGATATTTTCTTGGGAAATGGCTGCAAGTTTCAAGTTCAAAATTCTAGGTTTATAGAATTCGACTTCCCAAAACTTTAGTTTTCAGCGTTCCCGCTGGAATAGTATGAGGCGATAAGCAAAAAGCTATAGTTGATCTTTTGAAAGAAAAAATCTTCGAGACAGAAGTTTTGTCCTGTTTGTGGACATAATCCAAAAAGCTAAAAAAATGTATCAGCCCAGTTTCACGGCGATAAGAAAAACCGAGTCTATGGATTAAGGGCCAAGCCACCGCGGATGCCAGTGCAAGGAAGCCGATAAGTAAAAAAAAATTGCGACACAAGCCGATCGGCATCATTCGGCATAACATGGACGCGCCTTAATGCTTCGATTTTATCAATACTTCCTTTGAACAAAAAATTTTAATGCAAACAAATGTTTTTTAAGATGTAGCTACCCGAAATACCCAACACCAAACTTAATGAAATCCCAGGATTAGAGAAAGAAAATCTAGGAACAAAATTGAACACAAAAGCTTTAGAAACTGCAAAACTCACCCTCATAACCTTCATTATCGTGAATTTCACGAGCAGGTCCAATAATATTCTCCTTACCCTCCAGCACAGCCAGTAGACATTGATGGATACAAATGTATTGCTGTTCTGTTTGCACCATCCAAACACGCTCTAAAAAAAAACAGACAAACTCAATTAAATGGAATTTTTCAAAATTATCCAACTCACCCTTTCTCATTGCAAAAACGATTCCAAAGATGTCTACATGATCCGATGTATTGATCTGTTGTAGAATTCTATCTAAAGTTATGAATGTTCCCGATCGACCAACGCCAGCACTACAATGCACCACAATTGGTCGCTGCTCACTGCCAATACGATCACGAAACGCTCTTACAAATCGGACCAAAGTCTGCGGCGGATTGGGTACTCCGAAATCGGGCCATGTTGTGAAGTGGAAGTGGCGTAGAATTCGTTGTTCAGCGCCCTGATAATAAATAAATAATGAATGTCATGCACCTTTGTAAAACAAATATATAGGTACTTACTCTACACAACATAAACTCTGTCATAACCCAATCAGCGTAATGACTATCATTCAAAATTTGAACTTTGATATCTCCATAAAATACTGGAACAGTGTCATGTGGCCAGTATTGATCACACTTCTCACGACCTTTTTCGAAACACCTCGTTAACATTACTATCGCTCTCGAATTGCTTTCCCAGCACATGCGCCAGAAGTCATCTCTTGTAGAATGTAACGGACCCTGTGTGACTATGAATTCCCTTGGAGAATTATGTCCAGGCACATAATTTGCATTAATATAATCCGATCCCTCATCATCGTCCACCGGTTGAAGCTTAAAGCGCGAATGATCATAAGGCAGAATATTGGTGAATCGATTTTTGGGTCTATTACACGGCAGATCGGCAAAAGTACATGGTTGATCTCTGCCGACGTGTTTGAGTTCTTCGAATTCCTCGCTGAATCGAAAATCTGAATCAGCTGACATCAACCGATAATGTTCGGCGAAATTCTTAATCAAAATCGGTCGATTGGTTTCGATGACACTGTCCTGCAGTGACATATTGTCATGAGCGCGAGATTCTTTCGTTGTTTTTCGACCACTGCTTCGCCGTTTCTTGAAAAAGACCAGGGTTACCAGGAGGATCAAAATGATTGTCATTGGCACTGTGATTGCAACGATCAGCGAAGTGTTATCTTGATCTAGAAATATAGCCTCATTTAATAAAAAAAAGTTCTCCTAATCAAAATTGAAATAAAGTCTTAAAAAGGTTTCGTTTCTTACCAGATGTCAGAAGGCCTTAAAAGATTACAAAAAAGCAAGACATGGTTTCAGGGGGAAAGGAGAAAACAATTAAAGCAAAATGCAGACTTGAAAAGGTTCTTTTGGGGAAAAACTGCCTAGAGCAACATCCAAAGCTCAAGGACTTACCTTTCGTTCTTTCAATATGATAAGCATACAATAAAAACAGATGACGAAGGAATAAGGCTTACCTGTTTGAATTGGGAAGCTATATGCAGTGTCCGTAAATTTATCGGGTGCCGTAAAAGCTCTAACTTTAACTCGATAAGTCGTTCCTGATTTCAGGGGACCATTGCAGTAACCGGTTTGGCGATTGTCACAGTTCTCAGCTCCGATTGTGAAGTCCTCTATAGAGCTATTTTTGAACGGATAATACGGCTCGATGGCTTGATATGGAAGCCAAACACTGTATGATTGCACATCCCGCCAGCTGGGCATCTCCAGACCAGAAGCGTTCTTTGTATCATCTTCCGCCACAATGATCGTGTACATAATAACCTGCAAGATTTAAGTTCGCTTTTATTTCCTGAAAAAAAAATCTTTTTCCCGTATGCAACTTACAGCTCCATTTTGATCAGAGAAATAATTTTTCCTGAAGCGAATCTGTATCGTTGAGGAACTGCGGTAAACCTCCGTAGGGACAACTTGTGTGGCTGGTCTTGGTGGGGCTAGTATGGGCATTCGTTGTTTCCATTCTTTTTCTGGGCCAAAACCGATCGAGGTTTTAGCTTGAATCTTGAAAACATACGTCTTGCCGGGTAAGAGATTCTTGATCGTTCCTCTCGTCTCATCGGCTTCGAAATCTTTGGTTTGGATTTGTGTTGTGCCCTCGAGTCCATACGAGACCGAGAATTGTGTAATCACACCATTCGCTTCGCTTGTTGGAAGGGACCAATCAAACACTACCTCACTTGGCTGGACATCTATTGGTTCGAACTTCTCAACACGTCCCGGAACTGCTTCGTTTGTTGTGAAACTTGCTGAAACAGGTGAACTACTTCGAAGAACTGATGATTCCGTTCCACTACGGACTACAACAGTGAATGTGTAATTTCGATGTGGCCTTAAATCAGCTATGGTAATAGTATCCTGCGTGGTCAAGTTCGAGACGTAGTTTGAATCAGCGTTTAGATATTGAACTTCGAAGGCGTTATATTCGCCCTTCGGATGATCCCATTTTAGGGAAATTTCAGTATCAGTGATGTGGGTTGCATTAATTTGAGTAATTGGTTCGGGATAGAGGCGATCTTGTCGCTGAATTGGCAAACTAGCTACTCCACCACTCACAGTCCAGACAGTGATGTTGTAGAGGCGTCCAGGGATCAGTCCAGTGAAAGTTACTTTACGATCTGTGTCGTTAGCGAGCTTTTCCTTATCTTCAATGGAAATATCACCCAATGAAAACCGGTAGATGTCAAATTTGGAAGAGGACTGTGGGGTTGGTGTATAGGCTAAGGTAATTGTATCGCGTTCGAGGACAATGTTATTATTCACTACAACCACTTCCGACTGTATCAATGGCATTGTTCGAGTTGAAAGATGGTTTGTATCACTAGTCAGACCATGAGAGATGGTATATATATCGAACTTGTATTGGGCGCCAGGCATAAGGTCTCCAATTAGGACACGAACTGTCTCGGGATCATCTGAAAAAGATACTTTTTAATAACAAGTTCAATATTGAGTCAAGTGTTGCAAATCTTACCTCGACTGTCTTCGGAAACGTTCTTTGTATAGATTTTACTGGGACTCTCCGATGGCCACCATTTGAGAACATACTCCTCTACCCTGCCTTCAGGGCGTGGCCATTCTAAAGTGATATTGGTCGAGTCAACCAAAGGTATAATATCTGAGACAGGATTTGGCCGAACAGTCTGATTAATTTGCAGAGGCGTGGAACTCTCAACACCATAACTAACGGTATTTACTTGTATGGTGTACCGCTCACCAGGAGTCATTTCAGTTACATCGGTTTCTGTGCCCTTGACGCTGGGCAAGCGAGACCATTGCTTGTCGTTGTCTGTCTTATAGCGCACAGAGTACTCAGTAAATTCGCTGCGCTCTGGAGGTGTCCAACGAATTAGAATCGAGTTGCTAGTCACCTTGTCAATTGTGAGATTCCGTGGGGGATTAGGAACTGCAAGGAAAAACACAAATGTATAATTTTTAATTTAAAAAAATTAAGTATACAACTTACAAACAGCTTGGAAATAAGCATGGGGTTCACTTCGTAAGCCATGACTAACAGCAAACACCTTAACTTCATAGCCAGCTCCAGGATGGAGATTCTTAATAACCAACCTGGACTCTGTTGTCAAAACTGTACGAACTTCAGCAGTTCCATTTCTTGAGTAAAGAACTTCATATTTCTCTTGCCTAGAATTAACATCACTCTTCCAACTAATATTCAAACCCTCTTTGATGCTTTTCAAGTCTTCTATTATCGGTGATGAGGGTCGTGTCACCACATAGATTGTAGTCTCATTTGATTCCATTTTTTTCGATACTGCTTGCACGGTCAGTGAGTAATTCCTTCCCGGTAGCAAACTTTCCAAATTATACTTAGTCTTCTCTGTGAACATTGTACTCGCATCACCATTGAAAGACTCCACTTCGTGGTAACTTATTCTATACTCTTCCTGGGTACTTCCGGGATCCGGCTCCCAGGTTATTATCATATCATTCGTCTTTTCGTCATTGTATGATTCCAAGTTTCTCACCGGCAATGGCTTTAAAGTCACATCGCCAGTTGCAGGCCACGATGTCACTTTTCCCGACACAGTCTTGACTATTACATTGTACGTTTTACCGGGCTCTAAATTGTCACGGAATTCTAACGATGCAACTGGATCATTGCTTCTTGTAACTGTTGACTGTCGCCTTGAGGTAGACAAAGAAACTTGATATTTGTCAAATTCACTTACGCCCTTCGGAGACTCCCAAAGGACTTTAAATGCGTTTGACGTTATAAAGTCTTTGTCGAACGTTACATTTAGCGGTCTCAGCGGAACGGTTCGGTATTGGGCTGTTGTTGGTAATGAAATTTCATCTTCGGACATTGTTTGTACTGATATGTTGTAAGCACGGCCTGGTACCAGGCCCTTGAAGGCAGCTTGAGCTGGACCAGGCGGTTCACCTTCCTTTTCCACATAGAGAACACTTTCCAGGGCATCGGGCGGCTCGATTGAAACTTTGTAGTGAGTATAGATACCAGCAGGATATGGCGGCTGCCACAGTACTAGAAGAGTAGTTTCATTACGAAACCACACGATAAATTTCCCAGGTGTGTTTGGTTCTGAACAAAAAAAAACAAAAAAATAACATCAGATCAATATTACTATTTTGAGATAAAATAATTTAAACAAACAGATAAATGTCCTGCATGCAGATACATTTTGGTATTTACTGCTTAACATGCGTATACATATTAAATAGAAAAAAATAAGTTAAATATTGAATAAAAATATTTACAGTGTGGAAGCGTTAAATAAGTTTAAAAATGCTATTAGTAAAATCATTTTAAGCTTTCATCAGATAAATGACCAATAGTATCGGAAAACTTACCTTAATAATTATGAAGGAAATTTTGGTAAGAAAACAATAAATTTGCAATCCTATCATTATCTGGCTAAAAACAATCTGCACTATTGCAGTTAGCCACTAAATATTATAAGCCTTATTCATAAGCGCCGCATTTTAAAAATTATGTAAAGTTACAATGCATCTAAGCAGGGAAATGTTATTCATAAAAGTTATGTAAAGTGAAATAGAGGCGCTTTCAGTTAAATGCGTTTAAAGGTTGAATAGTATGGCTGTCTGACGATAGTATCGAAATATGGCAATTGTTGTTTTAATAACAAGCAGTTATGTTGTTATAAACAAATAATTACTAACCTGAAGAATCCCGCAATTTATAGCTTGTGTATTGTTGCTTTTAGTTTTGTATTGCATATTTTATAAATAATTAAATCAATAATCACATGATTGCTTCATTATATCTAAACGTGATAGATTCCTCTTTTTAGTACAAGGAATTGTAATTTAAATAGATCTGAAAATGTTTTATTAATATGAATTCACGCAACGTTGAATAAAGCCTTAATAAATGCTTATGCATTGCCCAACTATTCGAACGTTGAGAGAAGTTTTAGCGAATTCTATTAAATACGACTGCCTAAGTTTCAGATATCAAAACTCATGAAAGTAAATACACGAACAGTCTGCTTCTGGCATTGGAATTGACTACTTATCTTTTGCGAACTCCTAAACTTTGTGTTTGTATGTAAATTGCTAGGCAGCGCAGCAAAATTTGTTTTGGTAAACAACATGGATAAAAGAGTCAATAATATAGTGCTTAAAATAAAAGCGAAGTAAGAGAAACATATACAATAAACCTACCAATAAAACACGACTTATGAAAACCTTGAGTTTATAATTATAGAAACATAATGCACATGAAGTTTTAAGAATACAATGCACGACTGAATCGTACGAACTTGGTTTAGTAGCTAACAAATTTTGTGTAGCTAACCACTGACGCTGTTAGTAGGTATAGGTATTCTAGTTATCCTATGCAAGTTTAAAGCCGATGTATGCTTTAATTCTTTTTTTTTTTATAATCTACACGCGCTCAAGGGATTATACTACCCTTTAAATGTTTCAACACAGCGCGGGCGTTAGGTTAGGAAGGGAAAGAAGGATATGAAAGATGTGTGGCGCGATGTTCTGAGGCTGAAGGTAGTTGTTGTCTCCAGGGATGGCGGCTGAACTAATGCGGAGAAATGTTTGTGTCTTATTTATCTATGTCCCTTATAATTCGCATTATTTTTTACTTGCGATTATACGTACTATGAGGCAACTTATGCATTCGTAAAAAAAAAATCTAACGATCAAACATGACATTGCAATCATAGAGAAGCCTTAAAAAGTGATCGACAAAAAAATGTCTGTCTGTCAGTCTGACCGTCTGTATGTATAACGAGCTGCAGCCTAAGCGGCGTGAGTGATTACCTTCAAATTTGGTATGTGTGATTATTTTGGCATTCCTCAGAGGGGAAATTGAAATTTTATTAACTTTTAATAACGGTACCTGCCATATGACCTTGAGGGAAAATCTTATTTTTCTCGAAAACGGCTACAACGATTTTGAAAAAAATGTTTGAGAATCTTTTTTTTGGTAATAGCTATCATCTGATATGAATCAAGTTTACGGGAAAAGTCTATTAACGGTAACTTTCATATAACGTTTTTTTTTATTTTTTTGGCTTTCTCGGTAACGGTACATTGAATTTCTGTCAAGTAGCCAAACTAATTCTGCGTATTAAAATTTTAAACAACTCTTTTTTTATAATTATAATTAATTTTTAATTTTTTTTTAATCAATATTTTTTAAACTAATCAAAAAATATAATTTTAAATTTGGATGACAAACCACTACTCAAGTCCATTAAGGGGCCCTTGATCGAAATTCTAAAAGGGTCACTTGTCACAACCCAATGGTTAGCGACACAAAAGTATAATTAGCTAACACTCTACTGAAAAAAAAATACTTAAAGAAATAAAGGACTATTGTGGCATACTCCCAATTCTAACACTCAATTTTTAAATTATATAATTTAAATTGAATTACAACCGAACCCTTAAAGCTTTTGGGACTGCATGACTCGAGAACAAAAACTTCAACACATTAGGAAATATAATAATAGGTTTGTTCGTCGAGCCCTGAAGTCGTCCTAAAGCTTTTTTTGAAAAACTTGAATTCACCCTGGTAAGCAAATCCTGTTTTTTGAAACATAGAGTCGCTCGGAAATAGATTAAGGTTTTAAGCTGCGCAAAGTACAGTTAAGTCAATAAAACTGTCAAAGTCACATGAGATCTGAGTAGTGCTAAGCCATATAGAGAAAAACATCGAATAACATCGAATACTCATTATCGGTATTAATAATAATCGATTCGGAAACATCGATCCGATCCGAAAATCCCAGGTTCTTATCACAACACTTGGGGTTGTCAAAAAAAACCTGGGTCGAAGCCGGGTAAAGACCAATTTGTTTTCCCAAATGTATCTTATATTTACAATTAAAAAAATAATAATATAAATTATATAAAGAGGCCCAAAAACTATGGTTTGTCAAAGTTGATTGTGTCTTGTGTGCGATGAGGGTGGTGACGACCTCATTCTTCTTTTCCTTTCTTGTTTTTAAAAGTTTCTTTAGTTTTTTGTTTGAAAAAAGTAAAATTATACTTTATATTTTTATATTTTTATACTTTAATTGTAAATTCAACTTAGTTTATATTATGTTAAAATTTTGCTTTTAACATAATCAAAAATAAACAAGCTGCTATGAAAGAAACAACAAAAAATAAAATACACGACTCGATCGCACGAACTTACTCTTATGTTCGATCACATCGCAAAAGATTTCTGTTGAAAATCTAAATATATATTTAAAGCAGTTTTTTACTTCATTTTTTGTATATACAAAATATCTTTAATTTTTTTCTAAAAAAAATTTGTATGACAGTCTTAAATACTAAAATATAAACTTAAAAACAATATATTAAATCGGCTTAATTAAAAAAAAAAAAAAAGTTTTTTTTTTAACTTTTTGAAAACATTTTTCAAAAAAAAAATTCAAAAACGCCAATTCATAGATATTCAATAAATACATATGAATATAATTTTTGAAAAAAATTGAATGAGCAGTTTTCGAAATATAATTTTTTTAATTTTTTTTAAAATGATTTTAAAAATACAAAAAAATACTAATTAAAAATATTGGTACGGCAACCTAAACCTATATATGTGTGAAATTTCGAAAGAATCGGTTGAGCCGCTTATGAGATAGTCGAAAGCAAAAAAACGGTCCTATGGAAAGTACCGATTTTAGACATTTTTCTAATTTTTTTTTCAACCATATGATCGGTCGTAGCTAAAAAGACGCACTGATTTTTTTTTATCAAAATCGTTAGAACCGTTTCCGTTTCAATTTCCCCTCTGTACAATACCTAAAAAACTCTATATACAAAGTTTGAAGCAATTCGGCCCACCCGTTTGGGCTCTAGGTGTCTATACATACATACAGACAGATTGACAGACAGACATACAGACGGAGAGAATTTCTAGACCATCTTTTTTCGTCTTCGCTATCATCGTAATGTCATGTTTGATTGTTATCTCAAAACTTTTTTTTTCGACGAATGCATACCTTGCCTTATAGAACCTATAATCGCCAGTAAAAACGTCTAAAAATTAGTCTGGGTAATAAATTGTCTGCGATAAGTGAGTAGAGACTTTTTTTAAATTTCGTCATGGAACAGCGTACTGCACAACAAAAAGCAGAACGAACATTTTCGTTTATGATTTCGTTCTGTTATTTTTTTATGGGATTTTTCGTTTCGCATCAGCAGCGTACTAGGCGTTAACTAATTAACCTTACCTAGTACCTACATATATCGGAAGTAAAATGTTTACATAAAATGTTATTAACGGTACCTGTTATATAACGGTTTTTTTTTATTTTCGACTTACGCAATTACGGTTTCAAAGGATTTCGATCAAAATTTGTATAAAGGTAGTCCTTCAAATTCTTAATAATACTTTTTTTTTGAAAATTCAATTTGTATTTCCAAAACGGGTGGATGAATTTTTTGAAATTATATTTTTAAATTGATATTAGTTCCAGAAGCTATACGGCATTCTATTAGCTGTACGGCTGTACCTATTCTAATATTAATCTTTTACCTTAGGATGACATCTAACATAAGAGCAAGTGCATACGTGCAACTCATTCGTGCATTTTATTTTAAATCGACTAAAACTGAACATTTGTTCAGACGGTCGCTAAAAGAGGTTTCCGGTCCAACATTTTTTTCTTTTCTGAACATTTCTATATGTACATAATTGCGGTATATCATAATTTAGCATAATATTAGTTTATAAATAACAAACTAGCAAAAAGTATATCTTAAAAGTGTCAAATTTATATAGGGTGATTTTTTTGCTACTTGGTTTTTGACGTTTATATTTTTGACAGACCACACATGACAAATTCCACGAACATTTGACATTTCGATTCAGTATTGTTTGCCATTTCATCATGAATAGACTTACGCCTGAACAACGTTTGCAAATTATTGAAATTTATTATCAAAATTCGTGCTCTGTGAAAAATGTGTTTCGCAAGCTACGTCCGGCAAAATTGTCTTCAGCGACGAGGTTCATTTTTGGCTAAATGGATACGTGAATAAGCAGAATTGCCGTATTTGGAGTGAAAAGCAGCCAGAGGCAATTCAGCAGCTACCAATGCATCCCGAAAAATGCACTGTTTGGTGCGGTTTATGGGCAGGCGGCATCATTGGGCCGTACTTCTTCAAGGACGATGCAGGGTTACGGTCAATGGAGAAAGGTACCGTTCGATGATAACAGAAAATGAAAGAATTGAACTCGGTCGACATGTGGTTCCAACAGGACGGTGCCACATGCCACACTGCACGCGAAACCATGCATCAATTGAGAGGCGAATTTGGTGAGCAGTTGATCTCACGTTTTGGCGCAGTCAATTGGCCACCAAGATCATGTGATTTGACCCCGTTAGACTATTTTTTGTGGGGCTATGTTAAGTCTGTTGTCTATGGGGCAAGCCAAACACGATTGCTGCCTTGGAAGCCAACATTGAACGCGCCATTGGTGAGATTCCGGCCGAAATGTGTGAAAAAGTTTGCCAAAATTGGACCTTCAGAATGGACCACCTGAAGCGTAGCCGCGGGCAACATTTAAGTGAAATTATTTTTAAAAAGTAAAAGGCAGAAATTGATTTATCGATCCAAATAAAAATTCATTCACTTTTTACAAGTTTCTGTGTTTTTTTGAATTTTCAAAAACCAAGCTCTTAAAAAATCACCGTTTATATAGATTTCGTCGTATATGTGCAAGTATATATACAGTTACATATTTTATAAAATTTAAATCATGCAAAATTTAGAAGCACTCAAAGCAATCAAAAACTCTTTTATATCGAGTTTAATGAAATGAAAATTAAAAAGAAATGAATCCTTAACATGGTTTACCTCTAAGTATTTTTATATCCAATAACTCCTTGTGACGTGTCCTTCTACCTTTTTTTGTGTAATTTTTTTTTTGAGGTTAAGCAAAAATCATTTTGGTTTTGTTAATAGCGAAATAAAATTGAGACGATATTATATTAACAAAGAAAATATTGACGGAGGGTTTTAAAAAAATAAAGTGAAGCGACACAAAATATAAAAAAAAAATAAGAGAAAACACAAAGTTAGTCACCTTCACCAAAAAAAAAAACAAATTCAAAATGAAAATGGTACCCAACCATCAACTTAGATATATACTATTAGATTCTTACTTGTTGTAAAATTACGACTTGTATATGCAACAGATTCTTTATTGTCATATATCGTATAAGCTTGCACTTGATATGTAGCTCCTGGCGTTAAGTCTCTTATGTGATATTGGAATGCATTATCGTCGATTAAAATCGTTCGATTCGTATCGTAAGCATCAGAAAGTCCTAATACTTTAATTTTAAAGGACGAATAATTTCCCTGAAGCGGCGGACTCCATGTTATTGTTGCAGTCTTCCCACTGCGCACAGCTACCGAAAGATTTGAGGGTGGATCAGGAGCTGAAATGAAATAAGAAAACAACCAAATTAAGTAAATTAAAATGGAGAACTATAAGAACAAGAAAAAGGAGGCAAACAAATGATTTTCAAATAAATCCTTATGCCAGAAGGTATATATATTGATTTCCAAATTGGACAGGGATTCATTATTTTTTTTTTTCTGTCTAAGCCTTAAGAATACAATTATTGATGAAAAACTTTTTCGACTAATCTACCCTTAACTCCCGCACACTCACCACAAGATTTTATGGCTTTTTTTTCAAGGATATTCTGTTAATGACGATGATAATTAATACAGTACTATTGTAGAGGATTACGAAAATTGCACATTGGTATGTTAAATTAACTCCCTGAGGTGTTTCAACCGTTGAAACAGGAAAGCATTGTTGTATTGTAGCCACAGGACACCTTGTTATTAGCTCAAACGTACGAGATACACTCTTTTGGAACTTATCAGGAAGTCTTATGCTTTTCCAGACCTTGGAATAAATGATGATGTATTTTTGTTTCTTTAATTCTTATCGCCTTCAATTATAAATACAAAATAAACATACATATCCATACATACATCTAACAAAGGGTGTACATTTTCAAGTGGATAGTGTGGCTTGAGGCATTAAATGTTAGATTCGTCCTTGTGTTTCGTGCTTCCTTATCCTTCTCAAAACACTCTACTTGCATTTTAATAAAAATCCATTTCCTTAAACCAAAGCAGAGAAAGATGTATGTACTCGTATTCTGCAAGTAACGAAAGGACTTAATAAACCAGCAACAGCAGAACCAGCAGCAACATAAGGAAAAAGTTAGACAAGTGGAGTGATGGTAAATAATCCTTGAATACTTTTTCCAGCCCAGATTTTCGTATGTATGTACAGTTTCAATTTTGTATTTTTAAGGATTTTTATTTTGTTTCTTATTTTTAGTTTTTTTTTCTTTTTGTTTTACTGAAGTTTATTTTTATTCTGCAGCTCAAGTGTCCTTATACATTTTTACTTTACTTTACTTTAAAAATGGGATTGTGTGCATAGTGTAGCTAAACTGTTAAGAGGCAAAGAATATAACAGTTTATGTGTGTGTGCGATATATATGTATATTGGATATATGCGTTTGATAATTAATTTTAGAAAATGAAACAAAATCCATGGCAGGACATTTAAGAAGAATCATGCACAGAAGGCAATAAGAACAAGATTAAATAAATGGAGTATGATAATGAAAATTTATAGATCGAGCTTACAGTCTGTTTTCTAAGGATATAGAAATAATAACTCAATGCGGCGGCGACTTAATAATGTTTGTTCATGGGATTTTATTCTTTTTAGGAATACATGTATTCTATTTAAAAAGATTTTAATACATGTATCTTGGGACGGCCTCATATGGAAGATGTGTCTGGTGCAAACGCATATAATGTCCATGAATATAATTACTATTTTTAGGTTAGGTTAGGTTAGAAGGGGTGGTGAAACGGAAAGCCGCCTCACCTTACTCGGAACTCAATGGTTCCATTGCGGTGCACAAGGTAGAGAGGGGTGAATTTAAGGCGGGAGTAAATCGGAAGATTAGGTATGAAGGGCCTCCTTAAACTTTCCTGACATTTCAATAAATCTCACGACGTGTTTAAGTGGCTTATTCGAGATGTCGCCCAGTTCGTCGAAGAAGTAATCTCCGAGGGCTTCTTTCCTTATTCTGGCTATGCTGGGGCATTCACAAAGGAAGTGATATGAGCCTTCTTCCGTTTCTTCGTCCATACAACCTCTACATAAGTCAGATGTGATGATGCCTATTCTGGTCATGTGGGTTTTTCATTGAGTTGTTAACCATTAGGATGCCAATTAGGACGAAAAGTTGAGGTCTGTTAAGTCCTAGTAAATATTTTGTATTTTGCTTACAGATTTCTGTCCAAAGATTTCTCGAAACCCAACAACTGTCAATACCTGACCATCTGTCGTTTGAGGTTTTGAGGAAAGTTTGTTGGATTTTTAAATTAATAATAATTTTAATACCTGCAATTTATTTTTCATAAGTCTGGATAATCTGCAGAGCATCTGTTGCAGTTTCCGCTTTTTCAATTTACTTTCTCTACATTATGCGTTTTTCTTTTTTATCTCCGATCAGATTATTGAGCAGAGCCTAAGCCAACCGAAATAGATCTGAGCAGACCATGATCAAATTTCTACGATTTAATTTTGAAATAAACTTAAGCGCAGAACTGTCATAAGCTATTATATATATATTTCTTTTATTATTAAAACTTATTTACCAGCAGTTCCAAGACTTTTATTTTTGTTTTTAATATGTTTTACTTAAATATTGTCAAAATTATGAGTAAAGTTAGCCGAGCTCAGCTTTTTGCTCCGTTTGATCGGTCATTTTATTCTGAGCTAATGGAGCATGCTCCGATTTATCTCTTATTGAAAAAATGGAACACAAGTTGAGTGATTAAATGTATCTGAGCTAAAAAAGAAACACAGAACTTTTTTTGACAGCCCAGTTCTTTCGTCAGAGCTAAAAAAGAAAAACGCATATTACTTTTGCCACAAAACTAGCCGAGTGTCAATAGTTGTTTTTAAAATATGCAAGCCCTCTATAGCAATAATTTTCGAAACTGTATTTTAAACATTGCGTTTATAAAAGAGAACATGAAGTCCAAGAAAGGTTGAGAACAAATAAATTCATATCACTTGTGTCAAAAGCTGGCAACATTTGAAATATTATAGTTGGTCCTTTAAGCCCCGAAAACTATTTAAGCATTAATATTAGGAAAACGCGTAAGAAATCACTAGATGACTTTAACGATTCTTTAACATTCGAGATGTTTGCGTTCGAAATTGTTTGCATACAATTAAAATTTTTTAAACAGTAACTTCCAATTGGGACTTCGCTCTGGCAGATCTACAGAAGATTCTCTATTGGAGGTTTGTACTGAAATTTATAACTCTATTACTAATAATATTTTTACTGCTAGATATTCTATTGATATAAATAAAACATTTGATTTAGTTGATCAAAATATTCATTTAGGAATGTATGTATTTGTTTATAATTGGTTGGCTTCTTACTAACAAAGAGAAAACAAAAATGGTGATTGCTTATTTTAAGAAACTCTTCTACATATCTATTGGTGTTCCACAAAGTTCAGACTTGGGTCCCTTGCTTTTTTTAATTTATAAAAGTTGCTAATCTCTTCTTTTCATTATTGCTGACACAAACGCTTAAATGGATTAGAATATTTTTGAGTAGTTAGACGAAAGCAATGTACTTTAATTTGTAAGGAGTTTCTATTAAGTTTGATTGTAATATTATGTATAGACTTAGTTCCGGAGTAAATCCGTGTTTCTGGTAACAGTGATTCTTCATTTCTTCCAAATGCGTCTTACTCAAAATATTGGTATCTGATTTATTTTTTAAAATAAAAGTATAAGAAAAATTATGCGGAACATAGTGTCTAATTAAAAAAGTACTTGTTGAGTTGTTTTAGACATTTTTATAACTTTTATAACTCATATACCCAAATTAATAAACATTCCGTGGAACAAATGCGAAATGCTATTAATAAAATAGAATTTCAGCTGTTTGACATTTACAAACTTAGTCTTTCGATAGTCAATTAAAGAAGGTGGTTTAGTGAATGACTAAGAATTTACATTAAGGACAAAATTTACAAGGACATAGAATAAGAAGTCATAAAGTTGATACTTATTGTTTTAAATTTTGTTCGTGGATTTTCTTTTTTTTTTAATTCTTGAAAAGTTTAGTCTGCAGACTAACTTTTGATTTATGGTTGAGTTAAGTAATTGACTAGCGGTGCACCAAGCATTTTTGTTTTATTAATAGGGCTAATACTGTTCTAAAGTATTGGATATGGTCTATTATATACTAGTATTGTTGTCATTATGTAATTATAATGTATTATTATATATTTTTTTGATGTTATTAATAATCTTTTTTTTTGTATTTATTTTCATGTATTAAGCAACTACATTATTATAATTAGATTTAGATGTTGCTTGTAATAAGAGTACAATAAATTAAATACTTTATAGAATTTTTCATTCCAATATGGCTTAATCTATTGGAGTGGTACATATTCTAATAAAATAAAGCGAATCATTATTTTGCAAACGCATATTGTCATATTTGTAATAAAAACCGTTTGCATGCTAGTCTTTTTTGTTTCTATACTTCTATTAAGGTTTTAAAATATGTACAGTAGTGGCTCCTACAATTCTTAGCAAGTAATATGATTACATCCGACGCTTAAGAAAATTAAAAGTCTTAGAGCCGATTTTTCAATCTTCAGATAAACATCCAGTTAGTTGCCAGAGGAATAAACTTACTTGACTGTTAAACAACCGGATAACAACATCGAATTTTTCAATTAAGAAAAAACAATCTACAGAATAATTTAATTTAAACTTTTCATAGAAATTATTTTTTTGTTTAACGTTTATTTCAAAGCAATAATTTTTCAAAGTGTTTTTGACACCGAAAATAGCTATTTATTTTATTCCTCAGATAACTCCTTATTCCGTTCTAAAATGAGAAGATAACTTTATTCCTAGATTACGTTGTATCTGACTGTTGAAAAACTGATTTTTGCTCTATCTGGAGAATATGTACTCACTGACTGTTTAACTGGGCTAAGTAGATAATTGTAAAATATTTTCAGTAACTATACCGTAACTTTACTTTATAATTTTTATGAACACAAAACATACAGTATCAATGCAGTATACAGAACTTGGTATAAACTCCGTTCATAAAAGTATAAAGTAATTATACCCATTGAAATTCATTGTGATTTTTTTTGGGAAGGTCTAAAGCCGCGCGCAGTCTCGGCGGTCGTCGTGAGTTTGAAATGGAGAGGAAAAATATTTTTAATTTTCTTTTGTGATTTCTTGTATGTTTTAAACGGATCTAATTAAGGAAATTAGCATCTTCTTCAATGCTAAAGAGAAAACAAACTATTAATCGCAAAAAAAAAGTGCTATTGAATTACAAAATATACATATTGCAAACCAACTTTAAGGCAGATTCCGAAGAATAAAAACAATATAGAAATATCCTAGTCGGTTTTAGAAGTCATTTTCGTTTGACTTCGTCGAAAACTTCGAATTGGTGGAATTTGCTTGATCAGGGTATGTCCTGAAATATTTTAATTATATTTATTTATCATTATTTAATAAAAAGTTGTTCTTTTACAAAAAATATTGTAAAAGATTTAAAAAAAGAACAAGCATTACTCATATGCTTGCTGGTATACTTTTCTGCAACAGAAAATTGAACGATACAAGTTTGCAATACTTGTACTGTAGTATTGCAGTATACCTACATTAATGAACACAATTAATACCAAATTTCTACAGAAATATTACTGGTATTATACATTAATGAACACGATACTGGTAGTGTTGCTGTATTTTTACAATTACGAACTCAGCCCTGACTATTGAAAAATTGGCCCTTAATCATTAAAATAAAATCTTGGGTTTTACATATTAACACCAATCAAATAGAAAGTTTATAATAATAATTTAAAAATTTAGAAAGGAAAATGAAAAATATTTAAATGCCAAGCTTAATAAATCAATCATTTTCTTTTGCATATTTTTGGATAAATTAAATGAAATGAATTAAAGGAATGAATAAATAAATAATTGCAATTAGGTACAAAATTTTAAAACTTTAAACTTATTAGTTTATTCACAAATTTCTTAGGTACTTTTACTCTACCGCTCACTACTTAGCTAATAAATGATGCCAACAATCCGCATTTAATGGTTTGTTTTATCGTTTCCAAAAAACTCAACTTAAAAAATAATTGAACGCGCCCAAGAAGTTTCACTTGAACAAATAATTGTATATAATCAATTCACAATCGGATGCTTTTATTGGATAGATGCATAAGTTTGAGTAATATACCTACATAATGTTAAATGGCCTTCGAGGCTTTGTGATATTTGAGAGGGTACGATATACTGGCAGTTTACGATGTCAAACCAACCATAAAGGATGCACTGGCCACACGGCCACCAAACTTTGAATAAACTGTTCAAAAACTTTATCTCTCTTTGTATGTGTACATGCCCATATTCTAGTTTAAAACACAAGTTAGTGCCTATCTTCTTAAAGAAAGAACACCCTGTATGTCGCCAAAGTTTCTGATCTAGAAAATATGTAGATTGTACATATTTCAAATGTAAACTTTTTATTTTAGTTAAATTAGTGTACCTAGTTTTTGTTTATTAAACTTAAATGAATTTTTTTTTACAAATCATATACTTTAGTCTTTTTTTTTACTCTAGTCTACAACAAAATATCAAACAGTGTATTTTTGATTTAAATAAAAAAAAGTAATTTGCATCGGCCGGGAATCGAACCCGGGCCGCCCGCGTGGCAGGCGAGCATTCTACCACTGAACCACCGATGCTGATGAAACCTGAACGATTTGCCATCCTTTTTTTACCATTTTCGAGTATAATTCCAATAGAAATTTGTTATCAGACTAAACAGATGGTTTGCTCATCAAATAACCAGATGACTTAACTAGTATTGAAGTTATGTTCTGTAAATAATTAACCATACTAATAACAAATTTAATATCAAGCTTAACGTTAAACGTCACATAACTTCGGGGATAACTACTTTAAAACAATGGATTGAAATAGTATAAAAAACACAATAGATCTGCAGCTTTAGCAAAAAAAAATTGCAGTCGCCAAAGTTGAATCAACTTCGACTTTTTGCTATATTCGCTGATAAATTTTGACATTTCTCTATGTGTTGTAAAACACATCTCCTTTTTTAATAAGAAATAGGCATTTGGAATCGCGATAGAACATTGTAGACATCTATTGTTACATGAGTGATAAATTTTTAATGACGGCTTTTGCAGTTTTCAGTTAGTGTAATCGTCACCTTCTGCTGTCATTCTGACATTTTATTAAGGGAGAAACATAGCTATTAGGACTGCGTCCGATCCAGGTTTCATTGAGCAGAAATTGGCATCTTATCAAATTTTGAAGAGTGAGGATAGAACTTTCTCAAGGAGAAATAAAATGGAAAAAAGTCTGGACCGGTTTGAGTACAATTTTCGATGTCAAAAACATATACATACATACATGGTGGCACACGTGCTACAAAAATAAAACGTAATAACTTTTTTTCAGTGTGAGTAATCGGTTTATATTTTTATTATTTTATAGGCTACTATTTAGATTTATCAAAATGAATGCTTGGGATACTGAAAAAAGGATTTGGATAGTGCAGCGATACCATTCTTTATAGTCCGTCATTTCCGTCCAAATAGAATTTAGGCTGGAGTTTGGAGGTACTCCCCGAGTAGATCGACCATTATGAGGCTGGTGAACATGTTTGCCGAATCTGGAAGCATCGAACGAAGACCGTATCATCGAGATCGCAATGTTCGGGTTCAGGATACAATCGTGGCTGTTGCATCGGCTATACAGGCAAATCCAAGTGTTTCGATTGGAAACTTATCGGGCCAAATTGGAGTTAGCAGACGGTCAATTCAACGGATACTTCATGATGACTTAAACTTGTTTCCGTACAAAGTCCAAATTACAAGCAAGTTAAACCCTCAGGATTTGCCTGTTTGGAATTTTGCAGAAAAATGATTGCAATGGCCGAAGAAGGCAACAAATTCATAAATTGTTTGTTCATGTCTGATGAGGCCCATTTTCCTTAAACGGCAATGTGAACAAGCAGAAATGCTCCATGAGACGGAACTGCACCCAGAACGAGCCTCTGTGTGGTACACAGTTTCATCAAGGTGTATTGTCGAGCCATACTTCTTTGAAGAAAACTGTGTAACACAAACTGTCAATGGGGACCGTTATTTAAAGATGTTGAAGGAGTTTTTTTACCCAGAACTTCAGCGAAGACGTATCCTTTTCAGCAGGATTTGGTTTCAACAAGATGGAGCCAGTGCATACGTAGCCACACAAATTATGGCTCCAACGAAAATTCCCAAACAAATTGATATCCAGAAACTGCAGTTTCCGCTGGCCCCAAAGGTCACCTGACCTGACTGCACCAGACTTTTTTTTATGGGGTTATGTCAGGCAGGAAGTGTACAAAACGAAACCGAGGAATTTGACTGAATTGAAGCAGTCCATTAAAACAATAATTGAGGCGATCCCAAATCCAACCCTTCATTCCGCAATGAACAATTTTCTGATCAGGTTCCGCACATGCGTGGATGAGCGTGGAGGTCATTTGCGGTCTATCATCTTTAAAAACCATTAGTTATTTAAAATAAAATTTAATTTTTAATCCAATAAAAAAAAATAATGAAATACATCGATTAAAATAAAAGTTATTTAAATTTCTTATTGTAGCACGATTCGTGCGCTACGTCCAACATTTTATCCATCTTATATGTATGTACATTTTTTTCTTGTAGGTAATTTACAATTTTTTTTAACTAAATATTGTTTGTTTTGTTACCACTTTTAATTTATTTAACAAAACTGTATGTTCAACAACTAGACAGCGTCAATAAGAAAGACACTTTTGTCTTTGTTTTGTGACAAACGTCAACCTGACATTTGTCAATTTGGTAGCACATTATGCGGCCTAATGTATATTGCAAAATTTGTCAGGCAGGGAAAATATTTTACTCTTTCATCAGCGATTTCTTCAGCCCCAAACTACCAAATTGACTATCTGAAGCAGGAATATGCACGACTTGGTTATAATAGGCAGTTTTGGCGAGGGTTCGATACTCTGCGTTGGCGGCCCAACAACTAAAACAAAAATGCCTGCAGTCCCAAACCCATACAAAAAAAAAAAAAACAAAAAAAAAAAGTTTTTTTTTTTTAATTTTGATTATTAAATTAAAATTAAATGCATAAATGCAACGTCCATAGCTGTCAATTTGACAACTAATGTAGTAGATTTATCTAATTTTGGATTGGTAATACGGAAGAACTTTCCGATCCAAAGCTAATTTTTAACTATTTGATTTTGTAAAGATGGCCGACATAATGTTGAATTCGAATTTGACGTTTAGTGGGAGTGAGTGCTGATGTAGGTACTTCTGGTTTTCATTCTGATCTTAAATCCCGAATCCAATTTAAGCGAATGGTTATTTTATTATTAATGTTCGTATATAATAGATACTAATAATGCTGAGCAATTTTATTATACTCGTAGAGTACTACATATTTAACATTTCAGCATCCAGGGAATTATATGAATGTAAAAAATAACCTTAACCCAAGATGAAAGGTGAGTTAATAGCTCAATATTATTTTCCCAGTCATGAAAAATACAGCTAGGTAACCTAATTTGCAACCCTACATATTTTTTTCTTCGATTTCCACCTTGAAGCAAAAACATCTACCGGCACACGCGGGACAATCTTTCTTTCTTTTTTGCAATAACTTGATATCCTTCAAACCAGGAAGCCCTATCAAATCAATTATTTTCCTCTAGGTAAATCACGAGAATACCTTATCCCATATTATTCCACTCTATAAAACCAAGTAGGTCGCTGGGTCTGAGAGTTAAAGGATGAAGAGCTATTAAGGCGGTATACCTGATGGCTATATAACTTGACTTCAAGAAAAGGAAATTCTCACTCAAGTGGATTCTTATCAAGATTTAATAGTAATTACAATCATCGTCATCATTATTTCTTTCGAAGGACTTTTTTCATTTGTAGTCGTTTTCGGTCGGAAAGGATAAAGTTTATAGCTTAACATCAATCCTAATCCGCAATATGTATGTACGAACATAGAAATATTGTAAAGATTGGCAAACTCCCCTTTGCTCTAATATAAGACTTAAGAATGTTCATTCTTATAACACGATGGCTATTTATGAAAATTTCCATAGGAAGCTTCTTATAAAAAGCTTGTTCCATTTTTATGTTCTTCCTGTAGTTTTTTTTTTGTTATGTTTTAAGGATAAAATAGAAAATATAAATTTATAAAAGTGTCTTCTTGGGGCAACCAGGACGACGCAAATGTGTATTATACATGATTAGTATACGAGTATGTTAATTTTTCAACAAGCTAGATGAAGCTAAGAACTATATATATAACATATCCCTGTGGTATGCTTACTTTGTCTAGCTATTAAACTAACCCCAGGGGAGGATTATTCAATTAGAGAGTGTTTTAAATGTAAACGCTCTGGAATGAAGGGCTCTTCGTCCTTTCATGTGGGTAAATATGAAATTTAAAACGAGGAGGTATTTCCTGTTGAACGGGGTCAACTATTGAGGTTCTATTGTAGTTGCTTGAAGTTGTCGACGGCAATTACCATCGTTTAAAAGGATAAACCCTAAAGATGTCATAGTTGTTTGTCTTAAGCGGAAATAAAGAGGAGCGCAGTGTTTGCAAGGATAAACGCACTATTAGTGGATGTCTGTGATGGTATACTTTAATACTATCTAATTAAAACGAATTACAGAAGTTCTAAATATGAAGGTAAAATAAGAATGACTCTTGTTTGTGTTGAATTTATGTGGAACAAATTTGATCTTATATTTATTCTATTTAAAAAGGCTGCAAATACAGTCTTTCGTGAATCCAATCTATATTGTGATCATCAATTAAAATATTGCATTCCGTGATTTTACTTTGAGACGTGCGTCGTTAAATTCCACAATTACGGGAAACATCTTTCAAAAGAACGAATCCAAATTTTCCGACAGATCTGTCAAATATATATCTATATATAGACGTCCACGAGCATTTTCGTTAAAATAAAAAAAAGTAAATTTCGACTGCTCCTAAAAAAAAAAACTTATTACGCAAGCCAAACAAACGCGTGACAAACACTGCACCCTCCACCATCGATTGGAATCTTTCATCACTGTTTTACTCAATTCCTTTGCGATCGTTCAAGCAAAAGTGACGCTGAAAGTCCTGGTCGCCCAATTGAGGTGACCTCATCAGAAATGGCCGACAAAATTAATTTTGTTTGATAAGGGGCGACCGGCGGCGAGTGAAAGTAAACGTGCTTGAAGATGCCACAGGCTTATGTCATGTCTGAGTGATTTAGATGTTACATAAATATTTGGACTTGAAAAAACTTTCCGCAAGATGGCTGCCGAGTTTGTTCATAATCGACAACACATGCATTGGATTGACAACTTCAAAAGTTGTGTTTGGCGATGTTCCAGAAAAATTCGACTGAGTTTTTGAGCCGTTTCGTAATCGTCGATGAAACCTAGATTCAACTCATTCATCGTTTCTGACGAGAGCTTTAACATCCCAAAAAAGTGCACAACGCCGCTAAAGAGTTTTCACTTAAAAAACAAACTCGATTGTACACCCTTTAACACCTCCTCCCCTGCATTTCTATACCAAAATCTAGCTTTGTCGGAATTTTTCCCAAATAAGGTCATTTTTTGTATCTAATTTTCCTGTATTAAAAAAATCAGCTTAACGATGAAGTTTAAGATCCTGCGTTGATGTCGTGGCGTTCGCTCGAAGTTTTCCCGCTGCATAATTTCTGTCTGGAGAATCTTCAACCCTGGTTCCTCTCCATCCAAATAGATGGCATCTCTGAAGTGGATGAACCCATCCGAACGCAATTTATTGTGATTGAATCGGATGAAATTGAGGCCTCCTATTTTGACCTTGACGTACGTCATATATGCTGACGCAATAGCTTTGAAACAATCGATATCAAATCGAATCATCAAGCGATGCATAGAAGTGCATGCTCCTGACCTTCTTATTACTTGCTGATGACGAAATACTCGACAACATTCCGGTCAATGAGGTTTAACGAATAGCGTAATGCGTCGTATGATCTGTGGCTCTCCGTGAAGCGTTATCACATTATTTAATGTTATCAATTGGAATTTTAGAAATGATTGAGTGACCATTTATATGTTGTCTTGCACGACTTTGACTTTAGGTCCTCCAGACTTGTGATTACATAATATTATACCAATACTCAATTAATTTCAAAAGCCTTTCTCGAATAAAACAATCTTTTCGTAAGCCCCATGAAAAATCCTGTTCCCTGAATTCCCGACTTAATATATTTTTGGATTTGTTTAATTAAACTATCACAGAATCAGACACACTCAATTTCCCAATTAATCCCTATGTGAGTAGTTAAAAAAATAGTATATACGTACTTAACAGCTTTTGATCTTTTACACGCCAAATATTTACCGTCCTCAATCCTTTCGATTTATTTTTTTTTTAATTTAACAAGAATAATTAAATGTTAAATCATACACTATTTTTAATTAAAAAAAAACTTAAAACCTACCCGTAGTGATGGTCACTGTCCACGTTAACCAATCGTGATGCGTCAAATTTGTGTAGTATAACCAAAAGTTATACGTTGTCCCGGGAAGCCCATGGGAAAATTGTATTTCATCGCCGACATCCCTTGATGCGATTGTTGTATTTGCTTCGGGATAGCCAAAGGGAGGACTATAGTCCAAACGGTAGAAAGAGTCTTCCTGTCCCAAATTGCCTGGAATCTCAATCACTAAATCAGCAGCTCGTGCAGTCTGAAAAAAAATAAAAAAAAACAAAAATTCCAATCACATGAAGTTCTGTACAAATCAGGAAGTTAAAAATGAAAGAGAAAAAAAATCAGGAAAAAACCATCAACGAGATATCGATTCAAGGATACATACAAGTATAATATCGTTTTTTTTTATATTCGAACAAGCAGTTCTATCTATTGGCAGAAATTCAATGTTACGTCAACGACGATGTCGTTTGTCTATATAAAAACTTTACCGACAACGATGACACTTACTTCTCTGCATCCCCCCTATAGCCGTTTCCATTTCCGAACGTTTATTTCATAAAGATGCAAAACGAACGCTCGATAGAGGATACACGTCGATTTGAATATCATGAAATATTCATTTTACATTAAGCGACATGCCAAGAGGGGGGACTTTCAACCGAATATGTAATGGCAGATCCACAGAAGGAGAGGTGAAAGGCAGAAAATGAAGTAGATATTTTATAGGTTTAGTGCACATTGCACACACTTTACTTTACTCTTGCAAGTGCGAGATCTCTTGGAGGGACCCTTCTAGATGGCGCCCAATGCGAGGCACGACACGAAGAGACTAGTAATGGAGTGGATTTTCGTAAAATGATGTGCTTAACTTTGTATGAAAGATGAGTGCGGCAGTAGTCTGGTCTGGTTGGCTAAAGAAGACTTAGATAACTAAATGGGTTTTCAATTACCCATGTAGATTAAAGTGTAATTTAAGTTTGTGACAAAGTTTAACAAAGTTAACCCCCATAGAATGCCACAAGGACAGCTAATTAAAATAAACAAACCCAGTTAGGTACGTACACTGCACTTAGAAAGGTTCATACCTGCCCTTGTTATATTAACGGAAAGCACGTTTAACTTTCAACGAACTTGTAATCTTATATAGCTTTTCCGGCAATGTACAGGAAGGCCCAGACCTATGTAACAACATGCGCGCATTATTCCGTGACTTGGCAGATGCCATTTTAATACAAAACGGGACTTCTATAAAATTAATTGCACTTTTGCAGATAATGACGATGGGAAACATTACACGAAATAATAAACAAAAATGAGCACAAAAAAAAAAACGTTAAGGGAGCTTTTATTGTTTTTTGTTTTAACTTTTTTTTTGAGTGCTTGCAATGGCTCTGCTTTATCTAAGTTGGTGATGGTGGAAGCCCAGGCAGAGGCAGAGTCATGTGGGCAAGCGATGACGAGTGATTCGAATTGGTAAGCGGATTTAATACAATGCCTATAGACAAATCGAATGCAAAAGTCATTTCTACTAATGAATGCAATTAGCATGACAGTTGATTTGTTTTCCTGGACGAGTTGTATGAATGCCAAATGAGTGTAGCCTTACTCCGGGACAAGGTAGGCACAGGCTACAGATAGGTGGTACTGGTGAGTGTATAAACGACAAAGTGGGTGTTGTTGTGTATACTACACCAGACCTAGCTATAGAAAAGTTGATTCGATGCAATAGGTGTATATGATAAATCATATTAAAATATAGGCACCTAAGGATGATGATGAATAAAAATGGAGGAGGAGAAGGCGGATATACAATTTCCTGAGTCTTGTTGCAAGATATTTCCGTTTGAATGGAAATTTATTAATGCTGATGTGGAATTATACAGGAAGGGCCTTATGCAAGCTGATTAAATGCTAAATGTGTGTACTTTGTTTAAAAAAAAAGAAGTTTATAGAAAAAAACATGATCAAAAATGACAATATATAGTATTATTTATTACCTAGCAAACATAAAAGTTACCAGCCATGGAAAGACAAATGATGGTTAACCATGAAAGTTTATCAACAACTAAAAGCAGTCAACTTATTCAAATATAATAGGTCCGTTCCCGTACTCCCTAAAATTGCGAAAATCTACGAATTTCTTCGAAAAACAGTTCAATCCTGTTCCCGTTCTCCAAATTTTTGTAGTTTTTCACAGGGGGTGACCGTGGCGCAATAGTTGTGTGCTCACCTGTCAACCTCGTGGTCGCAGGTTCGATTCCTGCTGTCGTCTATGTTTTCTTATATTCCATTAAAAACCAATTATAAAAATTGTCATAAAATAAGTTGCTACTTTGCTCATTAAATGCTGTTTAGGAATAACACTAACAACATGTGATTGAGTAAACTAGTATTCCCATAAAATATGAAGACCAAATAAATAAAAATAATGCGAATTATAAGAGACACAAATAAATAAGGCACGGTAATTTTCTCCGCATTAGTTCAGCCGCCATCCCTGGAGATAAATCTGAGACAACAACCAGCTCTAGTCTCAGAACATCGCGCCACACATCTTTCATATCCTTCTTTCTCTTCTTCCACCGGATGCCGAGGTGTGTTTTGAACATATAAAAGGTATTCATAATCCCTTGAGCGCGTGCAAAATTATATAAAAAAAAACAGAAGAGAGCGCTCATGAGAGAGTAAAATAGTAAAATATTTCCCCTTGCTGCAAATTTAAGCCCAAGAAATTTCTTTGGAAAAAATATGAAGACAGTCAAATGAAGGAAAAAAGAAAAAAAAAACTATACATAAGCTGTCAGTTGCCATGTGTATCCTTACAAAAGTTCAAAATAATGGCATTTATGGTCTGATCGGGCTTATTCTTGTAATAAATTAAAATTTGTGATATAAAATTGGTAATTTTAAGAAATAATTTCATGTAAATCTTTAATAAATATTTTCAAAAATTCACTTTTATTTTGACGTTTAAAAAATGACTAACATTGTTGTTCAAAGTGTTCTTTTGTAAAAATTTGTTGCTCTCTGAGAGATTTTTACCCCCAGTTTTTCAAAAATGACAGTCTTCACATTTTTGCGCACAAAGAACGGTAACACACTTAATAATTCATTCTTGTGCGTTTAAAAACTTGTGAATTAAGAACGAGTAATTACATATTAATAGTTTATTTTCAAGGTGATGGAAAATAAATTATCGTATAGGAAGACACCTATAACTTTTGAATCTAATATGGAGCCGGATCACGGAAAGCTTCCACCTTGTATTTAGAAGAAGTACGTTATAGGTAAACATACGCAAAATATTAGTATTGACTTTGCTTAAGTATAAAGCGGCAAATTCATGTTGGGATGTATTTCCTGCCTGAAGCTGCACGCTATAGAAAAATTTAAATATATATCTATATTCAGTTCCAAAATAAAATAATTAACTCGGTTTCTGATTTCCTCCGGTTAATACAGAAGATTGTTATGGTAGAGATAATTTTTGTTCGAAATTCCTCATTTGATGTTTGCTGGTTAGAGATACTGTGAATCCAAAAGACAAACAGCAATGGATATAGCAGAAACAAACATATGATGCTTTCCAAGTACCTTGTTGCATATTTTCTTAAACTTGTTGGCAAAATTAAATCGTTGCATACTTTCAGGCATTCATCTGTCAATCGAATTATTACATACCTAACCAATAAACCAATATGTTCACTGATATATGTACTTTATACTTCGGATTTGATTCGAGCATATTGACTAGTATCTTTTTGACATACGTCATAAACTGTTTAAAATAGAAGACTGAAAATACAAACGAAATTTAGAAATGAGCACCAAACCTTGAAAAAATTTCTTAGCAAACAACATTACTTGTATTAAATATAAAAATTTAGTGGAGACTTTTTCATTCGGAAATACATAATATACTGCTAGGGAAAAATCCTAAATGCAAATTATAGCACAAATAATGATGTTTGACAATTTATATTCAAAAATAGTTATGAACTCCCCTGTTATTCAGAAATTGTGAATAAATTTTGATTGATCTGCGATTTAAGATAATGCCAAAAGAAGAAGTTTAAATGCCTTAATTCCGTAAGACCAACATTCTCATTATTCAGTGACTTTCTCACGAGTCAAGATGATTGGTGCTGGCGAATATATGAGATCTTCCCATATTTCAAAATTTTGCTTGTTTATACCTATCAACTCTACATCCCACAATGGTGATTTACTATTCGCCACTAACAATTTACAACTTCGACAAATATTGCATTTCCAACATGGCCGCTAACACATTTGTAAAATGGTGCTTGGGCATCACTTTTTTGCATGGGCATCACTTTTTTGCCAAAATATATGAGGTGAGTATCTATTATAGACGTATATTAAAGTTTATGGGTTTAGCTATGTATATGCAACTGTCGATCTATGTATAACAAATTAATGGCTACTGACTGCCCTACCCTATACCACTTGTCAACACCATCTTATGGAAATTGCGTAAACTAATTTTATAAACCTTTCAAGTAATCTGTCGAATATAATCCATAAATTTAGAAGTAATGTACTACTTACTCCAAAAAAGTCTTCAATAATTACAACACTATTGAACAATTTAAAACTTTGACAGGCAGCCATTAAGTTTTGACAGTTTTGTATTATGGAAGAAGTGTCAAAATTTTAAAAATTTAAATTGCGTGTACCTTCTTTGTAGTTATTTTTAAATAACTTGTATTTAGAAGGTCTTTAAATATTTTTTTTTCTTAAATTACCATTTATTGTTAAAAAAAGCAACTATTTGCTTACTTTCGAGTTTCAATTGCCTATTCAACATTGAACTACATAAATACAAAATTATAACAAAGAGGGTGCGTTCAATAAAAAAGTTTTACTTAGCTCCAATTGAAATAAAGTAATTTGAGATCATTTCATATAATTAATTTATGTGAGTTTGTATAGTTAAAAGAATAAATGCGGAGAAACATTATAAATTGCTTATTTTTTTTCATTTTTGTTTTTCGACCATGAGTCATATCAAATCTATTCATTTTTGTTGAGTTTATGTTTGTTCTCGTCATTGATGATGGAAGTAATGCGATATGTGATGAGTCAAAAGACAACCTGAAGACTTAACCACATTCCCAGTCATTCTTTTTTCATAAATTTTTTTTTACATTCTTTTACCTGTCATCAAAACGGAACTTACAAATACATTAATAACAACACCTATTGTAGTTTGTTTTTTAAAGGTCACAAAACAAAAAAAATTGACAGCTGACAGTTATATTTTTTGTTCAACCGGTTCTTCAAAAAGAATCGAAACGTTGCATTAAATATGATTGCATTTTGAGACAGAGGTTAAGTGAAGTTCCATTTTAAGAGTCACTTAAGTGTCATATTATTTTTTGCTGACAGTTAATGTGTCACAGAAATTGAAAGTTAAATTTTCCAAAAAAATACCACAAACACAAATGAGACGGATGAGAAAGAGGCCTGACATGAGACATCAAAAAATTAAATTAATTTTAATTGACAGCAGCATCATTACAGCAGCGTTGTAGCAACTCAGTTTCTAATCAGTTTGCTGGCTATATTTTTATACTCAAATGCTTCTGTTTGTGATCTAGTATTATGGGATTTTTGCTATTGTGATTGCCTGACTGCAGCCATTCTGTCTCTGCGTACGGAAATTCACTCATGGCTGATTAACCAAATTGAAAAGAGCTGCTCACACTGGTTTGTGAAATGATTCGAAGACCGACACGATGGTGTGGTGGGGAATGAAACGCATTGACAAACATTAACTTTCACTTAAAAAAGATAACATTCACTGCAGACTGCACATATTAAGCACTTGTGGTTGAACCACAAGCACTGCGACAAACGAATATGAGAGGAGAGTGCTTTCGAGAAAAATACTCGTTGATTTTTGAAATTTCAAGTCGATTGGGCCTGGCTGTGATGTGGAAGAATGAATATTGAATTTTAAAATGTGCTCTGCAAAACGTGAAGTGCCGACGGTTTTAATTTTTCAATTTTATTTTGAATTGTAAACGAAATTAAATTAAACATTCATGTCTATGGGCTATACGGTCGATGGCTTGGGGGGTGTTTGGCATATTTATGTAGGTTCGTTCACAATGGGAATTGCTTTTACTATGTTATAGTTTGTTTATGCATTTTAGTAGTGCATCCAGCCCATATTCTCTCCAAAATAAAAAATGTTTTGTTTTGATTTTGTGTGTTGAGCTCACAGGTGAAACGAGTAGACAAATAAATAATTTAATGAAAGAACCAGGAAAATTTCGTACGATGTTTATTTAAGCTCGAAGCACATGTAGAGCACATTTTATTTGGAACAACAATTTAAATTTGTTTGCTTTTTGAAGTTTCCATTAAAAATTAAAATTAATAGGTTAAACTGAAATGTTAAATTCTTATAAAAAAAAACAAGTGAACATTGATTTTGTATACCTAAATGGATATCGATTTTTGACACTTATTGGTTTTTGAAAGTCGACGTTTGACTGTCTAACGAGTGCAATCACATAAGCAAACAATTACTTGGTTACGTTTGACAAAATAGAATTCATAATGCATAGTTAACTGTACTTATTGAACGCAAGTTTGAATAGTTAATTTTTGGCATGACATTAGTGTCAAACTACAAACATTTACATTAATTTGAACATGTAAAAAGCAATGTTATGAAAAAAAAAATAATTCATACCTACAATTTTTTTACGTCGAGAGGCACTCGAAAATGTTTGCGTGTATCCAAAAGTAATACATGTGTGTCAAGTTAGCACTACCACTTCAAAATTTTAAAGAAATTCTTATTGGATTAATTGTCGTAAATTTGTCGTGAAAGAAAAAAATTTGTCGCGCTTGTTTTTTAAAAACACTATAGTAAAATTTTATTAAACAATTGTTTAAACAAATTTTATATGAAAAAACTAGTTAAACAAATACTTTTGGTATGGTAGTGCTAGATTTAGTGAAAATTCGTTTCGCCATTGGTTTACGACAAATTTACGAAAATTAATAGCGTACCCATTTTTATTTTTTTACTTCATATACACCGTTTTTTAGAGGTGGTAATGCTAAATTGACTGTGAAGTTAGCATTACCAGGGGTTATTTAAAAAAAAAACGAACGCGACAATTTTTTTTGTTTCGCCATTGGTTTACGACAAATTTACGACAATTAATGACATACCCATTTTTATTTTTTGACTTCATATACACAGTTTTTGAGGGGTGGCAATGCTAACTTTACTGTCAAGTTAGCATTACCAGGGGTTATTTTAAAAAAAACAAGCGCGACAATTTTTTTTCTTTCACGACAAATTTACGACAATTAATCCAATAAGAATTTCTTTAAAATTTTGAAGTGTTAGTGCTAACTTGACACACATAAGTAATACTTATTTCATAGAACGCTTAATAGCATTTTATGGAAATTGATCGTGAAGACATGGCTCAGTCATAATGGTCTATATGGATTTTATTCTATGCGCTGTCATTTTCAGTTTGGCAATACCTTTTCTCCTGTTCACACACACATGTCAACCGCACCCGTTTGGTTTTGAATATCAAACTACTCTAACTACCAAGAGGATGCCTCCACAGACTATAATCGATGGCAGATCTATGAACATGCCGTACAAAAGTTCAATGGAGTGCAAAAATTTCATGTCCATGCAGGGACATGCCGAAAAAAATTACTTTTTGAAAATAAGACATGAGCGCAGTTCGAAGATTGGCCCTAGATTGATATTGCATAAATGTGTTTTTTTTTTTGATGAATGAGGATGTGAATATTGATGGAAAATATAAAAATAGTGGTAAAAAGAAATGAACGATATTATCACATGATATGGCACTACCACTGGATTGTGGTTGTGACGTTGAACATCTGTATCGCCATTGGAGTCGGCCTGTAACCAGGCGCAATGAAGCTTGATTTCGCTGACCCATTGGGAGATGATTTCATCAAAGGCAATGCTGTTGACGTCTTAAATCTGTCAATGCTTTTAGAGCGAGAAAACAACGCCATTGCTAGATCTGCGAAATTTCACAAACAAAACAAACAAATACCAAGCTATAAAAGATGTCAGATTGTATGGCAGTTTTTTGACAGTGACCCAATTAGAGTTAGAAAAAATTGTTCAAGTTGTTGTGTTAACATAGCGTTTTAATTTTGTTGCGCTAGGTGTTTTAAGTTTTAGTTATATTGTTGTACATAACGAAATACTCGTAAGTTTATAGAAACTAGAGTTCTACCGAATAGTGATTTTGGCCGGATACCGGATATTCGGCCCGCAGCTAGGCCGGATAGCCGAATATGCGGCGGCCGGATATCTGCCCAAATGAAAATTTTAATAGCTTGGTGGTCTGGTACTCAAATCAAACCGGTACAAGTAAAACCTTAATAACTTAAACATGCTTTTATTCCTTCTCCTGCACTTCCATAAGATATTCTTATTTTTTACACTGCAAATATAATAGCGCATTTGTTGTCCTCAATGTTCTGTCATTTCATATACTGGATGAAGATTTATTATTATTGAGAAGAGAAGTTTATTACTTTCTGGACTGTCAAAAAATATTGCTACTAAGTACTAGCTTTTATCACAAATAATTGTTTTTGTTGTTGGCAGAAGTATTGCTGACATGGTATACAAAAACAAACGTAATCGTTTATTCTTTATTTAAAAAGATCTTGGAGTTATTTTGACTCCAAACTAAATTTTATTAACTAAATCCAGTTTCTCGATAATAAAGCAAACTCCATGTTAGGTTTCATATATAGAAGCGCTTTTTATTTAATCCGTCCTTATACATTAAAATCCTTTTACATTGCTTAAGGTCGATTCTTGAATATTACTGCGTAGTTTGAAATCCACATTACAATTTTCCATACTATAAGAATCGAGAGCATTTTAAAAATAATTCACTAGGTTAGTAATAAACAAAATGTCCCCTTATAAAGTAAGATACCAGCTTATTGGCATCAAGACATTGGAAAATCATCGCAAGATGTTCGCTTTTACATTTGTTCATGACATTTTATGTTTCATATACATTGCCCTGGATCTGTTAGTTCTAATCGATCCATATGCCCCTTCTCTTGCTCTCAGAACTCGAACCTTGTTTCATGAGATTGCTCATAGATTATAGTTATGCCTCCAATGATTTTATCTTTCATTTTAGTAGAAGTGTGTTTAAAAATATGCTAGGCTTATAGACTATTTATCAAACTATTAGTTATGAACTTATGTTAATTATTATTTATTGTATATTGTATTTTATGTTTTAAATGTATTATTAATTGGTCTAATGTAAGTATTATTATAAACTTAAATTGATGAAAGTACATAAAATAAAAAAAAATAAATAAAAGTACACATGAATGCAGAAAAACCAATTTTCATTCACCATAATTTGGTTGGCTATATTAAACGTACAATATTAAATTGCTGATAGCCGGATATTGACAAAGTACAAATGACTTAGAGATAAAGTAGTATAATTTACCTTATATCACATATTTAATTTTTGTATACTAACGCCCAAAGCAAATGCTGAGATTTCAAAAACGAAGGAATTTTTTGCAACATACCTATCCCAACACTAAGCCTTAACAAATGTCAAAATACAGGATTCATTCACAATAACCAAAACTGATATTGCAGTTATCGATTACACTTACATTTGGCATATACATATGTATGTGGCATTCACAATAATGTCGTCGAAGAAGTCCACATTAAAATTGGTGAAGATAATGATTGTGAAACAGTCTTTTAACTTTAACGCAATCATATCCCTTTCCTTCAAAACAAATTAATTTAATTTACTTTATTCGTCAATTAGATACAATTTAACCATATAACTCATTGTGAATGTAAAACCACAACTTTCTACGAAGACCGACCCTAGCCTCAAACTTGTATGAAAACCTAATTTTAATCAATTCAATAACTGTCTCTGTTAAACTTCTTTACACACAAAACGGAGCTCGATATGCCATTTCCTGTTTTGCTCCCCGATTGCTGCACACTGCACATCTATCAAAAGCAGCTTGCCGCGAATCCTGACAAACGTGAACCGTGATGGATGATCCAATTATTGTTCGACTGCAGGCACAGGCACTGCACTCAAGCACTCATATTCATCCTTTTCAACTACCATCAACCGGGAGGAGTGGCGGGTGCCCGCAAAATAATAATGGCCTGGCCAACCTCCAAAATGTGGTACAATGCCCTCTATGCCAGAGAACGGAGTACATAAACTTTTGTTGCACTATAACGGATAAATTGAACGAAATAACTATTATAGGGATGGCAAACAACGGGGAGAGGGATGAAATGATAAAAAATAGCACTGGCATTTGGAAATTGGTGCTATTTCCCACCCACTGTCCCAATTTTATGGGAATATGGATTTATTTTCGTTATACGTACGAGAATATTATTTTTTTGATTAAAATTGAAAATTTACCACTCAACTGTCAGATGAGGCATGAGAGAAGCTTTACTGTATCATCTTTTATCTTTTTGTTTTTTTTTTTCTTAAAGCTGACTGCGGCGTTATAATTTAAATTTAAGAACATGGTAATGTAATTTACGGCGACGACACAATGAAAGAACAAAGAGGCACATAATTCTGGCCAAAGCAAACTATTCTGCTGCACTGCTTCTAATAAAATTATAGCCGAGCACAGAGAGAGAGAGAGAGCTTTATAGTTGTTGAAGTGTTTGAAGGGCAGGTCGTTTTATGTTTGGAAAGGATTGGATTATGGCGCGGCAAGTCCTTAATGTAGCAAAATGAATTGAAGTTTTGTTGGGAAAGTTTTGCTTTACAAGGACCATGCTGATGGTATGGGAAAAGTTTGGGGAAAACAGTAAATTTATTATAAAATTGCACAATGTGCTTAGTAACTTTTATGCTATTTAATGGTTGTGCTTATGAAATTTATGTTATTCAGGAGCATATAGAATTCGAATTATAGAGTTACCTAAAAGGATTATGTATTTTCAAAAAATAAAAAAAAAATGCAATTAGTGGCACGACATCTTGTGGCGAACTATGGCATTGTACTCTCAACCATTTTGTGTTCTTGTTTTTAGTCGAAAGGAATCTTCTAATGTCACCCAACTCCCAGTGGCTGAGATGAAAGATAGGCAAAACCATGGAAAATAAGTTTGAAATGGGAAAGGCAGCATTCAAAGATCTTGTTAATACATGGTGATCCAACTTTGTCGTACGTTTTTAGCACCTACAACGGAGAGTTCATTTCAAGTAGATGTGCAAAATATAGAGGCCTTATGCTTGATTTTTGCTCCTATACAAATTTACGCTCAATCAATGGTGCAAATCAGAACCAGAGAGCAGAGCTGAGAGAGCAGCCGGGAAATCTAAGGAAAAAAATGAAGGAACGCCGAGTTCTCAGGTGGGAAAAAGAGATGGCTGTAGCGGCACCCGTGATGTTCGAAAGTTATACATATAAAAGGATGAAGCGATCTGCCCAAGGATAAAAGCAAAGAGAAAAGAGTGGGAATATGCTAGGAGTTATATAGTCGATATTGAGGATCTGGAAGTCCTCTTTAATAAGTCCTTAAGTAGTTCGATTTTTCCCAATATCTGGAAAAGTACATTCATTACACCTGTTCACAAGAAAGATCCTAAACATGAAATAATGAGCTAGATATCTATTGCTAAATTATCTGTGATACCAAAACTGATTGAGTCAATCTTATATGAATTGGTCTTTTCTTTCACTGTACGTCAATTATTTGTGATAACCAGCATGGATAAAAACGTAAACAAGTCGATTGTGTATTTACTGATTTTAGCAAAGCTTTTGATAAGTTGTGTCATCGTACTTTAATTTTAAAGCTAAGCAATCAAGGCTTTAACAGTAATATCCTAAACTGGATCTCATTGTACTTAAAAAGTAGACTCTATAGTATTGTATTTCGCAATGAGTATTCAAACCAATTTGTTGTTAATTCTGGCGTCCCTCAGGGCAGCCATTTAGGTCCAATTATATTTGTTTTATTTATAAATGACTTGGTTTAGTTTATTAGAAATTCGTCTGTCTTTATTTATGCTGATGACATTAAGCTTTTCAAAAGAATTAAATCTACCTCTGACTGTTTACTTTTACAAGAAGACTTGTTAATATTTAGGGAATGGTGCAATAAAAATCGTCTTGTTTTAAATGTTGACAAGTTTTTTTTTTTTTTTTTTTTTTTTTATAATCAAGTGTAAAGGTATGAGTTTTACACGCAAAAAAAAAATCCGTTTATTTTCAAATATACGTTGGATTCATGTCCTCTTAGTAAAGTTTCCTTATTTTCTGAATAAGGTCCTAAGTTAACTTTCATCAATCATTTAAATTACATAGCTAAAAAAGCTAATAAGATCCTTGGATTCATTAAAAGATTCGGTCGCGAATTCTGTGACCCGTAAGTCCCCAATATTCTTTTTGTTTCATTTGTGAGACCAATCCTAGAATATAGTTGTATGGTGTGGGCACCTCACTATTCCATTCATATATTAAGACTCGAAGCAGTTCAGAGAAGATTTTTGCTTTTCTGTCTTCGTTTTCTTACATGGTCACATCAAACATATCAAAATGCTCTTCCTCCTTATTCTCAAAGACTTGCTTTAATAAGCCTTCCTTCTCTCACTAATTATAGAAAGTACTTGCAGTTTTATTTTATTGTTGGAATTATTAATGGTTCAATATCATCTCCATCGGTTCTTGGTCGGTTAAATTTCAGCTTTAGTCGTACAAGTATAAGGCTACAGCAACCATCGATCCTTATATTTAGCAGATCAAACTATGTTACCAATAGCCTTATTAATCAATTGATTTTGATTGCAATATTCAATAAATTTTAGGTTTGTATAGACTCTGTAAACGATAACATAAAATGTATGATAATTAAAAATTTGATCATTAGCAGTTTAGAACAGTCAACTTAGATTTTAAGTATTATGTAATTAGTATAAGTTTGTTTTACGTTAGTATTTAACCACTTTTCTAGACTTCTAAATGGTGAAGGTTACCAAAATTCCGCTGTTAGGCAGAACACTCCATTTAACTTGGACGATGATAGCTTAAATATCCGTCCACCTAACCTACAAAAAATGCGGTTGGCAGTATCCAAGCTTAAGTGTTATAAGGCTGCTAGTGCGGACGGCCTTCCAGCTGAACTATTCAAAACAACGGGAGATGACTTGGTAGGATGCATACACCAATACTTATCTGCAAAATTTGCTCGGAAGAAGTATGCTCAATGAATGGAACCTCCCCGGTACAGTGTGCCTCATTCACATGAAAGGAGACGCTCTGAACTATGCCGAATACACAGGTATAAGTCTCCTCAAAGTTTCATATGAAACTCTGTCGTCTGTATTGTATGATCGCTTAAAACCTTTTGTTAAAGATGGCTTTTGGCTTAGCAAGTCCCGTCGATTAAATGTTCAAACTCCGAAAGATTTAGGATAAAACGCAGGAGTTAAAGTCGCATATGATGGCGTAGACAGGGACGAATTATTATACAGACTAATCTTGCATCTCGGCATAACTGCCGAACTCGTCTGATTGTGCAGGATGACCATTAAGAACTCTCGCTGCTCCGTCAAAGTCGGCAAGAAGACAACCGAAGCCTTTGATGACGAGAAAGGTTTAGGATAAGGCGAAGCGTTATCATGCAACTTGTTTAACACCGTTCTTGAAGCAATTGTACGGAACTGGCAAGTCAACAACAGAGGTACAATTTTCGGAAAAAATGGGTTTAACTGTTAACGAGGATAAGACGATGTATATGCTTCCATTGAGAAAAAAATTTCAACAGCGTCGACTCGGGCAAAACGTCACTGTGATGGGTAGACTTCGAAGTCCATACGGAATTTGTCTACCTGGGTTCCACTATTACAGCGCAAAATGACATTAGTGAATAGGTTAAATGTAGAACCACTCTTGCCAATCACTGTTTCTTTGCGATAAGAAGGTAAAGCCCTCTGATAAATTTGTAAGAATTTTTACAATTTGGCCAATTTTTAGCCAACGAAAATTAAAATGGTTTTAAATAAAAAAAACTGTCGAAAAAAAATCTGATAAAAAGTAAGTGCGGATGACTTCAAGTTTCGGTTTGGAATGCCCCTTATTTTTTCTTCTTAGTCATTGGCTTTTCAATAATTTCAATAATAATTTCAATAATTGAAATGTCAAAGAACCCTATCTCCGAGAACCAATAAGTCCTTGTACAAGACCCTCATCACAACGGTCTTGCTGTATTGGGCATGGACATTGTCGAAAACGGATGAGAATCTATAATTGGAAGCTGTGAAGGAAAGATTGTTCGGGTAATCTTCGGCTTAGTCGAAGGAGTTTGATGGGGAAGATATAACAACGAGCTGTACGGGCTTTACAGCAACGTTGATCTCGTCAAAACGCTGAAAATACAGCGGCTTAGATGGCTGGGATCGTCCGCCGAGTCATCGAATCTACCCCTGACGGCCTACGCAACAGATGAAGACCGCACCTTAGGTGGCGCACAGTGGAGAGCGACCTTAACCAACTTAGAGCGCATAACTGCAGGGACTAAGCTGGCTGGATGGGTGTTGAACACACAGTACGAGCGTTGGGAAAATTGGAGGCGATTTAAAAGCAGGTGTCGGTGCACGTTGGTCTTGAATTGAATATCACAAAGGGACAAATAAACATTCGCGCAGTTCGGTTGAAGAAGGAAACTCTATATTTGACAGTACGTCCGAAATTCGGATCTGAGGCGCGAGTACATATCTAGGTTGAATTGTTTAAGGGGAGGAATGCAACTGGCTACTAGGCAGCCTCATATTGCTCATAATGCATTGTCGAATTATGTAGAAAATTATTGAATATGCAAAACACCGTTTGAGCCAAACTAATTCAGAAGTTCAAAGACCTCATTGAGTGTTTTTATTCGAGTCTTCAACCTTAAACTAAAAGTAGGTATACCCACCCTAAAAGACTTTTATATAGACTACGTTTTATTATATAAGAGTTCGCCTAAGTAGTCATTTTAAAAAATAAGCAGAATCAGGCAAAATTTCAAAAGGATATTATTTTAATCGTTCTTCTGTGATAAAAAGTCGATGCCACGATAAGTGAGCACCGAAAGAGAGGAAAAAAAAGAATTATTATATAAGAGCGACTCTGAAATGTTCTTCATTTAAATATGCATTCATTAGTTTCATCGGCAGTCCTCTTAAGTCCACGACCCCACTTGTCTACGACACGAATGCTGTTAAAAAAACACCTTCTATTTTATTATATACACATTTTCTTTTTGTATTTAAATATAAAATTATACCCCGTACCATCCTTGAGAAATAAGAATGAAAAAAAAATCACTAAAGGAGAAACATGAAAATAAAAATTTATACTCAACGAAAGTCGACAACGTCGAAATAAAAATAATGTCCACAGGACCACAAAAACTATGTATAATGAAATCGCTTGCAAATGACCATTCACTCAAACTCATTTCATTATTGTATTGCTCCTGCCCATAATTACCCATGAAGTACATGCCAGAGAAAGAGAGATATATGCAAGCAAACACCACAAAAAAAAAAGAAGAAGAATAAAATGAGAAGCAGAAAATTGTTTAATTTCATTTCGACTATGCGGTCTTCTCGTATCTCGAGGGATATAAAACAAGGACGAGGCGTGAAAAAAATATAAATTTTAAGTAGATAGAATGTTATGGCGGAGTGAAGTAGTGGAGCGTGAAAAGAAAAGGATTCCTTTTTGATTTTTTTTCATTAGGGGCATTTTTTACAATTAATATACAGGGTGATTCATATGAGTTGCGGGAAAATGCTAAATCGTGTAGGTCAAGGGAGGGTAAACATTTTGAAGGTTATAACAATGTAAACAAAATTAATTAAACAAAATCACCGCATCTTTCGTTTATAAGTTATTTTTAATTTTTAAAAACAATGGCTCAACATTTTAAACAACCCATTTTTAAGGGCTTAGCATTTTACTAGTTAGCAATTTCCTAAGTGCTTATTGATTTAATAATTATTTAAAAATTTGTAAACCTTTTCTTAACTTGATCAAAAATCAACATGTGCTCTAAAAAGGTATTAGATATTTCTATTTTCATCATTTTAACTTCATTATTTACAAAAGAAAAAACAAAACAAAAATTGTGCACCAGCAGGACTCGAACCTGGGACCTTCGGGTCCAACAGCGATATAAAGGGTTATCCATTTTACGGTTTCAAGAGTATAAGGCTGAAATTCGACATCTGTTAAGACCTACTACAAAAATCGTGATTCTGCCACAGCTACATATCGTGCTTTAAGAGGAGATTATGGTTTACATAATCGTGCAACTACGCAAGCAATTGGCAAAATTGTGAAGAAATTTGAAATCGTTTCGCTCGTACCACTGAAAATATCGCTCCTGTAAGTGAAAGTGTTGCCGAAGACCCGAATGTGTTGATTTCTCGTCGTTCTCAGGAGTTAGGACTGTCTTACGGCACATTATGGAGTATTTTGCATTTGGATCTACAACTGCATAAAGTCACACAACAACTGAAGCTAGCTGACCATTCACAACGTCGTAGATACGTCGAATGGGTGCTTGAACAACAGGCGGTGGACGTCGATTTTTCGAACAAAATTTTCTTCGGCGACGAAGCACATTTCTCACACGATGGGTATGTTAATAAACAAAATTGTCGGATTTGGGGTTCTGAGAATCCTCAAGTTATTGAAGAGAGGACATTACATACACAAAAAGTCACTGTTTGGGGCGATCTTTGGTCCGGAGGTGTGATTAGACCTTACTTCTTCGAAAACGACGATGGAACGACTGTCACCGTCAGTTCGGAGCGTTATGGTCATATGATAACCGACTTTTTTTTGCCTGCTATTGAAGAATACGACTTGGAGAATATGTGGTTTCAACAAGATGATGCCACATACTACACACCTCGAGCGAATATGGCTTTATTGCAAGAGACATTTCCTGGCCGCGTAATTTCTCGTCGTGGCGATATCAACTGGCCACCAAAATCATCCGATTTCACACCGCTGGACTTTTTTTTGTGGGGCTACGCGCAAGACCGTGTTTATGCAGATAAACCTTTAACTCTTGAGCACTTGAAATCAACATTCGTCAAGTTATGGCTGAGATACCGCCCAATATGTGCCAAAAATTCGCGTGGTGGTCATTTAAATGATGTAGTGTTTCACACATAATGTCAACGTTCAAACTTTATAATAAATTTTTTTTTATAATCTACACGCACTAAAGGGATTATACTACCTTTTAAATGTTACAACAAAGCGCGGGCGTGAGGTTAAGGATGAGAGAGAAAGATAAGAAAGATGTGTGGCGCGGTGTTCTGAAACTGGAGGTGGTTTTTGTCTCAGATTTTATCTTCAGGGATGGCGGCTGAACTAATGCGGAGAAATTTCCGTGTATTATTTATCTATGTCCCTTCTAATTCGCATTATTTTCATTTGTTGTCATATTTTATCAGTATACTGCCTACTGCCTAAACAGCATGTAATAAGGAAACCAGCAGCTCATTGTATGACATTTTATTTTAGAATTGGTTTTAATGGAAAAATAAGAGCACATATACTACGACAGGGATCGAACCTGTGACCATGAGGTTGAGAGGCGAACACACAACTATCGCGCCACGGCCAAATTGCTAAAAGTTAAAGTACGAGTACCCATTCCGTGATTTTAACTTTAGCAAAATGTTAAAACCGTTTTAAATTAGCTAAATCATATTTTTAGCTTAGTAAATTGCTAAAAGTGGCGTTAACATTTTACTAAATCGTTTATAATTTTGCGCCAATGTTATTTCAAAAAATAGGTTTTAATAATTAAGAAAAGAGTGTGTTTATGTACATGCGCTAGAAGTAAAACTTCCCTAATATATTATATGGCGAAATTGTATTACTACCCTTAAGTATTGCTGATAATGTACTCCCATACCGACGCTCACTACTTGGTTAAAATGACACTCACATTTGATTTAATGACAGCTATCAAGCACACTTCATTACCGGCACATTAGTTTGTGAGATTGTAATGCAAATTGCAATATTAGTAAACAAAACAAGTTTTTTACCGATCTTAGCGTAATTTCTACAATAAATCAAATAAATTGGCCATAAAATTGCACACTCACATTAAAGATGCGTCAACACGATGTAGTAAATACGCAATCCCAATGTAAATAGAGTCTTAAATGCAATATTCCGTAAGGCAACACATGCATAGATGTTTACACAAAAAAATTATATGTAAAACAGAGTAGGAGACATAACGAAACCCTGGGGTACACCAGCATTTATTTTACGAATATCATTTTTTTTTATTTTCGGTGTAAATGCAAGTTGTTTTTCACTGGCTTCTCATACGACATATTATTTGATTTTAAATCATACCAATTCGCTTAACTTTTGGATATAACGATACGAATTGGCGGTGGCTCAACTTTTAAAATTTTTGAACAAGTATGGACCAGAGACACGACGAAACCAAACTGGACATGATACAGTGACGTTTTGTGAATTCAATGACCTTTGACAGTTTGATGTAGATTGTAAATTCCCAGTATGTGAAAATTTTGTTTGTTAACGTTTCCACGTATAAGTGACAAAAAAGTCTATCGAAAGATGCTATAATAGGAAATGGCTGCAAACGTAAATGCTAGTACTTGCTGTACTCCTAAAGAACACGCAATATTATTTTAATTTTTTTTTATGGAAAAAATTCTCAGTCATTTTGGTGCTAAGTGAATTTCGGAGCAGTTTTCCTGGTCATCCGACAACAACCTGGACAAAAACTACGACGTTGGCAGATGACTTCAGGGTACCTACCAGACAACGTGTCATGTAATTATTCAAAAATCGGGCGCTGGTCTTTACATAGAATTTTGGGTATTGAAGATATTTCTCAAAAAGTATCGAGAGTGCATCAGGTTTTAGCAGTTGACTGCCAAGCGCGTCTAACTTAAGTTCAAGCCGTCTTGAATGAGGCATACATCTTAAATCATCATAACCGAAGAGGCATGATTTCCAAGCACGCTGAACGAACATACAATTGAAGCCTCTGAGGCACCGAAAATACTCATAAAATCCACGAATACACAAGCTTAAACTTACTACATAAACAGCACATGCTTAGGCGTGATCGAACTTTATTTTTTCCAAAAAAAACCGCGTGCCAAACAACTTCTGCAGAACGTGAGAGCTAACAAACTTTCTTCTTTTCAATTGGACCAATTGGTACTGAGAAGCGAATTTTTTAGGGCCACATTCCCTTGATTTAGTGATCTGAAATAGCCACCAAGATTTCCCGATTATATTGTTCAAGGCTTATGTTTGTGGGATTTCTTAAGGTCACGAGACTATGGCTGCAAGCCTTAGACTTTTGAAGCCACCAAAGAAAATATGCGTATTTATTTTGCAAGATCAGGTTATCACTTACCTAAAACTCTTCCAAATTTAAGATCGAATATTGTAAGTGGGCAAATAAGTCCCTGAAAATTAACACAAATTGTGTCATCAGCTTAAATTAATAATTTTTTTGTCAAGAATCATCTTTCAAAAGCACCCAATTTTCAGACAGATCTGTCAAAAAATTTTGTTTTGCGCGGATAAAACCAGAAACCAAGGAACAGTAAAAAAAATGGACTTCTCCTGGTGATTGAAACCGAAGAAGGACATGGTGGAGTTGTCAGCCAACAGAATGATGTCAATAGTTTCCTGATTCCAAGTATGAAGAAGTAGCTCGGAGGAAAGAGATTTAAGCCGAATAAAGACGTCATCGCTGAAACAAAAGCTTATTTTTAGTGCCTCAAGAAATCGTATTATTTGGAGGGCATCAAAAATTGGTGGAAACGTTGGATAAAGAGTAGGCGGAATATTTTGAAAAATTAAATGTTTTCATGTCGAAAAGAGTGTTCCTTTTTTCATATTATGCGAACCACTCTGTATCAACATTCTCTTTTACTTTTTTTTTAAAGCTAAATGTATAAAACTTCGTGTTTTGAATGTTTATCAGTTAATTAGAAACAAGTGTCACAGTCGTAAAACTAAAAGAAGAAAGAAAGAAAAAAACAAACAAAAAAAACCCCACCACAAAAGGATTTCATTAAATTCTTTTATATCCACTTTAACTAAGCGGTCAGCTAACTTATCAAGTCCGAAATGTCTTATTTGTCAAGGAGTATCACTTTACATATTTTATGTTAAACCACTTAACTCCGCAAATAATAAGAAAACTGTCAGGCAATGTTTCGTGTTGGAAATAGTTTTGGACATGTTGAGGAAATGTTACAAACAAAAAAAAAAAAAAAAAAAAAAAAAAAAACTACCGAATCCTTTCTATTTTGTTTTTCCCTCCTTCATTATGATTCTGCTCTATAAAGGTTAGGTTAATTGAATTAGATGTTAGATCGCGAAAAAAAATGTTAATACTTAATTTAAAATCCACTGAAAGTACTTACCAGCTTGCTGGTAGCTGTTCAACCAAAAAGCATTATGATGGATTAGCAAACAAAAAATGAGAGGGTGGCGTATACGTAATTTTTATTTCGTTTCATGGTGAAACTATAAGGTAAAAAAACAGGAAAAGTAAATTGAGTTCTTAGGAAAGTTCTGAAAAAAAAACAAATGGAAAGGGTGTAATGTACCAGAAAGTTGTGCGGGCAATTATGGCGAACAGATTAGCGAGTAAAGGAAAATATTTGTTAAAAACTCTGAATGAGTTTGGTTGCATGTGTCAATAATAAATTGTTCATTTCTTGGTCCGGAGTTTTCGGGTAATCGGAACAATTAGCCGTGTAATTGCAAAATGGATTATTTTCTACCATATAATATTTACAAAAAAGGAATAACAACGCAGAAAATGTTTCACTACTTTTCTCGAAACTGGAAAAAGTTTCAAGCTTCAAGAATTGTATATACATGTACACGAACATCAACTATGTACATTAACGTTAGGGTGGTTCATTTCAATTTATTTCTCTTAGAATAATTACAGTCCCTGATTGCAAATATTTTTAAACAGATTTTTTCATATTTTAAAAATTATTATTTTGAGTTTGTTTTTTTTTAAACATAATTTCGATTTCTCAAATAAATGTTTAAAAAAATTTCGTATTTTGTTTATTAATAAAAACCAAAAAATGCTATTGATTAGTTTGAACATTTTATTATTTTACACTTTAAAAATATATTTCTCGAAAACGTCATCTGCGTCAAAACTAGACTTGAAAATCGTTCTTAAACGCAAGCTGCAAAATTAAACTGTTCGAAAACGAAAACACGAATTTTGCAACATGATTATTGATTCGGATATACAGTTTGCAAAAGTCACATGTTCAAAAACAACATCTGCAGTTAAAAAAAAATCGACGTGACATCAAAGACACAAAACAAAACAAAGAAAAGCTGCCGTCCCGTCGTCAAAAGTGGAGACTCCTGTCTAATTGATTCCTCGAAGATTTGACAAGTAAACCTGACATATTTGAAAATATGCATTAATGAAATATTTGAGCCTGTTGAATTCAGACCTATTAAATATTTCGATTTTCATATTTCAGACATAATACAGTACAAGACGGATACAAGAAACTCTGAAAATCCAAGAAATTTCTTTCTAATATAAGAAAGAAAATTTCTTGTAAAAAAACTAAGGGCGTACGTGTACCTACAAAATTTCATGAAAACGAACAAACTATATGTGCATAATTAATGTATGTTCATATAAAATCTTCATCTATAATTTTTTTTAAATGAAAAGCTTTAATCTAACGAAGTAATAAAAATATACTCTTCTTCAACAATTAAAAAAATAAAATAAATAAGTCTTCTCTTCAAATAAATAAAGTTAAACAAAATATTTTGAGCCTGTGCAATTAAGGTTGATACATATTTACATTTAAATGTACAGGAATTATTTTGTATTATAGGTAGGTAGAAATCTGTAATCATTTATCGTCGAAACACAACCAGCAAAAAGAAGTCGAGCGCAAATGTCAGAATCACATTTGTTTATATTATTGTATTTGTAAATTTGGCTTTCTCTCCATGCATACATGTTAAATCTAACAACAATAAATGTAGTGTAGTGAAACTCCACATAAATGCAAAAAGATCTGTTTTATCCTACACAAATGCAAAAATATCAGTTTCGTAAAGGTAATAGCTCATGATGCAACTAAAGAAGATAGCGCATTGCGCATTTTGGGGGTTGATTGTCAAAGTTATGTGACGTCACACGGGCCCACTACATAGACTTTGATATTAATAATATTTTGCTCTATTTGTTGATGTTGATTGTTTATGCTGATCGCAGAATTAAGTTAACTATAAATATTTAATTGAATAACGATATTATTCTGTAAAATGAAATTTTTAAATTAAAATAAAAGAAAAAGGGAGATTCTTCGCTGTTTGAGTGTAATAACACTCGAAAAAAATCTACACCAAAAACTAGTTTCCATACATTTCCAAAAGGAAATGTTGTGTAATTAAATGGATTTCCTTTTATAAGAGAAAGGATACAGTACAATAAATACCAAATCTACAAGGACTTGGCGTTGGAACTTCGCCAAGGACGATTTTTTTATCAAATATGAAATGGATAAGCAAAGATTTCATTGAAAATTTGGAAGCTAGCAATTTGATATCGTGCGGCTTCGCACGTTTTAAAACCGGATGGGGTTCCAACTATCCATCCTCTACCTAAGGTTTCCGAAGTACCAGCAACCTTCAACAAAAAGGTTAAACCAAACGGAATTAAAAATGGTTAAAACAACTTGGGCGGATACATTTACAATCGCTTAAGAAACAAAGTGACTGATTCGGAGGATCACCATGGGTACTCCATTTGGACGAAGGTGACCTTACCAAACCGTGTCGGAAGACATGATGACTAAGCTTTAATAGTATAGTAATATAGTAAGTAATAGAAATAGTACCAATGTCGTCAACGGAGAAGTCGATGTTTTATACATTTGTACTGAGTAGGTATATTAAACACATGATTCAAATATCTTCAAATGTCGTTTACGATAGCAGAATTAAGTCACTATTTTTCCGATCGCGAATTTTTTTCGAATACGAAGACTCAATACACAAATAAAAGAAAACAAAAACTCAAGGAAAAGAAAATACAAAAAAAAATTATAAAATAAAACCAAGAAAATAAAAACAAGCATTTGAAATTCATATACAGGGTGGCACACGAATCGTACTACAATAAGAAATTTAAATAACTTTTAATGACTTTGAATGCCAAGTTTTTTCTCAATCATTTTTGGCTGAAATTATAGCTATTTCACGACTTGCCAAGGTCGATTATCAGATTCCTTTGCTCTAGTGCGTTGGCTACTAAGCGGCTGGCCATGGTTCAATACACGATGAAGGCACAAGAAGTTTTTCAATTAAAAGTTTATCATTAAAAGTTATTTAAATTTCTTATTGTAGCACGATTCGTGTGCCACCCTGTACAATCTTTTATTGATTTCTGTAAGTATGTATGTTGATCCATGGAGCTATTGTTTTTCAATTATTATAGGTCTACATATTTATGAATAATAATAAATGAATTTTTTAATTGCAAGGTATGAAGGTATGATTTCTTTTTATTTAATAAATGTATTATTACACTTTTCTTTTCAGATATCTTTTATTTACAATAGTTTCCATACAATTAATGCAAAATGTCAAACTCATTGGGCCCTTGTGACGTAGATGCGCAGAACGAGAGAAAAATAAAACTCAGAATGCGTTATCTTGTTTAAAATTTCCCATCCTTATATTGCTTATCTGTGGTGAGAATATTCGCGCCCTTTCCAATTTTCAGCTGTCATCCCTTTGCAAAGTGGGAACTTGTAATGAAGTTCTTTACACAAAGATGCATATTCAAAAGGTGTTGGTATTTCTTGTAAGCGTACTTTTCTGTTCTATGAATTGATGTGGATGTTTAAAAAAGGTTTTCTTAAGACAGTATTTTTCGTATATGCAAGTTTCTTATTCACGATTAATTTCGAGAGAAATGTAAAGAAAAAGGCGGTGATTCTTATAAGCGCGTGTTTCTTTTATCAGTCAAATACTGTAATGCAGTTTAAGGACAATATATGATAATGTTGTTTTGACAGATGGAAATTGGATTGATTGACATACTCTAAAATACCGACAAGCAAATGAGTAGTGTGATTGGAACTAAATTGTTCAAATTGAAAAGTTAAACACGTAATTATTTTAAATAATATTAAATACATATATTAATGTCGTTTTCCAATTAAAATGAAATTTAACACTTTAATTAATTGAATATCAGTTTAAATGATGCTCATGCTCATATATAGATATACATTTTAATTGATCAAATTGCATGCCTGACATCCGGTTATGCTTCAGTAATTTAAAATTTCAAGAGTATTAAAAATCGACATATAAAACAAAAAATGAATCTTTTTTTTTTACTGTTTTGTTTTCAAATAAATGCATGGAGGAGTACCTAGACACAAAAATCTGGAAGTGAAATTCAAACTAATGAACTTAAATGCAAACAAAACAGACCTCCATTTACGCTAACTTGAATTGAGTAATAGTCTGCGAGCTTATGTTGCAGATTACGAAGTTAATTTAAAAAAGAAATGCATTTTTTAAAAAATTATCTGGAAAAAAATTTAGAACAATATGTTACTTAAAATCTTGAGTTTCGACTTGCTTTTGATTAATGCAAATTGAATGATCTTTTACAAATACTTCAATTTTACAAATATTCATAAATACTAAGCTAACGTGTTCGTAGGTGTTATAAAAAGTTGCTTCGTTTCTTGACAAATTTCAAGAAATTAATATATTTTGTACTTATTGTCCGGAATAGACTTATGTTGTGTGGATGAAAAACGTCTATGGTCTACCCATGACTAAAGCTCTAATTGATTTAATGGATTCGTCTTAACTTATTCGCTTTTCGTTGCAGTATTTTATCTCCAAGAGAATCAACTCGTATGTAAGTTATAAAGTATTATAAAGAATAAGGGACCCAAGGTAGTCATTTGGTGTACACCAACTTAAATTTATATTTTGAAAAAAAAAAAAAAAAAAAATCCCTACACCAGAATTGCAACAGCTTCTCTCGGACTATCACTTCTCATTGTCATAAGCCATGAGCTTGCCCTTCTGTATGTGGAGACTGTCTGTATACCGGAATTAAATCTCCCCCCATTTTATCATTACCCACCCATTCTGAACAAAAAAGAGAATTTCCCTTTATCAGCATGGGACAGAAGAATGAGTAAGGGCTCGGCCATGGCCAATGCCAAGCCAGGTGACAGCTTCCGTTCTGATTTAATTTTTATTGGACTTTTATTTTTTATATAAATCCTTATCTAGGCACAAAAACAGACACCAGCTGGGGGTGGGACATGTAGGTATGTGTTTATATAGATTCATATGTACACACATATATTCGAATAAGTCTGCTTATAGGTAGATATGTAGAGATTTTTCTGATGTCGATAACAGAAACGAATGAATGATGATGAGGACAGCGGTTGGCGCCCAAAAAGTTTGTTTAATTTGTACTATTACAGAATCCGCTGTTGGAAATTGCTGGCATTTCGGTGTAGTTTGAGTTTTTTGTTTTTTAATATTATTAAATTATCAACCCATTGAATTTATTTGTTTTGCTAAAACTTTGGAACAACGCTCGTATTTGATATTTTGCTTCTACAGCCTTATTATAATTTGACCTTCATCAAACTGGTTGGTTATTTGAGATAAAAATTCCATCAACGCTGACATGAAGATGACTTCTATATAGAGAAACTCATTCTCGAACGTCTTAAAAATAAGAAGTAAGAATATTGTATCTCTGTGTATTCGACAAATCTGTAGGAATATTCTCCTCTTGCCAAAAAAAGGATAATCAAACTTCTTTTCATACGTAGAAGCAGTACTTCATAACAAAAAAATCATTCTTTGTCACAAACATGAACTTACATCACATCCAGAGAGGTAATAAATGCCGTCTCACTCTTTCCTATTCTACTGTGATTATTGCTGTGCAAATAAATAAACCGAGATTGAATCCATTTTTTTTCCTTTTTTTTTAAGTTAAATGCTAATGCGCTATGGCTGCAAGTGGCTTGGTCAACGAACGATGCTATTGCTGTTTGGATTATCTTCGTTAGCCTCTATTTTGTGGCGAACACTGACATTCGTAATTAAAAAAAAAAACGACATTAAATGTCAAAATCTTAGATTAACCAGAATAATATCGGAAATTTCGTCAGTTTTTTTGGTTTGCCTACAAGCTACGACCGTGGTGAAACTCATTTTTGCATCTGGGTGTAAATACAAAATGGTTTCAATCAAATTTCAAGCACACAAGTGCAAAAATATGATTCTCACCACAGATTTGGCGGTTATTTTAAAAAATCTGTGGGTAGGGTCAGAAATTGATGAACAATGAATGAACTACTTTTTAAGTGCTAACCTCACCTTAAATGCATATCATTTCAATTTATAATTGCATGGAGGATAAATAAAATTATTGAAAGCATATTATAACTCAAACTAATGTTGTTAATCGAAAATGCATTTCAAATATGTTTATTATTTGCTTAAAATGAAACAATACAAATTATATTTTACATTTAAAAATTAATTTTAAAATCTCATCTTTATTGATTAGGCTTTGATTTTTTTTAAAAGCTTTTAAATGAATACTAAAATCTGATTTCAAACAAATGAGGTACAATTTAAATACGACCCAGTTCCAGAAAAGGTTATTTAAGTTATTTTTTATAGAACACCATTCAATTATCCATTTTTCTGTACAATATTCCGTCAAAAAAAATTGTGTGTTTTGTTATCACATTGTCTTATCAGAATTAATTTTTAACAACTAAAGCCTTAACTACATTTAACAGACTTTTGTACAAAAGTAAAAAAAAATTTTTTTTCTTTTTCCAACATACTGCTAAATCCTTTCTCATATTTCAAATTTTACAAAATTATTCCACTTTTGAACAAAAATAAAAGTCTAACTTTCACTTTTGTAAAATTTTAAATATGAAATAGGATGCAGCAGTATATTGGAAAAAGACAAACATTTTATTTTACTTTTATATAAAAGTGTGTTAAATAAAGTTATAAGGCTTAACACGTAAATTAAAAACATCACCTAGCCTTGCCTTCTAACAGGCTGTCTCGCCATTGGAAGTCGAGAAATCCATGTCCAATCAACGATATACGAGTAACATGAAACTACCCAATGAGTATGAATATGTACTGTTTGTGGTTTGAAATGTGGATTTGATTTTGGCCATCTGTATGGCCCGTAGACTCTTGCACACACACCAAAGTAATAGCCTTTTTACACCAAACCCAAAAACACGGTTTTCGCGAAATTATCGGTTTTGGCTGAAAACCTAAGCCTCAATTAATCGTCACATAAATAGCTGGCTGCTTGCTACCAGGAAAAACGAAAAAACAGCTGTCTGTGATAATTTCAATTCACAACGTATTTGTCTGTGGTGTCAAAATAATTCAAATGCCAAACGAAAAACTGTAAATGTTCAGTGTGAACTGTTTTCGAGTTTTCATAAACTTTTAGCTGAAAAACCCGTTTTGGGTTTCACACCAAACCCAAAAGCCTAAAAAGTGAAAAGCTTTTGAGCATTCTTCAAAATACTTGCACACACACACAATCAAAAAATTATTTGCGTTGTTTTCGTCCAGAAAATTCGCATTCCCGGGTCAAAATCCCTATTGACAAATGGAAAACGACATAAATAAAATGAAATATCTATAACAAGTGTGTCGTATATCTAATAAAGTTTTGAACACTTCCTAAAAATTATATCATATTATATTTTTCCGAGGTGAGTTTTCTAGATGTCAAAAAGTGAAAACAGAAAACAATAAAAAAAACCAGAGAGTCCTCTTTTATTTAATTTTTAATAAAATTCACTGAAAAATACTTTTGAACAAAAGTAAAATTTATCCTGGACATGGAATACAATTTGTAAGAAATGATTGCAAGTTAAGCCGAAAATGCCATAAAGCCTTCAAAAGTAGGAAGAATCCACGTAAGATACGCTGGACGAAAGCATTCCTGAAAGAAGCCGACAAGGAATGGACCATCGATCACAGTTTCAACGAAAATGGGTGATGACAAACTTGGTGCAATTCGCCAATGCAATGTGCCGATTTTATCAATCCATCCATCCATCAATCAAAAATATAAAATACAAATATAATAAAAATATAAAATACCAAAAATATCTCACCACGGCATTTCTATAAAAAAAATCGAACTGTCGAAACAAAAACAAGCTCACCCGGTCATTTTGTTGTTGGATTTCACATGTATTTATGGATAGAAAGTCAATTTTACAAATACAACAATGTAAGCAAATGGGTTTTTCCCATCTTATTCTGGTTAATCTAAGGCCAAATTGACTGATATTATCGATAAGAAAGTTCGAATTTCAAATATGTTAAGGAACAGATTGTGGATCAAGTTGGTTTTGAACGGTCCTCCATCCAAGTAGTAACCAACCACACGCAATGATGCTTGATTCCGCTGATCGATGGGAAACGATGCTTACATTAGAGCTTTCATAACATTTTAGACATTTTTCTTTCTTCGTTCAGAGCTGATCACTGAACAGAGTTCGAACACATAGATTATGCACTGAATTTGTTCCAAACAGAGCGAGCTCTGAACGCTGATATGTTTTTTAAACACACTTGAACCACAGAAATCAGAACAAATTTTCATTTTACCATTAACAGCAATATAAGAAAAACCTACCCTTTTTTGTACACACCCAGTTACAGAAAATCAACAAGCGATCAAATTATTTCGCCTTCTTATGTATTTAAAAATATTTTCTTCGCATATTATTTATAGACACACATAGCATTTGGTGCGTTCAACAATTTACTCACATGCTCAGTCAATTATGTTCGAGCACGTCTAGTGCGATGTACATGTTCAGAACGAAAAAAGAAACTCACATTTGGAGCTCTGCATGCTCTAAGTTAAAAAGAAACATAAACAATTTTTTTGACAACTCAGGCTCTGCTCTGAACTAAAAAAGAAAAACGCCTTTTGTGGATTCGGTTTTAAATGTCAAATTCGTGCGTTGCATTTCGATGAAATTTTAAAATGAAACCAACGCGTCCCGCAAACGGATAAGTTCATTAAAAGCTGGAAAAATGCACCGCTGTCTGAATTATGTGCTATATCCTAAGCAGGAGATATAGCTTCAAATTTAATATATCTATTGGATTATTTGTGATCCATTAAAGCAAAAATTTAAATTTCTCGAAAACGGCAAACAAAATAACATAATGTCGTTCTTAAAGAAACAAATCTTATTCTTGGATTATGCCTCCTAAGTTTAAATATCTCGTTAATTCCTAGACTGATTTTGACAAAGTAAATAAAATAAAATTATTAGTTCTGCAATTTAGAACGAAACTCCTGTTTTCCTACATCATTTATTAATAATAAATGCAAAACACCAATAAACAACAAAATGTTTAAATATACAATAACTTTAATTTCTACAACCACAATTAATTATTTTATTTTTTATCTCTCAGTAATTAGTATATAGACCATATAGTAATATGTAATTAAAAATGTGCTTTTGTGCGAGAAAAAAACCTAAACATTTTCGCGTTGAAAACAACAATAACAATAGTAATCAGATTTTCATAACACAAATAGTTACACGGCATAGTTTTTTGATTTGCATCGATTGCACAGGTGATTGATAACAATGCTAATTTATTTTCTTTTAACCAAGTTTTTGTTTCGATTAATTTCCTCAATAATTGCGCAATAATAAAGTTTTGCACGTTTCCCACAAATTTTCAACATTATTGCAAATCACAAAGTATTCATCATCAAAAATATGTATGCTTGTACTTGGTGTGGTGGTGTACGTGTTTTCGATTAAATTTTATTTTAGTAATTCAAAATAAATTGATTGTAAAATTGTTATTTTTAAAAAAATTATTATTTTATTGAAAAATCTTTCAAAATAAAATAAATACAGACTGTATCATTTATTATTTAGTAAATTGATCATTTTACGATGATAATCTTCATAATATGCACACTGATTTGAATTATTTAAAATGAACGGAGGAAGGCACTTTAAGCACTATTGACTTTTATTGGGTTTGTCTAACAGGGCATTGTTGGAAATGGAAAATCGTTATTTCCACAACATAAACCTATCAGGAGCAGCCTCAATCCGAATATAATAATAAGACACAATTTAGAATAACATGTAATAATGCCTTTATCGATTTTACACACCATATTGCATGTACTAAAAATTAGGGAGTGATTCCGGGCATACCAACTTATAACAGTTCTGTTAATACAAGTATTATTTATGCTGCCCTATATCAGGGTTAAAAGGGCAGTATACTTCCGAAACAGGTGTTTTATACAATTTCCTAATAGCCGACTGAAAGGTGGTGAAATATTTCATACTTTGAATGGTAAAAAACTGTTATAAGACTGTTATACTGTACAGTTTTCTCCATAAAACTTAATAAAATGGCAACTGTAGACATATGGTGGACATTCTTAATTGAAACTTAAGTAATTGATATTCATGCGACAGAATTATATTTCAGAACTTTGGTATAGCTCACAGACGAATAAAAAACCAATAACGGTGATGGTTGAAACGGCTTGGGGTCAAAATTCTTTTAACAAAATTCTGCTTTCAAGATTCTGCTTTTTAAAATTCTGTAAATAATAAAGAAGACAAAGGTTTGGAAAATATTTAAAAGCGCGCCGCTTTTTAAAATTTTCAAAACTTTTGTTTTCTTTATTATTTGCAGAGTTTTCATAAGCAGAGCATACTCTTACTTTCTTAAGATTTTAATAAAAAAAATATTTTTTTTGTCGGTCAACTTCTTAAGACAATTATTCAGCTAGTGTCTATTAAACAATAAAATGCATGACTGGATAGTACGAACTTGCTCTTGTAGCTAACAACTTTAATGTAGCTAGCCATTGAGGTTAAGTTAGTTAGGTGTAGTTATCCTATGCAGGTTTAAAGCCTATGTAGGTAAGATTACCTTGATTCTTAGTTTAATGAATTGTCGAATGGATGATTCAAGGAATATAGTTGCATAGGTAGGTACATACAAATGTATATTTAAATCTAAGTTATGGATTTTAATTATGTAAGTTGGGAGGGTAAAATGTATCTACATATATATACATATTGATGGAAATTAAGTATGTTAACATGTACATATAATAATGAAAATGAAGGATGTAGGTGGGTAGGTAGCTATATATATTCAACTTCATAATTTAGGTGCACTATGCATACATAAGATTCATGTGATTCTGTATACATAAATGAATGAGGGCCTACATTGTATTTAGTAATCAGTGACGTACACAAAAATTCGTAAAAAGAGAATAATAATAAGGCAGAAATAAATGGATAATACACATGCTTAAATGTTGCTTAGTCGTTATAGTTTGAGGGAAAACAAATATGCAATTTGAATTCATGGATAAATAAGAATATATAAAAAAAATCAAAAATCGTTGGAGCGGTTTTTTTAATAAATTAATTTTTTATGTATAAAATTTTCAATACATTTTTAGAAAAAAAATTTTAAACGTCATTTTTAGGATATTATTAATATACCTATAAAATTTAAATTTAAAAAAAAAATCTTCGACTGGGTTTTTAAAAATCGATTTTTCAAAAAAAAAAAATTATTTATTTTGTAAAAATCAACAAATTTTTTTTTTTTGAAAATTTGAGAATGCAGTATTATTAGAAATTTTAGGGAGCACTTGTATAAAAAATTTATTGAAATCGGTTCATCCAATATTGAGAAAGTCGAAAATATGAAAAGTGGTTATATGGGAAGTACCGTTAATAAGTTCGCAAAAAGAATTACTTTTATACAAAAGTGAACTGTACCAATTTAAGAACACAATTTTTTAATATAAATTCTTGGAGCCGTTTTCGAGAAATAATTTTTTTACTTAAAGGTTTCCTAACATTTGTACGGGAGGTACCCTTGTTTTTTATTTTAGAAAAATATTTTTTTTACCTACTAAATATAATGTCAAAAAAAACACTAAATACGAAGTTTGGACAACATCTATTGAGTCGTTTTCGAGATTTTGAATTTTCAAAAAAAATTAATTTCCAAACAAATTTTTTTTTGAAAAATTTAGGTATACAATAGTGTTTAAACTTTCTGGCAGCTTCTAAGTAAAAAAATTGAAAAAAAATCAGATTAACCGTTTCCAAGAAAACGAAACCAAAAAAATGGTTCTACTAGAGGTACCAAAAATAACAATTTATTTCCAAAAAAAAAAATTATGAAAAGGTACCCTTTCCCTTCGTTAATGAACTGATTTTGTTTTATAAAAATCGTTGGAGCCGTTTTTGAGAAAAATAAGGATTTTGTTTTTGGCCAAAAAAAAAATGTATGGGGGCTACTGTTATTTGTCGTCTTAAAAAAAATAAAAAAAAAAGTGTGGGCATATTACCGAAAAAACAATATGTACCAAGTTTGAAGCAAATCCGCCGAATAGTTTAGGCTGCAGACTCGAGGACAGACAGACAGACAGACGGAATTGGGGGACCCACTTTTTTGGTGTTCTCGATGATCGTAATGTCATGTTTGATTGTTAGACATTTTTTTTTTACGAATACATAACTTGCCTTATAGTACAGGGTGGCGCACGAATCGTGCTACAAAAATAAAACGTAATAACTTTTTTTCAGTGTGAGTAATAGGCTTATTTTTTTTTATTTTATAGGCAACTATTTAGATTTATCAAAATGAATGCTTGGGATACCTAAAAAAAGGATTTGGATAGTGCATCGATACCATTCTTTGCAGTTCGTCATTTACTCTCAAAGGGAATTTAGGCTGGAGTTTGGCGGTACTCCCCCGAGTACCTATAATCGCAAGTAAAAAAGAAAAAGTGTTTCGAAAAACAAACAAATAAAAAGAATTATAAAAACGAGAACCGATCTAAGATTGAAATTATGGATATCTGTTCCGAATACAAATTTTCCCTTCAATAACTGTAATTTCGCATTTTTATCAGGAATAACTTCGAAATCTTCTACATTTGTGTCAGCCATATTTACAAAATAAAATAATCACAAATGTTCGTTTGACATTTCCCGCCTTACACATACGCTCACATAAATTTTCAGATATAGAATCTAGTGTTCGGGATCGGAGAGTTCTTCCGGATTACCAATCGAAAAGGACATTAGGTTCTTTGGCGCATTTCAAACAACATTGTTCTCTATGGTTTTGGCTTGTTTGCTTGTTTTGTCATACTTAAGTTAACCTAAGGGATTGTTTTGTTTTGTATTTGTTTCTCGTTTGCTTTTGTAAATAAAAAAAGTTAATTAAAAATTTAAAAAAAATAAGCAGAATTTCTTTCTTTTTTGTTGACGGACAGAATTTTGAAAAGAAGTATTTTGAAGCCAGAATTTTGAACCGCTCCCGGTGGAGACATTTGCACAAAAATAATAAATTCAAGTCACGCCTGCCTTATAGCAATTAAATAAGGCTTATTTAAAATTAAAGAAAAGGCAATATCAACAACGAATATCGGCATTAACTCAAACAGCTAAGTTGGCAAAAAACGGTTGGCTGCTTTTATCACTTCATCATCCGTTAGCTTTAATGGAATTCATCCGAAATTTATCAAAATCATTCTTCCAGTCATTCTCCCTGTCATAACACATATTTTCAACTACATTTTAACAACAAGTACATACCCTTTGCAGTGGAAAAAATCTAAGATTATACCAATTCAAAAAACTCCAACCAGCAACGAATTCAGGCCAATTTCAATATTACCTTTTCTCTCCAAAGTATTTGAAAAAATACTTCAAAAACAAATTAACCAATACATTAATTCACATAATCTCCTCTCTGCTATGCAATCGGGATTTAGGAAAAACCATAGCTGTACTTGTGCCATCATCAAAGTCGTAGATGACATATGAGAGTCACTAGACGAGTACAAAGTTACCTTTTTGTTACTATTGGATTTCTCAAAAGCCTTCGATCACACAATCTTTGTAATAAACTTCCAACGATCTTTAGTTTTTCCAACTCAGCAGTTGCGCTCATGTCATCTTATTTATGCTCAAGGTCCCAAGCGATCTCTATTGAAAATAATATGTCAAATTTTCTTTGTAACAGCAGAGGTGTGCCGCAAGGCTCTATTCTTGGACCTCTTTTGTTTTCCATGTAGGAATTATATTCAATAGGACGCTTACATGGAATGACTATATTAATGCTACAGTAGGTAAAGTATATAATACAATACGCCAGCTCCGAGTATCACAGCACTTTACTCCATTAAAAACACGTATGCTGCTGTCAAAAACACTTATTGTGCCGAATTTGATTTATAGATGCGAGATTTTCTGTAATTGTGACTCAAATAGTAGAAGAAAACTCAACATAGCAATTAACAATATCGCACGATATGCCGTTTCGACAGGATTTCTCAATTTTCTAGATTGTTGTACAATATGTCTTTCGATCACCTAATTTGCTATAGATCTCTTATCTTACTACTCGTATCTAACGTCATTCAAACTACTCAGCCTACCTAACTTTTTAACTAATTGCGATCTAGTACTTCAACACGATCTCACCAACTCATTATAACTCGCTTTTCGTGTTTAACCTCAGAAAGACAATTTTTTCTCAACACAATTCGTCTGTGGAATTCACTCCCAAGATATGCTCTGGAGGTCGGTGCCACTGTCAGTTTTCGGCGGAAGTTAAAACCTTTTTCACTCAAAACAGCATCTGATTAAATAAATAAATATAAATATAAACGTAGTAAAATATAATATAATTTTGAAATTCAAACTCTCAAAAAATTTTAATTGCTTTTTTTTCTTTTCGTCTGTTAAATAATTTTGAACTGTCGTTTTTTTTTCGAACATAATATAAAATAAAAAATATGTACATAATAAACGGTGATTTTTTAAGAGCTTGGTTTTTGAAAATTCAAAAAAACACAGAAACTTGTAAAAAGTGAATGAAATTTTTATTTGGATCGATAAATCAATTTCTGCCATTTACTTTTTAAAAATAATTTCACTTAAATGTTGCCCGCGGCTACGCTTCAGGTGGTCCATTCTGAAGGTCCAATTTTGGCAAACTTTTTCACACATTTCGGCCGGAATCTCACCAATGACGCGTTCAATGTTGGCTTCCAAGGCAGCAATTGTGTTTGGCTTGTCCCCATAGACAATAGACTTAACATAGCCCCACAAAAAATAGTCTAACGGGGTCAAATCACATGATCTTGGTGGCCAATTGACTGCGCCAAAACGTGAGATCAACTGCTCACCAAATTCGCCTCTCAATTGATGCATGGTTTCGCGTGCAGTGTGGCATGTGGCACCGTCCTTTCTCCATTGACCGTAACCCGCCTGCCCATAAACCGCACCAAACAGTGCATTTTTCGGGATGCATTGGTAGCTGCTGAATTGCCTCTGGCTGCTCTTCACTCCAAATACGGCAATTCTGCTTATTCACGTATCCATTTAGCCAAAAATGAGCCTCGTCGCTGAAGACAATTTTGCGATAATTTCATAATTTCGACATTTTTCACAGAGCACGAATTTTGATAATAAATTTCAATAATTTCCAAACGTTGTTCAGGCGTAAGTCTATTCATGATGAAATGGCAAACAATACTGAATCGAAATGTCAAATGTTCGTGGAATTCGTCATGTGTGATCTGTCAAAAATATAAACGTCAAAAACCAAGTAGCAAAAAAATCACCCGTTATAATATATAATAACAGTCAAATTAAAATAACATAATTAATCATCACTATCTATAAGAATATCTATTTTCGTAATGTGTATGACCCTTAATAAATAAATAAATAAATAAATAAAAATAAATAAATAATTCTGCAGTCACATAAAAAACAGGCTAGAAAATCATTTCTAATTTTAAATTTTCAAATCCCCATGTTTCATTCGTTCTAATCTCAATCAAATGTCACACTTCAAATTGTATTATTAAAAAAGAATCGCATGTCTTACCTGCACTTCATCGACGCATTCTCGTCTTACACACAGTAAACAACTTCCCCAGAGAGCACAAAGGACCCAAACTACAAGGCAACCATTCCACACACAAAACCTTTGATATACAGATGTGTGCAAACAAAACTATACACTCGTAGCCATGCTCCTTTGATACATCGCCTTCACAATGAAACTCATTTTGTCAAAGCAAATGCAATGCCACACATATCCTTTTCTGAGAGTAAAGCCGCCGTCAATTGCACCGGCACAATCAACTACCAGCAGGTAACAGCTTTAACCGGCATAAGCACACACAAAGGTGTTTTATGGAATGTATTTGAAGGATTTTTCATTATATTGTTCCTGTGTGTGTGCATATTGTTGCATCAATGAAAAGAAAAAGTGTCACTTGCTCGTTGCAGGCAGCACCTGTGGCTGCAACTTTTCCGGTTTCCCAAACCAAACTCTAACAGACAGGCATTCGGATAAAAAGTTTTCCCCAACTTACAACCGACAAACGATGACAGCATTATTTAGAAATTCTTTTTGTGTGGTGTATGGAAACTTTATTACTAGCGGCGGCGGCGGCGGCTGCGGCGTGCTACTGTCACGCCCTCTATACAATTTTATACGAAATGCAAAATGCAATTCAAATTGTGTTGGACCCATCACCGATGGTGTTTTTATTTTGTTTGTTTCTTATGCTCGTACAAACGGTTTGCCGCAACCGTCTACTTGTGTTATTGGCTTAAAACTGTGAAAACAACAGTGTTGGTATTCTGTTGGAGGCGCTTCATAAATTTAAAATTCAACATAAATACTTGTAAGTAGGTAACTATCTATTCATACCTATGCATTATACTTGATGCATTCAAAAACAAAACAAAATAAAAGCAAAAACAGAGGAATTCCATTCAAAGCGGACGTGATTTAAATACTTAAAGTTTAGTGCAAAAAACCTGATGATAAAAAAAAAACAAACAAAAAGTAAACAAACACAAAGCTAAACTTTTTCGGTTTTGTTGATGCATTTGTGCCTCTTCATTTCCAACATTCAAAATATGGAATTACTTGTGAATTAATTTTTCCATATTGGCTTCTTTTATTTTCTGATTTTACGGAACCCTTTAAAAAAATGTCGGTCCTTGTTTTTTACTTGCGATGTTTTTTTTCTTTTTTGTAGGATCAAACATTAAGACATCTACCATCAATTGCTTGTGATATATGTAGGTACTATAGGGAAATTTTTGCATTTGGAAAAAAAATTAACTCGAGATTTTAATCAAACTTAACATCACGATCAAAGAGAGCTGCTAAAAAAGTGGTTCCCGCAATTCCGTCTGATTACCTGTCTGCGATTTTCTTCAAAATTGGTACTTAAGCGTTCAATCTCAAATAGATCCTTAAATAACGGTACTTGGCATATAATTTTTCCTACCATCTTAATTATCTCGAAAACGGCTGTAACAATTTTGATAAAAAAAATCACTTTACTAAAATAAGAGTCCACATTTCGTTTTTTTTTTCATTTTCGCCTTTCCCATTAACAACTCGACGGATTTCGATCAAAATGTTTATACAGAAAGCCCTATAATATCTAAAGAATACTTCATACCAAAATTTTCGAAAAAAATATTTTTAAAAGATTTTTTTTGAAAGACACAGATTTCGGCTGGATTATTTGGATTTGTTACAATGCGACCCACATGAGCCAATAAGTCCACAAAGTTGAAGTGATTCATCGATCGGTACTTTTTGAGAAACAACTATAGCATTGTCATCACCATCTGCGGAGAGAGCTACCGATAAATATGATAATAACCCAACATCCTGCGCATTTTTTTTTTAAACGTTTGCGCGCACTAAAAGGGTTTTGACTACCCTTAATATGAACAAGCACAGTGCGAGCGTTAGGAGATTAGGGAAGGATGCAAGAGGAGATACTGATATGTGCATGGTTTTGAATTTCTGAATATCAAAATGGGAGGGGAAAATAGAGCTGGGTAAAGTATTCCACATTCGCGTTGTACGGCTAAAGAAAAAATCTCTGTACTTGACAGTACGTCCGAAGTTGGGCTCAAGGGTAAACTGATGAGCATTCCTAGAAGCGCGAGTATTACGGTTGAAAAATTTAAGGGGATGAATGCAACTGGCTATTTCAATGGAACAGTGTTTAATTACAATTAAAAATAGCGATAAAATAATGACAGACATGTAACATTTCGACGGTGTTCTAGAGATGTAAATGTCTCTACTATATTTCTATCGCCTATCATTCTTAGAGCTCTATTCGGAATTCTATCTAAAAGAATTTTGGGAGCTCCTGCTCAAATGTGCGAGTTATACTCCAGCTTTGGACGAATGAAGGCCTTATAGATTACAGCCAGATCAGACTGGAAGAAGAATTTCTTGCACCTTCGAAGAAAGCCCAGACACTGCAGCATTTTTGGCGACATCGATTATGTGGTCGTTCCACAAGAGGTGGTCTGTGATGCACATATCAAGAACTGAAAGCTGATCGGTTTCTTCAATGCAAGTGCCGCTCATGGATAGCGGCATGGGAGGTGGGTTCTGCTTTAACGATAGAAGACAACACTGAGTTTTTGAAGCATTAAATTCTACGCGGTTTTTTATTCCCCATTGGACAATGCTGTCGAGATCAGAATTTAATGAGCTTATCATACGCTGCCGTTGCAGTTGCACATCCGAAGAACAAGGAGGCGCATCTGAAAACGAATATGAAAAACATATGAAAAACTGATAGTACTATCGTCAGCAAAACAATTTAGTGGATTAGAAGTTGCAGATGTTGCAGATAAGAGATCATTAATAAAAATGAGAAATAGCGTCGGAGACAGTACGGAACCCTGGGCCACACCAGCATTTATTTTGTGAATATCAGACTTGATTTGATCGGTCCGAAAGGTAATTTCTAATCCGACGAAGAAGAGATTCATCGATACCAAATGCACGCATTTTCGATAAGAGAGCTTGATGCCAAACTCTATTAAATGCTTTTGAAATATCAAGCGCAATAATCTTACTTTCTCCAAAACGATGTAAAGATTTGTGCCACTGCTCGGTGAGATATACCATCAGATCACCAGTGGACCTATTGCTACGAAAGCCATACTGCCGGTCATTGAGGAGCTTTCGTTCTTCAAGACATTTCTTAAGCTGATAATTAATCAGCGTTTCCATGACCTTGGAAAGAAGGGACGCAAGTGCAATTGGCCGGTAATTAGTGGGTGAAGAAGATTCGCCTTTTTTTAGGGACAGGCTGGACAAATGCTGTTTTCCATCCACTCGGAAAGAGACCAGTAGAGTAGGACAGATCGAAAAGCTTACGCAGTGGTTTAGCCAGCGTTGAACAACACCTCTTCAGAACAATGGGAGGGATACTATCTGGGCCAGCGGATTTGTGAATATCAAGGTCTTTGAGGACTCTAGCAACTGCACGAGTGCGAAAGAAGATTCGTCCCATAAAATCATTTACGCTCCTAAGTACAGGAGGAGTCATTACACTTTCTGGCAGCGTCGAATTTACAGCGAACTGCGCTGCAAGCAAATTGGCTTTTTCATGTTGTCAAAATTCAGTTGTCATAATATGCCACAAGGTCTCTGATATTTGACAGATCCGCATAAAAAAAGGGAGTGGTCATTATTATTATTTCAGGAGCAGTTAACAACAGATCGAAAATACCTGTTATTGAAATAATATTTAAAATTTCTAGATTTTTATTTTGAGCGATAGCCGATGAAGTGATGAATAATTAATTGTAAAATTCGAGTAGAATACAATTCATTAAGATTGTTATTTTATTGACAATTTGTGTTCCATAATTTCTATAGGGTACTGACGGAATACGTCAATGGCAAAAAAAATGGCAGATAAATCACTTTGAGGGAAAACATTGTTGGATTCTCTTTATCAAATTATTTTGTTTTCCCTCAAAGTGTCACTAGATGTATAGAGAAAGGGATGGGACACTTTAGAGAGAGATAGCTTTGTAAAAAGCCCTATTTCAATAACAGCTATTTATAACTGTTATTTAAAAGCAGCAATACCCGATATTGCAAATAGCAGTTTGGCCCATGCCATATATGACACATGCTCTAACTTGAACAAAAATGGAAACTCGCAAGAGCATACCTTGCAATATGTGTACTCTGATAACAATCAATTTCTTGTGACTCAAACTGCTATGTGTGACATTCCACACGAGCAGTGTTGGTTTTTTTTAACAATCTTCGTTTATGTGATTGAAAAAGGTGAACGAAACTTTTAATTTGTCTGATAATGCTTTTCAATTGATCGCCATATTTTTCACAAAAATGTTGTACATCTGCAAATCGTGCGAACTAATAATTTTAATAATGTTGAACATGATAACGTTTTCAATGTCGGCCAACGATGTGACAAATAAATTGTAAGTCTTTAGCTAAATACACATACAGGGTTTGTAATATCTTACAATATTGTCAGATCTGTCAAAGTGTCAACACGAAAAATAAAGAATCTGTGTAGACGCGTTATAAGTTAAAGGTTTTTTTTTGCGTTTCGGTCGTATCACTTAATTTAAAACTCAGTACCGTTTTAATAATCCAAATCAAGTTAGTAGTTTTGAAATGACAGCCTTTGTATATTACACTTACAAGGATTCGTATGATATTCTTTTGAAATATTTGTAACTGTAATATGTAAAACGCTGAAATTTTAAAATTATTTACTTTATTTTTGTTTATTGAGGTGTTTGTGAGTCTTAAATTAAGAATTTCATATGCTTTTTAAAGCCAGTTCTGATACAAACACAACTTTCTAAAAATTTGCATGTGTCAAACACGGTATTATCATTATTTTTTTGAATAATTACATTTTTTGACCCACCTATTTGTTTTCTTTCATGATTCTATGACAACTACAGCATATTTTAATTTCATGAAAATCGGTCAAAAAACTACGAATTTTAGTTTACTGATTTCGGCGGGTTAATTTGATTCAAACTTTGATCTGAGGTTTAAGAATTTAATCTCATCGATTTACCTCAGTAAAATCTCCGGAATCGGGACGAGATTTAAAAAAAAGAATGACTCACAATGCGCAGGTATTCAAGACGAGAGCGTGACATGCACATGATTCACTGCAAGCGTTTTGTTTAAAACCATTCCCGAATTCAATGGGAGGAAACTTTTTACAATGCGATTTAAGATAAATGTAAAAAAGATGTTTGTAATTGTAAAAATGGTTTTTACTTCAGAATTATGTCCCGAATGTCTGAGAACGATCTGAACTTTCAATTATTTTATCTGGCAATATTGTTCATACAAAATCATACAAAAAAAAGTGGAAAGTGCTACAATTATTTCCTATAGGTACATTTGCAAAATAATCGCCATTTGTAATATTTCAAACTCTTCTGTAGTAAAAAAGACAAAAAAAAATGCTTGAAATTGTCAAAGCATTTCAACGCTTCGGATAATTTCATATCGTTGGAAAACCGTGTGAACTGACAATTTTTAAAATTATCCGGACTATCAGAAAAGTCATTACAACAATTTAGGACAAAACCCGCCAATCGTTTGAACTGCCAATTTTTAGTATTTTTATTTTGAATTCCTAAGAAACATTTCAGATCTAATTTGTTTTGTAAGGAACTTTGCCAAAAAAGCAAGGTTGTTGTATATTGCCAGCGCATTGACATATATCTGACATGTTGTAAGAGGTCAAAACCGCCTGACCTTAGCTTTTGGGACAAAATTTTCCATGAGGGTGAGCTGCTTTAGAATTGTAATGCAGTTACCTATGTTCTGAAAACTGTATGAACGAAGGTTGAGAAGTAATTCTTCTTGGAACGAGTAGGTATTCATCGATCCATGAGCTTTGACCTGCGAACCTATAGATATCCTAGTACAACAAATATGAAATTTCCATCTTAAAAATAAGGAATTTTTTCTACTGAATATTTACAAAGTACATACATGTGTATATACATACTCGGAAACTCCGGCATATTTTTGTATGCTAAACAAATAAAACCTTACTCACAAACGAACACAAAACATTATAGAATAATTCTAAATCCGGCAGGTCAGGCCAGACATAAGGATGAAAAGATACCTGAATAAATATGATAAAAACACAAATTAGGAAGAATGGGGAAAACATTGTAAACGAGCTGTCAGCGAGCTTCGTTGAAAAGTGTGAAAACACATATTCAGTTCCTACATACATTATGAATCATGAATCAGCGATTTAGCAGCTCCATCAAAATTAACTAAGTTACGTGCATTTACATTGTACGGGTTTGTTAAATAAATAAATTCCATTTTCCGACACAAAAAAAATTATATTTTTTTTTCTCATGAGAGTAATTTCATTTTAGACAAATTACATGCGCTTAAAGAGACATGTTGAATTTTAAATACTTTATAGGAGATTGTTATTTAAAAAAATGTGAATTTAATTTTGCTGGAATTAAATTTAGTTTGGTCAATTTGTTTAGAAAAAAAAAAACACCTGGTTGATGATTCTTTACTTTTAGACTATGGAATTTGCTGACACATCGAAAGTTGAAACGTACCTGAAATATAAAAAGAAAAAAATTGTTTATTTAATGAGCTTTTATAAAACATCAAAATGTATTGATGTATATTAAAAAACTGTAGGATTAAATTCAATTAATTTAATTTAATGAATTTCAGTTTAAGATTAATGCGCTATAATATGAAACATAAAATCAGTGAGGTGAAATAAAGCTATAAGTACCCTTGAGAAATTTGGTTTTATTTCATTTTTTAATGTGGAAATAAAAATGAATTCTCGTTTTAAGTGAAAAAATTGCCAAGTTTTGCTTTAGGCCACTGGGTTACACTTTTTTTTTATAAAAAAAAAAAACGTTAAAAATTCGACCATTATGTTATATTCAGTTCAACGCTTTCATTTCGTCAATCCCAACTACATGATGTTTGGTAATTTAAGACTAATTTAATATTATTTTATATTAAATAATTTTGTATTCTGTATTCACCTTAGTTTAAGCAATTTGGCAATACATTATGCGAGAAACAGATAGAACCAGCTCCAGCAACGTCATTCTGTTTGGCAATTGTTATCAAAATAAACTGTGGTTCTATTGAATATAAACAGTGATTTTTTAAGAGCTTGGTTTTTGAAAATTCAAAAAAACACAGAAACTTGTAAAAAGTGAATGAAATTTTTATTTGGATCCATAAATCAATTTCTGTTATTTACTTTTTAAAAATAATTTCACTTAAATGTTGCCCGCGGCTACGCTTCAGGTGGTCCATTCTGAAGGTCCAATTTTGGCAAACTTTTTCACACATTTCGGCCGGAATCTCACCAATGACGCGTTCAATGTTGGCTTCCAAGGCAGCAATCGTGTTTGGCTTGTCCCCATAGACAATAGACTTAACATAGCCCCACAAAAAATAGTCTAACGGGGTCAAATCACATGATTTTGGTGGCCAATTGACTGCGCCAAAACGTGAGATCAACTGCTCACCAAATTCGCCTCTCAATTGATGCGTGGTTTCGCGTGCAGTGTGGCATGTGGCACCGTCCTGTTGGAACCACATGTAGACCGAGTTCAATTCTTGCATTTTCGGCAAAAAAAAATCTGTTATCATCGAACGGTACCTTTCTCCATTGACCGTAACCCTGCGGCCTTCATCGTCCTTGAAGAAGTACGGCCCAATGATGCCGCCTGCCCATAAACCGCACCAAACAGTGCATTTTTCGGGATGCATTGGTAGCTGCTGAATTGCCTCTGGCTGCTCTTCACTCCAAATACGGCAATTCTGCTTATTCACGTATCCATTTAGCCAAAAATGAGCCTCGTCGCTGAAGACAATTTTGCCGGACGTAGCTTGCGAAACACATTTTTCACAGAGCACGAATTTTGATAATAAATTTCAATAATTTGCAAACGTTGTTCAGGCGTAAGTCTATTCATGATGAAATGGCAAACAATACTGAATCGAAATGTCAAATGTCCGTGGAATTTGTCATGTGTGATCTGTCAAAAATATAAACGTCAAAAACCAAGTAGCAAAAAAATCACCCGTTAGTAGCAGAAAAAGTGTAGGTATTTCACCAGCAAGCAATTTTAAGACGTTGGGCCAACCACATTGTTGAAGTTGCTGGAGCTAGTCTAGTGTGTTGAAATGTAATGGTTCTAAAAAATGGCGACCACTGTTGCTAGTTTAATCTGTTTCCCACTTAATTTACTGAATTCGTTAATTTATTTCGATTCAATCGCACCCAACTTCACAAAGAAAAAATTATTGGAAATTGACGGCTTTTACACAAGACAGATTTTCAATCTTTGATTCTGGTTTGGGCTGCTTTCGGTTGCAAACGTAGTTAAACACTGCGATATTTTATAGATCTTAACTTTCTTCAAACATATTCTCCGGTCTCCTTAGTCCAATTAATTTAGAACACTTCAATCGTTCATTTAGCGAAAATCAAAAAAAGAAGAAAGTGGTGATAACTCTGAAATTGTTAAGCCTGAGCAATTTTGTCAAATCACAACCTGAAATAACATCGAGTAAGCTCACATTGGGATTTTTTTTAACATTTGCATGCATCAAGTGTAAAAAAGAAAAAAAAAACAAAGAAAAGATGAAACAGACATAAATCCAACTAAACATGCATGTGCAAGATTTTCGTTGTACGTTTTTGACGTTTTTCTTTTTTTTTTATTCTCTTTTTTTTTAAATTTACTTCACTTTCATGTATGATGGTAGAAGAGTTCAAGTAGCCAAAGTCATTCATTTCAACTATCTACACAGAGCACAGAATGTATAGTAAAAGATGGCTGTCAAAAAAGATGTGCAACTAGAAAGATGTTGCGTGTAATAGTGCACGAATTACCGAATAAGAGATCAACAGAAAATAACCAAGATTGCACAAAAAACTCATGCGCTGGCCAAAGCAGTTAATTCGAATTCGAAAATTGTCGAGTCAAAATGCAAAATAAAATTTAATATACGAACACAATAGCGTAGATATAGCAGCCTCTTATATTTAAGAAACAAAAATCTGTAGCCCCAAATAATGAGAAACTGCAAACAAAAATGTTTAGTCGCTAAAATTGAATGAACTTCGAGATTGACATTTATGTGGTTTGACTATGTGCTAGTTCAACAGCTCTCTCCTTTTTAATGACACCTAGAAATAGGGAACTTATCAGACAGGGATTTTTTTGACGTTTTCTTTTAATTGCTTTAAAAAAACTCCTGTATCTTTCACACGAGGACACAAAATTGCCAGAGATTTGTTCGTTTCCTTGAATATATCTTGGTTTGAGCGCACACTACACGCAGTTTAAAACGGAACGTGGAAAAATGTCTTCAAATCGTTGAGATTTTGGGAGAGATTTTGTTAACTCCCCTTATAACTTGCCCTTTTTTCCAATAAACTAAAAGTTGCCGGCAACTCAGTATCCTCGTGTGAAACCTGTCATAGCAAACGTCTTACTGCGTGACTGAGCACACAACAGGTTGTACTTTAATAGCGCTTCTTTCAGTTACATATTAATTTATAATTTTTGGGCTACATTTAGGGAAGTTATTTTGGGCTACACAAATTCTGAAATTGGACTGTTGCAGTGCATTGGTATTACCTTGTTCGACAGTGATTTGCCAAATGTGACGGCTACTAGTATGAAACCAACAAAATATGTGTGTATATGTTGGTGCGCCTCAGGGCTCCGCTTTGTCTCCGACAGTCTTTCTCGTTTTCACAAATGAATTTCTGTCCTACTTTTTATTCAATAAATTGCTTAGTAGAGTGTACTCCCACACTTAGCTTTTCATATGGTTTCTGGATTCAAATTACTGTTTTTCGGATACGGAACTCCAACGGTAAAATATGATAAGCTCAATTATTTCTGATTTTGACAGCATTGACACTTATGATGGGGAGTAAAAATCAGCGTAAACTTAATGCTTCGCAAACAAAGCGAATTTGTGATGCTCTATATATTATGGAAAGATCTTATACTGGACGTACGAAAATGGTCTCTTCCTCTGATCTGACATTTCAGTTAGTGTTCCTGTAACTTTTATAAATCTCTTGGATAGAATTCAAGAAATAATATTAGAAAATATTGCAGATAGAAACATTTATTCGTACATCTTTTAAGCACCACCTCCACTTAAAATATCAAGCCTATTATACGCACGCTTCAAAGAATACATATTAGGTTACCTTCGAACCCAATTTGAACAGGGAACCAATTGAAAAATACGAAGGTTTCTTGATTTTCTTTCTCATTATGATATTCAATAAGACAGCACCAGTATGCAGTGACCCGCCGCCTTCTCATTTCCTCCATATTTTTCTAATGAACTGAAGTGAAATATTTAATGTGTAAATTGTGGTACGGCATACATTACATCAACAATCTACATCAAATATCAGTGACTTTCTGCGGATCCTTCAACTACTAACAAAACCCGCTCTGTTACAATACGGTACTATTGTTTAGTCGGTGTAATTTTTCGCAAGAAAATGAACAATATTTAAAACAACATGGCCACCATGAACTGTCAAAATCTAGCCGTCTGTATTTTAAATTTTATGTCACCATTACAAATCACAGTGAAACATATTATAAGGTATTCTCATGGACTTGTTTTCAAAATTCGGTTGTCATATATGGCACAAAGGTCTCTGAGATTTGACACATCCCCATACAAATAGGAATGGGTCAATATTTCAGTAAAAATAATTCAAAAACAGCATATCAAAAATACTTGTTATTGAAATAACATTTTTAAGCGACTAATTTATTGTTTAAACTTAAACTGTTTGGGTTCTGAAAACGAAGTTTGGACGTGAAATAAAACACAACTTGCTCGGTCGGAGGTCGATTACAGAATAAATCGTTCTCTATTCTTCTCTTCGCTTGTACCAAAAACTTACATCTAAGGAAATTATATATGTATAGATATAACAATAGTAATGAAGGGAATTATATATTTGTATAACAATAATAGCATAAAGAATATTGCACTGGTTGGTTGATCAGTGTTGCCACTGGGCCTAGATAATTACTACACATTTAAAATTTCTAAAATGTATTTTGATTTAACCGAATTATACTATTATTATACATGATAAAGTGATGAATATTTAATTGTTAAATTCGAGTAGAATATAGTTTATTAAAATTGTTATTTTACTGACAATTTTTGTTCCATAAATGTTATGTCAGTAACAGCTATTATAGCTGTTATTTGAAAGTATAGCCCATTTGAAAGTATAGTCCATGCCTATGCATATGCTTATGTCATATGAGGCACAATGGTCTCTGAAATTTCGACACTTGATCAAAAATGACAACTCGAAGAGCGTATCCTGTAATATGTGTACTGTGATCACATGTCAGGTCTTTCTAATCTAGTTCCGACCGTGAATGTCATGTACCATTTTGTATAGAGATAATTTTTAATGGGAATAGATCTGTTAGTTATTCCGTTCTCGGATTAGTCGAAATTGAATTTACCTAGTTTGGTTTAAGCACCAATTCTACTGGCAAGAAAGGTTAAATATTGCCACGGTGTATGGCGTTTGCGAGTAACAGTTACCGTCACACCATCTTTATTTACACAAAATTATTTCCCATGATTTCTACCTCCTGTAAAGTAAGAATTGCAAAAAAGACTGATGAATAATTTGACGATCTTCTATACGAGATTGCTTAGATCCAACAATTTTCTTATTATTAAAGTATTAACATATATAAATGAAAATGGGCCAACATTATCATTTTGATTGGGGTTATCATGAGCTGTACCATCTAATTTACACACTATACCTTCATTGACGTATGTAGGTATATTAGCATAATGCAAAATATGCTCTTTTGCCAACTGAATTTGTAACACCTTTCTGTGTAAAAATGCAAATCTTTACAGTAATCCCACACATTTTATGATGTGGAATTAATGTTGAAGATACTCGTAGTTTTGAACAAATATTCACATAATTTTGTCTATGGTCTTCAGAATTAATTATTGATTAAATGTTTTGAATTCTTTCTTAATTCCGAAACAATAAAACAACAAAATAATCCTCAAACGGACATCAACACCTACAAATTATTTTCAGATGTTGGTATGTAGGTTCTCTTTATTGACACTTCCTTAAAGCTCAAGAGTCTCCTTCGTGCATAGCAAGAGTTAATATCATGATATCATGTCCTGAAACATATTCATACATATATGTAAATGTGAACTGTCTCTCTCAAGAAACTATAAATAAAAGCAACAATTTCAAAGAAACTTTACAATGTCACTCTGAAATGTGTCTTCCTTTTTCTTATTCGTAGTCCGTAGATATGTATATGAATAGGACTCAAGGATTACTTGATGTGAAAAGTGAAAAAAAAGTCCTTTGAGTCTGGAGTGTCTTAACATTCTCGATAAGTTTGTTCTAAATTATTTACAATATCAACTAAGATAGAGGTTGGACAGAAACAGAAGCAAAAGCAAAAAGTACCAACATCATCACAAGTACGAAGAAAGAACGACAGAATAAGGACTCGTCACTCACTTGAACGAACGCATTCCTCTATAAATAAGATGAAGGAAAGATACATAGGTAGGTATATCCTTGCTATCTTTGCCATCTTTTCTCACTAAGCTGTACTCGTGTAATGAAATGAAATCATATAAAATTCATTCAATAACCTGCTGAGTGCATATTGGCTGAACTCCATAAAGTCCTTAAACTTCTTCCTTTTTTTTACTTCTTGAATTTTTTTTCTGGCACTACAGCGATGCACTAAGAAAAGACTTCTATACTCTCATTTGGGAGGAAGTAGGTATAATTTAGCTTGTAGGTAGGTACTTCTGACAACCATATACTGGTAGTCGCCATAGTTAAGGGATATTTATATCCTCGATAGCAAACCGACTGCAAGGAATGTTCGTTTTATACATTGCCTTTTGTGTCCTTGAACGAGCGCAATTTAATTTTCTCTCGTTTATACGAAGAACCACAGTTAGGAAGGAATGTTACTTTCTCAACACGACTCATATATCCTTTTCAAGTGAAAAAATATTATATCAATCAAAATTTTTTACAGTTTGTATAGGTACCTACAATATCAGATAGGTAGAAAGGTCCCTATACCTACTTATAAAAATAAAAAAGTATATATTTTATTTAGTTGTGTAAATTTAGGTCATTTTCTGGTACAAACTCCTCGTCGTCGTCGTGTTTTTTTTTATGATATTTTTTTTTGAAAAAGGACTTTATGGTAGGTACTTTGCTCCTTTTAACTTGATTGATAAAAAGCAAGCATTTCTTTTTCATATTTTTTTATCTCGTCCTTTATGATTTGTTGCTTCAATTTGAGAAGAAGAATACAAAAAAAAGATATGATGATAAGGTTTTTTGTTAGCCATTTGTCGGCATCCTTTTTTCATATTTCGCTAAAAGTGCAAACTCCATAAAGCAAATTTTGAAATAAAATACAAAAAAAAAAAAACAAGACAACTTTCAACATGAAGCGGAGAAAATCTTTTTTTTCTTAGTTTTTTATATAAGATTTTTATAAAATTGTGGAGTAAAAAAAAGGAAGTGTTTATTTTTGCCCTGAATAATTTAAACACTTTTGGCAGTCTGTACCTATTTTTGATGATGGCTGAGGTATCTTGCACAAAGTCCTAGATTCAAGAAAATAATTATTTTAGAAAAATGTTTTTCATTCCAGTCTACATCATATAGCTATAGGTGGAACTTATTTAATGAACGACTTTACTACAGCCAGCCTTTGACGTTTTTTTTACATTGGAATTGGACTTACTGAGACGACGACGCGACGGACGTCTTAGTATTTATCTCACTCCCAATTAATTGCTAGGGGTAATGAGCTTTGCATTTTTTTTTAATCTCTGATATTTTTTGTGGCATCTTTTTACTTCGTCTGTAATTTCTCTAATAGAGATAGAGAGAGTATTTTGCCTGCCCCGTCGTTCGACCGAATTCGCTTTTTCTTATGAGCATATATTTTGGTTTTGTTTTGCCGACAGCTGGAACGTCAAAGTGAGTGGATCGTTTTGACGTCCAAAAATACTCCTCATCAAACGGATGGAATCAATTTTTATCGGAAAAGGAAAAATTGATATTATTACTGTTATATGCTTGATAAAATAAAATGCACCAATGGATCGCACGAACTTGCTCTTTTGTTCGAACCCATCGTATGCTAAAGATAACTAACTATTAAAAATCTAAATATATTTTCAAAGTCGTATTTTACTTAATTTTTTACAAAATTGTTTCAATTTTTTTAAGCTTGGTATGACAATTTTAAATATTTAATAATATAAACTTGAATACAAAATTTAAAAAAAATCATCCATCCCGTTTTCGAAATTAAAAATTAATTTTTTTTTCAAAAATCCAAAAGAAATATTTTCCGAAAATTTTGGTATGCAGGATAATGAAGTATTTGATGAAGCTCCTACATACATTTTTTTATCGAAATCCGTGGGGCCATTTATGAAAAAATTTAAAATAAAAAAGGTTGTATGGCAGGTAGCGTTAATAACAAAATATTAAAAAAAAATAGTGCAGACAATTTTTTTTTATCAAAATCGTTAGAGACGTTTTCGAGATAATTCAGATGGTAGAAAAAATTGTATGGCAGGTACCGTTAGTTTTGGACATAAAAAACGATACAAAAATCTATTTTAGACAATCACCTTAAATGCTCAAATACCAAGTTTGAAGAAAATCGCTTTAGGCTGTAGAGAGCTGTACAGACAGACAGACAGACGGAGTTGCGGGACCCACTTTCTTGATGTTTGGAAAGAGGCCACATATTGTGATAAAGCAATGACGACCCTAATAGTGCCTGACCCTTTCTACTAACATTTCAACTTCTTTAATGTTTCGGTAAGGTCTTATCTATGCTAAAATTGCTTAGCGAAGCTTTATCGACACTAATATGTTAGCTGGGAGTTGTAGAAAGTGGTAAATAATAGTATCAAAAGAGATGAGGTGGTCAAAAGAATACACAATTTGACAAGTTGTGCTATTTCACTTAATGACCAATGATGAATGGTCACTGGGCGACATATGCGTGGTTACAAAAGGACACCACACATCATATAATCCAATAGATTGTTTGCATAACATTACACATTTTGAAGGATCTTCTTTTTTGTTTTCTCTTTTTAGTGATTTCCACTGGCCTACAAGAAGTCACGACTCATCTCCCTTTGAAAATAAATCACTTCTCCCAGAGTAGCTCTAAAGAAGAATATCCGAGTTTAATGACGAAGTTCTTGGAAAAAAAATTAAAAATTACCAAATGCTTATTAAAATTTAATTAAAACAAAGTATAAAGGAAACTTATCCAGCTAACATTTTGGCTTCGATAAGGCTTCGGTAAGTCATTTTATCTCCGATAAGATTTTACAGAAACCTTAAAGAAGTCGAAACGCTTCCTAATTTGCATTTAAGCTTCGATAAAGCTTCGGTACGCCAATATAGCTTCGATAATATTTACCTTATCGAAACCTTATGGACGCTGAAATGTTGATGCTAGACATGTTATTTCATTCTAATAGTAGGTAAATTAAATATACATCAAACTCTGTTCAAGTGTAATTCTAGAAAAAAAAAACAAATAAGTCACTTTGCGTCTGCAGGGTTTTTATGTTTGGTGAAAATATCAAAGATAAAACAAAACAAAAAAAAACAAAAATGCAGAGGCATGCAGATAAAGAAACAAACGGAATAACAAAACAGCACGTACATATTCAGGTAACCAAAGTCACTTGCATCAGCATGGAACAGTGGGCCAACCTCAAGATGATGAACTTTAACACATTTGTATGAGAAATGAAACTCATCAACCCTTCATACAGGTGTTGACGGGCAGGGCTTCAAAGTCATATGCTCTCAACCTATTTTTGTCTGCAGAAACCATATGAAAGTGACACATGTATTATCAAAGGGTGCCTGAGAGAGCTTTACATCCCCCCAAAGTCCAAGTTTATGTGGAAATTTATTGTGCCAAGCTCGAACGTTTTGTTGAATGTGTCAGAAATAAAACCCTGCGGTGAGTTGCCAAATAATAAAATAAAGGGACATATCAAGGTTTCCAGATTTTTTGACAGTGAGCCGCTCATATATTTCTTTCACTGTGTGGGAAAGTGACACCCTCTCCTAGACATACGAGTACATAATGTATGTTCCTACTACAGGCGTTAGAATGAGGATTATGTTTACCTTGCATGTTGCCAAGAATTAAGATTGAAGCAAGAAGCCTTTGTGGGCTGCTGCGGGAGGAAATTTATGCTTACATCTATGTACACCTTGGATTTGGCATATGTTGAATAGTTAATGCGCGTTCTGGGGTGTATATTGTGTGTCGTTTTGTTTTGGTTAAACGTGTGGTGGGAAACGAGTATAGTGTAGATTTGTTACTCTAGGGCTAAGGGTTCACCTGTGGGAATGAGAAAAAGGGTGGTTGAAGTATAATTAATTATTTAAAAAGGGTAAAGTTTTGAGTGCGGTTTTGGGGGATTACCATTTTTTGTAAGAAAAAGGTGAAACAAAGAAAATTTGATATAGAAACGTTCGAAATTTGTTAAGTTGTACATTCGTAGGCGTTAAGAAAATGTAGAATTGGAGAAATATGATTATAAGCAAAAGTTATAGGTTGAGGGGAATTTCTGAATGAATGAATATTATATTGAGGTTAATCCAGTACGACACATTAAGACTTAATGTGTCCCCATCTAGTGCTGGATCAGCTTACGGTCTTTCCCCCAAATTTATTTCGTTAGGGAATTTGATTTTATGAATATTTTAGAGAATATGTATAAATTGCACTAATTACAAGCTCAAGAATTCATAGTTGCGTCTTCTATGGTTACTCCAGTCGACACTTAGGCGACCCCTTATTTTTCTTTGTTGTTTTAACGTGAGGTGATACAGTCTTGATCCTTTTTGTTCCCGCATGTGCTTCAGCTTAGGGAGTTCTTTTCAAATTTTAGATCTTTTGCTCCCCTATTCCTCCAGCAACATCGAACTAATATTATGGCGTAAGAGATTAGTTCTCTGCTATTTATGAGAGTTCTGACACGACAATTTTTAGGTTACAGTAATCTGCGCCGAGATTTTGATCTGCAGATTTTCCTATGGCGTGTTCTTCCGGGTGCAATATGCTATTAGACTGTCATTTGGGTATGGAAAGTTGGGTTCTTGGCCCCAAAACTCCAATACCCAATCACTACTGTCGTCCTCGATATATCAGTATATCTGTTTCTTAGCTTTGAGAGCGTAGGTCACGGACTTCCCAGTCATCTCTTAAAAGGGCAATTTTCCACGCTTTGAATGGCCTTATCCGTCAAGAGGGGACATATGAGGGAAAATCCCTAACGCTGGGGAGCTTTTATCAATTTTTAGGGGTTTCCTAAAGTTTATAGTGATACGCTTACAGCCTCTGGGAGCACGCGACTCAGGACGAATATTTACGCCTCCTGACAGCACGCAACGTTGCAGGTAAAAGTTATGCTGGATCACTAGGTACTGGTACGAGGACGCTATTAGCTTTAAGTTTAGACCCATTACATCTGGTGGGCGGAAGTCTCTAACCAGAAACTGCTGAATTGTATCACACTAACGCTGGTAATGGAAAGTTCCATCCAAAAATTATTCATCAACATCATAATCGGCGCGACAACCGGAGTTTGGTCCTAGCCTCCTTCAACAATTCTCCCCACCCATCCCGATCGCTAGCCGATGTCATCCAGCTGTGGAAGCTAAGTGACCGCCATGCCGGAGTCTACCGAACTTAACTTTTGTCACAATATCGGCTTCGAGGTAGATAGTATACAGTTCGTTCCCGGGCAAATAGTTCTCCGCAGAACTTTTCTCTCGAACACGGCTAAGAGGTCAGTGTGCCTTTAACTTAGCACAGCAGTCTCGGATCCATATGCAACTAATGATTGATCCATGGTCCTAAAGCAGAAAGGTTAGAACTTATGATTAGATTTCTGTATGAAAAAAATCTTGACTTTGGCTGTTGGAATCGAGCCGACCTAATATTTCTTATTTCATATTGTTATCGGCTGGTACAACTGACCCAAGACATTAGACGGATTTCACAAATTTAAACTCATATGATAATTTAACCAACTCTATTTGGCTAAATGTGTTGGCGTGAGTATCAGAGCCACAGATTGCTTTCTCCATTGCTAAGGGTTAAGAAGGAGGCAGGCCACACTATCCCCCTTTGGGAATCCATTAAAGAAGTTGATTGGTATAGATAGCAGTCCGTGTCTTTTAACTTGGCTTATTATGTTGGTTATGATTACCCTACATAGTCTTCTCAATTTATTTGAGATGTCGAATATACCCTTTTCCATCGTTTGTCTAAAGTTGAAACCAAAAATGTTTACACTCGGATAATTACCTTCAGACGAACTGCTCCGGTGCCCTGCGGGCAAAAACTGACTATTTCTTGATGATCGGTTGTATTATTCATTGAGGAAAACTACTTCATAGATGCCGAACCATGTCTTTAGACGGTCGAAGTGAATGTCAACTATATTATGAAAAAAAGAGGGAGTTTACTCTGTCCAACAAAAATAGTCAGTACAGTGAAGATTGGATCCTTGCCTTCACTCTGACTGTAACAGATGCCAATAAGTTCGTACTGTTTTAGAGCTCTTACAGGGTTTCCGTAGTAAGCATACTAAATTACAACAAACGTAGCAGTGGTCACTCTGATTCAATTGGTTATCTTAAGGTCAATGCACACAAAAAGCATTGTGCACTTGGATGTGCAGTAGATAGGTTATGGTGTAATATACATTGGTCTTAACAAGATTACAGAAACAATTTCTATGTAACTCAGTGGTTATTTTAAGTGCCAATTTCAGCAACAGGCACCAGTGTATTTCAAAAAGCTTTCTGATAAGGTCCGTACTGACTATTTTTGTTGGACAGAGTATAGATGTTCGTCATTATAAATAGCAACAACTATCACGTTGCTATTGCCATTTTTAATATTTCAGTACTATCCAGTGCTGTCTCCCATCAAAATGAATCCAGAATTCCAATACAATATTCAAAGATAGATAGTAATTCAATTAATCGGGAAAATCAATTTGTCAGGATGAAATTTCTGCATTCGCATTGTCAATTTGTGGCTGGATTTAAATTAAATCCTGATACCATTTTGATTTCATCTGCCCGATAAGCATCATCATCAGCAGGATGGGATATGATCAAATAATAATAAAAACAGCCATTCGCCTTCAATTATGTCATCAAGCACATCACAATACAGCACCTACAACCATCTCAATCTCCTTTCCATATACTACACTGTCTGGTTTGGCAAAGCGCATAGAATCCTCATTTTGCAAACACTTCCCTTTCTGGCTTAAATTGTTGATTCCTATTGAACGCCCAGCCATAATGGAGCAATCAACCGCTGGCGGCAATGGTGCGGTTGGCAGAGCGGTGCGACTTCATGAGCTTTTATTGCCAAGAGACGACACTGTGGATTTATTTTGTCGCACTGTTTGCTGAATTTTCCGCAGGGAATTATTTCCCACCTCTATGTGTCTCTATACCACATCCGCCCACTACTTTACTGTGTCTTATTGTTGCAATTATACACTCGTCTCGTATATGGGGTTCAAGCAAACACACAGCTAGCAAACCACACTCTTTGCGAAGAACACATTATGCTGCGGAATCCAATTCCAGGACTCGAACAACCAAATGCAGTCAATAGACTCTGCCTACCGGTAATTTATCTGCCTCTGCCACCAAGAGTGACGCACTATAGAAAAGATGTAGATGTCTGTCTATACGCTGAATTCATGAGGAGGAGCGTACAATAGGTACTTCGTATAAATATGTAGAGACGAAGTAGTGAAGTAGACAAGTGCTAAGCTTGCTGCTATTCAAGACGGTATGTAGCATGCTACAGTTTATGCACTATACAAGCACCCTCGCATGCTACTGCTAGTGCGGCGTTGAAGTGTCACCTCGTATTTAATAGGAAACATTGCAAGCATACATCCAGTGACAGCATATTATAATGACGGAGAGTTGGAGAGGTGGAGAGATGGTGGCGAAAGCGACGGCGTAGGCAGTGTCAAGTGGCCGGAGACTTGTTGGACTAGTTGTTTTGCATGCAGATTTTGTTCTTATTAATAGTTTCGATTTGTCTAAGCTTGTTCTTATTTGTTTACTTGCAAGACAGTGCTTATACTTTGTTTCACTTATATTCCACGTCATTGTGCATTGGTGTCTTAAGCATAATCTTAAAGGCGTTACATATTTAGAAATGATTTTTGCTTTGGGATTGTATTTCTTTGGAAAACTTAGTCCAAGTGAAACGATTTCATGCCAATTGGTGACAGTTTTAGTTTATGAAGATATTTACATAATGCTTATTCGGTTCCAGAGGACCAGGACCTTCCCTCACCCAGCACCCGGTAAGTATATTTCAGGTGGACCGCTGCGCTTGAATGAAAAATATGTGTCGAAACTTTGCGTTTCTCCAGTCTTTTCCTAATTTTAAAACAACTTTTGCAAAGTGGCGCCCAACGTGGGCATAAACACCACGGCACTTAAGAATCTCATGCTCGGTTGAGTTGGCCGGTCTACGACAAACAGCGTGCCAATGCCTCTTGTCGTGTTCTGTAGAATTCCCCCGTGGAATCCCAGTTGATTGAAATTCTGGGTATTAATTCTGACTTCGGTTAGAGTCATGGTCTAATGAAGATTAGTTTTTAGGGGTGTGGACGGTAGTACGATTCTTTTGGTGAAGATGGGTTGACAGATACGTTTAAGGTGGAGTCCAAATATGGCCGTCGAATTCCTAGGTTGGGTTGGAAACGGCAAAACTGCATCAACGTCGGCAGTACCCTTGAAGTGGTGATAGTCAGTCCGACGTCTTTTTTTTTAGATTTCCAGCCTGATTTATGTTTTGCTTGCAGGTTAGGTCAAGTTTCGGGGGAAAGATCCCATCCCTTTCCCAATACTCCCTAGCCTGTTTCCCTGCCTTACCCTTTATCCCCCCTATCCTCACCACCGCCACCTATCCTACTTTCCATTTGCTGGCAACAAATTTCCATTGATCATAGTTGGCAGCCAACCATCGATCAGATCAATCGATGTTGCTTTGTACGGTGCATCCGTGTATCATTTAAAGGAAAGGAACCTTGGGTTAGCTTGGATGAAAGTTAACATAAATTGTGTAGTCACCTTCAATTTATCATATTTTTTTTTGTCAAGAATCATCTTTTAGAGAACGCTACCAAATTTGTAGACAGATCTGTCAAATAGTTTTTCTGTGGCAGCCATTTTATATAAATGTCTACGAGCATTTTCGTTAAAATGGAAAAAAGCGAATTTCGAATGCTCAATAAACACCATCACGAAAACTAAACAAAAGCTTGACAAATATAATGCTGAACGTTCTGATCGCCCAATTGAGGTCACCTTACCAAAAATAGTGGACAAAGTTCATAGTTTGATAGACGATTGGAGAGTGAAAGTGCGCGATCTTGGAGAGACCGCACCTGCTTATCACATGGCTCAGTGATTTTGATTTTACATAAATATTGGGACATGAAAAAGCTTTCCTCATGACGGGTTCCTTTGACAACTTCAAAGTTGTGTTTGGCGATATTCCAGATAATTCGATTGAGTTTTTTGTGCAAACCAAGGAACATTTAAACCAATGAAATTCTGTTGGTTAATCGAAGTCGAAGAAGGTGGCAGTTGCTTGGAATGCGCACAATGTTATTCACATCGATTTCTTGTTTCCAAACTTGAAGAAATGGCTTGGAGTTAAGAGATTTGGGTCGAACGAAGACGTCATCGCTAAAACAAATGCTTATTTTGAGCGGCTCGAGAAATCGTGCATTCAAAAATTGGAGAAATTTTGGGGTGAAGTGTCGTGAAGTATCGAGCTAAAACAAGACTCTTTTCACAAAAAAAAAAATATTTTTATGTCGAAAAGAAGTGTCCTTATTTAAATTTTCAAGGGACTTATTGATCCAACCTTTTATTCTCTCTTTCTCCTCCGTCCGTAAGTGAAATCGTAGCCAAAATAGTTTTCCTTTGGGCCGGAAAGACATTTCTACACTTTTGTCCCTGGTTCCCTTTTTAGAAGTGGATATCCTGGGCTATGTTTACTTGAAGCTCATTTCAACATAGCTTTGCGCTTATATGTAATATCGTGTTATTTATCTTAAGAATACATTGAAATTGAAAAATCTAATTGAACCTGGACACCCTTGACATTTAAGAGTCCTTAGCTGTATTTTCATCATTTACCCCTCAATTCCCTTAGAACAGTGTAACTTGTTCCGTACTTTGCTATCAAAAAGTGCGAACCGATGTTAGTTTCGCAACAAAAATATTGAGCTTGTCATGATGAATTTGGTGTTGTTAGATTAGTATCTTCCAAATCATAAAAAAAAATCGGCGTCTACGATAAAGATAATAACTAACATTTTACCAGAAGCTTATCATTCGCAAACTTTTGACAAATCATCATTACAACCACAAAAGCTTATAGGTAAAATTCTCTTTTAACAAAATCCTTGAATTAACGAAAAATTATACCCATTTTACCTTTTTTTTCGAAAGAGTATTTGTCAAAGCTGACAAAACTCCCATTTCCAAAAAACCATGCCAAGGACACATAATCCTGACAAACCCCCAATCAACATAAAGTCTAAACTGTTTTTTATTCAAGGTAACTTTACCTCTGCCTTGAATACATATACCTACCACAAAAAATGTTTGTCTTCGAAATTAGAACACACAAGTTGAGTTTTTGTATCTTTCGTTCGGCATCTTAATTTTTATTTAGCTCAAAAGATTTAATCTCAACTTTAACGAGCACACACACATACACAGTTAAATGCAGGTACGTCGTATGTAGGTACATATAAAACACATAAACTGTATCCAATGTGAGGATATAATCTGGTAATGTATCCTTGAGTTAGATATTTTGCTAAGATCTTTTCTTTTTTTATTTATCCACATCACGAAACATTAGACGACACCTTCAAGGCGATAAATTTCCAATTAAACTAGTCCACAGCAAAACATTGGCTTTCGAAGGCTTGATTTATTTGTGTTTTTTTTCTTCTCTTCCCCAAAGTATCCCTGCTCCACTAAAAGACTGGAATAAATGAATCCCCCCACCACTATATGTAGGTATCTACCTAACCACTGATTCATTATATCCTTCTCAATGGGGAATACGTGCAGAGCAATAAATAACAGTGCGTTGGGAGTATCGATTTTTCGCATGTTATAAGCCAATAAATGGAAAAATTAAAATTTTGCTAAGTTAGTTAGTTATCCTTTCTGAATAATGTCCACCTCAATTTGACTTTGAATCATAATGATGAATGAAGGGATAAACAAAATGGCGCTTATTTTTAGAACCAAATTAAATTCTTAGAGATTCAAGGACGACAAGCCACCCTTACAGCCATGTTGCCAAATTTATTTTCAATGGAAAAGTCCTTGAAAGCTCTCCTTCAAAAATAAGCACACACACAAAAACAAGGAAGAGAAAAAAAAATCAAATTCGAAGAGAAAGCATCGTCCACTGAGATGATGATACATTCGAGCTCGTTGGAGTTGAAAGGAAGAAGAATATTATTAAAAATATCCTTTTTGTGTGTGGGTGGGTTGTTGACCTTATAGCCATTTTGTGGTTAGGACTCTTTGCCTCGTCGCGCGTAATATGAAAATATAAATCTCCGAAACAAAGTCATCCAACAAAAGATGGAATGCAAATTCCATAAACTACTGTTGCGAAAGAATTTCCATTGAAATGAAAATGCCTGCACACCCAGACTCCGGCTAGACACAGCTATACATATGTATATATGCACACATGGACACGATGTATGCCAGGATATGGTAGTACTTGGTACATATGTATGTGGCATTTAACACTTTTATAAGATGGATGCATCTTTAGGACACACATTCAATGGATAGTGTTTTGTTTTGTTTTATTATTATTTTTTTGTTCTTATTCATGTTGTTTTTCTTTTCGCAAAAATGGTTGAGAAAATTTTCCAATTTTACGCGATGCATTCATGATGAGAAGTGCTGCACTCAGAAAATCGTCTTCTATATTATGTATATGGTCTGTTGAAGAACTGTTGCTTGTCTGATGCTTGAATTTTCTACAGTACTTCTGCTTCTGATTTTGATCCTGGATTAGATTTAGGTACCTTTACATTCTATCAGAGATATTGTGTATTTCCTTGTAAGTGTGTGTTTGTTTTTCAATGCAAAGGCGAAGAAGAAAAGTTGTTAACCTTACTAAGTATTATAGATATATGTATCTACAAACGTATACTTAGTTTGAAAGGAGAAATGAAAAGGATTCTATCGAAATACAAGAAAAAAACCAACAGGAGCACCTAAATGGGATTTCTGAAGGGGATAGATAATAATGATAACAAAAAAATTGTTTCCTTGGGTTTAATAGAAGGGGCCTTTTATGATTTGTCCCTGTGGATACACGACGTCATCAGCTTAGGGAGTTGTATTTGAAGGCTGTTCTTTAATGACGTGTAAAAGAGCCTTTGGGTTGGCTGTTCCTGTTACGTTATATAGAATTGCCTAGAAAAACATATTGGTTTTTGGAACCTTAGTCAAGTCCTCGGCCCACTGCAGAAGCCATGTTTATTTACCTATCATTCTTAATAAAAACAAATTGGCTTGACCAAAGTGTTAATTTTTATCATTTTTTTTGTTATTTTAACATTGTCTATTGTCAATTTTTCGTTGTCTTTTTCATATATGTAGGTATAGTAGGTATACGTATTAGACGCTAAATTTAATAAAAAACTTACATCTAAAAATTTCTTTGCTTAAGTAGCACAACTTTTCATTAGGCTAGCTAAATCCCATTATATTGCACTACTTGCTTAATTGATTTCAAACAAAATTCAGCCATCAACTAAGAACACGTAAATTTTTAAATTAATTGAACGACTAAAAATAACATAATTTAGTGGGAAATCTGAATAAACTGCAGTTGACTTGGAAGCACTGAAATTGGCAGTGCTTATTACAAATCAATTTACCATGCATCAACTAAAACACGATTACGACACTTCTATTTTTTCGATTTGGTGTTGCAATTTTTGACATCTCGTTTGATGTCACTAGAGAAGAAAGAATATTTGTGAGCATAAATAAAGAGGGAAACAATTGAAATTGATGTGTTTTAATTTTGTTTTTTGAAATTATATATTTTGTCAAGAGAAGATGTGTCATGCCACACTTTCCCAAATGATCCTGAAATGTTGAAAATTTGGATTTATTTATATAAGAGAAAAGATGCCTTTAATGCAAAAACATCTAGAACCTGTAGTGACCACTTTACTGCAGATGACATAGAATAACGAAACTCCAATTTGAAGTTGCTTTAAAATAAATAAATAAGAAATATATTCTATGTATCTTCATAGGCTGCACGGAAAAAAAACGCCCTCGCCTTAAACCTGGTCCCATAATAGCAGTGTACAAAGCAACGGGAAACGCTGAATTATGTGGCCGGTCAAATATGGTTTTGGCCACGGATAATAAAAACAATAGTAGAAGCCCTGTTAGACGCAAGCCGATTTGGATTCAAGTATGTGTTGTCGTACAGATTATGTCAGGACGTATTAGAAAACACATTTGGTGTTCTACATGGCAAGGGAGGCATCTATTATCATCCTGATAGAGAAGAATTCCGCTTTATATTAAGGTCCTACATTTTACGACACAACGGGGATGTTATTTCAGACGCAGCAAATGTAAGCCTTGACGATACCCCAGATTTGGAAGCGCCATTGACCGGTTTGCGGACATTGCGGTTGCTTATAGAATCAAATAATTTGAAATGTCTTTTTAGGTACTATATTTCAAAAGAGGATAATAGAAGATGATACTACTATGATGGCAACAAAGATGATGAAGATTATATATGCCATTAAATAAGAAACAAAATTCGAGCCGAAGAAAATGTGGCATCGTGTTTATGGGTGGACCACCTAAGTTAAGGCGACTTGTCAAAGCCATCATTAAGTATTTTAAATGACTTGACGAACTCGAACAAGATCTTCAAATCCTTCAGCGGAGAAGACTTTAGCCATTTGTACCAACAAAATCTACTTGAATTTTCCAGACATTGACTGTGATGTGGGCACAAAAGAAATTTGTTTCAGCGCGAGGATGTATCTTTATTTTAAAATAAGAAGACTTACCAAAATGCAAAAAACGAAAATAAAATAAATTTACAACATAAATACAACATTTTCCATTTTCATTTCCATAAACAATAATCTTTCAAAATTGTTGCGTTTTGCTTAATTTAAGTTAAATCTTCGATACCCATTTAGAACTCCGACTTTCTTGATTCTTGATTTGTTCGCAATTAATTTAAATGTAATTAAAGTAAATTTAATTCAACAGTATTCAATTATTTAAACAAATTGTTTGTTTATATTATTTGATCATGAAAAATGTGTGTAGTTAGTTACATCGGACAAACTTAATAATTTCTATGGCTTTCAAATTTGTAACGTAAACATGATAAGACAAAAAAAGAAGTGTCGTAATCGTGTTTAATTTGATTCATGGCAATTGGCAGTCAAAGATACTCAATTATAAGGAAGAAAATCTCGACTGCCATTTCTATTGTCCACAAGCTCGAAATACTGTTGATGCTCATATTTTTGCAAAAGTATGCGTTTTCTCGGCTGCTCGACTGTGGTGTATGTGTATGAAGAGCTCAGCTAATTAAAATTACATATATAATTCAACCTATACAACTGATAAAAATTACCAACTAAACTTTATAAATACAAAATTGTTGTGCGTAGCGGTCTCTTCATTTTCAGCTTGTTCAATGTTCATCCTTCACCTACACACATTGTTACGCGCCATAATGAATTTGAACTGAACAGACCAGCCATGAAGGGGACGACTACACAATCACTAAGGAAACGAGCGATATAAAGATGATGACAACGACGAAGCGACGACGGTCGATGGTTACGTTACGATATCCTGAAATTCCTTTCTACTTGGATACAATCATCGTTTTATGTGGCAAACGCCTTCTATACTTCTACCCTAAACAGGAAAAAACTCTCTTTCTTGAATCTCATAAAAGTTTGCTTGTTTTGCGTGAAGGCTTTCATCCTGGTTCATGCAGTCATGTGGGGGATTTTCGAATTGTTTTGTGTTTAGGGCTCATATTATGTACTCGTCTGTATATTATACACTGCTGTGCAAAAAAATAAAATCCTGTTTTTAAAATAACAAATAAAGTTTAAAAGCTATACATAAGATTTTAGAACAAAGATAGATTTAAAACCCGAGTGTCAAACTGCTAAAACTGAAATAAATCGGGCAACATAATGTATTAAATCCCTTAGGCACATTTATATACGAAGACAGATAACTCAGTTCTGTCATTATTTGGAAAATGGCAGAATATTTTATTTACACCATGCTACTACTATATTGGCAAAAATAAACGTCAATTTAATTTGTCAGTATTTTTTTTTGAACGAAGAACTCACCACAGTAAGGTGATTGTTTCATTTTGAATTCCTCACTTTTTTCAGTGCTTGTTTTTATGCCCTGCAAAGTTGAACGAACCTCGGTTTTGATATTTAGCAATTTTAATAAGTCAAAATTATGGAATGCAATATTATTAGGGTGTTCATTAAACGTCCTAAGCTTACACATACCTGAAGTCATTTCTGTATATGCTGTACAATTGAATCAGCTGATCGTTAAATGCAAAATTTTAAACTAAAAATTAATTCACTATAATTTTTCAAAAATTTAATCCAGAGATTAAAAAAAATATAATTTAAAAAGTCACAATGATATTATGGTAAATTTAAAAAAAAAAATATTTTCGCCAGGAAGTTAGTTGTAGAAATTCATCCAATTCTTGTATAATGTTTGGTCTGATCAAGAATTTTTTGGGCAGAAATTGGCAGTTTACCAATTTTGAAGTGCCGGGATGGTATTCTTTCAGAGAGAAATGAAATGGAAAAAAGTCTGGAACTGTTTGACTATAATTTTCTGCCAATAATCAAAGCCCAAAAACACATACAATGTACCTCCATCGCTTTATCTATGTAATATATTTTTTTGGTTTTATACTTCACATTTTTTTTACTTGCGGTATATGGAAAAATCTCGAAATTTTAATCAAACTTGCCATTACGATGTTAGAGAACAACAAAAAAGTGGGCCCCGCAATTTGGTCTCCCTGTAGATCGATCTACAGCCTTAATGGCTGAAGTGTTTTTCTATGAACTGTGTACTTAAGCGTTTTAGGTGATTGTCTCAAATAGATTTTTGAATCGTTTTTTAGCCATCAAAAATAACAGTACTTGTCATACAATTTTATCTACCATCTTAATTATTTTTTTTTAGCAAAACTTCTTGCAACAACCAGACGGGAAGGAAAAGTTGTTTAATCTCTCATGAGCGCTCTCTTTTGTAAAAAAAAACAAGAAATTGAACAGGAAGGAGAACGGTCTTATTATGTTCCCACCAAATCGTAATCTGAGATTTTATGAAAAATGTTTAGAACCAGTTGTATAAATATTTGATCTGTGGTTCAGGAATATTAACTCACCGATTTCGGCGGATAAACTGAGAATCAATGATGGTTTAAGCATATATCATTTACTTCAAGCTTGAACCATTATTGATAAGTTAGAATTCCTGACTTTATAACTATTCTTTTACAACTGCCCCTTAGAGATTTCGGGAATGTGTACACCACGCCAAAACTATAAATAAATTTTAATAACCTCAAATATTGTGGAGGAGCCTTCTCTTTTTCAGGTTGATTCTTCTTCAGATTCAATTGTTATTGTCAACGTTAAAGACCGTACGTTTGCAGAAAAAAAGAAAAAGCTTTTCACCTAGTATGGTGAAGTTAAAAAAATGAACCTATTCATTATCAAAACCTTGCATCGGTTTATGTAATTGATAATACAATGTTCCTTTCAAAGCGAAGTCTGAAAAATTTTAGCAGGAAGCTTTCAAGATTTCAAATTGGTGTTCAAACTCCCAAGACCACGATCACACTATCTGTCTTTTGAATCCTTAGCGTTATAGTGAGAGACCGTAATTTGAAAAGAAAAAGATTTTTACCTAGGTATGGTCATTTCTAAAATGGACTCGTTCACTATAAATGACCCGCATCGGTAATGTGATTTTATTGAGAGATCAACGAAATCTCGCATTTCCCTTTGGTGAGAAAATAATACAATTATAAAAGTTAAAGTTCCAGATCTGTTTAGTTGTTTCCTGGTTCGGAGGACATCGAAATTCCCATAGTTTTTGCGAGGGTTGCCAAAATAAGATTACTACTAAAAACTTTATATTTTTAATTGAGATATACATAGGTATAATGCAAGTTATGTATTTGGAAAAAAATCGAACTCGAGATTTTAATCAAACTTTATATTACGATGGTAGCGTACACCAAAAAAGTGAGTCCCGCAATTCCATCTATCAGTCTGACTGTACAACGAGCTACAGACTAAAAGGCTGAAGCTATTTTCTTCAAACTTGGTAGTTAAGCGTTTTTTTTAGGTTCAAAACTAACGATGCCTGCCATACAATATAATTATATTGAAAACAGCTCTAACGATTTTAATTAAAAAAAACATGTGCACTACTAAAGGTATTATACTATGAAAGCCAGAAGTTCATTACACATGGATATATATGAAAGGCTAAACTATAACCTATTACGAAATAACTACATCAGGGCGGAGTATCCAACCGATCTCATGTCACTGGTTTTAAAAGCAAGAGGGGAGATACTTCCCCTGAACTATGTTCCTCATAGGAGTGATTTGGAAGAAATGTGTGGATTATGTAACACTAGAGAACGTGAAAGCATGTTCCACTTCGTGGGAAGATGTCCTGTTTTGGTCGAAACTACCTCAGTGAAGAGGAAGTCATAGATGTTTTAAACGGAGTTTTAGACTGGGAATCCCTTTACAACTACACCAAGCTAGCACTTAACTACAGAAAACGGATCTTAGACGAACTTTTTTAATTTTATGTTTCAATTTTGTATATTAAACAAAATTAATTAATTAAGTATTAATAATTGTCAACTGACAGACGGCGTAAACCAAGTTTAAAAAATGAATGATACATTTGGAACCTAACCTAACCTAACCTAAAGGTGTAGTCTACATTTAGGTTAAAATAATTTTTTACACATTTTGTTATTAACGGTACCTGCCAAGCAACATTTTTTCCGATTTTGGACTTTCTCATAAACGGTCAACGGATTTGCATCAACATTTGGATGTAGAAGGTTCTTTGAATTATAAATAATACTGCATTCCAAAATGTTCGTTAAATTCAAAATTGTTTAAATTGTTTTACAAAAGTTCAGCCAAAATTTGATTTCGAATCTTTAGACAAATGAACAATACCAATCTCTACGTCAGCTATTATTTCATCTATTATAATTACTTATTGACTTTATCAATTTAATATTTCAAAAATGGATGGACGGTATTTCTTGAAATTCTGCTTTTAGATTTATATTATTAAATACCTAAAATTGTTGTGCTAAAAAAATGTTTATAAAAAAATTTACGAAATTTGGCATGTACATATGTACAAAATTAAATAAAAAAGACTTAAAACAGGTATGGTTTGTTTCGTTTTTTTTCATCTCGTTTTTATATTATTTCGTTTACTCAGTATTTTAATCAAAATGTTTTTGCAATTACTTTCCTTACGTTTGTTTAAGAAAAAATCATTAGGTATTTTACTTAGTTCGTTTTAAGTTCATTCCGGTTTTTATTATTTAGTTTTTCGATTATTTAATTTTTTGTTCATTTCGATTTCGATTACTTCGCGAACGTGTGTTTAGTCTTAATGTTTTTTTTTGATGTAAGGCTTACAATTTACGCGAACAGTGCGTAAGGGGGGGCATGCTGCCCCCTGCAAACGCCCCTCCTTAGGCGAATTATAGGATTTGGGGTAGGGTCGAGTTTGGGTGTGTGCAAAGTTTTTTGTGTAACATTTATCCAAATACATATCGGGCTAAGCCGGAATTAACCAGCATTTAAAAAATTAGGTTATAATTAACCGCGATTATTAATGTTTTATTTAAATAAGATAAGTCCTTCATTATACAAAAACAGTTAACAAAACATAAACAAGAAATAAATGTACACACATTCTATTAAAGTCTTATGTGTAATACACGCCAATAACAATAATTCTAATAAAAAACAAAATGCGAAATAAACCTTGGGCGAAATAATGACCTAAATAACTCATTGCACTTTTAATGGAAATGCAAACGAGAAAAAATGGGAAATAAAGAAATGCGAAGTGATCGTAGGGCGAAATTATTGAAAAACAAAGTGATACAAAAACGAAGTAAATATAAACGAAGTAAACAGAAATCGATGTAAGAAAGGGGGAAACAACGAAATGCGAAGTGAAAAAAATGAAACAATAGGTACCCACTTAAAACATATTGAGCAGTTTCTTCTAAAAATTTTGTGATTAAGATGTGATATGTTCAGTCGTGCATTTTATTTTGTAATATTTTGTTATTATAACGGTACCCGCCATTCATCCATTTTTCTTAATTTCAATTTTCTCATAAGCGGCTCGTCGGATTTCGATCAAAATTCTAAATAATACTGCATACAAACATTTTCTAAAAATTGTTTTTTTGAAGTTTTGAAAAAAAAAAATATTTTTTTTTTTGTTTTTGAAAATTCAATACCTATTTGGAAAACGCATGACGTTTTTTTTTTTCAAAATTATATTTGTAAACTTATATTATTAAATACATAAAATTGCTAAACAAAATTTCTTTTTAGAAAAAATTAAAGAAATTTCTGTATATGTATACAAAATTTAGCAAGAAACGACTTTAAAAATAAATATATTTAAGCGTTTCTACTAAGAATTTTGTGCATATGATGTGATAGAACAAGTAGCGCGACCCAGTCGTGCACTTTATTCATATTGCAATTTCCCCGTAAAATAGATCTGTCAATTTTTTTCTCAAAGCACTGTTTGTGTTCAGCTATTGAATAGAATACACACTCAATCGCTGACATTTAAGCTTGTTTGCCTGCAGAAAGGATATACTTCTATTTTCTGCGTTTGCAGACGAGTAAATATGTATGCATGCATATTGTCTATGTGTACATAACTGGAACTGAACTCCTACATGGCAAAATAATATAAAGCTACACCACCGGCAGGCAAACAAGGTTTTGGTTCTGATCCATATTTGATTCCGTTAAATGAACACAATAATGTCTACAGGCATGCAAAGGGATGTATGTGTTTTAAATTCATCACGATTGTTGCATGTGTGTGTGTGTTGGTTTTGATTGTGTTTTTTTTTGTCCTTTGTTGGCATTGGTAGGTATACTGACTTCTTTTGCTCGAAACAATTGAATACCATTATTTGTTTACCACACCGACCGAATGTGTCTGCATATTTTATGGTAAGCTTTTGGGAGTTCAAAAACCGCCTCGGGAACCAGGATCAAGATTCATGTTAATGGCATCCTTTGTGTTGCATGGTCGGTATGGAATTTATTACATTCGTTAATAATGAGGTAAGCTCTGGCCAGTGGGCTTTTGCAAAAGACTCTATAGCTAGGTATAAGCATTTCGAATCCAGTGTTCCCTTGGAAAAGGGTGCATATCACATTTATGTTTCAATCCAATAATAAAATATTTTTTTTTTTTTTTTTGATAAATGTCCTTTAACATGGTAATTTTTTTTTCCTTTTCCTTTGTTAATGAAGGATCGACAAAGACCTTCTTGAGAAGGTACTTTGAGTGGGAGGAACAATAACTTTTCTTTTATTATCCTGTCAAAGACAGGCGCTGGTATGGAAAGGAAAGATGGCATATTGGCGGTCAGGAAGTGTTATGTCAAAGAAAACAGGACACTCAAAGACAAATTTATTCCGAAAGGAGAAAGTTTTCTCTGATGCGAGCGACGACTGACGCAGCTAAACAAATGGCAATGACTTTTCTTGTATACGAATATGTGCGACATTCGCATCTAGGATAAAATAGTTTTAGGTTTTTTTTTCCTGTTTTATTTTTGTGTGATGATCTTGGGTGGTGGTGGTAATGGAAGGGGAATGGAAATGAGGGATAAAAATATATATTATTTTCTTTCTTAAGAGTCTGTTGGGAACATGGAATCAAAGGAAATGATTTTGAATACCAATGAGAAAGGATGTTGTTTTATGTTTGTCTTTATTGGCAAGGACATCAGTGGCATATCGATGTTTTTAGGGTGAATTATTTCAAGAAAATTAGGTTAACGGACCGGACAAGAGGTGCTTTGGCGACAAATGGTTTGCAATGAGGAACATGCTATCTATGGAAGGATATTTACTACCTATCATATAGGGTTTATTGTGTTGTGTTGTGCTTGTGTGGGATATTGTTTATGTAGTCAATATTGTTGGTTGGCCTGAGTTGTAAAAAAAATGTTATTTCCTTTGGGAGTGATATGGATTCGAATCTTTGGAAGGAAATTGATTTGGAAAGTTGTTTGTTTAACTTTTTTTTATATCCAGTCATTGTCCAGTGTTGCGCTTGGTTATATTAACAAAAAGCAGACTGACCCAAGCCGGAATATTATTACTAGACAAATAGACCTTCTGTTGTGTGAATGAAACTGGATTGAATTAGTTGATAGTAGGAATTTGTACTAAGCACACAAAAGATAGAGCGTCAGAATGAAATAAAGTTTATATTTAAAATCTGGGTGCCATGTCATTATAACATTAAGGGGAATAAACGACCTGATTAGGTGGGAGGATCATCCGGTTGGCTCATCTATACAAAATTACGAACAATTGATCTGGTACGCAGACCCTAGCAAGGCATAACCAGGATGGTTGCTATCTGTAACGGATATACTGGATAACGGAAGAACATGACATTCCTCACAATACTCACTGTATTAGCTTTGGGAATCAGCAGCCAAGGAAAACCGTGATCTATTTCCTCAGCGAATGTCCAGCTTTGAGTGCGGCTTGGCTGTCCGACATGATATCAATATTTTGGTTACGCTAGTTTCTTTCGAGATGTCTCCCTGCACATTTTCCTATGGCATTAACTTCCGAACTTGGAAAATGCTGGATATCCGTAACGCAAATTTGGTGTGTGCCAAAAATTCTAGCCCCAGTCCTCGGCTTGTTCTAGATCCATCAGTGTACCACTTGCTGCATAAGCATGCGATTCTTTGTAATTTTTTCAAGGGGTTTCACTAGTTGTGATTAAGTTGTTTTTTTGTGTCATGCTACACAGGGATTAATGGGTCTTACCAGCATGGTGAACAGCAATCTCAGGGTGCTTGATTTACAGCCCCATATTCTACCTACAGGTCTCTTGCATATCATAAGGGTCTTTGTGGCTTATCTCGAGGTGTTTACTGTCTAGTTTAATTTCTAGATATTTACCCTCCTTCTGGTACTGCCAACCAGATAGGTTTCATGCATGCTAGACGCCTCTCTTGGTAAATGGTACAATCGTTGTCTTAGAATAGCTTATATTTACTGCCACTGACGGGCTTACACCTTGTTTTCGACTTCTGTGGATTATATCACAAAGGGTTTCTTCGAACTTCCCCAAGGCTATTATTACAATATCATCAGCAAACCATTGTATGCCTTGGGAAGTAAGATTTTCTAGTAATTCATCCACTACAAGACTCCACAGCAAGGGTGAGATAACTCCACTCTCCACCCGACAGTCTCTTGTTGTGATGATCTTTTGGACACTGTCCCTCATATGCTTCCTCCGTTCTTGTGCCGAGCATTTCAACTTTTCATCTAATTATGGTGATGGGTACGCACTTCCTTACGAGAGCTTAGTCTACAGCTTTAAGAGAATTGTTGTCAGATGCCAACTTGATTTCAAAGAAGGCACACAAAGCCGTTTCTTTCGATTATAAAGCACTTCGTAAGGTGTTTCTGAGTTCATACAGGTCGGTTTATGTGGATCTTCATGCTCTGTAAGCGGGTGACATTTGTTTAGAGGAATTTTTATTATTACTTCTGATCTTATGAAGTTATCAATTACCTTTTCCAAGGTCTTCAATAGGGTTGATCTTAGACTTATTGGTCTGAATTACTTTAAATTGGTTATATCTTCTTCCTATTTTGGAAATGAAAATGGTCTTAGTTCTTCCCCATGGACTTTGTATGTACCCAAGTGCAATACTACTTCGAAATATGCTAATTAGATACGACATTAATTCCTCTTTCCCTAAAAAAAAACATAATATCGATAAGAACTCAAGGACTTGAAGACAAGCATTAAGGACTGGTCCAACTTTTATTGTTCTTCGAGATGTGGAATTTGAGTCCCGGCCGTATAGAAAGTACCTATAAACTTACTGTTATTAATATTGTAATGTCTAGAATCATTGAATCCTTTTATCTAACAAATTACCTAGATCCTAGTTTTTTTTTTACTTGAATAACTTGCTTTATACATCAATTGTGATTGGTCTCGTACATTTTTGAAAACTTTGCCATAAAGCACTTTAAGGAAACAGAGATAGGCATTTCAAAAAAAAATCACAATCAGTAGAAAGTCTTTTCTTTGGATTAGTTCTTTAAGCAAGCCCAAGAATATATATTTTTTTTCACTCTAATGACAGTGAATAGATTTCCAATTTGTTCGGTCCTACTCTACTTACTCAAACAAAACGACCATAACAAAGATTTTTTTTATTCAAAAGTCAAAGTTTCCTTTTCCGGAGAATTTATTCCCCAAAAAAACCCCTTTCTTATTTTCCTAATTTGAATTTGTAGCGATTACTTTTTCGTTCCATTTCAATACCCTAATGTCCTTTCTCCTTTTCTGATTCCAAAGAAATCCATAGAGACAAGGTACCTATAAAATAATAGATCCATAGTGAAGAATGTGTGTGTGTGTGTTTGTGTGAATTAAAATTACTTCCTCATTTATAGTCGAATAGACAATAAGACCATTTCAAACTAATACGAATATGAGGAAAGGTACTTGCAAATATAAGGAAGGACTGGCGGAACAATGAGGAAATTATCCAATTGCAATATACAATGGGATGCATCCTTTTGAGTATGTATTTTAACATTTCTGACTTCATAGTTGGCCTACTTTTGGGTCACTTGAATGCACAAATACTCTATTATTATTTCAGTAACCTGTATTTTGCAAAAACTCTCCTCTAACTTAATGGTCTCCTCATGGTTTTATAGCTGATATTCTTTCGCTGAGATAGATGTTCATTATGGTCTGGTGACTTTTCAACATTCTCTATCCTGTCGCATCCAGAATAGCCGTATATGTGTTTATAAAAACGCACAGGATAATGTGCAGTCTAATGTCTGATACAATACCAGGAGAAATAAAAACAAAACATTACAAATTCCCACTTTGCTTTAATAAAATTGAGGTGGATATCGCCAGTGATTATAATTATTTTAATATCTTTAACGAAAATTGTCAGTGCAGGCCTTATGGGAGAGCTTTTTGATATACACTGGTGCCTGTTGCTGAAATTGCCACTGAAAATAACCACTGAGTTACATACAAATTGTTTTTGTAATTTTGTAGTTTTGTATTTGCTTTACGTTTGTGGTAAATTAGTATGCTTACTAATGCAACCCTGTAAGAGCTTTAAAACAGTACGAACTTATTGGTGTCTATTACATTTAGAGTTAGAGGCAAGCGTCCTATATTCCGTGTACTGACAATTTTTGTTGGACAGAGTATAGTACACTTTTGCACCATATTGAATTGAAAATATCACAAAAGAATATGTTTGCGCTTGCGCGACAATAATTGTCTTATAATTGCTGGTATACGACAGGTGGACCTACAGCTTAGCTGGTGGAATTATCGTTTGATCTTATTCTTTTTTCTCAAGCCAGAGTCTTTCCTTGACATTTCTATCGCAGAGCTTTTATATTTTAGTGCTTTTTTGAAGCTTTTGAGAAAAAGAGTTTATGAGCAGCGTTGTTTGTTTTTTGGTTGATTTATTTGTATGGCTGAATAAGCCGTTAAAATACGTTATACTATGTCCAAGAGAAAATGTCAGTACTTGTCTTATGGGGGAGCTTTTTCCAAGTCAGCGGCGGCAGTTTGCCTTTGTACGATACTGAATTGGAAAAAATGGCATACAAACAATTATACCAGCTAATTACTTGCTTATAAATATAAACATTTAGTTACTACTCTTTCTAGGGCTTTTTTGGTAAGGAGCTTTCAGAATTCATGCTTTTTTTAGAGCAATTGAGAACAAATAATTCAACTAAAAGAGTAAAAGTGTTGTCGATTGGTATCGTTATTGTATTGTGTTTTATTTTTTACGTAAAGAAATTTCTGAAAATGCAGTCATGATATTTTCGGTTATTGTCATTGGGAGTTTAAGTAATTATTAGTCACACCCTTTTAAAAGGCATTTTTTATCTTACCGCTTTATGATGTGGAAAAGATGAATTGAATTTATTTTAGTCTAAATATTTTTGACTTAATTTGTGTTTCACTAATATTGTATTGAAATTTTTTTTGATTAATTAATAGTAAGGTTATTTGTTTTTCATTAAGAAATTAGTATTAAGAGAAGGTAATTTATATTTTCTTTAAAATGTTTTTAATCAGCCATCAGTAACCCTACAGCATTCTTTCTCATTTGATGCGATTTATAATGTAAACTCTGGAAACCTTGTGAAAGCTTTAAAGAGAGTTATATTTATGCAAGCCAATGCAAACAGAGTGAGAAGCAAACGTTCTATCTCCCTTCTCAGTACTGATAATTTTTCTTAGACAGGGTATACAAAATATTACTATCTATTCTATTTTAATCACCCTTCTTAAATTTGTTGTTTTCCTAAAATGAAACTGACGATGTCCGTTTAGATATAAAACTAAATAACACTGAATTCTTTCCTTTTCTTTTTTCGTAACACCACTCAACTTTCAAAAACGTCATTGTCATACACCAGCAAGAAACGTCAAATGAAGCATCATACCGTATCGGACTTTGGTACCAATAGTTAAGCACCTTTTAAAACTTATATATTACCACTTGTAAAAATACTATCCGGAAATGTATTCATCTATTTCAACTAGAGGATGTTGGAAAATGTATGCACGTGCAGTTTTTTCTTATCAAATTTCGGACGAATATGGTAACAGCAAAATGGTAGGTTTCCGCAGCAAATCAGTTTCTAAAGATAAAGGCCACTTTTGGGCACATGTCAAGCTTTATTCATTTAATCATTTCCTTAGTAATTCGAACAATTTCAACTTTTTTGCTGCTTTAATTTAAGGAATATAATAGTTACAAAAAACCAGAACTTAAGAATTAACTGATTTTTTTTTTCAAATTAAAACTTTTACTGAAAACAAAAGATTTCTTGTAAACAAGAAAAATAAAGGCATAACGGAATTAAAGGGTGTTTTCTAAGAAGTATAGAACTTTGTTCTTTTGTCATTGACAGCATTTTGCAATGATTGTGATTTATCTTTAGTTTGATTTGCCGTTTCATTATGAAGCGAATGATCGACGCACTTTCGTTGAAAGAGCTAGAGAAGATGCCGATTTTCAGAAGAAAATTTTGTTCAGTATGAAAATCCAGATACATATGTATGTTCTTAATTGTCTTTGAAAGTGGTTCAAAATCTTACATCTATGTAGTTCTTCTTCTTCAGATGAGTTTTGTTCTTCTATTTTGTTCATTTTTGTCAGATTTAGCATATAATCGATTTCTTAGAAATTATCGATTAAAATACAATGGTAAAGTAAAACTATTTTTTTTCGACAAAATTGTTTGAAAGCTGGCTTGTTCTATTTAAGGTTTTATGAACCTGGCTCAGGACATGAAACCAAGATAGTTAACAAGTTTTTTTTTTGGAACAACGCTAAGATTGAGCGAACGTTGGCCGCAAAAGCAGTTTTGCTTCTAAAAAATTTTGTGAAAAAATATTCTGGAAACCCTATCTGTACTGGCGCATAAGATAATTTTCGACAAATGCTATTGACGTAATGACTGTCATATCAATAATAGAAAATCATTGCTTTAACAAGGGATCTTATTAAACATTTGTAAAACAAAACTAGACAGCTGCGGGCGTAGAGTTTTTAGGCGCTTAACTATTTACTCCGAAAACTGTGTTACCGGCGTAAATAATGTTTTTACATAGTTTGTATAGAACTGTAAATTTTTTTGTAATGGCGTCGCTAATTCCCAATGTCGTGATTTTCGTACAGTTGCTTTTGAATTAACTAAGCACCTGCCTTGATATCAATTTGTTTTGCTATTATAGGTATTCCATATATATATTCAAAAGAAATACTAATGACGTAACCATTAAACGGTTAAATTCCGGAAATATTGGATTACTGATATGTACTTTGAAGAAATTCACCTTCAAACAAAAACTATAAAACTATAAGAGCTCCGGTGAGAATAAGAGAATGGAAACTTTTTTATGGCAAAATGGCAAACGTCATCCAGTTAATGGCGCTGCAAAAACAAAACACAAAAAAAAACACCAACAGCATTCCAACATCATTAAATGGAGTTCTGATCCGGAAGCAGATCCGGCATTGCGAATCCTGTGCAAGAATGGATAAATATGCGAAGCCCTGTGTTGTCACAACAAAACGGTAGGAGGGAAAACATCGAAAACTACATCCAACTGGAGAATGGCCAGAAATGAACAGCACAGTACACACTATACCTACTCGTTGCGGTGGAGTAATAAAAAAACTACAATAACAACAACAACGAAAAAAAAACTTCTGAAACATTCACAAAGCCAGAAAACTAGATGACAACAGAAGGAGCCAGCAAACAAGCGTGGATGACCTAAAAATCAGGGTTACAATTCACCTTAATCCATGTATCCTCTCCACCGACCCTCATCCAACATAAACACACCTCCGTCACTCTGCAACCCCTGCTAAAGTTCTGTTTGTTTGCTTCTTCATTTTTTTTTTGCCAAGAATTCAACTCATCTGCATCTCATTTCAGAGGATCCATCATCAGTTGTTGAGGAATGAGTAACGGATTGAGGCGAAATAGGTAGATATATACTGTTGCTACCTGGTGTCCTAGTTTCCTTTCGTTGGTTTTTATGGCCCGGTACCCTAAATGGTCGTCCGCACTAAACATTTATTTGTTCGCCCGTTCAGATGAAAAAAATCACTGAATAGAAAGCAGAAACATGAAGAAGTGGAGATATACGAGTAACTGTCGAAAAGAAACTATTTTGCCAACGGGACTTTGCATTGCATCGTGTGTACCGTTTCTGTCAAATAGACTTAAAGAAAATATTATATCCCGTCCCGTTACGGCTTAGTTTAGCAAGGATAGCCTGATGACTGAGCAATAAAAACGGAAAATGAAATGTATACAAAATAAAAACATTAAAAAAAAAACATCTTTTGTTCGGTTTTGATGAGGAATGTTAGTTGGTTTTTGTGTGAAAGACTAAAGAGAGTCTACAGAGTCTCTAGGTTGGGTTGGATTTATGTTTACCTTGCCTTGAGTGTGGTATACTTACTCGTGTGTATATCTAACTGAGTGAATTTGAATTATGTGGAAAAGCTTAGAAATTTATGAGAATTTAGAGTCATGAATGAATAAGCTGATAGGTCACTTGAGAATCTGATGGATTCTTTTGAAATTTTAATCAAGAAGGATATCATCTACCTCAATTAATCAAACTTATACATTATTTACTATATTTAAGAAATTCCTTATTCACATGGTGAATCCGATGCTAATCAAGGAAAATATGAAATGACGAAACATTAATTTTCTTAGAAAAAGTCAACATTTTTACCTTGAATGCGTCTACGTTTCAAAAATATTATTAGGTTCTATCATTGGAGTAGTTACAAAAATTAAACAAATAACCAAAAACAAGATGGTTTCTTGGAGTTACGGAACACAATCACGTAAAAAATTTGACAGTTCTATACACATACATTGGTAATTCGCGTCGGTAACACAGTTTTCCCCCAAAATAAGCATAACAAGTGTTTAGACAAGCCCTCGTTTTTTCTGCAATTACCATTGGGCTTGGTAAAAAAGAAACACATATAATGTTAACATATAATTTTATGGCAGCAAAACATTTTTCTGGATGTTTTGTTGCTTTGCTCTTCTAGCTTAAGGGTCCAGTTATAGTGATCAGTAAAACGCATATAGAAAAGTTGAAACTGTATGATAGTGAATACCTTCTCCTAATGGTTGATTATAACGACCAGTAAAATTATGTCAGTTGACAAGCCAAATAATACCCCCAACACCAAAGTATCACAAAATTTTTCTGATTCACCCGACAAAAAAGTTTCGTGCACCGTTCTGATTTGGAACTCGAATCATTGGCCTAGCGCACACGAGATGAATTCTTCTCCTAGAGTATTGAATTTTTTGTGTGAGGGAAGCGAAGTGTGCGGAACGCAACGGAATGAAAGTTCTACCAAGGTTTAAGTGGAAGAACGAGGTGGAATACTAATACAAACACAACTTTCTGCCTTTGAGGGTCAGGACAGAAATAATAACACAATAGAAGTAGGTAGGTACATGGATACATTTTTTCACCAGAATAGTTCATCTCGTGTGCGCAGGCCCATCGGAATGATTTGTTCCACTTTGTTTGAAAAGGTTTATTCAGAAAATAATTATTGTTGCAAATATTTTTTGGAAAAAAAATTCTTAGGGTTATGTGCAATTGATTGGTTTAGAGTTTGCATTCCAAAACAAATGAAAACATCACGAATTATTGGTGAGAACAGTTCTCCGGTTTCGTTTTCCTGATTGCTATAACTAGCTCCTATATACAGTTTTTTTGAATGAACAAACAAATTTGTCGTGAAAAAAAAATATATTTCGAGAAGAAAGCATTTGTGGTGAAAACGAAAATGTGTACCGATATTTTTTTTTCACGAAACAAGGTCACTGAAAAAAATATTCATGGTGAGTATAATTTGATAGGTAATATTGGGTTAGTTCACAGTTCGATAAATAAAAATTCAAACGTCAAACATTTTTTCCGCAAAACTCACTCCTATAAGATATCTACGACATTTATACTTTCGGAAATTTGTTTTTTCACAAATGGCGAATTCACAATCTCAATTACTCATTTTATGTTTGTTTTAACTAAAGTTGCACATTTTCTTGATTTTCTTTTTTCTTTTCACAACTAATCTGGGCTATCTGTGGATTAAAATTTCAGTGATATAAAATTGAACTCACAATTTTGACGTTTCTTCGGTGAAGAACATAACTCCATATTATTTTGCCATTTGATGTAAAGATTAATACAAATTAGATAATAGTAGTATCTATACTAGTGTCAAAATTAAACGAAAAGTTACCAGGAATAACATTGGAAATCACAATAGCGGGTTTCTTAATGTATTACAAGAAAGCTGTCAAATTTCCGAACTTAATGTGGCGCTCTATCCTTGGTTCGCAAAAGTGATTGAAATTAAACGAACCTGACCAAACCGGCTATTAAAGGAAAAATCAGTGCTACACCTCGTTTATATGCAGAATCTGAGAATCGAGTTGAATTGTGGTTGGATTTTCGACTAAGGGTTTTTAGCAAATTAGTTGAACGATCGATTTGAAGTTGAGTTGAAAAAGTGCTGAAATGACATTTCTCAAATAAAAGGATATTGATCGCGTTCAGTAGCATAGTCAGATCAATCTGGATTGTTTTGTGTTGTTCTAATGAATTTGAAAAAAAAAAAAACAATTTCGAAGTAAATGTCTGTTCTCAAACACAACTGTCATTCTAGCTAAAAATTATAGAATTCGTTCGGAAATTTGAGGAACATCTGATTCAAAACTTCAGCTGTATATGAAATACAACTGAGCTGAGAGAAAGTGCCCGTATTGTTCAAAAATAAAGCCGCTACTAAGCTAGTTTGGCTTGGCTAGTCACTTCGTACTCGAACGCGAGCATTTATGTTTTAAAAGGCTTAAGAGAAAAAATCCAAAGAGCGAAACAATATTCAAGATTACCATGTGACCGAATCTTTTTATTTGCAAAAATATTTCTGGCCGGGTTCTAACGTGAAACGAACCCGTAAGCTCAGGATCTTTAACACAAATTTCGACTCGAGTCCAACCATTTACTGGAATCGAATCGGTTGAATGTGGTTTCAAATCGATACGGGTTTACAAAGTACTAACTGGTATTTAAGTTCGCTCCAGTAATTTACTTGTTCCATAATCTGAACGCAGTTTAAATAAATTTATGAATGACGTTAACAACATTCTACAGAGTTGCTACGTTATGTAAACAGCACGTAGCATTTATGCGGCTTTTTCAAAACCTTAATAAAGTAGGTGTAGACTTGCTGATAGAATTCCACATTTCATTATTTATGACAGCTGTCAAGCCTAAATGTCACTGCATTGTCATGTGGATCCAAAAGTTGAACTTAACTAAAGAATGAACTCAGTTCAAGGTTTAGATGCAATTGTGGAACCGAATTAATAGTTGAAATAAGACTTAAACCAAATGCGGTGGTCAAACTTCCACTAAGGATTCCTGAGAGTAGAAAATTACTGTAAGACACTTGATAAGTTTCGCATTTGCGTAAATTTACAATTTGCTTCATGAGTTGTCAAAATTTGTATGGGAAATAATTAACACTGATTTTTTTAAAACAACGTAAGACTCAAGGCCTTTTTAAATGCAGTCTACATTGCACGGCAGTATTTGGAAGGAATAGAAAGATAGGAATTTTTTTTTAGTAATATTACCCAACGAATTTGCTCGGAGCAGTGTTTTTTTCAAAATTAACCAAACGTCATTGTGACTTTTAAATATAGTTTGATAAAATCTTAATCAAATCACACAGCTTTTACTCAAAAGACTAAAGAGGCGTTGATGCAAATTTTTGCGTAAATTAACGTCCTACATAATTGGTAAATTTACGGTACATGTTGCATCAAAACCGAATCTTAATTCATTTGACAAATATGATTGTTTCACATACGTACTAGGTAAAAAAAACACTCTTTATCTGTATTTAACTAGAGTTAGCAAGCACCCCATGCTCTCTTTGTACTTATGTATTGGTATACATAAAAAGGTTAACTGATAATTCAAATTATCACAAAAGCTACAAAGTGTGTAAAAAGCAACTTTCTATGGAAATATGTATACAATATGCTCCAAATCGAACTATTAACATGATTTTGGCAATTGTTTTCATTACGTTTTTGGTTTTGGGTTTCCCTTTTCGCTATCCTTATTATAACCCCTTCATTGAACAACAATTCAAAGGGATAACATAAATCAAGACTTTCAACAAACCTAATCAGCAATCTGGTGCAGCTTAACGCTCCCTTTGTTTACACAAGCAAACAAAAGACACAAAAAAAAATAAATTGATGTTCCACAAGTTTCCCTCTTCGGGCCGGTATTTGTTGATTTTTGGAATAATTCGTCTTTAAGCGTTTTTCCCTTGCTGAGTTACTCCCCAAAGTTGATTATTCTTTTGAAAACAAAATATTTATTCAACTGATGATTCCTTAAATTATGAGCATCTGTTATGAGTGTCCTTTTTTAACAACTATGGCGCACTTCTTTTTTTTGTATGGTATATTAAACAAAACCCAAAAAAAGGGATGATTGCACGATTTATATTTATTGCTGAATGTGTATGGGGGGTAAAAGCAATAATGAAAACCTTATTAAAATAAATGCAAAACAAACTGCAAGTGGATTTCCTGCACACTGCTCGTCATTTCGCTGTGTGAATGCACTTTGAAGAGAGTTTTGCACTTGCACATTTCACAATAATAAAACCGCAGCAGCGATATGCACTCGTGTGTTGTTGCTAGTGACACGATGCACTCGTACGTGACATTTACCCGGACTGTTCGCATAAATCGAGTGAAAAAGTGTGTTCGACGCGTTCATTTGGCAAATATAATATTCACCCTCTTTCACTTTTGACACCCACTCTGACTCTGTGAATCAATTTCTACACCAATAAGGAGAGTGAGAGAGAGAATGGAAAAATTATACGGATTCGAATAAAAAGGGGCTGTCATCGTCACGTCACGTCACGTCACGTCACGTTGGCTATCGAAGTGATTGCCTTTAATGTGGTCATCTCAGTGAAGGGTTGACACCTCTTCGCCAAACCATACGTCGCTCGTCGTCGTGGTCTGCCTCAAAGTAATTGAGTTACAACTAAATTGAGGCTGTATCATCCCCTCATTATTTCAAAGCTAATAAAGTTTGGTTTTGAAGGACTTTGCGCGCATAGAAATCGCCTGAACCACTTCATGCCATCAATCATCCGCCGTGATTACAATGCAAGAGCATTGCTTGTGACATCCGCTGCGCCGCAGTGATTATTTCAGGATGCTCTTCAGGACCAAAAATAAATAATTATACAAAAACACAAATGAACAAAATAAAAAAAAAAAGAAAACATCCTTTGTAGATGAAATCACCCTAAGTGAGAGGATGTTCGGTTTCGGTTCGAAGATATTTTCATTTTCGAATGCCTTATAACAAAAAAAAAAAAAAAAACAACACCATCAGAGCTCATTAGGACAAATGCAATGCGCTCTCAGATGTTTATCCTATTTTTGGAAATATGTACATCTTTCCGAGGGTTGTGTACACATTATTCTCATTCGAAGTATCCGCGTGACTTCTTTAGATGAATGACTAAAATATTTCAAGATTGAAGAGAAGATGTTCATGGAATTTGGCGGCCGGCAGAGACAGAACATACATATATCTCTTACACTGGTGTTGTGTAAATCTTTCTGGTTTGGAGACTGAGAGTGAGAGTGTTGTGTGTAAGATTGAAATGATTTATAGCCGAAACAGCTTCTATCAAGGGTTCGTTGACAGTTGGACATATGACGTTATTGCACGTTATTGCGGCGGAACAATATATGAGGAAAACAAATATAGATATGTATGTTTTGGGGCGGAGTAGGTGTTCTGAAAAATTGTTGAAAATAAAAGTCTTGAATTGTATTAGATACTCATATGGGCTTGTTCCTGATTCGATTTGTGAGATAGTTTTTGAGTTATTTTTCCCGAAATTAGGGAGCTATTAGTTTAGAATAGAAGTGTAGGGTTGCGAGTTGTGGTATACGATAAGCATTTATTTTAAGAAGACAGACATTTTTTTTAAGCTAATAGGCCTAGGGGTGACGAGACTGTGATTGAAAATTACTCAATTAATTAAACTTGTATAGGGTGGGGCTCTATTTACTGATTTTTGCTATCATCGTTTTTAACATTTCAACTAAATGAATCATAAGCTGTCAGCTTGTTAGGGAGAGCCATTGCAGGGTCACTTTTACTTCTGATATGCATATAGGTAGCAGTTTTGTATATTTATTAAACTTGTCATAACGATGATAGAGAATGTTAGAAAATGTCTAATGTCTGTATCTTGATCTTAGTCTGAAGCGATTTTATTGAAAATTGATAATTTGTAACGAAGTTACAAATTCAACCTTACCAAGCAATCAGCATTCCAATTTCCACCACACATTGCATTCGTCGACGAGCCAACTGCGACCTCAGCTTTTCAAATTCAAAAGCTATAACCGTCAAAAAGACGATATGGAGATCATCGTCAGTAATCAGACACGTGACTACTTTAATATTTAGATATAGTGAAAGCAAAACATCACCATCAAGTCAAACAACACGCAATATGATTTATATGGGATGAGTTCTTCTGCCCTCTTACAATTCACATTCGCTTGGTACTCAAAATATAACAAGAGGAGGTACTATTTTCTTGGAAAAGCATGGACCTACTGTGGGTGTTGTATATACCTAGAAAGATACGGCTGAGTGATTGGCACAAAGAGTTAGAGTTATAGTTAGTAGTTTCGCAAGTTTTTGGCTTAGTGCTGTACATTTTGTGCCTGTGGTTTCGACCAGAGCCGGGGAGAACTCTATCCCACGAACTTTGTGCCTTTGGTTTCAAACAGGGCCGGGATTCTATCACAAATTATATGAACTTGTTAATGTTAGTTTATTTTGAGGAAATCTATTGTAAAGTATTTATATGAAATACGTTGTTAAAGTATTTTCGAGATAATACTAAAAACATAATCAAAATTGATATTTAAATGGATTACTGAACTCTTCACGCACTGAGTTTTATCGTTTCTTCGGTCAGACCTTCGACCCGCTGACGCTACCTCAGCTATCAACTAAAAAATCATCACAACTTAAGCATCTCAGAACCATTAAATGTAATGATTAACAAATCGCCTTATTGACTTCACCAAACCTTTCAATGATATTTATATTGAATTAATAAAATAAAACACATCAATTATTTTAAATGCATTTCGGCTTTTCATATGCCGTCATCAGCTATTTTTAATTTTGGTTGATTGAAAAACGTTTACATAGTTAAAATAAACATATTATTTTGTTTTTGTTTTTTTTTTGTTTTTTAATTTAACTATATGCCTGTAAGACCTGAGGTCTTTTAAATGCAACCTGAATTGCACGTCACTAGTTAAATAGTAAATTTTTCAAGTTAAAAAAAACTTCCTCTTATTGTATGCACAAACTTCGTAGTAAAACGGTCAAATATATTTTTAAAGTCGTTTTGATATTTTAATTTTTTATATACATGCAATATTCCTTTAATTTTTTACGGCAATATTAAGTATTTAATAATATAAAAACATAATTTCAAATAAAATCGTCCACCCGTTTTCGAAATATTGAATTTTCAAAAAAAATATTTTTCGAAAATTTTGGTATGCAGTGTAATTTGGAATTGGAGGGACCTCCTGTATAAAAATTATGTTGATCGAAATCCGTCGAGCCGTTTATGACAAAGTGGAAAATGAAAAAAAATTGTGTTTGTGTGTCACCGTCGCGTCGTTCAATCTTTGATCGGTGGGTGATCAATTTTAGATCACCGGTATCGGCGAGTTAAGTGAGGTTCAACGTTAGTTCAAATTTTGATCCGTGGTTTAGAAATTTCAACTGACCGATTTAATGTCACCTATTCACTGCAATAAAATTTTCGATATCGGGATAAGATTTAAGAAGAGAATGACTCACAATGCTAAAGAAAATGAGACGAGAGCGTGACATGGTTCCCTGCAAGCGTTTTGTATAAAACTATTTCCGAATTCAATGGGACGAAACTTTTTACGATTATATTTAAGAAAATAATATTAAAGCTTATTCGTTTGCAACTATATTAAATTTAAATTACTAACATAAAGTAACGTGACGACATGAAATGCTTTATTAGGTGTATCCTCTTCATATTTTGACACTAATTTGACAAGAACGACCACATATTGTTTTCATATCGCATCCATTCTGCTGAAAAATAAAAAAATGCAAAATGCATATGGCAATGCTTTTTTTAGATTTTTCAGAAAACTGAGCATTATTCGTATATGGCAATTCTGGCCTACTTGTCAACAAGACATGTTTATTTTGTGTTTTTTTTTATTTTAGGAAAATAGCAACGAGATAATTTTCCGCTTTGCAGAAAGATATAATTTTCCATCAGACATTTGCATGAACACCCCCTTAAAAATACTTGCGTAAATGTGGGAAATAATCTGATGTTCTTTGAAATAAATTTATGAGTATTGTTTATTCTCTTTCAACATCAAATTCGTGAGAATTTGATTTGCAGAATATTTTTCTAATACTAACTTTCACAGTTCATTTCTGGGGAAATAAAATAATCTGGTTTCTGAGGTTTATCTGAGTTTTCCGCCGTTTTTTGAATACCCTTAATATTTCGAAAACTTGTGGAAGAATTTTTCAATGTGATTTAATAGAAGAGCATGTGCAGTCGTCCATTTTAATTACTTCCAATTTGACGCTGACAGGCGTATTTTGTCCTTTTAAACAGGTCGGCCATTGACAGGTCTCTGACAGGAAATCAAATTTTAATTCTACAGGAATAAACCTCCTGGACCTTCCAAGAGATGGTATGATTAAAAAATACAACTTTGGAAAGAACTTCAGAACGGAGTTAAGTTCCGAAAAAAGAGTTTGATAGTGAAAACCTGAAGTACACCATAAAACCAAATTGCGTCAAATAGTACACTGATGGATCGAGAACAACTGAGGGGCTGGTTCTGATCCTAGAACAAAATTCTGTTACGATGGGGCAGTCCACCAGCATTTTCAGAGGTGGAAGTTAAGGTCATAGGAAACTTCCGCCTGGAAGTAATCTCGACAGAAACTATAGGATCCATGTCAGACAGCCAAGCGGAATTAAAAGCACTAAGCTCTTATTCCATCAGCTTAAAACCAGTAAAGGAATGCGTGAGCAAACTGGGTCAATACAATAATGTCTCACTTCATTGGGTAAGGGGCCATGTTGGAATCCAGGGCAATGAAGATGCCCGTCCTATCAAAAATAGGAGCAATGCTACATTAAACGGTAGCGGAGTCCTATTGGTTAATGGAAGAAAATGTGATCAAAAACAAGATCAAATCAGAAAAGGGGGCCAAAAGATTGAAAATTTGGAATGAACTCCCAGGCTAAGACAGGCTAAGTAACTAATTGGGAACTAAAACAAAAAACTGTTTTTATCCTGTATTAACCTAAGTAGTGACAAATTAAGGGCAATAACAGGTCTCCTCACTGGGCACAGTAAGCTGAACAGACACTTCAACATCCTGGGATTGGAGAGTTATACTCTCTGTAGGTTCTGCAAGGTATACAAGGATACATCAGACCATTATAGTTCGTAGATGTAATACCACCAGTCACAAAAGACACAGATTCTTGCGACATCACCTAATAGAGGAAAAGGAACTATCCTCTCTTGAAATACCCCAAATACTAAAAATTCTTTGACGGTTGAGTATAGCCAGTGGCATTGGTAAGGACGGATACCTGTTGTATCGGCCGGCGGCGATCACCTCAGCACATGTCAATGCTACAAAAGTTTCAATGAAAGTGAAAGAGGTCTTGGTATGGATACCTCTTGGATTGTCTCTTCATCCCAAAGTATTCATAATAATTGAACAGTTAGGTGTTCGTGTTGCAATTTTTTGAAGTCCATCAAATTCGTTTGCATGTACGTCAATAAAGCAGGGGACGCACCTGTTGCCTTTTGGCTTTTCCAAAACCCAGACGCCAACCGGCTAAACATTTGTTGGCTCAAAAATGGTCAAAACGTATTTCATGAAAAATACGTAGGACGGTCCCTAGCAAAACTTGAACGAATTGTTTCACCACCTTTGTATGCGGCCAGTTGTTCGTCAGAACCCGCGATACTCAGAAATCATTCCCTTTTGCAATTGGAATTTTTTGGCGGAAACAACTGATGCGCTTGGTTGCATCTATAATGTTGTCCAAAAAAAAATATAAAAAATTACTTTTCGTCAATGAACGAGGTCAATTTTCTTTCGAGAACCTGCGGACCGTTAAGCTGTGCAGATTTCGAGAATCCAGGCGGGAACGAAATTACTTGCCAACATCAATCATTGGAATGCAACACCCGTCAATGCTACAGTTTAAGCGTCTGCGACTCAAATTCATACATTGTTCGATGACATCAACTTGAATGCTTTCCATCGAATTCAAGGATAACGTCCAGTGAATGACGTGACGTGTTTCCGTCAAAGTAAACATTGTTGTTTTTGACAAAGCATTTCAGTGACCGTGTCACAATTCCCGTCATTTAAAAAACAATTTCATTTTTTCATTAGAAAGACTCGACTGTCGAAAGGGGAATTCAGTCAATATTAGGTGAGAAGAAGTTCGCCGGTTCATCTAGTAAAAATAACATTTACCAGCTTGAATCTCGAAGCGGAAAATGCTAAAATCACATTCCAAGTAAAAAAAAAATCAATCAATAGTTGTTTATTGCAAAAGTTTGAAATATCTTAATGAAAATTTCCATTTGATGTTGAAAATTTCAGCAGCAGTTACTGAGGCAACATGTGGGTTCTACTGAAGTCCTACCGAAAGCACCCAACAACCATATCTCCATCCATCTCATTAGATCCGAAATTGGTTTTCCATCTCGGAGGTAGTTTGTTTTCCTGAATTCCTGAATATATGATTGAGTAAACTTGTCACGATTTTTTTTTCTTCCATTGAATACTTTAGAAGGATACACCTTCATGGTTACCACTTTACAGTTCGTTTTTAGGAGCCGATCCAACACGCACATACACAAAACTACCTACATGTTTGTACATCGTTATGGTGTAGTTAATAAATTCGAAACGTAGCCATATTCTGGCATTTTCTTTCGTTTTTTTTGCTCCCCTTTTCGTAAATATTTAGACTACGTGCAGCACCTGAGGAAAGAAAGGAAAGTTGTTTGTTTTTTTTTCTTTGTGTTCCTTTTATTCGTTTAGTTGAAAGTCGAAACCATTACACCCGTCGGTCGTCGTCAAAGTGATTCGGTCGGAATGCGAAGGAAGGAAGAAGAAGTGCCCAGAAGAAGGGATATCGATTTTCATTTTCTGTCTATGGCTATGCTAGTTTCAATTTCCTTTTTCATATTTTTTTTCTTCCATAATTTTTCTTCCCAGTTATTTTTTTTCATTTTTCTATTTTTCCCTAGGTAGTCGTATTTATGCCTGCTAAACGAATGTAACGTACTTCCTTACCGAAAATAATTTGCAGACTATGAAGAGCAACATGGCTGGAAAGCAATTTACATTAATTTACAACAAGGACCTTTTCAATGTTACATAACTCTATAGGTATCCGTGCTGTATAATATGGAAAAATGCTCTTTACTGCGCTGTTGCTGTTTTCGAGTAAAAAGCGAAAGCGGCTAAATATACCTTTTCAACTTTGGGTATATCTATCTACACACATGTATTTGTGTAAAGGATTCTGAAGACAGTCGGTGTTGGGATTTGTAAAAAAAAAATTAAGTACGACGTACGACGGACACATGTTGTTATTTTTTAATTTCTAAAAATGTTTAATACGTAACATTATTGTGTTCGAATGCTTAAACAAAACAGCCGTTATGTATACGAATTTTTGTACGTTTACATACTGAAGGAATTTGTATAATTACGGGAGTTTCCAATGTTACGTTAGTGACAGTGATGCTTAAATAGTCACAAATGCGGTGACTTTTGAGTAAATTAAGTTACTTAATTTAAAAAAAAAAAAACAAAACATGTTTTAATTATTTTACCATTTTTAATTTTGTTACGTGTGTGTAACAAGTCACCTAGTGATTTGCGAATGTAAGCTTGTTCAATTTTTTTTCATAGCGCCTTGTCTCAATTTTACAAAGATTTACCTCATAAGTTCCAGAAATAAACAAATTTGAGTTTAAAATTGTTACGTATGTGACAGATTTATGTTAGGGACGTAATAATTTCTACACACAAAACAAATAATACCTAATAAGCAAACGATATGCCTTATTGTTTTAGAAATATAATAATTTTTGACCTTCTGTGGGAAAGGACGCCCTTAAATAGTAAAGTTTTGGTCTTCTAAGGGAAATGTATTAAATTTTTCTAAGGTGTGGAGGATACTAACCTGAATTGAATTGGATTCTATTGTGAAATAGATTTTACTGTAATTATATATATGTACAATGTATAACAACACAATTCTAATAACTTTAGAAATGTTACGGGAGTGACACATAATTTAAACTAATAGATCGAACTCAGAATAAATTTGAAATTCAATGAAAATTTAATTGACAAAAGATGATTGCATTGCTATTATAATTGGCCAAATTATGAGTTTGTTAATTTGTAATGTGACCGATGTGACACAATATTCAATAACTTTTTTTTTGGCTAAGCTATTTTTGTTCAAGCTAATAAGGGATAAAATCTCTTATGAATAGAAATTTATACTTAGCTTAAAGTATGTGTCACTCCCGTAACCTGTTGGGGTATTTTAAACTGAAAATAAGTTGAATATCATTCTGAGTTTTGCTATTTTTTATATGAAGCAAACAATAATGGGAATTTCACCGAATTGCACTTTTCGTGTGAAAAAAAATGTATTTCATTGGCAACAATGGAAAATTAAAATATAAATATATTTATTCATTTTTCTCTATAGTTCAAATCATACGTTTTATCTAACGTCACTACCGTACTAACGTGTCACTTCGGTCACAATTTCAAATTAAAATGTGTGGACAATTTTGCTTATTTTTTCTAAGCTCTGAAACTGAAGTTCGATTTCTACATGAATATGTTTAAAAGCTTGGGAGAAGAGGTGATTATAGCGTTAACTCTTCGAATTTAAATTTTGTGTCATAAAGTCAAAAGGTTTGTATAAATATAAAAATGAAATTCGTTTATAGATTCTGTGTTACATTTTAAACTTCATGGGTGTAAGTGTGCAATTCCCAAACATAAGATTTTTAAGGTCACGTAACATAAATTAAACCTAGCCTACGTTTGAATTTCAATCCATTTCCACGTCAGTACTCTTGAAGTCAGAAACTTCAAATTGCAAACACTTACTCAGCTAGTCAAGAAAAGGTGCCTCATCAAAATTCAACTTTTGAGCATAAGTTGTTCCTGAGATATAAGGCATCAAAAAATCACAAAAATCACCGTAACTGACTGGCACTAAAAATTATTGATCATCAAAATTATGGAGCACTTATCGACATCATACAATATTGTAATTTTTCTCAACGGTAGGTCTAATGGTGCAAACAAAGGAGTTGATGAAAAATTTGAGGTTTTCCATTCAGGAGGCGTGGTATCTGCCCACTTCCTCAATATTTGTGATAGTTGAAATGAGCACTTTCGATTGCTGCAGAACGATGAAATTTGGTATAGCGGTAATGTTTCAATTCCATAACAAAGAACAAATAGAAAATTTGAGGTTTTCCATTCAGGGGGCGTGGTATCCGCTTACTTGTTAAAAATTGGCCTCAACTGAAAGGAGCACTTCCGATTGCTATAGAATAATGACATTTGTTAGAGCGTTAGGCTTTAAAGTAAGAAAAGCAGGAATATATAAAATTTGAGGTTCTTGATTTAGGAGGCGTGTTTTCCACCCACTTTTTGAAGAAAAAAAAACGTTTAATTTATAGGGAGCACTTCCATTTTCAGTATTTTTCGAGATTTTGACATGGAGTGAGATCAGAACAAAAACACAAATCTTAACAAAAGGCCAAGTTGTTATAAACAAAAACCTCTATGTATCAAGCCAGCCGTTAAAAGTCGTGAGATCTAAAAGTACGTCAAATGTTACTGATCAAATTTTGGTGGGTTTACTGGTCAAGTTTTTAGAACGTTTCGAATTGGACATAACAAAAAGCATACTTGCCAAGAGAGAAAAAAAAACAAGGTACCAAGTATGGATCCCTGTGGGACACCGCTTATATTGATTACGAAGTTATGGAGATTACTCTTTTATGTTTAACCACTTGGGTTCTTTTATGCAAATAAGAGTGAATCACACTTAACTGCATCTGTAGAAAAGTTATAAAAACCGGATAGCTTTCTATCCGAATAGAATTTTTCACCTTCGAAAAATCGAGAAGTATTATTAAAAACGTACGATAATAATTATTGTCGATTGATTTTCTAATGTGAATGTGTTTTGGAAATCCTTCAATTTTTTCAAACAAAAAAATTGGTATGGTAATTTTAAATATTTAATAATATAAATTCAAAAACAAAATTTAAGAAAAAATCGTCCACCCGTTTTCGAAATTTTGAATTTTCAAAAAATCCTAAAAAAAAAATATTTTTCGAAAATTTTGAAATGTATTATTATTTACAATTTGAAGTTACTCCTGTACAGAAATTTTGATAGAAATCCGTTGAGCCGATTATGAGAAATTCGAAAATCAATAAAATGGTTATATGGCAGGTACCGTTAATAACAAAATATTTGAACAACATTCTTGGCCCAAATGTAGACCATATCCAAAGTATTACACACACCATTTTTTATCAAAATCGTTAGAGTCGTTTTCGCGATAATTAAGATGGCAGAAATAATTGTATGGCAAGTACCGTTATTTTTGAGGCAAAACAACCGATTCAAAAATCTATTTTGGACAATCACCTAAAACGCCTAAGCACCAAGTTTGAACAAAACCGGTTCAGCGGTTTAGGCTGTAGATCGTTCTACAGACAGGCAGACAGACGGAATTGCGGGACCCACTTTTATGGTTTTCTCTGTCATCGTAATGTCAACTTTGATTAAAATCTCGAGTTCGTTTTCTTCTTTATATGCAAAACTTGTCCTATATATCGCAATTAAAAATTCTAACGATCAAACATGACATTACGATCATAGAGAAGCCTAAAAAAGTGATCGACAAAAAATGTCTGTCTGCCAGACGTCAGTCTATCTGTCAGTCTGTCCGTCTATATTTTTAACGAGCTGCAGCATAAACGGCTTAAGCGATTTCCTTCAAATTTGGTATCTGTGATCCTTTTGGCATTCCTCAGAGGGGAAATTGAAATTTTATTTTGAGGCCTTAAAATAACGGTACCTGTCTAAAGGAAAATCTTATTTTTCTCGAAAACGGCTCAAACAATTTTGATAACAAATTTTGAGATTTTTTTTTGTTGGTATTAGCTATAACAGTTTTTTTTTTAATTTTTGGCTTTCTGGGTAACGGGACATTGGATTTCTGTTAAGATGCTATGGGATCTGAGAAGATCCTAGAATCTAAGCTAATTTTACAAATATCAAAATTTGAATACCTTTTTTTCTGATTAAAATTAATTTTTGAACTTTTTTTTTTGAAAAATCAATATTTTTAAAACAAATAAAAAAAATAATTTTAAATTTTATAATAACATGTATAATAATAAACTCTGAACAACTGCATACCAAAATTTCAAAAAAAAATTAGTTTTCAAAAAACTAAAAAATAAAAAAAAGGATTTCATCAAAATCAGTTTTTTTTACGATCCAGCCGTGCATTTTATTGTTTACAAGATCCTGATTGTTTTGAAGTCAATATGCTTTCACGCTTGAGGAACCTACAAATTTGGTCTGAAATCATCATTTTTTGTCAGTGCAGGCAAGAGTGTATTTCATCCAATCTATTAGCGTTTAATTTTATAGAAAGAATTCCTTCTACAACATCTTTAGCAAATATTGTATGGCGAACTTAAAAAACTTGCAGATACGGAACCAATATCTCGAAAACGCGATAAGTCTGGACGTGGAAGTAAACGAGTACTAACAATTACAGAGTTATAATGTCTCCGGTCAAACCACATTTACCTCTCTCATGCCTCTCTAACTGTAAAAGTTCCACAGATCTAAGCGTCTGTGATTTTTGTCTCGTAAGACAACCTATTTTAATGAAGGACGATGGAAAACTACATCAGCAGCTCCTTTCAACTTTATCTTGCCTTTAAGAATATACATTTCCGCACTCTTGTTCCTGTTCTAATCAACACACTCCTCAGCTTAATTTTTTTTTCGTGTGCTTGAAGTCTTTTGCATTTTGTGTGTACCTGTGGGTGGTGCTTTTGTTATCAAGGACTTTTGTTTTGTTTGGTTTCCTGCTTCACAATCGAATAGGCCACCTGTCTCCCACTGTGCGTTTGGATTTTTTTTTGTTTGTTTATTTTCGAGGACCGATGATGTAGATGATGATGGGTTCTCGTGAAGGCGAAGGTCTGGCTGGTCCTTTTTTTCCCTTTGCAATTCAAATTGAAAACTGAAGTTCATTCAGTCATTTCAATTCGCTTAATTAACGTGAAAATTTATTGAAGTGGAGTTGACATTGCGAGGGTGAATAGCATATTAACAAGAAATAGCGATTCCGTTTTGTGTGTAGAAGCATTTTTTCGAGATCAAAATATTTGGCAATTACTAAATGGTGTTGTATTTATTGCGCACATAAGTTCCTTGAACATGAAAAAATCATCATTCAAGGACTTGAAGGACATCACTTGAAAAAAACTGCAGTCTTAAACAAAAAAAACATAAGAATTAAATACGAGCTACATGTGTGTTGGGCAAACAAAAAAAAAAACATGTTGATTTTTTTAAACAACATACTTCAAACATTATTTTCGTTCCTGCTTTAAAGGCATTTGTTTCTTTTTTAGCTGTTTTCTAGAGCACACAGGTGGCTGGTGTTCTCAGTTCCGTATGTAACCATCCGACCGACCAGACTTCCAATCTTAAAACCATATCCATCCATCCCAATCCCAAGAGTATATACAGGACTCATGCTTATGCATAATGCATGAAGTAAAGGAGTGCAAGGACCTGCTGCTGTTGTTGTGTCGTGTCGTCTGTTTCTAATTCTTTTCTATTTTTATTCTTTTCGAGTGTTATTATTTTTGCAATGTAGTGTACATACATATGGAGCTGCTGTTGCACTTAACGTTCCACTGGTTTGGCTCCCCATATTATTGCTGTTGCCTTTGCTGCCAGCAGCCGCAACTAAAATAAGACGCATTTACATTGCACTCCAGAGAGTTGGCTATACATAAGTCTGCCTACATATAAATCTCTGAAACTGAACTAAACCTTCGATGTCTCTCTGTGAGTCCTTTAACAGCTGCAGCCAGCAAACAACAATAACAATGTCAACTTTGCACAATAATGAGGAGTTGTATACTGTAAGGACTCTGCTGTGAAGCGTATGTGTGTCCTGGACCCAGGGATGATGCTGCAGCATGGAATTCAAGAGGTATTTAGCGAGAGGTGATTTTGAAAATTTCTAGATGATGGATGATGAGGATGCAAAAGGATTATAAACCACACTTTAGGAGAAGGCTTACAATGTCAGCGTTGGCAGTGTCGAATGCATCACCATCATGCTGCCGCCTGGGCGCCTGCTGCAATCAAGAGACAAATTCTCCCTATATAGCGATGGGAGATGGGACGGATGATGTCTTGATTATATGTGGAGACAAATCAAAGCATTAGTATGCACGTGGTGTTGATGGACGCGCATATACGAAACTCACCAACCGGGAGTGACGACACTGATGAGACAAGGGAATTCAAGTGAACTTGATTGTGATGGATGATAGAGATGAAATTTTGACGTGCAGTACCTAGTTCAGAAATGTGTGGTTTCGAAGCCTTCTCTATATTATTTCCTACTGCCTCAGGATTTCTCTAATCGACTGATGATGGAAAATCATACTCACTGAAATCGTACTATGCGGAGGTGGAATTTCGCCGAAATAAGAGCAACACATCAGAAGTGGAATAACACTCTCCAATGTGGACAATTGGCGAAGGAATGGACCAGCCATCGGCATAGAGACGAAATATTTTCTAACCTACTATTGCAATAGAATGATCTATGCACAGCAGTCATCAGAACAACAACACATTTAAAATTTTTGTTTGAAAATTCAATATGCACTAAAATTTGATTGGGGTCATTTGAATTTCCGAAAAATGATGAGCAAATTTTTTTACTCATCGGACGACTAAGACTACTGGAAATTGTACAAAACCTTAAAATATATAGAAAATGTGACTTCGGTTAGTCAGTTGAGCTTCGCTAAGACCTTATCGAAATCTAATAGAAGCTGTGTAAGCGTTTTTCAATAACAATATGGCTTTTCAACAAATACCAACGCACAACGACAATAAATTGACAGAAATAACTAGATAGTTGACCATTAAGCAAAATTTTGACGATCTATAAACTCACAAAGCAATGAAAGAAAAGCTGAACTTAACCTGAAGAACAAGAAGTATTGCGGGAAGGTGTTCAACTACAGAAGTTATTAAAAAAAATCAACAATTCCAACGAGTAGTAGGACAAGGATACCCAATGCCACCGCCATTGTTTTCTGCTGTTGAGGAAATATTCAAAGTCATGAATTGGAAGGATTTACATCATCAAAAACTTCAACATTGGAAACGCGCTTAAAATAATTATAGAGGAAAATTAGAAATAAAGACTTAGGGCAGCTAAAATCATTAAAGCGCCAAGAGAAAAAAGAAGTGAAAAGACGAATGAATAATTGGAAAAAAATTTTGAAAATGAAACAAACATCTTCTACAGTCAAATAGAAAGGCCGAAACAAGGAAATATTTATAGATTGATTCCGCAATATTACCCGTCTTGGTTTCCAGTCCACTACGCGTTAAAAAACGGGGAGATAAAACGACAAACCGGAATAACTGACGTTGCTGAAACAAACAGGAGGACAGTAATAGAATTCCTGGGGCAGGAAGAGATGCAAGTTGGCCAAAGATATAATAACTAAATTAACACCAGAAGAAAGAAGACCTTAGCCGGATGACCGAGGAAGAGATGGACTTATGATTTAAAAGGTGAGATAGAGCGAGAGATATGAAATTGGTACAATAAAGCAAATTACCGATCAGTGAAATTTTATGACTTCACATAAATTATTAAAATGTTGCAAAATATTAATAAAAATCTTTTAATAATAATAATGTATATATTAATTTAATGTTTTCTTTTTAACACGTTACTAATCTCAGGCAGCCATATTAAAAAACAGGAATTAAAGACGGTTTTTCTATAGCACGTGAATTAAATTCAATATTCCATTAATAAAACGAAATGTCTGCTATATGACGTTTACAAACCTATTCCACCACTGAAGGTAGTTCTGCAAACAAATAAGAATTATGAACTAAAAACGGGATAAAGTTCATACTTATTGTAGAAGATTTTCGTCACATAGATTTTTGACTTTAACTAATTTGCTTAAAAGTCATTGAGTAGACGTCCATTATTAAGAAGAAACCATCGACTGTCATTTCTATTTCACCACAAATTTGATCTATAAAACCTGATGTTCATATTTTTGCAAGAGTATGTATTACCTCGGTTGCTCTGCTAGGATCAATTTGCATGTGTTTTTCCCCTGACATTTTTAGTGATTTTTTTTTAAATGAATACTTTATCTTTTAATTGACCGACCCGTAAATTAAAAGTTTTCGATTGTTCGATCCCTCAATTAAGAGGGATTTCATTAATTAAGCCATTGATAATTTGGTCGATGCATTTATGCGGGGAATATTGTATATTGTAAGAAATTAAAAATTGTCGAACCGTTGTTAGGTTGGTCCCGAGGGCGGGATATAAGGCCGCGGGAATTAATTCCACTAAGGGACTTAATTCCCACTTAATGAGAGGTGAAATAACGACGGGCCTGTCTGGCGGCTGCACACAACCGACGTGAAAGGGTTACTTAAGTGCGACGGATTTCCTAAAAAGGAAATACCTAGCCTTTAATACCCAGGAAGCGTGCCAGGTAGGGCAGTACCTGTTTCGAGAAATAATTTTAATTATTAATGCCTGCATGTTAAACTTATAATATGTATTTCCTTGGTGATCCCTACTCCCGAGTTATTTTACTTCATTTAGGAAAAGGGAATTTATTTCTCATTTAAAGGGAAATAGAACAAACCACACTATTTCTTTACAAAAGTGGACTTTATAGTTCCCCTAAGCGGAAATTGATCCTTGGGATTTATTTCCCTCCCAAATTTTAGGTAATAAACAGCGAACTGTATTTTTTCACATAATTTTTTTTTGTAAATAGTCCACAAATACCGCCTTTTTTGATTATATTGAAAACTGAAACTTTGGTAAAATATTAGTTTACACAAAAATCTTTGAATGACATACCCAAAATTAAACGTATTTTTGTTCATACCTGAAAAGAAAAAAAAATATAATTATTAAATAAATTCATGAATTTAGTTGGAAGATTTAAAAATTTGGGTAATTAATATTAAAAAATAAGAAAATTCTAGAAGTGAAAGATTGATTTCTCCAATAAACCTCTTTTTTTATAATTTAATCTTGGCTTTTGGATAAATTTCAAATCAAAATCAATTGGTTCAATTTGTACACGAATATCAAAAAATACAATCTAAAGCGTTGTTTGAAAATCAATTTGCCCACATTCACCCATTCTTTTTCTCACCTGTTTATTGATCTCCTCCACTTTCCTCCATCCCACGTTAAATGGGAAAATAATTTTAAACACAAGTTTAATAAGAGATAAAGACTTATTTCCATTAATTACCAACCTCCTGATTTCAAAAGGCGTAACCACCATCATCACATCCGGCAATTTTAGCCCCTCAACAGCATCACCATCATTGTTTAATCGAGGAAAGGTCAAGTGGAAAAAAGCAAAGAAAAGCTTTTAGTTTACTCTATCCAACCCCTCATTAGTTTTCTAGTGAAAATTTTTTTAAAAGAAAACAAGGACTTTAGCAAAATATCTATATAAAACCATACCATGATGCTTTAGTCTGAATTGTAGTATCCGATAGCAACGCAACACAAAGATCAGAGCTCAAACAAAATGTGAAGAAGAACAACAACAACAACAACAAAAAAGAAGCACATCATCAACATCCTTCATGAATATTCAGTGGCACTGGCAACACAGCAAAAACTCTGATCCGGGAAGATAATTGCCTGCGGGCAGAAAATACCTACTATCTCCTCCGCGTGCACGTCGCGTCGGTCAGCGTCACGGAGCGAAAACTTTTAGATACAATATCCTTTGGAAACCTACCCCAGTTAAAGTTTTCGTTTTTCGTCCAGCAAACGACGACGACCGACCGACAAAGATATATATGTACTATATGTCCACTGTACATACATATGTATGTCTAGGAAGAATATTGGCCGGCCAGCAAGTCGAGCTGGAGCTGAGCTGAACTGAGTCGAGCTGAGTCAGCCAATCGTCCCTAAATCAATTTCACCATTTCAAAATTTCATTGTGTATCTATGTCTTCTGGCGTGGAAGGCACGCCTTTGGACTCACAACACACACATCGACACTCACATGTGCTCCATGGAACATGGATATTGGATATACCAAGGACACCAGCAGAGCGGATAATGCTTTTATGAAACTCCGTGGATTGTCATAGATCATTTAAAAGCAAGCAACGATGCAAACATTTAGCCATTTCTTCGGGGTTCTGGCAGAGACATATGGTTATGATATGGGACTTTATAGGTTGAATTTTTTTTTGCCCGGAAATCCGCTTTCGTGTTAAGATTTTAATGATTAACTTTTCCGACATAGAAACCCGGAACGGAGGTGTCGGCTATATTTGAAAGACTGTGGACTTAGGAAAGTTTTTTTTAAATTTTTTTTGTTGACCTAACGATTTTTGCTTTTCTGGGGAAATTATTCTGTGGAAGAATATTTTAAACTTGTGCGAAGTTGGTGTGGTCTTTGATGGATGCGCAGATCCGATGTTACCAGAATATTTTTTTTTTGTTTTTACACGTTTCAATAAAACATACATTTAGACAGTGAAAGCGAGAGTAGTGTTTTATTTTTAAATGGGATTTTCAAAAACAAACCAGTTTTTCTATTGTGAATTTTCAAAAACTAATTTTTTTTGAAATTTGAATAGGTGTTTTGAATATTTATGTGAGAGTGATTAATAAAAAATGTGATAGGATTTGAAAGGAGATACCGATGCACATTGGTTTTGAATCTCAAATATCTCAATGGGTGGGACACATTGGGTCAATTAAAGTATTTTACATTCGTTTAGTGCTGCTAAAAAAGGAATCTCTATACTTGACATTGACACTATAATATACCGATGAGTTTGGACTTTAGGGAAAAATAATTGATAAGGATTCCTAGAAGTGATAATATTAGATACAATTAAATTATTTTTAAAGGAGGAATGCAAATATTTCATGAAAATTTTAGAAATCAGCTTTTAAACGACTTTTTGAGAAATAATTTTAAAACATTTGAGTAAATTGACACCAGTTAAAAATTCAATGTGGAATGTTCACTTTTAACTCTTAAATGAGTTATTAAGGCCTGAGTCTTGCCCAGTTTGTTTCCGGCTCATTTCTGTCTATATCTCAAGTAATTTTGACAGATATAATAATGACATTGTATTCATTCATACTGTATTTTATTGTTAGAAGTAGTTCCTTCATATTTCTGTAAGTGTTTTCCATTAGAAAATAAAGTGATAACTTTTCCACTTTGCATGAAAATTGAGTTTGTTTAATTAAAAGTGGGTTTTAGTTCCTTACTCCTCCTCCACTAATGAAAATGCTCTGGTCGCCTTTGGAAACATCTTGGCTTTATTAAATTTTTGGTGAACAAATGCATCTTCTTTTCCTAGGAGGTTCATGATCTCGTTTGGGATCCGCAGACATTGGATTGACCCTAGACCCCAAACAACCTTACCATGTTTTTCGGTTTTGGATGGTTCCATTTCACCAGTCAATCGAATGCTGGTGTTTTTTACATTTGTGTCGGAACTTCGTACGCTCGGAATATTGCCTTGTGAAGATGACAAAACCAGCCAAGTCAATCGGAATGTATTTTTATACGAAGGTGTTTTTTTTCGTTAAGTATTCCTCCGATCTTCTTATTTGGAAGTCGATCAAGCTTCGTGCAAAACATCACCGAACCGAATCATTGTGAACCGAATGTAAGATTAGTTTTTTTCGCAGTTTCGATCACAGAAGATGGCGGAGTATTATACCCACCCTATTTCTTATACCCTTGTTGATTTCACCGAGTCCATTCTCTATTTCCTTTCGAAACAGCTACTCAAATGAAGTGCTTGTTTGCATGCATGTTTTATCAACAAACAAAGAATTACTGTGGTAAAAAAAAAGCAAGGGACCCAAGACTGTTCCTTTAAGTACACCAACTTTGATTTTGAATTCTTTCGTGACTGTCGCAGAACATCTTACTTTTGAACTCGGCGTACATATCAATTATCATCAGCACGTAGAGAACACCGAAAAGGTGAGTCCCGCAATTCCGGCTGTCTGTCTCTCTAATAGGTCGCTCTACAGCCTAAACGGCTGAAGCGATTTCCTTCAAACTTTTTTGGGCAAAAATGGTAAATCTCAATTATCTCGAAAACAACTCTACGATATAATTAACTAACGATTTTTTTTGGATGTGGATAAAAAAATTCAGTAAAAATTTTTGATTGAAATGTTATTAACAGTACCTGCCATATATCGTTTTTTTTTTCGATTTTCGACTATCTAATGAACGGCTCAACGGATTTCGATTAGAATTTTTAAACAGAAGGCCCTTCAAATTCAAAATGATACTGTATAATAACATTTTAGAAAAATATTTTTTTGGATATTGATATTGAAAACTCAATATGTATTTCGAAAACGGTTGGAAGATTTTTTTTTTGAAATCATGGTTTTAAGTTTATATTGTTAAATACTTAAAATTGCCATACCATTTTTTTTAAGTATACAAAATTTATTAAAAAACGACTTTAAAATTATATTTAGCCGTTTCTAATAAGAATATTGTGGTAACGATGTTGTCGAACATAAGAGTAAGTAGGTAAATAAATAAAAACAAGCTGGCAGCACTGTTTTCATTGACGTTCATTTCGACATCTACCATGTGATTTATCTCTGGCTTGGTTTTCCGTTTCAATCATGAATCGACAGACGCCTGAAAACCGATTGCAAACTGTGCAAATTAATTTTGAAAAACATGGTTCTGTTCGCGAAACAGATCGTTCGATTAAATATGGAACGTTTTCGAACAATATTTTTTCTAAATGATCGAAGTCATAGTCTGAGACATCCACTGTACATTGGTGGTTAGTGCTTTATAAGCTGGTGGAATAATTTGTCTCTACTTCTTTAAAAAATAATGCTGGTTAGAGGGTTACAGTAAATGGATACCTTGATTTAAAATAGCTTTTAACGGCCTTTGATCCACAAAATTTGCGTTTCGGCCTGGCGATCTCACTTGGACTCATCAGTTGGCTAGTGAGCTCCTTACCAATACGCACTTTTTGTTAAGTTCAGTTCAACTTACATAGATTTTTTGACAAAAAAAAAACAATGTGAACTATATCCAACAAGATTAAAATTGGAAGAGCACCAATAAGCCAGAGATGATAAACGACTTGGAACACAACATTCGCCGCGTTATTGCCGATATACGACCCCAAATTCTGCAAAAAGTGATCGAAAATTATACCTCAAGATCGGACTACAATCGATTCACCCGCGGTGGCCATATGACACATATCATATTCTAATAAAATGGCAGAGAATAATCTTTCAAGTAAAGACAATTTTATGTCAATTTATACAATTTGTCTGTCTTGTTTCATTTCAAAGTTCTATAGCTAAAAACACACTCACTATGTAGACTTAAAATCATCGACTGCTTGGATTAAAGATAGGTAACTAAAGCAATCGCGTTTCGTAGATTGGGAAAATGTAGCTTTCCCTCTACTTATTAGGCAAAGGTATTTGGAGCTGAGAATCTATTACATAATCCAATGTTTCCCATTTTTTCAGAACTCATATCCATTTTGCGGTTTCAAAAGTATAGGGCTGGAATTCGACATCTGTCAAACTAAGTTGTTAAACCAATTTTTTTTTCAGTTTAAAGTCTGACATTTACGAAAATGGATCGCTTAACTATCGCACAGCCCATTAAAATTGTTAAAACCTATTACAAAAATGGTGATTATGCCACAACCACGTATCGTGCTTTAAAAGGAGATTATGGTTTACATAATCGTCCAACTACGCAAGCAATTGGCAAAATTGTGAAGAAATTTGAAGAGACTGGATTGGTTACAAGTATTCTAAGACCTGTGCATCATCGTTTCGCTCGTACCATGAAAATATCGCTGCTTTAAGTGAAAATGTTGCCGAAGACCCGAATGTGTCGATTCCTCGTCGTTCTCAGGAATTAGGACTCTCTTACGGCACATTATGGCGTATTTTGCATTTGGATCTATACCTACATCCATTAAAGTCCAGCTCACACAACAATTGAAGCCAGCTGACCATTCACAACGTCGTAGATGCGTCGAATGGGTGCTTGAACAACAGGCGGTGGACGGGTATGTTAATAAACAAAATTGTCGTATTTGGGGTTCTGAGAATCTTCAAGTAATTGAAGAGAGGCCATTACATCCACAAAAAGTCACTGTTTGGTGCGCTCTTTGGTCCGGAAGTGTGATTGGACCTTACTTCTTCGAAAACTACGATGGAACGACTGTCACCGTCAGTTCGGAGCGTCATGGTCACATGATAACCGACTTTTTTTTTGCCTGCCATTGAAGAATACGACTTAGAGAATATGTGGTTTCAACAAGACGGTGCCACATGCCACACAACTCGAGCGAATATGGCTTTATTGCAAGAGACTTTTCCTGACCGCATAATTTCTCGTCGTGGCGATATCAACTGGCCACCAAGATCATGTGGTTTGACACCGCTGGACTTTTTTTTTGTGGAGTTACGGAAAAGACTGTGTTTATGCAGATAAACCTTTGACTCTTGAGCACTTGAAAACCAACATTCGTCAAGTTATGGCTGAGATACCGCCCAATATGTGACAAAAAGTGCAACAATTCGCTTGGTGGTCATTTAAATGATGTAGTGTTCACACATAATGTCAACGTTCAAACTTTATAATAAAAAAGAAATATCATGAAAAAAAAATATTTTATGTGTTTTATTAACGTTTACTTTTGAAACCGCAAAATGGATAACCCTTTACTATTTAACCTCAACCGAGCAAACACTTACTCAAAAAAAAAAAACCAATTCCTACTTTACTGATCTAAATTACCTAATTTTTTTTACAGAGAGTTGTCTACCTACTCTACATCACTTGGGCAAGTACTAACCAGTAATGTAAACATTTATAACTGAATAACCAAAATCTGAAAGATACATTGAGTTTCTGACTAATTTACGTTATAGATAGGTTTCCATCGAAAACAAATAAACAGCAAATAAAAAAATTTCACACTCCACTGCATTCGAAATCGAACCCACATACTTAGATATAAATTTCCACAACACTCAACCCATTGGCCTACCTAAAGCGAATTATTTCGTTCCCATCAACTCGCACAAACTTCAAAATGTATCTCAAGCGTGAACGAAAAATCACTCATCCCACTTGCATCTACAATTCATATATGTATAATTTCCATATCTGCCACACAGTCGATTGCACTTTGAATTAAAACACTCACACTCCTACCATTTTTATGTACATAGATACTCGGATGCAGTTGCAGAAATTCAAATTGCAATTACCTGCGCATTTGTTGGAAACAAAACAAAATTAAGCTTAAATAGAGAACAAAAAAACACAAAACACAAAACGCAAATGGCATAGAAACAAATTCCGGATATAATTCCTCAACAAATTAACAAACAACAAACACAGCCGCCCGCCCGTCAAATTCATAGGAAAAAGCAGAGGAAATATCATTTTCCACTCGACAAACTGAAGCTATTTTACAATGATTATTGTTGTAGTTGTTATTGTTGTTGTTTTTTTTTTTTTTTTGGTGTTGCTACTAGTGGAGCTTCTCTCTAGTGTTTGATGGGAGCGTGTTAACTTTTTTAAGTTTAAATTCTTAAATGGCGACTCAACTATTGTGCTTCAACTGTGACTGCGAAAATGCATAATTTGCACTTTTCCCTTGCAATTATTTTCATACTTGTAGTTATTTTCCTTGTTTTTTTCTCTTTTCCTTTTCTGGAGTATCAAATTTCATTTTCACTAAACAGAAATAGAAAATGCAGAGAAAGGGAGCCAGTAAAATAATTACAGTCGGTTACCCATACCCAGCTATGTTCGTTTGTTGGTTCGTGGGTTTGTTCGTAATTGTGTGGGATAGAATAGTTTTTTTTTTTTTTTGGTGGAGGTAATTGTTTCAGAACAATTCATTTAATGGTTTTTAAATTATAGTTTTACCAAAATTAATGGAATATTTTATCGTGTTTTGTGTGCTGGTATGCGACCATGGTGGAGTGAGTATTATAGGAAAGTTGGTCGAAAGTTAAATTCAGAGAGTTCAGTGAAGTCGAATAAAGTTTTAAAAAGATACCGGCATAATTATATACCTTCACTATCCTAATAAATAATTCCTACATAGTCTTAAGTTATGTCGATTTCGATTGGGGTTTCGGATTGTTCAACATATTGTTCCAACTGAATATCTGAACGTGTCACCATTTTAAACAGAAATTACGTATTCAAACATTTATGGCGGCTTTTGACACTTCATTCGACAAAAACTTGTCCATTATCGCGTATGACTGACTTAACGGCCTCCCGATTCGTAAAGTACCCTTCCGACATCCACCTCGATCTCGGGCTCCTTGCTTCCAGTCATCAGTCATTTAGACAAAGGGCTCTGGCATCTGAGGTAGATTAGTTTAGTTGAAGGCTGCTCGATGTAGCCAAGCTTCTGTAATCGAGAAGTATTTTAACTTTTTGGACTTTATCCACATATCTGGCAAACCATAGAGTTCGCGGCTGTATCTTTCTCGCCATTTGCTATTTTCGCTCAAAGGACCAAATATCCGTCCAAGAATTTTTGTTTCGAAAGCGCCCAGTGCCAGGTCTTCTTTTCTGTTTATTTTCCAGCACTCTGCTTGGTAAAGCTGTACAAGCTGACTGAATTATAAGCGCCAGAGAAGTTTCGAACAGATTTATTTCGCCACACCGAAGTAGCAGCTGTTGGATATTGTATTTTCAGATGCGTATACAGGAGGGGAGGAATGGGTGGCAATATTCGTGAGGATTCTATCAATTTCGTGGATGGGTTTGGGGACCACCATAAGAGACTGATGAACATATTGGAGAGAAAGCAGAAAACTAAAGGGTTTTCCAATAGGGACGGATTGATTTTGACAGCTCGTGGCGGCCATATTTTTTCTTTTACTTTCTGTCAAAATATCGTTTCTTAATGAGTCACTAAAGACAAATTATCATAGCAAGTTACAGCGTCGAGCCACACGTGTAAATGATAAAACTTTATTATCATCCTTAGCGATGAGGCCAATTTTTGGATGAATGGGTATGTGAATAAGCAAAATTGCCGGATTTGGGACGACACCAATCCACACGAGATTCACGAGGTGCCAATGCATCTAAATAAATGTACTGTTTGGTGTAAATTTTGCGTCATCGGTCCGTACTTCTTTATTTGATGCTGGTAATGCCATCACCGTCGATGATCACCAACGTCTTTTGGCCTGAATTGGATGATATGAACACCGAAGACATATGGTTTTAGCAGGATAGCCCTACGTGCCACACAGCTCAAGACACAATCGATATTCTGCACGAGCGGTTTCATGGCATGGTTATCTCGCGCCGAGGCGACGTTAATTGGCCACCAAGGTCGTGACTTGACCACTTTAGACTTTTTCTTGTGGGGCTTTCTTAAGTCGCAGGTCTATGCAAAAAAAAGCCACAAACCACTGTGGCCCTCAAAGACAACATAATCGATGCCACAGGACAAATTCAGCCTGGTTTATGCGCCAGTCATCGAAAACTGGACCTTTCGAATGCGCGCCACACAGCGAAGCCATGGTGGCCATTTGAACGATGTTATGTGTCGCACATCCGTCGATCTCGTACTGTGGAAGTGTTAAGACGTTTTCGGCTTCCCAGTTTTTCCAATTAAAATTCGTGTGTGAGCTTAAGTTCTAAATTAAATCAAAATTTCACAAGTGGTGCAGTAGCACAGGGATAGAGTGGCCGACCGAGAATCCGAGGGTCGCCAGTTCGATTCCCAGGAGGGCATCAGAACTTTATCAGCTTTTTTTCACAACCGTGAAGTAGTTAACTTTATTGGTTGGGAAAACGAGCAAAGGAGGAGGAGTTTAAGCACCGGGGCATCGAAAGGTGTCCTAGGGCCAATGAGGCCAGCGATGGCATCAGCTGAGGGAACATCGAAAGATGTTCCAACTACAAGCAGTGATTCTGCAGCAACAACATCAACAGCAATAACAACAACGGCAACATCATCCGATGCTAATCAAAAGTGCAGAAAGAGGATCAAGTGCGCACCAAATTTGGTAAAAAGGAGATCCACGGCCACCTCAGCAAAGCTGCCAGCTGGGGTGCATACGTCCGATATAGACGAGACGTCAGAGGCAGCAAGACAAACCGAGTTAGACACTTCACCCGAAGAGGGTATAGCATATATGTCTGAAGAAGGAGAAGGGCACTTCACGACGGGCGATAGTACTGCCTTCGTGAACCCCTCCACATCAGAGGCGTCATCTGAGGAGGACGAACAAAGAATGTTCGCCCAAATTGATGCTTTGGAGGCAGAAATAGAAAAGATAAAAAGTAAAGTTAAGGCCAGCCAAGAAGCGCGCCGAGCGAGGCAACTAAAAGAACTCGAAGAAAAAGAACAACAACAGAAAAAAGAACAAATACAAAAACAACAGCCACAGCAGCAGCCAAAACAACAACGGCAAAAACAACAACAACAACAGCAACAGCAGCAGACACAAGTCCAGAAACAACCGCAAGAAAAACAGCAGCAGCAGATTCAAAAGCAGCAGAATCAACAGCCGCAGAAAAATCAGTCTCAGCAGCAGCAGCCACAGCCGCCGATCATGAAAAAAGAAAAGGTGCCACCCATTAATACTTATAAAATGGAGTTACAGGATACCATAAATCTATGTAAGTTGACCATATGTCATAATTTTACTATTAAAAGATTAAATAACGATAGGCATGCTATCCAGTGCTTCACACTGGAACAGCACAAAAAAATTAAAGAGTTGCTGAAAGAAACTACTACCGAATTCTTTAGTTTCACCCCTAAAACCGAAAAATTTCAAACGGTCCTTTTGAAGGGCATAGATTCCTGCACGGAACCACAGGTGCTCTTAAATGAACTCCGCCAACAAGCGAATGACGATCTCGACTTTATCGGGGTCAAGCCGTTCGCTACAGTTAGAGCTAGGCGGGAGAAGCGGAGTCTTCCCTTCTTCCTTGTTCAACTCTCACCCAGCAGCAAACTGGATAGTTTGAGGAGTATATCCGTCCTCAACTACCAGGTTGTAACTTGGGACAAATTAAAAAGGCGCGGCGACATGCTTCAATGCATGCGCTGCCAAAGGTTCGGCCACGCCGCAGCAAACTGCGAAATGCAGTCACGCTGCGTTAAGTGTGGAGAGAACCACAATGCAGATGAATGCAAGTTAGGAAAGGAACGGGTCGAAGATAGGACCCAGCTTAAATGTGTACTCTGCCGAGGCGCCGGACACCCCGCTAATTATCGGGGATGCCCGACGTTTCAGCTTATAAAAAACAATAAAGCAGCAAAGCAAACAGTGGTAGAAAAGCGTCCAACAGTGCGCCCTCCTACAACAACGCCCGTCAACCCCCAAATTTCTTACGCCCAAATGGCGTCAGGAAGGGGAAGTACGGTACAGCCTACACCAAAGGTCGCCCAACAGGCCACCGTGCCTAAGGCGCCGGCGGCACAGGCGGATATTATGGGCGTTCTACTGGCCATCCAGGGTCAGTTTAACGGCCTCCAAAACCAGATCAGGGAGCAGGCGACTAGGGTGGATTATATCTACTCTGTTTTGCCGAGCTTAACGCAACTTAGAGGTTAAGGGCGCGCTGCCGGAGAGGCCCTTTAAGATCCTAGCTGTGAATGTAAATTCACTGATTAGGACCGAACGTAGACCGAATTTATTCCAATTGCTTAAAGACATAAGTCCAGATGTGTTTATGGCTAGCGAAACTAAGCTTAACCAGAAACATAAATTGACTAACAACAATTACAATATCGTAAGGAGAGACCGACCCAACTCCACTCAAGGAGGGGGCGTCGCAATCTTTATACGTAAAGGCATTAGTCATAAGGTAATATATAATAGTGATGTGCGTAAATTTCGGACGTTAGAGGCATGCATCATATGCATTCATCTCCAACAGGGGAAGCGAATGTTTGTGATCGCTGCCTATGCACCGGAAACAACACAGCCCACACAGTTTATAACAGAGCTTGAAAAGCTTTTTGAATGCTTAAGATTAAGCTCGGAAGAAAACTACTACATATTGGCTGGTGATTTAAATGCCAAACATATAGATTGGGGAAATCAAATACAAAATCCTCGTGGTAACCATCTGTATAATTGGATGGGTCGATACAACCTGGAGTATCGCATTGAACTTCTCGCTACAGACAGGCCATCGTTTCCAAGAAGCGGTGCCTATCTGGATCTATTGTTGAAAGACGCAAGACTAACAATTACTGACACTGTGGGCCAACGGCCTAAAAATTGTTTAAGAACGATCGAGTACGACAGTGACCACTGCGGACTCGCCGCCGTAATACAACTTCCGAATGAGCTTATGGAATTGGAGGAGTATGTACCTGTGCATACTTACAATTACAGTAAGGTGCGCTGGCCACGTTTCTCCAATGCCTTATTGAGTGAATTACGTTCAAATGGTATATCCCCACCAAATGACAGGAACCTAACAAATACTGAAATCGACAGATACTTAGAACAAATTGACGAAACGATTCTACGAACAATGAACAGAACAATACCGAAATACAAAGAACGTAACGCAACTGACATGTACCGTAACGCGACAATTGACGCACTTCACAGACAAAAAAGTGGACTACTGACAAGACTAAAACGCTTGTACAGGCGGCTTACTGATACACGAGACCTGGAGATTAGGACACTGAAGTCGTCCATCAAAAACATCAACCAATTGATCAAAGAAAATTATAGATTGGCTATTAATTCGTTCTGGGACAATAAAATTCGTGCCGTTAACTCCAGCGACCCAAGTATGTTCCCAAAAATTAATAAGGTTTTTAGAAGAAAGGATCAAAACGATCTTCCGTGTCTTAAGCTCCAGAGGACGACAGAGAACAGAGACGTACTTCTGACAGCAGGCATAGACCCAGAGGATGCCGTATTGGACGATGACCTCTATATAATCGAAGATCCGCAGGAGAGAGTGGAGGCTGTGGGGGCTGCTTTCCAGCAAGTGTACAAGGTGAATGCTAGCATTCGCCCAAATCATGACCTGGAGAACAGAGCTCTGCTTCATCACTTATGGCTCCGGAACGATATAACCGAATGGCGATCTGAGAACCTTGGTTTTACCAGGTTTAATGATGAAGATTTGGCAAACGCCATAATCGCCGACCGAAATGGGCCCAGCCCCCTGTTAATTTCGAAGAATGAGCTCCAGCTCATCTTCGATTCATTAAAGAAAAAGAAGTCTGCAGGAGTCGATGGTGTATCCAACGTTGTACTACGACATTTGCCTCAAGAAGCAGTTGACATTTATACCACACTGTTTAACAACGCGCTGAATAATGCATATTATCCAGTGCGGTGGAAGACAGCTGTGGTGCACCCTCTCCCAAAAAAGGGAAAGGACAACTCCAATCCGGCGAATCTCCGGTCGATAAGTCTTCTTCCGAGTATCAGCAAAGTATTTGAAAAGGTTATTAATAGAGCCCTGTTCAAGTGGGCGGAGGACAAAAATATCATCCCGGATAATCAGTTCGGTTTTAAGGCGGGACATGACACAATTCATGCCGCGTCTAAACTTGTTTCTGATATCCAATGGAACAAAACTAAAAAGCAGTGTACGGGTGCCTGTCTGGTTGATTTGGAGAAGGCCTTCGACACCGTATGGTTAGAAGGTCTCTATCTAAAGCTAACCAGACTAGGTATAAGTAAACCTCTATTGTATATGCTTTATGACATGCTAAATGGTAGAAAGTTTGTTGTCAAGAGTGGCAATGTAACTTCTACTGCAATTTTTAATATTAATAATGGTCTTCAGCAGGGTGCGGTTAACTCGCCGATTCTATTCAACATTTACACCAGCGATCTGATAGGTAGTCTAACTCAGGCAATTGCGTACGCCGACGATCTAATTGCGTACAGAACAGCTCATACAGTTGAGGTCATCAAAAGTCTCTTGCAGAGTGACTTCGACAAGATTCAGCGATATTGTGATGACTGGAAGCTGAAAATCAACTTCCAGAAATCAGAAACTATTTTGTTTAGGACTCCGTTGTCTAGCGCCTCAAGGGATACGAGAAAGAACTGGCGCAAGCTGGTGATCGTAGGGCCACATGGACATCCACTGGCGAGTAAAAGTGTAGTAAAGTACCTTGGCATCTGGTTGGATCAGTACCTGTATTTCGACAGACATATAGGTGCTGCTTTGGCCAGGGCTAGGGGAGCCTTAGCCTTGACAAAACGACTGTTTTATAGCAGCCGTCTTGACAGCAGGGTGAAGGTGATTTGCTACATGGCCCTCATCAGGCCGATGATTGCCTACGGATGCCCGGTGTGGTTCAACGTTGCCCCATCTCAAATGGAAAAGATTCGGGTGTTTGAGAGGCAATGTCTTAGACGTTGCATTGGATTACACAGAACACCAGAGTCGGAGTACACAAGATATTATTCCAACCAGGTTCTATACAACGGAGCCAACATAAACAGAATAGATAATTTTTTGTTCAAGCTGATTCGGGGTCACGTTGCAAGAGCGATGTCCTCAACTAACAGCTTAATTTTTGGGGCTTATTACCCCAATAACGAATATTTTGAGAGTGCGCGGTTAAGTGGTTACATCCCTCCTGAGGCATTCCTCTATTTAGACAGTCGAGGGCTGATACAGGATGGAGGGGCGGTTCCGCTCATCTACCACGTCAGCCGGAAAACTGTGGATAGGCGACTCCTGTATAGTCGAGACGTCATCGCTCAAGGTGGAGAAGAGCGCCTTCGGTTCAGTAGGACTGTGTCCGATCGGGACCGGAGGGATAGGGCGAAACAGGAGAACCAGTTCTGGTGGCTCTCTGAACAGCATCGTGATATTTAAAGTCGATGAAGATGATATATCTTGGCCGACTTACATAGATTTAGGGCATTAGGTATAGGTAACAGTCAGGGTGGCACCAAAAAAAAAATTAAAAATATGTATGTATGCGGGGGCATGCGTGCATGTATCTGCGTGTCTGTACATGTGTGTGCGTACGTATATGTATGTGCGTATGTACATGTGTGGGTGGGTTGCATGCTAGTGTGTGTCTGCATGCATATAAAAAATAAACAAAAAAAAAAATTAAAAAACGAAAAAAATGCTGCTGTGGCTGTTCTAGTTTTTAAGTAGTTATAAGTATTATTAGGTATTTTAAGTAGTTTAAGTTATTTTTAGTTAGTATAAGTTAGTTTTATTTAGTTTTAATTATTTTTAATATATATTTAAGTTTAGTTTATAGGTAAAAAAAAAAAAAAAAAAAAAAAAAAAATGATCAGATACCAAGTTTTCTGTATAAAAGTTTCTTGAAATATAAAATAAATAAAAAAAAAAATTTAGATTTAATTAAAATAGTTTTTAGGTCGAAAGACATTAGTTGTAAGAGTTATTGTTTAATTTAGAGCGCCCGTAAAGGGCCAGTAAATTAGTTGTAAGTTATTGATAATTAGGCTAGTTTTAAACATTTTTGTCTAGCTTTAAGATAGTTATAAGTTAATATGAAATAAAAATGAATTTAAAAAAAAAAAAAAAAAAAAAAAAAAAAATGTGTCGCACATCAAGTCATTGATAGGGCTCTCAAATAAAGATAATACCTTATTGATATCTCATTACAATTTTAAATCGACCCGCCGTTAATGGAAATCCTTTATACCATGAATCAAAGAAAACAAGATTACGATTTTTCTTATTTTATTGACGTCATATGTGAAAAAATCCATTAATCCACAAACAACAACAATTTGCAGATTTGTCACATATGACGTCAATAAAATAAGAAAAACAAAGAAGTGTCGTTATCTTGTTTTCTTTGATTCATGCCTTTATACTGCCTTTACTACCGTAGAGAAGTTAGATGGAACTTCTTCACATAAAGAGTTGGCTCTAACTGACAAGGTCAATTGCCAAAACAATTTCTTGTCCCGGCTTAAGAGAAGAAGCTGAAACTTCCACTGGTGGTTTCGGAATGGAAACAGTCTTATGTGTCGTTATGCTTTTCGAAATTCAAGGTGGTTTCTTAGAGATCCAGAAGGAAGCCTGATATGCTGTAAAACCACAAATTCTATAAATTCATATCGTGAAATTCTAAAGTACCCGCAGTTCAAGACACTATGGCAGTTATAAAAGAGGTGATTTGTTTCTTAAAATCTAAATGTCATCCACTCATATCGCTTTGTTGTTTGACCAAGTGGGTAGAAGAGTATGAAGGTATACTCCTATTTTCCTTACACCTTGTGAATACTGTGGAAACTCTGGACAGCTATGGAAACGCTACTTCACCTGTTACAACTTTTTGTAAGACGCAGTTTTTGTCAGTAGTAGTTTACTTATCTGTCTAACCCAGTCTGAGAAAATTGCTAAAATCCGTCGGCGCTCAATCTTGATGGTATTGCTATGTTCTTGCTAATCGGCGGGAGAATATTGAGCTGGAAATTCCTCAAATTCCTCTCCATATTTCACTCCAAATTTATTGTTTCAACCATGATACCTGAACCTTTTTCATTCAAAATATATATTTCCACAATTTTTAGGACTGAATCAATTTTTTCCGACTTCGGCTATGGTCATATGGACCTCTTGACCATATTTTAGTTTTGAAGACCATGAAGAAATGCTGGATATGGACTTGATATTTGTTGGTCCTTATTTGTTTACGAGAACAGCTAAGTCAACCTACTTCCTAAATATTGGGTGGTGCAACTTATATATTTAACTATATTTTTGACAGTACGCAAAGAAATACCATTCGTTTGCTACCTGTGGCCCCTTAACAGTATTTGTATTTTCCTTTTTGGGTCCTCTGTATCAACCACCACGCAACTCGGTTGCTCCGCTTAAAAATAAGGCAACGAAAAAGTATCAGCAACAAATATTTTTCAAAATTTACTAAAAACTACTTTTTCAAAAAATTTAGCGAATAGTATTGCCATTGGGGTGGGATTTTAAATGACGGGATTTATACTGTCGAAATTTTGGCGTAATAATAGGGGTTATACAAATTCTTATATCTCTGACTGAAGCAGTTGGAGCGGACTATAATTTGGGCAATTTTCTAAATAGGGTACCTGAATAAACAAAATTGGCAGATTTGGTGTACCAAGTGAAGTGCATTTCCAAAATGTCATTGTTTAATGTGGATTGTGAGTGCTTGACATAATGGTTCCGTATTATTCATAATCACTTCAAGTCAAATGATACGTAAATGTCAACGCAGAAGTTGCAATCATTAAATATGCAGGCGCCGGAATTACAGTGCAAAAACTGAAAATTGATACAAAAATGAAACAATAAAAAACACTTTTGGTCGTTATCTCTTTTCTTGTTGCTGATTTTGTCATCAGAGTGACTTTTTTGGTGCCAATCCACCAGAATGCTGAAATTTTGGATTTCAGAACTTTAAAGTACAGACTTTTTGACACAAAGACACAATTAAAAACAAACTGTTTAAACTAAGAAAAACACAATAATAACTATTTAAACCTTTTTTCAACTGCAAAGATATCCTATTTTTGAAAATAATGCGACACAAAAATTGGTAAAACAAACTGTCACACAAAAAATTGTCTTCCCTTATTATTCTTTACAACTAGGTAGCTAGCTATCTTGGCTATACAAAAGTTACCCCACAGCAAATATAGTTTTATTTGTCATTTGCACCCCATGGGAAAGAAATTTACACTTCGAACAAAAGGGCGTGTGCTGACACGGTCTAGCCGTTGATGACGATGACGCCACGCCGGCCGGCCGGTATTTGAAAAGAACGCAAAACCTATTTAAAAAAAAAAAAAAAAAAAAAAAACAATTCCATTCATCACCAAACGAAAAAGGAATCATGCAAAGGTCTTTAAGCTAAAGCCTATAATGAAATGAAAAAAAATTAAATAAAAATAATAAAAAAAATCTAGGAAAATCCCTTTTGCGTCACGTGTCCATCTAGTCACGAAAGTCCTGTCCTATCTCCGCTGTGCAAAAATCCCTATATATTTTTTTTTCATTTGCAACCCCAAGTGTAATAAAGAAAAAAATAAAAAAAAAATTAAATGGGGTCTTGAACAAACAGGAAAAACACCAAGGGAGTAATTGTGCCAAGTTAAATGTAGGTATCCCCGCATCTGGTTTTTAAAAAGTTCTTTAATCATCCACTTGGTTGGATGCCATTCTTATTCATCATTTCCCCCATTTCAAAGTGAAAGTACTAAAGCTTCTCATATACATACATTGACCATGCCACACAAATACCAATGCATCAGGAAGAAAAAAAATACCAACTCGCATTTATCTTTAAAAAAATGGATTACGATCAATTCCATTATCCTGGTGGGAAGAGGAAAATTCCATTAGACGAATGGCAAATCCTTAAAACAAACTGACATCGATTTCTAGACATAATCCAAATGCAAACCACACACACATGTGTGTAGAGGAGTGTTTTTGCAGTCTGTGCAATTTCATTTCCACATTCTCAGTGTGGGGGTTATTGTCCTCCAGGGATACGTAACGTACCTTATAGAAACTACAATATTCATGTGCGGCTTGCAGATTTCGTCCTTTATGTACCACATGTTCTCAGGCAAATATACAAAAAAAATCGTACTTATGTGTGTTTGCATTTGGAGTCAGCTAATTTCGATTTATCCCTTCTCAGGATCAAGGTCAAGTCGTTTTTCTACTTTTGCACCAGTTATTCGGTTGCAGACAGACAATTTAGATTCTATTCCTACGTATACTCATATGAGTTCGATTTCGATTTCTATTGCATGAATAGAGTTTAGTACTTTCGGATTTTTTTTTTTTAAAGATGAACAAAGCCCAGCTGCGTCCCTCACTGAACACAGCCGGAAGAATAAATCTTCACCCTTTTTGCATTCGAAATATTTTCCCGGGACAAATTGATTTTTATCCTTTTTAGTCTATTTTTTTATGTTGCTCTCAATTTTTAAGGGGTGATTTTTTTGCAATCGGAATCGAGGTCGGGGGTTAAATTAAAAAGTGAAACCAATTTTATAAACAGCCAGCAGCTAGCAACAATTTAAAGATAAATAATTGAGTTTTGAGATGTGTTTGGTTTCATTTTTGTTAGAGTCCTGAATTAAGGATTTTTTAACGCTCTATGTTTTTTTTTTTGGTTGGGGTGTGTCGGTGCCATATTTTTTGGGGTTGCGTACCAATTACATGGCTTACAATGTGATTTAAACGTTTATCCAGGGGAAGGAAGAAATACTCTTTTTACCATTAACAAGGATTAATTCAAATTTGTTTCAAGTGATTTGTCTTTGAAGTTTGCCAACAAACCTATGCTGCTAATGCTCCCTGGGGCAACTAGAAACCCAGAACACGAAGTGTTTTTGAAACTGAGCTGGGAATTATAGCTGCAAGGCACAATTTCTATTTTAAGAATTGGATTCTATTTAAATGAAAGATGCTTCTCATTCTTATTTTGAAGGCCTGGAATCAAACTTCATCAATTTAACTGATTCCAAAGATCAAAACATTCGAATTAAGGGCTTCATATTAATTAATGTCGTGACGTAGTAAATTATTAATTTCCCTCTTTATCGAAATAATGAAACTCCGACCGACTACCACCAACGCACGTGACCGCAGGACCCATAAGATTTAATTTCAGCCTTTTTAATCGAAATACCTGCTGCTTATAATTAATACGGATTGGTCCAGTGCGATAATTTTGTGGCCGTTTGAATTTTGACGGCGAAGTAAGACCCTTGTAAATTCTGATTAGGATATGATATTCATAGAATTTTATGTGCTGGCCTTCTTTTTTGGTTCTTTGCGTGAAAGATTATCTTATTGTTAAACAATAAACCGTAATGTAATGCCTTGCATGACCGTTAGATCTCCATGAATCATTAAAACCGTCCGTTATTATACGTCGCGTCGTTTGAGGATTATACGACGAGATTCCACATTTTCGCCCACAATCACCACTGCTAATTAGTCCATTGTGAGATAATTAATTATCACGCATGGGCACCACTTGCGCTTTAACCATCACATTGCGTTCGTAGAGGAGTTGTTGCACTTGTTCGATATTCTAACCTTTCAACGTAAGACAAATTGCACAACGCTGAATGAGTTCATTATTCGGATATCCAAGAAAATAAATCTGAAGGAAAATGATCTAGATTCAGTTGTAGCGACAGATCAATTGCACGATGATGAATTTGTCCATCAATCTGAGAAGTGAAATTGATCAACATCGGACATATGCGGGAAAGTTCGTCGCCATTAAACTTAAAGGTTAAATTGTAATTTTTATTGGGAGCCAAAGATCAAATATTTTACTCAGCTTTTAAAAATGAGCCTGAGAGCTTAACACCATCCGTTGGTGGGGAACAAAATTAGCCGTAGGGTTTGTCATTTCTTAGAATAGATTTGTGCTTACATTTCTTTTACATAACGCCCTGAGAGTGTGTATGATTTTCTGATTTTTTCAGTTGATATTTGCAATTTTTGGGTCCGGAGTGCTTCTACGTGTTTCAAATACGAATCCAGTAAAAAATTCTCATGCTTAAAACATTACAATTAATTTAATTTAATTTCATTTAATTTAATTTAATTTAAATTTTATCTTATTTTTGTATATATTTATGTACACAATAGTAATTTCCACTAAATTGTCTGCATTATTTTTACACAAATCATCAGCTCTTAGCTGTAAATAATGGAACTAAGGATTGAAACATACTTTTTAGCTAAAAAAAAATACCCGTTCCACAGGTACTAAATCAATATTCCAGGTACCAGGTCAGTTTTTTTAATGTGACTTTTTGGGTAAAGCAAAATTTCCCTGCCATTTTTTTCTAAGAAAATTTTAATCGGTTTTAACTTTTCGGGCGAAAATAAAAAGATACGTAGCTATTTTATTTCTTGTTAAATTAAAACTTTGACAAACGCGATTTCAGATATATTTAAATATCTTGGAAACAACACAAGTAAAGATTAAGGGTAAAACCAGTAGAGTTTGATTAACAAAAGAAAAAAAAAATTAAGTAGGTATAATTTGTCTAAATCATCCAAATACGTATATTTGACTGAATAAACTTGTATTTCGCGTTTTTATATTAATTTTAGTGGAATAAAATCAAATTTTACAAATACAACGTACTTTTAGTTCAAAAAAATAAAATAAAAATTAGAAAACTTGAAATGAATGGAAAAGACCATCACTGTCTATTCAATCAATAAGAAAACAGGTTAACAAAACCTTGACAAGAAAAAAAAAAAACAGAATACCTTAAATTATTCTTCATACTTCGACGATTTCGAAAATGTGAGTTTGAAATTCTTGAATAACACAATCTGGCAGTAAATTATTCAAAAAGTCAAACTATGCATAAAATAAATCAACAAGCTTACCCAAACTGACATACTATTAATTTCCCTAAATTCTCTTTTTGTATATTTATAGTAATGTCCGTAAAGTATACATCCAACGGAAAGTATATCTGGGTTCTTGTTTATAGAGATAAAGTATCTTACAAAAAAAAAGAAACAAACCAAGAAAATCAAATTAAATAGCTTCCCGTTTATGTGTACAAAATACTGCATATCCTCAAGAGACATCATCTACAACTCTCAGAAACTTTCTTTATTAGCCGCATGGTTGCCAATATTGAAGAAAAAATTAGTGGTATAAAATCAAAAAGAAAAAAATGTATGGAGAGAATTAAAAATCCTGAGTGGTTTTTCCGAATTGAAATATGTATATTTATATATTATTTTTCTTTAAATTGGCAATACTGTTTTCTGTGACAGCCGATTTGACAGTTCTCTATTGTTTTTTGAGGTTAGTTTCGTTGTAGAAAGGGCGTTTGTATATTCTACATGTTTATTCTGAAAGACATACTTCAAGAAGATCATCGGACATTTTTATAAGCTTTAGATAGAAGATCATAAAGAATTGAAAAAGATCGGAAGGAAGAACGGAACCCTGGGGTATACCACTGTATAATTTGTGAATTTCAGATAGGATTTGTATTAAACGATCCGAAAGATATTTTGTAATCCAATAAACTCCATAAAACAAATAAATTTTAGATGGTCAAACATCACTACTTGCCTGGCCACCAGACAAATCTGGCCAGTAATAGACCCAAGACGCTCAAGAAGTTTACTCTCTTTGAGCAGGAAACATTTTGGCTCCGTAATAGGTGTTGTAACTGGACACTGTTTAATTGGTAGACACGCCAAAAGACTTGGCGTTTTCTCTAATGACTTTTGCAGAAGCTGCATGGACAAGGAGGAAGAAGAGTTTATCTCACATCTTCTTTGTTCATGTCCTGCTCTCTACCAAGGACGAAGATTACATCTGGGGGAATACTTTTCCGATGGTTTGATTAAGGAGTAAATTTCTCTTCACGTGGTATCACAACGGACCTGTCTAAGGTCTACGTGTGACAGCTGTTTTCCTGGCGACCACTTCAACCAAACCACCTAATTAATCAGCATTTCCATGGCCATGGAAAAAAGTGGCGTAATTGCAATCGGATGTTATAGATTCTGAAATGTTTCTATCTGAAAATAATAGGGAAAGATGATCTTGAGAATGATAAACATTTCCCTATATATAATGATATGTCGTTCATTTTACACCACTCAAGCAATTTTCTTCTTGAAGTCCGCTAGGGATTTTATTTTTCTATATATTTTAGCATCATCTGCAAAAATCAGATGTATTGAAAAAGAGACGTATAGAGGCCAGTTATTGATAAATAGGCTAAACAGAAGTGGTCCCAAATGACTGCCCTGATGAACACCTGAATAGTTGAAGATTATCTTAGATTTTCTTCACCGTTTTTCAAAAAAAATAAATTCGGTTAGTTAGATAGGTTTTAAGACAATTCATGATTTCATACTGAAAACCAAAAGTTGCAAACTTTTTTAGCAGTGTGTCTTAATTCACTCTATCAAACGCCTAAAAAATCTATATAAATTGCATATATGTACCTAACTACAAGAGAATATTGTAAAAAGACTTGTAGCTTTAGACTCACCACTGACAAACCCATGTGATGTGTAGTTCGGACAACATCGTATTTTGGTTTCTTAACAAGAGATTTAAAAACTTTAGGAATACATTGTAATTTTCCTATAATTTTCACCACATTGTTTAAGTCCTGATTTGTCAATTGGAGTTATGTATAAACTTCCAACATCAAGAAAGACACCATTAAGACATATTAAAAATAACCTGAATTGGTTTTGACAGATTAAATCTACAATTCTTTAGAAACATTGAGGGAATATTATCCGGTGGCATGTTTTTCAAAAAAAAAAATTAATTCTGACAATATTTCGAATTACGGCCTGATAGTGTGTAACAATATTGGACAGCCTCATGATCCGAATTATATTCAAATATTAATTTTGAAATCATCAACACTTTTAAAGTTCATGCGATGAAGTTAAAAAGTTCGGCACATCATCAATGTAGAGTGAAAACAATGTGGGGCTTAGTAGGCAACCTTGCTTTAAGCCAAGTTCCACTCCAGAGTATTCTTTTAAAAATTCTTCTCCATCTCATATATCGCTTTATTAATATTAGTTATTAAATGCATATAAATGGTATAATTTTGTAAAAATTACATAAACATCAAAATTCACTGATTGGTATAAACTGGTATAAAACTCATACATTTGCCGCTATGTAAGTAAATATCCGAATGGGTCTCTAATAAAGTGTACAGTTTTATGGTTTAATTCTTTTGTACACTGAACATATATAAAAGAAAAATTTTTTTTTCGACTAATTGACTGGTATAAAATGTTTCATTGCACGTAGACATTTTTCGGTTAGAAAAAAAAACCTGATTGTTAATTTTTCAGCATACAATTATAACACAAAAATGAAACAACATTAAATCAACAACTCTTTCTAAATATTTATAAAACAATTGCTAATTATAGCAAGCTGAATAAACAAAAAAATCTGAATTTTGAAGAAATCCACCACAGTGGTAACCATACGAGGTTATATCTATATGTTCATATGTATACATAATATTCACCCAGTCAAGAGTACCGATTTACTTTATTTAGATTAATTAGCCGGGGGTAACACGAACGCAAAAGATACACAGATTAACTCAGTGAAGGAGAGGTGCCGGGGTATAAGATACTTTGGAGTGGAGATCTGAAAAAAAGGGAAACTTGTAGTATCACATGGCTATGACTTTGCTCCATCACTACCGTATACTATCGCCGCGCGCTGCTGCTCTCTCTGCCTCTGATACAAGAGTAAGAGTCGCCGACGATGAAGATAGCAGAGGCGCAAAAAAAAACGTGGGCACCTCTACTTTGGTGTTTGGCGCATAAAAAGATACTGGATATGGATGGAGAGAACTCGTGTATCTTTAGATAGGGAGGTAGGTACTTTGGATTATCTAGATGCATTTTTATGTTTTTACTGCAACTGCACAAAAGAAGTTGACGAAGCAGTGTAGAGAAGTTTTTTTTTTTGTATTCGCAGCATTGCGCAACGATGTTCGTTCCGCAAATCTTGTGGGTATATGGATCCCCGCGGGGAACCAGTAAATCAGGATTTTTAAGCAAGACCATGTTCGTTTCCGTCGGTCGGTCGGTTGGTTGGTTGGTCGATGTTCGGTGCGATGCAATATACGCACTTATACACTGTAGCTGTTGGCAATCGGTTAATTCGAGTCTCAGCATTAGCAGTATCTAGATACTCGTACGATACACCAAACGGGATGTTTTATTTTTTTTTTGTCAAGTTTGCTCTTGTTAGGTTGTCGTTGATTTTGTCAAGCGGCAATTTCCCGTTAAACTGATACTGTATCTGCAAAAAACCTTCCTCGACTGGGCTAATTTAGCTCTGGGCTGTTTTTTTTTTAGTTTTGTTATTTGGAGAGCTCACTTGGGATTGTTTTAGATTGAGGTAGGTATAGATATAGGGTGTTTTATCCGCAACTGCCAAAAGGGAGACATATAATTATTTCTGTGATGGGAAATAAAAGATGTAGATATGTACATATATGAAAGTTAAGTCAACCTTTCACGGTATTCAAACGAACTGTAGCTAAATATGTCCGTTCGTTTGCTTCCCAGACCGTGCGTCCACTGTACCTCCATCGATCTAGATCCTTGACATAGGGCCCAGAGCATATAACTATGTGATAACTTAAAAAGTGGACTTTTGTTAAATATCATCTAGAATGGGTACCTAGTTAGAACAAACATTTTCTACAATATTCTGGAAAATCACATAAAAGATTAAACTTTGTACCTATTTTAGCCAAGTAGAAGACTTAGCATTATATTTAATTGGACTTGTCTGGCCCAGGACAAAACCTTCCAGTTTTAATGATTAAAATTTTAATATTATTGGATATAGTTCACACTGTTTTTTTTTTTTTTTGTTAAAAAATCCACGTAAGTTGAACTGAACTTAACAAAAAGTGCGTATTGGCAAGGTGCTCACTAGCCAACTGATGAGTCCATGTGAGATGTGGACTAAAGGCCGTTAAAAGTTGTAATAAAAGTGCATTTCAAGTTTTAGGCAAAAAATGTACATTCCAGAAAACAGGTTGTTGACGTTATTTGCGACATTTTTTTTTAGAAAATTGCTAACCTACTTTTTTGTAGGCTTTTTGTCGCATCTTATATGAAATGCCCTGCAGGTTTCCTATGGCTGTCAGATTTATACGGACTAGGTACAAAAATGATAAACGAAATAAATGTGTTCTAAATACATTTTATATATATAATTCATAATTTCATTCAAAATTAATAATTTTATAATTATTCATATAAAAAAAACACCCTTTATATGAATTTTAATAACAAACAAATTTAGATTTCCATAAAATTAGATAAGAAGGTATATGTATGCAAATTTACTTAGAAAATAGATAACTTTATGGTGAAAGTAAGAAAAAGGGATCAAAGTGAAAGCCCGACTATATCTATTTTGATTTCAAAAATATTTGCGAAAAATGATTATTCAAAATTCACACAACTTTCTTGTCTTCTTTTATGATTTTGTTTTTATTTTTTTATATATACGTATATATTATATTTTTTTTTTTTGGATATATGCCAAGGGTATTATAAAAAGTTTTTCTTTTTAATTCAACAAAATATTAGCGCTTTGTTGTTTGCATAATTTATGTTTTTATTTCACTAAAAATTTTGCTTGCTTTTTGGTTTGCTTTGAAGATAAATGTAGGTATCTGATGTTTTAATTTATTGTTATTATGTTTGTAACCGATTGTTGGCGACAAGTATTGTCTTTGGTTTTATAGGGCACGCGTGTTAAGAAATAATAAAAAGCAAAAAAAAACAGCTGATGTCATTGATTCAAACATGTTTTTTTCTATGCTAAACAACTCGAGTTTAGTGCTTTGCGTGTGGAAGAATAGGTCAACAAGTTGCTGGTAGAAAAAGCGTTAGAAATCTAAGGTTAGACAGAAAAAAAAATTATAAAATCTTAGTTAAGTCATTTTTGACAATAGACGTGTTTTTTTTTCAAAAGTCAGGACTAGAAGAAGAGTTGCAGAACAGATCTTTCAAGTGCAAGGTGGGGCAAAAATAATAAATGTCAACATTTATGTCAATAATTAGTTGTTAGCAAAGGAATAGAGCGATACACACCATGGTAAACGGAGAATTAGTGGTGTCTGTCAAGTTAGCACTGGCACATCAAAATTCGAAAGGAATTTGATATATCTTCCGTAAATTTGTCCTGAAACAAAACAAAATGGTCGCGCCTGTTTCTTTTTCAATTACCATGTCTCAAAAGTGGGGTAGGTTTATTAAGTCAAAAAATCAAAAAAAAATCGGATTCAATAACTGTCTTAATTAGTGGCGAAAAAAAAAGTAATTAATGTCTGTCAGAAAAGGACTTTCCAATGAATCTAGATCTAGCACTACTATGACTTTTTTAATATTGTTTTGGAATAAAATTTGTTTAAAAAATTGTCACTTGATATCTTTGAAAAATGTATGTAATAAAGGAATTTGCCCCGAAATTTTTTTACAAAAAAAAAGCTTCGAATATGACATATTTTTGATATTGTAGTGCTAGCTTTTGAAAGAATTATGTGTGCACGCAAATCTGGAATCTTAATATTTTTCGGGTCCATTTTACTAATCCAAATGAAGTAATTAGTTTTGAAATGACAGCGTATTGTATATAACACTTAAGAGAATTGTATGATTTTTTTTTTTAATTTTTGTACCTGTTATATACAAAACGGTGACATTTTAAAAATATTTACTTTATTTGAAAATTTGAACTCGGTTTAGCTCCTATAGTGTTGTACACTCTAAGTTTAGAACTAAACTCACCTCTGGACCTGGAAAAATTTAACTGCTCACGAAAATTACGCCAGAGAAATTTGCGCCAGAATTTTTTTTTTTGGAAAAAACGCAAGAATTTTTTTCTGCTTCAAAATTGGAAAAAAGAGCAGAATTTTATTTGGAAAATAAGCCCGAAATATTGGAAATTATGCCAGATAGGTGTGGAAAAAGAGCCTTAAAGCAAAATGGAAATTAAGCCAGAAAATTTGTATATTCTGGCCTAATTTCCAAATAACTTTTTGGAAAAAAGGCCATAAAATGTTTTAAGGTATTTCCATACAAGACGAAGGGTGAGGGTTGCAGGTCCGGTTGTGTCTTTATTCAAAACGTAAAATAGATTTCAAATGTAAACAATATATTTTAAAAAGCTCGGCGCGTATGCGAGACATGCTGCCAATTAGCCAATGCTATTTTTTTGGAACTTTTTAAAAAGAAGTCTTCAAATCCAAAAATATTTGCGTATACCCAAACTTGTACTCACCCCAAATATTATATTAGTCGAAGCAGGGGGGCTGCAGGGGGCAGCATGTCCCCCTTACGTGCCGAGCTTTTTCTACGCCGTGAACCTAAGTGCAAAAAAAACTTCACATAAGCCAGAATGTTTTCTGGCTTTTTACCTAATTTTTACTTGCGATTAAAGGTACTATAAGGCAAGTTATAGATTCGTAAAAATAAATTCTAACAATCAAACATGACATTACGATAATAGAGAAGCCTAAAAAAGTGATCGGCAAAAAATGTCTGTGTGTCAGTCTGTCCGTGTGTACAGCCTAAACGGCATAAGCAATTACCTTCAAATTTGGTATTTGTGATTATTTTGGCATTCCTCAGAGGGGAAATTGAAATTTTATTTTTAGGCCTAAAAATAACGGACCTGCCATATGACCTTGAAGGAAAATATAATTTTTCTCGAAAACGGCTCCAACAATTTTGATAAAAATTTTTGAGAATTTTTTTGTTGGTAATAGCTATCATTTGATATGAATCTAGTTTGCGGAAAAAGTCTTTAACGGTACTTTTCATATAACGGTTTTTTAAATTTTTGGCTTTCTCGGTAACTATTCATTGGATTTCTGTCAAATTTTATATCTAAAAAGATCTAGGTAGCTAAACTAATTCTGCATTATTAAAATTTTAAATAACATTTTTTATATAATTAAAATTAATTTTTGAATTTTTTTTGAAAAATCAATATTTTTAAAACTAATCAAAAAAGAATAATTTTAAATTTTATAGTCATATGTATATTAATAAACTCTACAAAACTAAATACCAAAATTTCAAAAAAAAGTTTGTTTTCAAAAAACTAATAATAAAAAACCGGATTTCGTCAAAATCCGTCCTACAATTTTCGAGATACTTTTTTATAAAATTTTCATTGATCCGTGGCATCTAATGGCGTTCTTTGTTTTTTCTAGAAACTGATTGAAGTGATCGTTTTAGCACTTTATATCAGTTTAAAACACGATTTTTACCCACCTATACACCATTCACTTTCATTATTATACATATGTATAATTAATACTAATTATACATATGTATAATAATGTACATATTATGTAAATATATTACATAAATATGTACATATATTTACAAAAAGGCGCCATCTATGTAGGTAGGTACACATTACCCTCCTAATTTACATAATTAAAATCTTTTTAAATATACATTTGTAGCATGGTACCTATGTCACCATTCCTTCAATCATATGAATTCGACAATTCATTATAACGGGTGATTTTTTTGCTACTTTGTTTTTGACGTTTATATTTTTGACAGATCACACATGACAAATTCCACGAACATTTGACATTTCGATTCAGTATTGTTTGCCATTTCATTATGAATAGACTTACGCCTGAACAACGTTTGCAAATTATTGAAATTTATTATCAAAATTCGTGCTCTGTGAAAAATGTGTTTCGCAAGCTACGTCCGGCAAAATTGTCTTCAGCGACGAGGCTCATTTTTGGCTAAATGGATACGTGAATAAGCAGAATTGCCGTATTTGGAGTGAAGAGCAGCCAGAGGCAATTCAGCAGCTACCAATGCATCCCGAAAAATGCACTGTTTGGTGCAGTTTATGGGCAGGCGGCGTCATTGGGCCGTACTTCTTCAAGGACGATGAAGGCCGCAGGGTTACGGTCAATGGAGAAAGGTACCGTTCGATGATAACAGATTTTTTTTTGCCGAAAATTCAAGAATTGAACTCGGTCGACATGTGGTTCCAACAGGACGGTGCCACATGCCACACTGCACGCGAAACCATGCATCAATTGAGAGGCGAATTTGGTGAGCAGTTGATCTCACGTTTTGGCGCAGTCAATTGGCCACCAAGATCATGTGATTTGACCCCGTTAGACTATTTTATGTGGGCCTATGTTAAGTCTATTGTCTATGGGGACAAGCCAAACACGATTGATGCCTTGGAAGCCAACATTGAACGCGTCATTGGTGAGATTCCGGCCGAAATGTGTGAAAAAGTTTGCCAAAATTGGACCTTCAGAATGGACCACCTGAAGCGTAGCCGCGGGCAACATTTAAGTGAAATTATTTTTAAAAAGTAAATGGCAGAAATTGATTTATCGATCCAAATAAAAATTTCATTCACTTTTTACAAGTTTCTGTGTTTTTTTGAATTTTCAAAAACCAAGCTCTTAAAAAATCACCGTTTACTAAGAATCAAGGTAATCTTACCTACTTCGGCTTTAAACCTGCACAGGATAACTAAACTAGACTACCTGTACCTACTAACAACTTCAGTGGTTAGCCACTACTTTACACTTATATATATTATATATATATTATATATTATTATATATATTATATATATTATTATATATATTATACTTTACACTTTACACAAGTTGTTAGCTACAAGAGCAAGTTCGTACGATCCAGTCGTGCATTTTATTTTTTCCTGAATTGGAAAAAAACGCGAGAATTTTTTTTGCAAAAAAAGGCCAGAAATTTGAGAAAGATTATCAGAAAAAAATGTTTTATGAAGAATTTTCTGGCGTTTTTTCCAAAACAAATTCTGGCATAATTTCCAGGAGCCGAATTTAACTCGCCGATTTCGGAGAATAAACTGAGGTTTCGCGGGGGTTCAAGCATTTGATTGGAGATTATATAAATCTTCAATGTGAACAACATATATGCAAAATAAATAAATAATTATTAATTCCTTCCTTACAAAGTTATGTTACTTTTTATTTCAGTATAAAACGTACAATTTGGAATAATCTAGACAGGTTGTCACTTCCGGATTAATATTCTTTGGACATGCGGAAACGATAGAAAAAGCTCATGATTATTATTCCACGTTGTGTAAAATATTTTATCACTTCATAATGTCAAGTTTTCATTTTACCTTAAAAAATAATTATGCAAAATATATTTAACTTAATTTGAAATTATTCATTATGGATTTATAAAATAACAATGAGCTGATCTCACAACTGACAGTGAAAAAAGCCATATACTCGAATTTCGAGTAAATAGACTAATTTCAAGTCGAGTATCGAGTTCGGTTACTCTCTCTTGTCTCGCAATTGTGTAACGAACTCGAAGTTAATCCTTGTACAGGGTGTCCGCCGGGAATGTATATTACTTTGTTTGTTTATAGTTTTTGATTAAATGAAAGGTAATGGACCTTATATTGATAAATGTTTTATTTAATGTCGGCAATTATGTATGGAATATAATAGGCAAATATCCGCCTTTGTTAGTCTCACAAATGCGAACCCTCATTACATTCTCACACATTTCACGCGGTATTTCACTAATTTCATCGCAAATATTTTTTTGAGTTTCTCAAGGGTTTCTAGTTTGTTTGCATAAACCTTGCTTTTCAGATATCCCCACAAAAAGAAGTCCGGAGCAGTCAAATAAGGCGACCGTGGAGGCCAATCAACATCACCATTTCTTGAAAAAAATTGTTGTGGAAAGACGCCTCGCAGTAATTTTATTGTAATCCTGGTTGTATGCCATGCGGCACAGTCTTGTTCATACCACATGTTAATCAAGCCCAAAGCATGCAGTTGTGGCGTTAAAAAATTTTCAATCATGTCAGGATATCGCTTTCCATTCACCGTTACGCCGTTTTCAGTTTCAAAGAACTAAGGTCCAATGATTCCTCCTGACTAAATTGCAAACCAGACTGTAAACTTTAATGGGTGAAAGGTATCTGATGAATAATTTGACTATTCTGTTTATTCACATATCCATTCAAATGAAAATGTGCCTTGTCACTCATTATGATTCGGGTTTATCATGGCCTAGCTGTAACCGCCTATTGGGATATGTACGGCGCCGTAAATGGTCTTGTGGAAGAAGCTCTTGTGTCAACTGAATCTTAAATGGAAACAAATGCAAATCCTTGTGCAAAATTGTGGCCAAAGTTGTTCTTTGAAGACCAAGCTCCAGAGCACGGCGGGGGCGTCGAGTTGAGGTTAATGGATTGTTTTGAATACTTCCTTGAGCAGCAGTAATATTTTCAGCCGATCTTGCAGTACGTTGTGGTCCATGCTTGGGCATATCACCTACAGACCCTTTTTCTTCGAAATCATTCAATACACGATAAATAGTGCGTTTTGTTGGCACGTTGTTTCTCCCAAAAATTTCACGTAACTTTCTCATCGTCGTAGTAATCGATGATTGATTTTGATGAAATGTTTTGACGATTAAAACGTTGGTTTATCGAATATTTTACCATAGTAAATTTGGCACGTGTCTACTCCACGACTGCCAAATATGAACTGTCAAGACTAATGTTTACCAAAATGGCGGCAAAATAAAGTAGTATACCTTCCCGGCAGACACCCTGTAGTAAAAATAAATAGAATTCAACTGATCTTTGGTTCATTTGGTTCAAATTAAATTTGTGCAACTGACCCTTACACTTCTGGAATTCACATATTCACAAGATATTCCGTTGGACTTCTTTGCCTAATCCATTTCTGTCTTTCCTTAATCAAAACTGGGTTTCATTTTATTTACCATCTACACTTTCTTTATTACAAATTTGGAAATGTCCAAAGTCCTGACTAAATAATCCATAAACGCTGATTGATTTAGTATATTTTTTGATCCTGGACGTGATGATGCTTGCTTTTATCCTGGCTACGATAGTTTTCTTAAGCAATATGACCTTGAGATTCAAACTCCATCTTGTGTCCTCTGTCTGGCTTTTGAAAATCCATTAATCCTTTTGGGGAAACATATTGATTTGCATTGAAATTCGAGATTCAATACCGAACCTATTTGGTATTGGCATTTTTGGCCATTCGGAATTCTGGGAAATCGGAATTTAAGATGTTCGTTAGTATGATTGATTTCGACGGTGTGAAGTCTTAATTCACACACAGTAATAATTTTTTAAATAAATACTGTTCATACTGTTGACTTTTGGCTCGGCGCGGCGGCTGGCTTTTGTTTAAATATATTTATGATGACTATATAGCGATTGTTTTACAAAAATTTAAAGATTTTTAACTATAAAAGTCTCATCAAACTAGATTTCCCATAGATTTTTTTTTCAAAATTCGTAATCTAATAGATTGTGGCAATTTTTCTTTAATTATCATTATCTGGCAAATGTATAATAGTGAAGACAAACATACATATTTTGTGTACTCATTCATTAATTCAGTACGATAAGGTTGCCATTTTAGATTACTCACAGTAATTTGGTATATCTTTTTTATGACAGTGATTATTATTGAAAGAAATTTGATATGTTGATTTTTGTTAATTTCCATAATTAAACACTATTTATTCTTGTGAATAAATTCGTAAATACGAACATTGTCAAGTCAGAACACACTTGCAATTTTGTTATATTTCTTAGTATACATTTGGAACAGAGATATTGGACTTCAAAAATTCTGAAACTAAGCTATTGAAGTGCTGCTAAAATTGGCAACTCTGTTGAGTATCTAAATAATTTAATCATGAAGAGCTTAATAATAAAAGAGAGTTTATTATATTTTTCTAGTACATAAGAGAATAAAATGGACGACTGGATCGTACGAACTTGCTCTTGGAGCTAACAACTTTAATGTAGCTAACCATTGAGGTTAAGTTAGTTAGGTGTATTTATCCTTAGCAGGTTTAAAGTCGATGTAGGTAAGATTACCTTGATTCTTAGTATAATGAATTTTTGAATGGATGATTCCAGGAATAGTTACCTACCTACAAATGTATATTTAAATCGAGATTATGAATTTTAATTATGTAAGTAAGGATATACATGAAGGATGTAGGTGGGTAAGTAGTAATATACATACAACTTCAGAATTTAGGTACAATATGCATACATAAGATTCATGTGATTCTTAAAGACACATATGTATGTATATAAAAATGTATGAGGGTCTACATTGTATGTAGTATTCAGTGACGTACGCAAAAATACGTAAAAAGGGAATAATAATAAGGTAGAAATAAATGGATAAAACACATAATTACATGTTCTTATATTGCTTAGTGGTTATAGTTTGAGGGAAAAGAAGATGCAATTTGAATTCATGGATAAATAAGAATAAATCCAAAAATATTTTCAAAAATCGTTTTTGAAGCGTGTTTTTAATAAATCAATTTTTTATGTTGCGACAACAGGCGGCAACCAAAAAAAAAGATTCTTGATCCAACAAGTCCATCCGACGAAGAATAAAACAATCCTTTGGACTAGTTACAAGCCTTTATTTATAAGGAATATTAATTAGCTTTAGTACATTCAGTTTTTTTCAATTATAACTTACTTTGTCTTTTTTCTCTTTTCTACAAGTTATTTTTTCTTTAGCTTTTATTTAATAAAATAAATTGGAAAAAAATGGAGCTTTCTGCTGCTGCTGGCTCGTTGTAAATTTGGAATGAAATATCAAAAACCGGAAATGCCACATTGTCACAATTTTTGGCAAATGGCTTCTTCGGCGCTGTGTCAGTGCGATGACAGATCAGAAATACCTCCAATTAAGGTGCCCGTATACTAACATTCCCCCCCGGTATTTCTTCATCTGACTTGGTCTCTCCTACGTCGAGCACTGCCAGTTTCACAGCAGGTCTTTCGTAGATGCCGTCTTTTGTTTGAACTGTGGCTTTTCTCACTTGTCCATCAATTGAAGGCTTTATTTTTATGATTTGACCCTTTGGCCAGGTATTTCTGGGATTATTGGGATCGACTATTAGAACTACGTCGCCGACCTTGAGAGGTTTTACTGGCGTCAACCACTTGACCCTTCTAGTAAGAGTAGGCAGGTATTCTAATACCCACCGTCTCCAAAAACGGTCCGCAAACTGCTGAGAGACTAACCAATTTTTACGAAGGAGGCGAATACCGTCATCGAATTCGGCTGCGGGTTTTGAACCGCAAGCGGAGCCCAACAAAAAATGGTTGGGCGTTAGGGCTTCTGGGTTATCTGGGCTGGTTGGCATGTATGTCAGGGGTCTTGAGTTGATGATATTTTCGATTTCCATCAACATACTACGTAAGAGCTCATCGTTTGGGTTTCTAGTGGGCGCGATAGTGTAGAGCACACTTTTTACTGAACGGACTAGCCGTTCCCAACAACCACCCATATGTGGAGAGCTAGGTGGTATGAACTTCCATGCTGTCGTTGTCGAAGTGAATGTGTCGACTAGTCGGTTCTTTTCAATGGCTGCCAATGCTTCTCGTAGCTCCCTTTCTGCTCCATGAAAGTTGGTCCCGTTGTCGCTGTAGAACTCTAGCGGCGTACCTCTTCTAGCGATGAAATTTCTTATGGACAAAATACAGGAATCAGTTGACAGCGTGTGAGCGATCTCAACATGAACCGCTCTTATAGTAAGACAGGTGAAGAGGACTCCCCAACGTTTTTCCGTTCTACGACCTAGGCTAACAATCATGGGACCGAAGTAGTCGACTCCTACGTATGAAAATGGTCTACAGAAGGAACCGAGTCTCGCAGGTGGAAGAGGAGCCATAATTGGGGGATAAGGTCGGGCATTATTATTCTTACATCTCTGACATGATTTTTTAACGACTTTAAGTGCGGACCTAAGATGCGGGACGTAGAATTTTTGTCTAAAAACATTTACTACTGTCTCGTCGTTTTGGTGTCTATATCTGCGATGTACTGCATTTATTAAAAGTGATGTTGTTTTGCCCCATCTTGGAAGGATAATGGGTTGCTTCAAACCTGGATTCACATTTTCCGCGAGGCAGATCCTTCCGTTAGCTCGAAGAAGTCTATTTCCGTCTAAAAAAGGGTTCAAGTTTAGAATTGAGCTGCTTTTCTGTAAGGAACGATTCATAGTTAAATCGGCGATCTCTTCGGCGTATTCCTTGTTCTGTGCCTCTCTCAAGAGATTGTTTTCAGCTACCTGTAGTTCTTCTCTTGTAAAGGGGCCGTTCATCTTGGGTAATTTGGTTCTTTTCGTACTCACATTGTGAATGAACCGTTGGACGTACGCCGTGCTCCTAAGTAGCCTTTCCCAGGTGTCGAAGTGATCTGCTCTGTTCATTTCTTTTTGATTGCTTCCTACGTGGAGTCCGAGAAAGTTCGATTTCAATTCCTCGACCGTAGATCCCTTAACTTCTTCTCCGGGCCAATCATCTGGTGATAGCCTTAGAAACTTGGGTCCGTTGAACCATCTGCTGTTTGCTTTGAGATCTGGAGGTTTTTGCCACTTTGTGGCTTCATCAGCTACGTTGAACAGAGAAGGAATCCATCTCCATTCTTCAATAGCGGTGATTTCTAAAATCTCGCTAACGCGGAAGGCCACGTACTGTCTGTACCTCCGATGGTCAGACCTTAACCAACACAAAACGGTTTTGGAATCCGACCAGAAGTATCTTCGGTTGAAGGATATCCCATGTGATTCGGTGATACTCTTAGCGAATCTGGCGCCAAGTAGGACTGCTTGCAGCTCGAGCCGAGGAATCGAAAGCGACTTAAGAGGTGCCACTCTTGTTTTAGAACCTATGAGGCGAGTTTCTGCAACTTCGTTGTGAAGATTTCGAACGTATGCCACAGCCGCATAGCCGTTCTCACTGGCGTCAACAAATACATGCAGCTGTATATTAGCACCCCATTCGAAGGATATGTAGCACCTAGGAATCTCAACAGTTTCTACAACAGGCAGAAGCTTAATCCATTTTGTCCATTTTATATATTCCTCCTCTTTGATAGTCTCATCCCATTCAATTTTAGAGCGCCAAATATCCTGAAGAAGCGTTTTGATATACATTAGAAAGCATGCTATCAAACCAAGTGGATCGAAAATAGTCATCATGACTCTTAAAACTTCTCTTTTTGTAGGGCGTTTACGTCCTGATAGAACCTCTCTTTGGCTTTGGTTCGAAGTAAGTTTGAAAGTCAGGAAGTCCTTAGAGGTGGACCACCACATTCCAAGCACTTTTTCGGTGGCGAGTTCGTCTGTCGAGTTAATGCTGACCTGTTCAATTGGTTCAGAACCAAGACATTTTAGGGCGTGGGGTGAATTCGACATCCAATTTCGAATGTGAAACCCACCTTTCTTATGAATGTGACGGATATTTTGGGCTAATTTTACTGCTTCATGTTCGGTTGGGACACTGTCCATCAAGTCGTCCACATAGTGGTTTTCTTTAATAGAGCGAACTGCTCTAGGGTATTCCTGTACAAATTGATCCGCGTTGATATTTTTAACGTAATGGGCGGTGCACGGGGAGCAAGTTGCTCCAAAGGTCATAACCATCATTAGATACGTATCTGGTTCTCCGTCCTGATTGTTGCCCCACAGGAACCGCTGATAGTTCTGATCTTCTTTCCTGATTCGAACTTGATGGAACATTTCTTTTATGTCCCCACAAATGGCAATCTTCTGTTGCCTAAACTTGTAGATTACCGAAGTTAATGGAGTTAGCTGATCGGGACCCTTGAGCAATACTGAATTTAGTGAGGTTCCACGAACCGATGCCGCTGCGTCCCAAACTATTCTAACCTTCCCCGGTTTGTTGGCATTCTCAACTGGAAAGATCGGTAAGTACCAGGAATTACACTTATTTTCCGCTGCCTCTCCATCCGTTAGCTTTCGAGCATAACCCTTCTCCACGTATTCTGCAATTTTTCGATGAAGCAGCTCAGCTAGATCTGGATCGCGGTTCATTCTTTTGCGAAGGCACTCTAGTCTTCTTTTGGCCATTGGATAACTGTCTGGTAGTCTAATGTCGTCGAACTTCCAGAGGAGAGCTGTTTCGAATTTGCCATCTTTTCGAATTGTATTGGATTTTAGAAGCTCTAAAGCACGAGAGTCCTCCTGTGACAAAGGTACGCTACGTGTTTCTGATGTTCCGAACTGATCGTCACATATAAAGTCGTTGACAAGTCGACGTAGATCCATATCATTGCAATCGCAGATATGGAAACTATGTGACTTTAGTCCACTGTTTGCTATTCTGACGAGATTTCCATGGACTACCCAGCCCAGGCGAGTTTTGGTCGCAATTGGCTCGTCCCAGCCTCCTTCCTTTGACTTTAAGGGATATCCGAGTTTCGCGTTGTTGACGCCAATGAGTAGTCGTGGGGCTGCTTTGTTATAAGAGTCGAGCTCCAGTCCTCTAAGATGTCCGAACCTTATTTGGAGTTCGTTGTGATTGACGGTTTGTTCCGGCAGTGCTAATTTCTGAACCGTGTGAACATTGGAAAGTTGAAATTTCTTGGCATCGTTCTTGATGCTAGATATTTGTATGTTGAACATTTCGGATTGGCTTTCTAGACGGGATGTATTACCGGTCCATTTTAAGCAGAGCGGTTGTTTCTCACCTTTGACATTAAGCTGTCTGGCAACTTCTTCGTCTAGGAGGGTGACAGATGATCCATCATCGAGAAATGCGAATACTTCAATCTTGATTCCGGCCCCATACAGGAAAACAGGTACAATCCTGAACATAACTGGACTGGTGTTGAAGTTTGCAGATACCGAACAAACCTTCGAGTGGATTCCGACAGTGGCATTGTCTGCGCAGGGCGTAACTATCAACTGATCCTTGTGCAGGAGCTGGTGGTGTTTGAAAGAGCAGTTGTTCTTTCCGCAAAGGCCGTTTACTCTGCATTTTGTGCCAAGGTGACTTCTGAGGCATTTACTGCATAACTGATGTTTTCGTACCGCAGCCCATCGAGCATTACGGTCTAGTTTAAGAAACTGCGGGCAGTTCATCACCGCCGCACAGTTAGAATCGCAGACGACGCATTTATTGTTAAGCGAGTTGACAGATTTGCTGTCGTTTGTAAAGTGAGCATTCAAAATACCTTTACTTTTCAGGAATTTGCCTCGGTACTTCTTTTCTTCGCTGGCTGATGTTGGAGCGGACACGAGGATTCCATTGGCAGCTTCAGCTATAGAGTATATCCAAACACTGAATTCCTTAAGCGTACACGACTTCAGTGATTGCTTATGGATTGCCCAATTAAGCCGCAAGGTTGGTGGGAGTTTCTCAACAAGTTCCTGTAATAGCGAGGGGTAACTCATGTTGTTTACTATACCGGACGCTTCGAGTGTAGCACAAAGATTTTGCACGGCGATAGCAAATGTAACGATGGTTTCAAATTTATCAGCCTTTGGGGCATGTGTCGCATTGATTGTTCGTATCAGAGTACTTACAATAAGTTCCGGTCTACCGTACAGCATTTTTAAAGTATCTATAACTCGCCCGACACAATTGGGTTGAATAATCAGGCTCTTGACAGCTTCCAATGCATCACCTTTCAATGCTTTATGTAGCCGAATAAGATTCTCTTCATTGCTAAACCCACCTAGCTCTGTGCTGCGATTATAACTCGCGATAAAGAGGGGCCATTCGGACGGGTTGCCGTCAAAGGTAGGCAAATCACGAATAAGGTGCCTCGCGGCTATATTACTTTTTGTAAGACTGCTGTTCGCATATTGTAGGCCATTCTGGAACTGGGATGGTTGTTGGTGACACACATGTGTCTGTTCTTGAGCTTGTATGGGCATTGTGAGATTCGTGATGGGTGCATTTCCCGCTTGAGTTGGCGAAGCTTTAGTTTGTGATTCGATTACGTTCGAAGACTCAGTTACTAGGCTCAATTTAGGTATTTCCCCATTCTTGGTCACTGCCGGAATACTCAAAGGATGCTGACGCACATTTGCTTCAGTTTCCCAAGGGTGAGAATATCGTGGAACTGTCGGTACGAACTCTTGAAATAGCCCGGCATTAGAAGTGGAGTGAAAACATTGTTTGTCGGGTATACCAGCAATCCATTTATCTATGTTTCCTTTCGCTGGGTTGTTAGAATCGACAAAATAGGCATCTCCTTCGTCTTCATCAGACGACTCCTCAATCTGGCTCATTACCTGATATTTTTTATGAAGGTATTCGATCTCTCTCTCCTTTCTTAGTCTAAGCTCCTCTTTATCCAGTTCCTCTCGCAATTTCCTTTCTTCCTCGATTTTCTGCAGTTCGATTCGGAGTTTATTTGCAGAAGACTTAGAAGACCTTGAACGCGTTGATCTTCTTTCGTTGTTATCTGCCGCGGGAACAGCGTCTCCACTTACATTGGCAGGAGCGACCAGCATGTTCTGGACTGGTACGCCTAATGAAGGCGGCGCTAATATCGCAGAGTAGGGCTGGTTCAGAGATCCACACTTGGCAGCAACTCCGGCTGCACTAGGCGCAGGAGGTCCTCCTTGGCTTTGAGAATATGCGACGGTCGATGCGCCAGACGTGAATGAACGAGGAGATCTGGGAGCTATTGCGAAAGGCCCACACTTGGCAGCGACTTCGGCCGCACTGGGCGCAGAACGTATCCCAAGGTTTCGAAAATATGCATTAGTCGATGCCCCGGACGTAGATGGATGTAGATAGCTAGGAGCCGCAGCGAAGGGTCCACACTTGTCGGCGACACCGGCCGCACTGGGCGCAGAATGTATCCCAAGGCTTTGAAAATATACGGCAGCCGATTCGACAGATGTCGATGGGGTTATTGAACTATAATCAGCAGCTGGAGCAGCGGCTGATGGGTGTGGTGAACTAGGAGCCCCAGTTAATATGTTAGGCCTTGATATGTTAGGCCTTGATGAAGGAAGCAAACCATGAGCTAAATCAAAGGGTCGTCCACACTGGGCAGTAACTTCGGCTGCGCTGGGCGCTAAATGTGCCTCCAGACTCCGAGCATACGCAGCACTAACTCCAACAGATGTAGATGACGATGACAACCTAGCAATAGAAGGTATATATTCAGACGTGGAAGCAAATGCTGAACTCAATGATGTCAGCCGGAGTGACGGATTGTCATTGGCAGAGGATACGATTACATAGGGCGAAGGATCTGTAGTACACATATGGTTAGGTTCAGATATTGGTAAAAGGAATGTCGAACGATCTCCGACGGCGGAGAGTCCTCGATTATCGAGACTCTCAGCTGTAGTTGGTGCTCTAACATTAGCGTAGCATGTGTTTTCGACGTCAATATTGGATGAGGCCAACGACAAGGGTAGCGATAATTCATTTGTGACTGCTGCTGGTGCTTCGGTCGCGGCTTCTTCATTGGTCAGTCTCAAAACAGATGTGGGAAGGGTTTCTAAAATACTATGCAAATGCCTACTCTTACCTGTACACGATGAACATAAATAAGTCTTGTCTTGGATGCTGTGATTTACTCCTGCACATCGAAAATGATTCCATCCATTGCACTTTTCGCACTGAACCATATCGTCAACTGAATCTGGATCGCCGCAGCTACGGCAGTTAAAGCTCTCGTTCATCGCGGAATCCGGAATCACAGTTTTTGGTGACTTTCTTGGGATAGCCGATGAATCTAGGTTTTTCTGCTTTTTTGGCGGCATCTTGAAAAAAGCTTGTAATAATGTTGCGACAACAGGCGGCAACCAAAAAAAAAGATTCTTGATCCAACAAGTCCATCCGACGAAGAATAAAACAATCCTTTGGACTAGTTACAAGCCTTTATTTATAAGGAATATTAATTAGCTTTAGTACATTCAGTTTTTTTTCAATTATAACTTACTTTGTCTTTTTTCTCTTTTCTACAAGTTATTTTTTCTTTAGCTTTTATTTAATAAAATAAATTGGAAAAAAATGGAGCTTTCTGCTGCTGCTGGCTCGTTGTAAATTTGGAATGAAATATCAAAAACCGGAAATGCCACATTGTCACAATTTTTGGCAAATGGCTTCTTCGGCGCTGTGTCAGTGCGATGACAGATCAGAAATACCTCCAATTAAGGTGCCCGTATACTAACATTTTATGTATTAAATTTTGAAAACATTTTTAGAAAAAAAATTTGAGATATTATTAATATACATATAAAATTCAAATTTAAAAAAAATTCTGTGACAGTTTTTTTAATTTATTTTTTAAAAATCGAAAAACTTTTTTTTTTTGAAAATTTGAGTACGCAGTTTTATTAAAAACTTTAGGGAGCATTTGTATAAAAAAAAATTATTTTAGTCGGTTCATCCAATATTGAGAAAATCGAAATATTTTATACTTGAAAGTCAACTGTACTAATTTAAGAACACACAATTTTTTTTATAAGAATTCTTGGAGCCATTTTCGAGAAATAAATTTTTTTCTTAACGGTTTTTTAACATTTGTATGGGAGGTACCGTTGTTTTTTTTATTTAAAAAAAATAGTTTTTTTTAACTATTCAAGATAATGTCAAAAAAAACAAATACGAAGTTTTTAAAAAATCTATTGAGTCGTTTTCGAAATTTTGAGTTTTCAAAAAAAAATTAATTTCCAAAACAATTTTTTTTGAAAAATTTTGGTATACAATAGTGTTTCAACTTTCTAGGAGCTTCTGCGTAAAAAATTTCCAAACAATCAAATTAACCGTTTCCGAGTAAATCAAAAACCAGAAAAATTGTTCTACTAGAGGTACCAAAAATAACAATTTTTTCCAAAAAAAAAATATCAAAAGGTACCGTTTCCCTTCCATAATGAACTGATTTTTATTTATAGAAATCGTTGGAGCCGTTTTTGAGAAAAAAAAGATTTTTTGTTTTTGGCAAAAAAATGTATGGGAGCTACTGTTATTTGCCGTCTTAAAAAAAAACGTGTGAGCATATTACCGAAAAAACAATATCTACCAAGTTTGAAGCAAATCCACCGAACCGTTTAGGCTGCAGACTGGAGGACAGACAGACGGAATTGGAGGACCCAATTTTTTGGTGTTCTCTATGATCGTAATGTCATGTTTGATAGTTAGAAACATTTATTTTTTTACGAATACATAACTTGCCTTATAGTAACTATAATCGCAAGTAAAAATGAAATTACGTGTGAATATTTTTATCTGTTCTTTCTTTAAGAATTCCCATGAATACTGGAGTTCTTTGAAGCGTCAATTATATTATATTTTATGAGTGTTCTTAATGATTTAATGATATATAATTATATCGTTGCTGAAATCTGAGATTATAATACACTGTAAAAAGTCATAATATTTATGATTATTTTAACTTTTTTGTTAATGCACAATATTTTTCTTTGAAATTTGAAAATTCTAGCAGACTTTCATAATCCAGTTAAATTGGATTGTGTGTAGAAGAATGATTAATGGGGTTCGAGTCCCAGTCTATGCCTTAAGGCAGGCACAAACGACGAACATGATAGCCGAACATGCTCCGGTTGCGTTAGCGCATACACGCGGGAACACATTTGCCGAATATTCATTTCGTGCTGATTCTTTAAAGTGTTAAAATTTGCGAGTTGCAATGATTTATTTTTCCCAACTTTATTTTTGTAGTTTTCACTTTTTTGAAACCCTTACAAATTCTTCGGTTTGAAGATTTTTCTCTGACAACGAACGGCTCGCGACGAGCATGTTCATTTGTGCCCACCTTTATCTAGAAAAAAAAATAGTTTTTCACAAATACTGCCTCTTGCAAGAAAGTGGAATCCATCAAAATTGCGGGCAAGCTGACAAGGATCCTAGACGTACAATTTTGAATGACTTCACCGCATAGATCGATAATTTATGGCTTGGGTTATGGAGACTTTGGGAGAAATCATTAATTGAGACTTTTGGAATAGACTTTGTAAAATCTCACATAAAAAAGTTCTAATAGCGCAATCTTGCTGTAATTACACACGTCGTCCACGTTAATTCTGGCCAAAAGAAATTGACTGTCATTGATAGTCATTGGTGACCTTACCAACAATGTTTTGAGAAGAGAAACGAACAAATTATTGTGGTTGCATTGCCGCCTGACGAACTTCTTATGGATTGACGTGCGTCGAACAACATACGACAATTTTGCTAGAAATTCGTTCACGAATGCGTCTTGGCGCTAAAAATGATATTTTGTTTCATTTGAACGAACTGCTGATGCTCAATCATGTAACTTGTCATCAGTAACTGCGTAAAAAAACAACAATTTGATAGACGCAGTCAAAATAACTGTGTCTTAAATGACTTATTTCAGCACAAAGAATTTCCTTTTCTTTTTGTCAGCGCGCAAAACTACCGACCTTTTCTTATTGCGTTATTGCGTCAAATATTCGATTGTCAATATTTTGAGTGTCAACGGTGAATAATAAAAATAACGTTAACACAAGTTCCGTCAAAGTATTTTGGGATAACATTGAACTACTTGCGATCATCAACAGTTTATGCTTTGACGCACTATGAATTTTGACGCTGAGGTGACGTCAAAATGTCAACGCTAAAACCAACTACGTTGACAATCTAATTTTTCCCCTCGGTATAAATAAATCCGAAAAAAATCTAAACTTCAAGCGTATCTAATCTATTCATTCACAGATACTCACATGCAGTCCACCATTGTGTCAAAGTCTCCTTCCTAATTATTATGTCACTGCTTCTTTTTTTGTACCGCACATTCAAGGTCTTAAACCTATTTGTCATTAGAAAATGTTTCAAGATCAAAACCTCAAGTTCAAAAACTTTGTTTTTTCTTATTGCTGGGTCATATATCTTTTATGCACCCAAAATGAATTATCTTCAAACATTTTCCATTGAGACTTTGAATCATGAGAAGATTATATTCTCTCCCACCGACCAACTCGACTATAGCTATTGTGTGTAGTCAATTAAAAAAAAATATATTTTCAAAGACTAAGCATGAATTAACATGGCTAATGTGTGTCAAAAACCATGTCAATTAATTTATTCAAAGCCTTTATCAAACCCGCATCTGATAAATGTATGATTTTCACCCCATCCAATCCAATTAAGAAAAATTTATCTAATCAGTCTGATGGTCACACATATACATATAGACAAACGTATGGTGGTGTGGTGTCAATAAGCTAAACCAAATGGTTTTAGGCTGTTGAGTGTTGGGACTCTTAAATTTATGCAAATAGGGGATGAATACATGTTTTGTTCCCATCCAATATCGCATTGCCACATTTAACCACAAATGATTTTATACCATCTGGGGCTTAGGACTCGGACTAGGCCGGGACATGGTTACATCTTTATAGTGTGTATGTTGCAGACTTTTTTACCCATCAAAGTATGTATGAATGGATATGCATGGGTTTGCCAACACATCGAGTCAAATGCCAACAAGCCAACAATTGAATATCATTCAGGGAATCGTCAGATCACGTGTAGATACTTTTACCAACCCACGCTACCTTTAAACTAATTGACACCTCAAACACGAGTTGGTTTGTCCATAAGAAGAAAGGGTTCGTTGGTTCCAAAAGTGTGGTTAGGTCTTTTTTGACGATAGAAATAACTTTTGGTGACCTCTCTTTCTCGCACCTTAGTTGAATGCGTCGATAAACTTTAACGTTAATTACATTTCGACAGAAAACTGCTGATGGCTGGAACATTTAAAATGCATACCTATACTCTGAAAGGATACGTTTTGAATTAGTTACGAATAGACAGCTTGATTGTACATTTTATATCTGAGGGACGACCGACGACGACGCACGGAAGTTCATTTTCTGGTTGTCATGGTAATTTGGTATACTCGTACAGAGCCAGAGGTAGGTTTATTGAGTTGCATGTGTGCATAGTTTTTCATCCCCTTTACAGAGTCTCAATGGCGGATAATCTCACAGACAGACAATAATGACTAAAAGTTTTATCCCTTTTTGCGACGAGTGGTAAAATATGGGGGAATTCTGAATGGCGGACAGACAGCCAGCGAGCGCCCCATGGATTTCTGGCGATGAGATGATTTATACTAACCGTCTGTTTCTCTATTTCTGTGAATGTGAAATGATACTATACATATAGATAATCCCGTCTAAGGAGTTTTCACGAATTGCAAAATTAAAAAGGAAAACTCTGTTTTGGTTGTTCTATAACTCCCTGAATATACCTATCTACTATTTCAGTGTAATTACTTTTGCATTGAAGTAATCCGAGTGAGTCGTAGATATATTTTTTCATAATCGATTAGTTACAGTTGTGTTGTTTTAATGACACGTCGACGACGAAGGACGAAGACGCTGAAAAGGAATGTACATATACAGATTGATTCATCGATCTACAGGGAATGCAATATTCGATAAGGAAGGTCAAAATAGAAATGTGTTGCACCCTGTTAGAAATAATGTGCCTGCAATTAATGTTCTTCAGAACTTATGTACTGTACGTACACATTTCCAATTGCTGGATGGCCTGTTTTGGAATCATAAAATTGTGTATTTCCAAAAATAATTATTTAAGTGCAGATATTGGAGGGACATAAGATACTGATCCCTGATGCCGTAAGGTATTTCATCAATTAAGCTAGACATTTCGAGTAAACAAAAAAAATCTAATGGAGTCTTTGAAAATGATCACAAGTACCTACTTATGCTTGTTATTTTGGAAAACTTTTCCTTCGGCTATTTTGGTCACAATAATTTTAGTAATGAAACAAAACTAGTAACATTAACTTTTCCCGACGTTTCGGCAGGGATTGCTCTCTTCTTCAGGGGGAAATTTTTATTACATATAAAAAAAGAAAATAAGCAATAAACAATTTTATACAACAAAGAAAAAACAATAGAAGACTCACACTTTGAAATATTATATGTAACAAAATAAAATTTTACATTGTAAAATTAAAATGAATGATTATAATAAGAAAATACTTAAAACCCTCCTTGTTATAAGAAGTTTAGTCTAAAACTGAACGCAAATTGATAAAGCAAGCGGAAGAATTTGGTCTATGTGACGAGAGAGTAATATACCGCAGATATGCTTTGTGTGTCCTGCTTCCGATTCATGTTGTTTTTGTTGTTTAAAATATGAAGTGTTTCAAGAGAATAACGCTTCGAAGTGTGTTTTTCTGTTTGGAGAACTTGGACATTTTCAAAATTTGAAGAATGGCCAAACTCGATAGCAGGGTTAGCGAGTGCCGTCTTGGCCGGATTTTTTGTGTTGATGTCAGATTTGTGATTCGATATTCGTTGACGTAGAAATTGTTTCGTCGTGCCAATGTAACATAAATTGCAGGATTCATCAATTTTACCCTTACAGTTGATCTTATATATAACATCCGTGCATTTATCTTTGTCAGGTTTTACTTTTAATTTGTTGAAAAGGTATGCAAGCGTTTTATTTGATTTAAAAGCTAACCGAACATCTTTAACTTTTTTGTTGACTATATCCTTGAAGTTCTCCGTCAAATTGGGAACATAGATTACACTTTTGAAAAAGCCGCTAGGGTTGCATTGGTGACGGGGGATTTTTTGATGGTTGTATTTTAACAACAAGTTTCGAATGAGTACAGTCGTATATCCATTATTTTTAAGGATATTAATGATTTTTTGCTGATTAGCCGAGTGAAATTTTTCAACTCAAAGTAAAAACTTTGTCTATTAGGTTGGAAGCCGTATTCATTAAAATATGTTTGGCCTGGTTGGAACGAAAATTGAATCTGACATCAACACGAAAAATCCGGCCAATACGGCACTCGCTAACCATGCTATCAAGTTTGGCCATTTTCCAAATTTTGAAAATGTCCAAGTTCTCCAAACAGAAAAACACACTTCGAAGAGTTATACTCTTGAAACACTTCATATTTTAAACAACAAAAACAACTAGAATCGGAAGCAGGACACACAAAGCATATCTGCGGTATATTGCTCTCTCGTCACATAGACCAAATTCTTCCGTTTACTTTTTCAATTTGCGTTCAGTTTTAGACTAAACTTCTTATAACAAGGAGTGTTTTAGGTATTTTCTTATTATAATCATTCATTTTAATTTTACAAACAATGTAAAATTTTATTTTTTTACATATAATATTTCAAAGTGTGAGTCTTCTATTGTTTTTTCTTTGTTGTATAAAATTGTTTATTGCGTATTTTCTTTTTTTATATGTAATAAAAATTTCCCCCTGAAGAAGACAGCAATCCCTGTCGAAACGTCGGGAAAAGTTAATCTGACTAGTTTTGTTTCATTACTAAAATTATTGTGACCAAAATAGCCAAAGGAAAAGTTTTCCAAAATAACATAATTCTCAACTAAAATTGGACAATAATTTAAAAATTCGTAACTACTTATGGTGCGGGGAAGAAACTGAAGGGAAAAGGGGACCGGGTTTAAGTTTTCTAGGTGTCTTTTGTTCTATTAGAACTACAAATGCCTTTAGTTTAAGTTTATTTTTAGTTTTATTGACTTTTGAAAATTAAAAATAACTAGCTGACCATAGCAAACTTCGTCTCGCCACAATTTAACGCCTTTATAAAAACTCTAGAGCTATAATAAAGCACAGATAATATTAAAATCAGTAGATAGTGATATGATACACAATGTTTTTCGATTTGTTTTCAGGCGCAAAAACAAATAACGAAGACGATTTGTCAACACGCGAACAGACAACGTACAGCTGACCGTGCGAAAAACAGAGCAATTTGAGATTTATTCAACAGACTTACAACGGTTGGCCTCGCGATTTATTGATTGTCATCGCAAAAGCCAATCGAATGACTGAATCCGCTTGAATTGGAATAGAAGATCAGTTGGAATATGATTATGATCGATTTCACCTTCGGCTGTAAAATATGCATCGAAGTTCTTGGCATATAAAGCACGCTCAAAAATTTCATCGGATAGTTGGTCGCTTCATCCTGTCGGTCGCACTGTCAACGGATTTGTACGAATGCAGTTCTCCAGCGAATTGACTTTGAATAATGAAATTCAAGTTATCGACGACGTCCTTATTCTTCGCTGCTAGTTTCTATTTCGACGTTGTTAACGTCTTTGGCGGGAATGATGTCACTCCAGTTGAGACATCAACAGGAATTTGGCCATTGCCCAGCGCCAGCAGCCGATATGGTCGTTCTGCAATGCGACTGTCATATTCGTGATAAATTTCAACATTTTGACATGCCGCTACAAAGCCAACAATTTCAGGCCTGTATTAAGTTCATCGGTAGCAGTAGATTTCGAGATTGACAAAAATCTCCGGAGAACAATATCATAGCCCCACCAAAATATCTCGAATCACCTCGTAAATCTTTCATTGTTCTGTGCCTCCAAAGCTCGTTTAAGCGCTCTTCCATTCATGCCAAATGATGATTTTGCATTTTCGCATCAATTTCGCTTCGCCGAATTCTTAGTCATTGTGCACGTTATTGGCTTGTCAACCGTGAGAAGATTCATTGCCAGTTTCGAAGCGAACTATGCAGTTCGACCGCCTTCAAACAGTGTGGCAGCAATGCCATATATAATTTGAGATCTTGACCAAATTGTTGCCAGAATAAAATAAATGACGAATATCTTGCATGTCCCACCGGGAGCGGAATAGTATTTGAAAGCAGCGCGATTCAAGCTTACAGTACTTATATCGCAAGTAAAAAATTAAGCAAAAGCTGATCCACAAAACAGAGCCACCGAAATTTGCGTCACGAATGACAGGGAAGATTGTTTCCGTCTCACATTTCTCCTCATTCACACTTATTATGCTCAAAAGTCGTCGTTTAATAAGACACTAAGTTCTCAGATGCATAATGTCGTTTTTATTTTGCAATCAGGAAGCCTTCCGGACTCTTTTGAAAGCGTTCACTTGGGAAAAAATGACAGTTCTTGTTCTAAAAAGAAGAGAATTTAGCTTCTGCATTTGAAATCAGAATCAGAACCAGAAGCACTCACACATTCACTTGAACATCAAACTCGACTGTTGTCATTTTGTGTCATAATTGTGCACCAAAATTTTTTTTTGAATTTGAATATTCTCACGTACACAACTATTTTTACACACAAAATCTCATTAAAATTCAGAATCGTCAGAATCACACGAAAGTGTTCAGTTGGGATTCCGGATCGGAGAAGAATTCCGGATTGCCAAATAAAAAAGCCATAAATGTCAAAGTCTGCTTTTACTGTGTTGTAATTTTTGCTCTTTGTTTATTTTTTGTTTGGTTTGTAACGCGGCGCATTTAAAATAAAACATGTGAAATTGGAAAAAGCATGAAATATAAAAAGGAACAGCATATGTTAAAATTGATAAACGTCGAAAAAAATATGGAAACAATAATTAAATTAGGTATCTATTGCCCTAATCTGCTTGACCTGTAAATATTACCCCCGATGATGTCATCAAATCCCGACCACAGTCTACGAACAAACCCATTCATTGACAGAAAAACTGAACAAAAATTATGTTTGAACTATTAATCAATATTGTTTCAGACAATTATTGTGCTGTGGAATTACTTACAATACACGTACAATACCAACAAAACCATGACTAAAATTGTAAAAGAATGACGAATTTGTTAACAACGTCTAGTCCTTTAGAGTAAATTTCGTTGCTGATGTCGTGTCCTTAGGCTTCAACAGGACTTCCCTATTTCTTCTTCATGTATGTACCTTCCTATCTTTTCAATTTTTAAGGATGATGTGTCAAACAAAGAATACCTTCACAAATATCAAAATGTGGAGAAGTTTAAGGGATTCCTTTGTCTTAAAAATTCTCGAATCCTTAATTTTTTTTAGCTGATTAAAAATCGATCTATGGTAAAATTTGTCTTTTCGAGTTGATTAAAAATTTATTCAACGACAACATGTTCTAAGTTTGTAATTCTGTAGAAGTACAGATGCGAAGTCTAAAACAATCCACAATGTTGTTTTTTTTTTTATTTAAAAATGTATAGATACTGACAAGCTTTGAACCTTTTTTCCTTTTGTCGTCTAAATACTCAAAATTTATATTACTTACCCTAACATCTTACAATTCACCAACGGAAACCTATCTTGAATTTAAATGATGAGAAGAAGGATGAAAGTTTTCTTCATTTTGTTTCCTTCAATTCAGTGCTAACATCCTTGTCGTTGTCCTTGATTGTGTTATTGAAATCTTTTTCTCAGCAGATCAACAACAAAAACCACAGCCGCTCTTCTCTCATAACATTTCTCTCGTATAGAAAAAAAGTAAAAAAAAAAAAATGCCATGCGCTCACTAACTTTTGTAACATGCCGCAAAATTTGCCCTTAATGTGTTCGAACGGAAAAAGGATAATGTCTTACTATATGCGGCGGCTAAAAGCCACTGTGACTACTTCTTCTTCTTCTCACCATTTACAGACACGCCTTTGTTTAACAACACTAGTTGAATAATTTCAACAAAAGTAATCTATAGTCCAGACAATGCTCTCCAACAAAGACTCAATATGAAAAAAATGGCTAAAAGTACACAAGGATACCCTTTATCCTCAATAACAACAACCAGCTAGCAACTATAAAAATAAAAACAATTCTCGTAACTGAAAGTGAGCAGGATGGACAAAAAAAATGTTCATATCTACACAGAGAGAAAGACACACAGAATCAAGCTTCCGGTGTCTGCCAGACAAGAAAAAGTTGAAAAAAAAACAAAAAAATTCCACAGGCTGTAGAGTACAGAACAAAAAAAAAAAGCTCAGTACAAGGGAAGGTGTAACCGAACAGAAGAACAAAAAGAAAAATTCTGGCATGGTTGGGTTAATGTGCTGTGATGCGATCCCTATAGTTCCTCCCTAGTACCGAGTCCTGACAAAACTGAAAACTGACTGGAAGCTGGTAGGGAACCTTTTTTCCATTAAAGCAATTAGACATTTCCACCCCCTGACAAGTTTTTACCGTTATAGCTTTTTATAGAATAGAAATATGGAAATTGTTCAATTCTGTCCTAACATTCCAGAACACAACTCAGCGGGATTGTCTCTTCCTTTCTCTAGAAATATCTCATTCCCATTCCCTTTTCCATGCAGTCAGTCAGTCGGTTCGTTAGGAAGGTATAGTGTAGAGTTTCTTGATCCTCTTTCAAGTGCAGAAATAAAAGTAATGAGTAGAGAATACATCATGTGCTATTATGCTTTATCAGAATCTTGGCACCTGATGGCATCGCATCGGTAAGAAACTTGGAAAAGTTTTTTTTTTCTAAGTTCCAAGTTAAATTTCGGAAGAACAATGGACACTGCTAAATGGAAAGGTTGTTGCTTTTGTTGGAATTTCTGTTTGTTTTTTTTTTTTTTATTGGGGATGAGTTCTTATTTTGAAAGAGTCCAGAAAACAATGTTGTAGAATTCCAGACAAGTTTTTGATGGATTCATGAAGTTCTGTTTCATTATTTGTTTTTTTGTTTTGTTTGCTTCTTTCATGAATAGGCAAATAACAAAACAGAATGAAACAGAAACTATAAATTTGAAAATTGTTTTTTTTTTGTTTTCTTCTGAAAAATTGTTTCGCATAGGTAGAAGGTAGGTATATCTATTATTTAACATTTTGGTTTTTTGGAATAGAAAAAGCTTGGGGGAGTTTGAAAAAGTAAGGAAAAAGTTTGGGAAACATCAACGGTTGAATGACTTAAGGTGTTAATTATAAAACTTTTGTATAGCTTATTGTTAGTCATGATTATAAATACAAATTACTTTTTTTGAGAAAGAGATTTCATGGATGGACAAGCAAAGAGCAATGGGTGTTCTTAAAAATCAAAAATTAATGCTGAAAGTTTTAGGAGCATTGTTTTTTCTTTTTGAACTTTCATAATATTTTTATAAAAATAACTTCCGTAGAATAAAAAGAGATACACATGACCGGGTCAAATTATACCGAAACCTACCTATCTAATTTCACCAAATTAATAATTTAAAAACAAAAAAGGAAGTTTTTGTTGAAATCTAAATATATAAAACTTTTTAAAGAACACCTTAGGTCAAAAATCAAATTTAATATTCTAGTAGGAATTTACCTACCCATAAATACATATAATAAAAATGTTGGTTCGTCTTCTAAGCTGGATATTATAACAAAATGTGCAATTTATGTTGGGAAATTAAGAACTTTGGGTGTAAAAATTGATAGATACTTTTATTGTTTTTTCTAATAATATTTATTGAAATTAATTATAAATGCAGGTTTGTAATTTAAAGTAAAGGAGTACTCATGGTAGGATTTGAGTTATCTTATATTATTATAATTATTAATTTTATTTCTTAAAATGTATATAAAAATAACTTAAAAAGAAAAGAAGCATAAGTGACAACGTTATTTATTATATAATATTGGGGGTGTCCGTGGCGCGATAGTTGTGTGCTCGCCTGTCAACCTCGTGGTTGCAGGTGCGATTCCTGCCGTTGTCTATGTCTTCTTATATTCCATTAAAAACCAATTCTAAAAATTGTCATAATGTAAGTTGCTGCTTAGGCATAACACATACAACATGTGATTGAGTAAACTAGCATACCCATAAAATATGACAACGATATAAATAAAATAATGCGAATTATATGGGACATAAATAAATAAGACACGGTAATTCACTCCGCATTAGTTCAGCCGCCAACCCTGGAGATAAATCTGAGACAACAACCAGCTCTAGTCTCAGAACATCGCGCCACGCATCTTTTTTATCCTTCTTTCACTTCTTTCACCGGATGCCCGCACTGTGTTAACATATAAAGGATATTCATAATCCCTTGAGCGCGTGCAAAGTTGTAAAAAAAAAAAAATGTTATAGATTTATTGTCAATACTAGGCAAATAATAACGTCATATAATTTGAAATTGCCAGGGTGACCCAAAATAAGAAAAAAATGTTTACACTTATTGTCGAAGCTGGAAAAATTGTTAAAAAAGGGAAAACTAGGATAAAGGCGAATATGGCAGCACTTTTGCATAATCTCATGTCTCGAGGATTCATGTTATTGTACTATAATTTGGAACTTCATCATAAAACAAGCTGAGATCCTTCAAGATAGTTTCTCAACCGACAACATACATCCTTTCCTCAAACTCATTCAACTCTTGATTTCATCTCAGCATTTATCAGTTAGCAGATGTTCGTATTTCTGATAAAGTTCAATATTCTTGCGACTCCGTAACACTAATATATTAATATCAACAAATTTAACTAGGAAGTATTTCAAGGATCCTTGGGGACAAATTAGAAAATAAAACAACTAGCTCATTGAATAATCTGAGTAACAAAGAAATCGACGGCAGAATCGTTGATATTGAAAACTCTATCAACGAAAGAAAGAAGTTCGCAAAGGCAGTCAATTTTTCCTCAATCCGAGGCAAGGTTGTCGTTATTATGTTGTAGTTTTCCAAGTACAGGAGAGTCCTTTCCTATGATTTGGTAAATTTGCTTCAGTATACAGTCCAGATTGAATAAAGTTGAGTTTCTTATTGAACTGGGAGTCGATGAATAGGCACTCTAACTTTCAGGGTACGCTTTGATATTTGTGTGTGTACTTAACGTGTAATGAAAAATAAATTGAAGAATTTTCCGAGATTGTTGAATATACTTGTATGTAGAAATAGTTGTACTTATTAAGTATGTTCAGGGAGGTCTTTATGGATATGTAAGTCCGAGGTTGAGTCTGGTCCGCAAGTGTTTTGGTTGATTTTAATTTTTTTCGACATCTGACAATTTGAATGACATCACAAGATCTTGTAATCGTAACGTCATTTCACAAAGAAAATCCATCAGTCTATACGATAAATTATAATATTTTCATAGACAATACGATTCTATATCCAATAGGGAAATTCGAAAAACAAAATTCTCTCAATTCGTCATTAAAAAACTCCCATCTACTGCAATCATAATACTAACAATTATTCCTAATAAACGTATTAAGAACAACTATCTATTAAACAAGTGGAAAATGGCTGAAACCAGCAGGAAATTATGTAAACGATTAGTATTGCTCGATTTCCCTTTTCTCAGCAAATTTATCGAAATGCTGATACTCAAAAAATTCTTTTAATGAGAAAATTACAATTTAGAATTTCGAATTTGAAGGAAAGCCTGGTTCTCAAACTGAAGTCTCTTCGCTTATCCAAGAACTATATTCTCATTATCCACAGTATCGTTACTAATAATAATTGTATGCACTAATTTGTTCAAAATGTATACCTTCAATGATGATCCCTTCTATCACAAAAGCTCAGGATGGGAAGTTTCAGACGAAAATAGATCAGCTATGGATATAAGAAAGAGAGTTGGAGACAAAACGGAGCCCTGAGGCACACCAATATTTATTTTGTGAATTTCAAACAAGAGTTCTAAAGCAAATGCTGACATTTTTGATGATAAAATGAAAATAAAATAAAATAAAATAAAAAAAAATAAAATAAAAATAAAATAAATATAAAAAAAATAAAATAAAAACAAAATTATAATAAAATTAATTCATTTCGGTAGTATATGGAAATTCGTAAAAACACTTTAACCGGGCAGGCAACCTTTTCTGTTATTAACTATTTTTTTGGAAATACATACCTGCAACCAACTATGTTTGTATAAAACTTTTTGGAGAAAATAACATTTTTTGTATCAATCTACTCGTATCTACATATATTTCTATCACAGAGAAAAAACGGGAGCTGGTCAAAATTCTGGCTTCGAAATACTGCTTTCAAAGTTATGCTTTTAAAATGAAAATTCTGCTTTTCAAAATTCTTTTTTTTTTCATTTTTTCTGCTTTTCAAAATTCTGCTTCCCAAAATTATGCCCGTCAACAAAAAAAAAAAAAAAAAATTCTTTTTTTTTTATTCAATTGTTTAAGCAAACGGGAAACAAAAATAAAACAAAACAATCCAATAGGTCAGCTTAAGTATGAAAAAATAAAATGCACGACTGGATCGCACGAGTGACGTACGCAAAAATTCGTAAAAAGGGAATAATAATAAGGTAGAAATAAATGGATAATACACATAATTAAATGTTTTTATATTGCTTAGTCGTTACAGTTTGGGGGAAAACGAAGATGCACTTTGAATTCATGGATAAATACGAATATATCAAAAAAAAATTCAAAAATCGTTGGAGCGGTTTTTTAATAAATTAATTTTTTATGTAAATATAAAATTTTAAAAACATTTTTAGTAAACAAATTTGAAACGCCATTTTGAAGATATTATTAATATACATTAAAAATTTAAATTTCAAAAAAATTCTGTGACTGGTTTTTGAAAAATCGATTTTTCAAAAAAAAAATTTATTTTTACTTTTTAAAAATCGAAAAACGTTTTTTTTTTGAAAATTTTCGTATGCAATTTTATTAACAATTTTAGGGAGCATTTTTATAAAAAAAAAATATTTTAATCGGTTCATCCAATATTGAGAAAATCGAATATATGAAAAGTGGTTCTATGGGAAGTACCGTTAATACACAAAAAAATATTTGTATACTTGAAAGTGAACTTAAGAACATACAATTTTTTTTATAAAAATTCTTGGAGCCGTTTTCGAGAAATACATTTTTTTCTTAACGGTTTTTTAACATTTGTATGGGAGGTACCGTTGTTTTTTTATTTAAAAAAATAGAATAGATTTTTTAACTATTCAAGATAATGTCATAAAACCACCAAATACTAAGTTTCGAAAATATCTATTGAGTCGTTTTCAAAATTTTGAGTTTAAAAAAAAAATTAATTTCCAAAAAATTTTTTTTTTTTTAAATGTTGGTATACAATAGTGTTTAAACTTTCTAGGAGCTTCTGCTTAAAAAATTCCAAAAAAATCAAATTAACCGTTTCCGAGAAAATCGAAAACCAAAAAAATGGTTGTACTAGAGGTACCAACAATAACAATTTTTTCCAAAAAAAAAATTATTAAAAGGCAACCTTTCCCTTCATTAATGAACTGATTTTTTTTATAAAAATCGTTGGAGCCGTTTTTGAGAAAAATAAGATTTTTGTTTTTGGCCAAAATAAATGTACTGGAGCTACTGTTATTTGTCGTCTTAAAAAAATGAAAAAAAAAACGTGTGGGCATATTACCGAAAAAACAATATGTACCAAGTTTGAAGCAAATCTATCAACGCCTTTAGGCTGTAGACTCGAGGACAGACAAACAGACTGACGGAATTGGGGGACCCACATTTTTGCTGTTCTCTATGATCGTAATGTCATGTTTGATTGTTAGAACAAACATTTTTTTTTACGAATATATAACTAGCCTTATATTTTTTCCAATAAGAGGTGTTATTTTGATGTTCAAAGAAAAATGGCATTTTTGGAGATAAATGATCGGATGTTTATTTCATTATAAAGAGGAAGGTATGCCGTTAATAATGGAACACAACATCAGCCAAATGGCCGCCAAGACCACGCTTACAGGACCATATCCTTTTCATGAAATTTTCCATAACCAAATCGCAAAGTGGCTGCCCTATGTCCTTGATAGCCTCACGAATTTCATCTTTGAGGTCTTGAATCGACGCTGGGCTGTTGGCGTAGACCTTATCTTTCACGTGGCCCCAAAGGTAGAAGTCGCAAGGTGTTATGTCACAAGATCTCGGTGGCCAATTGTGATCACCTCTTCGAGAGATAACACGGTCCGGAAACTTTTCCCGTAAAAGATCGATGGTTTCATTGCTTGTGTGGCACGTAGCGCCGTCTTGTTGAAAGTAAACGTTGTCCAGATCAATACCATCCAATTCAGGCCATAAAAAATCATTAATCATCTCTCGATAGCGCAATCCATTGACCGTAACTGTTGCTCCAGCCTCATTTTCGAAAAAGTAAGGTCCAATGACCCCGCGGGACCATAAACCGCACCAAACAGTCACGCGTTGAGGATGGAGAGGCTTTTCAACAATAACTCTTGGGTTTTCCGAGCCCCAGATGCGACAGTTTTGCTTGTTGACGTAGCCTCCGAGGTGGAAATGGGCCTCATCAGTCAAGATGATTTTTCGATGAAATTCCGGTTCATTTTCATGCATTTCAAGGACCCAATCAGCAAAGACACGACGTTGTTGATGATCAGCCGGCTTGAGTTCTTGTGTTAACTGAACTTTATAAGCCTTAAGACCCAAATACGGTGTAATGACGTTTGTGGAATGCCTAATTCCAAAGAACGACGAGGAATGGACAAACCTGGGTTTTCTTCAACACTTTGGGCTACAACAGCAATATTCTCAGTTGTTCTTGAGCGACGTGCACGGGTTTTATTCTTCACATCACTAACTTGTCCCAACAGCTGGAATTTGTCCACCAATTTCTGTATTGCGGTCCGACAAGATGCTTCACGACGACCCAAAAATGTTTTAGTTTTACGAACCGTCTCTGCCAAATTTTCACCATTTTTATAGTGAATTTTAATAATTTCAAAGCGTTGTTGAAGCGTGTATCGTTCCATTTTTATTAATAGCGTAGTTTCTACTTGTCAAATGTCAAAAAAGTGACAGCTACCGAAATAGCGGGCTATTCAAAATAACACCTCTTATTGGAAAACCCGTTAGTACCTATAATCGCAAGTAAAAATTACTAAACTCTTTTCAGAAAGTAAGAGTATGCTCTGCTTGTCAAAACTCTACAAATAATAAAGAGAACAAAGGTTTGGGAAAATGTTAAAAAGCGCGCACACATTATTGTTTGCACAGTTTTGATGAGCAGACTTTTGAAAAGCAGAATGCTTAAAATGCTGAATTTTGTTAAATAAACCTCATAGAATAGACTAAAATGAAGAAGGAAATCTCCTTGGTCAATCTCAAATCAATTTAAAAATGGCTACCACATACTTTTAAAAAGTCATCTGATTGAATTTACCTGCATTTTAATTTTTATTTTATTATTTTAACATGTTCTATTGTTATTTCCTTCAAGCACAAGACTATTGCAGCTGCTATCTTTTCCATTTGAAAATGTTTAGGTGCATAGATTTTTATTTCCTCTGTTTCAAATTTGGACCTTTCGCTTAGTATGAGAGCCACCAGGCTTATTTGTAATAGCAAGATACTCTCTTTAATATTAGTTTGTACTCTACGCATCTTTAATATTATTAATTGATTAGAAATAATTAATTCAACATAGATATACCAAGGAATTCGAAATCATAAGAAATGTTTGTTACTTTTCAAAATAAATAAAGAAGCCAATCTTATTGATTTTTTGGCAGTTTTTCTTCGGTCTGTATGTATAATTAAATATTAATTACCCAAAGACATAAAGTTCCGTATTATATGAGTCAGCGCGTAACATTATTTTGACAACTATACAACGAGCTCTTGGCGGCACCAATAAAAACTCAACCCAAAAATTTCAAATGTTTGTATATCACGTAACATTACATATACTTACCTGAACCTCCTGCTTAATGTCTATTTACATACAGAGTAAAATATATGTGTAACAACGAAAAGTATGCAGGTCCTGCATTAAGCAAACGAAATAAAAAAATTCCACCCCACCATAAATAGTTGATTAAGTTTTCACCCATTCTGCCCGGAGGCCTCTGGTGGGCCAGCACTCCCACATTTGGGAGTTACCACCCCTATAATAATCTAATCAAAGACACTGCTTCGAAAAAAAATATCCTTCGAAGAAAAATACATTCCCCATATTTACAAGGATCACAACAGAAATATATATCTACAGTCAGGCCAATGCTTCTGAAAGAAGATTCAAATCGAATTTATTTTTTTTTCTCCTTCTCGAATATTATATAGATATTTTTTTCACCAAGTACCCTTGATGCAATTTTTTGTTTGTGATCCTATATCCTTATTTCGTTGTCCTTTCGCCCTTTACTCATTTGGCAAATTTTCCTCTCTGTTGCACTTCAAAGGCAAACGAGATAGAAAAAATTACGACGTGTATCTAAAGCATCAGGTAATATCATCTATACTTCTGCTCAAATATAATGTAATGATGCAATGTGACATTTTTAAAGGGTCGGTCGGTCGCATTTTGTAGCAGCACACATGATCTAATTCACATTGTAGTTTATTGAGCGGGAAAATAATATATTTTTTTTTGTGTTCGTCACGGGACATTGCTGATATAGTACTTTTGCTGTGTCAAATAAAAACATTAAAAGTACTCGGTAAGAGTATCTTAACGAAATGGAGGGACAAGATACAATTTGGTGTTGTATAGGGTGAAGTTGATTGCTCAAAGAGACAAAAATTGTTATGGTCAAGTGAATTTGCTGCTGGGTAATAATCGTATCTTTGTCTCAATAAATTTTGTCATTAAAAGTCTTGTGGAACGACATAGGTCGGTACTTCAAAGTTATTGAAATTTTCGTTAGTAGCTAAACAACTTTATTTGCTTTTTTTTGAAGGGTATTCTAATAAAGATTGCGTCTCCAACTCTTCTTAAGTATTTTCATTACCTCATTCCTCGTGTTGTACTCTAATTTTATGCTCTTCTCGATGTTTTTAACGTGAGTTTTTCTTCGTTTTTATAATTTCAGCTACATGCTTGTAAGACCTATAGTCCTTTGTATTCAACCTGGATTGCACAGCATTACTATTGGTATCTAACAATAGGATGATAGAAGAAATTGTGTAGGTATAAAATGCTGATGAAAACGACTAATTGATTTGGGGCAGCTGCCTGTAATACGGTGATACGATGCACTAGGTTCTAAGCATCGATAAGGATCAATAAAGTAATTTGGCGTTCTCCAACTGCTCTTACAACCAACATTTTGATCATTTGGTAATCAACGCACTGCACGTTTCCTACATTTAAGACGTGCACACATTTCGAGCACAAACATCGATGTTTACCATTCCCTCGTTGCTAATATCTCGAATTTAAACGAAAAATAGACGTTGGACGTCCTTGCACAACTGGACTTGCCGATGTTCTAAGAGAGCACCTCAGACGGAGATTCCTCGCTGTGCCAAGGAAATAGAAGAGTCACACGAAAGTTTTATAAGAAAATGCAGGGAATAATAGATGTACTCCAGCAGCATTAAATGGAAACCATACCGAGTAATTCTAAGGGCAAAAGAAAACCACCTCCAATCAATCAAGATCAAGTTCACCAGTCAGTACAGAAGATGCTAAACTTAGCTATAAAAATGGTGAAGAGCAAAAAGTCCGTTGATCCAGGAATACGGAGGACATTCTCCGATACGAATTGGATGTGGATGACTTGGCCAATCAGATCTATATTCCCCTGATGTCGATCTGTGTCTTGGAAGAACTGTCGAGGTATATCTCTGCTAAACATCGCATAGAAGATCTAACATACTGCTCAAGTTATTGTATAAGGTTTTGATCGAAAAATATAAGTATGGCTTGCCCAAATTTTCACTCAAAGGCAAATCCAGCAAAATACCAAAAAATTCCAAGTCGAGACCCACCATCTCCTCATCGACTTCAAAATTACATACGATAGAATTCACCGTACAGAGCTCTAAGTTGCGATGTCCGATCTTGGGATTCCAGTTGTGTGGGGTGACACTAGCAAGTACTTCCGAACTATTCCCAGCGTCTACAGGGTTTCAGCAAGGAGATGAGCTCTTATGCTGACTTCTTCAATCTTTTTCTCCTACATACAGTTCGCAAAGCCCTATTTTGAGAAATCCGTCCAGCTAGTTTGATATGCCGATGGTATTGACATCAATGGCCGCTCCCAATTCTTGCAGTTATAGAGAACTATATGGTGATGTCGATTGAAGAACTGTCGAATTTTGTTGGTCTTGAATAAAACGAGGAGAAAAATCAAATACCTTCTATCAACAATCAAACAAGCATCTGCCCATCGCTTAGCACAAGACGACTTGATTTTCGGAGCAGAGTGCTTGAAAATAAGTAGAAAAAGCTTGTTTCGAAACAAAGATTCTTCCATGGAAATTAGGTCCTATGTGCGTGAAGGGAAAACGGAGGAAAAATACAATAGTGAACTCTATCCGCGTCTCGACTGCACTGATTAGGCCATATAAAGCGAATCGACACCAAAGCTCCTTCCACGACGATAAGGAAGAACTTAAGAAAATTCACTGCTACCGTTGGCGGCACAATGGATAACTGGAGTGTTATTCTATATCTTCTACCACTTGACCTTGTTGCAGGGCGCAAAGACTTAAGGAGTTAAAATGCTGGGTTGCTTAACCTTACTACCACAGCAGCACATCAAATTTAGTTCCACTAAATATTCTGTCGAAAAATACTGATTAGGTAACCTCTTCCGTGAGTCACAACAAAAGTTTTGAAGGTATCTTTCCATCCGGAAAGAATTGGGAAGATGAGGACTTGTCGAAAGATTTCGACGCCACAATTTTTATCGATGGAACTTAAATTGACTCATTGTCTCTAGATCTTTCCCGACTTTGCTGATGTACTAGATAGCTATAATTGGCGGTCGTATATTTCACTCTAAAAGGGTTGGCCACGTTCCATAATTGTGGTGCAAACAAAAATGGATATAGTGTATATGTGCCCTCCAACTAAAGGGTTACAATATGTAGAACTATATATAAATCAGTTCTTAAAACGGACTGTTGATGATGATAAAATGATGATGATAGCTATAATTTAAGAAATTAAGTCCAACTTAAAATCGAAAATCGACAAAAATCACAGACAGCCAAGTGCCCTACAAAGACGTAAATTTGACAAAACTATCCTCCAACCGGGCCCAACGAAATGAGTTGGACATTAACCAAAGAGTCACTTTAATTTGGGTTCCAGGACATAGTAGTATCGCGGGTAATGAACGTGCAGACGAACTGGATGACAAAGATCAGCCTTTCAAAGCTCGCTTGCGGAGAGCGTCCCCATCCAATAAAGCCCTAAATCCTCGCAATTTTTTCTTGGGAATCTAACAGTAGGTGGAGCAATCTAACCAACTGTACCACACCTGCACAAGCATCTTATATGTAGACTGATCCAAGACATAGCAAGATTAGTCGGTACTTGCACTGGAGACTGGACACTAACCCTTAGGAGACCTCGCAACTCTAAAAATGACTTGAAAAATGAAATAATTCTCCATTTCCTCTGGCACAATGTCCCACCTTGACAAAACTTAGAATGCAATCCTTTGGAAAAGGTTTCCTTTCTGATCTAAACGAACTGTCTGATACAAAAATTAAGAACCTAACCTATTTCTTTAACGCTACGAACTGGATTTAGCGACGCTCCGTTTGAATGGTTTCCCTCCCTCTTTTTCCCGCTAAAAATCGTTTTGTAATTCGGTCCGTATTTGAGATTTTCGTACCAAAATGGGGCATTTCAGCTCAACTATGATCTAAGGTCGCTCTTGGCCGTCATTTTTACGTATTTATATTTTAAATGTATGACCTTGAAAAGCAAAGGTTAGATGAAAGGGACGCAGTCTAAAATTAAATTTAAGATTACTTAAGCATGTTAATAAGCCTATCGACTAGACTAATAAGCTACATTTCGACTAGCTTAGGTATGCTCCTATCTCTTCTATACAATACTAAACTTCTATCGTAAAGTCATGTAGAAAATAGAACAAAAAATTTAAAAAAGCACAAACTTTCACAGAGCAACAATTACAGATTGATTAAAAAAAAATAACTAAATCTATTTCAAGTCTTGCCACAAATATTGACTCTGAACCAATATGTTTGGCTCAATCTTTAAAAATATGTTTTTTTTTTATAACCAGACATTGGTATTTATTTAAACACTTAGAACTATTATTATTTATGGCAAAAAACTAACACATTATTAACAAAAAAAAAAACAACAATATTTATTATTGCTTTTAACTTGAATCTAGATTTAAGTTAAATTTTGCGGCTTGTCAAAAGACCTATACAAAAAAGCACTTAGCAATAAAACAAGCAAATTTAAACATTTGTAAACAAATCACACTTTAGTTTGTGGTTTTACAAGTTTAATTTTTTTTCTCAAACGACTGATTAAACGATCGATTTAGCAATACAAAATCAATTTAATTGTGTTTAAGAAAAAAAACCAATAGACCATTAAGATCAATAGGTGCATTATTTTTTGAGAATTCAAGTTTGAATTGCGTTTAAATTGTTGAAATTTCATCTGAAATGATGTTTCAGATGAATTGATGCGGGTAACTTACCCAAGTTTAAGCAAACTTATTGCTTGTGTTGTTCGGATTTGCCTGCTCATCATTTTGGTTTGTTATTATTTAGAATTCGTATTTTATTTTAATTGAACTTCATTACGACAACAGTGGTTCGTTTTGACAAAAAAAGCGGTAGGTAATTAAAAAAAAAACGGAAGGGCTAATACTTCGCAGCGTTTGTCTCTCTATCAAAAACAAAAACCGAGTCAGTTTTTTTCTTAGAATTTCATTTTCAATACTGGTATGCTTGTCGTGGTAAACACGACATTTTCAAAAAGCACACTAAACGGATATTTGTGTTCAATAATATCCAACGTTGCCAGAGCCAGTATAAACAGTTCACTCCTTCCTGTTGGACAGCCAATTGAGTAGTGTTTGCTCGTTAAGTCATCGATGTTTACTAATGACAAGCTGAGCCAAATGCTTAATTGCTCGAGCGCATGGTGCAGAACGACAATAAAAATAAAACACGTTTAAAATTCTATTTATTTCTTTGGTGCTCGTACATTTTTAACTCCCTTAAGCTTAACGGATTTAAGTAATGCCTTTTTTGTTTTTTTTTATAATTGCGCACGCACCAAAGGGGTTTTGACTACCCTTAATAAAAACAAGAACAGTGCGAGCATTAGGAAAATAGGGGAGGATTTGAAAGGAGATACCGATGTACATTGGTTTTGAAGTTCAGAATATTAAAATGGGAGGGGAAAATAGAGCATGGTTAAGCATTTCACATTCGAGTTGTACGGCTAAAGAAAGAATCTCTGTACTTGACAGTACGTCCGAAGTTGGGCTCAAGGGTAAATTGATGCGCATTCTTAGAAGTATTACGGTTGAATAGTTTAAGGGGAGGAATGCAACGTGCTATTTCGCTAGAACATTGTTTATATGTCAATAGGAAAGCAAGTTTAAGTAGATGCGGAATATTTAGTCTTTTTCGGTTAAATCTTGCCTTGAATGCATGAAAAATATAGGTAGAATTAGAACAAACAACATCAACAACAATAATATATTCATGCATGCTTATGATGTGCCCATTCGAATGAAATAATCGATTATATTCGATTCTTACATTACATCGAGACATCTCGATATTTCGACTGAAATCTTTCGAATGATTTACATTCATCATTCGAATTATTTCCATTCATCGTTCGAATGATTTTCATTCATACACGGGTCTTCTCATTATCAAATCTCTTGCTCGATTAACGATTTCCATTCACTGCAGGTTCCACTTCACTAATACTACTACTTAAAAGTAATGCAATGCCAAAACGGCAAGAGCAATAACCAAGAACTGTGATGTGATGATTTTATGTACGTGTTCCTGTACGTTCGATTTGAAATTAAGGACTTTTAATTTATCTGCTACTATATCATTCATCATTCGAATGAATTAGTAATAGTAATCACTCGGTTCTCGAATACGGTTTGGTACATGTTGATTGATCACCCGAGATATAGGTCGGTAGTGTATCTAAGATTTTTGTTTTATGGAATGACTGAATGAAAATCAAAGATTCGAATGATTTCGAATGAATATGGTCATGGTGGATTTAAGCATTCCGTATTCATATTATATATTAATGTTTATTAATCTTTTAAAATTAGAAAAAGTCGGTGTAATTTATTTAGTCTTGAATGAATTAAACAATTTTGTTTAATTATATTTTAAATAAGTTAAAACAAATTTTAGGTATTTATTTTATTTCTTTATTTAAGAAAAGAAAGATTAATTGACATTATTCATTTTCGTGACATTTCGTAATTCAAACGAAAAATGAGACATGTGTATAGTAAAAAATAAAATGCACGACTGGGTCGCACAAACTTGCTCTTGTAGCGAACAACTTTAATGTAGCTAACCATTGTGGTTTAGTTAGTTAAGTGTAGTTATCCTATGCAGGTTTAAGGCCTATATAGGTAAGATTAACTGATTCTTAGTATAATGAATTGTGGAATAGATGATTCAAGGAATAGTTGCATAGGTATATTTGAATCTAAGTTATGGATTTTAATTATGTAAGTACGGAGAGTAAAATGTATCTACATATTGATGGAACCTAAGTATGTAACCATGTCCATATAAAAATGAAAATGAAGGATGTAGGTGGGTAGGTAGTATATACATACAATTTCATAATTTAGGTGCAATATACATACATAAGTATATATATAAATGTATTTAGTATTCAGTGACATACGCAAACATTCGTAAAAAGGGAATAGTAATAAGGTAGAAATAAATGGATAATACACATACTTAAATGTTTTTATATTGTCTAGTCGTTATAGTTTGAGGGAAAACCAAGATACAATTTAAATTCATGGATAAATAAGAATATATAAAAATAAATAAAAAATCGTTGGAGCGGTTTTTTAATAAATTAATTTTTTATGTATAAAATTTTGAAAACATTTTTAGAAAAAAAAATTGAAACGCTATTTTGGAGATATTTATAAAATTCAAATTAAAAAAAAATTCTGCTACTGGTTTTTGAAAAATCGATTTTCCAAAAAAAAAATGTATGTATTTTTAAAAAATCGAAAAACTTTTTTTTTGAAAATTTGAGTACGCAGTCTAATTAACAATTTTACGGAGCATTTGTCTATTTACCTATTCAAGATAATGTCAAAAAAACACCAAATACGAAGTTTCGAAAAAATCTATTAAGTCGTTTTCGAAATATTGATTTTCAAAAAAAAAAAAATAATTTCCCAAAAATGTTGGTTTAAAATAATATTTAAACTTTCTAGGAGCTTCTTCGTAAGAATTTCAAGAAAATAAAATTAACCGTTTCCCAGAAAAATGAAAACCAAAAAAATCGTTCTACTAGAGGTACCAAAACTAACAATTTTTTTCCAACAAAAAAAAATATCAAAAGGTTGCGTTTCCCTTCCTTAATGAACTTTTTTTTTTTTTTATAAAAATCGTTGGAGCTGTTTTTGAGAAAAATATGATTTTTATTTTTGGCCAAAAACAAAATGTATGAGACCTACTGTTATTTGTCATCTTAAAAAAAATGAAAAAACGTGTGGGCTTATTACCGAAAAAACAATATGTACCTAGTTTAAAGCAAATCCACCGAACCGATTAGGCTGCGGATTCGAGGACAGACAGACAGACGGACGGAATTGGGGGACCCAGTTTTTTGGTGTTCTCCATCATCGTAATGTCATGTTTGACTGTTAGAAAACATTTTTTTTTTACAAATACTTAACTTGCCTTCTAGTATCTTCATATAATCGCAAGTAAAAATGAAATTGAATGGGAATTCTTCTTAAGTTCCCATATTTTGCTTATAAATAATATTTGTTTGAAATTTAATTTTTGGAATGGGAAAAAAAAGATGTGCTGAAATCGATCGAAGTTTAGGACTCACCGTTGAACCTGGAAGAATTTAACTCGCCGACTTCGGCGGATTATTTAAGGTTCGGTCAGGTTCAAGCATTTGATTAGATATTATTTTACTCTTAGTGGGAAATATTTTTTTTCATATATGTAAATACACGTTTTCTCACTTGAATCGACATTGTTTAACAGTTCAGCTAAATAGTCAATATATAAACGAAATCAAATCAACTATATTATAAACAACGTGTTGCATATCAAATAAATAATTAATTCCTTGCTAATAAAGTTATGATTTTTTTTATTTCAGTAATGGTAAAGGTACAATATGGAATAATCTATTTCTATAGAGGCTGCCTCCTCCGGATTGATATTCTTTGGACGATAGAAAAACTCATGATTATTATTCTACATTGTGTAAAATATTTTAACACTCATATCTTCATCGCTTTTTACCTTAAAAAATAATTATTCAAAATGTATTTAACTTTATTTAAATAAATACAAAACACATAACCATGTAAAATTATTCATGAAGGATTTAAAAAATAACAATGAGCTAAGTTGACAACAACTGACGGTGACAAAAGCCATATTCTTGAATTTCGTGTAGATAGAATGCTTTGAACTCGATTTTAGTTAACTCTCTCTTGACTCGTAATTGCGCCCAGTACTGAAGAGGTCAAGAAAGCTATCCACAAGCTTAAGAACAATAAATCCGCCGGCTCGGATGGCCTACCAGCGGAACTCTTCAAGTATGGAGGAGATGTCCTGGTAGGGCGCATGCACCAGCTCATCAACATGGGAGGAGAAAAGCATGCCCGACGACTGGTCAAATAGCTCCATATGCCCAATCTACAAAAAAAGGCGATCCTATGTCCTGCAAAAACTACAAAGGCCTACTATCCCTGCTTAATGTTGCCTACAAGATATTATCCAACGTACTATATGAGCGTCTAAAACCTTTCTGCAACACTATCATCGGCACGTAACAGTGTGGCTTCAGGCCAGGCAGATCAACGATAGACCAAATCTTCACATTGAAGCAAATCCTGGAAAAGACCAACGAATTTCAAGTCGAGGCGCACGGATCCCGAAAAACTGATCCAGCTATGTCGCATGACGTTACAAAATATACGGTGCAACGTGCAAATGGGAAACATGTCATCTGAGCTTTTCCAGACGTGTACAGAGTTCAGACAAGGAGATGCGCTATCATGTGACTTCTTCAACATAGTCCTGAAGCAGATAGTACGCAAGAGTGGTGTTAACCTGGAAGGCAATTTCTTTAACAGGTCTTCCCAACTGCTTGGTTATGCGGACGACATCGATATCATCGGCCGCTCCATGCGAGCTGTACTTGAAGCATTCACAGCTATTGATGAAAAGGCGAAATGCGTTGGTCTTGAAGTGAATGAGGACAAAACCAAGTATGTGCTATGAACAAACAAAGCCTCATCTGTCCATCGCCTAGGACAAAACGTCACTGTTGGTAGCAGTAATTTCGAGGTAGTCAAGGAGTTCATCTACCTCGGAAAAAACATCAATTCCACGAACGACACCTTAGTGGAAATCCGACGAAGAATTACCCTAGCGAACCGCCCAGTTCTACTCTACGGCGCCGAGTGCTGGACGATAAGTAAAGAAGCGGAATTGATACTGGGCACTTTCGAGAGAAAAATTCTTCGGAGGATATTAGGTCCTATATGCGAAGAGGGCGAATGGAGGAGAAGATTCAATCGAGAATTGTACTAGCTGTACCAAGATGTGGATGTAGTCCAAAGAGCCAAAGCGCATCGACTACACTGGCTCGGCCACATCAAGCGAATAGACAACAACGCTCCAGGAAGACAGAATCTCCGCTACAGCGACCAGGCGGTTACAGACTCAAGAACGCTTGTTCTCGACGACTGGAGGGAGCGTGCGAGGTACCACAACCGATGGAATACCGCAATATGTCAGGCAGCCACCCTCCAGGGATCGGGAGCCGGATAAGTAAGTAAGTAAGTAAGTAAAGTGATTCGTAATTGTGCAACGCACTATCGAAGTTGAACCTGGTTCAAGAAATAAATCGAGTTCAGTTGATATTTGTTTCAAGTCAAATTTGTGCAACTAGCCATGAGTGAGTATTAAAGTTTGATACAAATTTAAACCTCAAACGTGCGATGTATGTAGGTACTATAGAGCAAATTTTGCATTTGGTAGCTGCCATACAACCATTTTATTGATTTTCTACTTTCTCATAAACAGCTCAACGGATTTAGATCAAAATTTATATACTGGAGCTCCCTCGAATTCTAAATAATACTGTATTTAAAAATCCAACTTTGTCGTACGTTTTTACCTCACTTAAGCCCAACACAGCAAAGTACAGCATCAAAGTAAATCATAGGAAAAGTTATTTCGAGTAGTGTAACGCACTTTTCCCAAGGTGGAAACAGTAGGTACTTCGTAACACTAATTCTATTCCTTTTGTTGTCAAACTAATTTTTCACAAAAATGTCAAATCACAATGATATTTGTAGCCATTTTTAAAAATGACGATACAGTCACATTACGACATTACTTTTGCACCACACTGTATAATTTATCCTCACACAATTTCTGGTTCGAGGAATTAATTTAAAGCGACAAAAACATTAGGTAGATGAATTCTCCAATTAATCTGCTATAATGTCATTAAGCGATATATTGAACTAAGTATTGCAAAATTTAAATATTTCTTGATTTCATTGTGTCATTATTTTTGTATGTGATTTTTTCTTTAGCATCAGTAGCTATGTTACAAGGCATAAGCTAACCTAATATCTAGGTATAAATGTTTTTTGAATATTCGAGATAAGATTATAGTAGTCCCTCCCTAATGCGAATTTCTCTAAAATGCGAATAGCAAACAAACAAAAAAATCATTAATGTAAATCCCCCTTAAATGCGAAAAAAGTACTATTTCACATTATTACCCAGGGATTACTAAATATCTTTTTCGAGTTCATTGAACGACCCAGGTATATAGGTACCTATAATTTAGTAAAAAGTCCCTACCTTTAAAATGATAACATTTCCCATTCCGAAACAGAGACATTAAAAAACAACCCTCATTTCATGCAAAACGTTGACAAAAAAATTGCCAAAGCATATCAGCAAATTCCCTACTATGGCAACATTTTTCCATGAAATCCGATAACAATGGATTCATGTATCTATAAGGAAGGCACCTTTATCTTTCCCAAGAAAACAGATTTCGTTATCATTTTTACAAGATTTTATTTTCTCACACAAAGAAGTGAATTTTCATTTTCGTATGTGTGGTGTATCATTAACTAACGCAGGTTCGTATATGGTTTTTTAACTTTAAAGATACAAATTACACCAATTAATAACGATAAAGAAGAACGATCACACATAGCGAGCTGAGAGGCATACAAAAAAAGCTAAGGTGATGTAAGCCCGATGATTTATAACCCAGTCACGTATTGGGGCCATTTTACCGCAACATGCGGTGGCGAAGGCGGCTTCGTTCTATACACGGTACACCACACACCCCAAAACCAATTAATCTTCTTATGCAAAATATCTTTATGTACAATGTACATCTATACAACGCGACGAACAGACGGACGGACGGAATATAAAAACAAGAACTTCTCGTCGATTAAATTACTTAATTTAACACGCTTGGGTGGAGGCACTCTCTGCGTTGGCGCCCAGTCTTCGATGATGTTCTCCACAAAAAAAAGTTATAGCCGTCGTTATTTTAAACATAACTTTACATCAAGAGGTTTTCATCGACAGCTCTATGGCTATCTGGAATGGCCTCAATGTGTATCTGCTTTCAATCGATCGATTACAATCGATATGGTGGTGATGGGATAGGGGGATGCCTCTGCGCACGCAATGACCCCAAGTATCCGAGTCAGCAAACCATTAACAGCGCCTCCTAAAAAGTCCATATACATTTTATATTACAGGCGAGTCTGTACGTCTCAATACACCTCTCTTGTAAAGCCTAAACTTCCCGCACTCGAAACAAGTGAACATTGTATTGATGTTGCAAACCATGGTAATGGATCACTCGCTCATCCATTCTTTAGGACATTTGCATGCAATTGCGATAGAACAACAGCTCTTTCGTCGTCCCTAAGATAGGTGTAGGTTGTGGTGATGAGGTTAACTATAATATAGTTCTGTGTCGGTGTATTGTGGTTTTGTGTGTGCAGATGCAATTCTGACTGTACCATGCGTGCTCGAAATAGGCATTTATCAAATAGCATCCGAAACAAAACATTCCATTAGATTTGGTTACTTGAAATTTTTGCACAATTCTCCAGCTATAATTCTGTTTGTATCTGCATTTTAATTTAGTCAATTCATCAGTTATTTGCCAATTAGACAAATATGCAAACAGTGTAGCATAGCAGAGGATACAATATTGATTGATTTTTCAAGCAGTCCAAGAGTTGAAAAGTCCTCAAAGAATTCTCTTTAAGTGAATATCACATTTTCGTTTTAATTTCTTGGAGAAACAAATTTCGAGGAATTAATCAGTTCGAGCAAGACAAAAACAATGATGGAAAAAACAATTTTTTCGTCAAAGCTTGTCGGTCGGTTTGTGCGTCCAATTTGCATCAAGCTATAGAGTCTAAACGAGTGGACAAATTTTAAATGGTTTCCCGCATATTTCAATAGTTGGTCCACTCACAATTTATCAGAAAATATTAATGATAACTGGTAGTTGATCATTTTTACTAGAAAAAATTAAAGAAGTAAGTAGAAATCCCTGGTTTGTTGAGGAATGTTGGCAAGCACTCCCAATAAAACAAGATGCATATAAAGTGATTCTGATGAAATGACCGAGAGCAGCTCGCGAGATCTAAGACTAAAAAGGGAAGGGAAAAACACCCACTTCTACATAAGAAAAAGAAAGAATACGAGAGGTGTTCTTCAGGAAGAATATTTTGATAAATTTTTGACACGGTAACAAAGTACAAACAGAAACGTGTAGAGATGAAGAAGGAAATATTATAGTAGAGTCGCACTCGGTGCTGAATATATGGACAAATTACTTCTGCAGGCTGTTTAACTGCGAGGAAGATTAACATACCTCTGTCAGGCGGAATGAACCATTCAATCCAGACGATGATCTCCAAACTAAATTCCAACAAAGCAGCTAGACCTAACTGTTAAGGGCAGCTGGAATTGATTTGGAGGAGGAGAGCGTAAGTCAACTCATTTCTACGATCTGGTCAGAAGAGGGTCGCATCGTTTGGCCGATCTACAAGAAAGGAGATCCTCTCAAATGCACCAACTATAGAAAAATTAGTCTTTTAAAAATCGCTTATAAGATTTTATCTGCCATATTATGCAAACGCCTGAAATCCTATGTCAACAATCTGATCGGTCTATTAGTGTGGATTTAGGACAAAAAAGTCCAGAATAGATACAATTTCACACTACGGAAGATCCTGGAAAGACCTAAGATATAAACCATATTCTTGCTCCATCAAGGTTGGAATGAAATACACCGAAACTTTCGATGTGAAAAAAGGAGTTAGACACGGCAATTCACTGTCATGTAATCTTTTCAACATCGTTTTGGATCACCTTACACAAAACTTGCTTACCAACTGCTTGTAAAGACATTGCGGTCGAATTCTTTGAATGAACTACGGCCCCTTAGGCGTTGACGGGCTATGGAGGAGAAGATTAAACGACGAATTAAACGAGTTGTATAGCGACATTGCTCTGGTTAAATAACTTGAAACTTATAGACTTATAATCCTACAGTGCATGTAGAATGTATGGAAACCGATGATCCGATTCGCAGAGTTTTCGAGTATTACCCGGAGAGGCAACGAATTAGAGGAATACCTGGCCTAACTAATACCTCACAGATATATAAGGACCGATCTAACTGGAAGAGGCTGGTTTTTTGAAGCCCAGGTCTACCCCAAAATATAGCCATCTAGTAAGTAAGTATCTCTATGGACTGGTGAAAACTGAGTCACTGACTGCCAGTAGGGAAAGTTAGCAGTACCACTTCAAAATTTTATGGGAACGCCTATTGGATTAACTGTCGTAAATTTGTCGTAAATGTGTAGTAAATTAGTTGTAAAAGAAAAAATGTAAGGCACTTAATTTTCTTATGTTTACGAATTAAAAAAAAAAAAAACAATAATAATTATGGTAAATTTGTCGTAAGAACGTGGCGGATGAATACAAAATATATGCAACAAAATAAGTTAAGGCAAGGCAAATGTAATTTTTTAATTACCAGATATCACTTACAAACCAAAAAAAGATGTGTTCTTCTAATTTACGACAAATTTACGAAAGTTATTGATACATCCCCAATTTAACTAATTTTTGATAGCAGTTAATGATAACTTAACTGTCAAAATACCATTCCCAGAAGTAGTTAAAATATCGGGATAATTTGTTAACCACAAATTTACAACATTTAATATTGTGTTCTTCTATATTCTTTAAGCGGTAAAATTAACTTGACAGATATCAACTTTATCGAAAAAGTCAATAATTAGATCTTACGAAAGAAGTTAGAAATTTGTTAGTTTCTTACTTCAAAAATACACAAAGCTGTTTTTTTGTTACTATTGTGTACGTTGATATGTATACATAACGTCAAATATACTCGTACATGTATTTCGATTTTTTTGTTTTAGAAAATAAGAAAAAAAGAAACTAAAGCCAAAACATAAACAATTCGCTCGCTTAGTCTGAAGTTAGTTGTATAAAAAAAGATCGATCATTCACTCACTGTTCACTACTTGTATCTATACAGGTAGGTAAGCTATAGGTTTTCCGTATAGCTATAAGTTTACCAACAAATAAACAAAACGAGTGAACGTGCTAAATTAATGCAGACCTGATTTTCAACTACCAACCATCACGATCGCTCTCAAATGTATGTATATGTTGTTTTCAGCTTTAAGATTACCAGTGCCTTATCGTTTTTTGCTTTGTTGTATATTACAGTGCTGTGAAAAAAAAACTCTTTTCTTTCGTAAAATAATTTCTCAATTTTAAAATTTAGAAGAGTACAAATATTTTATAAAAAAATAAATTAGAATTAGGAAAAAATTCAAAGAGGTAACTCTGGATATCAAAAAAAAAAAAAATTCATTACAATCTTTTTTAACTGAACAACACTTCGTCCATTACATTTTAACAAAGAAGCACTGATTCATGACAAGTGTCCCATCTTCCTTATTTCGCGAGTGAGACCGAGAGTATAGCACATTTACTTATAAGAATTACAAGTTAACTGATGATGGGCTCAACATTCGTTCCAAATCTCTTATTTCCGAGCCATATCTTCAGGAAAAAAAAAGTAGTCGCAGTGGGCAACTGCGAACTTGTGCGCTGGTGTGTTGTCCTGGCGAAAAAGAACTTTTTTTTTGCCCAATGGCCCGGTTTTGCTTAAAATTGGATTGAAATCGATACTGCAACTCTGTATAATATGCGCCAATGATCGGTTTTTCCTTTTTAAGATAATAGATGTGAATAACACCGCACGAATCCCAAAAAAACTGTCGTTATGACCTTGTTTGCTGACAAACTTTGCTTCAATCCACTAGGAGAAGTACATTGTTTTGACTGTTGCTTGGATTCTGGTGTGTTGTAGTGAATCCAGGTTTCATCCAGGTATACGAAACGGCGCTAAAATTCAAACACAACTTTTGAAGTTTTCATACGAATAAGTAGATTGTTGTAGATTGCGAGCGAACGCGGTACCCATCCTGCGGAAAGGTTTTTCACGTCCAAATAATAATGGAAAATCGAAATCAGTGAGGTATATGATAAAGCTGTGGCCTCTTCAAGCTCGGGCTTTTTCCCTCGCCGATCGTCCATTATAAAACCATTGTTTTGTTTTTTTTTGGATTTTGTTAACCATTTCTGGTGTGGTGAACTCAACTATGCGACCAGAACTTTTCGACGTAACTTGTACTTGAACGATCGCACCGAAATTAAGTAAACCAGTGGTGAATGATTTCAATCCATCCTGAAGAGTCTCTTTAATATTTGTCTAGCTTTTGTTTGGTTTGCGTGATAGTTTTTTCACACAAGAAATGAGCACTCGAAATTTATTTTAAAATTTTAACGAAAAGTCTATTTAAAATTTCTGCCACAATAAAATTATTTGACAGATGTGTTTGAACATTTAGGTGCGTTCTTTTGAGAGATGATTCTTGACCACACAATTTGTATTAATTTTATGGGCTTTACTGACGCTTAGTCGGGATGACCGGAACCAGGGTGCACGGCAGCATCCCTGTATCGAGGAAGATGGCAGACTGTCCAGCAACAGGCGGCCAACTTACACTGATAGCGAGTCCAGTTAACTAAGGAAATGAGTACAAGTTGAGAGATACATAAGTCAGAATTAAAGGCAAAATATCATAGTATTAACTAGGGATCAAAGGGCACGATAGTGCCAGCCAAGTTCTGGCTCTACACCCTATTTACATGAACAAACTCAGGCGATTTTCGACCCCCTATAACTTCACTACCAATAAAGTCAGGAACTTCAAATTCTTTAGCTTTAGTGGTTCCCGAGATATAAGACTGCAAAAATCGTAACTGACTGACTCACTCACTCACTGACAGATAATCAAAATTATGGAGCACTTCCCGACATCGTAGAATCTTGTAATTTCGCACAACGGTTGTGGTCTTGTGGTATATACAAAGGAAAAAATCGAAAATTTAAGATTTTCCATTCAAGGGGCGTGGTATCCACCCATTTTCATAGAATTGATATGCATTATTTGGAGCACTTCTGACAGTCATGGTACAGGGGTAGGGCTCAAAGCGCAAGCAACGGAAACATTTTAAAATTTTGGATTTTAAATTCACGGGCGTGGAACCCGCCCATTTGCATAGAATTGATATCAACTATGTAGAGAACTACTGATTGTCGTAGAATGATGAAAATTGGTAGGTCGATAGGATAGCGATAAACACCCATTTTTACAGAGTTAATATTAAATATATTGAGAGCACTGCCGATTGGTGCAGGGTTATGTTTGTTAGCGCAGTCAGCTTGAAATTATGAAATTTTTAATGGTATTCATCCACCCACTTCTTATCAATTATTACCGTTTCAATAGATCACTTCACAAAAGGCATAAATTAAAAACTTACGTTACCTTATAAGGCATTCATTGGGCGTTTATTCCACCCATCTTTCCTGATAAAAAGAATCTTTGCAAAAAGTACTGAAATCACACCAAGAACATATATGTATATGAAAAAAGGAGCCAAGTTCTTCTATAAACAAAAACCTTTGCGTAACAAGTCAGCCGTGAAAAGTAGTGAGATCAAGTTCTAAGTTTATTAATGTTAAATATCAAATATTTTATGTAGAGTAATATTGAAGAACCACAAAATTATCAGAGAAATCTGCTATTTAATGATTACTGGCTTTAATTGTGTTCGTTTAGTTGGCAAGTTTTCATTTCAAAATTACTGAATACAGCGATTACTCACTGTAAATTATATTTTTATAGGGGAATTTGGTTAGATACATGCACCTAGAAGTATGTTTTACCCGTGGTCTGGCCGTGAATTAATTGAAGTAATCACTGTAAATTTTATGAAAGTCGGTAAACATCGATCAAAAAATAATGCGTATAAGAAAGTTACTACATCATCTAACTGATGATCCCAACTGTAGTCCCTGGGCGAAACGCATTTTGAACTAAAGGTCACAAAAACATTTCATTGGCTTTAAATCCACACAGTCCACTAAAACAAAAACAAAAATAATATAAACATATTGTTTGCTTAAACAGAAATACAGCTCCTAAGAAATGTTAGTTGATTTTTGAATGATTTTCTTGATTAGCAAACAATATCTGCACATCACTGTACTATACACATACGTATGTTTAATATTTGCTAATGTGTGGAAAATCCATCAATAATGGGGAAATGCAGCACAACTACAACACAAAAAAATGAAAACTAGTTGAAAGAAAATCCCATTGAGAGTGAAACTGCAAAATATGATCATATTCTGGTTTTATGAGTCTCAGTTAAACTGAAGTTTTTTTTTTAATGACCATCCCACCTCAAGTCATTGTGAGATTTTGACGACGACTCTGCCTCTCTAATAGACTCCATCTAGTGTGGTGGACACTACATATACAATAACAGCTTTCCAATCCAGAGATTAATTGCTGATCGATTTGGATCACTGATCGTGCGACTGCGAGTAAAGTGTAGGTAGGTATATAATATGGCGATCAACAAAGACACACCTTCGAGGAGGATTTTTATTTTATAAATTTGAGAAAACAAAGTAAATTTCTTAGAAATGAAAATAAAAACAAGAAAAATGTAGGCCAAAAATTTGTTGGCGATGGTGTGGGAATGGTGAGTGAATTGATTTCTAATTAAAATTCCGTTAGCGTGATCAGCTGAGTTTTCGTTTCGGTTTTGTGTAGACACAAATAAATATATTAAAGGTATCTTACCACCCTCACTCTGTCTGAATGTTGAAAATTCAATTCAATGATAATATAAAAGTAATACGGTGCGCACTGTTGCTGGATGATGATAATGATGTTGATGATTAATTGCACTTTCACATCAACTTGAATCAAGCTGTGATTAAATAAGTCTGTGAGTTTAACAAAAATAAAATTTTAAAAATGTAAACACATCAGACAGTCATAGAGCTTTCGTGAGAAAAATATTGTTGAAATTTCATAGATAGAATTGAATTTCTGGAAAGATTCAGTATTTGCGTATCTTTTCTGTTTCTAATTTACTATACACACTTGCTCTTCAATTAACAGAAATTCCCCAAAAGTAGGAAATTTTAAAAAAGTATAAGCAATTTTTAAGCCCCGATACCTGGCAATACTAACTGATATTAACGTCTGCAACTTTTGCATTTGAAAAAAGTATAATTCTAGAATATAGATTTTGATTAGGAAAAATTATTCTCGACATTTCATCATTCAATAGTTCGATGAGGTAAATATTTATAAATGCATGAACGAGGAATAGGATTGTGGTCATTATTGTTGATATCCAGTGGGGCGTGCTACGTATTGTTGGAACATTAGATACATGCACCCATATTCTCCACTTCGAACGATATCGAATTTAAAATCGATTTGCAATTTCACTCGAAATGAAATTTTGAAGTTGCACGAATGAACAACGATTTACATTTTCGAAATCCCAATTGACAATTGCCATTGATTTTCAAGCGTGAAGGAAGCCGCAACTGTGCAAATGAAAAATGGTACCATAATTGTGAGGTTATAGAACATCAAAGTTGTAATGGAATTCAAATACCTTGGAGTTAACTTTACAAAGAATTTAAGTAAAGAAAGACATCTTAAAGAGAAACTGATGAGGCACAAAGCCGCAACTAGCCCAACTTGGAATATATGTTTTTATAACAAAAGTATTGGTCACTTCTCTGATACTTCATCAAGCGAATTTTTCAACTGTGATCACTTGTACCATTCAAAGATGAATAAAAACCGGATCTTCAAGTCATACGATACAAAACAAGCTGTTCTGCTTTTGGGATTGAGCTAAACCTAGATATTAGTGTCCGACTCTATTCGAAGCCGAAGCTTTCACCACTTACAAAAATTTCCGTTAAAAATTGACTAAAAGTGAAAAAAAAAAAAATATTTTTTGAAAGTTTTTCTCGAATGTATGCATATAATAAACAATCTAACGGGATAAATTAACTTTTCAAAAATAAAAATAAAATAAACTAATAGGTATCAGTTTTGATATTTTATTGAAATAACTCAAAACAAAACAACAAATAGCTCATAAGATATTGTTCACTAGGAACATTAGTGGGAGGAGGAGATAGATATTTAAAAGCAATAGTCAGTGGGTAAATGTATGGGCTAGAACCCCAATATTCCTATACATAAGAATTCCTTAAAAGCAAAGGTTCTCTGAAGAAACATATTGTTGAGAGCAAGGACAATTATGGTGCTTAGACACCACTGTAATATTAAACTACCATCTGAATTTACTGCAATAAGAAAAGGATACAATTTTGCTATACATGTGTATATTGATAGTCTACATTATAGTAATGGGTTTTCCAATAAGAGGTGTTATTTTGATATTCAAAAAAAAGAAATGCGTTGTTGAAGCGTGTATCGTTCCATTTTTATTAATAGCGTAGTTTCTACTTGTCAAATGTCAAAAAATGACAAAATGACAGCTTCAAAAGTGACAGCTACCGAATTAGCGGGCTATTCAAAATAACACCTCTTATTGGAAAACCCCTTACTTGATGGCGTATCTTCATTAAGTTAACGGCTTAACCGCACTACTTCTTTATTACTTGTGTTTTTACTCAATAATTAGTTGTTTTGTTAAAATATAATTTATTGTTTTCTTGTATGACCCAAGGTCATAACATATATTAGGTGTTCTTCAAATGAAGGATGATCAATTCGAAAATTCACCATAAAATAAACCTGCGGATTCGGCCAAAACTTCAGCCTATTTTGGCCAAAGCCTAAGGTTTAGACGAATGTGGCCGAATCTTCGGTCGGACACTACTAAATTTACTATTAATCATGATTATTTAAAGGCCAGTGGTCTTAAAACAGCGACAGAAATATTTTTATACTTTCACAGGATTTCTTTAAGGCCAATTCTACAGCCGATTAAATCACAACTTGGAAGAGAGGTGATAATAGCATATTGCCGAAATATCAATGATGATCAAGCTGGGAGGAGAACTTATGCAGCTGAATTTTATACTACATGAACCTAGATGAAAGTGAAAATATTCTTTACTTGTCGAAAGAAGTCCAATTCTGAAAAGGAGTAGTTATAATTCTAGCACATATTTTAACCAAATGCCAATTTATACATGCCATGTTGCGTAGTGCTTTTTCAAACTACAGCTCCTCCACACCAAGGCGATTCAATTCAGGAACGAAAAAGTCATTGATCATTGTCCTATAACTCTCCTATTAAGTACACCAAATTGTCACTTTTTCTGGATGTAACGGTGTCTAAAAAAAAACAGTGGCTTTATGATTATTTACACCCCAAATGCACCAGTTTTGTTTATTGGCGTAATCCATTCCACCAAAAATGAACTTTATTGCTGAACAAAATTTTGTAGTGAATATCTGGATCAACAGCAATCTCCTTTCGAGCCTGTTGGAAATAAATTTGCACAATTTGCATGTGTTGTTCAGTCGTCAGTCGATTCATGATGAAATTTAAAACCAAAAAAATAAATAAGTATAAATTATATGACAAAATGACTGTAAATGAAAACAGTGCTGCCAGCTTCAAGCTCTATACCGCTAAAAGACCTTTTCTTTGGTAAGCTTAATTTCGAACGAATTGTGAAAAATCAAATTGAATTTTGTCGCTTAAATTCACAGTAGGTGAAATGTAGAATTATGATGTATATCAAGTTAGCAATATGTGCAACTTGAAAAATTTTAAAGCATTAATTGTCGTAAATTTGTCGTAGAAAAGTAAAAAAAAAGCAAAGCAAAAATTGGTCGCGTTTGAAATCATAATTTGAAAGTAAAGTTAGTCACTCATCAATTAATAAAATGAAGTGAAGAATAGTAAAGCATGAGTCAATAATTGTCATAAATTGGTATGTAGTAAAAAAATGAGTAGGTCTTACAGTAGTCGCATATGATGTGTAATATCTGACATCTCAACTTCTTTTTACCAAAATTAAAAATTCTAGTGGAGAAATTTCATAAATCATCAAAAACCATAAAATGTGGTACCCGAATTTAGTTAATATCTCAAAAAATGACAAAGTTACTTATGAAGATACAGTGCGCCCTCGGTAAAAGCAACCCTCGATAAACGCGAAACCTCGATTAAAGCAGCACCCAAAATGTCACCGTTAGTGACTCAGTAATTGCAACTTTTCAAAAACTTCCTCTTATGTTCGATCACATTGCAAAAGATTCTTAATAAAAACTGCTAAATATATTTTTAAAGTAATTTTTACTTTAATTTTTTAAATAAGAAAATTTCTTTAATCTTTAAAAATTAAAAACAAAATTTAAAAAAAATCGTCTACCGTTTTTCGATATATATTGAATTTTCAAAAAAAAATATGTTTTTGTTCTAAAATCCAAAACAACTATGTATTTCTGGAAAATTTTGGAATACAGTTTTATTAGGAATGTGGAGGATCTCCTATATAAAAAGTTTGATCGAAATCCGTGGTGCCGTTTATGTGAAAGTTGAAAATTAAAAAAAATGATTGTATGGCAGCATAGTATGTAAATATCAAAATATGTAAACATAATTCTTCACCAAAATGTGGAATATACCCAAAACAGTGCACACACACTGTTTTTTTTTAAATCGTAAGAGGGTAGACAAAATTGTATGGCAAGTCAGCGGCGTATACAGGGGGGTGTCAGTGATGCCCGATAGTAGAGTTAACTTAGTGAATTTCACGTCTAACATAAGCTTAAAAGGGAAAGATAAAATTAAATAAAAATATATTAAATAGAATAAAACAACTACAGTCAAAATCGGTTATGACGAAATATCAGTTATTGCGAACTAATCTCTCAGTCGCGACCAAGATTCATGTTAATTGTACTAACCAAATATCGAATTTAACGATATCGCCTATAAAAAATTATCGCTTATAGGGAACAGTTTTAAATGAAAAATTTAAAAATCTATCGTATTTAATACGAAAAATTTTGGGGATTTCCCTCTTTCTGTTTTTTTTTATACTCCAATTTCAGTTTCTGAGACGAACTGGAATATTAACAAAAAAAGAAAGGTTAAAAAATGTGTTAGTGCGAAACGTAGAGTTTTTACGTTTAAAAAAACTCTGCAATAATCTAAAGGCTCGAAGCTGGTGATTCCAATACAAATTTGGCAGCAGAGTTTTCTTTTTCGGCAGAGATCGAGATAAAATTAAGAAGAATTTTGAAGAATCCAACTTAAAAACCAAAAACATTAAATACATTCAATATCCCGACGTAGATGATGGCTTGCTCAGGTGGTTCAACGTACAAAGAAGCTTTAATACTCCACTAAGCGGACCAATTCTACAAACTAAGGCAGAAGAATTTCGCAAAACATTTTGCCACATTATTACTTACAGAAACTGAAATACAAATTCATGTGAGAATTGAATATGTACTTCAGGATGTTGAGATCGTTTGCTTTGTTGCCAGATACTTTTGAGCGATGATATGAAGAATTTTTGACCAAGAATGGAGATGAAAATAGGGGAAAAGTTCATAAAAAAAATGTCGATAAGAAAAAATCCCACCTTCTTTGTAAACAAATAAAAGTTTTGTGTTTCTTCGGTTGTGTGTTCTTCCTTTCTCTATCTCTCTCTGTTGTATTGATGTTTAAAGCCAATGGTCTAGTTGCCATTGCTTCAGTGCCTCTAATTCGTAGATTTCTTTTATAAAATGTAATATGTAATAAAATTTTTGCTAAAATAAAAAAGTTTTTCCACTTTTTAAGAAAAAAACAAAGAAATGGAAAATCAGTTATATTGAAACATCGGATATAACGAACAAATTCTCCAGTCCCGTCTGATTCTTTCAACTTCTGAATTCTGAATCGCTATAAATCTTTGGCTGCGGTAATTTTTGTGCAAACATTTCTGTCAAACAACACGCTAACAAATACATAAAAAATCCATTTTTTCACAGATTCATTAAAAAAATCGACGTTAAATGGTTGAAAGGAATTCGACATCAAATGAAGATAAATATTTGGGGGAAAAAAAATTCTACCTCGACTACTTAACTACATTGATGTGTTTCTTTCTAGCACTTATTTTCATATTTTGCTGCTAAAACCCATAGAAATAAAATACACGACTGGATCGTACGAACTTGCTCTTGTAGCTAACAACTTTAGTGTAAAGTAGTAGCTAAACCACTGAAGTTGTTAGTAGGTATAGGTAGTGTAGTTTAGTTATCCTGTGCAGGTTTAAAGCCGAAGTAGGTAAGATTACCTTGATTCTTAGTATAATGAATTGTAGAATGCATATGATTAAAGGAATGGTGACATAGGTACCATCCTACAAATGTATATTTAAAAAGATTTTAGTTATGTAAATTAGGAGGGTAATGTGTTCCTACCTACATAGATGGCGCCTAGGTATGTAAATATATGTACATATTTATGGGTAAAAATCGTGTTTTAAACTGATCAAAAATGCTACAACGATCACTTCAATCAGTTTCTTGAAAAAAAAACAAAGAACGCCATTATCTCAAAAATTATAGGACGGATTTTGATGAAATCCGGTTTTTCATTTTTAGTTTTTTGAAAACAAATTGTTTTTGAAATTTTGGTATGCAGTTTTGTAGAGTTTATTAATATACATATGACTATAAAATTTAAAATTATGTTTTTTTGATTAGTTTTAAAAATATTGATTTTTCAAAAAAAAAATTCAAAAAATTAAATGTATTAAAATATTAACTAACATGAAAAATGTTATTTAAGATTTTAGTATGCAGAATTAGTTTGGTTACCTAGATCTTCTCAGATATAAAATTTGACAGATATCCAATGAACAGTTACCGAGAAAGCCAAAAATTAAAAAAAACCGTTATATGAAAAGTCCCGCAAACTTGATTCATATCAAATGATAGCTATTACCAACAAAAAAATTCTCAAATTTTTTTATTAAAATCGTTGGAGCCGTTTTCGAGAAAAATAAGATTTTCCTTCATTGCAGGTACCGTTATTTTTAGGCCTAAAAAAATATCAATTTCCCCTCTAAGGGGAGTAATCACAAATTCCAAATTTGAAGGTAATCACTTAAGCCGTTTAGGCTGTAGCGCGTTATACATACAGACTGACAGACAGACATTTTTTGCCGATCACTTTTTTAGGCCTCTCTATTATCGTAATGTCATGTTTGATTGTTAGAATTTTTTTTTGTTACGAATGCATAACTTGCCTTATAGTACCTATAATCGCAAGTAAAAAATCAGAGAGTTGAGAAAATGGGTGAACAAATTTCAAGTTACCAAACAGGCATCATATATATAGCTTCTTGAATTAAATTGTTGATATTTTTTCTGTATGATTATTTTTCACATATACAAAGTTGGAAAGCCTTAATATATTTACAGGGCTACTTAAGCAATTTAGTAAAATTACCTTTAAGTTAAGCATATTAGAACTTTTTTTTTTAATAAAATTTTATGTTTACGGATGTACATACATAAAAGACTTTATTTTTGTTAAATAATATAATTGCTTTATTTATTCATATGTTAAAGAAAACTAAATATTTGTTTTTAATTACCACAATTGTTTGTTTTTATTTTATATTTTCAGCTGTTTTGGCACACAATATTTGAATAAATTTTCCTTGAAAATGAAAATTCCTTAAGGAAAGTTGACTTACGCAGTTTAATTTTTTGTCAAGAAAATTACTTAATTATTTACTCTGAACCATTTATGCTAAAAGTGGTTTTATTGGTATTTTCATAATCAATATGCTTCTTTATACTTTTTGTTGTTGTTTATGTTACCAGAACAACTTTACAACGTTTCTTTGATTGTTAATATTAAAATCTATTTCTTGTGGACTGTGCTGACAATTAAATCCAATTGAAACTTTTTTATGACTTTTTACTCATCATCGATTTTGTTTGTACTGATTTTTTTTAAAAGTGACGTTCCCCGAGAAGTGAAGCTGTATACGCCCCTGTTACCGTTATTTTTGAGCTAACAAAACGATTCAAAAATATATTTAAGACAATCACCTAAAACTCTTAAGTACCAAGTTTGAAGAAAGTCATTTCAGCCGTTTAGGCTGTAGATCGACCTACAGACAGGAAGACAGAAGGAATTTACTCCCACAGATTGCAAGAAAATGAGTGGAAAGATGTTACACATACAAAATATAGCATTTTGTCAAAATTAACCACTGGAAGTGCTAATCGACAGAAACATATATGGTTGGTTTGTTGAAGAGAAAGTCCATTAAACCCTAGGAGTCGATGGTGTGGTATGTTTTTGTGACAGCGAATTTGTTAGACATTATCTTCCGGGAAGCGTACAAGAAATACATGACATGTTGTCTATATCAAAGAAATTTACAACAGGAAATAAAATATTATTTTAAATGACTATCTGAGAGAGATTAATTAATTAAAGTTCATGTATATATTCTTTAACAGTTGGTACACCTACCTGCTAAAAAATAAATTGAAAACCCATAAAAAAAATAAATTATTTAAATAATTTTTTTTCGGTGGCCTTCTCAAGACATTTTGCATAAAACAAACTTTTCAAACGAAATTACCCACACATTTTACAAACTCCATAAAATATACATGCATACCTACGTGCATTTATTTAATAATTACTTTATCGAATTTCATATACAGTATCTACACCTTCCTTTCGTCACGTTTATTTTCACAGTCTTCTGGTCGTCAAAGTCGTTATTTCCCCTTTCTCAGTCCGTCAAATGATAAATTTGTTTATTTATTTTTCAAGAAAAAAACAAAAAAGAAAATCTTTTGCATTTCAGCAAACACACATGCAAAAATAATAAAACTTTTTTCATTTTATAAATAAATTAACACTTGAGGCAGTTTAAGAATTCTCTTGTTTGCCTGATGACTATACAATTCTCTTCTCCCTCTAAATGCCGCAAGCAAACGGGGTAAACTATTAACGCACTTTACAATGTGAACACACAACCAGAATTTATTAATAGTTTGGGCACAAATGGCCCCCAGACTTAAAAAAAACGAGGTTCTGCAGGAAGAATGCATTTGGATTGAATGCGCGTTTCGCTCGTCTGCATTTTTTTAAATTTTTATTTTTAAGCAGCCGACGGCCATGGCCGCCTGCGCGCAAAATGTGTGTGAACTTAGGCCACGTCTATTAATATAAAAAAAGTTTTACTTGTAACTTGTTGGTAAACGTCTACTATTTATAAGGGGTAAAGTTATACATTCGTAAAAAAAATCTAGCACGAATTTTAATAAAAAAGTCTCCATTTTTAACGATTTCGAATATTCTCCATAAATAAAATATTTAACTGACTTGAATCAAGGAATTGTGGAATCTGAAACATTTTACTCCCGGTCGCTGGGAATCTTCTGACTATTTTTAAAATTCTTGCAGACATATTGGAAATAATTGAACTGAAAGAAAAATAAAATGCACGACTGGATCGCACGAACTTGCTCTTATGTTCTATCACATCGAATGCAAAAGATTTCTGTTAAAAATCTAAATATATATTTAAGCAGTTTTTTTTTATATCTACAAAATATCTTTAATTTTTTTTTCTTAAAAAAATGGAATGACAGTCTTAAATCTTATAATATAAACTTAAAAACAAAATATTAAATCGGCTTAATCAAAGAAAAAATAATTCAAAATTCTGAAATACTTGAACTAATTTAAGCTCAAAAAAAAGTACGCCATTATATTTGTTAGATAAATTTGAATTTAGGAGAACAAAATTTTAAAAATCTGTTGAGCGGTTTTTGAGAAATAAAAGTTTTTTTTTATAAAAACTTTTTGAAAACATTTTTCAAAAAAAGTTCAAAAACGCCAATTCATAGGTATTCAATAAATACATATAAATATAATTTTTGAAAAAAAATTTAATGAGCGGTTTTCGAAATATAAATTTAAAAATTTGTTTTTTTTTAAATGATTTTAAAATACAAACAAATACTAATTAAAAATATCGGTATGCGGTATAATTTGGGCAACCTAAACCTATATATGTGTGAAATTTCGAAAGAATCGGTTCAGCCGTTTATGAGATAGTCGAAAGCAAAAAAAAACGGTCTTATGGAAAGTACCGTTTTTAGACATTTTCTATTTTTTTTCCAACCATATGATCGGTCGTTGCTAAAAAGCCGCACTGATTTTTTTTTTATCAAAATCGTTAGAGCCGTTTCCGAGAAAAATAGGTTTGAACGTAACGGTTATATGGCAGGTTTTTTTGAGATAAAAAAAAATTTCAATTTCCCCTCTGCACAATTCCTAAAAAACTCTATATACCAAGTTTGAAACAATTCTGCCCACCCGTTTGGGCTGTAGGTGTCTACACATACATACAGACTGAGAGACTGACAGACTGACAGACGGACAGACGGACAGACGGACAGACGGACAGACGGACAGATTGACAGACTGACAGACTGACACACATACACACAGACGGACAGAATTTTTAGACCATCTTTTTTCGTCTTCGCTATCGTCGTAATGTCATGTTTGATTGTTATCTCAAAACTTTTTTTTCGACGAATGCATAACTTGCCCTTTACCTATAATCGCAAGTAAAAAATGGCAGAATTCGCGGAGAATACTTAACATGAAGAAATCTTTCCAACGATTCATATAGAATTTGATATACAATTAAAAATGTTATTTAACAAAAAATGAAGATTCTCAAAAACGGCTTTTCCGATTTTAAAGAAATTTGTAGTTTTTCTTCCTTGAACATTGATTATTTTTTTCTCCCAAATTCTGAGCAAAATATATTCTTGATTTCAGTTAATTCTAGAATGTTAAGACTTATAAAACAAATAAATAAATAATCTTATTCCTCTTAAGCAAATGTTGACGACAACAGCATATTATCTCGACAGAGTTGTGTACTTTATTTGAATTTTTGTGTCTCATCGTAGATACAATGAAATGAATGTATTTTCCGCTACTGTTGCTGCTGCTGCTGAGTGATAGACAGACTTACGATCCATTAGTTAAATAAAAGCAGCACAAATTTATTTAAAATGACATCGTTTTCGAGAACCATGTGCGCGTCCCCGAAAATAATTCACAAAAAAAAAATAAATACAAAACGATCAAATATATGTATTTAAGTGATCTCGCAAGTTCCCATGATAATAAAGTTCGCCGGGAGATAGACAATTTTAATATTATTTAATCCAAATCCAAGAGCATCTCGTGATGTCATCATTGTTTTTTTTTTTGGATGATGATTTATTTGACATGTAAGAAAAAACACAACGAAAAAAAAAAACAAATTGACTTCCGTGACAAAAGTCTTTGAATTTAATTTGTTAAAAATAAAGAATTTTGAACTCTTTGATTGTTGAGTTGGAGTTGCCAGCACTACCGACGACGAAGACGAAGACAGACATCACAATTTACAGAATTATGGGTCGTAAAGATTAATGGAATGCCACCACTCTTTTATGTATGTACATACTAGTAGCTAGAATTTTACAGAATTCTTCAAATGGAAATAACAAGAAAGATCAACGTTTGATAAGAAATGTCATGTGTTGACATTCCTGTTGACGCAGTAGAGTTTGTTGATGAAACAGACATTAAACAAAACTTTGTTTATTTTTTTTGTTGAAATAAAGTGGAATGTTTGTTTGGTTAAGTTGAACGATCTCTTTATGACAAATAGCTTGTTATTTGTATGGGATGCTGTTTTAAAGTACTGATCTTTTAGATACAATATTTTTTTTTAGGAGAAGTCGAAAACTGTTTGAAAAAGATTAAATAATCATTAAAGTAAAGATTTTAAATCTGTACTAAATGGTTTGTACGAGAAAATTAAATTTTTGAATAAAGCATCAACACGCAATAATTCGAATGCTTCACTAATTCGGATAATGGAATCCTCAAGTTGCAAGGCGGCTTGGAAGGCCAAATGAAACATGAAGATCATCTGTAACAAAGGAAGATCAGTCCCAGAATTTAGAGTCATGGTCATAGCTGAGGCATTGTGATAGAAACAGAGAAACATGATTGGCCTCTATGCTCCAGGAAGAGTTAAAGTGTTGTTACTAATAGTAGCTTCCGCATGACCAGAACAAGAAGACTTATACGAATAACAATTTTTTTACATTAAGGGCCGATTTTTCAATCTTCATATAAAGTGGCAGTTAGTTGCCGGAGGAATAAACTTACTTGACTATTAAGCAACCGGATAACATTGAATTTTTCAATCAAGAAAAAACAATAAGGGTATTCATGCAACGAGATAATTTTCCGCTTTGCAGAAAGATATAATTTTCCGACAGGCGTTTGCATAAGCACCCCCTTAAAAATACTTGCTTAAATTTGGGAAATTATCGGATGTTCATTGAAATAAATTTACGAGTATTGTTTATTCTCTTTCTACATCAAATTCGTGAAATAATTTTATCTGATTTGTAGATTATTTTTCCTATACAAACTTTGACAGTTCATTTCTTTGTCTTTGTTTTCCGTCGTTGCATGAATACCCTTAATCTATATAATTATTTAATTTGAACGTCACTTTTATTTCGAATATCGAAATTTTCAGAGAAATTAATTTTTGTTTAACGTTTATTTCAAAGGAATAATTTTTCACAATGCTTTTGTCATCGAAAATAGCTATTTATATTATTCCTCAGATAACTCCTTATTCCGTTCTAAAATGAGCAGATAACTTTCTACCTAGATTAAGTTTTTCGTTGTTTCTTTGATAAATGATTCTAAAGTTGCAAGGTTTTTGGCTAGAAAAGTGAGGGGAACACATTTCTACGAAAAAATGTGTTGATTTTAGTGCAATAGGCTGTGAGTTTAATTTTTTAGCATACTAAATTTTGACTTTTAAGCAGAAATGCGAAATATTGGGTGAGTTCGAATTAGTGTCACCTTTTTGGAGTTCAAAAATCAATTATTAGGAAGATCTTGGCATTTAATCTTCAAACTGAATCAGGGACTGCATAATGTTAAATGTTGAAAATGCCAAACATGGTAAAATCTTTGTTCAAGTGATTTGTCTGCAAAATAAGACACATGCACGGAACCGATATCGGACAGTGTTTTTGTCTGCATGTATTTTCCCCCTAACGAAACAGCACAATTTTAGCCGATGGACATAACTATTTCTGAAGAAACAGACTTTGCAAAATGTATCAAGTCATTTAAAGTATGTACTTTCTTTCTTCTGCTTGGAATCAAATCGCATCGTGGAGTATCGAGAGAAACATAATTTCAAGAGAGTCTGAATGGTATGAAGAAGATGGTGTGCCTCTTTCAACAATAGGTCAACAGCTAAGTGTGTCAAGTTGGCACTACCACTTCAAAATTTTAAAGAAATTCTTATTGGATTAATAGTCGTAAATTTGTCGTGAAAGAACAAAATTTGTCGCGCTTGTTTTTTAAAAAATAACGCCTGGTAATTAATTATTTATTTTAATTATTAAAAAAAAAAAACTGAAGCGAATTTTTTTTCTTTCGCCATTGATTTACGACAAATTTACGACAATTAATGGCATATCCCTTTTTTTAACTTTATATCCACCGTTCTTGAGGGGTGGTAATGCTAACTTGACTGTCAAGTTAGCATTACCAGGGGTTATTTTTTAAAAAAACAAGCGCGACAATTTTTTTTCTTTCACGACAAATTTACGACAATTAATCCAATAAGAATTTCTTTAACATTTTGAAGTGGTAGTGCTAATTCAACACATATTCAACAGCTTCGAACAGGGCGCTGGTGAGTTTGCATTGTCACATCTGTTAGTCTAATCATGCCAGGAAATTAATATATTCGCAATGAAGACATTTGAGACTGACACCGTTGGGTAGAGAATACAGCGAATGAAAACTTAGGCAATTAAAATGTTTCAGCTGACTCTGTTAGAGATATATAAGACATTTTTGAACCCCAAGAAATTTTCCGTAGCACTGAATCTCTTCGAGAAGTCAATAAACTACTGGACTATCTTGTTGGAAAAGGAATTTCCAACAATTCATATCGAAAAGCTTAGCATTTTAACGGTTGAAATCTTAACAAAAACTGTTCAAAAAAAGAACATAAGCAAACCACAAATTTCATTAAACAACTTTCAACTTTATTTCATCTTTAGTCACAATTTTACACTGCTTGTTCATTCGAAATATTGACTATGAAAAAAGTATACAGCAATTTGTACACCTCTGTTGTTCGAATCAGTTTTTGTCTCAAATAGTTGGAATTACAAATATTTTGATAATTTTGAACTCGTACAAAGAAATTTCTTTAAAAGAATTTTTCATTTACCGAACTGCACTCCAAATTATGCAATATACGTAGAATCACGGATAACGCGAATCTACATTAAAAATTTGAAGACTAGCGCGGATTACATTGTAAGAACAATGAAATGAAACGAAAGATCACTCCAAAGAATTTTATTAAGGAACTTGTTACTAAGAATTGCGACTCCGTTCAAAGAGCGGAAGCAGTTGGCAATTGACCACGAATCAGTTTTACATCTGTCAGAAGATTGAATTGAAGACTGGCAAAAGCAGTTTACAGAGGTTATAGCTCTAGTGGACCAAAAATTTTTTCAGGATAAAGCAGCTTTATCCGCCTCGAGAAACCACTACAAAATTTTGAAACATCAGTTTCTTACCGCTCATAACTACTTTTGTAATAATCTTTCGACAATTCAAATAATTTTCATTTTAAGAACGAGACTCGAAATCTTAAATCCTAATTTCATCCCGCATCGACAAGATTTGCCACAACTCTGTAATCTTTGTAATAGAAGAGAAAATGAAGAAATTTACCACTTCGTGGCCAAGTGTCCCATTCTACAAGAGGTCCGAAGATTACACTTTGGAGTTAGATATTTTACTTTAGAACTTTTTTTTTTAAATCCTTAATGGAGAAAAGGGATGGTTGTGCCTAGTCCAATATATTCAAGACGCTCTTAATTATAGAAATCAATTCCCTAGCTGATTGGCTCGATTACCTATTAATTCAATTTGTAAAAACAGTAGTTAAGTCCAATTAAATTTTCTTTTTTTGTGTTTTAAATCACTTCAAAATTAATATCACATAGTCTAGAAGGCTAATACCTGTAAAATAAACACATTAAACATTAAATCTAATCTTGTGTTCCAAATCATATCTAAAATTGGTATTCCTAAATTGTATATTATTTAAACTAATTCTTATTATAAAAACTATTTTACTGTATATTATATTTACAAACAATCTTGGTTTGTTAAATCAATAAAACTTATTCAAAACTTATTTGTGTTTCAAATCATGTCAAAATTGAGACATATATTATGAAGAAAAGAATAGTTAGCTTTTTGTACAAGTTTTTGATAACTTGCATTTTTAATATATTTTTATGTATGTATATCATGAGAAATGTCATTTCAGGCAGACGGCAGCATTGCCATGTCCTTATTCTTATATAAAATTTTGTAAAACCTTATGATGAAAAAAATAAAGAATCTGTCTATCTATCTAGTTCGGATTAACAAGGTCCTACTGGTATTTAGAATAAGATCGTTATGCTGTAATGTGCCAAGCTTCACGCAAAAATTACAAACAAATTGGCAAATTTGAAATTTTTCGTACGAAACTTTTTTGTCTTTTTGATTATTTTTTAAATAATCAGTTGTTCAATGATATAGAAAATATTGAAAAATTTGTGGGCTTAACTCAATTTAATTTTGCGGAGGGTTAAGTTTACCCCGCAATCTTTGATTTTCTTAAAAAGAAAGTATCATAACCAGTGCCATCACACGAGTGACTTCTGATAGTTTCCAATAGGATGATCTTGTGTTCAAACACATCGAAGCATACTCGTAACTTTTTTAGTAGAAAAGCTAATTATATTTTTAAGCTCATATTTGAATTTCTCTAAGATTCGCCTAAACGAAATTTTGGTATTTCAATTTTAGGTATTGACCAATATAAATTAAAAAAAAATATATATAATTTCATACAAATTTACCCACCTGTTTTTGAAATATCCAAAAATATTAAGAAATATTTTTTTTTGAAAACATTTTCTATTGTCTTTTAGGAAAGTACCTAAGGTGCTTAATTAGCAAGTTTCAAGAAATGGCTTCAGCAATTTAGTTTGTAGATTGAGGTAGAGACATACCGAATTGTGGGACCCAATTTTTTCCTGTTTACTTCCATTGCAGTGTCAAGTTTCATCAAGATATCGTGTTCGATTTTAAGTAGTATAAGACATTTTCTTTTATATTTAGATTTAAATTAAAAAACCATGATTTGTAAACATTTTTTTCGTTTACCACTTATTTACGACAAATTTACGACAAGTATTAAAATATCTTTTGTTTGACTGCATATAATTCATTTTTGGGGGGTGGTTTAAAATATAAACAAGCCCGACATTTTAGTTTAATTAACTACAAATTTACGACAGTTATTGACACTTCCGCTTTGTGTTTCTGAATATATTTACACTTTTTTTAAGGGACGTAATGTCATGTTAGCATTTCTAGGTTATATTAAAAAAAGCATACGTGAAAATTTGTTTTCATCTTATGCCAAAATCATACACGATAGTACTTTAACATTTTCAACTGAAAAAAAAAATAACTAAAATAAAATTGACAGTTAAATTTAAAATTAAGAAATCAAAACAAGTGGTAATTCACATAATAATCTGAAATGTCATTATTGTGCTTTCGACAGTTATGCTGCAGACATTGAACACATTTTAACAATTTACAATCTGTTGTTTTAACTAAGTGTGAATTTTATTGCCCTTTTTTATCGCTCTGCTGTCTCGTCGAAACTGGGTTCACTTCAAATGTACCAAGAATAGGTAATGTCCAAGGTGAGATTAAACAGACTTCGACGAGTCAACGAACCAAGGCTGACATAAGTTGCTCAATTGGGACTTGATCATTCCTGGTTACACCAGGACCTAGCAACCCATGTTGGTGATTTGAAATTGTCTTTCTAAAATCAAAATCTCGCATTTATCACAACAAACCGCAGAGCTTACAAGTCTTAAAAGCCAATATTGAAGAATAAGCCAATTCAAAGTTGCGGCGGTGTTTTTTTTTCTTGTGGAAATTATTCATTAGTCATAAAATCTTGAAAAAAATCAATGGCTCTTTACCCACAATACAATAAGCTTGCTTTCTTTCAACTAATTTCAAAATAAACAAGAGAGTTAATTTATGTACCACAATTTTTACATTAACAAGACGTCTCTTAAAACTCTTGTCAAATGAGTTTAAGAAAAATATAAGAAGTGGTGAAAGAAATACATTTATATATCTCTAGTTATTTTTTTGGGCAAAATAACGAAAGTTGACAAAGGTGAAATTTACAAAGGTGATACATTTTTTAGGAATTGAGGGTGAAGTTAACTATACAGGGTGCTTCCAAGTTAATGAACAATACTTAAAAAAATCACTTTAGTGTACTTTATTAGGCATGTGCAAGGGTATACTCTACATGATCTTCGGGAATTGTAATTCTTATTGACATTCACAAAAAATGAATATACAATAATTCAAATCAATTGCAACACTCACAATATTGCGCTTTAGCTTCTTGTGAAACTAAAAAACATATTCTAGTTTTGTTACTAAATTAAGTATTTCATTAAATAGTCTCTGAAAAAATATTTTCCAACCAAATGGTTTATAGTTTTTTTTCTTAGAACAAACCCAAAAATTATTTCCCAATATATTGTTCATTAGTTTGGAAACACCCTGTGTATACGTATACCTACCACAAGAAATGAAGAAATTGGAAAAAATATAAGAGATTATTTTTTTTGGCAAATTGTAGGCTGTATACGCTTTGAAAAGTTGTGATGATTATTTAGATGTTGAATTGACACTCAAAATGGTATTTTGCTTCAATAGGAATATTCTGAAATCATAATCTACTTCACTAAGAGTGTTGGATGATCTATCTACGACAGCACCGCATGTTCATATCGCCGATTGCATAATCTTGAGTTTCAGTGCCATATCTTCAAATAAAGAGAGAACAGAACCATTCTCCTAGAAATTAATGATCTATTTCGATTGGGAAATTAATTCAATTTTGTTGTGAAATATTTCAAAGCATCACTTGAAATTCCAATTAAAATTGGACTATATCGATTTGAGTTGGGATTATTAAGATACAAAATAGAAATATTTCTAATATTTATCGCTTCCAATAGTTTGTATCGGTCGTGTACCAAATTAATCAATGCAGTTTATTCGTTGAAAAAAGTCTGCATTTTTTCCTATTCCATTTCGATTTAGGTAAAGATACTCTCAAGAAAAATTAAGATACAATAACCAGTCTGTTATATTGAGTTATGTCTGTTTTACAATTCATATCGTATTTTTTGAACTTTTTAAGTACATAAGTGAACGACCTTGGACTAAATTTCGTAGAAATTTACAGTTTTGCACAAGTACGCGACCAAACATAATTTTTGTGATGTCAAAACCTATAACTTGTCTGTCCTATTAGTCTGTATGTAACAGCAAGTAAAAAGGTGGTAATTTGACTAACACACAAATTTAAGTGTCTTGCGTTTTTCTCGTTTTTTTTTTTTTAGTAAATAAAAACTGCATTACTTTTTCTTATAATTTGTTAATTGGCCGGCGTTAAATTCCGCTTAAGTTTAAGAAAAAAATAATTTAAATAAGGTCTTTCAATAGAAGTGATTAAATAAAGATTTCACGGTATAGCTATATTAATTTTTGTATTTAATCATACAATATATTAAATATATTTAATTATTAAAATAAGAAATAATATGTTGGCAGATTTCATTTGGCCAGCATTTTTCGTTTGACCAAATACATTTTTCTACCAATGGCATTGTCAACAAACCAAATTGTCGACATTGGTGTAAGAATAACCCGCAAGTGTTAAGCGGTCCATACACGCAATACAAGTGTGTGCACAGGTGTCGTGCAATCATATACATAACACGAGTTCGAACATATCAGTCATAGCTCGGTTAGGTGTCCTTGTCCAGCTCAATCAACGATCGCTGGAATTAATATTCTCTCACAGATTTCTATATATTAATTAAATACCTAACTTCGCATCAAAAAGTGAAGTCGAGGGGCTATCTTGAACAAGGCAAACAAACAGATTCTTCCGATTAAAAATTTATTTAAATTTTTGGAATTATAATTTTTGAGAACAAGTTTTAGGTCGTTTGACGATTTTTTTCAGCGGCAAAATTATAAATAAAATAAAATGCACGACTGGATCGCGAGAACTTGCTCTTGTAGCTAACCATTGAGGTTTAGTTAGTTAGGTGTAGTTATCCTAAGCAGGTATAAAGCCTATGTTGGAAAGATTAACTTGATTCTTAACATAATGAATGGATGATTCAAGGAATAGTTACATAGGTACCTACCTACAAATGTATATTCAAATCTAAGTTATGGATTTCAATTATGTAAGTAAGGAGAGTAAAATGTTTCTACATATATATACATATTGATGGAACCTAAGTATGTAAACATGTACATATAATAATGAAATGAAGGATGTAAGCGGGAAGGTAGCTATATACATACAACTTCATAACTTAGGTGCAATATGCATTACAAAAGATTCATGTGATTTTTAAAGCACATATGTATATATAAATGTATGAAGGCCTACATTGTATTTAATACTCAGTGACATACCCAAAAATTCGTGAAAAGGAATAATAATAAAGATATAGAAATTAATGGAGAACTCATGGATAAATAAGAATATATCAAAAAAAATTCAAAAATCGTTGGAGCGGTTTTTTTAATAAATTAATTTTTTATATATAAAATTTTGAAAAGATTAAAAAAAATGAAACGCCATTTTAAAGATATTATTAATATACATATAAAATTCAAATTTCAAAAAAAATAAAGTGACTGGTTTTTGAAAAATCGATTTTTCGAAAAAAATTTTTTATTTATTTTTTAAAAATCGAAAAACTATTTTTTTTTAATTTGAGTATGCAGTTTTATTAACAATTTTATGGAGCATTTGGATAAAAAAAAAAAATATTTTAATCGGTTCGTCCAATATTAGCCGTGTTCTCGTGACTATCAAGTACAGCAAAATAAAAATTTTACAAAGAAAACAACAATAAGAACATACTGCGAAATACTTTTCCTTTTTATCCGAAGTATAATTGAGTTCCGATAATTAGTAAGTCTTTTCAATCATTGAGGGCATTGAAGTGATTTTTGTTAGGAATGTATGTTTGTATTTCTTTTTTCCTTGTATTTTTTTGAAAGAAAAAAATAACACATATATGAAAATCCCTCCATATTAAAATAAATAAAATCAAGTTGGAGTGTGTATCGTTTTCGTAAAAATGTTTTACGTTTCTGTACTTGCTAGTAGTACACGACAATTGTGTAGGTCGAAAATATGAAAAGTGGTTATATGGGAAGTACCGTTAATAAGTACGCAATAAAAATATTTTTATACTTGAGAGTGTACTGTACTAATATAAAAACACACAAATTTTTTTAAAAAATTCTTGGAGCCGTTTTCGAGAAATACATTTTTTTCTTTACGGGTTTTTTAACATTTGTATGGGAGGTACCGTAGGTTTTTTTTTAAGACAAATAATTTTTTTTAACTATTTAAGATAATGTCAAAAAACCACTAAGTGCGAAGTTTCTAAAAAATCTATTGATTCGTTTTCGAAATTTTAAACTTTCAAAAAAAAAATTAATTTCCAAAAAGTTTTTTTTTTTTGAAAAATTTTGGTATACAATAGTGTTTAAACCTGCTAGGAGCTTCTGCGTAAAAAATTAAAAAAAAAAACAGATTAACCGTTTCCGAGAAAACCGAAAACCAAAAAAATGGTTCTACTAGAGGAACCAAAAATAACAATTTTTTTCCAAAAATTATCAAAATGTACCTTTTCCCTTCGTTAATGAACTGATTTTTTTAATAAAAATCGTTGGAGCCGTTTTGGAGAAAAATAATATTTTTGTTTTTGGCCAAGAAAATGTATGGGAGCTACTGTTATTTGTCGTCTTAAAAAAATAAAAAAAATGAGTGGACATATTACCGACAAAACAATATGTACCAAGTTTGACCCAAATCTATCCAACCGTTTAGGCTGAAAACTCGAGGACAGACAGACAGATTAACAGAATGACAGACAGATAGAATTGGGGGATCCACTTTTTTTTTACGAATACATAACTTGGCCTATAGTACCTATAATCGCAAGTAAAAATGTGTTTATTTTTACAATTTAATTTTCTGTCTAGTGCCTACTTTAATATTTTGTTTTTATAATTTTGTATTACAGTGTACCGATATTGTTTTATTTGATTTACATTAGGAAAGAATTTGGTAAAAATCGTCAAACGGCCTTGAATATTTTTCAAAAAAATTAAAAATTCCAAAAATTTAAATAATAGAAAGCAAATAACAAATTTTATTTTATTTTGTAAAAGATGAACAGTTAAGACCTTCTATGTTTTGACCGTAATATTGTAGAATATTACTTTAGATGGCGCTTACAATCCAGGATGGATCACGGCCCCAACCAGCAAACCTCTCCAGCTAGCCCGGTCCCTAGCTAGCTGCCACCAGTTACGCACAATATTGCGAAACAAACAAAAAATACACGACTTATGAACGTACTCGCGTATTCGAAAAAAGTTAAGCACAACGTTCTTAGTAGAAACGGCTAAATATATTTTTAGTCTTTTTTTACTTAATTTTGTATATATACAAAATGTCATAAATTTTTTTTTCTAAACAAAAATTAGTATGATAATTTTAAGTATTTGATAATATATAATTATAAAAGCAGAATTCAAAAAAAATTGTCCATCCCTTTTCGAATTATTGAATTTTTCAAAAATCCAAAAACAAAAATATTTTTCGAAAACTTTGGTATGCAGTATTATTTTGAATTTGAAGATCTTCTTGTTTAAACATTTTCATCGAATCTGAAAAGGAACATTATTCAAATTATTATAACGAGTTGTTAAATTGACCGAAATTTTTATGCGTTATTGAAACAAGTCCGAAGTTGAAAGCATATCGTTTGATTCCGAAAATAACTGCCTAGTTTAACTTTGAAAATATTTCAATCTATCATTCGAATGTTATTTTCGATTAGCTTTACGGAGTTACGTCTTTATCAATCCTTATATACCATCTATGAAAAATTGGGAGTAAAAAGAGTCACTTCGAGCAGCCAATCGAAAATGAAATTTTAATACTACTGTCGTTTTCGATTGGATTTTCAGAGTATTATATTCTTTCTTGATTCCAATCGAATATGAAAATGTCGTATTTAGAAATTTACAAACACACTTAAACGTCGTCGTCATATTTATTACTTTTGACAAATAGTCTGACGAAAAACTTTAACTTTAACTACTCCGAAAACCTTAATAGGAACAACCAATCGATAGTTTTTGGAGTAACAGAAGTGGAAAAAGGGTAATTCCAAAGAACCAAATGAAAGGAGCATAAAATAAATAAGGCTTCTCCGTTCTCGTAAGCCTTCTTTAAAAACCGATAGTTCAAAATTCCGATAGTATCAATATTTTAAGAAATCAATGGGTTTATCGATATACAATCGATAGTTTGAAACTGGTTTTTGTATGTTACATATTTCCATAAAAGCACAATTTCCAATTGTTGCTATAACCACTTGTCAAGAAAAATTCCAATACTACTCGTAATAATTTTCAATTAACATTATATCTTACGCTATAACGAAAGGCCCTATATATACAACTTTCATCGATTCCCAACTCTATTATTAAAAATAATAGATTTTTAAACTAATTGTTATTCACTCGTTTCAGAAGTAGAAGTATGCACTTTCAAGCTATTAAGTCAATAAATTAAAACTTCAATTGACTGAATCCTTTTAAAAAATTACAACATACAAAAAATACACACCAAACATTTATTACAAAATGCACTTAATGCAAACTTGCATAAAACCTCAATCGCAATACATAATGCAAAAATAAATAAAATATCGTTTAATCAGCAAACAATTGAATTCAATGAGTATAACAAATTTGTTTGTCTACATATTGATAATTAAAGTTAACCTAGAGATAGCTATTGGCTACCTACTTAGGTATTCCTGATTAAGTTATGTTGTGATTATAAAAGTACATGTGTATTTGATATTGAGATAGCAATAACACACACCAAACAAACACTCACTCACAGACTTTATGTCTGGACTGACATTACACAAATGGTAAAAATGCGATAAGAAAAATATTTATAATTCGAAATAAGGGTAATTTTATCTCATTATCGCATAATTATGTGATTTGTGCATTGTAATTGATTTTAATTGACACATTTGGATTGAAAGTGGTTAAGCTGCAGGTAATTTGGATTATGATGAGGATTTTGGGAGGTGTATATTGGTGATTTAATTTACCACAGGATTAATTTTGTTTTGTCTGATAACACAGTTTTATTTAGCAATAAATATATACAGGTAGGCCTCGCTTAACACTTCAAAAAGCCATTCCGGAACATTTGCATACACAATTAAATACAAAAACTCAATTTTCGATTTTTAAGACATCCCGACTTCTGGAGGTTGTACCCAAAATTTTCTTTCGCAAAAACCTTCTCCTGGATTTTACGAACAACTAAAAAAGAGTTAGAGTTAAATCGGCCCATTCGTTTTCAATTGATGAATTACAATACATTTTTTTACAGCATTTTTAATAGCAGATGTCCGTGCGATGGTATACGGACTTTCTATCCCACGGGAATCTAATGACATCTATACACCTACAATTAAAAACCGTTTAGTCGTTGAGGCGTGAAAGCGGAACAAACACCCAAGTATATGTATATATTTTTTTATATTTAAGCCTTTCCCATAGGAACCGTTAATTTTGTTCGGGGAAAAAATGTCATATGTGAGAATCGAGTACCCCATCCATCTATCAATCAAATTTCATGCAAATCCGTGTGTTTCTATGCGCCTTGTGAATAAAAGCCATGTTGGCTTTTTGTAGAATGAGCTCTATGTAAAATTAAAACACACCTATCCCAGGGAACCATACATTTTTCTGGGATAAAAGGTAACATGTGGCCTATTCCAGACAATAATCTATCTCTGTACCAAATTTCATTCAGATCCGTTCAGCCGTTCGGAAGTTATTGAACAACAAACATCCATCCATCCAAACTTTCACATTTATAATATTAGTAATATGTCAAAATGCTATGATCTCCATACAAAATTCTGATTGCTTTTATTAAGTTTTCAAATGGATCCTCCATTTTAGTTTTTTATTTCCTACGCCACTGGTATTCCACTATCCAGTCAGAGAACAAATCAATAAACAATTTCTTTAAGAATTCAACAAGAAAACATATACTTCGCAGCAAATATCTAAAAAGGCCCAACAAAAATCCCAAAAAAATGTACATATCATAGCACTTTACTACGCCAAAGTAGTATACGCTCATATGTGAATTGTAACGAACTGTCAAAACAGAGAAAAGTAGTTGTTTGCTGTAATATATTGCATACATTTTGTATGAAAAATTTTAACTTTAAAAATTAATTTAATATATAAATAAAAGTTTCCTCGCCTAAAAATTGTGATATTTATTACTTTTGACCATAAATCTAACGAATAAAAGTATCCGCGTGTGAAAGTTCAGGGTATCATAAAAGAAAGTGGAGCAAAAACTTTAGAACTATTCTGTCAATTTAGAGAGGTTGTGTAGATTTATTAAGAATTAACTTGTGTACGAACTTTTTAATTAAGGCAAAAAAAAACAAATAAATAACGGGTGATTTTTTTGCTACAGTTTTTGACGTTTATATTTTTGACAGATCACACATGACAAATTCCACGAACATTTGACATTTCGATTCAGTATTGCTTGCCATTTCATCATGAATAGACTTACGCCTGAACAACTTTTGCAAATTATTGAAATTTATTATCAAAATTCGTGCTCTGTGAAAAATGTGTTTCGCAAGCTACGTCCGTTTCAGCGACAAGACTCATTTTTGGCTAAATGGATACGTGAATAAGCAGAATTGCCGTATTTGTAGTGAAGAGCAGCCAGAGGCAATTCAGCAGCTAACAGATTTTTTTTTGCCGAAAATGCAAGAATTGAACTCGGTCGACATGTGGTTCCAACAGGACGGTGCCACATGCCACACTGCACGCGAAACCATGCATCAATTGAGAGGCGAATTTGGTGAGCAGTTGATCTCACGTTTTGGCGCAGTCAATTGGCCACCAAGATCATGTGATTTGACCCCGTTAGACTATTTTTTGTGGGGCTATGTTAAGTCTTTTGTCTATGGGGACAAGCCAAACACGATTGCTGCCTTGGAAGCCAACATTGAACGCGTCATTGGTGAGATTCCGGCCGAAATGTGTGAAAAAGTTTGCCAAAATTGGACCTTCAGAATGGACCACCTGAAGCGTAGCCGCGGGCAACATTTAAGTGAAATTATTTTTAAAAAGTAAATGGCAGAAATTGATTTATCGATCCAAATAAAAATTTCATTCACTTTTTACAAGTTTCTGTGTTTTTTTGAATTTTCAAAAACCAAGCTCTTAAAAAATCACCTTTTATTAAACGCCATTATTGTTTAAGATTTATTTAAACAATTATCGAAATTTAAATGAGTTTAGAAATTAAAATCATTATTAATAATCATTTGATTATAATTTATAACAATTTAGACTTATTTAAAGGTTAATCGAATGAAAACTATTGAGAAACTAAAAATAACTCACGGCAACTCTACCCGATGAAATAGCCATGCTAAAATAAATGTAAATAGGCAAAACACAAATAAGAAACTCACCTGTGCGCATATAAATAATACATATCCAAAAAGCAGCGACAATATCGATTTTCGATGTGTGCGTTGTATCCAAAAACTAATTGTTGACATCTTATCCATTATTCAAAAGGAGTCGTCAAGTTTTTGGCGAGAGTAGAGAGACGAGGATTTTAAGTACGTTTTAGGAGTTTAGTAGTGCAGGTGAATATTATTTCATTGGCGGTACATTTGGTATATATTATTATTCGACAGAAATTTATTAAAAAAAACACAATTTCTTTTTCTTCTTTGGAAGTATGAGTGTTAAAATTACTCATACATGTAAAATATCACCACGAAAAAGAACGGTAAAATTATAACCACAAAATACACTCAACCAACAATACGATTACACATGATGATCAGTTGATGTTGTTGTTGCTTCGCATTTGTTGCAGAAATTTAGAGAAATGATTAATCCAAAAAAACTAGACAAGCAGGTATGGTGAATATACCAGCAACACGGGCACGAAGCCTATAAAACCTGTCTCGTTGACAGTGATTTTTTTTGTTGGTGTGGATGTGGTAAATAGGTATGCTTGCCAAAGAGCGGTGTACAGACTACGACGACGAGAGGAAAACAAATAAGAAAACAAAAATGTGGACAAAAACTTGTAGATCGTGTTTTGATCGCGTTGAAGACTTTTTTCTTATTTCCTTCGATTTTTTTAATTTCTAATTTCTATTTAATTGCACACAAAAACTTGGTCGACGATATAAATCTGAACTGTCAAAGGTGGACTGCCAATTTGAAGGAAATCACCTGCCAGAAAGTCTGCTGCTAATCCGAAAGGTTTTCGTTTATCCGAGGTAAGTTGGTGCTTGGTAGCTGACATCTTTCACACTATTGCACATAATTTAAACACACATTTTTTTTTTCAAAACAACACATGTGTTTACATTTTTTATTGCACTTAATTATTTACATTTCTTTTTTCATTGATATGATACTTTCTATGACAAAAAAAAACGAAGACGAAAACACCCGTCGTCGACGGAAACCGGAAACGAAGTTTTTCAACACTTTTTGACACTTGCGTTCCCGTTTTCTTGTTTAACTTCTTAAACAACACAACAACGCTTTGGAATTTTATATTTTTTTTCTTCTTTATATTTTCAAGGTAAACAGAGAAGCACAGAAATCAGACAAGAATTCAACAAAATACCGAACGATAGGTAGGTAACTACGAAAATAACGAAAGCAGCAGATGAACAAAAAAGAATATATAAATTCGTTACGAGTGACGATTTTTTTTAGGTAGAGATATAGGTACCTAAACTCAGCGTTTCTCTTTATATTTGTTTTGGTATATAAATTTTAATTTTGTTTTAAATTTTCTTCCGAACCGCAAACCAACGTGGACCAAATACAGCAATGGTCTCTACTCGAATGAATTGGATAAACAAAATCTATGCGGGATAAACTGATTTGTTGGTTGTGTGCGTGCGCATCGGGGAAATTCACCTTGCGCATATAATACAGTAAAGTGTGTATGAGAAAATGCGGGAGTATTGAAAATCAACAGTTTTTTCTTATTGTTTGGTTGTGTGTGGGACTGGTTATCGTATAGAAGTTTGTTTACAATTAACATCCCTGACTCTGCAAGGTATTTTGTTTGCAGATTTCTTTTTGACTATAACAGAGACATCTGCTGGTGAGCGTGGAATGAAAATTGTATTTCCTGGAATTATATTTGTGTCTAAGATAATTGAAAGCTGAAACCAATACGAATAGTTCTACGTATTGTAGTAGATGGCAGTTTTAAGGTATTTAATTCATAGAACGTGCGGTATTGGTTGTTTTTAAATTAATAGGCTAGATGGCACTTTGAAAAAAAACGTTACATTTTGTATTTTGTTTAAATACCATGTTAATCAAGCATTAGACTTTTTTACAGACTACATTATTTATATTTCTATATTTCTTCAGTTGCAATTGCAGCAAATCTGAGATGTGAACAATATTTCTTTTCGAAGTGATAACTTTTTATGGGACTGTAAACTGATTCGTTACGAAACGCATAACGCACTATCAACTAAAAGAATTTTATCTTTTTAATGAGTGGACCTAGAAATCTGAATTTTTCAGGAATTATAGAGTATATAACGATGAATGTTTGATTCCTAGAATGTCAATAATCGAAAGAAAACTGTAATATTAAAAAGATTGCATATATAAGTCAATTACACTTTGATCTTTACAAGCTTTATGAATACTGCACTATGTGGAAATTAGCAGTAAGCTTGGACAAGTCAAAAGTTATGGTATTCAAAAAAGGAGGAGTAAGGACAAACTCGGTTGAAAAATGGACATACAACAATGAAAGGATAGAGGTCGTCCAGGAATAAAAATATTTAGGAGTTTATTAAACCAAAAACCTCAATATGGAAAGGCATCTTACCGAAAAGCTAGCGAAAGCTAAGACCACAATCAATGTTGCTTGGAAAGAAATTTTTAGCAATAGTCATATAGCACATAGCAGAAAGTTCAAAGTGCTTGAGTCGTTGGCAGAGTCAACCCTATTGTATGCAGCTCAAATTGGGAAGGTAAAAAATATGAAACCGCTGAAAAACTTCTCCGATTTTATATCAAACGGATATTTAGACTTCCTTCAAATACCCCTAATTATATGATCATGTTAGAAATAGGAATTTTCCCATTATTTATCAAAATACTTAAGCTGCAAGTTAATATCATAATTAATGCTCTGAACATGCCCGATTATCGTCTTCCAAAAAAGCAGCTCTTCAAGCGATAAGAAGCAGATCTGGATGGTTCAAGGATTGGATGGAACTAACACACGAAATTGGTAGAGAGATAAACCTTGATGACTACAGTACTTGGAAGCCCTTATTGTATCAACTGATTTCAACCTTAGATGATGGTTTTAGATTGCAATATGCTTAAGAAGCAAAAGAATCCATATATAATATGATTTACACACTGAATCACAACCTTAACAAATGCAACTATTTTCGGGATGACTGCACTATAGAACAAATATCAAGTATGTTTAGACTGAGAGGCGAACTTTTAAATCTCAACTTTATACCGCACCGTGATGATCTACCCATATTTTGCGGAATGTGTAATATGGCAGAAAGAGAAGATATTTTTCATTTTCTTGGGAGATGACCTGTACTCAGAGAAACAAGAAGACACGTATGTGGAAGTGACTTTTTATCCGAAGAGATTTCTTTAAAATATCTCAACGAATTGGATGTACCCAAAATGTTTAAATTTTGTAAAACTGCACTTACGTATCGAAGCAGAATCTTAAGCGAAATTTTCCCGCTCTTTTTGTACAAATATGTACAGATTTTCTTTTTTTCAAAGAGTTGGAGTTAAATTCTGTCACATAGCAACAAAATTTCAAAAAATTAACGGAACACATTAAACAAGGTTTTCAAATTTCCAACCAAAAGTGTATTTTTAAAAATATTTAATAAAGTCTTCTTGTCACAAAAAGAGTGTTTTATAATAAACAATTTCCTATCACAAAATTTTAATTTATTGCACGAATATAAGCAGGATTCCACGATTAATTCGATAATTTTGAATTTTTGTAGTAAGACAACTGACAGCTTAATGTCTGTCAGTCTGTCAGTCTGTCTTTTTGAAAAAAAAATTAATTCAATATTTCGAAAACTGATTACGACTTTTTTTTGATTGTATTTTTAAGCTTACATTATTAAATACATTAAATTGACATACCAATGTTTTGTAGAAAAAAAATTAAAGAAATTTTGTATTTAAAAACAATTAATAAAAAGCGCGACAAAATAAATATATTCAACTGTTGCTCCTAAGAAATCTTGTGCTAACGATGTGATCGAACATAAGAGCAAGTACATTTACAAGTACAAATGCATTTTATTTTATTTTTGAATGTAAAATAATTTTCCCAATTTTAGGGCAATGGCATTTTCCCAACTAGCCGCTCATTGCTCATTAAATGGCCAGCGAGATCAAAATAAAATAACATACAAAATTTTCCGGCCCCCTACAATTTGCCGCCCTAGGCTCGAGCCTCACGAACCTAGTGGTTAATCTGCCACTGAAACAAACACATCTTGATTTGATCCTGAAATTTTTGTATCGCTGTATGTGTGTAATATCATATGTTCATACATTGATATCCAACATTATTTTTTCACATTAATAATTTGTTAACAAGGCGGAAACAAGACGACAATAAAAATTCGACTGTGGATATGTTGAAATTAATTTTTAATTTCTTAAAAACTTTGGTTGTTGTTTTTTTTTTTATATTATTTGATTCAAATTTTTAGTTATTATTACCTAAGTTTGTAAACCATTTTTTACTGTTTACATTCCACATCTTTTAAAACTAGTTGGCTTTGAATTTGTGAGTAATTTTGAATTCGATTCTGAAATGAATCAATCTTCCATTCAGGAGAAGAACTGTCACTCTGGATGTCAATAGAACAGAAGGGTTTACACGTGGTCCGAGACCGATACCGAATTGTTAATCTAAAAGGCAATTCGTGAGCAGGAGAAAATACCTAATATTTGTTTGCTCAATAAAGGGTCTAATTGTCAAAATTCGTCTTTGGACAGATATGTGTTGAAAATGAATTGATTTATTTTACCAATGAAAAACCATATATGTAATTCCTTTCAGATTTGGTGTAGTTTTCAATTCGATAAATGTTTAACACTTGAAAAATTCTTCAATGCTTTATTTAGCAGGAAAATTGCTGCTATAAGCTTTAAGAATTTACTAACTATGCGCTTATATCTCATTTGGAAAAAAATGGACAAGCCACAACAAACTATTATTGACCTAGTTGGCACTTGACCTTAAATCAACAAATTTACAGCAGAACTAATTAAATTGACACATCATGTCACAAAAGCATCGTCATTTATGTCGGAACTATAGATATAGTCTTCACTTCTTCATTTTCCTGAATTCCTTCGGACCATAAAGACCCGAGTCAATTAACTGCCAATACATCACATATCGAAAGTAGCAAGCATTAAAATACTTCAGATGCTCGAAATATTTAAGTATTCCACTAAGTAGGCAGACTGTGATTGGCAGTGGACTGAACCGGCGACGACATGACATGAGCTTGTTTTGTGTGCAATGAATGTGTTGTCTTTTGTCTCTACATATACAAAACAAACCACCACTCAGACTCCGAGTGACCTATTAACTTCAACAAGTACAAAACTCTTCACGCCTCAGCTAAACTCACTCTGTCACCTCAACCTTCCCTCAACGCCATCTGTGCATGCATAGTCTTGCACCTCTGTAACTTCTCTGAAAATGTTCCACACGCGAAAATCACTATGTCAGTTCACACCTATTCAGAGATGCATTTTGTTGAGGACGATGTGATGTTGTGGTAAATGCTGATACTCATAGTGATGGCCCCCTGTCCCAGGGGGCATCTCATTTCAGCAATTACACCAAATAGGTAGACAACGCTCACTGGTATCTCCTTCAGCAGGAGAAACTAGGTAATTAAAACGGTTCCAAGGTAACAAACACAAGTTGCAACAAAGTCAACAGCAATGCATTCTGAGAAGCAAAATGTAAACAAAATATGTTGTGCACTGCGCATTGTTGAAGCTATAGAACAAGCTTAAGGCAGCGACAGCTTGTTGCTAGATCCTGATGAGATGACTCTCCAACAAAATTTAAACGCTTATTTCTCAGATAACATAGCTATATCATACAGTTACGTATTCCATTCGTTGGAAGTGATATGTATGATTTTGACATTTTAATTCAAATGTATGATTTTTTTTGTTTAACGCAACAAGAGAAGAGAAAAATAAAATGCAATACTGGATCGCACGTACTATTTCTTGAATTCCATTCAATATTTCCAGTGCAGTCTCTCCTTATACTTTGTTGTATGACAACAAACTGTCAAAATCGTACAATGTATGTGAAGGAAACGGTAATGACATAGTGTGAATGAGCCAAATTTTTAAAATGGCGTGAAAAGTTATTATGTTTTGACATTTAAGTTGTAGAAAGTATAGAGAATTATTTGACAACTAGTAATTGGTCCGGGATTTTAATTTTCAGTAAAAAAAAGTGATTCACCATTATGTTCTTAAACGTAACTTCGTGAGCGCCACAGACAGATATAAAGCGAGTTGGGGTAATATTTTCTTTTTTTTTGTTTATATATAAACTTTAATCAATACAGAGGGCCGATTCCAGAAAGCGCGGCAGATCGCTTTTAATGGCGGATTTGTGTTTTTCTATTCTCAAAAGCGATTCGCTTTCCAATTATAATGTAAAAGTTCTTTCCAAGAAAATGGCGATAGGTGTGATAGTGGCGGATTGCAACAAAATGTAAGCAAACATAAGTTTTATTTGTTTTTTAAATAGATATATTAACTTAAAGTTTTAAATTACATATTCTTGTTGGATATTTAACTAAAATATTTTTTTTCTTTGATTAAGGAGTAACAAACATACCTATACGCAACAATTTGCGACCCTCATGGAATTTATGAAAGAAAATAGCGGAATAGCTAAGGGAATCCTCAATGCTCCCGAATATAAGACCAAAACCAGGGAGCTTTGGGATGGAATCACGATTGTGCTTAATGGCCTTGGACCCCCAGTAAAAACATCCGATGGTTGGAAGAAGGCAGGTCGATGCTTTTTATCAGTTTCGTGTTCATAATAAATACAAATCTTATTTGCATTGAAGGTGTGGAATGATTTTAAGTATCATACAAAGGACAAGTTGCGAGAAAACAAAAAATCCATGCATGGGACAGGAGGTGGACCGAATAAGCAACATGTATTCTCGGTCCTAGAAGAAGAGGTTATAGATTTGCTGGACTTAAATACGGAAATTGTGCGGAAATTTGGAACAGCATATGCTTTTACAACCAGAGAACCTTTAAAAAAAAGAAACATGCAGTTACGGGAAAGTCTTTCACCAGAAACTCGAAAATTAATTGATGAATTCGAATTAATATTATCAGAAGAAGGAAATGAGCAACCACAAGAAGAGGAATTATAAAACGAAATGGCATAGCATGCAGAAAAGACACCAACTCGACAGACTAGAACTTCCGTGGCAACATCAAAAGAGTTGTTGGAGCTCCAAGTGAAACAACAAAAGATGTACCAGGAAAAATCGTTACAGCTTTTCGAAGAGCAGAATAAGTTGTTGGAAAGAAAAAATAAAGAACTTAAACTGCAAACGGAAGAGATGAAACAAATTCGCAGACTTAAAGAACAAAAACTGAAGATTTTAAAAATAAGAAATAAATTTATGGAAAACGAAAGCAAGGACAACGCGAAACTTGAACTAAAAGAGCTGGAAATTAAAAAAAAGAAGCTCGATTTAAAAGATTTTGAACTGAAAATGCAATCACATTAGATTTATCTTCGAAATAACTAAAAGAAGCTAACCTGAAATATATTAAGTTCCTGTTATTTGTAATGAAGTGCTTTTTTTTATAGGTTAAGATGCATATTTATTTTTATTTTAAAAACTTAAGAGAAGCAAATAGAATGTTTTTTTTCTATAAAAAATAAATATAAGTATTTATTTATTTACATAAAAATAATTAAAAAAAATATTTAATACTATTTAAAAAGAATTTTTTATACTATCTCGTATTTGCTTTGCAATATTTTTGAAGTTTCCAGCATTTTGAGGCGCTGCAATTACATCATCATCACTATCTTCAGGAGCTAAAAGCTGGTGTTCAAATCTACTTTGCACTTTATACATACATTTTGTAACATTACACACACATTTGTAATCAATGCTGCCTTTTCCCGCCGGTAATGAAGTTCCCTTGAGTGCAGCAGGCATTTAAACCTTCCTTTCAGCACTTCAAAACATCTTTCTATTATGCTTCTACATTTCGAAAGAACCGTGTTGAATTTAGCTTCACGACTGTTGGGTAGAGGTGATTTGTAGGGAATCATCAACCATGGTTCGAGGGTATAACCAGCATCACCTTAAATTCAAGGTTATATCAGTTTTAGTGTTGAGATAGGTACATGTGAATAGGTATATAAATAAGAATAATTTTGTTACCAAGAATTTTGCTGCTATCTCCTTCCATGAACTTTTTTTCCATAAAATCTGTTTTGGAACTTATTGCCCATACAGCAGAGTCGTGGGAACTCCCACCATTGCTAGCATTAACGCAGGTAATCCTAAGCGTATGATCACAAGCATGTTGTTTTGTTATTATAATGACCAAATGTAAGGCTATATTGAACTTTATAAGCATGTAACCTACCATCTTTGCGTTCAGGCTATGGTATCCTTTTCTATTTTAGAAATGATGTTCATTCTTTGAAGGACGTACTATGCTTATATGAGTCCCATCGACACACATTATGACACCAGGAAACCCACTTTTTTGGAAGAAATAAGTTTTTGCCTTCAATTTTTCCTCCTCGGTCATTTCAAATCTTATGTGTTTTGGGCAAAGTTTCTTCTCTAGTATGTCCAGCGTTTCACTCATCACCTTAGATACCATTGGTTGAGCCATAGCGATTCGGTAGTCCTGCCCAACGCACTTTTGGTACGAACCTTCCGCTAAAAATCGCTATGTAGCGGCAAGCTTGAGTATTGAAGGCAAAGAGGTAGTGTTTTTGCGTTTGAAATCATCTTTGATTCGAAACAATTTTATAAACCTTATTGAACAAAAAATATTTAAAAAAATACAATTTTGATAAAGATAATTAAATACACACTCTTTGGGGGGAATATCAAGAGGGGAAGCCCCACTTCTAAATAGTTTTCTTTGGATATTTAAATAATTAGCATCTTTTCTTGCGTCTTCCCTTTCTGTATTTTAAAAAACACTTATGCAGTCCATCGAAAACCAGTTTTGTTCACTTGAAACCAACAAAATTATAAAAATATAACTAGCTATGTACATACATTAAAATACTTTTGTCAGAGAAAAAACAATTTTTTTTAGTATAAGGAAATGCCATATTTTTGGAAACAGGTGACAAATAAATGGAAAATTGGAAATAATTGTGGAAATGGATTGGAAATATTTGTCATTTAAGTTGGAAAAATGGAAGGATGGCTTTCTTCCATGTTCGCTTTTGAAATTAACTTAAAGCGAAGAGGGTCGCAATTGAATTTTCGCTTTTAATGCGATCCGCCGCGCTTTCTGGAATCGGCCCACAGAGTCCAATTTTGTATATCTAACAAAATGGCAATCAATTACTTTTGCCTTACGTTGTATAGGGCCTATCACTTGGTTGAAAATTTTTGCTAAGACATTTTTCCGCATGAGACCGAACAACGACCAACTGATGAACGAATAATTGCGATTTAAAATAATTTATAAACCTAAATTTATTCCAAGTTCTGAACAAAATTGTAGAAATGTAATTTACAGTAGACTATCGATATAGTGAAGTAATAAAAACTAGGCATGTTCAGTATTTCGAGAAAGAATTATTATTAGATTTTCTAAAGCTAAATTCAAGAAAAACTACATACATTGTGTAGTGTGAAGTATACATAACTTTTTTTTTTATTATTATTAAGTGTAAATAAGCAATTTTACAAACACTAAACAAAATACATTGGCAGAGTCAGGCTTGACAAAAAGCATAAGTATTTAAATTTTCTTTCAAGAAATTTCATCAATAATTTTCACATGAATAAAAAAAAACATAAAATAAAGCTCATAAAACCAATCTCATAAAACCAATAATAAGCAAATCCATAGAAATTAATATTAAATATCGGGTGCCAATATGCCGCCAATTCAATGAAATTATCAATAAAAATAAGAACATCCTTTGATGAAATAGGACACAGACATGAACGCATTTGAAGAGTTTATGGTTAAAACGACATGAAACTAAACGGGAAAAACCTATCGACAAGCTGTGGACGCATTGTAGATGGAAAAATTTGGAGAAAATAATCAGTGTTCAATATATCGATATTTTTCTTGTTCACTATTTAGAGTACCCTGTATAAAATTGTGTGTGTTCACTATATTGGATAATTCACTCGAACGAGATTCACTATATCGAGCGTCTACTGTATTTGCAATCTGATTGCTACGAACTGTCAAACTATATTCGCGTTCCACGAATAAATTATTATGTCCGTTCCCCTACTCCCTAACTAAAACTGCGAAAATCTACGAATTTCTACGAAAAACAGTCAATTCCTGTTCCCGTACTCCAAATGTTCGTAGTTTTTCACAGAAGAGAGCTCTAATGAGAGATTAAAATATTTCCCCAGGCAATTTTAGTCCAAGAAATTTCTTTGGACAAAATTATGAAGATTGTGAAATGAAGAAAAAGGAAAAAAACAGTGCCCGTACTTTTGTAAAAATTTGTTGCTCTCTGAGATATTTTTACCCCCATGACGATCTTCACATTTTTGCAAGATTAGGGGTTAAGATCTCTTAAAGCGCAACAAAGTTTCACAAAAGTACGGGAGCGCTTTGAACGACAATTTTTGCATTAAAAGTGTATTTTTGAAAATGTTTATTAAAGACTTACGTGAAATTATTTCTTAAAATAACCAATTTGATATCATAAATTTCAGATTAATTCCACGGATAAACCCGACCAGACTATAAATTCCATTATTATCAACAGCTTCTGTATTGTTGTTTTTTCTTTTTTCCTTCATTTGACTATCTTCATAATTTGTCCAAAGAAATTTCTTGGACCTAAATTTGCAGCAGGGAAATATTTTACTCTCTCATGAGCGCCCTCTTCTGTGAAAAACTACGAAAATTTGGAGTCGGGAACAGGATTTGATTGTTTTTCGTAGAAATTCGTAGATTTTCGCAGTTTTGGGGAGCACGGGAACACACCTACTTATTAGCACATGCCTAACATCAAATTCAGAGATCATATGTATATTTATTATAAAATGTCATTCGCGACAAATAAAAATTAACCAAGTGAACGAAATATCAAATTTGACGAATATAAGTTGGTCGCTTTCGCGATTTTGCTATTTGATTTTAAATTAAGATTCACACAATCAAACTAACGGCGTGCAAGAGAAAATCATTTAGTCCTTTGTTTCTATTTTTTTAAATCTAATAAGAGATCGACGTTTGAAAAATCGTTGTATGTAAATGCCGTATTGCATTATTAGGCGAGTTCACACCTTCTATGGTACAAACAATTCCCGACTTTTATAAATTTCAGTTTTTATTTGCCATGTTTCTTGAAAATATCTATACTGTGGATCGAAAAACTCTGTACAAATACAATAACTATTTTTAATTACATCGGCGATATCCTTAGTTGGCATTCTCAAATACGCTTGTCAAAAAAACAAAATTAAAAAAAAGGAAATTCATCAAACACGATTGACTTGCCGTTAGATGGTGTATTCACATTATCATAGGAGTATTCACTCAATCAAGTCATGCTGACAAATATTCATATTTGATATTCCCCCTCCAATTAACAGCACTTAATAAAAAGATAACAAATGGCAGCAATAAACGAGACGCCACTTTTAAGCCCTATTTACCAGTTTAAACACGGTTTTTAATCTTACAGCCTTTACACACCTAATGTATTTCTCTTGACATCATTTGTTAGTTTTGACGTTTAATTGATGTTTGAATGTTTCAATGACGGTGTTTACATTAAGCTCACTCAACCGATTCATTTTGACGTCTATGAGCCCTTTGTTTTAACCAATAGCAGCATCGTCAGGTGCAAATAGCACGCTGGCCACCAAAAACACTGTCATTTCCAACTGTGTGACATTTCGTATCGAAACACCAATAAGTTCCATGCATTTTATTGATGCTACTGAATGTCGTAGTGAGAAAGTTATCATCATTCACCAGCAACAGAAATGTATTGACTTTGTCCTAACGGCCGGCGCTGTTGACGTCGCTGGTGCTGGGCTAATATTTATTTTCTGAACAATTGGTATTATTGGTTTAATCTTTTTTACACATAAGTAATCAATATTAACTTCAAAGGACGAGAATGGCAAAACGACAATTTATAACATTTTTATAACAGTTGTTCGGCATTATTTTAGTGACAACTAAAATGACAGATATTAATTAATGATTAATGGCAAGAAAATAGAATATAAATGGGTTATCCATTTTGCGGTTTCAAAAGTAAACGTAAATGAAACACATATAAAATATTTTTGTTCATATTTCTTTTTTATTATAAAGTTTGAACGTTGACATTATGTGTGAAACGCTACATTATTTAAATGGCGACCACGCGAATTGTCTTTTGAGGTAATTTTTGACCAGTTTTTGACACATATTGGGCGGTATCTCAGCCATAACTTGACAAATGTTGGTTTTCAAGTGCTCAAGAGTTAAAAGCTTATCTGCATAATAAGTCTCTTGCAATAAAGCCATATTCGCTCGAGTTGTGTGGCATGTGGCACCGTCTTGTTGAAACCACATATTCTCCAAGTCGTATTCTTCAATAGCAGACAAAAAAAGTCGGTTATCATGTGACCATAACGATCCGAATTGACGGTGACAGTCGTTCCATCGTCGTTTTCGAAGAGGTAAGGTCCAATCACACCTCCGGACCAAAGAGCGCCCCAAACAGTGACTTTTTGTGGATGTAATGGCCTCTCTTCAATTACTTCAGGATTCTCAGAACCCCAAATATGACAATTTTGTTTATTAACATGCCCAGCGAGTGAGAAATGTGCTTCGTCGCTGAAGAAAATTTTGTTCGAAAAATCGCCGTCCACCGCCTGTTGTTCAAGCACTCATTCGACGTATCTACGTCATTGTGAATGGTCAGCTGGCTTCAGTTGTTGTGTGAGCTGGACTTTATATGGATGTAGGTGTAGATCCAAATGTAAAATACACCATAATGTGATGTAAGACAGTCCTAATTCCTGAGAACGACGACGAATCGACATATTCGGGTCGTCGGCAACACTTTCACTTACAGCAGCGATATTTTCAGTGGTAGGAGCGAAACGATGATGCACTAGCCTTACAATATCTGTAACCAATCCAGTCTCTTCAAATTTCTTCACAATTTTGCCAATTGCTGGCGTAGTTGGACGATTATGTAAACCATAATCTCCTCTTAAGGTGCGATATGTGGCTGTGGCAGAATCACCATTTTTGTAGTAGGTTTTAACAATGTGTATGCGTTGTGCGATAGTTAAGCGATCCATTTTCGTAAATGTCAGACTTTCAACTGGAGAAAAAAATTGGTTAAGCACCTTAGTTTGACGATGTCGAATTCCAGCCCTTTACTTTTGAAACCGCAAAATGGATAACACTATATAATACCTATTCTTTGCTCGTGGAAATGAGTGAAAAAACCGTTGAAGTAGGTACTAGTAATTATATATAAAAGTAATGCCGGATTTACACGACTGCCAAATTGGCAGTATTACTGTCAAAATCTTGGCATTATTCTGTTTATCGTGTAAATGGTCGAAAATGTGACATTATATTTGTCATTATAAAACTGCCAGCCAGAATTTTCGTTAAGTTGAGGCATTATACTAACATCGTGTAAATCATAACTGACAACAATTTTCAAATAATGACAATTTGCAATAAAGAATGAACTTGCTCATTCCTTACTGCCAGTGCCAGTGTTGGCAGTATTTTTATCTGTCATTATTTTAGCTTCTTGTAAACGAATGTCGTTAATTAAATTAATGACAGCAGTATCTTGGCAGTAAATACTGCGAACTTGGCAGTCGTGTAAATCCGGCATAAAACAAGAAGAAATCAACTGTTTCTGAGAGTTTTACTAAGGTAAGCCTACACATTTGTGCGTCCCTTTAAGTATAACCAAATAATATTGGAGAACATCCTTTACAAGAGCTCTATAAGCATCAAATTTAAATTTCAAAACTTTTTTAAGTCCTGTTTAAAATTTCGGTTGCTCAAGTACTAGCGAATTGATGCTGTTATGATAGAGGTATTCACGATCCGATGTAACTGGTCTTGTATCATTGCAAAAGTGTAAAAGTGTAGCATTTTTTTGACTACAACAACAAAATATACTGATATATATAAGATAAATATACCCTAACCCTATTGTAACAGAAAAATACTGTAGTGTAAAATTTATTAACACAAACTAAGATATTTCAGAACAAACGTGAAACCGATTTTGACATTTGCTTCAGTGATGAAAATTAGAGATTAGAAAAGGCGTGTTCATAGTATCTTGTAAAAAAATAAAATTTTCAAATTTTACAAGACTTGTTACACCAGATTTTGAATACCTCTGACGTCTCTTCTTGCTTCGCATTTTATGATCGTACGAGTATTTATGAGTCCACCAATCTGCGCAATGGTGAAGTAAAACCCCGCAATCTGGTGTGGCTGCTTATTTCTGTGGCGTGGTGGTGTAGCATGGTGGGCAATAATTATAATGTGTTTGCATTCTGAGAAAGTATATTATTTATATATGAACTTGCTAGACACAAAGTTGTGCCATCTGAGCCGGACAGGAACGTTAAGGATGATAGCACCAGCAGGCAATACATGGGTTGTGTAATTTTATTGTATGTACGAATGGATCCATGGAATTTCTTCTCTTTCAATTGTAAAGCTGCTCTATTGAAAAATCTAAAGAAAGGCGGTTATGTTGTGATGTGCTCTTCTTCTTTTGATATCTTCAGGGTTTAATCAACTTTCTGTCGTCCAGTGAATAAGCTGCATTTCATGAGTTCACTAATGTGCGTGTTTACATCGTGATTACAAAGCAAAGTAGTATGATGGGAAGGAGCATAAAGAAATCAAAGTGAGAAATGAATAACTTACCAATTTTGGTGATGGAACTATTATGGATGTTTAATTACTGAAGCATCATTCCGGTCTTTAAATATTTCAAATTGAAATATCAACATACATTGTAGCTATTGACTTGTGAAATGGACATAATTATGAGTGTTTCCTGGAAGGAAGCATTTTAATGAACAAAACAAGAAGCCATTTTTCTATTGAAGTAACTGTTGCACTAGGATGATAGTTTTTTCTTGTATTGTAAATCATCAGTAACATAGTAGCACAAATATTTATTGCAAGCTCGTTTGTATGAGGACAATGCAACGAATTGTAACAATATACTATTAATTAAAAAAAAAACACACTCTAAGCAACCGAGCCTGTTTTGGATCCGCGCACGCGCACTATAACATATACTCTAAAAACTGCGAGTAAATTTACCATGAAATTGTATGTAATTCTTAGAGCGTGTTTCTTTATTTTTTCCGGATAAGGAATAGAAAGGATGGAAAAGACGAAATGTTTATCCAGAAAATCCAGAATGGAATGAATAAAGAAACAAAAATAATATACGGAATAGAAAATAAAAAGATGTCATCAATCAGCCGTTTGACAGTGTTGTGATGATGACAAAAAACAAGTATCTCTATGAGAAGTAGTAAAAATAAAATATTGATATATTAACTATTGAAAACTCGCATTTGATTATTATTATTTATATATTTATTTCAATATTAAAAATATGAAAAATGCTTGCTCATCCATTTTGTTTACTTACTAGGTTTTCGTCTTTGGCTGCTGTCATTTTCTTGCTTTCATATGAGAGGGTTATTCCGAGAATATTCTTTTCAATCCGTGTTTAACATGGAATAAAAAGAATGCATTCCAAACGTTTCGGAATGAATAAAGAAACAACAAAATAGTTTATCCAAAATATTCCATGGAATAAAGAAACGCAAAATTGGTATTCCGAATATTCTGGACGTACCAGAATCAATAAAGAAACGCACTCTTAGTGTAAAAGTAGGCAAGTTGCGTATTTATACACACGAAAAAAGGTAAACAAAATAATTGAACACATTATGTTTGATATTACAAACATTTGTTTCAAATTTTCAACCTCTGTGTACCTTTCAGTCACCATTGTTCAGTACTAAACTAATAATGCTTAACATTACACAAATGTTGCTTAAATTCAAACCCCTTATGAGAACTGCACATAAAGTGTTTGTACTTAAACAATCAATGCTTATATGAAATACCATTTGATCTAAGTTACACATTTTATGTGAACATTTGCTATTCGTTTGTGGCGATTATTTTTACTTTATTTAAAATTACATACAAAAGGTTTAACATTTACACATTAAATATTTAAAATTAATACGTGCGTAAAAATACTGCAATTATGGTAGGCAACAAGTTTCCTCGCTTTATGATAGTAAAATTACACGATTTTTTTTAGAGTGTAGTCTATGTGTATAATACAGGTATTGATGCACGACTTCGCTTTACATACTCCATTTTCTTTTTATGGAAATTAGACTAATCACGAAAACGAACTTTCTGGCATATGTATGCAATACGTTTCGGAGATATTTCGCACGAAAACTTGTGGGCTGTAAAATATTGGAGAGAGAGAGAGAGTGAAAGCCTCTTAGGGAGAACGAAAATTGTCAAAATATCGGCAACTGAGTAAGCAACTGTCCAAAACCAAAAGAGAACTCTTACTAGAAGAAAACTTGTCAGGAAATATCTCTTTTCAAGTCAAGTGTATTTGTGTCAGAATTATCAACTGCTAGTAATGTAATCTACGACTTCAGTTTTGTATGAATTGTTTGTTCAGTCAAGTTGATTTAAAAAAAAATATTTTGAACAAACTACAAATGATTTTCGTATATTGTCGAGGATTGCGAAAAAAATCTTTGAACGTATTTCGAATGGTTACAAAATAATGTGAACAATATACCAAAATGTTGTTATTAGGTTCCAAGTTTGTCATAGATGACATGTTAAAAATTAACAAGTGTTACATTACATTACATATTATACTACTCCTTAGATAAATCTATGAAGTAGATACACTGAACTACTGGCAACGAAACCATTGGCTTAAACATTACATACATTAATACAACAGAGAGAGACAAAGAGAGAAAGAACACACAACAGAAGAAACACGTGTCAAAACCATCACGTCATTGGTTTCCGACGGTCCCCAATAGAAATAGGTTTGCTTAAACATCGAATGTATTGATAGTTTTAAAAAAAACTATCGATTGTTTTTCCGATAGTTTTTCACCTCACAAGTTTATTAGTGGTGAAACCGATAATAAGCAACATAACCTAAAAAATACACGACCAGTTATGCATTCATACGAGATAAAAGGTACAGAAACAGGAATAAATGACCCTAATAACCTATTCACACCAAACTCGTTTACCCTTTTCGTTTACCAAAACGAGTAGGGCGTTCACACAGCACATTTACTTGTTTTTGTTTAACATTTGAGTTGTTTTGGAAAAAGCTGTCAAAACGTTGATACAACATGAATGCTAAGCAATCAAATTTTATAATGCTGCATAAAAAGACTAAATATGAGGATTTTAACCACCTTTATTTTCGAGCCAGAAGTCTATCTACAAACAATAAGAATCGTCTTCTTCATTGGACAATATTAGTTGAACTTATAAACAACAGAAAAATAATAGTTCAAAATTGTGCAATGCATAGAAGCATGTGTACAAAGGTTAAGTTTTAATAAGAATATTCAGCCCAAAGTTCGATCAAGAACTTCTCGTCCGTACTTCCCCAAAATCGTTTAGTTTTTTTCTCTTGCATTTCCTGTAAATACAAAGAACTCATGCATTAAAAATGTATTACAAATAAGTATTTTAAAAAATGTAACCGCTTCCATAATTGTTTGAATTTTTTTTATAATCTACACGCGCTCAAGGGATTATACTTCCCTTTAAATGTTTCAACACAGCGCGCACGTGAGGTTAAGGTAGAGAAAGAAGGATAGGAAAGATGTGAGGCCTGATGTTCTAAGACTGTTTTGACAGCAAGCAATCAGCTGTTCTTTTTTTCATGAGGGCCTATTCACAATAATATCAATTTCGCTTGACGGAAGATCTGTTCGCTTAATTCATCTTTGTGCAACTCAGCTGCCAAACTGTCAACGGCACCAGTAAAATTTTACACCATTGTATTTTTCTGTTGCAATTGGGTTAGGAATTAGGATATAGCAAAAGTACAAGAGTGTTGTAAGATCTTAGTTAGTGCAAGTTACACTTTTACAATAATTATACTAGACCAGTGGTGTCGGATTGTGAATACCCCAATAGTTTGACTTGTCCAATGGTGATACGTCAAAAAAGCAACATGCTAAAGTTAAAAGTGGTCAACTCTATTAGCACTGAATGCAGATCCATCTATGTGTTTTGTTCTTAAGTCCCATATCACACACGGTAATATACATAGCATCTGGATTTGTTGACGTTTTCTTTTAATAGCTTTAATAATATCCTGTAAATTTCACACGAGGAAAATAAATGCCGTACATTTTTTTCATTTCCTTTTAAATGTTTCTTGGCTTGAACGCGCACATTACACGTTTTTTAAAAAGGAACGTTTTCAATCTCTTCTCCTCTAACTTTTTTCCTACACTGAAATTTGCTGGCAACTCAGCTTCCTCGCATAAAAGCGGTCTAAATTTTAATTCTGGCGTATAATATTTTCACAGTTATTCCAGCTGCATCTGCGTCTCCGTCTCCATTATTGTCAGCCTTATTATGTGGGATTTATACGAGTGACAAATTGCCATTACTCCATGTCCTTATGCTGGCAAAATAATGGTAAGCTCAAATCAATAATGATAAGCATTTACACGGGGCAAAATAATGACTGTTTGATTGATAATGGCAATCTGTCATTAAAGAATGAGCAAGTTCATTCTTCCTGGCGGTGTGCCAAAATTTTCAAAATGGCATCATTGTGCATTTACATGACACCATTTTAATGACAATATTTATTGCTAGTTTTCCCTGCCACTTACACGATTTTGTCATTAATATCAATAAAATGGAAGAAATAATGGCAAATTGTCACTCGTGTAAATCCGACAAAAGATTAGGTATACCACTTCTTAAATGTCAAAAAACTAATTCAACTAGCTAGTTGCCGCCCAAATTAATATCAATTTTAATCTATGAATCAGCCGTCCTCAACAAGATGTAACATTTATATTTCATATTTCAAGCTCAAAGCCGAAAAGTTATCTCATCTTGCCTCGAATATGGCATCACGCATCGTTTGCAAACTTAATTATGCCTTAGGTAAATCGTTTTGGTCAATTGATTTCATGTCGATTCTCAACTCATGGCACGTGTACTTTCCTATTCTGAATGTCTGTCTACAACCCGTTAAGTCATCAAGCCCAACTTGAAATGTTTCCCTTCTAAGGGCACAGACTATACACATATATACCTAGATCTTCAAGAGGTTCATCGCACCAAATGTATTATTACCTTACCAGTCTTTCGACAAATTACACATCATCATCACCACACTGTTGATGATATTATGATTCTTGGACTTTAGATTGACAACCTCCAATTGTAGACATATCGCGCTGTATCAATCAGAGTAGGTATTCCAGATCATTTCCAGTTCCAGCTTAGCTTCTCCAATTGTGATTTCAAGTCGATATTATTCTCCACTCTAATTACAGTAATTGACAGTGACAGTTGAAATTATTGCCCTTGTTACTAATGCGTTATGCTGTTGGTGCTGGTGCTGGCTTCTGCCAGTAAGCATATATCCATATCCATTAATAAGTATATCTATATGCCAGTGCCCAATCGTGTGTCGTTGTCGACCAAGTGTATGTTTTGTCATTCTTGGTAATGAATTGTCGCGGTTCATTATGGTAAGTCCAGCAACCACGACGACGACCACGACCACGACAAGGACGGAAATGTAGTAATACAATGCTATGCCTATGACTAAGGTATATATAGCTCTTGCGCCCGATTTATTTGGACAAATGACTGTAACACTGAATTCTACTTATGGAATCGTCGATAGGGAGACGGGGACAACAAGGGACTCCTGACATTATAGTGCGGCAGAGCATTCTACGTCGTTTCGTCGTCGGTTGTTCTTATTATTAAGAGTTCGTTTGTCTTGGTTCAATGTTTACATTTTGGGGATTTGGAATTCAATCACCTATGGCGTTGTTATTGTTTAGTTGTATTGAAATTGATTAAGTCGTGTTTTTTTTGGCAAAATGCCATTGGACGTTGTGAGAGATTTTTTTTATACATATAGATGTTTTGATGGATTGCAGAACGTAGTTTTTTTTAGTTGAAATCTAAAAATAATAACTGAGTTATCTACTTATATAATTATTAAATTATTGTTTTATATAGGGCGTGGTTTTTTGGGGGTGGCCGTGGCGCGATAGTTGTGTGCTCGCCTGTCAACCTCGTAGTTGCAGGTTCGATTCCTGCTGTCGTCTATGTCTTCTTATATTCCATTAAAAACCAATTCTAAAAAATTGTCATAAATTAAGTTGCTGATTTGTTCATTACACGCTGTTTAGACATAACACTAACAACATGTGATTGAGTAAACTAGCATACCCATAAAATATGACAACGAAATAAACAAAATAATGCGAATTATAAGGGACATAAATAAATAAGCCACGGTATTTCTCTCTGCATTAGTTCAGCCGCCATCACTGGAGATAAATCTGAGACATCAACCAGCACTTGTCTCAAAACATCGCGCCACACATCTTTCCTATCCTTCTTTCTCTTCTTCCACCGGATGCCGCGCTGTGTTAAGAAAAAAACATATAAAGGGTATTCATAATCCCTTGAGCGCGTGCAAAGTTATAAAAAAAAAAAAAAAAAGAGCAAGAGGTAATATCAGAAGAAAACGACGACAGCGATATCACAGAAAAAATTGACATTTCCATACAAATTATCGATAGCAAAGATGCAATTCGCGTCGGTAAAACAGTTTTCTCCGGAATAAGAGTAAAACACCGAAAACTCTCCACTCTTAACCAATTGCGTAGGGACATAGGTTTTCTCCGGGCTTGCCAAAAAAACACCCTTATTTTATAATTTATTATTTTTCTTAAATACCGCATTGTAACTTTTTCCTCGAAAAAAAAGGAAATTTGTATGCGTTTGCAGACGTATTAAATATAATTCACTAAAATAGCTCTCAACGACTGAGTAGTTACGTAGTGCATAAGCATTTATTAAGTGTCTATTTGACTTTGCATAAATTCATATTCATAAGACATTTAGATACCGAACCAACAAGGCCCTTTTAACAAAACGAGAAATCTATTACATTTACATAGATGTCAAGAATGAAGCAAGACTGTTTGTCAAAAAAAAATCAAAACATTTTGGTCGTGGATAGTGAATTAAACATATTCTTATGTAGCCACTATTCAACCTCCAAACGCGATTAACTTAAAATGCCTTTAATTCAACGTTTAATAAGTTTTAACAATAACATTTCAACACTTAGAAGTATAACCTCTGTATACAAGTTCTTGTCTCATCTAGAACTTATTTAAATTCATCACGTGTCCATTTTGACAGCAGAGTTTTTTTGGTCTCGGTCGGGATGCTTCTGACATGAGATAGGACGGTATTCTCGTCATTTATTACTCCATTACAGGCCGACTCTACTGGCAATACATTTTTTTATAATATTCATCCTTATACATGAAATCTCCAATGGATCATTGTTTCTAGTTGTGTTGGGATGTCAGAGAACTCTCTCTTCGACTTTGTCTTTATACCGATGTCTGATGACATCAAACTTGACGGCTGTGTTTTTTTGCCATTTTTGTGTGCTTATGATATTTTACCTCATTATTTTTTGTCACTCATGCCGGTAAGTATTCTTTTGGCACGCTTCAAAAATGTTTGTTTGTACTTTAATTCTTCAAGTACACCATTTTTATTAGTTAATGTTCATTAACAGGAGTATATAGGTCATTAAACATTTTTTGTCATGAAATCAATTTTTAATAAATCATTTTAAACGGCCTTACCTACACCTCAACCTCTATTGCTCAATTGAAATGTCAAGACATGAACTGCCCACCCAAGACACAATAAAATGCTCTGATATTTTACGACAGATATTTCCTTGGCGATATAGATATCAAAGCGTAAAAACAAAAAGCGTAAAGTAACGGGTGATTTGTTGCTACTTGGTTTTTGACGTTTATATTTTTGACAGATCACACATGACAAATTCCACGAACATTTGACATTTCGATTCAGTATTGTTTGCCATTTCATCATGAATAGACTTACGCCTGAACAACGTTTGCAAATTATTGAAATTTATTATCAAAATTCGTGCTCTGTGAAAAATGTGTTTCGCAAGCTACGTCCGTTTTTTTTTTCCGCTCATTTTTGGCTAAATGGATACGTGAATAAGCAGAATTGCCGTATTTGAAGTGAAGAGCAGCCAGAGGCAATTCAGCAGCTACCAATGCATCTCGAAAAATGCACTGTTTGGTGCAGTTTATGGGCAGGCGGCATCATTGGGCCGTACTTCTTCAAGGACGATGAAGGGCGCAGGGTTACGGTCAATGGAGAAAGGTACCGTTCGATGATAACAGATTTTTTTTTGCCGAAAATGCAAGAATTGAACTCGGTCGACATGTGGTTCCAACAGGACGGTGCCACATGCCACACTGCACGCGAAACCATGCATCAATTGAGAGGCGAATTTGGTGAGCAGTTGATCTTACGTTTTGGCGCAGTCAATTGGCCACCAAGATCATGTGATTTGACCCCGTTAGACTATTTTTTGTGGGGCTATGTTAAGTCTATTGTCTATGGGGACAAGCCAAACACGATTGCTGCCTTGGAAGCCAACATTGAACGCGTCATTGGTGAGATTCCGGCCGAAATGTGTGAAAAAGTTTGCCAAAATTGGACCTTCAGAATGGACCACCTGAAGCGTAGCCGCGGGCAACATTTAAGTGAAATTATTTTTAGAAAAGTAAATGGCAGAAATTGATTTATCGATCCAAATAAAAATTTCATTCACTTTTTAGAAGTTTCTGTGTTTTTTTTGAATTTTCAAAAACCAAGCTCTTAAGAAATCACCATTTATATTTTTGACAACATATGGGTTAGGGGAGTGTGGAGATCAAAATTGAAAAATGCATTAAGCTATCATTTGAAATTAGACATTAAACTTCAATAAATTATCTTATTATTTGTTCTGTGAAATACATAAACTTTATATGATGAATTCAGGTAGTTATGTTTCCACTTGACAGATTTCAACCTGTCAATACCATTTCCATATTAGATGAACTGAACTTAACAAAAATTGCTTACTGACAAGTCCCTCACTATAGTCAACTGATATAGTTGAAGTAATATCTCAAAGGTGATACGCAAATTTTGTGAACCAAACGTCGTAAAAAGATATTTTGAATGTATGTTTTATTTATGTCGTTACGATTGGTTGTTCGGAAGGCTTCAACTGATCTCAAATGATCACCACCGCCCACTTAATGTCAGCATTCACTTCAATTTTGTGTCGGCCATATTTACAAAATTTATTAATTACAAATGTGCTTTTAACATTCCCAGATTTACCGTACACTCACATATACATTTTTAGTATCCAGAATCGAAAACGTAAACGACATTAGTCAGACAGAAGGCTTTGCAATATTACCGCTTTTTTGTTGTGTGTGATTAGCAGTATTTACGCCATTTAATCGATCAATTGAGATCACTTTTCGCCGTTTAATTGACAGTTTTCGTTGCAAACCCTTCAAACAAGTGTCTTCGTTTTGGATCTGATACCATACTTCATAAATTAACCCAAATCGGATCCGAAACGATTTCAAATCGTATTAAATTAGTATGGAAATTAGAATCACCACGGAGTCATTATGTGAATGTAGTGTGAAAGAGAGATTTTTCTATTTCACCATACTCAGCGAAAACGGAATATAAATGTAATCTAAACGAATCCAAAAAAATTTAAACAGCCTAAAGTTAAGGGCGCAGCCTGATACTACTTAACAGTTTGCTAATACTAAAGCACTTCACTAATATTTTCCTAATTTTAAACACTTTTTAACTAGCACCATACTAAATCTATTTTCATAATAAACTACAACTAAAAACGCCTAAAATAGTGCAAAGAAGTAAGCGAACATAATTTGTTGACGTTTGTAAATGTCAAAGTGACATACATATGTGTTTAGTACGATATTAAAAAAATAAAGTTGCCATTTTGTAATTTTTTTCGTTAGTAAAATGTTAAGAAAATAGTACCATATTAAACTGGTTTAAAATTAGCAAAATCTTCTTTTTAGCCTAGTACCATACTAAAAATGATTTAAAATATTACTAAATCGACTAAAATGTTGCGCCATTCTATTTTACACAATTATATTAAACACTACTTTGTTTATTTGATAATAAGCCCGTTTTTCCATTTTAGAATATTATTTTATAAATTCCTTACTTTTATTATTTATTTTGGTTTTCCTTGAAGATACAAATTTCCTTGTTGACTTTGTTGCTTGTTTACCCTGCAAATTTGAAAAAAAAAACAATAACTGTTTCCATTTATTTGTGTTCATGTCTAGTCTATAAAAAATACTCCCCACTCGAATATCAGCTACTCTCTCTATTTCTCGGTCCATAAAAAAAAATAATCTCGATTCTCCTTCTTCGTTTTACATGCGTACACAGAAAATTTGTTAATGTGTGTGAGACACTCAGTTTTTTTGGATTCCAAAGTGATTCCAAAGGGAGCCGAGAAATTCGGATCCGTGTTTTTGCTTGAAGGGAAGTGGTAACATCGGGACGCGTAAGAAGAATGCGCGTACTGAATGTTACTGGTTTGTTCATTGAGCCCTGAAGTCACTCTAAAGTTTCATTTCTCATAAATCCCGAACTCACCCTGCTGAATAAAATTTGTTTGTTTTCTTTTAGACCTGTGTTCCCCTAAACGCACCCTAAATTATATCTAGGTCCCTTTTCACCCACGGAAACTGAGTTCCGGCAACTGGGAGTGTGTTGGCGAGAAGGGCAAGAAGTAGGGGGAATGAAAAAATTCTCCCCGGTCAACGATTTGAAGATATTTTTTTTGACGTTTTGCTTTGAATTCCAATTAGCCCAACAAAATCTTCCTAGTTTCCTCCTCAGTGACTCGGTGCCAGTTTCTTCGTGTGAAAGCTACAAGGCAATTAAAGGAAAACGTCAAAAAAATCTCCAGCAACTGGTTTCCCTGTGTGAAAGGGGACTAGGTTTCTTTTTCTGTAGCGAGTTGAAGTAAGCAACAAACTGTCAAAGTGACATGTTGCTGACTCACGTGTTCTGTAGAGTATTCGCGTTTTGTATATACATACATTATTTGATATGTTTAAATTTGAAATTAAATTTATACTCAAATTCTATTAATATATAGACAAACATAATCCTTTTAAGTTGTGGATCGTGTGTGGATGTTTTAAATGTCAGGAAATCAATTGACAATCCTCTGGTTCACCCCGATATCTTATGGGTGAAGTTTATTAAACATACCCATTCTGACAGTTTCAGAAGAGTCTTGAAAAAGACCCAAATGCATTGATTTATCGATATTGTGAACAAAATTTTGTCGATGTTCACCAGTTTATAGAAAATTTTAAATACCCACAAGATCCAGCAAGAATTACGGTGGAATGACCATTATTTGCTATGGAATTTTTGGTTTTGCCGATACTGCTAATTGGTATGTCAATCCACATGGGATTATCGAAACGTGTGCGATGTCTAAGCGCTCATATAAAGTTCTAAAATTTGACGCAGAAAGGTTTACTAATTATAACGACAAAATTATGTTAATTCATCTAATGTATTCCTTGACACAGACATAAAATTAAATTAGTCACAGTACAACATCTTTATTAAGTCATATAGTTTTATGATCATCCGAAAATCATTTTGCACACTCCAGCCATCAGCAAATTATTATCCGTTGTTTGCTCATAAACCAGACATCGAAAACAGTAACAGTAATCCTCTTACGCTCAATTAATTTAATGCTGAAAGAACGACATCTAAGCTGCCTTATCCGATTAATGCCCTGATGATAGCTTGATTTCGTTCGCTATATGAGCCAGAACTAATTTCTCCAAAATTGCGACATGAGATCTGATATAAATATCTACTTACGTCACATAGTGAGTGAAAATATTGCGAACATGAGAGTCTTTAAATAACTACCAACTTACACTATGAATGACAAACGGGTAAATCAAAAAAACAAATGTCACTTGGACATTCAAAGGGATATATAAATACTTATGAGAATAAGAAACTGCGAGATATGAGATTCTGACACAATCTGTCAGAATTTTAAGATTCCAGATTCCAATGTCAAACCCACATTAATGTCACAAAATTCGAAGAAAAACAAAACAACCACCACAACACAATGTAACACATATATAATATAATTATTATTGTCAGATTCTGTCTACGACCTTGTCCTGTATAATACCTATACTATGTCGGTACTCTCCGGCGGACCCGAAAAATAAAAGTGAAACAAGATCACAATCTCAAAACAAAGAGGAAGATACCTACTCAAAATGTATCTCTTATGGATTGGATACTTGTTGTTTAGGTGAATACTTTTTTGCCATCAGGCAACCCAGACCCATCCCCAGTGTTTTGTTTGTTTAACTGTGGAAAGGAAGACCTACATGCAGTATACAACCGCCATCACACCGGTTCCCTCACAGCTTTTATGTGGAAAATTGAAAACAAACAGACACCATTGTTATATTTTGTGTATCTACACAGGTGTTATGATTATCAACACCATCTTCATTATCGTCATCATCATCATTATTGTCGTTGTTGTCTTTTGTCGTTGCATCCCATCGTAGTCGTATTCGTATACCATTGACCGTGGGAGCGCCATATACAAAAAGGTATGTTTCCAACACTCGTGTGCCCTGCTTAGTGCTTGGTATCTTTTATTTAACCAGAGGTAGCACTCCCAGTTGAGATACTCGCGAGGTACCCTCACTCACAATCACATATAGAACAGAGTGCAAACAAAAAAAAAGGTTGTCAAATAGGGGCAATGCGACATCTTTTTTCGCCGATATAGGAGAATATAAAATACGGCACAACATGTGTGACAATAGGAAATGGAGCAAAATGTTAAGCAATTTCCTAGTTTTCATGCATTTTTAGTAAATTTATTTGTAATTATCGTGTAACTGCCAAATCCACGGTTACCGCCATTTACTTAAGGTTCACAAGGTTCACCCGAGCTTGAGGAAATTTATATAAAAACTATTACGTCGTGGTTCATCCTCGGGTCAAGACTTTAACCCACCAATTAAACTGGAGTTCCAAAGTCGAACTTTTTTTGACATACCAGCAGTTTCACAGTGGAAAATTAAACTAAACTTTCAGTTTCAACTTCAGTCGGACAATTATTTCGCATAAACCTTGAACTACTCGTAAGTTCATTATGTAGAATAAGTTAAACAGAAATATTCTGCGTTTTTCGTGTCACAGGTCAAAATAGCTGATGGTACTCTTAAAGAAAATAAAGTTCCCTTTTACACGAGGAAACTGAGTTGCAAGCAACTTTTGTTTTATAAGAAGGCAAGAACGGTTTGAAGAGATTTTTTGACGTTCACTATTAAGCTATGTGTAGGTTTTGTGCGTTTTAAGCCAAGAAGCCTTAAAAGGAAACGAAATCGATTGCCGGCAATTTTGTTTCGTCGTGTGTATCGTACAGGAGATTTTTAAAGCACTTAAACATAAACGTCAATAAATCTAAAACAACTAGTTGCCTTGTGTTAAAGGGGACTATTTTCCCACTCTTTAATTTTGAACAACTAGATGAATTGTATTTCGTGAAGAACGGTAAATATATTATTTCCTAGCTTTTGACTTAATGGTGGAAACTATTAATTAAATTAAGGCTAGTCGGGCATATGTAACTTTAAGTTTTGCAACAGTTTGGTTGCTAAATTGAATACCATGGACTTATATGAGAGTGCGCGCACATGCAAAAACTATTAAGTCCGCGATTCGAGCCTTAGGCTAGGCGCGCATGCAATTTTTCCGAAACGAAATAGTTTAATCACTAGTTCAACGATGATTGCGCACATAAGCAGCTTAAGAATCAATCAACGAGATAAACCAACACACAGACAATATTTTGATTTAATATGCGCGCAATTACATAATATTTCGGCGTGATACAATCTGAAGAACTTGCTTGGGCGATCGTTCGATTTGTGCCAAAACACAAACTTTTTAGTTGCTCTAATCGCGGACTGAACAGTTTTTGCATGTGCGCGCACTCTCATATAAGTCCGTGGTATTCACTTTAGCAACAAAACTGTTCCAAAAGTGAAAGTTGCATGTTCGGGCCTGGTCTAAGAGTTTTTTTGCGACCTTTAGTCCAAACCAATGCGTTTTGCCAGGTACTAAAGCTTATTAATACACAATATATTTGTTTCTGTTTCGAGCGTTCCTTGCTGATTATGGTTATATAGGTAAAGGTTAAAAATACGTTCAATTAAATTGATGTTTAGATTTCACAATAAAACCGGAAAAGTCAGGTTAACTTATGTTTAAGCTTCCACCGTTTTCTTGGTAGAATTCTCTAAGAATTCGAACAATGACATCTCATCGAATCATTCAAATCTATACATCACATTATTAAATAACAATACTCTATAACTACTTACATACTCGTAATTAACCTTACCAGAAAGTTGAACAGAAACCGCTATGTTTTCGTAGGCACTCGACCATATTGTCAGATCATTCGGTACATTAGCCGGGTGTTTCAATCATAAACTAATAACTTAAAGACCAGAAACCTCTGCTTTCATTTGACATTTGCCTACAAGCTGAAACACGCACACAAGTAACATTTCTGTTCCTCTTCCAATAGACCATTGATAAAAACGCACACAAGAATCTATTCTGTTCTTCTTCTTATAGACACATAAAAAACACAGCCCTAGTAATTTGTTTTTGTTTTGCTTTTCGATTTCCCATTTATTCATAGATAGAGTTTCAAAGCTACAAATACAACAATGTAAACAAATGGGTTTTGGGGGGTGAAACATACGAAGGTTTCCAATCTTTATTATGGCTTATTTATGATTTCAATTAACGAACCGAATTTGTGAAATAGCTGTTAATGAGCTTAGAGTCAAATAGATATGACAGCCGATATTATCTAGACGTTTTTCTTTTGTAGCTCCGAGCAGATCACTGCGCAGAGCGAATGAACCGAGTTAGCATTTTGCAGAGCATGATGAGAGCTCTTTGTTCCATTTGAAAGGTTTGGGTTATTAAAGATTTAGCTCTATTTGAAGAAAGACGTGTCTAAGCTAAATAAGGAACACATATATTTTTCTGACAGTTCAGTTCTCTGCTCTGGGCTTAAAAAGAATAACGCCTATGAAGGCTATGTGCCTATCATTATTTGTAATGCAACGAGCAGTGCTACCAATTACAACAGTGCTCCGGTTTTTGTTTGATACCTTTCAACTAAACCACATGTTCTCACTTATGCAAACGTGGTCAAAATATTTGAACCGTTGATTTTAACTCCCGATTTCAGCGAATTACTTGAGGTTCAACCATTGTTTAATTAATAATAGCCAAATACATGCCTGGTCTCAGTTAATCCACCGAAATCGGTGTGTTATAATGAATTATGGATCAAATATTACCACAACTGGCACAATTGATTGAATGATAAACTGCTAGAAGGTTTTTTTTTTAAATTTTATTTGAATAAATTTGATACCCAGTCCCAGAAGTCAGGCGACATTTTACTTTTACTCTCAAATTATCTTAAGAGTTGCTTTAATAATTTAAGAAATGAATTTTATGCTAAATGCATTTTTCTGTAATTATATTCCTGGTTTTATAATATAATTTTATAAACTACAAGTTGCTTGAACATAAAGACAAGTATGTGCGACCCATTCGATCATTTTATTTATGTTTGAAAATATATTAAAATTTAAATGTTTTCAGCTTACATCACACAAGATTCATAACAATAGGAGATTAATTAGAAGACAAATTATGCATTTCATAAATCTTTTAATCGATACTCAAAGGCTCTTTAAGAAATATTTTGAATGCTTTACGTCTCATAGCTAGAAGCAAGGAAAGTTTAAAAATTGGTACAATTGACGTTGAAGACTCTTTTTCGAGATATGTACATATTTATTTTAAACCTGTCATTTTTTTCGCAAATTTTCTTTTTGACATTGAACTTAACTGCTAACCCGTCATTTCGCAAAATTGAATTTCCTGATATTTGAACCACATATCATTAGGTGACAATTTGTTGCTTAATTTACGGAGTTCATTAACATTTATTTGATTAAAAAAACATGTGCGTCTCGGAACGCATGACAGAAGTGATAACTTTAACTAAGTTGAACTATTTAATATTGAAATTGCTTAACTTGAGAAAAGCGGAAAGCCAGACAGACTGGGCCGTAACGCGTTCCGTTACGAAGCGGTTTACCCTCCCATAAGAAGTTATCACTTCAAAAATAAATTTATATTTACGTAATATACTGTGCTAAACTATAAATGCGAAATAATTGAAGACTGCGAAATAATGAAATTGCGAATTGTGATATAAGAAGTGATTGTTTTGCGAAACAAGAACTTAGCTAAGTAAAACTTGTCAAATATGAAATTATTATATTTGGTAAGAAATTGCATTATTCGAATTTTCAAAAATAAAATATATTTTTTTAACCATTGCATGTTCGTATTTCTGCAAATTTAAATTTCAAATAAGAATTCAAATAAAAAGTACTTCAGTATATTTCATACAGTCTACCCATGAATAAAAGAAAGAGTACACTTGTTTTTTGTCTTATTTTATTGACGTCATATGTGAAAAAAATCCATTAATCCACATCGGACAAACAACAACAATTTGCAGATTTTTTTCACACATGACGTCAATAAAATAAGACAAAAAAAGTGTCGTAATCTTGTTTTCTTTGATTCATTCAGTCTACCCATATATTCTCATGTTCTGCAATTACTATTTAAACATGGCGGACTGGCTTCAATTTGTTGTCGAAGCAAAGTATAATAGCTGATTTCCAGTGCCACGTGTCGGCGTCGCTTTGGCAGATTTTTCTCTCAACGCGAAAGTTCAAACATAGCTATTTATGAAGTGTTTACAATGATTCGTTGGTTACTAATGTAACATAAGTGACAGTAACGTTCAATTAAAAAAAAAATAAACTTTTGCCCGCGTTTTGACAATCAAGAATTTCATTGTTCTACATCCCAGCATTTATCCTACAATCAAATTTTCTACATCCTAGCTAATTGACATCTGATGGAAATTCTTAATTCCACTTTACAGTTACTTAGGTTATTGTGAATATTGCGTGTACTCGGTTAAAGACATCTGTCATGTCGGCGTGTCCGTGATGCTTGTTAAGGACGCGCTATTGGAAATCAGCCATAAGAAGGCCGCTCCACACCCTATCCAAGACTGTAAATTGGTAGCAATTCGTGATTAGTGCTAATTCCTATTCCAGGCTAATCAATTTGGTAGTTTTGGAGAGAAGAGAGCGCTTACGAGGTAGAAAATTATTTCCCCTTCCTGGCAATTTCTACCCAACACATTTTTGCAGGCAGCAAATTTACAAATGTTAAATTGACGTTTGTCATAAAAGTAAACAAATTAGGCCTGTTCCTTGTCGCTGTCTGGTTGTTGCAAGAACTTGCAATTTTTAGTAAGAAATAAAAATTGTTTAAGAAAATAAGTAAATTGTTAATTATATTTAAAAAATGAGCTGAAATTGTTGTCAAACTGTTCTAGACTTTTTCCATTTTAATTCTTTCTCAGAAAATTTCATACCCACTCTTAAAAATATGATAAGCTGCCAATTTCTGAGAGACAAAAAGCACGGATCAGACCTTGTTTGATTTCAATATGTAGGTGTATTATAAATGTCTATTTATCTTGGAAAAGAAAAGTGTTTTACCTCTGAGTATTGTATAGTTTAAAATGGACGTGTTCATCATGTATAGCTCACATCGGTAATGTGATTTCATTGAGATTACAAAGAAGTCTCGTATTTTGAAGACTCAAAACTGTTTGGGGAAAAATAAGGATTTGGACTAAAATGCGAGATTTAGCTCCAGATGGGAACATTGTGACAATAGACAGTATTGAACAAAAAGCTTTGTATAAAACCTGTCCATCCTACAAAATATTTCTCAGACATCGTCTACCTACATCTATATTAGTTTTATTTTCCAAACAAAAAAAACTAGGTCTAATTTTGAATACAGAAAGCATTAAGTTCACATAAAACTTAATGTCAAGAAAGAATAGACCCTATTAGTAAAAAAAATTAGTTAATTAATAAGGTACACTAAATAAAATTATGTTCACCTCTTTATTTGATATGAAAAATGATATTGACTATAAGACTCAGCATGACGGAATGAGTCCACGACTTCATCAGTCCAAATAAAAGGGGCGACAAATTTAATTCAGATTCCTCGTCTTGCCATACATCAGAACTTTTATTGATCATATTAAATGCACCCTAATTAGCTTATCTGTACTTCTTAGTAATAAAAATGCAAATAAGTCTATGTAGCACTAGTCAGAACATTAAAGACCCACTACCTATTTAGTGAATGAGTGCGCAATATGAGCTTCAGAAGCTTAATAATAATTTAAAATTTTAGGGTACGTAATTGCCATTAGTTTAGATATCAATGTCAGAATTAAGAGTGCTATATCGTCAAGGTAGATATATGAGATAGTTTGGTCTATGGTCATTTGGCATACCTAAAAGTCTGTTCTGGTGATAAATAAAACGGTTCGGTGTCAGAATTTAACGAGAATAAGTGATGATTTTAAGAGAAGAGGCTTTGATGTTCTCGCTCGATGGATTTTCATATTTCGTCATGGTCGGTTTTATGGCTAATATTGAAGAGTTATGTCTACCTATACCATTCATTTTATAAATGCAGTTGTTACAGGTGAATTGCGTTTCAACAGAATATGTGCAGGGAAGCGAAATTCCATTTAGGCCAAAATGCTCAAAGGCTCAGTAGTTTTCGAGATGAACTCAATAAAATCGATGATATAAAATAACTGCTTTTGGGCATCTCGATGCCGACGACCAAGATAGAATTAGCGCGTACTTTTCGAGTTTCGAGAATCCTGCACCCGAAAAAGGTTGGTCTGATTGTTCGAAGTAAGGAATTTCACAGTTGAAGAGGGAGATAGCATTAAAAATGACGATGATGAGAATCTGATAACTATCTCAGACGAGCAACGAGGCAAACTGCAGTCATGCTTGCTCAGCGTACATGCACTTTTTTTTTCCAAGCAGAGGGTACTCGTAAGTAACTATGGTGATGCACAATGCTCATATGAACGCATGCTCTAAGCCGTGACTTGACAACATAAACGCAAGTGACTCGGAGGCAACAAAATGCAGAGAGATGCACACAAAAGGAAGTAATGACCCATTGTCTTACTATCTTACTGTCTTACTGGCAATTGAACCTTACGGCACTGCAAGGCAAGGTAGGTAGAGACATGTGTATGTATATATTTAACTTAAGCATGCCATTATTACGTTATGGTTGGTCGTCGTATACGTTGTGTCGTCGTTCGTTGATCGATGTGGATTTGATTTTATCCGAAAGTGGAATTTTGCCTAATGGCGATATGTGATGAACAGAAAAAAAAGGATCAACGCGTTGTATGATTACACTGGCACATGGAAGATTGTCTTTTTGCGTTTGCAATTTTCTTCATAAATCATTAAGGTAGATTTACATTATACGACACACACAGACAATTTTATTTTAGATTTTAATCCAAACTGGGGAAATTATAGAAGAGAGACTATTTCGACAAACTTAGCTTTACCTTTAACCTTAACCATATATTGCTTTTCGTTAAGGAATCAAGAACTTCAAATGACATTGAACATTTGAAAGTAACTGATATAAGACTCGAGCATGATCACCATAAAAAAATGAGTAGATGCATACCACCAGTCTAAATTAAGAAATAAATTACAAGTAGACGTTCAACGTAACCGGTTATTGCGTTGACTATCTGACGTCACTACAAAATTAATCTTGACTCTGTCACCACAGCGTCAACGTTCACATTGCGTTCATGCATAAAACGTTGGCGATCACACTAATGACGTAGTTGTCCCAAAGTGCGTTGACGTACCAACGTAATTTTTATACCTATTTGCAGTTAATGCTTGAGCTTTTGAGTTTTTTTGCGAGCCTTTAATAGATTTTTTTGACGGCACAATTGACGCCAATAAGTCACATATCTAATTTCCTCTCAAATAGAATTTAAAGAATGCGCTAAAAAGATCCCAAATAAACATAACCGACATCATCTTGCAAAACAATACAAACATATTTTGTAACGCTATAACGCACACGCGTTGCATAAAGTGGCAATGCATCCGCAAAAATTTCATACTTCTTCATAAAAATCAACTCTGGAAATGTCGAATAATTAATAATTAGCCAAATTTCGAGCTTAACTTTGTTCCGATATTTTGGCAATTTCCTTTCTTTCTGAGAGTATTCCAGTCTACAAGATTTGACTGCTCTGGAATATAACCAATATACTCTCTAATTTACTAAAGCCACTTATATGAACTGGCAGTGTACTTCTGAATTGTCTACTCACCGATACACTTCAAACAGCACTAAAACTGACGAGTTAGGGAGAAAGATAATTTGAAGTCTTATACTAATTTTTTAAAGGCCACTGAACCGAGATTTAAGTAGATTTTGCCTAAATGCCTATAAATCTTGAAGACTTACAATACAAATAAAATCTCCTCATATGAAGATTTTAAATAAATCGAAACTAAATCGAACTAACCTATGCCCATAACGAAATGAACATATTCCTCGGGAAAGTGAATTTTTAATGCGGTTCTCGGTTGACACAAATGAAACTGCCTGTCTCACTTCTGCATCATAAGACAAAATGAAACACCAATTGTACTTTAAATAGTGCTGTCAAGTTTTTACTACGTTTAGAGCAGTGAACACACTTTTTGAGTTTTAATAAATCTACAAGAGATTAACGTTTGGTGAAAACGTAGTATTTCTGGCTGAACACAATAGAGCGCTGCAACAGGAACTACAGCTCAGGGTGGGCTGAACTGTCACTTTTTCAATAAACTACATTAACTACGAAATGAAACAAAATGTAGCAGACGTAATGTCAAATGTTAAATCATCTGAAATGTCATTTCATTTTGAAGTATGAGCTTATAATTTCTTTTGTATTTGGCGGCTAGTGAGCAAGTCTTTATCATAATAAAAGTATTATATCATAATAAAAGTATTAAAAAAATGAGATTATCACAGTTATTTTGTTGTTTTCAAATTTTTAACGCACTAATCTTTTGTGCATATATAAAAAACCGAATTGGGCAAGAAAAATCCAAAAACTTGATCACATTGTATTAAAAAAGAAGCGTAGTTAATTTTATTTGCTTCGCGTAGTTTTTGATGTATAAAATAGAATGTATTTAATTCGGCCTGCTACAGCTGTATTTGCAATATCTGTCAAAAAGTGTCATACATTATATTAAGTATGCTCTCGTAGTTCCTGTATACGACAAATTGTCAAATCGACCAAACTTTCGTTTCACAGAAGAAAGCGCTCTCGAGAGTAAAATATTTCACAAGGCTGCAAATTTTAGTCCAAAAAATTAGGAAGACTGTCAACTAATAGAAAAAAATACAACAGCTGTCAGTTGCCAGATTTGTCATTACAAAACTTAAAAATAATCGATTTTATCATGTGGTCGGGCTTATACGTATATTCGTGCGTTAAATTAAAATTTGTGATTGATAGCAAATTGGCTGTTTAAAAAAAATTGTTTTCAAAAAACTTTATTAAACAATAAAAATACACTTTTGTTTTGACATTTAAGCAATATAGACATTGTGTTCTGTATTTTGTCGCTCTCTGAGAGAGTCTTATCCACACACTTGAAAAAAAACGGGAATCTGCTTACATCGACTGCTGGAACAGAGCTATTTTTGCTTGCCGACAATGAATCTGTACAGATTTCTGACATTTGAGTTTTGCTGTCATTTTTTGCGTCAGCTTCACTCAAACCTTAGGCGCGATACACAGAACTGGCTTAAGTTCTGGTACGGGTGTGGAGTGGGTGTGATCAACTCAATTCACACAGAAATGACAGAGAATTTCAATTTCAATACACAAAGCAAAAAAAACACAAACAACCGAGAAAAAACAATAAACAACTAGCTTATTTTTATTCACAAAAACACTCTTTGCTAAAATGGCTTCTATAAAGAATAAAAATAAGGGAATTATAAAAATAACATTTGCATTGGATTTTCATTTTATTTCGATTTGACATTTGAATGGGTGATTTTATTGTGGCGTGACGTTTACGTAGGCCACTAGAGTTTTCAATATGGCGTGGCAATTACAGAACCACCATACCCTCGCCTCTTCATATGTGTGTGTATTGTCCCATAAGAGAACATGAAAACTACACAAAGTGGCAAATATAGCACCACGCCAGAACAACACCAAAACACTAAGCCAGTTCTATGTGAATTGGGCCTTATGTAAACCTTCATGTATATGGTTTGACTTTGTCGATTGTGAAACGTCAAAAAAGTTGAAAGCACCGAATGCAGTTCTGTCTGTACCTACCTGCGTTGCGTTGGTGTTAATTTTGACAGCTATTCCAGCTGCAACTTTACCATATTTGAGTTATAAGTCAAAAAGCCCCTGAGATACTTCCAGGGTGGTTGGAAAATTGTCATAAGTTAGAAAACATAACCTCGCCAATATCACATATCTAAATAGGATTGGCCTTAAAGAGGTGTGCAGAAATAGCCATATTGATAAACGAAAACATTTATGGGATCAATTAAATCTTGTTTTAATCCTCAACAAACATAGCTCTTATATAAACATCGGAACAATGTCTGCTGAATGAATACCATTCCGTTTTATTGACGGGATGAAGTTTCCCCTCAGAACGCCATCATCTCTTTTGAAAACTATATTTCCCTTCTGTTGCCTTATTCATAAATGAATCGACTCTAAGACTTTGCACACAAGGCCCCACACCTACTTTCTATAACGATTCCTCCATTCTGCCTCTTCAAAGGTTGAATCCCTCATCAACAACAACTGCATCTTTGCTTGTCCAACTAATTATGCCCGGACACATCAACTGCAGGCCAATTCTTCACAAAAGGAAGTTCAAGTGATTTACGCCTGTTTAAAACATTTTGCCACTTCCCAGTACATATTTTCCAGAGTCTACGCAGATATACAGATATACATATATCTATAGTGACACTGACACTTTAATTGGCAACACCACACCCAAGACCGCACCATCTTAAGACATTTCCATCTATATAAACGGCACGGATAGAATATTGTATGCGGGTGACGCTGACGATCATGATCATGATCTTCATAATCATTATGGTCAATGCAACTACAAGTAGTAGTACTTACATATAACCAACTGGTAACTGCACACTTTACGTCATTTGAAACTTGCGAGAGATGTTTGACCAGAAGAACTCACCTTGAGGCAGCTACTTGTGGAATATTGTTTGTATACCTATGTTGATTAGTTTTTTTTTTTTTTTTTTAAAGACGCACTTAAACTTATGCATAGTTTAGATACAAAGTCATGCTGGGTACGTCATGGTCGCTTCGAGGTCCAGGAGAGTCATACCTTGAAGAATTGCTATTTTGCCTCTAAGCTATACACAAAGCCTCATCGGGCCGTGCGTCGCGTCGTCGGACGAAGCCGTTGCAAAAATAGTGACTTCTTGCCCTAGTGCTCTAGAGCACCATAGAGCTCTTCAACGGCAACAATAACCGTCACTATACCACCAGCGCCAGCGCCAGAGTCTAGTTACAGAGGCGCAGTTGTAATGGTTAATATCTTAAGGCCTTAAGGAATGTAAAAGGCACTGGAGGTTTAAAAATAAATTTTGAACACTTTCCGGTCAGGGATCAGAGATGTTTTGCTGAATTATTGATTTAAATCGAAACCTATTTTATATAATTCTTCTTTAAGATTTTGGATGTCCCTACATTGATATTTTCGAACAATATTCACAGCGTTTGGAAAAAAAATATCAACGATCTGAACGATAAAAAGGGTATTTTAAGATTGAAGTGCTTTGAGCAAATACGACCCTGCTTATATCCATACACAGTCTTGTGTGTTTTTGCCCAACCTTGATGGTGTTTTCTGCTGCATCAATATAAGTATAAAGTGTTGTGTGCAAAGTTGCACTATTGAGGAGGGGCACCCGAGCGGATCAGTTGCTTGACTACCCCGACAAGATATGCCATTACGAGTATGGTGTTTATCTCGGCGTTGTTGTTCTTTTTTTTTTTGCTTGGCAGTCACCGTAGACGCCTAGACCTGACTTTGGCTGAGTTGGATGACTGAATAATGCCTGGAATCACTGGGCGCGTAGAGTGGATAATGAAGTTTTGCTGCAACAGCGGCAACCAGCAACAAAATTTTGTTGTTTCTCTTCTATATGCCTTGTGGGTTTTTCTCATGTGTCTATATGCACACATTTGGCGTGTTTACCTGTCATTACATGTGAATTAATGCCAAGTCCAAGATTGCCATAGAAGTCTTTCGTATTTTTTTTTCTTTTTTCGCGCTAAACGAGCAGCCAGGAGGTAAGTGCAATGACTTTTGTTGCGCATCGTGGTAGTAATATACTGGTGGGTATAGGAAGCTATGTTCCTACCTATATATCGCAGCCTGCGGGGCTTAGTAAATTGTACTGCGAAAAATGAAATGAAATAAGATATGATATAGCGAATTAATTTAGGAAATAACATTACTGCTAGACGATTTTTCTTTTAACATAATTTGGCAATTAATAAACTCGGAAAGACACGGAATTAAATGAGGGATTGTTGTTTGGTGAGGTTTCAAAAACTACCGGAATACAAGAACCAGGAACCCAAGCTGTGGAAGCAAATAAAAGTCTTAATCCATGTGTGTATGGTGAAGCTATTGTTTAAACCCAGTCTTTGTCAAGAACTTCCACTGCGGGACTTATTTCGTCGTTCAGCACTAAAACAAAAAAAATAACTTAATAAAGATGGCGGTATGCCATCATTTAAGGAGAAATTGATCTTTATAAATGTTTATTGTGACGAACTTAATACTGCTTTATTGAAAAATAGAACGGTGCCCCTGAAAAATAGAGGACTGCAGACTTTTCGCACTACAAGTCTTCACCGTGTCTCGTCTATCACGTTTTTTCCAGCTTGCTAAATGAGAGTTTGTTTGGCTTAGGGAAGCTGGGATAATTTCACTAAAATTAACAGTGCGTCTAAGTTACTGAAGAATTATTTCACCAAAATAGTCATAGTGTATTTAGCATATTTTTATAAGAAATACCAAAGAAAAACTGACAGTTGCCGCCATTTGTAACAATCATAGTATCTTCGATTGTTTTTGATTTTATTGTATAGGTGAGTTTCTTAACACACCCCTAAAAGATTTGGTGAAAACCTCAACATCGATGTTAAGCAATGTCAAAAGAGCCAAAAATATCTTGATCAGCTATGAGCAAATTGCCAACCATAAAAAGCTAATCCGAGCTTAACTTAAATTAAAAAGTTACCAGAAGCATCGTTGAAACGTGAAATACCCATCACAATACTTATGATAATTATGCGGCGTTTGTCTTAATGTAAGAATGACAGAGCTTTTAAATTTCATAACGTAATGAGTCATTTATATCCATCTAGCTTAAAAGGCCCACGCCACTGGCCATACGGATGTCCAACATCATAACCTGCAGGAGAGAGAAAGTATCTATCATTTCATCGGAGTATGCCCCGTGTTGAAGGAGCTGAGAAGATTTCACTTTGGGAAAAATACTCTTCAATTTGATGAAGTTAAAAAATATCTAAACGGGTTGAACTGGCAACTTTTGTTCATCTACTATCAAAAGGCCAGCGCTTATAGAAAAAGCATAATCACAGAAAGCTTTTAAAATTGAACTTATTTAAAAATAATTAATTGTGATGATTTAACTAAACTAAAAGTCTGTTAAAAAAAATTAATTTGTTTTTGCTAAACTAAAAGCCATTGCAAAAAAAATATTTATTTTGTTTTCGCTAAACTAAAAGTCCTTAAATAAAAAAAAAAACATTTAAATAAAAACAAAAATTATACATATTATTGGTAAAATTATCTTAAAATTTAAATTATTGTAAAATTTATCAAATGTCCTACTCAGGCAAAGGACAGTTATAGTCATGCCTTAATTATTCAATTGAAAATTCTTAATGATAACAAATTTACAACTTTTACATTGAATAAAAATCTAATCTAATTTAATCACAACCGCAATCCATAATCCAATCCACAAACAATTTTACTAACTGGGCAATTGCATTCCAGTTCGTTTTCACTACTACAGGGTGGCGCACGAATCGTGCTATAATAAGAAATTTAAAAAAACTTTTATTTTAATCGATGTATTTTATTAATTTTTTTATTGGATTAAAACTTAAATTTTATTTTAAACAACTAATGGTTTTTAATGATGATATACCGCAAATGACCTCCACGCTGATCCACGAATATGCGGAACCTGATCAGAAAATTGTTCATTGCGGCCTGAAGGGTTCAAATTGGGATCGCCTCAATTATTGTCTTAATGGACTTCTTCAATTCAGTCAAATTCCTGGGTTTCATTTTGTACACTTCCTGCTTGACAAAACCCCATAAAAAAAGTCTGGGGCAGTCAGGTCAGGTGACCTTGGGGGCCAGCGGAAAGTGCAGTTTCAGGATATCAATTTGTTTGGGAATTCTCGTTAGAGCTCCGCCATAACTTGTGTGGCTACGTATACACTTGCTCTATCTTGTTGAAACCAAATCCTGCTGAAAGGGATACGTCTTCGGCGAAGTTCTGGGTAAAAAAAATCATTCAACATCTTTAAATAACGGCCCCCATTGACAGTTTTTGTTACACCGTTTACTTCAAAGTAGTATGGCCCGACAATACACCTTGATTAAACTGCGCACCACACGGTGACTCGTTCTGGGTGCAGTTCCGTCTCATGGAGCATTTCTGGATTAGATTCACTCCATATACGGCAATTTTGCTTGTTAACATTGCCGTTTAAGTCAAAATGGTCCTCATCCGACATGAACAAACAATTTACCAATGTGTTGTCTTCTTCAGCCATTGCAATCATTTTTCGGCAAAATTCCTGAGGGTTTATTACCTTGTAATTTGGACTTTGTGCGGAAACAAGTTTAACTCATCATGAAGTATCCGTTGTAATGCCCGCCTGGTAACTCCAATTTGGCCCGATGAAACAGCCACGATTGTATCCTGATCCCGAACATTGGGATCTCGATGATACGGTCTTCGTTCGAAGCTTCCAGATTCGGCAAACATGTTCACCAGCCTCATAATGGTACATCTACTCGGGGGAGTACCGCGAAACTCCAGCCTAAATTCCCTTTGGACGGAAATGACGGACTGCAAAGAATGGTATCGCTGTATTATCCAAATCCTTTTTTCAGTATCCCAAGCATTCATTTTGATAATTCTAAATAGTAGCCTATAAAATAAAAAAAAAGCCGATTATTCACACTGAAAAAATGTTATTACGTTTTATTTTTGTAGCACGATTCGTGCGCCACCCTGTATTTCTATTTTTTTTTTTTTAAATTTATTTTTATTTAATCTTAACTTATAACTATGTTAAAGCTAGACAAAAATGTTTAAAACTAGCCTAATTATCAATAACTTACAACTAATTTACTGGCCCTTTAATTCTATTTTTTCCATCAACATTCACAACCACATTCAACAAAAACCAAACAAAAATATTACATGCAAAATAAATTACACACAAATAAATCAAAAGTCACTCAAAAAATAATGGCATTCATAGATACTTGAAACATCAATCTGTGGCCAAGCTTGGAACTATGGCATGTTTATAGATTTGTTATCGTTAATGGCCGGTGGAGACGGCATGTAAGGTTGCGAAAGTTAGTCCCCTTTCACACAGGGAAACCAGTTGCTGGAGATTTTTTTGACGTTTCCCTTTAATTGCCTTGTAGCTTTCACACGAAGATACTGGCACCAACAAACTGAGGAGGAAACTGGAAGATTTTGTTGGGCTAATTGGAATGCAAAGCAAAACGTCAAACAAATCTTTTCAAATCGTTGACCGGGGAGATTTTTTTCATTCCCACTTCTCCTTGCCCTTCTCGCCCTCAAACTCCCAGTTGCCGGCAACTCAGTTTCCGTGTGTGAAAGGAGACTTATCGAAACTAAACGAAACTGAAAAAAGCGGCCACTTTCAATTTGTAGTTTGTATTCCATCTGTTAAAAAGGTGCTTTTCTTTCTTAGTTGAGAATATGAATTGTCAAAAAAATTACTTGTTTCTTTTTCACTGAGAGCGTTTAGAGCTCCGAATGTTTATTTATTTGAAGACTAATCCACACCAAAACATGTTACGAAGTAAACATATGAAAGGGCTTGAAGTGTGACATTATGGCGTTTTATGGCCATAAAGCATTTTGAGTTTATTCTATAAATAAATCTTTTTTGTGATTTGGCCAACTTTTCTTGTGAGTTCGAGGGGAATTGTGTGAAAGAAAAAAAGATTACAGAAGAAAATTGGCGTTTACATACAAACTATCATGGATGTAATTCGGGGCAACAAAAAAATGCCAAGCTAAAGTAGACATTAGCTATTATAGGCAATACGAGTTTTAAGAGAGAATTAAGACAATTTTTGTAAGTATCTTAAACAATTCTTTTTAGCTTTTCCTTTCTTTTATCTATTCTTTTTATTTCCGCTTCTATTCTCATCTCTTTTTCTATTTATTCTAATCCTTTCTTCAATTAACTTTTCTCTTTTCTCCATCAGCAATTCGATGAATTTTACTTACATAATTTTTGCCAACAAATATTATTTAAATATTTTTCCTAATGCATTGCTCTCATTGTTAAATTTTATAGATTAACAGTAGTTTATAAGATATATATCTTAATGTTTATAGCCTTTCAAAATTAATAAAATAAAAAATAAATAGGGTAATGTGTGAAAAATGCAACGAACTTTTGCATATATGCTTGCCAAAGAGCCTAGTACGAAATTTATTGTGTTCTATGTAGTTTTGCCCGTATGAAGCTGTGTTTGTCAAACAGTTTTAAATAACGGTTTTGGTGACATTATGTTTAGAAAATGTTTTGCAGTTGGCGATGCTGGTGATAAATTAATTTGTTTCACGCAAGTTCGATAATGTACATGACATTCTTGTAGGATATCGAACATGCGTGAAAAGTTTCGGGTACACATGTATCAGTTTTGTTGTCCGTCCGCCAAACAAAATTTTCATTTTTAATCCAATATTAAGCTCAATAAACATATTAAAATATTATTTTTCTTATTCCAAACTGACAAAGATTAAAAAATGAACTAACAACAAAAATACTTGTTGAATGTTGTTCGATGAATGATTTGCATACACATTATCGACCAAGAACGCTGCCTGACAGGCAATATCAAAACATTTTGTGAGCAGTCCTTCACGAGTGTCATGCCATCATGCAAGTGTACACATTATCGATCGTGAGGAAAACTGTGCCGCAGGTTCGATAATGTGTACCCTACTTAAGAAATTTATTTATTGTTGCATTCAACCAACAAGTAAATTGAGTAGTCAATGCGGACGTTCACTCATTTATTCTGAGCAATCTTTAATAACTTTCTGTTGTGGAAACGTGTGCAAGAGCACATCTAAAGAAAAAAGCTGTTGCCATGACTTTTGGAATAACTATAGTTATCCGAGAACAAACGTATATTACAGCTGACTGGAAACTTGATTTTGTATGCGTTTTGATATGATTTTTGAACAGCTTTAACCTACCGTATCTGATCCGTCACCAAATATACTCGGATAGTAAGGTATCCGAGACAACATATAACTAATAATACAAATTTGCTTACATTGTTGTATTTGTAAATTTGACTTTCTATACATGAATAGATGAGAAATCCAACGACAGTATGTGGTCTAGGGAAACTACACACAGACGCAAAATTATAAGTTTTATCCTACACAGATGCAAGAATATCAGTTTCATAACGGTACAAGCTTGTATATACTTAGCTGCCGAAATCTTTGTATTGCTCATCTGTGCTTTAAACTATACTTGTCTCATATGTTTTCTTCACAAATAAGCCATAATAAGATTGGAAACCTTCGTACGTTTCACCCCCAAAAACCTATTTGTTTACATTGTTGTATTTGTATCTTTGAAACTCTATCCATGAATAGATGGGAAGTCGAAAAACAAAACAAAAACAAATTACTAGGGCTGTGTTGTATATGTGTCTATAGGAAGATGGACAGAAAAGATTCTTGTGTGCATTTTTATCAATGTGTCTATTGGAAGATGAACGGAAATGTTACTTGTGTGCGCGTTTCAGCTTGCAGGCAAATGTCAAATGAAAGCCGAGGTTTCGGGTCTTCATCTTATTAGTTTATCGTTTTCTTACTGGAGTTGTACGTTGTGTCAGACCCCATCAATTGAATCTGTCAACGATAAAATTAACAACAATTATTTCTATAAAATTGACAGATAAAGTTAGTTATCTACAAAAATAAATACCCATTTGAATGCCATTTTCACAGAAGTAAAGACTTTTACATTTGGATAATTATGCCAAATGGGTGACAGCCAATAAAAATTGAAGGTATAGAAAATAAAGCTGTCTAGGGTGAAGCCCGAACGCATACCGCTAAGTATGCCACCCGCTATAAAATATCAATTAGCTGACAACTGACAGTGGCAAAAGCCATATACTTGAATTTCGACTAGATAGACTACTTTGAACTCGAATTCAGTTAACTCTCGCTTGACTCGCAATTGTACAACGCACTCGAAGTTTAACCGGGTTCATGAAATAAACCCAGCTAAATTTGTGCAACTGGCCCTCAATGTAGTTCAAGCTGTGCATGGAGGATATTGCCTGCTTTCACGTAGTTATACGACAAACTGACAAACTATACGAATATTTCTTAACGATTCGGATAGGTAAGCTAAAAGCGCTGCGGTGTTGTTGTTCTGAATGGATTAACTGATTTTGATGAATTTTACACCTAGCATTGGCAGGTGGTGCATTTACCAACCATTTTCGTCTTTTGAATGATTCTCAATGAGTCAAGCCTACTCGGAAAATGTTATTGCTTTAAAAAAGTTTTAAATCGACTGCGACTACATTTTTTCTTAGTGCTCCAAAAGTACCCCCACCCAAGTCTTCAATCTAAAAGTAATATTTCTAAAAGTTGAGCACAAGACATTAGTTCTATAACCTAGACCAACATGTTATTATAAAGACACTCTAAGCCAAAGGCTCCTCCAAATACATTTTGTCACGCGGCTCCTATTCAACTGATGCACGATTCCTTTGTAACCATATTTTCAGGATTTGTTACCTTCAAAACTATACAAGATACCTTCTGATCAGATGAGGATGCTAAGGTGATTAATTAATTGACAAAAGGATATTATTTGTCATAAAATCACACAGCAGATACACTCCCAGTGTATAATCGTATTCCTTGTACGGAGATTAATGATGCCACCATTCATGGTATAAGTAAACAACAGAAGCGCACTTATTGGCTTAAGCCAAAGAATCAGGAAGTTTATAAAGTCATTTGGTCAAAGGTCTCCTATGAAACGCACGCACTTCTTGCATTTCAAAAAATAACTCATATAATAAACATTAGCCCAAACGGTTTACCGTCTTGAGGAAGTGCTACGCCAATTATTACCAAATCACATCTCAGGGAATTGAATAAGCTTATATACTACAATTGGAATGGAATCGATCTGCATTTTTTCTGGAAGCAGAAAAGAAGCTCCAAGAATTCCGCACCTATTCTCTTTGCATATGTGACCGATAGTATAGGTAGCTATATGGATTTTAAGATACTTATGGACTTTTCTCTTGTTCTTGACGGTGTATTCTATAGCGTCTGATCGATTGTGAACCGCGTTGACCGTTATTTAATAAGGAAATTCAATAATTTGTCTATAGAGATCGTATTGTAAGCTATGGTGTATACTGTATAGGGTGCATTGCGTATATGTGCACGTTGTCTGACTTATTCTAACGTGATTTTTTTTTGTTGTGCTGTTTTTCTTCATCAAAATTTAAATTGCAGTTTGACTTGTATAAAAATAATGCCGGCGTGGTTCTTTATTCATGAATGCATCGTCTAAGGTTCATAATATGTATACAACTATACACTCCAGATTGATTGAATATGCCAATTTACTTTTACATGCGATATTTGTATTTGGGGAAAAAATCGAACTTGAGATGTTGATCAAATTACATTACGTAAACAGAGAACACGAAAAACGTGGGTTGTGCAACTCCATCTCTCTGTATCTTAGCATAACCCCCTGAAGCGATTTTCTCCAAAATGTGTGCTTTGGCGTCTTAGTTGTTTCCCTAGAAAGTATATCAGAAACGATTCCCACGAATCTGTGCTGATTTATTGTTCCATCCTGCTAAAACAAACATAACAAACAATTTCGTTTAAGTTTTGAATAGATTTCTTCCGCCACAACAGTAAACGAAAAATGGTGTAATAACCAATATGAGCACTTCTTGCGACATCTGTTGTTCCGCTGTACACGAGGAGCTTAAAGCCAAATGCTTTAATATTATTCGCTCACATGGAAACGGACAAAAATTGTGTGCTTTTCAAGTTTTTATCATAAATATTGCTTGTTTGTATTTGTATTTTTTAGTTTGTATTTAGAAGAGTAACCGTTCAAAAAGAACCTGTTTTTAACATGTGTTTCTTCTTTTATTCCTTGTCTCTCTCTGTTGTATTAATGTCTTGTAATTTTTAAGTCGAAGTCCTTCAGTGATTAAGCTACAAAGTTGGGTAATATCGGTGGTCCAATTTATGCAAATTTTGAATTTTGCACCATTTAGTATTTCGGGATTTGTAAAAATGGGGGATTAGTAAAATTGGAGATCTATACCAAGCAACAACCGCATTTTCATTGTCGAGCAATGTTTTAAAAATAATATATTTGTCACCTAATATCCACAATTTTCGTACAAAATATGGCCGTCATAGAGACCATCAACGAAGAAGAAAGGAATAATTGAAAAACAATTCAGGGGGACTGTACCCTATAAGCAATCTGGGTGTTCTGTCAGTTCGCGAAAGTATTGCTGTGAGTCCAGGAACATCAATTCGGTACCGTCCCTAAGAATTGGGCATTTCTAGACTACTGACTATGCAGCGCCAAGAGAGTTCGTGGAAGGGATTTAAGAAAAAAACAAATGGATACTGATTTTTCAAACAAAATCATCTTCATTGTTGAATCGCATTTTCATCTTCGGTGGCTTCGTTAATCGTCAAAATTGACGTTTTTGCAATCAGCATTGACCACCTAGATCCTGCGATTTAACGCCATTGGACTTTTTTTCTTTAGGGCTTTTGAAGTCAAATACACAAACGTCTATGCAATCAAACTCGCACGACCACCAATACTTTGAAAGAGAAAATTGAGACGTGTAATGATGAAATCCAGCCACATTTATGTGAAAAAGTCATAGAAAATTTCAATAAAAGAGTGGGTACGTACTTGACATAGCAAAGTCGAGGCGGCCATTTATCTTATGTGCTATTCCATACATAAACCCAATCTGTATACTCTATTAATAAAAAAAAAACAATTAAACTTTCTAATTTAAAATCTGTATTTTCTATCAAAATTATATTTTGCGTGAATTATGGGACACCCAGGTCCCAGGTATTGTATTGTGATTAATACTCTCTCGGCTTATAGCATAAATGACAATTACTAATGCAATTTGGCACTATTTAAAAAAGTATTGAATATTAAAAACTTGCGTTTATTGAAACGTCGTACGATTACCTAGTATGAATCGTGATGGCACTAAAACTGATTTTACACCAAGCAACTTCAAGATTTTTTAGGCACTCAGACAAAATTGTTCAGGTTGGAAAATTGCAGAGCTATCACCCCTTCTATTTTGTGATTTTCGATATGGCGAGTTATTATTCTAAATTAATTAGAGTAAGGAGTGCGGAGATTTATTTGAACAGATTTAACAAGTAATACATATTGCAAAAAAAAAAGATAAAAAAATTGCTCTTGTGGGAAAGCATTGTTATACTGACATCCCCCAAGGATGTTACCTTAGTCCTTTACTGTTTGCCCTATTTATTTATGATGTTTGTGATATTCTCCCTGGAGGAGTTAATTTTGCCAATATTAAAATCAAAGTTCTGTTATACGCTGAGGATTTAGTTAAACTCGCTGATAATCCGTTCACACTACAAATGCAAATCAACCGCCAAAATTAATTTTGTGAATCTTGGGGTCTTCAAATTAATACCCAAAAAAGCTAAGATTGTCATATTTGAAAAGAGAATTTCGAGAAGACGACTAGAATAAAATTTGTTAATTAATGATACAAATATCGACGTAGTACAGGAGTTTAAGTATTTGGTAGTTCTTTTAACATACAATTTAAGTTTTCTCGATCACGCCAAAGAAAAATGTAAGGAAGCTAATGTGGCTCTAAATGTACTGTGGCCAAAGTTTTTCTCCAACAAATATGTTGATTTAACCTCTAAATGCGAAGTTTTCAATGCGACATTAAATGCTATTCGGAATATACACACTTCGAAGTTTTCGAAAGCGTCCAAAGGAACTTCTTCAACAGATTATTTCGTTTACCAAATTCAACATCAAATTATGCAATATACGTATAGTCTGGTTTAACCCCTAAATTCATAAAAAATTGAAGGCAAGCGAGGACTATATTGCTAAATTAATGAAAAGAAGTGACTGATGTCTTCACAAAATCATTTTGAAAAAATTGCTCCGAGTAAATGCACAACCTTTCAAGGACTGGAATCAAGTAGCTTTTCGCCACGACACATCACTGATCCTGTCAGAAAATAATGTTGACGATTAGCACGCTAAGTTTGCTGATTCAATTTCCAGGGTTGATCATAAACAATTTGTAGATAATCTATCGAGAGCAACTTCTTCTACATCAAGATGTATCTACAAAAATTTAAATCATCATCTACACTCGGATGCCAATTACTTTCGAAACGAATATTCAGCATCTGTTATAAGCATTGGCGCAAAATTTTAAACAACCCATTGTTAAGGGCTTAACATTTTACTAGTTAGCAATTTCCTAAGTGCTTATTGATTCAATAACTATTTCAAGATTTTTTAACCTTTTCTAAACTAGTAAATTGCTAATTAAGCAAAAAGCTGAGCATTTGTAGGGTTTGAATTTTGATGAACACAATTATTGTTGTTATGCGTTGTAAATTAATTATATGTTGATGAAAACCCAAAATGTGCTCTAAAAAGGTATAAGTTATTTCTATTTTCATCACTTTAACTTCATTATGTACAAAAAAAAAACAAAAAAAATGGTGCACCAGCAGGACTCGAACCTGGGCACCCCGAGTGCCAGGCTGACATACTATCAGATTTCTAAATGGATTTAGCAAATTGCTAAAAGTTAAAGTAGCCATTCCGTGTTTTTAACTTTAGTAAAATGTTAAAATCGTTCAAAATTAGCTCAATCATCTTTTTAGCTTAGTAAAATGCTAAATGTGGCTTTAACATTTTACTAAATCGTTTAAAATTTTGCGCCATTATTTTTAGAACGAGAGTTACAATTCTAAACCTCAATTTTATACCTCATCGAGATGACCTGCCTCAGTTCTGTAATCTATGTAACAGAAGAGAGAATGAAGATATCTACCATTTCGTGGTTGCTTGTCCAATTTTACAAGAAATTCATCAATTATATTTTCAGGAAAGTTTTATATCGCTACAAAGACTTTATGAAAGCCTCTATAAATATTGCCAACATGCTCTTACTTACCGAAATAGTTTGCTTTAACATAATGTGATTAATTTCCCACTTATTGCAATTTCCAGCTGAATAATCCATTTTCTGGTTTGAATCATGGAAAATTAAGTCACAAAATTTACTGTTAATCTATCAAGATTGATTTTGGGTTTCAAATCACGTTAAAATTGTAAACTTAAAAAAAAAATAGTTAATCAACTAAGCAATCATTAAAGCCCTGAATTATTGTGTGTTTCAAATCACTTTAAAAAATTGACATCTTTGTTAAATAAGCTAAATCGTTAATCATCTAAGCAAATAATAAAACTGCGAGTATTTGAACATATTTGTTGGGACTTACACACATATATATTGTAACAAAAAACTACTAAATTTTGTACATTATTTTTATGTTTACATATACTTATATATATATATATATATATTTTAGAAGTTTGCATTTATCTTTTTCTTGAAATCTTGTAATGTTATCTAAAGGAGACGGCAGTATTACCAGGTCCTAATCTTAAGAATACAAATTGTTAAATTTATTTGAGAAAAAAAAATAAAGAATCTATCTATCTATTTATCTACTGACAATAATCTTGACACTGACAGTTCCAAAAAGAAAATTTCACCGTCTGAACCCATGTAAACAAGTTTCAACTCAAATAAATATGAATGGCCATAATCAATTATCTCGGAGTGTGCAGCACCGAGGTACTTCAGATATGAGCATCCGTTCAATGATGTGTTCCATGAAATATGCAACTAATCAATGTCCTGCTGTGCAACTTGCACGACTAGCGGCACATAAACAAGTTGTGTTTGCTTTAACCAATAAGCGATCTATCAAGAGTGTTTAGGATTCATTCATATAGAATTGCAATAGAAGCAGTTTTCCCATTAGCTTATCCTATATTCAGTTTTGTTTTGATGTCGTTTCTTTTTTAGAACTTGATGCTGACTGCGGTAATTAAGAAGACTAACCATAAAGGTGCTTAGTAGACCCATTGAATCCATGTACGTTTTACTAAGCAATGATGTCACTTAACTTGACTTGCGTGTGAAATTGCACAGCGAGTCGCAGCTTGATAAATCAGTAGGTTACTTAAAATACCATATGAAAGGATAAGGCCAAGAACGGAGAGATCATGCGACAAAACCGGCAACGGAATATTCAATGCATTTGAAAATAGGTAATGATTAATGAATACAAGTTATGCAAAAATTGAAAGGAACACACAAATATTCTACTTCCGATATAAGAATCCTTAAATCCATTAGAACTGTTCTGAATTCGTATATCTATTGCAAAATTTAAAAAGCAAAAAATAAAGATTCATTATCCTGTTTCCCACGATAAAAAGCAGCAAAAATCAAACAAAGACTTAATAGGTTCCTTTCCGGAATATCAAATTCCTCCTTCGCAATATCCTTCGCGCATTCAATAGAAAACATATCTCCTAATGCACGCACATCCTGTATGCGAATAGGGGCCGCACTAAGTCTACTATAAAAAAAAATACCATACACACTTTTATCTTCAAGGTTCTATTAGGTATCCTTAAATTTTTGTGCGTTGCCCTTGATTACCTGACCTTTGTGCAAAAACCCTGAATATAAAGAATACAAATATCACAAAGGAAATAAAACAAAATAAAAACGGAGGAAGGTTATAAGCGACTTCTTCCTTTTTTTCGTTTTTTTTTTCGTTTTTGTTTAATGATAAAGAGGATTTCAACACCGCACTTGAAAAGGGAGAGTCCTTTTTGTTTTTGTATAGAAAAATGGTATGGTTATCCCTCATCATGATTTTATTTTTATTTTGTTCCAAAAAAATACATATCCATAGGATTATTATGATTTGATTATCCTTGGGTGCTGTTGAATGGGTATTTTTAAGGTAATTGTTATCATTTTGGAGGGACAATGGATGAGTAATGAATTTATAGGATTAAAGCATACAGGTAGATGGAGTGACCGTTGTAGTGGTCATGCCGCGATCCTTTGTCCTTTAAGATAGCAGATACTTACGTTAATATACATATATAGAGCAACGACTTGGGCACACTTTGTTCAGGTAGATGCCATGAGGTCGGACACAATTTTGGAGATATCAATCTAAATGAAATCGAAAGAGAAAGTGTTCTTTTCTAAGGATTGTGTCATAGTTGATTAAGGTCAGTTGTGCACAGTGACAGTACACAGTGACATTACACTAAATAATTGAAAAGGACAACTACCTATATTTCTTCTGAGGAAACTTTTATCTTTCACAATCTTTCATTAAAATTAAGGGAAAATGAAGTCATGGATTATATAATGTGCGTGCACTATGTTTGTTGTTTTGGAATTTGAAAATCAATTTCTACCAATTCTTCAAATTAGGGATACAAAAAGTGTATTCGGCACACTTCGATATTTCAATCCGTTCGATAAGTGATTCCAAGCATAGGACCAAATTTCGCAACTATTTCACGCTATTGGACAGTGAATTAAGACCAGCATCAATTGCAGCTTTAAAAGACTAAATTGCAATAATTTGTTTTTTGGTGAGATACTGGCAGTCAATATTCTAAAAAAAGTGACTAAAATTTGAGATAACCTATCCACTTGGTACCTCTTGGTTTTGGTCAAACATGAAATAATTTTTAAAATCAATTTAAATAAATCATTTATATCCACTTTTGAAATATCTGCGATTTTTTGACAATTAAAACCACACGCTATTATTTAGCCTTCAGAATATATAAGTTTGTATTTTAAAAATAGTCAAAATTAACTTAGAATTGTGACCAGCAATTTTTATACATTTTAGAATTATGAATATGATAAGTAAGAGTTTTTGTAAATGCACGATAAATTATGTCAAAATTGAACCTTTACTGCAAAACGATTTTTTCTTGGAATATAATCAAAGAGTCACACTCTAAAATATTTCTTTGCATATCCAAAGTTAAAAAAAATTTAGACACGTGAAAAAAAAAATCAAAGATAATATAAAATTTTGTTATTACCTACTTTTGTACAATTTTATGTATAAAATAGCAGAAAGTCTCCGGCGTTTCCCGGGCACCTGATCTTCCAAATGAAATGAAATGAAAAATTAAGAAAGAAAAAAAAAATGTTAAGTAAAAGTATTTTTCAATTATTTTGTCGTTCAATACCCATGTTCTGTAACTTACGAATCGATAATAATTGTCGAAAAACAAGAAAAAAAATTGTTAGTTTTGGTTTTAAGATGTCAAAATGACACTTCAATATATTGTCTTCCATTGGAAATAATAACATAACATAATAACCCCCTGTAAGTGAGGAAAAGTTATCGCCTGAGTTACAGAAGATGGGTACATAATTAGTTTTCTTATTTTTTTAACAATCGAACTATTCTTCATTTTGGGACTCTTTGCTCTCCGGATGTTGGTTTTTTACTTGCGATAGGTAAATACAATTTAAGGCAAGTTATGCATTCGTCGAAAAAAAAATGTTTTGATATAACAATCAAACATGACATTACAATGATAGCGAAGACGAGCAAATATGGTCTAAAAATTCTGTTCGTCTGAATGATAGTAAATAGTTATAAAAGTTATATCCACTTACAGTCCAAATGAGTGGGCCGAATTGTGGTGTAGAGTTTTTTTTTTGGCGAAACTGCCATTATCTTAAAGCTCATTTTTCTCGAAACTGGTTCTAACGATTTTGATTTTAAAAAATCAGATTATTTTTTCGGTACGAAAAAACCATATAAGGAAAACAAATTACCAATAATGGCTAAGAACGGTACCTATTTTTTTGCTTTCTACTATCTGGAAAACGGCTTAGGTGATTCCTTAGTTCTTTCGAAATGTTACACATATTATATATTCTTAGGTACGTCAACTTGTGATGCATACCAATATTTTTAATTACCTAATAGTTATTTGTTTGTATTTTTAAAAGCATAAAACTTTTTTTTTAATAATTTAATATTTCCAAAACAGCAAACAGCTCATTATTTTTTGTTTCAAATGATAAGCATACACAATATGCCTTATTCCTAGAAACCGCTCCACAGATTTTAATAATTTTATTCTCATAAAGTGAAATTCATCTTTATCAGTTTGTTTGCTAAGACTAAACTCGGAAGCCAAACCTACAATTTGAAAAATTCTTTTGGTTTTATAATGTTGCTTGCAAGTGGCTTGAGGTTTAAATATTTTTTTGCAAAACTTAGCTGTTTGTAGGGTGAAATTGGCTAATCGCAAAAAACAGTATACTTGTGAAGTTTACACATCAAACTTGATTTTCCTTGAAAACTTAACATGTGTCGATGAAAAAGTTGGAACCCACCAAATTTTGTTTTACTTTCATGCATATATCAACTTACGCGAGAGCATGAGCTTACATTTATAAGTTAGTTCTTACGTTTGCAAAAGTAGCCACTGGCGCTGGGGAATCCTTGCAGATGTAAGCTCGGTTAATAGGCTAATTTCAATATTCTCAACAAACTGTTCTTTTCTAACATGGTGCTAAGCAGACGCAACCTTACGCTGAAATGCAAGGAATATTGCAAGAATTCACCGGCGACTGTAACCGTGAAGACACAAGATTTCGTGATTGTACTAAAATAAATTTTCCTTGCAAACTTGAACAAATTGACAATTCAGTGCGAAACCTTATCAACCTTTTTGAAAATAGTCCTTGCGAAGATCAATTCATGTATGTGTATAAGCCCCGCATAAATTACAGAAAAGTAACACGTCTAATGTCGAATTCCTTTCATCGAAATCTTTGGAATTTTTCATGCTGGGGCCCTGTTAGCGTGAAACCCAAAATGGAGGGTCTTTACAGGTTTAAAGTAAGACCGCACTAATGCGACATTTTCCGACACTATGGATAATTTTTTTTTTCAAGCCGCACTTGAATAGCAGCCTTTATCGTCTTCGCTATCATCATAATGTAGTGTTTGATTATTATCTCAATTTTTTTTCAAAGAATGCATAACCTGCCTTGCATTGTACTAACTAATGAAGAATAGTTAGTTTGTAAACAAAAATACAAACACAACACCGGGGACTTTCTGCTAGTTTGGAAATAAAATCCATAACAACTGCGGAAGTAAACAAAACAAAAACCAATTTGGATATAAAATCCATGGAAACAGCAAAACGTAAACAAAACGAAATATAAATTTGGAAATTATATTTTGAAATCAGGATAAATTTAAGAGGTAAGTGCAAATATTTGTGTATAAAGCATATAAGACATAACTTTTATATTAAATTTAATAGCCTATAAGTTGCCCAAAGGGCAACATAAAAAGATACAATCATTTTTATGGCGTGCCAAATGGTAAGTCGTCAGTTTACCTGTCATATGCAGACAAACTGACATCGAAACAAAATTACTTTTACCTTAGATGGCGCTTACAATCCAGGATGGATCACGGCCTCAACCAGCAAACCTCTCCAGCTAGCCCGGTCCCTAGCTAGCTGCCACCAGTTACGCACTCCAAGTTGGTTGAGGTGGTTCACCAATTGATCGCGCCACCTAAGATAAGGCCTTCCTCTGTCGCGTTGTCCAACGGGGTTGGATACGAAGACTCGTCGGGCTGGTGCGTCGATGTGCATGCGCTCCACGTGACCTAGCCATCTCAGTCGCTGTATTTTTAGCTTTTTGACCAGGTTGATATTGCTCTAGAGCCCGTAAAGTTCGTCGTTAAATCTTCTTCTCCACTCACCACCGATGAACACTGGGCCAAACATAACGCGAAGAATCTTTCTGTCAAAGCAACCCAGCTGGTTTTCATCCGATTTTGTCAGTGTTCATGCCTCTGCCCCATACAGCAGGACTGGGATGATTAAAGTTTTATATAGGGTCTCTTTGGTTCTTTGAGAGAGGGCTTTACTACTCAAATGCTTTCTAAGCCCGAAGAAACAGCAATTTGCAAGTGTGATTCTTCGTTTGATCTCCGCACTGATATTGTTGTGCGATGTAATAGTGGATCCCAGGTAAACAAAGTCTCTGACTACTTCGAAGTTATAACCGCCAATCGTGACGTTTTGTCCCAGTCAATGGTGCTGGACTTCTCTTCTCGATGACAGCATATACTTAGTTTTCGTCTCGTTAACAGTCAAACCCATCTTCGCCGCTTCCGCTTCAATACTTGCAAATGCTACACTCATAGCTCGCTTCGTTCTGCCTATGATGTCAATGACATCAGCATAAGCAAGGAGTTGAATGGACTTCTGAAAAATTGTGCCTCTGGTGTTGACATTTGAGTTGCGCACAATTGCTTCCAGCACGATGTTAAAGAGATTGCACGATAGCGCATCACCCTGTCTCAAACCTTTCTCGACATCAAAGTCGTCGGTGAAGTTCTTACCGACTCTGACGGAGCAGCGAGATTCCTTCATTGTCATTCTGCACAAGCGGACAAGTTTGGCAGGGATGCCAGGATGTGACAAGGCTCTGTATAACTCGTCTCTATCAACGCTATCATAGGCGGTCTTAAAGTCGATGAAGAGATGGTGCGTATCGACTTGGAATTCTTGGGTTTTTTCCAGGATCTGCCGGAGTGTGAAAATCTAATCGTTAGTCAATTTTCCTCGCCTAAAGCCACACTGATCAAATCCGATCAGTTCGTTGGTAAAAAGTTCTAGGCGGATACACAAAATAGCCGACATAATTTTGTATGCGATGTTGAGGAGACTTATACCTCTGTAGTTGGCGCAGTTCAGAGCATCTCCTTTTTTGTGAAACAAAAACAAAATTACACTTTTATATATTAGTAGAGATAGAGATAGAGATTAATAATTATGAACTATATTATACCTAAGCAAGCCTGTATAACAGTCAGTCTGTCACGCTATGTAACACAAATAGTGCGATAGTCGGACATTTTTGATTTGACACATTTTACTGTCATACTTGTGCACTGCCCATATGTCAGGCAGTAATGCTGTAATACTGTCTTACAAACCGAGTAACCAACAAATATTACGCTTTCAATCTATCTCACTTAAAACAACCGACAAACTGTCATACTATTGGCATGGCTCAGGTCACTGCCTTATCGAAAACTCACAGGATATACAACAACACATTCAAACAAGATAGTAAATATAATGTCGTGATTAATTGAACCTCTACGGATTCCTGTGACACCTTTACTGACCAGATTTATAAATATAAAAACACACCTAAACTTATGACCTATAAATTCAAAGACACCTGAATGGTTCCTCCTTATCTAAAACAGGCCCTTTCAATTTGTCTATACCTAGAATGAAAGCTTAAATCTGAATTTTAACTCACACATTACTCTACAACTAACAACATATACATGTAAGTTCCCCTTTATGAAATTTAATTTCAAAAATAAAGAATGGGTATTAGATAAGTTTATGATCTGAACACAAATAGTCCAAATATTCATCGAATTAATCCAAACCAATAGCACACAATAAAAATATTTTCTTTTCACTTCATAAATAAAAAGATACACACAACCATATTACCTTGCCTTCCATTGTTATTTAAAGCTAAAGCAGGTTTATGTTTTATGACCTCCTTTTATTAGCCATGTGTATCTTATTTTCCGGAATGTCACATGTATCTAGGATTAAAGTTGTCAAATCACATTCTTAACCAAATATCCTAAAATATGATTAATGGGAATTAATAATTAAAGTTAGATCTTCATAAACACATAGTTTAATGAGCTCGTTATATGGTTGTGAAGCTAAAGCTGTTTTCTTATTTATTTATTTTTAGCTGTGAGTGTGTGACACATTTCGAAAAAAAGAAGAAGCTACAAATCTTCATTGGCGTCTCATTTGACCTAAGCATACAATATTGTAAGACATTTTGTTTCTCAATAAAATAACGAATCTTAAGATATTTACATATAGGCATGTAAATTTCTTACCTGATGTTGTCAAAAATGATAGAGGATTTCTTAAAGGTGGGGTAAGCTGGCAGGACGTTTATAATTTGTTTCTCTTATTTTTGTATCTCATTGCAATTAGTATAAAGTAGATAAATCTGTGAGCCAATTAATGATGAAAAAAGAAAATTTCTAACAAACTTTCATTAAAAACTAGATACGAGTATTCGCAGAGAAATAATGGAGCGAAAGTAATGCGAAAATTATGCAAAAAATTATGGCGACATAAATGTGTTATCATAACCATGATCTTCGTCTTGACATTCACAATTAGCCAGTTGTCAAATCGTAAATTAATCAAATCTGGTCTTCAATACCTATATAATTTATTCCGATACCGCAATAATTGAGTTCCGTATGGATTTTGCTTGAATTTAAAGCCGGTTACATTTGCGAGTGTTGCAATTAAGACTTGCAACCTAAATTGAACTATTAAATTATTGACAAAACAAATTTGAAGGTGTAACTGTGAGATTATGGTTTGTACAGCAAACGGAGAAAAGACGTGTTTTCCATAATTTTCTTTGAATATTCGCAATGGGATGCAAAAACAAGCTTCCTCGAAAACCAACGCACGCACTAAATGGGGTTTTGACTACCCTTAAAACAAACAAGCATAGTGTGAGCGGTAGGAAACTAGAAAAGAACTTAAAAAAAGATAACGATAAATATTGATTTTGAAATTCTTTTTGTTACACATTCGCGTTGTACGGCTAAAGAAAGAATCTCCGTACTCGACAGTAGGTCCCAAATTGTGCTCAAGGGTAAATTGATGATCATTTCTAGAAGCGCAAGTGTTGCGTTTGAATTATTTAAGGTGCGGAATTCAACTGAGGAATAATTGTTTATAAAAATAGCGATAAAATAATGAGAGACTACGCACATTGCAATGGCGTTCGAGAGATGTAAATGTTTTAATTTTAGTTCTATGGCCTATCATTTGTAGATCTCTATTTTGAATTCTGTGATTAAAGATTTAAATGAGTTTTAGGAGCTCCTGCCCAAATGTGATATTTAATTCAAGTTTGAACTAATGTGGGCTTTAAGTACTATTTACATGAGAGCGACCAACGAATATTCGTCCATTTTGACATTAATTATAATTTTATTCTTCTAGAATACAAGCTGAGTATCTGATTTTGAGGTTAGACACACGTGAACAATTTATTCGCCGAAGGTTGGATGGTATGTGGAACGCGAATAGAGTATGACTGTTCGTAACAATCAGATGCAATTCGTGACGACCAATATTGTGCTCTCAAATTTATCTTATTTTGTCGATTAAAAAGTAAATTTTTCGGTCCAAACATTAATATAAATTATATTTCTACAATTTTGTTTAGACTTTGTGAAGAATTTAGGTTTGTAAATTTCTTTTAAATGGAATTTATTCGTTTATTCGTCGGGCGTTGGTCACTCTCGTATGAAAAGTCCTTTATAGATTACATCCAGATCAGAAAGAGAGAAGATTTTCTTGAATATTCGATGAACACTTGTTGCACAATATCTTTCAACATCGAATATTTCATAATTCCAGAGAATGAGGTCCTCTGATGCATATGCTGTGAACTGAAAGCTAATAGATATTGAACATAATCGAATTGAGTTTTTTGTGATTCTTCACATTAAAATTAAATCCCCATAGAACAATGTTGGACCAATCCGAATTTAATGAGCTTATCCGAAGAACAATGATGTGAATCTAGAAAGGAATATGAAAAAGCTTAATCCACTGTCGCCAGCAATATAATTTCGTGGACTAGAAGTTCCAGGTGATAAAAAAAAGAGTGAAATCTGTCAAGCCGAAAGAAAATGCATTATTTGATTTCAGCGGCAAAGAAGGCTATTAGGGTTAGAGAAGTAAGTTTCCGGAAGCTTAAAGCCAACTCCATTAAGGAAAACCCGAATACGTATCAACAACTAGAAAGATTTGCAACGTTTACATTCAGAGAACCAAAATTTTGCATGCCCAAAAATTAAGGCCAAAAATACTACATTGTTCCAATGCATGCAGAGCAGTTCTCTGATGTTAATTCCACGCTTCCAGAAAGTGTTATGACTCCTCCAGTACTTGAGAGCGTTAACTATCGCAATCGTGCAATTACTATAGTCCTTAAAAACCTTGATATACTGAAATCCGCTGGCCGGATTGTATCCATTCTGAAAAGGTGCTCATCAATGCTTCAACCTAAGCTTTGTGCGGATGGAAAATACCATTTGTCCAGCTTGTCAGTAATAAAGACGAATATTCTTTGCCCTCTAACTACCGTCCAATTGCATTTACCTCCCTTCTTTCCAAGGTCATGGAAATGCTGATTATTATCAGCTTAAGAAACATCTAGAACAACGAAAGCTCCTTAATGACCTGCAGTATGTCTTTCGTATCAATAGGCCCAATAGGTCTGAAGGCATATCTCACCGAATAATGGCACAAACCTTTACATCGTTTTGGAGAAAGTTAGATTATTGCGCTTTTGATAGAGTTTGGCATCAAGCACTCTTATCTAAAATGAATGCATTTGGTATCGATTAATCTCATCTTCGTTGGATTAGAAATTAACTTTCGGACCACTCAATACAAGTTGTATTGGACGGTTTCAAGTCTGATATTCACAAAATAAATGCGAGTGTGCCCCAGAGCTCCGTATTGTCTCCGATCCTTTTTCTCATTTTTATATATGATCTCTTATCTGGAACTTCTAATTCACTGAATTGTTTTGCTGACGATAGACTCTTAGCTTTTCATATTCGTTTGCAGATTCACTAGACAGACCACGTCTTTCGAAATGATCACATATTCGATGTCGCCCAAATCGCTGCAAAGTTTTTGGGCTTTCTTCGAAGATGTAAGAAATTCTTCTTCTCGTCGGATATGGCTTTAATCTATTAGGTCTTCATTTTTCTAAAGCTGAAAAAAAGCTCTTAAAAAACAGATGTGTATCGCCAACTTCTCTTTATTCCTTCTCTACTTTCCTAACGCTCGCACTGTGCTAGATCATTTTAAGGGAAAACAAAACCCCTTTAGTGCGTGTATCACAACAAAAAAACGAGACACAATAGAACCCTGAGGCACACAGTCATTTTTGGATTTTAGACTTTAAACCGTCCAATACGACTTATATTTACTTGTCTGTATATATCTGGCCAAACGACATAACCACCAATAGAACCTTTCTTTAATAAAAAATCCCCGAGAAAAAATTCAAAAAATTCGGGATTATACAGAAAATGTGAAATTATTGAAATGCTGAGTATTGATTCATCCTTATAAAAATTAATATTTCGATAAGACAACAGTAACTGCCTGGCAAGCTTAGCGGGTTCCAAGGATCTTATTTCAATTTAAGAAATATTGGTTTTAGTAGAAAACGTATGTTTCTCTTATTTATAGGTTCATTATTCGAAAATATGCGTTTATCGAATGTTTCCTTCAAAACCTTGATTTTTGCGTTTAATGTATGGAATTAAACTTTACCACCACCGCGCTGGGACCAATAATCTTTCACTTTCATTCAATTCAATCGGGGAACGAAAAAGTCATTAATTGAATAGCGAATATCGTTGACTGTAACGCTGACGCTAACAGAACACACAACATTATCTCTGAATTGATTCATCTTTCCTTTTTCATTCAGGCAAATCTTAGATCGTTCCGAACATTCTGGGCCTGTTTTTCAGTCCAGGATCATTACAGTGCCAGGGTTAAGCTAGAGTTAACTTCTGAAAAATGTTTTTTTTTAGTCAACTTACATCCCTATTTAACTTAACGAATTTATAGACTTAACTCTGGATTGACTGAGTAGACATTTTTGTGAATGGTACTTGCCAAAAACTATTACAACCACTGTTCGAAAATTTGAAAATGGGGTTTTCGACAGTGCCACCATCTCCATTTTGATTGTGGAATGACGTTTTCCATAGTATCGCACATCGATTTCGACAGATTTTTGGCAACTGAAAATTTAAGTTAATACGTTCACTGAACAACAGTTATCTATGTAACCTGACGTTAATTGATTTACAAGGTTCACTAATTCCGGTTTATTAAAGCCATTGAATATGAGACCCTAAGAGTTTTTCCAAGATACCAGGATACTAGGATACTTCTCCTGATACGGTTTAATAAAGGGTTATCCATTTTGCGGTTTCAAAAGTATAGGGCTGGAATTCGGTATCTGTCAAACTAAGTTGTTAAACCAATTTATTTTTCAGCTGAAAGTCTGACTTTTACGAAAATAGATCGCTTAACTATCGCACAACGTTTTACATAAAAATTGTAAAACTTACTACAAAAATGTTGATTCTGCCACAGCCACATATCGTGCTTTAAGAGGAGATTATGATTTACATAATCGTCCAACTACGCAAGCAATTGGCAAAATTGTGAAGAAATTTGAAGAGACTGGATTGGTTACAGATATTATAAGGCCTGTGCATCATCGTTTCGCTCGTACCACTGAAAATATCGCTGCTTTAAGTGAAAGTGTTGCCGAAGACCCGAATGTGACGATTCCTCATCGTTCTCAGGAATTAGGACTGTCTTACGGTACATTATGGCGTATTTTGCATTTGGATCTACACCTACATCCATATAAAGTCCAGCTCACACAACAACTGAAGCCAGCTGACCATTCATATCGTCGTAGATACGTCGAATGGGTGCTTGAACAACAGCCGGTGGACGGCGATTTTTCGAACAAAATTTTCTTCAGTGATGAAGCACATTTCTCACTCGCTGGGCATGTTAATAAACAAAATTGTCATATTTGGGGTTCTGAGAATCCTGAAGTAATTGAAGAGAGGCCATTACATCCACAAAAAGTCACTGTTTGGGGCGCTCTTTGGTTCGGAGGTGTGATTGGACCTTACTTCTTCGAAAACGAAGATGGAACGACTACTGTCACCGTCAATCTGAAGCGTTATGGTCACATGATAACCGACTTTTTTTTGCCTGCTATTGAAGAATACGACTTGGAGAATATGTGGTTTCAACAAGATGGTGCCACATACCACACAACTCGAGCGCATATGGCTTTATTGCAGGAGGCATTTCCTGGCCGCTTAATTTCTCGTCGTGGCGATAAAAACTGGCCACCAAGATCATGCGATTTACCACCACTGGACTTTTTTTGTGGGGCTACGCGAAAGACCGTGCTTATGCAGATAAACATTTAACTCTTGAGCACTTGAAAACCAACATTCGTTATCGTTGCTTGCAACAATTTGCGTGAAACCGCAAAATCGACAACCCATTATTAACAACATCAACATGTCCACAACCCATTTGGTACGAAGTCCAATAGAAGGAGACATAGAACACCGCCTTACGGGTTACCAATCGCTGTTGATAGATCTTCTTACGAAAGATGCTCTCTGTTCATTATTGATAATCCTGCTAAACAGGACTTTGGTGAGAACGTACCATAACTTCACTATCAAACTGGCCCTAAAATATAATACCATAGGAAAAATTATATTAATTGCCACAAACCCGATGCAAAGAAAAGGACTGATAGACCTTAAGAGCACAATCAATTTTAGGTCTCGATCCTCATCCTCGTTATGTCAGCATTGATTAAGAACAGAAGTTCGATTTGTGTCACTAATTCAAAACTTGTTCTATATATCAGATAAAATGGGGCATCCTTTATATTGAATCTTTATAAGTCCATTTTGCAGTCACGTCCTTTAAAATTATTCACGTCCTTTCCTTTCAGCAGTTGTAACTGTCACATAAATTCCGTGAGAAAAATTTACAGCAAAATACATTATATAGGTATATACGAAATAAGCAAATGAATTGATTCATCGACATGTGTGTGTGTGTCAATGCATATCCTTATTGGAACATGCATTTCGTCTATCGATTATGGATTAGCAAATATTAATGACGCAGTTCACATAATTTCTATCAAAAAAAAAAAAATAGAAAAAAAGATATTAAATTTCAAGGATCCTCTATCTAGCACATGAACAACACCTGTGTAGCGTTCCCACGATGATGGCTGTGATGCTGATGCGTGGCGCACCCATAAGGTTCGAATAAGATAGGTGCATGGAACTAAACAGAGGCCAACCGCACATAATTCTATCGAACCCCAATCAATCGTTAAGAGGGATTTCCTTTTGTTTTGTATTTCAACCTGACGGAAGTTTTTTTTTTGGAAAAATCACGTTATCCTGTGAGTGTGGAAATTATAAATGGGTGACACTCCTTCTTTTTTTATTTTGACGCTTATGCTAGCTGCGTTGTTGGTTTGTTTTTATTGAAGGTTATATATCCTGTAACAGGTTTTTGATGAAACGTGGGAAATGCACACAATGGATGCTGTGCTGGGGGAAGGGTTCAATCAAATGTCATGTTGATGATGGTGCTATAGAGTGGATTTATTAAATGAACCTGTAAATAGGTGCCACCGTCTTTTGCTGCACATCCGTGACACAAACATGTTTAAGCAATCATTTATCTGAGGTTTTTGTTATTTGTAATCGATTTGATCGAAGGTTAAGATGAAGATGGTTTTATTGTTTTTTTTTTTTTTAATTTTGATCCTTTTTGGACAAAAAATAACTTGGCAAAAGTGCCATGGAGGGGCTTTGTAGTTGTTTGTATTTCATTCGATGCGGTTTCCTTCCGGTTTCATCTATTGGTAAATAGAAGGGTTAACATAATTTACCGTTCAATAATTTTATAGAAAATATTTTGGTGAGAAATTTCGAGATTTCCCATCGAAATTAATAATGATGATCGGAAGTAGGACATACAAAGGATGTTATATGCTCAAAGGGCTAAGGACCAATGTTGGCCTTATGGTTTGAACCATTTTATGGAGTACTCCGCAACAATTTTCATTCGTGATAGAATTTTTGAAGTGAAATTTCTTTGTATCGTTGGGGCTAAAAATGTTCTATGGAGCTGTTTTTGACATATCAAACCGACACGTTTTTTGTCAAAAACCGACAATTTTTTAAGATTTAGAAAATCTTCTCTACCTTTCACACTATAGGAAACAACATTGCTGGACATTTTTTTTGTTTCCTGGTTTGAAAGCATACTACACTTAGCTTAAATAGTATACATTTCCCCTTTATATGTATTTCATGCTTTTGGAATGGAAATCGAAATTTGTTAAAATTGATTAATTGATGTTTGTGGTATTGGGCGTATTAAAAATTGCAGATATGTATAGTAAGAGTTTTAGAAGCGATCCAGAAAATAACTGAGCAAACAACTCAAAAACTTTCACTTGCAATTTTTAATAATAAAAGTGAGAAACTTTTCAGAGGAACAGCTTTTATATATGTATATTAAATAAAATGCACGACTGGATCGCACGATCTTGTTCTTATGTTCGATCACATCGTAAGCAAGAGATTTGTATTAAAAACTCTAAATATATTAAAGTCGTTTTTTCCCTTAATTTGTATGAGAATCTTAAATATTTAATAATATAAACTTCAAAACAAATGAATAAATCGGCTTAATTAAAGAAAAAATAATTCAAAATTCTGAAATAAATACTTAAACTAATTTGAAGTCAAATTAAGTACGTCATTTTATTTATTGGATAATGTTGAATTAATGAGAAAAAAAAATTTTAAATCTGTAGAGCAGTTTTTGTTGTTTTTTAACTTTTTGAAAACATTTTTCAAAAAAAAATTTAAAACGCCAATTCATAGGTATTCAGCAAATACATATGTATAACTATAATTTTTGAAAAAAAATTTAATGAGCATCTTTCAAAATATAATTTTTTATTATTTATACAATTTTATTATTATTTATTTATATTAATTAAAAATATTGGTACGCAGTATAATTTGCGCAACCTAAAACTACATATGTGTGAAATTTCGAAAGAATCGGTTGAGCCATTTATGAAATAGTCGAAAGCAAAAAAAAACCGTCCTATGGAAAGTACCGCTTTAGACATTTAAAATTTTTTTTTCAATCATATAATCGGTCGTACCTAAAAAGCTGCACTGATTTTTTAAAAATCAAAATCGTTAGATCCCTTTCCGAGAAAAATAGATTTTACGTAACGGTTATATGGCAGGTACCGTTATTTCTTGAGCTAAACAAAAATTAAATTTCCCCTCTGTACAATACCTACAAAACACTATACCCCAAGTTTGAAGCAATTCGGTCCACCCGTTTGGGCTGTAGATGTCTATACATACATACAGACAGACTGACAGACAGACTGACAGACAGACATACAGACGGACAGAATTTTAGACCATCTTTTTTCGTCTTCGCTTTCATCGTAATGTCAGGTTTGATTGTTATCTCACAACTTTTTTTTTTCGACGAATGCATAACTTGCCTTATAGTACCTAAAATCGCAGAACGAAGTAAATGCACGAACCATTAAGGTAAATCCGAACCCGATTAGACTGTTGTTACATTGCAATTGCGATTTTTAAGCTCGTGCTGAGATTGAAAAATTGCAGTTATCGTTTTTTCTTCCTTTTGCTTTTTCTTATTGCTCATCGAACTAAACTTCATTTAAGTGAACTAAGCGGTGATTTTATGCATCTCACTTTGTTAACTTTTGTTAAAAATTACATTCGTGTAAAAGCATTTTTGGTACCAAAAGCGGAACAAAAGAGAAACAACGCTTAAAAATCGTTGGTGTGTAAAAGCAGACTTACACGATTTTTTTTTTGGTTTGTTCGTCTTTTATCTTTTTCACAGATTAAGTGAGTGGTGTAGAAATTTATAAGGAAAGGAGTGACGAGAACAAAAAGGAAAATTTCAAGACTTTTTCTGATTGAACTTTGACGTTTCTAATTAGCCAACTGCATACTTCTCGTTTTTAGCGTATTAATGGGTTTTACACATAATTTTTCATTATTAAATATGGTACTCGTATATATGAAAGGATAATATGTACCTACCTATATATAGAGAACCTAGGTATGTAAATATGTACATACATATGTTTAAATGAAAGTGAATGCTATATACATAGGTGGGTAAAAATCGTTTTTAAACTCTCGAAAAAACGAAAACCACCATTAGATGCCACGGATCAATGAAAATTTTATAAAAAAGTGTCTCGAAAATAGCAGGACGGATTTTGATGAATTCCTCTTTTTTGTTTTTCGTTTTTTGAAATTTTGGTATGCAATTTTTTAGAGACTATTAATGTACATGTGAATATAAAATTTATAATTATTTTTTTTAATTGTTTTAAAAAAAATTTAATTATAAAATTAAAATTTTATTATAAAAGTAGAGTTATTCAAAATGTTCACATGTAAAATTAGTTTAGCTACGTTGATTTTCTCAGATATAAGATTTGACAGAAATCCAATGTACCGTTACCGCCAAAAATTAAAAAAAAAAACGTTTTATGAAAGGTATCGTTAATAGATTTTTCCCATAAGCTTGGTTTAGAATATATGACAGCTAGTACCAACAAAAATATTCTCAAATTTTTTTTTTATCAAAATCGTTGGAGCCGTTTTTGAGAAAAATAAGATTTTCCTTAACGGTTATATGAGTTATATGGAACGTACCGTTATTTTTAGGCCTAAAAATAAAATTTTAAATTTTCCCTCTAAAGACTGCCAAAAGAATCACACATACCAAATCTGAAGGTAATCGCTTAAGCCGTTTAGGCTGGAGCTCGTTATACATACAGACGGAAAGACTGACAGACAGATATTTCTTGTCGATCACTTTTTAAGGCTTCTCTTTGGTCGTGTTTGATTCCTAGAATATGTTTTTTTTTTAACAAATGCATAACTTGCCTTATAGTACCTATATAATCGCAAGTAAAAAAGTGAAGCAGCTTTTGTAATAAAAATGTGTATACACTCTTTCATACAAATATTTGTTTACACATCGCAGTCCTGAGTACTCAAAAGATTTTTTGTTTATTTTGAAAACCTCTTTATAACTCCCTTATTTCAAGCAGAACGGTATTTCCACTTACATATGTCTAATAAGTCTAGAACAAACTACAATCTTTCAATCATTTGAGCTGTAAGCGTAGACATTTTCGTCTTGAAACATTGTTGTATAGAAACGCATTTTAAAATTCGTTAAAAAAAATCTCGAAACAATCTGAACCATATCACACATTCTATTGCAGTTTCCTTGCCAATCAAAATGCCAAGGTCCATTCATCGATCAAAGTCACTCTGTATAATAAAAAGAAGATGAATTCTTGTCGGTAAGTGTATTTCCCGGGAGCGGCACATACTTAACTAGAACAAGGAACATCACACATGGCATAAACTCAGGTACCATAGCACATAACAAAAACAACGGTGAACTAAATTATTTAATTATTGGGACCATAATATATAGAAAAATTATTAATCATCGCGTGCCAACAATATTACCACACCATCATCTTCATCTTCATCATCATCATCATCTCAGCTGCATCAACTTCACAACTAAGATCTGAGGCGTTTAAACACTTGTTGAAGCACCTCAGTCTTTGTCTATAACACAGTAGGCTATAGGCTTTGGTGTATCTTCAATATCTATGTAGAGACTTAGTAGAACTGCAGCACTGACAGACAGACAGACCGATGAAGCTTGTTAAGCAATCCATGGACACATGTAAAAAAGTCACAAGAATGAGGAAAGCACCAATCTAGTTTAAGACTTGTAAAATCTGCAGAGTTTATTAAAAGGAACTTTTGCATTGCATTCTGTGTGACACCATGATTGGTTGAAGGAGCTTGTTTTGTTTAAGGCTACGAGTATATATAGAGGAGAGATAGCCATCTGGAAGTCAACGCATGCATGATGACTCCTACATCTCCTTCAAGATTATTTTTTGATAACGATGATTGAATTCTTCCGCAGAGTCCCGTTTCGTCGATGCAATGCAATGCAATACAGTGGGGAGGGGGATTATTCTGCTCTCTTTGCAGACAGACACATTCTTCCTGGACCATGGCAGGTTGCAAGTTGCCAGTCTCAGATCCTGTCTCCAATTAACGCTTAATTAACAAGATAACCTTGGGTAATTGCATCTAGTATGCAAGTCGGAGGCCAATGGAGCTTTAAATAATTTTATATCCTCTGGCTGATTTACATTATACCTTTTCTGGGATACAGAACTTGTATATGTAAGTTCCCGGCCATATCCACACACATATTCATGTATTCATATGTAAGCTGGCCTGACATTTTGATGAATGTTTGAATGGCTAACTGCGCAGCACAACAGAAGACCGATGGACAGGTTGAACGATTTACTGCATAATCACAGGCATTAGGGACGGAATGGGTATTATCTGTTGTCGGCTCAGATTGTTGACATAAGACATGTGGCATGGCATTATGTCCTCAACTCGTCAAGTTTTTTTTTTTTAATATTTTTTTTATGAACTTGTGTGTCAGGATGTATGTTTTAACGAGGTGGTATCTCATAACTCATTTAATGGGTGGTCAAAGCTTTTTCGAAGGAGTTTATAACCTACTTTTTGAAACAGTTAAGTTGCGTGTAGGTACCTTGATTACGGCGACTTACATCCAAAAGCCTTTTCATAAGCGGCAGGCTTTTTTGAATATACGAGACATGCTGTTTACAAAAGAGATTGCATTTATGAGAAAAAGTGTTTAGAACATATTTGATTTTTTTTTTGAAGTAGTTGTTAATTCTAAATGTATCTTTTTGAAGGTTTAAACATTGAAGAAAATTATATTGGTCTAATGAGCGTGATTTATAAATCTGTCAAACAGCGAAAACCGTGAGATCACCACATGACTTGGCAATCGGTGTTTCGAACACTATCTGTTATTACACAGGTATTTTTGAGAGTTGTGAGGCCTTGTAACTTTGGTTCCCTAAATGTATTTATTTATTATTGCTTGAAGTATATACAATTCAAGATGGCTGCCACCAATTGAGAAAAATTAGGCTGGAAAGCCAAGGTAGATAGGCCATTTTGATGGGAAGAACTGAATACGGATATAACACTCACAAAATGAGAATGTTGTATTCTAGAGAAGATGAAAGAGAGGAGCACAAAGACTGTATGGTGAGGAGTTGGTGAGCAATAAAGAAGCCAGAAACAGTCTTATTTCCATGGCTCTTCTACGAGACTATTGCCAGCAATACATCCAAGGTCGATATTACAATCGTAATAGGTGACCTAACTGCCTAAGTCGGACTAGGGGGGTTGGGTTTGATATCCCGCTTTTCATAATCCCGTTTTTTGAAATACCATTCAATCAGAATGGTAAATATCTAGTGGAAATGATTGAAGACTTTGGATTTCTTCTTTTAAATGGAATAAGTTCTAACGACTCAAATGGTAACTTTACATTTATTTCTGCCCAAGGTTGCTCTGTGATAGATTTATGTCTTATCAAAGGCGATTGGTTAAGCATAATACGAAACTTTGAAATTCTTCCAGAAAATTTCTCGCAACACCTCCCTATTCTCGTAACTTGCGGTTTAGATAACTTTATAAGCCTACAGTCGACAGAAAACACTCTCAGATTGAAATGGAGTGATAAAAACTTAAACAATTATATTAGAAAGCTTAATCAACATATAGCAAGCTTACCATTCATAGAAGCGACCAATTTAGAAGAAATATCTACTTCGATACTTACAACGATTAGACAATCCTCAAATTTCAACAATCAAAATAGTGTTAGGAACACTTTTTATTCTAAATGGTACGATAATGACTGCAAAAAGGCTAGGAAAAAATCTTTTGCATTTTTGAAACTTTTCCGAAAAACAAATAACCCTGGCACCAAATATTTGTATTTACAAGCAAACCAAAAATACAAACGAATCTGTACTCAAAAAAAGAATAGATACCTACAAAACGTAGCTTCGAAACTGAGTGTCTGTAAAGATTCAAAATCTTTTTGGAATTCTGTTCGCTTTTTAAATGGTCAGAATAATAATAATACACTTTCGATTAATGTTAATGTTCTCGTGGCTTATTTTGAAAAACTTCTGTTGCCCAATCCAAATTTTAGCATGATTAGTTTTGCCATCCCAAATGTTACCATACCAGAATTAGATTCCTCATTTACAATGACGGAATTAAAATCATCTCTAATGAAAATGAAAAATAACAAAGCATCTGGCCCTGATGGTATTCCAGCTGAATTCTATAAATATGCTACTCCAGAGTTTTTGGAATACATCTTAAGTTTCTTCAATAGATTATACATTGAGGAGATAGTTCCTGAAAACTTTAGGTGTTCCAAAATATCAGCTATTTTTAAGAAAGGCGATCGGGATCAGCCGGAAAACTATAGAGGTATTGCTGTGTTAAACTCATTGAGAAAATTATTCTCACAATTACTTTACTTAAGGCTTACAAATTGGGTTGAGCAAAACAATATAATCAGTTGCTGCCAAGCTGGCTTTCGCGTAAACCTTTCGACTATAGATCAAATTTTTGTGTTAAACACAGTGGCTAGGCGATTTATTGATAAAAAGAAATGTTTGTATGCTTTTTTTGTCGATTTAAAGGCTGCATTCGACACAGTCAATAGAAAGTCATTGATCTACAAGCTTTCAGTAATAGGTTTATCAACAAAGTTCATAAAATTCTATGAGAAAATGCTTGAGAACTCTAATGCTTTTGTTGAGAACGGCCCTAGGAAATCGAGAGACTTCAAATGTCAAACTGGTGTTCCCCAAGGCTGTGTTTTAAGTCCTTTGTTATTCTCTCTATTTATAAATGATGTTGAAAATCACATCCCAGGAGGTATTGTAATAGGTGATGTAACTATTAAGGTTCTTCTCTATGCAGACGATCTTGTTATCCTGTCAGTTAGCCCGCTTACTTTACAACTTCAAATAAATAAGCTAAAACAATACTGTGATAGTTGGGATCTCAAAATCAACAGCTCAAAGTCGAAAATTATGATCTTCAGATCACACAACAGATCTATAAGTTATGGCCGAAACTGGACTCTAGGGAACGATATTATAGAAGTCGTGGATAAAATTAAATATCTGGGATATGTACTAACATATAACTTAAATACGCACGCTCATGCTAAAGAAAAAATAAAAGCTGCTAAAGTTGCTTTAAACAGCATGTGGTCTAATTTTTTTAGCAATAGTTTTGTAGACACAGTTTCAAAATTCAAAGTATTCAATGCTACAGTGAATAGCTGCCTCTGCTATGGAAGCGAAGTATATGGGTATGAACAGCTAGAAGAACTAGAAAATGTTCAAAGATATTTTTTTAAACGAATCTTCCGGTTACCTAAGAACACCCCAAATTATGCCATCCATGTGGAGTCTGGCTTACCTCAAATATTTCTGAAAAACTTAAAGGCAAATGCGGATTACATTGTAAAGGTAATGAATAGATCAGACCAAAACCTCCAAAAACGGATCCTTAATATTTGTTTTAATAAAGTTTACAGTCCAGTAAAAAATTGGTACGATATAGCTGTTACACACGACTTTCCGATCTCATTACGAACTGATAATAATGAAGAATTAAAATTGTCTTTATACGACTGCATAGCTTGTATAGATGAGACACTTTTCCAGAAATGTATAGAACGTGGTTCTCATTCAGCCTCAAGGAGTGTTTATAGGCAATTAAGTTTTAATCTAGGCGAGGATAACTATTTTAGGAATAAGTTTTCAGTTTCAGAAATGAGCTTAATTTTCAAAGCCAGAACTGAAATGCTGGATCTGAATTGTAGACCATATAGATCTGACTTAAATCCTATCTGCTCTCTGTGCAACCTTGGTACGAATATCTTACATTTTATAGCGTTCTGTCCAATTTTACAAGAGATCCGTAGACTTCATTTTTCCGCAAGTTTCCTTTCTTTAGAAGAATGTATAAATATTTTGAATGGTGGCCGTGGTTGGAAGTCTCTTGTAAGATATGTTTCGCACGCAAAAAAATATCGAGATGAGTATTTGAACATGTTTTGAAGAATAAAGTCACCACTACTATTTGAATAGGTATTTTAAAAAGCGCATGTCGCAGATTATTTTCGTTTTAGCTAAACTAAAAGCCCTTTTTTCACTTGTTTATACGATTTTGTTTTGACTAAACTAAAAGTCCAGATTAATTATTTTTTCTTTCTTTTTAATTTTTTATATACAAAACTGTTCTAAGCCTTAAATATATCTAAAATATTTAACCAAAATTAATTTATCTTTGTTTTGACTAAACTAAAAGTCACAGTTTGTTTATTTATTAATCCCAAATTAAATATATGTGTATAAAAATAACTTATAATTAATTTTAAATGAGCACAACTTTGTTAAATCAAACTCTCTTATTATATTTAAAAAAATTGTATTGTATAAGTAATTTTTTTTACGGCAGACGGCATATTTGCCATGCTTTGTAATTATTTCTTATATCTAAAATTGTATTTTATGATTTGAAAAATAAAGAAAGAATTGAATTGAATTGAATTGAATTGAAATACCGGTTTTGTTATTTCTCTTTTTATAATCCCATTTTTACCACCCTGTTTATGGAATTCCCGCTTTTGGAAGCTGTAACAAGAACGGCGCGTAAGGGGGGACATGCTGCCCCTGCTTGATCCAATATAGGTTTTTGAGTGGGGTCGAGCTTGGGTGTACGCAAAGTTTTTTTGTGTAACATTTATCAAAATACACAACTAGTTAAGCAGGATTCTAAAAAGCGGGATTAAAAAAAAAAAGTATTTTAGAAGAAGAGATTTTAAAGAGTGGGATTTCGATACGCTCCCGGGGACATCATATGGGAGAAAGTAAACATCGTTTTTTACGGAGGTTTGGTGAGAGTTAGATACTCCTGGAAAAAGTAAACTCTGAAATGGAAACTCAATGGAGGGCTAAACTGCAAAACAAGCAAAGATAGTCTATCGATTTGTGAGACGTAACAGGGAAATATTTTGGATGATCAAGACAGTTGTTCCAAATTGCTTAAGAAATTGTCGGGAAGAAAAGCAACACTAACTATCCAGTACTGAATTTGGATTGCACGTTTTGGTATCAATTGAGGATCAGTTACCTAGCCTACTTAACGAAAATTTCCTGGAACAGATTTCTGACGTGGTACCCCAGGAAAACCAGCGATAGAAATCTAAGCTGCAATCGGCTTCCTCAAAAACAATAAAGGGGTAATTGGGTGCATACCAGCTGAGTTTCTGAAAGCTAATTTCTCAAACAATGGCTGTCATTTACCTCTCGTTGATAAAATTAGCTGGAGTAAAAGGTGACCCACCACTACCATTTTATCAGGTTTATTTCAAAAATTGGTGGCTTATCATTTTCGAGAGGATAAGGGGTCGCATCGAATCTACACTCAAGATACATAGGCTTACGCAGTGGCTGACCGAGCTTCAATCATATTAACATCGAATGTAAAACAATTCTGGAGCAGTTTGCTAAATAACAATACCTGCTTTATCTTTTAATCACTCCTTCGAACCCGCTAAGCTCGTTGATACTATAGAGAAGTCTTGTACCAACTTTATGAGTTCCCTACATCCTTCGAAATTCAGGAAGTACTATTAAATTAGGTTCCTTAATCGCCAAAACTTTTTCAACTGATTTCAAAGAAAACATCAAAAATATAAAAGTAACAGGTCGTTCATTCTGCAAGATACCACTATCGAAGAGGTTGAGCAGTTCAACTACCTAGGGCATGCATTGCATCATCTGATGGGAGAACTGAAGGCCGGTTAAATAAAGCCCGCGCTGCCTTCAGTACTCAGTCCTTAATAACAACCTCAACAACAACCTATCTGCACCAAATAAACACCGACTCATCAATCGACAACAGTATAACTCAAACACAGAACTTTCCGAAGAAGGTAACTTTATAAGCAAAATTAAAAATAATTCGTTTGCCGCCTTTCAGTTCACACTGTGGTTTGACAGGAAAGAAGACTTGCAGATCTATTAATAAAAAATGCTTAGTCCACCGCTACTCCATGAATTTTCTAAACCATATAATTAAAGTTAGTCTGCAGGCTAAAATTTTCAATTATGTCAACGGTCTTGGCTCTGCTGAACGCATCGCTTCCGATAGATCAGCGAAATCAAGCATCTTTGCGCGTGGTTAGTACTTCGATGGGGGAACGTCGGAAACCAACCACGGATGTTGATATGTGTTTCCTCTATCGTGTGTTCTTCCTTACTTTTGTCTCTCTCTGTTGTAGTAATGTATGTAATGTTTAAAGACAATGGTCTAGTTGCCAGTGTTTCAGTGTCTCTACTTCGTAGATATGTAATGTAATGTAATGTAATGTAATTTTCAATTAATAAAAAATTAAAGAAAATCTACTATAATAAGTATCAAATCTATCTCTTTTTATTCTATGTCCCTGTAAATTTAATTCTTAATGTCAATTCTTTAGTCCTTCACTAGAGCACTGTCTTCGATGGTTTAGCGGAGGACAAAGTTTGTAAATGTTAAATAGCAGAAATTCTATTTTATTAATAGCAGTTCGTACTTAGTCCTAAACCTTCCCTAGTCCGTGTTTATTAATTTTATTTTTGACAAAATTATTATGGCTATTGAAAAGCGTTTTGCACAACATAAAGATTTTTATTGAAACGTTGAATGTTTCGATCCACGAACGTTTAAAAAAATTGCCGAAAATGGTTTGACAAATAACGCTTTTGATAAAATATGTGACTGCACCATTACAAAAGAACAAGACGTACGTGATGAACTTTTGTCCTTTGCCCATTTATTTCCTTCCATTGCTCTAAAATCACGAACGAAAGTGGACGATAATGTTGTTGGAATTTGGGATTGGGATCAATTGTCCGACGAAGAATATTTATACATTAATAGTTTATTATAGAATGTTTTCTTTGGAATTTAAAAAATTATTCAAAATTTATACATTTTTGCTTGCTCTACCGATGACACAGGTAAAATGTGAAAGGAGTTTAGCTAAATTAAAAATTATATAGAATATTTCATGGGCAATGAAAATTTGGAGGCGTTTATGTTAATATATGTTAAAACTAGCTGACCCTGAGAACTTCGTTCCGCCTTAGTTCATTTATGTCGAGAAATTCCGAACATGCACAATGCTGTTTCATGTAATGCGGTCAAATTCTTTATTCTAAAGTCTTATTAAATATAATACAAATAACTAAATTAACGCTGGCGTGTGGGCCAGCCTTACGCACTTTTTACTGAAGTGATTTATAGTATACAACATTTTTAGTTTTATTTTCGGGTGGGTACACATACAAAGCGGTAGGTTTGCCGATACGTGAGCAAGCCACCTATAATTGACCATGTGAGAAACAAGGGAATTCGAAATTGATTCCACAAACATCCGGTGATTGTCCCTGCGACTTATTAGCAAAAGCGAGGCGCACCGGAAATTGAAGACGCTTATACACAACTGGCAATAGTTAGGAATAAGCGGAATCCGTGGATTGAGATAATCTTCGGCTTTGAATTTTCCCCTGAGCTGAATTAGATTTGATTTGATGTTCATCACAGTCAAACGCTTTCCATTACAAAGTTTTGGTGCATTGAGGTTGCGCAGCAAAATTATAGCTGAGCCGATTTTCAACTTTAAATTATGTGGCGAAAAGCACGGAATATCCAAAGAATTCAAAAATTCCGTGGGATCTTTGGTGGCATCGTTTTCGTCCATCAAGGAGTCCACCGATTTGAATAAATGTAACTCACCGGCGATTTGATTTTGAATGACAACATTCAAATGATCGACATCCTTGTTTTTCGCAGCTAAAATCGCTCATAAACTCTTTAATTTTATTTTAAATTTTATTTGACAGCACGCAATAGCAAGTCAATTCAATTTGAATGACAAAACTAAAAGGACACCTCATATTCCTTCCTAAGGCCAACACGAAGCCATCAATCACAAAATCTTGACAATCAAACGATGTTCCAGGGTTACCAATTTTCCTCAAAATTTTCCGGAATTTTCATCCAGAGTATCCCATATACCCTTCCTAGGGCCAAAAGTCCTAAATCGTGAATAGATTTGCCTCTATTATCCTATGACCTTTCTTGAACCAATTCGAATTTATCAAGCCCTGAATAATGACAATCGAGATATGCACTAAAAAAGAGGATGATCCCTGATTTCCAATTTTTCTGGAATTTTTTCGGGATTTTCCTACAGTGTCCTATGTCTTTTCTTGGGTCAATACAAATTCATAAAGCCCAAAATCATGAAAATCGAACCATTCGTTCTCGAGGTATGCGTGCACACACGGACGACATTTCTCTCTTATGACATCCTTCAAGAAATCAAGAAATGTAGCATTATAGAAAAACTATGTGAAAGTTGTTCCGAATACAGTAGGCTTTCACAGTAATATAATATGGATTCCTATTAAGATATATGTGTAATTATGAGCCTATATTTGTTAATAAAATTAGTTTTTGAATTATTTTTGATATACCTAATTGTTTTTAAAATGGATTTTTTATTTCAAAAAAAGGAAAAAGGGGTGTTATTATTTTAAATCCTGGTAGCAAATTTGCTCCCACCACGCGGCTGGTTAGAGTATAAGTTTACGGCTAATTTTGGTTGATAACAACTGATAAAACTTCATATTACTTTGATTTCTAGGACCATTTTTATAACAAAAAAACAAGCACATATTTTTTCTAGAAGTTTTGGGATGGATTAAATTTTGTCGTTTTTTACTTCTTACTGTTAGAATTTATGGGCTAGATTCTAAACGTTTTCCTCCCAAAGTGTACTCAGGTTCTTTGAGGTTACTCTGACTTAGACGATCTTTCAAAAAAAAGCTTTAGCGAATATTTTTTTTCAATAAAACAAGAAGAACTCAAATCATTCAATCAATTTTTTAGAACTGCCCTACGAGTATCTTGACAAATTACTTAATTACATTGTCACACTTTACTTAAACTTCGCGACCGAGTGTGCATTCTAATTCACTTTCAATTTTGAAAAGGAAGTATCAATTACAGTCTCTATATGACCGTCATATGTCATGCACTATTCTTGGATATTATAATTTACCGAGCGAGCTTCACTTCACTCCCCCAGCACTACCATACACCTCACCGAATCATTCACGATTCATTGATTCATCCGCAGATTAAATTCTTACCTCTATAAAAACTCATGCCATTTGCACAAAAGTATTAAAAGATCTATGTGCATAAAAGTTGTGATTGCGGTACATGTAAACAATTCAAAACACAGCGAACAAAGCCGACACTACTTGATGGCGGGAGTTCTATATGAAATGCTCCCACAATAGTCAGCCAAAGTTATACGAAGCGAATTAAACTGCAAATTAAATTAATTAAAATAATTTTACATAATCGCTGTGTAAACAGTTCACGATCAAAGTAATTTTCCACCCTCGTTTATTAAGATGAGGAACTTTAGCTTTGTTGTTTTTTTTGGTTGTCAGGAGCGTGTATATAGAATTTTTTGAAAAACAATAATTCAAAGAAGAATTTTAGGGATATTTCAATTTTGAAATAGAAAACAAGTGTTGGTAACCCTCATTTCGTTTTTATATCCTGGAATTCAATTAAAGTTCAAACCCTAAACATCGTTCATCGTTGTGAGAAAAACAGTTATATATTGCCCCTTCCACATTTTCCACAATATTAGCTACTGTCTTGGTGGCATTTAAAATCAAATATACTACTAGTTCGATCGCTTTCTGATTCAACGTGTTCAATTAAAAACCGATCTCTTTAGTAAAGGCGCTTGCGCTCTGGCAGCAGGGGGTCTATACTGCATTACCTGAAACCATCCGACTGAATGGAGCAGAGCTAATCGCGTATCCAAGTCCCATTAATCATCTACAAACTCTAAATGTATGTACATATATGTATCGCAGAGAGATACTCGTACATATATATCTAAAGCACTGAGGCTGACACCCGTCAGGCAGTAGCAATCCTTAGAACAATTTGCTTTAGTTTGTGACTCTGCGAAGACAGAAGTCAGCATCTAAACATCAGCAACTAAGCTATGGAATTTATTCGCTGTCGTTTTGCTGTTGCTGGTTAGTTTGCAGTGCTGTGTGAACGTTCACACACTGATCGACTAATGGCGCGTCATTCAGCGATCATGATGGGCATGTTTATCCATATTCATTCATTCATAGTAGTATTGTCAGTCTGGGGGGAAATAGTTGGGTGGATGTTAAGAGTAGAATGGAGCATAGTTTTTGCAGCACGATTTACAACTAATTAACCCAACCCTAGTCTTTTTTATTCTCATCGGTTAGGTAAGAAAATTATTGCAATGAATCACAACTTTTAGCAAAAACAAAGCAATTGCTATTTAACTTATTTATTTATTTAGAAAAATTCTAAGAGGAAGCCTGTTTTTCATTCATTAGAACTAGCGCTAGATTTCTTGTATTTCTTGAAAATCTACGAAGAAGCAACTTTTTTTTAGAGCTCCTAGCCAGGATTTAGAAATTGAATAATGGTCCGAAAAACCCACATTGGGTGAACAATTGTAATGCTGATCAAATACTCAGGGGTATAAAGGGTAGTCGAACCCCTTTAGTGGCGCCAATAATTGTATATATATACAAAAAAAGAATTTAAACAAATGTTTGCCTTCGATGAGAAGTGAAACTAAACATGTGTATTCAATAGATTCGCAGTAGTGTAAAATCTCAAAATTTGGCCAAAAATCGTGTTTGTAGCACGCTCAGTTTTAGAATAAAGTTTTTAGTACATTCTATATTCCATAATTTTTTCTTCAATTTGTTAATGGTGGGAAAGAAAGTCCAACAAAAAAAAACCCAACTTTGAAAAGTTTTAATATTTTTTAAAGTGAAATATGATAAATTTTGTTTGGTTTTAAAAAACGGCTTTTCTGACCTTTTTCATAGGAATATTTTGAAAAACTGTCATTTGGGATCAATTTCATTGTATTCTTGTGTATTTTAGTTTTTGGTTTCGACAGAGAAAATTGGTTTAAATTCAAATTCAGTGTTATTAAAATAAATTTTGATAAATAGAAAGTTGGTTTTCACATTGCGAAATTGGTTTATTGTGGAAACATTATTTCGCTGTATAACCAAAAAAAAAATTTTTATGATTTTTGAAAACAAGCGAAATCTTCTTATCAAAAAGTTCGAAAAAGTATAGTTTTTTTTTCGAAGAAAAGAAGTAATGTTGTGGAACTTATCACCAATGTTTTTGCTCTCTTTATTTCTGAGGCAATTTTCCTAGACTAGTTCCTAGTCTGATTCTCATAAAAACACAGTGGTGTTCCCGAGGCTCAAGTAGCTGACAGTTGTTAATACCTTCAGTTTTTTATATTTCAGCAGCTTTCTATCAATAATAAGAAATCTTATAGACTCATTTCGCTTCTGCCCGTAATATCTAAGGTCTCTGAAAGAATATTTCTTCTGCACCTGCAGCCAATAATAGAAGAAAAGCGCCTAATACCTGAACATCAGTTCGGATTTAGAAGCAAGCATTCGACAATTGACCAAGTGCATAGGATCACTGACGTCATTGAGAAAACACTTAAAGAACAGAAAATTTGTTCGGCGGTCTTCTTAGACGTGTCGCAAGCTTTTGATAAGGTGTGGCACGAAGGCATACATTTTAATTAAGACAAATTCTGCCTTTATACGCTTCTAAAAGCATATCTAGAGAATAGACCCTTTAGAGTAAAACATGGAAACGATTACTCGGATCTCAAAGATATATTGGCTGGGGTACCACAAGGAAGTGTCTTAGGTCCAATATTGTACCTATTATTTACACGTGATATACCTCAAACAGGAGACACTATCGTAGCCACGTTTGCTGACGACACTGCAATACTAGCAGTGGGCCAAACGATAAATGGTGCTACGACCAAATTACAAAAAGCTCTGAATAATGTCAGTGAATGCACAAAAACGAAGTAAAATTAGTCCATGTAGATTTTACGTATAAAAAATAAATAGATTACCAGTATTTGTTAATGCGGCTTAAGTTCCGTTTGCTAATGAAGCAAAATATCTCGGAATGACTCTAGACGCGATATTAAAATGGAAGCCGAATGTTTAAAAAAATGCGAAGAGTTAAATAATAAACTCAGAGATATGTACTGGTTGCTCGGGAAACACTCTAAGCTCAGCATCAAAAACAAGCTTATTTTGTACAGGCAGGTGCTTTAGCCTGTGTGGACTTACGGTATACAACTCTGGGGTTGTACGCGAGATTCTAATTTAAATACCTTACAAACATTTGAAAATAAACTACTATGATCATTTGTAAGTGCACCTTGGTACATTAGAAACGAAGATCTCCACAGAGATCTCGGGATTCCCACGGTTCGCCATGAAATAAAAAATTTTGCTAGAAATCATAGAAAACGGCTATTACAACACTGCAATAGTACTATAATCGAAATTATCGATGAGACGAATTTAGTACGCCGCCTACGAAGGACTAAGCCTTCCTATCTGTTGCACTAAACGAGAATCCGCTTTAAAATCGCACAATCACCGGATAGTTACCTGCAACACGTTAATTAAATTCGTTAAAAATAAATTGCTAGATAAGTTTCAACTTAGTTGCAATCGGGAGGAGGAGGTGTTTTCAGTGCAGTAAGGATCTCACACTCCTATGAGCACGCATTTTCTGTCCTCATAGAGCCTTTTGACGATTTAACACCTACCCACGAAAAAAAAAAAATATTTCCCCTTGGATTTCTATGCATGCTAAACTCTCTACAATAGGAGGTTTTCATACTCGGTAGGCATGTGCAGTGCATTACTAAGCACTTCCTGCAAAATTACCATCACCTATGTATTTAATGTCGCTAAGATATTTAAATGGCTCATTTCTCATGATCGTACTATAATTTATAAGGACATTCTGTAAAAAATTGAGTATAATTCTCAGTTTTGAGAAAATCCTCAAATAACATAGCTCCTTAATTGTTGTGATGCTTTTTTCGAAAGCCTGAGGTAAGCTCGTCAAATCCGAGTATTTTCCCCAAGAAAGCGCTCTTTCCAATTATCAAAAATATAATTTTATTTTGTTAAGGACGGTCCAATATATAAATACTTTATTAGAAGAAGAGAGTGCCCAACTCTAGGTATGGTAATGAATCTAGAAACAGGGATTTTGCCCAAATCTCATACTAACTGAAGATGGAAACCTTAGAAGTACCGATTATCTATAGCCAAATGTCTCGTTAATTGCAAGAAAGGGCCAAAAATTTCACCGGTCGGAATTACTAAATTTCAACAGAAAGGAAACTTATTCTGAAAATAATATCTTTCCGTAGCAGTGTGTTCGAAGGTGCGTCCAAGAGCAATCTGATAAGGAATGCATCTAATATCTGAAGGACAAATAAGAATAAATTGAAGACTAAATTGTTGTCAGAAAAACAATTTAATAGATTAGATGTTTCAGAAAAAATATCATTTATGAATATAATAAAGAAAAAACGAAGCCTTGGGGTACACTTAGGTTTGTTTTGTGAATTTCTGACTTAAAAATTTCCAATAGGGCTTATACTCAACGGTCACAAAGTTAATTTCCAATCCGACGAAGAAGAGATTTGTCGATACCAAATACACGAATTTTCCATAAGAGAGCTTGATGTCAAACTCTTTCAATATCGTTCTGAAATATCAAGCACACTAATCGTATACTCTCCAAACTGCCTATAATGCCGGTCATTAAGGAGCTCTCGTTCTTAAAGATATATCCTGAGCTGACATTGGAAAAATATTGGTGTTATAGTTTGACAATTTTTGTCAATTGGAGAGCCGTTTGGCGTAAGTGTGCGCAGCGGGGAAGTGTACGCATAGTTGATTTCTGGACAATGCCAATAAATATTAAGTATCTATAAATGCGCAATTAACTAGGTATCTGTATTTTGTTTGGGTCACTTGTTGTTGGCCTTTTAAATTTGTTTGTTTTGCGAAGGGATGCCAAACAAAAAAAAGGTTAGTTTTACTAAAATATTTCTCAATTTTAAAAACGTGGTAGTGTTCAGTGATTTTATTGTATTATTTATTAAATATATTATGTATACATTGTATTTGAGTGGTAATTTTACTCTATTTGGTGTTAATTTGTTCAAAATAAACAAAATATTAAAAAGAGTGAAGTGGGGGTAAGTGTTCGCAAAACATTTGGGGCAAGTGTGTGCATGCGTACTTTTACCCTGACAAAGAAATGCAAAAGAAAAAAACATGCTATGAATAAATACATTTAATGTTCCTATGATGTTTTTATTATTCTTTTTTTTTATATGCCTCCAACATATTTTGGAAATATCGTGAAAAATTTTGTGAAACAATGCCAAATTGATAAGGCTTAACATCTTATCAGTTTAGCTTTAAGCCAGCGTTGGGCTGCGGAGGAAGTTAAAATAAGCGAATGTGTGCTTAGAAAACGCCTCAAGCTAAACAATACGGCCAGTTCTCTTGGTCACTTCAAAACGACATTTTCTAGTGAACAAGAAAGAGAAATATTAATTTCGGTTATGTTAGGTCGAAGTGACTGCAACGTTGCGGCTGACACACATATACCAGAGCTTGGAGCGTTTCAGAACAAGTTTTAACCAGAACAGTTTTGTCGTCAGACAGGTGGTTGTATTGTTCCATCTTAGGTTTGTCCTTTCTAAAGCATCTTGTTTCAGCATTAACTTACACGTAGCGGTGTGTATACTAATATTTGACTTGTCAGGTAATCAAGTTAGTGTCGTTCCACTTTTGGCAAGTTCATAAGTCTTACAATTCTCTGGGATAACCCTGTGCCATGACACCCAACATAGGTGAATATTGAACTGCTGCGCCATCTCCATAAGAGATGAACGGCAGTTGACAGCAGTTATGAAGTTTGTAGAGGACGATTCGAAAGATTTAATTCCTTTGAGCCAGGAAAGGGCTTCTCAAATTGCCATGATTTCCGCCGGGAGTACGCTACAATAATTAGGAAGACCGAAAGATAGACTTAATCATCACCCATCATCAGTTTTTGATCCATCAGTATAAAAATGGATAGCATCATCTTAAAAGAAGCTCCGAATTCTAGCTTAGGGATGGTGAAAAATAGTAGAGTATTGCGGAAAAATAGACAATATGTATATACATATATATGGAATGACGATATCAGCAATTCGGAAGTAAGTTTTCCAATACGTCAACGTAAACACCATCTACCAATCATTTCAACAATGATTTGCAAATGGCTGGACGTGATTGGGTTCAAGGCTTTTAAGCGACATAAAATAATTTTCTCCTGCGCGCTTCTTTTTTTTGTTTAAAACAACTATTTACATTAAAAACTATATGAAATTTAATTTGGTGGTTTCTCTATGAAATAGACGTATCATTTTTTTTTAAATAAAAGAAATACTAATAAAAAATCCTGTAACATAAGTGTTTTAGTTAAACACGCTGGACATTCGCACATTTTATCCCAAATCATGCGTACACTTACTCCCAGATAGGGCAAGTGTGCCCATTCTGACTTGCTTTAGTTTCGTCGCTTGGAATCATGATTCAAAGTCGAAACTTAACCCTAACGACTCTAATAACAAAATAGAAACTAGTTTTATTCGAAAAAAAACATTTTATGGAACTAATTGCATATACATAGTACTAAATGCTCCCAAAAGTTTCACAATTCTTTGACTTCACAAAGTTTCTTTTTTTCAACCTACCATTAGATCTTAAGCAGAAACTTTCGAAAATAAAAAAAATAACTTTAGTATTACATAGAAATAGGTACCAAATGCACATTTGCATTCTAATATCCAAAGGACCGTTTCAAATGGAAATACAACCTACAACAACTATTATTTTCGACCAAGTTTAGCCCCAAAATAAATTATCAAATAAATACTTTTTAAATGCAACTTTCTTGGTGCATCGGACAGTAATTATTTCCGGCTCTTTGAATTCAAATTAAGTTTAAATTGTTTTAACAGCTTATAATAATTGTGCAGCCACACAAAGCCCAATAATCATTCCCGAAGATATTTATCAACAATTTTAAAACAACAAATGGTCTTCTTTGTTGCATTTACATAAATCAGAAGAATTTTTTCCAACTTAAAGAATCATTTTATTCTGATTTAATTCAAAAAAAAAACACAAAAAAATAATAATAATATATTACAAAGATGCCAGGAAAGTCAAAACACTCTTATGTATTTTAAATTTTTTAAAATGTTTCCCTTCAACATTTCAGAGCAACAATAATATTGTATGACTGATTGTCGCTTTCCAACAATAAATACCCGTAAATTCCATCTTCAAATGCTGCCAAGCCAAGCCTCAGAAAATATATTAACGCATTAGCCAAGAGAGTTATGGCGAAGTTGCTTAATTATTATTCAGATAGGGGGCTAAAGACCAGCGACCAACTACCAGTATCCAACCATCAAAACATCAAGGAACGCTAGACTGACCTACTTCGATGGCCATGGTGTTCTTAAGGGGCGCATTAAAATAAAAAAAATTCTCAAATTCCATTAAGGCTCCAACAATCGGGAGTCTAAGACGATACACAAAAAAAATCAAGACTTTGAAGACTGATGTCGTCGATAGCTTCAATGTGTGGTCATTAAAAAATAGCTTTCCGATAGTAACCAACGATTAGGATAAAGCAAGTGTCACATTTTACAGCGGGAAGGGGACACAGACAATTTCTTAAGGAAAATTTACATAAACTGAACTTTTATAGCTACACACTTTTGTGATTGGAAAGACTCAGGCGCTAACAGGAAAATTATTAGAAGTGATACGAAAAAATAGGCAGTTTTATTACTTTTCTTGAAGATTGCTATCAATTAAAATTTCATGTGTATAAATGTCCATTGTTGCGAGTTTATTAATACAACAAAATCGGATTGACCTTATTTGACTTAAGAGTTCTTTTTTTTTGACAAGTCTCTAAATGACTTTATTAAGAAGCAGACTAAATAGATGACAAAAATATTTTATACGGCGGCGTCGCCGTTGGTAAAAAAAATTAATTCAGTTAGATGAAGCTGTCGGGTTATTAGAACTTTATGGCAATTTTATAGCTACCAAATGTAGCCTATTTGTATCGCCAAAAGAGCTACTGCTGCGACAAGTTTTTTTTTTAGAAAATATTTTTATTGTTTTCTTTTCATCTTTTTTTTTTTTTTGAATTTAGGAACAACTTCAACGTGTGAAAATTGATTGGATTAATTTGTCGATCTTTTTTTATTGAAGTTTATTTTTATAGCAAATTATACGTCCGAATTATTAATAAAAAAAAATGGCTAAGAGAAAAGTAATAAACAGATTTTCTCTATTTGATTAAATTAAACCCGATCATGATGAATATGTTATAATCAAATAAAATTTTTCATAAGCTTTTTGGGATTTCAAAGTTTAAGTATTGTATTTTTATTCATGGGGATTAGTTTTAAAATACATTTTTTTTTAATTTATCAGCAGTTTAGGATAATATTTAATTTTATTCGTTTCTATTATATTTATATGGAATTGTGTTCACAATGCCGTTTTGTTTTGTATTTTTATTCTTACACCTTTTGATTTTGTAAAGAATTTCAATCGAAACATTTTCTAACCTTTCCAAAATATATTCATTGAATGACGACTTTAAAAAATCTGAACGGATCGTCGGTTCTCGTAAATGTCTCACATCTCTTTGTTCTAGAAATTTTATTGTAAAAAACCGCTTTGTCCTCATTTATTGATTTAAACCAACCAAGGCTTGGAAGATTTGTTTTGAAGCAGATCAGTGCGAATTTTTTAAAGCGTAGTCATTTTTGGCTTAATGTTTTTTTGTAAGATGTTTTTATCACAGACTCGTATTTTAGCAATTTCAGATTATTTATTCACGAATCTTTAGTTATGTAATTTATTTGAATTTTCATATTTTTGAGTCAAATTATTTTGCGCCGTTGCGTTGGGTGGCAAGCCGACATGTTTTGTGTCAAAAAACCCACTGAATGTTCGCGACAGACATTGAGTTAGCTCTTTAAGAAAAATTTTACCTACAAATAAATGTTTAAAAAGTCGCAGCTTTTTATAAAGAAAAAAAATTCTTTTTTTGCAAGAGAACCACACGGATTATCCGGCAAAACATTTAGGCCCGTTTGCTGATACACAACTTAAGCATTTAAGTTCTACTTATGAACTTATGTGACACTTTACGCAGAGGAAAGTAGCCCTTAATCGTTTTAAGTTGAACATAAATACTTATACTTCATATCAGCAAACGGGCATTAAACAAATATGTTTTTGTATTAAGGAACAACATGAAAGTAGATTTTTAAAAATTATAAATCAACTAGCAGAACCAAAAACCTTTTTAATTTGCCATAAGTAACACTAACAAACATGTTTTTTCCACATTTTTTACTTGCGATTATAGGAACTATAAGGCATGTTATGGGTTCGTGCAAAAAAAAAATCTAACAATCAAACATGACATTACGATCATAGAGAACACCAAACAAGTGGGTCCCCAATTCCGCCTGTCTGACTGTCCATCTGTCTGTCCGCGAGTCTGCAGCCTAAACGGTTGCATGGATTTGCTTCAAAATTGGTATATATTGTTTGTTCGGTAATATGCCCACACGTTTTTTCATTTTTTTTAAGACGACAAATAACAGTAGCTCCCATACATTTTTTTCTGGTCAAAAATAAAAAAATTATTTTGCTTGAAAACGGCTCCAACGATTTTTATAAAAAAAAATCAGTTCATTAATGAAGCAAAAGGGTACATTTTAGTAAATTTTGTTTTGGAAAAAATTGTTACTTTTGGTACCTCTAGTAGTACCATTTTTTTGGTTTTCGATTTTCTGCAAAACGGTTAATTGATTTCTTTGAAATTTTTTGCGCAGAAGCTCACGAAAAGTTTAAACACTATTGTAAGCCAAAAGTTTTCAAAATTTTTTTGGTAATTAAAAAAAAACTTTTTTTTTTGAAAACTCAAAATTTCGAAAACGCCTGAATAGTTTTTTTCGAAACCTCGTATTTTGTGGTTTTTTGACACTATCTTGAATAATTAAAAAAAAACTATTTCTCTAAAATAAAAACCAACGATACCTCCCATACAAATGTTAAAAAACCGTTAAGAAAAATATTTATTTCTCGAAAACGGCTTCAAGAATTTTTTATAAAAAAATGCAAGTGTTCTTAAATTAGTACAGTTCACTTTCAATTATAAAAATATTTTTTTTGCGTACTTATAAACGGTACTTCCCATAGAACCACTTTACATATTTTCGACTTTCTCAACATTGGATGAACCGATTAAAATAAATTTTTATATACAAATGTTGCCTAAAATTGTTAATAAAACTGCATACGAAAAATTTCAAAAAAAAGTTTTTCGATTTTTAAAAAATAAATAAAAATTTGTTTTTGAAAAATCGATTTTTCACAAATTTTTTTTTGAAATTTTAATTTTATATGTATATTAATAATATCTTCAAAATGGCGTTTCAATTTTTTTTTTATAAAAATGTTTTCAAAATTTTATACATACAAAAATAATTTATTAAAACGATTTTTGAAATTTTTGTTGATATATTCTTATTCCATGCATTCAATTGGCATCTTTGTTTTTTCTCAAGCTATAACGACTAAGCAATATAAAAACATTTAAGTATGTATATTATCCATTTATTCCTACCTTATTATTATTCCCTTTTTTGAGTTTTTGCATATGTCACTGGATACTAAATACATTTATATATACATATGTGCTTTAAAAATCACATGGATCTTATGTATGCATATTACACCTAAATTATCATAAGTTGTATGTATATAGCTAGCTACCCACCCACATCCTTCATTTTCATTATTATATGTACAAGTATACATACTTAGGTTCCATCAATATGTATATAAATGTAGATACATTTTACTCTCCTAACTCACATAGTTAAAATCCATAACTTAGATTAAAATATACATTTGTAGGGAGTAACCTATGTAACTATTCCTTGAATCATCCATTCGACAAATCATTATTCTCATTAGGCTTTACACCTGCATAGGATAACTACACCTAACTAACTAAACCTCAATGGTTAGCTACATTAAAGTTGTTACCTACATGAGCAAGTTAGTGCGATCCAGTCGTGCATTTTAGTTTTATTTCAATTAATAATTACTTATTGCTGTAAGAATTAATTTCTGCTCTACATAATTAGTCTTCCCATTCAATCTGACAATTGAACTGTTGTGCGCCAAAATAACTAAGGAATTTTTAGTCTTATTTGTTTTGAATGTTTATATTTGACCTAGAAGTCCTGTTTCAGTATACACTGAACTCTCTTTAGCATTCGATTTTATCTTAAGCTTAGCTAGCTTTGACAGTAATATCCTATTACTGGATTTTAATCTTCCTCGCATTGGTTGGGTTCCCTCTGATGACGAATCCTATTTTGTAGCTTCCACAAATTCATCCCAACAGGAGCTTCAAATGTTGGATAATATTATCTCTACGGTTTTATATCAAGTTAGCTCTATACACAATTTTAAAGATAGAAAACTTGACCTTGTATTCTCATCTGACGCCGTTAGTACAGTATTGGTAGAATCTACTTCTGCTTTATCTAACATAAATCGTTATCACCCGCCTTTTGACATTTTTCTTGATTTACTAGAAAATAGTAATCCTCATGACTGCTCCCATACTTTTGACTTTCGCAAAGGTGATTTTCAACAGCTCTTGGATAGTTTAATAAACTCCGGTTTAGAACACTTACCGATTTCTGATGATCTTAACTCAACTACTCGTATCTCAAGCTTCTATTCTATTTTGATGAGATGCATTAATGAAACAGTTCCAAGAAAAAGATCTATTCCCTCTAATTCTTCTTGTCATCCTTGGTTCACAAAAGAACTGAAATGTATCCGAAATAAAAGAAATAAAATTTCATTCAATTGGCTTTAAATCCACACAGTCCACTAAAACAAAAACAAAAATAATATAAACATATTGTTTGCGTTTTCTTCAATTAAAAGAAATAAGGCTTGGAAAAAATACATTAGGTTCATGACGGTAGAGAATCTAGTAGCTTACATTTAACTTTTTGAAGAATTCAAAAAACTCTCTTTCGAACTCTGTAGCGAATATCTGGACACCATGGGGTGGTCTTTGAAGTTAGATCCGAAAACCTTCTGTAGATTTATAAATTCTAAAAAGAAATGTGACGGGTATCCAGAAAATCTCATGTAACGGGTTATCCATTTTGCGGTCTCAAAAGTAAACGTAAATAAAACACATACAAAATATTTCTTTTCATGATATTTATTTTTTATTATAAAGTTTGAACGTTGACATTATGTGTGAAACACTTCATCATTGAAATGACCACCACGCGAATTGTTGCAAGCGTCGATTCTTTTGAGGTATTTCTCGACCACTTCTTGACACATATTGGGCGGTATCTCAGCCATAACTTGACGAAGGTTGGTTTTCAAGTGCTCAAGAGTTAAAGGTTTATCTGCATAAGGACGGCCTTTCGCGTAGCCCTACAAAAAAAAGTTCAGCTGTGTCAAATCGTATGATCTTGATGGCCAGTTGATATTGCCACGGCTAGAAATTACGCGGCCAGGAAATAAAGACATATTCGCTCGAGTTGTGTGGCACCGTCTTGTTGAAACCGCAAAAAAGTCGGTTATCATCCATAACGCTCCGAATTGACGGTGACAGTTGTTCCATCGTCGTTTTCGAAGAAGTAAGGTCAAATCACACCTCCGGACCAAAGAGCACCCCAAACAGTGACTTCTTGTGGATGTAATGGTCTCTCTTCAATTACTTGAAGATTCTCAGAACCCCAAATACGACAATTTTGTTTATTAACATACCCACCGAGTGAGAAATGTGCTTCGTGCGCTGTGCCGTAACACAGTCCTAATTCCTGAGAACGACAAGGAATCGACACATTCGGGTCTTCGGCAACTCATTCACTTACAGCAGCGATATTTTCAGTGGTACGAGCGAAACGATGATGTACAGGCCTTACAATATTTGTAACCAATCCAGTCTCTTCAAATTTCTTCACAATTTTTCCAATTGCATCACGTAGTTGTACGATTATGTAAGCCATAATCTCCTCTTAAAGCACGATATGTGGCTGTGGCAGAATCACCATTTTTGTAGTAGGTTTTAACAATTTTTATGCGTTGTGTGATAGTTAAGCGATCCATTTTCGTAAATGTCAGACTTTCAACTGAAAAAAAAACTGGTTTAACAACTTAGTTTGACAGACAGCAAAATGAATAACCCTTTATATATTTATATTATCATTTCTTATTGAAACAAATCCAGTGCTAGTTTGGTGTACACTAAACAATTGAAATACATTAATTGTTTTAATTGTCAAAATAAGATATATTTGAGAAAATAAATTGACCGTGGCTAATTGTAATCTGATGGTTACGAACTGTCAAACTCAATTCGCATTCCACAATCCACATATCCACACGAAGTAATTATTTGACGAGGCAAGAGAAATGTCAATTTATAACAGTTTTATAACAAATGTTCATCATTAAAAATGTGGAATAAATCTAAGGTCCGGAAGTCAAATGCTATTCTGACGCATAAACAGCAGTTCTTTTTATAAACACGTCTGGAGCAACTTCATAAGAAAAATGCATCTGAACGAAATCTCAAAATGGACGAATGTTCGTTAGCAGTTGCTGTCGCTCTCATGTGAATAGCTCTTAGCGATTGCTTTGGAAGAAAGACATGATTTGGAAAGGTTAATTTGAATGAGAAGATTAGTTCCGTAAGGAGTATTTTTCTATTTCGTTAAGTGTAACATTACTCCGAAAAAATACCGAAAGAACTGAAAAAAACCGTAATCTGGCAAAACACTTAATCCAAAAGTTGTTTTGAATTAATTCTCGACATTGGTAGTTCTTACTTGCGATATATGTCGGTACTATAGGGCAGGTTTTGCAATTGGAAAAAAAATCGAACTCGATATTTTAATCAAAATTGACATTACAATGATACACTGATTACAAAAAAGTGGGTCCCGAAATTCAGTCTATCTGTCTGCCTGTCTGTAGAAAGATCTACATCCTAAACGGCTGAGCCGATTGTGTTCAAACTTGGTGCTTAGGCGTTTTAGGTGATTGTCCAAAATAGATTTTTGAATCGTTGTTTTAGCCCCAATAACGGTACTTGCCATACAAATTTTTCTACCATCTTAATTATCTCGACAACCGCTTCAGCCTTTTTGATAAAAATTGGTGTGTGTACTACCTTGGTTATGGTCTACATTTTGGTGAAAACTTTTTAAAAATATTTAGTAGTCCACGGCCTTGGCTCCGATGAAAGCATCGCTTCCCATAGATCAGCGAAATCAAGCATCGTTGCGCATGGTTAGTACTTCGATGGAGGACCGTCGGAAACCAACCACGTGCTGTTGACATGTGTTTCTTCTGTTGTGTATTCTTTCTTTCTCTGTCTCTCTCTGTTGTATTAATGTGTGTGATGTTTAAAGCCAATGGCCTCGTTGCCAGTGCTTCAGTGTCTCTACTTCGTAGATTTATCTACGGAGTAGTATAATAATGTAATGTAATATTTTGTTATTAACGGTACCTGCAATACAACCATTTTATTGATTTTCGACTTTCTCACAAACGGCTCAACTGATTTCGATCAAACTTTTTATACAGGAGCTTCCTCGAATTTTAAATAATACTGCATTTCAAAATTTTGAAAAAATATTTTTTTTGGATCTTTGAAAAAAAACAAATATATTTTTTTTTGTGAAAATTCAATATTTCGAAAACGGGTAGACGATTTTTTCTGAAATGTTGTTCTTAAATTTATATTATTAAATACTTAAAATGTTCATACGATTTTTTTTTTATATATAAAAAATTAAGTGGAAAACGACTTTAAAAATACATTTAGCCGTTTATATTAAAAATATTTTTCATATAATGTGATCGAACATAGGAGCAAGTACGTGCGATCCAGTCGTGCATTTTATTTTTTTAACATTGCAATTTATAGACAAACATTACATTTCAACATTGTTAAACAAAATTATTAAATTCCAACTTTCAATTAATTAAAGCAACAAACCAACAACAATTACCTACATGTATACAATTTTACGACACGTGTGCACTTATGTCCCCAAGCCTGAACTTAGATATGCAAAATCAAATGCCAATCACCATGTTAGGTATCTTCTAACTCTATTTCCAGATTCCAGCTGCCTGTTGACTTTGAAATGCAATTTAGCCACCCACAGTCATAGCCGCATCGTACAGTCACATCGATCTGCATCCGCAGAAAAATTCCATGGTCTCTCGTACTCGTATTAGTATGCATATAACAACAACAACAATGATTAAATGAAAAATTCCCAAGCTTGATGAGGACCGACGACTAACGACAGACGACGACGACGACGGTTTTGTCGGTTGATGTTGTTCGTCTAATTCTCTTTTAACATAGCCAATCAGCCAAATAAATTGCAACTTAATTAAAGTCGACTTGCATAGCTGCACGGGTACAGTATACGCTGGCCGTATGTCTTGAAAACGAAACGGGTCCAAGTAGAGTGGTGCGGCCATTTGGTATATTACTTCGCGCCAGCACCAGTCAAGTGGAAGAGTGGAAGTGATGTGGCCTCAGGTGTGTGGCAAAGCCGACGCTGCAGCAGATTAATCTGTGACTGCGCGCGGCAGAAATGATTTGGCTCAAATTTGATGAATGACCAAAGCGCTAAGGTGATGACGACGCACGATGACAACCAAATGCCGCCATATAACCACACACTTGGCCTTGACCGTTCGCTCACGTGCGGTTCAGGGCATTTCCATGTAATAACTTAGACCCCAATCACGGTACACCATATTTTCATGTCAAGTTTGGTGGGTTATTCATACAAGTAAAGCTGGGTCTTGGTCTCGGTTTTGCATCTGACAGCTATGCCGTGTTGCCACTTTGAAGGTTGTAGAAGTACGATATATGTATGGTAAGCTGAAGCTTTAATTGCATGTCGTACATGAAACTCTAAGCCATTCGTCACACACCAACACCAACAAATAAATGCACAGCATTCTTGATCCGTCTTCGTCGTCGTCGTCGATAGAGTTCTGCACTGTAATCTGTCAATCACGGGCTTTTCAAGGCATTTCTTGGTTATGTTCTCGTGAGGAGCTGAAGGGAAATTATTATGCTGGTACAGCGACTTCTCTGATGGGTGAGGATGCATCTTTGAAATTGGAAGAGCGATTTGTTTGAACAGTGAATCTTGTGGCAATTGTGGTCTGTTTGGCAGATTAATGACTGACAGTGTAGAACGGATGGGGCATTAAATAATTGCTACCGAACGTCTTTGGCAATTGATGGCGCAGGGCGATGCCTGGCCTGGCATGAATAGTGATCCGGTTTATTATTGGATGATTGTTGATGGCAATTGATGGCATTATGGGGATGTTCTTTTATCCAGTACCAGTTCAACAAAGTCAGTGCAGCACGTGCTATACAGAGTGGAAAATTGCTCCTTCAACTACCGTTTCTCTCTTTTAGCTGGCTTAAACGTACTCCAGCAAAACAGTGTGATTTGTGGTTTATTGTTATGGTTAACCAGGTTTAATAATAGTTTGGATGGGGCACTTAGAAAATAATATTATGTACCTAACCTATACATCGAAAATAGGAAGAAATGCCAGTCGTTAAAAAAATAATTGTTTACATTTTTGAAAATACATTGTTGGCATTTCATGTTTTACCTGATATGATTGTTATATCATCGGTTATTAACTTAATTGAAGTGAATTTTTAAGAACAATCAGCTTAAGTGTTCCTGACATGACATGACAGGCTAGTTTTAAGGTTGTGTTCAAGAGACGGCCAAAACAACTTCTGTCAAATATGGTAATTGTATGGGTTTGGTCTATGTTTCTCTATATACTGACTCTATGAAAATTTGTATTAAATGTAAGCTTCTGGGTTCTGGCTTGCTGAGGGGAACACAATGACCATAAATTGTATGACTCACCCGTATTAAATTGTAACCCGCAAACAAGGAATAATTACTAGCAACAGCAAACGACCACTACGCTACCCGTTAACATCATCGTCCCTCACCGTCATAGTGAACAAACTGAGTGGAGCGGGGTGTAAAGCTGCGAAATTCCTCCGAGAAAAGAGTTTGAGAGGGGAGCAAGGATAATGCCTAGCCATAGTGAAAAGCAAGTAACAAGAACAACGTAGAAGTAAACAATTAATAGCTCATTCTTATCTATTTAAATATTTTTCTTTTGCGAATAAAAATGTATCCTTACATGCACGTCTATACTCTGTCCCAGAAAAAATTGGCAGTACAGGAAAGATAGGACCTTTTGCCTCTCATTCGCGCTTCAGTCAATTGCATAAATATGTCACCCAATAAAGCTCTCATAGGGCTTACGTAGTGTGTATTTCAAAAAGAATCAGATATGAAAGAATAGTATGTAGGGTTACCGCCCGTTTTTTAGATAGGAATTATTATTTAATCGTTTTGCTTTCAAAATTTCATCTTTTTCCACACCACCATGAGGTAAGATTGTTTTTTAAATAAAAAAACAAGTAAAAATAAAACATATATTCATTAGGATTAATTATAAATTAAATAGCAAAAATAAATATAAATTCATCTTTTAAATAACCTTATTTTCAAAATATTTTATTGACAAATGGAGTTGGTGCTGCTGCTGCTGCTATCTTCATCTAGGTTTATAGCACACCACTTAAAAATACATGAGTTAAATACAAATTGCACAAAACCTTAAAAAAAACATACACCTTGCACAAAAACACTTCACTTCACATTAATTAACCGCGCGCTACGAAAATCTACGCATACAATGTTCTTCTTCAAAGAAAACAGCTTAAAATTTTGTAACTACATTTTAACGTATTTTCCACACATTAAAAGAATTGCAAAAAATGAAAATACTCCACGATAACACTCATCATCAACGTTGCCGAAGTGGCACGATCGTGTACTTTTGGCACTTTTTAATTTAAATGGCACTGTGGCACTCAAACTATTCAAATGGCACTCTAGGAATCGACGAGCAAATGTTTTCAAATATATCCACTTTCATGATCAAACTTATTTTTACCACATGGTAGTACATCAGCTAAACGGTTTGTTTCACGCTTAAATAACATTAAAACCCATAATAAAAATCGTCTTTCTTAATGCCGGTCTTCCACTAGGCGTTCAACGCACTAATTTCGAGTTCAACACATTCAACTCTAATGTACGATACCTTAACTCCATTCAACCAATGAGTTTAATCCGGTTGGAGATCGTTGGTCAACGAATTGTTGAACAAGTGTACGAGCTCGTGTTGGTCGTTGAACATTTTGGTTTTTTGGTTTAACGCGTTGAGCAACGTTGTCAAGATAATGTGTTGCACATTATTTGTTCAACTCGTTGATCAACTTTTTTGATTTTGTTTGGTGTTGGTTGCCGTTGAGGTAAAATTATATGTTATGCGTTGCGTTGGATGAGTGCGTCCATCAACTTGTTGCACAAGCATATAAAAAACGCAGTTAATAAACTTGAAACACTTTTTGTGTGTCAAAATCGAACAAGTTTATCAACTAGTGTACGAGGTTATTCAACTTTTGGGGTATGTTTGTCAACATATGTACGAAGCTTCAACAGTTGAATACGTTGATCAACTTGGGGTATGTTTGTCAACATATGTACGAAGCTTCAACAATTGAACAAGTTGATCAACTAGCTGTTCGAACTTATTCAACATTTCCCTAAGTTTGCCAATTATGCACTAGTGTACGAGGGTGTAAATTTTTAAATCCAAAGATGGAGTGAAATGAAAAGTACGTAGTGGACGACCGGCATTATAAAGTTATAAAATCACTTTTGTCGTTTAATGAAATAATATTGGCTGAAACTTGCCACCACTTCATACCACCTAAAGACTTATATTGCTAATTGATGCTTTTATTTATTTTGTATGTTTCGTTTAATGAAGTTCTTGTATTTTATCTAATAATTTATAATTTATTAATTTTGTGTTTATTTATTCTTTAAATATAATTAAAAATTACATATGAAATCTTCGAATGTGAATAAATACATTTTTGTTGGTGCCACCAAGTAGTCTTAAATGGCACTTTCGGTTGTCAGCATTGGCACTTACACATTTTTTTCTCCGGCAACGCTGCTCATCATTCAAAACTTTTTTTTAAAGCTCTAAAATCAAAAGCACCCCAACAGAAACCTAACAAAAAAAAAAAAACCGAACGAATGGACGCGGTTAACTCTGAAAGCACATCAATATTTAATGGGGGTTGAATAGCAGCAGCAGCCACAGGCCATAGCAAATGCAATTCAGTCCACACTCAAATGTGCACTGAGTAGGACGTTGGGTCCAAATCAGATTCAAGGAAGTTTTTTTTTTACTTATATATTTACGGGTGGGCAAACGCTTTTTTGGAGAAGTTCTTTTAATTTAGTATGGTGCCAAAATATGACACCCTAATGATTTTGAAAAAGCTTTCCCATAAGACGTGTACTGCCTATTTTTTTGGGACAGAGTATAGGTTAAAATCGATGAGAGCGAAGAAATACAACAATGTAAGCAAATGGGTTTTGGGGGGTGAAACGTATGAAAGTTTCCAATCTTATTATGGCTTATTTGTGGTTGAAGCATTGCTCCATTTTCGAACGACGCTGCACTCTGTGTACAATTCTTTCACTATACGTCTACACGTGTTTGATTTCACCGCTTTGCTCTTTGATCCTACTCACTATCAGCTCCACTCTGTTTGTTCAGATTCACAGACATAGACCATCAATCGAGTCAGCATACAGTACAGAGCAGATAACTATGCAACGATTGCACTTCGAGTAAGTAGTTTTCGTTTATGGTGCTTACAGTTCACACTGCATTAGATCAGAAAATAAGACGTTGTAAAAAATCCCGATGAAAGGGTCGAAGCTTATAGACTTGTAGTAGTGTATCTCGAACTAGATTTGGAAATGCTGAGGAGTAAGGTTTCAATTGATCATAATCATAGTTTGAAGTCAACTACCGATCAATCCAGGTTGATATGGTCGTTGCATTTGCAAGTATTAAAGTAGAAGTGCCCAGAGTATGCTTGGGGCTAAGCTGTTAATGAGGACAACACGAAGCCCACACCAAGTATTGCCTGATGCAATTTGGTACTCCCCTTAGAGAGACTGGCATTTTTGACTTTAAATATGTTCAAATTTTGTTGGTGTTTGTTGTTGCCATCATCGAAGAAGAAAACTAAATATCATCGTCTAAGAATCGGAAAAACGTCACAATAGATTAACAAGACTTCGAAATATAATCAAGGAATTTGACTATATGTATAGAAAGATGATCCACTATGTTTAATATAGTAAGACTATAATGTAGGGTGAAGTAAAAGACATTCAAAACACTAGGCCAAAAAAGTCCACTAACAATCAAGTATTCATCAGCAGATCTTCAAAAGAAGCAGCAAACATATATATAGATTTCAATGCCGCGTATGACTTCATTTATAGAGAGGAGCTGAGGATTATGATGGAGAAATTACACTAATTCTTGACGATCGGTAAAGATCTCACCGATTGATACTTTTGGTGTCTAAAAAGGTCTATAGACCAGGCGAGTATTACAACATTCTTGTTGAGAATCCATTAGAGGCCCAATCTTTCCAAGGACCATCTACTTACTAGGCATATAATATTGACATAATTGAGAGAAAATAGCGTGATGTCCCTGGCGTAACGTCGCGAAATGGAACCGGCGAAAATGGATTTAACAGTAGATGAATCTCCTTACAAGACACATATCATTGGCAGTCCTGACTTATGCGACAAAAGAATGCACCCTGTCAAGGCTTTGGGTTGTTTGAGAGGACCATTCTGCTGATGTCTTGAATATGTATCCATGCGGCGAGTGCAGGAAGATATATCACCGCGAACTCTATGGACTCTATAAGCATAAGGACATATTTAAAAAAGTAAAGTCCGAACGACTGAAATGATTGCTGGATCAAATGGTTGGATAGACACCAATGCTCCGGAAGTCTTAAAGTTCAACCCAGAGGAAAGCGCATTAGAGAAAGCCATCGAAGATTAAGAACCAGGTCCCCAACGGACTGTAGAGCCGAGTAGGCTGAATTACTAAAGTAGGTAGTAAGGGGCCACAACAATTTACTGTTTTGACAGCTGTCTTGTTTAGTTTATTTTATAAGCGCGCACTAAAGGGCCTTTGACTACCCTTAGTTCCATTATGATTTGTATTGGGCGGTCATTTATGGAAAAAGCTTTGGGTGCCTAGGTTTGTTAAATGGCAGGCAAGACCTCACTCCCAACGTAGACCCAAGTGTTACTGGAATGCCCCGTTTTGATATGAACCTGAACCAAACACGATTTGAAGTCGGAAAAGAAGAAAGAGAAACCACGAAAAGCGTTGAAACGTTGAGGAAAGAGACTGGCTTTTTGATTTTTTGTCAGAAAGTTCGTGAATATCAGAAAAGAAAGCTTTCTAAAGAATCACAGTATCAGTTGGCCAAGGCAGGATATTGTCATTTAAAATGAAGCCCTGTTTCCCTTTACGACTGATTTGGAAACAGTACTTCATACTTACTCGAAACATTTTGAAGAAATCGAACCTTTTTCGGAGTTATTCTATCCATACCCTGAAATAACTTGACTCAGTAATTTCAAACTAATAACCTGGCCCTCTTGAGCAGTATCCTTTATTCTAATACCATATGACGTTAATAGCTGTTCATCTCTAGAGTTAAGATTTTTTGTTTTTTGACAACTATCCTCAGATAAGCCACTCTAAGCACAATGATGTTAGACTGCAAACTTCAAATGATTGAGAGAAATTCTTCCGACGGACATTAACTCTGCACAGCTACAAAACCTATTAGTTTACTCCAATTTCTGCAGCTGAAATGCAATTAAAAACTTTCCCATGTTTGTTTCTGAAATTGTCCACTTAAGATAACTATATGCATCTAAGAGACTAATGTCCACTTTCTCACACAATTTATCAGCTATTCAGCATTCATACTTAATTCCAGATGACACTCTCAGACGCCATCTCACGGAGCTGAGTTAAATGCTTACAATCATTCAAGCATCAACGGAATCTGCATCAAATTTTACAAAAATGTTCTGATTCATGTGAAGCATTTACAAAGAAAGTCACATACATAAATGTTTATCTTTTTTATGCTAAATGCAAAAATTCGTTTAATCATGGGAACTTCGACTGACCAAACGCTAATGTCGTGAAATAAAACATACCACAACAATCGATTTGATTATCGAGGAAAGAACATTCATCAGAACACCACCACGATCAGTAGCAGCAGCTGGAGGTCGATGCAAAAAATTGCATCATCTCTGTACTCTGTCTCGAGGTTAATTTCCAATTCAAGACCAAAGCGCACGACATTAATGCTAATGACGAAATGACAAAGTTTGTTCAGCAGCAATCGGCTGCTACTCATGCTCGTGGGCTCCCAAACGTCATACATTATCTATATCCACACACATGTCTTCATCTGTTCATACGAGTTTAGAACTAAGCTTCTGTTCTGGTAACATTTTACCTGTACCACCTTCCTCGGACTCTAGATACTCGTATTTCCCATACGTGAGTGATCCTGGTGTCACGTCACGGTGCGCTTGCTCATGTTTCACAGTTCACACAAAAAAAAATCTTAAACAAATAGCAAGGCACATTCCGTGAATGTCTTCCTATTATTATTGTGGCGACAGTAATGATGGTCTTGCCGCTCGCTAATGCTGGCAATTTTGTAATCATCATCAATGTGGCATTGTCGACAAAACGAAAAGATCCATCAAGCCGAGGAAACAACAGCATAAAGAACTCTTCATAATAGGCAATTGGGACTAGGATTGGGGAGTTGCATAGAAGAGAGCGTGGGGTGGTGAATTGTGAGTGTTTTGCTTTAGCTAGCGGATGTGATTGGCGATATTGTTGTGGATGCAACTATCTCTGAATAGACAGCGTGAAGATTGCAATTATTCTCGCTCTTTGGATTTTGTATATTTTCTTCATGTATGTTGTATGTTGTACCTCTATATTCTTGTACGACACGCTCCGTGTGGATGAGTATTAAAATGTAAATTGCCTTTCGATGTGTATTTGGCATTTAAGGTATATCCTAGTAATTGACACGCTTCTGAAGATCGATTACACTGAACAAAAATAAGCTTTAAGATATTTAAAAGCAAAAAGTTCGGGAATTATCGATAACGTTGGGGAAAAAACATTTCTATACAAACTATCGATGACAAACTGATAATTCATGGTGGTAAAACCGCTCTCTCTGGAGTAAATTCTACCGTGAATACCGTGTCGTCAAATTTCCTTCGTACGTCGTTCTCAGGTTGGGTAGAAGTAGATACAGACCCTTTCTCGTTAAATAATGTGGAAATCTTTATGATGCCTGCGATTCAGATGGTCGCATAATTCAACTAAACTGATTTCGGTCACAAATTTAAATATGATAAAAAGAATTCATCAAAACTAATGTTTACTAACTGAAAAATTTGTTTTTTTGCAGAAATCAGGAACAAAAACATAGGAACTTAACTTAAAATAAATAAAAATAAAATAAAATAAAATTAAGTTAAATTAAATTAAATTAATTTAAATAAAATAAAATAAAATAAAAAATAATAAAGTAAATAAAATAAAATAAAAATAAAATAAAATAAAATAAAATAAAATAAAATAAAATAAAATAAAATAAAATAAAATTACATAAAATAAAATAAAAAAAAATAAATAAAATTACATAAAATAAAAAATAATATAAGATAATAAAATGAAATAAAATTAAAACAAAAATAAAGGTATGTCATGTTTGCCCCAAGAACATAATGAATCAGAAAAATCCCCAAAGAAAAATGTTTTACTTCTATTAAACAAACAAAGAACCTGACTTCGAAATAGGTGATTAATAAATGGTGTATGATATCCACTTCAAAGCATTTATTTTACTTACTGAATTAAAATGATATATTGGGGATTATTTGAGATTTTGGATATTTTGGCAAAAACTATAATATATTGGGGTTTTTTTCTAGGGCTTCTTTACCTATTAGTATTTTGTCTTTTGGATATTTTTTGGGGCGTTTCGTCCGATGGAGATTTTGTTTTGATGTTTAGGGATTTCGGGTGGCTCCCATAAAATAAAGTAAAATACATAAAATGAAATAAAATCAAAAATAAAATAAATTAAAACAAAATTTATTTAAATTGAATTAAAATTACCTTAGTAGTCGAGTCCCCGTCGTTGCAGGCCAAACCATTAAAACTCAAGACTTGTTTCTTACCTCTGACCTTGATAAATACAATGTTAATGTATTATACCCTCTAGGCACATCAGACCACTATGCCAACACTTCTCAGTTAAAGAAAGCCAAGCGGGGCCGTCGCAATAATTTCTTCTATCTATCTATTTAAACTCCAGCGCAGATATGATAAAAAATTAAATCAAATTTAATTCCTTACGGAATGAGAAATCTTATCCCGGATAGTGTTTAATTGCATGATCTGATTTAAGCTGCAAAGAGATTATTAAGGTTTGACAAGTAAGTTTCCGAAATTATAAAGCCAACACCACTAAGGAAAACCGGAATAAATTTCTACTAGCTATAGATACTTGTAACGTTCCCATTCAAAGAACCAAATTTTTGCATGATCAATAATTAAGGCCAAAAATACTACAATATCCCAAAGGTAGTACAATTTGTTGGTTATTTGTAAAAAAAAACATTCGAAATTCAACTTCGTATTCGGTTCCAAAGCGCGGCTTACATGACATTCCTTTTTTAATGTCATGTGAAGAAGTCAATTTAATTGCAGTACAGTTCGCTGTTAATTCAACACTGCCAGAAAGTATTATGACTCCCGCAGTACTTGAGAGCGTAAACGATTTTATGGGACGAATTTCCACTCAGGCAGTTGAGCTGAGTTGAAGTACTTACAAACCTTCATAAAAATAAATCCGGTATCCCAGATTTATGTATGCCTTCAATCATTCTAAGGAGATGTTTGTCAACGCCGGAACCACCAACCAAGCCAATGCGTAAGCTTTTCATCTGTCCGACTCTACTTGTATCTTTCCGAGTGCATTTTATAGAGCAGTTGCCATTTAGAATATAGGAAAATAATCCCAGATTTGCCCATCAAACTCTTTAAAGCATTCGCCCAAATTTTGTAAAATAGGTACTTCCTGTTGCAACCTATCCATTCACTTTACTTTTCTTTCTAAAAAATTAATATTTCTTCAATTCCACACATTCGCAATACAGGCAAAACGCTATCCTCCTGTATTTCTATCTAAATTATTTGAATCCCTTACAAGCAGCCGTATTACAAAATTATAAAAAACGATGCAGTTTCTTAATGCCTTCCAATCTCGTTTTCATTCTGGACATATCTTCAACTCTGATTTATAATATTTAGATAAATGTGATAATTATACTCCACCCTCATTAATCATTAAGTACAAACATTTTATGTGATGAATAAATTCAATATTTTAATTTCTGTGATTCTCCTAAAATACTATACTAGAATTGTACTGAATAATTTGGCCACCCATGTGAAGCCGAGATTTGAACAGAAAAGATTTCTTGACGAATGCTTTGATCACCATTCCTGTTTAAGTTGAAAAAATGATATCATAATAGGTCTTCTTGACCGATTTTATTTATCAAAAAAAAAAAATTACGTTTTTTGGCGTTTTTTAGTTTACAAACTTTTCGTTTCGATAGTTTTCTCTCAGTAGTAAGTACTTTTTTTCGATTTTTGAAGACTAATCAAGAAAAGTAGCCTCCAAGGATTACTTTATTGAAATTATTGTTGTCCTATATATTAATTTTTAAAGAAGTTTCATTTGAAGAAAAAACTACGAGAATTGTGCGGAATTTTTCGTTCGAACCCAGAAAAACGCAAACAATTCTCGATTTCTCATTCTGCTTAGAGTGTCAATTTATTTATCCATATCATAAGTAGTATACTGTTATTATTCCTTCAAATCAGCACATCCAGATAATAAGAAGTAAAAAAGATATTTAAAACTAATTGAAAAATCAGGTTCGAACTACAGCTCTTTGGTTTGACAACCTAACGCTACAAAACTGTAATTAATATATCTACTTAATGCCTTAGTCCTCGTTATCAGCCATTTAAATTTCGCACAAAATGAATCCATAATTTTTCCAGTGTATAATTCTTTGATTATTATTAGTCTTTTGACATTAGTCAGTGCGAAAAGTCCCATCCCATCATCAACAAATCCACAATTTTACGAGGACTATAGAGTGTTGATTATGTGCTGCACTATCAGGGCTGTGTCAACCACTCAATTCATTTTGCATTGTGAGATTGTTATGACTCTTATCTGCCAGATAAAACTTACACTCATCCACAATGCGTCGCGTCTTCGTGTCGCGTTGCGCTCGTCTGCGCGCCAGGAATAATGTTAAATTACTCGAGATACTGTCGAACATCGTTTTGGGATGTTGAATTTCTATAACCGTCACTATCAGCAGCAACACCAGCAGTAATCTGTTGGATGCATAAGATCTTTTTTAACTATCGCAACTTTGGCAGGCGCGTGCTTCTGGATGAAAAAAAAATTTTAAAAAATCCCAGTTAATTATAAATTGTTTATCTTTAGGTCTGACACTTTTGCGGCCCGAAGGCGAGATCCTGCACTTAGAAGATGTGTTGCAAATTAGCTCGTTAATACTGGAGCACTTTAAACACTTTGATTTAGTTCATTCTAGTCGTTGTAGTTGTGGTGCTGTTGTTGCTGCTGGCTTAGTGTATGCGTACCTACTCTAAGATTGAGTCAAATAAAAACCAACAACTACTCTAATACATTTAATTAAATCAATTAATCTCGCTGGTTTTATAGGTAGGAGCTCATTCGAGGAGAAGAAGAACATCACAGACCTGAGATGGTTTGGCTTTCGCAAGTCGCGCAACTAACGGATTCACTCACCAGGAAGGGGGTTGGTATATGAACAGCGTCATCATCATCGCCATCATGGGCATGATCAACATCATCATCCGCGTCATGGAAGCATGTAATGTATAAAATTAATTGAGACTTAGAATGTTAGGCATGACTTAGATTTGATTTTTGTTGTTGTTGTTTTCCCATTATTTACTTCTTGCCATTCTCGGTCGATGGATGTATCTATGGAGAAGCTTGGTTGTTGTTGCATTACAGAGTGTCGGCTTTGAGAATTAATAGCCCTGAAGTATGAATCGTTTAATTTTGTTTTTCCTTTTGTCTTTTATCATTTTTCTTGAGCGAAAGGGCTGTGATGCAGAGGGGGTGAGTGAGCTAGCTACTTGAACTTTGATATTTGCAAGCTCTTTCGTGAATGCAAATTCTATTGGAATACCTAATCATGTGAAGTCGTTTGAGGAGATTTCTGAGGTTCTGCAATACAGAAACATGATGCATGACATCATCGGAGTTAACAAGAGTGTGGGAGTCAAAAGGTAATAAGCTCTGGACGATTCTGTGGATGTGATTAAAGATGCTGAATAACAATTATTTGTTTATTTTTTGTATAAGTAAACGCGTGTCAGCGCAAAAGTGCAGAGTTTAATTTTAGAGCGTGATTTGAAACCAGGAAGCTATATGAAGAGAATGCTTGATAAGATAAGGAAGACTCAATAAATGGACTTGGATATTTTTCTTAACATAAATATTCACTTTGTATTTTTACATAAAATATTTTAACAAATTTTTTCTACACAAAAGTCTGGGGTTGGCCGTGGCGCGATAGTTGTGTGCTCGCCTGTCAACCTCGTGGTTGCAGGTTCGCTTCCTGCCGTTGTCTATGTCTTCTTATATTCCATTAAAAACCAATTCTCAAAAATTGTCATAAAATAAGTTGCTGCTTTGCTCATTACATGCTGTTTAGGCATAACACTAACAACATGTGATTGAGTAAACATACCTATTAAATATGACAACGAAATAAATAAAATAATGCAAGTTATAAGGGACATAAATAAATAAGACACGGTATTTCTCTCCGCATTAGTTCAGCCGCCATCCCTGGAGATAAATCTGAAACAACAACCAGCTCTTTCACCGGATGCCCGCGCTGTGTTAAAAAAAAACATATAAAGTGTATTCATAATCCCTTGAGCGCGTGCAAAGTAATAAAAAAAAAAGTGGGAATATTCAACAGTCTCCACTCGCTCGCCTTAATCACGCTTTTTACATACATATATCCCTTTACTGCCAGCCCTTTATAAAAAAACGCAATTAAATCCTAAATCTGATAGTTAAAATTTAAAATATTGATCAAATGATTATGCCAATTAAGAATAAAGAACCGTTGCTCATCAAGCTGCTGTATCGAACCAATAGAAATATTATTACTAATCAAATTGCCTCTGTTTGATTAATATTTTCATGCAAAAAGTTGATTGCCGTCCGTTATAGAATCTCAAAACAATACATCAGCCAACATAATACCTAGACAAGGTCGGAAAAAAAGATAATGACCCAAGACAATAGAAGAGATTTAATAATTTCTAAATTAACAAACAGAAATTGAAAATCCATAAATTACAAAAACACACATACCTATGCAAATTCAATTTGAGAATATTTTAATTAGATTGATTGACGTACTAAGGGAATTTTTTGTAAAAAAAATTCTGCACGCATGGCATCCATTGAAAAGACATTAAATTAAGACTTTGGAGGCTTATGAAAATGATTTCGGGGAAAACGGGAGAACTTACTTCGGCATCGATCATTGACCGACCAACCGCTATTGTTTTTTTTTTTTCTAAATGAACATTTTTCAAATTTTGTTTCTAATAGGTGATTTCGCATAGTGACTTTAATAAATTTATTAGTTATGTATTTTTATGACCTATAATGGTGAGTGATTTTTTGCTTCATTAATTTTTACTCAATTAGGCTGTGGCAGCCATAATTTATAGGTCGAAATAAATTATTGAAAAAATCATATATCATAAATTTAAGAGAAATTACTTCGTCGACAAAATAGATACATATACATTTTGCGAGTCAAATCGGCCAAAACAGTAGTGTTTTATAGAAATTTAGTAGGGTCCCGACACTCGGAAGGTCCCTATCTGCTATACGGTAATATTATACCGTCGCCAATACAGCGCAGTTATTTAGAACAAGTGCTCTTGCTTTCGCGAAAGATTGGCATTTAAGACGGACGTTTTGTCTTCTCTGTCGCTCCAAACCTGGGGACTGTAATTCAAAGACTAATTTCATTTCATTTCATTTCATTTCATTTCATTTCATTTCATTTCATTTCATTTCATTTCATTTCATTTCATTTCATTTCATTTCATTTCATTTCATTTCATTTCATTTCATTTCATTTCATTTCATTTCATTTCATTTCATTTCATTTCATTTCATTTCATTTCATTTCATTTCATTTCATTTCATTTCATTTCATTTCATTTCATTTCATTTCATTTCATTTCATTTCATTTCATTTCATTTCATTTCATTTCATTTCATTTCATTTCATTTCATTTCATTTCATTTCATTTCAATTCAATTCATTTCATTTTATATCATTTATTTGTTTCTAAGAATCTTTTACAAATGGCTACAAAACCAACAATGATAGTAAAAGTTATAAATAGTTTATTTAAATTGTAATTTGAAATTTGAAATTTTGATTTTAATTCAGTATACATTTAGTCTTCAAATCGACAAACTAGATATATTTATTTCATTTATATTTAATTAATTTAATTTTCAACATTATAATCTCTATCTTAACTAACTGCCAAACATCTGAATAAAACCGCCTCAAACTGCTTAGTCCTGCGAAGTCTTCTAATGAAGGAGAGAAAATTGTTCCACTGACTTACGACATAAACGCAAAATTGACATTCGGAGTTTAGGCAACTAAATCTTGGTTGCAACAATGTAAAAGAACGGGACGAGTTTGCAAACTTTAATTTTTCAAAAAGATACGAGGGTTCTTTATTCATTATAATTTTATTAAGTGTTTTTAGGGACAAATATTTGAGGTATCTGTAAGGGCAACATCCAAGAATTTTACTTGAATAATTAGAAATATCGTCGTATCTTTGGAGGTTGTATACATAGCGAGTTACTTTATTGAACGCCACTGACAGGTTTCTTTTCGTTTCTGAGCTATGGCTGGTAAAGAGTTGGCATCCATATGTTATTAAAGGAAGGATTAAGGTTTTTGCTAAGCTTAGTCGAATGTTTTGAGGGGTAAAATGTTTAGACGGAAATGACGGAATGTCATAATAATTGTTTTAAATATATGTGTAAGACTCTCTTGGCTGTTTCGATTTCTTGGACTAAGTTCACAAATTTATAAAGCTAATAAGTTCCAACTAACCAACTATCCGCCAAGAGTTTTTCTTCTGGGAGAACCCAGTACCAGTTCTCGTTTTCTGCTTATTGTCCAGCACTCTCCTCCATTAAACCAACCTGGTAAAATAAGAGATTTGTAGAAGTTTTTCTTAGTATTTCACGAAGAGAGTCTTGCACTTGGTTCGCGAAACTGAAGTAGCAGCGGTTTGCAAGGATACTTCTTCGTCGGATTTTTACTAAGCTTCGCTTCACGGGGGTTATATCCAAAATGTAGCAGACGCTTGTTTGTTTGGCGATAGTAGACATTTGATAATGTCCTCGTTAACTTCAAGACAAAAAAAATTCAACTGTTATTCGCTCAGATAAAACACCTTTATAATATTAAGCACGTTGGGAGTGGCCGGCCAATTATGTCACGATCAAATAGATAGATTACATCTCACCCAAATTTACTGGACCACCTCACGTGTTTATGCATTGTCAACGCCCTACGAGTATTATATCTATGCAATAGTTTCTCTCGAAATTTCTCTTTCATCGGTCAGTGAAAAAATAAAACTTCTTAAAGATGACTTTTCTCCTGGTCCTGATGGCATTCCAGCCATTTTTTCTCAAAAAATGTTCTAACGTGCTATGCGAACCTCTCACAATTCTATTTAAACTCTCTCTTTCGCAAGCGGTTTTCCCTACATTGTGGAAAAACTCATTTATTTTTCCAATTCACAAAAAGGGAAATAAGAACGAAATCTCAAACTATCGTCCGATAGCAAAACTTTCTTCAATACCCAAGCTGTTCGAAAGTATTGTCTACGACGCTCTTTGTTTTCGTTGTAAGTCCCCACTTCAACATGGTTTTATTAAGGGCAGGTACACTACGACGAACTTAACCCAATTTGTTTCCATGACACTATGTGCTCTGGATAAGGGATACGATGTTGATGTGATCACTACTGGCTTTAGCAAGGCTTTCGATAAGATCTCTCACCAAATTATCTGTATTAAATTTGGAGATTTTGGTTTTCCCCCAATATTCATCTAATGGGTGAGATCCTACTTGGAAAACCGCCAATATAGTGTTGTATTCAGATGCTCTGTGTCCAAGCCTATATATGCTACCTCAGGTGTTCCTCAGGGTAGTCATCTTGGGCCACTTTTATTTGTCCTTTCCATTAATGATGTTGAAAGCATTATTTCCTTCTCAAACCTTTCTATATATGCCGACGACATGAAAATTATGAAAGTAATATCTACTCCTACTGATTCTTCCCTGCTTCAAAATGACCATAATTCTTTTCACACATGGTGCACAAAAAATTTCCTCGAACTCAATGTCACTAAATGTCAACACATGACTTTTTCTTGTAAACGCCTGTCCTTATCCCCTCGTACTTATCACTTTTGCAACGTTCTGGTTCCTTCAGTTTCCTCCATTCGTGATCTCGGCATTCTATGTGATAAAGAGCTCAATTTTCGTTCTCACATAGATAATATTATCGCTAAAGAAAACTCTTCCCTTGGATTTATAAAGCGCTAGTCGAAAGAATTTTCAAGCCCATACGTAACAAAATCACTCTTTACCACATATGTTAGACCTATTCTCGAGTATGCTAGTCAAGTTTGGTCTCCTTATCATACCACCCACTCGTATAGGATTGAAGCCGTACAACATAGATTCCTCCGCTTCGCTTTACAAAACCTCTCATGGTCTGATCCTCTTTTCCTTCCCCCTTACGAACATCGTTTACAACTGATCGACCTAAACACCCTTTTCGTTCACCAAGTCATCACAGGAGTAATAGATTCTCCGCCACTTCTTAAATCAATTTATTTTAACACCAATCCACGTTACCTCAGATCTGTTCCATTATTTCGCCTTCCTACTTACCGAACCAATTATGCTCACTTTAACCCAGTTACTAGAATGTTGCAATTAGCCAACAATGCACAGCAACTTCTCGATTTTAACTACAGTATCTCATACCTTAGAAGAAACCTTTACTCTAACTATCCCTAATTCCCCACTCTTTAGTTTAAGTTAAAATTATTACTAAACGGTTTAAGTTATTTTAAGTTATCTTAATAATGTTAATATTGTTATATTGTTATTATCTATATGCTTGAATTAAGCAAATAAATAAAAAGGAGATCGAAGAAGTCTGCTTGTCGAAAACCTGTGCAAGCCTGGAAAAATGCTGAAGCAATCGTCTGTCTTACAAAGTACAACTTGATCAGTTTTCTTGGAATCCCGACTTTGACCATCGCCACTTAGACGACCACCAGGCGATGAATGATATCATATGCGGTTTTGAAGTCGGTGAATAAATGGTAAGTCTCACCTTGAAATTCGTTAATATTTTCCAGGATTTACCTTAGAGTGAAGATGTGGTATATGGTCGGTTTACCGGGCCGAAATTCACTCAGATATTTTAAGATTCGCTTGAGACACTCAAGCAGCCCGCTAGAAAGGATTTTATACGCAACGTTTTCAGCCGGACGTTTTGTGGATGACTGTTCAGTCAGTCATCGGTCGCACTATGTCGTTGATAATTTGGTGCATTCTCTCTATCAAATATTTGAAGAGATCCGTCCATATTGCATCAAGACCACGACCCTGATGTGCTTCAGCTTTTTAAAGCTATTTCACTCTCTTTCGTCTATATTATTCTGGGAGCTGGAATTAAGTCTGTGCTTGTTTGGAAGTATGTTCTTTTTTTGCCTGAGAATCTCTCCATATGACTTCAATTTAGTAGCTGCTGAAAATGCTGCTTGAATAAATTTTTATTTTTTCTGAATGTCAGTAACTAGATTGCCTTTGCTGTTACGAAAAGCCTGCTTCCCGGACTCAAAATGAGCAACCACTTGACATTTTTTTGTAGAACTTCCGCCTACCATTTTGGTCGCGTGACTCTTCTATCGTTTTTAAATGAGGTGCTGCGCCTTCTGGACTGGGACTACTGAAATTTGGCGTGCTCGTTATGTGAGTGCTCCACAAATACCAATTCACTCAGGCACTCTCTGTAGACTTTGACTCCAGCTGTACTAAGACTTCAAATTCGAAATTTCTTAATGTGTTTCAAGCTCTCGACTGGAAATGCTCGACTATATTAGCTGGCCTTTTCACTATCTGAATAGATCCAGGTGTTTTTACTGGATCCCTAAATGCTTAGACAGAATTACGAGCTGTTGTTTCAGTCGTAAGCCCTTATCTGACAATATCTGGTGTAGGTTAAGATTAACAACTTATCTGCGAAGATGTTGTGCTTTCCTACCGTTCTTTAAATGAAGTCCTCGAGAACAATTTGGACTGTGCCGGGACTTAACTCCTCGGGACACAAGTCCAAAATTCTTTTTTCTGGACTTTTGGCACATAAGTCCAAAATTAGTATTTGTTGCAAATACTGTGCCTACCTATTACGAGATGAAATTTTTTTCTAATCCAAGTGCCAATTAGAAGATATTCAGATGATATTAAAAACAGGTTTAACCAACCTTACCTAATTACTAGCAGGGCTGCCATATTCCATGAACTCAGCCCTAATTCATATGGCTAGAAAATCAAAAGTTGTTAGAATACCGCCGAACTTTTTAAAGATCAAATCGCGTGCATCGCCAAAAGAAATTATAAATTTTCGAAATAAATCGAAACAAAATTTAAATCCAAAACAACTTTGTACTGAAGTGGGACATAAAACCAAAATTAGACACAACACACAAGTAAAAAAAAAAGAATTTTGGACTAATGTCCCACGGAGATTTGTACCTGCGTCATTCGGGAAAGGGTTGTCAGTCTCCGTCCGTGCGATCCGTAGGGTCGCCCAAATCTCGGTGTGGTAAGAAATCTAGGAGCATAAAGTTTTCCCAAATCTCAATAGCTGAAGACTTTAGGATCACAGTGTCTTGTAAGGCGCAGGAAAAGGAAAAAGGGAAACTACTTTTCATTGGCGAAAATTTCATCGATAGAAAATTAAAAAAACAATTTCTTATTTAATAAGGTTCACTTTTATAAAAGATGTATACATTTACTTATAATAAAGGGTTATCCATTTTGCGGTTTCAAAAGTAAACATAAATAAAACACAAAATATTTTTTTCATGATATTCCTTTTTTAGTATAAAGTTTGAACTTTGACATTATGTGTGAAAAGCTATATCATTTAAATGACCACCACGCGAATTGTTGCAAGCATCGATTCTTTTGAGGTAATTTTCGACCACTTTTTGACACATATTGGACAGTATCTCAGCCATAACTTGACGAATGTTGGTTTTCAGGTGCTCAAGAGTTAAAGGCTTATCTGCATAAACACGGTCTTTCGCGTAGCCCCACAAAAAAGTCCAGCGGTGTCAACTCGCATGATATTGGTGGCCAGTTGATATCGCCACGACGAGAAATTACGCGTCCAGGAAATGTCTCTGGCCATAAAGCCATGTTCGCTCGAGTTGTGTGGCATGTGGCACCGTCTTGTTGAAACCACATATTTTCCAAGTCGTATTCTTCAAAAGCAGGCAAAAAAAAGTCGGTTATCGTATGACCATAACGCTCCGAATTGACGGTGACATTAGTCGTTCCATTTTCGAAGAAGTAAGGTCCAATCACACCACCGGACTAAAGAGCGCCCCAAAAAGTGACTTTTTGTGGATGTAATGGCCTCTCTTCAATTACTCTTAGAACCCCAAATACGACAATTTTGCTTATTGATCTACCCACCGATTGAGAAATGTGCTTCGTCGCTGAAGAAAATTTCGTTCGAGAAATTGACGTCCACCGCCAATTGTTCAATCACCCATTCGACTTATCTACGACGTTGTGAATGGTCAGCTGGCTTCAGTTGTTGTGTGAGCTGGACTTTATATGGATGTAGTTGTAGATCCAAATGCCAAGTACGCCATAATGTGCCGTAAGACAGTCCTAATTCCTGACAACGGCGAGGAATCGACACATTCAGCAACACTTTCACTTACAACAGCGATATTTTCAGTGGTACGAGCGAAACGATGATGTACAGGCCTTATATCTGTAACCAATCCAGTCTCTTCAAATTTCTTCACAATTATGCCAATTGCTTGCATAGTTGGACGATTATGTAAACCATAATCTCCTCTTAAAGCACGATATGTGGCTGTGGCAGAATCACAATTTTAGTAGTAGGTTTTAACAATTTGTATGCATTGTGCGATAGTTAAGCGATCCATTTTCGCAAATGTCAGACTTTCAACCGAAAAAAAATTGGCTTAACAACTTAGTTTGACAGGTGTCGAATACCAGCTATATACTTTTGATACCGCGAAATGGATAACCCTTTAGTTTCGGTTAAAAGTTAATGTGAATTATATAAAATTAAAAACTAATTTATAAAATAAACTTTTTTTAATGACTCACGTATTGTTTTTGCATAATGCTCTCCGGATCAGTGGTTGAGAATTTTGTTGTTGTTGCTTAGGTACACTCCGGGTCTGACGGTTGTGTACGTTTTTGGGTTTTGTTGGCTTTTTTTTTTTTTTTTTTTCTAGCACCCAACTTTTAGGTCATCTGTACTGAGCCACTGTGTACAGAAAACTAAGCAGAGTTGAATATAATGTGTCGAGAAGTGTTGAGAACACTATAAGCCCTTCGCTAACAGCAATTTGCGATCGATTTGATCACGTTGATGCAGAAATACCTTTTGTTGTCGCTTGCCTATCAAGGAAAAGTGATAGAGACATAGATCTGTGACCTGTTTAACAGCATTTGCCACTGCCAGGATTTTGGCTTAAAAGACGCTTTAGTAATTTGGAAGTGTAAAAGAGCCAAGCAAAAGTGATATCGATGACAGTTTAATGTTGACAGCCAAAAAATGGCGCGAAATTTAAATTAAACCTATTATAAGAAGACACTCTACTTCGAAATACAACTACCACGTCTTAATTTCTTCTTCAAGGTCTCTTTGGATAAGGTAATGTCGTCTTAAGCAAATTAAGCTCTTAAGGCGCAACACGATTGAAGTAAGCACTTCAATTTGATCAATAAATAATCTTTTTATTTGTTGTTTTTTTTTCTTATTTAAGTTACTCAGTTTCTAAAAAAAAACAACGAGACATTTAAAATGGAGAAAATATTAATTAAACGTGTTTGATTGAAGTGAATAACAGTTTAGTGCACAGTAAAAATCATAGAAAATTATACGTCACTTTAAAATGCTCATTAAAAATAGATTTTTTTTTTCAAATCAGCACTTTATCAAATGCACGTTAACTCAATGATGATGGCGTGCAAACTTGATTCGGTTGTCACCAATCAATTTATCATAAACTATCCACAACCGTCTCTAAACGGAAAAAACGCGACAAAAAGGACAACTACCGCTTGGTCTGGCTTAAATCAATAACTGGTCATTGCAGAGCGGCAGTCAATAAATCAATCATTTTGTGCATCTCTTAAAATGACACCACAGAACAATCCATCTGGACTTCTTAATTGGGAATATTTAATGATCAGTTGATGCCATCAAAGGTGCCCAGGACAATGAACCTATTCAATTTTCTAAATAAACGGAAATCCAATGCACTGCAATTTTCCATTTCTTTCCAGTGGTCGTTAAGTCGCGTCGCATAGCATCGCAAATGAATCGTTTCTGCGAGTTTTCCCTGTCAACCTACGGTAAATCTATATAAACTAAACAGCCCACATTCAGGTGTGGAGATGTGGAATAAAATTCAAACAGCGCGGCCTAATCAGGGAGAACTGATGCTCAAACCAAAACATGTGTTCCGCGTCCGACCAAAATAACCTTCTGGTTGGCCCTCATCGCATCTCTCACATCGACCAGCCTGACATCGCTCTATTGACAGTGATTACGTTTTAATTCCACAACTTCTTCGATACAATTCTGTATAAGTATGTATCCATCTCAAACAGACTGGACATGGACATGGACAAGGATGGCGCGTCTTAATTTGGTTTGGTTATGCGAGGACTTGTCCGCTACGCTGCGGCAACAATGGTTTAACCAGCATCTTCAGCAAAATGTTACCATTTAGTCAATAAAATAATCATCCAAAGGTATTTTGCTACAATTACGAAAACAACAACTGAATCCCGCGAAGCCCCTCATGAAGACTTGTTCTAGTCTACGAGTATTCTGTCTGCCCACTGTAGTAGTAAGAGAAGTCTTTAAGATTGTTGCGGCTTAGATGTTTAAATAAATATTGTTGCCAGGCTAACATTGATGGATGGATACCATTGGTAAATACCAATTTCAAGCTTACCAAAAAAGTGGTAAGCAAAGAATGTCCTATTTGGAGAGATTCTCTACTCGTATGACGTAAGCATACATTTTTTAAAATTTTGATCCTTTTTCCGAAAAATTATTATTTCAACTTTTTGTGAACAAAATTTAATCAGATCTGGCAATACTCTTTGAATCTGTTCTCGTGTCTTCCAGCTACAAACGAATAGCTATATCTCCTGTTTTATCCTCGTGGATGACATAACAAACACCATTTTATGGTCCCGATGGCATTGTTGACTTTAACTCGTGTCCGAGGAAAGCAAAAACTTGTCGAGGCCTGAGTTGGAGCTATTGTGTGCTTTTTCAATAAAATTGCAGACGACGACTTACAAACAAAAGAAGAACACACATTAAATCTATAGGAGAACTGCAGTTTCAGTCCATGGACTGGTAGTGGTATTATATGTAAAGGGGAAATGAAGGAAACATTGCAATCGTACTTAGATTCAATTAAATTGGTGATAGTTAAAACATGAACGAGGAGCTAAGGGGCAATGACAAAAAAATTTCCAGTTTAAGATAAATTAAAGATACAAATCAATTTGTGCATATCCGAGAGTAGGCAGATACTCAGGTAGCCATCGTTTATTCCATTCTCTATGGGTATATATTATATCCTGGAACTCAAGAGACTATGGACAAAATAGAGGAGAAATGTGAAAAAATATGCAATGTCTGTTTTGACTAATGACGACAACTATTCTTCTTTCTTAGATTCCCAGTGGGCAGATGGCAAAATTAAAGATAAGCCCACTTCTATTGGTTGTGCTAATTTTCACAAGTTTTAACCATCTTTTATTATACCAACGCATGTACATAAAAACATATAATGGCATGTAAAAAGACAAACATAGGGTATACTATACACTTAATTTACAAGAAGACATTTCCTGATCTTGAAATGCAAACGCAGCAGCACAGGCTTAACATATTTTTTTCGATTCAGATTGTGGTGTTTTTTTTTTTAAAAGCACGCCGCCGGATCTCAGGGTTTTACCGAAGAAATTAGGGTAAAACTCGAGTACAGAGGAAGAACTCTCTACAATTATCAATTTCAAAAATATAATCTTTATTTTATCAAAAACGGTCTTAACAACTAGTTAAATACCTCTTAAAATACGACATACCCACTACCCAGAAGTCAGGTTCCCAAACCTCAGCGTGGTAAGAAACCTAGAAGCAGTAATTTTGTCACAATCTTTCTAGCGGGTCAAGAAGCTGACCAAAAACTTGCTAGAGCAGAGGAACCAGTAGCAAGGAGCTAACCAAATCTCAGTATCACTACTTCACTAGTTAAAGAAGAAATGCGGAAGACGGAAGCTTTAGGAGCACAGCGTACAGCCGGTGTCTCGTAAAGTGCAGAAAAGAGCAAAAGGCAAACTACTTTATATTGCCAAAAATTTCAACGGTCATTATTACTAAGCTCCACCATGTGAGAGAACTGTTTCGATTTGGTTCATATAGTCCAGGAAAATTAGATAAATAAAGTGCACGACTGGATCGCACGTACTTGCTGCTATTTTCGATTACATTATATGCAAAGAAACGGAAAGAAACGGCTTAATATATTTTTAAAGTCGTGTTTCACTTAATTTTTTATGATGACTTTGAATGCCCAACAACAACTTGAGTGTGCTACCACCCAGCTTTTTCTCAATTATTTTTGGCTAAAATTATAGCTACTTCACGACTTGCCAAGGTCGATCATCAGATTCCTTTGCTCTAGTGGTGCTGGTCTACTTTTTGATTTTAATTGAAAAACTTCTTGTGCCTTCATCGTGTATTGAACCACGACCAGCCGCTTAGTAGCCATTGGCATTGCCTCATTTTATATACACATAAGAATTCTTATTTTTTTTCTAAAAAACAATTGGTATGAACATTTTAAATATTAAATAATATAAATTTAAAAACTAAATTTCAGAAAAATTCGTCCACCCGTTTTCAAAACATTTAATTTAAAAAAAAAAATATTAATTTCTTTTTTTTTTCAAAAATCAAAAAAAAATATTATTCGAAAATTTTGAAATGCAGTATTAATTAGAATTCGATACCTTAAAGTCGTTTTTTACTTAAATTTTTATATATACAAAGTTTCTTTAATTATTTTCCAAACAAAATGGTATTACAATCTTAAATATTTAATAATAAAAACTTAAAAATAAAGGAAAAATAATTCAAAATTCTGAAATAAATACTTAAACAAATTAATTATTAAAATTTTAATCTTGTTGGATATAGTTCCCATTGTTTTTTTTTTGTTAAAAAATCCATGTAAGTTGAACTGCACTTAACAGAAAGTGCGTATTTGTGAGGCGCTCACTAGCCAACTGATGAGGTCGCCGGAACGAAACGCAAATTTTGTGGACTAAAGGCCGTTAAAAGCTATTTGAATACTTAAACTAATTTGAGCTCAAAAAAAGAACGCCATTTTATTTCTTGGATACATTTGAATTTTTGAGAAAAAAAAATTAAAAATCTGTGGAGCGGTTCTTGAGAAAACAAGTTTTTTTTTTTAAACTTTTTGACAACATTTTTCAAAAAAATTAAAAAACGCCAATTCAAAGGTATACAGCAAATACATATTTTTTGAAAAAAATTTATTGAGCAATCTTAAAAAAAAAAAAAAGAAATTTAAATGCTTTTAAAAATACAAAAAAATATTAATTAAAAAAATATTGGTACGCAGTATTAATTGGGCAACCTAAATCTATATATGTGTGAAATTTTAAATGAATCGGTTGAGCCATTTATGAGATAGTCGAAAGCAAAAAAAAACGGTCCTATGGAAAATACCATTTTTAGACATTTAAAAAAAATGTTTCAACCATATGATCGGTTGTACCTAAAAAGCTGCACTGATTTTTTTAAATCAAAATTGTTAGAGCCGTTTCCGAGAAAAATAGGTTTTAACGTAAGGTTTATATTGCAGATACCGTTATTTTTTGAGCTAAAAATAAATCAATTTCCCCTCTGTACAATACCTAAAAAACTCTATATACCTAGTTTGAAGAAATTCGGCCCACTCGTTTGGGCTGTAGGTGTCTATGCATACATACAGACAGACAGACATACAGACGGACAGAATTTTTAGACCATCTCTTTTCGTCTTCGCTATTATCGTAATGGCATGTTTGATTGTTATCTCAAAACTTTTTTTTTCGACGAATGCATAACTTGCCTTACCTATAATCGCAAGTATAAATGATGTAACTTCGGATAAATTCCTACAAGGTTAAATTTTGGTGGAGAACTTCATTTTTACTTCCTAAGTATTTTCTATAAAGTACCCTAAATTTGGGGCGGAGCTAAGTTATTATTTTTAAGAGGCAGCTTCTCTTCCGGTTCCACACTTAAGATTTGGTTATTTTTTAATAGAACATGTTTTTCCAAACAACTTAAAACAGAAAATTTCCCCACTGCCAGAGAAATGTACTACACCTCAATGTTTTCGACTCATTTTTAATCATTTTTGTGTAGAATGACATGATCTACAATGTGTGCCAACAACTCTTTTTCAACAAAACCTATTGTTGTTCAGTAATTTGAAAAAAAAAACAATTCAATTTTACCCCATTTCATTGTTTGCCTCGCTCCAAAGGGTACTTTTTAGGAAATGCTTAGGACGTAAAAATGAAGCTATCCACCAAATTTCAGCTTTGTCGGAATTTTTTCGAAGTGAATTGCTTATTTTACTCGACTAATAATGAAAATTACAAAAGAATTTTAGATATAATAAACTTCGCTTTTTTATAGGAATTTTACTTTAACTTATAATTTGGTTAAAAGTAAATGTGAATTATAAGAAATTAAATACTAATTTATAAAATAAACTTATTCTAATGACAACAAAGGGGTGGTTGCACTGCAACTGGCATTGCTTGTTGAATAATGTACTCCATATCGGTGGATAGGGTATATTTTATATTGTTCAGTTACACTCCCGGTCGTTTGGTAATGTACGTTTTTTAGTGTTTGTAATTTAATTCCGTTTTGAAGTGTAACACTTCCGTTGCAATATCTTTGAGCTTTCAATGAGTGTTTTGAGTCGTATCATCCTGAATTTACTCCTTTACCAATGAGTTTTAAGGCAGTTAGAGCAAGTATTACAATTAAAAGAAGAAAAATCAATATCTTCAATTAATAGAGGAACCTAAAAATGTACTATTTACCCTAGGTTACTCGACATGTACATATATGCGTGCATATTAATGGAAAACGTATGGTAATTAATATGGAAAGCGAATCAAATTGGAAAATCTATAGGCTTTTGGGGCACATCTTAATGATAGACGATACCTTGAATAAATAATAGTCCTGTTTTTGGGTCGAGAACGGACATGTGTGTGTGTATAATGAGTTGCAAATGAAAGAGGAGGAGAAGGCAAATATTTCCAGGGAGGAAATTTTGTGGAACCCCGTTTTTTTTATTCAAAGTGGAGTTAAGTTACAAGTATAGAGAGAATTGTAGATTTCTACAATTGACTGAAGTGCGACTGTCTGAAAGAGAGATGCTTCAATTTGGACATGTTGATTCGAATTCTCCACTTTTTGTAGAATTGGAAGAGTCTGCAAATATAGGTACCTACATTTTAAGCTGCGACTAGTAGTGACAATGAAGTGGCTTTTGTAACGGATTAATCCACAAAGAGAAGGTTCTCGAAGCTAATCCATGAGTGTCTCCTGCTTCGATGTTGTTCAAAGTTGCACAAAGAAATTTTTCGGAAGAATGAAAAGAATAAAGTATTTTTAAGTGAATACATCCGACAGTGATGCGATGGCTCTTTATTTATTTTTATTTAGCTTTTTTTCATAATAAAATATTGCAATAGTTTTTTTAAAAGATTACTTAGCATGCGGTTTTATAGACCGCCTGCCGTTCAAACAGTTGCGTCCCTTACCTCCAGTTTCACTTTTGATTTAAACTTCAGATCAACAAAACTGATTTTGAATATTATTTTATTTATTATTCTCGTTTCAAATAATGACGGTACTTTGAAGCAAAATAAATCTTTCCTCGCTTGTCAACAACACAAAGAATTTATTGTTGTTTCGCTTGTTTTTTGTGTCAGAGTGAGAGAAAAGGAAGACAAGGTAAGAAAAATGATGCCAAATTTTTTTTTCATAAAATCTGGTTAAACAAAGTTCAACTGATCTGAAGATCAGATGTCACTGTGAAACCGGACGAGTTAAACCAAAAACTTAAACTCTGTTTAAGATTCAGCTGATCTTAAGTTTAAACTCCCACCGTGAAACTGGGGGTTACAGTGCGAACTGTAAACAGGACGAATGCTTAATTATCAGTGTTGACGTTGAATCGTACAGAGCTCTGATGTCAAATATGATGCGTATAACTAATTATAAATGCATACGGATAGCCAGTTGTCGCATGGTTTTGGTGGTATTACTTGCTTTATTGTTGTCCGCGTTATAATGGTTAAATGTTTAGTAGAATGAATGACACAAACTTTGTATTGGGACTAGTATTTAGTTCATTCATTTTTGAGCAGGCTTCTTTTTCATTGATTGCTATGTTCACTCGCTGAGATATATTATATTTAGTTAATTAAAGAAATTAAATAAATATATTAAATTGTAAGAAGTTTTTCAATTAAGAACTAACCTTAATTTTCATCAGCCAAAAATTTGTCGCATGTCCTTTTTTATTTGGGATTATAGGTAGGTACTATAAGGCAAGTTATGCATTCGTCGAAAAAAAAGTTTTGAGATAACAATCAAACATGACATTACGATGATAGCGAAGACGGAAAAAGTCAGTCCGTCTGTCAGTCTGTCTGTCACCCAAACTGGTGGGCCGAATTGCTTCAAACTTGGTATATAGACTTTTTAGGTATTGTACAGAGGGGAAATTGAATTTTTTTTAGCTCCTATATAACCAATACGTTATAGCCTATTTTCTCGGAAACGGCTCTAACGATTTTGATTTAAAAAAATCAGTGCAGCATTTTACGTACGACCCATTATATGATTGAAAAAAAAATAAAAAATATCTTAAAACGGTAGTTTCCATAGGACCGTTTTTTTCATTTTGACTATCTCATAAATGGCTCAACCGATTTTTTCGAAATTTCACACGTATATAGGTTTAGGTTGCCAATTTATACTGCGTTCCAATATTTTTAATAAATATTTTTTTGTATTTTTAAAAGAATTTAAAAAAAAAATTTTTTTTATTTATATTTTGAAAAATGCTCAATATTTTTTTTTCAAAAATTATAGTTATATTTATTTGCTGAATATAATACTATATACCTACTATGAATTGGCCTTTTTGAATTTTTTTTAAATTTTGTTTCAAAAAGTTTTTTAAAAAAAACTTTTTTTCTCAAAAACCGCTCCACAGATTTTTAAATTTTTTTTCTCATAAATTCAAATTTATCCAAGAAATAAAATGGCGTACATTTTTTTTGAGCTCAAATTAGTTTAAGTATTTATTTCAGAATTTTAAATTATTTTTTCTTTGATTAATCCGATTTAATTTTTTGTTTTTAAGTTTATATTATTAAATATTTAAGATTGTCATATCAATTTTTTTTAGAAAAAAATTAAAGAAACTTTGTGTATAAAAAATAAAGTAAAAAATTACTTTAAAAATATATTTAGATTTTAAATAGAAATCTTTTGCATACAATGTGATCGAACATAAGAGCAAGTTCGTGCGATCCAGTCGTGCATTTTATTTTTTTTTGCACAGGATTAACTGCCCGAATGGGCGATTTAATTTCCGTTCGTGTTTGCTACGTTCCCTCTTTCACTTGCAACATGCGGAGCAAAATATTTTTGTCATATTGTGAATGCGACATCATTGTTTGCAAATGGTGTCAAATTTATATTTGCTTGACAACAACCAAAATACAGTGGCTCTAGTTGTATGCAGAGGCGGCCAAAATTAAATTAAATCTGTACTAATTGCGCGGCTTGGATAAAATATTAATGTATGATTATAGATAGTACAAAAAATCATCACAATCAATTTACTCCTACGGACACTGTTTTGAAAAAAAGCTAATATGGTCTAAAAAACTCACAAGAATTTGGGTTGTACGGCCTAAAAAATGTTCAGATTATGCTATTTTTGTCCCATGTTTTTGGACAATTATTGAATGTTTTGATTGATTTTCAGTCTAACCCCTGAAATATGTTAGCAATTTAAACGATTTTGATGCATTTTTGTCTGTATGATAAAATACTATATAGTAAATGATTCCAGAGAATATACGACCATTAACACGCCCATTTTAAAAGTAAACATTTATCTTAACGCCAATAATAGTTCGCTTAGAGTCAATTTATTTCTGAAGCTGATTTCTTGACTAATCCTAAAAAAGTAAAAAAGCTATGCTTTTTGGCAAGATATAATTTTACTAGAGGACCAGGCGAACTTTGTCTCGCCCCAATTTAACGCCTTTAAATGAACTGCAGAGCTATATTAAAACACAGATAGTACAAATTTGCCAATGTGATTTATTTGAATGGAATAAAAATCAGTAGAGATTGAAAAGAGAGAGATTCTACTCTAGGAACAACGTGCGGAAGTTTTACCAACAGGTAAAAAGAACGTAACAAGGCAAAGAAACCCGCACAGAAGCCTGTATAGATAGGAATGGAAACCTCGTAGTAGAGTCACAGTCGGTGCTGAGTATATGGAAGGACCATTTCTACAGACTGTTAAACGGCGATGAAGACCAAAATCCCGCTATCAGGCAGAATGAACCACTCAACATGGACGATGATACACAAAACTGCCGTCCACCTGAACAAAATAAAGTGAGGATAGCAATATCCAAACTAAAGAACAGCAAAGCTGCTGGCCCCGACGGACTATACGCCGAACTCTTTAAAGCAGCCGGAGATGACCTGGTACAGTGCATTCACCAACTCATCTCTAAAGTCTGGTCAGAAGGAAGTATGCCTGATGAATGGAACCTCATCATCGTTTGCCCGATCCACAAAAAAGGAGACCCTCTAAACTGCGCCAACTATAGAGGAATAAGTCTCCTGAATATCGCGTACAAGTTCCTTTCTGCTGTATTATGTGAACGTCTGAAACCATTTGTCAGCAACCTGTTTGGACTCTATCAGTGCGGTTTCAGGCCAGGAAAGTCCACAATCATCAAATGTTCACGCTACGGCAGATCCTGGAAACTACCCAAGAACTCCAACTCGATACCCACCATCTCTTTATCGATTTTAAGGCCGCTTACGATAGCATTTATAGAGACGAGCTATACAGAGACATGTCTGGTTTTGGCATCCCCACAAAACTCATCCGCCTGTGTAGGATGACGATGGAGAACTCTCGCTGCTCCGTCGAGGTTGGTACTGAACTCACACAAGCTTTTGATGTCAAGAAAGGATTCCGACAAGATGATGCGCTTTAGTGCGATTTGTTCAACTTAATACTTGAAAAAATTGTAAGAAATTACCAAGTTAACTCTACTGGCACAATTTTTTTCAAGTCTGTGCAATTGTAAGCATACGCTGATGACATAGACATCATTTGACCACAGAATCCAGCGAGCTGTCACTGGAGCGTTTGCTAATATTGAAGCTGAAGCGGCTAAGATGGGACTAGCAGTCAATGAGGCCAAAACGAAGTACCTGCTGTCCACAAAAAGCGACACACAACACCGGCGGATTGGAAAAAACGTCACAGTAGACAGGTACAACTTTGAGGTAGTTAGGGACTTTGTCTACCTCGGATCCGCTAAAACATCTAACAATAACATCTCGTTAGAAAAAAAAGCAATAAAGCGAAGAATAACTCTTGCCAAGGCTAGGGAGGCAATTGAGTAGTGAAGCAATCTCTCGAAAAACAAAGGAGACTCTTTATAAGAGTCTAATCATCCCAGTCCTGCTCTATGGCGCGGAGACATGGACTCTATCGAAAGCGGATAAAGATGTCCTTAGTCGTTTCGAGCGTAAGGTCCTTCGCAAGATTTTCGGCCCTATCTGCGTTAACGGGCTTAGGAGGAGAAGGTTCAACCACAAACTATACGAGCTGTACAGCGACATTGACTTGGTACAAATAATACGTATATCACGCTTGAGATGGCTAGGTCATGTAGAGCGTATTAACAACAATATTCCGGCTCGCAGAATCTTCGATTCCAACCCAGAGGGAAGACGCAGTCAAGGAAGACCTCGTCTAAGGTGGCGCGCTCAAGTGGAAGATGACCTCAACCAACTTGGAGTGCGTAACTGGAGGCAGCTAGCCAAAGACCGAGCTAGCTGGGGAGGCATGTTGGTTGAGGCCCAGGTTTACCCCGAACTGTAGCGCCCCCTAAGTTAGTAAGTAAGAGAGTGATATGATGAGCAATGTTTCTCAAATTGTTTTCCGGCGCAAAAATAAACAACAATAACCGTTTAACAAGCTATCAACGACGTCCTTTTCGCTACTAGTATTACCCGTTCACAAATGCAATCGGTTTTTTTATAATTTTTAACAATTCCGGTAAACACTTTACTTTTCTTCTTCTAATTACTTTTTGTCGAATTTTTGGTGGTGATTGTGCAGTTCGAAGCTGTGAAATATGGGCAGGTGTCCATTTATATCTTCAGCACGCACCTCTTGCGTTTGATTATTAAGGACATTCTGATTAATTATTGCAAGACGTGTACGTCGTCCAAGGTTATATCGGAATCATTGTAATAATACTCAAAACTCGAATCAATTGCACCGAGAAAAATAGCACATTTGCTGAATAGGAAATGATAATGTGAAAAGGACACCTGTCAAATCGAGCACAGCCTATGTCAATGTATAACGCAATGTATCGGGTTGTGGCATTGATCGCAGCACAGCACCATCTAATATATATCTCGTAAACTTCTTTCCACAACACAATCCAAGAGTTTCATGTCTAAATTTGAATGCCTTGCAATGACTGCACACAACAGTCATTAATCCAATTGAAACCACATCAAGAGAAACATTATTCAGATTTGAATTATACGGGCATTAAGCTGTCGATTAAATCCATTAACATCAGCATGATCTGTTTGAGCAACTATGGCTACTCTTCTAGCTACAAATTTCCGAGTTGATCGACACAAATTACTATGTGGACGTACTATATTATTGTATTCAAAACGTTTTATTTAGAAATTGTTTTAATTTTTTACGCAACACAAAAACGAATTTTCATTCAGCGGTCAAACGATGTGCATTGAACAAACGAAAGTAGTTTATGTCAAAGAAATACACCGGCGAAATCAGGAATTATACGTTTTTGACAATATTGTTTTATATATAAAGAAGAAGAAGAAGATGTGGACGTAAATAGCAGTACCTACCATACATTTTTTTGGAGCACAAATCTTAATTATCTCGAAAACGACTATTACAATTTTGATTTTAAAAAAATTGACTGCGTCTAGACTAGTAGACTAGTCTACATTTTGGTCAGTGACGGTAGTTGCTATATAACAGTTTTCTTTTTTGGTTTTCGACTAGGTATCTCATTAACGGCTTAACGGATTTCGTTCAGGAGCTCCTTCAGATTCTAATGGGGTTTTACATTGGTAAATTCAGAATTTGATACGGAATTGGATATTTTTCGTGGGAAATGGGGCGCAATTTGAATTAAATTTTCTGAAAGGATAGTGTTGTCAAACTGAATGTTTATAATTGTACTAGGGTTGAGTGGTGTTAATAATAAGAGGGGTAGATTCACCGAAAAAATACGGATTAATGTTTGTCGCCAAATGGAAGGATTTAATTGAAAAAATTAGTGTTTTAGCATACCACACGCAATAGAATAATACACAATTGAAGAACATTATTATTGTTACTGCTATGCCGAGTAAATTTCTCTAAAATCTTACTCGTTGTTTTGCACCATGTTGGCCTGAGAAAAGTGGACCAACTGACATTGCTGATTCTCAAAGTTATAGGAGTCTTTGACATTTACACTTAAAAAGTGATTAAATTTAATTTGATTGGGGACAGTTGTTTTTTTGCTAACAGTTGTTGAATTTAGTCTTGAACATTGATATTTCCAAGAGATTTTGAAATTCCATGTGATTACTCGGTTTTCGATACGAATTCAATGTGGTGACATATGTGACTTATTTTTATTTATTTATTCATGAAATACTTATATACATTAAGACAGATTGTCTTATAAGTTAGATATAAGCTTAGATTAATAACAATATTTTAATATGAGAGCAAAATAATATGACATTCTTAGAGAGAGAATTATAGGAAAATATATATATATAGTGCAACAAAAAAGGACCTATCGTCCTTTAAGTGAACTTTTCGTCAAAACAGAGCCCAAGTTTTGTATCAATTCCAACAAAATGGAAGTCAATTCTCCTTATCACACTATTACTTTTGGCGCAAATTGATAGTGAAACTCTCCTTATGAATATTTGTTTTCTTCAGTTTTCATAAGAATTTCAAACGAAGAGATGTACAAACTCCTATAGACTTTAATGTACCAACTTGCACCCTTTGAAAACTAAAAGAAAGCGCACCAAGTTGAAAAATAAATCTGCCGTAAATTAGCATAAATGAATTATTGTAGTACTTCTTCTAAATTGTGGGTTATCTTTATTCTGAGGCAAACAACTTGATTATCTTAAGAAAGATACAATCGCCCCGATATGCCATGGCACGTGTGTCAGTTATTAATTTATTTCTCTCTCTTGATTAATGTTGAATCAATTTAATACTATTATTTTTTAATTCTTAATTTTAATACAAACGAATACATCTTGTATAAATTAGTGTTTCACGCAAATAGAAATGTTACGGTGTGACTTTCTTTTCCAAAGAAAAAACATACAGCAATATATTACGAAGCATAATATGATTATAATAAATCCCTTCCAATATTGTGTTAATCCAAAAATTGATGGTGGGGACCATCAACACACAATAAACAACTCAATTAAGCGAATCTCTTTGAATCGAAATATACCATTAAATGAGTTGAAAATTTACATCTCGACCGAAGACTATTAGTTGGACTTAATGAATTCTTTCTATATTATAGAAAAGTAGGCGGGTATGGCCTTTTTATGTAGGCCCATATACAACACATAGATGCGTATAAAAGATGTTTATGGAAGGCACGCTGCTGCTGATAGGATAGGCCACCTCTGGGGCGGAGCAACTTAAAACTAATATCTGTCACGGGCGCTGCTGATTAGAATATTTATTATTTGTTTACAATAACTAGTTTTTATATGTTTTTGGATGCTTGTCTAATAATTTTAATAATTAATAAAATTTAAGTAATTCTTTTGAAAATATATGACTTGTTTTTTTTTTTTAAATTCATAAATTAGTAAAAAAGGTAGCGGTATATAATTATTGGGCCTTAACGAGCTAGTTTTCTTATACATATGTGTTTTTGGAGTGAAGCGTGCGTTCAACTTTGTGATTTAGTAATGTCTAGACGGAGAATTTTAATTAAGACATCATTGGACTCTGACGTCATTTAGACATAGATAAAGTTGAACTTCGATTGTTGGATCTTAATCAGTCCATTCACACCACTGAGTGTTGGGACTGTGATGTAACCCGAATTTCTGTGCTGTGAGTTTCTTACGGATTTGTTTTTAAGTGGCAAGGTTTACTTTAACTTTCAATTGTCAGAAATCGCCATTTTAATATTGAAATGGAGATGGCGTGACGATAGAAATCCTAATTTCCATAATTAAGCACTTTTATTTTAACACAGATTTCTGTAAAAAGGGGTTTGAGATTCATAAATGCCCAAAAATCTTCATCAGTTCTGATATATTGCTGTATTTTACTCAAGCTTTATAACTTGCGATGTAGGTACCTACTCTACTATAGGGCATGTTTTGCATTTGAAAAACAAATCGATTTCGAGGATGATGGAGAACTCCAAAATGTGTGCCCCGCAATTCCGTCTGTTAGTCTGTGTATGGGTCAAAAACAAATGATGGTGTAGGGGGTGGTGTTTACTCTAACAGACTAAATCTTAGTCTCTCCTTCCGTCTTCCTAACCATTGTAGCGTGTTCCAGGCGGAATTAATGGCAATTAAGGAGGTTCTATCCTGGATTAAAGAAAAAGCCAGGCAGCGCTGAAATCCCTGGATTCAATCTCCACTAACTCCAAAATAGCCCTCGACTGTCGATCATCTCTCAAAGAGATGGCGGAACAGTTCAACATTCATCTATGCTGGGTGCCAGGACACAGAAATATTCCGGGAAACTGAAGGGCCGGCGAACTCGCCAAACAAGGAACAACACTACCCATTTCAACTGACTACAGCAACCTGATGCTAAGGCTAAATGCTATGGAGAGGACAAATCTTAGGTGGACTAGTGATAACATGTGTCTAGCGACAAAAAAGATTTGGGCAAAGCTGGATCTTAAACGGTCTAAGGCTTTGACCTCTCTATGCAGACGGCACATTAGCTCCATCTGCTCTGTACATGCCCTGCACTGTCTACCAGACGAAGACTTCTTCTAGGAGATTTCTTCTTCAGCGACATTAGTGGACTAGCACACTTAGACATTAATTCTCTCCTCCGCTTCATAAGAAGCACAAAATGGTTTTAAGTTCTTTCTTTTGTGGCAAAAAGCCAACTCCTGTGGTACCACAATGGTCCTTTCTTCTTGGACTAAGAGTGTTAGTTAGTTATCTTTAACAACTAACAGCCACTATAACCTAACTTAACCTAACCTGTGTATCTGTCTGCCTGTAGAACGACCTACAGCCTAAGCGGCGGAACAGATTTTGTTTAAACTTGCTGCTTATGGGTGATTGTCCAAAATAGATTTTTGAATCCGTACACATTTCACATACACATTTTTCGACCATATTAATTATCTCGAAAACGGCTCTAACGATTAAGATAAAAAAAAAGTATGTGTACCACTTTAGGTATGGTCTACATTTTGGCCAAACATTTTTTTAAAAATATTTTGTTATTAACGGTACCTGCCACACAACCATTTTATTTATATTCGACTTTCTCATAAACGGTTCAACGGATTACGATACAAATTTTTATACAAGATTTCCTTCAAATTCTAAATAATAGTGCATTTTAAATTTTTTTAAGAAATATTTTTTTGGAATTTTGACAAAAAATATATAATTTTTTTTTCGAAAATTCAATATTTGGAAAACGGGTAGACTATTTTTACTGAAATTTCTTTTATAGATTTATATTATTAAATATTTAATATTGTCATATCATTTTTTTTAGAAAAAAATGAAGGATATTTGTATATAGAAAATTAAGTGAAAAACGACTTTAAAAATATATTTAGCTATACGTTTCTATTAAGATTCTTTACAAGACAAGCTGGTACGTGGGATCCAGTCGTGTATTTTCTTTTCTTTTGTTTTTTAAGCTTTTAAGTTGAAGATCAAAACATGTTAGAGCATTAAAATTACTAGAACTGTCTAGATACCCAGATACCCAACATTACATAAAAAGTGAACCCGAGCCTCCATTTTGGAGAAGGCAAAAACGTAGATTCATCTCTTACAATAAGTAATGGCGCCCGGGTTCACTTTTTCTACATAGCAAAGTATGAGTTGGTTATTTAGGTATAATATTAAAATATGTATTTTTTTTACAAGCATTTGCTTATTTAAATAATCCAGAGACAACTCTACAAATTTGTCGAATTAACTCAGCCAACTATAGATGTCACAAGAACTGTCAATTGCTTTGCCCCAACCCAGTTATTAGGTCAGTGGGAATAACTTATTGCAATATAATTACATATGCAATGCTAAAACATTTAACAAACAACAAAAACAAATAAGACAAAAAGCAAGCGATAATATTGTAACCGAGACAAAGTAATGTACATTCACCAATCCACACAACAACAACACCAATGAAAGTTGTTTTACTTCCGTGAGAACAAAATATACATAGCTTCAGCCAAGTTAATTCTCATACTAAATATAAATATGCGCGTGTTTTTTTCTTCTTTTCTTAATAAAGATAGATACATACATAATAATAGAATTATAATTGTAATTCTTCATCTCTGATTTAGATTACTTGAGTTTGCCATTTGCTTACTCTTATGATCGAGTAAAAGCAAAAATATACCAAATGACAATCATTGGCAGTGTTCCCATATCAGCATATTTTACAATATTCATTTTCAGTTTAATTTAAGGTTTTCTTATACTTTTCTTTATTTTATGAGGTTAACCCAGCAGTTGGTACAATCCCTAATTATTATCTCTTCGTTTAATTGTTTAAGACAAAAATATAAGGGAACCTGTCATACACATATTTCTACCATTTTAATCATCTCAAAAACGATTTTGATAAAAGAAAACCTTTACACTATAGGTATATAGTACTATACATTCTGTTTAATTTTTTTTAAAAAAATTTTGTTATTAACGGTACCTGCCATACAACCATTTTATTGATTTTTGACTTTCTCATAAGCGTTTCAACGGATTTCGATCAAATTTTGTATACGGGAGCTCCTTTAAATTTTAACTAATACTGCATTTTAAAATTTTCGAAAAATAGTTTTCTGGATTGTTGAAAAAAAATTTTTTTATGAAAATTCAATATTTCGAAAACGGGTGGACGATTTTTTCTGAAATTTTGATTTTGGAATTTATATTATTAAATATTTACAATGTTCATACCAATATTTTTAGGAAAAAATTAAGAATTTTTTATATTAAAAATTAAATGAAAACCGACTTTAAAAATACATACACATATATAATGTAATCGGACATAGGAGAATGTACGTGCGATCCAGTCGTGCATTTTATTTGATTTTGGACACATGTATTTAGAAAATGGGTGGAAGATTTTTTTGGAAATTCAGTTTTGAATATTATTTAATACATATAATTGTCCTAAAAAAGTTTACGAAATTTTGTGTATAAAAAATTCAGTAAAAAAGACTAAAATCATACTGAGCTGTTTCCACTAAGATCTTGCATTTTGGTTTTAAAAATAATCTTTCATTTGTGGGCGGGGACTCACTCAAATGAAGGTGTTTTACGCAAGGAACAGAATTAACATTCCGGGGCATATGAGAGAAATTTTACTTTGTCTTGTCTGTCAATTTTGACAACCAAATATTATATTAAGAATCGATTAGAGTTCTCACCCAACAAAAACACAAAGTGTTTAATGTTTTTAGTGTTTTTGGGTCCAAATTATCAAGTCTCCATTTAATTTTAAATCTCTGTTAAAAATGGGAGTTTTATGACATTTGTAAGGAGTGTTTATTTTTAGTGGTATAGAATGAAGGTTGGCAGTACTGTTTTTATTGACAGACATTTTGCTATCTGACATGTGATTTATTTTAACTTTCGTTTATCATTTCCTCATAAATCGAGTAACAACAATCGGGTATGGTGTATACTCGGCGAATTTGCTCGAAACGAGATCGCTGTTGATCCCAATTTTCACAACAAAATCAATCATTATTTAAAAATGAATCATTAGTTAAAAATGACAGTCAATACCTGATTCTCGAATCCACTGTGCCAAACTAGTGCATATAGTTAATTAAAAACAAAAAATCATAATTTTGCATTTGGAGACCTGTGATTTGGCCTTCAAGATCATGTGACTTAACAACGCTGGACTATATTCTATATGATATGTGAAGTCACTAGTCGACAATGATAAGCCAGAGACAATTTACGACTTGGAAAAGTTCATTCACTGCCAAATGTTGCAATGAGTCATCGAAAAATTTGACCTCAAGATTGGACTATATCCGAACCAGTCGCTGTGACCATATGCTAGAAATCATATTTAAGTAAAAAATGGCACAGAATTATGTTTTCAAATAAAGCCGATCTTATGTCAATTAGTACAGTTTATGTGTGCTTTATTACATTTTATGTTTCTATACCTTTAAACAAAACTCCCTTCATAAATTTCCCTTCCTTAACATCGATTTTAAATTAAATGGGAGTGACTTAATCGGGACTTAATGTGCTATAAGTATCTTTCTTGAATATTCAGGTTGTATAAGTCATTTTTCAGTTATCCAGATTTCGCTAAGGAGAAAATACCACCAAGGTGAAGTGGCATATTAAAATTCAGTTAAGCGGAGTTGACTGTAGTTAAGCTCCACATATAATGCCAATGTGTTGAACAGCAGATATGGATTGATTATGCAAAAAGTAAATTAAGGAGAAGACTTGCCAATCATTTTCACAAAAAAAGTGATTTTGAAATTTTTAACTTTAAATTTTCAAATATAAGTTCCATATTGATAGTGAGATTATTTGAGGAAAATTTATTGAGAAACTTGGTATTATGTGTCGGCGTGTGCAGAGAGAGGTACGAGAACGTTGTATGACCATTAAGATAACGTATTGTGAATAGAAGACAATTAAGAGAGGACTTAAATGGCAGCCTTGAGAGACTCCGTATGACGATAGATTTAAGATTAGCAATGTAATAGCAGTCTTCAAAATAATAAAAAAACAAAACCCTGGTTGTTCAATTTTAAAAGTATAAGTATGTAGAATGTTTTCCAAATGCCTTAATTAATGGACCTTCTGGCTAGTCTCTTAATGCTCAGAGGATAAATTACACAAATGCAACAAAATTTGCTGCTGATCTAAATTCTAGATTTAAGAAATCGATTTCATACCGTTTTTTCTACAATAGTGTTAAATTATTTATTGTTCTAACTAACCTAACAGGCACCGAGAAATTAAGTTAATTAAGTTAATCCAAGATGGCGACAAATAGATAGAAAATGGGACTTCACTTGTAATACATTATTACTATTTTATATTATTGTCATTTTTAAATAAATAACATTTTATCCACTTGAAATGGCAACACTGACATCGCCCTTCTACTACAGGCAATAATATCAAAGACAACAAACCGCGAAGATAAATGACGAGTCTATGTACTTTTGGCTTGTACACGAACCCATATGGAATTAAATTAATGCTTCTTATAGGAAACAGTCTTAACTATAAAGAAAATAAGGTTAATGTTGGGCGTTTGTCGGTTTAAAGTTGATTTATCATTAAAAGTCAAATTTGCTTATGGAGGAAGTTTTAAATGCAAAAATTTTAATTTTCCATTTTCCTGTTGTCATTTCTCTTCAGACAGAATGGCGATTCGATTTTGGTTAGCAATAGTTCTCTTGATATTGTGTATGGTAATGGTGAATTATTGGTCTGCTAATCACTGATTGGATCTTGATAAAATGTTGTATGCAAGTGTGAAGCTTATAAAAAAAAGGTTCAACTTAAAAGTAGCTTCTTCAAATTTTTAACAAAATTGGTCGATTTATTAACGAGATTACACTGAAACAGCACAAGACGGAACGTCAAATTTATAGATATTTCCTTTATGTGAAGTTTTCGAAAGGGAAAACTCGGAGCAGCGGTAATTTGAATATTTCACCATTCGGTATTCAATCATACTAAGAAACATGTACTAACGATGTAATCGATGTTCCAATCGTGCGAGCTTCACTTAAGATAATAGTTTGCAATTTTAATACTTTTTTCCTTTTTTTATGAAGGCATTTTAATTGGTCAGATGTAACAAATAAACCATTAGTTAAGCCCAATGATCTTCAGAGATAAAATGTCGAGACATACAAATTAATTTGTTTCATTTTATTATTTAATTCAACAAGCCATAAATTATATCGAAATATAAAGGCAATCAATATGAAAGATTATGTCATTATGTTAATAAGCCAATTTCTTATCGTTAAAGCTCATCCATTTATATCTTTGTTTTGACCAAATAGGTGCATTATAGTTTATTTTTATTCAAATTTGGGACCCTGAGACAAAAGTTAGACATTTATATCTGATTTTGTTGGTATCACTCAATGAAATCTTCTGGAATATCAAATTTCATTTCAAAATCGTCGTGTGTTGAATTTATGAAATTTGAAATTTTTTTTCAAATACATATCCTTATCTAACATTTTAAGGTTTTAGGTAATTAAAATTTTAATTAGTTATCAAACTAATAAATTATTTGAAAATTAAAACTTCCAATTAAGGAACTTATCGTTTTAAAACTATCGAATTTTTAATTTATGCATCGACTGGCTAATGAACGGTTATATTGTAGTTAAAAAAAACTAAGAGATAGTTTTGATTGATGAAAATATTCAAGAAATTATCGTATCTTATGTTTTAGTACTTATGTAAAATTATAACTAGAGAAATGCTCAATCGATTTGACTAATTTCTTTTGATTGGGTTAAAAATATTGTCAGTATTTGTATTGTGATTTATGATTTGTGATGCTTTATTTCAAAGGCTAAGGTGAGCTCGCCGGAACCAGTGAACTAAGTAGAAGAAAACTTCCCCCAATTATCAATTTCAAAGATATAATATTAATTTTATCTAAAACGGTCTTAACAACTAGATAAACACGTGGCCGTGGCGCGATAGTTGTGTGCTCGCCTGTCAACCTCGTGGTTGCAGGTTCGATTCCTGCCGTTGTCTATGTCTTCTTATATTCCATTAAAAACCAATTCTAAAAATTGTCATAAAATAAGTTGCTGCTTTCCTCATTACATGCTGTTTAGGCATAACACTAAAAACATGTGATTGAGTAAAACTAGCACACCCATAAAATATGACAACGTAGTAAATAAAATAATGCGAATTATAAGGGACATAAATAAATAAGACACGGTAATTTTTTCCGCATTAGTTCAGCCGCCATCCCTGGAGATAAATCTGAGACAACAACCAGCTCTAGTGTCAGAACATCGCGCCACACATCTTTTCTATCCTTCTTTCTTTTCTTCCACCGGATGCCCGCGCTGTGTTAAGAAAAACATATAAAGGGTATTTATAATCCCTTGAGCGCGTGCAAAAAGTTATAAAAAAAAAAAAAGTAATACGACCCACCAATCCATAACCACCTTATAAGAAGAAGGAAGTTGCAAGGCATGACATAGACGAGTTGAAGACAGAAGTTTTAGAAGAACGGAGTATTGTCGGCCGGTGTCACGTAAAGCGCTGGAAAAGATAAAAAGGGAAACTAGTTATTTTTTATTGTCAAACCTAATTACTACCTAAGTATTCTGATTTACTATCCCTAGTTAAAGTTACAAAAGAATTTCAGATTTAATAATCTACTATTTTCTATAGAAATTTCACTGTTGCTTATATAAATGATTAAAAGTAAATGTGAATTATAAGAAATTAAATACTAATTTATAAAATAAACTTATTTTAATGACATCAAGTAGGTGGTTGACTGCCACTGGCATTGACTGTTGAATAGTACAGTCTGTATTGGGGGATCATGCACACTTAAAATTGTTTATGACCTGTAGTCCAAAATGCGTTTCGCCCGGGCACGATAGTTGGCTCATAAGTTATGCTATCGTACCTTTCTAGGACGCAATATTTTTGGTCGATGTCTATCGACTCTAATAGAATTTGCAGCATATATATACTGCAAATTATATTTTTCTAGGGGAATTTGGTTAAATTCATGCACCTGGAAATATGTATTGATTTTATGCCCGTGGTCTGACCAGTAATTATATCGTGCCCGGGCGAAACGCATTTTGGACTACAGGTCACAAAATATTTCAATTGGCTTTAAGCCACACAGTCCACAAACACAAAAACAAAAATAATATGTAAATATTGTTTGCGTTTTCTTCGAATATAATATTGTTTATGGACACTCCGGTTCCGGGTCGGCCGGTTAGGTACATTTTTTGAGTGTTGGTGGTTTAATTGCGTTTTTAAAGTGTAACGTTTCAGAATGCTTTCAGAAGAACAATAAATTCGACATTGAAAATTGATACTTTTCGGAAAAGAATTGATGTTGGTTTGTTGCTTTAAAAAAATGCCAATGAGGCGTTGTAGATTCAATGACGCAGACGAAGAGCGTAGACAGTGCGACAGTAGTGTATAATCCAATATTGAGAACTTCTCATCCACAATCCATGGGATTTCGATATAACAGACGGACAAATATGTAAGTTCAATGTTAACGTATGTTGCTCAAGATGCGATCTAACAGTCGATTAAGCCGTGGATTTGTCGATCGACTTCGCAACAATGAACACTGATACAGTGAAACCCGCTTAAGCGAAACGACGAAATATTTGGATTTTTTTCAGTTAAGCGGGTTTTTCACTTAAGCGGACCTCGGATAATTAAAAAAAATCAGTTAAGCGGATTTCGGATAAGTGTAGAATATATTTTTTAAACGGGTTTCGGATAACAAGTTTACAAGTATATTTATTTAACTATACATCAATTCAAAGTAAGAGTACACTTTTAAGTTTGTGAAAAGTTAATATGAAGAACTGAAAAAATAACTGCAAAAATATTTCAGTAAGTCAGCCTTCGTGTCACGTAACACGTTACAATTTTTACTAGTAATATTGAATTTTAACAGCTGAAAAACAACCTGTGTTAAATGTTTACCAATTGCTTTTATAAATAAATTTGGTTTATCTAAATAAAAAATCAGGACCTAGTTATTAACAAACAAATAATTTATTTATAAACAAATCGCATTTGTACCCAACCAACCCTACTTTTAGTTCAGTTTCTTTTATTCACAGATACATTTCTTCTTACAAAAACAACAATGTATGTTAGTAAACAACAATACATTTTATTTAAAACTTAGCATTTAGGTGAACGTATACAAAAATGTAACAATTCAACACCCGTTTTTTTCGATGTGTAGTTTTGAAAACTTGAAGGAATTTTTTTTCAGTTATTCGGGTTTTTCGTTAATGCGATTTTTCAGTTAACCGGGTTTCATTGTAGTTAATATTGCAATATTGATATACATAAATGTTTCAATACGAACTGTCAGAATTATGTTGTGCGAATGGAAGTCATCAAATTACAACAAATAACACCTCCACCAGACCAACTGCCACAATTTTTGTGGGGCCAAAAACTTCGGTTACCTACAAATTTTATGCAATGCAATTTATTATTTTACTTGCAAGAGTAAAATACCAGTTGATGACATTGAATTTGTACCTTAAATTTGTGTCAATTCACAGCGTCAATAAGAAACAGTGATGATAAAGAGTTTTGTGTTTTCTGACTAATTTCTAGAGTAGTTAAAAGCGACCCAAATTTCAGCAAAAATTAAATGCACGACTGGATCGCACGTACTTGCTCCTATGTTCAATCACATTATATGCAAAAGATTCTTAATGGAAACGCTAAAAGTATATTTAAAGTCGTTTTTCACTTAATTTTTTATTTATAAAAATTCTTAAATTTTTTCTAAAAAAAATTTGTATGAACATTTTAAATATTTAGTAGTATACATTCAAAAACAAAATTTCAGAAAAAATTGTCCACCCGTTTTCGAAATATTGAATTTTCTAAAAAAAATATTTTTTTTTTTCAAAAATCCAAAAAAACTGTTTTTCGAAAATTTTGAAATGCCATTCTATTTAGAATTTGAAGGAGCTCCTGTAAAAACATTTTTATCGAAATTCGTTAAGCCGTTTATGAGGAAGTCGGAAATCAATAAAATGGTTGTATGGCAGGTACCGTTAATAACAAAATATTTAAACATTTTTGTTAGCCAAAATGTAGGCCATACCCAAAGTAGTATACATGCCAATTTTTATCAAAATCGATAGAGTCGTTTTCGAGATAATTAGGATGGTAGACAAAATTGTATGACAAGTACCGTTATTTTTGCGCTAAAACAACGATTCAAAAATCTATTTTGGAAAATCACCTAAAACGCCTAAGCACTAAGTTTGAACAAAATAAGGTTCAACCGCTTAGGCTGTAGATCGTTCTACAGAAGACGGACACACAGACAGACGGAATTGCGGGACCCACTTTTTTGGTGTTCTGTATGATCGTAATTTCATGTTGGATTGTTAGAAAAAAATTTTGTTTACGAATACATAACTTGCCGTATAGTACCTATAATCGCAAGTTAAAATATTTTTTACGACCACGTCCATCTTTGGATGAAAAGTCACGCCCTCTAGTAGAATTGCCGAATTAATGTCGACCAAATGGCAACACTGTTTGCTGTGGATTTGAAGTAGATCGGCCAGTTCTTCTTCGAAAATGAAGCACGTTGGCATTGCCATTCGTTGATTTCTCTCAAAAAACTTTGTTCGCTTATTGTTATATCTGTCTTTTTTGATTAGGGCTGGCAACAAGATGAGACCAGGGAAGACTTTTATTAGTCTCGTTTCGGTCTCTTGAAAATCGGAAAATTTCAGGATTTTCGCAGTGCGCCCAACTGAGTATAACTATGTACATATGTGGTTTGACATGAGTACTAAAAAATAGTTAAATAAAAAAATATTTCTTCTAGCGAAAACCACCGAAACCAAACCACCGAGACTAGCGAGACTCTCGGCGAATTTCGGTACCAAAAATACGGTCTCGTTTGGGGTGCTTTTAAGGAAGTTTCGTCTCGGTCTCGTTGCCAGCTCTATTTTTAATGTGAAGAGTATAGACCTATGAGCAAATAATATTACGTGTTCAAGTTGTACGTGTTCACCATCATAGCAAATTATTATTTCATCAAAATTTAGACAATAAACAATTTTAAATTTTAGTATTGTTCTCCGACCCCAAAATTAAAAACCGTATAGTATTCCATTGTTCCGCTTGTTTCCCGGTCTTTTCAATAGCCTAAATATTTTTGAAACAAAAATTTAAAACAAAATTCAACGTTTGTAATATAAAATTCAATTCCCAGAAATCCCCTCGTGAATTTTATTGAACTTTAATTTTTTTGTTAACTCAATCGCGAATCTTCCTTTTTGTCCCCAGCGACCTCATATAAAAAGTCCAACATGTCATCATAAATATAAAGAATTAAAAAAAAAAAAATAATAATCAATCGTACCGATTAAATTGAGAACAATAAGCTACCAAATTGTATTTCAAAGAGAAAGAATTTAAATCACTTCTTTTTAAAAGAAATGTAAGGTAGGTATTCGTATAAAATGTAAGTCTGTTAATTTGATATTAATGGTTTATTTTTGAAAAGATTTTAATGAGCTTTTAAATCAAATTTAGCATAGCTAACTGTTAAATTGATTTTGACGGAAAACATTCACAGCATTAAAGATGTTGTTCGACTTCTAAATTAATGAAATCAATATTTATTGCTGTTTTATCTTAAAGGTATTTATCAATTTCAAAAAACATAATTTTATGGTGTCCTTAGGGCATTGTGGTTTATTCGAAATCAAGAATGTGTATTTGTATTGTTAAGTTGGTTGAAATTAGAACTAGAGACATCGTAAAGCTTTATACCCTTGAGCTTGCTATTTTCTGACTTCCAATAAGGAATATATTAATTACCTAGAAGCGTAACCGCCCTAGCGTTGCTTCGAAAACCTAGATAAATTGACTGCCATTGGAATATTTTCGAAATTTCGCTGAATGACCACATCAGCTGTATTATTGGAAAAAAAATATGTTTAGCGATGACGTAAATTATTGGTGGCTCAATGGATACGTCAATAACTAAAATTGTCGCACTTAGACCAAAAAGCAGAGTACTATTCTATTATGGTGAGTTAGAAGAATAATGTTTCTGGGAAGGAAAAAATATTTCACGCAATTTCACGACAGATGGCGTTGCCCCTCCAAGTCATGTTTGGCAGTAGTTGTATATTCGATCTTACAATTCCACCTTAAGTTTTTCATGTACATCAAGTGATCCATTGCTTGTGAAACTATTCTGCTCTGAAGATCACAAGTTTCATCAGATGTATTTCTTAGAAAATTTAGTTGATGAACTCAATATGTTTTATGTGATTTTTCGTGTAATAAAACGTGAGATTAATGAATATCCCCTACCGGAACACAATGCGTTGTGTTCAGTTTCGAAAATTTCACTGGATCCAGCTTTTGATCATTAACAAATAATAGTCAGCGCAAACAAAAAACCAGGTGACACCCTTGTACGACAATTAATAATCACAAGGATGTAGTAGCGTGTGAATAACGTGACATATTACTCAAGGTCTTGTGATAATGGTCAATTTACAATATCCGTAATTTTTTGCTGAGACACAATGAAACTTGCGGAATTCACGAATCACTTGTTCTTCTTGTTTTCAATAAAAAATTTAAACTATCAAGGACTTCATCGTTAAGAAAAACTGTCTGTTTCGATAACTGCTTTACTGGATGGAATCCATCAAAGGGCAGAAGCCAAAATTGCCACATTGCCAATTTTACCTTGGTTTACGGAGAAAATCCAATTAGTCCAAGCCAAGTAACGCCAAAATAATCGATGGAAAAGTTTACTCGGAATTGTATGAATTATAACCACGCAGTTAATTTATTGGCCGTTTGTTACGTGTATTGGTAGAATACTGTCGAAGTTTCATTCGTTCAACAGAGAAGCTCGAATTTCGAAATAACTTAACAAAATTCAATAAAAATTTAGATGGAAAGAAGTTCGCCTGGGTCAACTATGAAATAAAATGGACTCTGTTTTCCCAGGAACATTATTTGATGGTTCAGAATTGATGATATTTAGTCGAAAAAATAATATTGGTGCAATGACAACCTCCTGAGATGATATCCATTTGTGGTCGTTGTTGTTAACCCGTCAGACTAAAACAAAACAAAACGTTAAAAACGAAGAAGTCCTTCGAGAGATCACATGACCCGGAAATTGGTGGATCAATATTTCCATCGTTACCCGAGCTTGTGAAATGGTTTAATCACTCCTGACACCGACAAGACATTGCTCGAAACACAATGTAGCAACTTGCAGTTAAAAGTCCCACTTAAAATCTGCCTCCGAGAGTTCCCCAGCAACGGTTATGGTGGTGCTGTCATTGATGTCCAAAAACATAACAATCACTTTTTCACTGCAAAACGACGAGGGAAAGAAACAATGCCAATCATCTCACATTTGGGGGGTGACCGTGGCGCGATAGTTGTGTTTTCGCCTGTCAACTTCATGGTCACAGGTTCGATTGCCTTAGTCTATATCCTCTTATTTTTCCATTAAAAAACATTTCTAAAATAAATGTAATACAATGAGTTGTTGCTGGTTTACTCATTACATGCTTTGCCCAAGCACTAACAACATGTGATTGAGTAAAACTAGTATACTGTATACCGATAAATATGACAACGAATAAAAAAAAATGCGAATTATAAGGGACAAAGATAAATAAGACACGGAAATTTCTTTGTTTTAGTTCAGTATAATCCCTTGAGCGCGTGTAGATTATAAAAGAAAAAAAAATTCTTCGTGTTTGCATAGCCCCATTTCTTGTGGTCAGCAACATATTTATCTCCTTAAAACTGTTAAAATATTAAAAAAAATGACATTTGACGAAATTTGCAAAAGAAACAATATTCACATCATTTGTGTCTATTTAATGTGAAATATTCTGTTTTCATGAAAATAAAATTTAGAGGTTAAATTAAAAGAAACAAAACATTGGTCTATTTTGGCATCTTAGCAATCCTATATGCAAATACGAATAGACAATAGCCGTGTTCTTTTGGCACATTACAAATACAAGAACCTGCTTTCGATAAAAGTACAAACGCAAGTCTGCTTTGGATAGATTTGTGATATTTATCCGAGTATCGAATGATATTATGTTGTTTAGTTGGTAGATCCGATGACTTTGTTGAATCTCGAAGTCCTTGTTCGTAGAGTTCTTCTCTCTATCATTGGCCACGATCACCCATTTATTACAGAAGTTATCTCGGAAACCAAACAATTTGAATATATTTGTGAACGATTCGGAATGGTTAGCTGAAAGCAGTCAAAATCCATAATTTTTGGTTAAGTTTGTGTTCTTTTATTAAAAAAATTATTGCACATCCTATTCAATATCCATATTAATAAGCATAGGTAGGGGGCGCTCTTCCACTTTCAGTAAAAATTAATCCTTACCTTATTCGAAACTGCCAGATCAAAGATATTTTAATAAAAGATGTTTGAGTGGCTTTGTGTCAGCTACTGTCAAATTGTCTAAAAATGAACTACTAAAACTTGAGCAGCGCCCCCTACCATATATAATAAATTGGAATAGCAAAAAGCATTTAAGGAGCAAGTTAGTACATATCTGATATTTGACAATAAATAAGCACACATTACCATTCAGTGCGTTGTGTGTTATGGATATAGCAGTTATAACACGTGGAAGACATAAACTGTCGAATTCGATTGTGAATATTATTAAGATTTCTTCTAAAAAGTCTTATAGCCTATTCACACTAAACTCGTTTACCCTTTTCGTTCACCAAAATGAGTAGAGCGTTCACACCGAACATTTACTTGTTTTTGTTTAACATTTCAGTCGTTTTTGAAAAAGCTGTCAAAACGTTGATACAACATGAATGCTAAGCAATCAAATCTTTTAATACTGCATAAAAAGAGAGCAAAACTATATATGAGAATTTTAACCAACTTTATTTTTGAGCCAGAAGTATCTACAAGCAGGATCTTCTTCATTGGAAAATAAAATAAAAAAATAAAATCTGGATTTCTTGGTAGGTAGAGTCCACTGGCCGACCCTCGAACGCCGTCGATATCTCTATACATTTATGGCCATTTTTCCAACTTCCTTGGAGGTCCGGCTCGTATTCAGTCCAAAGTTCGATCGAGAACTCCTCGTCCGTACTTCCCCAAATTCGTTTAGTTTTTTTCATTTGAATTTCCTGTAAATAAAAAGAACTCATGCACTAAAAATTTATTACAAATACGTATTTGAAAAAATGTCTTTACCGCTGCCATAATTGTTAGAACGATTTGAAATTAATTTTTTTGACAGCAAGCAATACTCTGTTGTTGTTTTTTTGAGGGCCTATTCACAATCATATTAATTTCTCTTGACGAGAGATCTGTTCGTTTAATTCATCTTTGAATTGCAACTCGTTTTTAAGTTGTTTTATGAAAAACGAGTCGTTTTGCAAAACAAGTCGTTTATGAAAAATGTATTGGAAAACGAGTAGTTTGCAGTATTCGTTTTGAGGAAAATGAGTAAAACCTCGCTTATGGTTTGGTGTGAACAGGCTATTAATTTTGTTATACCAACAATTGGAAATTATCAGATTTAATTTCATCTGCGGAAAAGAGTGATATTTTAGAGCTTTTCGGCAAATTTGGCAAGAAATACATTCTTAATATTTTAAAATATAGTTTATTGCCTAATCAGAAAATGTCGAATTTTATTGATGGATGTCGTAAATAATCAACTTCACCCTAAAATTCGTTTCAAGTCAGATTTTCACAATTTTACTGTTTGAATTCAGAGTCGTGTTCGCGAGTGAATATAAAAGTGAAAATAATCTTCTTTTTTTCAGAGTTTATTTGTTGCGAAGTTAATCATTTTTACAAAAACACGGCTATTTACCCCAATTATGAGATTCTAAAAGGGGATTTCTGTCCGTATCTTACGTAGCTCAATTTCAATTAACCTCTCTAATCCAATTTGATTTTTGAGCCGCATGTAAGCGAAGCTTAAAAATACTTAATAGTTAAATAATGAATGCGATCATTTTTGCAAAGAAAAACAATGAGAACATATCCTTTCATTGGCATAAGATCTGATTTATTAAAAAAAAAACGTCAAACACATAAAATAATTTTTTTAATTTCTTACTGCTTCATATATACAGTTAAACCTGTCAAATTGAACCACCTTTGGGAGCGAAGGAAAGTGGTCCAAATAGGAGGTGGTCCGATTGTATAGGTTCCTTATTAATCTGACTGTTCCACTTAGAAAGGTTTTCTGTCATGCATATTTGTCCATACAAATACGACTGCCAGTGCATATACATAGCTACCACCTATAAGTTTCCAAAAAAAATGCAATCAGTTAGATTTGTTGGTATAGTCTTTTTGCTTTTGCTTGGAGAATTGTACCAGAAATTGGCATATTCTTTTGTCTAGCTAAGCAATTTTTTTTTTAATTCTAGCTATATGCCTGTAAGACCTAAGGTCTTTTAAATGCAACCTCAATTGCACGGCACTAGTTTGGCACAGTGGATTGGAGAATCAGGTATTGACTGTCTCATTTTAACACATGGGCGGCATCCAATTAAAATTGGAGGTATCGAAAAGAATGGGCCTAGCGTGGGGATCATACCCACACGACCTAGTTAGCAATCAAGCACTTTATCCACTGCGCTATTGCCACCCACCATTTGAATATCTTCAATTTCGGTAAAAGATACAAATGATTTCATACGTTTTGTTTTCAATACAATGAATTCTTCAAATCACAGTTTGATGTCCCTCTTCGCGCTCAAAACTCTTGGATTTGAGATTTGCTGTAATCAAGTTTCTTTGCAAGATTTCGCTGAGATAAATGTGCATCTTCGAAACACTTAATAATTTCAACCTTAATTTCCAGATCAAGATCATAGTAATTTCGTTTACTCGTTGTTGTTTTAGTTATTTTATAGCTTTATTGAAAACCAAAAACAAACACTTTTAACATATCAATGGCTAATTGCACTGACTGACCTGAAACCTTGCGAACTAACGAAAGCTAAAATTACAAACTTATTGGGAAATCACCAAATAAAGCAAAAGTAACCGGGGGCGGCGTGGGGTATAACAATTAACAAAATACAAAAAAATGCGATGCATACATATTTAGTGTTTCCTACGCATGTTCCATTTAGACAGGTGAATACATTATGCAACGCATGTGATCTTAGTGGTCCATGGTCTGATTAGCAAGTGCCTCGATTATAAGTGGAAATTTGTATAAAAAATAGCAGAGAATGCATAAGGTGCGGTCCGAATATGAGGTGGTCCGATTATAGAGTGTCCCGATAGGCAGGTTTTACTGTATTCCATTTTATTTGCATCTCTTAATTCAAGTCTTAGAATTCTTAAATGCCTTTAACCTTAAGAATTAAAAACAAGTCTATTGTTAATTTCTTGCATTTAGTTATAAGACACAAGGTGGGTAATACCAACTTAAAAATTAAAAAAAAAATCAGGCTGCTGCTGATCGTTCTTTTGGAAAATCCTGCTTTGCTGCCGATAGATTTACCAAAAGAACACGGCTAATAAAAAAGTATGAAAAATTAAAATATCTCATAATTCGATCTGAAAGTTAGTTATAGTTTCTTCGAAAAATTGTAAAGACTTATTTTTAAAAATTTCTCCAAAGCGCAACACTCGCACTTCGAACACCAAAAATATTACCATACAACAATCAGAAATGCCAAAGATCACATCATATACCGCGCGGCTTCTCTGCTTTAGATTTTACATCATTGCAATAGCACATCAAAAGATACATCCGAATCGAAACGCTATAGATAAATTCATTCAATTTTATTATCAGAATCGCACATTGATTTATGTGCCGTAACATGTCGCGGTCGCCTGTGGCGAACACCTGTTAAGGCAAATTCAAATTTGTCCACCACGCTCAATGATGATGGTGTAGTAGCGTGCCAGCTTCGGGCAGTGTCTGCCTTATTTGCAATGCTGCCACATGCGCCACAAAATATCTGTTAGATCTGTCTTTTGAGTAGTTGTTCCCATCCCATCGCAAAGATATGCAACTAAACAAACCGCCTTGATGGCCAATTGTGAGCACTTGGATCTTGAATCGAATGGCATGTTATATGTTACCCTATACTGTTGTTGTTGTTTTTTTCTGCTGCTGCTGCTGCTGCTGCTGATGCTGGATGATGCTGGATGATGATGATGAAGAACCATCAAGCATTTCAGCAACAAAACTGTTGTTGAAAGAATCTGCAGTAGCTTATTCTAATGCATATTAATCGAGTAAATGTGTGCGTCATACACTATATAGGAATACTCATATAAATGTATCTTTGGTGCACGATGACCGGATCGAAACATAACTCAGTTCACCTAGTCGTGACTTGAACTTCAAAAGCTAGCGCAACCTCTGAAGACCCATAAATCGTACATCCCCAGATAAAATTTATCAGTAAGGTAAGAAACAACGCTGCTGGTCAAATGATGACCGACCATTGCCGAACGACCATCATCATGATCGTAATAATCATCATCATGGTTGTCGTCATCAGGCGAGGACATTTTACCGCCCAGTTTTAAAGTTATTCAATGAGATACATCCTCAAATTGCTTTGCCTTGCACGTCATGCACCTGGATCTATTTGGCAACAGGGCTGGAGTTTAATCAAACAGTAGTGTATTTCGGAAATTAGAATCTTATAATACATTTTTATGAATAAGTTTTGAATGTCCACCATTGTTGCTGGGTGAGCTTGGTTGCTTGAACTAACAATGCTCAAAATTTCAATATAACAACATGCAGAAGATAAAAACTCGGTTGAAATATGTATGTCGCGATCGTTCGCCCATTCTCATCGACTTGCCTAGGGTCTCCCGGACATCCTAGTTAACAGCAGCGATATTCTCGGTTGAATGAACAGTAAGGAGGCAGCCACTTCTTCCGACAACTAAAGTGGAACGGGCTTCAGACCGATGAAATATCCCTGCTTGAGGCACGGCACTCCTCCATCCTCTTCGATCCAAGAGACGCTACTTGAAGTCATCCAGCCAAGCACTTTGCTATGCACGATAGGTTGGTCTCTAAACTAGAGGTTCGATCTTCCTTATAGTCTAAAACGCTCTTGGCCATTCTCTTCCATATTGTCGATCATGGACTAATCGATCTATTCGACGTTTTGACTTTTTGGAATACATCCATATATTTATACAGCTCATAGCACCAACAACATTTCAGCTGCTATAAAGTTTCGGTAAGTTATTATCGAAGTGCAAATGACTTACCGAAGTCTTATCGAAGATGGTTGGTCAGGAGATTTGTATATTTATCCCCACTCGCCCCCCTCGCACGCAGGAACAGATGCTTGTTTGTTGAAGATATTTGTCCTTGTTTACTTACAACCCAACAAATTTCTACTGTACTTAAGGGACTATAACTGCACGTTCGGAGCAGACGATGATGTCATAATCGTCCATCTATCCAAGTAACCTGTTCTACTCCCTTACTGTAACATAACGAGATTTAAAAAGTCACATGATACCGCAGCTCTTTGTCGAAAACCTGAATATGTTTGGAGTAGTTCGGAAGCACTACTCACCAGATGTGTCTAATGCACATGTGTCTAATCAGTGGATCACTTTTATTGAGATCCCGAGATCTGCAATCACTATATTGAGCTACTGATGATAAATTTTATTTTGCAGTCTTGAAGTCGATGAAGAAATGGTGGATCTCGGGTAGAAATTCATTGTTCTTTTCCTGGATTCGACTTAGTGTGAAAATGTTGTCTATGGTGAATCTTCCGGGTGGGAAGCCTTACTGATATTTGAGAATGAAAGTTTTGCAGAATGGCTTAAGACGCTTAAACGCCACAAAAGATAGGAACTTGCATGCAACATATAGTAGTGAGATTCTTCCAAGACATAGGATCACCCTTTACTGTTCGTTGGGTATATGGAGCTGATGCGCCAGTATCGAGTATGCTTCCTTCCACATATATTTGATAAATTATTTGATTCAATCACCTTATCAGAGGATCTCTTGATCGGCTGGTTGTTGTTCTTCCGCCTTTTTATACCTAAATCAACCATTTCTACACTGGATGGTGAATTTGGTTCTTGATTGATTTCATGTGAGCTCTTTTCTTGTCCTGTGAATCAGTCCACATCATTTCCAATTAGCAGCTGTTAGAAATTCTGCCTGAGTCCGGCTAATATTATCTACGTATGAGCGACTGGGTCGAATTTTCCAAATAAATTTTGGGATTTGATAATGCTTCAAAATATTGGTCTGCCAAACCGTATGGCCACAGCAACACATACAATTTTATTCCACCAGATATTCCGTCGACAAGCACTGACTACTGCACCCATACTCTGAGCACTCAGCAAAAGATTTAAAGTTATCTTTCAATTTAGGAAGAATCGGAAAGATGACGACGTGTCAAAAGAGTTCGACGTTAGAATTTTTACCGCCTGATGGGTCTCAAATGGAGTGCAGTGTTGGAGTAGGAATTTTCTCAGAGTCGTTAAAAGTATCTAGATCTTTCCAACTTTCTGACTTGAGTAGCGCCTTTCATGCTAAAGTACCAGCTATATTAGAAGCATGCAACATTCTTAAATTAAATCCAACATAAAATCTAAATTCGGCAATAATCACAGACAAACAAGTAAATTTGACAAAAATATCTTCCAAACTAGTCCAACAATGTCGAAATGAGCTCGATAACCTGAACATTAAACATAAAATCACCTTAATCTGTGTTCCAGGACATAGTGGCATGGAAGGTAATAAACAGACAGAAGAGCTGGCACGACGACAATCTTTCCACTCTCTGCTTTGAAGGGCGAAATTCTCTCAATTTTCCTAACGGACCCCAACAAAAGATGGAACAATCTAACCGACTGTACGGTATCTAGAATGATATGGCCCACCTACAATAAATCCCGCACAAAAGATCTCATTTGTACTGGACTCTGGCCTTTGAGTGAGCACGCAACAAAAATGCGTATTCCGGCCAACACCTATTGCAGTAGCTGTAAAACCTGTTGGAAAAGTTATAAGTGCTTCACTTCCTCTGCAGGTGTCTCGCTCTGGCCAGACTAAGAATTCAGTAGTTTGGAAAAAGTTATTTTTCTGATTTAAACGAACTCACTAATACAAAAATCAAAAACCTAATCTCTTTCCTCAATTGTGCCAAATGGCTCTAGCGACGCTTTGCTTGAGTGTATTCTCTCTCTTTTTTCCGGTAAAAATCGTCTTTTTATTCACGTGAGTTATAGTTCTTGGTATCAAAACGGCGCTTTCCAGCGCTATTTTAATTGAGTCTAAAACGCAAGCTCGCTCTTGACCGCTATTTGACCTACCTAACTAAGGCTTCGATAAGGCTGCCAAAAGACTTTACCGAAGCCCTTGAGAAGCAGAAATTGTATTATATTCGCTATTACGAAGAAACTGTGTCCCGAGCTTTAAACAAGCAGCCACCTGCCTGATTTTTTTTATAAAACTTTGAGGTTTCATTTCGCATTATTTTTCTATCTCTGACAAGATAAATGCGGTCGTAAAAGAAATTACCAGAAATTTGCCAAAGAATCATTAGCAATAATTCCACCTTCTTTAGTACACACTTAGAATTCCTGTTCCGAACATAATTTTTTCTCATCCTCTACCTTACAAATGTCAAATCACAATGATATTTTTCCCTGTTTGCAAAAATTATGACTCATTCACAGTCTCAGTCTCTTTCCCCTCCTGGTCCATAGGTGTAGAATTGACAAGTACCTACTATTAATAATTGGAGCCCTCAAATTAAGGACAGTAGGCACTAGTATATACAAATACAGTACTGTTAAATTTTCTGCAAAACAACGGCCGCAATATGTTTGCCATTTTGATCGTCACGGTCAAGTGATTAGATGCCACCATAAAGTTGGTAAATTGTGAAAATTAATAAACAACCAGCAGTCCGGTAGACCATCGAGAGTATTGTTGCCCAACGTAATTATTATAAATATTGTGCCATAAATTCTATATACCTTTCGGCTATGGGCTATGGTCCTAGCTCCGATGCAGATCAAGGAGCTATAAGCCGCATGAGTGATGGCGAATATCTGCACAGTGGCAGCACAACCGTACCCAGACCGTTCTAATGCGTCGGCAGTCATTTCTTTTGGATTTTATTTATACACGAGTAGCTAGCCAAAGAGATTCCATTCTATACTGTGCTATAAAAGCCGAATCATTCTGACGTCTCTGACATCTGCACAAAGATCTATACACACTAAGTTTACTGACTTCTGCGCAACTACTAATCAAATCTTGATGATTATTGGAATTATGGTCAATTTACTCAAATTAATATTCTAGTATCAATAAAAAATCAACTAATTGCCGATACGAGGTGCTGAAGACCTTATGATGATGGAGGCCCAAGCGCATGGCTATATTTCCAAAGCGAAACAAGTCTTCGAATTACAGGGAAGGATAATAAATTATTTATTTTTATAAATAGCTTAGCTACATATGCAAATCCGTTATGGGAGTGTGTATATATTAATAATGAGCGAATAACGTATGTATGAATGTAAATCGATTCATTTTATGAGTAGCAAGTTGTAGTAAATTCAATTAAATTGTTATGTTTAGTGTTTTATTATTCAAACATATCAGAAAAGCAGGCTTTTCTCATCGCAATATATTGCTATGTTGATTTTTGAAACGAACATTGTGGAAAACACGATATTTTCTAAGTGGCCAATGATCATAAAGCAGGTTTCTTATATTTGGAGAAAATAATTACAATAATTAGATCTCAATTATGTCAATTGGCTGCTTCAACTTTCAAAGAAATAAAATTAACAGTTGATGGATTGTGGTGGAGATACTTGCTCTTGTGCTTCAGGAATGTTGCATGGCTTAACATTGGAAAAACAAGGAAGAAGTCAAAGGCACTAAGGAACATTTCTTTCCTTGTCTTTTGTTTGTAGCGACAGTGACAAGTTATGATCTATTCTTAGATGTTGATCAAGCATTTGACACTGTTTGGCAATTGCAACTTGAGTACAAACTGCAAAGGAATCTTCCCAAGCAGTACTACGAAATATTGGTGCCTGATATAAGCCTACTCGAACTTTGCAAAATCCAGCCGAAAAATTTAGTAATTGGACGTAACAATGGTGTATCAGATAAACGAAATAAAATCAACAAATAAAAATAAAGTTCCACTTGTAATTAACTGAACTAATGAACAAAGCTCAAATGGAGAGTCCACATCAAAAAGAAAAGACAAGAACTGAACTTAAGCTACAGAAAAATTTTCTGGTTACATACTGGAAAGAAATCTGACCTATGTATGCTAAGGCAGTACAAATATTTCAAAATAAAGTCCTTCGTGGAATAGTAAATGTCCTTGTGCCAAGGGAATTAGCCATTTATATCGTGAACTTCAAATAGAAATGGTTAAAGAAATGGTTGAGAAAACTCGCTGTTTCACATAATCAACGACTATGCAAAGTCAATCATATCAATACCGAAATGGAGACTTTCTTAAATTTACGAAACAGTTTTCAGAAAATAAGAAGAACCAAGCCGCATGAGCTGATGGTCTTAAGCTATGAGAAAGTATTGAAACTTTAAACTTCCTACACTGTGATGTTGAATTTAGAAAAAAATATCATTTGTTGATATTTGTTCAATTCAATTACATGCTTAAATTGCTGTTCACAAAATGGTCACCGAGAGGAAGCCACACTGAAGCCTTTAATGTGTGTTCGGCTTCAAAAGTTAGAATGTAACACCAAATTCAGACATCCCTGTACACTCTTCTGTTTCGTTTCCTACCGGTCCAAACTTAATTAAATCCTTTTTCAACCACAACAGTCTCTAGCTCGTTTGCAACCACCAACCATTATCCAAGTAAAAGTTATTAAAGACTGTTTTTATTGGACGAAAATGGAAACAAATATAAAATGCACGACTGGATCGCACGTACTTGCTCCTATGTTCGATCGCATTATGTGCAAAAGAATTTTCATAGAAACGGCTAAATGTATTTCTAAAGTCGTTTTAAAATTAATTTTGTATATTCAAAAATTGTTAAATTAAAAAAAAAAAATGGGTATGAACATTTTAAATATTTAATAATATAAATTTAAAAACAAATTTTCAGAAAAAATCGCCTACTCGTTTTCGAAATATTGAATTTTCAAAAAAAAAATATTTTTTTTTTCAAAAATCCAAAAAAAATATTTTTCAAAAACTTTGATTACAGTATTATTTACAATTCGAAGGAGCTCCTTAATAAAAATTTTGATCGAAATCTGTTGAGCCGTGTATGAGAAAGTCGAAAATCAATAAAATGGTTGTATGGCAGGCACCGTTAATAACAAAATATTAAAACAAAATGTTTCGATAAAATGCTTACCATACTTAAAGTAGTGCACACGCCAATTTTTATTAAAATTGTTAGAGCCGTTTTCGAGGTAAATATTTTTTTTTTTTTGTTATCCGATGGAAATCTTCAAAAGACACTCGGTAAGAATCGGTACCGAGTAGAGTGGGACTCTTACCGCACTAAAACCCCCGGTGAAATCAGGACCAATCTATGAAAGATCGACAAATGATTTTACTCTCTTTATTTATATGTAAATCGCATTGGGGGAAGTTTAAAGTTATTGCACTTCCCATAGCTTTTAGACCATCAGCTCATGAGGCTTGGTTCTTCTTAATCTCCGAACATTGTCTCGTACATTTAAGACGGTCTCCATTTCGGAGTTGTTATGACTTTGCAGTCGCTGGTTGTGTGATACAGCGTTTTTTTTAACCACTTCTGTAACCATTTCAATTTGAAGGTCACGATGTAGATCGCTATTTCTTATATACCAAGGCGCATTTATTATTCCGCGAAGGACCTTGCTTTGAAATTTTTGTATGGGTTCAGCATTTGTTTTCTTTGTACAGCCCCATAGTTGGATGCCATATGTCCAAACGGGTTTCAGTACTTGCTTATATAACATTAGTTTGTTCTGGATAAATAGGTCAGAGTTCTTTCCTAGTAACCAGTACATTTTTTTGTACTTCAAGTTTAGTTCTTCTTGTTTCTTTTTGATGTGCTCTTTCCATTTAACCTTTGCATCCAAAGTCATTCCAAGTTATTTGGCGGTATTGGAGTAAGGTGCTACTGTATTATTTATAAATATTGAAACATTGTTTATGTTTTTCTTAGTAAAGTTTATATGCGTCGATTCAACAAAATCAACAAAATCGAGGTAAATATGATGGTAGACAAATTTGTATGGCAAGTACCGCTATTTTTGGGGCTAAAACAACGATTAAAAAATTTATTTTGGACAATCACTTAAAACCTCTAATCACCAAGTTTGAACAAAATCAGTTCAGCCGTTTAGGCTGTAGATTGTTCTACAGGCAGGCGGAACTGCGGGACCCACTTTTTTGGTGTTCTCTATTATCGTAATTGCAAGTTTGATTAAAATCTCGAGTTCGATTTTTTTCCAAATGAAAAAGGATACAGCGGATATAACGAACAAATTCTGCAGTCCTGTCGAGTTCGTTATAACCGATTTTGACTGTATTTCTATTGTAACCTTCAAATAGAAATGGTTTAGAAAACTTGTGTATCACTTTTTGTACGTTTTTTACTTAATTTCTTAAATACAAAATTTCTTGAATTTTTTTCAAAGAAAAAAAAATTTGTATGACCATTATAAGTATTTAATAATATAAGCTTAACAACAAAATTCCACTCGTTTTCAAAATATTAAAAATATACAAAAATATTTTCGAACATTTTGGTTTGCAGTATTATTTTTAGCATTGAAAATTTTGATCGAAAATGCAAAACTTGCACTATGGTACACTCTAAAAACTGCTTGTAAATTTACCATGAAATTGTATGTTATTGTATTAGGGAAAAAAGGCAACGTAAAATCTAAGAAATCGTATTTACTTTAACGTTGGAAAATAGTATCATGAACGTATTTAATTTAACATTGAAAATATATTGATTTCACTACGCATTGTTGTATTAAGTACTGTCATTCTTGTTTTAAAGTGAACCGTAGTCGATTAAACAGTGAAATAACTTTATTATTAAGTTGATTTAAAGTCGAAAATTCTAAAATTTATCCAAAATTAAAATTCAATGCACAACTCTCAAAGTGTAACATAGTTGATTCTACTTTGTTCAACATCATCGTTTCAAAGTTGCAGTCACTTAAAAATAACACTTATACATTAAATTATTCTTCCACAAACAGTGATGAAAGGTTTTCAATGTAAATTTAACTTTAATTTGAATTCATTCATAGTCAATTTTAAGTGGACCCAATGTAAAACCGAAATGTTTAAAATTTAAAGTGGAAGCGATGTGTAAACAAAGCGAAACGTATTCATTTTCACATTGATGTTGCATTTTCAAACTACGATCGATGTGAAAATATAGGGATACATAGTTGATCTTAAGTGGATTCCATGTAGAATCATGAAAACAGCAAAAAAACTACCTGCAACCTAGGGTTGGGTCGGCGGCGATCGTGCAGCTTTGGCTTCATATCAGTCGTGTTTTGTCTTTTTTTAAAACAGTCGGAGCTTAAACAGTCTAATGTACCAACTAAAGAAAATGAACTTTTAATAAAACTATATTAAGAATATTTGATATGGAATACATTTTCCCTCCGTTGAAAAGTAATTTTTGTCTTAGTGAAATCATAAGAAAATTAATTTTTTATACATTATAATTTTTTATACATTAGATACATTTGGAGCAAGTCTTAAGCCAAAACACCATTTTCTGGTGGCTTATCCCGAATCCCGATACAATTAAGAAATATGGACCGTTTTCTTGGGATATGCGGCTAAAGGCAAAGCACAAGTGTATCCCTACATTTGCTTTTTCGCAAATCCTGAATTGAGTTCAGACATTACAGGAATTCACAAGGAACTCATAAGCAATTTCGGAATAATATTAAGAACGATTGCAACTGGTCGTGAAATCAATGTCGAAAGATTCGCGAAGCTATTAGAAGATACCAAACCTATGTATCTCTCCAAATACAGCTGGTACTACATGCCTAGCAGTAGCCTTCACAAGCTTCTTGTTCATTCAAAGGACAAAATTTCATTTTTGGATTTACCTATAGGTGCCCTTTCAGAAGAAGCTTTCTTTAGAAGCTAGGCATAAGGAAATTCGAAAGGCCAGACTAGGTCACAGTCGAAAGTGTTCTAGAATAGATTCAATAACTGATTTAATGAATCACTTATTAATTACTTCGGATCCTCTCATTTCAAATATAAGATTCAAAAGCTCATATATGCCTAAAATAGATCCAGATATTGAACATTATCTACTTCAAAATTATGCAGAAGGTTCTACGCTATCAATAGACTTGCCCGATATAGGTGGAATATCATCATCGGAGAACGATAGCCATAATTAACATAAATATGCAAATATTTGCTTTTTCCAAATTAATTTAGTATACCTATAAATAATTCTTTTATATTAATGTTTTGAAGTTTATTAAACTATAAAATTGTTAACATGCTTAAATTTTTAAATAAGGTTTAAAAAAACATGCGCACGCTTAAAAAATAAATTTTGAGTTTAGAAATAAAATTCGCTGCTCAACTCTTTTTTTTAAGAATCTGGACAGACCATTTTTAAAGGTTGATACTTTTTTTCACGTCGTTGCATATATATCAAATGTAAACAGAGATTAAATGCAAAATATCCATATTTTAGATACTAAAACCAGAGATATTAATTCTGCCGTTTTCCCATAGAATCGCCCCGTCGCGTCGCGTCAACTGTAAATAACGGGTCCGCCATCTAACGTTTTTTTTTCAACTAGTGCTTATTTCGTGAATATTAACACTTAGCTCATGTTTGATTAGACAGATAATTAGTTTTATACTTCCAATGAACGAATATGGTTGTGTGTACGCTTGAACAACGCTCGCTAAGTGGGCCTGCGATCGACTTAGAGAAGATGCCGATTTTGCCAAAAAAAATCATCTTTTCAGATGAAGCTCATTTTGATCTTGGCGGGTATGTAAACAAACAAAATTGTCGTATTTTGGGCACAGAAAACCCGCACGCATACATTGAAAAGCCGATACACCCAAAACGAGTCACTGTTTAGGGCAGATTTTGATCCAGAGGCATAATTCGAAAATGAGCAAGGAGTGGCCGTTACAGTCATTGGCGATCGTTATCGGGCCATGTTGAACGAATTTTTGTTCACAAAAATTGAAGAGGAGGATATTGGCAATATTTGGTTTCAACAGGACGGCGCTACGTGCCACACAGCCGAAGCTACACTCGATGTTTGGCGCCCATTTTCAAAAAAAAAAAAAAAAGTTATTTGGCGGACCCTATATAACCTGATCTATTCCAATTATTTATAAACAAACGTCAACGGCCTTGGCTCCGATGAAAGCATCGCTTCCCATAGATCAGCGAAATCAAGCATCGTTGCGCGTGGTTAGTACTAAGATGGGGGACCGTCTGAAACCAACCACGTGCTGTTGACATGTGTTTCTTCTGTTGTGTGTTCTTCCTTTCTCTGTCTCTCTTTGTTGTATTAATGTATGTGATGTTTAAAGCCAATGGTCTTCGTTGCCAGTGCTTCAGTGTCTCTACTTCGTAGATTTATCTGTAATGTAATGTATTTATAAACAAGGGGTAATATTGAAACATTGAAATATTGAATTTCTTTCGTCTCAATTTTGTCATGTTGGCAACAGGTATTGAGAAATTTCTTTGTATATTTCTTTGAATTTCCGAAGAAAATATGTTTAAAACTACAATGTAAGCCACTTAATTATTTCCCTCTACCTTTCTAGAAAGTATCTTCAAAATGTGAATGGTAGTCTTGAAAGTATATTCTTAACGATGCTTATAATAATAATATTTACCTGCAACATTCTAAGCAAATATTGGTGACATTCTTATGGCAAAAATCCACATTCTCTATGCGAGAGAGCAAATTCGCGACACGACTGATGTGACTGCTCAACTCTCCAGATCCAGACAAATTAGAATCTACTTATATATACTTTGTATATGTTTATGACACGAAAGGCATATGACGTGCCGTAAAATATTGATTCAACACTCTTCGTTGGCGGATGCGCCAACTTTCTTGTCAAAAGTCTTCATTCAGGTTCAATTCACAAGCAATTTCCGTTTATTTTCATAAATTCTATAACCAAGTATTTTTTTTTTGTCTTTTACAGAATCATCATTGAATGTTGCGCTCTGTCCATGATATGTCGTCTTGTCCCCTTTTCACATATATATTTATTTGAATAGAACTGCCATTAAGCCTGACCTAATTCTTGATGCAAAACAACATCACATATTATACTGCTTGATAGAAAAAAACATTGTTTCTGTCTAATGCCTCCCCCACTGCAGACTGCATCACTGGGCACTGGATTGCCTCCAAACACAAGCAGCAGACTCGAAAAGCGCACACGATCGATTTGCAATTGAAATCCCATGTTTGCCTGGAATGTTCTTAAGCACCACTCTGTCACCTGCGGTCTGACATACGTCGCTTTTGCATTTCGCCTGCCAAAACATGTGGATTAGCGTTATGGGGGACATTTTGTTGATGCGGGATCGAATCGACACGATCGACGGACGAAGACAGCTGATGTGGATTTTATTCATGCAAAACTTCAAGCCTCGAGGAGTAGGCTTAAAGTATTTACTAAAAGTATTTACATATATTTATATAGGAATCCACACCGGACAGCGACTGACTGACCATCAGTGATGACAGTCCCTCTACCACGCCGGCCTGCCTGCCTCGGGGCTTTATCTAACAAGAAAGGAGAAATGTTCAGGAGAGTCAATGTGGGTGAATGGATGAGTGATTCTATGACCGAGAGCAAATTGTCTTGAACTCTTATCTGCAACGTGAGTTGAATTGGTAAATAAAAACAAATAGAAACAGCTTATGCGCGCGATTGCAAAATTGTGTATTTCTAAATGAGGCTACACTTGTTCGGGTTGAGAATTATTCAAAAGTTTGCATTTGTTTTTTTGACACACGCATATTTACATATTTTTATTCGATTACTTATATTTTGTGAAATATTTTACGGAATCAAGGATAGAGGGCTGGAGACATTAGAAGTCGAATAAGAATATTTGAATTATTTTACTTGTAGGAATGAAGAAATAGTTGTGAGTGTTAGGCACTCACTAAATTTTTTGCGGAGCAACTATGATGGCTCTTTCCTAGCCAAGTACATAGCGGATAATATATATTTCGTCTACATCATATTTCAAATCAAGAGACACCATCTCTGTATCGACTTAAAGGCCGCATATATAAGCTGCAACTTGACAAAATCAACCTGTCGCTATTTGAAAACCCTTCCTATTACAGATACAAAGGTTAATCGAAATCGCTAATCGAATTTTCGAATAAAATATGGTTTAATTGGCTCCCACGACTAATCGGACATTGAAATGAAAAATTTCAACAGTGCAATTTCTCTAAGAAAATGTGTGGGGGTGGTGAAATTAACCATCATATTTTATCATGAGCGAACTCATATTTATTTTAAATAAACAAACACAACGTTTTAGGTACTATTAAAAAAAATAGAAACTAAAAACTAAAACAACTCCACATTTTCATGTCTCACAAATAATCGGACAAATTGCATTTATTTTTTTTTTTTTGGCGTGTCCTTTGGATTTAATAACCGCCTCAAGGCGTCGAAGAAACTAGTTTTGAACAAACTTCAGGTGGTATTTTTGTCCATTCTTTTTGGAGACCGGCCTTAAGCTCTTGAGTATTTCGAAAGTTCTTTTGAGCGACTCGACGTCCCAGTTCATGCCGAATATGCTTAATTGAATTAAGGTCAGGGGATTGTGCCGGTGTTTTGAGCACTTTGGGACAGTTATACAACAACCACGACCTTGCTGTATAAGATGTATGCTTGGGGTCGTTGTCCTAGTAGAAGATGAAATGTTCTTGTATCCCAAGCTTACTGACACTTGGCACCAAATGTTGGTGTAAAATGGTGATATAACCATTTTGTACATTTTACTTTCCACAAAGTGTAATTTTCCAACATCAGAACTCGAAATACATCCCCATACCATGGCCAGCCCACCGCCATGTTTCACAGTTGCCCGTGTATGTTTATGAGCGAATTCTTCATTTCATTTTCTTCATACAAGTATTCGCCCATCTGGTCCTTTGAAGTTAAATTTACTTTCATCCGTGAACAAAAGCTATTTTTTTTATGTTTTAATGTGCACCCGTACATATGCAATACAAATTTAGGAATATTTATCTTATTCCAGAACCACGTATCTTTAGCTAAATGTTCCCTAGCAAATGTAAGTCTTTCTTTTCTATTTTTTTCTCTTATGAATGACTTTTTTCGAGCTGCGCGGCCATTCAGATCTTGTTTGCGCAGAACTCTTCGGACCGTTTTGTTGCTCACTTCCTTATTCCTGGTCTCTTAAAAAAAAACTTTATATATTCCGAGGATAAGAAAGGATTTTTCTTGACTTACCGAACAAGTAGGTTTTCCTCGTACGTATCCAATTTTTTTCTTTGTCCTTTCCTGCTAACATTAAGGATTCTATTTTCATTTTTATAACGTGAAATTATGTCCTGAACTGTTGAATGGCTTCGTTGGACAATTTTTGCTATTTCTCGAACTGATTTTCCATCCTGACTATGCGTTGTAATCATTTATTTACTGATTCAACTGATTTCTGCTTGCCTTTCGGACCATTTTAACGTTTAGGGGAAACATTTTCAAAAAAACAAATTGAATATGAATCGCTATAGAACATTTGCGAAAGCCTATCATAATTTGACAGGAAAATTGTGTTACTGAGCACTCTACGGTGCATCAGTAACAAGTGTCCCATTATGTGTGGGAGACGGAATATCTGAATTGTTTTAGTTTTGTGTGTACATTTTTTGTTTTTTAATTCTAAATAAGATTAAATTAATAAAAAATAAACTTTACGGTTTCTATTTATTAAAATTAGAGGTAAATTTCTAGACCCTCCATACATTTTGATAGAGAAATTGCACTGTTGAAATTTTCTTTTCTGTGTCCGATTAGTCGTGGGAGCCACTGTATGCCGCACCATGCTCGATCATCTCTACCCAACCCAGTAGGAAAAAATTAAAAATTCATTGAGGAAGAACCACTTTCTTGAGAAAAATTCACCACGGAAATCACCACTTCATTTGAAGTTGTTTATTCACCAACACATGTGGTGAAAAACATTGTAATTATGCAACTGTGAATCCCCTATGCAAATGCATTCAAATTATTCATCAGCTCAATATTTTCGATGAGAAAAGTAATGAAAAAATGACGCTATGAAACATTTTACAAAGCAGACGAGTGGAAATAGACGATTATCTGATGGAAACTTGTACATTACCATTCAACTGTTATTTCATCGCATAATCTTCCCTATTAGAATAGCTGATTGCAATTCATGGAAAGAAAGGGCTGTTTAGTAAGCACAAAGCATAAATTGGGGTTCAGAGCTATGAACTGAGGAAATTTTGCACTAGTCTTTACTTACTATATCATTGCATTTCTTATTACTCATGATTTAGCAAGTGAATTCATTGTTGTATTCCCAACTGGGTAGGGCCCTTAAACCTAAGCCATAAAGGCGGCCAAAAAATGCACCTCTAACTCAGCAATGTATCCCTTTGGTAATTTTTCCTTTTATACTCCCAGAAGGTAAACTCAACACTGGCAAAGTTTCCATACATTTTACACACGCCCTTAAAATACTTGCGCTAAAGAGATAATGTGAATTGTATGATTGTAGAAAAATACATCATTATTACATGTCTGCTTGTGGCGATAGATGGAATGAAGCTTGGGTGGTTAAATAAAATGTGTAGGGATACCTGCGATTATAGTGCCAATACAAATAGTAAATGAGTTGACGTCAAAGCCTGTCCCAAGGTTGTTAAGTCGTATGTTTGTCATTGAAAAATGCTGCTAAGGCGTTGAAGTATCGTTGAAACTTGCGTTACATCTTGCGTTGATATGGTTTTAAGCGTCAAAGCGTTTACTATTTTCGTTTTTACTGTAATCACCTGAATTTTTAGGATAGTTTGAAAGATTGACAGACAATTTTAAATGGAATTGAGTTTGTAGTAATCCGTCACGTATCTATTCGTAAATGCATTGATTATTACGCTAGAGGGCTGAGGTTCAATTCACAGCATATGCCACCTGAACAAAATTACATCAACACAGAACCAAATCTGCGTCTTCCGTGAAAGTGACAATGCTATTGCAGGTCCCATCAATTCCTGCCGAATAATAAAATTTTAGGGTCGGTTGGGGTAGATGGGGACATATTTTGTATTTTTGAAAAAGACACATTTTTTCAGAAATGTTAAAAATATTGAGACAAATTTTTTTTAAAACTTTTGAAAACAACAATTGTATAAAAAGTTACCATATAGTTTACTTATGATGCCTTAATAAAGCTTTACAAACAAAAAAGTGATTTAGAGCAGAGTTTACAAGTTTAAAAATACTGGGGTAAATGGGAACAACTAACTTCAGTCCTCTAAGTGCTAGGACATCGTCTATGGGGTTAAAGTAAATAAACTTGAATTTTATTTGAATTATTCGGTTGGAAAATCGATTAACTCAATGTTTACATTTACCCCATATATGCATATCACCCATCAAAGAAGATTCCGAAAAGTACCTTATTGCTTTTTTCAAATAGAAACCAATTCATGGGGCAATCCACAAGCATTTTTCAGGTGGAAATTCATGCCATAGCAATATGTGCGGACCGTAATCTTGAAAGGAACTATCGTAACCAATATATTGTCATCATATCAAACAGTCAAGATGCATTGAAAGCATTAAGCTCTTATGTCATTACCTCCAAATTGGTGTGGGAAAGTGTAGGCAAACTGAACGAACTAAGCAAAAACAAAAAGGTCTCGCATTATTGTATACCTCCCGCTCCCATATAGGTATCCTGGGTAATTAGAACGCAGACTAATTAGCGAAAATAGGGGCAACAATGCCGGTAACGGGTGCTACACCCTACTTCGGAATAGGAGAACATTTTATTAAAATTAAATCAAATAAGAGGAGACTCGAACACCAAGAAATTGGAAAGGATTCCCCAAGTTAAGGCAGGCAAAACTGTTGATTGGTGAATACAACCAAAAACGGTTTACGGACTGCATCAGCTTAGCTAGAAACAAACTTAGAATCATAACGGGTTTCCTCACCGGTCACTGTAAGCTCAGAAGACATCTAAGTATTCTTGGCCTAGTAGATAGAGCCACATGTAGGTTCTGCGTGGACGAGGACGAAACTCTAGACTTCATCCTGTGTTGTGTAAGAACTGCTAACCATGTTTGCTTTGATCTCAGGGACAGGAAAATGGGTGATATGACCGTAACTGTACATATACAGTCGGGTTTGAAGGGCTGTGTATTAGGCAAGTATGAACCTGTTTGAATTTCGGATCATAAATCGTACCAGTCTGAGCGGTCCCACTTCAAGGAGGCATAAAATACATTAAAAATTAAACTTAATACCTCGTCTATTGTATGTGCTACATATTTCTTTTTTAAAGCATGTCAATTTTTGTGTTACCATAACCGGCCACCTTCCATAACAGGACAAATTTCTCGTTACCGTCAGTGTCCGGTTAAGAGGAAGTTCACTGTATTTTGTTTTCAGTTCCCGCTGTCAGGGAGGGTCCTCGACCTCACACCATTGAATCCAATGATGTTTATCGACCTTTAATTTTATGAAATATCACAGATTTAGGGACATTGTAGTGTTCTCCAGCTTGTAGATGTCATTTTCTTCTGCAAAACATCTCTCACAGCGTTTTTAACATCGTTAATTCATATTATATTTGACTCGTGCTTTCTTTTTTGTATAAGTTGGGGGTATTTAAAGCACTAGAAACAGAGTTATGCGAAAAAAAACTTTAGGAAAATGGACGTTTACATTTACCCCAAAAACTAGTTTTCATTTACCCCATATGCTTATATTACTTGGGTAAATGTAAACACGAAAGAAAAACTGCATAGAATATAAGAAAAGTGCGGTGTAATCACAAAATTAACTTCAATGCACTTTTATTTACATAATTTTACCAGTGACAAACACTCACAAACTTGAATTTCAGATTTCAGATATATGTAGGTTCTTCCCACACCTAAAATTTTCAACGAAATACGGACAATAACTCAACGATATTTCGTGCAACGGAGTCGCGACATTTCATATTCAAATTTTTGTTCCGTCTGGGTTGCTAAAATTTATTTAAAAATGTGAAAATAACGGCCATTTCCATTTACCCTATGTTTACATTTACCCCAACCGACCCTAACAAAAATGTAACAAAAATAGTTAAGAGTTGAAAGTTTAAAATTGAATAGCACTGTGACAAAATCTTACATCTTAAATTCTGAACTACTTCATTTCATATCCTATACCATATTTGATATACCTAAAACTTCCCAGCTTTATCTGAAGATTCCAACTTTTTACCTTTTTGGCTATTATATTTGCCCATTACTATTATTCAAATACTTAAAGAAGACTAAAAATTAGAACTACATATTACGACAGAATGCGCAATCAATGGCGAGCACATTACTTGAATAAATAAACAGACAAAAAAATATAACTACTGCGCAGTACCTCCATTTTTTATCATTACCGTTAGACTCACTTATAATAAACAACAACTAAATTGAATAAATACGTCGAAGGCAAATTATGGTAAGCCAAGAATAGGAGAATGCGTAATCAGAGAAACTGAAGGTAGTGAACGCTTTACTTTCTTCATCAGTTCTTTCATTTCTACAATTCTACATCATAAGTTCAAATGCGCATCACTTTACCGGGAAAAGAATACAAAACGAGAGAAATGTAACAAAAACAAAATAGAAACAAAATAATATGAAAATTCCGAGGTAAACAGTCGGAACGAAAAAAAAACTACGCGATGAAAAAGTATTCGTTTTGGTTACGAATGACAAGTTCATCCATCTGGTATATTTATTTATAATATAGCCGTGCTTACATACCAATAATGCATATGCAATAATGACGTCCAATTTTATTTAAAAAAAAAACACTGGGTGGTTGATCATCAGCGCAAAGTCCGAGTTTGGTATTGGCACCTTGTTTCACAAGCCTGGGAAGAACAGAACTATTGTTAGTACAGTACAGTACAGTCTCGATAACGTGAACAATTAAAAACCAAGGGAGTTCACGTTTGCAAGAGTTTACGTTTACGAAGTTCTAATTTTAATTTTAAAAAAAATATGGTAGTCCCACAATAGATTTTAAAACGACTTATCTTTAACAAGTTAAAATAATGCGTTTTAATTATTACAAAATAATATATATACTTAATCATGCTTGTGTATACAACCAGACGCACATTTTCAACAAACATTTACAAACAAATATAATTCAATTAAGCTTTGCTTTATCGAATTCATAAAAATCAAAGGCGATGATGATTTTATGGTTGCATTTAAGATACCTTGAGCAATCAAAATAAATAAAATGAAAATCCCTTAAAATTGCCTAGATGGCGACCTTTCTTTCAATGAAATAAAAACTCTTAAAAATACTCACTGATGATGACTCTCTTGAGTTTTATAGGAAATTTTTATTACCCATTTGCATGATGAAACTAAATATATACAAATTCCACATCTATTTCCCTGAATTATGTGTCAGAATTCTAATGGGTCGAAAAAGGTTATAGATTAACACAATCTTTGGTAATTTAATGACGTTCAACAAAAATCACACCATATTTTATCTATTTATTGGAATGATATCAAGTCCCTTTGATGCTCTATCCATATCTAGTATTTACTCAATAATACTTAAGTATATTTTCAAAAATACTTAAGCAATTAGTGCTATCTCCTCCAAATGCGTTCATGATGGATGATCATCTTAATTCTATCAAGGTTTGTCACTCCTTCTGTGATGCAATGGATCGGATGTATGTTTTAAGGTATGAATCAGATAATGAGCATTCTGCCCCTTTTACGGTAGATATTGCGGTATAAATTTCCTTACAAAACAACCCGCATACTAGGAATTTACCTTCAACCAGATATTATCTGTAAAACAAATAGCAAAGGACCCAAGACGCTTCCTTGGTGTAGACCATCTTTGATTAGTATTTCGGTATTTCTTCAACTCCAAATAAACTGCGGTTTATGGGATCTTAAAATCAACTCATCGAAATCTGAGATTATGATCTTCAGAAGCCATTCTGATAGAAATTCAAGGAACTGGTCATTGGACGGCATGAATATAGTAGTTTTGAATTAGTTCAAATATCTTGGCTTCGTTATTTTACACAATTTAAGCATAAGGGCTCATATAAAAGCAAAATTGGCTGTTGCCAAAACAGCAATAAATACAATGTGGACAATTTTTTTTACAAATAGCCATGTAGACCCTATTGCAAAATTCAAAGTATTTGAAGCCACGATAAACAGTTGTTTTTGTTATGGTAATAAAGTGTACGGATACCAATGGTTGGAGGATTGTGAAACAGTTCAAAGATATTTTTTTAAAAGAATATTTAGACTACCTTCGAACACTCCCAACTTTGCGATTTATGTTGAGTCCCGATTACCGCTAATTTATGTTAGAAATCTGAAAGCTAATGCTGATTTTTTGTCTAAAATTATAAAAAGGCCTGATATTGACACGACATAAAAAAATATTAATGGTTTTTCTTCAGTGCGGCTAAACTCCTTTTAAGAACTGGCCAGAACTAGCTCTGTTCCATCAAGTCACTTTGAATTTGAGTTCTGAGAATGTAACAGATTGGCAAAATATTTTGTATAACTGTATCGCAGTTGTAGACGAGCTAATGTATCAGAGATACCTTGATAGGGCTAGGGGATCAAACTCTAGGACTATATATAAAAATTTAAATTTCAGTCTGGACGAGACCAATTATTTCAGAAATGATCTCAATGTTTTAGATATGAGTCTTATCTTTAAAATCAGAACTGAAATTATTGAACTTAATTTCAGACCATATCGTACAGACATTAACCCCCTTTGTTCTCTGTGCAATTTAAACCAAAACGAAGACGTCTTTCATTTTTTAGGGGTTTGTCCTATATTGCAAGAAATCCGCAGACTTTTCTTCAGCAAGAGTTATTTGACGTTTGAAGAATGCATCAGTGTTCTGAATGGGGAATGTGGTTGGAAACTGCTGGTACAATTTGTTTCCTATTCAAAGAACTATCAAAATACATATATGAATTTGTCGTGAATTCGTGAGCAATACACACACTTTATAAATTTTGTTTTCGCTAATCTAAAAGCCCATTTTCACTTTTGAAATAATTTAAAACCCTATTTTTGTTTTGGCTAAACTAAAAGCCGCTTTCATAATTGAAATAAATTAGAACCCCATTTTTGTTTTAGCTAAACTTAAAGCCTATCTAATAAAGATGTTGCAGTTTTTTTCACTTAACTGATTTAAAATATTTATATTCCGTAAATCTGTTAAATTGTAATCTTTAATTTATGTAGCATGTATTATTTATATCTATATTTCTTTTCATCAGAAATAATACGAAATAAAAAATCACATCTTTTGCTGCTTAAAACTTATTACAATCTTGCTTTCGCATGTTTCTTAAAATAAAAATTCAATGTTTAAGCTCATTTTTTTGTCTCCTTTTTTAAATAAAATTTTGTTTCTTTATCTATTTAAATGTTTTTTTATAAACAAAAGTATTTCAAAAAATTTTACTAATTTCATTATTTTTATCTGATTTAATTTTGTAAACTCTGAAAGTCAAATTAAGAAATCGGCAGACGGCTTATAGCCATGCCTTAAAATATTTATAAGAATTGTATATAAGTATTATTTTATAATCAATAAAAAAATTAATCTAATCTAATTTAATCTATTTCGGTATTTGTTTGGAGAGTACAAGACTAGTTAAAGGTAGACTTTATCCTTTGAGTATCAGTTGCTTAACTTACCAGCTCCCGTAACAATTATGATGTAGAAACAATTTAGTTCCTGCCTTGTTTCCAGTGTAAGAATACAATATTTACAAGCAAGTGTTGTGTGAGTCATTCCGCAATTTTGCTGAAATCATAAATCATCAGATTGACGTAATAGTGATTTAGTATAATAATTACTATTATTTTTGTTTTTTTTTTTTTTGTTGCGTTTAGATCATTAAGTTATATCAAAGGCGAAAAAGTATCTATAAACCTGACGGATACATACGATTCAGATTCTTAACTCAAGCTGCGAATCACTGCTTCAGCAAATCTGCGTGTGCGCATTACATAAAAAAATACAAAAGATCAGGAAAAGAATGAACACAAAAAAGTAAAAAAAAAAATAAACAAACAATAAAAATGAGTTTTTTAGTTGTTTAATTACTTGTTCTATTGTTTTGCTCAGCCCAACGAGATAAGAACTTAAGACAATTATACCAGCTAGAAGTAAGAAGATCATTTACGATGGAATCAAGTAAGCGAACCACGCAGCAGTAGTTTGAACATAGAACACTGCCGTAAGACAGTGGGGCAAATCGAGTAAGAATGGTGGACTATAATTAAATTCGAAAATCACTTTGACATTGTTAGATAGATGTTTTCTTTGGACAAATCTTTTTGTGTTAGAAGAAAAACACCACAGTGTTAAATATGTGGAAATGGACTAATTGACTAATAGCGAGTTTCATTCAAGAAAAGATCTGCTCTTTCTGACAAAAGATTTCATATTTTTAATTTTGAGAGTTTCATTCCAACAAAAAGAGAAAGTCTTGATCAAATCTCAACACGAAAAAATTTAATCTCTGATAGGTTGACAGATTTGATCTGAATGCTCACATATTTACATGTAAAAAGTTTTTTTCTGTCAACATTCAAATGGAAATATTTTGTTGTTAATTTGTTGAGAGCTAGTGCCAATCTGTGCTAAGAAATTAAGAAAAAATTGACGAAGAAGTTAATAATTTATAATTTATAATTTCAGTTGAGTTTTTGATTGCTTCATCTTCGTCTTTCTCGTCATCTTATCATGAAGATGTTTTTTTCAGGAATGCGTCAGTTATTCAGCAATCCTACAATTAAATCTGGAAAAATTTTCATTGCAAAGATCAAATCTCAATATTGAGAGGAGATCTTTGAAATTTGAGTGACTGCATATTCACATAACATGTTGCCATATTGTTTCGTTTCCATTTTGTATTTGCTGTGTGGCATAAAAAGAAATGATACTCATACTGCCATTTCAGATTAAAGCAGAAAGGGAGCTGACACTTTTGCACCCTTTCTTTGTCGGAACTTTGAAGGAGAAGGTACAAATCAAATTCTTTAACTACATGAGTTTTAGTTAGACTACTCCGAGCGAATGGAAATGACTGCCTTCGATTTGGAGCACAAAGGTTCTAGGTGACACAGGAATACACAGAGGTAGAAATGTGAGCAGTCGAACTGAATTGCTTATATTTAAGAACAAATTTGTTAAAAAGTGGAGTCACCAAGAAATCATCAATGCACTAGTGTATAAATCTCAATAAAAATATTTTATGAATATTTTTCTTGCTCATAAGAATACACTCTGATAGTTTTATCCAGTTCGTAGAGTCGTTTCCGAGAAACCAAGAAATGATAAAATTAGGGGTTGTAGTGGGCGGATTTTACTAAAATATTTTTTTTTGGAATTTTTCTCTTGCTCCATGATATAAAATATTGGGCATGACAGTGGGTGGATTTAAATAAATAAACCCATTTACTTCCTCGCTCATACCAGAAAATTGTGGAAATTTTATCCAACTTGTTAGAGCCTTTTCAAGAAGTTACAATAGTTTAGCTCGTTTAAGGTAATAACATAAATTAGCTTGTTCATTTTTACTTGCGATTATATGTACTACCTGTAAGGCAAGTTATGCATTCGTAAAAAAAATTCTAACAATCAAAACTGACATTACGATCATAAACAAGCTTAAAAAAGTGATCGACAAAAAATGCCTCTTTGTCTGTCTCTCAGTCTGTCCGTCTGTATGTATAACGAGCTGCAGCCTAAGCGGCGTAAGCGATTACCTTCAAATTTGGTACGTGTGATTATTTTGGCGTTCCTCAGAGGGGTAATTGAAATTTTATTTTTATGCCTACAAATAACAGTACTTGCCATATGACCTCGAAGGAAAATCTTATATTTCTCGAAAACGGCTCCAACGATTTTGATAAAAATTTTAGAGAATTTTTTCGTTGGTAATAGCTATCATCTGATATTAATCAAGTTTACTGGAAAAGTTCATTAACGGTACTTTTCATATAACGGTTTTTTAAATTGTTGACTTTCTCGGTAACTGTACATTGGATTTCTGTCAAATCTTATATCTGAGCAGATCTTGGTAGTCAAACTAATTCTGCATATTAAAATTTTAAATAACTTTTTTTATAATTAAAATTAATTTTTGAATTTTTATTGAAAAATCAATATTTTTAAAACTAATCAAAAAAAAAATAATTTTAAATTTTATAGTCACATGTATATTAATAAACTCTAAAAAATTGCATACCAAAATTTCAAAAAAAATTGTTTTCAAAAAAACTAAAAATAAAAAACCGTATTTCATCCAAATCCGTCCTACAATTTTCAAGATACTTCTTTATAAAATTTTCGATGATCCGTGGCACCTAATGGTGTTCTTGTTTTTTTCGAAACCGATTAAAGTGTTGGGTTATACGTATGTCTGTACATATCTACATACCTAGGTTCTCTATATATAGGTAGGTGGATATTACCCTCTTAATTTTCATAATTCAAATCCATTTAAATATACATTTGTAGGTAGGTACCTATGCAACCATTCCTTGAATCATATGTATTCAAAAATTCATTATATTAAGAATCAAGGTAATCTTACCTACATGGGCTATAATCCTGCAAAGGATAACTAGACAACTTATAGCTACTAACAGCCTCTGTGGTTAGCTACACTAAAGTTGTTTGTTACAAGAGCAAGTTCGTAAGATCCAGTCGTGCATTTTATTTTTTTAGATTGGTTTGGTTTTTAAAAAAGCTTGCATTCTAGTTGGAACTTGATAAATTAAAAGTTAAAAGTGTTTTATTCCAGTTTGAAGCACACTTTGTCCGACTGTTCGATTGTAATAGCAAGGTAATTGCCATCTTCAAAAGAATTAAATCGTTTTAAAAGAGGAAGAGAGAACTCTACTTCCAAATTGACTTTACTCAAGGTAGGATCTAGAAGCTTATAGCCAGAATCATTCGTTGGAAAAAGTAATTTAGCAGTTTTTAGCTACAACATACTCGAACCAAAGTCAAAGTGATTCCTAGAAACGATAAAAAAAACTAATTTCTGGCTACCGAATCGCTGCTTATTTTGTTCGGATATCTTAAGACGATTGGAGTTTAGTTTTTTTAGGTTAAATATTTCAGCCTAAAGTAGGTATAGATGCTTAAATAAAAATAGCACACAAATACATTCTCAAATATTTGCCATTGATTGTACCAATTTAATTTGCTCACAAAATCAAACATGAGCATGACCTTTTTAATATTCCATAATTTTTATATTACATTGCGTTGTGTTGGTTGTTGAAATATTTGCACTCAAACTATAGGCTTGATATTTACCTTATCCATTATTGGTACTCATTGAGCATTAAATTGGTTACACCATCATCATCTACATACCTAAGTGTGTATAGCGTCTTACCAATATTATCTTATGGTTGCCATCTTGCTAATTGATCGCGCATCTATTAACATACTCAGAGATTGTTGCTTTTTCATAACTCACTAAAGCGTGCTAATCTAATGAAAGACTGAGTTATATGTAAATACTATACAGTGCCGTTAAGAAAAAATTGTTGCTAAATTTTTTAAAACTCGTAATTATTTTTTCAACTGGTCATTTGAAATTCCTTAGGAGTTTCTGAAATTTATTAGGACCTGTTGCGCAAGCAAATGATAAAAATACAGGGTGTTTTTTTTTCTGCAACTATGGTTTATCAGCATATTAATAGTGGTTTTACGCTTCTCTAACTGAAATAATCGAGAGTCGTAAAATCATAAGATATTGAAGGCCATATTTAAGGAACTTATCATTCATCGATAGTCCGTAGCACCCAGTGGCGGATCCAAGATTTGTTTAAGGGTGGGGTCCAACGAATCAAAAGTTAAGATTTTCATAAATTTAACCGAGTTAAGTAAATAGTTTTTATTACTTTAACTGTGGAGCTATTTTGTCTCATAGCAATCCTATGAAAAATCGATAGAGCGAAATGTGCATGAAAACAAAGCAACGACAGCAACAAATATTTGAAACAACTTTTTAATAATAAAAATAATAACGTGAACTTACGTTACTTGGTGATAAAAATGACAAAAAAAATTAATAAACAAAAACAATAGTGAGGTGAACAACGTCACTAAATGACAATGTGTGGGAGAGATATAGGATAATGAAATGCGGAATATCAAACCAGTATTCTTTATACCATGCAACTTGAATTTTTTTGTACTACAGCAACAACTTCAATTGTAGAGATATTATACGATTCAACTTCACAATTGTACCCAAGCAATGACAACTCGAAGCCGAAGGTCGAGAACCGAGAAATCAGAACGAAAGATAAAGAAAAACACACAAAGCCGAGAACTCTAGGCGTTAATAATTGTTTACATACACTCCTCGCCACTTTAATAGGGCATCCCTTAGTTTTGTTTTCTGCAATTCATTGCTCCTAAACCAAGCATGCTATACTCTCTTCAATTTATATTTTCAGTACACGCCTTATGGGAGATCTTTTGCAATCACATTGGTGCCTGTCGCTGAAATTCCCACTGAAAATAACCACTGAATTACATACAAATCATTTTTGCAATCTTGTGAAAACCAACCATGCACTAACTACTTCACATCCAAGTACACTACACACTGCTTCTTGTTTGCCTTCTCCATGCACTCAACCCTCGTTGTGTGCTTTTAAAATAAACTTATTGAATTAGAGTTACCACGGCTGCGTTTGCGGTAATTCAGTTTGCTTACTACTGCAACCCTATAAGAGCTTTAGAATAGTACGAACTTATTGGCATCTCTAGAGTTAGTGTGAAAGACAAATATCCTATCTTCCCTGTACTAAAAATATATATTGAACAAAGTTAGAGACTTGATTTTGAATTGTTGTTATTTTACCAAAAGTAAAGTTAAATGCTATTGCTGTTAATACTTAACAAATAATTATTTAATAAAAACAGTCATAATGCGGTGTCCAAATTTTGGGCCACTTGAATAGGATACTTTAATGAAAACATTTTAGAGAATTTTAATTCCTTTTATTTCAAACATTACTTAAATTTAAGGTAATTAAATAATTCTTGATTAAAAACAATTTTTTTAATAGTGTGTTGAGCCACCTTTCTGCTCCAGAGCTTTACACATCCTTCTCTCTCTTTTAATAACCAATTTTAAGTCAATGCATTCTTGTTGGTGGACAAAGATTGAAGTTTGCAAGTGCCATAAAAGGAAATGGCCGCCAACACCATCACACCTCAGACTCTGCTATGCAGCCGGTCCAAATAATGAGTTTCTTTGCGGAGGTCATGAAAATAGTAGCTATAGCTATCGCGGCCTTCTAAATTGTTTTTTTTTTGTCGGAGAAGACCACGCGATGACACTCTGAGGTCCAGGTCACATGTGCAAGACAAAAGCTGTCGCGTTCTTCTTTTCGGGTTAGGGGGTGGTTTCTACTTGATTTTCAGACTTTTTATATGCTTAGCTTTTTAACTAACTCGACGCATAGTTGTGAGACTTGTCTTGATACCACATGTTTGCCTGACTTTTGCTATAGAGTCGTGAGAATTTGACGCTTTTCTTAATATATGACGCCTTTCCGCATTAGTAAGAACACTCTGTGTGCGGCCTTTCATGTTTTTTCCATACCTAAACTCATTACTTAAAAATCTGGTTATAACAATTCGGCTCCTGTCGATTTTTTCAAAACTATTTTGTGAATAGATAAGCCAACGTCCTTATAAGCTTTGTTTTGTGCCTTTTCTGCCTCAGTTAATGTTTTTTCTCGACCCGTTTTTCTTACCTAATTGTCGAAATTAACATGTATTTCAGTAGTATATAGAATTTGTATTATTATAAAAAACTTCTTATAATACAAATGTATATTTAAATGGATTTTAATTATATTAATTAGGAAGGTAATATGTACTTACCTATATAGATGGCGGATAGGTATGTAAATAAGTACATACTACGAGTACATACATATGTATATAATGAAAGTGAATAGTGTATAGGTGGGTAAAATCGTTTTTTAAACTTATTTAAACTGCCAAAACCATTACTTTAATCAGTTTTTTTTCGAAAAAAACGCAGAACGTCATTAGATGCCATGTATCAATGAAAATATTATAAAAAAGTACCTCGAAAATTGTAGGACGGATTTTAATGAAACCCTTTTTTTTTATTTTTAGTTTTTTGTAAACAATTTTTTTTTTAATTTTGGTATGCATTATAAAATTTAATTTTAATTTGAAAAAAAAAAAGTTTTTCAAAATTTTGATAAGCAGAATTAGTTTGGCTACCTAGATTTTCTCAGATATACAATTTGACAGAAATGTAATGTACCGTTATGGAGAAAACCAAAAATAAAAAAAAAAACGTTTTATAAGAGATACCGTTAATAGACTTTTCCCGTATATTTGGTTCTGATCAAATGATAGCTAGTGCCAACAAAAAAATTCTCTAAAATTTTTATCAAAATTGTTGTAGGCGTTTTCGAGAAAAATAACATTTTACTTAATGGTTGTATGACAGGCCTAAAAATAAAATTTCAATAAAATAAAAGAATCACACATACCAAATTTGAAGGTAATCGCTAAAGCCGTTTAGGCTACAGCTCGTTATACATACAGACCGAAAGACTGACATGTTTTGTCGATTACTTTTTTAGGATTCTCTATGATCGTAATGTCATGTTTGATCGTTAGAATTTTTTTTTACAAATGCATAAATTGCATTATAGTACCTCTAACCGCAATTAAAACCGCAATGACGTTGACCAGGTATAATATTATGATGTTGCCAGAGTCATTGCAAGATAGTCGAAGTGAGTAAATGTTTTGATTCAAAAATTCGAGTCAACATTCTTGTCGACGTATTGACCTGGTTTCGTTGACAATCACACGATATGTCATAATTAGGTCCTTTTTTGACGTCATTTTTTCGTCAGAGAGTTAAAACGTTGACTATTTATGTTGATCGTCTAATTGTAAGTTTTCAACGGCCAATAAGTCGTGAATTTTCTTTTATAATTCTGCTTGTGTTAACATAAAATTTCAAACAGAAATACATTTTTTCCACAGCACTATTCATTTTGTATAGTTTCTTTGAATCTTAGGTATTTTGAAACTATAAAGTATGAACAGTTTTCCATCCTATCAAAAGATGCTGGTATATGTCGCTATATCGTGCTCTCCAAATATTTATTTATAAAACTCAGGGATTTTTCAATATCCAGCTATACTTAGTTTTTGTTGTTTTTGTTTTTATTCAAAGAATGGAATGACCATAGAGCTAAAGTGATAAATACATTGGCGCTATTACTTAAATTGGTAATCGTTTTATTATAAGATCTTAAAAAAGATGTTCATGGAGACTTTAGGTATAGTGACCTAATTTTTTACACAAATAATCATGATCAATGTTTGTATATTTGGAATATTACATCAGCAAAATTCTTTATCATGTGCCTTAAATTTATAAACTGTTATATGGTTATTTGTTGGTCAATTAAATATAATTAGCTCGTGAAATTAATAGCAAAACTATAAAATAGTACCCCTTTTAGTACAAGCAGAAACATTCTATTAGAATTATGCTAAAAGGGCATCGTCGAACACCTAGCTTTGAACTTTTCAAGAAGCTTAATATTCTTTCTTTGAGACATTTATATGTCTACAAAGTACTTAAAATATTTTTTGGAAATTCGTGATATGATATTTCTAGATTTTATGATAGCCCTAATCTACGAGTTAACACCAGGAATTTGAATTTTGTTACTGTACCCAGGGCTTACAAATCACATTTTTCTCACTTCTATATCGCTATTGCTCCTCGTGTTTTCAATAAATTGCCGGATGATGTTAGATGCGAGAGGGTATTATCTTCTTTTATTCGTATAAATAAAATATGGCTTTTTATGCTAAATAATATTGACATGCTTATTTTATTTTTAAGAATAAATGCAAAAACAAAAACAATACAAACGCATTTACATACGTAGGTATTGTTTTTGTTCCTTACTTTGTGGACTGTACCCAGCAAACATTTTAATTCAGAAATGAACGATAATTAATTCATAAAAGTGAAGAAACCGGACGAAAAAGAATTCACTTTTGATGCAATTTGAATCCTTTTACCTGGGCTCTTAGACACCAATTTGAAACATTGTAATGATTCATTTATGATCTGAAAATTCGTCATTTAAATGAACGTATATAAGAGCTCCATATATTCATTTAAATGATTAATGCCTGAATCTTTTCTAAATCATAAAAATAATTCCAATAAAATTCAATTAAGTGACGGATTTCTAAGTATATAGCTTCACTTTAATTAATAGTACAGGAATCATTTTTGCGATTCAGAAAAGGTTCAGGGATTAATCATTTAAAGGATTATATGGAACCCTTATATACGTTCATTTAATTGCAGAATTTTCAGATCATACATGAAGCATTAAAGTGATTCAAATCGGTGTCTAAGAGCCCAGGTAAAAGGATTCAAATTGCATCATAAGTGAATTCATTATTTCTGATTCTCTCTGGAACATTTTTTGATTTGCCTCTTGTTTGGCTTTTATAGCTTCCAGGACTCCTTAATTGTTACGAGATGCTATAATTAAAGAAATGATTTTTATATTTCTAAGAAAATTTAACACCATTTTTTACATACCTTTATGTTTTATCATTTGCTTATTTAAATATATTTTTTGTTAAGTAAGTAGGTACCCATTTACTATTAAAACACAAGCTGATGGTTATATACCTATCTTAGCCGATCTTTCGAAAAACTTTTCCGAACTGATAATCGACTATGCAAACCAAATTTTTTTCATTACAATGACCCGTTATCATTACCCCTTTGTAAAAAGAAAAATAAAAGGACGAACAAAAAAGGATCTCCATATGAAGGATCCAACAACAAAATCTGAGTGTTGTTTTTTTTTTGACACAGAATACATATCTCTTTGTGTCTCTCTGGTAAGAATTTGTAGGATCTTTTTATATATATTCATAATTCATTAAAAAAACTGAAGGTTTCCTGAATATTATTCTTCATTTTTGGTGATTAGAATCTGAACCTTCAGATAAATGTTTGCTGGGTAATTATGATTTTAAGTGAGTCTTTTTATTTTTTTCCGACCTCTAGTCCAAATTAATATGCGTTTCGCCCAGGTACTACAGATGGGCTCATCAGTTAGATGCTGTAGTACCTTTCTAAGACGCAATATATTAGTCGATGGCTACCGACACAAATAAAATTTACAGCTTTAAAGCACTGCGAATTATATTCTTCTGGGGGAATTCGGTCGAATTCAGACACCTAGAAAATAATACCCGTGGTCTGGCTTGGTGTCTGAATTCGGCCGAATTCCCCTAGAAGAATATAATTCACAGTGCTTTAAAGCTGTAAATTTTATTTGTGTAGGTAGCCATCGACTAATATATTGCGTCTTAGAAAGGTACTACAGCATCTGACTGATGAGCCCATCTGTAGTACCTGGGCGAAAGGCATATTAATTTGGACTAAATGTTGCAAAAAAATAAAAAAACTCAATAAAAATGCTAATTTTATGGAATCCTTTGATTTAAACTGTCACAATGTCACATATACATTTATGTTTATGTTTTTATGTATCACTACACAATTGTTTTTTCTATCTTCTATTAACATGATTTTAAAAATTGTTATAATATTTACTTCTATACCTAGTTTTAATATTTTATACTTGCGATTATAGGTACTATAAGGCAAGTTAGCAACTCAGTCTGTCTGTCAGTTTGTCGGTCTGTCAGTCTGTCCGTCTGTATGTATAACGAGCTACAGCCTAAACGGCTTAAGCGATTGGCATTCCTCAGAGGGGAAATTGAAATTTTATTTTTAGGCTTATAAATAACGGTACATGCCATATGACCTTGAAGGCAAATCTTATATTTCTCTAAAATGGCTTCAACGATTTTGATAAACATTTTTGATAATTTTTTTGTTGCTAATAGTTATCACCTGATATGAAATAAGTTTACAGGAAAAGTCTATCAACGGTAGATACCTTTCATATAACGGTTTTTTTAATTTTTACTTTCTCGGTAATGGTACATTAGATTTCTGTCAATTTTTTTATCTCAGAAGATCTAAGTAGCTAAATTCTTTTTGCATATCATAATTTTGAATAACTTTTTTTTTTAATTAAAATAATTTATTAAACTTTTTTTTTGAAAAATCAATAATATTAAAACTAATCAAAAAAAAAATATTTTAAATTTTATATTCATAGGGACATTAATAGTCTCTAAAAAATTGCATACCAAAGTTTCAAAAAAATTTTGTTTGCAAAAAATGAAAAATAAAAAACTTGATGTCATCAAAACCCGTCTTACAATTTTCGAGATACTTTTTTATAAAATTTTCATTGATCCGTGGCATCAAATGGCTTTCTTTGTTTTTTCGAAAAACTGATTAAAGTGATGGTTTTGGCAGTTTAAATAAGTTTAAAAAACGATTTTTTCCCACCTATACACCATTCACTTTCATTGTATACATGTATGTACTTGTGCATATTTACATTATTACCCTCCTAATTTACATAATTAAAATCCATTTAAATATTCATTGGTAGGTACCTATTTAACTATTCCTTGAATCATGCATTCGACAATTCATTATACTAAGAACCAAGGTAATATTACCTACATGGGCTTTAAATCTGCATAGGATAACTATAATAGACTAGCTACCTACCAACAGCGTCAGTAAGTAACACTAAAGTTGTTAGCTTCAAGAGCAAGTTTGAACGATCCAGTCGTGCATTTTATTTTGTTCTACATTAGTATTCTATTGAGTTTCCTCGTCAATCAAATTTCGTATATAATTTTTCAATATTGTCGTTAAGAGAATAGAATGTTCTTTTCTATTTCTTATTAACTACATATATTATTACAATTAATTTTGTATGCATTCGATTTATAAGCATTTAAAAGGGTCCAAACGCTTAGAGATTTGATATAAAATGAAAATAAAGCTACTACAGTAAGACAGCTGAACCGGAGAATTTCTAATGGCACACAGAACTATATTGGAGAGATTCTAGAAAAAAACAAATAAATATCAATCAATTTTTCGTTAAGCTTTTGAAATAATATTGAATTATAATATTCTTTAATCGCGAATAACTACATACTTCTGCATACTGTCAAACGTAAATTCGCCATCCACAATATTATAAACCATACAAAATTTATTTGAATTTAATCTGTAGCTTGTTGTCTTTTTTACTTAAAAATTTGGCAGTTGTGGGCGGACCATTGCCGTAGATCTTTTGTAGACTTTGATTTTCAAGAAGAAATGCAAAAACAAAAACGGTATTGCTTTTAGTCTTAATTTTGTGGAATGTGCTTTTAAATTTTAATTGAGTTGTTTTTTTGACATTTAGTCCAAATTATGCGTTTCGCCCAGGTACTACTAAAATTTACAGCTTTCAAACACTGTGAATTATTTTTATATAATGTCTTAGAAAGGTACTACAGCATCTAACTGATGAGCCCAATTGTAGTACCTGGGCGAAGCGCATAATTTGGAATAAAGGTCACAAAAAGGCTTTGATTTTCTATTGTTTTAAATTGTGACTAAGAAAAATAGTTGCAGCCCAGAATGAGTTTCTTCACATACAAACTGATCAACATGCCAAGTGCGATCCTAAACTTGGAGTTCTCAATAAAATTAGACTTATAGCTTTCAGTTGTCAATGTTGTGATTTCTAGATCAGTCTAGTTAACTTTATTATACAACTAGCAAAAAGTCCCCGGCGTTGCCCGGGCACCCTAGGCTAAAGTCTTTTAATGCAATTTCTTCCAAATGAAATGAAAAATAAAGAAAACAAATTTGCTAAGAAAAAGATTTTTCATTTATCTTGTCGTTCAATATCCATGTTTCGTAAACACAAATGTGTTTGTTTTGCTTTTGAGATGTCAAAATGACACTTCAATTTATTGCATTCCATTGAAAAAATAACATAACATAATAACATAAGCCCATTTTTTTCAGAGGCTGTAAGTGAGGAAAAGTTATCGCCTGAGTTACAGAAGATGGGTACAGGATTAGTTTTCTTATTTTTTAACAAACGAACTATTCTTCACTTTGGGACTCTTCGCTTTCCGGAGGTTGTTTTTTTACTTCCGATAGGTAAATACAATTTAAGGCAAGTTATGCATTCGTCGATAAAAAAAGTTTTGAGATAACAATCGAACATGACTTTACGATAGCGAAGACGAAAAAACATGGTCTACAAATTCTGTTCGTCTACATGTTAGTATAGCCACTTACAGTCCAAATAGGTGGGCCGAATTCCTTCGAACTTGGTATAGAGTTTTTTTTTTTGTAAAACTGCCACAACTGCCATAGCTCACATAGCTCATTTTCCCGAAAATGGTTATAACGATTTTGATTTAAAGAAATCAGAGTATTTTTTCGATATGAACTATTATATGGTTGGAAAACAAATCACCAATAATAACTAAGAACGGTACCTTCCATAGGACCGATTTTTTTGCTTTCTACTATCTGGAAAACGACTTAGATGATTCATTCGTTTTTTCGAAATTTTACACATATTATATAGGTTTAGGTACGTCAACTTGTGATGCATACCAATATTTTTAATTACCTAATAGATATTTGTTTGTATTTTTAAAAGCATATTTTAAAACTTTTTTTATTAATTTAATATTTCCAAAACAGCTCATTATTTTTTGTTTCAAATGATAAGTATACACAATATGCCTTATTCCTAGAAACCGCTCCACGGATTTTAGTAATTTTATTCTCATAAAGTGAAATTCATCTTTATCAGTTTGTTTGCTAAGGCTAAGCTCGGGAAACCCTACAATTTAAAAAATTCGTTTGGTTTTGAGAGGTTGTAGTTTGCAACTGGCTTGAGGGTTAAATATTTTTTTGCAAAACTTAGCTCTTTGAAGGGTGAAATGGGCTAAACGCAAAAAAACAGTATTTGCGAAAGTAAGAATTTCGGGACTGTGAAAGTTTACTCAGCAAACTTGATTTTCTTTTTAAACATGTGCCAATGAAAAGATGGCACTTAAGCGTAAAATCCTTTCAACTCTTATAGCTGGCACATGAAAAGTTGATACTCACCAAATTTTGTTTTACTTTCACGCATATGTCAACTTACGCGAGAGTATAAGCTTACATTTGCAAGTTAGTTTTTACGTTCGCAAAAGTAGCCACTGGCGCTGGGGAATCCTTGCAGACGTAAGCTCGGTTAATAGGCTAATTTCAATATTCTCAACAAACTTTTCATTTCTAACATGGTGCTAAGCAGACGGGACCTTACGCTGAAATGCAAGGAATATTGCATGAATAATTCATGAATTCACCGGCGCCTGCAACCGTGGAAATATCATGGGGACTAATGTGTTTACACGCGAAAATAAATTTTCCTCGCAAACTTGAAAAAATTGATAGTTCAGTGCGATGCGAAACCTTAGCAACCAGGTGCTTTCATGAAAATAGTCGTGGCGACGGTCAAGTCATGTATGTGTATAAGCCCCGCATAAATTACAGAAAAGGAACACGTCTAATGTCCAATTTCTTTCATTGAAATCTTCGGAATTTTTCATGATGGGGCCCTGTTAGCGTAAAACTCAAAATGTCGTGTCTTTAAAGGTTTAAAGTAAGACCGCACTAATGCGACACTCTCCAACACTATGCATAACTTCTTTCAACCCGCACTTGAATGGCAGCCTTTTTCATCGTCGCTATCATCGTAATGTCATGTTTTATTATTATCCCAATTTTTTTTTCAAAGAATGCATAACTATTGCCTTATATAGTGTACTAAGTATAATCGCATGTAAAAAATGAAAGCGATGAGTCTCAAAATGAAGAATAGTTCGTTTGTAAACAAAAATACAAACAATAAATCTTCTTTGTTAAATTTAATAAGAAAACTAATCCTGGTTAAAAAACGACAAAATCAATGAGAAACCCTTTTCCTTACAAATTTTGTTTGCTAATTTTTTATTTCATTTGGAAGATATTGCACTTAAAGGCTTTTGCCTCGGGTGCCCGGGCAACACCGGGGACTTTCTGCTAGTTTGGAAATAAAATACATAACAACAGCGGAAGTAAACAAAACAAAAATCAATTTAGATATAAAATCCATGGAAACAGCAAAACGTAAACAAAAGAAAATATAAATTTGGAAATTCTATTTTAAAATCAGGACAAATTTAAGAGGTAAGTGCAAATAATTGTTTATTAAGCATATAAAACATAACTTATATATTAAATTTAATAGCCTATAAGTTGGCCAAAGGACAACAGAAGAAGATACAATGATTTTTATGGAGTGTCAAATGGTAAGTCGTCAGTTTACTTGTCATATACAGACAAACTGGCATCGAAACAAAATTACACTTTTATATATTAGTAGAGATGAAGCCTAGTGCAGCTGATGTGAAATAAAATTTCCGGGCGGGAAAGTCAAATGCGGAACCAAAGCGAAAAATATTTGTGTAGAATTTTGTCAGCTGTCAAAAACACAAATTAATGTAAGTTTCCATTTTTCTAAGATTCCGAATTAAATTAATACGATGACTGAAATCCATAATAAGCAGGCAGAACACAGTTAAGCGAAATGAGCAATGAATGTATTGAAAAATAAATTGCTGTTACGATTTCGAACTTACTCTTAAATCAATAATTACCAGAATCACATTTAAGTAAAATATATATGAATGTAATGTAAAAAAATCAACACAAGCAAATACTACTTTAGAAATTTTAAGTGTTCTTTCAATAACAAGTATTTTCGATCTAATACAAGTAATTATTGCGATCTGCTACTGCTACTGTCTGTTACTGAAATATTGACTCATCCCTAGTTGTGACAGTTGTCAAAATTTCGCAAACAATTAATTGCTGCGTTCGATAGCATAGCCAAGACAATTTTGATTTCATTAGACGTTGTCTGCTTTTTTATCTATGAGCACTGAACAAACTCTGAACAAACCGAGTTAGCTGTGAGCAGAGCATGATCAGAGCTATCCTATTTAATTGTGAAGTACGCCATTTTTTTGTTCATTATTTTTCACCATTTTTTATTGATATTGCCTCTGCACTATTATTAATTAAATAAAATACTGTTAAATTATTAAGAGAGGTCATAAACCTCAGACATTTTTTTTTTAATTTATGCAAAAAATATTGCCTCGCATTAATAAATCTAAATATTTTTGATATCTCACGTGCAACACAGTACAAAGTTTTTTTTTGTTTTAAATTGAAATAACAACATCACACATTAGCAACGTTAGAAATATCAATGAGAGCTTTCCGGTTTAACCAAAAACAATAAGGCCAAGCCGGCCGGTAGCGGAAATAGAAGAATGTACTTACGTTACAAATTAACACACAAAAAGCTTAATTTGAAAAAGTTAATGACATTTCACACAGGCAGTCTATTGTTGTTGTTAGATCACCGTTAATTGTTATGTGAGACCACAAACATCGAACACATTTGATCATCAGGTGTTATTTTGTCGTGATGTTGCCCAAAAATAATTTATTCAATCAATCAAAACAAAAATCTGCTGAAATTCGACGGCCTAAATTTTCATCCTTCCGGTCGTTGGCGTCTGTGGTGGTTGGTGGCGATGTGTGCGGCGTGTGACGACGCGACGACGGGTGATTACTACCCGCCGATTCTAATTCGTATTCACCTCATAATTGCGTTTTTATTTTGGCAATCCATACACGGCTAAATGGTTGGTATAGGTATGGTAAAAAAAAAGGAAGAGAATACCCCCCGAGGTGGGTTTCCTCGAAATGGCACCTGCTTTGGATTGCCTGCACCGATATGGTAGTTCTTAGCCACAATATGGCTTCCTGGTTACGCACACGACCGACCAATTTTAATCTTTCCAAGTCTTTAGGTTGGGTGCTTTTGCTTTGCTACTGCTATGGACAGTGCTTAAGGTGCTTCTGGTGGTTCTTTCATAAGCAGTCTCCTAAGTATGTTTGCTCGACCGACAGTGAAGAACGCACTCAAATGTATATTGTATATGTACTCAAGGCTTGAGCTCAATTAGTAGCAAAGTGAAGTTATGTGCATGATGGCAAAGCATTTCTGGCTAATTAGCAGGATGCCACCTCTCCATGGAGTGATGCCAAGATGGGTAAAGAATGTTGGTCAAACTGGACGATTTGTGTAGCATTACCCACCACCATCACTTCTTTGTTTGTATAGTTTACTTGTGTTTACAAGCGCTGACTGCTACGAGGTTAATTTGGCATATTTCGAGGAATCCCACTATAAAATTTATTGTTAATAATTTAATAATTTTAGTGCTGCAAAGGTGTGTAATTCAAAGGAAATCCTATGCAAAAATAAATTCACATTTAAACCCTAACAGGGTTAATGATTTTTAAAGTCACTTTGATAACCTTGTAGGATAAACCACAAGTCGATGTGTGTTGACAGACTTATTTTCCATGGTACTTGTAAGTTTATCAACGAAACATAATCAAGACAACATACATAGAACTGTAACAGACTGCAATTGACAATTGTGATCTTCAATGTCTTGGCAAGTCTCGTCGTAGTGGCTTGAGGCGTAAACATTGCCCCCAAAAGCTAAGCTGTTTCATACCGCTATAAATCGATTTAGTAATGAAATGCACATTGTCTGCAGAAGAAAGTTGATATATTCAAATGCATTCCTTTCTACGCTATTTGTGGTACCAGATGTGGTACTGTTTAAGAAGAAAACGAAATAGAAGGTTTTGTTCTTCAGAAAACAATGTCTCCAGAATGAACACTTGCAAAGGAACGATGATCTGTGCATCATCTGCAAAAACATACATACGCACGCCTTTCTAGACTAAAAAATGAGAATCAATCCTTGAGAAACTCGTTCCTTAAGAAACAAATCAAACTTAAGAGGAGAAAGTGACGAAATATCTTGGAGTGTGTTGGCTGAAGGCAATGGTATGTCCGCACCAAATAAACATTTCCGGAAATCTTGATCACAAATGTTTCTTTGTTTCCTATTTATATATATACAGTTACGTGCTTGAAGATGGAATATATAGAAGTACCACTGATAGTGTCGCATTTTATCAGTATAAAAAAAGATCACACGTTTCGCGACATTTTTAATTTTAGGAATGTAGAATTACTCACTCACTCTCTCTCTTTATAAATGTTTGAAAACAAAGATACTTTTCCGTTCGAAATAGGAAACAGAAACATTCTGATGTTTTTCTCCTAAGTAAGGAGAAGGTAAGCTCGTCAGATGCCAGAAAGAAAAAAAAGTAAAACTCGGATAAATATCAAATAATGATGAAATTATAAATTTAAAATAATATACATTTTGGTTTTATTGAAATTGGGTCGATCATTAGGTAAATACGGCTTATAGTGATAAGGTCTGACAATACGGCTTAATAATACAGACTTACAATACAAATAAAGCCTAATATTCTAATAATACATAACCACTTTATTACAAGATTACTACACTTCTTTGTTTTTCTTATTTTATTGACGTCATATGTGAAACAAAATCTGCAAATTGTTGTTGTTTGTGGATTAATGGATTTTGTTTCACATATGACGTCAATAAAATAAGAAAAACAAAGAAGTGTCGTAATCTCGACTCAAATCTTGATAGAACGGAGTAGGGAGCAGGATCAGGAACAAGGAAGTTACTTTTGAAAGAAAACAATTCACCAGGCAGAATTACTAACTTCCACCAGGAGGGAAGTGTAGTGAAAATTACACTTCAATTTCAGATGTGGTAAGCTTCCATTTCCTATAGAAATCGAATATCTTTCAACTATGTAGGTACTTATAACAATTTTCGTTGGAAGTAAATGTGAATCATAAGCGACTCAAGTTTAATTTACAAAAATACACTTATTATAATTATGTTAAGTTGGTGGTTGGCGGCTGCTGACATGGTTTATTGGCTCGCACACTTCGGATCGTCAGATTAGATACACTTTATATTGTTGAAGTACACTCCGGTTCGGTAGGTTAGGTACTAATAGTAGTTAAAATGCATTCGAAGTGTAACGCTGCGTTACAACATTTCAGAAATGTTTCAATGAATATAGGGCGGTAGAAGAAAGGGAAAGAATTCTATTCGTGTATTAAAGCTTATAGTTTAAGTCACGCCGAAGAATCAATGTTATCAGTGATAAGTAGTAGCCGCGTTTTCGTGAAGATTATAAACAGCGCATCAAATAAAATTGAGAAAAACGATTAAAATCACTTTTATATTCAGTCTGATTTGTTTTTATTTTAAGGTTGGCAATCGGGATAAAAAGTACTTGGTCGCGTTTGAATGATCGTTTCTACAACTAGTTTCCACGGAACAAAGTTGATATCCAGTACATAGATTAGTTACGATGAGACAGTCAAATCAAACAGTCAATTCGAATTCGCAGGCAATTTCTATAATAAAATTATCAAGATGTGTGATTATCAATGCAGAACATTCAATGCCAAGTAATTTTTTTAAAGGGCGACTAGTTTGTCACGATCACTGTTGCGGCTTTGAGCTGTGATGTGCAGCTCTAGTAATTGCAAACGATCCTTATAAGCATTCATTGCATAGTGCGAATCGGAAAAAAACTCGTTCCCTAAACTACTTCAATAATTCTAAGATGTTATTGGAATGGAAGACCAACTCCGACTTTAATGATAGGCCTGACAAATTTAACTCTTATCACATAATTATGCCAATATCACGTATATATAGGATAACGTTAGGTAAGGTGAGAAGGTCGAGGACTGGATGGTCCCGCGCTTGAGAGAGAAATTTATAGATTGGCATATACATGCTGACATTACCCAAGGCAAGAAATGTGTCATGTAGTCAATATTTCTTGTGGAGTCCCTTTATGTCTGCATTTTTTTTTTATTTTTAGACATACGAATCTGTATTTATTTCTTGTCTTCTCAGAAGACATAAGCGGAGAAATAAAATTTAACGTTTCATGACACCCACATTAATCGTTCACAAAACATTGAATCTTGTTCATAGTTTGCTGATTTTCATGTTGAATTCCAATAATTCATAAAAAAAATAGATTATACCTATTCTAAAGTACACAAAGCGCTTAGCGTTTCTTGGAGCAGAATGAATTTTTACGATTTATTTTTGCGCACATAGCAAAGAAATATACATTTTTAGTAGTAGTGTCTGAAATAATGGCCGAAATAAATATTTCTAATGCGCCAGGTGTGAAAAAAGCAATTAAATTAATTTAAGGACGAGAATAATCCTGAGAAAACGAAATTAATTTATATTATCTTCTTATCCTCTGCATAAATAGAAAAATTCGAAGAGAAAATGATACACCAAACACAACTCGTCATTAATAGCAAACACAAATAGAAGTGGGCCAAGATGAATTCCCTGAGGAACAGCTGAATATGCGAATATTAGTTGAACCCTTGCATTTCTAAAGTAGTCACAATCAATTATACATGGTTCTCGAGATATGATTTAACAATGGTGGAATATAATTCAAAATATCGCCATTTTTCATACTGTGATTTCAATTGGTTTTTGACAAGCATCTTTTGCACAAACAAAGAAAGCAAGCAGGAAATTGTTCGAGCCTAAAATAATTTGATGAATGAAAGGTAGCTAAGTGCTTTTAAAAGGCTTGCTAGTTTTTTTAATTGGTTACCCATTTTTATGAATTTGAATTTGGCTAACTAAATCTAACACTAAGTGACCTTTTGTGAGTAATAACTGACCTTTAAGAGTTCAACATTTTTAATCGAATATCCCGCATGAAGTTCTTACTTTCTTTACTTTAATTCTGCGAGGAAAACAAACTAACTTCTGTTTAATAGAATTTAATAGAATTTTATATGTAAACAGTTTAACTTAAAACACACTAAGATCCTAATTAAAATTACAAATGGGAATCATCAAGGTGTTGAAAAGCATTTAGATAGTATCAGATTGACTTAAAACTGGAATGTCACCTGCATTAGGTTTCAAGACACGCTAATGTGGTGATATTCACTCAGCAGTCGTTTGAAAGATACATTTATAATCAAAGTAATCTGAATAAATCAATCACCCAAAGTAACAATTAAAGTATTCCACACTAAACAGAAAAGCAGTGATGTTATAATAGTGCTTGGATTTTTTTTTCTTAATTTAACTATATGTCTGTGAGACCTAAGGTCTCTTAAATGCAACCTGTATTGCACGGCACTAGTTAGAAGAAAGATAATGATAGGAAAGATTCTTATGTTGGCACAGTGGATTTGAGAACCAGGTATTGACTATCTAATTTCAACCCATGGTCGGCATCCAATTAAAATTGGAACGTCTAAATTAGCAATCAAGCACTTCTAAATTAGCAATCAAGCACACGTCTAAATTAGCAATCAAGCACTTTATCCACTGCCCCATTGCCATCCACAATTTATTTATTATACTTCTAGTAGTAAAACAAATTTTTGATGTGATATTAAAAAAAGGAAAAATAACAATGAGTTATCACTTACACTTTTGTTAATTTTTAATTCTTATTAATAAGTATATCATATATATTTAACAGAATGTAATAGATTGTATAATAGCGAGTAGATAACCATAATCATCATTTTATGCCGGCCGGCTTAATCTATTATCAAAACCTAGCGAAAAACTTCTAGAAGCCTCACAATTGAAATATCACCATTAGATTCTTGAACTCGTAAATAAAAAAAACGACAACTGTCAAATTTCCTTACGTAAGGAGAGATTTCTGTAGCCTTAGTTTAAGTAAAACGAAAGTGATCGGAACTTATCGAAAGGGATCAAAGCGACATTTGCTCAGATCTTTTTACAACGCATGAACTTACTTGTTTTGAATCGGTAAGATAAATCATAAGAATACTTCCTCAGTTTAACGAAATGTCACTGTCAATGAAAACAATCGAATTTAGGGAACACCGAACACAGTGGTGAAGTTTTAGCAGCCGCCTGTAGTACTGTAAAATTTTAAATATACAAAAATATTACACATCACAACATTGGGAATCTGCAGTTGCATCAACAAACTTCGCAGCCGTCAAAGCTTAAATCTTCTTTTCTGCAATAAACTACGGCAACATTAGGATTTCTGTGCTTTAGCGGACAGCTAAATCCCATTGGTGTTAATAGGTTAATCTCCGGTTTGAAGACAAATTTTTAAATAGATCCAAATTGTGTTTGAGAGAAGTGTAAAGCCGTGCAAGTGATGCCATATCATGGGGAATTCTCTTTTTCATGGGAAATTCAATCCATAAATTTGGTGAATTTCCCCGAAATATGGGGAAAAATCAGAATCTTACTTACTCCAATTTGAGTCATACAAAATGTAATGATCAAACAAAATACGAATGCTTTTAAACATGAGTCGTGCGTGTGCGTAAACGAAAGTCACAACTCAGGAGGGTCATTCCATAATATTCATAACGATAATCGTCAAAACGATGGTCGTCAACGAGATGGTCTCTAATTTCCTCCACGTAACTGAACCACTATTGTCTTGTCAATCGTTTATAATTTGAGAGCATTTTGTACATTTCAGAAACTCTCAAACTTTTGTTTAAAGTTGTGTGTATTGTTTTGCATTTGGAGCGACTAAAGTTATATAATTGGACAAAAATGTAAGTTATTTTATTGTAATATTTTTTACAAATTCATATAAATGTCAATACATCTATTTACATATAGTGCAGCCACACAGTCTCAGATTGGAATTTTAACTCGATAAATATATGGATGAGCATCTAGATTTGTCTCTCAACTGTCTTCGCATTCGTATTAATTGTATTTTTTCCCAACTTTTCTTTTCATTTCCACTTTCTAACAAAAGAAAATTGCTGCGCCGAAACATTTTAACTTAAATTTGCAAATGCAACAGAGAGACAAAAACAAGATGTCAAACTACAGTGGCTACTCAATTATTCAACTACAGTCACCTACAAACTTCAAAATTAATGCAAGACGATACATATCATTTTGATGATAGCGCTTTGACGATTATCGGCTTATATGAAGCAAATAAAGGCATCACTATAATTCAGACGATATCGTCCGACGATAATCGAATTACTGAATGACCCCCAGGCTAACACAGTGAATGTATGCAGGCAAAGCATCGGCTGTCTGGAAATGTCGTTTTTATTGCATTTACTGGAAATGTGTTTGGCTGTTATCGTTTTTTTGTGTTTGTTGGAAGTTTTTTTTTTTTTAATTTTGAGATGCAAAACAATATTTAGGTCCGTGAGACTTTGAGTTGATCGTTTTTACTTTCGATTATAAGAACTATAAGGCAAGTTATGCATTCGTAAAAAAAAAAAAAAATCTAACAATCAAACATGGCATTACGACAATAGAGAAGCCTAAACAAGTGATCGGCAAAAAATGTCTGTCTGTCTGTCTGTCAGTCTGTCCATCTGTATGTATAACGAACTACAGCCTAAACGGCTTAAGCGATTACCTTCAAATTTGGTATTTGTGATTATTTTGGCATTCCTCAGACGGGAAATTGAAATTTTATTTATAGGCCTAAAAATAACGGTACCTGCCATATGACCTTGAAGGAAAATCTTATTATTCTCGAAAACGGCTGCAACGATTTGATAAAAAATTATGAGAATTTTTTTGTTGGTAATAGCTATCATTTGATTTAAATCAAGTCTAAGGAAAAAGTCTATTAATGGTACTTTTCATATAATGGTTTTTAAAATTTTTGGCTTTCTCGGTAACTGTTCATTGGGTTTCTATCAAATTTGAATTTTTGAATTTTTTTTTGAAAAATCAATATTTTTAAAACTAATCAAAAAAAAATAATTTTAAATTTTAATGTCATATGTATACGAGTATTAATAAACTCTACAAAACTGCATACCAAAATTTCAAAAAAGGTTTATTTTCAAAAAACTAAAAATGAAAAACCGGATTTCATCAAAATCTGTTCTACAATTTTCGAGATACTTTTTTATGAAATTTTTATTGATCCGTGGCATCTAATGGCGTTCTTTGTTTTTTCAAGAAACTGATTGAAGAGATCGTTTTAGCACTTTTTATCAGTTTAAAACACGATTTTTACCCACCTATACACCATTCACTTTCATTATTATTCATATGTATAATATATACATAAATATTTACATATATTTACATACCTATACACATTACCCTCCTAATTTAAATAATTAAAATCTTTTTAAATATACATTTGTAGGATGGCACCTATGTCACCATTCCTTTAATCATATGCATTCGACAATTCATTGTAATAAGAATCAAGGTAATCTTACCTACTTCGGCTTTAAACCTGCACAGGATAACTAAACTAGACTACCTATACCTACTAACAACTCCAGTGGTTAGGTACTACTTTACAATAAAGTTGTTAGCTTCAAGAGCAAGTTCGTACGATCCAGTCGTGCATTTTATTTCTTTAATCATTGCGTGTTTTTTAAATCCGGCGAGAGTTGTTGATAACTTTTACAAGTTATAATATTAGATAATTATTGATTGAAGATAATGGAAGAAATTTAGATCTTTCTTCATCCTCAAAAAAAATATTTCAATACTCTTGATTTGATCTTCCTGATTTCAAGACCTTGCTAGAACCGGTGAAGGGAAATCTATTAAGTCGCATTGCCGAAGCCTAAATATGATTATTTATTTTATCTGTACAAAATAAAAAGTTTAAAAAATTTGATTTTTACGTATATTTTGATTATTGTAATTATTGATCGGGATTTGTAGGGAATGCCGCTGATAGAAAGGGGGAACAAATGGAATTGGAAGTCGTCTAAGGGGGAATTTCGCTTGAATCGTCCGGGAACACTGGTGCAAAGTTACCTGACAGTCAGGCAGAAGAATATCAATGTAACTATAACAACGCTGTCTGCACCCTGCACGTGTGTATACAATTAGAATAGAGCTGGAGCGGAGTTAGTAACATGCGAATTAAATTAATTATAACTTATTTGAATTACTTGTGGTGGTATAAATAGATTAGGGTACTTTTCTTATAAGTTCTAGTATTTAAATTAAAAACTTTGTTTTTAATGGAGACTGTACAGTATATTTTTCTTAATTGTTCTTGATTTTTTGTATATGCTTTTTTTATCAATTGGGACAGGTATTTGTCAAAAGATAACTCTATTCTTGGCTGATTGGGTTCTGGACCAGTGTAGATAGATAGATTCTTTATTTTTTCGAGATCAATTTTATACATAGTTTGATTTATAAGAATACGGACATGGCTATTCTGCCACTTTCCGGATATGACATACAAAAGTAAATAAAAATAAAAATACGGAAGGAGTCTTTACGACTGCCGATAGAAGTGAAAACATTAAACAACAATTTTCATAATAATATTACTTGTAATATAAAAAATTTAAATTTGCTTCATCTCTATATCGCTTACACCTAATATGATTTTGTAATTTTTTTTCCAAGTTCCCCCCCATTGTATCGAATAACTAAATATCTGGAAATGTAATATACAAATATAAGAAAATAATATAAAGAAACAAAAATAAATAAATAAATATTTAATAATATGTAATTTAAAACGGAAATATTAATAATATGAGAAAAATATCATATTGAATACTTACTCTTATGCTGTACAGTAATTCTTGAATCGACAATTTTACATTTTATACAAGCAATGCATAAAACCTATTCGTATACGCGCATTAACCTACGGAATCGTAGAATTAATAGTATTAAGGATATTCATGCAACGGCGGAAACCCCAGATTAACCTCAGAAACCAGATAATTTTATCTCCGCAGAATTGAACTGTCAAAGTTTGTATGGGAAAATATTCTGCAAATCAGATAAAATTATCTCTCGAATTTGATGTAGAAGAAGAATAAATAAAACTCCCACATTATTTGTGTATATTTCCCACATTTAATCAAGTATTCAACGTCTGGGGGAATATTATATCTTTCTGCAAAGCGGAAAATTAACTCGTTGCATGAATAACCTTATTATAAACAGCACTGAACGCTTTATATACTTACGTCATACTTATCTAAAGCTATCGATTATCGAAATGCGCGCCTCTCTTCAAAGTTTTTTCCTCATTTCATCTCATTAATTTTGAAAGATAGGTACACATACACACAATCACCTTCAAGGGATAGACTTTATTTACCTGGGATGTGATCGTGATTTATTGTGCAGTTTCCAAAATTGTACTCATTATCTCTTGCGCACCAATTTTTTTTCTCTTGAATCCTCTCTCTGCTAACCTACCGACACGACCCGACGACGCACGTTGGCCAAGTAATTTGGTTCAAGCCTTACCTACCCACAGTACACATAATAAGGTAATATATTGCGCATGTTGTCAAAATTCGATTGTCATAATTCAAAAATTCGGTTGTCATATTTGGCAAAATGTTTCTGAGATTAGGCACATACACTCTTACTTTTGACATTTTCACATACAAATAGTGGTGGGCAATATTTCAATAAGATGTGTTCAGTAAGAGGTAACAGTAGATCAAAAAAAAAATAACTGTTATTAAAACAACATTTGAAATTTCTAAATTTGCATTTTGATCACACCAAACAGCGGAATATAGATGAAAAAGTGATGAATAATTAATTTTAAAATGTTAGTGGAAAATAGTTTATTAAAATTGGTATTTCACTAACAATTCTTGTTCCATAATTGTTATTTCAGTAACCGGAATTTATAACTGTTATTCAAAAGTAGCAGTAACAGATATTGCAACTAACAGTTTGGCACATGCCTAAGCCTATGCGCATGCCAAATGTGACACGAGTGTCTCTGAGTATTGCCACATGAGAGAACTTGAACGAAAATGAAAACCGGATTAAATTACCTTTATTATGTGTACTGTGATATCTACCTACTTGTAATTTTGTAATTTTGCTGTTTTTTTTTCTTATTGTTTGAAGTAGATCACCTGATCAGTATGCAGTGGAAGAAGCATCGACCTCTCCTCAATTAAGCCATATTGATATCGATTTTTTGAATGACTTCAACATTGATAAAATTACACCATATTGGTATCGATGTTTTGAATGATAGATCTGTGTTTTCTGTTTTAACATCGATATTTCATTTGCATGGGTGAATATCGCACATCTTTAGCATGTTGATTTTATCATCTTATAAATCTATACTTTTTACCCGTATCGGAGAATCCACAACGTGCCTATAGAAGTTTTATCTTCAAAAAAGTAAAAGGTTATTAATATATGGTTACAAAAAGTTATATTGATTTATTTAAACAAATTCAAACAAAATTTACTAAACATAGAATTGAATGTAGGATTTTTTTGGATGTGTAAGCGAGTTTTTTTGCAAATTTTAATGATTGTCCATATAAAAAAACACAACTTTAAATGATTTGAAATATAAAAGATACAATGTTTGCTATTGGAAACTTAAAACCCGAAAGTCAAAAGCTGTTTAAAAAATTTATAATTTTGAACAGAGTTCTTACAGACAAGACCCTTTCTTGGAAATACAAACGCCGCCGCCGTATTTCTTTCAAAATTTGGCATACCGCAAAAAAATGGTAAATATCTTCAGATTCTCTTCTGTTGCACAGGTAAAAAATTTGCTGAAGATCTGGTCTATGAGGAATGAAATTAAGGTTCAGAATTTCAACTCTTGCTCTAAATATCATGCTTATAATCTCCGAAGAATACCTAATGTTGAAATAGTTTTCTTCAGATATTATATGATGATTAGGGTTCTTGTATACATTTCTTGTGGCCGAAGATGAAGCTTTGGTAAGCAGTTGATCAAATATTTTCTGAACAATTTGTGCAATGACTGTATCAAACATGGAATTAAACTCGCTAACATTGCTAACGGTTAAGGACAGTGTGAAGTCGTGCAAAAAGGCTAGTTGATGCCATTCCCTCAGAGGGGGGGCTGGGGGGGGGGGGTAAGTTTGCAGTAACCTTACCAAGATCAATTTAATGAGACTGGTGTCACTTCTCTTCATCACCCTTATCATCAAGTAGTCAGAACTAGCTTTGAAGTTGCGTATATAGATAAGTGGTAATCCAGATTCCACGTGAATCGCATATGTTGGCGCTGAATTTGGCAGGCGAAAAATCGATTGAAGAAAAGTCGCTGAACTGCTTCAAATTCTTAAAAATGTTTAACTCCAAACGCTTGTACTCCATATCACATACAGGTGTTGACTGTGGCATTGAACACTAGATATTTAGACGAATGATCAATATTTTGGTTCGCGAACAATTTTGGAAACATCATGTTGAGTGCCAACTTAGCTTTACTGCTTTTGGATTGGATTTTAAAAGCACTCCTAAATACTTGGATTCACTCACTGTTTCAATTTGTTCCTTCAAAAGTCGTCAGGCTTCTTCCGGTTTTCTCCTCCCTTGCCTACTCTCAAATATCATTGCCTTAGTTTTGTTGGAGTTAATTTGAAGATTCCAGGTATTACAATATACCTGTAGCCTGTTGATTGTTGCAGCGAAAACTGATTCTCAGCAAGTTAATCAAGGTCATCCGCGTAGGGTGGCATCTTAATAAGAGTTCCCGCAAAGAATACGCCACCAGGACCAATGTAAAGAGAACCATCTTAATATGCGTGGTTTTTGGATTAATTACGTTAATAAGCAAAAGTGCACGATTTGTGAGGGCGCTTTTTGCTGTGCATTTTAGGCTGGCGGTTGGCATCATTGGTCAGTATTTTCTCAAAAACGACCTTTGGTCTAAATTGGATGATTTATTAGGAAGCGAATGATAAGGAATATCACTACATAACACACACCTAATTCTGCAATGGACACTATGCTCAACAAATTTTTCCTATATTCCGAAGAAAGCAAATAAAACTTGGGTTTGAGAGTAGTAGAACTCTTTATGGTTACATTTGCTTACTCCCCGTATACAGTTGTACAATTTAATATTATTGCCAAATCTAAGTTGGAATTGAAACTAACCACAGAAATTGACTCAGCTGACAGTAACCACTTAGCAGAAGCCGCAAACGGACAGAATACGGTAGGAATCTGATTCCAACTTAAGGTCAATATAAGCGAGCCCAACAAATTTCAATTATTGCACGGTTAAATAAACCAGAAAACGCTGTAAAAGTGTACACAAGTTCTGTAACTCAGGCGATAACTTTTCTTGACTTACCGCTTCTGAAAAAATGGGCTTATATTAGTTGAGGCGATACTTTAAATTTTTCATTTACTTGACTCGAATGGTTTTCCAATGGAGGGCGATAAATTGAAGTTTTGACATCTTAAAAACAAAACAAACAATTTTTGTTTTCTTTCTCGACTATTTTTATCGATTCGAAAGTTACAGAACATGCGGTTGCTGGATTGATAGCTGCTGCCAAAAATGATCAATGGGCCCCTTATTCCGCAGCAATCTCAAATCGTTTTTTAATTTAATTTAATTATATACCTGTGAGACCTAAGTTCTTTTATATGCAACCTGAATTGCACGGCACTAGTTTGGCACAGTGGATTTGAGAACCAGGTATTGACTGTCTCATTTTAACCCATGGGCGGCATCCAATTAAAATTGGAGGTATAGAAAAGAATGCGCCTGGCGTGGGGATCGAACCCACACGTCTAAGTTAGCAATCAAGCACTTTATCCACTGCGCCATTGCCACCCACTAACACACCCAAACTAGTTTTTCATTTTCTATGTCTCCATATTATATTTTTCGCTCTAAGGCAGTGTGAACTGTTAGCATGACGAATGTAAGCCAACTACACTACCCGCAATTCTGACGTTAGCATTACTGTGTTCTGCTATGTTGAATCGGTGGGTGGTTAGTGGCTAATATGACTGGTGTTTCAGGGTAGCTGAGTGGCCGTGTGATTTTGCGAAACAATAAAAAAAAGAATGCATTCCTATCTGAAGATATTTCTTGATACAAATTATTATCGATTTCTTACGTCATCAAAAGTTTTCCAATTTTAAACTGATGCGTCGCCTATTTTTAAATAAAAAAACAATTATTAGTTATCAGCTCTTAAATATCTTAGTGCTTCATTATGCAGGAGGTAGTATCTATCCAAAAAGCAAAGGTATTCCCATTTAGAAGACAGAATCACCCGATAACACTGCTGACAATTATTAATTACGAAGTTTCCCTCAACTATCTTTGAAAAACACTCGCCCCTCAATATCGAACCTGTTGCATAAATGGATAAGTGTCACCAACACGATATAGCCAGTTTGGAAGGAGTTCGTCGTCTTCATCGTTCGCGTTCGCTTACTGACAAATTAGCCAAATATACATTTTCAACATAAAAAAAAAAAACTTAAATACAAAAAAAGAAGCCGACATGGAGCTAGAGACTTTTGTATTATTTGTTCTTCGGACTTGGACTTGGCATTGAGGGATTTGATGGTCGATTCGTCCATTGACCGAGCTACCACCGATGCCATCGGTGAAGACCAAGACGTACCAACCAACCTACCTACCTACGGTAATCGTAGTATGAAGGTTGGTGCATCGTCTTCATAGTCGTTGTAGTCGTCGCCGTGCGTTGGGGGCTTAACTTGTCACTGTAGTAGAACTAGGACAAGTTGCGCATACCTAATAATGACATGCGTGACACAATTTGACGTCTATGGTGCGTTAAAATGTTCTTGGAAGAGGGGAATGCTTCACAGATTTTTAATTTTAATTAAAAAAAATATATATACCTAATGTATGTGTGTGTATGTATAAATTGATAAGAAATAAATAAATTGTTTATTCTTCGTTTTTGGCAAACATTGACGCAAGAAAAAAAAAATTAAAACAGATAAAAACGACAACAGCCACTTACGGGATGACTGGCTTCCTGTCTTTTCAGAAGTGTGTCTCAGGCAATCAGGTTTTCTAATGAATATTTAATTCGAGGGATTCCATTTAGTAGATGGAGAAGTGCTTGGGCGTTGGCATTGGCAGTATATAAGAAGATAGAAAAATCTATAAGCTCAGTTTATTATTTGCACAAATTGGTTCTTTTCGCTTTTTAATTAAATTATGTTTTGAAAAGTCTGTAGAATCTTGTTAGGTAAGTGATGTTAGATTAATTGATTTATCGAGATAAAATATACCTATGATAATGGTAAATTGCTTTGAAACAGTTAGAAGAGAATTCCATTATGAATAATGTAAATTTTATTAGGCAAATGATTTAGTTTGACTTAAAAATAAAAAAAAGGTAAGAAAGCATCACTAAAATCCACGAAAAGGGATTTTTTTAAAATACCGCATTGACATAAGCTATACTTTTACTTGCTTACATTACTTGGGGGTGGTAGTACAATCCGTATGTGGATTTGTGCATCCACTAACAAATCTTCGCCAGCCAGATCGGTCTCCAATTTCAATCAATTTGATTGAGGTCAGTTGACAAATGATAAGTTAAACATGAAAAAAGGCATTAAATAAGTTTTAACTAAGCGTAACTTCGGCAATAGTATTTCATGCCCCGATGAAATGAATATATTTTTTTATAGTAACTGAATATTACATCACAACAACTAAGTATTAAGAGAGTTATTTATATAGTCAACCCTACATCAATAGTAGTAGGCAAATAAATGAATAATACATAGTTTAAGGGAAACCAAAGATGCCACTTGAATTCCTGGATAAATTAGAATACATAAAAAAAAAATAAGATGCACGACTTAATCGCACGTACTTGCTCCTGTTCAATTACATTATATGCTAAATATTCTTAATAGAAACGGCTAAATGTATTTAAGTCGTTTTTCAAGTCAATTTTTATACATAAAAAATCTTAATTTTTTTCTAAAAAAAAATTAGTATGAACATTTTAAATATTTAATAATATAAATTCAAAAAAAAAATTTGAGAAAAAAAAGCACGACCGTTTCCAAAATATTATATTTTCAAAAAAACGTTTTTTTCAAAAATCCAAAAAACTATTTTTCGAAAATTTTGAAATGCAGTATTATTAAAAATTTGAAGGAGGAGCTCCTGTACAAACATTTTGATCCAAGTCCGTTGAGCTGTTTATATGAAAGTCAAAAATTTAAAAAATGGTTGTATGGCAGGTACCGTTAATAACAAAATAATTTTAAAAAAATGTAGACCATACCTATAGTAGTACACACACCAATTTTTATCAAAATAGATGGATCCGTTTTCGAGATAATTAAGATGGTAGAAAAATTTGTATGGAAATTACCGTTATTTATGGGGCTAAAGCAACTATTCAAACATCTAATCTGGACAATCATCTAAAACGCTTAAATACCAAGTTTGAAGAATATCGCTTCAGCATCTTAGCTGTAGAGAGTTGTAGAGACAGACAGACAGACGGAATTGCGGGACCCACTTTTTTGGTGTTGTCTATCATCGTAATGTCAACTTTGATTAAAATCTCGAGTTCGATTTTTTTTCCAAATGCAAAACTTGCCCTATAGTACATACATACATATATAGCAAGTAAAAATTAAAAATCGTTGGAGCGGTTTTTTAAAAAAATATTTTTTCTTGTATAAAAAAAAAATTTTTTAGAAAAACAAAATTGAAACGCCATTTTGAAGACATTATTAATATATATAAATCTAAGCTTCAAGTTTCAAGAAAATTCAGTGACTAGTTTTTTGAAAAATCGATTTTTCAAAAAAAAATTATTTATTTTTTAAAAATCGAAAAAATTTTTTTTTGAAAATTTGAGTATGAATTCTTATTAACACTTTTAGTGAACATTTGCATAAAAAATAATTTTAAACGGTCCATCCAATAGTGAGCAAGTCAAAAATATGAAAAGTGGTTCTATGGGAAGTACCGTTAATAAGTAAGCAAAATAAAATGTTTTTATACTTAAAAGTGGATTGTGCTAATTTAGGAACACACACATTTAAAAAAAAAATTCTTTGAGCCGTTTTTGAGAAATACATTGTTTTCTTAACGGCTTTTTAACATTTGTATAGGAGGTAACGTTCTTTTTTTATTTTAGGAAAATAAATGTAATGAAAAAATGTCAAAAAACTGCCAAACACGAAGTTTCGAAAAAATCTATTAAAACGTTTTTTTCCCTAATTTTTTTTTTTGAAAAATTCTGGCCTACAATTGTGTTTAAACTTTGTAGGAGCTTCTGCGTAAAAAAAAATTTAAAAAAAATCAAATTTACCGTTTCGCAGAAAATCGAAAACAAAAAAAAATGGTTCTACTACAGGAACAAAATATATCCATTTTTTTTCATAACAAAAATTAACAAATTATCAAAAGGTAGCTTTTCCCTTCGTGCACGGGCGCCGTCGTGAACCTATTCATGTCTGATCGAACTTGCTGGTTTCAATTCGAGCTTTCTATCTTATCTGGGTCTTCCAATCTATTTTCTGATGTGATATCTCTCTAATTCCACGAGTGCAAGCTTCCTTGGAACTCAATTCTTACTTGCGATTATAGGTACTATAAGAAAAGTTAGATACGGCATAATTTCAGGAGCATGAACGGTTCTATAAGATCAACAGTTCGGAAAGATGAACGTTTTTTTCACCAAAGATGAACGGGTTGAAATTTGGTTACTCGAAAAGCTGAAATCTTTATTTCCAATTTTATTTTATTTTCTATTTCCTTGGCTTCAGTTCGTCGTATTTTATTTATGTAGCGGTACCTATTTAGCTTGGGTAATGGTGGTTGGTAGTGTTTTAACTTTTTTAATGTTTGGCTATATGTTCTTCTGTAATTAAATTTTGATGCTTAGAAGGACGAACAATTGATGAACGGCGCCTGTACTCGTAAAAAAAAATTCTAACAATCAAACATGACATTACGATCATAAAGAACACCAAAAAAGTGGGTCCACCAATTCAGTCTGTCTATCTCTCTGTCAGTCTGTTTGTCTGTGATTGGGAGTTTATTGACGTTTTCTTTAATAGTTAAAAAAACCAACGGTACCTCCCATACAAGAGTTAAAAAACCGTTAAGAAAAATGTATTTCTCGAAAATGGCTCTAAGAATTTTTATAAAAAAATGTGTGTATTCTTAGATTTGTACAGTTCATTTTAAAGTATAAAAATATTTTATTTTGCGTACTTATTAACGGTACTTCCCATAGAAACAATTTACATATTTTCGACTTTCTCATTAAAATTATTAAAATTATTTTTCTCAAGCTAATTCTCCCTAAGAGTGTTAGTAAAACTGCATACTCAAATTTTCAAAAACAAAGTTTTTCGATTTTTAAAAATAAATAAATATTTTTTTTTTTGAAAAATCGAATTTTCAAAACCAGTCGCTGAATTTTTTTTGAAATTTGAATTTTATATATATATTAATAATATCTTTAAAATGGCGTTTCAATTTTTTTTTTGAAAAATGTTTTCAAGATTTTATACTTAAAAAATTATTTTTTTTTGGTATATTCTTATTTATCCAGGAATTCAAATGGCATCTTTGTTTTCCCTCAAACTGTAACCGCTAAGCAATATAAGAACATTTAATTATGTGTATTATCCAATTTATTTCTACCTAATTATTATTCTCTTTTAAATAATTTTTGCGTACGTCACTAAATACTACATACAATGTAACACCTCATACATTTAGATATACACATATATACGTGTCTTTAAAAATAACATGAACCTTATGCATGCATTGCGCCTACATCCTTCATATTCATTATAATAAGTACATATTTACATACCTGTGCTCCACCCATGTTTGTAGCTACATATGTATATATCTCCTAACTTACATAAATAAAATCCATAAATTATATTTAAATATAGATACATTTTTTGTAGGTAGGTTCCTATGTAACTATTCCTTGAATCATCGATTCAACAATTCATTATACTAAGAATCACGGTAATATTACCTACATCGGCTTTAAACCTGCATAGGATAATTAGGTCACCTACCTACTAACAGCGTCAGTGGTTAGCTACATTAAAGTTGTTAGTTACAAGAGCAAGTTCGAAGGGTCCAGTCGTGCATTTTATTTCCTTCCGAAAACCCAGTGTTCTTCTCTTTTCTTTCCCTCCTAAAGTTCGTTGGGAACTCTGGTGGTTTAATGAAGCGCTGTTTAATACGCTTGCTGTTTAATCATCTAACCAAATATTTTGATCAAAATCCAGCACATCAAATGTTGCTTCTCTAATGTCTTTCAATTATCAATACTTGATATCAGCCCGTGGTAGTTGAACTGCTTGGCTCCATCGCTTGGAATCTCTTGCAGAATGATTTGCCGATGTGTAGGCGGACTTGTGGCCATCACTTGTGCATTTTGACGTTTAACTCGACGTCAGTATAGAATTCACGATAAAACATGCCGTTGTCTTAGTCCTTGTTCCACTACGGAAAAGTCAGACAACTGCCCAATGTACATAACAAACCACCTTGTATTGTTGTAGGGCTCCTTTCAATTATCAACGAGTTTTGGCAGAATTCCTCCTCCAACGAGTGATCTCCGTATGGATTTACATTAGACTCGGTCTTCTTATAAGATACACAAACATAAGATTAAGGAGATTAATATTCGGCACACTGCTCCAAGAACTGTTCCCAAGGTGTTAATATGGCCGACACAACCTCAACCACTGCGAAAGCCGCTTGCTGTCCCTTAAGTATTCATTCGATTCAGCGCTTTATCGGTTCGAGAATTACCGTTTCCATCAATTTTGGAAAAACAGACAATTCTTGAGGTCGCCTTTTTGGCAGCTTGAAAATAACTCCATCCTTCCGCTTCCAGTTCCTGGGATAGGCTTCTCTTTCCCAAGCTAATGTTATTAAGGGCAGTTGCAGTTCTGGTGGGATCCTCATTCAGCATCTAAGCTAAATCAAGCAGATTTGATTATTTTTGAGGAGGTCGACTGCAAATTGTAAGTAGGCTGCAAAAATGTTCCTTCTATCTGCGTAACTGTCAACTGATCCTCAATTGATACCAAAAGTGTGCCATCCAAATCCGGTACTAAATTCAATTATCTAAAAAATTTACGTTTAAGTTTTTTTCGATAGGAGATAGGCTTTTGCTAGTAAACTGCAAATTACATAAATTAAATATTTTTGCCACAAAACATTTAATGTATAGGTCAAATGGTCAATATCTTAATCCTTCGCTTACATACTTCCCTACCTCTAAAAATATTTTAAGCCTATTACTTAAAGACTAAATATTTCTCATAGAAAACAGGAATAGTTGAAGTTTCATTATTTTGTGCTGTCACATAAATTTTAACATAACATGAAAACCATAATCCTTTAGTCAAATAAACATCAGATAATCAAATCAAGTAAATTTATTATTAAATTAACATTTTCATTGCAATCTAATCACGTTGTGGCTGTAGGTACGCACATATAAGTATGTTTGTATATTCAAAAGATATCTATAGCTTTCAAATAAATTGCGGTATCTAACAAAACACAAAAGAAGATTGTTAATTTAAACTTCAATATAAAACCGATTAAATCAATAAGCGGCCAGAACCTCACGTCCGATTTCACACGCCCACGGATTTTTCTCAGTATATTTATCCATACTTTTAGGTAGGTATCTCTGTATTTTTTTTTTCTAAGTAGTTTAAAATGATAATAACCTGTCATCACATCACATTCATTAATTAAGTTTCATTTTGTATTTTATTTAATTTTGTTTTTTTCATTTCTTTCTTATCTGCGTAAAAATTTGAAAAGCTAAGTTTTTATGTCTTAAAGATAAAATGTTGTTTCAAACATAAAATTTACATACGTTGGTGAAAAATCTCAGAAATTTGTATAATTTTAACAAATGCTATGCGCATTATGTTTTGTGTTTTTTGTTTGTATTTTTTTTTTGTTGAGCGATTTTCCCTTTTGATGTTTCTGATGTCTTATTTACCGACTGGCTTGGAAGGTTTTTCGACAAATATTGCACTTTAACAAATGGAAACTTAAATTATGTAGTTGTGTACTACGGAAGTTCAAACTTATTGATGGATTGTTCATACAAGTATGTACTTTCGTTTTGTTTTCTTTTCGGATGGTTAGGGGAGACCAGGTCTAGAAGTAACAGGGATAGAAAGTAGCAGCTAAAAATGAAGAGGTTCACCTGAAAATTAAGACACGCGTGAGCGAGAAAATGTTTCATCTACTTCAAAGCTACCGTTAGGTATACTCTAGCTGTGAATTGGACATCCTAAAGAAAAGTTATAAGGATAGTGTCCAAAATTGGTACGTTTGTAACATTATTTTTTCTTTGTATTTTTGGTATTCCTCTTCATTCGGAAGAGATATAGTTCTGGTTGTTTTTTTTTAATAATTATTTTTGTTTTGGTGAATCTTATGTTAGTAGATGAGCAACGAATGTTTTTCGGTTTTTTTTTAATTGAGTCATTTGTGTTAAATTTCATTTTTAGTGAGGTAAGTTGCAACAAATAAAAACAGACTTCGCTCATAATTTCAAAGACATTGTTGGGAACCAAGGCGATAGAATGGTTTTCTTTGTTTATATTTCGTGTCGATTAATTTTTTTTGGGTTGGGGTCAAAATTCTGCCGGGGTCAAAATTTTTTTTAACAAAATTCTGCTTTCAAAATACTTCTTTTTAAAATTCGGCTCGCCGAAATTCTGCTTTTCAAAATTCTGCTCATCAAAATTCTGCAAATAATAAAGAAAACAAAGGTTTGGAAAATGATAAAAGCGCGCGCATTTTAACATTTTCCAAACCTTTGTTTTCTTTATTATTTGCAGAGTTTTGCTAAGCAGAGCATACTCTTACTTTCTTAAGAGTTTAGTAAGAAAAATATTTGTTTTTGTCGGCCAACTTCTTAAGGCAATTATTCAGTTAGTGTCTATTAAAGAAAAATGAATATGTGTTTGGAAAAACAAACAAATAAAAAGAATTATAAAAAAGAGAGCCAATCTAATTTACATTGGCTGTCTTGGCGCATTTCAAAAAACATGTTCTCTTTTTTGTGTAATTTTTTTTGTTCATACTTAAGCTTATCTAATGGATTGTTTTGTTTTTTTTTTTTTTGTTTCTCGTTTGCTTTTGTAAATAAAAAAAAGTAATTACAGAATTCAAAAAAGAATATAAGCAGAATTTCTTTGACGGACAGAATTTTGAGAAGCAGAATTTTGAAAAGCAGATGAAATTAAAGAAAAGCAGAATTTTGAAAAGCAGGATTTTTATTTTAAAAGCAGAATTTTGAAAAGCAGTATTTTGAAGCCAGAATTCTGACCCGCTCCCATTTTTTTCTTTATCGTTTATACAAAGAAAAAAAATTCATTTGACGTATATCGTTGTCAACAAAATGTTGAATAGAAAAGAGGTCACTCATGTGTTTTCCTGGCTTGATAATTAGTTAAATTCGTAGGTATATATGTATATATAATACTGGTTTTGGAATATTTAGTTAGATTCCTAATTCTTATGTGACTAAATTTAGTTTTTTTTTTTTTTAAGTTAACATTGATTTTGTCTTTTCTAGAATGTTCCTAGGAACATTGAAAATTAATTAGTGAATTTTGTGAATTAATATAGTAACTTTAAAATTTTAATATTAATTTCATAAGTTTTGCTCTTGTATGTGCTATATTTTATGTTGTTAATCTTGCTTATAAATTGATAGTGTTATTTTTTTAAAGAAGATGACAAGTTTTGTAACAATTTACCCCGGTCTATGTTACAACTTTCCCCGCATAAGGGGTAAATCGTAACAACTTTTTGTCTAAAAGTTATATGATCAGTATTTGATATGGCTTTTTGATTGGATTTCGTAGCTGAAATATTGCTCTTTAAACAGGAAAAAGTTGGTTTTCTAATTTTTAAAACCTTGAACAGCATCAATTTTAGTAAAAAGTGTTACTTTTAGCCCCGGTCTCGACTAGGTGTGAAAATTGATCAAAAATCATTTAAATTTTTTTGTTTTTGGGTACCGATTCATTGCTACGAGTATAACATTGCGTCTAAAGGAAATACTATAATGCGACAAATTCTATCCAATCGTGGCCAGTCCAAGTGTCTTCTACAAGATATTTTTATATTTTTGGAAATCCTGCTGTCTGATGTAAGCTAGTCGAATTCCAATGTAAATTAGGAATTTTTAGATCTCCGTTCATTCAAGGTTTTTACAAACTCATAAAGGTAAATGCAACTTCTTGCAACGAAGCTATTTGATTGAGTTATATGCCAGTAACACTCAGTCCTTGCTAATATCTTAAGATAGAATAGGCGAAAACTTATACTCACTTTTTTAGTACAAATAAGCAAATCACGAATGTTCGCATTTCCAACAACTGCTTATGATATTTTCTGTGAATTGAGAGGCTGCGAACGCAATATTTTTAAATTCGCTGAAGACTTATGTTAGTCTAACAGTTTTGTATTGGAGCTGCACTGTTTTCGATTCATAAATCGGTGGGTTTTGATGGCAGGTATGAATGATCAATTAGATTGGCTGATTCGTGTTGCTGGTTCCGCCACCAAATTGACACAAATTAACTCTAGTGACTTAGCCATGGCTCCAGTATTTAAAAACAGGCTTTCCAATCCCAAGTAATATTCTCCAATAACCTAATGAGACTAATTTAAGGGAGTAAAAATAATCTTGAAGAATTCTTCTAGATTATTATAATAATGCTACAAGCGTTAAAGGACCTAGTTATGAGATCCTCTCTATACTCCCTAACAGAGTTGTATTCTTCTTATGGGATGACAGATATATAATATTGAAAAAAGGCTTCTTATATGACTCTAATAAAACTCGGCTAAATCTTGTTTTGAGAAAGCGTTTCTAACAATGGGAGCTGCTAAAAGAGAATAGTGAAATGAGAAGAGAAAAGAGAATAAGCCTTAACAAAATTATATCTTTCTCATTTAAGTTTTTTTTGAAGGAAGCAAAGTCCTTTAAAGTTGTTGCGTGTAACTATGGCTAAAAACTGATGGGCTTGATATGGATTTGGGATTGTATTTATTTTGTAAGGCAACTATTCATTATTTTATAATGGCGATACATTATTTTATTTTATTGTTTGTTCGTGTATGGGAGCTAAGAATTAATGCGTTTGAAATTATATCTACTAATTCTTAGATTTTACCTCGAAAAAAAATAAAGCGCCTTCAAAATAATGCTTATTTAAAATATTTAATTTATACTTTTTATCAAGAATAGGGTTACTTTGGATACTTTTGGGAATCAAATCAAATAATTTTTGAAATTATAGTGGATGATATGCCTGAATGCATAAAAATTAACTTCTGAGTCAAATTAAATCTGAAAAGCAATCCATATGACACACTAAGAGCCTTAATGCTGCATTTACATAAATGAAAAAATATAATTGTTGGTAGTGGTCGACCGTAAAACCAAGGGTCGTCGGTTCGATTCCCAGCCGGGGTCAAAATTTTTGGAAGCTTTTTTACACAACAGGGAAGCTGTAAATTTTATTAAGTGGGAGAACCGCCAAATGGCAGATAAAAACATTGCGGGGACATCAAAAGATGTCCCAGCAAAAACAACATCAACGGCACTGAAAGCAACATCAGCCGATATGCCGTTTAAGAGAAGGAAGAGAATTCGGTGTGCACCGAACCTCTTCAAGCGCCGCTCCACCACCACTTCAGCTAAGCTGCCAGCAGGGGTGGAGGAGTCGGCGCGCATAAACAATTAAATAACTCGCCATCTGACAAGGAAATTGAATATATGTCCGAAGAAGGAGAAGGGCATTATACTGGATATAGCAATATGTTTGCGAATCTCTCAAACTCAGAGGCGTCGTCAGAGGAAGAGATTGAGGAGCAGATAATGCTCAATACGATCGCAACAATGGATGCGGAAATCCAAAGCCTCACAAGCCAAAAGGAGTCTCTAATACTCGCCGTTAGGGCCAAACAAGACATGCGCCGAGCAAAGGAAAAGAAAGAGCTCGAAGACAAAAAGTCGCTACAGGGGCAGCAGAACGTAGCGCAACATCAACAACAGCTGCAAAAACAATAGCCACAGCAGCAGCCAAAAGAACAACGGCCAAAAAAACAAAATACAAATCAACAGCAACAAAAAATAAATAAACAGCAGAAACAACATCAGCAGACTCAACAACAGCAGCAGCAGCAAACTCAACAGCAGTAGCCACAACTGCAGAGAAGCAGAAAAGAAAAGGTACGGTGGAGAACAGCTGTGGTACATCCTCTCCCCAAAAATGGAAAGGACAACTCCAATCCAGCGAATCTACGGTCGATAAGTCTCCTTCCCAGTATCAGCAAGGTATTTGAAAAGATTATTAATAATGCTCTGTTCAAGTGGGCGGAGGACAGCCGGATAATCAGTTCGGTTTTAAGGCGGGTCATGACACAATTCATGCCGCGTCTAAACTTGTTTCTGATATCCAATGGAACAAAACTAAAAAGCAGTGTACGGGTGCCTGTCTGGTGGGTTTGGAGAAGGCCTTCGACACCATATGGTTAGATGGCTTCTATCTAAAGCTTACCAGACTGGGTATAAGTAAATCTCTATTGTATATGCTTTATGACATGCTAAATGGTAGAAAGTTTGTTGTCAAGAGTGGCAATGTAACTTCTACCGCAATTTTTAATATACAAAATGGTTTACAGCAGGGAGCGGTTAACTCGCCGACTCTATTCAGCATTTACACCAGCGATCTGATAGGTAGTCTAACTCAGGCAATTGCGTACGCCGACGATCTAATTGCGTAAAGAACAGCTCATACAGTTGAGGTCATCAAAAATCTTTTGCAGAGTCACTTCGACAAGATTCAGCGATATTGTCTAGCGCCGTTGGGATACGAGACAGAACTGGCGCAAGCTGGTGATCGTAGGGCCATATGGACATCCACTGGCGAGTAAAAGTGTAGTAAAGTACCTTGGCATCTGGTTGGATCATTAACTGTATTTCGACAGACATATAGGTGCTGCCTTGGCCAGGGCTAGGGGACCCTTTGCCTTGACAAGACTACTGTTTTATAGCAGCCGTCCTGACAGCAGGGTGAAGGTGATTTGCTACATGACCCTCATCAGGCCGATGATTGCCTACGGATGCCCGGTATGGTTCAACGTTGCCCCATCTCAAATGGAAAAGATTCGGGTGTTTGAGATGCAATGTCTTAGACGTTGCCTTGGATTACACAGAACACCAGAGTCGGAGTTCACACGATATTATTCCAACCAGGTTGCTTAAGCTGATTCGGGTTCACACTGCAAAATTAGTCCTCAACCAACAGCTTAATTTTTGGGGCTTATTACTCCAACAATGAATACCACGAGAGTGCCCGGTTAAATGGCTACATCCATCCCGAGACATTCCTCTATTTAGACCATCGAGGGCTGATACAGGATGGAGGGGCAGTTCCGCTCATCTACCACGTCAGCCGAAAGACTGTAGATAGGCGACTTCTGTATGGTCGGGACGTCATCTCCGAAGGTGGAGAAGAGCGCCTTCGATTTAGATGGTATGTCTGTACCGACTTACACAGAATTAAGGGTAATTAGGTAAGGCACAGTCAGGCTGGCACCAACAAAAAAATATGTAGGTAGGCGGAGGCATATGTGGATGTATGTGCGCATATGTATATGTATGTACGTATTTGTATATGTACATATGTATATGTATGACTGTATAGATGTCTGCATGCTTATACTAAAAATACACTAAAAAAAATTAAAAACCGAAAAATGCTGATGTGGCTGTTCTAGTTTTTAAGTAGTTTAAGTTATTTTTAGTTAGTATAAGTTAGTTGTATCTAGTTTTAATTATTTTTAGTCTAGCCTTAGGTAGTCTATAAGTTAAAATTAAAAAAAGGATAATGTTACTAAGTTTTTTGTTGAAAAAGTTTTCACCAATAAACATAAAAATAAAATAAATCGATTTAATTAAAATAGTTTTATAGGTCGAAAGACATTAATATTAGGAGATATAGCTTAGTCTAGAGCGCCCGTAAAGGGCCAGTAAGTTAGTTGTAAGTTATTGATAATTAGGCTACTTTTAAACATTTTTGTATAGCTTTAAGTTAGTTTTAAGTTAATGGTAAATAAAAATGAATTTACAAACAAAAAATTGAATTTTCAAAAAAAAAAATATTTTTTTTCAAAAATCCAAAAAAACTATTTTTCGAAAATTTTGAACTGCAATATTATTTAGAATTTGAAGGAGATCCTGTATATAAATTTTAATCGAAATCCGTTGAGCCTTTTATAAGAAAGTCGAAAATCAATAAAATGGTTGTATAGCAGGTACCGTTAATAACAAAATATTTTTAAATTTTTGTCAACCAAAATGTAGGCCATACTAAAATTAGTACACACACCAATTTTTATCAAAACAGTTATAGCCGTTTTCGAGATAATAAAGATGGCAGACAATCACCTAAAACGTTTAAATACCAACTTTGAAGAAAATCGCTTCAGCCGCTTAGGCTGTAGAGAGTTCTACAGACAGACAGATAGACCCACTTTTTTGGTGTTCTTTATCATAGTAATGTCAACTTTGATTAAAATCTCGAGTTCGATTTTTTTCCAAATGCAAAACTTGCCCAATGGTACCTATATCGCAAGTAAAAATTTCTCCCTATACAAGAGGAGAAAAAGGGTTCTAGGGAATTTAAAAAAAAAGATATATAAAATCACTCAAACCGAGAAACAACAAAAAAAAAATTAATCTATAAATAAAAAAAATCTTTCCACTCACATACATCAACCCTTCCCGTCATCATCTACCCTTAGGGCCAGTAGTTACAGATTCACTTTGCTTTTAGGCAGATGACAAAAAAAGGGTGTCCATTTTCCAGGTATCGGCTTAGGTCTGTTTATCTCGGCACTTTCCAGCTCGTCGGCGGGGTGAGTTCTTGATAATAGAAATAGGACCGCGTTACTTTATTTCAGACCTATAGTCAGAGGTGGTGATAGACTGGATATTATTAACCTTGGTTGTTGCTGTAGGCCTCGAAACTTTGGTTATTAAAACATGGCACATCTGTTGGGGAGCTTAGTTGTGCAAGCTCTCCGAGTAATTTGCCCTCCCCGTAGTGCTTCAGAAAAGAAAACCTCTCATTAATCACCCCTTGACCACTACGTTTACTCATATCAAGTAATGGTCCCTAATTAGAAAGGGGACGTTTAAAAAACTTCCCTTAGGTTTGATTCTAATGAACCATATCACTCCTTTCTTCCCCTAAGTTCACATCCCGTTTATTATTCCTTTAGTAGGAATCTATAACCTTTATTAGGCAACACATAAAATCAAATTCTTGACACATCCGCTAATTTTCTGTAACTAGCTACCATAAGGTACCTTTTATTCAAAAAAAAATGCAAAAATAAACGAAACAAAATGTATTATAAAAGATAGATCTTACTTCAACATCCTTAAAAAATATTAAATCTTATCGTAGAATGAAAGCTAAAGATCTCTACCCCTTTTTTATCACTTCAAAAAATTTATATTTAACTCTTCTTGAGTTTTTTTATTTGTTGTTGTAAACAATACCAAAATTAGTAAATCGTATATCGCCTTTGGTAAATTTTAGAAAATTTGAAAATATATGAAAATTTAAATATAAATAAAAAAGAATATTTAATGCGCACAGCTGATTTTAGCTATGTACCTAGTTCAATGAACTTTTATTATAAAGAAACTATGTTTCTATATCCCTCCCACTCATGTATAGTATAGTGATCGGTACCGAAAATTGGAGATCCGACTTATGGTGAAAATTTGTTTGTTCAATTTTATTTTAAACAAAATAAATATAATAAACTTACCGATTCCCCGATGAAGTGTGCACAGCTCTTCGGTTCGGTGGGGAACTGAAATTCCTTTATGGCTAAAGATGATGATAAACAAAATTGTACAAATGAACACTGAATATAATTAATTTTCGTATTAGATTTAGATTTCTTTTTATTTATTTTTTTTTTTGTTTCCGCGTTGAATCCGATTATCAATTACGAGATATAATGGTTGAGATTAACAATTAAAAAAAAAATAAATAAAAATAATTAAATTACAAGAAAACTTTTGTAAACCAAATAATTATGGGAACAAAAAAAATTTACATGAAAGAGATAAACTTTCCCAAACTATTTTTATATCGCTTTTACTAACATTACGTTTTCTCTTTCTTTTGCAAATAATACTTTTTCTTCTTTTTTTCTATTTCAAATTAACAATTTTCTCCTTTTTACACTTGATTTTTTTTTCTCGTATTCTTTTATATTTTTCATCACGATGTCCTATTATTTCTTTCTCTTTCTATTCTCTCATTTTTCTATTGCTTATGGCTTATTTTTGTTTACTTTTTAAATTTACCTTTTTTTAATAATTTTAACCTTTACTATTATTTCCACTATTCCAGATTTTGATTTTTTTTTTATGATTTTTAGAATCTTTTTTAACGTAAGAGCAGATCCAAACAATCTAACTAAGATTGGATTGTTCACTTATTGGCTTGAAAATATTAGTGTTCACCGAAATCTCACTATAAGGAACTTTTCACAAAAATTGGTGCTGCTGCGAGTGAGAATTAGAACAAAACTGGGAAACTATATGATTGATGGAATCGTCATTCACTCCGTAAGATCATGCAAAGCCTTAGATAAGAATAATATTAGCTTAGAAGGGGAACCACGTGCCTTTCCTTTCTGGCACTTTTTGACACAAGTACTTTCTCATATTTTTCAGGAGCTCCAGATTTATAGGTCTCTAGACAGCTTCTATTCCTTTTCCATATAAAGGCTTTAATTATTTTTTCTACTTCTTTTTTTTGTATAATCGATGAAAAGTTCGATGATATTCGCTAATTTCCTTGAAAGATTTATAGGCGGGTTAAAGAAAAATCGATGATTCTCTCGTGTGGGCTCGATGAACAGTTATGTATAAAAAATCGTAGATACTCGTATGTATAATTAGTTGTACGTTCAAATGTACGAAAAAGAAAAGCTCACCGATTATATTTGAGTTTGTCTGCTTATTATTTTATTTAACTTTCTAGGCATGTATGAAAATAAAATTGGGTCTTTAAAACAAAATATTTTCTGGGCAGGGTACGTATGCGCCACACAGCACAAAATAACGGGTGATTTTTTGCTACTTGGTTTTTGACGTTTATATTTTTGACAGATCACACATGACAAATTCCACGAACATTTGACATTTCGATTCATTATTGTTTGCCATTTCATTATGAATAGATTTACGCCTGAACAACGTTTGCAAATTATTGAAATTTATTACCAAAATTCGTGCTCTGTGCAAAATGTGTTTCACAAGCTACGTCCGTTTTATGGTCGTCATAATCGACCCACCGAGCAGGCTATTCAGCTCATTGTGACCAAATTTCGCACCAGTTTCACTTTATTGGACATTAATCCACAAAATCGTATCCGTAGAGTGCGTACCGAAGAGAATATTGCTGCTGCATCCGCCAGTGTTGCTGAAGATCGCGATATGTCCATTCGGAGCCGATCGCAGCAATTGGATTTGTGTTATTTGACCACCTGGAAGATTTTACGCAAAGATCTTGGTTTAAAGCCATACAAAATACAGCTGGTGCAAGAATTGAAGCCAGGCGACCTACCACAACGTAGAATTTTCGGTGAATGGGCCTTAGAAAAGTTGGATGAGGATCCGTTTTTTTATCGCAAAATTGTCTTCAGCGACGAGGCTCATTTTTGGCTAAATGGATACGTGAATAAGCAGAATTGCCGTATTTGGAGTGAAGAGCAGCCAGAGGCAATTCAGCAGCTACCAATGCATCCCGAAAAATGCACTGTTTGGTGCGGTTTATGGGCAGGCGGCATCATTGGGCCGTACTTCTTCAAGGACGATGAAGGCCGCAGGGTTACGGTCAATGGAGAAAGGTACCGTTCGATGATAACAGATTTTTTTTTGCCGAAAATGCAAGAATTGAACTCGGTCGACATATGGTTCCAACAGGGCGGTGCCACATGCCACACTGCACGCGAAACCATGCATCAATTGAGAAGCGAATTTGGTGAGCACTTGATCGCACGTTTTGGCGCAGTCAATTGGCCACCAAGATCATGTGATTTGACCCCGTTAGACTATTTTTTGTGAGGCTATGTTAAGTCTATTGTCTATGGGGACAAGCCGAACACGATTGCTGCCTTGGAAGCCAACAGTGATCGCGTCATTGGTGAGATTCCGGCCGAAATTTGTGAAAAAGTTTGCCAAAATTGGACCTTCAGAATGGACCACCTGAAGCGTAGCCGCGGGCAACATTTAACTGAAATTATTTTTAGGAAGGTAAATGGCAGAAATTGATTTATCGATCCAAATAAAAATTTCATTCACTTTTTACAAGTTTCTGTGTTTTTTTGAATTTTCAAAAAGCAAGCTCTTAAAAAATCACCGTTTATAAAAAAAAAACATTATATGAATTCTTGAGGCCAATGAAACTACAAAAATCTTTCAATTTTGTTCAATTCGTTTTGAGGCTTGACCTGAACATCCACACACAAGACAGTAAAGAAGAATAAAAAGATTGCACTGTGTGACTTCCCAGAAACGAAGTACCCTCTTGGCCGAAGAACCACGAGGCGTATCGTGTTGGTATTCTTTTTAATATCCGCAAAAATCAGATTTTCGAAATTCAAAAGAGTGGACGGAAGAAAATCGAATTTATCGATTTTCTTGTTCGAATTCCGGACTTAGAGCCACAACATAATGGTTGGATATTTTTAAGCTCAATTTTTGATTTTGGAAATGTTCCTATTAATTTATTTTTAAATTTATTTTAATTTAGTTAAAATGGCGTCGGTATGTTTATTTAAGAGGTACAGTCTGGTAAAACAATTGGAAAGTCAGTGTATTGCGGATCTCATCGAAATTTTTGTCTCTATCCATTTAATGTATAAGGCTATTCCCTACCCTAGATGTACTTTTAGTTTTTACTTGATTGGTGGAGGTTTACTATAGTGTTCATGGAGTAGTTATAATTATTAATTTCCGTTCGTAAGAAAAATCGATCTTTTTGATTGCAATTTTTACACTAAGCGACAACTTAACTTAACAAAATGTGCTTTTTGTTCATTTCATAATGGACGTGGCCGTGGGCGGACTTCACCTCATTACATTTTTGGGATCCGATAGCATTTTTACTTGCGAAATAGGTACTATAGGGCAAGTTTTGCATTTGGAAAACAAATCAAACTCGAGATTTTAATCAAAGTTGACATTACGATGATAGAGAACACCAACAAAGTGGGTCCCGCAATTCCATCTGTCTGACTGTATGTAGAACGATCTACAGCCTAAACGGCTGAACTGATGTTGTTCAAACTTGTTGCTTAGGCGTCTTAGGTGATTGTCCAAAATAGATTTTTGAATCGTTGTTTTAGCCCAAAAAATAACGGTACTTGTTATACAAATTTGTCTACCATCTTAATTATCTCGAATACGGCTCCAACGATTTTGATAAACATTTGTGCGTGTACTACATTAGCTATGGTCTCCATTTTGGCCAATTTTTTTTTTAAATATATTGTTATTAACGGCACCTGCCATACAACCATTTTATTGATTTTCTACTTTCTCATACACCGCTCAACAGATTTCGATCAAAATTTTTATTAAGGAGCTCCTTCGAATTCTAAATAATACTGCATTTCAAAATTTTCGAAAAATGTTTTTTTTTTGAAAATTCAATATTTCGAAAAAGAGTGGGCGATTTTTTCTGAAATTTTGTTTTTAAATTTATATTATTAAATATTTAAATGTTCTTACCAATTTTTTTTAGAAAAAAATTTAAGCGAAAATCGAATTTTAAAATACATTTAGCTGTTTATAATAAAAATCTTTTGCATATATTGTGATCGAACATAGGAGCAAGTACGTGCACTCCAGTCGTGCATTTTATGTTTTTCTCACTCAAAATTAAAAATGGAGAAAAAAGGCAAACAAAAAATGGGTTTTCAAACATTTATTAATATTAGTGAGTTTTTCTACTTTCTATTTTATATATTTATTTATAGTAAATTATTGGTTACAAATTTGATATTTTCTTAATTATTCTTTGCACAAAACTCTTTCATTGCTTATGATAGCTGTGTAATGGTACCATTCTTACAAAACTAAAAGAAAGGATATGGTCGATGTGTTTTTTTCCTGGAAATTACTTACTGAACAATGGATAGATCCCCAATAAAACACGGCTATTATTGAGTTTCTGGCGCTAAGCCACCATTAAAATCTAGACGAATGAAAAGACCACATTCAAATGATATAACTTGAGTGCTAAGAGTTTTTTTTTCGCGGACAAAATGATTTCTTAGATACAAGGGCGAGATCTTCGTTAATGGGATGACATCAACTCATACGAAGTTCACCAGGTAGCAATGCGTTCACAATAAGTTAATGTTTGGAGCCCGATGTCATCATTTATCAATTCTTTTTCGAAAACGACGTTGGTAAAACAATCAGTGTCAACGGCGATATCTACAGATCAATGGTAACAAATTTGCATGTCCTAGATTGAATGATATATCCGGTGGATTGTGGCTATAAAATTGCCTGATTCTTTTTGAAGTTCGAAAAAAGTGATAAAGAAACAGTCATTTTGCACTAGCAGACCTGGTGTCTGTCGAACAAGGTTTGACTAGTGGATGATGTTGGTACAGTGTTGTACTTCGATTCGATGGGATAAGCTTAAATACTGTTTATTATTTGCAAAGTTGAATGGACATTTCTGCTCAACAAGACCTGGAAGGGTGTATTTGCCTTCTTCGATTTCTTGAACTATCCACCGTACTTCTAGCATCTTCCTAACAACCTGCATTTGGGGGTCTTGTTTCTTTGGGTATAATTGCTGAACACTTTTCGATAAATTTTATTTTTCAAATATTGTCCCCAGTTGCATATCAACCATCCTTACGGCCAGTTCGAGGCTATCTACTGGTGTTCCAGTATTGCTCCGAGTCCAATGTCCATGTCAGTCATAAAGTTGGCAATAAAAGTATTTATATTTATTTATATATATTTAATTATATGCCTGTAAGACCTAAGGCCTTTTAAATGCAACCTGAATTGCACTGCACTAGTTTGGCACAGTGGATTTGAGAACCAGGTATTGACTGTCTCATTTTAACCCATGGGCGGCATCTAATTAAAATTGGACGTATCGAAAAGAATGCGCCTAGCGTGAGGATCGAACCCACACGTCCTAGTTAGCAATCAAGCACTTTATCCCTCTGCGGCATTGCCACCCAATATAAGTATTCATGCGCCAAGTCCGGACAAACCTGAGGAGAAAACAACTGTTAAAATTAGTATGACAGATATTTTCCACAGGGCTAATAAACTTATCGTCCGAATTTGATACAGAAAAATAAACAAGTGATCAATTAAAAAGTCATTTGTTTAACGTATTATTTTTTAAAACCACATACGTCCATATCAAAAAGCAAGTTTGAAAGTTCTCTTCTTCTTCAATTAAGAATGTGTGCATTTTTATTTTTGGTTCAATATAATTTTGTACACAATCAATTTAATTGGATTGGAAAAGCAATATATTCTACTAATACCTCGTTTCTCCTCAATCTATCATTCTCATCTAATAGTTATCACTTTTTAATAAAGCATTCCCCGCAATTTTTGTAGCCAAAAATTAAGGTATCCTTTTATACGAAAGAAGACATTTTTCATATAATTTTTAAGAGAAAAAACAAATGAATACAATATAAGCATCTAATTAATAGGTTCCTAATAGTTTTGCCACCAATCACCATCACCAATTGATAACCTCTTTGGTACAGCCATAAATTAATTAATAAGGCCGGAATTAATTGGTTTGCAGCGGTAGATTGGTGATTTACGGTTTCTTGCAAAAATCTCTACATACATAGATATATTTTTTTTTGATAATTATAATCGTTCAAGACACAAAGATATTGGCTTGGAATATCAAAACCAAAACAGACAAAAAAATACAACATCACTTAATTAAAAAAGATTGATGGGCTTAAAAATCGGGAACGGACACTCAGACGGACAGGCAGACAAATTGCCCCACAAGCCGAGGAACATTATAGCTAAAATTAATTGCTCTCAAATTAAATCGCCCAGATAGACTTACATACACATTTGCTTTATAGAAGAGTTATAGGTACTATCTTTTGTGTGAAGATGATGAATTTTTGATTGCTTGCAGTAAATCTTTCACATGATAGTCATGCAGACTAATTCTGATTTCTGTCTTTCGTTGAAAGATGTAAAAATTGTTTGTGTTAATACAAACATCTATATTTAACTTAAGGAACTAAATATTTCCTGAGATGCCAAACGCTTATGGCCTTTCTTTGATAGGGCAGAAAATATTTTTTTAATTTTAATTCAATTATTATTGGCGTGACCCGCGCTATACCTGTCCCAGAAAAATAAGCAGTACAGGCAAGACAGGATGTTTGCCTCTCATTCTCGCTACAGTTATATGCATAAATCTGTCACCCAAGAAAGCTCTCACAGGGTTTTCGTAGTGTGCATTTTAAATGGACTCAGATATGAAAGAATAGTATGTAGGGTTACCGCCCTTTTTTAGATAGGATCGTTAATCGTTTTGCTGATACACATTTTATCTCTTCCACACCACCATGAAGTAAGATAACAGGTACCAGTAGCCAAATCCCTTTTAAATAAACAACAAGTACAAATAAAACATTTATTCATTAGGATACATTATAAATTAAATAACAAAAATAAATATAAATTCATCTTTTAAATAACTATATATACAAAATATTATATTCAGAAAAGGACTTGGTGCTGCTGGTGTTCCTGCTGCTGATGCTGCTATCTTCACCTAGGCTTATAACAAGATTTTCTACAGAGCGTTCCGAGAAAACTGTACATTTCCCACATTTTCGGCTCAACCACCTGCTCGGCGTTTCGGACACACTAGTGCCATTTTTATTCACTTCACATTAATTAACCGCGCGCTAAGCAAATAATGTTCTTCTTCAAAGACAACAGCTTAAAATTTTGTATCTGCATTTTAACGCATTTTCCACACATTAAAAGAAGTGCAAAAAATGAAAATATTCCACGATACACTCATCATTCAAAACTTTTTTTAAAGCACCTCAACAAAAACCTAAGCAAAAAAATCCGGACGAGTTAACAAATCGACACGGGTAACTCTAAAAGCATATCAATATTTAATGGTGGTTGAATAGCAGCAGCAGCCGCAGGCCACAGCAAACCAATTAAAAACCAATTCTAAAAATTGTCATAAAATAAGTTGCTGATCTGCTCATTACATGCTGTTTAGGCATAACACTAACAGCATGTGATTGAGTAAACTAGCATACCCATAAAACATGGCAACGAAATAAAAAAAAATAATGTGAATTATAAGGGACATAAGTAAATAAGACACGGTAATTCTCTCCGCATTAGTTCAGCCGCCATCCCTGGAGATAAATCTGAGACACCAACCAGTTCTAGTCTCAGAACATCGCGCCACACATCTTTCCTATCCTTCTTTCTCTTCTTCCACCGGATGCCCGCGCTGTGTTAAGAAAAACATATAAAAGGGTATTCATTATCCCTTGAGCGCGTGCAAAGTTCAGTCCACACTCAGATGTGCGCTGAGTAAGATGTTGAGTCTGTGTCAGATGCAATGCAATTTTTTTTATTATTTTATATATTTAAGGACAGGTAAACACATTTTATGGAAAAGTTCTTTCAATTTAGAATGTTGCAAAAATATGACGCCTTACTGATTTTGAAAAAGCTTTCCCATAATACGTGTACTGCCAATTTTTCTGTGACCGAGTATAGTATCATTTCACCTTCCATAAGGTTTCGATAATATCTTATCGAAGCTAAAACAACTTACCGAAGCATTATCGGAACTGAAATTTTAGTTAGAGAAGGTTAACATTTTTTGTTATATTGTTTTCGTGCAAGTGGCAGCTGTGGAATTTTGCAGAATGTCACCTATGAATGGGGGCGTTTACTCAATTATTCTCAGCAATCTGGAATAATTTTCTGTTGTTGTAATGCGTGCAAAAGCACATCTGATGAAAAAAACAGCTGTTCTCATGAAAGCTATTTTGAGTTATCCCAACAAATTTGAAATAACTAGCTATCCGAGAACAAATGTATAGCAGCTGACTGCAAACGTCATTTGGTATGCGTTTTGTTCTGATTTTTTGACAGCTTTCAGCTAACCTATCTGATTCGCTTACAGATATACTCCGATAGATATGTATTCGAGATAACATATCTAATAACTCAGTGAACGCTCCCAATATTGAGATTATTAAAAATGCAGCGATTCGTAGAAGAAAAATGCTGAGCGTCAGTGCCAAATTTTCAAAAACATGGATCACTTCCATCCGAATTGCTTTATGAATAAGCAAAATTGGGTTTGGGACTCAGAAAATGAATCCATAATGAGATCAACTGTCAGGTGGCGTAAATGGACCTTACTTTTTTTGAAAATGAGGCTGGAACGTCAGTCACTGTGAACGGCATTCATTTCCAAATATCTATACAATTTTCAAAATACAATGTTAAATTCCACAAATGTTCCTCTTGTAATTTTAGATATAGATACAATTCTTGGAAAGTTAAACAATTTAACAGTTTGCGAACACTAAAAATCGGCGCTTTTAATATCAGCATTTATGTCTAAAAAATGTCAAAATTTAGTATAGGGAGTTTTGTTGTACCCAGTACCACCATCTGTCATAACAACTGTCAGATCGCAACTTCTCAGTGTCATTGTTCATATGGTAAAGAAGAAAAGAGAACACAGAACGATGAAACATCAGAATGGAAAATAAACGATTTACATTTGTTATGCTTAAATTTCACAGGGTATTAACTGAGAAATAATTACAAGACGTAGCGAATAATTAAGCTGTCGGAAGACGTAAGACTTTAAGACTATTTTATTTTGGTGGGGGCAATACCCCCATTTATTTGGCTTAATACAAGCTTCATAACTTAACCTAACTTAAAACTATGGAACTTAGGGCTATGATTGGGTTGAATTGGGCGGACGATTTAACAGGAAGATTTTAAGGCTGGCAGTTTTCGTTTAAATCAACCCTTCGCAGCATTCGGGTAATAGGTTCATTGAAGCCATAAGAGGTACGATGAGTAGGCAGGTAGAAGAGGCGAGGGCTTCTTAGGTTACGGGGGTAAGTGTTGAGAAAGATAGAGTTGTAGAGGGTTTCAGAGTCAACGGAACCTGAGAGAAGTCGATGAATGAAGAGGATTTCTGTTATTTCTCTTCGCTCTTGCAGGGTATTGAGGTAGTTGGTGGCGATTTTGATAGGGGGCAGAATCAAAGAATTATTCCAAGGCAAGCCACGAAGGGCGAATCTTAAAAAACGGCGTTGAATGCTCTCGATTCTAGAAATATGAATTTTTTGATATAGGGACCATAATTGGCAGGCGTATTCAAGTAACGGGCGGACAAAGGTTATGTAGAGTGATCTGGTGACGTAGGGGTCGGAGAATTCTTTGGACCATCGTTTCACAAAACCAAGGGTTGAATTGGCTTTTGAGATAATATTATCGATATGTGTTATGAAATTGAGCTCTTGGTCACATAGCATGCCGAGGTCTCGAATCGATTCAACTATGGCTAAGGGTTGATTGTAAAGAAAGTAGCACCTGGGATAAGATTTTATGCGTTTGCGTGGAAAAGTGATTGATTGACACTTAGCAATATTAAGCTCTAAGCAGTTTTTTCAAAAACACCAGACTGAGAAACTGTCGAGATCTAGTTGAATAAGGGAAGAGTCCTGTGAGGAAGAAATTGTCTTAAAAAACTTGGTATCGTCAGCGTATAATAAGATATTTGAATGTTTAATGACCAATTCAATATCGTTAATTGTAAGAATAAAAAGGAGAGGTCCTAAGTGACTTCCTTGGGGGACCCCGGAGAGTAATACAGAGTTTCATTCAAGAAAAAATTGGCTCTTTCTGTAAAAAGATTGGATCTTTTTGAATTTTCAGAGTTTCATTCGAACAAAAAGAGCAGATCTAGATCAGATGTGTTGGCAGATTTGTAAAAAAGTCTTTTCTGTCAACGGCCAAATAGTAAATATTTTGTTGTTAATTTATTGTAAACTTGTGAATAATATTAATTGACCAAGATTAAATAATAATGAATAATTTAGATTTTATAAATTTAGTGGCGTTTTTGATTGCTCCGTCTTCGTCTTCCTCGTCATCTGATGATGAAGATATTTTATTTCAGTAATGTGTGTGTCAGTCATTCAACAATACTTCAATTAAATCTGGAAAAAAGTTTTATTGAAAAGATCAAATCTCGATTTTGAGAGGAGATTTTTGAAATTTGAATGAAACTCGCTATAATAGTAATTCTTCATCTCGATTTTTATTTGCTGAGTCTTTTATCGATCAATTCACATTGCTTTAGTTGGAGATTCATGTAAGGTTGACATTTTTGGTTCTAAAAAAATTGTTTTCTGTCATATTATCCTTGGACTGTGTCTTGTGTTGTCCGTGGTTCACTTCTTTTTACATATAGTGAGGTGGGCCTACTCCAGTAGTTCCTCTTATCTGGCAAACATATAAATTTATCCATTCGATCGCAGCACGTTCAAGAAATGAATCCGAGCATACAAGTTCTGCGCCAAAAGCAAAGTTTTTCTCTAATACAAAACTCCTTTTTACCACTTAATTCGAAGCTCAGAATTGTTTTAGTAATCCAAATCATGGAAGTAGTTTTGAAAATAAAGCGTTTTGTATATAGCACTAACAAGAATATATATGATTTTTTCTGGCAGTTTTGTATCTGTTATTCAAAATACTGACATTTTAAAATTAATGGCGCAAAATTTTAAACAATCTATTATTAAGGCTTTAACACGACACACTATACTATACTATATACATATTAGTCTTCTAACTTTTTATAAATTCTAAACCTTTTGTTAACTAGTGAAATGCTAATTAAGCAGATAGCAAAACATTTGTAGGGTTTGATTTTGATGAACACAATTATTGTGTTTATGCGTTGTAAATTGATTATATGTTGATAGAAACCCAACATGTTCTCTAAATAAGTATTCGATGTTTATATTTTCATCATTTTAACTTCATTATTTACAAAAATAAAGGAAAAACAATTGACACCAGCCGGACTCGAACCTGGGCGTCCCGCGTGCAAAGCCGATATACTATCAGAATGACATGTGGATTTAGTACGATACTAAGAATTTAAAGTAGCTATTCGGTGGTTTTAACTTTAGTAAAATGTAAAGAAGATAATACGATACTAAACTCGTTTAAAATTAGCAAAATCCTCTTTTTAACCTAGTATCATACTAAAGATGATTTAACTAAATCGTTTAAAATTTTTGTGAGTTTTAAATTAGGTATTGTAAGTGCTTTTGAAAACCATGTCTAAAACTATGCATGTAGAGTACATTTCATTATTCATTCACGAAAAAATGTGTTTTTTGACCGACAATATTTTGAAACTATTTTTACTTGCGATTATAGGTACTATAAGGCATGTATTCGTACAAAAAATAGTTTTCTAATAATCAAATATGACATTACGATCAGAGAGAACACCAAAAAGTGGGTCCCGCAATTCCGCCTGTCTGTCTGTCTGTAAAACGATCTACAGCCTGAACGGCTGAACCGATTTGGTTCAAACTTGGTGCTTATGAGGTTTAGGTGATTGTCCAATCGTTGTTATAGCCCCAAAAATAACGGCACTTCGCATACAAATGTTTCTACCATCTTAATTATCTCGAAAGGGCTCGAACGATTTTGATAAAAATAGGCGTGTGTACTACTTTTGGTATAGTTTACATTTTGGCTAAAAAAAATTTTAAAATATTTTGTTATTAACGGTACCTGCCATACAACCAATTAATTGATTTCCGACTTTCTCATAAACGACTCAATTTTATACAGGAGCCCCTTCAAATTCTAAATAGTATTGCATTTCAAAATTTTCGAAAAATATTTTTTTTGGATTTTTGAAAAAAAAAACATTTTTTTTTTTTTTTTTGAAAATTCAATATTTCGAAAACGGGTGGATGATTTTTTCTAAAATTTTGTTTCTGAATTTATATTACTAAATTTTTAAAATTTTCAAAAAAATTATTGAAAAACGACTTTAAAAATACATTTAGTCGTTTCTATTAAGAATCTTTTCCATATAATGCGATTGAACATAGGAGTACGTGCGATCCAGTCGTGCATTTAATTTATTGTACGTATCATTCAACTCTAACTTATTTATGTTATAGAATGATTACTTTTAAATAAAATTGTTAGTTTTAAGTTGAAATAAATAAAAAAAGTTCCATCTGTCTATCATTTAAATATTCTGGATTTTAAACTGTCAACTTTTCATTGTTGGTCAAACTTAAGTCGACATTTTAACAGTCAATTAAATTTCTCCAGTAGAACTTTTTTTTGTCGGCCATTCGTACCCTTCCTGAATTATTTTTACTTCTTGTTAACTTTTTAAAAATTAAATTTTAATTTTTGTTTGTATGAATGACTGTTTGAATCTCATAAGATATTTAAATTACAGGTGGGAAATGATTTTACAAAAATTTTGGATGAAATTAATTCTCACCTTAAGTGGGAAACTACTTCATTCGAAAAAAGTGAAGTTATTTCCAACTAGATGTGAAGTTATTTCCCGTAAAGTTTTTTCCCTCCACTAGTCCAAATTACCCCCAAATCTGGACAGGCCTTGATTTATCTGATTAATTTTTGTGGAGAGAAGCTGAATAAAACAGAAACTTGGTGGGTAGTACCATCAAACGTAAGGCACTTAAATATCTCTAGCACTGGGTATTTCGCTTCTAGGATAAACTGCTTAAGCTTTAGCCTTATTTCGGGAAGACCTGACAGGCACAAAGATTTATTTCTTTAACCGGGCTACATGAATGTAGAATTTCTTACCTCGTGTGCACAATTCAAACAAAAAAGAACTTTAACGAGCTCGTCCTTTTGATCAATTATAATGTTAATATTTTTTTCGAATCTACTTTTCAGCAGTAACAGTGGCAAACTCATCCAATTCCACTCCTGTCCATCTCTCAAAATATTCTCCTTAGGACTCTTTGTGCGAATTCTTTATTCTGTCATAATTGTTTGCAATTTATTACCCTTCTTGCTCTGGAGAAAGACAAAGCGATCACACGCGAACTTTAAGCAACTAGCAACTCATCTCTCTTCTCTAGTTGTTATTGTTAAATATACATCGCCCATCAAAAGATCATCTCATCCGCTAATAACAATTATACATAATAATTTATTTAAATTAATACTCGTACACGATTTCAATTATTGCTCCATCATCTAGGCATCTGCCCAAAAAAGTCAAACCGCTGCACTGCGCTGCCCTGTGCTCTCTTAAGACTGATCGGATCCAAACGATTGAGCGAGCCGCCAATGAACACAGTGCAGTTACCAAGATGGCGAATGCGAATCTGGTTGCTGCTGCTGCAGATCACTTCCTTTTCTTGAGTTGAGTTGAGTCTGCAAGACTTTGTATATTCCACACGCGACGCAAGACAATTTTTTTTTGTTCAAAGTCTGCAAGTTCTGCTATAATATGCGGTTCTTCTTTTGCAAAAGACTCTAGACTCTAGAGACATGAATTCAGGTTTCTTAAAGAATCCCCAAGATACACCGACGAAGTTGTCGATCAAAACGGAATCGCGAAACTTGTGAGTTTGTAAAATGTACACTGTACAGTGAAAGGTCATTGCCATTGTCATTGGTTGGCTATGAGTACAACGAACATGCTGATCGGGAAGGCGACTATGGGGAAGTGGGAGCGGTATGGCCTGTGTGTTGAAGGTACTGTTGAGTAACACACTAACACACTCTTCCATCTAACACTCTCTTCTTTTCAAAAGCGGGAGAAGATAAAAAAAAAACAAGAAATAACTTTGAGAACAAAAATATAAGAAAAAAGCTCAACAGGTGAATTGTTGATTTGTATGGGTGTTGTGGACTGAGAGAGGGAATAACCGTGCGTCGTCGAAGTCTCGTCCGAGCCGTGTCGGTCAGATAAGACGAGCTTTCATATTAGCTAAGCCTGTATTTTTCTGCATAAAACAAATACCTTCATACAAGAAAGTACAAATTTTTGTTGTTGTTTTGTTGAGTCTGTAGGTGTGTGCGTGCAGAGGAAACGGTTCTCTTAGTGGGATTCCTTCGCTTGGGCGAAATCGCAAGTAAATAACTTTTTATTTCGTGACCAGCATCAAGACTGGATTTCTGTGGTCTTTCATTTTCAATTCTGATTTCATTGCGAGTACATGGAAGCGCTTAAATAAACGTGCGATTAAATAATAATCGCTTAGGAATTCGCCGTCTTCCCGCAACATGGTGCTTAGCTTACAGTCTACACTTTTGCATGATGAATTACATAATAATTATATGTTTATTTTTTTTTTTAAATTGCAATACGTTCGAATTAAAATTCAATGAAAAACAATTTAGTTAACAAGAAAACTAAAATGTTTATCTTTGAAATTAGAGACGCCATCACAGATTGAAATTAGCAGTCTTCCAATGTCGATAACAATCAGGTGATTCGGGCGCCGGTAACACAGTTTTCCTAGGTAGTATAACAGTTTAACACCCGAAAATTCTCTCAGCTTTAGCTAGCTGCGTAGGGAACGAATTGTGGTGGTATTTTCAACAAGTAAATTGTATTGACCAATTCGCCTCTAAATAAATTGTTCGTTTTTTTTTATTTTTTAGAACAATTTTCGGAAACTAACTAACACTATCAGTCTTACTCATTAAAATAAGCTAAAATAGTGCATCGTTATGCAGTGCATAAGGACTTATGTAGCCGCTATGAAAATCCTTATACAATAGACATTTTTTAGCCATTATACCTTGTGTTTATGTCAAAATAAAGTAGTCTCGTCTACTCTTGTTTTGTCTTTGTAACACACAAGAGCCGTTTGCAACAAAAAAATATTAATATACCCCTGCTTCGAAAGACATATTGCTAGGTCGACGATACAATGGGGGATGGGGTTCTGCTTTCTTTAACGATAGAAGACAGCACCGATGTTTTGAAACATTAAATTATACGCGGTTTCTTAGTCCCCTTTGGGCAATGTTGTCGAAATCAGAATTTAATGAACTTGTCATATGCTGCCGTTGCTGTTCCTAATCCGAACAACAAGGAGGTTAATCTGGATGCGAATATGAATTTTCTGTCAGCAAGACAGGATTAGAAGTTCCAGTTAGCAGATCATTATTGAAAATGAGAAAAAGAGTTGGGGATAGAACGGATCCCTGTGGCACACCAGCATTTATTTCATGAGTATCAGACTTGATACCGTCCAAATCAACTTGATTTAAGAGATCCGAAAAAAATCCAACGAAGAGGACATTCACGCATTTTGAATATAATATGCTTTTAAATTATCGAGCGCAATCAATTTAATTTCTCCAAAGATATGTTATGATTGGGACCACACTGTTCGGTGAGATATACCATCAGATCACCAGTGGACCTATTGGCCTATTGCTACGAAAGCTATACTGCCGGTCATCAACAAGCTGAGTAAGTTGGCTTAATTCAGCAAAATCCCCAACATACCATCCTACTGGTGTTGTATGGCTCGAATAGCGGAGCCAGCTAGAATTGTGTACATTGCAGATTCCAGTCCGAGGAGAATGGAAATTAATTTCTTAATAGAGTCGGGCAGAGCATCAAATTCGTTAAAAAGTTGAATTTCTGTCTTTTAATAAATAAAATAAAATAAAATAAAATAAAATAAAATAAAATAAAATAAAATAAAATAAAATAAAATAAAATAAAATAAAATAAAATAAAATAAAATAAAATAAAATAAAATAAAATAAAATAAAATAAAATAAAATAAAATAAAATAAAATAAAATAAAATAAAATAAAATAAAATAAAATAAAATAAAATAAAATAAAATTAAATTAAATAAAATAAAATAAAATAAAATAAAATAAAATAAAATAATAATTGGCGCTTCAAAAAAATAATTATAACTCACTATGACATGATGCATGTTCTCATGCTTTAAAAGATCTCTATAAATATTTGTGCTTAGCTAAACAGTTATCTTACTCAGAACAACTAAAATAAGAGAATTAACGAAGTACTAAAAACCTTCCTGCGACTTTCGTCTTCAGAGGTGAAAGAGTCTGCGGAGCGTTTCTTATTGATAAGCAATCATATAGCCGTCAGGCAAAAAAACGGCACCTATAGAAAGCCTTAAATTGAAATTTACCATGATCAACAAAAGGTATTTCTTAAATCGTACCCGTCCTAACTTCAGTCCGACTGTTTTCCCATATCATGCATCAATAGCAATAATAAACAAAATTGATATTTTTGGTTTATATTTCTTCTTTCTTTATAAATTATTCGATTTTTATACAAACACATATTATTTCATTACTATAAAATTAACCTAAACACTATTCCAAGTTACTCGTATTGGCAGTCTTTATTAATGTCCGCGTAATTGGAAAACCTGGAGTGGTCATCCTCCAGGTTTATCACTGCTGGGATGTGGGAACATCTCGTGTGTAAATTGGGCGAAATGCCTTCCAACTCGTTGACAATAATGTCCTCGCAATATAGCTGATAGTTTTCTTCACGTTGTATTGGATCTTCTACTTTTGGAAATTTGATTTTCTTTTGAAATGAATATTTTCCAAAATATACCCTCATTGTTTTGCTTAAGATGTCGTTGTAGATGGACTCCAGACTTTTATAGTACCAATCCAGATATATTGTTGCCATGTCAATAGATGTTATGTAAGGTCCAAAATAGGCAACCGTCCTGTCACCCATTTCTAAAATTTTAGCAGTGTAAGCGCAGATTTCCGAAATCTTAACAGTAAATACTCCTCGTTTGATTCCGGTGTCCAGCGATGGCGGATCCAGCCGGGAGGTATTTAGAAAATGGCATTGCGTAATGGGAATCCATTTGGACTCTTAGTATAATTTACATAACAATAATTTATTTATTTTCAGAATTCGCTAGTCACAAATTGCACAATTATCATTCCTTCGATTTTTTGCTCCCGTATTTTTTTGTTCGTCCAACTCATACGACCCCAAAAGTATGCACTTTTATGCTTGAAGCAATAAAACAATAGTGTTTGGTTCTTCAGTTTGTATATATGCATATATTTCTTCTCTCTACTAATATATAAAAGTGTAATGTTGTTTCGATGTCAGTTTGTGTGTATATGATAGATAAACTGACGACTTACCATTTAACACGCCATAAAAATGATTGTATCTTCTTCTGTTGTCCTTTGGGCAACTTGTAGACTATTAAATTTAATATATAAGTTATGTTTTATATGCTTAATACACAATTATTTGCACTTACGTCTTAAATCTATCCTGATTTTAAAATTTCCAAATTTATATTTTGTTTTGTTTACGTTTTGCTGTTTCCATGGATTTTATATCCTAATTGGTTTTTGTTTTGTTTACTTCAGCTGTTTTTATGGATTTTTTTTCCAAACTAGCAGAAAGTCCCAGGTGTTGCCTGGGCACCCGAGGCAAAAGTCTTTTAATGCAATATCTTCCAAATGAAATAAAAAATTAAGAAACAAGATTTGTAAGGAAAAGGATTTGTCATTGATTTTGTCGTTTTTTTTTTAACCAGGATTAGTGTTCGTATTAAATTTAATAAAGAAGATTTATTATTTGTATTTTTGCTTACACACGAAGTATTTTTCGTTTTGAGACTCTTCGCTTTCGTTATTTTACGTGGGATAATAGTTAGTACAATATAAAGCAAGTTATGCATTCTTTGAAAAAAAAATGAGATAATAATCAAAGATGACATTACGATGATAGCAAAGACGTAAGACGAAAAAGGCTGCCATTCAAGTGCGTGAAAGAAATTATGCATATTGTTGGAGAGTGTCGCATTAGTGCGGTCTTACTTTAAACCTTTAAAGACCCGTCATTTTGAGTTTCACGCTAACAGGGCCCCAGCATGCAAGATTCCAAAGATTTCGATGAAAGAAATTCGACGTTAGATATGTTCCTTTTCTGTAGTTTATGCGGGGCTTATACACAAACATGAATTGACCGTCGCCAGGACTATTTTCATGAAAGCAATAAGGTTGCTAAGGTTTCGCACTGAACTATCAATTTTTTCAAGTTTGCAAGGAAAATTTATTTTCGTGTGTAAACACATTAGTCCCCATGGTATTTTCACTGTTGCAGGCTCCGGTGAATTCATGAATTATTCATGCAATATTCCTTGCATTTCAACGTAAGGTCGCGTCTGCTTAGCACCATGTTAGAAATGAATAGTTTGTTGAGAATATTGAAATTATCCTATTAACCAAGCTTACATCTGCAAGGATTCCCCAGCGCCGATGGCTCTTCTTTTGTGAACGTAAGTTGACATATGCATGAAAGTAAAACAAAATTTGGTGAGTACCAACTTTTCATGTGCCAGCTACAAGAGTTGATAGGATATTACACTTACTTTTAAATTAAAAATAAATTAATATATAATTTTATTATATTATTACTTAAGAAAATGATTTCATATTATAAAAAAAATATAAATATTTATAACTGTCATCTTTTTCATTGGCACATTGTGTAAAATTTCACAGTCCCGAAATTTTTACTTTCACAAGTACTGTTTTTTGCGTTTAGCCCATTTCACCCTACAAATAGCTAAGTTTTGCAAAAAAAAAATCTAACCCTCAAGCCACTCGCAAGCTACAACCTCTCAACACCAAACGAGTTTTTTAAATTGTAGGTGTGGTTCCCGAGCTTAGCCTTAGCAAACAAACTGATAAAGATGAATTTCACTTTATGAGAATAAAATTATTAAAATCTATGGAGCGTTTTCCAGGAATAAAGCATATTGTGTATACTTATAATTTAAAACAAAAATAAATGAGCTATTTTGGAAATTTCTTAGAAGTTTTTTATCAAGTTGGTTTTTATTTGGACTTTGGAGAATTTTTAAAAAGTGATTCTCATCGGCTTTATTGGTCTTTGTGATTTTTATTTTATTTCCCCACAGTTTCGACGGTGGTTGCCATCTTCTTCAGGGGTGTCTTTATTTACAAAATTAAAAAGAGATATATTGTTGTACATATTGATACAAGTAACGAACAAAATATGACTTACATAACGTTAAATTTTAAGATTTTTAGTATACTAAAGAATAATTTGTTTGAAACATATAAAAAAAAAACAGATTAAAAACAGATTTTGAGCACTTCTCATTTGAAGATTAGTCTACGTTTTATGATATTTACTGTCAGAAACTAATGAACAGTAAACGACAGAGATATTTTGTGTGTCTTGTTTGCGGTTCATATTATTTTTGTTGTTAATTATATGCAGTGTCTCTAGTGTGTAACGTTTAGATGTATGTTTTTCTGTTGCAAGGATCTCCACTACTTCGAAGTTTGGTTTGTGACCGGTATCAACGCTGTAAGAAGCCAGTGCCGTCTTCCCAGAACTTTTTAGGCGAATATCTGACTTGTGGTTCGCCAGTCTTTGCGGAAGAAGTTGTTTGGTGGTGCCGATGTAGCAAAGATTGCAGGATTCATCCGTTTTCCCCTGGCAATTTATTTTATAAACTACGTCTGAACGGCGATCTTTGTCGGGTTTCGTCTTCAGGTTGGTTGCAACAGTCTGGTTTGACCTACATATATGCCAAGTTGACTTCCGGGTTGTTTTTCGCGACCATTTCTTTGAAATTTATGGAAAGTTTGGGGACATAAACGACACTCATATAAACACATCTCCTTTCTTCCAACTTATTTTTTGAACGAACTTAAAAGATTTTGTTATAGAAATCTTCAGTATTTAGTATTTTAATTTAAACAATAGATATTTAACATTTTTACCCATTTCAGTATAAAATATAAATTTACCTACATATTACATTCTGAAAAAAATCTTGGACACTTTTTTTCACTATAAAGTCTTTTGTAATCTCTTCTTTCACTAAATAAAAAAAATTCTTAAGTATCACCCCTGAATGTACTCCTCGGTCAGTCAAAACGCGTGTTTTTTTTATAACTGTCCGCGTACTAAAGGGATTGCGACTACCTTTAATATGTCCAAGCACACATTCAGCGTTGAGAAAATAGGGAATGATTTATCTGTTAATGACTCGACCCTCGACGATATTGTCTAAGACGCAGTTTAGACCCCATAGGTAAGGCGAAAAACGTGACCGACAATCTTTTAAATCTATCTATCTATCTACTTATCTAACTAACTAACAACTGCGAACAACACGATAAAAATAAATATCTTAATCGGTATGCTTTATTTAATTTCATTTTTTTTATTGTAGATTAAAGTACAAAACTTCCTACATTTAACTATTATTCTTAAGAGTCTTAAAACTTAACATTTTGTTCTTTTTAAATTATGTTTATATAATAAAGAAAATTACGTGACGTTTCCATAACATTAAATTAATGTTAAACTTAATCGTATCACATTAAGTCAGAAAAAACTCGTCTATTTTGGCTTATTCTTATTAAGCGGCCGCGTATTGCGTAATAATGCAACTTGAAAGTTATAACAATGAACAAGTAGCCAATAATTTCTTATCGGGCAATTTGTCATAACGTATTTTCGAATCGTTCGCGCAAACAGACTTTTCAAGAAAGGGCGGAAAATCAGGCCAGAGATTTAAATTTCGTATTTTCATATATTAAAAGTGATGAATACCCCATTTGAATGACACAAGGTAATCTTTTTTTTGCTTCATTTTTTTTTAGAAAATAAAATAACAAACAAAATTTTCCGCCCCCTACAAAGTGCCGCCGTAGGCTCGAGCCTCACGAGCCTAGTGGTTAATACGCCACTGAGTCACCTTTTTCCGGAGGGGGAAACAAAGTCTGACAAAGTAGCGATTTCTATTCTAACGACATGCATTCATAAATCGTACGTACTTTTTTGTCTGGATTTTCGCAGTGCAGTGAGTATAACTTTGTACATAATGTGGTTTTATATTTTTTAACGCGCTCATAGAATATTTCACAAAAAAAAAAAACTTGTGAATATTATAAGAATTGAACATGAGTATACTAAAAAAATATTAAATAAACAATTATTTTAATAAGTTTGAATGACCACCAACAACTTGAGTGTGCTACCATCAAGTTTTTCTCATATTATTTTTGGCTGGAATTATAGCTATTTCACGACTTGCCAAGGTCGATTTCTTCTAGCGAAAACCGAAACTAAACCACCGAGACAGGGATACTCGGTGAATTTCGGTACCAAAAATACAGTCTCGTCTCGGTTAGGAGAATAGTCTCGGTCTTGGTGCCAGCCTGGCATACAGACATTTTTTGAAAAAGTTGCAATCATAAGTTGTGGGCATTTCCATGGCCCCATAGAATCATGTATATGAAATGGAAGCGATGTGACTCGACACATGTGAATAGTGTGGCAGAAAAGTAGAGCTTATGCGTTCCCGTAGTAAAAGTGATTTGACTTTCGAAAATTAATTGTTTTTCACCAACCGCGGAAAGCTGGTTTAATATTTCACACTTTTTAAGGCGAAATACTGTTATAACTCTTATAAGTTATAATTTTTTATAGTCTCGTTAATATTAAAGCCGAATATGTACCTCAATAGTTTATCGATACTAAAAGACTGAAGTATTGAGAAAGTTCCGCGTGACTTATCGATTTCTGAGGTTAAATTTAGATCCGTCCGCCTCGGTCCTATATGTAGTGGTTGCTGTTTTGATTAAGGGTCAGTTGTACAATCGTGGTTCAATTTAAGATTCGAACTCGGTTTATCCCCTATAGGTGTTTTTCTTTTTTCGTTCTGAGCAGAGCACTGAACAGAGTTCGAACACATAGATTATGCACTGAACTTGTTTTAAACAGAGCGAGCTCTTAACACGGATATGTTTTTTAAACACTCTTGAACCACACAAATCAGAATACATTTTCATTTTAACCAAAAAAGCAATATAACACAAAACCATCCATATTTTGTACACTGATACACTTCTTTCGCCAACTTATGTATCTAAATTATTATTTTCTTCCTATTTTCATTCTTGTAACACATGGAATTTGGTGCGTTCAGCAATTTATACTCACATGCTCAGTCAGTTATCTTCGAGCACGTCGAATGCGATCTACGCACGTTCAGAACGAAAAAAGAAACACACATTTGCCGCTCTGCATGCTCTGAGTTGAAAAGAAACGCAAGCAAATTTTTTGATAACTCAGGCTCTGCTCTGAATTAAAAAAGAAAAACGCATTATGAAGTGTTGTGCAATCGAAGTCTAGGACTTAACTCACGGCTGAATTAAATCTTTCGATTTTTTAAGGCTTCAAAGCTTTCTTAACACCTCGTGTAGGGTACTAAATATTTAACGCCAGTTAAATTCCATTTTTTTATTTAATCGATTGTTAATTTAATAATAATTTTAAGTCAGAAATTTGTTTTTAAAATAAATTATTAAGCCAACATAAGCAAATATTTAAACTAAACTAAATATGGTGGAAAGGTCAAAAAATAATACTTGAATGTTTATTTGAACAAAATGCGATATTCCTTCCATAGACAATCTATAAAATTTAACATTATGAACTTTGAAAATATTTATGGCTCTTTCCGAGATTTACTCCTTCCGATGATAATTATGGAGTTTTCCCCACCAAAAATAATTAAAACGCGACTTTAGATCAAATGGATTTTTTATATTACAGGCCATAAATTGTGTTTTTTTTTAACTCGCAAAAAGCAATTGTTTCAAGATCGAGCGAAACTCAAAAAAACCAAAAGCGCTTATACTACACAGGAAAACTAAAAACTGTGAAGTAACAAGAAAAAACGAATGTTACCACACGTTATAATATTTCAATGACCGATGTTACCCTGAGTATGGTTTAGATTCAAGTGCACGAGCCAAACAATAAACTTACATGATTAGCTTTAACAAGAACAACAATTTAGGGGATCATTAGACAAACACCTACACATAAACATACAATTCACTTAAATTAACAGCTATGCCCTTGAACCTTGATTTAAAAACTTAAATTATGTAGTCTCATCGGAAAAATAAAAGAAAATATTAACTGTTGAGCGATGCAGAAATTTATGAGAATAGAAAAGAGAATATAGGGTAAGTAAACAAAGTTTGACAAAATGAAGCAAGCGTTTTCCTAACAGAAAAAGCAACGCTAGCTACATACCAAACAAATGTTAAAAAACCATTAAAACACATTTTTTCTTTCTCAAAAACGGATCCAAGAATTTTTATTTAAGAAAAATGTGCCTGCTATTAAATTAGTGGAGTTCATTTTTCAATAAAAAATTTTACCTACAATTTTCATATAGTAGACGAAGCGATTAAAATATTTTTTCTTATGCGGATCCTCCTTAAAAGTATACAAAATATTGCATGTTAAAATTTTTTAAAAACAATTTAACAATTTCTAAGAAAAAAATCATTTTTTTTTGAAAATTTAAAAAAAACCGCCTCATGATATTTATTGTTGCCAAAATATCAACCTATGTTTTCTTTAATTTTTACTGGCGATATATATGTAGTATTATGGCAAATTATGGATTCAAACTTGAAATTACGATGATAAAGTGGGTCCCGCAATTCCATCTGCCTATCTGTCTGTCCTCGAGTTATATGTCAAGTCTAAACGTTTGGATTGATTTGCTTCAAACTTGGTACATATTGTTTTTGCGGTAATATGCCCACGCGTTTTTTTTTCATATTTTTAAGACGAAAAATAACTTCTTAATGCGATGCATTTTTTTTAAACAAAAAATAAATCTTATTTTTCTCAAAAACGGCTCCAACGATTTTTATAAAATAAAATCACTTCATTAAGGAAGGGAAAAAATAATTGTTGATATTTTTTTTATAAAACAATGGTTATTTTTGGTACATCTGGTAAAACAATTTTTATCCAGAAGCTCCTCGAAAGTTTAAATACTAATGTAAGCCAAAATTTTTCAAAACATTTGTTTTTGAAATTAAAAAGAAACTTTTCATGTGAACTCAAAATTTCGGAAACGACTCCACGGATTCTTTTGAAAATTTGTGTTTGATTTTTAAACGAATCAATTTGGTTTGTTGAAATCAAATAGAACCCAATTTCAATGTTTGATTTGTAAACGAATCAATTTGGTTTGTTGAAATCAAATAGAACTCAATAACCAAAGGTTTATGTGAAATAATATGTGTATATGTAGTGTATGTATAATGGTTTATTTTAAATATAATTGATAAGGTTACCAAAGATGATGTGTACATCTTGCCGGTTGAACTCAAAAAGAACGATACATATTGATTGTCTTGTTCACAAGGCTAGCTTGCAAAAATACGAATGAGATAAGAAAGATAACAATGATAAGTAATTGAATGATAATTGTTATCATGTAGCAAAAGTATTCTTATTGTATTAAGGTAAATTAACATTTTGTTGGCAAGTTATTTTTTAACAAATATAATTTGTATAGGTAATATGTAGAGAATAATTAGATTGTTGTTCTTGAATATTAATTTAAATGTTGATTGAATCTTGAACATCCCGGCCCCCCTGGAACGGGTTTCAGGACATAGGCAAAGGTGCCAGTTTAGTAATCGGCCGAACAAAGGTGCCACCAATCGTCTTTACTGTAGCAACTCGTACTAGACCATCAGATCCTTAATTTGTTGTTTCGATTTTGCCGAGAAGCCACCTTGTTGGTGGGAGGTTGGGCTCCTTTATGATCACCAGATCACCAGGTTTTAGATTTGGACTAGGTTTCTTCCACTTTGGTCGTTCTTGAAGTGAGGTGATGTATTCGGCATGCCATCGTTTCCAAAATCCTTGGACCATGTTTTGCAGATGATTCCAGTGCGAGAGACGATTTAAAGGTGTAGACAGTGTTGTAGGTTCCGGGACAGGAGTTAACGGTTCACCTATAAGAAAATGCGCACGTGTTAGTGGATTAAGATCGTTATCAGATATAATATACAGAGGACGAGAATTTAAAACAGCTTCGATTTGAGTCAGCACCGTATACATTTCTTCGAATGTAAGGATGGTTGCTCCAATAACTCGTCGTAAGTGAAATTTGACTGACTTTACCCCAGCCTCCCACAACCCGCCAAACTGTGGGGAAGATGGTGGGATACAGTGCCAGGTAACACTGTCTTTCGCCAGCGATTCAGCAACAGCCTTGTTGTATGTTTCTGAGATGACCAACTTGTGCATCTCGTTTAGGCATCGACGGGCACCCTGGAAGTTGGTTCCATTGTCCGAATACACGTTCGAACAAAGTCCACGTCGAGAAACGAATCGGCGGAAGGCGGCTAGAAAAGCGTCTGAGGTGAGATCACTCACCAGCTCAAGGTGTATTGCCTTTGTGGCCATACACACAAATAAACTTATGTATGCCTTTGACGTTTTTGGATTGCGACCTCTAGAGAGCTTTATGCAAAACGGCCCAGCATAGTCACAACCAGTATGCGAAAACGGACGACCTTGTGATATTCGTTGTGATGGTAAGTCACCCATAAGCTGTGAAGTAGTGGCCCTTCGCAACTTAAAGCATGTAGTACACTTAAAAACGATTTTTCTGATGAGATTTCGACACCCCAGGATCCAAAACTGCTGTCTTACGATGGCGAACGTTGCAGACACTCCCGGATGTAGGTTAACCTTGTGGATATCTTCTACAATAAGATAAGAAAAGTTATTATTTGGAAGTATATAAGGATGTTTAATGTTGTAAGATATATTAGCATCTTTTATTCGTCCGCCTACTCTAAGAAGACCGTTATTGTCAAGGAATGGGGTATATTTAAGCAATTTTGATTTCATGTGCAATTGATTTTTAGTTTTAAGGGCGCGAATGTCGACACTGAATGATTTTAGTTGGACAGATTTGATGAGGGTTGTTTTAGCGATGAGTAATTCCTTTATTGTAAGGTATGAGGTGCGACGATTGGAATTTTCACTCAGATAATTAAAGATAAACCGGATTACATAAGCGAGAATGCGTTGCATGCGAGACCACGACGAGATCTTGTTAATTATGTGATCGATGACGTCAAAATTGTTACGTTCAGTCAGGAGAACTTGGCGAGGAGATTGTCTTGTTTCACGTAGAAGTTCACTGTCGTCTGATTTAAGAGTGTTGAATGTAGAGTTCGGCCAGTTGCACTCTTTTAACGATAACCACGCTGGACCAGTCCACCAGAGATGGTGATTTGGAAGTTCAGATGGCAGCACACCGCGCGAAGCACAATCTGCTGGATTCGAATCTGACAAAATGTGCCGCCAGGCACTTCTTGGAGTGATTTCGAGTATAGCTGCTGTTCTGTTGGCGACAAATGTAGTCCAGCGACGAGGAGGTGATGAGAGCCAATGTAAAACGATCTCAGAGTCGCACCAAGCTACAGTTTTTTTGAATTGATATGAAAACGACGATTTCACAAGACTGAACAACCGAGTCAGCAGCAAGGCCGCACACAGCTCCAGACGCGGAATCGAGACTGGTTTTAATGGTGCAACCTTTGTCTTGGCTGCGACAATTGTTATATTGTACCTTCCTTCAGCGATTTTACAGCGAGTGTATAGGACAGCACCGTAAGCGAGAGTGGATGCATCGCAGAACCCATGGAGCTCAATGTCGTCAAACGAAGATGCGAACAAATGTCTGGGTATTCGAATCTGCTCAAAAAATGAAATCTCTTGTCTGTATTTTTTTCAACGATCAGCTAATTTTGAAGGCAATGGGTCGTCCCATCCTAGGTTTAAATTCGATGACCACAGTTCCTGAAACAGCATTTTGAAAAGTACAACCGATGGTGCTAACAGTCCAAACGGATCGAATATGCGCGATACTTCTGACAACAACGAGCGCCGAGTTAACGAAATGGCTGGGAGAGAATTTGGCATGCGAAACGAATATTCGTCGCTGGATGGAGTCCAATGCATTTCCAGCACTTTGACACACGAAGTTGTGCGTTCGGTGTCATAGAACGAGTACTCACAGTCTTCCTTTGGAAGAGATGCGAGAAGAGGCCAACAATTAGAGCTCCATTTTCGCAGCTCAAGTTTGGCCATGGAAAGAAGTGAAACTAGTTCTTTTTGCAGTTCGATAAGTTCGTTTATTGATTGTGCTCCCGTCATTACGTCATCCACGTAGACGTCTTCCGATAGAACACGGGCTGCATTCGGATATTCCGATTTATAATCCTCAGACAGTTGTTGTAAAACACGAACTGACAAAAACGGAGCGGAAGCTGTACCATACGTCACAGTACGTAAACGAAAATGTTCTATTTCTTTCGAAGAAGAGTCTCGCCAAACAACACGTTGGTAATCACAATCTGAGTCATCTATCCAAATTTGACGAAACATTTTAACTACGTCGGCAGTAAAAACGAACGGATGTTGTCGAAACCGTAAGCAAACACCTATTAAGTCCCGTTGAATAGGAGGGCCTATTAACAACTCATTGTTCAAAGATTTTCCAGTCGAGTCTTTAACCGAACCATCAAAAACGACACGCAATTTTGTAGTAGAATTATCCGGTTTCAGCACCGCGTGATGGGGAAGATAAAAGCAATTGCTATTAGAAGAACCTATTTCCCCACGAGGAATTCGAGTCATGTGGCCCAAACTTATATATTCACGCATGAAGTTTGAATACATTTCCTTTAGTTTAGAGTTTTGTGAAAAACGACGTTCCATTGAGATAAGGCGCGAATTGGCTAGCAACAGAGTGCCTTGAAAGGAAGGATTTGAGTTTTTGAACGGAAGTTTAACTACAAACTTCCCATCTGAAGACCGAGAAAATGTCCTTTTAAAATGCTCTTCTGCCTGATAGACAACTACCGATGGATTCACTGGCACTACCTTATCAAGCTCCCAAAAACGTTGTAACAACGCATCTATATCAAGAGTAGAATGTAGAGAAGTGCAACGAGTTGATTTTTCCGGTTCAAAGAATTGTCCTGTAATGATCCAACCGAACGAAGTGTTTTGAGCGAGAGGTAAACCGTCATGGCCACGAATCTGCCCATCCTTCAAAATATTCCAAAGTTTATCACATCCCAACAGAACATCAACGGGAGCAACAAGATTGAAATTTGGATCTGCGAGTTCAAGATTAGGAATATGATACCACGAAGAGGCATCTATAGATTCAGTAGGTAAATTCGAAGTTATCTTATCGAGTATATAAGCATCAACGAACAAATTAGTAGAATTGAAAAGAGAAACAAGATTAAATGAAATGCGTCCCTTTGTGTATCCTACTTCCTTGGACGATAAACCGAGAATAGGGACTCTAGCATGTGTTCTTTGATAACCGAGTCGTTGAGCGAGAGATTCAACCACGAATGAAGATTGAGACCCGGAATCAAGAAGCACCCGACAGTCTATAAGTCTTCCCTGATTGTCTTGAATCTTAGCTAACAGAGTAGGCAAAAGTGTTTTTTTACAAGTAAGTTCAAGCGAATGGTTATTCACGATTGGAAGCGGAGTTGTAGAAAAGCTTGATGACGAAGACTGAGATTGTGGCGATGATAATGAAAAAGATGCTAAAGAAGGTGATTCCTGTTTTGTGTTGGAATCCGCAGAGTGTACTAAAGAATGATGGCGTGCCCGGCACTCCCGACAACGAAAAGAAGATTTGCATTTATATGACGAATGTCCAACACGAAGACAGTTAAAGCATAGCGAATTGGTTTTCACAAAGTTTTGGCGCGACTCAGTGTCTAGCGCGACGAATTTAGAATACTGAGGTAAAATGTGATCACTCTGACACATTGGACATTTTGATTGACTCTTCGAATCTGAAGGCCCAGCTAAATGAGCTCGAATGTTATTTGCTGCCTTAGCCCGCGATGGGATTGATCGACTACCGACAGATTGACAAGCCTCGAGGGCATCACATCGTGTCTCTAAATATTCTAAAAATTCGATTATTGTACAGTCTTCCCGAAAACCAATATGCTCTGCCCATGATTGTTTTGTATCATGGTCGAGTTTGTTTAATAATAAGTAAATGAGCCACGGGTCGCGGTTATTTTTGCCCAATGCATTAAGTCCCCGCACGACTTCATCGGCTCCATCAGAAATTTTTCTAAGCGTTTGAACATTGCTAGCATTAGAATTAGGAAGCGACATAAAAGTTTCTATATATGATTGAACTATTAATTGACTGCGATCGTACCGCTTTTCTAATCGATCCCATGCTTCGGCGTAGTTCGCTTCCGATATAGAAATAATGTTTTATTAAATTTGCCGCATCACCCCGAAGATACGACTTCAAGTAATGAAACTTGTGAGTCGCATTGAGGTTTTTCCTTGTATCGACCGATCCCAGAAAAAGATCCCGAAAGGACGGCCAGTCCTTGTAGCTTCCACTGAATGGTGGCACAATGATACTCGGCAATGTACAAGTACCTGTATTAGTTTCCGAAGAAGATGAATTTAGTTTTTCTAGAAACGAAGATTGCTGTTCGGTTAACCGGTCTATAGCTGAAGAATCTTCATTTTTTTCTTTTGAAATAACCCTATCGCGAATGGATTTAACGATTTGTGCATTAGTATTAAAGTATTTAGTCTCATAAGCGGAAAACCCATTTTCCATTTCCTCGATTTCATCGACATCGTCCTCTTTAAGACTTTCGAGAATTTCATTGTGCAAACTGCAAAACTCAGACCACGTGATCTCTAATTTATCTAATCGAACTTGCAACATTTCAGCCGATGTAGAATCATCGATTGTATCTACAAATGCTGCCGCCCGAGTTAAGCGCCCCTTGGCGCTCCCACATTTAACCTTTACTGCACTTGACATTGCACAAAAATTAACTAAACAGGTTATTCGTTAACCGATTAATTTTATATAAATTTACTCGAAGAAAACGTATGTACATATGTATAAAATTCTTTTCATATATCGATTTGTTCGAAAAGAATTTTATTCGATTGAGTTTTACGATGAATATAATCGAAGCGAAAATTCAAATTAATTGATTTGCACGTGATCACTAATCCCGTATAGCGCACAGTTATATATATGTATATGATTCGGTTTTGGATATTGCGACCACTAATTTATTATTGATTTTTGCCTTTAAAATCCGACCACGAAGGACCAATGTTTGATTTTTAAACGAATCAATTTGGTTTGTTGAAATCAAATAGAACCCAATAACCAAAGGTTTATGTGAAATAATATGTGTATATGTAGTGTATGTATAATGGTTTATTTTAAATATAATTGATAAGGTTACCAAAGATGATGTGTACAGCTTGCCGGTTGAACTCAAAAAGAACGATACATATTGATTGTCTTGTTCACAAGGCTAGTTTGCAAAAATACGAATGAGATAAGAAAGATAACAATGATAAGTAATTGAATGATAATTGTTATCATGTAGCAAAAGTATTCTTATTGTATTAAGGTAAATTAACATTTTGTTGGCAAGTTATTTTTTAACAAATATAATTTGTATAGGTAATATGTAGAGAATAATTAGATTGTTGTTCTTGAATATTAATTTAAATGTTGATTGAATCTTGAACAATTTGTATTTGGTAGTTTTTTGACTTGAATGTTAATAAACTATTTTTTAAAAATAAAAACCAAAGGCGCTTCCCATACAAATGTTAAAAATGTTGAAAAAAAAAAACGGATTCAAGAATTTTGATAAGAAAATGAGTGGGTTCATAAATTAGTGTAATCCACTTTTAAGTAAAAAATATTTTATTTTGCGTACTTATGAAAGGTACTTCCCATAGAACCACTTTTCATATTTTCGATTTTCTCACTATTGATTTAACCGATACAAATAATTGTTTTGTGCAAATGCTTTATAGAAGTATTAATAAAACTGCATACTCAAATTTTCCAAAAAATTGTTTTTTTCGATTTTTAAAAATTTAATAATTTTTTTTAAATCGGTTCCTTAATGCAACATTATTCCGTTTTTTCTTATTCCGACGCGGGGTACTTCCTAAAATAAATTTCACTTTAAGTTGTTAAAAATATATTTATTTTTCCATAATATTAATTTACTAGTAGATACCCGTGCGATGCTATGGACCCACAGGAATCTAATGAAATCATCTATCCACCTAAAAAATTTCAATTGAATGTAGGCACAAACGACGAACATGCTTGCCTAGCATGCTCGCGCTCGCTGTGCTCTTCTTTTGGCGTTATAGAGCAAAAAACATCCATCCATCCCACACACCCATCCATCCATCCAAATTTTTACATTTATAATATCAGTAGGATTATCCGAAATTTTCCAAGCTTCACAACGAATTTTCCACCAAAATCAAAATCCAAAATCATTAAATCATGCTTTAAATTTATCTATATAACATCGAGAAAAAAATGTTCGCGTTTTTCTAGAATTTTCGAGTTTTCCACTAAAAATTTTATATTTTTTTTCATTCGAAAGTTTAATTCCGGAACATTTGGATACACAATTAAATACAAAAAATCAATTTTCGATTTTAAAAATTTCCCGACTTTTCTGGAGGGTTTACCCAAAATTTTCTTTCGCAAAAACCTTCTCCTGGATTTTACGAACAACTAAAAAAGAATTCGATCCAAATCGGCCCATTCGTTCTCAATTGATGAATTACAATAAATTTTTTCACACCATTTTTAATAGCAGATGCCCGTGCGATGGTATATGGACTTTCTATCCCACGGGAATCAAATGACATCTATACACCTACAATATTAAAAACCGTTCAGTCGTTGAGGTGTGAAAGCGGAACGAATACCCAAGTATATGTATATATTTTTTCAAATTTAAGCCTCTCCCATAGGAACTGTTAATTTTTTTCGGTATAAAAATGACCTATGTGAGAATCCAGTACCCCATCCATCTACCAATCAAATTTCATGCAAATCCGTGTGCTTTTATGCGTCTTGTGAATAAAAGCTATGTTGGCTATTTGCAGAATGAGCTCTATGAAAAATAAAAACACACCTATCCTACGAGAACCATACATTTTTCCGGGTTAAAAAGTAGCACGTGGCCTATTCCAGACAATAGTTTATCTCTGTACCAAATTTCATCCAGATCCGTTCAGCCGTTCCAGAGTTATTGAGCAACAAACATCCATACATCCATCCATCCATTCAAACTTTCACATTTATAATATTAGTAAGATTTTTTCAGCACACTGCCTCAAAATAAAAACTTCATTGTCAACAACGTCAATGTTTAGCTACATTAAAGCTGTTAGCTATAAGAGCAAGTTTGTACGATCCAGTCGTGCATTTTATTTTTCGTTAGAATCATTATAGAAAACTCGACGTCAATAAACAACAAATGTAAGCCAAGGCCAACCAATGCACTTGTGCACACCAACATCACCATCAATATCGATCGCTCCCAAATAGCGATAGTTGCGACCGATGACGATGACTTAGTTTTAACTTTTAAATCAGCTAAGCTGATGATGACGAAATGCAGATGCAAGTATAAAAAAAATATAAATCGTTATCGTCACATCAGAATAGTCAATTTTTGCAATTTATCAATGACACACCGTCTATTATCTGACCTATAAATTAACAATACAAATTAAATCGTCGAATAAAGTCAAGAATATATTAAAATTTAAGTTCCAACTTTTGCTCGTCCTTTTTTCACTGGAATTTTAATATTTCGCTTCACTATGCATTAGTATCATTTTGCTTTTACTCGACTAAAAAGCTAGCCGTATCAAGTATTCTTGTATGACTTAGGGAACTCAATTGATTTTTCTTCGGGGACTTATTTAGTTGAACAGACTTATGAATACCTTTAATTCATTAATGGTTAAAACTGATGAAGATTACAATTAACAATCATCTGCTTGTTAATCCAACATCAAAATGTACCCTGGAATCATGTAAAAATACCATTAGTTATTTTACCCATCCCCTCTCCCAAAATAAGAATTCTTAACAATAATTAATTATAACGGGTCCGCCATCTAACTTTTTTTTAACTAGTGCTTATTTCGTGAACGGTAACACTTAGCTCATGTCTGATGTGACAGATAATTAGTTTTATCCTTCCGCTGAACGAATATGGTTGTGCATATGCTTGAGCAATGCCCGCTAAGTGGGCCTGCGATCGACTTAGAGAAGATGCCGATTTTGCCAAAAAATCATCTTTTCAGATGAAGCTCATTTTGATCCTGCCGGGTATGTAAACAAGCAAAATTGTCGCATTTGGGGCACAGAAAACCCGCACGCATACATTGAAAAGTCGATACACCCAAAACGAGTCACTGTTTGGTGCGGACTTTGGTCCAGAGGCATAATTCGAAAATGAGCAAGGAGTGGCTGTTACAGTCAATGGCGATCGTTATCGGGCCATGTTGAACGAATTTTTTTTCACAAAAATTGAAGAGGAGGATATTGGCAATATTTGGTTTCAACAGGACGGCGCTAAGTGCCACACATCCGGAGCTACTCTCGATGTCTTGCGCAAATTAAAAAAAAAAAAAAGTTATTTGGCGGACCTTATATGTACATACCCATCAAAATTAAAAATTTGGGAAAATTATATTTCTTTCGGGCCGAATATTAAATTTCGCTCTAAATAATTTTGTTACACGGCGAATAATCCGAAAATATATTTTTTACCATAATGTCGAAATATAACCGCGATAATCTAAAAATTATAAATTTAGCTGTAACTTCAATAAACACTAATCAGTGAGTTTCTACGGATGTCGTTGTGTTACCATGATGGACCTCGTGCGAATGGCGTCTGTGTCGCTGAAGGTTATTTTTCTGATGAAATAAACTGTTATCTATGGCCGCTGTATCTGACTACTAAAAATTGGAAAATTAACAAAATGGTCGCCGTAAGTGGTCGAAATTTACTCATGGCCATTGAAAAATCTCGGTAAGGTCTTATCGAAGATAAAATGAGTTACCGAAAGCTTTTCGAAGCTAAAATGAAAATGAGAAACAGGTAAACCAAATCACTTTGTGACTTTTGAAATGTGCAAACATACGGATATCTTAAGACCACGGTTATTCAGTTTGTCAAAAATTGATACGTTTTATTATCTACGGGTCAAGGTCTGGTTTTTTTTTTAACACGTATTACAAAAACAACACGAGATCCAGGTTTCTATCGGGGTTTCTATCTGGGCTTGCAAATATTAGTATTAAATTCGGCGAACAGAGGGTACATTTAAGTACAAAACTCAGATCGTTTTATTTTCACGGGGTGATCCATATGGGTTATTTGTGATAAAAAAAACACGGCTCATAATATCCAATTCCCGTTGGAGAGGGTTTCAGTTAAGAACCCAACACTTGTGGAATATTATCTTCTAACTGTGCTGACAGCTATTTCAGCTTAACGCGGTTGAGGAGGAATGACGGTGGTAGTGATATCAACTACTTATGTTCATAATGTATATAGATAGGAGTATATATTAGAGACACACCCTTAAAAACAAACAACCCATCAACAAGGAAGACTTCTTGTGTTTTGTGTCGGATATTTAACCAAATTCTCTTTTGTGGTTTTAAGCCGACATCCTTGTGGATCCAACTTTCGTCGCTGAAATTTGCAGATCGCGTGATATTATAAACATTCGAAAGGAATAAATTAGACAAAACGACAACTCGTCCTGCTGGTTTTACTTGCATTTTATTAAGATGTACGTTTATCTCTGAATCTGATGCAGCCAGGAACCCGCTACTATCATTGCTTCTTTCCGCCGTGCGTCGCGTCGGTGTCGGTATCGATATCTATGAATATTACAAAGTAAGCATACATCCATACCATTTGCTAAACACCAGTTGATAATATTTATAAGATCTCATATTGACTGCAGGTAACGTTATTATTTGATTTAATGAAAGTGCTTTCATACTTTCACAACGATCAGCTTCAGATTTTAAAATACAATTATAAAAATACTCGTAGTTATATTAAATTGGAAAAACTCTTTTGATTGAAAAAAAAGCAAACAAAAAATCCATGGGTGCGTAATTTTCATGAAACCGTTAAACAGGATTTAATTCAAACAAACAAACATACCCAGTACACACGTATGAAAACTATATGATTCCATTACAAATTAGAAATCAATCAAAATGAAAATCGTCAAATTAAGAAATCGACCAGAAACGCATTAACGAATTTTGATAAGATGATAAAATGTTCCATTAGAAAAATTAGAAGCGGTAAACGATGAACGTGTTTTTTTAATTAAATGCTGACTTCCTTTATTAAACCGAATATGCCATTAAGTTGTCAAAGGATTTAATCCAATTGCAGCGTGCAATGAATGAAAACTGTCCAACACGTCTGTATTAAATAGTGATGGGATAGTTATAAAAAAGAGAAGCTTATAAGAAATTTAAATACTACTAGATCAACTTAAATATTTGCGTGCTCTCTCTTCGTGTAAACAGCACTGTCACAAGTACTTAAGCTGGAATTAAATAATTCAGTTTCGTGTAAGCCGATTAAAGTCGAGCATTTTCTTTTAAGGAATACTAAAAACTTATTTTGTATAAAAATTATTAAAATGCCAAGATGTCAGATTCGGAAGCGTTCTGCATCAACTTATTTTTTTTTGTGTTCCATAGGTAGGTGTAAAACCTTCAAAAGATTCTATGAGGACAGAAAAACGCGTGCTCATAGGAGTGTGAGATTCTTACTGCACTAAAAACACCTCCTCCTCCCGATTGCAACTAAGTTGAAGTTTATCTAACAATTTATTTTTAACGAATTTAATTAACGTGCTGCAGGTATCCGGTGATAGTTCCTGCTTATACCACGATTTTAAAGTGGATTCTCGTTTAGTGCTCCACAGCGGAAGGCTTAGTCCTTCGCAGGCGGCGTACTAAATTCGTCTCATCGATAATTTCGATTATAGTACTATTGCAGTGTTGTAATAGCCGTTTTCTATGATTTCGGGCAAAATTTTTTATTTCATCGCGAACCGTGGGAATCCTCAGATCTATGTGGAGATTTTCGTTTCTAATGTACCAAGATGCGCTTACAAACTTTCTTAGGAGTTTATTTTCAAATGTTTGTAAGGTATTTAAATTATAATCTCGCTTACAACCCCAGAGTTATATACCGTAAGTCCAGACATGCTTTAGCACCTGCCTGTAAAAAATTAGCTTGTTTTCAGTACCGAGCTTAGAGTGTTTCCCGAGCAACCAGTACATATCTCTGAGTTTATTATTCAACTCTTCGCATTTCTTTTCAACATGCGGTTTCCATTTTAATTTCGCGTCTAGAGTCATTCCGAGATATTTTGCTTCATTAGGAAATGGAACTTCAACCGTATTAACAAATACTGGTAATCTATTAATTTTTTTATACGTAAAATCTACATGGACTAATTTTACTTCGTTTTTGTCCATTCACTAACATTATTCAGAGCTTTTTGTAATTTAGTCGTAGTATCATTTATCGTTTGGCCGACTGCTAGTATTGCAGTGTCGTCAGCAAACATGGCTACGACAGCGTCTTCTGTTTGAGGTATATCACTTGTAAATAACAGGTACAATATTGGACCTAGAACATTTCCTTGTGGTACCCCAACCACTATTTCTTTGAGATCCGAGTAATAGTTCCCATGTCTTACTTTAAGAAGTCTATTTTCTAGATATGCTTTTAGAAGCATATAAGGGGTCTTAAGAAATTGCATTTCTACTTGGCTTGGTTGTTTTCTTTGTGAATGCTTAAATTTTGATCGCCGATCTTGTAATTCTTTTGCTACTTCGCAGCATCTATAAAGGGTCCGCCAAATAACTTTTTTTTTTTTGCAAATGCTATAAAAAAAAACTAATGAATATTTTCTCAAATTTCTTTCTTATTTGAAAGCAGAATCCTTCCGGTTAATAATGGAAAATAATTTCATTCAAATGGTTGCCTCGGCTGGCCATACAGTAGCCTACACGATCGGTCCATTTTTTAAGCACATTATCGATTGTGTGCAGCTGTATTTCACCAATGGCTTCACGAATATTGTCCTTTACAGCGTCAATTGTCTCTGGCTTGTCGGCGTAACACTTATCTTTTACGGCACCCCACAAATAATAGTCCAACGGTGTCAAATCGCAGCTCCGACGTGGCCAAACGACATCAGCTCTGCGGCTGATAATGCGATCTTCAACAACAGGGCGCAAAACATCGAGTGTAGCTTCGGCTGTGTGGCACGTAGCGCCGTCCTGTTGAAAGCAAATATTGCCAATATCCTCCTCTTCAATTTTTGTGAACAAAAATTCGTTCAACATGGCCCGATAACGATCGCCATTGACTGTAACGGCCACTCCTTGCTCATTTTCGAATTATGCCTCTGGACCAAAATCCGCACCAAACAGTGACTCGTTTTGGGTGTATCGGCTTTTCAAAGTTTGCGTGCGGGTTTTCTGTGCCCCAAATGCGACAATTTTGCTTGTTTACATACCCGCCAAGATCAAAATGAGCTTCATCTGAAAAGATGATTTTTTTAGCAAAATCGGCATCTTCTCTAATTCGATCGCAGGCCCACTTAGCGGGCGTTGTTCAAGCGTATACACAACCATATTCGTTCAGCGGAAGGATAAATCTAATTATCTATCAAATCAGACATGAGCTAAGTGTTACCATTCACGAAATAAGCACTAGTTGAAAAAAAACCTTAGATAGGGGACCCGTTAGTTTTTCCAAATGTTTCTTTTCTTTTAACATTGATACTTTGTTAATATCGATGAACATTGTTAATCACTAACAAGCAGTCAAGCACGTTTTTACTTCGTGAATGTCAAAATTATGAGTGAAATTGGCTACGCTCAGTTTTTTGCTCAATTTGATCGGTCATTTTGTTCTGAGCTAATAGAGCATAATCCGATTTAGCTCTGGTTGAAAAAAGAAATACAAGTTGAACGATTAGACGTACCCAAGCTAAAAAAGAAACAAATACCTTTATTGACAACGCCAAGTTCTTTACTCAGACAAGAAAAAAAAACATCACCTCTTGGTATGATTTCGAAGCCAAAACGTGTGCGAAAGCTCAACTTGAGAGTTAAACGTTCTGCCTATTAAGCTTCAGGTGTCAATGTCAAGCTTTATTGTTTCTTACTGAATAAAAAGTAACACAACGAGACAGAAGCCCTATATAATTCTACATCTACAAGTCAAGTATGTATGTATATTAACTCATTAAAATAGTTCAAGAGTTCATCATTCTTTCTATCGTTACACACAACACTTTGTGGGGAGTGGGGCGTGTGACAGTGAAATGTAAAAGCCGAAAATAAAAAAAAGAAACATTATGAAATCGTTTTGCGACATTAAACCGTTAACAACGTCTTAATGTGACACCCAAGTTCAGTTGAAAGTTATGCAAACGTCAGCCATTAACCGGTCATCAGTAAAGGAACAATAATATTCAAAATGATTCCCTTTATTGTGAATGTTTCACGAGTCTGGAATCAGAATATATTCGTATGTAGAATACATGCATCTTTATTATTCACCGCTAAGTGCCATTGTCATTAGGTTTAGAACCTTTCTGTGTCTTTCCTTATGTAATTCACTGGGTTAAGAGTGAAGTACGTGATGTAATATAGATTTTAGGAATAATTTTTGAAAGCTGTCACGTACGAAATTCGTTGAAACGCGCAGTACTTATAAAATTGATAGAATTTATTACATGGGATCCATTTTAAAATTCAAAACCATACTTTTTATAGAGAGAACCTTTTGGATATGGAAGGGAAATAGATAAGGCAATGAAAATTCATTGCTGTAGGGCTGTTCATTTGGCCTGATATGCTTTTAAGTACTGAACATAAATAATTCAGTAAAACAACCACGGAAGCGTTTATTTTTTGGGCTATCAATGTACATTATCTATGAGGGTACCTACGTCAATAATGTTGTAGATGGCAATAGCGTCGAGAGGTCATTTCCTGTTAGTCAAAATTTTTAGATTGAAATTAAAAAAAAAAGTTAAATAATTAACTTTTTTAATTTCTAGAAAATATTTTAACCACCCACGAGGTCCATGTCCACCCACGAAATTTTCAATAAAATTGGAAAAATTCTAGTGCTCAACAAATAGTGCTAAGATTGACAGGGAACAAGGAATTCAAACTTATAAATAAAATAAAATAAAATAAAATAAAATAAAATAAAATAAAATAAAATAAAATAAAATAAAATAAAATAAAATAAAATAAAATAAAATAAAATAAAATAAAATAAAATAAAATAAAATAAAATAAATTAAATAAAATAAAATAAAATAAAATAAAATAAAATAAAATAAAACAAAATAAAATAGATTAAAAAATTAAATAAAATTAAAAGAAATATAAGGATTTCAAACCAATAACTCTAAGTTGGTCCAACCTGTATGAACTTTCTGTAGTTCAAGCTTCGAAGTTCAAATAGCGAAAACGTATAGAACCTTTTCCGAAACTTAAAAGCTTTCCATTTGACGGTCAACTTAAATAGCAAACGAAATAGCAAGTTACAAATGAATATTGCTCTGTCATATATTTTGATATGTTGTTATTATTTTGATAATAAGCCGCTATATTTTTGCAGAGCTTTATTTTTTTTGCTTTTGCATAATATCTTTCCATTTTTCTTTGTCTTGTCATTGAGGAAAATTATTTTAATATTTTTTTTTAATAGAAACTAAGTGATTTAATAAATTATAATAAATAATAAAATAAAACAAAATAAATAAAATAAATAAAATAAATAAAATAAATAAAATAAATAAAATAAATAAAATTAAAATAAAATAAAATTAAATTAAATTAAAAAAAATTATAAGCACTTCCAATCAGTCACTCTAAGTTGGCCCAAGTTGAAGCTACTTTCTGTGGCTCAAGCTTCGAAGTTCGAACATCGACAATTTATGAAACTTCTTCCGAAATTGTAAATCTTCGATTTGACGTTCAACTTAAATATGCAACGCGTTGATATTTTGATGAAAAAATACTTTAAGTTAAAAACAAAATGTGGCGCAGACTAATGCAGAATTCGTTTCACTGATAAGTCCAGGTTTTGTTTGCGCTCACCTGATGTACGTAGCAGAGTGAGGAGACGGCCAGATTAGGGAGGATGGACATTCCTCGGAACTGTTGCCTAGTGAGAAGGAATTTTCATGCGCGGAACTCCAGTTATTACATTAACAACATTTTGGAGGAATATGTGGTTCTATAATAGCACTATTTATTGGCGCACTATTTTTATGTGGAACAACAGGTTGCTAGGTGCTAAAGTCAGTAAAATATTATTACTAACTTTCGAAATTTCTTTACCTTTTCATTTTGTATCTCCAAAAATTGAAAATTAAAATATCACTGAGCAAAAATGTCGGCAGCAATGTTAAATGCATCTGATGACATTTCAATGAACCTATTAAAATTTAATGAGCCAAAAACTGCCATTTAGTTTAAAAGCTTTTTTATAATTTAACAGCGTTTTTGGAAATCTAAAAATCCCATTTTAAGGTTTAGAAACCTGTTAAATGCTTAAATAAAAGTCCTTCGTGAAATCGGCCATAGTTCTAAGAATCGGGTGAGCCAATTGTAAATAAAACAATTTAAACGATCTAAATTTTGTACGGCGGGTTAATGGATGAAGAATTCAGATGTGTCAAAAACCAAATTTAATTCAAATTTAACCCGATCACGAATTACCTCCTAATAAATAGTTGTGTGATGAGAGATTAATATACATTTTTTTTTTCAAATACCTACGCTATGAAAAGAACGCGATGCGATGCGAATAAATTGGTAGAGATTCATATAGATCTCAAACTCTACTCATAAAATTCAACCGCCCCTTTGACATTAGAAATTTATGTTTTGTTTCTTTTTCCTCTGTCATACAGTCTTTTCTAATTAATTCAGGTGGACAAAATTGACTTCAATGTGGGTTACTGACTTATGGTCACTTTCATGTTGTCTCGCATGTGTGTAAAAAAAAAAATCGTAATATGCGTGACAAATGTTTTTGACATTCTTATATGTTGTCATTTAGCCTACGCGTAATAAGGTTTACTTAATTAGAAGCGGCAACTAGCAGCTTGTTAAGTCAATTTTTTATTGATCATCATCTTGGCGGGAGATTTAAATACCTACACAGTTTCCCGCAGCATATCTTTGAAATTAAAGCTCTATTGACAGAAAATTGTCTGCAGTTTTTAGCTGTCATGTTTGTATTAGAATATATTAACTCGCTAACCTGAAGTTGGCATTTTTATTCATATAAACAAATTTATATTTGACATGCATGATATACAAATGTTTTAATATTTCAATCATAAAAATTAAGTGAATAAGAGATGGGATAGTTGACTACGTTCGTCGTAAAGGCGCCATAATTGTGAGAATGGATTTTTGGAATGACTTTGGGAAAGTTTTGTGCGGAATTTCAGTTAATGAAAGTTCGAACTTCGACATTACGAAGTTAGAGAAAAATCATGATATTGAAATTACAATTTAAGAATAAAATTTTACATTTTAATTTGATGTCCAAAATATGTTTGGTGTTTTTTAATGCGAAAGTTGTTCACAATTAAAATTTGAAAAAAACATTTCATTAGGGGTGCCAATGCCAATTTGGGCTCACAATTAATGTATGTGTTAGCTAATCTCGGAGGTCTTAATTGTGTCAGTAGATTTCCACTGAGCACAAATAAAATTAGAAGATGAAAGAATTACGAAGAACCTTTCCGGGACTTTCATCTTCAGTGGTGAAAGATTCTGCGGCCTGCGGGACGTTGCTTGTGCTTGTTGACAAACAAACATATAGCCGTAAGAAATCCTTAAATTCAAACTTACAATGCTAATCTATTTTTATGAAATAACTAAGTGCCCACTTGTTATTCCCTACCATTCATCATTGGCAGTAATAAAAAAAAATCGATATTTTTGTGTATATTTTTATTTTATTTACAAATTATTCATACATATTATTTCCTTAGCTAAAAATAATCCAAAATACTATTCCAAGTGACTTCTTTTTGGCAGTCTTCATTAACGCCCGCGTAATTAAAAAACCTGGAGTGGTTGATCAAATATTATAATATAATATTGGCGGGAATATCTCTTGTGCAAATTGGGCACTCTTATCCATTCCTCTAAACAATACCTAAGCAAGCGATGCTTTCCAACTGGTCGAGAATGATTTCCTCGCAATATAGCTGATCGTTTTCTTCACGTAGTATTGGATCTTCTAGAATAGGAAATTTTATTTCCCGAGAACAGTTGAAGTCTTCTTGAAATTAATATTTTCAAAAATTTACCCTCATTGGTTTGCTTAAGATATCGTTGTAGATGGACTCCAGATTTTTATAGCACCAATCCTGATAAATTGTTGCCATGTCAATATCTGTTATGTAAGGTCCAAAATAGGCAACCGTACTGTGTCCATTTCTCCACTTTTCGCAGATTAGGCGCAGATTTCCGAACTCTTACCAGTAAATACTCCTCGTTTGATTCCGGTGTCCAGCGATGTCGGATCTAGCAGAAAACAATACACACCTGTTCTTCAGCTGAAGAGATATGCATCCTCTAAAATATCTCCGAGTGAGAAGTGGAAGAAACGCTTTGGGTATCCATTTGGACTCTTAGTATAATTTACATAAAAATAATTTATTTATTTTCAGAACTCACGAATCACAAATTGCGCAATTATCATTCCTTGATTTTATTTTCTCCCGTATTTTTTTTGTTCGTGCACCTCATACGACCGTCCTTTACTTTCCATTAGGGGAGGACGCTTAGTACCTACTAGGATTTTTTTGTACAGTGAACTAAGGGCCTCTTTAGAATAGCTTTAAAAAGTCGCCGGATTTTTTTAAGCCTATATGTATTTATCCAAAATTAAGGTTTCAGAAAATAAAAAACAACCTTTTATGCTTCAAGCAATAATAACAAAATCGATGTGCTTGGTTGTTCAGTTTGTGATAAATATTATGTCATTTGAAAATATCAAAAATAGTATTTCAAGTGACTTCTCTTGGGCAGTATTCCTTAATCCCCTCGTAATCGGAAAACATGGAGTGGTCATCCTATGGTGAAACTTGTGAATCAGATGTTATAAAGGGTTATCCATTTTGCGGTTTCAAAAGTATAGGGCTGGAAATCGGCATCTGTCAAACTAAGTTGTTAAGCCATTTTTTTTTCAGTTGAAAGTCTGACATTTACGAAAATGGATAGCTTAACTATCGCACAACGCATACAAATTGATAAAACCTACTACAAAAATGGTGATTCTGCCACAGCCACATATCGTGCTTTAAGAGGAGGTTATGGTTTACATAATCGCCCAACTACGCAAGCATTGGCAAAATTGTGAAGAAATTTGAAGAGACTGGATTGGATACAGATATTGTAAGGCCTGTGCATCATCGTTTCGCTCGTTCCACTGAAAATATCGCTGCTGTAAGTGCAAGTGTTGCCGAACACCCGAATGTGTCGATTCCTCGTCGTTCTCAGGAATTAGGACTGTCTTACGGCACATTATGGCGTATTTTGCATTTGGATCTACAACTACATCCATATAAAGTCCAGCTCACACACAAAACTGAAGCCAGCTGACCATTCACAACATCGTGAATACGTCGAATGGGTTCTTGAACAACAGGCGGTGGACGTCGATTTTTCGAACTAAATTTTCTTCAGCGACGAAGCTTATTTCTCACTCGGTGGGTATGTTAATAAACAAAATTGTCGTATTTGGCGTTCTGAAAATCCTCAAGTAACTAAAGAGAGGCGATTACATCCACAAGACGTCACTGTTTGGGGGTCTCTTTGGTCCGGACCTTACTTCTTCGAAAACGACGATGACACGACTGTCACCGTCAATTCGAAGCGTTATGGTCATATAATAACCGACTTTTTTGCCTGCTATTGGAGAATACGACTTGGAGAATATGTGGTTTCAACAAGACGGTGCCACGTGCCACACACCTCGAGCGAATATGGCTTTATTGAAAGAGAAATTTCCTGGCCGCGTAATTTCTCGTCGTGGCGATATCAACTTGGCCACTAAGATCATGTGATTTGACACCGCTGGACTCTTTGTTATGGGTCTACGCGAAAGACCGTGTTTGCGCAGATAAACATTTAACTCTTGAGCACTTGAAAACCAACATTCATCAAGTTATGGCTGAGATACCGCCCAATAAGTGTCAAAAAGTTGTCGAAAATCACCTCAAAAGAATTGATGCTTTCAACATGCGTGGTGGTCATTTAAATGATGTAGTGTTTCACACATAATGTCAACGTTCAAACTTTATAATAAAAAAGAAATATCATGAAAACAAAAATATTATATATGTGTTTACTTTTGAAACCGCAAAATGGATAACCCACTATTATATTGGTAGTAATATCTCTTGTGCAAATAGGACACTCTCACCCAGTCCAATGCCCACCTAAACAAGCGATGCTTTCAAGCTGGTCGAATAAGATATCCTCGCAATACAACTGACCGTTTTCTTCACTTGGTTGTGGAACTTCTTTTGGAATTTTCAATTCCCGAACGCGGGAGAGAACTCCCTGAAATGAATATTTTCCAAAATATATCCTAATTGATTTATTTTGGATGTCGTGGTAGATGGACTCTAGGTTGTCATTGCATCAATTCTGATCTAACGTTTGCATGTCAACAGCTGTTAAGTAAGGTCCAAAACAGACAACCGTCCTGTCACACATTTCCCAATATTCGCTGTGTAGGCGCCGATTTCCGAATTTCGACCAGCAAATACTCGTCTTTTTATTCCGCTGTCCAGTGATGTCGGATCCAAAAGAAATAAAATATAAAGTGGAAGATGCTCCCGTTCCTTCGTTGCTTTACAAATCTTGTATACCGTGTAATGCAATGTTTAAGTAGACATTCGAATTTCCAGGAAAAATTTGGAAAACGCTACTGGGTATCCAGAAATGTAGAAATGTATAATTTGTTGGTTTAACTTTGAAACGCAACTGAAACTTGGACGATGATAACGCACCGATCTTGTCAGCTAATGACATAGCCCGTAAACATAGCATAGAGTCCCGTTTCGGGAAATCGTTGGTTTTGTCCAAAGAAATTGTGCACCCTCGGAATTCTATTAAATTCTGTCTTGAAGTGATCATGGTTAAACTTCAGGTTAAATCTCATCCATTTATTCCTCGCGTATATCCTCCATCTTAACCCACTCAAAGGTGAATAGCAAACCTTTGTACGAGTTCCAAGGTGTATTCGCCACTGTCAAAAATAAACAGAGTAAAGAAAAACCAAAAATTGATCTGTCCTGATGAACGTTTAATAACAGAAAATAAAAGAAAGAACATTTCATTAAATATTTAGTTAGTAAGAGCTTTTAAATATTATGTACAAGAAGACCCGTTGACAAATTTCGCCAATTCAATAATGTCATGCAATTAAATATTCAAATAGAATGTTTGAACAAAATAAATAAATTGTTCATGAACATTATTAGTTTTACAAAGTCTCTAATTGCACACACTATCAAATCGGCTACAATTTTGAAGAGTGATACCTAATTTAGTGCAGAAATGTCAAGATATGAACTGCCAAGTCAAGACAAAGTGCTTTGATAATAAATTTTACGGCATAAATGTACTATTTCGTTGGCGATACATTTATCAACAAGTAGAGTCGGCCTGTTATAAATGCGATAAAAGAATACAAACAACCACATGGTGGATGGAAACATATGTTTCTCCTCCACTCACTCAATGTGCAAACGAAAAAAAGACAATTTTAAATTACAAAAGTAATGCATATTTTTCTCTTTCACTCTCTTATTGTATTATCTTTGTAACATAAAGGTTTTGTGCAATGTCATCGCTTTGTTTAAATTGCAATCCAGTGATAACTAATTTAATGGATTTTCTTATTTTATAAAGGAGAAAAATGATATTGACAAGAGAAATAACATGTAACTTGTATTGTTTTAGACGTGTGGTTTTCAAGAAGAATTAAAACGCACATAATTTAATGTTATGGCCAAGAATTTAGCTCTATTGTAAAGATAAGGGTTAACCATTCGATTTCGTGCAAGTGTCCGCTGCGGCTAGATCGAATAAATTCCAGCCGAGAAGCCTAATTTTTGACCACAATAAAGCGCCGAATATTCTCTTCTGAGGCGTCAATTGTCTCGGGCTTATCTGCGTAGACAAGCGACTTCACATAACCTTACAAAAAACAGCCCAGTGGTGTTAAAGCGCACGATCTTGGAGGCCACGCCACAGGCCTACGACACGCGAGATAATGCGCTCAGCAAAAGTTTAGTCCAATAAAGTGATTGTTTCGTTGACTGTATGGCATGTAGCCTTGTCGGAACCAAAGTTCGCCCACAGTAACATCAATATTAATTCAGGTACGATAGTTTCATTAATAATGGCCCTATAGCGTTCTCCATTGACTGTAACATTATGGCCGGCTTCATTTTTGAAGAAATATGATTCCCTCTGCCCATAGAGCACAACAAACAGTGACTTTTTGAGGATGAAATGGCGGGCGTGTCAACAATGGCTTGTAGATTATGTTCACTCCAAATACGACAATTTTGCTTATTAACGTATATACCCATTTAACCAAAAGTGATCTTTATCGCTGAACAAAATTTTCTTGTGAAAATCGGGATCGGTGGCCATCTCGTTTTGGGCCCATTCACCATACGTGCGACGCGCTTGATGGTCGTTCGGCTATTCATTATAAAATGTCAAACCAAACTGAATATAAATCAAGTGACAGCTGTCAAAAGACCAACTCCGAAAAAAGTATTACCAGATTAAAACCCATACGCCTAAACAAACACCCGGTATAATAATAATCCATATCAATCAATTTCGCTGGTTTGGAAGAATCAAAATAAAATAGTGGCTGGCTGGTTTTCGCTTATCGAGGCAATTTTACTTCTGAACTTAGATCTTAGATGATTATCAAAAATGAGTCGGTCCTTGAACATGAGTTATTTTCTTAAAGACGGGAATTACTTCCTACTGGTCTGGAACTCAGTCAGCGACAAGGCCGTTGCGGATCTAAAAAAAAAATGGAAAAAGCAGACGAGACAACATGACCACCATTAAGTATCAATATCTACCTGTCAGCATAATTTAACAATTAAATAAAGTGATGCCGTAATTTCAAAAATAAATACTCAAAAGAATCAAAAAAAATAATAAACTAATTTGGTTTCACTTTTTTATGCGAAGTTGGGTAGCTGGTACTTAAAGTTAATACCTGTGACTGTGTGGTTAATAAGTGTATTAAGGAACACAAAGTATGTTTTTACTTGCGTTATAGGTACTATAGGGCAAGTTTTGCATTTAGAAAAAAAATCGAACTCGCGACATTAATCAAAGTTGACATTACGATGATACAGAACACCCCGCCATTCCGTCTGTTTATCTGTCTGGCTGTCTGTCTGTAGAACGATCTACAGCCGTAACGGCTGAACCGATTTTGTTCAAACTTGGTGCTTAGGCGTTTTAAATGATTGTCCAAAATATATTTTTGATTTGTTGTTTTAAACCTAAAAATAACGGTACTTGTCATACAAATTTTTCTACCATCTTAATTATCTCGAAAACGGCTCTAACGATTTTGATAAAAATTGTTGTGTGTACTACTTTGGATAGCCAGAGTCTACATTTTGGCCAAACATTTTTTCCAAATATTTTGTTATTAACGGTACCTGCCATACAATCATTTTATTGATTTTCGACTTTCTCACAAACGGCTCAACGGATTTCCATCAGGAGCTCCTTCGAATTTTAAATAAAACTGCTTTTCAAAATTATTTTTTTTTTAAATTCAATATTTTGAAAACGGGTGCACGATTTTTACCGAAATTTTGTTTTTAAATTTATATTATAAAATATTTAAAATGTTCATACCAATTTTTTTTTTTAGAACAAATTTAAGGATTTGTATATATAAAAAATTAAGTGAAAAATGTCTTTAAAAATAAATTCAGCCGTTTCAAATAAGAATCTTTTTCATATAATGTGATCAAACATAGGAGCAAGTACGTGCGATCCAGTCGTGCATTTGAATTTAATTGTGATTATAGGTACTAGGTTTTGAGATAACAATCAAACAAGACATTACGGTGATAGTGAAGACGAAAAAAGGTGGTCTAAGAATTCTGTCCGTCTGTCAGTCTGCCTGAATGTATTTTTTTATAGACACCTACAGCCTAAACGGGTGGGCCGAATTACTTCATACCAAATTTATAGAGTTGCATATTTTCTTTTTTAGCTCAAAAAATAACGGTACCTGCTATACAACCGTTACGTTAAAGCTTATTTTTCTCGGAAACGGCTTTAAGGATTTTGATTTAAAAAAATCAGTGCAACTTTTTAGGTACGACCGATCATATGGTTGAAAAAAAAATTGTGAAAATGTCTAAAAACGGTACTTTCCATATGACCGTTTTTTTTTGCTTTCAACTATCTCGTAAATGGCTTAACCGATTCTTTCGAAATTTCACACATATATAGGCTTAGGTTGCCCAATTTATACTGCGTACCAATATTTTTAATTAATGTCTTTTTGTATTTTTAAAAGCATTTAAAAAAAAAAATTAATTTATATTTTGAAAACTGCTCAATAATTTTTTTTCAGAAATTATAGTTATATATATTTGCTGAATACTTATAAATTGGCGTTTTCGAATTGTTTTGAAAATGTTTTTAAAAAGTTAAAAAAAAACTTTTTGTCTCAAAAACCGCTCCACAGATCAAAAATTCAAATTTATCCAAGAAATAAAATGGCTTACTTTTTTTTTTAGCTCAAATTAGTTTAAGTATTTATTTCAGAATTTTGAATTATTTTTCTTAGATAAATCTTTTGTTTTTAAATTTATATTATTAAAAATTTAGAATTATCATTAAAAAATTAAGTAAAAAACAACTTTAAAATACATTTAGATTTTTAATAGAAATCTTTTGCATACGATGTGATTCAACATAAGAGCAAGTTCGTGCGATCCAGTCGTGCATTTTATTTAATTAACACCACTTATTATGCAAAACAACGTTGAAAGTTAAAAAAAAAGAAAATAAACCTCAATATTTTTCACTAATGACTTTGAAAGGTCATTACATTCCTGGGGTCTAAAGAGATGTCTATTATAAAGGGCAACTCTCTGCGTGAACTTTGACTTCAATCTAAATAGACCCAATTCACTGTACCTATGTCTTAGAATCAAAGAAGAGGCAAAAGAAACCTTTCAATCTATAAATATACAAATGAGTTAAGGGCAAAAATCGTCGTATATTTTGTATGCTTTTCTTTTTATTTTTGATTTTTAATCAAATTGACTTTGCTTTGCTTAAAGAGTTTTATTTATTTGAAGTACTCGTAATAAAAAAAATGAAATACTTGAATATTATAAGAACGTGACATGATGCATATCCGCGTCTTATAGGTCACTAGTGTCTTTCTTTTCTTTTTTCTTATTTGTTCTTCAAATGTGGGTTCCCCCGTATACACATCTATTAATTGTTTAACATTTCCGAAAAGAGTTTTTTTTATTGTCCATAATTTGAATAATATAAATATCTAATACTTCAAAAGGAAAGAACAAAAAGATAACTACATATATATTTTTGTTCATAGTTCATTCATAATTAATAGGAATTTTCCAACATAGGCGGCCGAACATTGGGATCAAAACTGTATTTCTTGGGTCAAATATCTTTTTTACTCGCTGAATGGAATGATACTGAAAATGTTTGTATGGCCACAATTAATGTCAAGAAATAAGATGAATGCGACTTACGTAAAATTTATAAAACATTGAAATCTAGAATTAAAATTAACAAACTCTCTCCAATAGAAAAGCCAATTTACTGCTTGACGGCTAACTTAGAACTACACGAGGTCGAGCCACTTTTGAGGATTTTTAGAATTTGAGCAAATAATTTTGCAGTTGTAAAGACATTCAGTTAAGCAATAAATGGAAAAATATTCAAATCAATTTTGGGAAGTACCTATTTGAATTAAAATAAATGTTTAACATGAAATAGGTGCTCGAATTACCGAGGTCCTACTGTATTACTATTTGATTTATAATAAACACTTTTCACTTAAGCTGAAACTCTGTAAGTACACCAACAACTTCTTCATAATCGCTGCAAGGCATGTGCTTAACATTCTATCTAGTGTTGACAGATTAACTTGACAGATTCTAAACATTTCTAAACTCGATTTCAATAAATGAAACATGAGCTGAAGCATTAATGTTTCTAATAAATCCAATTTTCAATTTATGTATTATATTTTGTTTTGCAAAATAATATTATGCAATAACTGACAAATTGTAGGATCGCTCTGCAGTATATTTTTTACTGATTTTTTTTCAACTATTTTGCATCAGTCGCCCCACTGTGGTGCATTGGCTCATTGAAAATCTATCAGTCGCTGCCGATAGAGGTGTAAGTTTCAATCTTTATTGTATGCTATTGCCCCGTGGGATGTGCCCAGTATATCTTATTATTCCACCCAATGTTGATGCCCACTGTTTCTTACTATATCGTCTATCGACTCAAAAATTCCTTTTTTTTTTAAATGTTCTCTTCATTAAAATTTTTTTTTGTTGAAATTTATGAGAGAATTTTGTATGCTATTGTTTGAGTGAATAAAATGTTTATTAACTTTTATGCATTGTCATTGGTGCATTATGATTGATTTTGGTTTTCTTTTTTAAGATTCCTATTCGTTCCTAAGATTTTATCAAAATTGATTTTATACATATAGGGTGACCTATCTTCAACTTACTGATGACATCCTTCAGAAATGCTTCAGACTTTTAGATGTATACCTTGCGCTGTTCTCGAGGTTGTTTGCATTACTGGTTGGCCCTCTGTGGTCTCATAGATCAACTCTGTATGCTCGATGTAGTTCTTCACAACCCGCAACAGATTTTTCATGTGTTTTCAGCCGTGTCTGTCCTGAGACGAGAGTTTATTTCAAGCGCTCCTAGTGTAAAACTACTTTTTCTGACAGATCCTTTATTATCTGTACTGCAACGGTAAGTGGCGCTCACAGCTTCTTTTCCAAAAGTATCTTTGCGAACATATATGCAAAAAGGTCTCTATGCTGATGCGGAATCTGGGTCTCCTTCCCCTCTAAGTATAGAGTGTTACTTCAAGTTTCCAAAATATTTTAAAATATGAAATTCAAAGATGGAACACCCTATGTTATCAGTCTGAATAAAATATCTCATTTCAAATTTATAGCACTAATAAGAATTCAAAATTCAACTTGTGTCATGCTGAGGTGTTAAGTGTCGACAATACGATTCTTATAATATCTGAAAAACTTGAAGATTAAAAATAAACTCTAAAATACGACGAGTCAAAAAGTATCTTATTCAGATGGTCATCGATTTTTAAGATGTAATCTCTATATCGTATGTGTCTCAATTACACTTCTAGAATTAACATAATTTTTATTTAAATAAAATATGGCAGCTACAAAAATTGAACACAAAAAAAGTTGAAAGCAAGCTTTGAATGCATCAATTTTTCACCAATTTCTTTTATGTAGCATTTCTAATGGCAGAGAGTAAATTTTCTTTTGAAATTGTTAGGGTATGTATCTACTAAGTTTGATTGTATTATTTATTACTCCTGTTAATTCTTCAACCAACACTGTAAGCTAGATGATTTAGTTTCTTCTAGATAGTGATGGGCATATTCAGGTGATTTCAATAATAGAGATATAAGTATTCGAGTGATCAAAATAATCGAATAATCATTCGAACTATGAAAGAGTTAGAAAATTGGCATAGTTTACACCAATTCTTTACTATGTACACTTTTCATATATTTCGTTTGAATTTAGTAAGGTCACGAAAGAACCACTTGTATTGCATTTGCATTACGCTTAAAATTTAGTAGTAGTAGTGAAGTAAAAATTGGGATGTCCCATGTATGAGAGATGAGACGTAATCGAACGGATCATTGGAAATCATTCTAATGATTGATGATCGCTCCAATGGTGGACACCAGATTTAATTTAAAATACTTTGCTCGACACGTTCGGTACATTTTACTTTTGTTTGCAATCGATCGTGCATATCCTTGATTATTCGCGTCTATACTTAATTTTGCATAAGGACCACTCATATAAAATCTAGTAGTTGTGTATCGAGACAATGTTTTTCGGACTATTCGTAATCGTATTAATAGTTTCAATTGTCATGGACAATAATGGAGTGGACCTTGTCCACATCCCCCTTGAGAGTTGGCACAAATGTGTTTCCATTAAGAGCTGCTCGATATTGAATTAAAATAAGCAAGCACCATCTAAAATTTGTACCAAACACTAAAGTATTGTAGATACGAGTATATTGATTCCATATACGACAAAGCGATTCGTTCAGAAAAGTGACGATTGTTGTCATTAACGACACAAAGAAACGTCAATTCGACAAGCAATTGGAAGAATTGTTTAACTTCCCATGGCTTCAGTGACTGAATAATAAGTAACCGTTTGAACGACGCAGTCAAAATAACACTTACTGTTAAAATTAACCCACCATTTATTATTCGAGCGAATTAAGGGAAGTCTATATCACACGCTCAAGTCACTCTTTCTGTAAGTTGTTATATGCCGAAATGTTGCCAGAATTTGTAAATGACTGACCTTTTCTTCTTCTATTGTTAAGTCGTGTGATCGTCTAATCTGTTATTTTTAACGAACGCATTGACAGCAGTGATGAATAAAAATGACATTGACAAACACTTTACGTCAACGTATTTTGGAACAGGAATGAGCGATTTGCGTCATTCGTGTGAGTGTGATTGCGGAATGCTTCGACTCAATGTGAATGTTGAGAGCGTTTTCATAATTTTTACTTGCGATTATAGGTACTAAATATTTATAAGGCAAGTTATGTATTCGTACAAAATTTTTTTTTTCTAACAATCAAACATGACATTACGATCATATAGAAGACCAAAAAAGAGGGTGCCTCAATTCCACGAATCTGCAGCATAAACGGTTCTGTGGATTTGATTCAAATTTCGTACATATCGTTTTTTCGGTAATATGCCCACACGTTTTTTTCCATTTTTTTAAGACGACATATATTATTATTTTTCTCAAAAACGGCTCCAACGATTTTCATTAAAAAAAAAATCAGTTCATTAACGAAAGGAAAGGGTACCTTTTAATAATTTGTTTTTGTGAAAAAAATTGTTATTAGTAGAGCTATTTTTTTGGTTTTCGATTTTCTCGGAAATGATTAATTTGACTTTTTTTTTCGAATGTTTTACGCAGAAGCTCCTAGAGAATTTAAACACTACTGAGTACCAACATTTTTCAAAAAAAAATTTTTCTTGGAAAATATTTTTTTTTTGAAAACTCAAAATTTCGAAAACGACTTAATAGATTTTTTCAAAACTTCATATTTGGTGATTTTTTGACATTATCTTGAATAGATAAAAGAACTATTTTCTAAAATAAAAAAACAACGGTACCTCGAATATAAATGTTAAAAAACCGTTAAGAAAAAAAATTATTTCTCGAAACGGCTACAAGAATTTTTATAAAAAATCTGTGTGTTCTTAGATTAGTACAGTTCACTTTTAAATATAAAAATATTTTTTTGCGTACTTATTAACGGTACATCCCATAGAACCACTTTTCATATTTTCGACTTTCTCAATATTGAACCGATTAAAATAAATTTTTTTTACAAATGCTCCCTAAAATTTTTAATAAAACTGCATACACAAGTTTAAAAAAAAAAAAAAAGTTTTTCGATTTTTAAAAAATAAATAATTTTTTTTTTGAAAAATTGATATTTCAAAAACAAGTCACAGAATTTTTTTTTTAAATTGAATTTTATATGTATATTAATAATATTATTTTAGAAGTTTTTGATCAAGTTGGTTTTTATTTGGACTTTGGAGAATTTTTAAAAAGTGATTCTCATCGGCTTTATTGGTCGTAATTATGATTAAATGAAAGCAATTTTCAAAATACATTGTTCGTTTACTTATATCAGTATGTACAAACATTATATCTCTCTTTAATTTTGTAAATAAAGACACCCCTGAAGAAGGCGGCAACCACCTTTGAAACGTTGGGAAAATAAAATGAAAATTGCTTTCATTTAATCATCATTACGACCAATAAAGCCGATGAGAATCACTTTTTAAAAATTCTTTAAAGTCCAATTTTTAATTTTATTATTAAGCTTAATACAAGCCACTTAAAAACTAAGTCTTAAATACAGGGTGCGCCAGAGAAACTTACTTATTTGAAAGGTCAATAAAAACAAAAGTACTTCAATTATTGTTTTAATTTTTTTTTTTTATTTGAGAATACAATATCCCAATTTTTTTTTTCATGCAGTCTTGAAAAAGCCATCGGATAAATGGCGACCCCCATTGCACATACACTGATGAAGTCGATTTTTGAAATTCGTCTCCACTCTTTGCAGCATATCAATCGGTATGTTGGCAATGGCGTCGCGGGCAACAAAATCGCGTTCAGTTAATTCTTGCACAACAGCCAATTTATAGGGATGAAATTGAAGGTCTTCATGGAGAATTCGTCGAACAGTGGTGTCAGAAATTCCCATAGCAGCTGCGTGTTTGCGAGCCGAACGCCGGGGAGAACGCACAACTGACTGCCTCACTCTTTCGATATTTTCCGGAGTTCTAGACCAGAGAATGATGGCAACTGACTGGAGGGAGAAACAAACTTGGGAACTTCCCCCTCCAGATGCGCCCCCTCTCGCCCCTCTAACCTCCCAAATCACCGCGCGGGAATTTTTTCAAATAAGTAAGTTTCTCTGGTGCACCCTGTACTGGAATAACATTATATATTACAAAAAAAAAATTATATACAATATAGTGACTTAAATTCTAAACAATCAGTATAATACAAACAAAAAAAAGAACAGTCTTGAATCAATATTAAAGGATGGTTTTCAAGAATTTAATAGTTCGTGCCTTAAGGCGGGTTTACTTAAATAAAGATCAAATACGTTGGAATTATTGACTGTGCTCAACATTCTAGTTAAGGGCTCATTTTGGCTGTATTCAGTGCAGTGGTATTGGAGTGGAAACAAAGTAACGGATCTAAAACGGCGGGGATTCGTATAAATATAAATATCTTGGAGGAGAATAGGACAATCAATACAACCGTTTAATAACTGATGAATGAATAGGATATCAGCATTCTTAGGGCGAGTATACAAAGTTTGTAAGCCTAAAAGTTTAAGACGTTCTGAATATGGTGGAAGGTTGAAAGGATCATCCCAAGACAGACCACGTAAGCAAAGCGAATGAATCTTCGCTGGACGGCTTCAATTCGTTTAATGTGGACTTGATAATAGGGGGACCAGACCTGAGATGAATATTCGAGAAGGGGTCTAACGAAAGTCATATAAAGGGATTTAGTGACATAAGGATCGGCAAATTCTTTAGACCAGCGTTTAATAAATCCAAAAGAAGAGTTAGCTTTGTTTATGGTACTATCAATGTGGTCACGAAAATTAAGTTGGGAGTCACATAAAAGACCTAGATCACGGATTGAAGTGACTATAGGAATTGGTTCATTATTTAGAGTATATTTTCTTTGTAAGGAGGGAGTGCGCTTACGGGAATAGGTTATGGCTTGGCATTTCTTGATGTTGAGTTCCAGAAGGTTTTTTTGACACCAAATATAGAATTTGTCCAATTCGAATTGCAGTGATTGGGCATCTGCAGAATCGGAAATATGTTTATATATTCTCATATCATCTGCATAGATTAAAACATCTGAATCAGAAAAGATTTTGTCTACATCATTTGTGGTTAACACAAAACTAAGAGGTCCTAGGTGACTTCCCTGTGGGACACCAGACGTTCCACATATTAAGTTTGATACACAAGACCTAAATATAACTTTATATTGACGGTTAGCCAAATAGGAAGTAACCCATGATATTATTAAAGGGGGGAAACCGAGCTTTTTTAGTTTGAGTAGAATAATATTGTGCGATATTTTGTCGAACGCTTTGCTAAAATCAGTAGCGATTGCATCGACTTCTTTACCTTCTTCTAAGGCACAAAATGTACTGGACACAAATTCAGTGAGGTTGGTGGTCGTTGACCTTCCCTTCAAAAATCCATGTTGCTTAGGTGAGAAAATTGGTTTGCAATAGAAGAAAAGGGAATCGTAGACAATGCTTTCAAAAAGTTTTGGGATACATGAGAGTTTTGCTATAGGTCTGTAGTTAGCAATATCATTTTTAGGTCCCTTTTTATTAATCGGTATTATGAAAGAATCCTTCCATAGCTTAGGGAAAACTCCAGTTGCAGTAGACAGATGAAAAAGGGCAGTGAGAGGTTGGGCTAGGTTGTCCATACATTTTTTTAAAAACAATTGAAGGAATTCCATCAGGACCCGAAGAATAATCATTTTTGAGCAGGTTTATCTTTTCGATGACTGAAGATACATCAATTATGATGGAAGTTCATGAACCTAAAATAACTTAAATCAGCTTCAGTGTTGTCGCAAGAAAAAGCAGTAGCAAAAAATTCCGCGAAAAGGTTGGATAAAGTTGTAGGACCAGCAGACGAAGTTTCACCCAATTTCAATATTGCTGGGTAACCATCGAGCTTTCTTTTGCTATTTATAAATTGGAAAACAATTTCGGGTTATATATCAGATCAGTTTGCATTTTGGAAAGGTAGTTTGAGTATTGATATATGTATATAAATATTAATAATATCTTGAAAATGGAGTTTCATTTTTTTTTTCGAAAAATGTTTTCAAAATTTAATACATACAAAATTAATTTATTAAAAAACCGTTCCAACGATTTTTGAATTTTTTTTATATATTCTTATTTATCCATGAATTCAAATGGCATCTTTAATTTCCCTCAAACTATAACGACTAAGCAATATAAAAACATTTAAGCATGTGTATTATCCATTTATTTCTACCTTATTATTATTCTCTTTTTACGAATTTTTGCGTACGTCACTGAATACTAACTACAATGTAGACCCTCATGCTTTTCATGCATTTCTACATACATATGTGCTTTAAAAATCACATGAATCTTATGTATGCATATTGCACCTAAATTATGAAGTTGTATGTATAAAGTTACCTACCCACCTACATCCCTCATTATTATTATTATATGTACATTTTTACATACTTAGGTTACATCAATATGTATATATATATACTTTCCTAACTTACGTAATTAAAATCCATAACTTAGAATTAAATATACATTTGTAGGTAGGTAACTATTGAATCATCCATTCACAATTCATTATACTAAGAATCAAGGTAATCTTACCTATACATAGGCTTTACACCTGCATAGGATAACTACACCTAACTAACTAAACATCAATGGTTAGCTACATTAAAGTTGTTAGCTACAAGAGCAAGTTCGTGCCATCCAGTCGCGGATTTTATTATGTTTTTCTTGAATCATTCGTTTAAATAGAAAATTTAATTTCGTACAAAAATTATTAAAATCTAAGCTTTAAGATTCGACTTCGTCTTGGAGTTACACCAATATTATTAAAAACTGATCTTTTAGTGTGACCATTCTATAAGAAATACATGTATGATATTGGCTGCTTTCTTCTGGCTTAATCCTGATCTCTTCTAAAATTTTAATTTAACTTCAAATCACTGTGAAAAGGTCTAAATTTGTGAACGCCTCAAGTTAATTTTAATCAACTTTTTCAACCACTTCACATGTTAGCTCAATTTCAAATAAGGGACTATCTATTGGTATTCGTGTTATTACGATTCGTTTCTTTATTTATGGTCAACATTCTAAAAATGTTCATCTAAATGCAGGTTATCAATAAATTCATCTGCTCCATAAACATAAAACCTTTATCTTTAGCTTGAAGAGCTCCGAATCACCTCACTTAAATTGTTTCATTTCCCCTTGTTTCTTCCTCAAATAAAAAAAAACTAAAAGATGTAGGTATTCTCTAATTTCTTACCAATTGGCAAACAAACAAGAACAAATTATTGAAGTACTCCTTATAATCAACATCTACAAAATGAAAATATATTCTCCGCAATACCAATCGCTATTTATTTACTAAAAAAATAATGTTTAATTGTGAAAAAACCTTCCGGCTACATATGATCTTCTTTGGTTGATCTGTTTTTTGTGTAATTGTTAGCCTATAACACCTGCAGCTTAAAATCGCTCAAAAAACAAATTCTTGTAACTTTGGATAAGTGCTCCCTCATGTTGCCCAATTACCCAAATAATATATACACCACCACATCTCTTATAAGACGGAAAAAACCTGTCCCGCAAAAAAACAAGTAAAACAACTCGAATATCTTCTTAAGGCATCTCAAAAGCCCCGCTTAGCCAAACGCAACTAACAAAAAAAAAACTTTCCAGAAGACTAACAACTTTTCAAAATTATCATCCACTTCCACTTTCTGTAAAGAATGTGTGTTCAGGCAAAAGAATGTCCTGAAAAAAAAAACACAACTAAAAACTCGCCCGATTGCCCTACAGCTCTCAATCACCACCATCATTAACATCGATCCAAGAACCCACAGATCTGCTTAAGAGATCAAGTTGAGTTCGTCGCAAAGTACATTCTAAGAAAGAGGACGAAAAAAGGACTCTTCTCAGTACAGACATTGACACAAAAAAAAAAAAAAAAAAACAACAAACTCGTGTCCAATTTGAAGGCCCCTCATCAATTGTCTGCGAATACGCGTTTGGCACGTTACATGAAAATCTCGTCCATTCTCTTAGAACCATGAGTGTATTGTGTATCTAAAAAAAAAATACACAAAAAGATACAAAATGAAGAACAAAACACCAATATAAGAAAATGAGAAACTAAAAGCAAGCGAGCTCCAATCTTGGCCCCATTATTCGTGACTCTGATTGTATGTAAATGTGGTGCAATATAACTAACCTAACCGAGGCATGCAGCACCAGGACTTGCTGCATGTCCCTCCCATTAAAATTTTAGTTTCTTCTTTGCTTTATTGTGTGTGCAAATTTATAATAAATAAAAATAATTATCAAAGGATTTTAGAGTCTTATCGTTTTAGTCTGAATTGAAGATTGTAAATTTGGCGAAAGAACTTTAGCTTGAACTTGCTCAACCGGTTTTCGCTTTTTAAATACAGTTCATTTCCAGGAATTTAGTTGGCCTTTGTGCAGAACAAAAAAGTTGTCCACTGATTTTTTTTCGAAAATACCGATCACTGAGAGAAAAAGCTGTGTAAAATAAAACTGTGATTTTTTTTGTTGCAATGTGTTTCTATAGTAAGTTCGTCGGTGTTGCTGATTCTTTTCAAGAAGTCTATGAAGGCTTAACTCTGTCTGTAAGTCTCTTTACTGGCGATTATAGGTACTATAAGGCAAGTTATGGATTCGTGAAAAAAAAATTCTAACAATTAAACATGACATCACGATCATAGAGAACACCAAAAAAGTGGGTCCCCCAATTCCGTCTGTCTGTCTGTCTATCTGTCTGTTGGATGGATTTACTTCAAACTTGGTACATATTGTTTTTTCGGTAATATGCCCACACGTTTTTTTCATTTATTTTTAAGACGATAAATAACAGTAGCTCCCATACATTTTTCTTGGCCAAAAACCAAAATCTTATTTTTCTCAAAAATGGCTCCAACGATTTTTATAAGAAAAAGTCAGTTCATTAATGATACAAAATGGAACATTCAAGTAATTTTTGTTTTGGAAAAAAATTGTTGTTTTTAGTACCTCTAGTTGTACCATTTTTTTGGTTTCGATTTTCTGGAAAACGGTTGATTTGATTTTTTTGAAATTTTTTGCGCAGAAGCTCCTGAAAAGCTTAAACACTATTGTAACCTAAAAATTTTCAATTTTTTTTTGGAAATTAAAAAAAAAAAAACTTTTTTTTTGAAAACTTAAATTTTAGAAAATGACTAAATGGATTTTTTGCGAAACTTCGTATTTGGTAGTTTTTGAACATTACCTTTAACATGTTAATAAAAACCGTTAAGAAAAAATGTTTTTCTCCAAAACGGCTCCAAGAATTTTTATAAAAAATGTGCGTGTTCTTAGATTAGTACATACCACTTTTAAGTATCACTATATTTTTTTTGCGTACTTATTAACGGTACTTCCCATTGAACCACTTTTCATATTTTCTAATTTCTCAATATTGGATAAGCCGATTAAAATAATTTTTTTTATACAAATGCTCCCTAAAATTATTGATAAAACTACATACTTTAATTTCAAAAAAAAAAAGAAGTTTTTCCATGTTTTTTTTTAATTGACTGGTCAATTAAATCTTTGAAATTTAAATGTTATATGTATATTAATAATATCTTCAAAATGGCGTTTCAAATTATTTTTCTTAATATTTTCAAAATTTTATACATAAAAAATTAATTTATTAAAAAACTGCTCCAACGATTTTTCAATTTTTTATTTATATATTCTTGATTCCTTGAATCACCAATTCGACAATTAATTAATTGACAATTAATTAAGTGTCAAATAGTCAAGTTAAATTTACCTACATAGGCCTTACACCTGCATAGGATAACTACACCTAACTAACTAAAGCTCAATGGTTAGCTACATAAAAGTTGTTTGCTACAAGAGCAAGTTCGTACGATCCAGTCGTGTATTTTATTTTACTCCTGTTACAGATATTACTATAGGCAAGTTTTGGATTTTTTAAAAAAGTGATTTCGAGATTTTGATAAAACTTGACATTACGAAAAGTAGAGAAGACGAACAAAATGGGTTCCGCAATTACATCTGCATTTGTCTGTTTGTCTATCTTTTAGGCCAAACTACAGCCTAAGCCGCTGAAACGATTTTTTTCATTATTTTGGCTCGATTTTTTTAGCTTCAAAAAAAAGGTTATTTGCCTTACATTTACTTTCAAAAGGAAAAACGTAAATCTTATTTTTCTAAGAAAACACCTCCAAAATAAAATGGACGACTGAATCGCCAGTTCGTGCTCTTATGTTAGTTCACTTCGTACTCACAAGATTCTTAGTAGAAAAGGCTATATATATTTTGAAATCATGTTTTACTTAATTTTTTATACCAAATTAAAGGTCTTTGATTCAGCGATTTAGGAAAAAATAAATATTATCCCTGAATTTGTTGAAATATCCGTGTGCTAAAGTAAACAAAATATAAAACTTTTTTTACAGAAGCTAATCTGGATATTTCAAAACATAGTTGGTACCGCTAGAAATTTTTACCAGCAATTGAACGCCTTTCATACATGTTAAAACCATTTTTCTATATGTTGTATGTACATTAGAAGATACGAGTATAAACGTTGAACTTGAAAAAGTGACGAATTGATTTTTTCGAGGTTATAAGTTTTAACCTTATATATTTCAAAAGTCCCATGAACGATTCGAAAAATATTTTACAGAGCCAACACGCTCCACCCCAGCTTTAATTTGATATCAATTTGATAGCTTACACCTCGTAAAAAAATGGGCCAGGCAAAATAAAAAAAATGGGCCATTTCTTTTATTTCTAGAGAAAAAAGTGTATATCAATTTTAAGTATTTAATAAAATAAATTTAACAACTAAATATTTTTTTAAAAAATTGTCCACCTGTTTTCGAAATATTGAATATTCAAAAAATAATATATATATACATCTATTCTTTTTTAAAAAACTCAAAAAATTATTTTTCAACTATTTTGGTGTACATTATTATTTAGAATTCGAAGGACCACTTACATAGAAAATTTTGAACGGCATGTGTCGCGCCATTTATAACGGGTGATTTTTTTGCTACTTGGTTTTTGACGTTTATATTTTTGACAGATCACACATGACAAATTCCACGAACATTTGACATTTCGATTCAGTATTGTTTGCCATTTCATCATGAATAGACTTACGCCTGAACAACATTTGCAAATTATTGAAATTTATTATCAAAATTCGTGCTCTGTGAAAAATGTCGAAATTATGAAATTATCGCAAAATTGTCTTCAGCGACGAGGCTCATTTTTGGCTAAATGGATACGTGAATAAGCAGAATTGCCGTATTTGGAGTGAAGAGCAGCCAGAGGCAATTCAGCAGCTACCAATGCATCGCGAAAAATGAACTGTTTGGTGCGGTTTATGGGCAGGCGGCATCATTGGGCCGGACGATGAAAGCCGCAGGGTTACGGTCAATGGAGAAAGGTACCGTTCGATGATAACAGATTTTTTTTTGCCGAAAATGCAAGAATTGAACTCGGTCGACATGTGGTTCCAACAGGACGGTGCCACATGCCACACTGCACGCGAAACCATGCATCAATTGAGAGACGAATTTGGTGAGCAGTTGATCTCACGTTTTGGCGCAGTCAATTGGCCACCAAGATCATGTAATTTGACCCCGTTAGACTATTTTTTGTGGGGCTATGTTAAGTCTATTGTCTATGGGGACAAGCCAAACACGATTGCTGCCTTGGAAGCCAACATTGAACGCGTCATTGGTGAGATTCCGGCCGAAATGTTTGAAAAAGTTTGCCAAAATTGGACCTTCAGAATGGACCACCTGAAGCGTAGCCGCGGGCAACATTTAAGTGAAATTATTTTTAAAAAGTAAATGGCAGAAATTGATTTATCGATCCAAATAAAAATTTCATTCACTTTTTACAAGTTTCTGTGTTTTTTTGAATTTTCAAAAACCAAGCTCTTAAAAAACCACCCGTTAGAAATTCTAAAATCAGACAAATGACTGTATGGCAGGTACCGTTAATAACAAAATATGTAGGAAAAAAGTATTGGTATACAAAAATACAAATTATGTCTATAGTAGTGTACATATTTTTTTTATCTAAACAGTTAGAGTCGTTTTCGAGATAATTAAGATGGTATAGAAAAAAATGTATGGCAGGTACAGTTATTTTGGGACTAGAAGAAGATTAGAAAAAGTATCGAACAAAGCACCTAAGAGGATTGGGTACCCAGTTTGAAGAAAATCGACCTACATACAGACAGACAGACGGAATAGCGGGACCCATGTTTTTCGTGTTCTCTATTATTGTAATGTCAAGTTTGATTAAAATCAAGAGTTCGATTCTTTTTCCAAATGCAAGACTTGCCCTATATTACCTATGAATGGCAAATAATGGCAGAAATAATTTTTTAAGGACATTCATTTATACGAGTTCAATAAATGGCAGATTTGGATGTTGGCATTATTTTGCCAACATTTATTGGCAAGGATAGAATTTTTGTATTTACACTTGTGCCATAAACGAACCATAACAACGGTATTTTTTGAAATTATTATAAAAAAAAACATTCAAAGCTTAACAAACAAGGCTAGAAATAAGAATGCAATCAAGAACTAATGTCGATTTCGTTTCAATAAAAACATCGATTTGTCGTCGATCAGCCGTCAATTTTTTTCTGACAATCAGATTCGTTTCAAACTAAAACCAATTTTTTTTCTGGAAAAACAGATCCGCATTGAATCTCTTTTTGGAGACAGAATAAAAACGGATTTGTACACAGATTATTACATACACTACAATATTTGATTTGAAGTTTCTCATTTGTTAATTAAAAATTTTATTTCGTGGCAATGTACAGAAGAAATAAATTAATATTACAGTCTTTTCAAATCAAATTTAACTTTTTGCAAATCAAACTCACGTTTTTGAAAATCATATAGTCTTAAATAAATTTGAATTTATATCTGTTTTATGTCCAAAACATGATATTGTGAAAAGACTATATTAATAAAATAAAAATATTGTTAAAAACTTCTTGGAAACAAATATTAAAAAAGTGCAAGTAGATTTAGTAATTTTCGCGAGGCGGAATCAGTAAAAAAGCAATAATGATGTATTAACGAATTTTGAAGATTTGTTTTATTTGTGAGAGCTGCCAAGCAACACACACAATCACAAAAAGAGATTAGATCCGTAATCGTTCGTTTCAAAGCATGTAAGTATTGGTTTTAGTATCGAATCTTATTTATTGAAACAAAATTGCCATTCGGGGCATTCTTGATTTCATAAGATCAACAACACTTTTGTACAAAAGGGAAACAAATCTTTTGTCTTTTTTCAATATACTGCTCAAGCCCACAGTACACATAATAAGGTAATATATTGCGCATTCTGTCGAAATTCGGTTGTCATAATTCAAAAATTCAGTTGTCATATTTGGCAAAATGTCTCTGAGATTTGGCACATGCATGTCATTTTTGACATTTTCACATTCAAATAATGATGGGTCAATATTTCGGTAAGATGTGTTCAGTAAGAGGTAACAGTAGATCAAAAATAACTGTTATTAAAATAACATTTGAAATTTCTAAATTTGCATTTTGATCAGCGGAATGTAGATGTTATTTCACTGACAATTTTTGTTCCATAATTGTTATTTCAGTAACCGAAATTTATAACTGTTATTTAAAAGTAGCAGTAACAGATATTGCAGCTAGCAGTTTGGCCCATGCATAAGCCTATGAGCATGCCAAATGTGACACGAGTGTCTCTGAGTTTTGCCACAGCGCGAACTTGAACGAAAATGAAAACCGGAATATATTTCCTTTATTATGTGTACTGTGGCTCAAACCTACCTCATATATCAAATTTTACTAAAGTGCGCCTGCACAAAATTAAAATATAAAAGCGGTCTAACAAAGTAAAATTACAAATATGAGTTAGGATTGTGCAGTATGTTGAAAAAAAAACATTTTGTTTACTTTAGTGTTGAATGTGTTAAGGCTTAATAAGATTTGATATCAAAATGGCAATTTGCCAATAAAGAATGAGCAAGATCATTTTTTTTCTAGAATGGCATAATTTGGAAAATGGCGTCAGTACAGTGTTTATACATAGCCATATTAATCGAAGCATTTTATGCCAAATTCTCTGTGCCTTTTTTTTTGCAAAAATATTGGCAGTAGACACGATTAAAAGAATAATGGCTATAATTTGACACATAAAATGGAAATTTTATGTTCCGGCATTACTTTCTGTTATTTTTTTTGAAAAATGTTTAATTTTGGTACCTCTAGGAGAACGATTTTCTAGAAACGATACATTTGATTTTTTTGAAAATTTAAATGGAGAAGCTCCTAAAAAGTCTGAACAGTATTTCAAATCAACATTTTTTTTATTTTAAAAAACTCAATATTTCGAAAACCAAATCGATTTCTTCGAAACTTTGTATTTGAAAGTTTTTTGACATTATTTAAAATACTTGAAAAACTATTTTCCTAAAACAAACAGTAAAGGTTCCTACCATACAGTTGTTTAAACTCTTTTAAGAAAAAAACATTTTTCTCAAAAACAGCTCTAAAAATTTTGATACAAATTGTGTAAGTTTTAAATTAGCGCAGTCTACTCAATGTAAAATAAATATTTTATTTTGCGTTCTAATTAACAGTGCTTCCCATGGAACCAGTTTTTTTATATTTTCAGCTTCCTCACTATTGGCTTAATTAATAACAATTATTTTTTTATGCAAATATTTCCTAAAAGTGTAAATAATAAAGCATACACAAATAATCTTCAAAAAAATGTTTTTTTCCATTTTTATAAAATAAATATTTTTTCTGTTGAAAGATCGATTTGTCAAAAACGAGGCACTGAATTTTTTTTAATTAACATTTTATACGTATATTAATAATTACTTAGAAATGGTGTTTCAATTTTGTTTCATAAGAATTTTTTTTTAAGATGTTATATTAAATATATAAATAAAAAAATTTTTTTTAAAAAACCATTTTCTGAATATTTTACTTTTTTTTTTGTATATTCATATCAGACCAAACACATAAATGTTAAAATAAGAGCAAAGTTCTTCTATACAAAAACCATAGCGGAACTCTCCCCCACTGCCGTTGTCCATGCACGGCGATTGCATCGAGGAAACCAAACAACTTTTAGTTCTCACTATGTAGATCACCGATCACATTTTGTGGAATGACCACATATTCGATATTGACAAAAACACTGCAAAGTGTTCGGGCTTTCTTCGAAGACGCAAGTAAGTCTTCGCCTCTTCTGATCTGGCTGTAATCTGTATTCGTATAATATAAAGCTTGAGTACAACTGTCATATCTCCCTTAGCTTACTAAAATTTCTGAGACAGAATCTAAAAAAATGGGTCATAAAGTAATAACTGAAATAATTGCATCTCTTGAGCACGGTCGCAATGTTTCATGTATTTCATTGTTTTACCTTTATTTTTATAGACAATGTTCTATTTAAATAGCCAATTTATGTGTCCATTCTTCTGCTCGTACGAAAGGGATTTTGACTACCCTTGAAATGATAAGTTTCAGTGCGGTAGTTAGAAAAGTAGGGAAGGATTTAAAAGGAGACACCCAGTAGACTTATTTTTAGGTAATATACTTTGTATGTTGTCAAAATTCGGTTGTCATAATTTAAAAACTCGGTTGCCATACTTGACAAAATGTATCTGAGACAAAATGCGTCGATATTTCAGTAAGGGTCATGGAATAACAGTTATTAGCAGATCAAAAATACCTACTGTTATTGAAATAAGATTTGAAATTTCTAAATGTTTATTTTGATAATCTATCCAAACTAACAAAAAGCTATTTAACTTTGATCACTGAACTTGCGCGGACTGGAACTAAAATTAATACCAGAATATATTATGTGTACTATGGGAGATACCAATGTTAAATAGTTATGAAGTTCTGAAAAATCAGAAGGAAAAATAGAGAAAAGCATTTAAAATTCGTCTCGAATGGCTAGAGAAACAATATCCGTCCGAAGTTGTGCTCAATCGTAAGCTGATGAGAATTCAAGAGCGCGCATAACGGTTGGATATTTAGTGTTAAGCGGAGTAAGCTCCTATTTCGCTAGACCATTGTGTAAGAATAAACTTTTCTATTTTTTAAAAGGTTTAAATTCTTAAAAAAAATCAAAATCCGTTTCAGGTATTTGTTTTTGTAAAATAGCAATAATATTTGTTTTTAATTCTCAATTTACAATAATACTAATAAATTATAATATTTTCAAATTATTCTAAATAAACCATACATATCTTAAAAGTTTGTTGATGTGAAATTCAGAAAGTTAATTTCCTGCACACTGAGGGCTTGGTAGGTGTATCTTTTCTGCGTTCGCTAATTTTGTCCAGATGATGACTGTCGAAAAGTTCGGCATTGCGTTTTTTGTAAACAGGACATGGTCCCAGCTCCTGATCACTCATAGCACTCAAATCCATACAATGTGAATCGATGTCGAAGTTGTACTCATATTCCTGGAATTCGTCAACTGCCAATATTATTCGCAGTAGATAATCCTCGTGATCAGTTGTCTCAAGTAGAAACCAATACAAATTTCCCGATACCACTAGGAGAAATGTTTCCTCGGAGATGTCCTCTGCGGAGAAAATTGTATTATGATCGTCATCCATTTCTCTGATGTAGTTGGAGTGATGTGTTGTACAATGTTCGTACACTGCGTTTAAGCGGCCTGACCAATTACAGTTGGGGAACCGGCACTTTGAACTCATGTTTTTCAAATTTTTAATCAAGTTGAATAAGACGAAAGGGATGTTGAAATTGAACTGATTCCCATGTCGATCGAGGGCTGATATTTATGCTCATCCACTGATATTATCAGATCACTCACTATATCCTCAAAGTAATTACTAATTAGGTACCTAAAAACAGTTTAAGGATTACATGAATCTACCTGAAAACCGTATTGTATAATTAAGGGTAATCATGTTTATCCTAATTCCTTTTTTTGAATTTTGAAAAACCCAATTTATTGCCTGCAATAAAAAATCGCATTTAATTTAAGTTACACCTCCCGTTTTATTTATTTGAGGTGACGAAAACTGCATCTTAATCTTGGAAATGATCAACTCTTGGAAAATGCGGTAATTACTATAGTGAATACTAGATTATCTGCTGATTATAAAATGTCAAAAAAAATGTGCGTTTTGATTTTAGTTTTTCGACTATTTGATTTGGTCATTGGTGAATATTAAAAACCAAATATATAAACAAATCAATTTTCCATTTTACAATTGGTGAAACATTTTAAAAAGTGGTATGTAAACATTCTAGTAGTTTTTCCTTTCAACTATTGCCCCCTAAATTCTGATAAAAATTCGCCCACAAAAATTGAAATATCACGATTTGCTTATGTACTAAATTTATATACCTATTCTGAAGGAAATAATTGACGAAGATTGAATAACAATTTCAAATAAATGGAAGAATGAAGAATCTTTGATTATTTTCTGGGCGATCAAAAGTTAGTAAATGAGATCAGCTTTCCAATTAATTAAAAAAAATAGTAGGTATGAATAATTTTTTTACACGCTTATCTTAAATCTATTTTTTTGTTGGTTCTCTTTTTTACTTAGTAAAAAGAGCATCTAGAGATTCTTATCTTATTTATTCTGAAAGTACTGTCAACAAATTGATGACAAAACTGTAGCTCCAATTGTGCTATTACTAGTTTAAAAAAGACGTTCAATGAACCCCCTCTCTAATTAGCTACACGAAAAGCTTTAATGTTATTATCATCAATTAAAAAAAACAATACCTATTTAATGACAATTCTGTTGGTAATTATCTAATTAATTCAACTTTCTTAAACGAATAATAATTAAAAGTAGTCAGTACTACAAAAAAATAGACCGGGCACTTCTCTAATGTATTCTCCTATGTTTGATCCCCAAATTGAACTCAATCCATAAATAATCGTTTGGAAAGAAAAATTAGCTAAAGAGATTGCTTATCAAAGCTAATTAAAATACCACCGATAAAAAAATAATTTGTTTTGGTTGTTCTTGTGGCACACGTTGTACATACTTTTATGCCACAATGTCTATCGAACCTTAAAAATGTTCTCTCAAATTCTTTTAATAGTTTTTTCCCCTATGTTGAAATATATTTTGGTGTACACTTTTAATGGAGTAATATTCTTCACACATAACAAAACAGTTTATGGTTTCCAAAAATGTTTCTAGGATGAACCGCACTAAGTAGAATTTCCTACTCGTTTTGATTATTTTTTTATTTATCTTTGATCTACAGCGCCACCTATATGATGATTTATCTTGACCCGAATAAATCATTCAAAAAGCCTGTTTTTATTTAATTATTAAATATTACAAATAAACATAAATTTCAAACACGTTCTGAGTAGAATGAATAATATAGATATAAGAGCCCACTTGTTAAAGACATTCCATCACAGAAACACCATTTGATGACAACTACCACTCCCCATATCGACTTAATCACCCGTATAATATCAATAAAACATGTAAGCAGTAGCGGTATGTGTAGTAAAAATTCCGAATAAATTTCAAACATTTATTATTTAAAAAAATCCATAAATTAAATTCACACTCGCTCACAAAACAAAGACAAAATAAAATAACAAAACAAAAAAATAAAAACATTAAAATTTGATGCACAGTTTTATGAAGCGGTGCAGTAAATTTGACAACTTGAAGGAGATAAATAACTAATAGCAAATGCTTTGGATTAATAGCATTGGTTATGCCTGCAGTTTTTGTTTTTATGATCGTTTAAAAAATTAAAAGCATTCGTTGCCAATTTGTAAACAATAAATAAAAACGAAAGAGCTGAGATCAAAACGTTATTTTATAGTTATTTGTTATAATTGGGTCGCCAGTTGGTCTATTTAGTTATAAAACTTGTTCTTTATCACAAAGGACTAAGAGGAATATATTCGATTTAATAACATGTTAATATTCAAAGGATAGACTCCTATATTCAAAAGCATACACAGCACCATCCTCGGGATTTTTTTTTAAACACACTTATCCTTCTAAAATCACCAAAAAGTACTTCAACAAAAATAGGATTTGAATAATTCAATAATTTCGAAGGGTGTTTAAAGTCGAACTTATGAGATAGAGAGGGGTGATAAAATTTGATAGAGGTTGGGGGGTGTGGTCGGTGCGTGGTGGCTCCAATTTAATTTTTCAGGTTGCATCGGAAAAAAACACTACTCTGGAATGAATAATGGCGTTTACAGTTCAATTCAGGCATACTGTTGACTTACTGATTATGATAAAATACTTTGGAACTGTGTATTCATCTTAGAAAAGGTAAGAAGCCTTGAATTGAATTCATGACAGTTCACATAAAGCCTACATTTTCCAAATTAAAAAATAAAAGAAAATTATGTACAAGCTGTATAGATAGTTCACGTAAGGAAGTGTTGCATGCTAACGTACGTCCTAATTGCACTATGTGTCTTTAGTACTTGCTGATCTACCAGAGGAAAATGTGTAGAATCTCGCCAGTGGCGCCTTACCTCCTGGCCCGTTCCAGATTAAAATGTATTGTCAGAAAACTATATTGTATCGGATCAAGCTAGAATTAAGATTCCGCAGACACTAGTCATCAGCACACAGAACCGCTGAAAGCAAAACCGATGCAAGAAGTTATACCAGAAATGAATTATAATCAAATCGAAAAAATGCCTCAACTACCAGTTCGTAAACAGAGTACTAGGTTGAAAACCAACTGAGACATACAATTATTTAAAATTGATTACTGAAGTTTCTTGGGCAGATCTTCCGTACGACCCTGGCTATAACTTCGGCTGTAAAGCTAAAAATACATCACACACCTTCGATATATAGATTGTGAAAAATTGCAAAAATGTTCCTATGTATTTTAAAACTCTAAAGCAGATTCCTAGATCTCCAGATCGACCACATAAAAACCAATCTTTCAGCACTACAGATCCTAAATCAAAGCTTACAATATCAAGCAAGCATAAATCGTAGTAGAATAGTTAAAAAGAACAAAGTGAATGTATTCTTTTTCTTCAAATTAAAAATTCATTAATATCTTTAACTGAATTAGCTTAATTACAAATTTCCTTACGAGTTTTAATTAATCCATACAAATATTCACAAACATCCTATAAATAAAATTCTCCAAATTTCCTCAAGTCATAATTAATTCAAAGAAAAGTTAACTGCTTTAATTGAAAGCTTAGATTAATTCACCTGAATAAAGTATTTATTTATTTGTAGACGATGAGTGGAAATCATTATGATGAAATAGATTTTTCTAGATTTTTACATGAAGAAGCAGTTTTACATGTCAATTCGAATATTTGTTGAAAATTAACCATGAACATGTGTAATATGTAAAATATAGAAATAAAGAATAACGTTGTAAAAGAAAAAAAAACATCAGGTCTGAGCCTAATAAATTTGGTTTAATTAGTTGTTTTGAAAGATAAATAATAGATATATGACTTTGAGGTGTTAGAACACGAGCGACGCTTTTTTAAGTGTCACTGATTGATTTAATGGGGTCTTTATTAATGGTATACGATCGTCTATGGAAAATGTTAATTTGTCTTAGATATAGCTTTAAGTTGAGCTTAGCGTGTCTTACAAATTTGTGTAATATAATATATTACAGAAAGTAGCGGTTTCAGATGCTATACTGATTTAAATTCAGACAGTTTTAAAATGATATGAATTAAGATCTTGTTTTTTATTCAGAAAATTTACAAAGATTTGACTCATAAGTTAAAGATTAAGATTTTAATTTTTGGTGGGTAGAATGTTTGACTTTTTAACACGAACTCACAAGTAAATCGTTCAACTATCCTCAAGACTAATACAGAGTGAGTTTCGGGAAAAAAGGAGAGGTGGTAGCAAATTGCACTTTAATTGTTAAAGTAAGTATTATATTCAATGGCCGGAAAAAATTGACATTCGGGTAGAATCTGGTAGCAAATCTCAGCCTGGGCTCAAGGGTACGTCAAATATTTGGTAATTCCACTAAAATTTGCCAGTGATACACATACCGAGAATTCAAATTGTTATGTTTCCTTTATGCAGGGATAGTAGGATTGGAGATATATTCCACTTTAGAGACAGAAGAAAGAATTGAGTATGAAAAGGCTTAAATTCTCCGCGATTGCTTATTCCCATTAGACAATTATATCAACCAAGAATGAGTTAACGGAAGGATGTCTGACAATTGGACTATCAGCTGCATTTAACCCGCCCGGCAGATCAATGAATTGCAAGTTGAAACTCATCATCTCTTTATCGACTTCAAAGCTACATATCATATCATTGATCGTGATTATCATGAGCTTTTAATAGCGATCGCCAGGCTCGACATTCCGGGAAAACTGATGAAACTACGTCGCCTTAATCTAAAAAACAGTCGGTGTTAAGTACAATTGCGCATATCTTCTCCGAACTACTCCAAGCATGCGCAGGATTTCGACTATCATGTGATATTTTCAATTTGATTCGAGAGCAGATAGTACGCAAATCAGGTAAAAACACGGATGGCACTATTATCCAGAAAATGGTGGGCTACACGGACGATATGAAATCGTCGGTCGCACTCAACGTGGCCCTGAAGAAGAATTAACAATGTTTGAAGACAGGTGAAACTAGTTGGTCTTGAAGTGAATGAGGAAAAACCCAAGTATATGCTATCAACAAACAAACACATATGTGTCCATTAGCTAGGACAAAATGGCAATTTTGATTGCAAAAACTTCGAGGTAGCTTAGGAGTTCATCTACCTTGGAGTAAATATTTACTCCACGAATGACACTTTCCGACGAAGAATTATCTTCGAAAACTGCTGCACCTTTGGTTCGGCCAAACAAAGTGTACGCTCTATAAAGCCCTTACTCTGCCAGTCCTGTTTTATGGCGCACTGGACGATAAGCAGAAAAGGAAAGTTAATTATGTGTTCATTTGAAAGAACGATAGATATGCTGTGTGTGAGGTGGGATAATGGAGGAGAATATAAAAACGAGAACTCGACGAGCTCTACAAAGATGTGGATGACGTCCGAAAGGCCAAAACACGTCAACTGGCTAGCGAATGGAGTACAATGAATCAAGATCACAGGGCATGCCAAACATCCGTTTTAAAAACCAAGCCAAAAATAATCAAGTGGGTCTATTGTTTTTAAAACTTCATAAAATGTTTGCTTAAAGAAATTAACATTTTAATTTTAAATAAAAACTCTAAATTAAAAGATCCAGTTACTGGGACTCTTCATTTTAGATAAGAATCCTTAAAGCACCAAACCACCGTTTTTCGAACTTCACATTCTGCCCAAACTTGGTACTAAGCTGCCAAAAAGCGGGTACCGCAATTCTATCAATCTGTGAGGCTATCGAGCATCTCAGTTAATTCCAATGATGATGGCGGAAATTGAATCAAAGGCTCTAATGATCTACTATAAGAAGTCTGGAGCTTTCACCAATCAGACAGTTTGGAGTTTTTCAGACCGGAAAAAACCTTGGATCCGGGTTCCCAATCGAACAAGTAAGCACGAGATTCTCGATCTAACTTTAAAAGTTTTCACAGTTGTTTGACATAATTAATAACAGATATTAGGATTAGCCGCGTAGTCCTAAAAATTCCAGACACTGATCTTTACGCCCAGACTAATTTAAAACTTGACCTCTCGGTATTCTAAAAAAAATTTGGTGATATCACAAGACTTGTTTTATTAAAGCGAAAACCCTTCATATAAATTTTGTTAAAATTCCTATATTTGTTCTTAGTCATAAAACTTTTGTTTAATATTGGATTTAATAAATTACAAAAAAAATACTAAAAATAAATTTAAAAAAAATCTTCAAAGCCATCATTCGTCTAGATTAACAACTATCACAATAATCTACCTAACCCCTTTAGACATCCGTGTTAGGCATAGAAGACCCTTATTTATTATCTTTATCTTTTTCAAAATCTAAATATAGATATTACGTTTGTACGCAAAAAAAAGTTCAAACGGTTTCTCAGTGGAAATAATTATTTAAATAAAAATCAATAGAACAATACAAATAACAACGAGGATTTATGTATTTAATTCAAAGGTGAACAAAATGCAAATGGGGATTAAGAAATTAATAATGATACAGATTTAACGGTTCCCCGGGGTATACTGCGAATTTTGAATAGTTAATGTCAATTTAAAATTGAATTATTAGAACTTATTCTTAAGCAAATGAATTAACAAGCCATCGAAAAAAACATATTAATTAAGAGCTAAAATATTGATTAAGCGTAAAATTATTTATTAAGTCCACCTGTGGCGAAAATTTAATTTATGATGAAATTCCCGCGAATAATGGATGGATATTATTCGCTTATTGATATCATATTCTTTTTTATTATTATTTTTAGATTTCTATATCAAATTAATGAATTGAGAATCAATTGTTTAATAACAAAAAATAATGTTTGATGTTCATTATGGATGCTATTCACCCCGATTATCAAATCTGGTGGCGGGAAGGCGGTAGGTATTCTCATCTTTCTCATATTCAAAGCAAGGATCAAGGCTTAGTTCTGCTTCTGAGAAAATTGTGCAGTGACTCGGAAATTTGGCAGTGTAATCAGTTTAAGTGTCAGTGCGACTTCTACTGTAAAATTAGAATTAAAAATCCCAATCCCAGGGCCAGAGGCACATTCTTTCTTGTTTTTCTTATTTCAGCAAGAATTTCATTTCCTCAAAAAATAAAATGAACGACTGGATCGCATGTACTTGCTCCTATGTTCGATCACATTATAAGTAAAAGATTCTTAATGGAAACGGCTTAAAGTATTTTTAAAGTCTTTTTTCACTAAATTTTTTGTATATAAATATTTATGAACATTTTAAATATTTAATAATATGAAATTAAAAACAAAATTTCAGAAAAAATGGCCCACCGGTTTTCGAAATATTAAATTTTCAAAAAAAAATATTTTTTTTTCAAAAATCAAAAACAAAAACTATTTTTCGAAATGCAATATTATTTAAAATTTGAAGGAGATCAAAAATCTATTTTGGACAATCACCTAAAACGCCTAACCACCAAGTTTGAACAAAATTGATTCAGCCGTTTAGGCTATAGATCGTTCTATAGACAGATAGACAGGCGGAATTGCGGGAACCACTTTTTTGGTGTTCTCTATTATCCTAATGTCAACTTTGATTAAAATCTCGAGTTACATTTTTTTTCCCAATGCAAAAGTTGCCCTATAGTTACTATATCGCTCTAAAAATCACTAAAAGCTAAAGAATATAAGAGGATTGGTGACGGGACATTAGTCCAAAATTCTTTTTGTTTTGCAATTATGTCCCATTTTGGTGGGGCATAGGTCCAAAATCGAATTTTGGAATTATGTCCCATTTTGATGGGATATAAGTCTAAAAAAAGAATTTTTGACCTATGACCCATTAGACATGTTTTGTTTGAGACAAATACTGTATTTGCCTATTATGAGGTGAAACTTTTCTTAATTCAAGTGTCAATTAGAAGAAATTCAGATGATATTTAAAACAAGTTTTTACGGTTGTTTCTTAGCTTATTACTTGCAGGGCTACCATATCTCATGATCTCAGATATATGTCATAAGGCTAGAAAACCAAAGGTTGTTAGAATAACGCCGAGCTCTTAAAAACTTAAATCGCGTGCATCACCAGACTAAATTATAATTTTTCAAAAAAAAAAAATGGAAAACAAATTTCAATCCAAAAAACCGTTGCATACACCCAAACTGGACCCCACCCCAAATCCTATAACTGAACCAAGCAGGGGGGTTACGTGTCTAGCTTTTAATACGCCGTGAACTTTACACCATGTGTACATTGTGTACAAATCTCTGACCAGAGATGGGAAAAAAACTGCTGTGAAATCTAGTATTTTTTTATAGACAAACTTATGTCTGACTTAACAAAAAAATATTTTTTCCGAAACTTGATCTTGAACTTATGTCCCACCAAAATCGGACATAAGTCCAAAACAAAAAGAATTTTGGACTTATTGTCCAGCGGAGTTATGTCCCTGAGCCAAAATCATTACACTAGAACTTAGGGCTGTCAAGTATTGGAACGGATAAATTTTGACCATATCTGCACTACTGAATAGTCTGTGTGTGATGAAGATAAGATAATTTCGACTGAGGCTCCTATGTTCTTGCTTAAAATGCACAAATGGATGTGTATAATTGAGATATATTTAGATGTTTTTCAACCCTTTCCTGGCGGCATACAATATTCGCCGGTTAGTCCCTATAACACCTACTGCCGCAGCCGGAAAAATCAGTTGGAAAACGGAACAGTATCCCGCATTGGCCAAACTGCGAAAACAATTTCTTTGTTAAGCTTTCCATTCCGAACTAAACGAATTTTCTGATACAAAATTCAAAAATATTAATATCTATCTTCAGCGCAACAAAATGGCTCTATGCACGATCCGCTTGAGTGATTTCCCTCTTTTTTCACGCTAAAAAAATGAATTCAGGTCTATACGAGTTGTTGGTAACAAAACGGCGAATTCTAACACCTACCTACCATGGTCTAAGCTTGTTGTACAGAACCTTCATTCCGGAAATTAATTACTGCTAAAACTTCTAGTTTTAGGTGTACTATTGAGTATTCTGGCGCCTACGGAATTTTAGTATTGGCTTTCGGGTTTCCCAGCACAGAATACTAAAGCTTTGGTAGAACAGCAGGTAACGAATACACTACCAGTGTGAAATAAGAGCTCATACTTCAAATTAAGACCCTCGACCACTGGTGTGTGAAGCTTCTAGTAAGCAGGTGGACCCCGATCGACCTAGAAATTCAAATTTAATATCAAAAAAAGACGAAAGGATAATTACTGATACATTGTTTTTGGTAATAACCAAATGTGGATTCTATGATGATGAATTAAAATCATATTTCCAATGTATTTTTCGGTGGCGTTAAAGCGAGAATAGCTTTTTTGGCACAAGGTAAAATTTCTGCTGAAACTAACAAAGTATTTAATGATAATTTTATATATTGAATAGAATTAATTAATAAATATCGAAGGCAACACTCGATAGTACTAAAATAACTAATGGAAGTATCATCCTCACAGTTGTTATACCATTTCGTATGACGTAGTTCTTTTTCTGCAAAATATTGTTCACATTCACTTACGCCTCGAAGTATCATATGAGGACCCAAATGGAGCAGTTTAAACAAAAACGCGGGTCAACATCTGTATTTAAAGCAAACATTAATTTCCTCATTGCAAAATCAATTTGATCTTCAGAGAAATCCAGTCGTCGACAAACTTTGTACTGGGAAGTTTGTCAGAAAGTTAATTATTCGACCTTAATCATTTGTTCTTTAAAACTTTATCTTATACAAATGTTAAAGGTTTTCAGTTGAAAAAAATAAAGTTGGTAGGTCCGATCAAGTCAGTAATATCTCTCTATAGGGGTGTTGTCGCCATAGAGACCTTGCAGATCTGAGTACCGAAAGGGACGTAAACGAACCTGTTCTTACCTTTTTTATAGAACTCTTAAGCTAGGCGCGAACATGCAATTTTTCCGAAACCAAATAGTTTAATCACTAGTTGAACGATGATCGAGTACATAAGCAACTTAAAAATCAATCAACGAGATAAACCAACACGCAGACAATACTTTGATTTAATGTGCGCACAGTTACATATAGTTCGGTGTGATACAAACTAAAGAACTTATTTGGGGCGATCATTCGATTTGTGCCAAAACATAAATTTAAAGTTGCTCGAATCGCGGACTGAAAAGTTTTTGCATGCGCGCGCACTCTCATATAAGTCTATGGTATTCACCTTAGCATCAAAACTGTTGCAAAACTGAAAGTTGAATGTGCGTGCCTAGCCTTAGTCCTTCTTTAGTCCATGGACTTACAAAACCATGGAATAAGAGTTAACCATGGACTAAAATTTCCTATTAATACAAAATCGAACAAAATCTATGTCCTTGTAAATTTTGTTCTTAAATGTCAATTCTTAGTCTTCGATGGTCTAGCGAAAGACTAGGTTGATGAACGTCACATGCCATAAATTCTGTTTTATTAATAGCATTTCGCACTTAGTCCACGAAATAAGTCCTAAACCTTCCCTATTGTCCATGTTTATTAATTTAGGGATAGAGTCCAGTGTTGGAAACCAAATATACGAAAATAAGGGTAGTAGTATCCGACAACAGGTGTACCCAGGAGCTTCTCCATTTTACCAGACTATGAGACAAAATTAATATTAGAGTTTATTGTCTAAAAATTAAAGATTTTTCCTTGTTCAAGGTCTTGTATATTCTTCAGAAAGATCTTAACAAGACCAGCGAGCAAAACCTCAACTAGTAATTAAAAAAATGCACGACTGAATCGCACGTACTGGCTCTAATGTTCAATCACATCTTAAGCTCAAGATTCTTAGTAGAAAAAGCTAAGTACTCGTATAATATTAAAATCGTTTTTTACTTAATTTTGTAATTTTTTTTCTACAAAAAAAAGTATTTTAACTTTAAGTATTTAATAATATAAATTTAACAACATAATATCGAAAAAAACGTCCACTCGATTTTGAAATATTGAATTTTCAAAAAAAAAACTAAAATTATTTTTTTTTTTTCAAAAATCAAAAAAAAAATATTTTTGGAAAATTTAAGCATGCAGTATTATTTGAAATTTAAAGGACCTCCTGTACAACATTTTTGATTGAAATCCGTTGAGCCGTTAATGAGAAAGTCCAAAATAAAAAAGAATTGTTCTATGGCATTTTGTTTTAACTATTTTTAAACAAAAATTTAATACTACTTTTATAATTAGTGAACTTAATCGTTTATCAAAATCGTTGAAGACGTTTTGGAGGAAATTAAGATTTACAATTTTTGTAATATAAAATAAATAAGCTTAAGTACCAAGTTTGAAGAAAATCGCTTTAACGGCTTAGGCTGTAAATCGGCCTACTAGCAGCCAGACAGGCTGAATTTCGCGACCCACATGTTTCGTGTTCTCTATCATCGAAATGTCAACTTTAATTAAAATCTCAAGTACGATTTTTTTTTTCAAATGCAAAACTTTCCCTATAGAACCTTTATGGCAATTAAAAATTAAAATGAAATAACGACATTATAAGACGCATCCCCCCCTCACGTAATTGGAATAATGTTCATTTGTGGACAATTTTTTTAAATTAAAAATAGAAGTTTTTCCACACCATCCTGCCCAAAGCTCGCGCCCTAACTTATAGATACAAAGTGTACCACTCGCTATTTCATTATAATTGGTTTTAAGATGTGCTCTCTTTGCACACATAAGTTCCATAAGTCGGGATATTTGATTGATTTCTCGACGATTATATAAACAGAGAATTTTTGCATAACATCAACCATTTAAGTCCCAGTGACTCAACATACTCACCCAAATCAGTAATCCAGATCCTTTAACAAGCCACGTTAGCATATCCTCTAAGACCCCTCCATAAGCTCTTCACTGATTCAGCAGCATGTTCCCGACATATAACATATTAATCTGGATCTCGGTTTCCATGTTCGCAGCTTCCTAGATCTCTCGTCGGATTCGGATTGGGATGACGGCAACGGCAGCGACTGTTACAGATGATTTAATTTCTGTGATATTTGCAGATGGGACAACATTTGATTTAATTCACTTCACAAATGGCGCGGCGCGGTGTGTGTTGCTACAGCAGACAGTCAGACAACCAGCAGCAATAGGTAGGTTGGTAATCAACTGCTAATCTCTTTCTCCTTGCGATACTTGGGCCCAAAAACAGTACAACGCTGGCTGGATCCCCAGGAAGCACAAAGTCTCGACGTGTGTTGTCGCTGCGTTCGTCAGGAGCAGGGAGATAAAGCTGTTGCTATGTGCATCAGTGCAGCAGTTAGAGAATATATCTTCGGTGCGACCGGCATCAGGTCAAGGAACCTGCGGCCCAAAGTGGAAATATTGGTTTTGATTTCAGTCAGGGTTGCTGCGCGAAAGGCCGGCGCGGCGCGTGTGTAGATGTTTTAAAACTGTTTTATAGTAGTTGTTATATGTATGCCATTGGCTGGCTGGATGACTGGCTGTGATTTCAGCTGGTCGGTTGAATTACTGAATTTTTTCCAAGATTTATTGCATTATCTTAAATTGCATCTAGCCAATGTTGTTTTCGTTGTTGTTGTTTTGGACTTTGAATCTGTTTCAAATCTTGTTGTGTTCTATCTGAATGCGCTCTGCCTCACATACAACAAGCATCCACAAATAGGAAGTCGGTTTAAATTGAGAGCACACTCGCTGGCTCTCAGCGGAGGTATCTATATCAGTTGTTGACTTTGACCAAATGCATGCACAATGGATGCTAGTGTGCGTTCAATTTAAGCCTGATGCGGCTAAATGTTTCGACTGTTTTTTTTTTAACAAGTATTTGGAAATTTATAATGCTCGCTGTAGAAGAAAATCTCCAAAGATTAAGTACATTGGATTTTGGCCAGTTGCGAAAGTCTATATGTTCGTAATAACGGTTAAGAAAATTAAATGGATTTATTTCGCTGAGAGACCCCAAGAGCTATGGCAAAACGCAGCAGACAATAATGCAATAATGGGGTTGAAGTGCGGTGATTGTAATGGTGAATGGGTTGATTGTTATTAAATTAATTGAGTTTTAATCGGGTTTAAATGGCGGTATATAAGCTAGAGTGGTGAAACGCCTTTCAGATGTGGTTGTTCTTGCGGTGGCATAGCCTCATATTTATATTTTGGTTCGAAGATAATAACTCACGAGGTCAGAGGTGTGTGTGTTATTTTTCTTTCAGTTCAACAATATGCGATATAATATTTCATTGAATTACTGCGCCAGACAGTTTAATTTGTACATAAAGGCTTATAAGATTCAGACCACCCATATTTTTATTTAATTTGTTCGCTTCAATTTGCTAAAAACGCTTTTTTGATTTTTGATAAAATTGCAGTTAATTTTCTTTAAAATTATTTGAAGAGTACTGCTTATCAAAAACATCCATGAAATAATGAAAGACACGAAACATTACGGTGGTATTATTGAAAGGGTTCCGTTATAGTTCTATCACTAATCAGCTGATTTCTAGGAGCTCGCCTCTGTCAGTTTTTGGACGAATGAAGGCTTCATAGATTATCGCCAGGTCATAAGATCTAAAAACTTATCAGCGTTTTAACGAAGTCGAATATGTGGGTGTTGATTCAACAAAAGGAGGTCTGACACGCATACTCGTACAGAGATAGACAAGACTGTTCGGTTTCCTCGATGCAAGTGCCGTTCATAAAAAGCGGCTTTGTGGATGGGCTCCGCTATTTTAACGATGACATGGAAGACACCTTGTACTTAATTTCTTTTTATTGTTAGGAAAACGATATCGAGATTAGAAATTAATGAGATACTGTGGTGGTAGTTCCACATTGGAAGAAAATATGGATGTGATTCTGAAAACGACTGTGAAAAGCTGAGAATCGTGAGCAAAATAATTTAGGGGATTACAATTTCCAGACGAGAGGTTACATATTAATGAAAATGTGAGAGAGAGTTGGAGAACAGAGGGATCCCTGGAACAAATCAGCATTTATTTTATGAATTTCAGAGACTTTCAGAGAATGTCCAAGACAACTTGTGCAAACATTTTTTTTTCTAAACATTTTTCTTTCGATTATGGGTACTATAAATACGGTGACCAAACGTCCCATATTTCCCGGGACAGTCCTGTATTTCGCTCGACTTTCCCGAGTAAATTTTAAGAAAACCCGGGACGTAAAACTGGCCCCTTTTTTATTTTTTGTCCCGTGTTTGTCCGGAGCTTGACCCATATTACCATATATTTATATTATTTGAATAACGTTAAGAAACTTTAACAATTTTATTTACAATAATTTAAATATGTGTTTAATATTTTTATGTCAAAGTGCGAATCCGCCTTAACAAATGGTTCAGAGGGATTAACTAACTATAAAAGCATGTTCACTGAACGCATTAATTTGTCACCTTCGTTGAGCTGTCAGATTTCTTTTCAAACTGTAACTTCACAAACTTCAAACTGTATTTTCACAAAAAAACACAATATATAAATTTGAAATGTGAGTGCTTACTTGCACAAACAAATGGATTTTGTTTCCTTTAATTATTAACAATAAATATTGATCTTTTTGAAATGCCTTCAAATAGAAAATGCGAATTTAACGATGATCTTCAGAGGGAATTTTTCTTCATAAACATCAATGAAAAAGCCAATACCGTAACCTGTTTAAAATACGTTTCTTCGTTTTCTATAAGCAGTGGTGGAAGATATGAATCAAAGAATCTGACTTTGATGCCACTTCCAGCAAAATGTACGATGCTTTTTTAGTTCGACAAATTTTCAAGGGCAAGGACCAAGCAAGAATACAATTTATGAAGGCACCTGCACTCATTCAGGTCTAATGATTCCACAATATACATCGAAACTTATTAAAAGCTGTTTTGATCAAATATATTCCTGTGCACGCACAAAATGTGGAGCTATTTTGTTCAATCTTCTTGAACCAAATTATATCGAAGGAACTAAATAAATTAAAACTTCTCTGCGCAGAGTAAGTTTTGTGACAGTTTTTTTCTGATTGTTCTAATCATGGCTGTACAAAACTGTCCGCTCTTGGTTCGTTATTTTTCACCACAACTAGGTATCGTTGTCAAGACTTTGGACGTTAAGAATCTTCAAAGGGAAACATCGAACATCACTTCAAAATACATACATAGATACAACTTTGGTAAAATTTTGGCAATTTAAAGTGTAATTCTGGCGGGTCAACAAGAAAAGGCATGAACAACACTTTTTGATAAGCTTCAAGCCATTACCGGTAATGATCTCATTGTAGTTAATTGTGCAGCTCACGATTTAAATAACTATTCGTTGTACTGTTCATGTTGAAAATTTTAAAGAAATTTTTGAAAAGTCTCAGACTAGATACTTCAAACTAGTTCGTTACAGAAAAACTAGTTGAATTTTAAGAAGAAATGTAAAAACAATGCAAGTGCATGTGCATACGTAGGTATTGCTTTTGTCCTTCTTTTGTGAACTCTGCTTTTAATTTTAATTTTGTTCTTTTGTGACGTTTTGTCCAAATTATGCGTTTCGCCCAGGTACTACTGTTGGGCTCATCAGTTACATGCTGTAGTACCCTTCTAAGACGCAAAATATTAGTCTTTGAAAGCCGTAAATTTTATTTGTGTCGGCAGCCATCGACTAATATTTTGCGTCTTAGAAGGGTTTTGAAAAAACTTTTTTCCCAAAAACCGCTCCAAAGGTTTGTATAATTTTTTTCTCATAAATTCAAATTTATCCAAGAAATAAAATGGCGTAATTTTTAATTTATTTCAGAATTTTGAATTATTTTCTCTTTAACTAAGCCGATTTGATCTTTCGTTTTCAAGTTTATATTATTAAATATTTAAGATTGTCGTACCAATTTTTTTTTTGAAAAAAATTAAGGAAATTTTGTATATATAAAAATTAAGTAAAAAACGACTTTAAAAATATATTTAGATATATAATAGAAATCTTTTGCGTACTATGTGACCGAAAATAAGAGCAAGTTCGTGCGAACCAGTCGTTCATTTTATTTCTCTTTGTCAGCTTGATAAAACTGATAGCTGCTCACTGTATTAGTTTGCTTTTATATTGGATTTTGACAATGTACTGATTTTTATTTGCGATTATAGGTACTATAAGGCAAGTTATGGATTGGTGCAAAAAAAAAAAAATTACAATCAAACATGACATTACGTTCATAGAGAACACCAAAAAAGTGGGTCCCCCAATTCCGGCTGTCTGTCTGTCTGTCTGTCCATGAGCAGCCTAAACGGTTCGATAGATTTGCTTCATATTGTTTTTTCGGTAATATGCTCACACGTTTATATACGACAAATAACAGTAGCTCCCATACATTTTTTTTTTTGGAACAAAAACAAAAACCTTATTTTTCTCAAAAGCGGCTCCAACGATTTTTATAAAAAATAAAATGCACGACTGGATCGTACGAACTTGCTTTTGTAACTAACAACTTTAGTGTAGCTAACTACTGATGCTGTTAATAGGTATAGGTTGTCTAGTTATCCTTTGCAGGATTAAAGCCGATGTACGTAAGATTACCTTAATTCTTAATATATTGAATTGTGGAATACATATGATTAAAGGAATGGCTACATAGGTACCTACCTGGAAATGTATATTTCAATGGATATTTATATAATTCAATACAGAAATTAGGAGGGTAATATGCACCTACCTATATATAGAGAACCTAGGCATGTAGATATATACATACATATGTATAAATGAAAGTGAATGGTGTATATGTTAGTAAAAATCGTTTTTTAAACTTATAAAAACTGCCAAAACCATCACTTTAATCGTTTTATCGAAGAAACTAAGAACACCATTAGATGCCACGGCTCATGAAAATTTTATAAAAAAGTAGATGGATTTTGATGAAATTCGGTTTTTTATTTTTAGTTTTTTTTCGAAACGTTGGTATGCAGTTTTTTTTAGAGTTTATTAATATGCATGCGACTATAAAATTTAAAATTATTATTTTTGATTAGTTTTGAAAATATTTATTTTTCAAAAAAAAAAATAAAAAATTCTAAAATTAATTTTAATTATAAATAAAAAGTTATTTAAATGTTTAATATGCAGAATTAGTTTGGCTACGTAGGTCTTCTCAGATATAAAATTTGACAGAACTCCAATGTACAGTTACCGAGAAAGCCAAAAATTTATGAAAAGTACCGTTAATAGACTTAATCCGTAAACTTGATCCATATCAGATAATAGCTATTACCAAAAAAAAAATGCTCGAAAATTTGTATTAAAATCGTTGGAGCCGTTTTCGAGAAAAATAAGATTTTCCTTCAAGTTCATGTGGCAGGTACCGTTATTTTTAGGCCTAAAAATAAAATCAGTGCATTAATAAATGGAAAACGAACATTTTGGTAATTTTTTGTTGGAAAAAAATTGTTATTTTTGGTACCTATATTAGTACCATTTTTTTTTTGTTTTTCGATTTTATGGGAAACGGTTACTTAAATTTTTTTGCTTAACCACTACTGTATTCAAATAAAATACAACTAGATTTAAAATAAAATTGAAAAGTGGTTCTTATCTATAATTTAAATTTTCGTAATTGTGTCACAACATTCATTAATTTTTACGTTAAGCGCCGCGTTTCAGATCTATAGATTCATCTTGGGGCTTGTGTACATATTTTGTCGTGCGTCGGCTCTGAGCTACCCTCCAGCCTTTATAGGGCAACAGATTGGTTGAAAAATAGGAATGGTTGCGGTGGAGGAAAAAACAAATATCGAGATTATATCAAGATAGTAAGAGAAGGTTTCAAGAGCCGGATTAGAAATGGATTTTGATGCGATAAATCGTACCGTCACAGGAATCAAAGAATAAGATATCATTTTCAAAATTTTCTAAATAAATTCTTGGGAGTGACAATGTTCAGTTTCTTCATCTTTTGATTTCGACTCAGCGTAAATTTAATCGAATTCACGTAATTTAAACATAAATAATGGCATTACTTATTATTACAGTTTTATTGATTTTAGAAATGCAACACATTTTTTTGAAGTCATAAAACAAAAATATTTTTTTTAAGAAGCGCTGCTGGAGCTGGTTTGCCTATGAACTTCCCAAGTTTTCATGCCTGGTAGTCAAAATTATGAACTACCGCGTTTATTAATGTTATTGTTGCCTTATGAAACTAGATTGAAAACCCTATTGAAATAATTTCTGACAAAACAAAAATTACCTATTAGAAGTGACTTGGCAATCATGTTCGTTGGCTCATATCGACACAGGTGCTCATGATTATAGAAAATGGCATAAGGTATTGCAATTTCTATTATTTCTTTTTTAAGTTGGTGACAAATTGTTTGACTGCGTTCATTTTTCAAGTTCACACTCCCATTATTTAGGTAATCATATAAAAATACATTTCCTTGTTGCACATGGTCTATCAATCTCCTGGACACGATTAATTTATTAGCTATGTCAAGTTAGCGTAGGAGAGCGAAAGATCTTGTTATCGAGTGTGATTAATTGGTTTTTGAGAAATGGGTGTGAGATTTTTTTTTTTTTTTATTTGGCACCTTCAATTGAAAAGGTTTTTTTCAATGCGCATAAAGTGCAATTGCAGTCAGTTCTATAAATAAGATGTTTGCTGGAATGATGTTTTAATTAAAGGAGCTTAATGGTTTTTCACCAAGATATCAGTTACCAGGAAACTGAATTTAAAAACTATCAATATCTGTCTATTTGGAGGAAAATGATTTTGTGGAATGGTTAGGAGTAGAGAAGCAAATTGATACAATTATTTGGAATGACAATAGATTTTTATACGATCTTAATGGTCAGTTAAAACCTCCAAACTGATTTTCACTAAATTTTTTTTCACCAGTAGAAAAATTCGCACACCATAAATTGATTTCTGTGAATGCAATGGTCTTTCGATAGCTAAAACTTATTCAAATGAGAGCGACCAATAGCCAGCAAATTAAGGAATATTTGTCAATTTATTTAGAAACCTTTTTTTAACTCGTCGCAAATGAGGTTTTAGAATAGATAATATCTGTTGTTGAGCCTATAATCGCAGGTAAACAATTTATTCGATGAACTGTGGATTTTTTGTGGAACACGAATACAGTTTGACAGTTCGTCACAAACAGATTGCAGATTTGTTAGACTTATCAGATAAATGTTTGACAATTAAAAAACAAATGTTAGTATCTAAGCAATAATTCTACTAATATTATAAATGTGATAGCTTGGATGTATGGATGTTTGTTGCTCAATAACTCCGGAACGGTTGAACGGATCTGTATAAAATTTTGTACAGAGATAGATTATGGTCTGGAATAGCACACAGCATTCTCTTTATCCCGGCAAATGCATAATAGTTCCCGTGGAATATATTTGTTTTAATTTTATATAGGGATCATAATAACATATGTACCTATCTGCTCATTCTAGAAATAGATAACATAGCTTTCGTTCACATGAAGCCAAAAAGCACATACACATACACACATGCAGACACACACACGCAAACACACACATTCACAAATACACGTAGGTCATTCTTATTCCGAAAAATGGAACAGAATTGTTCCTATGGAGGAGGCTTAAATATGAACAAAATATATACTTATGGGTGTTTGTTCCGCATTCATGCCTCATCCATTGAATGGATTTTAATTAAATTTGGTAAGCAGTTGAAAGATTAGCCATGATTTATTTTTCCCAACTTTATTTTTGTAGTTCTCACTTTTTCAATCCAATGACGAACACCGAAGCCAACGAACACGACAAAATCTAAATTTTTCGCCAACATCAAGCGGATCGCAAACCAAGCCATTTACAAGAAGAGCACAGCGAGTGCGAGCATGCTGCGCAAGCATGTTCGTCGTTTGTGCCTAGATTCAACGATTGAACGGTTTCTAATGAAATTTTGTAGGTGGATAGATTATTTCATTAGATTCCCATGGGTCCGTAGCATCGCTCGGGTATCTGCTAGTGTAAATTATATTCTTACCAATTTGGGTGGAATTAAGTGTTTAAATGGTTTTTTTTTTTGGTTTGTATCGATTTATTCGGTTATTCGTCTGCCTTGATCGATCTCACCTGAATGTGTGGATTTTCAATTCTCCATACATGACAATTACGGGTCTTTGTAGAAAGAGGTGTATAATGTTTAGACAAACCTTATATTGTAATCTCACCTGATAAATGCATTTTACAATATTCACAACTCAAAAAAAGAAAATTTACTCGCGAATTGGGGCCAAGGAAATAGCGAAGGTTGTATCTTCACGATACTAGGGTGGGTTAGCCATACATTCGTCAACAACATCCGACGAGCATTTTGGGATTCAGGATGACGGTGTCTGAGGGAAAAAATAGTATGTGCTTTAGTTAGAGTTGTATATGGATTTTTTTAGGGGTTGTATTTATTAGGTACTTACTTATTTTGATTTTATTCTGGTGATGGGATATTTTTGTTTAATTATTATTTATATAGTAAGTTTAAGTAGTTTAGTTAGGTTAGTTTTTTTTAAATTATTTTTCTTACTTTTAATTTTTCTACTTTTGCATCTCTTGGATGTCGTCATAATTCTCAGACTTGTGTCAAATTTATACCATCCAAACATAGGCATGCATCATATTTTGTTTGCTTAGCCAAATTTAATTGACCCAAAGATATCCACCATGGAAACCGCTGGTTCCTAACAATGGCCAAAAACATTTATATATTTAGATACGAAAATCATATCGAAATTTTATTCATGTTCAAAATGCTCGAAATGGCCCAAAAATATACCGATTGGGGATTGGTGCAGTTTTTCAACAATAAGGGGTAATCTGTAAACTTCCGAGTGCTGGTAGAGCTCGTGCAGTTCTAAATGATGTGAACATTCTTCGGATGCAAGCAAGTATTGATAAAAGTCCTGAAACTTCCACTTCGACGATGTTCTCGGCAGTTGGTAATAGATAGGCGATCTTTGCAAGGAATGCAAAAGCTCTATTGGTACACGATCTAAAAATGAAAATGATCCACACAGTACTCATTTAATATGCTCGGCGTTTTCAAAAATTTTCCTCTAGAATAGCGACTTTATTCACAATGAGCCTTATCCGTTTTCATTTTAACTGTAACGTAACGTGAATAAACTAAATTTCAGAAAATGGGGCATCGAAAATACAAAAAAATAAGATGCACAGTGTAGGATCATTTTGGAGCATTTTTTGTTTTATTGAAAAAGACGAACAAGAAGTTGCAGTTAAGGTGAAAGTGTTTCAATACCGGGCAATCATTAAAATTTTTATATAGAGCCAGTGACAGAAAACAATTCCTTAATTAGGAACACATAACTTGTTTAACTATGGGTCCCCCAAAATGTTAGTTATTGGAAATATGGCCATCGCGCTCGCCTGATTTAGAGGGTCCAGGTTACGTAATACCTAATAAGCCTCATATAAATCAAGCAACACCCAATAACCGGGAAGAACTTGTTATTATCATACTTGAGCGAAAGAAAACAAACTTTATCCATTTCAAATCTGTTGACTTCCTTCTTGTCTGTTTTGAAAGGTGTACCACAAGAATGGGTCTTTGGCCCAATCCTTTTTGCACTTTATATAAATGAATTCCCAGGGGAAAAAAAGCCCTGAATTTGTGGATACTATTAAACTAAGAATTTGAGCATGAACAGAGCCTTAAGTTGGCAAAATTACATACATTATTCTAATTTCGATGCTGGTAATCGAAGAAAACTGCAAGTGGTATTTTATATCACTCTACGCTACATTTATAGTTTAAAAGGGTATGATCACATTTCCAGCTCTGCAAATGCTATTTACAACTTGAATTTCAAACACTTTCTTGAATACAGAACACTATCGTTTCACTTCGAAGTCGATCAAACACTCATAACATTCCAACATAATTGCCTAACATTTAAGCGGCAGTTCTTTGTCAATGCCATATGCCTTTGGAATGCTCTGCCACGTGAAATAATCAAACTTATGTTGAACACGCCTTTATTTTGACCGATAGAGTAAACGAACAGAACGAAAATATTAAACATAAGCACATAAGAACACACAAAATATATTCATAAATTTATAAGAGCTCAGGTAAGATTTTTAAAATTTAACAAAAAGATTTTCATACATAATTCTTTTATGATAAATAAATAAATGGTTCAACAAGAGGAATTGTCTAAAAATAGAGTCATTGTTCTTACTTGCGATTATAGGAACTATAAGACAAGTAATGCATTCGTAAAACAATTTTTTTTTCTAACAATCAAACATTACGATCATAGAGAACACCAAAAAATTGGGTCCCCAATTCCGTCTGTCTGTCTGTCCTCGAATCTGCAGCCTAAACGGTTCGGTGGATTTGATTCAAACTTTGTACATATTGTTTTTTCGCGAATATGCCCACACGTTTTTTCACTTTCTTTAAGACGACAAATGACAGTAGTTCCTATTAATTTTTTTTGCCGAAAAAAAAGATCTTATTTTTTTTAAAAACGACTCCAACGATTCTTATAACAAAAAATCAGTTCATTACCGAAGGGAAAAGGTACATTTTGATAATTTTTTTTTTTGGAAAAAAATTGTTAATTTTGGTACCTCTGGTAGAACCATTTTTTTTTTTGGTTTTCGATTTTCTCGGAAACAGGTAATTTGATTTTTTTTTGAATATTTTTACGCAGAAGCTCCTAGAGAATAAAAACATTATTGTATACTAAAATTTTTCAAAACAATTTTTTTTGGAAATTAATTTTTTTTTGAAAACTCAAAATTTTTCAATTTTTTTTTCAAAACTTCGATTTGGTAGTTTTTTTACATTATCTTGAATATTTAAAAAAACCTATTTTTGTTAAATAAAAAACAACAGTAGCTCCCATACAAATGTTAAAAAACCGTTAAGAAAAAAATTATTTCTCGAAAACGGCTCCAAACATTTTTATAAAAAAAATGTATGTGTTCTTAAATTAGTACAGTTCACTTTCAAGTATAAAAATATTTTTTTTTGTGTACGTATTAATGGTACTTCCCATTTTCGACTTTCTCAATATTTGATGAACCGATTAAAATATTTTTTTTTATCCAAATTCTCCCTAAAATTGTTAATAAAACTGCATACTCAAATTTCCAAAAAAAGTTTTTCGATTTTTAAAAAAATAAATATTTTTTTTTTTGGAAAAATCGATTTTTCAAAAACCAGTCACAAATATTTTTTTTTAAATTTGAATTTTATATGTATATTAATAATATCTAATTTAATTAAAAGTGTTTTGACCAATTCGATATGTTCAATTTTAAAATTTGAAGATTTCACTTCTTCGGCTTTTTTTTTGGTCGTGATAATTTATTAACGAAAGATATTCATTAGTTTTCCCAACGTTTCGACTGAGTTTTCAGTCTTCTTCAGGGGCACTTTATTAACCATGAAACAAAAATAAGAGAAACATTTGTATGTTTACATTTAGTTGTTAAGATTTTACACTTACAATTATATGAACGAAACTATTTTATCAAATTACATATATATATATATAAATTAAAAAAAATAATGACAGTTTTGTAATTGAATATTTAAATTAAAGCACTTCTTCTTAGTTAGAAGTTAAGTCAACAACTGTTTAATAAAATTTTCTTTTAAAGGAGCAACAAAACTATTGATGTATGTATGTATGTATCGCAGTTATTTAGAGACTAGGGAACAGTACACCGACGAAATACACTGTGTATCCTGCTTCCCGTTCATGTTATTTTTGTTATTCAAAATGTGCAAAGTTTCGAACGTATATCGTTTCGATGTATGTTTTTCCGTTTGAAGAATTTGCACATTTTTAAAGTCTGGAGCATGATTTCTTTCTACGCTGTGACTAGCAAGAGCTGTTTTCTGAGAACTTTTGGACTTGATATCAGATTTGTGATTTGAGATCCTTTGTTTTAAAAGCTGCTTGGTAGTGCCAATGTAACATAGTTCACAATTTTCTTTTTCGTTGCCTAGGCAATTGATCTTATATACAACGTCTGTACTTTGATCCTTTTCACTTTTCTTGTTAAGTTTTGTAAACAGTGTGTTAAGTGTTTGGTTGGATTTGTAAGCAACATTGACTTCTTTAGCTTTGCTAGCGATGGTTTTCTTAAAACTTTCAGCAAGTTTCGGCACGTAAACCATACTTTTGAAATAACCTGCTCCTTCATGTTTATTGCTTTGTTGGTGATTGGTTTGGTGTTGTGCTATTAATTCGCGAATCATATCTAGCGGATACCCATTATCAATAAGGATTTTTGTTATTTTCTCTTTGTTAGCGGGATGGAATTTCTTTTCACTAATCGTAAGGACTTTCTTAATAAGGTTGGAAGCCGTATTGACTTTAATATGTTTAGCTTGATTTGATCGAAAATTTACGATTCTTCCGGATGCTGTCTCTTTTTGATGCCAGTCAAAGGTGAGTCTGTTTCTCTCACGATTAATTTTTATGTCCAAAAATGCTATAGTTTTATTTTTTTCCTTTTCCACCGTGAATTGGATTTTGGAGTTGAATGCGTTAAGACTTTGCAAAACTTTGTCAATCTCACGATTTTCCATTACTGCAAATATGTCATCAACATATTTGGTGATGAATTTTGGCGGATTTATTGCATTGAACGTTTCTTCTAACAAAAAATCTAAGACAAGGTCGGCGATGGCAGGTGAAAGTGGATTCCCCATTGGAATTCCATGTATTTGTTTATATATGTTGTCTTTATATTGAAAAAGGTTGTTATCCTTCAAACAGAAGTCAAACATTTCCAAGAACTTATTTCTCTTATTTTTGTTTCATGGTTAATAAAGTGCCCCTGAAGAAGACTGAAAACTCAGTCGAAACGTTGGGAAAACTAATGAATATCTTTCATTAATAAATTATCACGACCAAAAAAAAAAGCCGAAGAAGTGAAATCTTCATATTTTAAAATATTAATAATATCTTCAAAATAGCGTTTCAAATTTTTTTTTCTAAAAATGTATTCAACATTTTATACATAAAAAATAAATTTATTAAAAAAACCGCTCCAACGATTTTTGAATTTTTTTTTAATATATTTTTATTTATCCATGAATTCAAATGGCATCTTTATTTTCCATCAAATTGTAATGACTAAGCAATATAAAAACATTTAAGTATGTATATTATCCATTTATTTCTACCTTATTATTATTCCCTTCTTACGAATTTTTGCGTACGTCACTGAATACTAAATACAATATAGGCCCTCATGCATTTATACATACATATGTATGTGCCTTAAAAATCACATGAATCTTATGTATGCATATTGCACCTAAATTATGAAGCTTGTATCCTTCATTTTCATTATTATATGTTCATGCTTACATACTTAGGTTACATCAATATGTATATATATATACTTTCCTAACTTACATAATTAAAATCCATAACTTAGATTTAAATATACATTTGTAGTTAGGTACCTATGTAAATATTTCTTGAATCATCCAATCCATAATTCATTATACTAAGAATCAAGTTAATCTCACCTTAGGCTTTAAACCTGCATAGGATAACTTAACCTAACTAACTAAGCCTCAATGGTTAGCTACATTAAAGTTGTTAGCTACTCGTACCAGAGAAAGTTCGTGCGATCCAGTCGTGTATTTTTTTTAATTTTTTTTTTTCAAATCAGTATCTTGAATAAAATTCAAGGTCATTAACTGGTTTGCTCGAACCTTATATACTTTTGGCTTTCTAAAAAGCTCAAAATCGTCAAAAATATTATAATCTTCTTGTTGAGCAAACATTTTTCTTTTAAATATTTCTTTTTATGAAATGTCAAACGTCAAGTGAAAAAAATATAAAGGAATATAAAGGAAGATAAAGAAGCGTTTTGCTCTGTTCGAAGTTATTCGACCTTCTTAATGTTTAAGTATAACTTTTCGACGTTTGTCTAAAATTAATAAAACCTCGACCCTCATTTAATAACTTATTTTAACATTCGATTCCCATTTTAAAAGTAATTTAGAAATGTTAATGTGAATATTAGTCGTGTTCTCGTGACTAGAATACATCAAAGTAAAAATTTTACAAGGAAAAGATAATGAGAACATACTGGCAATTACTTTTCCTTTTCATCCAAAGCATAATTGAGTTTCGATAATATTTAAATCTTTTTAATAATAATGTATGTTTGTATTTCTTTTTCTATTTGTATTTTGTATGTTTCTTTTTGACAGAAAAAAAAACATAGCTGTGAAAATTCCTCCATATTAAAATAAATAAGATCAAGTTGGAGTGTGGATCGTTTTCGTGAAAATGTTTTTTATTGTAAATTTTATTTAAATGTCAAGGTTAGATAAAACCAATAAAGAAAAATGTTATTGATCAAACAAATCATAACGTTACTATTATGCGCCAACCTGCAAACGTATTGAAAGCTTTGTTGAAGTCAAAGCAAAGTTTTGATGGCGATGACCGATCGATAAGATCTTATATTAAGACGGAACAAGTACAGCGACAGCTTTTAACAATTTATTTCCTATTTAAAATTCCATTTCTGCTATATGATGACAACCAACAAATTAAAAGCGGATTATATTAAATACTATAATAGTTTATTAATCTACCGACAAATTCCTTAACTTTCATCTTGTTTTAAATCTAACCTAAATTCCTGCACTATATAAATTGCTCTAAATTATATGAACCAGATGACAACCTAAGTCTTTCAGTCAGTGAAGTTTTTAAATATAGGTATGCCAATTACCCACAGTTTCCAGGTTGAAAATCATAATTTTGTATACCATGTTATATAATTTAATATTTTTGACTTATTAATGTTTTATTTTAAATGCGAAAGAAGGTCGCATTTTCCAATTATATATTCTGGTTTTTCAATTATTTAATTTAACGGCGGCGACTTAATGTACAAGCTCAAAGCTGTCAACATTTATAATATCACAATATTTTACTTGCTCACAAGTGTCACAAGACTAAATTGTATGTGGTCTATAAAGAGAACACTCTATCTAATTCAAACTTACCTTCCATCATTTTTATAACGTTTACTGCTCGAATAAAATTAAAATATACTCAGCAGTAGATATTTTCAAAATTTAATTGCGTTAAAATAGTTTGAGACGAGCGTTCAGAACCTCTAAAACTTGTTACGAATAAAATAAATAATCCTAAAGTCCTCATTCCTTGATTTTAAGCTGTTTTTATTTTTTAAAATTAAAGATGTGATAATGAAAAACGATTATAGTAACTGGTACGACAAGAAGATCAGCTAGACAGGATACGATACAGCCCACATATAATAGTCCAAAGGAGTGTAGTAGTTAAAGAGTCGATGATTTGAACAAGAACATGCTAAAACACTTAATATAGTCGTCAGAACATAGATTTTATTGGTTCAGCTAATCATCATGGCAATGCCATAAAATCATAAAATCATTCGAACATTAAAAAAAAATAAAATCAAGACAGGATTTGAAGGAGTAAACAAATATTTTGTGAAGAAGGTATTACAGAACATACTAATTATGCACTTGCCTTCATACGGATATTTAATTGTCAGTAATAAAAACGAAGATTTAAAGTATAGCTAGACAAAACAAACACATAAGGAGCTTGATTAACTACGGCAAATTGAACAAGTTCAATTGGCTTTCTTTGAGTATGGGAATATTTTATGAGGTATCATGAAATGACCGAATACTACTCCTACAATTATTTGGAGTGAATTTTATTTAAAGTTGTAGTTTTGTGAAACCTTCTTTATATATTGTTTTAGCGAGAATGAAAGACAAAATTCGATGTGGACTGTATCACAATTTATTAACGAATGATTTTAAAATAAACATAATCAGCTAGGATCGACTAAACATACAAAGTTGAACAGTTAAGTTTTTTTTGTCTCTGCTTTGAGCAATGTAAATGCATAAGTGCATACATACAAAAAGTTTTGAGTTTCTTAAAAAGAACAGTTTTGTGTGGCGTGATGCGCCTTATGTATTTATGACAATGTAGATATATAAGAATTTAAATTACATAAACTGAACAAATGGTGTTGTCGTGTTACAATATTTTATAAATGATAATTTAGTATTAAAAAATAGTAATAGTAATGAATATTAAATGTAATAATCTTGAACATATATAAAAGAGAAATGTCGTCTGAAAATGTCTCTAGAACAGTTACTTCGATTGTCACGATTTTGGGCTTGATAAATTCGTATTGGCTCAAGAAAGGTCATAGGATAATGGACGAAAATCTAGCGCGTTTGACCCTAGGAAGAGTATATAGGACACTGGATAAAAATTCCGGAAAATTTTCAGGAAAATTGGTAATCCTGGAACATCGTTTTATTTTCAAGGTTTTGGGATTGATGGATTCGTGTTGGCCTAAGGAAGGAATATGAAGTGTCCTTTTCGTTTCGTCATTCAAATTCAATTGTATTTGCTATTGCGTGCGGTCAAATAAAATTAAATTAAATTTTTTTTTTCATTTTTCATTGTGCTCAAAGTATTTTGTCAAGTGCGATTCATTGTGATTTCAATCAATTTTATTTATATAATTTCGCTATTGAAAGTTGTGAAAAGTTAGATAAAAAAAAACCGCTTTTGATTTCGTTACGGTGCAATTGGATTTGGGTAATTTGCGAATCAGTGGAAATTTTAATGATTTTTGTGAGTTAGACGAAACCAAAGATATTTCGAATGTTTTCATTTGGTCATTAAGTGATTGATTTCAGCAGTTCCAAGTCTAATTTGTGATTTCATAAGTAGGTAATTATAAAACTCGATCCATTTTTTCGATGAAGATTAATTTTGTTTAGATTTCGTTTAAGATATCATGGCACCAGTTAGAAGGTCAAACTCAAGTCGTAATGCACAACGTATGGTGACTGTTCGTGCAAATGGAACTACAGATTTTGTCTACTATTCTCTCGAGATTTGAGATTAATTTAGCACTCGACTCTTCTGGAATAGCGGCTACGTTGTTGGAAGCCGTTCGAACAGCTCATTCTCCATTAAAATTGCCATCGAACCTCCAAGTGAATGAAGAACCTACATGCAACATCTCAAAGAACTCTGCGATGGCGAAAGTTTTACAGCAATCTAAGATTATCATCTGGGAGGAGTGCACAATGACTCACAAACGTGCATTGGAAGTCTGAAATCGTATGTTGAAAGATTTACTAAATGATAAACGACGTTTCGGCCGTGCAATGATTTTACTGCCAGGCGATTTTCGGTAAACTCTGCCTGTCATTCCAAGATCAACTCCGGTAGATGAATTGAATATGCGAGTCGCTTTACGAAATGACCAGTGCGCTGCAAAGTTCTCCTGCGAATTATTGGCGATCGGCAATGGCGTGATACCAGTGGACTTAGTCACCGGCCTGATTGAATTTCCGCCGAATGTTTGTCATTTTACAACAACGCCGGAAGAGCTCATCAAGAATGTTTTCCTGAATATTGCTCAAAATTATGTTAACCATGATTGGCTGAGTTCACAAGTGATTTTGCCTGCGAAAAACAAGAATGTCGATCATTTGAATCTTGTCATTCAAAATCAAATCGCCGGTGAGTTACATCTATTAAAATCCGTGGAATCCGTGATGGATGAAAACGAAGCAACCAACTATCCCTCGATATTTTTGAATTCTTTGCACCAAAACTTTGTAACGGAATGTGTTGATTGTGAAGAACATCAAATCAAATCTAATTCAAGCCACAATTTTGCGGTGAAAATTCAGAGGCGAAGATGTTTTCATTCCACGGATTCCGCTTATTCCAAACGATTTGCCATTCGTGTTTAAGCGTCTTCAATTTACGGTGCGTCTCGCTTTTGCTATGACAATCAATAAGTCGCAGGGACAATCGCTGGATGTTTGTGGCATTAATCTCGAATTCCCATATTTCTCACATGGACAATTATATGTGGTGTGCTCAAGTATCCGCAAACCTAACGCTAGTACATAGTGTACGCACCCGAAAATAAAACTAAAAATATTGTGTACCATAAAGCAATTCAGTAAAAAAGCGTATCATTTTGATTTGATTGAAAAACATAAACATCGTTGAATTTAATAAAAATTTAGAATAAAGAATTTTAATTGACCGCATTACATGAAACAGCATTGTGCATGCTCGGAATTATTATTTTCTTGACATTAATTAATTTACCCGGAACGAAGTTCATCGGATCAGCTAATTCAAATATAATTTCTAGCTATTTGTATGGATATATGTACATGCATTAGGGTGGTCCTTATTTATATGGAAGAAAAAATAAATGTTTTTTTTTTACTGAGCACTTTATTTCTCGGTTCCTTTGTATTCAAAACGTATACAAAAAAAAATAGTAGTAGATAGTATTAACATGTTCCGCAATGAGTCTGAAATTCTCAGAATTATATTCTATAAGACAAAATATGAAAGTAAGAATCCAATCATAATAATTGATATTTTATTTTTATATATTTTCTAGCTGACCCGGCGAACTCTGTTCCGCCTTAGATTCAATAAATAAGAAGATTTTAAATTTTATTAAGTTCAATTTTTGATCAGGAAATAGAGTCGTTTGGGGTAAGTGTGCGCAGCGGGGAAGTGTACACACAGTTAATTTCTGGACAATGACAATAAATATTAAGTATCTATAAATGCGTAATTAACTAGGTATCTGTATTTTGTTTGGGTCAGTTGTTGTTGGCCCTTTAAATTTGTTTGATTTATAAAGGGAAGCCAAAGAAAGAAAAGGTTAATTTTACTAAAATATTTCTCAATTTTAAAAACGTGGTAGTGTTCAGTGATTTTATTGTAACAAATTGAGTCCTAATTATTTATTGAATATATTACATATACATTGTATTTGAGTGACAAATTTAATCTATTTGGTGTTAATTTGTTCAAAATAAACAAAATATTTAAAAGAGTGCAGTGGAGGTGTTCGCAAAACCGACAAAGAAATGCAAAAAAAAAACACTTCGGTTTGTAGATATAGGTTATCCATTTTGCGGTTTCAAAAGTATAGGGCTGGAGTTCGACATATGTCAAACTAAGTTGTTAAGCCAATTTTTTTTTTCAGTTGAAAATCTGATATTTACGAAAATTGATCGCTTAAGTATCGCACAACGCATAAAAATTGTTAGAACCTACTACAAAAATGGTGATTCTGCCACAGCCACATATCGTGCTTTAAGAGGAGATTATGGTTTACATAATCGTCCAACGCAAAATTGTAAAGAAATTTGAAGAGACTGGATTGGTTACAGATCTTGTAAGGCCTGTGCATCATTCCTTGTCGTTCTCAGGAATTATGACTGTCTTACGGCATTTATAGCGTATTTTGCATTTGGATCTTCACCTACATCCATATAAAGTCCTGCTCACACAACAACTTAAGCCAGCTGACCATTCACATCGTCATAGATACGTCGAATGGGTGCTTGAACAACATGCGGTGTACGGCGATTTTTCGAACAAAATTTTCTTCGGGGACGAAGCACATTTCTCACTCAATGGGTATGTTAATAAGCAAAATTGTCGTATTTGGGGTTCTGAGAATCCTCAAGTAATTGAAGAGACATCTACAAAAAGTCACTGTTTGTGGCGCTCTTTGGTCCGGATGTGTGATTGGACCCTACTTCTTCGAAAGCGACGATGGAACGACTATCACTTCGGAGCATTATGGTCATATGATAACCGATTATTTTTTGAGTACTATTGAAGAAGACGACTTGGAGAATATGTGGTTTCAACAAGACGGTGCCACATATCACACAACTGGAGCGAATATGGCTTTATTGTAAGAGACATTTCCTGGCCGCGTAATTTCTCGTCGTGGCGATATCAACTGGCCACCAAGATCATGCGATTTGACACCGCTGAACTTGTTTATGTAGGGCTACGCGAAAGACCTGTTTATGCAGTTAAACCTTTAACTCTTGAGCAATTGAAAACCAACATTCGTCAAGTTATGGCTGAGATACCGCCCAATATGTGCCAAAAAGTGGTCGAAAATTACCTCAAAGGAATCGATGCTTGCAATAATTCGCGTGGTGGTCATTTAAATGATGTAGTATTTCACAAATAATGTCAACGTTCAAACTTTATATTAAAAAAGAAATATCATGAAAAAAAATATCTTATATGTGTTTTATTTACGTTTACCTTTGGAACGGCAACATGGATAACCATTTATCATACGTACATGAGGCAAATGACACAAAAATATGATCTAATCTTGTCCTTAACCCACCAACATTTTGGTAATAAAATGATATGTTTTTAAAACTACTTCATGAAGTCTTTGGCAAATCACCAGCAGTAGCAGAATCATTTTGTATTTGTAGGTTGTTTTCAATTTCATCATCAAGCGATGTTAGGTTAAGTTGGATGCTCACATCTTTTTCATACATTGACCATACAGACAAAAATCTCGCTTAGAAGTTAATTTCAAACTTTGAATTTGGTTTTTCATTGAACCGACCAAAAATAAGTTTTCACGAGGTTTCTTTAAACAGTTACAACTTATGGAACTGTTCTGAATCCCACAAAATGACAGTTGTTACTCTAAACAGAACAGAAAACGATTCTGGATTTCAATTTAGAATCGGAAACAGAATCACTAATACACTCACATAATTAAAATGTCCAAATCATCTGGTTGATTTGTTTTGTGTTTGTTTGTTTTGTGTTAAATTATGAATTTATATGAATTATTTTTTCTTTGATTAATCCGAATTAATTTTTTGTTTTTAAGTTTATATTATTAAATATTTAAAATTGTCATACCAATTTTTTTTTAGAAAAAAATTAAAGACTCTTTATGTATAAAAAATAAAGTAAAAAATGACTTTAAGAATATATTTATATTTCAAATAGAAATCTTTTGAAAAATGTGATCGAACATAAGACCAAGTTCGTGCGATCCAGTCGTACATTTTTTTGTATTTACGTTGATATATCACTTTGAGGGGAGAGTACCGTAAATACATTACAGCAAAATAATATCAGATTTTTATAGAAGGGTTTAATACAATCATTCTATCCTACGGAAGAGTTTGTCTATCATCCTCCTTTTAGGGGGGAGTGGCACTTTTCTAAAAAAAATTACTTAAAATTTAAAAAAATAGAATCTATATTGGATAGCTCACTCGAACGAGATGCACTATATCGAGCGTCTATTCTAATTATATTTTCTTTTCGTTTTTTAAATTGCTTCATTTTGCGAAACTTTGTTTATTTACCCTATATTTTATTCTCATAAATGATTCTATTTATCAACAGTAAATATTTTCTTCAATTTTTCTTCTGTACATAATTTAAGTATTATTTTATATTCAAGTTCAAGGGCATAACTGTTAATATTAAGGTGAATTGTATGTCATGCAATATCAGCTTGCGATTTTTAAGGTGATGGACGTATGTGTTGGTCGGGGTATACAAAATTGGCCAGGTTGAAAAATTTCAGAGTTATCGCCCATTTTTCTTTGTAAATGTTCGTTATGGTACAATTAAACTTTTCTTCTAAATTAATTGGAGTAAGGAGTGCGGATATATGTTTCAAAAATGTTACCATCCATTTAAAATATCGCAGTGATTAATAGTATCTTTGCAACCGAATGGAGTCCAACAGAGAAACATGGATTAAAAATCGCAGTGGTGTAAAGGCAGTTTAACATCTCCTAAATTCTTAGAATATATCTCTTCGAAAAACCTATTTTACTATGGAAATGCTAATTTCCATATTGTCGCTTTCCTTCCCGTCGAATCCGAAAATGGCCATATTGTACCTACCCTATATACCACAAGTAAGAAAGAGGGTTCACACAAATCTGTTACGTATATCAGGGCATCGTTGAATGATTTGCCCTTCAATACACTCACGACTTAACCATGTGAAAACACGTGCCTTTTTACAAAAAAATCTGACATTGTGATTCCTGAAAAAGTCATTTAAATATATAGGCATCGCACATCTTTCAGGTATTTGTAACGACCACGACGGAGCTATACAACCGCACAATTATTTATCTCACGTGTACTGGTTGAGGCTGTTGTTTTACTCAGCTCATGTCCGAATTCGAACCTAAACGGAATTCTGTGCAAAAGTTCACAAGCCCAGAGTCCGGTTTAATTTCGTAATAAAAGCCAACGAACGCGTTGCGGTCTGGACTCTGGCCAGAAGATTCCATCCGCAGAAAACGCAAAAAGCGTCTTAACCCTTACTTACTCCCGCATGGCAAATTAATCGGATTGCCGATCACGTAGGGTTCACAACCAAAAAAAAAAAAGACCAAACAAATTCGTATTCCTGAAGAACATTTCTCGGATTGAAGCTCAAGCCACACTATAATACTCGACTAGTATACCAAAAGGCCAAATCAAGTAGCGAACAGCCAGAAATGCTAATTCCGTGGTCGTCGCTGCCGCAGAGTCGCGCCGTTGTTGGTAGTTGGCTCGTTGTCTTCGTCGCCTTCGACTTCGTGCGTCGGTCGTGATGATGAGGATTCACATGAGGAACACATAATTCTGAACTTCATAAATTCTCGGCCAGCATGCTCTGAGTTCGGAATACAAAATTAGGCCATAACAGGCTCAAAGCTGTATGATGGCGCGCAGTTGTGAGACCGCAGAACATTTCGTTTCGTGATGAGCCACTGGAATTCCTTATGTTTCAGTAGTTTTGGATGGACAAACGATTGATTGAGGAGTGTTCTTTGAAACAAAACTGACTACTGCCGGACAGTACATTTGCGCGCCTCTTAAACACATATGTATTAAAGGTATGCGGAGGGGCCGGGCGGGCGGCGGAGTGGCGTTTACAAATTAAACTGTTAAGCTTTGAATTGATGGATATTTATGGGGTTCGTTATTACCCCGAGAAATACTTATATGCAAACCAGAAACTTGTCCACAAAATCAAACTATAAAAAAAGGTTAACTTTTTATAGTTTCGCAGCTTGCTAGGCTTTTGGAAATATTAATAGGTCTACCTTGGAAGCTCTTTTATCGTTTATTCTAGAACCATTTTTTTGGAATTCGGTTTTACGTATCCACCTTGGCTTTAGTGCCTTTTCATTGGGTCCAACTTTTGCAGGACGGATTGTGGTCAGGCGGGCTCTGCCGTTGTCAACTGAAAACCTTTGGAAGTTTTGTATTTTTTCCATCAGGAGAAGTAAGCACTGGCACTTAATCTTTTGGGCAAATAACATCTAAACTTTTTTTTCAGTATTTGTATAATATAGTTTTTGGCCCCTAATTACCTTAACATCACAAAGTATCTACAGTAATACCCGGATAAGTGCCTCTCGCTTAAGTGCCTAACCCGCATAACTACCATTATTTTCTTAGAACCTCCTTATAAGAAGCACAAAAAAGGTCGGCTTATAAACGATTAAATAGAACCCGAATGAACAACAACAAACTTGTGTGGCTAATAAAAGCGCTAGTCGTTTCAATGCTATTGATAAACAGAAAAGCCTGCGTTGGGTTGCATCTGATCATGTGGGCTCGGTGGTGAGATGCTTAGTGCGTTAACTTCTTAGCAGCTAGGTCATGGCTCAATATACGATGAAGGCACAAGAAGTTTTTCAATTAAAATGAAAAAGTAGACCAGCACCACTAGAGCAAGGGAATATAATGATCGACCTTGGCAAGTCGTTAAATATCTATATTCCAGCCAAAAATAATATGAGAAAAACTTGGTGGTAGCACACTCAAGTTGCTGTTGGTCATTTAAACTCATCAAAATTCTGAAGATTTTTTCATATAAAACTTATCTTCCTTCCGCTTAACTACCTTTCCCGCTTAATTGCCTTTTATTTTGTATACTTTTAATGAAATTTACCTAACAAAAATTCTTTTAAGTACACACTTGAAATTGGCTGATAAAATAAAACAGTTTGTTTTCCTTTAGCGCTTCCTTTTGTTTTATTTTTTAAAATTCATAAATAAAAAAGTAATAATTTTAATAATCTATTATAATGATTCATGGACCAAAGGCCGTTAAAATCTGTTTCGAATCAATAATTCAACACGTCCGATTAATTATAGCGTACCGACTACAATCATTGGCACCACTTTTTTTTGCCCAATTATTGGCACCCCTTCATTCAATAAAAATTCTTACAAAAACTATCAATCTTATCAAGCCAATTTAATTTTAGTCATAATCTACTTCTTATTGCTGACATTTGTACGTCTTTGTTTTGATTAATTAGTTCTCCAGTCGGTGTGTGGAAGTGAAAGTATTAACACGATTTAAAAAAGTAAAAAATTTGCAAAATTTTGTGTGTTTTTGCTAAGGACATAAGTTTTGGTGAGCCGTTTTTAGTTATTAATATATAAATATTATATACAAAAAATATGTTTTTTAATATCAGATAATACTAAATTATTCGTATTTAACAACTTTTTAAGACTTAATTCCTATTTTTTTAATTAAAAGGGTGCCAATAATTGCTTCCAATAAAAAATGGGCTCCAATTATTGGCACTCGGGTGCCAATAACTGGATCTATGGAACTTTAATTATTGGCACTGCCAATAAATATGCTTTCAAGACTGTCAATAACTATACCATTAAACCGTTATTTTTTTTAAGTTTGAAAAATGCCGAAAACAAGGAAAACATACAAAGAAATAGATGTTCAAGAAGCTGTATTGGCCATAAGAAATTGACAAAAAAGCAGCTTTTCGATATATTTATTATTTATTTATTAGTTTATTTTTTTATATTTAACATATTATTTACTTAATATCTATTATTTCTATTTATTTTTTATAATCCCGAAAAGCGGTAAATGTTTATTTTATTTTTTTTACTAAAATTGAATGAACCACAAATTTTATAAATAAAAAAAAACTAAAAACAAAATATTGCTTTCCTTTAATTCATAGGTACCAATAATTGTACATTTTTGGGGTGCCGATAATTGTAGTCGAATGCCAATAATTGTAGCTTTTGACAAGCTTTTTTTAATATCCCATTTTTAGCTCTTTTTTAATAAACAAATAAAAAGAATTAAATATAAATAAACAAAGGAAATTCTATATTAAAATTTAGTATATTTTTCATATTTTTAACTTCTTAATTTAATTGCCAAAATTACGCGCATTTAAATTGAAAAATCCCTAAGGGTGCCAACAATTGTATCCCTTACGCTAATACAAAACACCTTCCTAGTTAACTATGTCTTGCCCAGGTCAAAATCTTTAATTTTAATGACAAAAATTTGTAATCTTGTTGAATATAGTTCACATTGATTTCTTGTCAAAAATCCATGTAAGATGAACTGAACTTAACAAGAAGTGCGTATTGGCCCTACCAATCACTCACTAGCCAACTGATGATTCGAAGTGTGATCGCCGCCGGGACGAAACGCAAGCTGTATGGGCTGAAGGATGTTAAAAGATATTTTGAATTAAATGTTTTTTTTTATCAAAAATGTTTGTTTTAATTTTTGTATATGTAAATATAAAGATAAGTACCTATGTGCACTTAAGCGTAATTTTTATAACTGCCTAACCCGTAAAAGTGCATTTCAAGGTGGGCCATTTAGCGTGAGGCACTTATCCGGGCTTACCTCATATAAAATTAGTATTACAGAAAGCTTTGATCTTTTCTCAGATCAATCTGCTGTTATTCTTACTATGAGCGAAAATCTTGTTCAAAATGAAAAACCACCCACGTTGGGAAAACCAACTGGGAAAGTTTTAAGAAAGATATAGAGGATAACGTTGAATTAAGGGTATCACTACAAATGCCTCTCGAACTTGGCGACGCAGTAGATAACTTCTTCAATATTGTGCAATAAGCCGCATGGAACAAAACCCCGTACCAAAGAGAAATGCCGCGCTTTAAAAACCTAAAATATCCGCAGGAAATAAAAGATTTAGTAAAAGAGAAACGAAAAGCACGTAAGAAATGGCAAGAAACTCGAGCTCCTCAATACAAGGTAAATTTAAATCGCTTGTGTAATTTACTAAAAAAGTCGATAGAAGAATTCAAAAATTCTGAAGTTGGAAATTATCTTGAAAGCTTGAGCAGGAAAACAATCCAACTATTCACCGTGGAAAGCTGTCAAAGTAAAGAAGAAACCAAAGCTCCCAACGCCTCGGATTAAGAATGATCAAAACAAATGGGCAAAAAGCGATGAGGAGAAAGCAAAAGTTTTCTTGGATTAGCTGGAGAACACATTCAAGCCTTTGGTGGGCAAGGACTCAGCGAAAATTTAAATATACGTTCTAACTCAAGCGAAAATTACTATCACAAGCGAAAAATCTAATTACAAGAAATGTTACCCTTGCAGAATTAAGTAGAGAAATAAGAAAGCTTAAGTATAAGAAAGTTCCGGGATATAACTTAATTACGGCCGAAGTTCTCAAAATGCTTCCTCGCAAATGGTTAATTAATCTTCTTTATATAATAAATGCCACTCTAAGGATAAAGTACGTTCCGAGCCAATGGAACGTTGCGGAAGTTATAATGGTTCTCAAACCAGGAAAACCATTAAATGATAAAAAATCTTATAGGCCCATTTCTCTTCTGCCCGTAATATCTAAGGTCTTTGAAAGAATATTACTTGTGCGCCTGCATCCAATAATAGAAGAAAAGCGCCTAATACCTGAACATCAGTTCGGATTTAGAGGCAAGCATTCAATAATTGACTGACGTTATTGAGAAAACACTTGAAGAAAAGAAAATTTGTTCGGCGGTCTTCCTAAACGTGTTGCAAGCTTTTGATTAGGTGTGGCACGAAGGCATACATTTTAAATTAGGACAAATTCTGCCTGAAGCACTTCATACGCTTCTAAAAGCATATCTAGAGAATATACTTTTTAGAGTAAGACATGGAAACGATTACTTGGATCTCAAAGATATAGTGGTTGGGGTACCACAAGGAAGTGTCTTAGGTCCAATATTGTAACTATTATTTACACGTGATATACCTCAAACAGAAGACACTATCGTACCACTTTTGCTGACGACACTGCAATACTAGCAGTGGGCCAAACGATAAATGCATGCTACGACTAAATTACAAAAAGCTCTGAATAATGTCAGTAAATGGACAAAAACGAAGTAAAAACAGTCCATGTAGATTTTACTTATAACAAAATTAATAGATTACCGGTATTTGTTAATACAGTTCAAGTTCCGTTTGCTAATGAAGCAAAATATCTCGGAATGAATATAGACGCGAAAGTAAAATGGAAACCGCATGTATTTTTTTTTTATATATTTTGCGCGCACTAAAGGGATTTTGACTACCCTTAATATGATCGAGCACAGTGCGAGCGTTAGGAAAATAGGGAAAGATTTGAAATGAGATACCGATGTACATTAGTTTTGAAGCTTAGAATATCAAAATGGGAGAGAAAAATCGAGCATGGTACTTGACAGTACGTCCGAAATTGTGCTCAAGGGTAAACAGATGAGCATTCCTAGAAGCGCGAGTATTACGATTGAATATTTTAAGGGGAGGAATGCAGCTGGCTATTTCGCTAAAACACTGTTTATAAAAATACCGATAAAATAGCGAAATACATGAAACATTTTGACGATGTTTGAGAGATGTAAATGTTTCTACTATAGTTCTATCGCCAATCATTCTTAAAGCCCTATTTTGAATTCTATCCAAAAGATTCAAATGAGTTTTAGGAGCTCCTGCCCAAATGTGAGAGTTATACTCAAGTTTTGGTCGGATGAAGGCCTTATAGATTACAGTCAGCACTGAGTTTTTGAAGCGTTAAGTTCTAAGCGGTTTTTTATTCCCCATTGGACAATGCTGTCGAGATCAGAATTAAATGAACTTATCATACACTGCCATTGCAGTTCCACATCTGAAGAACAAGGAGGTGAATATGAAAACGAATATGAAAAGCTGAGAGTACTATCGTCAGCAAAACAATTAAGTGGATTAGAAGACCCAGATAAGAGATCATTAATGAAATGAGAAAAAGGGTCCGAGACAATACGGAGCCCTGGGCATTTATTTTGTTGATATCAGATTTGAAACCGTCCAATACAACTTGTATTGAACGGTCCGAAAGGTAATTTCTAATCCAACGAAGAAGAGATTCATCGATACCAAATGCACGCATTTTCGATAAGAGAGCTTGATGCCAAACTCTATCAAATGGTTTTGAAATATCAAGCCCAATAATCTTACTTTCTCCAGAAGAGTTAAATAATAAACTCAGAGATATGTACTGGTTGCTCGGGAAACACCCTAAGCTCAGTATCAAAAATAAGCTACTTTTGTACAAGCAGGTGCTTAAGCCTGTCTGGACTTACGGTATACAACTCTGGGGTTGTACGCGAGACTCTAATTTAAATATCTTACAAACATTTGAAAATACACTGCTAAGATCGTTTGTAAACGCACATTACAACACTGTAATAGTACTATAATCGAAATTATCGATAAGACGAATTTAGTACGCCGCCTGAGAAGGACTTAGCCTTCCGATCTGGTGCTCTAAATGAGAATCCGCTTTAAAATCGCGGTATAAGCAGGCACTATCACCGGATAGTTACCTGCAACACGTTAATTAAATTCGTTAAAAATAAATTGCTAGATAAGTTTCAACTTAGTTGCAATCGGGAGGAGGAGGTGTTTTTAGTGCAGTAAGAATCTCACACTCCTATGAGCACGCGTTTTTCGATCCTCATAGAGCCTTTTGAAGGTTTTACACCAACCCACGGGAACACAAAAAAAAACTTATCCGGGTTTTACTGTAATTTAAACTTCTGCTTTTCTGAAATTCAATCAACTAAGATTTAACTATGTGAGGCCAACACAAAGCCTAATCTCAGCTAAATTCATTCCAAGTTTCCAAGTTGAATTAAACTAATTTAAAATTAGCTCTATTAAGATTTTCGTAAACTTTTGAACGCCCAACCCAATACCACAGATAACCACAATATTGGGGGTCATTTTGTTTTCATTGGAGTACAGTTAGCCTCAGTTCGGTTGTGCATATAATCCATACAAAGGTCTCAAACATATGCACATAGTACGTACGTGACGTTGAAACCTCGCGAAACTCAGAGAAAGGAGTATTCGGAAAATCGATTCCCTTCCTTTATGATGTTGGTTTGCGGCTCTCGTAGGCGGCTCTAAGAGGTGATTCCAACCGACGATACTGTTAAGAAGCAACAGTGTGTAGTGTAGTCGATCGATATGTACTGAGTCTGGAGCTCTGGGTTGCATGGGTGCACTCACGTATCTTTGGTAACCAAGAAGACAACAACGATGAAGATGAAGACGCTCGGACAGGTATTTCAGGTATCTCAGATTTAGGATTTTGTATCTCCTTCATTCCTTTGGCCGTTTGGCAAGAGCCAAGACGAAGACAGAACAAATCAATTGTTGCGCATCGTGCAAGTCGTTTTTGGCCAAAGGAAAACGAAAATCACGACGACGAACACGTATTTCCCTTAGCCCACCGCCAGCGACATGGCTGCTTGCTGGTATCTACCGTCCTCGTTATACAATTCTAAGGTGTTCAATGTGTCTAGTGCTTACGTACGAGTATATGTAACCTTTCTCGCCAGCAAGAAATTTGATATTATGGTGCTCCCTTCGTGTGGTGGTATATGTAAGTGAAAAGTACAAACTTGCAATTCCCTTCCAAGAGAAGAGAATAGAGTTCTGTAGAATTTTATTATTAAGTTTTGGTTTTAGAATTATTGAAGAAGTTCTTTCTACGTTGCGAAAAGTTGTATACATATTTGATTGCTTCAACAATAATATAAAGGGATAGCGGAGGCATATACAATCAATTAAAATGAATTGATATTAGTTCGTTCGCTCATAACTCAGAGCAAAAAATTATCTGTTTGGGAAAAATTGACAATTCCTTCCAGAAAGTAAGGTAAATCAAGCATACTTTCATTGGTGGATAGTGGCGGTATGCGAGAATTGCAATTTTTATGCGGGGAGAACTAAGAAACACTGCGGCTAATTTTTGTCCCTCACGATAAGTGAACAGATGGCGCTATTTTCGCAGGCTCACGTTTGTGACATCTCAGTTGAATATCCATGTTGTGGTTTCAAAGTATAAGACTGGAATTCGAATTCTGTCAAACTAAGTTGTTAAACAATTTTTTTTTTCAGTTGAAAGTCTGACATTTACGAAAATGGATCGCTAACTATCGCACAACGCATAAAAATTGTTAAAACCTACTACAAAAATGGTGATTCTGCCACATCCACATATCGCGCTTTAAGAGGAGATTATGGTTTACATAATCGCCCAACTACGCAAGCATTGGCAAAATTGTGAAGAAATTTGAAGAGACTGGATTGGTTACAAATATTGTAAGGCCTGTGCATCATCGTTTCGCTCGTATCACTGAAAATATCGCTGCTGTAAGTGAAAGTGTTGCCGAAGACCCGAATGTGTCGATTCCTCGTCGTTCTCAGGAATTAGGACTGTCTTACGGCACATTATGTTGTATTGTGCATTTGGATCTACACCTTCATCCATATAAAGTCCAGCTCACACAGCAACTGAAGCCAGGTGACCATTCACAACGTCGTAGATACGTCGAATGGGTGCTTGAACAACATGCGGTGTACGGCGATTTTTCGAACAAAATTTTATTCGGGGACGAAGCACATTTCTCACTCAGTGGGTATGTTAATAAACAAAATTGTCGTATTTGGGGTTCTGCTGAGAATCCTCAAGTAACTGAAGAGAGGCCATTACATTCACAAAAAGTCACTGTTTGGGGCGCTCTATGGTTCGGAGGTGTGATTGGACCTTACTTCTTCGAAAAGGACGATGGAACGACTGTCACCGTCAATTCGGAGCGTTATGGTCATTGTAACCGACTTTTTTTTTGCCTGCTATTGAAGAAGACGACTTGGAGAATATATGGTTTCAACGAGACGGTGCCACATGTCACACAACTGGAGCGAATATGGCTTTATTTTAAGAGACATTTCCTGGCCGCGTAATTTCTCGTCGTGGCGATATCAACTGGCCACCAAGATCATGCGATTTGACACCGCTGAACTTGTTTTTGTAGGGCTACGCGAAAGACCTGTTTAGGCAGTTAAACCTTTAACTCTTGAGCAATTGAAAACCAACATTCGTCAAGTTATGGCTGTGATACCGCCCAATATGGGTCAAAATGTGGTCGAAAATTACCCCAAAAGAATCGATGCTTGCAACAATTCTCGTGGTGGTCATTTCAATGATAAAGTATTTCACACATAATGTCAACGTTCAAACTTTATAATATAAAAGAAATATCATGAAAAAATATATTTTATCTGTGTTTTATTTACGTTTACTTTTGAAACCGCAAAATTAATAACCCGTTATATTTGATTTGGATCCTACTATCTTCTTCAGATTTATTTTCTATTGAAAAAGCTAAAGATGAACTCAATCAGCGTTATGCGATTTTTCTGCGTTGACACTTGAAAGCATTGAACAATTGCAGCAACTTCTAAACGAACGCAATGTGATGGTGTTAAAGCGTTCAAAACAGCGCATTGAGAAAGTGATATCTTCTGAAGACCCACACATGACATCTGGTTGCTGGTGATAATATGGAATTTCAAGACATAATCCCCAAGCGACGTGATAACAGATACAGTACAATGCTCATATAAGAAACTCGGAAAATCCCAGAAATTTCCTTCCTATATCGGAGTTTTTTTTATATCCAAATATCGGATATAAGAAATATAATTTCTTTAAAAAAAAAAAAATATGAGCAAAAAACGATCGGCAAATAAGGGCTATTATTCGTAGAAATTTGATAGCAGCTCTGCTTTCTAAGATATCAAAAATTGTTTTCAACTGTTCTTTAAGCCAAAAATTACAAAAGATGATTTAACAATATTTGGATAGAAAAAATGAGAAAATTATAAAGTTAGTCTTACTGAGAATATTTCTCTACGAGTCCCATAAATTGGTATAAGAAAGTATCGATTCATCTTCCGGAAATGTCACATGCAATCCTATAGAAGAATTTCAATTAAATGGATGCTTGACATCGTTGTGGGATGTTATAGTCAAAGTATCTGAGAAGTGACCTAGATACAATCTGATAAAGTCACGAACTCCATTACTAATTGATCGTCGGTAAAAAGGCGTTAATTCGACTCAAGAATAATAAAAAAACAAAGCACCGATACAGTATTTCCAAGATTTGCAAGACCTTTGGAAGATGGATTTTTTCTATGATGACAGTTTTGAAATCGTATAGTACTTCAGAAATATTCGAAACATAGGTTTCCGGCGAACAGATACGCTTTCATGTGAGCAGGGTAATTGAAGGACATTCGAGATTTTTTGGTCTTGAAATGAATAAAGACATGCCCAAATTGGGAATTCATTTAGCTTGTACTCCTTATTGGAAATTTGGCGAAGAAGAACCTCTGCTACTTCGGCTTGGAGAAATAAATGGAATGTGTTAAAAACTCAGATCGCTAAAGACTAAATACATGGCCTACAAAACACTTATTCACCAGTCGTGTTTAACGGAGCCGCATGGTGGTCACTATAAGCATGAGAAAAGCAAAGTTGATACTGGCCTCTTTCAAAAGAATTGTTTCTTGGTGAATGAAGGAAAATGCATAACCGCCAATTGTATGAGCTATTCTGGAATGTGGTTGCGTTGTCTAATAAGTCAAAACACGTCAACAACATTGGTTAGGTCATATTGAGCAAATGAACACTAATGCTTCGGTCTCGGTCTCGCATAACCGAATCCTCATCTCGATCTTGGTCTCGCCTTTTTCTCGTGGAAATTTTAACGTGCAGTCTCGTCTCAGTATAAGGATGTTAGATAAGTCATATTTCAATGGATTTTGACAGTTCATGGCTTGGAAGGTAAGTAACATACTATGTTTTGGCATTTGGATAATATTTATTCCAAATGTCACCCAAAAGGCTTAAAATCTGGAGCAAACAATAAAATCGTAAAAATTTCAAATTTTCTGAGGTTAAGTAGATGTTTTTTAATCTATTTAAATCATAGAGAGAGAGAGTCAAGAGAGTCTTCTAATCCTATCCCGCAGGTTCGGGACGACAATAAGGAAGATCGAAAATCTGATCCAGACACCAATCTATCTTGGAGGTCTTGGGCTTTTCAACGAACATTTCACCTTCGATAAAGCTTCGTTAAGTAATTTTAGCTTCGATAAGACCTTCCGGAATCTTATATAATATGAAATGTTAGTGAAGTGTGTTTGCGTTACTGGAAGCAGTGTGCTGGGGTTCGAAAGGAAATGAGGGGAGGTGTATCTTTCAAAATTTTCGGTAGTCCGTTAATTTTCTAAGTAGGTAGTTTTTAAAGGAAAAAACAAATATTCAAAATCTGTGTTATATGGGTTGTTCTGGTTGGTTCGATTCATTTCAGTTTTTTTAAATCTTTGACAATGGGATTTGGTATCAAAGTTTTTTTTATAAAAATGGCTAATTTACCTATGGTTCAAAAATATTAATTTACTTTATATAGTCCCTACCAAAACCTATGTTAAAACTAGACACATGCTTTCATTACACCGTATTAAAAGCTCCATAAAATGTTGTAAGCTTTCCACAAAAAATCCTCATACCGCCACTTAACTTGCTAATCATATGTAGAGGTACCTATCTAAAATGAAAACTTGCAGCTATATGTTGATAATAACTTTGCCTAAAGACCTACTCTCCTTCGTCCATGTAGGCAACTAAAGGTTTATATAGAATTGGTATTAGCTGCCTCCACCGTCGCGTCCTAGTCGAGACTGGTCATTTTATATAAAAACCAACACTTATAGCCATCTTAAACAAGATGATTCCCAGCTAAGGGTTCCTTTTCCACTACCACCACCATCAGACAGCAATCTACCAGCATCATCAGCAATTCCTGACATCGCAATGGAACTTTAATAGCCTTTCCTCTTAATGCAAGTAGGTAATAAAAACGCAACAAAAGTAACTCTCGCAGGAAAAGGAGCCTTGGATTTGGTGCACGTTGCCCCAACACACCCCACCTCCTTCTTTTTTTAACTCTTGCCATCTTCTTTAATCTGCAGTCTGTTCTTAGCTGCAAGTCGCGACCGAAGGAACCAAAACAATTTACGCGAATTCCTGTTGCCTGAAATTGCTAACAGGCATATATGAACATAACCTTACATCTTAAGTACAAACATATTCACGTATATGTATTGTGGGTTGAAAAAAAAATACCTACTAAAGTTGGGAAACCAGTCAGGACAGGAGACTCTCTTGTCCATTCCTTAGTATATATTCTCCTGATAGTCTTCTTTGAAAATTAGAAAATGAAAACTTTTTAGCGAGCCACTAAGGCACTGGGTTCAGTCTTGAGTGTATATGTTTGTATGTCATATCTCAACCCGTAATTCTCCCCTTAGGCGTGAGCCTTCTTCGTGCAGTGCTGGAACTAAACTTAACCCTTCTTTCTATGGACCTGCAGGTATATATAGGTTTTGCTGCAAAAGAATCACAATCTCAACGAAGGTGAAACGATTTTTTAGCCCATAAGGAGTTCCATTTGCTTCGTTCCTTATTCCTCGCTTTATGTGAAACTTGAGTGGAAAGATAGTTAGAAGAATTGATGGACAGACATTTTAACCGCTTAATGATGTTCATTAATTTTAAATCTACATCGGGCTTAAGTGCAGGGGGGGTTCTGCTTATACGACTGATTCTAGATGCAAGAGTATGAAAATGTGCGGGTACTCAATTGAATTCTTGATGAAATGGAGAAATGAAAATTGAATCGTGTGTAAGGGATTCAGCCATAAGCCAAAAGGAGCTCGTGCACCCATGTACCTCCTTATATGCCTTCAAGGTTGGATATAATTAATTTGATACTGCCTTCTCTAATTAACAAAAAATATGTTAATGAGTAAAATGTTGGTTAGAACCGGTCTGTCCGGAACAAACGCGACACAAATCAACAAATCATTAATTTTGACAAAACCCTTAGATATCATTTCACTTAGCCGTCAAGCTCGCGGTATGCGATTTTCGGACTCGCTAAATTAAATTACCAAGCGTTCAAGTCGCAACTCATTAAATTTCATTTGTTTTGCAATTTGCAAAAAAAAAAAAAACAGCGAAGGAAATTGATTTTATTTTTATCGCTGCGATTAATAAATCGTGCATATCTGTGCATTCGTATTTAAGATTGTGTGTTTCGTTTCATACCACTAAGATAAGAGTGGTTCACAGTTGCAAGCCAAGTGTGTATACTCGTACATATGTGTACAGGTTTCCCCGTCCAATTTATTAGTCATCGGCAGACTGACAGACTGACAGACTGACAGACTGACAGACTGACAGACTGACAGACTGACAGACTGACAGACTGACAGACTGACAGACTGACAGACTGACAGACTGACAGACTGACAGACTGACAGACTGACAGACTGACAGACTGACAGACTGACAGACTGACAGACTGACAGACTGACAGACTGACAGACTGACAGACTGACAGACTGACAGACTGACAGACTGATAGACTGACAGACTGACAGACTGACAGACTGACAGACTGACAGACTGACAGACTGACAGACTGACAGACTGACAGACTGACAGACTGACAGACTGACAGACTGACAGACTGACAGACTGACAGACTGACAGACTGACAGATTGACAGACTGACAGACTGACAGACTGACAGACTGACAGACTGACAGACTGACAGACTGACAGACTGACAGACTGACAGACTGACAGACTGACAGACTGACAGACTGACAGACTGACAGACTGACAGACTGACAGACTGACAGACTGACAGACTGACAGACTGACAGACTGACAGACTGACAGACTGACAGACTGACAGACTGACAGACTGACAGACTGACAGACTGACAGACTGACAGACTGACAGACTGACAGACTGACAGACTGACAGACTGACAGACTGACAGACTGACAGACTGACAGACTGATAGACTGACAGACTGACAGACTGACAGACTGACAGACTGACAGACTGACAGACTGACAGACTGACAGACTGACAGACTGACAGACTGACAGATTGACAGACTGACAGACTGACAGACTGACAGACTGACAGACTGACAGACTGACAGACTGACAGACTGACAGACTGACAGACTGACAGACTGACAGACTGACAGACTGACAGACTGACAGACTGACAGACTGACAGACTGACAGACTGACAGACTGACAGACTGACAGACTGACAGACTGACAGACTGACAGACTGACAGACTGACAGACTGACAGACTGACAGACTGACAGACTGACAGACTGACAGACTGACAGACTGACAGACTGACAGACTGACAGACTGACAGACTGACAGACTGACAGACTGACAGACTGACAGACTGACAGACTGACAGACTGACAGACTGACAGACTGACAGACTGACAGACTGACAGACTGACAGACTGACAGACTGACAGACTGACAGACTGACAGACTGACAGACTGACAGACTGACAGACTGACAGACTGACAGACTGACAGACTGACAGACTGACAGACTGACAGACTGACAGACTGACAGACTGACAGACTGACAGACTGACAGACTGACAGACTGACAGACTGACAGACTGACAGACTGACAGACTGACAGACTGACAGACTGACAGACTGACAGACTGACATTTTTTGCCGATCACTTTTTCTCTATGATAATAACATCATGTTTGATGGTTAGAATTTTTATTTGCGATTATAGGTACCATAGGGCAAGTTTTGCATTTGGAAAAAAATCGAACTCGAGATTTTAATCAAAGTTGACATAACGATGATAGAGAACACCACAAAAGTGGGTCCGACAATTCCGTCTGTCTGTCTGTAGAACGATCTACAGCCTAAACGGCTGAACCGATTTTGTTCAAACTTGGTGGTAAGGCGTTTTAGGTGATTGTCCAAAATAAATTTTTGAATCGTTGTTTTAGCCCCAAGAATAAAAATAACGGTACTTGCCATACAAATTTTTTTACCATCTTAATTTTCTCGAAAACGGCTCTAACGATTTTCATAAAAATTACATTTTCGCCAATTTTTTTTTTAATATTTTGTTAATAACGGTACCTGCCGTACAACCAGGTTATTGATTTTCGACTTTCTCATAAATGGCTCCTTTAAATTCTAAGTAATACTGAATTTAAAAATTTTCGAAAACTAGTTTATTTTGGATTTTTGAAAAAAAATATTTTTTTTTTTTGAAAATTCAATATTTGGAAAACGGGTGGACGATTTTTTTTTGAAAATTTGTTTTTAAATTTATATTATTAAATATTTAAAATACTCTTACCATTTTTTTTTTTAAATTGAAGAATTTGTATATATAAATAATTCAGTGAAAAACGAACAAAATACATTTAGCCGTTTCTATTATGAATCTTTTGCATATAATGTGATTGAACAAAGAAGCAAGCCGTGCATTTTATTTTTATTTGAAAAGTGTTTGCTTATCAAAATTGCTAACCACAATATTTATTATGGTGTCTTTCATTCAAAACTGCAGTATGAGGCGTTTTTCTTTTTTTCATGGAGAGCAGAGCACTAAACAGAGTTCGAACACATAGATTATGCCCTGAAATTGTTCCAAACACAGCGAGTCTGAACACTGATATGTTTTTTAATCACTCTTGAACAATACCTACCTTTTCTTGTACACTGATACACACCAGATACAAAAAATCAACAAGCGATCAACTTCTTTTGCCAACTTATGTATCTAATTATTTTTTTCTTCATATTTTACTTCTTGGCACACATGGCATTTGGTGCGTTCAGCAATTTACTTACATGCTCAGTAAATTATGTTCGAGCACGTCAAGTGCGATCTACACATGTTCAGAACGGAAAAAGAAACACACATTTGGAGCTCTGCATGTTCTGAGTTAAAAAGAAACACAAACAAATTTTTTGACAACTCAGACTCTTCTCTGAACTAAAAAAGAAAAACGCCTATGGTATAAGCTACTGGGGTTGCACTTATATCTCTAAAATCCAACCGCTTTTAATCCTCGAAGGATATTGTGTGTATTCTGCGAAAAAAAAAGTCGTCAACAGCATAGTTACCCTATGTTTCCAGATTTGAATATTCTTTCCCAATTCGTCATCTTTATTTTTTTTAAAGTAGATACTTAAGACTTTCCTTGCTAAATATTGTAATTTTAACTTAACAGGTGTAAGTCACAAAGACCAGCTTCTCCTCGAGTTGTTAAGCTACCCAATTTATTTAATTTTGTTCTAAGCTATTCCCTACCCTAGAGAATCATATAACATTGAATCAAGTACGTAATAACCCAGATTGAATAATGTTTAAATTTATTTGCAATTGACAATTAATCAAAATATTCTCCAGGAATTCCGACGACGAACCAAGCGCTTTACTACTTCAGAGTCTTGTATCACTTATACAGTTAGAAATTATGGAACTTCTATATCAATTTAATATTTCTTCGTGGTCACATAAGACTTATTGAAAGAGCTTCCTCGAGTATTCATTCGCACCTAGGCAATTATTATATAAAAGTTATCTCTTGGCCAAAGTCACCTCTGTGTGGCGGAGCATGGAGGATCGCCATCGTCTTCTTCTCCAATCAAATCCCAATCCAATCCAATCAAACCTAAGATCAACTTACTTCCTGATTTACTTCCAATGGTGTTGACCACGCCAGAGACCACAATGTAAATCTCTTCTAGCACCCAAAATCCAGTTTGGCGGTTTCTAGCCTGGCCTGAAAAGTCAGTGGAACACTTGTGTTTCCAGGAACTTTTTTTTTGTTGTTGTTCTCTTCTACCGAAGCTAACAAGGTTAAGTATATATATTACTCAGATGATGGTGGGTTAAGTGCTGAAGGAAGTTGGTACCGCACTTACCACAGTCCTATTAGCTTGCAACTTGCAACAAATTGTCACCAGCTGTTTTGGTCGTTTCATAATGCTGGGTGCATTGCAGCGGTATTATAATAATTTACAAGGATCAGCTGTAGTGAAACATGGTTGATTGGTGGATCTCTTGTCATTCCAAGATCATGATAATCAATTAATCATCTTCCATTTTGAGAGGTTTGGCGGCGAGTTTTTGGAATCGAATTAGACTGATCTTTGATTCTTTAGGAGATTTGAAACGTGTCGCCAAGATTATTTTTTTTATGGGAAAGACCTTACCAAGGAACCCGTCTGACAAAAAATCATCTAGTTCTTACTAATTATCTGGACACGATGCGTCTGGATGAGGAAGTTATCCTGAATGGAAGAGATGATTTACAATGTCGATTCAATGATCTAGATTAATGTGCAATCTATATTTTGATTGATTTTACAGTTGTCTCACCAGCAACGCAGCATGTCGTCGTGCGTCGCCATGAGTATGCTTGTTGTTTCGTTGTGAGTGGGGTAAGGAAAAAAATGTCCTCCAATGATCGATTGAACAGATTTGGTGAAATAACTTGTGATTAGTGTTGTTTCGGTCAGTGAGGCACACTTTACCAAGAAACAAGAAACAATCGACACTAATCCCGACTTAATTGCATCTTCGGTAATTAAAATTAATGTGTGAGGCTTTTTGTACAACAGTTTGTTAAATGTCTTTTTGCTTCGTGTCTCACAACCAAACTGACATTTGAAAAAAAGGCGATAAAATTCACAGAATCAATTGTATTGCTTTTAGTTTTTCCAGTTATTAATTAAAATTGATATTACTGATCGTGTTGTGCTAGAGCTACGTTGATGGAAATACACATCATAACCAAATATTATAGTGTCGATGGCGGGGATGAAGGAAAGGGGAACCCATAAGAGTTTCTTTCGATGAGTTAATTGTTCATATAATATTAATTGGGCTTGGGCAGCGCCTCTCACATTCAATTTGACTACTGTTCTCTAATGGCCGTTTGCTGATATACAACTTAAGCATTTAAGTTCTATTTAAGAACTTATGTGACAGTTTACGCAGAGGAAAAAGTAGCTCTTAAGCGTTTTAAGTTGAACATAAATATTTACGAATCTTATCAGCAAACGGGCCTTAGTCCAGTCGAATTGTCGAAAAACCCTGAAATTAAAAAAAATTAGTTTGTACAATTTTGTTTTACAGTTCGCTGTGGGAGGTAGGCCATTAGTAGTCTAAATTTCGGTTCCATGGAAATCGCGGTGGAGCTTCTACCACCATTTTGAATTTAATGAAAATTTTATGTTCGTCAATAACTTCGCCATTTTTGATTTCTGACAAAAATAATCAGGGTAAAACATTTTTTGCTGGTGATCCTAAGATAGGATAGTTCTTAATACTTAATAATAATGGTACTTGGCATACAATTTTTTCACCATCTTGATTATTTCGAAAAAGGTTCTAACGATTTTGATAAAAAAAAAGTGTGTGCACTATTTTAGTGCCAAAATTTCAATATTCGTATTAATTATTTTTTTGAAAGATCATTTTTAAGTTTATATTATTAAATGTTTAAAATTGCCAAATCAATTTTTTTAGAAAAAAATTGAAGAAATTTTGTGTATAAAAAATTAAGTAAAAAATATTTTTATATTTAGATATAAATCTTAACAGAAATCATTTACACGATGTGATAGAACATAAAGGCAAGTACGTGAGATCCAGTTGTCCATTTTATTTAATATTCCATATACACATAAAATGCACGACTGGATCGCACGTACTTGCTCCTATGTTCGATCACATTATATGTAAAAGCTTCTTAATGGAAACGGCTAAAAGTATTTTTAAAGTCGTTTTTCACTATATTTTTTATATATAAAAATACCTAATTTTTTTCTAAAAAAAAATTGGTATGAGCATCTTAAATATTTAATAATATAAACTTAAAAACAAAATTTCAGAAAAAATCGCCCACCTGTTTTCGAAATATTGAATTTTCAAAAAAATGTTTTTTTTTTTAATCCAAAAAAACTATTTTTCGAAAATTTTGAAATGCAGTATTATTAAAAATTCGAAGCAGATTCTGCATACAAATTTTGATTGAAATCCGTTGAGCCGTTTATGAGAAAGTCGAAAATCAATAAAATGGTTGTATGGCAGGTACCGTTAATAACAAAATATTAAAAAAAAATTGGCGAAAATGTAGACCATATGTAAGGTAGTACAGACGCCAATTTTTATCAAAATCGTTTGAGCCATTTTCGAGATAATTAAGACAGTAGAAAAGTTTGTATGACAAGTACCGTTATTTTTGGGGCTAAAACAACGATTCAAAGTTATATTTTGGACAATCACCTAAAACGACTAAGCACCAAGTTTGAACAAAATCGGCTCAGCCGTTTAGGCTGTAGATCGTTCTACAGACAGACAGATGGCATTGAGGCACCACTTTCTCTGTGTTCTATATCATCGTAATGTCAACGTTGTTAAAATCTCGAGATCGAGTTTTTTTCCAAATGCAAGACTTGCCCTATAGTACCTATATCGCAAATAAAAAATGTTCTTGAAATCTTCAACTTTTTCAATTAAGAATTATTGCTACAGTCTTAGTACTGTCTACAAATTAACCAGCAGTGTTGAATTTAGTGTCGAAATTGGTATACGGCTTTGAACAAAACTTTAAGAGATCATTTTCAGCAGATTTGTTTTTTCGAAAACCAAATTGAACAGAAGGAAAAAAAATTGTTCTTGTTTAAAACCGTCATAATTCTACTTCTGATCACAATAAATCCCGCACATTTGATCTCATTTGTAGACCGATGCGTGACATAGCAAGGGTAGTCGCTACTTGCACTGGGCATACTGGCCTTTGGGTGAGCAGGAAATAAAGCTTGTTATTCTCCACAACACATATTGCCGTAGCTGTAAATGGCAGTTGGAAAAGGAAAAAGTGTTTGACTTCCTCTGCAAGTGTCCAGTCTGTTCAGGCCAGGTTAGGTAAGCCCAAAGTTGGGATCTTGTGATGTCACATGAATCCTGAGATAGAGATAGAGCTTACGTTTTTGAGATAGAGCAGGATAGAGCATCATCTTCCAAGAAGGCTAAATCATCCCAGACAGATATTGGTTGGATAGTGACTTGGAAGTTTTTGCCGAATTCTAACTTAGGGATGGTGTAATCAATGTAACTTGGAAGTGATCCGAACGAGTTCAGAATAATAGAATGGTCATTATCATTATTGATCCATTGTGAAGAAGCTTTTAGGCGCGAGGCTCTACTCGGTGCCGTCTGTTTGCTGAAAATATCGAGGTTGAAGGCCTATAGCTTTTTTGCATGAGAACAGTGCTACTGTGGTTTGCTTAACTCTGTCTTTTATATTAGGTTTCCAACTTAATTTTGTATCTTAAATAAGACCAAGTCTCAGGCGAGGCATATTGGTTGAGGCCCAGTTTCGCCCCGAACTGTAGCGCCCCCTAAGTAAGAAAGTAAGACCCAAGTATTTTGTGCCATCTAAAAAAAAACTAGTGGCATACCTTTTATTGTAGGAGGATCTACGTATTTCTTGAAATAGGACAAATCCGTTTTCTGAAGTTTGACTCCTAGGCAACAGCTTTCTGCCCAATTTAATAGTTTATTTAAAACGTTTTGTAAGAGATCCTTTAGGACGTTTGGGTAGTCTATTATTCCAGAACCTCGACGTTATTCCAATTTTCATTCTTTTTTTGTATCCGCTGGATATCTTCAAAAGACAATTGGTAGTAATCGGTTTAGTAGTTTTCTGTAGTTCAAGCTTAGTCCTTGCCTTTTCTTTTTGAAGTGATCGTTACATTTGACAGTATTGGCGTAAGGTACGGCTCTACAGGTTGTTAAAATTGGAACATTAATGAGCTTTTCATTTGTAAAATTTATGTGCGTCGATTTTGTTTCGTTAACGTTATTGCTGCATCCAATTACTAACTTTATCTACTCCATTTTGAAATTTTGAGCAGCCTACATAACGGATTTATCAGGCACCAATATTTCACTAGCTTCATCTAAGGTGGTAATGATGGCGTGGTTGTCCACTGTAATATCAACAGTATATAACAGATACATAAAGGGTTTGCTAGAGTCTAAAGATTCGTTTCGTAACATAGGATTTCAGTACTTTGTAGTCCCAAGTACTAAACCTTGTCAAAAAGCTTGACTAACATCTAAGAACAGAGCAAAACATACTCAATTCTAGTGCCTTTTCCACAACATTCGTAATTCGATGCACTTGGTCTACCGATGGTTCGGGACTGAACTTCCTTTTTCTGTAATTTTGCTGAGTCTGTCCAAAGGCAGTTTTTTGAAAACCTTAGCCGATATTGGTCAGTAGGATATATTACTCCTGCGGATGACTTACTTTGTTTATGTTTAACAATGACTTCTGCATTTTTCCAACTTTGTGGCATATAACTTAATTTAAGGAATGAATTTATTATAAATTGGATTTTTTTAAAACTATTGAAGACCTTTAAGAACCTAAGAATTTATAGATAAAATCAACACATAGTTGCTTCTACTTGACGAGAATCTTAGCAGCAAACTCTAAGAGATATGTAGTTGTATTTGCTGGAAATGGTTTAAAAAATCAGCCAAGAGGTTAGCTTTTTGTTCTGGGTTGCCAATTCATTTACTATCTTGAGATTTTTTTGAGCCTTGGGTCGTTTTCCACGCTTGTACGATTTCCTTTGTTCTGACATTAAGTTTGTTGTCAAAGCCGTCCCTCCCCACTCTTGACTGAAATCTGTGATCCGGACCTGGATGGAAAGATAAATAGATTAAGATTTTTTTTCTACGCCAACCATAAATCCAAAGATTCTAATAGATTCATCTAAACAGGAAGCATGATCGGTGGCTTGGATTTCAGACAAAGATCTTCTGCTCCAAAGCCAAACCACTCGTCAGATAACTTTTTTGTCAAGATTCAGAAGTAGGTACCCTGAGTGGGTGGATTGTACAGGTGCTTTTGGCTTTGGAACATGCATCCAACTAAATCTGCTGCGAAGTGAAGCTTGTTTACCTTATAATTTATGATCATTTGTTCTGGAACATTCCTCCAAGTGTTTTCTTTCACTCGACCCAAACTCCGCATCCATTGGCATTGCACTTGCGCACACGCTCTTAGTTTTTAAGTCAAAGCAAACAGAACAACAAAAACATAAAAGCATGTTCCGATGCAATTTTTTAATGGTTAGTACTCACCTTACGTACCATAATGTTTGGATTGTAGTATTTATAGTTCCAGTTTGAGACACCGACCGCACCGCACGGAGGAACCAGGATCGGCATCGGGATATGGGATCGTGTTTCTGACACAAGGCGCGATGTAGAATAATTACACTCGGTAATCGATGAATTCTGAAATTGATATTGACAAGGCCGGTTGTGGATGTTGTTGTTGTTAGTTCAGATATGGTGAAGCATCTTCTTCGTGAAGAAAAAAAAATGCATCTTTAAGGTAGATATTGGCTTTCGGCACAGTCCTGTTAGAATTCAGACGATGAAAGCATCCATTTCCATTCCAATCAAGAGGTCACAATATATAAATAGTATATACCAGTTAAAGGAGGTATGTAAAATTGGAAATTGTGTGTGCATCAGTTGAAGAAGATTTTGTGGGAAATCATATTCAATATATATGTAATCAAAATTAAAACCTGTAGATAAAGAGAAAGGATAACTGCGTAAATGTTGTGTTTGTACATGAATCGTTTTGCTTTAAATAATAATTAACCGTTAAATATTAGAATACTAATAAATTTTATTGGCAAACGATAAAATTTCGATCCGGCATTCTATTTTAATGAGCATTCGTTGAAAAAGCCGAACATTATGGTTGCCACTTGGGCTGATTTACATTTATTTAGAGCTGGATACATTTTTGTATAGGTATAATATTTGATAAAAAAAAAACTAAGGAATAGTTGATCTAAATTATTTATTATTATGGTTTATGTTGAAAATGTATTGATTTAGAACTAAAAACAAATTTTGATCTCTAAATTTTAGAATATTTTTGAGTGTTTAATTTAAAAATTTAAGAGGGCTCCAATTTTAGCAATAAAAAAATAAACAACGTTAATATAGCCAAACCTTAACGCTATTACATAGTAGACAGATAGTATAATTATCATTATGTATTTTCGAGGCCGAGTATTGTATGTAAGTTTATCTTGGTTCTTAGTTCTTACTACTATCTAGCGTATACATACTCGTATATAACGCGCTGGCGGCATCATCGATTCTTAGTTCTTTGGAAATGAGGAAGGTATTGCCGTTACGGTTCATGGCGAGCGCAACCGAGCCATGTTGACTGATTTTTCGTTTTTAAAAATTATACTGATCGGAAAGGCTATGGCGCAAAATTTTAAACGATTTAGTAAAATGTTAAAGATACTTTTAGCAATTTACTAAGCTTAAAAGTTAATTGAGCTAATTTTAAGCGATTTTAACATTTTACTAAAGTTAAAATCAAGGAATGGCTACTTTAACTTTTAGCAATTTGCTTAATCAATTATGGAATCTGATAGTATATCAGCCTTGCACGCGGGGTGCCCAGGTTCGAGTCCTGCTGGTGCACAATTTTTTTTTTTTTTTTTGTAAATAATGAAGTTAAAATGATGAAAATAGAAATAACTAAAACCTTTTTAGAGCACATTTTGGGTTTTCATCAATATATAATTAATTTACAACGCATAACAATAATAATTGTGTCCGTCAAAATTCAAACCCAACAAATTCTCAGCTTTCTGCTTAATGACCAATTTACTAGCTTAGAAAAGGTTTAAAAATTCTGAAATAGTTATTCAATCAATAAGCACTTAGGAAATTGCTAACTAGTAAAATGTTAAGCCCTTAACAATGGGTTGTTTAAAATTTTGCAATGGCGCAGTTGATAAAGTGCTTGATTGCTAACTAGGACGTGTGCGTTCGAACCACACACTAGGCGCATTCTTTTCTATACCTCCAATTTTAATTGGATGCCGCCCATGGGTTAAAATGAGACAGTCAATACCTGGTTCTTAAATCCACTATGCCAAACTAGTGCTGTGCAATTCAGGTTGTATTTAAAAGACCTTAGGTCTTACAGGCATATAGTTAAATTAAAAAAAAAAAAAACTTTATGGTAGGTAGCTAAATATTTATGCGCTGTTAGGGGGTAGGTAGCCTGTTATCATCAGGTATAGTTTAAAGCAAGTAGGTAATATACCTTGATTCTTAGTATAATGAATTGTGAAATGGATGATTCAAAGAATACCTACATACAAATAAATATTTAAATCTAAATATAATAATATTCTTACGTAAGTTAGGAGAGTAAGATGTACCTGCATGCATAGATAGATCATAGGTATGTAAATATGTACATATAATTCTGAAAATGAAGGATGTAGGTGGGAGGGTATGCACACAACTTTGTAATTTAGGTGCAAAATGCATACATACGATGCATTTAATTTTTAAATATACATATGTATATATAGTATATTTTACACTATTTTTATCTACAATATTTAGTAGGTATTCAGTAACGTACGCAAAAATGCGTAAAAAGGATATATAATAAGGTAGAAATAAATGGATAATACACATAGTAAAATACGTTTATGTTGCTTATAGTTATTATAGTTTTAGGGAAAATAAAGATGCCATTTAAATTCCTGGATTATTTAGAATATATAAACAAAAATTTAAAAAATCGTTGGAATAATTTTGTATTTATAAAATCTTAAAAACATTTTAAACGACATTTAAATTATTATATATAACAATTATTAATATACATCTAAAATTTTAATTTCAAAAAAATTCAGTGACTAAGTTTTGAAAAATCGATTTATAAAAAAAAATTGTATTTATTTTTTTTAAATCGAAAAATTATTGAGTACGCAGTTTTTTTAAAACATTTTTAAGGTTTATTTGCATAAAAAAAAATAATTTAAATCGGTTCCTCCAATATTGAGAAAGACGAAAATGTAAAAAGGGGTTCTATGGGAAGTACCGTTAATAAGTACCCAAAGTAAGATATTTTTCTTACTTAAAATAGGACTGTACTAATTTAAGAACAGACACATTTTTTATGAAAGTTCTTGGAGCCGGTTTTTGAGAAATACATTTTTTTCTTAACGGTTTTTTTTATCATTTGTACTTGAGGTATAACACTGTTTTTTTACTATTCAAGGTAATATAAAAAAACCGCCATGTATTTAGTACGAAGTTTCAGAAAAATCCATTCTGTTGTTTTTTTCGAAATTTTGAATTTCAAAAACAAACATTTTGTTTTAATTTTGGCTTTTATTAGTATTTAAACTTTCTAAGAGCTTCTGCATATGAAAATTTAAAAAAATCAAAATAACCGTTTTTCAGAAAGTCGAAAAAAAGTTTTAAAATCAATTTTACGAAAAAAAAAATATTTTTTTAGTTCTACCAGAGGTACCAAAAATAATCATTTTTTTTTCGAAAAACTGATTTTTACTTGCGATTATAGGAACTATAAGACAAGTTGTGCATTCGAAAAAAAAAATTCTAACAATCAAACATGATATTACAATCAGAGAGAAGCCTACAAAAAGTTATCAATCAAAAATGTCTGTCTGTCGGGCTGTATGTATACCGAGTTGGAGCCTAAGCTGCTTAAGCGAGGGGAAATTGAAATTTTATTCTTAGGCCTAAAATAACGGTACCTGCCATATAAACGTGAAGGATAATCTTATTTTACTTGAAAACGGCTCCAACGATTTTGATGCAATTTTTTGAAAATTTTTACGTTGGTACTAGCTATCATTTGATATGAACCAAGTTTACGGGAAAAGTCTCATAACGTTACCTTTCATTTAACCGTTTTAAATTGTTTGGCTTTCTCGTTAAAGGTACATTGGATTTCTGTCAAATTTTATATTTGAGAAGATCTAGGTAGCGCCAAACTAATCCTGCATATCAATATTTTGAATATTTTTTTTATCTAATTAAAATTATTTTTGAATTTTAAATTTTATATTCACATGTACATTAGTAAACTCTAAAAAAATGCATACCAAAATTTAGAAAAAAAATCAAAAACTCTAAATAAAAAAAAACAAAATTAATTATTAAACTACCAGACAGACGACTTTTAAAGTCATTGTGGTAAGTTTGAAATTTTAACAATATTTAAAAAAAGATGGCAAAGGATACGTAATGTACATTTATATTTAAGATTTGATTTAAAATACAAACAACTTACAATTACAATTACAATTAAAATCCGTCATACAATTTTCGAAATACTTTTTTATAAAATTTTCGTTGATCTGCGGCATCTAATACTTTGTTTTGGTTTTTTTGGAAAAAACCAGGTTTGACAGTTTTTAGAAGTTTTCAGCAAAAAAATGTATGGCAGGTGCCGTTATTTTTGGTCTTCGGAAAAATGAAAAAGCGTGTGTATGTATCAAGTTTGAAGCAAATCCATGCTAATGTTTAGACTGTAGACTCGAGGACAGACAGACGGAATTACGGCAACCACTTTTTTGGTCTCATAACTTAAAAAATAAATGCCATGAAATTATCTACCAGATTGTAATAATAAAAAATTCATTCCAACAATATTTCTGACTTGTATTATTATTTAATGTTTTCAAGCTCTTAAACAAAACAGCCATTAGAAGGATTTGCATGAAACATTCCGAAGCGACGGTGCTCGAAAGATTTAATTGTTGCAGTATAATTGTCTCATCACCTATCATTTTTAAAGCTTTTTTGGATTACGTGCGTTATGGGAGCACCTGTCAAAATATGGCAGTGGACGAATGAATGAATGAAGGCTTTTTAAATAGATTACAGCCAGATCAAAAGGGGAGAAAAATAGTAGGTATCAAACACATTCCAAAGCTATTTTTGTTTCAATTCTTGTGCCCTTGAAATGATGATGTATAGTGCGATCGGTAGAAAAGTAGGAATGGTTTTAAAAGGAGATACAATGTTCAATGGCTTTGAAACTCTAAAAAATCAAAACGGAGGGATAAAGCATTCAACATTTTTGGTTAATTGCTCAAGATAAACTTGAGCTCAAATATAAACTGATGAGCATTTCTGGAATCGGATAACGTTTGAATATTAAGTGTTAAGCGGTGTAGATTCCTATTTCGCTAGACCATTGTTTTAGAATAAACTTTATAATTTTTTTTATAAGATTGTCCCTTGAACACTTTTTGAATTTTTTTTCAAAAAAATCAAAATAAATGTTTGGTGTTTGTTTGTAAAAAAGCATTTATATTAATTTATAATTCTCAATTTACAATACTACTAATAAATATACATATAATATTTTCAAATTATTCTAAGTAAACCGTACATAACTTAAATGTTTCTTGATCATATGGTGGTGAAATTCAAAAAGTTAATTTCCTACATACTGAGGGCTTGGTGGGTGTATCCTTTCTGCGTTCGATAATTTTATCCAGATGATGACTGTCGTAAGGTTCGGCATTGCTTTTTTTGTAAACGGGACATGGTCCCTGCTCCGGATCGCTCATCGCATTCAAATCCATATAATGTGAATTGATGTCGAAGTTGAACTCATATTCCTGAAATTCGTCAACTGCCAATATTATTCGCTGGAGATAATCCTCGTGATCAGTTGGCTCAAGTAGAAACCAATATAAATTTCCCGATTCCACTAGGAGAAATGTTTCCTCGGAGATATCCTCTGCGGAGAAAATTGTATTTTGCTGGTCATCGATTTCTCTGATGTAGTTGGAGTGATGTGTTGTACAATGTTCGTACACTTCGTTTAAGCCACCTGACCAATTACAGTTGGGGAACCGGCACTGTGAACTCATGTTATTTTTTTCAAAATTTCTACTGAAGTCGAATAAGCCGAAATAGATGTTTAAATTGAACTGACTGTCGATATCGATGGAAGGCTGGTATTTATACCCAGCCACCAATATTATTACTCGCCATATCCTTAAAATTACTAATTACCTAGAAACAGTTTAGCGACTACCTGAATCTACCTGAAAACGGTATTATATAATTAAGCTAGGGTACTTAGTTTTATCCTAATTATTATTTTTGAATTTTGAAAACCCCAATTTATTGCCTGCAATAAAAAATGACATTTAATTTAAGTTACACCTCCCGTTTTAATTATTTGAGGTAATGAAAACAATATCTTAAGCATCCGAAAGATTAACTCTTGGAAAAGGACATAATAACTATAGTAAATACTAAATTATCTAGTTATCATAAAATGTCAACAAAAAAAAATCTAAATACGCCTTCTTCGGATTTTGGACCATTTGGTTGTTGGGACCTACTATTTTACAGCTGTCAGGAGGAAGATTTTTTTTCTTGGAGTATTGTTGATTTTCTGTCTGTGGGTTTTTGTGGTTCTTGTCGTGCCATATAAAAAAATTAAAGTTGTTACTTACTTTAATTACTTATGATGGCACTATAGTCTGGGAATGACTTGTACCTCAACCAACAAGCTTCTCCAGCCGGTTCAGTCCTTAGCTAGCTGCCTTCAGTTTGGCACGCGAAGGTTGGATTTAAAGATTTTCCGGGCCGGAGCATTGATATCCATCCGATCTACATAACCAATCCATCTAGGTAGTTATTTTTAGCTCTTAGGGCTAGGCATAACTGTCACTGTACAGCCCATACAGTTCATTGTTGCATCTCTTCCTCCACTCAGCGTTTATGGAAACGGGACCGAAAGTCACCCGAAGAATTTTTCTCTCAATTCAGTCTAGATCAGTCTGAACCGTAAAGCAGGACTGGGATGATAAGTCTTCTAAATTATAAAGGGATACTTTATTTGCACGAGTGGATATAGTGCTTGACGGCTAACTTAGACGTGTGAGTTCGATCCCCACGCAGGCAGCATTCTTTTCTATACCTCCAATGTTAATTGGATGTCGCCCGTGGGTTAAAATGAGATAGTAAATACCTAATTCTCAAATCCACTGTGGTCACCAAAAAATCTTTCCTATATTTCTGTTCCTTCTAACTAGTGCCGTGCAATTCAGGTTGCGCTTAAAAGACCTTAGGTCTTACAGGCGTACAGTTAAAATTATTAAAAAAGAGAAGGCTTTGTTCACTTGCCAACTAAGCCCAAGGAAATAGCTATATGCAAATGTTGATTATATTTATATTATAGCGGAGCCTAGGTATAGATAAAGACCCTAATTACCTCAAAGTTGTAGATGTCTATTGTGACGTTGATGACAGCATATATTTTGTCTTGCCGCTTGCCCTTATTTACTGCTAAGCCAAACTTCACCGCTTCCGTCTCGATACTCACAAAGTCGTTATTGGCATCATACCGTGTTCTTCCTATTATCCTATTATGTAATATCATCGGCGTATGCAAGTAATAGAACGGGCTTTTGAAAGATGGTGTCTCTGGTGTTGGCTCGGGGATTTGCCTTGAACTATTTTTGACACCAAATGTATCGCTTAGCATTTTACTGAAATTGATGGAACAGCGTGAACTTACCACCGTGCTCCTGCACAAACGGATGAGTTTGTCAATGATGCCAAAACTAAGACATTGCTCTATATAGCTCGTCTCTATACGCGTCCTTAAAATCTATGAAAATGTGGATTGTAACGATTTTAAGCTCCTGTGTTTTTTCCAAGGTCTGCCGTAATGTGAACATTTTGTAGATGGAAAACTTTCCTGGCCTAAAGACATACTGCTATGGACCTATCAGCTTGTTGACGCACTCAATTTTCAATATTTAGAAGAATGATACATGATACATCTGTAGTTGGCGCAGTTCAGAAGGTCTCCTTTCTTGAAGATTGTACAATTTATGCTAAGATTCCATTCGTCGGGCATGATTTCTTCCGACCATGTATACAGATGAGTTGGTGCATACTCCTAACCAAATCATCGCCTGCTGCTTTGAAGAGCTCTCCGGCTAATCCATCAGCTCCACAAGCTTTATTGGACTTGAGTTCGAATATAGCTATCTTAACTTTGTCCATGATGGGTGGGTTGAATTGTTGGGATTCGTCTATATTCAATAATTGGCTCTTCCTGACAGCGGAGTTTGGTTCTTCATCGCCGTTATACAGTCTGCAGAAGTTGTCTTTCCAAGGGTCAACGTTAAAAAGTAGTCTTATATAATAGAAGCGATGAAATTCACATACCTAGGTAAATATTTTAAGCAAACATAAAGCAGCTTTCCATATTCTAGCAAATGGAGAGGGCATCCGAAACCTAATTAAGTCAAATTACTAATTTCTTCTTTTCGCCGCCGAGTACATTCAAAATGAAGGAACATGAAAAATACGACTACTGAAGACTCAAAAATTTCATCCACATACGGTACAAAAAGAAATCCAACATATTTTGTCGTAATTTATGTCAACTGTCAATTTCTATAAAGTAACCCACAGTTACAGGTATGATGAAAACCACTTTTTGGATGTTAAAAAATATGGCTGCATGTGTATAGAAATGCTTGGCTCTCTAATGGAAATTTCATAAAATTAGAAAATCGAAATATCGTGTTTCAAAAATCTTAAAATGTTTAACGAAAGTTAAGTATATTCTTAACAAAAAGACGTATGAGTATTACGTTTAATCTATAATCTACTTATTTAATCCAATTTGGGTCCAAATCATGCTCTTACTTTTAACTAAATTATTATTAAAAAAAAAAAAAGTCTAACATTCCGTTTCCAATCCAAGGTTATTCTGCCTTAAACCCGTTCAACGATTCAATGACCCAGAGCCAAAGAGTAATTTTGGACTTGTATAGTTTTATTTTTATTTTTTTTTCTGTCAATCTGATGCGAGGTGCAAGTTTCACAAAATCTTGTTTTCATTTTTTTTTTGTTTTTTTGATATTTACTCGTTTGGCGAAAATATTTCGGGAATAAAAAAAACGACTTTGAAGCATATACCCAAACAAACAAAATTTTAAGTGTCCTGAAATGACCGAAACAAACAACCAACCCTGTTATTTAGGAAGGAGAGTGCAAATCGGGGAGATCAATGGAGTCACACAACAATAAGAAGACTTTCAGCTTTTTGTCAAAAGACTCGATACGAACTATTGGACGGTGAATTTTAGTTGCAAGTGTTGCCACTGTTATAGTATTATTTTAAATCGCCAATCTTTAAAAAATATTCGATGGCTATTGTATCTGAATGCAAAATGTATACATTGTTGTTGACGCCATTTATTCGGTGAAATCTTCATCTGAATTGGTCCAGCAATGTCGGATTGTAATCGTAAATCAGAGCCTTAGGTTCCCTCTTATCGGGCAAAAATCAGCTATTCATAGCTTGTTTCTGGAAAAAGTCTTCAATGAATTAGGAAATGTAATTTTAATGATATAGACAGAATGACATTTTTTGACTAGCCGACGATATTTTCCAGCTAAAGATCAAAAATTTTATCTGTTTTTTAAACGCCATGAAATACCTCCAGTTAGAACTCACTTAGCTACAGTACCGGCATTCCACAGGGCCGACTCCCTGAAAAAAAAATGTATTTCTCTAAGACAGCTCCAAGATTTTTGATTAAAAAATTCTACCTAAAAGTGTAACAGCATATTCAAATTTTCGATTTAAAAAAAAAATATTTTTTTTTTGAAAAATCGATTTTTCACTGAATTTTTTTTTAAATTAAAATCTTATAGTTATGTTAATAAATGCTTAAAAATAGCCCTTGTATTTTTTTTCTAAGAAATTTTTTAAAATTTTATAAATACAAAATAATATTTTAAAAAACCGCAGCAACAATTTTTGAAATTTTGGTTGTATATTCATATTTCACCAACAATTCAAATTACATCTTTGTTTTTCCTCGAACTATAACAATTTAGTAATATAAAAATATTTTATTATATCATCCATTTATTTCTACCTAATTATATTTAATTTTTACGTCGTATACTATGTACATATATACTATATGTATACATATATGTATCTTTCAAAATTATATGAATATTATGTATTGCAACTAAATTATAAGGTTATATCCATGTAGCTACCTACCCACATATGTTTTTCACTTTCTTTATTATGTGTACATATCTACATACCTAGGTTTCATTTATGATATGTAAGTACATATTACTCTCCTAACTTACATAATTAAAATCCGTAATGTGGATTTAAATATGAATTTGTAGGTAGATAACTACGCAACTATTCATTGAATCATCCATTCGACAAGTCATTATTCTATTTAAACCTGCATAGGATATCTGGACTATCTACCTATATGTACTAACAGCGTTAATGTTTAGCTACAAGTTGGTAGCTATAAGAGCAAATTCGTACGATCCAGTCGTGCATTTTATTTTGTATAGTTTTGAATGTCTGGTGTACATAGGCCTTAGGAGGTTCTACTTCTCCATTTAAAAATAACTCTGGACGGGCCCGTTTGAAAAACGCATCAGATGTGTCCCATATTCGTCGTTTAACGGACAGCTCATTCATTACACAACAAAATTATTAAAATGGCGTTCATGCAAACTTCTGCGTAAGCTTATCTCGTTGCATGAATATCCTTATTACCAAAGTTGTAGTAATTCCAACTACAATGATCACTAAGATCATTTATAATAAAATGCACGACTGGATCGTACAAACTTAATCTTGTAGCTTACAACTTTAGTGTTACTCACTGACGCTGTAGCTAGCCTATATAGTTATCCCATGCACACTTAAAGCCCATAGGGAATATTACCTTGATTCTTAGTATAATGAATTGTCGAATGCATGATTCAAGGAATAGTTACATAGGTAACTACCTACAAATATATATTTAAATGGATTTTAATTATGCAATTTTGGGGGGAAATAATATAAATATTTACATACATATGTATATGTATAATAAAAGTGAATGGTGTATAGGTGGCAGGAATCGTATTTTAAACTTATTAAAACTGCCAAGACCATCACTTCAATCGGTTCTTCGAAAAAACGAAGAACACCATTAAATGCATAGGATAAATGAAAATTTTATAAAAAAGTATCTCGCAAATTGTAGGACGGGTTTTGATGAAATTCTTTTTTTTTATTTTTCGTTTTTTGAAAACAAAATGTTTTTGAAACTTGGGTATGCAATTTCTTTGAGACTATTAATGTATATGTGAATATAAAATTTAAAATTGTTTTTAGTTTTAAAAATATTGATTTTTCAAAAAAAATATTCAATAATTAGTTTTAATTTAACAAAAAAGTTATTCCAAATTTTGATATGCGAAATTATTTTAGCTACTTAGATCTTCTAAGATAAAAAATTTGACAGAAATCCAATGTATCGTTACCGAGAAAGCCAAATATTAAAACAACCGTTATATGAAAGGTACCGATAATAGACTTTTTCCGTAAACTTGGTTTGAATCAAATGATAGCTATTACCAACAAAACATTCTCAAAATTTTGTATCCAAATCGTTGGAGCCGTTTTACAGAAAAATAAGATTTGCATTCAAGGTCATATGGCAGGTACCTTTATTTTTAGGCCTAAAAATAAAATGTCAATTTCCGCTCTGATGAGTGCCAAAATAATCACACATACCAAATTTGAAGCCGTTTAGCCGTAGCTCGTTATACATACAGACGGACAGACTGACAGACAGACATTTTTTGGCGATCACTTTCTTAGGCTTCTCTATGATCGTAAAGTTATGTTTGATTGTTAGAATTTTTTTACGAATGCATAACTTGCCTTATAGTACCTACAATCGCAAGCAAAAATGAAGAAAAAGAAAAAGAAAATCTCTTGATAAGTCCAAGATCAGTAAATGATCTAATTTGACAGAATCAAGTTCTGCACAATGTTATTTGATTTATTTGAATTCACTTTCGATACCACAAAATGGATGACCCTATAATTTTGCTCCACTCCAATGAACAATTCTAAAATACGTTTCAAGAGACAGACCTTTAGCCATAAGTGGACACGTCTTCCCAAAGTACCGACATTATAGTTATGAATATTCTGGCCATTAATGAAATAGCCATAAAGTGGCAACACTTATAGGTGACTTCATGTTTGTACTGTTTTTAGCTTTTGCGCCCCATAACTCAATAGTTAACCTATAGCCGTAAAGAAATCAAAAGTTCTTTAGACTTTTTATTTTTTGTTTTGTTTTGTTTCTTTTTGGAACTTTGGTGCTACCGCCACCTTTCGACTAATATTGCTATTTTTTTTAATTTATTTTTTTTTTTTTTTTGCCACAGCAGGAAACTTAAATAAGAGTGTTCTCATGAGAAATTTTATTTATAAGATTTGATCTTTTTTGTGTTTTTTTTTTCTTTTACTTTAAGAACTTATGTACCCCGTACCAGCTCGTTTACTTTGGTGAATTGCGGCTAATTAAAGTCGCTTCAACTCAATAGCAGGATTTTTTTTTTGTAGATTTGCGCTTATTATTTTTTTTTTCAACTTTTAGTTAAGATGATGTAACCTTAAGTTAAGAATCTTAAAGAAACAAGAGGAAATGAAGTCATCCAGAGGCGCTTTAGGGTGTTTTTTTTTTATTTTTTTTATTAGCTACTGAAAGTACCTAATACCGGAATGGGAAGGTGAATGGGAACTATGAAACCACCAGTTTTATAGCTTAAATTTAGAGGAAATCAAAATCCAATCGGATATTACATTTACAATACTCAAGCGCAGTGTTTTTGGTTAATAGATATTTGCTTTGGAGTTTCATTAGAGTACAGGAGAAACTACACAAGGGATATTTTAACGAAATGTAATTACGGAAGAGAAATATTAAATTGATTTTGCAGATTAATTGCTGAAAATTCTAATTAAATTGCATTGTAGTAAGTTTTAGAGATATTTTGTTTGCAAGAGTTCATAATGTTACTGGGTAGGTTACTACATGTGTAAATATAATTCGCATTTATTGCTATACAGTAGGTACAGTGAGGAAAACAATCATCTAATTGTTAGATAGTATGTAAAAAGTATGGTTAGTTATTAACCCTAGCGGCCCATTTCTATACCTACGTTCATAGCCTAATTTTCATCAACGATTATTTGATGATAAAATTACTTAATCAAACGAAGTAGATATTTTCTTAGTCTCAATTCCTTCAGACAAGTTTTTCGTAAAAAAAACGATAATTTGATCAAAACTCGGTAGTCCTCAGATAAGATTCTGGGTAATCTACCATTGGGAAGAGATAAGGCTCTTCTCGAACTTGGTCGTGCTCACGAAATTCCCATACCTGAGTACCTACATTAAAACATTATGATTTAGTAAAATCTTAAAGCCGCTTTTAACAATTTACTAAGCTAAAAAATGATTGAGCTAATTTTAAACGATTTTAACATTTTGCTAAAGTTAAAATCACGGAATGGCTACTTTAGATTTTAACAATTTGCTAAATCAATTATGGAATCTGATAGCATATTAGCCTTGCACACGAGGTGACCAGGTTCGAGTCCTGCTGGTGCACAGTTTTTTTTTTTTTTTTTTTTTTGTAAATAATGAAGTTAAAATGATGAAAATAGAAATAACTAATACCTTTATAGCGCACATGTTGGGTTTCTATCAACATATAATAAATTTACAACACATAAACACAATAATTGTGTTCATCAAATCAAATTCTACAAATGCTTTGCTATCTCCTTAATTAGCATTTTACTAGTTAACAAAAGGTTCAAAATGTATGAAGAGTTAGTAGTAGTAGTAGTATTATGGCTTTGAATTTGTTGCATAGACCTAGGACTTAAGAAAGTCCTAAGCGAAAAAGTCTAACGGGAGACGGAAAGCGCTGCCCCTAGTTGAAGATGACCCCACCGAAAAAGTACGAATCATTGAAACCGATCGCTGACCTGCTCATAATATGCACCAAACACTAACTCTTTTTGGGTGCATTTCCACCTGATGAACTTCATGTGGGTGTAAACCTCCTACGGAAATTTTGCTTATTAACTTCGTCGTAATTATTCATCAAAACCAAAAAATAAAATAAAATACACGACTGGAAGTTCGTTCACATCGTATTTTCGTAATATTTTTATATATATATATATTATATATTACATTATATTTTCCAAAATTTTTTACCTACAGGATTCCTTTAATTTTTTTCTAAAAATAAAATTTGGTTCGGCAATTTTATGTATTTAATGATATAAGCTCAAAATTATGTTTCTAAGAATAAAAAAAATAGTCATCCGTTTTCGAAAATGTGTCGAAAATTTGAATTAAAAAAAATACTTTTTTTAAATCCAACAAACAATTTTTCGAAAATTTTGGTATGCACTATTATTTATAATTTGAAGTATCTCCTATATATTTTATTCGAATACCGTCGGGTTGTTTATGAGAAAGTTGAAAATCAAGAAAATAGTTGTACGGCAGGTACAGTTAATAACAAAATATAATAATAATTGACCAAAATGTAGACTCTACTTAAAGTAGTGCGCACACTTTTTTTAAATCAAAATCATTAGAGAAGTTTTCAACATAATTAATATTGTAGAGAAAATTGTATTTTTCAGGCACCATTATATTTGCCGCTAATACCAGTTCTCGAGTTCGATTTTTTCGCAAATACAAGACTTGCCCTATATAGTACCTATATATATCGAAAAAATCCAAAACCATTCGATATCGTAATAAGCAATGTGAATAAAATGCAATTTTATCGACTCTTCCGGGAGTCAAATGCCCTTCTGACTGATCCTACGCGGACGCATAGAGAATAGTTTTTCTAAAGCCGTCTCAAGCGACCGGGAAATATTCGCTAAAAGTAATACCACCCCAATAGCGGTGTTTTATTATGCACGAAGACCTATATAGATCACAGCTTTGTATGCATTACAACAACACTAAAAGATCTTGATATTTATCGAGTTCAATTTTTTTTACCCAGAATTTAATTACATACTCGTATCTCGCCACTATAGGCAACATTTTAACTTGTACAAGTTGGAACTTCAGTTTTGAATTGTTAGCCACGGTGTTGCCAAACACCTACTTATAATTTCCATTAATTAATTCTGCTTCTACACTAGTGTGATCTTTATGTGGCTTCCCATTGATAAAAGATATCAATTTTGCCAAGTTAAATCCTTGCATTGGGTAAACACAAATTATTATTTTTATTTACTTAATTTGAAAATTACTAGTTTAATATATAATCCAATACCATATCGAAAAAAAAATCTATTTAAATCGCATTCCATCAAATTCTACACTTAGCAATAGAAAACCGCATTAGCAAAAGTCACTTTTGTTCAAGTAAAACAGAACCATCTCTCCGCACTCCTGTGTTCTGTGCAAAGTAAGAAATATTTTTGTATTTTATTGTTTTATAAAAATAAATAATATATGCATTTGAAAATTGAAATATCGCGCAATGCGACCTCTAAAAATAATTCGAAGTGTTATAAAGTTATAGTGACATGGTACCTGCGCACTAATAACAGTCTTCAAGTTGCCTCATCTATTTTGTATGAATGCGCTATCCAGTGTTTTATGGGGATCAGTGTATACCCAGTCAGTTATGGAGTTACTATGATACTAAGTCGCATTGTTCAGTGTGGTTGCTGCCATTTATCGCCATTAAAATTAATTTTGACAGGAGAAAGTTTCGTGTTTGTGGCGTGTAAAGGATCTTCCAAAACGAAACTTTTTTGTTCTGTCGTTAGATTTTGAAATTGAATATAACATTCTAATCCAAGGGCTCCACATGTAATATTTAAGGCAATAAGTTGCCTGACACTTTGCAATTGCATTGAATAATTCCAAATGGAGACGCTATGGCAATGGCAATATTGCACGATCGATGAAAGGCAATAATTGCTTTCCATCTCCGGGGGAATATATTGTGACATTTCAAAATATCGTCCCGTCAATTAAACTGTCTTCCTGTTATTTTAAAATAGTGCCGTGCGTGGAACAATTTACTCACTGAACAAAAACGAAAACATATAAATAAATGTGTACAAAATACAATATAAATTAAAAATGGTTGATCTTAAATTAACAAAAATAGAAAAAAAGTTCATTGAAACTTAAATTCCCTGCCCACCCAATATTTTTATTGCAATTGCCATTGCTTCAAATATTGCAAGTGGAGCAACAGTGTAAGCAAGGTCTTTGCTGGTTTTTGTCTTCGAAAGTTTCGCTAAAGTATGGTGGAGCCTTAATTAATTTCTTTTATACACAACTGGCAACTCCACTTCAAAAGAAATGAAAACAAAATTTCATGTTCTAATTATTGAAAGACAAATCTTACGAATAAGTTCAAAAGATATTTTTATATATTTTTTAACTATTTGTAAACGGTGATTTTTTAAGAGCTTGGTTTTTGAAAATTCAAAAAAACACAGAAACTTGTAAAAAGTAAATAAAATTTTTATTTGGATCGATAAATCAATTTCTGCCATTTACTTTCTAAGAATAATTTCACTTAAATGTTGCCCGCGGCTACGCTTCAGGTGGTCCATTCTGAAGGTCCAATTTTGGCAAACTTTTTCACACATTTCGGCCGGTATATCACCAATGACGCGTTCAATGTTGGCTTCCAAGGCAACAATCGTGTTTGGCTTATCCCCATAGACAATAGACTTAACATAGCCCCACAAAAAATAGTCTAACGGGGTCAAATCACATGATCTTGGTGGCCAATTGACTGCGCCAAAACGTGAGATCAACTGCTCACCAAATTCGCCTCTCAATTGATACATGGTTTCGCGTGCAGTGTGGCATGTGGCACCGTCCTGTTGGAACCACATGTCGACCGAGTTCAATTCTTGCATTTTCGGCAAAAAAAAATCTGTTATCATCGAACGGTACCTTTCTCCATTGACCGTAACCCTGCGGCCTTCACCGTCCTTGAAGAAGTACGGCCCAATGATGCCGCCTGCCCATAAACCGTACCAAACAGTGCATTTTTCGGGATGCATTGGTAGCTGCTGAATTGCCTCTGGCTGCTCTTCACTCCAAATACGGCAATTCTGCTTATTCACGTATCCATTTAGCCAAAAATGAGCCTCGTCGCTGACGGACGTAGTTTGCGAAACACATTTTTCACAGAGCACGAATTTTGATAATAAATTTCAATAATTTGCAAACGTTGTTCAGGCGTAAGTCTACTCATGATGAAATGGCAAACAATACTGAATCGAAATGTCAAATGTTTGTGGAATTTGTCATGTGTGATCTGTCAAAAATATAAACGTCAAAAACCAAGTAGCAAAAAAATCACCCGTTATAAATTCCTGCCCATTAAAATTTATCATCCTCTTTCGGAGTGGCATTCGGCAGAACTTTCAGCTCCTCTTTCACTTCATTTAATCACCATTAAACTGAAATCAGAATCCATTTGAGCTACCGACATATGTATATTGTGACCGAGGTAGAGCTTCCTGGGCATTATTCCGAAACGATGGGTTGCTGTACAATACCCAGATAGTAGCGTACTTTATTTATTTATTCCTTAAAAACAAAACAAAAAAGTATAGCTTCCGAATACCGCAGTAAGCAAAATTTATTTAATGTGAACAAAAATTGAAATGTCAACCTCCAACCATGCAAAGTAAAAATGTTTAATAACCCAGATCGTTTTATTTTCACGGGCCGGAACTATATGGGTCATTGGGTATAAAAAAAACGCGGCTAATACCACCGACGAATTATTCTGCAAAAAATTGAAACAATTACAGACCATTTACATATTCAGATGAGAGCATCCAACGAATTAACGAACATTCGTTAAATTTGAAATCTTCTTCACATGGTTTATTATTCGTAAGCGAAATGTTGACATCTTGTTCACATGGTTTTTTTATTCGTAAGCGAATGACGTCTTATAATTAAAAATATCAGATTTTGAGGTAAGTCGAGCGCGAACAATTTATTCATCAAAGTGTGTATGGTATGTGGAAGCAAATAGATGTTGACAGTTCGCAACAATCCAAATTGCATTTCGTTACCACACATTAATTTTATTAATGAAATAATAACAGTTAATTTTAATATCCAACCATTAATAACACGATTGCCATTATTTTGTTTAAAATATGTCAGTATTTGGGTTTATAAACTGTTTTCGATCACATTCATTCGACCATTCGTCGATCGATGTTCGCTCTCATTTAAATTGTCGCTTTTATCGATAAGTTTACGATTATTTTGTATCTGTTTATTTTTCAAATGTCAAAGTGCAATTGACATTTTACGCCATTTGCAAAAATTATAGAATCTTTCTATAGGGTGATGATTTGAAATAATAAATTTAATAGTATTTTAGTTTGTAAATTATTGATTTGTTAAGCGCTCAAAACGAATTTTCCTTGATATAATTTATTCTAAATGTATTACAATCATTTTTTTAATCAATATCGTTTGCCAGAATAACAAAATTATTCAGACACGACATAGGTACCTACCATTTTTTTTTACAATTAATGGCACTTCAAAATTCTTTTTAGCAACATCGCCAATGAACATTTTTTATAAATAAAAGCAACGCACCGCCGATGGGGTGTTCACAATAACATATTTAATTAATTCCAGTCAACTTTTGTAATAGATATATGTACATACATTCAGTAGGTATATGTATTATACAAGAACATAATACAAAATTATCACGTTCACGCTCCCACGTATACCTACTTATCAATTGAACATTTGCTTCCGCCTTTAAAAAGTACAGGTATAATGTACCCGTACCTTACTTGTACTCAACTGTCGTAAAACATGACCGCATATACAATTTTCTAATAGATCAAAAACAACCATTAATTAATACAAAAGTTAACAAAGGAAAAAAAAACTGCCAAAATTTGCACACGACTGGGTATACCTATTGGGTAAATAAAATTGAAAAAAACACTAAAAGCATAGTTACCTGCGAAAAGTCTTAATATATTTTGCACGCATTATCATAAACTGTACCAACAACAACACGTCCCCACGCATTTCTAGCACTGTAGATTTATTATTGTTTAAACGTTATACCAACCAAAACTCGTAGACCTATAGCCATACGAAAAATATGCAGGTTTTTTTTTTTTTTTGTTAAGCAATTAATTTTAATTTCGACTAAGCACATAGCTGCTGCTTTAATAACCGACAAAATGGCAACCTTGGCCTTGACTGGGGTTGTTATACTAAAACCCATCCACCGTTGTTGGTATTATATACCATCATCGACTACTACTCATATTCATATCAATTAGTGCTGCTAACAACTATCACTAGAGGTTTTGGCGGGAAAATTGCTTCGCTAATAGCAAGAAACGACAAAGTTAGCAGATTTGAGGCCTAACAGTGATTTAAGAAGCCATCAAGTCTTATAGAAAAAAAATCATAAGTCTTGCAAGAATGGAGATTCAATGGGAAAAAAGGTCTTTATTATGTTTTTAGGCACAAGTTTTGAACAAATATAATTTTTTTTTATTTTAATCAGACTTAGCTAACGCGTCAAAACGTCTTAAAAGTTTTGCAACTTATAGCGAAAAATAAGTGTTTTTTTGTGGTGTTAAAGCTTTCAGGTGAAAAGGGTTTAAAAATGTATAAGCCCTTATGAAGGAGATTACATTTTAAGTGATATTTGCATTCGATAGCGGACAAGTACCTAATGGCTAAAATTACGAGTAAATAAATTTGCACTTTGCAGTTAGGTTTGTCGTAAATTACTAATCCAATGACATTTTGTAGTTTCAAAGCTCGAAGGTATTTGAACGAAATTTAACTACAATTGATTTTCTAAGTTTAAATCGTATATCGGATAAAAATTTTATTACCGACATGTCAATTTGTTTTTCAACATAACGCTTGGTTTAGTACAGCCTTAAATAGAAATATAATAGACATTTAGATTCTCATTTGACGGAAATTCGCTTCGTCAAAAAAAAATCCCCGACAATTCAACATGGACACAAAGCAGTTATTCAAGATCCAATATCTCTCGAAAACCTCCAATAATTTTCATAAAATTTTTAGTTTGAACGAGAAAGAATTTCAAAAAATACATTTATTTCAATCCACCCACTTACATATTTCATTGTCTCTCGAAAATGCTTCTATTTTTCAAAGATGACTCAAATTATTTGTATGTCAATTTCACAGAGTGTGTTCTTTTGTGCAAGAAAAAAAATTTAAAATATTTAAAATGAGATCCGCGTTTTCGGAAATGACTCAACAGAATTTAATATAATTTTCAGAATTTATTTATGTACGATGAAAAATGAGTTTGATTTATGAAATTCGCATACTGCCACGCCTACTATAATACATTCTCAGCTGTTCGGAAAATGGCTAACGAATTGAATACAAATTTTACTTTGTTTTAAATGAGGGACAACAAATTAAGTAATTAGCTTGCATTCGTCGAAAAAAAAAGTTTTGAGATAACAATCAAACTTAACAATACGATGACAGCGAAGACGAAAAAAGATGTATGTATGCATATGTATAGACACCTACTGCCCAAACGGGTGGGCCGAATTGTTCAAACTTGGTGTATAGTTTTTTAGGCATTGTACAGAGGGGAAATTGAATTTTTTTTAGCTCAAAAAATAAGTGTACCTGCCATATAACTGTTACTTTAAAGCCTATTTTATCGGAAACGGCTATAACGATTTTGATTTTAAAAAAATGATTGAAAAAAAAATTTGTTAATGTATAAAAACGGTACTTTCCATAGGAAAATTTTATTTCGAATATCGCATAAATGGCTTAACCGAAACTTTCAAAATTTTACACATATATAGGTTTAGGTTGGCCAATTTATACTGCGTACCAATATTTATAATTATTATTTTTTTGTATTTTTAAAATCATTTAGAACAATTTAAATTTATATTTTGAAAACTGCTGAATATTTTTTTTTTTTTTCAAAAATTATAGTTGTGTGTATATGTTCAATACCTATGAATTGGCGTATTTGAATTTTTTTTAACTTTTTGACAAAAAATTAAAAAAAAAACTTTTTTTTTCAAAAAACGCTATACAGATTTTTAAATTTTTTTTCTCGTAAGTTCAAATTTGTCCAAGAAATAAAATAGCGTATTTCATTTTGAGCTCAGATTAGTTGTAATTATTTATTTCAGAATTTTGGTTTATTTTTTCCTTGATTAAGCCGATTTATTTTTTTGTTTTTAAGTTTATATTATTAAATATTTAAGATTGTCATACCATTATTTTTAGAAAAAAATTAAGATTTAGATTTTTAATAGAAATGTATAGCAGTCTTACAAAAACAATTTAAAAAAAACGTGTAGGCATATTATAGATCAAAAGCAATATTACCAAGTTTGCAAGAAAATCCAGCCAGTCGCTTAGGCTGTAGGCACGCGGACAGACCGACAGAATTGTGAGACCCAATTTTACGAAACTATTTGCGGGAGAAATGGGGAATATTGGGATTGGTTGGAGGAATTTCTCTTTAAAATGTCCCCAGCTTTGGTGTAAACAGTAATAACAAGCAAATTGGTTTATTTACTCAGACTTCTTTTTTACAAGTCTTTTTTAATAGTTAAATAAATACTTAATTTTATACAAAAGTAGATTTTTGGAATAATACATAATAAATACTTATTACAATAAGTTAAATTTCACTGCTACTCCTTTTGAAAAGTTTATAATTTTCAGTGAATTATTTATTCTTCATGCCATATCAGGGAATACCTCTAGCAAGAATTCCCAGAAAAAAATTTCGGCTTCCAATTCCGCTTCTTCGTCGTATAGATCAACTGATGACATCATGTGCTGCGATTCATCCTCGTCATCAATCGGATCAAATAGATGTTCCAATGGCACCTCGCCGAAGCCATCGATGTAAATTATATCATTGTAAATTGAGTTATAATGTATTTCACACTCTTCGAGATCTAACGTACAGTTGGGGAACCGACACTTTGGACTCATATTTTCAAAATGAAGTTGAATTTATCGATAGCTATGCTTAAACCGAACTGACTGTCGATGTCAATTGAAGGCTGATATTTATACCCATCCACTGATATTGTCACTCACCATATCCTAATCAATTACTAATTACATAAAAACCCTTTAAGGATTACCTGAAAACGATATGTAATTAAAATGTCATTACTTAATTACTTTTTTCGAGATTTGAAAACCCAAATTTATGGTCTGTAATAAAAAAAAATGCCTCTTGATTTAAATTTACACCGTTTTAATTTTTTTAGGTGATGGAAACTGCATCTAAATCATCGGTATAATTCTTGGAAAATGCAATAATTACTAGAGTGAATCCTAGATTATCTATTCATCAGAAAATGTCGAAATAAATTCTTCTCACTTTTTTTTTTGATTTTAATTTTTGACTATTTGATGTGGGCCATCTGTACAAATATTTATTTGATACAAGATTAGGCAATTTTAACTCAAGGATTTTGGTGGTTTAACTGAGGTTTATTAATAGGTTAAGCACGTATTTAACTGCTAACATATACTCGATATCCCATTTCACCAAAATTCAAATGTTAATCGATATTTAAATAAAACGCTGGACTGGATCATACGAACTTGCTCTTGGAGCTAACAACTTTAATGTAGCTAACCATTGAGTTAAGTTAGTTAGGTGTAGTTAGCCTATGCAGGTTTAAAGCCTATGTAGGTAAGATTACCTTGATTTTTAGTATAATGAATTGTCGAATGGATGATTCAAGGAATGGTTGCATAGGTAGCTTATTTCAAATGTATATTTAAATCTAAATTATGGATTTTAATTATGTAACTTAGGAGAGTAAAATGTTTCTACATCATATTGATGGAACCTAAGTATGTTAACATCTACATATAATAATGAAAATGAAGGATGTAGGTGGGAAGGTAACTATCTACATACAACTTCATAATTTAGGTGCAATATGCATAACATAAGATTCATGTGATTTTTAAAGCACATATGTATATATAAATGTATGAGGGCCTACATTGTATGTAGTATTCAGTGACGTACCCAAAAATTCCTAAAAAGGGAAAAATAATAAGGTAGAAATAAATGCATAATGCACATACTTAAATGTTCTTATATTGCTTAGTCGTTATAGTTTGAGGGAAAACAAAGACGCATTGATTAATAAGAATATATCAACAAAAAAAATTCGAAAATTGTTGGAGCGGTTTTTTAATAAATTAATTTTGTATGTATAAAATTTTGCAAACATTTTTAGAAAAAAAATTTGAAACACCATTTTGAAGATATTATTAATATACATATAAAATTCAAATTTTAAAAAAATTCTGTGACTGGTTTTTGAAAAATCGATTTTTCAATAAAATTTTTCTATTTATTTTTTTAAAAATCGAAAAACGTTTTTTTTTGAAAATTTTCTAATGCAGTTTTATTAAAAAATTTAGGGAGCATTTGTATAAAAAAATGTATTTTAATTGGTTTATCCAATATTGAGAAAGTCGAAATATGAAAAGTGGTTCTATGGGAAGTACCGTTAATAAGTACGCAAAAAGAAATATTTTTATACTTGAAAGTGAACTGTACTAATTTAAGAACACACACATTTTTTTATTTTTTTTATAATCTACACGCGCTCAAGGGATTATGAATACCCTTTAAATGTTTCAACACAGCGTGGGAGTGAGGGTGAGGTTAAGAAAGAGAAAGAATGATAGGAAAGATGTGTAGCGCGATATTCGAAGACTGTAGGTGGTTGTTGTCTCAGATCTTATCCCCAGGGATGGCGGCTGAACTAATGCGGAGAAATTTCCGTGTCTTATTTATTGATGTCCTTTATAGTTCGCATTAATTTTTTTATTCTTTGTCATATTTTATCGGTAAACTAGTTTTACTCAATCACATGTTGTTAATTCTATGCCTAAACAGCATGTGATGAGTAAACCAGCAACTCATTGTATGACATTTATTTTTAGAATTGGTTTTTAATGGAAAAAAAGAAGATATAGACTGCGGCAGGGATCGAGCCTCTGACCATGAGGTTGACAGGCGCGAACACACAATTATCGCGCCACGGCCAGCCCCAGATATTTTATAAAAATTCTTGGAGCCGTTTTCGAGAAATAAATTTTTTTCCTAACGGTTTTTTAACATTTGTATGGGAGGTATCGTTGTTTTTTATTTTAGAGAAATAGTTTTTTTAATTATTCAAGATCATGTCAAGAAACCACAAAATGCGAGGTTTCGAAAAAACTATTGAGTCGTTTTCGAAATTTAGAGTTTTCAAAAAAAAATAATTTTCAAAAAAATTTGTTTTCAAAAATGTTGGTATACAATAGTGTTTAAACTATCTAGTAGCTTCTGCGTAAAAAAATTCAAAAAAATTAAATTACCCGTTTCCGAGAAAATCGAAAACCAAAAAAAATGGTTCTACCAGAGGTACCAAAAATAACAATTTTTTTTTGAAAAAAAAAATTATCAAAAAGTACCCTTTCACTTCTTTAATGAACTGATTTTTTTTTATAAAAATCGTTATAGCTGTTTTTGAGAAAAATTAGATTTTTGATTTTGGCCAAACAAAAATGTATGGGAGCTACTGTTATTTGTCGTCTTAGAAAAATGAAAAAAAAAACATATGGGAATATTACCGAAGAACAATATGTACCAAGTTTGAAGCAAATCCACCGAACCATTTTGGCTGCAGACTCGAGGACAGGCAGACAGACAGATAGCCGGAATTGGGGGACCCACTTTTTTGGTGTTTTTAATGATCGTAATGTCATCTTTGATCGTTAGAAAACATTGTCTTATAAACTTGTCTTATAGTACCTATAATCGCAAATAAAAATGATATCTACTTGTAGGATTTTTAAAAGATTTTTTAAAAAATAAAATTTAGACAAATTTTCCTAAATGACCTGAGTCAATTTTAAGGGATCTATAATTAATAATATAATAAAAATTTAGAGATAAAGTAATAAGCAGCCTATAAGTAGTTGTAAAAAAAAGTTAGAAACCTTAGATATCACCCGATTAATTCTAATAGATATCTTTTTTTCATTAAATTGTAAGTTAAAATGTATATCTGGCAAAAATGAAACAGCAGTTTTTTTATACCTAATTTTAATGCATTTATTAATTGTTGGTTTTTAATTTGAATCGATGATTTCACTTAATGAAAAAGAATTAGATAATATAACTAAGGTGTGAAACTGAACTGGATACGAGTATACTCTACATTTTTTTTGCTAAAGTTATTAATTCATTAAGATTCAATTCATATAGTGACAACTTGTCTGGAATTGATTGACTGGATTTTGTTTAGCAAAGCGTGTTTCTATAATTTTTTCATATAAAAAATACATAAATTGTCTTGAAACCTGTCTGGTGAATAATCGGAAATAATCTCAACCATGCAATATCGAAAAAAAATAATGGTAAATTTTTATTAACTTCTTCATTAAATAATTCTATAAAATAAATTAGAAGAGATTTTATCTTGAAGAATATTGGAAAATTCATGCACATTAGATTTATTATTTTTTTGTCGATCTAAGCTCAAAAAAAAAAAAAAAATAATATAAAATAAGTCAAATTGTATATAATAATAATTTAACAAGCTTGCAGATGTCTTATATTTAAATCAAATTAAAAACAAGTTTTTCAATAGAGTAGGGTAGTTTTTGACAGGTGCTGGCAGCCATGTTTTTTTTTGTTCATTTCTCCTTTTTTGATTTTTTTTAAGATACACATCATCATTTTATGGCAAGTTACGTTTGGCCATAGACATGATAAATTCGCTGACTTAGATTTGAAGCAGTTGAAGCTGGAGTATAGAACCCGAATGTATGATACCAATTCTGTGTTGAACCTAGAATGCACTAATAAGCAAAATTTCCGAATTTCTGACAATGCCAAGTGGTAATGCATAACTAATTTATTTTCTCCCAAATTGCTGAATTTTCTGGTAGCGTTTCTTTAAGTGTCGTCGCCAGTTTATACCAATAAGCCACGAGTGACCGATGCCATAAAATCCTCCCGTATGTTAACCAGCTGAAGGAAATCTGCGCAGCCAGCCATTTGAACGATAAATACCGCATGATTGGACAATTTTTGCAGAGCTCCTAGAACTGAGTGAACATCTAGAATTCCAAACAGTGAAAGTGAGCTTACAGGCACCTCGGTTAATAGTTAAATGCATGTTGGAAACTATGGTCAATAACTTATTTTTCCCAAGTCCGACAAAAATGGACGAACAAACGAGGTATTAGGGTAAAATCGGGGGATGTGGCACCCATTTTTGTTTTTTTTTTTTATTTTTTATAAAAATATATTTGAACTTAACAATCAAATTCATATATATTTTTTGCAAAAATAAAAGACGAATTAAAAAATAAAGTATGCAATGGCACCTTCTCGAGGGTGATATGGCACCTTACTTTGTCTGAATATTGCTTTTGAACGAGCCTCAGACACTCCTTCCGATTTTGAACTACTAATTTAGGATGGCGTTTCAAAATGAACCAGTTTTTCCCAGCTTCTTTCTTTAAATAATAGGCGATTCTTTAAATTTATGGCACAAACTGCCATATTCCGCACTGTTCTTCCGAAATTTCTTTCCGTTGTTCCCCTAAACAGGATACGGATTCCCATTAAGCAATAAACATTTTCGACGCGGTTTTCCGGATTTGAAGATGACAATACCAACTGACCCGGTCATGCTCTATTTTTTTGTAAGGTGGTATGTTTGAAGTGAAGGCTTCCACGGATATAAGTACTTCTAATTCGTTCAAGCTTTGTTACTCCTGCCATTATAAGAATCATCTTCATCTCAGCTGTCGTCAACTTACTCTAATACGTTTTGTACATTGTCCAATCCTCGCATACGGTTCAAAATATTGGACAATGTACACACAACCGCAGTGTAGAGTCTTCCCTTCAGCTTAGGGAAGATTTTTCGATCACAGAAGTCATCCACCCAACGATTACTCCATATGATTGATGTCGTCTCACAAAATTATTTACAATTGATCATAGATCCCAGATATTTAAACTTTTCACACCGTTCAAATAAATGTCTGTAATTGGCATGTCCGGGTCAGAAAATGGTCAGCACAAGTATTCAGTCATTTTTGGACTGATGCACTGACCCACTTCCTTCTAAAATGTCTACCCAAACGTCAAGTGTTCCTTGTAGGGATGTGAGATCCTCGCTTATGATGGCTCCAACGTCAGCAAAGAATAATTGATGTACAGTGTTCGGTATTTTGCCTTCGAATAAGTAGGACTGTAATAAAAAGCAGAGGACTTAAGACGCTTCCTTGGTGTAAGCCTACTATGACTTTGAATTCTGCGGTGACTCCAGCTGGACATTTAAGCCTCATCACTGCTTCATTTATACATATCAATGATCTTCGACATCTAGGCTTCCGGCAACCCTCATTGTCTGAGGGCCACCCATATCAGATCTTGCGGTTGTCGATTAAATGCTTTTTTGAAGTCAACCAACACAATATACAAATCCTCCAAGAAATCAAGGTGCTTATGATCCTTAAGATTACATTTGCTGTTGACTTACCCGCGACAAGCCCGCATTGGTCATCAGATAGACTTATTATTTTTCACAGTCGGCTACCAATACCCGTTGAACGATCTTCGTCAAATAATTTTTTTGTAACGAAGTCACTAATTCCAGATGTCGCAGTTTTATTCCAATATTCCTCCGGCGCTTACAAAAAATATGCACCTACATTAATATCATGAGCTTATGTTGGCTTGAGACTTTCATACAATTACTTTAAAGCGAGGCTATTTTATTTTTGTAGTGGATCCGACAATACACAACACCCTTCATTGATCTCAATCTTTCCATTCTGCTCCTGAGGATATAGCCAGGTAAAGTTATAATGAGATGGGAGAAAAGAAGTAAATGGAGTATAGGTATTAGGTGAATTCCTGAACCAGCCTGGGTTCATAGATATTTATGGATGCTTATCAGTGGCATCAAAGACTAGAGTTCGCTCCGGTATGATGGCTGATTTTCTATAGTTCTGACTAAACTGGGCTATTCACAGAGAAAATGGAAAGAGTCCTCTTGTACACAAATCAAATGCGCTGATGAACATCCTTCTCATGTTCGGGTTGGCATTGAGTTATGACGCGTTAGTATATTTCAACCAAAGGGGTTAGTTTGAGCCTGGATTAACTCCACTAAATATTCTGTTACAAAAACCCAAGCCCTTTTGTCTGGAAAACTTCTCTGCATCGAAAGAATAATCGATTTTGGAGGAGCATCGAGCTTTCTGCAAGGTCAATACTCGACATTCGAACTAGTTTGGCACGGATGGTTTGGTACGTGATTGAGATAGTTTTGTAGCTCATCTGGTATATTGTATCGCTGTGAAAAACTAAAATGTCAAAATTTCGCAAAATAAAATTGCGACTTGGAGCATATTATCAATCAAGTTATTCTTTCGAAACTAAAATTACATAATTCCTAATTCAAGCTGTTTTTTTTAACAAAATCACAAAAAATTAAAGAGATCTGTCCGAAAAAATTCCAAAAGTGACAAAGATCACAAAGAATTTATAAATATATCTTTCCAGTTAATACGAAGCAACACTTCAATATCATTAATTCTCACAACAACAGTTATCTGTCCCATATAAGATCACATGGCCATTACTTTTGCCTTGCAGTCATTACGAGAATACATATATCAATCTCCGAACGAGTAAACGGTCAAGGCCGCATTAATCGCACGCTCGCCCTTGGTAACTTGCATTTCTCAATGCAACCACACCGACAGCAACTATATTATGTACAGTAAGTCTGTTGTCATTAAGACTGCACGAAAACGGCTACAATGTGTTGCGAGTATATTGCAGAAAATTTGTTGCAAGCATAAGACTTTAAGATACTCGTAGTTCAATCTTATTTCATTTTCAGTCAATGACCAACTTATGAAATTTAATTTTTAAGCTTTGCTTTTTGCTTGGATCAGTTTCGTTTGAGCTGCAACTTCTAATTGACTCTAATTCAAAAAAATATTTTCAACAACAACGCTTTGTTAATTATATCCCAGAATAACGGTGTAAAGGTACGAGTATAAGTTAAACTGATAGATAAATCTATAAGTTTCGCACTTCGATAAACGTGCGCACGCGATAGACACTAAGACACCCTCCATCATTGGCGGTTCCCCCATCAAAACTAGTTACTTTGTGTGATTAATGTGAAATAGAAGCTTAAACCAGTTGCCTACAAGTGCACCAGGCTGTACAAGCCGGTTCGGCCAGAATGGTCTATTTTAGAGACGAACTATTTTTATTACGAAAAAAAAAAGATAAAAATAATAAAAAGTATTTCTCTAAACTGAATGGATTTTATAGCCAGGTTTTTTTTTCCTCGTAAGCTTTGGCATCGTTGCCGTTGTTGGTATGGTATACTCGTATGGTCGTGACAATCTTGGTAGCGTCATCTATTTATGTTTAATGGTCGTGGTCTTGGTCTTGGGGTTAGAACCGGCTTGGTTGTTTATTTTGGTTGTATTTTTTTTTTGGACACTTAAATGTCGGGTTTATGTGCAACAAACGGTTTTTGCATAATCCATGAATGAATTCAGATTTATTGACCCACCTGGTTATACTGCGATTCACAAGTACAAATATGTTGTCGTATTGAGTTTGTGTCAATTCTGCAAACTGTAGTTTATTAAAAGTTAAAGAGCTACTTGTATTTATTTATTGGTTTTCCATGGCATGGTGGTCCTTATTGCTAAAGCATTTTTTTTGTTGTTTAGTTAAATGATTTCAAAAAAATTTAATGAATAAATATTTTATTTGCAATGAATTTTATTAAATAATTTGTCTATTAACTATTTATATGAAGAGGGTCTAAGTTGCAGAGAAAATATTGCAAGTTTCACCACAGCTGCAATTGTAGATTCCAAATGTTAGGCTGCGGATTCGTTGGGGGAATTGGGTAAGATATAAAGTGATTAACTTCAAGAGCCGATAAGGGGTCAACTGACTGTAATTCTCATCAAAGCCGCTTTCCAAAACATAAGCCTGTTATGTGCATAGCTTATACCGAGTGACGAAGCTAAGGACCCTATCAAGGATAGGATTATGACCTCATTGACGTTGACTGTCCGCAAAACATTGGTGTACTCGGGGACTTCAATGCTCAAGTGGGAAAGAAAGACATCTTCGACCGATAAGTTGGTAAGCACAGCTTTCAACATGAGACCACATCAGATAACGCCTTCCGACTTATAGAATGAATCAACCAAGCAATAATCGATGTACGGCAAGTATCCACAATCTTATACGTGAACACATTTCGAGTGGCAAACGACCACCCTGACAATTTCCTTGTTGCGTCGAAATTCGGAGATCCACTTTCAATAGAAAATGTCAAGTGCCCAGAAGAAGAAATTCGAAGTTGGACGTGTCATAAGACCTTGAGAATCAAGGTATATGGGGAGCACGAGACCAAGAGTCTCTCTAGAAAAACAACCCGTAAGGTGATCAATATTGCAAATGCAAAAATTCTGCAACGTAAAATAAAAGAAGCTCTTTCAGCAGCTGCTAAATGGAAACAATGTACAGCGATTCACAGGAGAAGTAAAGAAGCAATTTCTAATCCGTTAAGAACTAGTTCCACAACCCAATATAAAAAAATGCACGACTGGATCGCACGTACTTGATCTTATGTTCGATCACATAATCGTATGCAAAAAATTCTTAATAAACATATTTTTAAAGTCTTTTTTTACTTAATTTTTAATTTTTTCTAAGAATGATATGACAATTGTAAACATTTAACAATATAAAATTAAAACTAAATTTTAAGAAGAAACCGTCCCCCCGTTTTCAATATATTGAATTTTCAAAAAAGAAATATGTTTTTTTTTTCAAAAATCTACGAAAAAATATTTTTCGAAAAGTTTGAAATGCAGTATTCTTTAGAATTCAAAGGAGCTCCTGTGTAAGAATCGTGATCGAAATCCATTGAGCCGTTTGTGAGAAAGTCGAAAATCAATAAAATGGTTGTATGGCAGGTACCGTTAATAACAAAATATTTTTAAAAAAATGTTTTACCAAAATATAGACCATAACCAAGGTAGTACACACACCAATTCTTATTAAAATCGTTATAGCCGTTTCCGAGATAATTAAGACGGTAGAAAAATTTGTATGGCAAGTACGGTTATTTTTTTTATATAATCTTGCACGCGCTCAAGGGATTATGAATACCCTTTATATGTTTTTTAACACAGCGTGGCATCCGGTGAAAGAAGAGAAAGAAGGATAGGAAAGATGTGTGGCGCGATGTTCGTCGCAGTTAGGTACTGTGTTATTTTTTTTAAATAAAAAAAATTATAGTAGAAATGGGTTTTTTTCTTTAGAGATAAATGTTATAAAACAAAAAACAAGAATTTTGTGCAGATCTAAGCTAAACTACATAAATACATTACTGTAAATCAACAGCAGACATATCGAACCAAAAGGAGACCATGCAAAAATAAAATGCAGATCGTACTAACTGACTCTTGTAGCTAACAACTTTAATGTAGCTAACCATTGAGGTTAAGTTAGTTAGGTGTAGTTATCGTATGCAAGTTTAAAGCCTATGTAACTAAGATTACCTTGATTCTTACTATAATTAATTGTCGAATGGATGATTCAAGGAATAGTTGCATATGTAGCTTCCTACAAATGTATGTTTAAATCTAGGTAATGAATATTAATTATGTAAGTTAGGAGGGTAAAATGTATCTACATATATATACATATTGATGGGACCTACGTATGTAAACATGTTCATGTAAATGAAGGATGTAATTGGGTAGGTAGCTATATGCATATAACTTCATAATTTAGGTGCAATATGCATACATAAGATTCATGTGATTTTTGAAGCACATATGTATACATAAATGTATGAGGACCCTTATTGTAAATATTTAGTATTGTATTCAGTGACGTACGCAAAAATTCGTAAAAATGGAATTATAATAAGGTAGAAATGGATAAAACACATAATTAAATGTTCTTATATTGCTCAAACACAATATGCAGTTTGAATTCTTTGAATTCATTGATAAATAAGAACATATAAAAAAAAATCAAAAATCGTTGGAGCGGTTTTTTAATAAATTAAATTTTTATGTATAAAATTTTGCAAACATTTATAGAAAAAAAAATTGAAACGCCATTTTGAAGATATTATAAATATACATATAAAATTTAAAAATCGATTTTTCAAAAAAAAAAATATTTTTTAAAATCGAAAAACTTTTTGTTTGACAATTTGAGTATGCAGTTTTATTAACAATTGTAGGGAGAATTTGTACGAAAAAAATTATTTTAATCGGTTCATCCAATATTGAGAAAGTCAAAAATATGAAAAGTGGTTCCATGGGAAGAACCGTTAATAAGCACGCAAAAAAAAATATTTGTATACCTAAAAATGAACTGTACTAATTTAAGAACACACAATTTTTTTTATAAAAATTCTTTGAGCCGTTTTCGAGAAATAAATTTTTTTCTTAACGTTTTTTTAACATTTGTATGGGAAGTATCGTTGTTTTTTATTTTAGAAAAATATTTTTTTTAACTATTCAAGATAATGTCAAAAAACCACTAAATACGAAATTTCGAAAAATTCTATTGAATCGTTTTCGAAATTTCGAATTTTCAAAAAAAAAATGAATTTCCACTTGGCTGAGTAATTTCAGTAGTATATAGAATTGTATTATAAAAATAAAAAAACACCTTCTTATTAACTATGTCTAGCCAAGGACAAAATCTTCCAATCTGAATGATAAAAATTTAATCTTGTTGGGTATAGTTCACATTGCTCTTTTGTCAAAAAATGCATGTAAGTTGAACTGAAATTAACAAAAATTGCGTGTTGGTAAGGCGCTCACTATCCAACTGATGAGTCCAAGTGAGATTGCCCGGACGAAACGCAAATTTTGTGGACTAAGGGCAGTTAAAAGCTACTTTGAATCAATAATTCGACAAATCCAATTAAATATAATGCTAAGTCTTCTACTTGGCTGAGTAACTTCAGTAGCATATAGAATTGTATTATAAAAAAAAACACCTTCCAAGACAATTTTTAATTTTTTTAAATTTTGATATACAATAGTGTTTAAACTTTCTAGGAGCTTCTGCGTAAAAAAATTAGCAACAAAAATCAAATTAACTTTTTCCGAGAAAATCGAAAACCAAAAAAATGGTTCTACTAGAGATACAAAAATAACAATTTCTTTCAAAAAAAAATTATCAAATTATCCCTTCATTAATGAACTATTTTTTTTTTATGGAGCCGTTTTTAAAAAACCAATTGGATTTTGGATGTTTTTGGCCAAAAAAAATATATGGGAGCTACTGTTATTTGCCGTATTAAAAAAAATGAAAAAAACGTGTGGGCATATTACTGAAAAAAACAATATGGACCAAGCTTGAAGCAAATCCACGGAATTGGGGGACCCACTTTTTTTGGTGTTTTCTATCATCGTAATGTCATGTTTGATTGTTGAAAAAAAATTTTTTTACGAATGCATAACTTGCCTTATAACGGGTGATTTTTTTGCTACTTGGTTTTTGACGTTTATATTTTTGACAGATCATACATGACAAATTCCACGAACATTTGACATTTCGATTCAGTATTGTTTGCCATTTCATCATGAATAGACTTACGCCTGAACAACGTTTGCAAATTATTGAAATTTATTATCAAAATTCGTGCTCTGTGAAAAAATGTGTTTCGCAAGCTACGTCCGGCAAAATTGTCTTCAGCGACGAGGCTCATTTTTAGCTAAATCGAAACGTGAATAAGCAGAATTGCCGTATTTGGAGTGAAGAGCAGCCAGAGGCAATTCAGCAGCTACCAATGCATCCCGAAAAATGCACTGTTTGGTGCGGTTTATGGGCAGGCGGCATCATTGGGCCGTACTTCTTCAAGGACGATGAAAGCCGCAGGGTTACGGTCAATGGAGAAAGGTACCGTTCGATGATAACAGATTTTTTTTTACCGAAAATGCAAGAATTGAACTCGGTCGACATGTGGTTCCAACAGGACGGTGCCACATGCCACACTGCACGCGAAACCATGCATCAATTGAGAGGCGAATTTGGTGAGCAGTTGATCTCACGTTTTGGCGCAGTCAATTGGCCACCAAGATCATGTGATTTGACTCCGTTAGATTATTTTTTGTGGGGCTATGTTAAGTCTATTGTCTATGGGGACAAGCCAAACATGATTGCTGCCTTGGAAGCCAACATTGTACGCGTCATTGGTGAGATTCCGGCCGAAATGTGTGAAAAAGTTTGCCAAAATTGGACCTTCAGAATGGACCACCTGAAGCGTAGCCGCGGGCAACATTTAAGTGAAATTATTTTTAAAAAGTAAATGGCAGAAATTGATTTATCGATCCAAATAAAAATTTCATTCACTTTTTACAAGTTTCTGTGTTTTTTTGAATTTTCAAAAACCAAGCTCTTAAAAAATCACCGTACATATAATCACAAGTAAAAACAGATGAATCAACATAAGAAGTTGCACTAATCGAGGTAACACTTGTTAAAAGTTGTACTTATAAAGTCAAGACATGCTACGAATGCTACAACTTTAGTGTTGCGAAAATCGAGGGATTGCACTAATCGAGGGTTGCGTTAACTGAGTTTCAGTACGAACTGTACTGTATTTGTTTGGGAAAAAATATGTTTTTTTCTTAAATCAATTAATAGAGTACCAAATTAATTTAAGCTCGGTTCAATTAACCGAAAAAAAAGAAGGTGCTACTTTTCCAGGACACATTTTTTTGTTCAATTAAGCGAGATAGCCAATTAACCGCATTGTATTTTATTCAAAGTCATTTAGTTACGTTAAATGTTTGAATCTTATTACACATTAAATTTAATACTAAATAAATAAGTAGTAGGTATATTGACCAGTAATCCAGCGCTTATTGGGTCATCGATATAAGCTGTCACATCTTCCTACCAAATTAAAGTAGAGATGACCAACAAATGTGACTGTGTCACAATTAAATTCATTCAATTCATCGAGAAATTGGATAAACGTTATCTACTGCGGGATGAATCACTCGCCCTCAGTCTTTAAGTAGATATAATCTCGTCAGCATTTTGAACCCTCATCCGGCTACTATATCAGCCTACACACCTACATAGAATCTACCAAAATTCTTGTATTTACATTGTTGTTTTTGTTTTTGGTGTTTTTTTTAACACCAATCGCAATGAAAACAAAATCGAATTCGTTTTTCTCCCGACAAATGGAATGAGTAAAAAAACCCTTTCCATTAAAGATACATATAGATTACGGTAAATAAACAAAAGTGATCGATTCACCTTTTTTTATATGTGTGTTTGTATGTAAGTATATGTCCTCCCTTGCTCCGCGTATATCTTTTATTCTTTGACCGTCTTTCGTCGTTCTTGAGATGACCTCAGAAGGAGACACAATGCAAACATACAAAAATCCGTCTGCCCACCTACTTGGGACTTGAGACAAGTTTTGTTCCCATGTAGTTTGTTTATGTGTGTATGTATGTATGTAGTCGCCGGAGATGGATCTTTTTGGCATCGTCATTGTTGGTCGGTTGGTCTTGGTTGAAAACGATGAGGGTGGAGGTGGAGGTTTTGGTAAGTGATTGTTGACTTCCATTAGTTTGAATGTGGATTCGTTGGTTGGGTATTTTTTTTTTAGGTTGAGGAGGCTGTGACCGGGTAACGATGCGACGGACTGTGGAGAACGTGTACTAAACAGAAATTCTTGTCTTGAATATGATGTTTAAGCTTAAAAACAAAACGTTTTTGGTATCGTGTTGTATCGTCCACTTTGCCAATAACATTATGTGTGTATAGGTATAGGCTCATTGTGAAGTAGACATTAAGCCAATGTACCTTCTCGACGACGACGGCGACGTAATATTTAGTTTTCTGAGAAATTTCTCGATTGTGTTGAAGTGGCTTGTTGAATAAACGGGATTTGGAGTGATACGAGATTCTTGAATTTAATTAACTGGTACATATATAAAAATAATTAAGTGATTCGAAAAAGTAAATATAGATAGGTAGACCTATTTGGGAATATTTAATGCAAATTACTGAGCTGCATAGTTTAAAACTAAAAAAAGAAATATATGTTCATATACCAATTTCAGTGATTGGCACCTCAAACCTGCTAATACTTTTTACTTGTGAGATTTTAATCAAACTTTACATAAGGATAATATAGAACACCAAAAAAAATGGGTAACGCAATTCCGCCTGTCTTTCTGTCGGCAGGTCGGTCACTCTACGGCCTAAGTAGCTAAAGCGATTTCCTTCAAACTTAGTACTTAAGCGTTTTAGGTGCCTGGCTCAATTATTCCATAAATAACTGCAAAAATTGTAAATCTCGCTATTTTGATAAGAAAAAAATTCAGTCCACCATTTTACTCGTAGGTATACTCTACATCTATTTTAATATAAAATATTTTTTTCAATAATGTTAACTATAAGCCTGTAGGACCTACAGTCTTATTAAACGCAAAGTGAATTGCACGATACCTGTTAGAAGGAATAGAAATAGAAAGAATTTGTGTTGGCCCAATGGATTTGAGAGGTAGGTCTTTATTATACTCATTATAACCCACTTGTAGCATCGAAATCCAACTAAAATTGAAGGTATAGAAAAGAATGCTGCCTAGCCTGGGGCTCGAACCCACATGCCTAAATTAGCAGTCAAGCACTATATACTATATAGAATTCTTAATTGAAGTGCTATTAAAGGTACCTGCCATCATATAACCGTTTCTTCGATTTTCGACTATCTCGTGAACGGCTTAACGAATTTCGATCAAGTTTTTTTTCCAAGAGGTACTTCGAATTCTAAATGATACAGCGTACTAAGTATTTCGAAAAATATTTATTTGGATTTAAAAAAAAAACATTTTTTTTTTTTTGAAAATTCAATATTTTGAAAACGGAAGGAAGTTTTTTTTTTAATTTTGTTTTTACATGCGATTTTCATACATAAGACAATAAGAATAAAATGCACGACTGCATCGCACGAACTTGCTCTTATGTTAGATCACATCGTATGCAAAAGATTTCTATTAAAAATCGAAATATGTTTTTAAAGTCATTTTTAACTCCATTTTGTATATATGTATACAACATTTCTTTTATCTTGTTCTAAAATAAATTGGTATGCCAATATTAAATATTTAATAATATAAACTTAAAAACAAAAGATTAAATCGGTTTAATCAAAGAAAAAATAATTCAAAATTCTTAAATATACACTTAAAATAATTTGAGCTCAAAAAAAAAGGACGCCATTTTATTTCTTGGATAAATTTGAATTTATGAGAAAAAAAATTAAAAATCTGTGGAGCGGTTTTTGAGAAAAAAAGTTTTTTTTTTTTAAAAACTTTTTGAAAACATTTTTTAAGAAAATCAAAAACGCCAATTCATAGGTAATTAGAAAATACTTTTTGGAAAAAAAATTAATGAGCAGTTTTCGAAATATAATTTTTTTAATGATTTTAAAAATACAAAACGTTTTTTTAACATAGTTTTTTATTAACAAAAATTCTTTAATTTTTTTAAAGAACAAATTGGTATTGCAATTATTAGTAGAGATGTGACGGATATCCGGTAGGTATTCGGTATCCGGCCTATCCGGTTCCTTTTTTCCGGCCGGAGATTTTGTATTCGGCCGAATACCGGATAGTCGTTTTTTTCAGTAAAAAAAAATAACAAAATATTAAGTTAAGATTAAGATCTGATTAATCTTATTTCATATAATAAAGATAGGCTATCAGCAATTTAATATTGTACGTCTTCTACCACCCACATTATGGTGAATGGAAATTAGATTTTCTGCATTCATGGGTACTTTCATTTATTTATATTTTTATTTTATGTAATTTCATCAATAAGAATTTATAATAATACTCAGATTAGACTAATTAATAATACATTTAAAACAGAAAATGAAAAACCTAATATACAATAAATATTAATTATTAACATTAGTACATAACTAATAGTTTGTTAATTTAATTTATTAACTCGACTAATTATTTTTATGACTTAATGTTCAAAAGTTTTTTCAGGCTATTTTGGTCACTTTCTTCTTTATGCAAATAAAATAACTTTACTTCATGGTTTCGTTTGATTTTCAAACTCTTTCTTCAGGGGTTGTTTATTTAAACATGAAATATTAAAGCTTACATTGATTTTTTTAATAAATTAAATTAAACATTAATGGATTAGTTGCAACGACTAGAAGTCTTTTTTCATTGTTATTCAAAACAAGTTGTTAATATTGTCTTGTAATCTATTATGTTTTATTGTAAAATTAATAATAATTAACAAAACAAATAAATGTAAACTTCTAACATTTCGCAACGCAAAGGGATCTTAATGTATGGATCATTTAAATCAAAAGCGTATATGAAACCTAACAAAGAGTTTGCTTTATTAACGTTAAAAAGGTTGGTTTCAAAAATAACTCTAAGATCTTTTTAAATAAATAATAAACGATTACGTTTGTTTTCGTATACGATAGCAATATTTTTTAAAAATCCAGAAAGTAGTGAACTTCTCTTCTCAACTAGCAATCTCAATCTATCCAGCATATGAAATGACAGAACATTAATTACAACAAATCCGCCATGTATTTGTAGGGTAAAAAGTAATAACATGTTTTATTTGTTTTTACGTGTAGTATTATATTTTTCATTAGGGTAGATATCCGGCCGCCGAATATACGGCTATCCGGCCCAGCTGCTGGCTGAATATCCGGTATCCGGCCAAAACCACTATTCGGTACAACTATAATTATAAGCATTTAACAATATAAATTTAGGAACCATAATTTCAAACAAATCATGCACACGGCTTCGAAATATTGAATTTTCAAAAAAAAAATATTTCTTTTTCAAAATCCAAAAAAAAAACTATTTTTCGAAAATTTTGGTATGCAGTATTTTTAAGAAGTCGAAGGACCTCCTATTTAAATTATAGGCAATTATGTATTCGGATAAAAACAATTCTAACAACCAAACATCACATTACGACAATAGAACACCAGAAAAGTGGGTCCCCAATTCCGTCCGACTGTTTTTGCGGTAATATGCCCACACGTTTTTTTCATTTTTTTTTAAATGACAAGGAACAGTAGCTCCCATATATATTTTTTTTTTGTTGGGCCAAAAACAAAAATCTTAATTTGCTCAAGAATGGCTCCAACGATTTTTATAAAAAAATCAGTTCATTAATGAAGGGAAAAGGTACCTTTTGATAATTTTTTTTGGAAAAAAATTTGTATTTTTAGTACCTCTAGTAAAATTATTTTCTTGGTTTCCGATTTTCTCGGAAACGGTTAATTTAATTTTTTTTGAATTTTTTTACGTAGAAGCTCCTAGAAAGTTTAAACACTTTTATACCAACATTTTTTTGAAAACTCAAAATTTGGAAAATTACTCAATATATTTTTTCGAAACTCCGTACTTGGTGGTTTTTTGACACCTCCCATACAAATGTTAAAAAACCGTTAAGAAAAAAATGTATTTCTCGAAATCGGCTTCAAGAATTTTTATAAAAAAATTTGTGTGTTCTAAAATTAGTACAATTCACTTTTAAGTATAAAAATATTTCTTCTTGCGTACTTATTAACTGTACTTCCCATTTTCGACTTTCTCAATATTGGATGAACCGATAAAATAATATTTTTTAGTCAAATGCGCCCTAAGATTGTTAAGAAAACTCCATACCCAAATTTTCAAAAAAAAAAAGTGTTTCGATTTTTAAAAAATAAATATATTTTTTTTTTTTTTGAAAAATCGATTTTACAAAAACCAGTCACAGAATTTTCTTGAAATTTGAATTTTATATGTAAATTAATAATATCTCAAAATGACGTTTCAAATTTTTTTTCTAAAAATGTTTTCAAAATTGTATGCATAAAAAATTAATTTATTAAAAAACCACTGCAACGATTTTTGAATTTTTTTTTGATATATTCTTATTTATCCATGAATTCAAATGGCGTTTTTGTTTTCCCTTAAACTATAACGACTAAGCAATAGAAAAACATTTAATTATGTGTATTATCCATTTATTTCTACCTTTATTATTCCCTTTATACGAATTTTTGCATAAGGTCACTGAATACTAAATACAATGTAGGCCCTCATACATTTATATATATATATATATGTGCTTTAAAAATCACATAAATCTTATATAATACATATTTCGCCTAAATTATGAAGTTGTATGTAAATACCTACCCAACTACATTCTTCATTTTCATTACCATAAGAACATATTTACATACATTTCCCTGCTAACTTACATAATTAAAATACATAATCTAGATTTAAATATACATTTGTCGGTACTTATGTAACTATTCCTTGAATCATCCATTCGACATTTCATTATATTAAGTGTCAAGGTAATCTTACCTACATAAGCTTTAAACCTGCATAGGATAAATACACCTAACAAACTAAACCTCAATGGATAGCTACATTAAAGTTGTTAGCTACAAGAGCAAGTTCGTACGCTTTATTAAATCGTTAGAGCCATTTTGGAGATTTTCAAGTTATTTTTGAGGCTAAAACAACGATTCAAAAATCAGTTTGAGACAATCACTTTAAACGCTTAAGTACCAAGGATGAAGACAATTTTAGAGATGGGAAACGGGGCAAAATTCAGTTTTTTTTTTTCAAATTACTCGAAAACCATAGTTTTTTTTTAAACTTCTTGGAATACATTGTAGATCATGTTATTCTACACCAAAAAGATTAAGACACTTCTTATCGTTCAATTGACAGATTTGGAGAAAAATGGTCGAAAACTTTGGATGTAGAGTGAAACCCGCTTAAGCGAAACGACTAAAAATCAGGAATTTTTTTCAATTAAGCGGGTTTTTCACTTAAGCGGACCTCGGATAAGTGAAAAAAAAATTTCAGTTAAGCGGAATAACTGAAAAAATATTTCAGTAAGGCAGTCTTCGTGTTACGAAACAATTCTTACTACATTTATATCGAACTTTAACTGCTGAAAAACAACCTGTTAAATGTTTAACAATTGCTTTTATAAATAAATTTATTTTATATAAAAAACCAGGACCCAGTTATTAATAAACAAATAATTTATTATTAAGCAAAACGAATTTGTAGATATGTATGTACAAATTAATGTATACAAAATTACATACCTATTACACACCTATACCACTAACACTTTTGAGTGTTCACCTTTGGGAATCTTATTGTACCAGCGCTACTTTGAGTTCAGTTTCCTTTATTGACAGATAAATGTCGTGTTACAAGAACAACAATGTATGTAATTAAATGGAAATTGCAGGGTTTTCCCTTTTATTCAAAACTTAGTATTTACATGTGTTATAAATGGAAGTGGTGGAGGATGGAGGTGAACACATACAAAAATGAAACGATAGCACCCGTTTTTTTTTCGATTTTTAATCTTTTCACTTAACAGAGTGGTTTTCTATAGAAAAATAGAAAATTTGAAGGGTTTTTTTTCAGTTATGTGGGTGTTTTACTAAAGCGAGTTTTCATGTAAATATATACGGGGATATGTGAATGTTTTCAGGTAAGCGGTTTTTCACTTAAGCGAGTTTCACTGTAATACATTTTTTAAGAAAATTTAATAAATTTATGTTTTTGAGTGGGGATTTTTTTTTGTTCTTAGTTATATTTGGGGAAAACATATGTTATTTAAAAAAAAAAAACAAGTTTTAAGTGTGGAACCGGAAGGGAAATGTAATAATAATTTATATAATATATTTTTTTTTTGTTCAATAACTCCCAAAACATTTATTTTTCTCAAAATGTTTTAAAAACAGTTTAAAGACAGTGGCGCAAAATTTTAAACAATCCATTGTAAAGGTCCTAACATTTTACTTTTTACTTTTTTAGTTACCAACTTCCTAAGTGCTTATTGATTGAATAGCTATTTCAAAATTGTTAAACCATTTCTTAACTAGTAAATTGCTAATTAAGCAGAAAGCTGAGCATTTGTAGGGTTTGAATTTTTATGAACACAATTATTGTTGTTATACGTTTTAAATTAATTATATATTGATTCAAATCCAACATGTGCTCTGAGAAGGTATTAGTTATTTCTATTTTCATCATTTTAACTTCAAAACCAGCAGGACTCGAACCTGGGAACCCCGCGTGCAAGGCTGATATACTATCAGATTCCATAATGGATTTAGCAGCAAATTTTCAAAAGGTTAAGTAGCCATTCCGTGATTTTAACTTTAGTAAAATGTTAATTATATTAATCACCTTTTTAGCTTAGTAAATTGTTAAAAGTGGCTTTAACATTTTACTAAATCGTTTAAAATTTTGGGCCAGTATTATTATTTACAAAATAACATATCAACGACTTCTGTGTGTCAATTCGTTCTTAAGTTATAGCGTACCAAAGTTAAATTGTTCGTAAAAAATTTTAAGAAAAATAAAAATTAAATAATCAATATTTTGAAAACAACCTAATCGATTTCTTCCTAAGGTTTGGTTAGTAGTTTCTTGACATTATCTGGGATACTCAAAAAACCTATTTTCCTAAATTTAAAAAATAATCGTATCTCCCATACAAATGTTAAAACTTGAAAACACCGCACCTTTAAGAAAAAAAAATAATTTTTTTTGAAAAAGCGATTTTTTCAAAAACGGGTAAGTAATTTTTTATACGCATTTTTGTTTGATGAAAATGTTTCCAAAATTAAAAAAAAAAAGTTCAACCATTTTAATTTTTTGTTTGTATATACATATGTATATGTTGGTCCAACAACTAAAATCGCCCATAAACCTGCCAAAGGATAACTAGACTATCTAACTTCTAACAGCGTCAATGTTTAGATACGTTAAAGTTTATATAGCTATATGAGATCCAGTTAAACGATCCAGTCAAATCAAATTAATGAATTAATTACTTTTCTTTTATAGTGAACGTAAGATTTTCACGATAAGATCTGATTTAATACTAATTTTTTTTCTGTGATTCGTTTCCTGCAACAAGATAGTTAATTGACGCAACAGCCCAATTTTTTATCGGTAGCTTGGACCGAAGACGTACTGTATAACAAGACAGAGCAAAATTTCTGTCAGAATTTGATATAATATTTGCAAATGGCGGCAATTGCTAATCGACACAATTACTCTGCCTTCATTAGGAGTACAATAGCGATTTAATTCTTATTGACGTTCATTTTGTATGTTTTCCCTTCACAATTGTCAAAATATGGGTGGCAACTTTGAATCATAATAAGGAACTACCTTTCTGAACCTCCAAGGATACATAGTACTTGTATAAACAGACATGTTATAAATTGGTGTTTCAGACGTCACTACTATGAATAAAGCAGAATTGTTCCACGTTTCAGAGAATATAACTTTATTTCGCATGACTAAAATTCTTAAATTGTATTTTCAGTTGCCTCTGTTCAGCTATTTATATTCAGGAAATTTTCAGAAAACTTGCTCTATTCCACTCTACAAAAATATAGATTACCACCTATAAGTTAACATTGGAAAAGAGGCAGATATATTATTTAAGACACTTCTCTATTCAAAAATATTTATTAAGTCATTCCCGATTTTTCCCAATCATAATTCAAATCGCTAAATCCATATAACCCTGAAATACAATTCTTCAAATAACAGTTGTCGAATCCCCATCCAAAACTTACTTAACGATTTAGATGAAAAAAAAATATCATACACACAATTTTTCAGATTCTGGGGATGATAATATATTTCACCTTTCCAAATTCAAAATTCTACCAACTCAAAACGAAATTATAATATTTTATCAAGCTTAAATTTTTTTGACCACAACTTTGCTCCTATAGCTCGAATATGAATGCCCTTTTTAATAATAATTATTATTTTTTTTTCACACAATCCAATTTCGTGTGTAGGATATTCAAAATTTTTATGAAAAATTATTTTCAAATATTTATTCAATTCGAGAATATTATTTATTCAAAATTTCCAACCATGACTAATTAAATCATTTAAAATATTTGTTGAATTTCTCTCATGCATATATATCGCATGATATTCTATGAAATTAAGATCTCATAGATATTCTTTTAATAGAAAAAAAATTAATAAAAATTCCCCGGGACTTAATCAAATGAAGATTGATTTACTTTTCAATACAATAATCACTTTGTGATTAGTCATTCTAAAATATACTTAGGGCACACAAAAATGTTATTAAAGCCTTTTACTGCTTTCTGATTAATGGGCATAATTCCTTTTGAATAATATAGCCATCAGAATCGAATAAATGTAATCCAGTCATGGGTGATTTAAATAAATAAAATAATGTCTCAATTTGATGATATGTTAATTTGAGGCACTAAAATTCTAAATTTTAGTAAACGAGTAACTAACTATGAAGTTCTTGGAATTGACATTGCAAGGAAGGGGGATTTTTCACATCATGGAATTTGAAACTGTAAAATTATGTTTAACATGGATTAGAAAGGTGTGAGGGTCTTAAGTCGATCTGGAACATTTTAATCCCAAGTGTGGTTACCCACCAGCCAGATCTCGACCTAACGACAAGAACATGTGCAATCTTGCACTGAGCATGCCGGCAATGTTGAAGACTTGCATAGATATTATAGAAAACATAAGTCTTAAAGGTATAAAGACTTTTATACTGAACAGAACTAGAAGCATTAAACCAAAAGAAAACTCGTGGTACGATTTGAGGTGTAAAGAAATTATCAGGTTAAGAGAGCTAAAGTTTACGATGTTATAAAGCCAATCAAATTGAGGAAAACTGGAATAAGTTCAACCAAGCTGAAACACTTGTAATAGTCATATTTAAATAACCAAATTTTTACATTACCAAAGATTAAGGAAAAAATAATATAATGTCCCAACGGTAGTCAAATTTGTTGGTCATTTGTAAAAAAAACGTACGAAATTCTACCTCCTGCTCCTTATCGCTTCCAAATGCTCGTTTCCTTAGGCACTCTTATGAAGTAAGCTCACAAGATAAAGCAAATTTGCTTCCAACACAGTTTGTTGATAATTCTTGAAAAAACCACTGCGTAAGCTTTTCCATCTGTCCTACCATACTGATCTCTCCGAGTAGATGGAAAATAGTATTTGTCCAGCTAGCCTGTCTCTAATAAAGGCGAATCTTCTTCACCCGCTACTTACTATCCAATTGTACTTACGTCCCTTTTTTCCAAGGTAATGGAAAATTTGAATAATTACCAACTTAAGAAATGTCTTTAAGAACGAAAGCTCCTTAATCACCGGCAATGTGGTTTTCGTAATAATACAAGTATTGGACGGTTTCAAGCCTGATATTCACAAAATAAATGCTGGTGTGCCCCAAGGCTTCGTTCTGACTTCAACTCTTTTTCTAATTTTCATTAATTATCTCTTATCTATCAGAAACTTCTAATTCACTAAATTATTTTGCTGACGATAGTATTCCCAGTTTTTTATATTCGTTTTTTTGATTCGCCTCCTTTTTCTTTGGATTTCGAACTGCAACGGCAATTGATAAGCTCATAAAATTCTGATCTCGATCAGCATTGTAAAATGGGGAATAAAAACCACGTAGGATTAAATTCATCAAAAACTCAGTGTTGTTTTCTGTCGTTGAAGCAGTACCCACCTCCAATGCCGCTATCCATGAGTGGCACTTACACATTAAAGAAACTGATCAGCTTTCAGTCTTTCGTGTGTGCATCACAGATCACCTCTTCTGGAATGACCACATAATCGATGTCGCTAAAAACGTTAGAAGTTATTTGGGTTTTCTGAGACGATGCAAGAAATATTTCTCCCCCTCGGATTTGGCTGTAATCTATAAAGCAAACATTCCTCCAAAGCTTGAGTATAACTGTCATATATGGGCAGGTGCTCCCATAACTCAATTAAGTGATTTTAAATTGAATGGTGATAAAGCAATAACTGAAATAATTGAACCCCTCAAAGACCGTCTCGTCGCAATGATTCATGTCTTTCATGGTCTTATCACTATTTTTATAGTGTTCTAATCAAATAACAAATTTCGGGAATTCAACTGTCTTGGAGACAAAAAAGTATGGAAAATCTTCCAAAGCTATTTCTGTTTCCATTCTTGTGAACTAATAAAGCCGTTTTGATTACCTTTGATTTTATTATACAATCGTTTGAAATGTAGGGAACGACTTAAAAGAGTACACCAATCCACATTAGTTTTGAAATTTTGAATAATCAAAATGAAGGGAAAAATAGATAAAATCATTTAAAAATTCTGCGTCTGAAGTTGGGCTCAAGTGTAAACTGATGAGCATTCCTATAAGAGCGCGGTTAACGATTGAGTATCTTCCTATTGTTTAAGAATAAGCTTTTAATTTTTTTTAAAGAGTATCGCTTAAATCCGTTTTGAAAATTCTTCAAAAAAACCAAAATTCGTTTAAAGTGTTTCTTTTTAGTTAACAAGCATTTATTTTAATTTTTAATTCTTAATTAACAATACCACTAATAAATATATGAATAATATTTTTAAATTATTCTAAGTAAACTGTACATAACTTAAAAGTTTCTTGATGCTCTGGTGGTGAAATTCAGAAAGTTAATTTCCTGCACACTGAGGGCTGGGTAGGTGTATCTTTTCTGCGTTCGGTAATTTTGTCCAGGTGGTGACTGTCGAAAAGTTCGGATCGCTCATCGCACTCAAATCCATGCAATGTGAACCGATGTCGTAGTTGTACTCACATTCCTCGAATTCGTCAACTGCCAATATTATTCGCTGAAGATAATCCGCGTGTTCACTTGTCTCAAGCAGAAACCAATATAGATTTCCTGATTCAACTAGAAGAAATGTTTCCTCGGAGATATCCTCTGCGGAGAAAATTGTATTTTGCTGGTCATCGATTTCTCTGATGTAGTTGGAGTGATGTGTTTTGCAATGTTCGTACACTTTGTTTAAGCGACCTGACCAATTACAGTTGGGGAACCGGCACTGTGAACTCATGATTTTTCAAAACTTTACTGAAGTTGAATAAGGCGAAAGGGATGTTTAAATTGAACTGACTTTCGATATTGATGGAAGGCTGGTATTTATACCCGCATCCACTAATATTAATATTCACAATTTCCTTAAAATTACTAATTACCGTAAAACAGCTTAGGGACTATCTGAATCTACCTGAAAACGGTATTATATAACTTAGCTATGGTACTTAGTTTTATCCTAATTAGTTTTTTGAATTTTTAAAAACCCAATTTATTGCCTGCAATAAAAAATCACATTTAATTTAAGTTACACCTCCCATTTTATTTATTTGAGGTAATGAGAAGAGGATCTTAAGTATCAGAAATATTAAAAGGTCATAATTACTATAGTAAATACCAGATTATCTAATCATCATTAAATGTCAACAACAATTTACTATTGTAGGTACGGTGGTCAGGAGGTAATTTCTGTTCGAGTAGTGTTGATTTTCTGAATGTGCGTTTTTGTGATTTTATTAGCTATAGAAACAATTATAGGTCAACCTTAAAAATTGGTGTTATATAATAGAAGAGATGAAATTGACTGATTTCTTTTTTTTTTGCACCAATAGCATTCAAGTGTATGTGATTCGGAAACATTTTTTTAAACTATATACGATATTGGCTTAACTGAGCAACTGGCTATTGCAGTTCCAACTATAGCAAAGTCATCCAGTCGGATGGACTCGAACGAATCGCTGGCGCTGCAACAATGGGTCTGTACAAAAGGTTGGCATCACCTGCTGGTATTAGGTTAAGCGTTGTATATTCTTAGTTTTGAGCTGATGGAATAAGAGCGTAGTGGTTTCAATGCAGCGTGATATCTGACATGACGGTAATATTTTGGTTCCTATAGTTTCTTTCGAGATTTTGTTCTGTGCATTTATCTAATGCATTAAGCTGGAAAATGCTAGTGCTCCATCAGAAAAGAGTTTGGCTCTAGGCCCAAAAACTTCGGCACCAGTCCCCTCAGTTGTTTTTGATCCATCACTGAACCTCTTGATGACATTTGCTTTGAGTATGTAGTTCAGATTTGCACATGCTCACTTTTTTTTCGAAACTTCACTCTGTTCTGAAGTTTTTTTTCGAAGTTATATTATTTGATTGTGCAAGCTCTTGAAATTTCCAAGAGGGTTGTTGCTGTAGTAAGGCTCTTTCCCTAGAAACCCATTATTTTTCCCGTCCCTGTTCCCTCTTTGCAAATATCTATATGGCACTCAATATTAGTTGAGTTTTCTACTACCACGTGCAATAGAGTCAAGTTGATTATGATTTCCATTGCTGCTTTGGCGGGGAGGTTTTCATTACTCTAGAGATGCATACACATGCCAGCCTTTGTATTTTTTAGTGATTTCCTAGTCGTTATTAATTCGGTTCCCTTGTGCGATGCAGCCGCCCCATAGGTTTTGATATAGGTCTTACTATCTTGGTATACATCCATCCCAAGATGCATCCTCATGATTTGCTTGCAAGTCTGTTGCATATCAGGAGTGCTTGAGTTGTTTTTCTTATAGAATCCTCGACATCATATTTGTTCCAAAGAAATTTACTTTTTAGAGTAGTTCCTAGAGATTTTAACTCCTCCTGGATCTTAATTTTTTACCCAGCTACATATTCCTACTGGAAGACACGATTTCCTTGGAATTTAATTGGTCAATATTTAATCACTGAACCAAACGTGATTTATTTGTGGTCTTATTTCAAAATATATTATACATTTGGTTCTTTATAGACCGCAAGTATTTGATAAAATTAATAAAAACACCAACAATTTTTTTTTATAATTAAAGTGCGTATTTATTAAAAATGGTTATAGTATGCATTTCAAGCACATAATTGTGTGCTCATCTTCAGCGAGCGCTTAGTAGATACTAAGACTGAGTCAAATTAAAAGAATGTAAAACAAAGTAGAAGCAAGATTTAAGGCGAGAGAAAAAATGTTTAATATATCATTAAATGACATACGAGTATTACATAATTAGTTTACATTTAACAAGAGAAATTTAATACAGTTTTCTTAATATATTCTAATATGCATTTGTTTAAAGGCAAATTTAACTGAAATAATGGTGAATCAATATTCTCTTTTTCTATGTTCATGAGATTTTTTGTTGTTGCAATTCACGATTTCTTTGTTATACTTTGAGTTATGTCATAAAGAGTTTCTTCGAACTTCATGAGCTGTTATTATAATGATCCAGATAAGTATGAATTTTAATTAATTCATCCACTATAGCAAGTTCAATAAAACCCCTCCGTGGGGCAGACTCTAGTTGTGATGACTTTTAGGAATATTTGTCCTACGAGGATATTCGTCGTTTTGGTGTTAGGCACAGATGGATTACATTAATCCATCTTATTCATTCATTTAGTACCTCTCAGTTAGCAGTCAAGCATTGTATCCACCGCAAAATGTTGGCAGGTATTACATATAACAAATTTGGTAGTAGATAGAAAGAATAAATAAGTTATATTATGTGATTCATTGAAATAACATATGTAACCGACGAATTAACGTTAACATTAAGGAATAACAAATTATAATCAAAATAGCTAATTGTGTTACTTTAGATGAATCGACATGTTTATGATATCTGTCTTATACTTTAATAAAAGAGTTTATAAGTTATGCGCGTCCTAATTTTCCAATATATTGAAAAAGAATTTAACGAAGAGCCTAAAATTTGAATATTTAAAATTAAAATTCAAACACACTTTTGTCTGATAAAATGTATAATACTAAATCAATATTATATTCAATTAAAAAAAGTACAAAATTATTCCCTCATACACGCTTATTCACTTGAAGTGCATTGAAATTTTAGTCACTCTGTAATAGAGAAGCCAATTGAAAAGTCCATGGCTATACTCATGTCATCAAATGCCATAGTGCGTCAAAAGTGTTTAAGGCACACGTTCACATTTTTAATTGTTGTCGTTTTTACTTAACACAAATTTCATTTATCTGTGAATTGATTATTTTCAACGATAATTATTATTGTTTCTCTACGTTTTTTTTTGTATTTATTAAGTTATCTCGATTGTATTAGACTCTGTCATACCAACCAACAATGTTAATATGAGGTTATTGTATTTATGTATGCGGTGAATCAGTAGGTGAGCAATAAAACTCAACAGCAAATGAATTAAACGACAACAACAACAATAAAAAACAAGCGTCATAGGTAACGGTATTTGTAAAGTATATTTTTATTATTATTTATTAAACTACACAGACACACGCAAACTTGGTCAGGGATTCATGACGAATGAAAGAAATAAAATAAATATAAAAATAAAAATAATGAAAAAAAAATCAACAACGACGTTGGTACATATATGTATATTAAAAGAATGCTGTTCTCCTCTGGGTAGAGAAGCCACTTAAACAGTTGTTGTTGTATATTGACCGAAGATTCACTTGTACGTTGATCTTTCAATTATATTAATGAGTATAATGAAATTGAAAATGACGCTCAATTGCATAGCAATGTAATATTTTTTTTATGACCATAATAAGATTTTTTTATAGAAACGTGGGGTGTGCTTAAAATGGACAAAGCTGCAAGAATTTGAACGAAATAATATTGTATTAATTAGGTATTAACATTTTGGAGCGGAAATTAATTAGAAAATTCAATAGAATTGAGTAATGAGTAACAAACAATTTAAATAAAGTTCGATGCTCAGCTCTTTTGTTTTAATTTTTTTCAATATAGACATTTAAGGAAGCTATCTCACAAAACTGATACTCTACACCTCCACAAAAGTCATATCTTGTGAGAATCACAAGAACAATCGATATGGTGATCTCCTTCTTAGTAGGCCACAACCGGTTGGCTATTTTGGGGTAATTTTTTTGTTTATTTTATAATAAGTTTCTTATTAAATAATATACATAGATAACTAAAATAACTTACCAGCCAATCTAAAAATAAACCGTATTTCTTATTCTGAAATGTTTAGTTTAAATGAAATATTCAGGTATTTTTTTGTAAGTAATATGTGTGCTTACCAAAAATTCAGAACTTCAGTTCAAGAATCTAACTTTTTAATCGCTGCCGAAATCGATAAATTAAAATTTTGAAGCAAGGCTATACCAGGGATATACATATTTGTATAACTGGCAATTTTGATATCTGCCACCTTGGGCCATATCTGAGCATACTCATTCACCATTTTAAAAAAAATCAACTAGGGGTGGTGAGTTTCGTTGTGTCATATTTCTTTTTCCTTACTAACATTAAAGGAGGGTTCGAAAAATGTTTTAGTGTTAGAACAATCCCCACACTGAGTATTCTTCGGATTTTTAATTAACTTGGTGGTGTTTTAAGGATTCACCAATCAGTAAATAATATTTTTTTTTTACATTTAAAATATCTATAACTGGTATTTAGTCCATAAAAATGGAGTTTGGCATGGCTGACTTAAGCATATGCCCGCCAATATCGCCTTGTAACCTTAAGGCCTTGAAAGAAAAACAAGCCGATTTGCATTTAAATATCTTGCAGCCAATCGGTAACAGATCATATTTAAGGCGAAAAAGGGCGCTACGCTCGATATCTTCACAAATAGGAAGAAGGTTGTGGTCATATTCTCGTAGAATGCCATTTGGCGTCTTGTTTTGCACGGTATATATTATTTAGTACGGAGAGGAATCGGATTGGTTGGATAGTTGTGGTGATCATTCCTGAGATTAAGTGCATGATGAAGTTTAGTTGACTGTCTGTTTTATAAGTGTGGACACTATTGACCCAGACCGGAAACTGCATTCAGCAGCGGAGAAAATCAAGTAGGGTACCTCCTTAAGCCTGTAACGAGGTTACAAATGTAGACTTACCAAATAATCGACATTCCAATTTCCACCACACATTGCATTCATCCACGAGCTAACTGCTACTTCAACTTTTCAAATTCAAAAGCTATTGCCTTCAAAGAATCGGATATGCAGATCATCGTCAGTAAGCAGACACGTAATCATACGAAAAATAGTGAAAGCAGAAGATTACCATCAAACATCACGCCATAGTATCCTGGAAACAATTTTGCTCGGTTCAAGTGATAATCCAGTTTTGTCATCATATCCTGAGACCCAGATTAGGGTGACTTAGCTCGATTCGAATGAGCAAAGGGTCTTACCAACTTGGTAATCCTTTGAGGATTTCTTTTCAGTATTTTGAAGGTGTCTAGGAGAGCTTCACAATTATGAATACTGAGAAGAATATTATCCTAATTAAATCAAGTTTGAATCTCAGGTATTTTGTTTATTTTAAATATTATAGATTTATGTAAACAAATTGACACAAGATCGGTACAGACATAACTTATAAAAATATTCTTAAACAAGCTTTTGTTATAGTTATATTCAATTCTTATCCTCAAAAAAAATAATCTTCTATAGTAATCTTAAAGTCAAAAGGAAATAACAACTTTTAAAAGTAAACATATTCGATGACTCAACTCAAACATGACGACAATTATCAAAACTCAAGACCCTTAAAAGCTAAAAGAATAAACCAACAATATTGCATAATTCTTGAGAATTTGTTTATTTTGTAAATGTGCTCAAGATTAATACCGGTAGCGAAAGAAGTAAAATTAACTGGGCAATCATCATGGTTCCCGCGGAAACCGGCGGCCAACAGCAACCTGATGGTTAGGTCAATTCACAAGAACCAGATGGACGTAAAGTGCGAACAACAATTAAGTCAAGAAGTTGTGCTGGTAAAGGGAAAGAATGAATGAATGAATCAAAAACCATCCTTAACACTTTTTTTTCTTTGTTAGTGTTTTTTTTTTGCCGAGTGTGGCACTTTTTTCCTTCCATTCGACATTTTTCTTGTCTTAATTCGCCAACTTGTTGTTGTTTTTTCTTATTATTGCTATTATAATTCTAGATCCGGTCAACACAGTAGAGGGCTAGACTGTGGGAAATCTGAGACTAGAGAACCTAAGAACTTCTGAAGATTTCATGTTACACAAGACTGTGGAGGGCATTGGGCATGGAATAGTTAAGTGCAAAAATAACAAATACAACAGTTGCAAGCACAGAAAAAAAAACTAAGCAATAAGAAGCTTTAAGTCAACAACAACAAGAAATAGAAAAAAAGGTATTATTGTGAGTGGAATTGACTGTTGTTTTGCTTTAGCTCTGGATTTTCTCAGAGATGGGTTGTGGAAAGAAGTTGCAGATAAATTTAGATGGAATGAAAACCTCTTCGTATATACATATATGTTTTTTTTTTGTTCGATTCAGCGGAGTAATCTCTGGGCTGGAAAACAAAATCAATTGGTTGAAATCACGAAGAGTTTTTTTTTTTCCTTACTTACTCCGTATTTTGTGTAAGGTTTTAGATTTTGAGGAGAGACATGATTATAAATGAGGTCTTGACGAAGGATTAAGGATGTTGTGTTTTTTTCTGTAACTATTTTGTGGTGTGGACTCCACTCAGTTCCGCATAAATTACCCCACACGATTGCTCTGTCATGTGTGGAAATGGTTAAAATATACGAAATGATATGGAACGAACAAGAATTCTATTTTGGATCACGATTTTCATTTTTGTCATGTTCTAGCAGCAATCATGGATGAGTGGGTATATATGTATGCTTTTTTTTCTTTTAATAATTTACACCTGCATGAAAGATATTTTAGCAATACTATACAGTAATTTTCTAAAATAAAATTTTCGACCAACAAAAAACGATTGTAAATTACTTTTGTTTTATTTTATTAAGTTTATAACTTAATACAGACATGATTTGGTATCTATATTGTTTTTTTTTTCTTTTCAGAAAACTTCAACTTCCACGAAAACAGTACTGCGAGTATGAAGTTTGCATGGCTTAAAGTTCGCACTTCGTTAGAGGGGAAAATATAAGAAGACTATGAAATTATTGACGATAAAGGGGTAAAGCCAACACAGCGCGAATAAAGACAAGGCAGACGATACTATTCCTTACGCATCATCTTCTTCACCAGAAATTGCTGCTAGGAGAGAGCAGGAGCACTTTAAAAAACTATGAGGGTACTCTCTCAAATAGGAACTGAAGATTAATAGTGACAAAACCGAACTCACCTGCTTGCGAACACCAGTGACTATGTTAAGAAGAAGTTGAGCTTTTCCAATGCACTGCAAACATCAACGCAGAGATAGTTATGAGATCTTCAACAAAGAACTTGACAATTAACTTCACAAATAAGATGAAATTCAAGAACGACGCAGACTTGATGGTGAACCGAGCCAACTTTTCCTTTAACTTCGTTAATTTAAGAAGAAGCGAAATAGACTAAGTAAGAAGACAAGCTACTTGTGTATAAGCATAACTCATTCGCATAGCTGTAACCTTACGGCTTACCTATTTTGTTGACCATCTCACTCACAGCAATGAAGAAGATAAAGATTTTTGAGAGGAAGATGCTGGGTATTTGCACTGTACTACACCGCAGTCCAATAACGAAAAACTTATATGAACAAAAAAGCTGTACGAAGAAGCAAATCTTATAGCTCTGATCAATATTTTCTACAGCTCTCCTGAAGAGTAATCAGGAATTTAGAAGACCATCTCAATTCGGTAGCTCAACAAATCCTTCAGCAACAACTAGAACAACAACCAAAAATAAATGGGATACAAAACTGCTAATATTCTCTTTTTAATGCTTAGCCTATGCCAAAAATAATTATTATGTAATATTTAAAAATGCATGTATTAGTTTAAGTAAACACTAATAATTATAATATTATAACAGAATAGCACTATAATAAAGGGAGAAGAAAAACATTGGTCCCCTATTGTTGAGCTTACATAATTAAATTTAATAATAAATAAGTTTTAAGCCAAATTGTATATAGAATATATTTTTAATTATTTAATTAAATAATTAATTTTTTTAATTTATTTGTTTGTTTGAAAAATTAATTTTTTAATTTTTTTAAAACATAAATTATATGATTTAAAAAATCCCATTTTAATTGTTGGACAAATATGAATATATCGAAAAAAATTCAAAAATCGTTGGAGTGGCTTTTTAATAAATAAAAAAATGGAAAATCCATTTTGAAGTAATTATTAATATACTTATACAATTTAAATTTCGATCAATTTTTCAAAAACAAATTATTTATTTTTTTTTTTAAATCCAAAATCCATTTTTTTTTTGAAAATTTGAGCAAGCGTTCTTATTAATACTTCCAGGGAGCATTCGCATACAAAAAATAATAATTAAATCGAATATTTTTTTACTTAAAAGTTGACTCCACTAATTTAACACATTTTCTTACCAAAATTCTCTGAGTCGTTTTTGGGAAATAAATTCTTTTCTTAATGGTATCGTTGTTTTTTTTTCAGAAAAGTAGTTTTTTTAAGTTTTCAAGATAATGTTCAAAATCGATTGAGTCGTTTTCAAAATATTGATTTTTCAACAAAAAAAAAATGTTAGATTTTAGGTTATTATTTTAGGTATTTATTTTATATGATATTCATATTACATAAAGTTTAATTTTTTTTTTCGGAACTTACCGCGTTAAATGTTAGAAATATTTTCAATTTCTTTTTCTTTTTCCCGACGTTGCGAAGAAGTTTCAAACTTCTTGGTCACGGGATGAGACTCATCGCGGCAAGTTCCGAAAAAAAAATTTAAACTTTATGTAAAAAAAAATGTTTTACCAAAAAGTACATTTTCCCTTAATTAATGAACTGATTTTTTATATTATCTACTTATTTTATTTTTGAATGTATGGAGAGTATTGTTATTTTTCGTCTTAAACAAATGAAAAAACCTTTTGGTATACTACCGAAAAAAACAATAATATGTACCAAGTTTGAAGCAAATCCGTCCAACCGTATAGGCTGGAGACTCGAGAACAGATAGACAGACGGAATTGCGGGACCCGTTTTTTCGTCTTCGCTATCATCGTAATGTCAAGTTTGATTAAAATCTCGAGTATGATTTTTTTCCAATTGCTAATTTACCCTATAGTAACTATATCGCAATTAAAATTTGTAAAAAAAGATGTCTGTTGATGTTTTTTTTTTGGTTCTGGTGGGTTTAATTTAAATTTTAAAAAATACTTTCATGTGGTCATGAAAATATGTATTTGTAACTGCGGTGCCAGTTATTGTTTGTGGTTCCTTCGCAAAAAAAAAAAACTTTGTCTTATACCAAAAAGGATATCTTTGTAAATATTTATTGTTGTGTAAATTCTACCGCAAAAAAATTTGTAGGCTTTTGACCCCCAACGCCGCAAGAGAAGTTTTACTTCTAAAATCATCGCTCGTCCTAGCCACAAGCTCATCTTTAAGAGCTTACAAAAAAGATTAAAACAATATCATTCCATACTTAACGAAAACTGAATTATTTTAATTTTTAAAAACAAACGGAATAAGAAATGTAGAGTAAGAAGTAAGAACAAGTAAGTAAGTAAGAACAAGTAAGAACAAATAACAATTTAAATTTCTAGCAGGTAATAATTTAAAACACGTTTGGTCTGTGCACTCTATAAGTTCGGAATAATTAGAGGCTAACGACTGCTACTATAAACGATGATATCTCTGAATTAATATATTTTAAGTGTGGAATGCCTCAAGCGACCGCCCAGGGGCCTATCTTATTAAATTTATAAACATACATTCACCTGACATCTCTAAATTGTAAACCTTAGATTTTCCTGAAAAAGCGAATTTCGATTGATAATATAATTAACTATATTTCGTTTTGAATTGACAAGATATTTGTGAAAATATATTATCATAAGCCAACTTAATAATCATACTTTAAGTAGTTGATATTTTAAAGGAATTTAACGTAGCATCCTACTCATATTTATACGTTTTAACTAATCAAGTTTTTCGCTCTGATTTGTGGTAAATATATTTGGGTTTTGAATATCTATATTTTAAAGCCTTACTTTTATCAGGCCTTCAAGATAAGCTGTAATAAATAGTAGGTTGACCAAAACATGATACACTTAATAAGCTATTTACTTCGCACGTGTCTGCTGAGTTGATCCATATTCAAATAACCAAACAATACCTTTTTATTTTCGTATACCTTATATTCCTGTTATTATGTAATAACAATTAACTTTAACTCATCGACTTATTTTTGTAACTTTGTATGTACTTAAGGAATTTCCAAAGATTAACATCTACAAACAATGAGTGTTTAACTTAATGACCCGCAACTAATTTTATATGTTAAACTCAGCTTAACATGAATTGAAAACCATTAATCTTCAAACATGTTGTTTCCTCCATCGCCATTCATGTATGTATGTATTTAAATAAAAAGACACAAGCAAACTAATAATAAACATGTTGAACAGAACACAAACAAAAAAATAACGAGGTGTAAGTGCTGCATAATAGCCACCTTACCTTATTGAACATACTTTCATCCCCAGTGGATAAGCAAGCACTTTGCGGGATGCCGCAACAGCCAAGCCCAAAAACCGCATGAAATCTGAAAGATATTCGAAGCATAAACCCCCAAACGAGGCACAAAAAGCACAAAACAATAGACTTAAACTTAAAGGAAAAAGATAAAGTACGTAGAGGTACGTTTGTTATACAATCAAAATTGTGCCCGGACCGGGGGATAGGGAACGAGTTACAACGGGTATCTAGGTAAGAAGAAAAATACAAGCACCACAGCTCAGCTCAAAGCTAGGCACATGAACTTGAATTGTTGTTGTGTTGCCATGTACATTAAGGTATTATTATACTTGCGGTAATGGAGCGCTAGATGGATGACTGAGTCGCAAAATAAAAAAAAAATACCGAGTCGTCGAAGACAATGGCAATGAGCAAGTACGAAGTACACCACTCAGGTGATAGCGGCACGGCTGAGGAACTTTTTGAAGGCCTAGGCCAAGATTATGGACAAAAAAACATAAATAAATAAATGAAAAAATAATAATATTTTGCCGGCTTTATTGTTTTGTTGCGCTGCTGTGGTCGGCAAATTGCTTGTGTGTGTGAGTGGTGTGGTGTACTTTGGTATTTTGTTTGGCCACCGACATTGGTGGGCCGTTTGTAACCTAACATTCGGTAAAATCTGTTTGGTTATCATTTCATAAAGTGAATAATAAATGACGTTTAAGAATGACTTTTTCACAGACAGGATGAACTTTTTTGTATTAATGATGACAGAGGGTGGTTAGGAATGCATTTTGCGATTTTAATTGCACGATTAATCAGCTGTGCGAAAATAGTACACCAGGAGCTTAACACAATTAGGTATTACTAATGTCAATTACCAATTGATAAATGATATATACTCTTTTTATGTTTAAAAAAAATATTCAAGTTTTCAGTTGCATAATTGTTATTTTTCTTTTAATTCACAACGTTCTACATTATTCTCAGTTTAAATTAAGAAATCAGAAAACAGTTAAAGTTTTTTCAGTTTATTTCCCTGGTGGATCCGCGTCAGATATAAAAAGGAAATGGCTTAAACAAGATTTTAGAAAATTATTCACAATGAGTGGGGAATATCTATTAGGCGGCGATTTTAACTGCCGGCATAGAGATTGGGGGTGTGCAAGAGCTAATGCCTGGAACAATATATTGTCTGACTTTCCATTGACTGTACCAATTAATATCTTTTATCCTCCTAGTCCAACTTATTTTCCTGCGGGTTCCCGTGGTCGTCCTTCTGTTCTTGATCTTTTTGTGTCAAATGTCCCTCATCTAATAACAGAACCCGTATCGTTTAGGGCGCTCAGTTCAGATCATAATCCTGTTTCTTGTAACCTTTCTTGGTTGGGGGAAAAAAAAGTGCAATATTTTCTAGACTTAAAAAATGCTAATTGGAAATCGTTCAAATTAAAGATAAAAATGAACCTGCAAAATAGTTGCACCGATCTTGAAAGAGTATCTTTTAAAAATGATGTTGATTCCATCGTTCAAAGCTTTACACAAGCTGTTCTTTCCTCAGTTGATGAAAGCATTCCCAAACGTGAAAAAAGAGATTTATTTAAAAAACTTCCAGATCATATATTAGAACTTATAAAAATAAGAAATGTACATCGCAAAAATTGGCAAAAATATCGTCAACCTTTTTCTCGAACAATGGTTTCTCATTTTAACAAACTCATTACTGATAAAATACTGGTTAATCGTAACGAAGAGTGGAACAGAAAATTGAGCGCTCTTGATAAAAATGCTAAACCGTTCTGGAATATCGTAAGAGTTGTAAAAAATAAAAACAGAAAGGTACCATTTCTAAAGGATTCTTCAAAAACATATTTTACAAATATTGAAAAAGCAACCATACTTGGCACAAACTTTTCAAAAAATCACCTAGTTTCTCAACATTTGGGTGAGTTTGAAACAAACGCACTTGTAAGGGACGCAATCGAAAGATTTGACATTTCAAATAAATTGACTCCTTTAAATGCTTTTGTACTAGAAGAAAACATTAAATCTGTAGTCAACAGCTTGCAAACCCGAAAAATAGGAGGACTAGACAAAGTTCGAAATGCTTATTTAAAACAACTACCTCAGGTTGGAATTAAATATTTAACATTTATTATCAATGCATGTTTAAAATGCCAATACTTCCCTCAATGTTGGAAAAAAGCCATGGTTGTCCCTGTTCTAAAGGCTGGAAAACCCCCAGATATTTCTGAAAGTTACAGGCCAATTAGTTTATTAAGCAACGTTAGTAAAGCTCTTGAAAAAATCCTGAAGCAATATATTTTTAAAAAAGTTTCAGATAAGGGTCTTTTTCCTGATGTACAGTTTGGCTTTCGAAGCTCTCATAGCACTTCATAGCAGGTAAAAAGAATTTGTAATCATGTCTTAGATCGTGGTTTAAGGGGTCAGTCAACGGGCATGATATTGATATATATTGAAAAAGCTTTTTATTGTGTATGGCACAATGGAGTAATATATAAAATGTTACAGTTTGACTTTCCTTTGTATTTATGTAAAATTGTTCAGAGTTTCTTATCCGGTAGGTGCATGTTAATTGTGGTGTTTCTAAAGTGTTATTTTTTGATTCTGGTGTGCCTCAAGGCTCAGTCCTTGGACCAGCCTTATACAATATCTACATTTCAGATTTTCCAAATCTTCCGCAATGTGAATCAGCCATTTTTGCTGATGACACTGCAGTATTTGCGTCGCATGAATTTGCTCTCAACATTGAGACCAATCTTAAAAATCCGATTGAAATACTTGAAAAATATTATAAGAAGTGGAAAATTAAGCTAAATGTTGGGAAGTTGCAAGCCATCTTTTTCACACGAAAAAGAAAAGCTTGCTATCTTCCCAGCAGTCAGCTTCAAATAAATGGTAACGCAATATAATGGGAGCAATCCGTAAAGTATCTCGGGGTTCATCTTGATACGAAACTTACATTTGGCCAACATATTCAAAGCACGTTAAAGAAAATAAGTATTGCAATTAAGATGCTTTGCCCTTTTATCAATAGAAAATCTTCTCTCACAAATGACAATAAGATTATAATTTATAAAGTAATTTTCCAAGCAATACTATTATATGGGTGTGCAATATGGGGCAATGCAGCAACATGCCATATAAAGAAGTTGCAGGTATCACAAAACAAAGTTTTAAAAATGATGTTAAATCTGCCCTGGTATAATTCAACCCTTGATCTCCACAGAAGGGCGAATGTTGAATTGGTTCTTGAATGGATTCGAAAACTAACAATTAATTTTAATAATAGCTGTGATAGTTCTGAGAATTCTCTCATAAACCAGCTTAATTCTTAATCTGTGATATTTCTGTGTAAATTTTTATTGCGTTTGCTTTCATCAATGAAATATATATTATTTATTTATTTATTAATTTATTTATTTATTCATGCATTATTATTTATTTATTTGTTTATTTATTTATTTATTTATTTATCTATTTATTTATCTATTTATTTATTTATTTATTTTATTATTTATTTATTTAGTTATTAATTTATTTATTTATTCACTTATTCATTTATTTGTATAAAACTTTTTGTTTTCGTTAATTGTTTTTTCGTTAATTTATAGTTTGAATTATAATACTATATTTACTTATCCAGATATAGTTTCATTGCTTGTTTTGTTTTATCTTATTTTATATAATTTTTTTTTTTTTTTGTTTAAATGAAGGTTTTTTTTCTTCGTATTTTCCTTCGATAATATATATTTTCATTATTTATATTTACTAATTCTATTATATACAAGAAAATGTTTCAGTAGAAAGATATTGTATCAAATCTCTGAATTGTAAAATGTGCGGTCACAGACTTTTTTTTTGAAAACATTATTACGAAATAAAGATAAGAAGAATTCTCAGTGATGAACAGTTTAATCACTTTGACTTGTTAAATATCAATTTCCAGTGATCAATTATCAATTGGTAGTAAATAACCATAATATTAGGTATCAAAAAATCATACTGGGATGCGACAGTCACTCTTTAAACTATGTCGTAAAATTTACAAATGCCTTCCCACTTTCATGCTTTTTCCCCAAAGGCTGAGGTAATCTGGACGGATCCCAGGATTTTCCCGAATAAAGCACAGTAAAGTAAATTCGGGTAAGGAAGAAAAACTCTTTCTAATTATCAATTTCAATAATTTATTTTATCAAAACCGGTCTTAACAACTTGGTAAATACGATTTAATAAAACGGTCTAATTTAATAGTTATTAGGAGAATGGAGTTGGCTAAATTTCGGTGAGCAGGGATATAGACCAAATCTCTCCAAGCTCTTTGGGAATCGGCGGATAAGGTACACATTATATTGCTTAGGTACACTCAGAAACGGTCAGTGTGGGTGTTGTTGGTTAAACTGTGTTTTGAAGTGTAACATCATCAAATATGAATTTTTCACGCACACATTTTCATCTTTGGGTGCTTTAGAATTTAACGAATTAGAATCTGATTATTACGAACTGTCAAATTTGTCGGATTCGACATATCATTTTTTTTTTTTCAAATTTCAAATATAACTTTATTTCAGAACTTTACACAATTAGATATACATTATCTCATTAGTTAGTACAAGCTTCAAAGATAATTCTTTTACATATATTAATGATTTGTGTTACGTTAATAGTACTCAATCATTTAAATCTGTTAAGGCATTATTATTATTATAAACCAATAAATAAAAAAAAATAAATTAAAAATATATTAAATAAATTTGCATTCAATTAACATTGATTTGGAAGGATAAAATGAAGTACCTGTAACAAAAAAGAGAAAAATAAGAAGAAGGAAATTAAAGAATAACAGAAAAGAGAAAAACTCAAAAATGTCCAATCATCATCAAGTTGCCTCCAGGTATTATCTAAGCTTAACTTTAAGCAATGTTGTGCTACTTATTAGCCTTACAGCTTGGGGAAGGGAGTTCCATAGACGTATCGCGTGGATAAAAAATTGTCGCTCAGAAATCAAAAAACTATATCGAATGATAAAAAGTTCTAATTGTTTGGGTGAAACAGATCCTGTTATATAAGTAAGTAGGTTGACGCATTAGGATAACGTTATGAAGCAAGGACAATGTCTTAATTTTAAAAAGATCTTCCAATGTAGTTCCAAAAATAGATTTTGAAAAATCTGAAACATGGTCATGTCTTTTCAAACCATAAATATATCGGGCTATACTGTTGTATGCCAAATTTCCGCTTATGTTCAAAATCACAGTTGTTGAAGATTTCACATCCAAACATCATTATCGGTATAATCAACGTTTTGGCTAGGATTAATCTCGTTTTTAAAGGTGTTACCGAGTGCGTAGCCCAAAGCGTACGAAGACCTGCGTACACTCTTCCCAATGTAAACCTGATATGAGTATTCCAAGTGAGAGTTGAATTAAAAAATATACCAAGGTTTTTTGCGGAATCAACAAAATCAATACGACTGCTATTAAGATATAAGTTAGGCAAATATGAAGTATCAACCGGCTTCCTGGAAATAACCAAACACTTAGATAAGGGTGGGCTTAAGCAAAGGCCGTTTGTTCGGGACCAGTGTAAAATTCTGTTCAGATCTTCATTCATTTCACATGCAGCATTTTCCACCAGGCCCAATGGAAAACTCTTCCGCATCTGCACATCATCAGCATACATATCAACCGAGGAACCTTATAAACATTGAGGTAAGTCATTTATGTACATTGTGAAGAATATTGGACCGAGAATTGAGCCTTGTGAAATGCCTAAACTAAGGAAGGAAGTCTGACATTAAATTAGTTACAACGACTGCTTGTGATCTGCAGCTTAAGTAGGAAACTGTGAGATTTGTGGACGAGGAAGCAAATTTGAATTGTTTTCTAAGTTTGCTACAAAGAACATTGTAGTTTACCGTATCAAATGCTTTTGAGAAATCTAGTAGGACAAGAAAAGTAATTTTGTCATTATCTACGGCTTGCCTGATATCTTCGGTTACATTGATTAAGGCAGTTGTGCAACTGTGTTTTGGTCGAAAACCAGACTGTTTGTCACATAACAATTTATTATTGTGGAGAAATCTGTGTACCTGCGAACTCATAACTTTTTCAAAAGCTTTGGAAATGAATGGTAAAATAGAAATCGGTCTGAATTCATTAGAGCTTTTGGGTACTGGTATTATTTTAGCACGTTTCCAGGTGAGAGGAAAAACTCCCGTCATTAATATTGAATTAAAAATATACGTTATGTATTTGAGGATATGAGGGACAATCATTTTAATAAAAACCGGATTAATGTCATCAAGACCGCTTGCTTTTGATTTTATAGATAAAATGCTTTTTAAAACGTCTGCATCATCAGCAGCTGAAAAGTTAAAATCAGGCGAAGAATTTAGGTTTTCAAAGTTGTCTTCACTATAAGGTTGATTCATGCTGCTCGAGGAATTACCAACATTTTATGAGGAAATTGATACAAAATACCTATTGAACTCATTACAATCTATATTTTACATGTTCTTCTTAATTTTTTTTCCCTAACCCTATTTCTTTCAAATTTTTCCATAGATTTTGTTTAGCTTATGAGGGATAGAGGCGGTGAGCAAAAAAACGTATTTTAGCCTTACGTATTTCGCAGGGTACCCTATTCCTCAAAACACGATAGGTACTGTACCATACACACTTAAACGAATACATTTTTCACGAGCGACTTATTACAAAATCATATAAATCAATTACGAAAAGTCATTCACAACAAATAAGAAAAAGCAATGTGAAATGTCAAAACGGACGAATATTTATTAGCTTTATTCCACACCCTGGCCCACACCAATTGACAATTCTTTACAATTCATATTCCAGACTTACAAATTCGATAGTTTTAGGGAGAATTTAGAGCACCCATGAGATGGTAAAATAATTTTCCTTCTCGAAATTGCCCAAGAATTTGGTGTAGTTAGCAAATTTGTGTATTTCATTTGACGTTTGTTATAAAAGAAAAAAATCATTTAATGGCTGAACAGAAAATTATTTTAAAATTGCTGAATTAGAAAACTACTTAACTAACGAAAATATTTTTGACGTTTAAAACCTGACTTAAAATTGTGTTCAACCGGTTCTATGACACTGACAGCTTGCAATCTGACAAATGGTTATATATGACAGATTATGATAGTTAGTACTGGGTTAAAAAAAAACACCCTATGTAAAAATGTTTTCTTATGTTTCAATTTGCAGAAAACAGTTTCTATTTTTGAGATAAATTCAATGACTGCTAGTGTGTAGTCAGCTTTAAGCATCACAGATCACAAGCATGAAGTGAATATTATTTGTTGTCTTTCATTTTTAACGTACGCCAACTAAACAACGACTTGTATGTGTGATATTTTGCAATCGATTTTTAATATCTTGATTATGACAGAAGAAATGTGCCATATTTCAGGTTTATTTTGTTTCTTCAATACAAACTTTACTATCGATTTTAAACTAACTTCGTGTTGTTGACATCCAGTTCTGAGCTATATCTATAATAAATCTCTGGCAAACAAAATGTACCACATCAGACAAACAAACTAACAAACAGACAAACAAGAAAGCCAGTTAGGAAAATACGAGTTAAATTAAAGTGGTGATGGTCCATAAGAGAGTATTATACACAAGCTTCCCTTCTATAATGTCAAAAAGTGATGGTAAATGCGTTTTAGATATTTGCTTAAGTATATACATATACATATACATACCTTCTTCCATAAAAAAAAACAAACTAAAGTGTTAACTGTGAAAACTGCGCAATACCTGTTTAATTTTGGGTAATCCGATACAATGAGTGATTGTCAAAAAATAAAAAAAAATGCAGGACTGAATCGCACGTTCTTGTTCTTATGGTCGATTACACTTTTAGCATAAGATTCATAGTAGATAATGGCTAAATATATTTTTAAAATTATTGTTTAATTAAGTTTGTATGCCAACTGTAAGTAATTAAGAATATTTATTCAATAACATGATTTAAAATTTCGAAATATGGAATTTGCCAAAAAGAAATGTACGTTCTTTTGCTTAGATATTTTTGAAAAACGTGAACAAGTCGATTGTGTATTTACTGATTTTAGTAAAGCTTTTGATAAGTTGTATCATCGTGCTTTAATTTTAAAGTTAAGCAATCAAGGCTTTAATAGTAATTCCTTTAACTGGATTTCATCGTACTTAAAAAATAGACTCTATAGTATTGTATTTCACAATGAGTATTCGAAGTCGAACCAATTTGTTGTTAATTCTGGCGTCCCTCAGGGCAGCCATTTAGGTCCAATTTTATTTGTTTTATTTATAAATGACTGGGTTTCGTTTATTAGAAATACTTCTGTCCTTATTTATGCTGATAACATTAAGCTTTTCAATAGAATTAAATCTACCTCTGGCTGTTTACTTTTACAAGAAGACTTGTTAATATTTAGAGAATGGCGCAATAAAAATCGTCTTTTTTTAAATATTGACAAGTGTAAAGCCATGAGTTTTACGCGCAAAAAAAAATCAGTTTATGTTCAATGTTACGTTCGATTCATGTCCTCTTAGTAAAGTCTCCTTATTTTTTGACTTAGGAGTTATTCTCGATCCTAAGTTAATTTACATCAATCATTTAAATTACATAGCTAAAAAAGCTAATAAAGTCCTCGGATTCATTAAAAGATTCGGTCGCGAATTCTGCGACCCGCTTGTCCTCAAGACTCTTTTTGTTTCATTTATGAGACCAATCCTAGAACATATTTGTTAGGTGAGGGCACCACACTACTTCATTCATATAACAAGACTTGAAGTGGTTTATGGAAGATTTTCGCGTTTCTGTCTTAGTTTTTTTTTCATTGTCAAATCAAACATATCAAAATGCTCTTCCTGCTTATTCTCAAAGGCTTGCTTTAATAAGCCTTCCTTCTATCACTAATTATAGAAACTACTTGCAGTTTTGTTTTATTGTTGGAATTATTATTAATGGTTCAATATTATCTCCATCGATTCTTGGTCGGATAAATTTCAGCTTTGGTCGTACAAGTATAAGACTTCAGCAACCATTGAGCCTTATATTTAGAAGATCAAACTATGGTGCCAATAGTCCCTTTAATCAATTGATTGCAATTTTACTAATATTATAAATGTGAAAGTTTGGATGAATGGATGGATGTATGGATGTTTGTTGCTCAATAACTCCGGAACGGCCGAACGGATCTGGATGAAATTTGGTACAGAGATAGAATATTGTCTGGAATAGGCCACGTGCTGCTTTTTATCCCGTAAAAATTTATGGTTCCCGTGGGATAGGTGTGTTTTAATTTTTCATAGAGCTCATTCTACAAATAGCCAACATAGCTTTTAATCACAAGGCGCATAGAAGCACACGGATTTGCATGAAATTTGATTGGTAGATGGGTGGAGTACTGGATTCTCACATAGGTCATTTTCATCCCGAACAAAATTAACGGTTCCTATGGGAGAGGCTTAAATATGAAAAAATATATACATATACTTGGGTGTTTGCTCCGCTTTCACGCCTCAACGACTGAACGGTTTTTAATTGTAGGTGTATAGATGTCATTAGATTCCCGTGGGATAGAAAGTTGGTATACCATCGCACAGGCATCTGCTATTAAAAATGGTGTGAAAACATGTATTGTAATTCATCAATTGAAAACGAATGGGCCGATTTGGCTCGAACTCTTTTTTAGTTATTTGTAAAATCCAGGAGAAGGTTTTAGCGAAAGAAAATTTTAGGTAAACCTCCAGAAAAGTCGGAAAATTTTTTAAATCGAAAATTTAATTTTTGTATTTAATTGTGTATGCAAATGTCCCGGAATGGCTTTTCGAATGAAAAAATGGAAAATTCTTAGTGGAAAACTCCAAAAATTCTAGAAAAACGCGAACTTTTTTTCTCGATGAAATATATATAAATTTAAAGCATTATTTCATGATTTTGGACAATGTAAAGGTGGAAAATTCGTTGTGAAGCTTGGAAAATTTCGGATAATCCTACTGATATTATAAATGTAAAAGTTTAGATGGATGGGTGGGATGGATGGATGTTTTTTGATCAATAAAGCCAGAAGGGCTGAACGGATCTGGATAAAATTTGGCACATGGACACACACATACTCGATTATGACATAGGTTATTTTTATTCCGAAAAATTGAACCTAACAGTTCCTATACCTATATGGGAGAGGCTTATATATGAACAAAATATATACTTGGTTGTTTGCTTCGCATTCATGCATCAACCATTGAATGGATTTTAATGAAATTTGGTAAGCAGCCATGACTTATTTTTCCCAACTTTATTTTTGTAGTTCTTACTTTTTGAATCCAATATTAAATCTTCGCTTTGTTCGCGAACATGACCATACACGACGAATATCGAAGCCAACGAACACGACAAAATCTAAATTTTTGGCCAACATCAAGCGGCTCGCCATCCAGCCCACATACAAGAGAGCACTAGCATGCTAGGTGAGAATGTTGGTCGTTTATACCTTCATTCAACGACTGAACGGTTTTGAATGAAATTTTGTAGGTGGATAGGTGATTTCATTAGGTTCCGTGGGTCCGTAGCATCGCACGGGTATCTGCTAGTATTCAATAAATTTTACTTTTTTATAGTCTCTGTAAACGATAACATAAAATGTATGTATGTCCACATTCAATCGGTCATTCTGAAGGTATATGGCTGCCTAAGAAATCTCTCGATGTCAAAGTGTTTTACACCTTTAGCTACAAAATTATTGATAGCTAAGTCCTGTACTTTACCCATGCTAACATATGGATGTCAAATTTTTATAGCATATGGCGCTGAATGCAGAAGAAAGCTTGATGTTGCATTTAACAATTTAGTTCGTTATGTGTTTTTGATCTGAAGCGATTTGGCCATGTTTCCCCATACGTAAAAAAGATACTTTGATGCACGTTACATTGTTACCTTAAATTTTGTTCTTTAAGTTTTTTAAATAAAATCATGAAAAGCAAACAACCCACGTATTTGTTCGAATAAATAAATTTCTCTGTTTCAACTCGCTCCTTCCCCATTATACAACCTCGTTTTACGTGTCTCACCTCTGAACGTCAGTTTTTTGTTCAAGTCACTCGCTCCTGGAACTCGTTACCTTTAAATATTAGAAAATTGTCCTCTGACAAAAAATTTGATGAAATTCTCTTCAAATATTTGGCTGAAAATTCTTTTTCCGTTGTGATTCTTGTTTTTATTATTGTATTTAATTTATAAAATTCCTAATTTTTCAATTTATATAATTTTTGAAATTTCTTGTTATAACTTTTACTAAATTAAGATTGATGCAATCTATTGTAAAAGATTCATTAATTAAATAAATAAATAAATAAAATAAAATTAAAACTTTGAATTTTAACAGTTAAGAACAGTCAACTTATATTATAAGTATTATGTAATTAGTATAAGTTTGTTTCACGTTAGTATTTAACGAATTGAATACATTAATAAGAAGAAGCTATATAGCTATTTCTTGAAAATTAAAAAAAAAACAATATTATTTATAATAATTTGAATAATAAATATAATAAAGTCGTTAAAGAGAAAGTCGAAAATAATTATATTTTGTGTTAATTTTTTTTACCAAGGTTTAGACCAATGGTACACTGAAAAATACGGTTAAATTAGTTTTCGAGAATATTAAGATTTTTATACAATTTTTATGGCAGCTACCGGTATTTTAGCGGCAACTAATTTAACGGCTTATGTTCTAGATCGAAATGCATACTTACCGACAGACGGAAGTATTCTGTCATTTAGAGTTATGATATTCATTTGATTGAATGTGATTTAGTTTTGGTAAAGGAGAATTCTGATCTAACAAAAATAATCTATAGAAGTAAAAATGAATCCTTATACTTATCTTGTTCACGGCATCACGCGTGAACTTCAGGACCGATTTCGATTCTTGTTTTTTTTTCAGGAGAAGGTTTTTCATAAAAGAAAATATTAAGAAAGCTAGGCTGAAAGTTAAAAAATTTAGCTTAAGCGCTTTTGCCAATATAGACTTTTCTATTGACCGCATTCAATACTCGAACCATATCTATCTAAATATGAGGGTTTTTCCCGTTAAAGATTATAATCGATGACAAAACATCTGCTGCCAAAAAAAAAGATCTCACTTTGGCATCCTTTTCTATCCCATGGCAAATGTCAAAAACATATGCAGAAGCTAGGGTTACCAGACGTCTACCTTCATCAGGGGGACAGTCACCCTTTTTCTTACTAAAATGATGTTTATCACATCAATAAAAACATGTTTTTTAAGTAATAGAATGTTCATTAAAAATGCTTAAGAATAATCTCTGTGAACACATCCATTTTAAGTTCGACATCATATCAAAGCTGAACGCATCCATTCAATGAACTATAACTACAGCTCACTTCACGCGAGATGAAGTCATCCTTCATCTGTCACTTTAAGCTGCTTTATCATTGTTGGTTTATAAAAAGGAGCATAAATCGTATACTTTTTACATTCATTTTACCGTTAGTATACATGTTTCTATTATATTATGAATTTACAAAACATTTACCGTGCTTTCATTTTTATTTATTATTTAATTTTTTTTTGGAAAAAGTATTTTTTTTTTGTTGTTTTTGTTGCTAATTAATTTATTTTAATAAGCAGGTTAAAATTTTTTATTTTTGTGATTGAGTTTTATAATGAAAAATCGAATGAAACTTCTTACTTCACTTTCTTGCTCTGATGTTACTTTTATTCCGTTTTGAAAACTTGCAAAACAACCTATCTAAAGATAGGCTAACGTACCTTATGGCATTTGACATAACTGTCAGTTGTGTGACAGATAGCGCGATTGATAGAATGCGCGTTGCAAATATCCCTTAAGACAATTTTTGTTCATCGCGGTTAGAACTGCTCATTCCGCACTCAAGTTGACTATGCAAATAAAGTGTTGCATTAAAGGAAGTCAATAGTTTGGGATGAGCGTACGATGACATTAGACTGAAAGTTGAAAGATTTACAATAGAACCAAATTTTGTTTGGTGGTGCAATGATTTCATTAGCAGCACATGTTTAAAGTCGTCCATTTTATCCATTTTATGACAATACATTAAAACGTAAATTAAACATGAACATGAAAAAGAAAGAATCGCAGAACGATCAATTTGAAAAATGTTGTTTTTTTATCAATTGCTAGATATTGGTAATGGCAAAATACCTGTCTGAAAACATTACATTGTCTACCAATTTTTGTCATTTTACTGAATCACAGACCGAAATCATCGAGAAGGTTTTTGCAAACATTACTCAAAATGATAAAAATAATGTTTGGCTGAGCGAACGAGGCTGCAAAAGAACGTTGCTGCCAACGAAATAAATTTTCAAATTCAAAATATGATAGCTGGCAAATTGATGACACACGAGTATGAATCGATTGAATGCGTTACTAACCAAGATAGATGTTGTCCTCTATCCGATGGAATTCCTAAATTATCGCTAGGCTGCAATTGAAAATCGGATCGCTAAAAATGTTGTTGTGGAATATAAACTAACCACGTTTTTGTAATGACATCTGCCTTGGGGTGAAGAAATTATTAAACAACGTCGTTGAAGCCACAATTTTGAAAGAAAAGTACAAAGTCGAATACGTATTGATTCCACGAATTTCTATGATTCCGCACGATATGAAATTCGACCTTATGCGGCGATACAATTTCTACTGCAGATTGCATTAGCAATGTTGATAAGTGCAAGAGCAGTCGCTAATTGTCTGTGGCATGTATCTTGCAAATCCATGTTTTTCGGAAGCTAAAAGGGCATTGTAGTGTGCTGCCAAAATTCTGACAATACAACCGTTTTACAGGAACAAACTCAAACAAGGGCAGACACTTCAAATTAGGATTCAAGCACATTAGAGGCGTCTCGCGAAATTTCAACGTTTTGGTAGTAGCTACATTAAATATAGTACTTGAAAAATCGCCGGATTTATCTGACTGACTCACTTACCCTCGGACAGGTCATAAAAATAATGGAGAACTTCCTGCATACAGTAGAATCTTTCACAAAATGACAAGCATTATATAAAAGCTTATCCATTTTGTGGCTTCAAAAGTAATGGTAAATAAAACACCTATAAAATATTTTTTTTCATGATATTTCTTTTTTATTATAAAGTCTTAACGTTGACATTATGTGTGAAACACTACATCATTTAAATAAACACCCCGCTAATTGCTGCAATCATCGATTCTTTTGAGGTAATTTTCGACCACTTTTTGACAAATATTGGACGGTATCTCAGCCATAACTGAACAAACGTTGATTTTCAAGAGCTCAAGAGTTAAAGGTTTATCTGCATAAGCACGGTCTTTCGCGTAGCTCCACAAAAAAGAAGTCCAGTGGTGTCAAATCGCATGATCCTGGTGGCCTGTTGATATCGCCACGACGAGAAATTACGCGTCCAAGAAATGTCTCTTTCAATAAAGCCATATTCGCTCGAGTTGTGTGGTATGTGGCACCGTCTTGTTGAAACCACATATTATCCAAGTCGAATTCTTCAATAGCAAGGAAAGAAAGTCGGTTATCATATGACTATAACGCTCCGAATTGACGGTGACAGTCGTTCCATCGTCGTTTTTGAAGAAGTAAGGTCCACACACCTCCAGACCAAAGAGCGCCCCAAACAGTGACTTCTTGTGGATGTAATGGCCTCTCTTCAATTACTTGAGGATTCTCAGAACCGCAAATAATACAATTTTGTTTATCAACATACCCACCGAGTGCTTCGTCGCTGAAGAAAATTTTGTCCGAAAAATCGCAGTCCACCGACTGTTGTTCAAGCACCCATTCGACGTATCTACGACGTTGTGAATGGTCAGCTGGCTTCAGTTGTTATGTGAGCTAGACTTTATATGGATGTAGGCTTAGACCCAAATGCAAAATACGCCATAATGTGCCGTAAGACAGTCCTAATTTCTGAGAACGAGGAGGAATCGACACATTCGGGTCTTCGGCAACACTTTGAGAATCACCATTTTTGTAGTAGGTTTTAACAATTTCTATGCGTTGTGCGATAGTTATGCGATCCATTTTCGTAAATGTCAGACTTTCAACTGAAAAAAAAATTGGTTTAACAACATAGTTTGACAGATGTCGAATTCCAGCTCTATACTTTTGAAACCGCAAAATGGATAACCCTTTACAATGGCAAAAATATACCCACTTTCTCAAAATTGTTATCAAAATTACTTGAAGCACTCTGATTGCTATAAGATGATGAAACCCGTAGAGCAGAAGTGATACATACGTTTTCAATCTCCCAATACCATAATCCTTAACCTATATTTTTGTCCTAATTAAAAAAAAAAAATCCGAACTTTCAAAGAAAATCAACCCATAGATACGTTTAGGCAGTAACTAAGTAGAGGTCCACTCAATGTCAATGTAAAATAAGTAATCTTAACTGTACAAATGAATTAAATACATTATTGATTAAAAACAAACGGCATCTTTTTGTGCTGTTCCCAGACATTCCGTAAGCCTGTTTTGCAAAAAAAAATATATCTCTATCTTACATACTCGTATATTTTATTTATTAAATCTGCGAGCTCATTATATTTATTTGATTAAACTCACTCCGGGACTACTTTCAAGTACTTATCCAGTAATATTATTATTGCAAAACTGGTAAATAGAAAGCCGCGCATAAACCAAAAACAAATCATTAAATAAATTACCAGACAGAGATTTGTGGTAATGTTTTCATATTAAACAATATTTAACGCCCAAGTTTGCAAGGCTATATACATACTTACATAAATACGTGGCTAACTAAGAAGAGGATAAACTAATATTTTGCATATTTTAATAGCAACTATCTGATAGTATTGAATTATGTTTATTTTCGTTTGCATTTATTGGGATTGTAAGTTATAGCGAAGCGTATTTGTTGTCTTCGCGTTTGACTGCGACAAACACAATTATGAACCAATACAGGATATGGATGGCTACGAGTTGACTCTCAACTGCCGGATGTGGAAGTATTCTTGGTGGAAATCGGAAGTAAAAGGGTGATTTGTACGCAAATGTGGTTGGTTACGTGTAATAATGTGGACGATGTATATATTATAATATGTAGTCATTATGAAAGATGGTGAAATATTCGCATGGTGTACCTATACCCTGTTCAAAAATTACACTAAAGTGTTAACTGTCATCTATAAAAAAAAGAGTGTGTGTACTTGTGTACACGAGCTTGAAGTAATTTTTTTTTTTTTTTATTTTTCGGATGCTACCACTTAGATCAATTAAATTGAAATTCAGAACCATTTTCGTTTTCCTTTGAAATTGTCGTAGGTAATTGTTATGTACAAAACTCTGACATTTTTAAACGGTTTACTTTATTTTGTCGGTTGAAGCCTTTTGCCAAAGCATTTCCATTTGAATTTTTCAAGATAATAACAATGAGTGATGCAATTTATTGTCTAAAATCTGGCCAATAGAACTGCCGCTTTAAAACGAAGATATGAGCTCTCATTTAATTTCTAAAAAATTGATAGATCAAAAGTCGTCATCGGAAATTGAACTAACATGGTTTAAATTTTGTAAACTCACCGATTTCGGTGAGCGATCAATATGAACTCAGCGATTTCGGTGAGTAAATTAGATTTTTTCACTTATTTGGACCTTGATACATCCTTCGCCGACATCGGTGAGTTAAAATTTGAACCATATTTGGGTGTCCGCCGGGAAGGTATACTAATTTGTTTTGCCGCCATTTTGGTAAACATTAGTCTTGACAGTTCATGTTTGGCAGTCGTGAAGTAGACACGCGACAAATTTATTATGGAAAAATATTCGATCAACAAACGTGTTTTAATCGTTAAAACATTTTATCTAAATCAATCATCGATTACTGTGACGATGAGAAACAACAAAACGCACTATTTATCGTGTAGTGAATGATTTCGAAGAAAAAGGGTACGTAGGTGATAGGCCCAAACATGGACCACAACGTACTACAAGATCGGCTGAAAACATTACTGCTGCTCAAGGAAGTGTTCAAAACAATCCATCAATCTCAATTCGACGACGTGCTCAGGAGCTTGGTCTTCAAAGAACAAATTTGGCCACAATTTTGCACAAGGATTTGTATCTGTTTTAAGATTCAGTTGATACAAGATCTTCTTCCACGAGACCATTTATGCCAACCCCGATTTTCATGAAAAAGTCATAAAGAGTGACGAGGCACATTTTCATTTGAATGGATATGTGAACAGAATAATAGGTTCTAGGCAATGGAAAACGCTCAAATTATTCATCAGTCACCTTTGCATTCATTAGAAGTTACAGTCTGGTGTGCAATTTGGTCAGGAGGAATCAATGGACCTTACTTCTTTGAAAATGAAAACGGATATGATTGAACACTTTTTAACGCCTCAACTGTATGATATGGGCTTGATTAACATGTGGTATCAACAAGACGGTACCACATTACATACAGCCAGGATTACAATGGAACTACTGCGAGACGTCTTTCCACAACAAGTTATTTCAAGAAATGGTGATGTTGATTGGCCTCCACGGTCGCCTTATTTGACTGCTCCGGACTTCTTTTTATGGGGATATCTGAAAAACAAGGCTTATTCAAACAAACCAGAAACGCTTGAGCAACTCAAACAAAATACTCCTGACGAAATTAATGAAATCCCGCGTGAATTGTGTGAGAATGTAATGAAAAATGTGCTCAAAAGGGCTCGCATTTGTGAGACTAACAGAGGCGGACATTTACCTGATATTGTATTCCATACATAATTGCCGACATTAAATGAAACATTTATCAATATAAGATGCATTCTCTTTTATTTAATCAAAAATTATAAACAAACAAAGTAGTATGTCTTCCCGGCGGACACCCTGTACAAGTAGCCTCAAGAGCCAGTTTTACAAAAGCGGTTCAAAATTTGATCCATGGTTGAGCAAATTAACTGAGGTTCACTGAGTTCAAGCGTAACATTTGCTACTTTTAGCCTTGAACCAAGGTTGACCCTCAGGAATTTGAATTATGTTTGTAGAAAAAACATAAGAATCGATTGTACAAACGTCCCCTTCGTTGAAGCTTTGATCCGTGATTCAGAAATGCTAATTCACTGATTTCGGAAAGTTAAGTGAGGTTCAACGTTGGTTCAAATTTTGATACTTTTATACCGATTTCGACTCAACTATTTAATTTCATTGAAATTGGCATGAGATTTAACAAGAGAATGATTCATAATGCGCAAGAAAATAAGAAGTGAGCTTGACATGTTTCACTGTAAGCAATTTTTAATTATAAAATTATTCCCCAATTGAATGGGACGAAATATTACAAGACGTGATTTAGTAAAATAATATTAAAACTTAATTATTTTTAGTTAATTAATTTGTCAATTTAACGTAACGTGACGACATGAAATATTTTATTATGTAAATTCTCGTCATAGTTTGGCATAAATTTAACAAAACCCACGAGATCACGTCACACTCACTTATCGCTTTCTCATCGCATGCATTCTGTTCAAGAATAAAAAACCTTCAAATGCATGGCAATGCTGTTTTAGATATGCCGGAGGACTAGGAATTTCTCTTATATGGAAATGCTGGTCTACGTTTGTCAACAAGACAGTTTTGTTTATTTTTTGTGTTTTTTTTTATTTAATTTTAAATTTAATTTTGTAAATTGTAAATTAATTTTAAATTAAATTTTGTAAATTATAAAGCAAAGTGATTTGTTATTAAGAACAAAGTGTTTACCTATAGATTTAAATTTTTAAAAAAATTGTAAAAACGATTTTTTTTTTTGAAAATGAAAATAGTTTTGTGGTTGTTTTTCGTTGAATTTAATTTAAAAAATAAACATTCTTTTTCGGTATAAAAATATGTTTTTTTTTCAAATTTGTATTAATAGTTAACAATGTTTTTAGGGAGCTTAATCAAAATTTGTCGGTTCTTGGCAGAAAAAGTATCGGTTTGACATGTCACCGACAGTTCCGTAGATACCTTTTACCCCAACGCTGTCAAAGAAGTCTTACAATAATATCAATACGTTAACCACAAACTTTCAGTAATTTTTGAATGTTTTTTCCTATCTGTACCTTATGCACCCCGAAAAAATATGTCACCGTTTTTTTTTTTTTTTGTAAATTCATTTTTATTTCATATTCACTTATAACTATCTTAAAGCTAGACAAAAATGTTTAAAACTAGCCTACTTATCAATAACTTACAACTAATTTACTGGTCCTTTACGGGCGCTCTAAACTAAACAATAACACTTAGAACTAATGTCTTTCGACTTAAAAACTATTTTATTTAAATCTAATTATTTTAATTTTTTTTTTAAACCAAGAAAATAAAAAAAATATGTCATCGTCTCCCCCATGGTATTCAAGAGAGCTGCGTACACTCCGAAACTCCCGAACTGGTATGTGGCAAAAATATTTGAGATCCAGAACAGAAACCGATTATTCTCTCTATCTGTATTCATACCATGAATTTTCCACTCTGCAATCTACTATATGATGCATACATTAATAAAATTCAATTCGATATCATCGCTGACCCTAAACGTTTTTGGCAATTAATAAACGATGGCTATCCAGCTACCCTAACCAATATGGATCATTCTTCTAATGACTCTAAAATTATAACTAATTTATTTGCAAATTTTTTCAGTCACTTCTTTTTTTTTTTAAATAATTGTAACCAAACGTAATTGGTATCTATCAACATTAAAATGATGTGGTCCACAAGATTAACAAACTAAAAGACGATTTCTCACCGGACTCAGACAGTTTGCCTGCAATTGTTTTAAAGAAATGTGCAGCGAATTTACCACAACCTCTTGCCATTTTTTTTCCAAAAATCACTTGGCTTAGGGATTTTTCCATCAATATGGAAGGATTCTTTTATCATTCCTATCCATAAAAAGGCTGTAAAGCAAATGTTACTAATTATAGATCAATCGCCAAATTGTCATATATTCTCAAACTTTTCGAGAGTATTGTTTTCGACACAATGTACTTTCATTGTAAACCAATAATTTCCACCAAACAAAATGGGTTACTTAAGGGTAAATCTGCTAACTTAACTGAATTATTTTCATATGCCTTAAATTCTTTAGAGAAGAAAGACGAAGTTGATGTGATTGCCACGGACTTTAGCAAAGCATTTGACAAAATTTCACACAAAATTATCATTTTCAACCTTATAGCTCTTGGATTTCCTCCTGGATTTGTTCAATGGATGGAATCCTAACTTTTTTATCGTAAATATCGAATCTTGTTCAGGTCTTCTATATCGGATCCTTTCATTGCTAAGTCTGGCATCCTATAAGGTAGCGCTCGGGGTCATATTATCTTTATCCTGACAATAAATGACGTAGAATCAGTAATAAATGATTCTGAACTCTCCACATTCGCAGACTACATGCAAATTTTCAGAGTAATTTGTTCACCCTGTGATGATTTGCGTCTGGAAAATGACTTGGATAATTTCTTTGTGTGGTATCAAAAGAACAATCTAGAACTTAATGTCGATAAATGCCAATCAATCACATATTCTCACAAGATTGTTCGTCCAACAAAACGGGACTACTGCATAAATACTGACCTTGTTTCAAGAGTAACATGCGTTCGGGATTTGGGCATTATCTGTGATAGTGAGCTTAATTTCAGATCTCATTATGAAAACATAATTTCAAGTTCTAACTCTGCTCTTGGTTTCGTTAAGCCTTGGTCTAAGGAGTTTCCAGGCCCTTTTGTTACGAAGTCTCTGTACATACATGAGTATGCTAGCCAAGTATGATCCCCGTATCGCCTTGTTCATATTAAAAGAATCGAAGCAATCCATCGTTGATTCCTCCGTTTCGCTTCGAAAGGCCTTCCTTGGGTTGACAATTATTACCTGCCCCCATATCAAGATTAAGGCTCATTAACTTACAATCTCTGGAAAAGCGCCGTGAGGTGGCTGATAATATTTTCGTACACCAAATTTTATCTGGCGTTACTGATTCTTCTACCTTACTCGCGTTAATGAGTATTAACATCAATTCACACACTCTAAGATTAGTACCACAATTTCATCAAGCTCCTCACAGAACTGACTATGGTAGAAATGAACAGTTCACAAAAATGTTGAAGGAAGTAAATGCAAATTCTGATGTATTTTATTATAATCATAGCAAGAACACACAAAAAAAACTTCTAAATAGTTCGTCATCGATACAAATGAACACCAGCGCGTGCAGTATCTGGGGGGTATAGAGGCGTGATATTATTATTATACCCCCAACGCTGTCACTCACTTACTTCAAAAATTATTCTATCCTTCTGATTTAGTTATAGTCTTCAAAAATAGCTTTCATTTGACCCAAACCATGCCACACTCGGCCTGGTTCAAATAAAATCAAAAGTTTTTAATTTTTGATTGCGAGTGTCTCGGTCGTTCCGATTCTTCAAATACAACATTTTCATTAACAGAATTAATGAGGTAATAAAACGCTTTTTTAATGAGATTCATTTTTGACAAATCTTTTTAAATAGCCTTACCTACAACTCAACCTTGGCGGATTAAATGAAAAATGTGAAGACATGAACTGCTCAGCGAAGAAAAAAGAAAAGGCAGTCATTTTTACATCAGAGATTTCGTTGGTGATACAGATATCAAGTGGAGTCGGCTGCAAGGAATGCTCACAAGATTACCATCGAGCCCAACTTCCAACTTCCTGTCAAGTGCAGACATATTCACATGCCTTCCATATTTGGTAATTTGAAGCTTATGATAAATCTGTAGTTGAAGAAAAGAAATCAATTTCATCCCTTTTCATATTTTTCTCCGATTTTAATTTTTCCTATTTTCTAAAAGTTAATTAATATGTCGTACATAAAAGACATTACCCAATAAAGCAAAACAGCTAAAAGTGCAATTTGTTTGATTCGGTTTTCATTATAATTTAATAGCACACATATAAGTAATTTTATTCTATTATGGTATTATGAAATATTTTACCAAAAACATAAAACCTCTTAAAAGAATTTTCACAATAATCATAATAACTCGTATAATCAAACTGTAAAAGGAATTTCTGTTTCTTTTTTCTGTCGTAATTTTTCCTATCTGCTCGTTATAATAAACAACGCCTCATTTGTTGGCATACCTGTCAGAGATTCCTGCACAACAAAACGCAAACATTAAACCAAACTTGGTTATGATTCTTATGAAGATGATGATGATGAAAATGACTGAGTCTGGTGGGCTGTCACATCCTTTTTTAATCCGCAACGAATTATGCGGTTGTGTGCATTAAATGCATGTTTGCTTCGCCTTTGGATATTATTTAATTCCAGATTGGTTTCAAGTTGTTGCATTCCACAATGAAGCGCTCATCATCATTATCACTTTGGATTTTGTCACAACAGACTGTGGTTGCAGATACCAGTTCCTTTGACTTGAAATGTAGCATTAAGTTTTAAAAGGTTTATGTCATAGCTCACCATACTTTTATAAGAATAGTTAAAAATGTATCCGAAAAATTCATCCGAGGAAAATATGGCAAATACCAATCGAACATTTGCCATATATCGACAATTTTGGCGAACGGCCTATAAATTGGTTTGCAGGTCGTTGGTCAAATCATTAGCTGAAAATTCAATGTTGCCACAAAAAAAAACAATTATGTGTTACATTTTAAATATAAATTAAATGCTCGACTGGATAGCACGAACTTGCTCTTGTAGCTAACAACTTTAATGTAGCTAACCATTGAGGTTTAGTTATCCTATGCAGGTTTAAAGCCTATGTAGGTAAGATTACCCTGATTCTTATTATAATGAATTGTCAAATGGATGATTCAAGAAATAGTTGCATAGGTACCTACCTACAAATGTATATTTAAATCTTAGTTATGGATTTTAATTATGTAAGTTAGGAGAGTAAAATGTATCTACATATATATACGTATTGATGGAACCTAAGTATGTAAGCATGTACATATAATAATGAAAATGAAGGATACAAACTTCATAATTTAGGTGCAATATGCATACATAAGATTCATGTGATTTTTATTGTATTTAGTATTCAGTGACGTACTCAAAAATTCGTAAAAAGGGAATAATAATAAGGTAGAAATAAATGCATAAAACACATAATTAAATGTTCTTATATTGCTTAGTTATTATAGTTTGAGGGAAAACAAAGATGCCATTTGAATTCATTGATAAATAAAAATATATCAAAAAAAATTCAAATATCCTTGGAGAGGTTTTTTAATAAATTAATTTTTTATGTATAAAATTTTGAAAACATTTTTAGAAAAAAGATTTGAAACGCTATTTTGAAGATATTATTAATATACATATAAAATTCAAATTTTAAAAAATTCTGTGACTGGTTTTTGACAAATCGATTTTCAATAAAATTTTTCTATTTATTTTTTAAAAATCGAAAAACGTTTCTTATTAAAATTTTCTAATGCAGTTTTATTAACAGTTTTAGGAGCATTTGTATAAAAATATTATTTTAATCGGTTCATCCAGTATTGAGAAAATCGAAAATATGAAAAGTGGTTCTATGGGAAGTACCGTTAATAAGTACGCAAAAAAAAATATTTTTGTACTCGAAAATGAACTGTACTAATTCAAGAACACACAATTTTTCTTATAAAAATTCTTGGAGCCGTTTTCGAGAAATCATTTTTTTTCTTAACGGTTTTTTACCGTTGTTTATTTATTTAAAAAAATAGTTTTTTAACTATTCAAGATAATGTCAAAAAGCCACCAAATACGAAGTTTTGAAAAAATCTATTGAGGCGTTTTCGAAATTTTGAGTTTTCAAAAAAAAATTAATTTCCAAAAAAAATGTTTGAAAAATATTGGTATACAATAGCTTCTGCGTAAAAAAATTAAAAAAAAATCAAATTAACCGTTTCCGAGAAAATCGAAAACCAAAAAAATGGTTGTACTAGAGGTACCAAAAATAACATTTTTCTTCAAAAAAAAATTATCAAAAGGTACCCTTTCCCGTCATTAATGAACTAATTTTTTTTATAAAAATCGTTGGAGCCGTTTTTGAGAAAAATAAGATTTTTGTTTGGGGGACTGTTATTTGTCGTCTTAAAATAAATGAAAAAAACGTGTGGGCATATTACCGAAAACATAATATGTACCATGTTTGAAGCAAATCCAGCGAACGGTTAGGCTACAGACTCGAGGACAGACAGACAGACAGACAGGCAGACGGAATTGCGGGACCACTTTTTTGGTGTTCACTATGATCATGTTTGATTTAAAAAAAAAAAAAAATTTACTAATACATAACTTGCCTTATAGTACTTATAATCGGAAGTAAAAATAAATAATATTTTAATATAAAAATAAGCGTTATATACATTCTTCTCTTATAAAAAAAGGTAAGGAGAATTTAGTTATAACTCTTTGATTAGCGTTCATCATATTAGAGCTTACACTTGGTTCTTAACGAAAACATTGTATGAAGACCTGCAATTATGAACAAAAATCATAGCCCATTCGACCACAAAAAAATTGATATTAATTCTGATTTTATTCATCAGTTTGAATGTGACCAACGACCATAGACGATCTGCTCATCATAGCCCCCGTTAGTTTTAAGGGGTTTCGTTACAAGTTATGTAATTGCCACTAGGGGCCTAGTACGGTGCCGTGACTTAAGACCAAGCAACATAAAGCCAAATTTGAATGTTTTTCAGAGTTGGCATATGTCACTTTTGCAAAGCGTCATAAGGCCAATTTGGTCATATGTGACTTTGAATTTTCGTACATGGACTTCAAAAAGAAAGTTTATATTGAATTATTGTTTTTCATATAATTCTCCCAAATCGCTGGGACATAAGTCCCAACTTTTGTTTGGTGTTGATGGAACGAAGCTCCCAAATTTTATAAGACACAAATGTCCATATGATACATTGTGAAATATTTATTCATAGCATAAAATAGATTTCAAATATAAGCAATTAATTTTAAAAAGTTCGGTGCGAAAGTGGGGTCATGCTACCGCCCTACTTGGCCCTATTATAGGATTTGGGGTGGGTACAAGTTTGGGTATATGCACATTTTTTTTTGGAACTTTTTAAAGAGAAATCTTCAAATTCAAAAAAAATGTGCGTATTTCCAAACTTGTGATCAGCTCAAATCCTTTAATAGGGCTAAGCAGGGGGGTTGCTTACCCGCGCCTAGCTTTTTGTACGTAGTGAACCTAATTGCAACAAACATTTTACACAAGTACCAACAAAAAAAGTAAAAGTGGGACAAAAGTCCCAAATATTTTTTGCTTATTAGTTTTTGTGACATATGTCTCACCTATGTAACATAAGTACCAACAACCAAAATTGGGACTTATGTCAATGGGATTTATGTCCCTGCACCGTTTTTCTGCACTCATCTTTTATTTCATAATTTTTTTTTTTCATTTTTTTCACAAACTTTCATTGTGAGGATGGTCAAAAAAAAATTTGTTTTAGCAAAGTGACATAAGGCTAAACATTCAAATTTGGCCTTATGTCGCTTGGCTTAAGTCACGGCACCGCCTAGTACCTGCTAATCTACCATAGCTTTCACTTTCTGAGTCGAGTGCCACCAGGGGCCTAGGTCTAGTACTTGTTGATCCGTTCTAATCTAAACTGTAGTGCCATGCCGTTGACAGTTGTATTTATATTAAGTATTTTTAGTTAACCTTAACAATTTATTTAAATAAAATTTAAACATTTTTGTTACAAACTTTCGGTGGTTAAATTGCTTACATTTAATTTAATAAAATACTTAAGACCTCTAATAAAATTACATAATAGTTTTTTATTAGGAATTAATTAATTATAATATTAGCTTCTGTGTATAACGCATTCACCGAACAAAAATAAAAAAATAGCTTCTTTATTCCTCACACACAAAACAAATACAATAAATGGAAAAATGTCTGCTACTGTTTTTGATAATATTTTCCATTATTAGTTTCTCATTCAAAAGTAAAATTCTTTGAGAACAAATTTTAGTTCTTTTTTTTTAATCGTTTTCATCAATTCTTGTTAGATCTTCTTGGTCCCCTTACAAATTCATAAGTATTTTTAAATCAAGAAAATTAACTACACCTCGTTAAATATTTGTATTGTTGTTTGTTATTTGAAAGAGCACATATAATAAATTTCAAATTTCTTAAGCAAAAGCCCAATGTTAAAATAAAAAAAAATGATTGTAGCTAAACGAAAGAGTTGAAGTCAGAACTTTATATTCTGTATAATAATACTATATGTGTTTAATGGTTATAACTTATAATTCTTTCAAATCATATCAGATAAAAATAATAATTTACGAAAACAAAAGAAGATACAAATCATTTATAGAACGTCAATCAGTAGATATGAAACAATTTAGTATCTCGTAAGCATGTCAGTTGCCAGCCAGAGGCGAATAAGTAAAAGACTCACTTTTCTTGGATCACTCCCAAAAAATTTTATGGCTATTTATGGATGGTGTGCTTTTGTTAGAAATGCATTTCTTTTGATATAGTCAAACAAAAACAAAAATTTAAAGTCAAGGCAAGCTCACAATATCGTAAAACAAATTCTCAAGAACCAATGGCACTTTGTTGCATTTGAAAAGAGCTATAAGACTGTGATTGATGGGTTTTTGGAAATTATGTATGGAACTTTTAATGGCTTTACTTAACCTATACTCATATAAATAATACGGTAGACGACTCTTCTTCGCAACAGGTAATAGTTCATTAATATGAAAGATTTATATCATACATTGGTCGGAAAACTATAAGAGCTGGTGTATGAAGTTTGAGGAGGTACCTTTATGTGTAATGTAAGGAAATTCACGTGTCTGACAACGATTTCTCATAGTGAGTATGTATAACAAGCACAAAATCATTATCTGATAGGCTCCCCAAATTTCTAAATTTCAAACGCTAGTGTTCAACATTATAAGTGAAATAAGGGATCTTTCATTAAGCGCTTCTTATCTTTAGATTTAAATGAAAAATCGTGTGTGCGAGATATCATTGAAATTTTGTATTCGTTTGAAGGGCCTGTCGATACCATCATGTATGGAATATAACACAATTCAAATATCTTCCGTGGCTTCTGTGGGTGGCGTGCATCAGAAATATCAATATCATTTGGGCAGAATTTGACCAATGGAATGGGTTAAGTTGGCTTTGATGGTCTCTTTGTAGACTCCTGTGACTTCAGAAAACCTCACAGGGAGCCAGACTTACGGTGCCAAATTGAACGATCTTGGTGCATATCACCTCCACGTAAGATAAACATCTCCTCGATTAGCTCATGCAGAATTTCCAATGTCCTGTAAGAAGTGTGACACGTAGATTCATCCTGTTGATGCCAAATGATGTTGGTAATCATCGCCCAATAGCATTCACCGTGCGCGTAATGAACTGGCAAATGCCGTGGAATCTGATGTGGATTAGTATCGTTTTAAATTCGATAATTTTGTTTGTTGGCGTATTCATTCATCAAGATTATGAAGATCATAAAATGGGCGAAAGCAACAATTTTACAGTTTAACATTTTGTTGAACGCTTTATCCGTCCATGGTGATTTGGCAGAACAGACTGAATAAATGACAGCCAAATTGACAGATGTGGCTTCAACAATATGGCTGATATAAACTGTCTAACTTTGGAAATTTCCATTCGAAGACCCATTTATAAGATAGAAATTTTACATCAATTATTAATTGAAACTGTTATAAAATTTCAATAATAAGATTTTTAAATATAGAATGAATCGAAATTATGTTAGTTACCATTGCACCATTTATAAATAAAGAACGGCTGGGTCGATTTTTATGGTCTTTAATTTGTTGGATTTTTCTCCGCCTCGGAACACACTTAATCTCTGATATATTACTGAGGCAAAATACGGACAAAAATAAACATTGTGTTTTATGCTGGTTCCAGTAATGCCAGTAGATGGCGTTATGGACTGTGTGTTTTGCTAAACGGTTTCTTTCGTAATTTAATTTGAAAACGATTGCACAATTGACTACCGCTCACATCTTTTCGGTCGAATTGGCCCAATTGAAGTTGTTTGTGCATTTATGTTCGCTGAAGAAACACTAAACGAATCCAAATTTCAATTAAGTGATCTTAGAATTTAGGGTTTTTGGATCTTTGATTTCGGGATTCTTCCCAATTCTTAACCATATTTAGAGTTTAACCTCTAAGCATATTAGGACAAATGATCCAACGAAAATCCAGACAAACAACTTATTAAGAATAAGCTTATTACCTCCGGCTACGGCTTATTCGTTTTAGCTTGATTTTTCAGAAGAACGCTAAAAATCCATTATTAATCAGGAAGTAATTAGCGTTTTTGCGGTTTACGGATTGCTTTGTTAGTTTACCAACTGAGACTATTCTAAGGCTTTAAATTATTAACGAAAAAATCTATATAGCGAGAGTCTTATGTATTTTGAATATAAGCACTAAAATAACAAGGCTATGACTTAGATTTTCTTTTTGTAATACAAAATTACCGCAATTTGTTCTCAATCAGACAGACAAAAAAAAAAGAAACAGAAAATTATAATTATATAACAACAATAAAATTTCAAGGTCTCGGCAAGAAAAATAAAAAAAAAAACAAATCACAATAATGAGCTTATAAAGCTCTAAAAATTGCTTTATGCCAATTAGAGACAAGTTACTTTGAATTACTACATGTAGAATTTAATGGATGGTAGTGATGGTAAATAATTGTTATAATAACCAGATTTAATATTTAACCGAAATATAGAACTTAAGACGCTAAAAAAATAAAGATAGCAAATCATTAACGAGGATTTGACATTTTTATATTTCTGGTGATTTAATAAAATGGCCAAGCCGATTTTCAGTGATTTTGAATTTCTGCTATTTTACCCAATGAAAATAATATAAGATCCAAAATTGTTGGGTGATTCGATTTGTCAGAATGACAGAATGCACAAGATATAAATATCGTACTAAATTACGTGAGCAGGACAGAGAACCAGAAAAGAGAAGGAGTTAACAATATTTGTAGAATAGAATTTTTTCCTAATTCTAAAAAAAATATTTAAGAAATTGATATATTCAACTTTTTTTGACAACAATAATGCCATATGTTTATCAATAGAACAATTCACAATAGATATTTTAATTACAATAAAATAAATTAACAATAATAGTGCAAAATCAATTTCATTGATAAAAATCGTTGAAACCCCGTTCATATAACGGGTGTTTTTTTAGACGTATGGTTTTCAAGAAGAAATAAAGCGAATATAATTGAATGTTCTGGCCAACAATTTAGCTTTATTATAAAGATAAGGGCCATTATGTTTTAAGAATGATTTCGGGCATGTGGCCGCCGCTGCTAGCTTGAATAAATTCCAGACGAGTGGCCCAATTTTTTAGGCCCACGACGCCAGATAATGCGCTCACCAAAATGTTCCTTGAATATGCTGTATGGCATGTTGCGCCAGCCGTCTTGTTGGAAGCAAAGGTTGTCCACATCAATATCCTCCAATGCAGGTACGAAGAAGTAATTAATGATGACTCTATAGCATTCCCCATTGACTGTAACATTATGGCCGGCTTCATTTTTGAAGAAATATGAACCAAAGGTTCCCTCTGCCCATAGAGCATAACACACAGTGAATATTTGAGGATAAATCAAGAGACAGCTACCAAAAAGACCAACCTCGACAAGAAATTGATTGGAAAACCACACGTCTAAAGAAAACATCCGGTAAGAGTCTGAAGATCTCCATTTCAGCGCATTTTGAACTTGTATCGAGTTGAAATGAGTTTCTTTCGACTCGATTCCACGAAAGTGAGTTGAAGGGTTGGATTAACATTTTCAACACTGCCTGAAATACTTTAGCAATTTCGCTTCGCGGATATTGGGTTTAAAAATACGCCAAGACGAGGCAGAAGAGGCACCCAAAAAGGTAGTGTTTTATCCCCTCTTCTATGAAGACAGTTGTAAGTGAACTTTAAGTAGATTGGCAGGAAGCACAGGGATAGATAGTGATAGGTTATGCTGGACGATGCTGTCATTGTGCTATCACGAAAGCATTCTCCAACTCTAACACTTTATATAAAATTCGCTCGATAAGCTCTAACAACATAGGATGTAAGGCCGGCAAAAAACAGAACTTGTCCTTTTCACTAGGAAATACAAAGTTCCCAAACTTAAACCCATTCATTAGATGACACGCCACTGATTTTCTCAGACTAAGCCAAGAATATAGGTATCATACTAGACAAAAAGCTGCACTGGAAATACAATATACAAGAAAATCTCACTCTTCTCCTTCAAAAAAGCCATTGTAAATAAATGGGTATTGTACAAACATATTATACTGGCCTTACACAGAAGTCATCAGACTGGTATAATTCATAGCAAAATACGCATGAAAAGGTATTTTAAAGTAATCAAGAATCAAGATAAAGATTCATAGACAAAAATATAATTTTATAAAAATATCGTTGTGCACCATTTATTATTTTTACTTGCGATATAGATATATAGGTACAATAGCGCAAGTTTTGCATTTGGAAAAAAATCGAACTCGAGATTTTAATCAAACTTGGTATTGTGATAATGGAAAACACCAAAAAAGTGGGTCCGGCAATTCCATCTGCCTGCCTGCCTGTACAACTCTCTACAGCCTAAACGGCTAAGGCGATTTTCTTCAAACTTGATAATTTAAGCGTTTCAGGTGATTGTCCAAAATAGATTTTTGAATTGTTGTTTTAGCCAAAAATAACGCTACTTGCCACACTAATTTTTCTACCATCTTAATTTTATGGAAAACTGCTCCAACGATTTTGAGGTGTGTGTACTAGTTTAAGTATGGTCTACATTTTGGCCAAATATTTTTTTTAAAATATTTTGTTATTAAAAATACCTGCCATACAACCATTGTATTGATTTTTGACTTTCTCATAAACGACCCAACGACTTTCGATCAAAATTTTTATACAGGATCCCCTCCCAATTTTAAATAATACTGCATTTCAAAATTTTCGAAAAAGAGTTTCTTGGATTTTTGTAAATAAAAATAAATATTTTCTTTTTTGAAAATAAAATATTTCGAAAACTAGGGGATGATTTTTTCTGAAATTTTGTTTTTGAATTTATATTATTAATATTTAAAATGTTCAGACCAATTTTTCTTTAGAAAAAAATTAAGAATATTTATGTATACAAAAATTAAATGAAAAACGACTTTAAGAATACATTAAGCCGTTTCTATTAAGATTATTTTGCATATAATGTAATCGAATATAGGAGCAAATACGTGCGATCAAGTCCTTCATTTTATTTAAATAGCTCTGGACAATCAAGATTTCCCAAAAGTAGTAAAAATGAAGTGTCTGTGGTGAATTCAGTAGACATTGAAGAAGAAGATGCACATATTTCTGCAAGGTTATTCTTATTAATATTTTTATTCGCCTTTCAAATTGTCTGTGACTTTTGATAAATACATAAAACTAATTTAGAACTAAATATACTATTAAAATTATAATTCTGAAATCTACCTCCCTCTCCTTGAATCTACTTCACTTTTTGGGTCAAGTCTACTTTGTTTTTTTTTTTAAGTGGTAACGCTGGCCGTGAGTACAGCCATTTGTCTCAAACACATCTCTCAATGGACCAGGAAATCGATAGGTCACTCTAAGATCCTGAATCCAATAGGATTAATATTAGGACGACCCGAATACACCATAAACACCAATCTTTAATCTTTGATAAGGACTTCCAAGATGATGAGATGTTCTTAAAAGATGAATCAGTTTACTTCTTTACGGATGGTTCAAAAACCGAATAGGGAGTGGGTTGAGGTGTGTACTCAGATATACTAAATCTAAGTCGCTCTTTCTGCCTCCCAGATTTTGAAGCTTGTCCTTATTTTGGTAGCTTGGTTTTATCTTGGCTAAGGGAAAACGTGATATCTAAATCGTATATCAGTATTTTCACAGACAATCAAGTAGCTCTTAAGTCGCTTGATGCTGCTCAACATAGGATGGTCAAACACACAACTACCTGCCTAACTACTAGCCAGATCTGGCAAACAATGGATCTAAGAACAAATGTGTATTGTCTTTGAGCATAATACATAATAAGCTCCATAATAGGGTGTCATAAATGGAGACTTGTTCATTGGCAGAATTTGACCAAATTCTCCTGGAAAAATATAATTTGCAGTATGTATGTGCTGCAAATTTTATTAGAGTCGGTAGTCATCGACCAAAAAATAGTGCGTCTTAGAAGGACACGATAGGATCTAACTGATGAGCCCAACTATCGTGTCCGGGCGAAACGCATTTTGGACTAAAGGTCATAAAATATTTCAAATTGGCAGATACCCCAATCCACGACTATTATCCAACGACTTTTTTATGGATGCAGAGGAAGAAGAGACTATCCCACACCTTCACTGTTCATGCCCTGATCACCCCCAGCCCAAATACATAAAATATACACCGGAGAGAATACTTCTTCGATGATGATAGGGATCCACTACTTACATCTTATCCTAATAGGCTCCAAATGATTTCTATCTATAGTCTAATTGAAAAAAGACAAAATAAAGTACAGTCTTCCCCGCTTAATTGCACTTTCATTTTTATCATACTTTGTGGTCAATTATACCATTCAATCAACGCAACCCCGCTTAATTGACCGTCTTTTTCAATTAAGCGATAACCGTTTGTAAGAGTCGGTCAATTAGGATATAAAATTCATATATGATAAAAGTTTAAGAAAAACATGTTTCATCTCTTATATATAAACAACAATCCAAATTATATTTGTGCGCTATCTTCTTTTTTTGGGCTTAATCGATTTGAATAAAATTTTTAGGAGATCTTAAGACATGTTTGGAGAGTGTATATAAAAAATCTGTTTGCTGTCCGATGTCTAGAACCGGAGTTATGACCAAAAATCAAAAATGCACTCACATGTTTGTTATTGCTTTATTAGTATAAATAATATGTTGTTTTTTTTTTTTGTATACACACACTTTTATTTTGGCTTCTCTTTGTTGCCGCGTGTTTGAATACAACTACAGGATTTTATTCCCATTAAATGGATTTTGTTTATTTTTCGGTTGTCTAGAATGTTCCATGTATTTTTTAGGACGACCTAAAGTTGGAAAATTAGTTGTGAAGCTTGGAAAATTTCGGTTAATTCTGATAGAAGACGTTTTGCATGCATTTTGAGGGGAGAAGTTTATGAGATATATAATAGAGGACGCTGTGCTGCGATAAATGCCACAACCCATTAGGTTGCGTTATACATTGACTTAGGCTGTGAGCGATTTGACAGATGTGTTTATTTCACATTATAATTTTCTATTCCGAAAATGTGCTATTTTTCTTGCTGAAATTGATTCGAGTTTTGCGTATTTTTACACTGATTCTGATCTAACCTTGGACGACGTACCTTACACTTCTTACAAAAATAATTAATCAAGAAATAAATGTGCCCATATTGCACGGCTTCAAACTGCAAAATCACCACCACAAATTGGAGCAAAAAATTAATTAAAGAAGAAAAGTGGTAAATCTAGACTTCAATCGCGCTGCTTTGGAATACGATTTCACAATCGCACATACTTTCTCGATGCTACCGGTGGGACATGCAACACATTCGTCCTTTAGTAGATTCTGGCAACAATTCAGCCAAGATCTCTTTCGTTGCATGTTGCAATCTATGGCATCTATGGCATTGCTGCCACACTGTTTGCTGTGAAGTTGGCGATGAATCTTCCCAAGATTGACATGCCAGTAACGTGCAAAATGACCAAGAATTCAGCGACAGCTAAATTGATTCGAGAATATAAAATCATAATTTGGGATGAATGCACGATTGCGCATAAACAAGCTTTGGAGGCAGTTGACCTAACAATGAAGGTTTAAAAGGTGATTCGAGATGATTTGGTGGGGATATGATATTGGTCAGCGGAGATTTTGGTCAAACGCTTCCTGTCATCCCAAAAATCTACTGATGCCGATGAATTTAATGCATGCTTGAAATCGTCGTCTTTGTGCGGACATGTCAAGAAGTTGAAATTCACAAGTAATATGAATCGCATTGCAGAGCGAACTATCGGCTGCTAAGTTCTCAAGAACTTGGCAATGGCCAAATTTCAGTTAATGTCTCGACTGGATTGATATCATTCCCGGCAAATTTTTATCGAGTTAACATCGTCGAAGGTGAAACTCATCACCAAAGTAAAGTGTTCCCCGGCATTGCAAAAAATTATAAAAATCTCGATTGTATTTGTGAACGGCCAATACTAGCAGTGAAGAAAAAGGACGTCGTCGATAGCTTGGTAAACGGTCTTTGTTGTTTGTTTTTGCGCCGGAAAACCAATGGAAAAATATTGTTTATCATATCACTCTCTCCTTATTAAATCCATTCAAATAAATCACATTGAAATTTGAACTATGTATCTGCGTTTTATTATAGCTCTGCAGTTCATTTGGAGGCGTTAAATTGGGGCGTGACGAAGTTCGCCTGGTCCGCTAGTGTCTTTACAATTGATTGTCTTTGACAGCCATTTGTTGTACAGTAATCAGTGCTTCCAATTTGAGTACTTTTCAGTTACCACAATTTATTTAGATTTTAGAATTTTTTTTTTGTTTTTTTTTGTTATGAGCTATTAAACGTGATGCAATTGAGCGGGGAATATAGTTTGCAAAAATTTATTTTTTTAGAGCATACGATTCCATCAACCCTATCGTGTGTCGGTTTAATAATTAAATATAATTAAGGTGATAAGCTTAATAACACAGTTCAAATAGGTTTTGACTTCACAAAGTTTATAGCAGGTTAAAGTTCGCATTTTATTGCACATCAAAATCATCTTCGTTATTTTCATCACTTAGCGAACAATTGCTCCTTTTTCCACGGCGCTATAGTTCGCTCAACTTTGTTTTTTTGAGAAATTATTTTATGTATTTATATATGTACCTAAATACAATAGAACATCGACAGTTTGTTGATATAAAACATACATAGAAACAAATATACAAAAAAAGTAGACCCGCTCATAGATATTTTTAACCTTCAAGAAAACAATCAAAGTTGCTGTCTCTAATCAACAAATAGTTTCCTATTCACTGTCAAGTTAGCTTGACAGTCGGTACACAGCCACCCGCCAAATCAAGAGTCAGCTTTAGCTTCCGATTAACAGCGGATTACAACAATGTATCCATTTATGTTTGAATTTTTGTTTTACCCACACAGCAAAGATCAAAAACGATTGCCGTCTTTAGAATATTGTTAGCCAAAAAGGCGACTCGCTCCATGCTTCTCGCACAATAGATACTTTACAGTACAAAATCAGAATACTAAAAAAAAAGAATCTATACGCTCAGCTCAGCATTTAAAACATACGCGCCGCGCCGGCCATCCGTCTACTTAAAAATCATACATGTACGATGGCGATGGCGGTTTGGGTAGATGGCTGTCTGTCTGTCCATCCATCCATTCATCCATCCATCCATCCATCTATCTGCAATTACTTGTGAAGTATGACGGCATGGCAGTTATCTCCTTAGATATTTTTGTTCATTGTTGTTAACTCTACTGCTCTGTTTTCTTCGGTGACCGAATTTATTTCACATTGGTTACCGTGTGCAGCACGCATGTTTAGTGGTGAAGAAGAGGGGGGCATATTATGGTATTACGTCTTATATTGCATCTAGATTGTGATTTAACTAATCATTTTAGCCTGTGCTCTGAGTGTGCATGGCAAATTGGTGGCTTGTTAAATTAAGCTGACAATATGTGTGCCATCGATACTTGAGATATTCCAAATAGCGGTTCATCATCATTTGACATTGATTAAGGTTGTAATCTATTGTGTTAATTTGAAGCAGCAAATTCGGTTGGAGTAAACATTTTTAAGTCGAGAATTTAGTGAAATTTTTAAAATTCAACAATATGTTTAATGTAACAAGTTTTGTTTCTCATTTAATTATAAGTTTAGACAACTGGACATCTTCCAGTATCAGTGAAAATTTGTCATGAGTTTACTGATTAAACGCAATTACTCAAAATTGAGTAATTAGGTATTAAAAAACAACTTGCCAGGTAAACCAACACAGTTAAAGTCAGTGAGCATTAAATAACAGATTTATCTATGATAATTTTGAGGTTCTACTCTACTCTAAAATATTTAATATTTAACATTAATAAACTTAGAACTTGGCGTACTTCTAGATGTCACTACTTTTCATGGCTGATTTACTACGCAAAGGCTTTTGTATATAGAAGAACTTGGCTACTTTTTTAACATTTTTTTTTTGTTTTTTTTAATAAACACCCAATAAAAGCATCATAAGGAAACGTAAGTTTTTAATTTATGACTTTTGTTTTGAACATTTTTAGAAAAAAATATAATTAAAAAAACACATAAAAATAAATAAATATTTATTTAACAAAGAGGCCGACGCGTTTCCTATTCTGATAATATCTTCAGGGCACTGACAATAACATACAAAATAAGGTACTTTTGTGTGTACCAATTTTCATAAGGTAGAAATGCTCCATTGAAATAATAATCGGTAGTGCTCTCAATATATTTAATACTAGCAGAAAGTCCTCGGCGTTGCCTGGGCATCCGAGACAAATGTCTTTTCATGCAATATCTTCCAAATATAATGAAAAATTAGGAAACAAATTTTGTAGGAAAAAGGATTTTTCATTTATTTTGTCGTTTATTTAACCAGGATTATTTTACCTATTACATTTACCAAAGAAGAATTATTATTTCTATTTTTTTTTTACAAACGATCTATTTTTAATTTTGGCACTCTTCTCTTTTCTGAGGTTGTTTTTTTACTTCCGATTATAGGTAAGTACAATATAAGGCAAGTTATGCATTCTTCGAAAAAACAGTTTTAAGATAACAATCAAACATGGCATTACGATGATAGCGAAGACGAAAAAACTTGGTCTAAAACCCAAAACGGCTTAATCGATTCTTTGGAAAATTCTACACATATTATATAGGTTTAGACACCTCAATTTGTCATGCATACCAATGTTTTTAATTAATACTTTTACTTGCGATTATAGGTACTATAAGGCAAGTTATGTATTCGTAAAAAAAAAACTTTTTTCTAACAATCAAACATGACATTATGATTATAGAGAACACCATAAAAGTGGGTCCCCCAATTCCGTCTGTCTGTCTATCTGTTCTCGAGTCTACAGCATAAACGCTTTGATAGATTTGCTTCAAACTTAGTACATATTATTTTTTCATTTTTTTTAAGACGACAAATAACTGTAGCACCCATATATTTTTGTTTTTTGCCAAAAACAGAAATCTTATTTTTCTCAAAAATGGCTCAAACGATTTAAAAAAAAAAAACAATCAGTTCATTAATGAAGGGAAAGGATACCTGTTAATAATTTTCTTTTTGGAAAAAAATTGTTATTTTTGGTACCTCTGTTGAACCATGTTTTTGGTTTTCGATTTTCTTGGAAACGGTTAATCTGATTTTTTTGAATTTTTTTACGCAGAAGCTCCTAGAAAGTTTAAACACTATTTTATACCAAAATTAAAAAAAAAAATTTATTGAAAATTTAAAAATTCCAAAACGACTCAATAGATTTTTTCCAAACTTCGTATTTAGTAGTTTTTTGACATTATCTTGAATTGTTAAAAAAACTATTTTTCTAAAATAAAAAGCAACTATACCTCCCATACAAATATTAAAAAACCGTTAAGAAAAAAAATTATTTCTCGAAAACGGCGCCAAGAATTTTTATAAAAAAAATTGTTGTGTTCTTAAATTAGTACAGTTCACTTTTAAGTATAAAAATATTTCTTTTTGCGTTCTTATTAACGGTTCTTCCCATAGAACCACTTTTCATATTTTCGACTTCCTCCCTAAAATTGATAAGAAAACTTCATACCCAAATTTCTCGATTTGTTTTAAAAAATAATAAATTTTTCAAAAAGCAGTCATAGAATTTTTTTTCAATTTGAATTTTATATGTATTTTAATTATATCTTCAAAATGCCGTTTCAATTTTTTTTTCTAAAAATATTTTCAAAATTTTATACATAAAAAATTAATTTATTAAAAAACCGCTGCAACAATTTTTTGAATTTTTTTTCATATATTCTTATTTATCAACGAATTCAAACTACATATTTGTTTTTCCTCAAACTATAACGACTAAGCAATATAAAAACATTTAAGTATGTGTATTATCCATTTATTTCTATTTTATTATTATTCCATTTTTACTAATTTTTGCTTACATCACTGAATACTAAATACAATGTAGGCCTTTATACATTTATGTATATAAACATAAGCTTACACTTGCAAGTTAGTTTTTGCTTTCGCAAAAGTAGCCACTAGCGCTGGGCAATCCTTGCAAATGTAAGCTCGGTCAATTTCAAAATTCTGAACAAACTATTTATTTCTAACATGTGCCAAACATGCACCTTTAAGCAGAAATTTGCATCAATTCACCGTTGGCGTGGAAATAAAAAAATTCGCGATTGTAAGTGTTTATACAGAAAACAAAATTTTTTTTGCAATCTTGCAAAACATTAGCAACTGTTGTTACCCGTATGAAAAGTTGGTTAGCAAACAACTTTTGTTATACTTTCATATATGTTCTCAACCAACGCGTAAGTGTATGCTTTCACATGCAGGTTCCTTTTTGCTTTCATGAAAGTAGTCACCGGTGCGCGACAGTGAATTCAAGCATATGCAAGCCCCGCATAAATTACAGGAAAGGAACACGTCTAATGTCGAATTCCTTTCATCGAAATCTTCTGAGTTTTTCATGCTGGGGCCCTGTTAGCGTGAAACTCAGAATGTCGGTTAAAGGTTTAAAGTAAGACCGCATTAATGCGACATTTTAGAATACTATACATAATTTTATCAAGCCGCACTTTTCCGTCTTCACTATCATCGTAATGTCATGTTTAATTATAGGAACTATATCAATTTTTTTTTGAAGAATACATAAATTACCTTATACTGTACTTTACTTACCTATAATCGCAAGTAAAAAGCCAATCCGGAAAGCGAAGAGTCCCAAATGAAAAATAGTTCGTTTATAAAAAGAAGAAGAATGAAAGGAAACAAACCCTGGTTAAATAAAAGACAAAATATGTGAAAAATCTTTTTTCTTACAAAATTCGTTTCTTATTTTTTTATTTCATTTGGAAGATATTTCATGAAAAGACATTTGCCTCGGGTGCCCGGGCAACGTCGGGGACTTTCTGCTAGTTTGGAAATAAAATACATAATAACATCGGAAGTAAACAAAACAAAAACCAATTTGGATATTTATTGATTTTAATCAATGGAAACAGCAAAACGTAAACAAAAGAAAATAAAAATTTGGAAATTCTATTTCAAAATCAGGATACATTTTAAAGGTAAGTGCAAATATTTGTGTACTAAACATATAAAACATAACTTATATATTAAATTTAATAGCATATAAGCTGGTCAAAGGACAACAGAAGATGATAAAATCATTTCTATGGCGTTTCAATTGGTAAGTCGGCAGTTTATCTGTCATATACAAACAAACTGACATCGAAACAAAACTACACTTTTATATATTAGTAGAGATTAACTGTGTGAAAATGGGCGGTTGCCACATCCACTGAATGTAAAATCTCAATTTTTTAATTTTCCTTTTTTTTGCATGTCAAGTCCTATCGCTCTACCAAAATTTCATGTTTCATTATTCTACGACAATCAGAAGTTCTCTACGTAGTTGATATCAATTCTGAGAAAATGGGCGGATGATGCGCCCTCTGAATGTAAAATCTCAATTTTTTAATTTTCCTTTTTTTTGCATGTCAAGTCCTATCGCTCTACCAAAATTTCATGTTTCATTATTCTACGACAATCAGAAGTTCTCTACGTAGTTGATATCAATTCTGAGAAAATGGGCGGATGATGCGCCCTCTGAATGTAAAATCTCAAATTTTTAAATTTTGCAGTTGCTTGCACTTCTATCCCCACCGTTCTCCTAAATTTCATTATTCTAGCGAAGTACTCCAAGTAATTTATATAAACTCTATGAAAATAGGCGGTTACTACGTCCCTGAATGGAAAATCTTAAATTTTCTATTTTTTCCTTTGTATAGACCACAAGGCCTACCGTTGTGCAAAAGAACAAGATTCTACGATGTCGGGAAGTGCTGCATTATTTTGATGATCTATAAGTGAGTGAGTGAGTCAGTCAGTCAATGAGTTAGTTACGGTTTTTGCGATTTTTTCAGTCTTATATCTCGGGAACCCCTAATGCTAAAGAGTTGAATTTTGGTGAGTAACCTAAACCGGATGAGCTCAGCATAAAATGCTGCGGGCTTAAAGTTTCTGAATTTATTGGTACAGAAGCACTGAGTTTAATCCAGTTAAGGGAGTAATGCAAGTGATAATTTATTTAGGTTGGACAAGCAGCCATTCTCACAAGGAGTAACTTTAGCATCGGAGACCAACTTTAATCCATGCTTCTTTTAGTAAAGGCGAATGGACGGCTTGCCATCTGTCAATCAAATACGATGAAGTGGATCACTCATCCACTTTAAGTGTCAACCTTGGAAATTTCGATATTTTGTTTCTTTAATCTGCTGAAAGCGAGAACAGAGGGCTGATGGACTATGGCTGGCCCTCTCTCTCTCCATTAAGTTGATAGCAACACCTGTGGAAAGAAATATCGAAATAAAGGAAAAGGTAACTTAAAGAATTATCTTTACTGTGGTAAATTTTAACGTAACAATATAAATATATAAAATACATATATCGGAAAACAATTATTTAGCCCTATAAATGAAACACAAAAGTTACTACTTCCGAGTATAAAGTAGTCCTAAGGCCTGTTTGTCCGTATGATATCCAACTGTATATGCAACTGTCCAAATAGAAGACATATACTTAAGCCATAGAAACTTTGAAAAGCGGTTAACATTGTGACCTGAAAAAAAAAACAAATTGGGTATTATCAGCGACTTCAAAGTCACACTGATTCCGATATGAAGAACCAGATAGCATTTAGGGATTAATTAAGAGACATGCCACAGAAAGTGTATAGCCTTAACATTATGGGAAAGTATTAAAAGCCTGAACTTTTTCTAATGCGATTTAAATATTAAAATATAAAATGATCTGACGATTTTTCATAAATTGGTTCGAATTACCATGTAGTTTTTTGTCAGATAAAGAATTTAACACTATGGAACTCCACCTGCAGAAATAAAAACAAATCTTAAGATTAAGCATGGAACAAATATATAGGCCATGACATTGGAAATGACTGTATGGGAAATAGTTTGAGGAATGTAAACCACTCTGAATTACGAGTATTCTGGATTTCACTTATCATCTTCAAACGGCGAAAAGCTCTCCCCCTATCAGAAGATGCTATAATATTGCAAATGGCGTCAAATGTCAAACCAACACATTTTTACGGGTTTTTTATGAAAATAGCGATGCATGTCATGTTGACATGTATTTAACTTCACAAATGTCAAAGCAGAATTGAAATTTGCCACCATTTGCAAAAATTATAACATTTTCTGATTGGGTGGCAACTTCTAGTATTTTTATTCATAAGTACATATGGCCTTAATAAGACAGTTCAAGTCGAAAATTGTAAAACTGTTATATAAAGGTTAACTAAAATTAAATCTGTGATACACAAGAATTTATACCTTATTTCTTACCCGTCTGCTTCTCGATTCTTATTTGCTCTATTTTATATTTGGTTTGCTGGAAGGTATATTTTCTATTATTTTAAACAGTATCCGATTATTGAAGTAAAATTCCTTTTGCGGGGTTGGGGGTAAACATGTTCTATGGAGCTGTCAGTGACATACATGTTAAACCGAAATGTTTTGCCTCAAAAACCGACAGAATTTTTCATGGCATATTTTTCGCTTTATCCAATAATAAATATTTTAAAAATAAACATCTTTATATAGAAAAACTAGCACACCCGGTCGCACGTTTCTGCGACTTTATTGTATTGCATTTCATTATTAGATATTAAAATTGGTGTTGATAAGGAAGTGATTGGTAAAGATTTTAGTTAATAGCAGTCAGCGATTTCCATTAATTAAGAACTACATGATGAACAATATTACTCGCTAATCTGTCTTTAGTTAAAACGAATCAATTTGATACTTTTCCAACGCATGAGCATGCAACATACAACTTCCCATGGGAGAAACACGGATTCTCCAAGTCCAAACCTAAAATTGTTATTTTCTGCCCTTGCGACTTATTTATTGTCATGGCGAAAGCCAAACGTAGCTTTTGAAAGGTATTGTGAATTCTGATGGAATCATAGTTATTCGAGGTAATATTCCGATAATTCTTCTGATGACTAATCGCACACGCTTGCAAAATTTTGGTGGATTTAAGTTACGCAAAAGAATGACCGGTGAACCAATTTTCAGATAGAGCTTGTGTGGCCGCATTCCTGGCATATCCAGAGAATTTAAAAATTCAGTCGGAAAACTGACGATCTCATTTTCATCAATAATAGTGGCAACTGACTTAAAAGTCATAAAATCAACTTACGTTTTAACGCCGATGAGGACCGGTGCTGGTAAGAACACACAACCAATGTTATGTACATTAATTTGCTAATATTTTTCTTTGATTTCAGGGTGTCTTAAAAGAAAACAAAGTCTCAGTACTGAGGACGAAGCGAGGGAAGCATCTTTAAAATCCGTAAAATAATTGAATGAAATAAAATTAAGGTTAGAGTGTATACCTAAATATGTTTTATGTGTAGTAAGTTGTCCCAAATCGCAATTTTCAAAGTTTCTTGAAATTCGGTCCACAATCACCAAAAATATGACTATATTGCAGCAAATAAGAGTAAATTCAAATTCAAGCTTGAGTGGTTATTTCATTGGCGTAGTCATCTTGGATTTGCTGGAAATAACATAATCAACCTCGCTACTGATCACTATAGCCAATCATTAAATTTTCTTCTGTGAATTATATGATACTAAATTTGTACACGAATTTCCCATAAATGTACGAATAATTTGGTTCTATGAAAACTGAATTTCCCCTTTAAAATATATTGTTGGTTATTCTTATCCCGAGACCAAAAGCCAATACTCAAAAAGGAGGTATCATTTTATTTTTATTAAACTATATACTAAATAAAATTAATGAAGTGTTATCCCTGATTGACTCACAACAACAAAGCAGAGAATCGTACATATCTATTGTTTTCCCGTTTCTCTTTTTTTGTATATGGAATATAAAATAAAATGGACAACTGGATCGCACGTACTTGCCTTTATGTTCGATCACATCGTATGTAAATGATTTCTATTAAGATTTATATCTAAGTATAAAAATATTTTTTACTTAATTTTTTATACACCAAATTTCTTTAATTTTTTTCTAAGAAATATTTTTTGGCAATTTTAAACATTTAATAATATAAACTTAAAAATGATTTTTCAAAAAAATCATTAAGACGTTTTCGAAATATTGAACTTTCAAAAAATATTTTTTTTTTCCAAAAAACCAAAAAAATATTTTTCGAAAATTTTGGTATGCAGTATTATTTATAATTGGAAAAAACTCCTATATAAAATTTTTTACCGAAATTCGTCTAGGCGTTTATGACAAAGTCGAAAATAAAAAAAAAAATGTATAACGGTACCTTAATAAAATAATATTTTAAAAAATTTTTGAACAAAATGTAGACTATACCTAAAATAGTGCACACACTTTTTTTTATCAAAATTGAGTCGTTTTCGAAATAATCAAAATGGTAGAAAAAATTGTATGGCAAGTACCATTATTATTAAGTATTAAGTACTCGTATTAAAAACTTCTTATATACACCAGCAAAATAAACATTTAAAAAAAAAACATGAAAATCGGTTAGATGGTTTCGGAGTTCATTCAACACATCAACGTGACACGAGATTTATATATAATAGATAATGTTTTTTTGCAAAAGAAGTACAAAGGATAACTTGTACAACATTTAAACATACATTTTCATTAAAGAACCATAAGAAAGTAGTTTTTTTTTTTGTAAATTAAATTCAACTAAGAACAACCACCAAAACCATTTTCAGTTACACAAATCGCTTGACATAAAACTAATGTCTAAAATCTTCTAACAAACATAAAACAGGGCAAGACTAGACTAAAAATTACGAAATATACAAATTTATTACTAAATTCGTAATGCGAAACAGTCTAAAATCAAAGGAAAGTTAGGCGACATATGGCAACACTGTCCACAGTCGGTTTTAATACTTACGTTTCCAATCGATTCATGTCTCTACGAATGAACCCTAAATATTATTTTTTCAAATGTTTGAATTGCCACCAAAAAAATGTTACATTGAATGACTGCAAATATTATTTTATGATGTGTCATTAACCCTTCGTGCAATAATTTCCGTTTAATATTTATAAATTTTCAGAACTACCTCGCTTGTTGCCCAAACTCTATAGTCTGGCTTCAATGTTCCGTTAATATCTTTCATCTTAGAATTTTGTTTCGCATGAATTGAGTACCTAGTTAACTATATAGCGTTTTATTTTATTTGTGCATTTTTTAAGGATTTTTTTTCATTGAAATTATTTTGAAAACCCTTCCTTTTTTTCTTTTGTTTATTTATTATCTTCTATTTTTATTCAACTTTTTTAATTTAAAAATATAAAACTTCAAACCCTTTACGCAATATTCGTCGGCTAAAGAAAATAGCTAAATCTTTTTATGGTTTTATTTTTTTTAAGAATTTTTTATTGCAACAGAATGAGTTTTTTTTCTGGCATATTGAATGAAGCGGTAAATGTTCAAGGGCAGTCTTAACACTTTGTGTTTCTAAGTCTTCTATTTTCCATGAGCGGGTGTTCATTTATTCTATTGCATTTTGCCTTATAGCAAGTAATAGCAAAAAAGATGAATTTTAAGGACAGGAATGATAAGTTTATATTGTTTCACAAATATAGTATATGCCAACAATTTATTTCACGTATAAACACAAGAAAAATGGCTTCTTTGTTTCATTTTCTCATTTCTTTTTTTTGCGATGAATAGTAAGTGCGACGAAATTTATTTATTAATATAGGTGAAGAAATCATCGGAAACTAAATTTTGATTTTAAAGAATTGATTAAATTTTTTTTCAAGTGAACATTCAGCAATATTTATATAGTGTCGTCAACGAGACTCTTATAAAAATTAATAAGTAACTATCTTCAAAAGAAATAACACTGGACGTTGCAACTAATGGGTAGCCCACGAATCGTGCTACAGTACGAAATTTAAATAACTTGTTTTAATCGATGTATTTCATTATTTTTTTTATTGGAATAAAAAGATGATAGACCGCAAAAGACCTCCTCACTCATCCACGCATATGCGGCACCTGATCAGAAAATTCTTCATTGCGGCCTCAAGGGTTGAAATTGGGATAACCTCAATTATTGTCTTAACGGACTGCTTCAATTCAGTCAAATTCCAGGGTTTCGTTTTGTACACTTCTTGCTTGACATAACCCCATAAAAAAGTCTCGTGCAGTCAAGTCAGGTGACCTTGGGGACCAGTGGAAAATGCAGTTTCTGGATCTCAATTTGTTTGGGAATTTTCGTTGGAGCTCCGCCATAACTTGTTTGGCTACGTGTGCACTTGCTCCATCTTGTTGAAACCAAATCCTGCTAAAAGGGACACGTATTCGGCGAAGTTCTGGGTAAAAAAAACTCCTTCAACATCTTTAAATAACGGTCCCCATTGACAGTTTGTGTTACACCGTTTTCTTCAAAGAAGTATGGCCCGACAATACACCTTGATGAAACTGTGCACCACACAGTGACTCGTTCTGGGCGCAGTTCCGTCTCATGGGGCATTTCTGGACAAGGTCACTCCATATACGGCAATTTAAAAAAGTTCATTAGGGAAGTTTTTCTATTTTTTAGTAAGTTTTTGGTAAGTTTTTTTTTTTTTGCTTTTCGATTTTCTGGAAAACAGTTTATTTGATTTTTTTAATTTTAATTTTATATTAAAAAAAAAACAAAAACTTTTTTTTTTTTGGAAATTCGAAATTTCGAAAACGACTCAATCGATTTTTTGGAACTTCGTATTTGATAGTTTCTTGCTATTATCTAGAATAGTTTAAACAAACTATTTTCCTAAGACAAAAAACAACTGTATTGTTCATACAAATGTTAAAAAAACGTCAAGAAAAAATGTATTTCTCAAAAATGGCTCCAAGAATTTTAATAAATTTGTGTATTCTTAAATTTGCACTAATTCCACTTTTAAGTAGAAAAATATTTTATTTTGCGTAATTATTAACTGTACTTCTAATCGAACCACTTTTTATATTTTTGACTTCTTCACTATTGGATGAACCGATTAATATTATTTTTTATGTGAATGCTCCGAAAAATTGTTAATAAAACTGTATAGGTACTCAGTTTTTTAAAAAATTGGTTCTTCGATTTTTAAAAAAATAAATATTTTTTTGTTGAAAAATCGGTTTTTCGAAATAGAGTGTCTGAATTTCTTTGAAATTAAAATTTTATATGTACATTAATAATTGCTTCAAAATGGCGTTTCAATTGTTTTAATGTTTTCAGAAGTTTTTATATAAAAAAAAAACTATTATAAAAAAATCAATTCTTGAATTTTTGTGAGATTATTAAATAAAATCCATGAGCCTTTGAACTTTGTACCTTATATCGTCCTCATAGTCAACCTCAATATTCCTATAGATGTTCAGCAGCATCAAACCGTTAAGATCGCTCGTTGACGCTACAGATACCGGAAGTATCGCCACGATATGCATAAAGTAGTAAACTGTTTTATATAAGGATGAATCGCAAACATTTAACGGTTCTAAATATAAAGTTTTTGGCTCGTTTTTTTCATTTGGCATACTCAGAAAATGCTTGCTACCACAGTTAATTTAACAGTAACATATATCAAGAAAATTAAAGAAATACATTTTTACCTGCGCAGCATCTCCAATTCGACCAGAAAATCATCTAAGCATACTTTTACATCATCTGGCAATTCTTTGGCAAATACCTCAGCAGACTTTTCTTTTTCTACTTCTTCAAGTTTACCACATTTTTCGGTAAAAATAAAACTTTGAATTTTGGAAAGCAATCCACGACGATCGAGAAATCTATTTTTTAATTGCATTAATAAATGGTCCAAGAAAGGAACATATATAGACCGACGAAAATATTCTTCAGGATCACCTTCGTAATTATCTAGGATTTTCTGACGACTGGCTTTTAGTAAATCTCTTGCAAATAGGGAAGTTAATTTTTGTATATATCAGTCGCAGGACCCGTTATTTGTGACCCAACACTAACTAACTACTTACTCTAAGAAAATATTTCGTATAATATACTTGATTCCTCTGGATTATTTTTCCTTTTACAATGCAGAGTGTTTTGCAAATTTTATTATTTTGAAACAAGAATTTCTTTAATTGACAGGATGTCCGAAGGCGGATTCAATGGTAAACTGATTAGCATTCATAGAAGCGCCAGTATTGCGGTGGCATAATTTTAGTGGGGGAAATGCAACAGGAGTTGGCGCTGTAACATTGCGACGATGTTTGAAATATGTAAATGTTCTATGACCTTGCACTTTTAGAGCTCTAATTTTAAGCTCTGTCCAGACGTTAGAGTTATAGACTTTGTAGCTTACAGACATATTAAAAAGGGAGTAAAATTTCTTGCATCTACAAGAACTGGAAGCTTATCGGTTTATTATATACAAGTACCACTCATTGGTAGATGAATATGGAAGGTAGGTTCGGGACGGAAGACAGCATGTAGCTTTTAAAGCATTAAATTCGATGCGCTTTTTAATTTACCATTGGAGAATGCATCAAGGATAAAAGGGAACTCTTTGGCATATTATCATTTGTTTTGTGGATTTCATTATGTTTTTCAATTTTTTACGTAAGATCGTTTCATTTTGTTGACAATTTATTGACAGTGTAAAAAAATAAGATCCATCAACAAAGATGAAACATTAATCTATAAGAACAGAAAAAAAACGCACAAAGCGTAACCAAGCCAATGATTAGTGTACCAATGCGGCAGCTATGTATAGTACATACCAGTGTAAATGTGGATGCTTCTTTCTCCACCTTAGTACATATAGAATTTTCTTGGGAACACTCCCGTTTCATGTTTGATGGAGAACTATTTACGACTTAATTAAGAAAGTAATGTAATATTAACGAAACCTTAATGAGACGTTGGTGCCTAGTGGATGGAAAGAATGAAGTTGCCATATCATAAAAGCCAAAGAACTTGTACTACTCGATTTTATCCATAATGTATACTCGTATGTATGCCTTCAATGTGACTTAATGAACAGAAAAGATAGGTTGTGGTAAAGCTCCCTGTCTGCAGATCTTGAGGATTCATATACTTAACACATAACACAAAAAGGTGTCTACCTACTCTAGATCATTTAGAAATATCTTATGTGGTGATTATTATTGCGAAAACCTGAAGTTGTTCTTCTGCAAATATATATACAACATGATCGAAGTAAGCACTTGCATAATAATTGCAGTTTAAAATGCATCACATAATGCGACTTGTTCAAAAGGTGTTACTACAACACTGCGCAAATAGCAACATAAAGTTCTCAAGTGGTTGGCCAAGGCATGGAACATTAGTCTTTCACGATGAGAATGTGGAGCAACTTTGTTTTTCACATAGACTTATATACTCATCACTAAGAAGTGTCATCAACTTTAATTACAGGGTGAATTGGCCAAAACTATAAACCTTAGATGTTTTTTTTTATTGTCTTCAATTGTCTGATGTCAATCGCTGTCAAGGTTTTAATTGCCTCTCCTGGGAAGCTTTGTCATATTTTTTTTAATGAGTCAAGCAAAGTTGTATCTGAAGTTGTTTGCAATGGATTTTCAAACAGGCCTTGTATAAAAAAAAGTATAAAATAAGGTTCTTAAGGTATTCAGTGAAGCGTTTTGGGTAAGATGGAGCTGTTAAATAGTATTGTCAGTAATTATCTCATAAAAAAATATACTGACCTTCAACTCAATTTTGTCTTTTGTTGGAAGAAAACTGTAAAAGTTTCTTTCCGAAAAACTTATAGTCTGAACTTTACACATTATGATCGTAATTAAGGCTTTTGTCAATTTACACGTTCAACAGTGCACAATCGGGTTTTACATTTTGTGGTTTGTTGAAACAAATACGTTAGTGGTATTGTTATGACGATTTTTGATTCGTTAAACAGGAGGTACAAAAAGTGGAAGGGATATCGATTGAACTGGTAGCGTGCTCTGCGAGCAAAAAAGCAGATAGTAATACCGCATTATTAGAAGGAATACAAATTAGGGCATGATAAGCGAGCGATCAAAAATATTCAGAGATAAAAAGAAACAAGTACGGAAGTCTTACCAAATTTAGACATAAATTGTATAAAGTGAGTTAACATTCTTAGAACCCGTGAAGGGTGCTAGCCAAGCAATTTTAATTTTAGAAAATGCTCATGTGCAAATTATAAAGTCGGAGGAATGAAATCCGCATATCAGCTGAATGAAACCTGACTCAATCCTCAACAAAATAATCAATACATAAGAAATATCTTGGAGAACGAAAGCTCATTAATGACCGGGAGTATGGCTTTCGTAGCAATCGTGGTGATTTGATGCTTTCAAGTTTGAATTCCATAAAATAAATATTGGTGTGCCACAGGACTGCGTCTTGTCTCCGCATCTATTGTTGAAATTATTTCGCTGTAGACATTACTTTTAGCTTTTCAAATTCGTTTTTAGATTTACCTCCTTGTTCTTCGGATGTGAAATTGCAACGACAGAATTTGATAAGCTCATTTAATTTTACTATCGGAATCACACTGTCCAATGGGGAATAAAATCTTGTAGTCTTTAATGCTTCAAAAAGTCAGTGCTGTCTTCTGTAGTTAAAGCAGAAACTAACAAAAACATGCAGCTATCCATTAGCGGTTGATTAATCTGACCAGATTTTTCTTCTCGCAGTATATGACTAGGTAGGTTTATTTATCACGAATACCTTTCGATATTGCAAAATAAGGCAGTGAACATTTTAGGATTTCTTCGAAGATGCAAGAAATTCGTCTGCTTTCTCCTCTGGTTGTTAACAATAAGCCCTACTCATTTAAATATAACTTAGTGCTCTAAAAATAAATCATAATAAAATGAACAAAACTGAGAAAACTCACGAAACTGAGTGGATCTCAATCATAGCTTAATTTCCAAAACCATTAGACAAAAATATTTCAAAGTCATACATACCTAGCTTCAATTTAAAAACTGCCATTACCTATCCAAACTATGTTGAACAGAAATTTAAATTGAACATCAACAAGATATATATGTATGTAACTAGTGTGTGCTCCTGCTAGCCTATATTCCCCCTAATCAAAAATTACTAAAAAGTTTCGATTATAAATCTCACAGTACAATCTACTTCAACTTACCCTTCTGCACTTCTGCACATCTAACTTTCTGCGCTTCATACCAAACAAGAATACCTACAGAGTTAGGTACCTGCATATATGTATACCTGAAGATCATCTCTTGCCAATTTTATTAAATCGCATCCATGCAAAGCTGTAACTCTTTTTTCACAGAGGAAGACGAATAGAAAAAAGACAAAAAAAAACTCTATCCACTATGTAACATAACTACTTGTGCATCCGTTCGTTCTTCTTTTTCCTTACATTTTTTTATGTTCTTACTTGCTATGCTACCATCCCTATATTCCCGTATTCTTCCCTACATTTTGACATCAATATACCTATTATTTTCCTTTCCTCTTCCTTCTATTATATATATTTTTTTTTGTAATAAAATTCCACGCCACGCAACGCTACCTAATGCCTAAACGCAAAGTTACCTGCAATTCCATTATTATCATTATCGTCATCATCCATACAAGAAGACTTAAAAAATACATACCTATGTTCAATCCTATACCCTATAGAAATATACAGCTAAACCAAGAACTCAAAGAAGAAGAAAAATAATGTTAACCCGAAGAATTACCTATGTATGAAATAACAAAAAAAAATCACTATCTGAATACGAATGAAGGTAAAGGACAAGAACACGGTATATGAGAATCATAAAACTGAAGAATAGAATTTAAAAAAAAAATCTGATTGAGCACTTCATTCCCGCTATATGAGTGTTAGTAGGCGACGTATAGGGGTATATTTGATAAACATTATACACAAACAGGTAAAACAGGTATTCTATTTTATATGAGAAAAAAAAATCATTAAACAAAAATGAGAAGTGGATGATATTCGAATAAAATGTGGATCTTGTTAGAAGAAAAACCTTCTTCGTACGAGTAAAAAAATTACATTTTCATTCTATGAAAATGTTTTGGTTTTAGGAATTTCTCATCTTTGCAAAAATAATAATAAAGATACAAAAAAAGCTCACAAAACTAAAGAGAGCCACCATGCAACAGGTGAGTAAAAAAAAAAGCAAACAAATTACCAAAGTGAGAGTGAAGTGCAAAGAGAAATGAAGCGGTTTTATTTGTAATAATTACATCTACTCCTCTCTCTTGCCATGCATACAGATAAAACTATTTTACTTTGCGATCACGCACAGTCTGAATATGAATACAAACAAAAACCTAGCTGTAAATGACCATCACACCTGTGAGAAAAACACCTCGCACACACTGCTCAAAGAAACGTTATACAGAAGAGTGGACTGGACAGTGTTTGCTGCTGCATGACGTAGGTATGTAGTGTAGATATAGTGAAACGTGAGAGAGCTAAGAATCAAACCGTTTGATCGCTCTCACTCTCTTTCTCTCGATTTACCTGCATTTTTAGTATTTTCCGATCGAAACGGTTCTTGTCAGGTGAGTGATGTTTTGGTAGTGTCTGTGTTGTAGCGTGCCTGTAGTAGGTAGGCATACGAGTACCTATATGAATGCGTGCAAATTTTAATGTTTGTTCCTTTGCATGGGTTGGTTGATCGTGAAGAAGAGGTGCACAAAACCTGATCGTGCTCGCGGCATAGGGGCTTACCTCTACCTTGACTCTGGGAGATGAGGCAATATTGTGGGAACGCTGGCGATGATGATGATGGTGGTGACGCGTCGATCTAAGCAAAAACACAGGTAAACCCGGTTTACACAGGTTTGTCGTGAGAATTGTTTTTTTTTTTTATTTGTTTCTTGATATAGGTATACCTACCTAACTATTCAGCTTCCTTCTATTCATTTGCCGTTTTTTCTGAGTTTAAAGAGAGAGAGATATTGTTGGTAGTGCGTTCGTTCCACACTCTCAGTTAGTATAAATGAAGCACCAAAAGAACGGCACAAATGTGCTATTAGTAGCTTAGCTCGGAGAATGCCAGTGTGTGAGTGTTAAATGTTGTACCGGACAACCTGCACTATGAAGACGATTATTATCGAGTAGGTAGGTAGGTATCTGTTGTGTGTGGTGCTGGTGCGGTGCCATTTGCAAAGGTAGCTGTTCATTTGCGACGAGCGAGAATACCTACGTGGGAATCATCATCGTGGTATTTGTGAATTTTTTTTCTTATTTATATTTACCGCCGATGATCGTCGTCGTCGTCGGTTCGGTTATACTTTGGAGATAGAACAGCTTTTTGTATAGTGTTGTTGTTGTTCTGAGGTTTCTGTTGCTGTTGTAGGTATACGGTGCTAAGCTGGAACTAACTGACTTTGAGTAAACACCGCTCGAATACAGTAAGAGACGATCCATCGCTGAGGACACACGCGTTTTTCTTGATTTTTTGTTGGGAATACCTAGTGTTGTTTGTTTTTTTGTACTATTTTTTATTTTGTTAAGGTCTCCTTTATACCACCTCTCCAATTCTCAAAGTTAGAACCATATGATAATCGTTATATTCTCCTTTGGATTTTTTTCGTAAATCGGGTTGTTTTGTTTCTTCGCTGATCGCGTTTAAAAAAATTAAAAAAAAAAACTTATTCGAAAGAATAAGAAATAACAAAAAAAAACAAGAGAATAAAATAAAAGGAATTTTTATGTCAGTGTTCTTTTTTGTGTGGTTTTTTGGTATTCTTCTAGCGTGATTGTTGGTTCGGTTCGCGTGATCTTCGTTTCGTTTCGAGGAATCCAACAGGAATAATAAAACATATGAATAGATAGATACAAAGAAGAAGAATTTCAAAATATAATAAATATTTAAAAAGAAAAAACAAAAAAGATATTCGCGAAGCGAAAAAGAAAAAAGAAAATGTTCAAAAATGATGTTAAAAAATAATATAAGTGCATACATTTTCAAATTTAAAAGAAAGTGAAAAAAAAATAATATATATAAAATTTTCTAAATATGCATAATTAAAAAAATATATGTATATTGAGAGTGTTGTGAAATTCCACCCCAAATACATACACACATTGGATTATAAATAGTTTAAAAAACATCAAAACAAAATTTAAAAAAAAACTTAAAACTCCATCAAAATGCCGAAAATATTTCTAATCAAAAATCGTCTGCATCAACAGCAATTACGATTGTTGGAAGCACAAAACTTACTATCACACAAGGATGACGATAGATTAGTACCACCGTTAAGTCCATCATCACCGCAGAAAAAATCATCAAATTTATTTGGTCCTTCATCGAATGGATTTAATCGATATGAAAGTGATTTGAATACAAATGAACCATTGTCGTTGGTGGCGAGGAAGCGATTCAATCGGCGTGATGACGACGAACAAGGTGAGTTGTGTTCCATCTTATTCTTTTTTTCTTATTCTAAAAATGATTTTATCGTTTGGGGGTGAATATTTGTTTGCGATGCGATGCGCCATGTAGAATATTGATATACCTTTATAAGAAAACCAGAACTAAACGAAAAAGTTGAGGTTGAAACCTGATTTTGAATATCTAACCAGATTTTCGAATTGAGATTATTTGTTAAATTGATTTCAAGTCAATATATTTGGAAAGTTGCATCTTTTGAATTTATAATAAATATGATCTTAGCGGTTGATATTGTAAAAGACTATACAGAATCAACAGTTATAACAAATGGCTGCGCAATTATATTTAATATATTTTTTTAAATATGAAACAAGAATATATGATTTTGGTTTCTTCAAAAGGAAATATTTTTGTTCAGAAAAAAAAGTTTTTTCTTGAAGTATGAGAATTACTCATTTGTATTTCTGAACCAAAAAATATTATTTTTTTGGATACAAGCTACATTTTAGCCAAACAACATTTTTTTGTAAAATTAAATTTTCTCTAATGCTAATTACTTAAACTTCGGAAATTGTATCTATTTAAGCTTACTCCACCTTGTTTAAAGTTAATTAAACTTTATTACAAAATTACAATCTTAACTATTCAATCATTCAAAAATGTCTAAAAATTACAATTGAAACAGGAGAATAATAGTATTTCCTACTACTAGTATTAAAAATTAGTAATTATATTTAAATTTAAAAAATAATGTTTTAAGAGACTTTTATAGAATTATACTTTTATTCAAATTATACTTTTGCTTTAATTGCAGATTTTGAATAACTTCAACCAAAAATTCAAGTTTTTTTTGTTAATTTATAAAATCAATTAAGTTCTTCGAATTGAATTGCCGGTATAACATTTTTGAATAATATTAAAAACAACAAATTTCGCAAAAATTTTTTAGTACACGTCTTTTGCTGATCTTTTTGTAATCAAGTTAAGGCCGAAGTTATAAATAGCTGTTTTATTAGGATTAACTCGATTATTATAGTCTTCTTTTGAATTTTTACTTACTATCGTAGTAGAATATTCATTTTTATTACGCCGATAGATAACACCAAAACCCTGCAATTCCGTGTGTCTTTCTGTATGTAGGTCGATCTATAGCCAAAACGCCTGAAGCCATTTTCTTCAAATTTTCATTTTAGCGTTTCAGTATTGATTGTCTCAAAAAAAAAAAATTTGAATCGTTTTTTAACCCCAAAACTAAAGGTACCTGCCATACACTTTTGTCTACCATCTTAATTATCTCGAAAACTGATCTAACGATTTTGATTTAAAAAACTTTGTGCACTACTGTAAGTCTCTATACCGGTCTAAAATTTAATACATATGTTGTTCGAATTTTAAATAATACTGTATACCAAAATTTTCGATAAATATTTTTTTTTAATTAATTTTTTTTAAATTTATATTGTTATCACCATACCAATATATTTTTTAGAAAAAAATCAAGAATTATTGTTATACAAAATTAAGTAAAAACCCACTTTAAAATATATTTAGCCGCTTCTACTAAGAATCTTGTGCATGCAAGAGCAAGCACGTACATACCATCCAGTCGCGCATTTTATTTTAATTAATTCTATTAGCCATTTACTGAGTGCAACAGTTTTATATAGAAAAAAGGGATTGCTGGGGCTTGTTTTAGGTATGCAACATTTCCTAAATATATTCTTTCTTTAATTCTAAGATAATTGTAATTTCTTAAAATTAAATAAAAGGTTGAAAATTGTAAAAGTCAAATTTGAATAGCTATAGAATTTATGAATTATTTCTTAATATTTTTAAAATATAAAAGAATTAGCATGTAGGATTTTTTTTAAATTGTCTTATAAATATTTTTTTGCAAAAGCGCTTTGTCAGCAGAGAAAAGAAACAATTTTTAATTTAAAAATGGATTTTTTTAGATTAGAATTGTTGTTAATTAAGATTACCTACTTATAATTAAAGCAAGAACATCGCAACTCATAATTTCGCATTTTTACTTATAAGAAATTATATACTACATTTTATTTAAACAGTTACGGTATCTAGAATTTTTTTCGTTCAATTTATAATCCAAAAAGTCCAAATATAACATTTAAGCTATGTAGTTCTTAAACTTAAAGGAAAAAAGATTAAAAAATAATTTTAACATTTTAAATTGTTTTTTTTTTTTTTTTTGATTCCAAAAAATATCTTATTCTATGGTTTAAATATATCAAATATGTACAGTTTTTCTTATAATTTTGTACATGAACCTATTAAATGTTAGCATTAAAAATATTAATTTTAAGACTTGCAAAAAATATTGTTCTATCTTTCATATTTTTCTAATTAGTCAAGTTTTGGTCATGATTAAATTCAAAAACAGCAATTTCGTTCTTGTCAAAAAACTCATTTGTAAAATTTGGCGTGGCAAACTTTATTTAAAAAAAATTCTTATTAAATAAATGTTGTTTCTTACATAAGAATATATTTATGTAAATACAAATCTTAAAAACACGAACATTTTAAAATTTGTATTATTTTTTAATATCTCTCACGTGAACTGTTCTTTTCATATAACATAACTAAAAATTAATGTAAACAAAATAATTCAATAATTAAAAGAAAAAAAACACACCAAACATTTAATTGTATCATTTCGGAGACCCCACTGTGCTTTGAATGAAATATTTAAAAAAAAAAACACTTCCCACAAAAATTTGATGTTCTTTTAATGGTTAAATTTTTCAAGTTACATGTGAATTTTTTTTTATTTATTTTATAATTAAAAGGTTTATTTCTTTCTTATTCACATTTTTGGCATAACAAAAGAATTACATTATACATATTCTTTAAAAAAAATAACATGTAGAAGTATCATTAAAAGCAAAAGTGCTGTCATTTTCACCATCGATCCCAATAAACATATTTTTTGAATTAATTTCAAAAATAAAATTGTCACCTGCAATAATAAATTGCAAAAAAAAACACCCACCGTCTGTTCATGTTTCCTTATTATTGTTTTTTTTTTGTGTGTTTTCATTTAATAACTTTGAGCTTCTTTTTAGGATCGTAAATTTTTTAAAACCCATAAAATTCTTATATGCAATATATAAAGAGAAGGCATATTAAAAATTTTATTGTGCTTCAAACTGATGGTAGAGTTAGGTACTTTAACCAATAAAAACACACAAATACCTTCGTATGAAGATATAAAAATTGTAAAAATAAAATTTATTAATTCACAAGATGCAAAATTGTAGCTGTCCATTAAGAATCGTAATATACATTTAAAATAAAACCGGTAATTTAAATCTATTTCCAATTAAATCACACTGCTATACGAAGGTGTATCTACATAAATGACAACAATTACATAAAAAATATCATCATATAATATCAACTTTTGTATTAAATGAAGTGTTGGAGGAATAAAACAAGAATGACTTTGCACATGACAATCTTCTTCTCAATTCATTAAACTAAACTTATTCATATAAGGAAAACAATTTGGTTTGTAAGCAAAAGTTTTAATTAGATTCTTTCATTATATGGGAGCTCCGATGCATCTTCGTTGCATTTCTTCTTCTTTTTGAGATTCTTGTCAAGTTCAACGAACAGAGATATTCAGCAAGAGTGTTAAAAAAAAAAAACAACAACAACTAACTTCTATCCAACGAAAGGCTTTGTCCATATCTAACTCTTCCCATTGGATGCAATTTATTTCCTTCAAGAGTGCCTCTATCTGTTTTATTTCTTCCTCTTCCTTTATTTTTCTGTGAGATGAAGTTTCTGTTAAAAATATAGATACTTGTTCTAACCACAAGCGGATACATAATATATAAATTAAGAAGCCGTAGAGAAAAATCTCTATGTAAAACTACATGCAGAAAATGATGGAAAAAAATCTTGTGTCTTGAATCCCATGGCAATTGAGAAAATGAAGAAGAAAACTAAAGAAAATCATTCCCAACAGACCGTGGAGCATAATAAATGTAGATGGGTTTGTCGTCTTCCTCTTCTACATGAATATAAGATAGAATACAATAAGATTTTCAATGACTACAAGTCGCATAGTTATATTTTTAGTTAAAAAAATTAAAAATATAATAAATTATAAATTCTTGCATCTATAAATCATCCAGCACAGTTTGGACACTGTCTAAGTGCTGTTCGAGTGAGTGGGAGAAGAAAGGAAGAAGGCAAAAAATGAAAAAAAAATATTCAATGGGAGCGAAACAATTTATTATCCTTAGGCACTTAAATTAACGTGTTCAATGATCATTTAAACAAATGGTCTCTTAATTTGTTCACCGCATTCAAGAATGTTGAAACGAAAAGAATTTGGAATATCTGCAATTTTTTTTTTTTGCAACAAGATATCTTGTGCTTAAGCCTTTTAATCGTTTGATCGCCTTCTTCACAAATCATTTTCGCTTTTTTACACACAAGTATTGCTTATGTTTTGCCGCCCTTTATATGTTGGTGGAGGAAGAACATAAGTCCACACCTGTCTGATGCTGATGTTTCTATTTATCTTTCGCGAAAACTTAGTTCCGTACGTTTTTTTTTATTTAGTTGTGTATGGTTAAATACCAGAAATAAACAAAAGGCAAAATTAGGTAGACCTTTTTTGTTGGTTCTTCGTTTATTTTTTTTTTTTTTTTAAATGAATTCAAAGTATTTCGAAACTTAAATTCTAGCGCGATCAAAAGACAAATGGTGAACAGGTGATGGTAAAGGTTGTTTATTATTTTTTTTTTGTTTTTATTTGGCAAACAAATAAACAAACCGAAAAGAAACGCTAACGCAGAAATATCAAATTTATATCTGAAACCCTTGAGGACAGAAGATTGACATGAAAAAAAAACTCGTTAGAGTTGGATGGATATAAGCCACTTCCTGCACTTTTTAGCGTTAGGTACCATTACTTTTTCGGCACATCTGGATAAATGTGAATAAATTTAAGTCCAGTTGGGGGTTATAGCTTTTAACAAGACTCCTCTGGCTAAGTATCATTCATTGCTTGTAGTTAGAATAAGTACACTTTGGCGAACAAAAAATAAATGGGGAGGCGTGGTTGAAATGTAAAACACTCGGCAATAAAGAACATTCAATTGAAAAAGGGTGTACCTGATCAAGTGTTCTTTTTTGTTTTCTGAAACATTTCTACAGGGCTTACAATTTGATATAATTAATTGTAGACATCTTGAAGCTTAATACTTGAAGATCGCAGAAAATAATTTTTTTCACGTTCGTTGCTCAGGTCTTTCGTTTTAAAAATATATTTCAAGTTGGTGTTAGTACAATTTGTGATTTTTATTTAATTTTTATTTCATTAGTGGGAAGTAAAATATCCTGGAGCTGTCATTAGCTAAGGAATTTTTTTAAGGGAACGATTTTCAAAATTTACTAATAGTCTAGAGTATGGTTAACATGGAAATTTTATTGCAAAATATTAAATTCTTATCATAATGCTAAGTTCAAAACTGGATCAATTAATTTTCTTAATAGACTGTGAAGCAGAGGGTATTGTTTTATTATTCCAAAAACGATTACCTACTCATTGTTCATTGATATTGTGATGATTATTGTAATTTATTATTAAATTATAATGTATTAAAAAATAAAATAAAACCAACCCGCATTTTTAACTAAATAGTCTTTATTCAAAAAAGTAATATATTTAGAGTTTGTTTCTGAACTCTTTTATTTTAGTAATAATTTTCTTGTGCAGACATTTTTTATGAAATTTAATTGAATGAAACCATCGAATTTGCTTTTTTTTATTCAAGATTTTAGTGAATGAAACAATAAACACCGACATCTCTATCGGCACACATGTAATTTTTTTCTTCAGAATACAACACAACATTTGTTTCAATACAAATCTTCTTGCAATCTGCACAGGAAATGCAGGTGCGTCTATCATTTGATATCCTTTTATTTGTTGGAGTTGTGTTCAATCCTTTCAACAATAAATCAAATGATCAATTCATCAGACCTAGTTATTACCCCTGTAAATTTACCTTTTTGCCTGTTTCCTCACTTTGAACCTTGACATTGAAATTATCAAAAGGGATGAATGAAAAGTTTTTCTTTGAATGAATGTGCTCTTTCTCTTCTCTCCATTAGTATGTTTTTCAAGAACCCTTGAAAAAAACATACTCACCTGGTTGATGGTTGATGATCAAATTATATCTTCTTTTGCCAGTTTGAGAGCAGTCATTTTTTGATAAATTAGAATGACAGAAGTTAAGTTGTATACAATTATAGGTTATAACCCCCGCAACTTAAGGATTTCAACTGGATGAGAAATAAGCAGATGATTTCATTTCATGTGGGCGAATCACAATTGTACATTTCGTTCGACCCACAGTTTTGATTGAAAGCAAAAATTCCATCGCAACAACTCATGCAATCATCATCGTTTGTTACCAAAAATAAAACAAAACAAAAAACAAACATATTCGAAATTTAATCAAATTATCACAAAAGGAAACAAAACAAAGACAAAAATTATCGCTCATAAATTACTGTCGACACAATTCTTGTGCAATTTTCACTTTTTCTTTTAAAATCAAAATAAAAAAAAAGTGAAACATAAATTGGAGATTATAATTTCATAAAATACAAATCCATCCAACATTTTTATTGGTACTTAAATTTTTATTTTATTTTTCCAATTTGAGTGGGTCAGAATGGTATTCAAAAAAATAAAAAAAAAACATTATATAAGATTGAGTGTCTGCTTCAGACGCAGGTAGAACTTTATCTTTTCATGTTGCATTAAGGTAAACAAAAAAAAAAAGAATTATTTGTCCTTCTACCTGCATACAGAAATATCTCATATGACACGGATTACATATTCCTAAAGCAATAGACGAGGATAACAATAATCAGGCAATAATATTCTTTTGTTACGAGTATTTATCGAACAGGTAAAAACTAGAAACGATGATTGTACCTACCAATCATCTACAATCCCACTCTTTGTAAATTACAAAAATTCCAATACACTTTTTAAACAGGATCTAAAACCAATAGGAAACATATAATTTCGTTGAGATCCTGGTGCATTTAATGTTGTGGAATGTATTTTTATGGTTATAAATAATTTTTCGTTAAGTGTTTAGATAAAGAGGCGACCTTACACTTTAAGTAATCCGTAGAACCTCAATTGTGGTGGAGTTTTAGTTAAGCCTGTGTAGTATTTTTTTCTTCATTCTATCGTTTATAAAAAATAGATAAGTTTTTAATCCAAAATAATTTATGAAGCTATGATTTCTTAAAGTATTTTTCAGTACGGATACTTATTTTATAAAAACCAACTTTAACAGATGACACGAATAAAGGATAAATGATCAATACCGTAAGATTAGCCCTAAATGACGGACATGGTCGCCAAACTGGTTTGTGTGCGTTATCACCTACACGTTGAAGACATTCAATTCGTGTTGATTTGTAAAACTATAAACATGTGGAACTTTTATCTATTTCTTTATATTTTTCTAATAAATTTTAGCACGATTTATTTTTGTCGAAATTTATTTTTTAATTTTCGCTTTTCGAATCCCATATCGCAATTCTACTCCGGAAAAATTCGGTTAAATCGTGGCTGAATGCTGCCAATGTGTGTCTTCCGCGCGACGCTTACACCAAAAATGAGGTTTCCTCGCGAATATGGGTGGCAATGGCGTAGTGGATAAAGTGCTTGATTGCTGACTAGGACGTGTGGGTTCGATCCCCACGCTAGGCGCACTCTTTTCTATACCTCCAATTTTAATTGGATGCCGCCCATGGGTTAAAATGAGACAGTCAATACCTGGTTCTCAAATCCACTGTGCTAACTTAGTGCCGTGCAATTCAGGTTGCATTTAAAATACCTTAGGTCTTACAGGCATATATTTAAATTAACAAAAAAAGAATATGGCCCTACATGGCGAATATCAACGCCAACCAACACGAAAAAATCTAAATTTTTCGTCAAAAACGAACGGTTCCCGAGCCAGGCCCTACACGTAAAAGATACAAAGAACAAGTTCGGCGAGTATGTTCGACGTTTAGGTCTACCCTTAGCCGATTTCCAAAAAAAAAAAAAATAGGTTTATCGAAGCTCCAGAAAGCTTTTCTTGGATTTAAAACAAAGCGAAAACTCAGATTTATTTCAATATAAGAACAGTAGGGAGTAGTAGGAGGAGGATTCTTAAAAAATCTACTTTAATACTAAATTACATATTCTCATTAGAACTAAAATTATTCATAAAGTTTAAATATAAAAAAAAGAGCGTGGTAGTAAGGCTTTAAAAATTACGTGTTTTAAGCATGATGTAAATTCAAATAAAAATTTCAGAAATCGGATCAATATTTTTGGAGTCTATTAGTTATACTTTGACGGATGACAATGGCGCAGTGTATTTAGTGCTTCACTGCTGTTCGACTTCCACGCTAGGTATAAATCTTTTCTGTACCTCCAGTTTTTTATTGGATGCGGCCCAATAATAAAATTGTAAAGACTTTATTCTCAAAACCACATTTGCCAACAAAACTGCGTTCATCTTTCTATTTCTTCTAACAAGTCCCGTGCAATTCAGGCTGCATTTAAAAAAGACCTTAGATCTTACAGGCAGGCATTTAAGATTATTTAAAAAAAAACATTGGCCATGGAAAAAATTATTTAATTTTCATATGTAGTTTTTTGGGTAAATTTCTCGAAGAAAAATTAAAATATTTACAGTTTAGAATTTGCACTTGAAAAAAACAAACAATATCAGACATCAGACGTGAGACGTTTTTTAACCATCTCTGTTATTCTTAAGGGAGCCTCATCCTTGCTATTAAAATCCAGAATTTTAAAAATCATAAAACATAAATTCCGTATTTCAAATTGAATCACAAAGAAAGTACTACTCGTAAAATATTCGAAATTCAATTCTTTTTTGTTAACCTGTTCAGGTTTAAGTTTGTTCTTGTTATTTCTTAAAAATGTTTGTATCCATTGAACATTATTATCCATAACATCCCTTCTTTAAAGAAAAGATTGTATAACACGTATCTAACGATTGTTCGCCGGTAAAACGCTTCTGCTGTTTAGCTTCCAATATGAAGTACGCATTTTTTAGGGATAATAATTTAATTTAAAGAGATATCAATGAGATATCAAAAATAGCAGACAATTTAAATCAAAATGTATCCCTCAAAAGGGTGAGAATCGTTGTTAAGCTCATGGAATATAAATCACCCCATTTTACTATTCAACACGTAATACAAAACTTTCGATTCACGCGAATATTTCATGCGATTTTTTTAAGTTCTCATGGACATATAAAAAATGCTTAAGTCTTACCCTAATTGCAATTTTATTGATTTTTCCTTAAGACACACAATCCCATTAACAAAACATAAAAGTAAATTCTAGAATACATATATACTACTGATGTGATACAAAATGTTTAAATCATTTCCAACAAGACAGCAAAAGTTTATTAATGGATTCATCAATTCACAAAATAAGTAAGCAAATTAGTAACAAACCAATGAAACAGAGTCCAGCACGAATGAAATAAAAATGTGTTTTTTTTTTCGGGAAAATAAATCTGTGCGAAAAAATAGTGCAGACTGCGAAATAAACGGTTTTAATTAATATTATTACTCGGCTACAGAACTGAAAAATTAATAAAATTATTGGTTTTCATGTATAGAAGAAACAGAATACGCAAATGGACATGTAAATAAATATTAAAATTAAAAAAATAATATTATATGTAATATTTGTCCTTTCCTAAAGCCTAAATGAAAGAACTGAGCTAAAAACACGAAAACAGGTTCTTCAGTACAAATTGCGCTATTGCAAATTTTATTAAATTTCTTAAAAATGTATTTTTTTTATTATTGTGTGCTTCCAAATTAAACAATATTTTTGAAGTTTTGTCCTCAACTCTTTTGTTTTCCTGAACAAGAAAAACAGATATCCGTTGTCAACGTTTGTTGTTATTTAAAAAAAATTATAATAATTCCAATTCCCTCTCAATATATTCATCTATAAGATACTCTCAAATAACCGTTACATTATTTATATTTCAAACTTGTTTTTTCACTAAAATTTCATTGACTTGAATCTGGTTGTAAAAAAAAACTATAACAAAACAAAAATTCCACCAAATGCCGCTGGAGCGAGTTTCGCCATGCAAAATACACGTGCGAAACCATTATCGTAAGCTTTCAACAGTAAAAAAATGCTAATATATATATTAAAATATAAAAATTGAAAATAAATACAACAAATTAATCCCACAAATTAATACATATACATTCATAAGTATGTGCATGTAACGATATATAACTACTAGCGACTTAAAAGCCGGTGTTTATAGATAGCTACATTAAAATGTCAAATAGATGAGCAATAGCTAGCAGCTCTACCAATACCTATACTCATTAACATGGCAACAGCAACAAACAACAAACTGTTATTCACAATAAAGTGTATAATTACATCGAAAACTTGAAAATGAATGAAACAAGTAGAGAAGATATTTATAAAATTTAAAAAAAAAATCGAAATATAATACTAACATACACGCAAGATCAGAGTGTACAACAAATATAAACAAGCCCCCAGACAATATCACAAGTCAACCCTGACCTAAAAGTTATTTATTTAAAAAAAAAATAATAAAAACGTTTCTCTTGTATTTTGGTAAGTCAAACCTATACATATGAGCTCAGATAGGTTTGTATAGGTGATTTATTTTTACTGTCTCATTTAGCAGTTCGATTTAAAAAAAAAGTAAAAAAAAAATAACAAAAACAACCCATAGATACAGATCTAGAGATACTCATGTATTTTTTTGTTTTTATTTTATTTTAATTTTAAGTCAGAACCATGTTTAACATCCATCTTTTAATGAACTGCATACAGCGCACAAGTTCGAGATATGAGTGCGCCATTAAGAGAAGTCATTACCATAGAGAACTAGTAACGCCCACCATCACAGAGCTCCTCACATGGAATGGAACTCTACGTTCTTCAAAGCAGCTGCTGCTGCTCTTGTTCAGTCTTGAATTGTAAGACAATATTGTAAACTACTTTTGTATCTATAGTTACAGAGAGACACAGATTGCAATAAGAAATCCATGCCAAGACCAAGGCTAATTCCCAAAGCTGGTTACTGCTGTTGCAGTAGATAGGTATGGGCATGCACCTCTCTCAACCCGCAACGATGAAGCATTAAGTTCTATAATTTGCCTTAACAGATTTTTTTTAATTTAACTTCTATTTTCATGCTTTGAACTTGTTTTTCATTTCGGTTTCAAGAATACTCATAATAAATTATTCTTGAAGACTTATTACAGATGAACCGGGAGGAAAAAAATTACCACAATTTTTAACTTTTTTGTTGTTGTTGTTGTTGATGTTTCTCATTATAAGTGTTCGTTTTTAATTCGACAACAGATACTTCGATTATCTGAGGTATTTTTTTTTTTCTCTCCATAAAAGTTATGCTGCATGACGTCGTTGTCGTGTTGTGTGTCGTGTTGAAGCGATGTTGTTTAACTATTATGTAACCAAAAGAAGTAGAAAAAAACAGTCAGAAAATGATGTCAGTGAAAATAAAAGATGGACATATTGTGTCGGCCGATAAAATTTAAAAAAAAAACACACACAGACTGGTATAAACTCACGCAGCTCCCGGCTTGTTGGAGTATGAAATGTTTACATATCCATAAGATGATGTAAAGAAAATGTAGCTTATTGTTTGAAGCTTAAAAAGACTATAGGTACATGTAAATAAAAGTACGTGCACGTCGAATGGAAGAAATGCAAAAGCATAGCAACCACAACAACAACAAAACATTAAACAGCACCAATATGTTTATGCGCTTTGTGCGGTGCTCTAGATCTGTACCGGCTTTCAAGGCTAAATGGAGACAAAAAATTACGTCATGTTGTTGGATGCGAGTTTGGTAGTTGTTTGTTTTTTTTTTTGTTGTTGGTCATCATAGGTATGTAGGTATATTGTAATTGTAGGATGGATTTTACGACCTGAAGTGTCGCCGATTTGACTCGGGTGTCGTAAGTGCGCATCAAACTTGAGTATCGAGGGCTTTCGAAAAGTAATCTTAAATTTTTAATATGATATAAGTTTGGAGTTAAACTTTGGTACATTTTACTTTAGGTTAGATTAGGAGGTTGATAAGGATCCCCTTACATACAGAAATGTTCCTAACACTAATGCTTAATAATGATAGGTTCGCTTATGAGGCAGCCCGTGCTCTGTAGATATTTTTTCATATTTGACATTGGGACCTGTACCAAGTGTTCCTTCTTCCATTTTTTGTACCATCATACCATAGATACTAGATAGATTATCAGTAGTGATTTGGGCTCGCATCCATGTCTTTCGGGTATTAACATAGAGAAGCTTTTGTTAAAATCTATTTCAGGGGGTAAGTAGTCAGTGGTCACATCAAGTTCCGCCAAATTGTCGTATACAGGTTGGCCCATGAATCGGGCTACAATAAGAAATTTAAATAACTTTTATTTTAATCGATGTATTTCATTAATTTTTTTATTGGATTAAAAATTAAATTTTATTTTAAATAACTAATGGTTTTAAAAGATGATAGACCGCAAATGACGTCCACGCATATGCGACACCTGATCAGAAAATTGTTCATTGCGGCCTGAAGGGTTGAAATCGGGATCGCCTCAATTATTGTCTTAATGGACTGCTTCAATTCAGTCAAATTCCAAGGTTTCGTTTTGTACACTTCCTGCCTGATATAACCCCATAAAAAAAGTCTGTTGCAGTCAGGTCAGGTGACCTTGGTGGCCAGCGGAAAGTGCAGTTTCTGGATATCAATTTATTTGGGAATTTTCGTTGGAGCTCCGCCATAACTTGTGTGGCTACGTGTGCACTTGCTCCATCTTGTTGAAACCAAATCCTGCTGAAAGGTACGAGTATACGTATTCGGCGAAGTTCTGGGTAAAAAAATCTCCTTCAACATCTTTAAATAAGTTTGTAAGTCATCATGAACTAACCGTTGTAAAGACCGTCTGCTAACTCCAAGACGCAACAGCCATGATTGTATCCTGAACATTGGGATCTCGATGATACGGTCTGCGTTCGATGCTTCCAGATTCGGCAAATATGTTCACCTGCCTCATAATGGTCCATCTACTCGGGGGAGTACCGCCAAACTCCAGCCTAAATTCCCTTTAGACGGAAATGACGGACTGCAAAGAATGGTATCGCTGCACTATCCAACTCCTTTTATCAGTATCCTAAGCATTCATTTTGATAAACTTAAATAGTAGCCTATAAAATAAAAAAAAAATTAGCCGATTACTCACACTGAAAAAAAGTTATCACATTTTATTTTTGTAGCACGATTCGTGCTCCACCCTGTATATTCAAGATAGATAAATGACCATTGTTACTATGCTTCCAAGAGGGCACTTCATTTAGTCGAAGTGCACTTTTGACTACTGTATCTCTTTGACGGAAATATAATTGAACGTCTGTGAGCACTTTTTAATTTCATATCCATTTTATTTAATAAGGAAAAACATATTTCATTCAAATTAACTGGCTGAAAAAACATGGCATTTATTGAGCACTATTCTTACCCGGCGCCGGCGTACGTTGTTACGCCCATAAGAGAGAATAAATGAAGTATTTTATTTCGAGATTGCTTCATTGTTGTCATGCAAATATTGCGAATTTTTCATGTCTATGATCTTTTTTCCTTTCTATTTTTCTTCTAATTATTTCATTTACTACTCTTATGTTTAAACAAAAATTGAAAAATTCCTATGTTTCTTATATTTATGAACGTAAAATTCCACGCGATGATAAAATACCAGCGTCATATCGGCAGGGGGTCGGAACGATCTATAAACCTTCCCTATGACTTGCAGAGTAAATTCCTTTTAGCACTCAAGAGGGTTGTATGCATAGTTTTCGAGACTATAGCGTGAACACACAAATTTTGAATTTTATATATATATACATATATAGATGTTCTTACACTTTTTTAAATTATTTGTAGATCAATAACAGTTTTTTTTTGTAAGCGAGGATAAAGAATCGGAATTAACATCAAGAATTAGCGACGCCATTACAGACAAAAATTGAGGTTATTGATAACAAACGGTTCATTCGCGACGACATAACACAATTTTATTTCCGAAATAAGGGTTATGCGCTTAGTTTTTCCATAAGGGAATTGTTGTTGCACGTAACAGTTAATTCCTTGGTTTGTTCTTCCATTTTATTTGGGCTTTGAAAAACTTGGCTTGGCTGAGACATATTGGATTTCTGGAAAGTCGGAAAACCACCATTTAAATTCGCTATAAGTTGAACGGCCTGTGTGAAATATTCAACTACTTGAGGGCAGAGTTACTTCCCTTTAAGTCCTACTTTTCACTACATTCACCAACAAAAAAAAACCAGCACTGGTTAAATAATTCAATATTAGCATATTTCCCATAAGAATCCTACTATTTTTAAGGTCGAAACACAATGTTCATCAAGCTATGAATAGATTGCATGAATCTAAATCTTCTAAGAACTCCATTGTTGCTTCATCGTGACTATTTTTCCCCTTTTGAATGTAAAAAAAGTCCACGATTATCCGCCTCTTGTCATTTTATTTTTAAAACAACATATTTTATAATTAAATTATTTCTCTCTTTCAACCCTTCCCAGCAAACACACCCTTAGCTAACGCCCTTAACAACGCTTTTTGAAATTTATATATTTACTCAGAGGCGTTAGAAGTTCCATCCTATAATTTCTCCATCTTCCAGACAGATCCTATCTTAGAAAAAAAAAGGATAATCAAGTTAAACAAAAGAAAAAAATAATCATCAAACAGCTTGACGTCTTAATTCCAAAAAATTCTAACAATTGCCCATCAGCAACAACCAATGGAAACCTGTTATAATCTGTTTTTTTTTTTTGACATTTGTGGTCGCAAAACGCTCCCTTTTTCTTTGCATAGAAGAACAAAAAACAAGACCACAGCACAACACAACACAAACAAAAAAAAACATGGCAAACTAAAAGAACTATTATTATTATTAGAGGCGGACATCTCAATGTATCTGACACTTTGTGTCTGCACCAAAAATGGTCTTCCAATAGTAATTTTCTCGCTTAACCACAGATCCCTTTTTTTATGTGGGTATTAGGTATGGTACCACCTGCTGGATATAAATTTTGCATCTTGTCTGCGTATCCTGTCGATACTCAATTTGCCTTAGAATTCACCTTTAAACTCAGAATTTTTTTTATTATTATATGTTCATGCAAAAAGGGTTGAATTTCTAATACAAATGTGTGCCTTGGAGGTGCAGGTTTTGTTAAATGAATTATAAAATAAGGAAAATGTGTGATTTAAATAAGTACTATATCATTTGGAAAAGGATGCACATAATTAAAACAAAAAAGTATAAACTAAAACGACGACATCTATTCAGGAAAGAGTGTTTTCTGTATATTTCGTTCAATATTCGTTAAGTTTTACTCCTATAGTTTTAATTTTGACATTAGTCTTTTAGATTCAAAGAAACCTCAAAATTTAAATTGAATTAAAATTCAGAGTTCACAACAAGAATCAGAGCAAGAAACAGATCTTTTTTCTTCGCTTGACAAATTATGTCATGTCATTTCCGTTCACATTCGGTAACCAGCAAAGAAAAGGTCAAATATAATCAACTACACTACACTACGTTTCTTCAGCAAAAAAATTATAAAACCACTACCAATACCAATAACGGTATATGCAAACGTCAATTATAATGTCTAATATATTGACAATAACCCTCATGCCGTGTTGAAAAACAAAATATTTTTCGAAACGATATTTGTGGAGACATGCATTTTCTGCTTCACGCGATTTTTTGTTGATGATATGTTATTCTCTTCATGCTCTTCATGTAAAAATCAAAAGCTGTCAAACTTTCGTTACAACATTACAACTACAATACAATCCACAAACGGTTCATTCTTACTCACTGGGCGGTTTCATGTCATGCCGTTCATTCCCTTTTCACCCCTACCATGGCATATTCATAGTTCTGCCCTCGTTTATGGCCTGTGTACCTATTATTAGACTTTTCTGTCGCTCTAGCTTAAGTTTGAGAAAGTGATTGAAACTAAACGAAACTCAGCAAACCGGATAACATATTACAAGGTATGCCCTTGCGCATGTTGTCAAAATTCGGTTGTCATAAATGACACAAAGGTCTCTAATATTTAACACATCCACTCTGATTTTTGACACAATCACATAAAAATATGAATGGGGCATTATTACGGTAAGAAGTATTCAGTAACCTGTAACCACAGGTCGAAAATACATATTATTGAAAAAACATTTAAAATTTCTAAATTTTTATTTTGACAGAATCGAATAACAAAATATAGATGATAAGGTCATGAAAAATTAATTATAAGATTAGAGTAGAAAAAAGTTTATTAAAATTATTTATTTTCTGACAATGTTTGTTCCATAATTGTTGTTTCAGTAACAGGTATTTATAGCTGTTAATTAAAAAATAGCAATAACCCATATTGCAACTAGCAGCTTGGTACATGTGATATGTGGCACAAGGTCTCTGAGATTTGACACATGCTCGAACTTGTAATTGTAATTGCAATATGTGTACCTACTGTTCCTTCAAATAACAGTTTGTATGCTCTCAGGTGCTTAAGGTGACTTAAGAGAGCATAAATCAAATATATATTTGGACCTTTAGATGTTATATGATTTAAAATAATTTTAAGTTATTTTAGTAGTAAATGGTAAATATTGTAATTTCTCGTGAATATTCCACGTTAAGTTGTATTATGTAGATAGATCTATTCCGCAGCTGTCCAAAATTGTGAGTTTTTATTTGGGTGGCAAATAATGCTTAAATTAAAAACAAAATTTAATTTGACGTTTGATTTGAATAGGTTCATTTTTTTACCCACAAGATTTTCTGACCAAACTTCCTTGAGACAAGATGTCGACTTGCGAGTCCAACCAACTAAATATATTATATTCTCATTGTTATTACTTTAACAAATTACCAATTTTTTTTTTGCATGTGGTGTGTAATTAGTTAGTTGTGCATCTATCTATACTAATATGCTAGCTCTAAATACGATCCATAAGAATGACAGTTGCACATTTACATGGGGACACACCTAAACTAATGCACTGCGGCTGTTTGAATTTGAATAAAAATTTGCATTTGCAAATTAAAATAACAAACAACACATACATACATATATGATAAATTCTATAAAGATATACATATGTACATTTTAATAATATTCAGTTAAATATGATGCACAGTTGCATTTTCAATTGTACGTACCTACTCGTACAGGTATTTTCAACGACATGGTGTATATTCTTCATTAGAATCGGTTTAGGTTGTAAGCACACTATACAATACTATGTGCTTTTT